>CM072999.1:28315000-30985000 GCA_037038555.1 Rhynchonycteris naso | reverse complement strand
AGCCCCGCCAACCCTCCTCTCCCCTCCTTTCTGAGTGGAACCCAAGACCCGCGTTTCCCTGACTTCATTTCACACATTACCCTGAGAGATGAAGAGGCAAAAACAGTATAGTTGCTTAGCAGGAAGGGGGTCCAAACCCCACCCCTCCCCTCACGGATATCTCAAGTATACCTGCCCATCTTAGGAGGAAGTGAGGTTGCAGCTGCACTGCAATCAGGAGAGGAGAGAGGAAGTCAGGGGGCCAGATGAAGCTGCTGACTGGAGTCAGCTGACCACATGAGGAATAGACAGAGAACCCCAATTCAGAAGGACCCCAAGCCTGGGACATCCTCACGGTCTCTCCACAGAGGACAAGCTGGATTGGGGGTGTAGGACTTGAACTCTGGCCTGAGCAGGACAAACTTGCCTTTGTGCTGACTCTTGCCCCTACAGTCTGCCAGACCTGGAATAAGACAGCCTTCACCAGTTGTTCTACCTACCAGGGCTGTTCCCAAGGCCGTTACATTGGCACGGACCAGCCTTCCCCAGTAAGGCTAAACTTGGCAGCTCTTGTTCATGAATTCCAACCCAGGCAGCTGTTTTAAGGAATAAAGTGCCGGAGTGTCCTTTGGGCAGGGACGTTGAAAACTGGGATAAAAGAAAGGGATCTGAGCTGTAAGCTGTTTCTTACAGCTAGTTTAGGAGCAAGATCTTACCAGGACCCGATCGATAGCCAAGAAGGCAGAGATTTGAACTAGTTTTGTTGGGCCTGCAACCGGGCAGATTTCACTTAAAACTTGTTCCTTCTTTGCCTGACCTGTGGTGGCAGTGTGGATAGAGCGTGGACCTGGAATGCTGAGGTCGCCATTTCCTGGAATGCTGAGGTCGCCATTTCGAAACCCTGGGCTTGTCTGGTCAAGGAACGTACAAGCAACTAAATGAACAGCTAGAATGAAGCAACCACCTCTCGTCCCCCACCCCCTCTCTGTAAAATCAATAAATAAAATCTAAAAAAAAATTGTTCCTTCCTCTTCTGGTCCTTGGGTGCTTACAGCTTGAAAGTTTTTCCATTGTTGAGCCCCTGCCTTTATAAAACCTAATGATCTTAGCTCCCAACCTCTGGTCCCTTTCAGCTTTTCTTCCAGTTCCCCAACGTGTTGATTGATCTTCTCTGAAACTCACTGGAGGGATTTATTGCCAACTCCTGGTTCTGAAATGTTGGGACAGCATTCAGCAACCCGAGTGGTCAGAGCTGCTAAAAGGTACAGGTACAAGTCACATGTTAGTTTGTGTATAGGGCTCTTGTGTTGATTTTCTGAGGGTAGTCCAAGCTCAGCTGGCCCTGTTTTTCCTTTGTATAAAGCTTTTCCCTCCTCATAGGCCATTTTCAATCCCTTGCTACTGTTGCATATTGTAAGCAGAAACCTGCTGGAGTTGTGCTGGGTGAGGGTGAGGAGACAAAGGGAAGCACCCGCTCCCTCCCTAACTAAAGAACATCTCAGAACAGAAAGCTGTGAGGAGAACACTAGCTTTAAAAGCCGGATCAAAAGCCCCTCTGTGGCCTCCACACTCAATCTCTAAAATGAGGAGGCTGGACAGGACGAGGTAGCTACTCCTACCTCATCCAGGATAAGGTCAAAATGCTAATTTAGGCCTAAACTCATCTATGACCTCCCAGTCTCTCCAACCCTTGCTCTGGCTTCTCTTCTGGCAGATGTGTTTTATTTGAAAAGCTCATTCTCCTGAGTATAATTCCATTGCCTCTTTTCCATCAGCAATTCAAAACCTTCCTCTCTCTTATTTCTCTGCCTGGCCTCTCCAAGTGCCACGAATGTGCTCCTGGATCTCTATTCCACATCTGTCCTGAGGGTTTAGTGCCATAGGACCTAACTCTGACCCCTTTTCCCCTTGGCTGAGCATGATGTTGCAAAATATTTAATACACATACGCACATGAAACAATCCTGCATGGAAAACTCCGGTCAAAATGTTTCTTTGGCATAAACACAGAGCACTTCCATGGCTTTGGCTTGCCACTCTCCCGATTCTCTAGGGCTGGCACAATGCCAGATGGGGGAATTTCAGATCAGAGGGCCAGAGAGGAGTTTGCAGGCACAGCTTCTGAGGTCTGGGTCATCTCCAGCACCACCATATGAAGACTAGTTTTCTCTGCCACGCCTCCCCTACCCACTGCAGACTTAGTGCCTAAACATGGGACTGTGAGGCCTCTGTCAGCCAGGCCTAGCTTTTCTGTTTTAATTTTAAAAAATTTCCCCCCTCTTTTAAGAGAGGAAGGGGAAGAGAGAGAGAGAGACAAAGAGAAAGGAAGAGAGAGGAAAACATCGATTTGCTGTTACAATTGTTTATGCATTAACTGGCTGATTCTTCTACGTGCCCTGACTGGGGATTGAACCTACAACCTTGATGTATAGAGACAACACTCTAACACTACCCACCCAGGACCTCTCAGAGTCTTTAGATAGTTGGGCCCCCAGGTTGGAGGTGGTATTAAAGGCTCCAAACTCAGCTTTAGTCAAGTATACTACAATAGGGAAAATATACTTTCTTCCTGTGATTTCAGTTTAAGACTTGCTAATAAACAGTAAATTCTTTCTCTCAAGAATTTAATTCCTATATTCCTTGGCAGACCCCATCCGAAAATGGTGCACATTGCCATCAACAAGCAATGAAATCAGAAATAAGAGGGTACGCTAATGAAGCAAGAATTAGTGCTTTGAATCCTCTAACAATATGCAAGACTGGCATCCTTTCCCCATTTTACAGACGAACTTGAGGCTCTGCAGTTATTCACTTGCCAAAGACCTTGGCTCACCAACTGGTTCTGGTGGGTACTATGGAAATGTTTTGAGAACTCATCTGGAAAGCCCATGAAATAGTAAAACCAGACTTTAGAGTTGAGAGGGGCCTTCATATTTCAGTTACAAGAACTTGAGTACTTTGCCCAAGGCTCATGTAGCTAATCCATTTAAGAACCAGTGTAGAACCCACTTCTTCTGCTAGTGCAATGCCATTTCTATCCTACTCACAGGAGGAAGAGAAAAATTACCCTTAACAATTTAAGGTAGGGTCTTGGACAGACAAGCAATGTTAGAAAACACTGACTCTGAGACATGAAGAGAAAATAAGTAAAAAAGGTGGGAGGGGAGGCCCCAAATAGCATCATTAACCCCTCTAGGAAGTCAAGCTGGCAGACGCTTATTTCCCTATGAAAGCCTATGCCAGTCACCAACGACCACTCACTTACCTGGTTTTAGGTATATATTGTATTTAACTGTATGGTCACTATTTCATGGAACTTATGAACTCTAGAAGAAAATTTCTCCCAAACTAATCCTGCATTTTTATTGATGCCCATTATTATAAATTAAGGATTTCATATGAGGTTTTGGAGAGTCTTGATGACTAAGTGTTTCAGATGCCAGTGAGGTTATGTTCAATGCTAGTTCTATGAATCTGGAAAGCCACTGAACCCACCTAGCACTTATTTTTTTCCATTACAGAATCTTCCTAATCCCTTTCACTCCAAATGTCCCAGCTTTCCTACACCACATGAATGTCTCTTGGCCCTGGCCAGTGGATAGAGCATCAGCTGGGCTTGCAGCAGTCCCAGGTTCGATCCCTGGTCAGGGCACACATGAGAAGCAACCATCTGCTTCTCTCCCCCTCCCCCTTCTCTTTTTCCCTCTTGCAGCCAGTGGCTCAACTGGTCTGAGAATAGGCCTCAGGTGCTGAGAATAGCTTAGTTGATTCAGGCATCAGCCCCAGACAGGGATTGCCAGGTGGATCCAGTTGGGGCGCATGCAAAGTCTATCTTCCCTCCTCTCACTTAAAAAAAAAGGAACATCTCTCATACCTAAGGATCCTGGCTCAACACCCAGATATCTTAGTGTTTTATTGGCCTTCTCTGGCACTGGTGGGGTTACTAACAAAGACAGATAGAGGGAGACTTGTGAGTATTCTGTACTTCAGCTGGAATATTCCATTAGCTCATGGCTTTGGGCTCCAGAAAGAAGTCATTTCCCAACTTCAGTAATTTGAAATGCTAGATATCCCGTTTCCTTACAACATGACTGTCTTATAGATAAGACTGCAGGACCCTTATGTACACAGCTTGAGTAAAACCTGTTGAGTGAAGAAAATTGAGCAACTCCTCCTTGTTCCTGGCCACATTAGCACTGGCCCCAGTGCAGTTCATCTTTGTCTCTAAGCCTCCGTTTTCAGAAGTATCTTACCACCTTTCGGGTGCAGATGGCTCTGAGTTCCTTTTCAGGCACACCTTTCTTCTGTTGCATGTGGAAAGCACTGTTCTTTAAAGACTTCACAATCACTTCCAAACTGCTTGAATTCATGTCATTTCATCCCAGGATGAGTACTCAAGGATAGATGAGCACTCAGACTGAAATACTCGTCCTAGAGCTACACGCCTTGTCCAGAGCCATTATCCTGCAGCCGTGGACAAGTGTGAACTCAACAAACCTTACTTCACCTTAGTGTTTCAACCCTGGCAGGGTCTTGCTCAGGTCATAAGGGAAGAATACTCTTTCTTTGCAAGGTCTATTTTCCTCACAAGAGTCTTGTGAGGTTGGCAGGAATTTTTTGGTTAACTGAAGGAGGCAGATTTACAGGCAAAATACATAAGAAAAAAATGTTTGCAGTGCATGCTTGAGACAGGGCAGGAAAAGTAATCTGATATTTGGAAACCATGAAACAATTTCTTTTTATTTCTTTCTTTTTAATTTTATTAATTTCAGTGAGATAGGGAGAGAGATAGATATATATAGATAGATAGATACAGGAACATCGAGCTGTTCCCTGACCAGGGATTAAACTGGCAACCTTTGCACTTGCAGGACGCTCAAACCAACCGAGCCATCTGGCCAGGGCTCAGAAAACAATTTCTTTGTGGGCTGTGTGTAATGTTGCTTCCCTGATTCCCTTAGTTCCAAACCAACAAAACGGTCAATTCCAGGATTTCATTATCCTGAGTTCATGTAAGCCTGGTAAAGGAGAACAAGTAGATATCTCCCCCTACCCTACATTTTGTTGTCCAGGTGTGACCTTTGTCCTAATACCTAAAAGTGACAATGACCATTGGACAAGTGTTTCTTCTGGTCTTCAGGGTAGTGTTAAATCAAGTTTCCAACTAGGCGAGAATTAAAACAGACAAGAAATGAAGAAGGGGCATTTAAGCAACCAAGTCTTCCCTGGAAGAGAAGAGGAAGCCGGGAGAAGTGAACTACAGGTTGATTTGCACACACACAGGAGAAGAGCTAGCATAGCTGGGAGAGAGGTGGGCTGTGAGGAGGTGAGGCTTCAGCAGAGGAAGGCACCTTGACAAACAAGGGCCTTCCGTCTTAGTAAATCAAGCACAGGAGCAACCTTCGTTTGCCCCAGGCCAGCTACTCACTTAGCTCCTTTACCCACTGTCCTAAAGACACAGGAATCAATTACAAAACCAGGTGGAAAATAAAGTGGAGAGAAATGGTTTTATATACCTGGACCAGCCACTTAAAACTTTTATGTACAGGATGTAGAAAAAAACCCCAAAAGGCACTTTTGAATAGCTCTTAATCTAATCAGTGCCATCATTCTGCTAGTCAAAATACCTATCATGGAATAATCTGGGGGTTAAATGTGCCTCCAGAGTCGGAACCTCAATTCTACAAGGGTTAGGCAAAGGAATCCTGGAAGTGGTTCCTGTTAGGTTCCCAGGACCACAGACACAGACAGGAGATTTCTGGAAATGAGACTGGAGTAGCCACAGAGACAAGCATTTCTCAGCCTGCTTCTGCGGGTATCTCGTAGGGCCTATCTCCTGGCAAGCTGAACCTGGGGTGCTAGGAAGTCTCTCCCAAGGATGAAAGGCATACTTACTTAAAAAGCATCTTTCACCTGGCCTGTGGTGGCACAGTGGATAAACCTTCGGCTTGGAATGCCAAGGTTGCTGGTTCGAAACCCTGGGCTGCCCTGGTCAAGGAACATACAGCAAGCAAGCAAAGAACAACTAACATGAAGCAACTATGAGTTGTTACTTCCCATTCCGTGCTCCCCTTGCTCTCCTGTCTCTGTAAAATCAATAAATAAAGTATTTTTTAAAAAAATCTTTCTTGGATACTAATGTTGAACCAGAATGAACTTTGACTTCTCTTTTGAATACTCAAATAAGATTAAGGCTTTTAACATGAAAAGACCAAGTTCCGCATTTGAAAACAGTAACTATGAAGTGGCTGGTTCACAAGGAAACCTTAACTACTTCTTTATTTTCCAAGAAGATACTGAATTATCCTTAGAGAAGGAAAGGGTACCTACTGATTATATAAATCAAAGAGATTGGGTATGCTGACTAGGAAGGGGAAGAGAAACACACACTGAATGATTGTATCTTTTTTGTATATAAAGGATTAAAAAATTCCAATTTAATAACTTTTGGAAAAAGCAAATGTAAAATGACTTGGGCTTATAAAACCAGAATTTACAATTATCTGTGAATAATCAAAGACAAATCATAAAACCATTTTGATTACAAATCCAAAGTAATTCTAATGGTTACAGAATCACTTTTCCCACTCTGCCAGAGAGATTACAGGTGTTAAATTGCAAGCATCTCAAGTGCTCCTCACACTCCTTCATCTCCTCTCTCCGAAAGCAGTGTTTTCACACCCAAGTCACATCACACACACCAGGCGCATCTTTCCTTTCACAACGTGCAGCAAGATTAGATCTCCTTTTGGCTTCGATCAACAACATTCTCTTTATAAATAACCTCTCCTCCTCCAGTGCCTAAATCCATCCAAGTCTTCATCCTTCACAGGCCCAGTAGGACAGGTCCTCTTCTAAAATGATCAGGGAGGCCACACCAGTCACACACTGGGTCCTCTCTACACCACTGCCGGCGGGGTACCTAGTTGTCTAGCACCTTTGTGCTCAAGAAAGTTATAGTGTTCTCCTCTCTCTCTTCCTCATTTCTTACCAATGTTCTCCTGTCTTTTCATGACTTCTATGACAAGAGAGCTGGTCATTCCTAGTTCTTCCTGTCTTACACACTTGATAACCAAGTGACCGTAACTACCATTGCAATGCTGAAAATCTCTTGCCTTTCCCCTCTCAATCTTTATCTACCTAAACAAAATGGAGTGGAGCCAGGGGTCTTAAACCAGAGAATCTTCTCTTTACACACTCTGCCTCCTCTCAGACCTACTCAATAAAGATCCGTTACTTCAAGATGCTCACTGCTCTGCAAGATCTAGTCAGAACACCACAGCCTCTGCCAACCACAAGCCTGAGGGAAGACGCCAGGCCCATCAATTCTCACCAATCATTTTAGGTTGAATTAAATTAATATAGTACCACGCTTGTTAACACACATAACATCCACTGTAGTAGCTTGAGCACAAAGCTCTTGAGAGCTGTCTTTTCCCCTTCTTCAATATGCCTAGACGCCATCACAGGGGGCCTGCAGGCCTTTTGAATGCCTTTCAGAACTAAGTATCTAACTGATTAAAGTGTTACCCACAACTAGTTAAACTTTATGGCCTCCATACAGTATGTGTTGTAACATCGCTCCATTTGCAATCAGTGAAATTTACTAGGGATCTATGTTCTCTTGAATCTCATGTTAAGTGCTAACCTCTCATTAGCATTAAAAAATGCTCCACTTTTAGTACATTTATGTCAAATGTTTAATGCGGAAGTGCTACTGTGAGAAAACATGGAAGATTTCTTTAAGAAAGGAACCATGCTTTCCTTTCCAGCACAGCCCATGGGCGGAAGGCCCTTTTTCATGCTCCTTCCAGTCTTTCCACACAAATCACTGCTCACTGGCAGCACAGCCTGATTTAGCAGGTACTCATCCTTAAGACCAGATGCCTACAGCATGTAAACAAGGTGAGATGGCAAAAAGCACAGATCTACAGATCCTTTTCTAATGGAGAACTGAAGACAAGTCTGAAACAATGAGCTCACGTGTGCCAGTGCACACACACAACAACTCAAATGTCTCAACGAGGATTTATGTTAACAGAATCTGCACAGGGACACTATGCTCATGTTTTACTAGAAAGAGTCACTGGGATTTTCCCCCTTTCTTAACACAGCACAAGCCAAAGGCCAACTAAACATCAGACCCATTGTTGAATAGAAGGGAGCAGCATCAGACACAAAATTCAGGCCCTGGTTTTATGTGCCTTTAATACCTTTTTTTTTTTCTTTCCTCTTTGTTCACTAAACAGGATTTAAAAAAAAAATTTTTTTTGTAAAGCTCCTTTTTGTAGCTTTTTGTTTTCCCTTTGTATTTATCATGTTTTTAATTTCTTCTCTGAGGAGGAATTCTCTGAATCTGGATCTTCCAATTCACCTCGGCGCCTTTTGCGGCCACTATGGCCGTGTGTGGCCCTGCTGCTGCCTATGCCTGGGGGGTCAGTGGGGTCCTCTCTCGTTCCAGCACTGGGGCTCTCACAGGCCATTTCAGACCCACAACAATCTTTGTGTAGGAGTGTCCCTGTCAAGGACAAGTTATGGTCAGTGTCTGAGCGTCCTGGGGAAGAGCAGGCCACTGCTTCCAGTTCCCCAAAGTTCTGTCCATTGTTGTGGGGGTGAGGGGGCCGGGGGTGTAAACGTCCATTGTTGTGGTTGGCACAGATGGTTTCAAGGCCCCTCTCTTCACTGTCATCAGACTGGGTCCTGGGACAGTTGCCAGACTCACTGTTGAGAGTGGAGCCAGATGCCTTGGGGACAGGAGGAGAGGGTGGCTCCTCAGCCCGGCTGCTCATGGCCTTGCTCAGGGCCTTTCCGTTAAGCTTCTTGGTTTCAAAAGAGTGTTCTACAGAGCTACCATTGTTAGTGTCCTGAGAGGTGTCCTCTGGTGCCTCTGCCCAAGAGTGGCCACTGTGCTCGTGGCCCGGGGCAATGCTGGGGTATCTAGCAGAAGTCTCATCTTTTAAAGCATCCTTGCTGCGACCTTCAGGGGGCAGGTCCTGGCTCCTTTGGGCCCCCGCTGTGTTTAGACAGGCTTCCTTACTGGAGGAAGGGGCTGGACTGTCCTTATGGCTGGTTCCCGCTCTCCCTTCGTCTGCTTCCCCAGACACTAGGGAGCTCTCTCCATCTTTATTTGAGTAGGAGATATAGGAGTAGCGGAGCCACTTGTAAGCTTTATAAATCTTCCGCTCAACTGACTCTATGTCTGAAGTTGGTGATGCCCGGCTTGGCTGAATCTCCAGGGCGGAAGTGCTCCGCTCAGGGGAGGAGGTGGGGGAGGAGGAGAGGTCATCCACTTTGATCTGGGGATAGTCATAGTTGTCTTCCCCAATGTAGGTGTTGGTGGGTTTGGGTGGGACGCTGGGCCTCTCTTCTCGGGGCGACTTTTGTCGGCGCCGCATGGCATTCCGCTGGCGGGTGGATGCTCGGCGCTCATTCAGCTCTTCCTCGTCCTCGGAGCTGCTGGAGCTGCTAGAGCTGCTGGACTCATCTTCAGGGCTGGGAGACCGCGGCCGGGGGAAGAGATCGGTGTCTAGTTCAACCTCACAAGCATTTTCTTCAGAATCTGACTCGTTGGAAAGCGCCAGGAGGCGTTTGTCCTGGTAGCGCCGCAGAGCTGACAGGCGCTGCTGGCGAGAAGCTGCGTCCTCGCAAGTGGGCGGTGGCGGAGTTGCGGCCACTGTGTTTGTGGTGGTGACCCGGAGAGGCCCCAGGTGGAATGCGCTGTCTGCAGACTCGTCTACTGTGGGTGGGGGGGAGCGGGGCAGCGAGGCCGAGGACTCGGAGTCGGTATAGCCCGAGCGCTCGCTGACCCCTGCATGTAGCTGGAGGATGGTGCTCTCACTCAGGTCGCTGTCTGAATCAGAGCTCCAGCCCTCGATCTCACGGCGCACCAGGGAGTCAAAGAAGGCCATCATCCGGGGGTCTTCCTGTACAGACTGGTTGGCGTAGTCATGCGACAGGCCACTCCCACTGTTCAGCACAAGGCTGATGTACTCCTCATGGGTGTAGAGGCAGCGGGAATCATCCTCAATCCGACCGTCCAGGTCTCCGGTACACCCTGGCTGCTTGTAGGGGCTCCAGATCTGCACAGAGAGTGAAAACAAGACCAAGAGGGCTGACTGGAAAGTGCTGTAAAGCTGGTGATGGGAAAGAACACCACGGCAGAGCTTCCCCAGGCACTTCCTATCATGTAGCCAGGACTTGCCAACCAACTTTAAACAATACATTCTTGATCACACTGAATTATTTTGGGCACATATAAAAACCGAGGCTTCTATAGTCAGATGTGGGGAAAAGCATGGTCTAGGCCTTATCGTTAGTCAGGAGTCCACAGTCCTATCTCTAGGCCCGGGATAACCACACACCATCTCTCCCACAACCCGCCTGCCCCTTTACCTTCCTCTATTAGTGATATGGAAATTATATAATCTCAGAGGATAGATGAGGACTTAAAGATTGACCAATGTGTTCAAAACTCTCAGAAGACTGAAGCTGTGCACAAAGGCAGCACTTTGCCCACATGAAAACAGACCCAGCAGTCAGTTCTCCGCAACAGTTAACATTTCAGCCTATAACTCACTTCTCTCGAACTGCAACATTTCTATTTTTAACTAATGGGAATTGCTTACTGGAGCTTGATGAGAATAGCCAACTGCCTACACTGCAGTTCCCTCTTGGACATGCAGGCATCAGTTACCCAGGAAACTGGGTTCTTTTAACTAGGGTGCTACTGTTTTGCTCCCCAACTCTTCTGTTACTGCAGGAATAGGTAGGATACCCCCACCTCCACCCAAGACTGTAGCCCCATCCCTTAACACTCCTCCATTCCATGGTCAGAAATGTGGGCTCATAGCTCAAATGTCACTGAGCTAGGATTCAAACTCAGGTCTGTCTGAATGCAAAGGCCCAACTTTTTAAGTTGAGTAAGTTAAGCAAAAATCAAGTTCAAGGTAATTTAGTTGTCATTGCAAATGAGAACGATTACCTTCACCTGAATGCCAGACTGGTCCACAGAGCAGCACAAAGAAGCTTGGTTGTATTAGCCGGTAGCCATGGCAACTCAGATGAAATTCCAGGCAATTTTCTTGCCTGACAGGCTGGTGTCTATCTTTAGATGGCACCCAACCCAGAAAACTGGCTCCTCATCAAGACAATGGCTCTGTTTCCCCAAAGCTATCCAAGGACAAATTTGCCTCCATGAATTTCCTGAAGCCTGTCCCTCCATGCTTTTAGTTCAATTCCTGGTTGGTAGCGCCTCTTTGGAGGATCCCCCGTTCAAGAGGGGCTGAAAAAACCTTCCAGGTTGGTTCTCCACCAATTGCCAACTCACATTCATCCCTCCTCCAACTTTGTTTCCTGCCTACAACTCCTGCGTTGTTCTCCCCTCTCCAGCCTCATAGTCTCACCCAGGGGAGTTTTACTGCAGTGGTCCTCAAACTTTGGAGTGCACAAGAATCACCTAAAGAATGATTTCAACATTGACATCTCAGCTCCACCCACCCTTAGAGATTTTGATTCAGTAAATCACGGGTAGGGATCAGGATTCTACATTTTTAACAAGCATTCAAGGAATGAGTAAGTGGACCAACTTTTAAGAAACACTAGAATATAGCTAGTAAAAAGTAAGTAGCAGAAAGTAATGGATTCATCTAAAGAGAGTCTCAAATTCTTTGAGACTCAATGTTTGAGAAACATTAAAACACAGCCTTCAGCAACATGCTCAAGCTGTAATGTATGTCTTAGAATAGATATCTGAAAGAATAGGAGTTCGGGGGCTTAGAAAAGAAAATGAACGGTCCTAAAGGCAGTGTCGTTAGGATGTTTTGTGGTCTTAGTCTGCATTCTGGGCCAAATCTCTCACTGCCCCAGTTTAAAAATGGTAAAATGTTCCTAACCATGTGGTTTAACATGAAGCTAAGTCTATATGTACTTCACAGAACTCAGAATTTGTTAACAGAAGTACAAAATATTAATGGCAAGATGCTGGTCTAACTATCCAACAAACTAGTTTCTAGGTTCTAATCTACTATCCAGGACCCTATGTCTTCACTTCAGGAATGAAAACTATTACACTAAAAATCGGCTTTTATTTGGACTCTGGAATATATTAAGCTGAGGTAGACTTTCATTCCTGAAGCTTGGAGTAATGGAACAAAACGCTGGATCAGGAGACAGGAGACTTGAATGTGGGTTCCCACTTGGCTTCTAGTTAGCTGGTGACCCTTTGTGAAGCTCAGCTTCCTCATCTAAGCAGTGAATAGATGACAGCTATCCAATATTAAGATTCAGAGCAAAACAAAACCTATCATAAACAGCTGGTCTTCTAGCCTCAAGAGATTTGTAGCACAGAGCTGCGGGAGCAGGCAGAACAGATAGGCACCCAGCCTTACCACTTTACATGGCCCTGGGCAAGTGACTTCACCTTCGAAAGTGTTTTTTCTCATCTGTAGAAATGAGAATCATATCCATAGTCTATACCAAAGCACCAAAAAATGTGGTGCTTTCTCTTTCATTTAGCAGCTGAATACCTCAACCAGCAAGTTTTGGACACATCCTCCAAGAGACTTTTTAACACTAGAAGTACTGATGGTCCCTATTATCTTGGTCTTCCCTCATCCATAAAATATCCATTTAAAGCATTTGTAAACTTCCTTCCTTTTTTTGCTTTAGAGAGAGAGAGAGAGAGAGAGAGAGAGAGAGAGGAAGGCAGAGAGATAAGAAGCATCAACTCTGTCTGGCCGGTAGTGGCGCAGTGGATATAGTGTTGACCTGGGATGCTGAGGTCCCAGGTTCGAAATGCTGAGGTTGCCAGCTTGAGCACAGGCTCATCTACCTTGAGTGTGAGATCATCAACATGATCCCAAGGTTGCTGGCTTGAGCCCAATGATCGCTGGCTTGAAGCCCAATGTGGCCGCTTTGAGCAAGGATTCACTGGCTTAGCTGGAATCCCCCTCCCCTACCCCTGTCAAGGCACATTTAAGAAGCAACCAGTGAACAACTAAAGCTATGCAACTATGAATTGATGCTTCTTCTTTTTTCTTTTTTGAGAGAGAGAGAGAGAGAGAAGCATCAACTTGTAGTTGTGTCACTTTAGTTGTTCATTGATTGCTTCTCATATGTGCCTTGATGGGGGAGAGCACTCAAACTAGGCCAGTGACCCCTTGGCTCAAGCCAGTGACCTTGGGCTTCAAGCCAGCGACTAGGAGATCATGTTGATTATCTCATGCTCAAGCTCAATGAACCCGTGCTCAAGCTGGCTACATAGGGGTTTTGCAGGTCAATGCTCTATCCACTGCGCCACCAACAGTCAGGCATTTTTTTTGAAATTGTTTATTTCTTTACAGTGAAAGTCAACAACTCAGAAGTGAAGCCATGAAAATACAACTTCCTGTCATATATTAAATGTAGCTAGCCATGCCTCCTTATAGGGCAAGGTTAATGAGAAAAGGAAGAGAGATGAACAGCTGTCCCTCCAAGCCCAGTGAAAAGTTTAGCTCAAGAGGCTGCTGAGGAAAAGGATACATTTCAATTCTTATTCAAATATCATCATAATGGAAAGCAATTAAGTAACAATGTTCTGACCTACACAGTGACCATGGCATGCTTGAGACAGCAGCTCTAAGTCCCTCTTCTCTTCTCCCACTATTATACTAAATTTAGAAATTTGTCCATCTATCAAGAAAAACTACACAGATAAGGATCTCAATTGCTACTCAAGGGTTCTCCACATTCTGTAATCTGGCTTCTAAAACAGTCTGGGCCTACCTCTGGCCTATCTTCCCAGCCTTGTACTTTAGCCTCCCTCTTGTGCTCCTCACTTTAGCCAAACACGATCATTTTGGCCAAAACAGGTCCTACACTTTGCTGCTTCTGAGCATTTATTCATAAGCATAGTGCTTGGAACACAGTAGGTGATCAATAAATATGTTGATTCAATGACATGATATTCATTCTCCTATTTAGAATGTTCTTCCAATATTACTCCTCCCCTTCCCTTTGCAGCCTTAGTTCTTCAAAATCTAGTTCAAATACATACACTGAGATTACCCCAGATGGGGGAAAAATCTCTCTCCTCCCACAGCACTTTTAAATACTTCTTGTACACCTATTGCATTTTCCATTATCTTTATTTCTTGTCTCTCCTACCAGGTCATCAATTCCGAGGGGGACCTGCATTACCTTTCTTTACCTTTGTGTCCCCTTACGGTGTAGCACAAATGGCACACAATAGTTATAGCACATATAGGGTGAATAAATAAATATTGGTTTGTGAGAAAAAACTGTCAGTATTTGCCCTATCTTGTCCTCACTTCTGTTTTTTTTTTTTTTTTACAGGGACAGAGAGAGAGTTAGAGAGGACAGATAGGGACAGACAGGAACAGAGAGAGGTGAGAAGCATCAATCATTAGTTTATTGTTGCTGTCGCGACACCTTAGTTGTTCATTGATTGCTTTTTCACATGTGCCTTGACCGCGGGCCTTCAGCAGACCGAGCCACCCCTTGCTGGAGCCAGCGACCTTGGGTCCAAGCTGGTGAGCTTTTTGCTTAAGCCAGATGGGCCCGCGCTCAAGCTGGCGAGCTCGGGGTCTTGAACCTGGGTCTTCCGCATCCCAGTCTGACGCTCTATCCACTGCACCGCCGCCTGGTCAGTATCCTCACTTCTGTTTAACTACAAAATGAACACCCTCCTTTGCTAACGGTGGGCATTTGGAGGGATAGAAAACCTGCTATGGGTGAGAAAAGGCTGACCCTGAAAATGGGGACTCTTTTTCTCTGGGCTTGAAAGGTAGCAGTAAAGAACAAGACAGGGAGAAGGTGGGATAGAGTGGAGAGAGAAGTAGAGAGAGAAAAGCAGGTGTCAGGCTGGACTAGAATGTGGTGGGATGATGTTCTCTGAGCCACAGATCCTCTCAGAAATAGCAAGTAGGAAAGTGACATCAAAATAGTCAGAAATTGTCAAGCACAAGTAATTCACAGGCTCTCCTGTGAGCATCCTTCTTTGACAGATGGGAGAAAGACTCTAAGAGCTGCTGAGGGTACCAACTGTCCTCACTTAAGGTTTCAAATGGCTAAATGTACTTCCTGCTGGGACCGGATTCAGACTCCACTGGAACCTGGAAGCAGTGAGCTCCATAGTTCAGTCTGGATAACCTCACAGAGAAAACATTTTCTTCCCTTTCTCTCTGAGAACTTGGCTAGTTTCCAACCTATGATCTTTAGGGTAAAGACTCCAGTTGACTAAACAGTAATTGGGGAGACTCAGCACAGAAACATCCCAGAGTGCACAGTCAGGCAGGAATCTTTCTTCTAAAGGAGATGCCCAAGCAAAGCTCTCTGAGAAAGAGAATGATGTCAACAGACCTGGAGAGGACATGTTACCATGCCAACCCATTAGTCATAGGCCAAAGGAGAAGGGAAAGTAATGCAAGGGACAGGGCCAATTCAATGACTGCCCAAGTGAAGTACTACTGAGATGATCAAATCCAGCAGGAACATCAGGCTGCCTGCTTGCTGCCTTCCCACTAGTATGCTGAATGTGGCAGCGCCCTGGGAAGAACAAAGAACAGGTTTTTTTTCTTAGCTTTACCACTAATTAGCTATGTAATTAACCCCAGACAGTTAAGTTGCAACATAGATATCATCATTTGTAAAAGAAAAAAGTTAGTAAAAATGATCTCTAAATCCTGTTTTAGCCCTCGGGGGAAATGTGGGTAATCATGAAAGTCATGGGACCAACAAAATCTAAATACAGAAAGCTGGAGTCAGGACAAACAAGCATACTGACCCATGCTCCAACATTATATTTCTGATAGCTCCCCCTGTCTCAGATACAAGTTGATTTAACTCTGGATTTTTTTTTTAAAAGAATAAAAGAATAGCCTGACCTGTGGTGGCACAGTGGATAAAGTGTCGACCTGGGAACACTGAGGTCGCCAGTTCAAAACCCTACACTGGTCTGGTCAAGGCACATATGGGAGTTGATGCTTCCAGCTCCTCCCCCCTTTCTCTCTTTGTCTCTCTCTCTCTCTCTCTCTCTCTCACTCACTCTGTGTCTCCTCTCTAAAATGAATAAAAAAAAAAAGAATAAAAGAATATGAAAACTACCAAATCATCACAAAGCAATTTTTACTTCCCCCCTGAAACTTCCCTCAGGTTTTCAATGCCATTTTAGGGGAAGAAAAGAGGAGTTTTAACTTCTAGGGTGGAATATCATCAATCTTTACTTAAAAGTCAAGTTATCACAGGGTCCTCAAAAATTAACCATTTGAAAAAAAGAATTTTATCATTTGCTCCAAACCCTCAGTTTCAGATGTTGGAAAAGGGTTAGTAACAGCTGGAATGTGAGTGATGGGCAGGGAACCATCTTGCTGTGGATACAAGCCAGGCTGGGTCTCTCAGTTGTAGGCTCTTAAAATATTCGTTGGCAGGGTTAAGTTCATTTAGTTGATGTGCAATTGATGCAGGTGTTTGGCCTCAATGGCAACCACAGTGGGTTTTGATATGCCCTGAGACAACTTAGCTATGATTCTGGCAGTCACTTAGTTATCTCTTGCTATAGTAGGATAGCAATTAATACAAAGGGGACAGTAAGTAACTAAAGGATGGTGGGTTTCTTAACCTCCACATAAACCTTAAAAAGCAGAATCATCAGACTCAAGATCAAGGGCCACTGGAAATTAGCAGCATCCAGGTAATGTCTAGTTTCAAAGTCTAGTGACTATTTTTAAAATAGTCCTGAGACACAGGGAGAAGGTGATATGATGACAGGGCAGAGAGACTGGAAGGTACTGGCCCTGAAGTGATGTGGCCGCAAGTGAAGGAATGCCTGCAGCCACCACAAGCTGCAGGAGGGCACTCCCTAGGCCCAGCTATGTCTAGGGTTTCCAGGACAGGAAGGAAAACCATTTCTGTTTCTGCAAGTTGCATGAAGTATTTGCCAGAGTATATCATGTGTCCAAAAGAGAGACACTGCGCAAAGGTAAATTCACCTTTCTGACCACTAGGAAGTTACCTTCCACCACTCAGCAGAAACAATTGCTCTGTTGTCAACTGATCCTTTTTCAAAACCCAGTTCTTCACAAAAGCCTGTGAGTGTATAGCTTGTGAGTTAATACTGGTCAATATATTTGAATAAATGACAATACATTTATTTCTCATTTAAAAAAATGATCCTGAAAGGAGGATTTTAAATCACTTTTTTAACATCAATTTTTCAATATTCTGTAATATGTCAAAATAATTGAGAATTTTGATAGGCTATTATTAGTATGTTTAGATATGGGGTCCTACATACATTGTTTTGGTTTCTTCCAACTGTAATAATTTCTCTAAAAGGACAGAAGGGGAAGGTGCCTCACCTTGATAATCTTTTCTACACCAGAAGAGCAGATCATGTAGGTGTGGGGGTTAAATCGGACCTGGTTAACAATAGACCGATGCCCTTTCAGCACCATGAAGGCTCCGTTGACCACCCTACCAATGCCACCTGGGAAGACAGAAGGAAACAAAAATCAAATGATGAAATGGATGAAAATATATAGGCTCCAGTAATGGCAGGCAAACAGCTCTGAACTGGAGCCAAGATTTTTTATTAACTATTCTTTACTAACAACCAGCAGAAAGTTTACTCTTACAGATAAAGTTGCTATGGAAAGAGGGAAGATGGAATATCTCTCAGCATATGTGCTCTTACCAAGAGCCTTTATTTAGCCTTTAAGCTTTGCCCACACCCACCCACTGTAATTCCATTGTCAATGAAGCTACAGTCACTTAAAACATTTCCCAAGTTTTTTATCCCCAAGATGGAATCCAGGTGTTACCTTAGAAAAGGCCAGTCATGAGCAAAATGACTGAACTGCTTGGAAACAGTTAGGCAGCTGAGCCAGGGACAAGCAGAACCAGAAGCATATAATTACTTAAATACACAAAAACATCTCTGGTCCATTTGGCCTCCATGTCTATGATGCAGATAGCAAACAAAACAAGCAAACATACAAAAACCACTAGAAAAATAGAGAAATATATATATATATATATATATTTTTAACTCCAACACAGCAGGAAAGAACTAAGGATAAAGAGAGGAGCTTTGGGTCACTTTTATAATAATTAGAGCCCAAGAATTGAGAATCTGAATTACAGAGAGAGTGTGGACCTTAAAGACACTAGGTATGGACTAAAATTAAGGCCACTGAGAAACAGCTGTATTTTAAAGACCATCCTGTAGGTTTTCTTCTTCAATAATTGAGAAAAGTATCACAGGCCTGGAACTTGCCACAGAGATGAAGATGTCATCATTTATGCACTTGGGATAATCTCAAAAGTTCAACTTCACTGGTAAGAACATCACAGTCACATACAACACATGCATCAAGTTCTGAACAAGCTCACTTCTGAGCAATCATCAACATCAGCTCAGTCCATGTAGGCCAACCTGTGACCCTGGCAAACTGGCAAATATGATGCATTCAGGCCCAGACAAGTGAGTGCTCACTTATTTAAGCATTACATACCTTATCAGTCTGTACCAGGAGCATGGCACCCCTAGGGAAAAGAATAGTCTGCTCCACCTGCCACACCAGCGCACTCCCTATTCCACCTTGTTCAAACACTCTTTCCAAGCATCTGTCACCTCAGTGTTTAGAAGGAATATGACAAGAACAAACATCCTTTCTCCAGAAATAATCTGGCTCTGGGGAAGTGTCTTCTGCTCTTGGCATCCTGACACAACTCCTCTTTTGCCTCATAGAAGCTCTCTTCCCTCATTGCCATGAACATATCTTTTTTTAAAAAAAAATTTATTGGTTGATTTTAGAGAAAGGGGGGAGGGAGAGTAAGAGAAGGAGAAAAGGGGAAGGAGGAAGAGAGAAACATCAATTTGTTGTTCTACTTATTTATGCAGTCATTGGTTGAATTTTATTTGTTTATTTATTTATTGTTTATTTATTTATTTATTTTAAGTGAGAGGAGGGGAGACGGATTACTGCATACGCCCCAACCAGAATTCACTTGGCAACCCCCATCTGAGGTCAACGCTCAGACCAACCAAGCTATCCTCAGTGCCTGGGGCTGACACTTGAATCATTTGAGCCATTGGCTGTGAGAAAGGAAGAGAGAGAAGGAAGAGAGGGAGGGGAAGAGAAGCAGATGGTTGCTTTTTTTTTTTTTTGTGACAGAGACAGAGTCAGAGAGAGGAACAAATAGGGACAGACAGACAGGAAGGGAGAGAGATGAGAAGCATCAATTCTTTGTTGCAGCTCCTTAGTTGTTCATTGATTGCTTTCTCATATGTGCCTTGATGGGGGTGGTGGTGGCTACAACAGACCGAGTGACCCCTTGCTTGAGCCAGCAACCTTGGGCTCAAGCTGGTGACCTCGGGGTCTTGAACTTGGGTCCTCCATATCCCAGTCTGATGCTCTATCCACTGTGCCACCGCCTGGTCAGGTTATGGTTGCTTCTTGTGTGTGCCCTGACCAGAGATTGAACCCTGGACATCCGCATGCCAGGCTGATGCTTTATCCAGTGAACAAACCAGCCAGGGCTTCACTGGTTGATTTTTGTATGAGCCCTGACCAGGAATTGAACCCACATGATGCTCTAATCCACTGAGCTACCCAGTCAAGGCTGTAAATATCTTTTTATTTCATTTTTTTTGTGTGTGTGACAAGAGACAGAGAGAGGAAGAGAGGAAGAAAGGGACAGATAGGGACAGACAGACAGAAAGGGAGAGAGATGAGAAGCATCAATTCTTCATTGAGGCACCTTAGTTGTCCATTGATTGCTTTCTCACAAGTGACTTGATGGGAGGAGTGGGGGCGAGGGGAGGGCTACAGCCGAGCAAGTGACCCCTTGTTCAAGTTAGTAACTTTTAGGCTGAAGCCAGCGACCATGGGATCATATCTATGATCCCCTATTTAAGCCAGCGACCCCATGCTCAAGGTGAGCCTGCACTCAAGCTAGATGAGCCGATGCTTAAGCCAGTGACCTCGGGATTCCAAACCTGGGACCTCAGCATCCCAAGTTGACACTCTATCCACTGTGCCACCACCAGTCACGCTGTAAATATCTTCTTATATAACAACAAGGTTTCAGACTAACAATTTATTCCTTGGCGGTGCCAATTTAGCTACCATGAGGTGCTTACTCTACTTGATGGGTGACAAAAATGTCCTTTGCCTAATTTTCCTCCCTATATTTGAGATTACTAATATGTGAATTATCCAAGATGGTAATACACTTATTTATTTATTTATATTTTTTGTTTGTTTTTTAAATTCATTGTAGAGAGGAGAGGAGAGAAAGACAGAGAGAGAGAAAGGGGGGAGGAGCAGGAAGTATCAATTCCCATATGTGCCTTGACCAGACAGTGTTTCAAACCAGCGACACCAGCATTCCAGGTTGACGCTTTATCCATTGAGCCACCAAAGGTCAGGCCAAGATGGATAATACATTTCAAGCTGTTCATATCTTGCCTGACCAGGCGGTGGCGCAGTGGATAGAGCATCAGACTGGGATGCGGAGGAGCCAGGTTCGAGACCCCGAGGTCGTCAGCTTGAGCACGGGCCCAAGATCACTGGCTCCAGCGAGGGGTGGCTCAGTCTGCTGAAGGCCCACGGTCAAGACACATATGAGAAAGCAATCAATGAACAACTATGGTGTCGCAACGGCAACGAAAAACTAATGATTGATGCTTCTCATTTCTCTCTGTTCCTGTCTGTCTGTCCCTACCTATCCCTCTCTCTCTGACTCTCTCTCTGTCCCTGTAAAAAAACAAAACAAAACACTGTTCATATCTCGGCCCAACATCAAATTTGCTAATAAACCATAAAGGAAAAGAGTGAGTGACTAAAACATAGAGCTGGTGTGTTTTATTTAGAAAAACAGGATCATGGCCTGACCTATAGTGGTGCAGTAGATAAAGCGTCGACCTAGAACACTGAAGTCGTCAGTTTGAAATCCCTGGCTTGCCTGGTCAAGGCACATATGGGAATTGATGCTTCCTGCTCCTCTCCCCCTTCTCTCTCTCTCCCTTTCCTCTCTCTGAAATGAATAAATTTTTTTTTAAAAGAAAGAAAAACAGGATCATGAAAAGGTAAGCACCAAGGTAGAATGCCACAACAGAATCCCCTAGGTAGCCCAAGTGCTCTGTGCTCCTATGCTGGAGTGCCAGGAGGGAATGGGGGCTGAGCCTACTCAAAATCAAAAGGATCCATGGGAACCTAAAACAGTCACCTCAATAAAGCAATCTCACCACCACCAATGAGTTCCTTCAGGTCTACTTCTGTTCTAGAGATTGATTCAACAAATAGCATTCCTGTTCATGGTCTCCTCTGCATTCTACATTTTCCAACATCTTTCTCCTAGCTGTACCTCTACTGCCACCGGCAGAGAAACTTGGGAGTTCAATCTAATACCAATCTATTGTTTAATCCTATTGCCTCCAAAGAAAGGAATTTAGTGACTCAGAGAATTTAAGGAACTTCTTCCAAATCATATAACTAGTAAATGGCAGAGCCTGGATTTGAACAAGAGTCTGTTTGGCTGTAATGCCTACTATCCTTTCCACCATACTGGTAGTCTTTAAGGAATGAAAGGGTTTGTACAGGAACTTAGTCAGAAGCTCATACCTGATTTCTAAATCTTTATCATATAGGTTGGTTTGCTTCTTAAGTCTTATATTTAAATGGGATAAGAATCTATCCAAAGGTATACTGAGTGTAAGCTCTACAATATCAACACAGGGCATTTCATCACATTAACAACACTGAACAGACCATGAGAGTAGAACTGGATTGGATCTCTTGCATACCTAGAACCTGGGCCACACTACCTAAACTAAGGCAGGTTCCCAGCAAGTACTTGTTGAATGGATAGTGTTTCAGGAGAGGGCAATTCTAGAGTAAGTCCCACCAAAGGAAGACTGATAGAGGGTATCATGTCTTAAAGAATCAGCTACAATAGAACTAAAGTTTAATAACCAAACCAATCTTTCTGTCAATTTCAGTAACTGTCCGACCTGAAGAATAAAGGAAGGGTATCAATGCTTGAAAATTCCAGACCGTGAGCAGACTGTTTCTATTGCTCTTTCATGCACTGTGACCTCATCTGGTTTCTCTTCTTGGGAGCAATTTCACTGAGGTCTTTTCTCCTTCTTCCCACTCACACTGGTACCTAGGAAATCTGAAGAGGAAGCCAAAAGAACCAAGAGACTAACGGTGTAAACAGATACAGGAAGAATTATTGCTTCCATTTGTTTAAGGTAACCAAGGCTATGTCCACAGAATAACAGCAATAAAAGGGCTATAGAGAGGTTCTCTATAGTTCCTTTCCTAGTTTCCATGTTTCAAAAGATTCAGTACAGCTGCTACTGTTCAGTTTACCTACAATGACTTTTAGAGAACAATTTTTTATCAGTCCTGGAGATCTGAGTTATTCAAATAGATTTCTTTAGTCTGAAATGGCTAAAGTCAAAATGTCAGTATCAGTAAGAACTAAGGGTTTCCTCTTCTTTATTACCTAGCCAGACCCTGCCCATCAATAGAAGAACCAAGTTTGAAAGAGTCAGGCAGGGATTATTTCTTCCAAGAAATACATAACCTATATACTTCCTTCAGGGTCATCTCTAAGACTGAAGGTCTGAGCTGGTGACGATCAACCTCACTCCATGGTTACCGAATAAAGTCATACCTAATCACTAATAATGGGTACCAATGAATAAAATAGCACAAAACCCAGGAAATAAATTCCTAACTCATCCTTGAGCTGCCATTTATTTATACAGTTCTGTACAAAACAACAGTCATTTCTCTGGACCATCTGTTTGGCCAGCTTGTCCAAACATGTAAGCTCCACTTTGAGGGTTTCTTTAATAAGTCAAGGCCAAAGTTCCCTTATCTCCATCTTTCCTTGGTTCAGAAGGGATGCTACAAAGGTGGGGAAGGCTATAAATCACTTAATATACTCTAATACAAAACTCAGGAAAGAAAATTATTGGGCCAGCGAGTATCAGTGACTCACTACCTTAGAGCAGTGGTTCTTAACCTGGGTTCTATCGAACCCTAGGGGTTCGATGAGTCAGTCTCAGGGGTTCGGAGAAGCCTCTGCCGCGGAGGCCAGAATAAAGTAATACCATAATTTGTTGTGAGTTCATGCACTTTGTTGGTTTTGTTCTTAGAGCAAGGTGATGTTCATGCACGGCTCATTTTGTGCACCAGTAAAAAAACATATACCTATGTCTTGAATTTGGAAAAAAAAATCATATTTTATTTATCACTAAAGAAGGGTTCGGTGAATGCGCATATGAAACTGGTGGGTTCAGTACCTCAAAAAAGGTTAAGAACCACTGAGTTAGAGGCATCCCAGGAAACACAAAGGACTCAGAGAAAACCCCTTGCTCAGTACTCTAAAAACAACTTTTCTAAAATGCCAAGGCCAGATGTTTCCCCAGAGAAGACAAGAGATTAAGCATATAGGTTCTTACTTTTCTCCTCTTCTTTACCTACAGGGTATGTTTTTCTTTTTATAACATTGAGCCAGACATTTGTCCCCTCAGGCCCCTCCCTCAAGGGCCAGGACACCACTTTCATTTCTTGCCAACTTGTTACTTCTCTTTTTCTACATTGAATTGGCTTAACCTGACCAGTGGTGATGCAGTGTAAACAGCATCGACCTGGGACACTGAGATCCCAGCTTCAAAACCCTGAGGTTGCTGGCTTGAGCGCTGGCTCATTTGGCTTGAGCGCAGGCTCACCAGGCTTGAGCGCAGGGCCGCCAGCTTGAGCACAGGATCATTAACATGATCCCATGGTCGCTGGCTTGAACAAGGGGTCCCTGGCTCAGCTGGAGACCCCAGGTCAAGGCATGTATGAGAAACAATCAATGAACAACTATAAGTGCCTCAACTATGAGTTGATGCTTCTCATCTCTCTCTATTTCAGTCTTTTTCTTAAAAAAAAATTGCTTCAATAAAGTCCTCCAATAATGATGACTATGGTTTCAACTCAAAAGCCAAAAGCAACCTGATCAAGATTTCTTGATGCCTTAGTCTAACAGCAACTTTTTAATTATGCTATGAAGTGGTCCTTGGGACACTACTCCCCATCTCCCCACAACATAATCTATCAGCAAAACCTTTTGGTTCTGCCTTCAAAGTATATCTAGACTCCAACCCTCATTTCTAGGCAGGTCCACTCCCATTGTCTATCCTCAACTCAGTAGCTGGAGTGATACTGTTAAAATAAGTCAGATCATATCACCCCTCTGCTCAGAATTCTCTAATGGCTCTCCCTTTCACTGACAGTAAGAACCTATACAACTAGACGCCCCTGTGCCCCACTTACCTCTATGACTTCAACCCCTACTACTCTCCCCCTTCTTCCCTCTGTCGCAACACATTGATTTCCCTGCTATTTCCTATACACACCAGGCATATTTTTACTTAGAACCTTTGCACTGGTTTTACTGGAAATGTCCTTCCCCCAGATTGAGGCATGGGTAACTCCCTCACTACTTTGAGGATTTGCTCAAATGTGACTTTATCAATGAGGCCTATACTGAAAATCCTATCTAAAATTGCATTTCCCTGACCTCCTCCATACCACTTCCCACCCCCTTACTTTGCTCTTTTTCTTTTTCATAGTCTTCTAACCTTTTAAACATAACTAAATGCATTGTGTCTATTGTTCACTGTCTGTTTTTCCCTCTAGAATGTAAGTTCCATGTTGGCACGGCTCTTCTGTTCCTCTGTTATACCCCAAACCTATAGAATAGAGCTGATCATATAGTACGTTTTCAATAAATATTTGATGAATGAATGAAAAGCTGTGAGTGGATTAGACTGTGGAATAGAAGCATGAAGGAAAACCCCTGGCTCTATTAGTGGGCTCCCATCATCCAATCTGGATTATCCAAGTGCTTCTTTCTTCACCTTTCTGCTGTCAATTTTGAATGTTTCTTCTCTCTCTCTCTCTTTCAAGCATTTTTACTGTAGTAAGAGCAGAGAAATAAAGGGGCTAAAATCCTGCCTGACCTGTGGTGGCGCAGTGGATAAAGTGTCGACCTGGGAACACTGAGATTGCCAGTTCAAAACCCTGCACTGGTCTGGTCAAGGCACATATGGAGTTGATGCTTCTAGCTCCTCCCCCCCTTTCTCTCTCTCTCTCTTTCTGTCTCCTCTCTAAAATGAATAAATAAAAATAATAAAAATTTTTAAAAAAATTAAACTTTGGCAATTGGTTTTAAAAAAAAAGGGGGCTAAAATCCTACCTACACTTTATGGTTCTCTGAAATGCTAATTCCATAAAAACTTTACTGATAGCCAAAATCTCTTCAAGCCCTCCCTAATCATCCTTTTTATGGGCATTGGAACCCATTTTTAAATTTAGAGTACCATACACACATACTCTCATGCCTTTTAGATGAGAAATTCTTTGAGGGTAAGAAAGCGTTTATCTTTCTATTATCCCATACGGAGGGGTATGTATAATGTCTTATCTGAGGATACTTAATAAATAAATTGAAGTAAATACCCTTATCATTTTCTCTAGAACAGGCTTGAAGGTTGGTAAGTAAGTACCTCTTGAGGTAATTATTTCATTCCTGACTCCACTGGTAGAATTAAGAATTTACTATTGTTAAAAGTCAAGGAACTATTTTTCCTTACTGTATCGAAAAAATGTTGCCTAAACACCATTATAGCAATTTCAAAAGGCCCTGTGAACAATCCCAAGATCTCCAAGTTTCAAACCATAAAGAGAAGTACAGTCGGGGTACAAGACAGAAAGAGCAGTGGCTGTCTCCTCGGGATCAAGAACCACTTAAGAGTTAAGAAAGGCAGACGGGAATGGCCAGTGCTGTCAGTAAAACTCAAAGAGCTCCATAGACAACAATGCTTAATTGAACAAAAAAGTCAATTATGTTAAGTTCTTCTTTCATCATCTGTACTTCACATGTGTTTGCAACCAACTACTTGTACCAATTAAAAACAATTTGGTTCTTCTAATTCCATGGGGATAAGCAGGTGCCCAGGCCTAACTTACTGAGAGTCAATGCATGTGTAGAACAAGGAGGAGAAATAGCATGCCCACACATGCAGGCCTGAAAATGCACTTCCAGCTGTTTCCAGCCTACCTCATCAGCCTACTGGCAGTGGGGGTAGATGCATTGACTTGGCAATGAAACTGCACTTTTTCCCCTTCATTCAGGGGGAAATCTCTCATTAACTTGCCCCCTTTCAAACTACACAGCCAAGAGCAACCTTCATGCAAAAACAACATAATGGACTATTCAGGAGGGCATCCAAAAGAGGACAATGTCCTGGTCTCCAAGGAGTTTTTCAGAAGAAAGTTTTCTTTTTTTTTACAGGGACAGAGAGAGAGTCCGAGAGAGGGATAGACAGGGACAGACAGACAGGAATGGAGAGAGGTGAGAAGCATCGATCATTAGTTTTTCGTTGCCGTTGCGACACCATAGTCGTTCATTGACTGCTTTCTCACATGTGCCTTGACCATGGGCCTTCAGCAGACCGAGCCACCCCTTGCTGGAGCCAGCGACCTTGGGTCCAAGCTGGCGAGCTTTTGCTCAAGCCAGATGGACCCGCGCTCAAGCTGGCGACCTCGGGGTCTCGAACCTGGGTCTTCCGGCATCCCAGTCCGACGCTATATCCACTGTGCCACCGCCTGGTCAGGCAAAAAGTTTTCTTAATGAGAAATAATAATCATTAAGTGGCTACTTAGTACCCTCACAATATTACTAAGGTAGGTATTACTATTGTTATTGTGAATATTCTTATTTTACAGATGAATAAACAGAAGAATTGGCAAGATTAAATAATTTTTCCAAAGCCCCTAACCAGAAGATGGATGGATCAGAATTTTAAACCCAGGCCTACCAACTCAATTACAGTATGCTTTTTCCTATAAATAGTAAGGTCTTGGTGTAAAGCAGTGGTTCTTAAAGTGTGCGCCCTAGAAGATTTCCAGGTGCACCCTATCATATTTCAGAGAAATATGTGCCTGTTGGGGTCCAAAATATCAACAGGGTTTCTGGAGTTTAGATTTTTGGGGGACAGAGGTGTGGGGAATTGGCTATAAGTTGACAGTCTGCCCAACCCCCCACCTCACTTGCCTGAGTAGGTTGCAAAAGGCTGGTAAGCTGTGGTGCTGGATTGTTTACACTACCCCCCATGTTCCCAGGAAAGACTGGAGTCAAGTTTCTTCTATCCTTTGTTTGGTGTAAAGTTAAGATGATACGATGGTGGGGGTTTTCTGCACTCAACACAAGTAAGAGTAAAAAGAAAGGAATTCTTCAATGTATTGATGAGGAAATGAGAGTTTGCCTTTCAAATATATGCCCAAACATTGAAGAAATCGCTAGGACACATCAGGCTCATGTTTCTCATAAACACAAGAATGAAAAAACTTAACACACATTCACGCCGGGATCTGCCAAATTTACTAAATCTTACTAAGAATGTATCTATATATATAAAAAGATAACTTTTTTGTCTTTTTTATTTTTTAACCCCTCTTTTTTATGAGTTCTAAAAAGCATAACTCAAAAAATATAACATAAAAATGTTTTTTAATCAGAATAAATTTAATTTTGTTGTATTTATTTTGTTTAATTACCATAAAAGCACACTTGGACTTTCTTTCTTTCTTTCTTTCTTTACTATTTGACTTAATTATTATAACACATTTCTCAGAAATTTGTATATAGTGTGCCTACAATTATTTGTAGGATTTTAAATGCGCCCCGACTTCAAAATGTTTGAGAACCACTGGTATAGAGGCATGTCTCAGGGGAAGCGACTCTATCTGTGAAAACTCTAAAGCCCTTTCCAACAAGAATGAGGGGAATGGGAAGGAGAAGGCAATATGCACATTTCCCAGAGACACCCACCTCCACCACACATTGCCAAATCCTTTACTTCCATACCTAAGTTACTAGAGAGGAAATGCTTTGGAAATTATGGATTATGGGTGCTTGTCTTATTATGCATAGCAATAACTATGTCTTACATTTAAAAACATACAGTTTTCAGAAAGCTTCTAAGACTAAAAGATGTGAGGCAGTGGGGGCAGAGGCAATTTTACAGAAGAAACTGAGGCTCAAACAATTACTGTTACATAATCACCTAGAATGAATCACTGAACCAGCTAATTAGTGGCAGCACTGGACTCAAAACCAGATATGATTTTAAGACTAATGCTCCTTCCAATAGATCACATTGCCTCTATACATAACTGCTGGTCTATTTATTTTATTTTCAGAACTGTCCCATAAAAACAGATGCTCTTCCTACATATTTCAACATGTTCTGATGAGCTTTTTCTGTGCCACAGCAAAATTCCAAGTTCTATTCCTTCTTCTATTTTTAAAGAGGTTTCTGGAAATTAGTTATTATTTGACATCAACTAAAATATCAAGCCTAATTTTGCCACTAGCAAGTTTTACAACTGGTTTTATTTATTCATTCATTTATTTTATTTTAGAGAAGGGGAGGCGGTGAGTAGCAGGAAGCATCAACTTGTAATAGTAGTTTCTTGTATGTGCTTTGAGCAGGCAAGCCCAGGGTTTTGAACCAGCAACCTCAGCATTCCAGGTCCACGCTTTATCCATTGTGCCACCATAGGTCAGGCTACAGTGGATTTTAGATCTTATATCTCCAAATTATTTTCTCAGCCCACTAGGAAGCCTGATGAGAATTCCTTAGCCAATTCGTTAATTCAGTGCTGTCTATATAATAAATAAATTTCATCTCTCTGGAGTTTGTATAGAAAAAAAAATCTCCAGCGATTGTCAGTCTTTCTAAACAGAAGGGTGAAAAAAGAATGCCCTTGCTTTGGGCTCACACTCAGGACTTCTCTTCATCTAGTTCTCTCAGCATTTGGCATAAACTGTGAAGCACACAGCAGACAATCAAGAAATGCTGGTTGCCTGTCATCTGACTATGCCATTAAGGCATATACCAGCAAACCAACTTCCCTGCGGTAGGATCCTCAGTATCTTATGTTCAACTGGCATGAAGAGAGAGCATGCTCAGCCTCATTTCCTTTTTGTTTCAGTCAAAGAGGCAGTAGATTAGAAATTTCTTGACAGATATTTTATCATCTAAGCACTGAAAGCTAGAATCCAGGAACCATATCTATCCCTCATATTTATGTTTGGCTTGCTGAATGTTGCCGAAGTTTTTTTGGACTGTGAATTGCCAACATTTAAAAATAGAGAGGATACATAAATATAAAATATATATATATATATGAGGTGCTAAGTATCCCTGAAGCCAGGTTGAAGGGTTGGGCTGTAAACAGGATTAGTGAAAGCCTGTATGAACAGCAGTTTTACCTCAATACCCCTCCCTCAGCACACAGGGCCAGGAAACGACCCCTTCCCCACATATAAGCAACAGCCTGGGGGTTGCCAACTGAGAGATTTAAACCTGGGAACCATAGGCACAGATTCATGGGTTGAAGGATTAAACAAAAACCTGTGTGTAAATATGAGATCCATAGTTCTATTCCCCATTTGGTTCTCAGTACTCATAGTTCAACTGGCAGGTAAACACTCTCCTGGTAGGAGATCAAAGATTCCTATTCTGAGAAACTGGCTGATTTCAATAGTAGAAAGCCAACTGACCAAATGTCAAAATTGAAAATTCAAAAATAATATGTGTATATTATAGAAAGATAAAGAAACTTTTGTGGTTGTTTCTCTTTCTTTCTTTTTTTAAAATTAGCTTTGTAGCCTGACCAGGCGGTGGCGCAGTGGATAGTGTCAAACTGGGATGCAGAAGACCCAGGTTCGAGACCCCGAGGTCGCCAGCTTGAGCGTGGGCCCATCTGGCCTGAGCAAAAAGCTCGTCAGCTTGGATCCAAGGTCGCTGGCTCCAGCAAGAGTCTGCTCGATCTGCTGAAGGCCTGCAGTCAAGGCACATGTGAGAAAGCAATCAATGAACAACTAAGGTGTTGCAACGGCAACGAAAAACTAATGATTGATGCCTCTCACCTCTCTCTGTTCCTGTCTGTCTGTCCCTGTCTATCCCTCTCTCTGACTCTCTAAAAAGAAAAAAAAAATTAGCTTTATAAAATTATTTGATTTAAAACTTATGTACCTGTATTACTTTGATTACAAAAGTGCTTAACTATAAAAATAGTATAAAGAAAAGGTGAAAAAGATGATGTATTACTGAATTGTACACCTGAAATCTATATAATTGTATTAACCAATGTCACCCCAATAAAGTTAATAAAAATGTCTTAAAAAAGAAAGAAATAATAAAAGAACATGGAAGAATAAAGAAAAGGAGAAATACATAAACAAGAATCAAGAAAAATAAATGTGGGTAAGTTGTCAGAACAGTGACAGAAAGGATGAATCCCCAAATGAGCCAAAGTTTGCTAAAAATAATCCAGAACGCCTTTTAGTTACATGCAGAACAAGATGATCAAAGAGACAGCCTTATTTATGGTGATAGCTGATAATGTACTGTCGCTGGGCAATACAGAGAGGACAAACCCCTCAACTACCAGTTAGTGAACCTAACAAAAGAGAGAATTGTAAGGTCCCATCCTTGTGTACAGTGAACACAAGCACTAAGTGAAGGACGGGGACCCAGTACCACCCACAGCCCATGTGGAAACTATGGGGTTTCTAGCCATCTCTTAAGCTTATGTGACACAGACTGTACTTTTTGATTGTATAACTTACTAATGCAGCACACTTAATTATCAAGGAGTCAAAAATTTTCTCTGGTTTACTCAGTTTACCCAGTTAATCCTTGAACAGAGAGGTAGAACAAATCTAGAGTAGAGAAACTAGCACATCCAAGAAGCAGAGATCATTTCTTTGATGTACTACTAAATAAACTTGAGGGTGCTATCTCTGGAGGAGATAGAGAAGGAGACATGAGAGCTACCTTCAAATGAGTAAAAGGCTATGAAGAGGAAGAGTGGTAATAAGGCTCTTCTCAGTAAGCCACACCACTCAAAAGACTACATAGGGTACAGTGTTAAGGTTTTGGGAAAACTTTCTAATGACTGGAGTTACCTTGGGGCAACAAGCACCCTACCATGGTGGGTATCTTCACACAGGTTAATTTACTCCTTTATAAAAGTATACTTTAATATACACTTTTTATATGTAAATTATAACTAAAAAATGATTGTGGGAGAGGGTATGTGAACAAACAATTTTGCAGACCCCAGATACTGCATGTGTATCTGGTCCAAATACACATGCAGTACTTAAACACCTACCATGTTTTTACTGTTATTCCATTAAGAACCTTTTACTTCTATTGTGATTTAATTCTTTGACCATGGTTATTTAACAATTTTTTGTATTTTTTCATTGAGGAATTCTAAAAAAAGATATGGAAACAAGCATAAAAGATTTAGCATAACAAATTTTGGGGCTTGGGGGTGTTTTTGGTGATCAATTAAGTTTTATAAGGTGAACACCCTTATAACCAACATCCAGGTCAAGAAATAGATTTTTTTCTGGCCAGTCAGAGGCCCCTATGTGCCTCATTCCAATTATAACCCCTTCTGTCTCCCTAAAGTAAAAATTATCCTGACTTCTATATTAGTCACTTCTCTTCATTTTAAAATAATTTTATTTATCCAGGTATGCATTCCTAAATGCTTTAGTTTTGCCGGTTTATGTTTTACTATGTCTCTTAAATTTCTTTCTTTTCTTTTTGAAAGACAGATAGGAAGAGAAAGAGATGAGAAGCATCAACTTACTGTTGTGGCACTTGAGTTGTCCTTTTATTGCTTTCTCAAATGTGCCTTGACTGGGAGGCTCCAGCTGAGCTGGTGACCCCTTGCTCAAGCCAGCTACCTTAGGCTCAAGCCAGCAACCTTGGGGTCATGTCTATGATCCCACACTCAAGCCAGCGACCTTGTGCTCAAGCTGGGAAGCCCATGCTTAAGGCAGATGAGCTTGTGGTCAAGCTTGGCATTTTGAAAGAGAGTTCTCAGCATTCCAGGCAGATGCTCTATTCATTGTGCCACTGCCTGGTCAGGCTCTCTTTGGTTTCTTAAACAATAGGTTTCTGCCTGTCCATCCTTCTTTTTCCATTAGAAGGTATTTGTTGAAGAACATGGGTGGGACAGCTTGGATTTTGTGGACTGTATACTCACAATACGGTACAGTATGCACATGACCTCTACTTCCTGAAAACTGAAAGTTGGATCCTGAGGTCTGATCAGCTTCATGACAGTTTTACTTTGCAAGACTATGGGTAGTGTTGTCTTTTCATCAGGAGGCACATAATATCTAATTGCCTTTTCTTTATTGTAATGTTAGCCATTGCAGATGTTCAATATTTCAACTCATCAATTCATTGAGGCTGCTAAGTGATTATATTAAAATTCTATAATTTCTTTTTTTTAAATGTCTTTGTTTTACCTATACTTTTGAAAGATATTTTCCTTGGATGCAAAATTCTAGGTCAGCTGGTTTTAATTCTTTAAGCTCTTTAGATATATTTTATTATATTCTGGTTTCCATAATTTGGCCATCAATTTTTTTTGATAGAGACAAGGAGAGAGATGAAAAGCATCAACTTGTAGTTGTGTCATTTTAATTGTTCATTGATCACTTCTCATATGTGCCTTGACTGAGGCTCAAGCTAAGCCAATGATCCCTTGCTCAGGCCAGTGACCTTGGGCTTCTGAACCTGGGTGCTCAGTGTTCCAGATCAATGCTTTATCCGCTGTGCCACCACCAGTCAGATGGCAATCTTATTGTTTGCTTACTTATAGGCATTCATTCATTTTCTCAGGCTTGGCTTTTCATTATCTCTCTCTTTTTTTTTCAATGAGAGGAGGGAGGCAGAGAGACAGACTCCCGCATGCACCCCAACCAGGATCCACCGGGCAAGCCCGCTAGGGGGTTATGCTCTGCCCATCTGGGGCATTGCTCCATTGCTCAGCAACCGAGCTCTTCTTAGCGCCTGAGGTGGAGGCCATGGAACCACCTCAGCACCCAGGGCCAACTGGATCCAATCAAGCTATGACTGCAGGAGGAGAAGAGGGGGAGAGAGAAGAAGCAAGAGGGGGAGGTGTGGAGAAGCAGATGTGTGCTTTTCCTGTGTGTCCTGATCGAGAATTGATCCCAGAACATCCACACAAAGGGCTGACACTCTACCACTGAGCCAACCAACCAGGGCCACTTTTCATTATTTTTTGTTTTCAATAGTTTGAATAATGATGTGCCTAGGTGTGCTGTATTTATCCTACTTGTGATTACCGAGTTTCCTGAATCAGAGAAGTGATATATTTCATTTGTTTTAGAAAATTGTTTTAGTTGTTATATCTTCATATATTGCTTCTGCTTGTTTTCTCTCTTATCCTTCTGGGAATTCAATTTCATATATGTTAGATCATCTGTATTCCACTTGTCTCTTACATATTCTGTTCTGCTCCGTTCTCTTTTCTCATTGCCCTACAGTTTATTTTATATTGAACTGTTTTCTGTTCACCAAACATGTCCTCTGTACAATAAACCCACCCAACTAAACTCTTAATTTAAAACATTTCTGTTTTAGAATTTCTACATGATTTTTTCCTAAATAGATTCCAATTCTGTTGAAATTCTCCATCTTTAATCCATTTTGCCCATCTTTTCTTCTATTTTATATTTATAATATTTAAAGTACCTGTGTGTTAATTTAAATATTTGCATAAAATTATGAGTTGGCTTCTATTGATATTTTTCTCTTGATTACAGGCCATATTTTCATGTCTCATAATTTTTAATTGTATGCTGGATATTGAGTACAAAAGAATCATAAGACTGTTAAGGACTGAATTGTCTCTCCTTCAAGTTCTTATGTTGAAGTCCTAACCCCCGATGTGACTGTATACGAAGACAGAGCATGTAAGGAGGTCATTAGGGTTAAACAAAGTCACAAAGGTAGGACTCTAACCCAATACTGTGAACTCATAAGAAAAGAAAGGAACACCAGGGAATTGTGTGAACAAGGAAAAGGCCATGTAAGAATGCAGTAGAAAGTGGTCATCTGTAAGTCAGAGAGGCCTTAGGAGAAATCAACTGTGCCAGCACCTTGATCTGGGACTTCTAGCCTCGAGAACTGTGAGGAAATACATTTGATTTTTAAGCCCTGGCAGTCTGATGACAGAGACTAACTTGATTTCCTGCGTACAGCATGCATCCACCATTCCACTCCTGAGAAAATAAGGTAAACAGTTAATCATCTTCGATCCAATCAGGAGGAACTAGGTCAGGGCTAGGCTGCTCCCTTCGCTGGAGTAAGTCTGCTCCTGGTTTCAAAGGCAAGACCTACAGGGTGCTTATGGCAGCTCCCTTTCTCAAATTGGAATGTGTGTCCTAAATACCAGGAGACTGCAGAATATTTCATCTTCCTTGTCCAGCATCATTCTTGTGCATAGCCCTCTTGGACTTTTGATGAAATCTGACAAGTCTCTGTTCTCCTCTGCTCAAGATGTTCTGTCCTTTGGAGCTTTTCGGTTTTGCTCTTTTTCTTTCTTTCCATGCAGGTTGAAAATCTGGCAAATGCCCTATGGGGCAGGCCTCTCTCACTAAGGAGACTGTTTCCTAAGCACTTATTAATGTGGGAATTCCATTCTGCCTTTCCAGCCTAGTCTCTTACCGCCCAGGGCCGCCCCACTACTAAGCAAATGTGGTGGTGAAAAACGGACTTTTTTCTATCCTAGGAGAGTCTGTCTGGGGTAGCCTAATCTGCAGCTTGTACGCAGATGTCTCTGTGAAAGAAAATAGCCAGCATCTGTGCTCAGCTAGGAAGGGCTCTTCTCCCCTCTTAGGATCTTTAGTTCTTCTAGCTCTCTGACATCTTTAAAAATATGGGTTTTGTAATTTGATTTTGTAATTATTGCAGTGGGAGCTACCTACGACACCTTCTGTGGGATTTGAAGTCTAACATGTCTTTTTTTTAATAAAAATTATACATCATTCCTTCTCCTCCTTGAAATAATATTTCTACTTTATCTACCCTCTTAAGTTTCAACCTAATTTATTTTTATAAATACTCTTAGTTCCACCAACAATAATATAAATACATTTTCTTTGTTTAGTGTGACTACAATGTTCTCAGTGTTAAAATTTTTGGTTTGGATTAGAATTACCATTATAGTTATTATTGAAGCACAACTGATCAAAACAAATATATGTTTAAAAAAGCTTTACAAAACCCATTACATTACAGAAACACAGTTTATTATAAATGTATAAGAAAAGGGGAAAAATAAGAAGCCCATACCCTAAGTCAGGTTATAGCTCTGTGATTTTTTTTTAAATGAGGCATCTTTTTTTAAATTTATTGATTTTAGAGAGGAAGAGGAAGGGAGAGGAAGAGAGAAAAGAAATATCAATTAGTTGTTCCACTTATTCACGTATTCATTGTTTTTGTTTTTTTAAGGGAGAGAGACAGGGACAGACAGGAAGGGAAAAATGGGAAGTATCAACTCATAGTTGCGGCTCCTTAGTTGTTCATAGATTGCTTTCTTTTTTTTTTTTTTTACAGGGACAGAGAGAGAGTCAGAGAGAGGGATAGATAGGGACAGACAGACAGAAATGGAGAGAGATGAGAAGCATCAATCAATCATCAGTTTCTCATTGCGACGACACCTTAGTTGTTCATTGATTGCTTTCTCATATGTGCCTTGACTGCGGGCCTTCAGTAGACTGAGTAACCCCTTGCTTGAGCCAGCGACTCCGGGTCCAAGCCGGTGAGCTTTTTTTTTTTTGGCTCAAGCCAGATGAGCCTGCGCTCAAGCTGGCGATCTCAGGGCCTCGAACCTGGGTCCTCCACATCCTAGTCCAATGCTCTATCCACTGCGCCACCGCCCGGTCAGGCTTGATTGCTTTCTCATATGTGCCTTGACCAGGGTGCTCCAGGCGAGCCAGTGACCTTGGCCTTCAAGGCAGTGAGTGACCTTTGGGCTCAGGCCAGCATCCATGGGGTCATGTCTATGATCCCACGCTCAAGCTGGTGACCCTGCGCTCAAGCCAATGAGCCTGTGCTCAAGCCAGATGAGCCTGCGATCAAGCTGATGACCAAGGTTTTGAACCTGGTTCCTCAGCGTCCCAGGTCTATGCTCTACCCACTGCGCCACTACCTGGTCAGGCCATTGGTTGTGGGGAGTGAACCCACAACCTTGGCATATCAGGACAATGTCTAATCAACTGAGCTACCTGGCCAGGGCTACAGCTTTGTGGTTAAAGAATGTTCCGGGCCCTGGCGGGTTGGTTCAGTGGATAGAGTGTCTGCCTGGCGTGCAAATGTCCCAGGTTTGATCCCTGGGACAAATGATCATCTGCTTCCCTTCCCTGCCCCTCCCTCTCCCTCTTCCCTTTCTTTTCTTCTCTCACAGCTAGTGGCTCAGTTGGTACCAGAGTCAGCCAGCTGCGTTGATTCGAGCATCAGCCCCAGACAGGGGTTGCTGGGTAGATCCCGGCTAGGGAGCATGTGTGAATCTGTCTCTCTATCTCCCTTCCTCTTACTTTAAACAAACAAAAAGAACGTTTCAGATGTTTTGGCATCTTGGAGGCCTTTATACCTCAGGGCACTACACCATCCTAAGGTTCAAATGGTCAGAAATTTGTGGAGTATTTTTAGCTTTCTAGGTTTTTTTTTCTGTAAAGTGGGAGAAGGATAAAGGGAAAAGGGAAGGCAGGAAAGGAGGATGGGTACCTTCTTAGGAATGCTGATTTTATAAAAGAATACATATGGAATTTAAGAATCTAGAAATGGATGGATCCCTTGAAACCAGCTGTGCCTATACAACCCTTGGTAAGTCCAGGTACCCATTTCTCTGTTTTAATAATGGAATCCTAAATCAGCTGTCAGGTCCCTGCCAAACTAGAGATTACATTATCATTTAGTTACAAAGTCAGCTGAACAGTGACCCTAAGTCAGAATAGAAATCAACAGGGATGGCCCAGTTAGTTAGAATGTCATCTCAAAATCATAGCGGTTGCCAGTTCGATCTCTGGTCAGGGCACAAACAAGAACGGGTCAATGTTCCTGTCTCTCTCTCCCTTCCTCTCTCTAAAATCAGTAAAATAAACATTAAGCCTGACCTGGCGGTGGCGCAGTGCATAGAGCGTTGAACTGGGATGCGGAGGACCCAGGTTCGAGACCCTGAGGTCGCCAGCTTGAGAGCGGGCTCATCTGGTTTGAGCAAAAAGCTCACCAGCTTGAGTCCAAGGTCGCTGCCTCGAGCAAGGGGTTGCTCAGTTTGCTGAAGGCCCGCGGTCAAGGCACATATGAGAAAGCAATCAATGAACAACTAAGGTGTCGCAACAAAAAACTGATGGTTGATGCTTCTCATCTCTCTCTGTTCCTGTCTGTCTGTCCCTCTCTATCCCTCTCTCTGACTCTCTCTCTGTCTCTGTAAAAAAAAAAAAAAAAAGATTAAAAAAATAATAATAAAATAAAATAAACATTAAAAAAAATCAACAGGGGGAGGAAAAAACCGGCAACACTACTGCTAATTTTTTCTACCTTCTGTTTATACAAACATGAAAAAGATTCCAGAGAACAGTCCTGGGAAATAGAGATTATGCACTTTCTATTTTAAAGACAAATTAACTTAATAATTAAAAGCTTTTCAAGATCTGGTAAAAGATACAATTAAGCCCAATGTTTATTTCTCAGCTAATCAATCTAGAATTTATGGCAGCAGGAGACTTAATATAGAGACTTAATATAATATACCTCTAGTCCTAGAACATCACTTTTGGTTCAGATAGATGATGCTGTCCCATCTGGTTTATTTCAAAGGTAAGCTGATTCACTCATGCTTTCCAAATTCCAGAAGGGGAAAAAGCCTTTTGTAACATGTTTGGTAACTAGACCACAGCAATAGGATAGTTACATCAAAGGTGGTCCTCAACAAGTTTTGAAAAGCAAATATTAAGTAACAATATTGTTAATTCAGCAATAGGCAAGCCAACAACTTCCCTAAACTGAACACTAGACCTATTCTGTGCAATACACACTTGGCATAATCCTGTTATTTTCTTAATGGTTGGTTTCCAATTTGATACTATGTATAACCCAGAGCAGATGGCTATATTAAGCTTTCCTGAGAATAAACAATATACATTTTTCTACCAGTAGGAAGCAACCAGTATAACAAGTAACTGAGCATGTGAGGTCACTATTATCAAGAATGAAGAATGATCATGCTATTTGAAACCTCAGCCAGCCTATGTCAAAATTTATGAAAAGCTGCAAGTTTTTTTTTCCAGAATACATCTAGAGCAATTGCAGAAATATTTCCTAATTTCTTTGATGTCTGGAGTCAGTCAAACCCCACGAAATGCATCTGTCAGTCAACAAAGAAAATTTCACTTTAGTTAACATCACCAAGAAGGCCAAAGGAAAAGAAGAGGCCCTAATAACTATCTGTTGAGTAATAAGCAGGAACATGCAGATGGATAATAAAGGAAAAGCGTGTAAAAGCAAAATACAAATATTCCAGGTGTGGAATAGGAGAGAAACATGGACATAAAGGAAGCTTATTAAGTCTGAAGAAAAGTTCTTAGGAGGAAAAAATTATGAGCATCATTATGTCAGATATAACTTGTTAAATCTGGTTTCTAACTTTTATTTAAAAAATCCCTTTGGTCACTTTTCTGATACACCTCTTATGTTAAAAGAGAAATATCGTCCTCTATTGCTACAGATCTGTCCTTCCAAGACACAGCATGCCAAAGGTCAGTAGAGCCAACAGCAGCAGCAGGTTCACGCTAAAGATACACTCACCTGCTTCCGGATCTGCAGGGATTCTCCACATGTACAGGTTGAAGTCATCAGAGCCTGAAAGGATATACTGTTGGGACAAAAAAATTATTATTTATATATTGATTGATTGATAATATATCTATGTCTATCTACCTATACACAGATTTTTAAAAATAAATAAGACACATGGAGATATATTTATAAGGAACCACACAGCAAATACTCTCTTAAAAGTATCTATACATCCAAAGGCTCCTTAGCTAAAACTCAGCAACAAACAAACAAACCTGTTTCAAAATGGCAAAGGACTTGATCAGACATTTCTCCAAAGAAAATATACAAATGGCCAACAAACACATGAAAAGTTGCTCACCATCACTAAACACTAGGGAAATAAACATCAATACCACAATGAGATACCAGTTCATACCCATTAGGATGGCTATTACGAACAAACAAGAGAAAACAAGTACTGGAGAGAAGGTAGAGAAATTGGAACCCTTGTGCATTGCTGGTGGAAATAAATAATGGTGTACCCACTGTTGAACACAGTATGGCAGTTCCTCAAGAATTTAAACATATAACCCAGTAATTTTACTCCTAGGCATTTAACCAAAGAAATAAGCAAGGACTTGAGATATTTATACACCAATGTTAATAGAAAAATGTTCACAATAGCCAAAAAGTGGAAACAACCCAAATGTCCATCAACATATGAATAAACAAAATGTGGTATATAAATACAATGGAATATGACTGAACCTTAAAAAGGAAGGGAATTCTGACACATACTACAACATGGCTGAATCTTTTTTTTTTTAAGTTATGTTTGGTTTTTCTTTTGTTTTTATTTATTCATTTTAGAGAGGAGAAAGAGTAAGAGAGAGAGAGAGTAAGGGGGAGGAGCAGGAAGCATCAACTCCCATATGTGCCTTGACCAGACAAGTACAGGGTTTTGAACTGGCGACCTCAGCATTCCAGGTGGACGTTTTATCCACTGCATCACCACAGGTCAGGCCAACCTGGCTGAATCTTGAAGGCATTATTCTAAATGAAAGAAGCCACATATAGCCTAACCAGGTGGTGGCGCAGTGGATAGAGCATCGGACTGGGATGCGGAAGACCCAGGTTCGAGTCCCCGAGCTCGCCAGCTTGAGCGCGGGCCCATCTGCCTTGAGCAAAAGCTCGTCAGCTTAGACCCAAGGTCGCTGACTCCAGCAAGGGGTTGCTCAGTCTGCTGAAGGCCCGCGGTCAAGGCACATGTGAGAAAGCAATCAATGAACAACTATGGTGTCGCAAAGGCAACGAAAAACTAATGATTGATGCTTCTCACCTCTCTCCATTCCTGTCTGTCTGTCCCTATCTATCCCTCTCTCTGTCCCTGTAAAAAAAAAAAAAAAAAAAAAAAGAAGCTACATATAAAAGTAAATATACAAATTCAGGGACTAAAAGAATAATAGTTGCCTAGAACTAGGGGGAGGGAGGAATAGGAAGCTAACGGGATGAATGAGCATTCAGTTTGGGAAGATGAAAAAATTCAGCAGATGGATAGCAGTGAAGGTTACACAACAATGTAAATACACTTAATGACACATAACTGTACACTAAAAAGGTTATAATTATAAGTTCTATGCTATGTATATTTTACCACAATTTTTAAAAAAGAAAATGCTTAAATTCAGAAAATAAAATTGGGAATTTTCGGGCGATCTTTTATGCAAGGCCAAGCATCCTGAAGTTCCCTGCTGTCAGCTGACATCTTTGAGCAGGAAACCATTGCTAACTCGGCCACAAGTTACTGCCAGGGGCATAAGCAATCCCCTTTTATGTGGCAGCTTCAAACTGCTTAATCTCAAAAAGATAGGACACTAAGCCAGATGTATTCTTATTAGGACTCATAAAAGCTTTGTCTAATGTTGTCTAAAAGAAACTAATGAACAATTCTGAGAGCTTATTTATATCCAAAGATTAAATAAAGTGTTTTATTTTAAGTTGAGGTCAGCATTATTAACTGCCTTTTGGCCCCATCTGCTTATTTTCCTAGAAAAAGAAAGGCCTACAGTTGAACAAACTATAGAAATGACCCCTGAAAGTATATATAGTTTTAGGTCCACAGTTTTCTACAGAAAACTTCTTAAAAATGACAGTGAACAATTTCAAAAAATGAAAATCAAACACATATACAACCTCATGCCTAATGTAAATACTTTACTAAATACATTGTAATAATAAAAAATCAATTTACCAGTTTTCAAAATACTTGTAGAAACACCAGAAAGGAGGCAAAGAAAAGCATGTTTAGGCCCTAGCTGGTGGCTCAGTGGATAGAGCACCGGCCTGGCGTATAAACATCTTGGGTTCGATTCCTTGTCAGGGCACACAGGAGAAGTGAGTATCTGCTTCTCTCCTCACCATGTCCCCCTTCTCTCCCTTTTCCACTCCTGCAGCCAGTGGCTTGATTGATTCCAGTGTGGCCCTGGCACTGAGGATAGCACAGTTCGTGTGCATTAGTCTTAGGTGCTAAAAATAGCTCAGTACTCGAGCACTGGTCCAAGGTGGGGTTGCCGGGTGGATCTCGGTTTGGGCACATGCAGGAGTCTGTCTTATTATCTCCCCTCCTCTCACCATTAAAAAAAAAAAGTGGGGAGGAATGTTTATTTAAAGATGATGAAAATGCTATTCACAGAGCCCAGGGTACAGTGGGAAAAGAAGTGTGTTCCTCATCTGATCACTTTCTACTATTGTCTGAATGTATCCCCCTCCAAATTCACATGTTGAAGTCCTAATATCCAATGTAATGATATCAGGTCTTCCTTTGGGGAGGGGATTAGGTCATAACAGTAGAGCCCTCATGAATGAGATTAGCACTGTTTTTGTTTTTTTTTAATTGATTTTAGAGGGGAGTGAGGAGTGGGAAGCATCAACTCATAGTAGTTGCTTCTCATATGTACCTTGACTGTGCAAGCCTGGGGTTTCGAACCAGTGACCTCAGCATTCCAAGTCAATACTTATCCACTGTGCCACCACAGGCCAGGTGAGATTGGCACTCTCATTAAGGAGACCCAACAGAGTTCCCTATCCCCTTCTGCCCCCTCTACGATGTGAGGGAATAGGGAGAAGCCAGCAGTCTAAAACCTGGGAGAGGATCTTTACCAGAACCCAACCTAGCTGGCACCCTGATCTTGAACTTTCAGCCTCCAGAGCTGCAAAACAAAAATGACTATTGTTTATAAGCCATTTAGTCTGTGTTATAGCAGTCAGAACAGACTAAGACACTCTGGGGCTCATTTCTAAGACTGTAGAATTACTCTGTGAAGGAATAGTAGGAACCAGATCAAAGCTGAAAGTCCCTAAGCTGCCAGTCCATGGTTACTTGACAAATCACTACATAAATATGCTCAAGGCAAGGAAACTCTGAGACTAACCCTGTTATACTTCAATTAAAAAGTTTCCTCAATAACAAAATAAATCACTTGATTAAAAAAATGAGCAAAGGACTTAAATAGACATTTTACCAAAGAAGAAATTTATAATGACATATAAATGGCCAACAAGCACATGAAAAAATGCTCAACGTCACTAATCATTAGGGAAATGTATTATCAAATCCACAGTGAGATATGACCTCAAACTCATTAGGATGGCTACTATTAACAACCAATAAAACAAAATAGAAAATAGTTCCTCAAAGAATTAAAAATAAAATTCCCATATGATCCATTAATTCCACTTTTGGATATATATCTGAAAGAATTGAATGTAGGGTCTCTAAGAGATAGTTTTACATCTATGGTCATAGCAGCATTGTGGAAGCATCCCAAGTGTCCATCAACAGATGAATATATAAACAAAAGGTGGTTTACACATACAGTGGAATAGTAATCAGCCTTCAAAGGGATGGAAATTCTGCTACACACTACAACATGGATGAATCTTGAACATTATGCTAAATGAAATGAAAGTCATGAAAAGACAATGTATATGTGCACTTACGAGGTTCCTAGGGTAATCAAATTCATAGAGGCAGAACATAGAATGGTAGTTGCCAAGGTCTGGAGTTAAGAGAGGGAGGGGAGTTCATGGTTAATGGGTACAGTGTTTCAGTTATTATGCAGGATAAAAAATGTCTGGAGATGGATGGTGGTGATGGTTATACAACAATGTGACTGTATTTAATATTACAAAACTGAACAATTAAAATTTTTTCCTTAGGCCTGACCTGTGGTTGCATAGTGGATCATGTTGGCCTGGAATGCTGAGGTCGCCAGCTCAAAATTCTGGGCTTGCCTAGTCAAGGAATATACGAGAAGCAACTGCTACAAGGTGGTGCTTCCTGCCCCCTCCCCATTTCTCACTTTCTATCCTCTCTCTAAAATCAATAAATAAAAATTAAAAAAAAATTTTTTTTTCTTAAAAAAAAAAAAATAGGACTCCTCATTGCTCGGACTTTGGGGTCCATCCTGGAACTCCCAGCAGTTAAGGACCTACCCTGGCTGAGGTCAGGAAACTGGAACTCAGAAGCCCAGGGCTTTCCTCTCACAGCCAGCCTGGCAAAACCACCTACTAGTTGTAGGCAAAGATTCATTCTAACTAACCAAGTACTTATGTACCAAGCACTTCAGTGCTTACAAAGATATATAAGGTAATACCAGGGTTCCCAAGGAGCTTAAATCAAGTAGAAAATATACATGCAGGTACGTAACTACTGTACCACGAACTGGAAATCCGTAGGTGCCATTATGAGAAATAAGGTGCCTGGTGGTTCACAGAAGAGCAAGGCAAGATAGCTATGAGCACTGAGCCCGCCTCAGGTAGAGAGGTGATGAAGAGAGGGAAAAAAAGGCGCAGAGGAGAGTGACGGTATTCAGGCAGACAAACTACTGTTTCAGTAGAAACAGAAAGTATGGTGTCGCTCATTCCTAGGTGCCTGCTCATATCCCTCAGGCCTTACTGCTTTCTGCTGGATCTCCAACTGCCAGGATCTAGGTTTCTTTGTCCCAAGGTTTCTCCCAAGCCTAGGAGGCTGCAGGCTGCTCCAGGGAATGAATATTCCTTGGCATGGGGCTCAGGCAATGACTGAATATCCAACCAATATCCCAGCTGCCTTTCCCTAGGTGGAATAACTCTGAAGTGCATCTTCTATGCCCTTCCCCCTCGAGATCAAATTCCAACTGCCCACAGTTGTTGGCTCAGTAACTCACCCTTCCTTTCCCTATCTCACTTTTCCATTCCTCTACTATTTCTTGCATTTCTAAATAAACTACTTGTACCTGAAACTTGAACCCAAATTAAGACACATGGACAGGGCACGGAAGGGGGAGTAGAGGGGAAAACAGAACACAAAAGAACTGTCCACGCCTGACCTGTGGTGGCGCAGTGGATAAAGCGTCGACCTGGGAACACTGAGGTCGCCAGTTCAAAACCCTGCACTGGTCTGGTCAAGGCACCTATGGGAGTTGATGCTTCCAGCTCCTCCCCCCTTTCTCTCTCTCTCTCTCTCTCTCTCTCTGTGTCTCCTCTCTAAAATGAATAAAATAAAAATAAAATTAAAAAAAAAGAACTGTCCACTAATAATTTATATATATATATACATGATATATAGTATATTTATTATTCAACTCTCATCATTTCATGCTCTATGTTTAAAATAGGTTTTAAAACTTCATGTAGAATTCCTGCTACCCTGTCCCCCCAAACTAAAGAAACAAAAATAAATATTAAAAGTGAATGAGCCAAGGATGGGCTTATTGGACATTTTACTATTTCATTGTGAAGGACTGGCTCCTTCCTATTCAGCTATTCACCAGGGAAAGTCACGAAAATGTAAAAAAGGACTGACTCCCAGATGGGATGCTAACTCAGAAGACTGCCTTAGAAGGAAGAAAACTCCCACAGAGTTAAGGCCTCTTGGAGTTAATATGACAGACAGCTCCTAAAATACATAGAAAATGTATACAATGTTCAGGCTTCCTCTCAGGGATAAGGGCAACTCCCCACCCTCTCTTCCTCTTGAAACTACCACAAGGGAACAGCTCGGGCGATTTCCAAGGAGGGGATCTTTACTCACTGCTGTCTCGTCAGACCATGTAAGTGTTCACACACACAGGAGTCACAAAACCGCCCAGAGGAACTCATTTATGACATTTCATGGTTGTTTGCTGGGCCCCTTCCAGCATTCAAAGTTGGCTGCCTAGAATACTGCTGACTACAGGAGATGAAAATAAAAGTGAGTCCATCCGTTTATTTATTAAACAAATATTTATCAAATGTCAATTATATGTTGGGCACTATTCCAGGTAAAGAAAAACAGAATTGTCCCTACCCTCATGAAGCTTAACTTACATTTTGTTGGGTGGGAAGAGAAAAAGAATCTCATATACTATATGTGTAATGTGAGCGGAGTGGGCAGAAGAAAACAATTTAAAAGAATATGTTTACATAATGTGTCCAGTGGTGGTTAGTGGTACAGAGAAAAATTAAACAGCAGGTTAGGGCATATAAGGAGCGCCTGGTGGTTAGTTTCCGTTTTATACAGGGTGGTTACAGAAGGCCTCTCTGATAAAAAGGCGTTTTGAACAGAGCCCTAAAGGAAATGAGGAAGCAAGTTATGTGGGTATCTGGGAGATGAATATTCCAGGAGAGGAGACAGAGTTCTGGACTATTTTAAAATATAAGGTAGCCAAAGGAGCTCTTTTATCATTCTTCTCTTCCTTCTTTCTTTTTAAAGCTTTCTGGAAATAAAGATTATTTCAAGTGGGCTGAGTGCAGAGAAATTATTAACATCATCAGAGTGAGTGGAAAGATTCCTCTCTTCTAAATCTGTGTTGGAAAGGTTCATCTCCTCCCAGACTCAAGTTGGAGCCTCCAACTGTGACCCTGCTAATGGTTAGAGCTCAACAGTACAAACAGCGCTCCAAGTCTCAATGAGCCATCTCACAAATATTTAAATACTTGCTATTGGGAGCAAGAAAACAAATACTAAACAGTGCCAACATTTAATCACTACTAAGGGAAATTCAAACTACATAAATACATCCAAATTAATGAAACACAATAATTATGTGAATTAACCAGAAAACGGAATTTCACCTTAAGTGGTGGAACTGGAAGTATATATTCAGGTTTCTCTCGTTCTTTTCCTTTTATCTAGCTACCTAATTTTAGACAGTGCCTGTGCATTCTTACCCAGGCAATCTCGTGTTGAATTTGAAGCTGACCTGGGTAAAGGGCCTCTGGCCTAAATAACAGAACGGTTCAGCAGCCTATAGCCCTTTATAAATAAGTTATAGAAACATAATGGAAAGAATGATTTCTAAAAATTCCTAGGTTTAACATTTTTATTCCCTTCTATAATACAGGACTTCACAACCAACTTTTACATCTAAAACACCGCCATGAGAAAATGTGAAGATTCTTGTTCAGTTTTAGAAAAGCAAAAACCAAATAAGATGATATTAAGTTTATGGTCTAGTGGGGACATGAATATAAATAATTCACTATTTTCTCTTAGGTCTTTTCTTTGATCTCATTCTAAACCAGGGGTGCCCACACTTTTTCAGCTTGCGAGCTACTTATAAGATGACCAAGTCAAAATAATCTACCTACAATAAAAATGCAAAACATAAATTTTTTCTTCTATATTATCATTATTTAAGTTACTATTATTACTATTTAATATTGTGTATTCTTCTTTCACCTTTCTCTTCTCTTTTCGGAGGAAAGTCAATGTGATAGCTTTTATGAACAGTCCGAAAAAGCCACTCCACATTTCCCTTCTTTGGAATAGTAATGGCACACAGACAGATGAGGCAAATGCACTTAGAATATGACATAGTGAAAAAAATCCCCTCCCATTCTGTATGAAAGTGGTAGGTTTTAGGCTTCTTACTCGGACCAGCTACGGCACTCATTTTTATACCCTTTGTTGTATTTAGTTTAAATAAATTGAAGGCTAACTATGCAGCAATGTAACTGAACAAGTTATTGCGGTTTAACGCGCATGCGTAGGGTGTCAAAAGTTCAGACATCAGATTGGCTACCCTGTATGCCAATCAAAAGACAAATGTCTTTTTAATGTCATGCGATCTACCCACACTTCCTTCACGATCGACCAGAAGATCGCGATCGACGTATTGAGCACTCTTGTTCTAAATAGTAAGGGATAAATAACAAATTAAAAACTCACTTTATATGAATCATTTATCTTATATGCTAACTGGGCCAAATAGAGCAGGCCTCCAAAAAGGGAGAAAGACAGTTTTAGGTAGTCAATTATTTAGGCAATAGAAGCCCCACTTTCCATAATGCTCTGGGTTGTGGGGAAGTGGTAGAAGACCAGTAGTCTACTTCTTATCAGAGAGTGGAAGACATACTTAATTTTAATTTGGCTTTGTTGGTATGATGGGTGATACCAATGCAAAATGAGCATATGGATCCATATCATCCACAATCCTTCCTACCTGGCCACAAAAGTTAAAGGTTGGCTACACTCTGACCTATCTCAGTCATTTTAAGTAGAGTTAACCTAAGGTCAATGAATTTTATCTAATCCTTTCATCTAGTCCACTGTCAATATGGAGATATTAACTGTTCAAGAAAGAGGACAGCAACAACTGCCCTCTCAATACATTTCAAGAAGGAACCACCACCATGGCCACCACCACTAGTAACATAAAAACAAAAGACACTCTGTCACTGTCTCATTTGCCCACATGTCTTTTATCAATTCATTAACCATTATAGAAAAGTCACTCATGTAATACTCTAGTAGACTGCTATAATGCCCAGCACCCCCCCCAAGAACTCCTGCTCCTTTCTTCAGTTCTTAGCAGTCTTGAATTATATATGCTCTTCAGAAATATCTTTATTAGATGAATACCCAGAGAAGCCCATGCTGCTAAATAGACCACTTTTGTAGATTCACTCAAATCACAAGGAATTTTTAATGACTTAAAGGTTCAAAGAAGGATCTAAATGTAGCCTGCTGCCTGATGAGGCAGTGGCGCAGTGGATAGAGCATCGGACTGGGAAGTGGAGGACCCAGGTTTGAAACCCCAAGGTCGCCAGCTTGAGTGCGGGCTCATCTGGTTTGAACAAGGCTCACCAGCTTGAACCCAAGGTCGCTGTCTTGAGCAAGGGGTTACTCAGTCTGCTGTAGCCCCCGGTCAAGGCACATATTAGAAAACAATCAATGAACAACTAAGGTGCTGCAACAAAGAATTGATGCTTCTCATCTCTCTTCCTTCCAGTCTGTCTGTTCTTCTTTCTGTCTGTCACACACACACACACACACACACACACACACACACACACACACGAAAAACAAAAACGAAAAAAAACATAACCTGCTATAGCAAAACTGTTTCTAAGTAGAAGCTTACTGGAAAAATTTATTAGTCACCTTTAAGCAAAGCAACCATTTCTCCTTCCCTATCACCTTTATTTAAACCTTAATGATTAAACTAATCAAAAAAGGTACAAATCTAGAATACAGATAACTGCCCACCAATTTTATTCTGAGGTTTCACTGGATTTAGAAATACGGATATATATACATAAAATTGTCCCCATTCCCACCAAAAAAACATAATAAAAAGATGAAAAAGCTCTACAAAGCAGGAAGGACAGGCCATCTACCTGTATATTCAAGAATAATCCAGAATATGTTTAAACAGGCCTTTTAATCTCTCTCAGTATATGTATATGTGTAAGAGTGTGTGTATGTGTTTGGACATTCGATGTTTCCCAACATTGGTTGATGGAAAAGGAAACATATCAATTACGTTACTATTCACTGAGTACTGTTCAACTAACCCAGTTCTCTCCAAGGCTCCTTCCATAGCAACTGATTAATTATTCTCCAATTAATGGCATGCCTGCTTAATTAATGGTACTGACTAGGATAGAAAAACCAGATGGCTCTCTAGCCTGGATCTAATAGCATAGAGACTGCAATTTAATATTTAAATCAAACACAGTTTTTAATTCTCCCTGACCTTTTGTCAGAAGGGGGGAAATGTGATTGAACAATTTTGTGATATGCTCTCTAAAAGAATATTTCCAGAAAAACATTTGCCAATGGGTATATAATAGGCCTTTAATCGTATTTATACCCATAGCCTGCCACAAATACTATCCAAAGCAATCAGGGAAATCTTTCTGTGGAAGTGGCCAAAACCATAGATTTATTTTATTTGTGGTAGGAAAAAACAGAATTCCACTGGTTCCTAATAAAAAAACACAAATATGTATACCCAAAAGATTAACACATTTTTTTTGCCTGTGATGTTACATGATTCTTGCTTGCTTCTTTGGACCATTTGCATTTCAGTTCTATTAGGCTCCTGGAATTCTTTGATGTATTAAAATAACCAACCATTATGGGTTCTGAGTAGGAAAAATTCTATTAATAACAAAATGTTCCATAAATACAGCCAATAATAGTCAAATCATCAATAAAAAAAAATTTTAAATGCTCTAAATCTCTAACAGCTGCTTGTAACAAGGTAGACTGCATTACTTAAAGATGAATCTTTATTTGGCAAAACTTTTTTTTTTTTAGGCTACAGTGAAGAAATCTTAATTTTTATAGGAAAGTTAAGAATCCACTAAGAAGCCTGACTGGTGGTGGCGTAGAATGCTGAGGTCCTAGTTTGAAACCCTGAGGTCTCCATTTTGAGCATGTGCTTGCCAGCTTGAGATCAGGTAGCTGGCTTGAGCACAGGATCAATGACATGATACCAAGGCTGCTGGCTTAAACCCAAGGTCACTGGTTTGAGCCCAAGGTCACTGGCTTGAGCACAAGGTCGCTGGCTTGGCTTAATTTTTCCTCCCCCCATCAAGGCATGTATGAGAAGTAATCAATGAACAACTAAAGTGAAGCAACAATGAGTTGATGCTTCTCATCTCTCTCCTCCCTCTCACCCTTTTTGTCTCTATCTCTCTCAAATCAATAAGAAAAAGAAAGAAGCCACTAAGATCCTTATTCCAGGTATTATCTTCAGTGATGCTTCTTATCTTTACTCTGGGACTCCAGATAGGTAATATTGAGCCCCTACAGCTACCACAAATTCAGCAAATCCCCATTTGAATTCTTTTACTATTGCACTAACAAAGGACACATTGTTTGCAAAGCCACCCATGTATCTCCAGCTTCACTGCGGCCCCATGAATCCCTTAGCCCTTATGCAGCCAGGTCCTCCTGTACAGTTTCTAATGGTGTTCCTTCTATTTTCAATTGTTGATAATCTGGAAGTTTCATTTTACTATGGCCATGTCCGGGTCCATGAGCCTTGTGTGACAGCAATTGGACTTCTTAGGACATTTAATATTCAACCCCGCAAGACTCTTTTTGGAAACCTGGGCAAGATGAGGGGCCATCAACCAAAATGCCTTCAGCAATCAATGTCTCCTCTGTGGGCCTCAGTTTTTGCATGTGGGGATTGGGAACAATCCAGCATAGACACATCAATCCTTTCAGTCAAGCAAAGGTTTCAACCATTCAGAGGAAGGAACGTTACTTTTCTTTTTTGAAGACACCCAAAAAAAGGGGAATTCTACTACAAGTAAAATCTCTACGGAGGACGGGGCAGGTAGAGCAAGAAAGGTTATACTCTGTTCCCTTCATTAATATCTACCATGGATTTTTAGGAAAGCCCAGGCTCCTAGCCAGGAACTATAGATTAAAGGAAAACTATCATGTTGCATCACAATCTTATCAATTCCTTTTGTTCCTAAGAAGAAATCAGGTGCCCAGTGTTCCTTTTCAGCTGAACAGTTTTAAACTAGATCATATCAAGCAGTCTGCATTACGTACTCCAAAATGTTTTAAGCTTTCGAAGTTCTAAAACTCCATCTGCTAATGGACTAAAAGACAATATAATCCATGGGTAAAATCTTAATCCAGGATTGCTAATATCTGAAACCCTAGGTTTCAGAAATCCCATAAACTCCTTAGTATTATATGCAAAACTATGTGTATATGTACATTTATCTGAAATAAATATTTGTATCTTTCAGACTTTCAAAGACGATTGGGATTAAAAAAGAGTTAGAAATGTGGGTTTGATAAAGAAGTTATTTTGCCCTAGCAGGTTGGCTCAGCGGTAGAGCATCGGACTGGCGTGTGGACGTCTTGGGTTCGATTCCCAGTCAGGGCACACAGAAGAAGTGCCCACCTGCTTCTCCACCCCTCTCCCTTTCACTTCTCTATCTTTTCTTCCCCTCTTGCAGCCAAGGCTTAATTAGAGTGAGCTGGCCCTGGGCATTGAGGATGGCTGCATGGCCTCCACTTCAGACGCTAAAAAAAAAATGGCTCCAGTTACGTTAATAGCGCAAGGGCCCCAGATGGGCAAGGCATCACCCCCTAGTGGGCTTGCTGGGTGGATCCTGGTAGGAGCGCATGTGGGAGTCTGTCTCTGCCTCCCCATCTCTAACTGAATAATAATAGAAAAAGTTATTTCAATGCTACCTTCTTTTTATAAAATAAAGTCTCCTAAAATAGTTACCTAAGTAATAGCTACAACAAGGAATTCCTCAGCCACAAAATTCAACCTTCAGTTCTTCCTCATTAGCCCATGGAGGAGACTGTCACCACTGAATTTGTACAGCACAGGTGGTAGCATGACTGCAAGGAAGAGGGTGCCATCAAAGGTCCTGTTTCTGCTTCCAACTGAATCTGCCGTTTCAAACTAGGCTAGGCCTCACTTTTATATGAAGATAAAACTTGTCTAACTAAAGCCAAAGGTCACTGGGAGGATTAATATAAAAGAAAATGCTTTAAAAGCTAAGGGACTAAAAATATATAAAAGAAAGGCAAGGAGGAGAAAAAATTAGCCTAAAGTCCTAAAGCAAGTCATAAGATGGAACCCAAGAGTTGAATCTGTCCCACTTAAAAGTGTGCTTTTATTTCAGATGAAGTACATGTGGGTTGCCAGGCCCCAAGTGAGATTAATCAGGACTGCACGGAGTTTCAAGAAAAAAAAGTAAAGTTATAACTTTATAAGGTGCTTCACTAGCCTGGAGCGCACTCACTAGTGAATTCCTGCACCCTGCTATACCCATATAATGTCAACACAGAAAGGTTGTGTGGTGATGTAATGTCTGAGGCCAGGCCATGTAGTCAAGGCCATTTTTATAGATTCATGGGGTACAAGTCAGCTCCTTTCTCCAGGGAATGAGATAGAATGATTTAATTATTAAGATTTCAGAGGCCTTGACATCACATTCTAAAGAAAGGCCTGTGTAAAGCAATCCTAGCGCTCAGACACTCCAGTGCTCAACCCTTTTAAGAAAATTTTATTATATTTTTCCAACTTCCTCTTTCAGCAAGAAGTTGAGATAGGCATTAGATGAGACTAAAACAAGAGAAGATTTAAAAATGACCACACTGTCCATTTTCAGGCAACACTTACCTGTTAGCCTGAAAGATTTACTGCCCAGAAGCCCAAGCTGCTCTGCTGGACTCTCATAATCGAGGATGAGAGCCATTTAAGAAACTGTGAAAGAAAGGGGACAAAGCCGAGTGCTGTCTTACAAGCGCGTGCCATAAGAGCTAGCAGGTAGAAACTGGCCTTCTTTATGAACCCTGTTAAGAGAACAGCTTCCTGAGTGATACAGAGGGAATGTGAAGTTTGGGAGAGAGAAAGTACCCAGTCAGGCTTCAGGGAGAAAACGAAAGACAAAGACCAAACGAAATCCAAGTATAACGAAAGCAAGGAGAACCCTTGGGTTTGGGCAGGCTTGAGAGAAAGGAATGCTGCTTTCCTACAAGATTCCTCGCTGTACTGTAAGGCTAGGCGGTGGGTTAAAAAAGAAAAGTTCAACAGGCTTTTATTTGAGGCGTGCTAATTGTCTCTGTTGATGCCCATCCAATCTCATGTCTATTATGTCACCTTATCTCAGTGGTTCTTATCCTTTTTTGAGGTACCGAACCCACCAGTTTCATATGCGCATTCACCGAACCCTTCTTTAGTGATAAATAAAATATGATTTTTTTTTTCCAAATTCAAGACATAGGTATATGTTTTTTTACTGGTGCACAAAATGAGCCGTGCATGAACATCACCTTGCTCAAAGAACAAAACTAACAAAGTGCATGAACTCATAACAAATTACGGTATTACTTTATTCTGGCCTCCATGGCAGAGGCTTCTCCGAAACCCTGAGACCGACTCATCGAACCCCTAGGGTTCGATAGAACCCAGGTTAAGAACCACTGCCTTATCTGATGACAGAAGTTATTAAACTTGAATAATTTTAAAAATACTAGAAATAAAAAAAAACATGTATTTTTAGCCAAAAGTGGGGAAGACACTGTACACACACAGAAAGGGTTTTGAATGGAAATCTCAAATTGGGTCCTGTCTGGCAGTCATGTGAATGTGTCTACCACAGCAACTGGCACACAGTAGATGCTTAGTACTACCGGCTTTCTTATTTTAAAAGATGGGGTAGGGAAGGCTTGTAGTTAGGAAGTTTAGAAGGAGACAAAGAAGAACCTGTCTCTACTTACCTATCCATTAGTGACAGACCATGAAACTAAACATGAGAGAAAACGTCCTGCTGAAGCACAGAGGTTTCAAACTGGTGGCTCTTGAGCAAAATAGGTATGGTGCACAGATCTGTTTTATCCACGCAGGAGAGCAATGGTTTTCATAATTATACATAAGGTCTATGCTCACACAACATCAGGGTTGTTAACTCTTTTGCAGACTGACATGAAATTTCTGGCGGGCCACTACTGATCCACAGACTGGTAGTTAAAAACCACTCCAATAAAGTATGAATTTGTCGCAATACTTAAAAACCAGGAGACTTCACATATAAATCTTCATTTCTGGCTACTCTTATAAAACAAAACAACAGAGGCCTTCATGGCAACAATGGGCTAAAGTGAGTCAAAGCTACAAATGGGAGTCATTTAGAGTTAGACGGAGTAGGCTCTCCAGCTGGCCACAGCCCCTACCACTCACTGCAATCCTTTCAGCCCAATTCACTCATTTCACTTGCCTTGCTGCTGCTGGCATGAAGCTGTGACTGTATAGTGAAAAGAGATCTCTAGTGAGAGCTCAGAGATCTGAGTTCTAGTCCTGGCTTAGCTAAAAATTTGTGTATGTCTTAACCTGTGTACCTAACCTCTTGGAAACTCAGTTATCTCATCCATAAAAGGAAGGTTTATACAAATGATCTCTAATAGTTCTATAATTAGAATTCATATACAATGATGGCAATAAGCATGGGAGAGACACAAAGTAGGCTCAAACTATTTCACACTTTACTCCAAGTCCAATTTTAAGGCTGATGAATTATCTAGGCCTCAGTGGTCGGCAAACTCATTAGTCAACAGAGCCAAATATCAATAGTACAATGATTGAAATTTCTTTTGAGAGCCAAATTTTTTAAACTTAAACTATATAGGTAGGTACATTCCTTATCAAGGTAGCGCCCACACGTGGTATTTTGTGGAAGAGCCACCCTCAAGGGGCCAAAGAGCCGCATGTGACTCACGAGCTGTGGTTTGCCGACCACTGATAGGGAACCTAGGATAGTCTAAAATGAATTACACGCCCTCTGGCACAGTACCTGGGTCCATTTGTGTGAACTAACTATTCTCATTGTAACTGAAAGCCAGAAGACTATCTCAGATAGAGAGGTCACTTAGTGTCTTTCTTGACCATGTTCATTCCTATTATGGAAATTCTCAGATTGCTCTCTGGGATAGTTACCCAGCCTATGACTAAATGAAGAGTTCCAGAGCACAGAGGCTCAGGCTGGGGGCGTTCTCAAAGTATACAAGGTCAAATATAAAGACCAACAGAAGAAAAGAAAGAAGCAAAAAAGAACCTGTCTAGACTAGTCAAAGACTGTACATGTCAGCTCTGCAGATCATACTGGAACCGTGGCAGCTATTGCTTTAGCCCTGAGTGTGGAAAGTCACAGCCTATAAATCACCTTTAAGAGACATGTTCCAGGAATAAGACATGAAGTTTGGCCTCCTGTGCGACACTTTAAAAAGTATAAGCTCAGTAGATTAGTTTCACTGAAAAGCCATTATTTAATTCATCATCCTAATGCCACCAGAAGTTGAACAGAAAAATGGTTTTATCAGTCCTGATTTACAGTTAGAAAAGCTGAAGGCCCAGAAAACTAAAGCCCACACATTTGACCAAAGTACTCAAGATTCACTTGAACAAATATTTATTGTGTCCTTACTGTGTGCCATGCATTGGAGACAACAATGACAAACTAGCTACATTTCTTAGTCCCGAAGAAGACAACAGCACAGGCAAACATAAATCTCCGTATTTCCTATTCCCTAAGTTATATACTTTTGATAATCTATATGGGGAATATGAACAGACTTTAAAAGACTTTCAAACTGATTCAAAGTTAGATTCAGCGACTTCGCATCCTCCCTGATTCATATAAAACCACTTACCCTAACCAAAAAGTTTTCTAGTTTGTCAAAGAGGATATAGTACCTACAAACTCTTCTCACAGGACAAAAGTCACAAATAACAAATTAGTCAAATCTGAATAGGGAAAATCAAAGCCATTCAATGTTTTTATCATTGTATATCACCTGAAAAGCATAAAAAACAACATATTGTCAATGTACATAACCAGGACCATCAAAAAATACCTTGTGTGGCTTTGCGTATGGTAATACCTGTCCCGGTGTATCTAGGGAAAATGGATAATCTAATCTAGGTCACAGGATCTGAAACAGAGGTAACCTGCCTCCCCCCCAGGGGGAGGGAACATTTGGCAATGTCGAGAGACATTTTTTGTTAGTCTAGAAAAAGGCTAGGGGAGATATTACTGGCATCTAGTAGAAAGAGGCCAGGGATGCTAACTGTCCTATAATACACAGGATAATCCTACACAACAAAGAATTATCTGACCAAAATGTTGTTAGTGCTGAGGTTAAAAAATCATGGTCTAGGTGTTTTACAGATTGGGTAGAGGCTTTTATTCTGAGCCTTTTAAGAACTCCATGCAGATAGGTTCTCACTACTAAAATAGGATTGAAAGAAAACACAACATCCATTCTCATTCACCTCTTTCACCCTTCCCTCAGCCCTTGTGTTTCTGGTAAAAATACCACTAACCATAACATTTTGTGCCTACTCTCATACATATATGAGGTTGATCAATAAAGGCAGGAAAGAAAGGAAAGAAGGAAGACAGAAAGAGAGAAGGAGATACTTAGTTATTATTTCCACAGTTAAATAAAACTAAATCATTCTGCAGAACAAATTACAATAATCTATTCTATCGTGAGTCTGATCATCTCTAGAAACTGCTTCTTGGCCCTGACCAGGAAGCTCAGTTGGTTAGAGTTGTTCCAATATACCATGGTGGTGGTTCAATACCTGGTTAGGGCAAATATAAGAATCAATCAATGAATGCATAAATAAGTGGAACAATAAATTGATGCTTCACTCTCTCTCAAATTAAAATAATAATAATAATAAGAAGGAAACTGCTTCTTCCCACCCAAGAAACAAATTGCTTATAATAACAAATTTATTAATTAGCATTATGGCCTCTCCAAAGAGACAATGCTTGTATAACTGAGGCCACCTAGTGTTTTCAAGTGTGGACTGCAGATAAATAGGTCCCAGGGCTGAGACTTGAACATAAATTCTGAATTTAAATACTGTATATATTTTTTATTTACAAAAGGGGGAAATCCCTACCCCAGACAACTTAAAAGGTATTCCCAATGTATTTCGTGTTCAACTCAATTCAACAAGCATGCATTGTGCTCCTACTACATATACTAATCTGTCACTTTTTTTTTTTAGGTGAGAGGAGGGGAGATGGTAAGGCAGATTCCTGCATGCACACTGACCAGGACCCATCCGGTAACCCCATCTAGGGATAATGCTTGAGGCTAATGCATCCCAACAGAGCTATCCTCAGTGTCTGGGGCCACACTTGAACCAATCGAGCAACTGGCTGCGGGAGGAGAAGAGGAAGGGATCAGGGGAAGCAGACGGTCACTTCTCCTGTGTGCCCTGACCAGGAATTAAACCTGAGACATTTTTACACTGGGCCAATGCTCTATCCACTGAGCAACAGCCACGGCTAATCTTTAAGCTATGATGTTGGGAGCTTCTAGCAATCTCAATATAGAAAGAAAAGTTTTAGCTATTGCCTTCAAAGAGCAGGGACTTCACAGGTTCTCAAAGAACTGTTTCTTTTATTTCCCACGCATACAAATAACTTTAAAGAGATGGAGTACAACATGTAAGAATTACATATCAAAATCTGACATAGTTGACAGACCCAAAGAGAACACTGAACATTATCAGGAGAATAAGGCTTCTCCTTTTCCAATCTAAATGTGAAGCAGCAATAATATTTGTTGTGTTTGAGAAGAAAATAAATATCTATTTGTTTATTTGATAAATATTTCTTTACATTTATCTTTATTCAGCTTGGTTACTCAGACCAGTCCAACTAGTCCATTTACTGACACCCACTTTAGAACTTCTATGGCCAAGACAGACAGTCAAGAATGTAAGAATATTTTTAAACTGCCAGCTCTAAGTCAACATCAGTATCTCAATTCCCAGTGATACTATGAAAAGGCTGGAAACACAGCTTGGGTTCTCCTTCCCAGTTGTGATGTTGGCAATAAAAAGAAAGAGTCAGCATCTGGCTTCCTCTCAAAAAAGCTGCTCAGCCCATTTCATCCAAGAAAAAGATGCTATCCCAAGAGGCCATTCAGGATATATGTATATCTCTTGGTGTTTCATTCATCATCGCATTTTATTGACATTAAAAAAAAATCTTTTTTTTTTTTATTTTTTGGCAGGCTAATTTTCCATGGACTTCCTTTCTCTTGAAATAACATATTCTTAAAATCTTAAAATCTGTTCACAAATTTGGCAGAGCTAGGTCGCTCAGAACCGTATTGTGGCCAGCGTTGGTTTATGGTGTGTGCCTCATTATTACTGAATGGCAGCTCTGATGAAGAAACTCATCATTCAGCCAGGACATCCCCAGACACTTACTATTTCCCCTCAATTGTCTCTATCTGACATGATGTAGAGAGAAATGGAGACCAGCACAAAAACAGCTGTCTGAGAGGAAAGCATGAGTATGGGATGTAGGAGGCAGAAGGCACTTACCTGGTCACGATCTCCTGCAAAACAGCAGCTTTTCATGGTGCAAGAGTTGAAGTAACCCTGATTGTCAAACTGGAACACAGGCAGGCGGGAGTGGATGTCATAGAGCACAGGGGGCAGGCGACGCCTCAGAGCCAGGAGCTGGGTCCCGTTGCTATTGAATCGCACACTCATGGCACTTTGAAGGGATAGGTTGCCACCATAGCGTAGGAGGGAACTGGAAGGCACAAAGCACAGGGATTGGGCATGAGACAGGTGGGACAAGAGTCTGCAAAACACACAGCACTTATTTCTTCCCAACATGTGCCCAGGTTCCTATCAAGCTTGTACAGCTAGATTTCAGAAGAAAGATATTTCTATGCAGTAGCATTGAAGGTAATAATGAGGATGGGAGCAGTTCCTTGATTACATTAAAGCAAGTTGTTTAATCAGTCAGTTTCCCTCTTCAATTTCCAAAAGGTGAATTAGCAGTAATTTATGGGACAAGAAAAACAACAGCATCTTGAAAGAAAAGACATATTAAAATGATGCATTATTTATGATGCATTATTTCATTTACCTGAACTAACAACAAAATCAAGACCCTGGGAGGTGAGCTGTGTCCATACTGATTGGCTAATTACAGATTGTATTTAAGGGATATATTTATCATTTATATTAAGAGACATAAGAAAGCATTAGAAAGAATAACCAACAACTTATAATTAATTCTGAATATTCTTCAATAACAATCACTTTATTACTTGTCATTACTTTTCAATTTTTAATCTGTTCAGAGAAAATTTTTATATTCCATATGGCATGACTCAAGAGTAAATATTAAAGAAAAAATTTTAATTAAATGCAAAGCAGCTGTTACAACAGTTGGAAAAACAAGATGACTTGTTTTCCTTTACCACAGCTGTAACTGGATTCTGCTTTTGAAAATTTATACTAAGAACTGGAGATACTAGTTATCATTCATTTCAAAAGCAATTATTTGGGGCTTGAAAATATATCCTATGAAGAATCTAAAAAAAATACTACTAGAGGAGATTTATTGTTGAAAAAAGGTAATAAGATTGTTTCTTTTCCTTTCTTTAAGTTAAGACAGTGAAGAGAATAATTAAGGGAATGAGAAAGGAGATATTCCATGAGGAAAGGAGCCTCTGACATCACAGTGCAAAAACAGCTGCCAGCCTGGACTCGTCATAAAAACAGTCTGTACCACCACTGGCTGGTCAGCCCTGTATCCCCCCAAACAGTCTTCCCACCAGAGGCAAGAATGCTCTGGTACTACAGCTGTGTGTAAAAACAAGTCTTGGGCAAAGAGACTTTTAATTCTTATGACTGGAGTGGCAGGAAAGAGAGAAGACTTAGACTGGTCCCTAGAACTCCAAACACCAAGAAGCCTGCAGGCTTCAAGTTATAATCCTTGCAGAGAAATGTTCTTATAAAGGTCCTAAACACAGGCCACAGTCACTCACATACCAAGAATGAATGATGGGGCTATTAGAGCCCAGGCATTTCCTTTACACCGTGCCCTAGCTGCTACAGGCATGTGGTGTTATCTAAACATTGGGCTCAAAAACAATGAGAGGCTTTCAATCCAGGATCAGTATGGAGTGTGCAAATAAACCAGCATCTGTAGTACTGAAGAGGAGCTGGGGGTAGAAACAAGACTCAACAAAAAGAAACTTGGCCAGGCCCACCAGCCACAGCAGCAGCAGGGGTTTGCATCAGCTCAGGCATCCCTGACAGGAAAGGTGGGGCCTCTGGCAAACGCCCTTCCCATCGGTTAACAGGAACTTCCTCAGCAGTCTAAGTCAGGCCTGTAGGAGTCTGCTTAGGACAGGAATCTGGGCCCATCCCAGGCCCAGCCAAGCTCTTTGACCTACGTTCACAATCTGGGCTTTCTACAGAGGTCTCCGGGAGAGTCATTGATTTCTTGTCTATACTTCTGGGCAGGGAACTCCTATTTCTCACACGAAGAGCTAGTAGGTACATAGGAATCTTGCCCCTTGAGTGTTTAGGGGAGCTGTTTAAAGAGCAACAGTGACTAAACTGAATACTTCATGTTTGGGAGCAAAATTCAGTTCCTTCCAGAGGAATGACATGACATCAGAAACCCAGAAAGTGAATTATGTTAATGGTAATTTCTAGATAGGGGTTCTGCAGCTGATTCCTGTTAATGAGAATGGTGAGCATGATTTAGTTCATCAGAAGGAAAAGGCTTAGAAGCAGTTTGCCCTCACAGTCACAGTATAACGTCAAAGATCTTGTAGTTCATGGTTCCAAGTGTAATGTGCATGAGAAATCCACTGAGGCTTTTTAACAACGTAGAATCACAGGATGCCTCCCAGATATTCTAGTTCAGTGATATTTAACCTTTTTCATCTCATGGCACACATAAGCTAATTACTATAATTCTGTGGAACACCAAAAGTGATATTTTTTGCCAATCTGACCAAAAATAGGTATAATTTTTATTGATTTAAAAAAAAAATTATAGCCCTGGCTCGCTGGCTCAGTGGTAGAGCGGCCAGGCATATGGATGTCCTGGGTTCAATTAAGGGCCAGGGCATACAGAAGAAGTACCCATTTACTTCTCCACGACACCTTGCCCCCCCTCCTCACTTCTATCTCTCTCTTCTCCTTCCCTCCTACAGCCAAGGCTCAATTAAATGATTTGGCCCTGGGCGCTGAGGATGGCTCCATAGCCTCTACCTCAGGTGATAAAAAAAAATGGCTAAGGTTGCAATGGAGCAAAAGCCCTAGATGGGCAGAGAGCATCGCCCCCTAGTGGGCATGCAGGGTGGATCCTGGTCAGACACATGTGGGGAGTCTGTCTCTGCATCCCCTCCTCTCACTAAAATTAAAAATAAATAAATAAATAATATAATTATAATAATATAATTATAAAGTCACCTTTTTAAAAATCAGGTGCCCATATTTGTACATAAAGATTTCTGGAACCAAGAATTAACCAATCTTATGCAACCTTATTAAGTGATGTGACCAATTAAGATGCAAGTTTATTACATATGTGACCTATTTATTTATGGTTTAAGACAGGGCATTCACACTGGAGGGCTATTGTGTTAGCTGTTGTCATTGTTTTATTTGACAGTCTAAGGATAAAGAGGTCAGTACCCCTGACTAAATAGTCAGGGATTGCATGTTTTAAAAGTTCTTGCAGTACACCACTTAAAAATCACTGTTCTACTTCAATCTGGAAAGTGGCCCCAGGAATCTGAATTTAACAAGGAATCCAAATTAATTCTGATGAATGTGAATTTTTAAAAATTTTATTGATTGATTTTTACAGTAAGAAGAGGTACAGAGGAATGAGAAGGGTCAAGTCATAGTTGCTTCACTTTAGTTGTTCACTGGTTGCTTGTCATATGTGCCTTGCCCAGGCAAGTCCAGGGTTTCAAACCGGCGACCTCAGCATTCTAGGTCAACGCTTTATCCATTGCGCCAACACAGGTGAGGCTGATGAAATGTGACTTTCAAACTGTGCTTTGAGAAACATTGGTCTATTTTGGAATTTTGAGGGAGAGGGAGTGGGGACTATTGGGAAGGGGGGACCCAAGTGGAGAGAAAGAAGATTACCAGAGGTTCACTTAAAAGCCAACGACACCATATGGCACTTTATATAGTCCCCAGGTCTATTAAGAGAAAGATCTCCAATTCCTTTTAAGATAAGAGTTCCACCACTCCACCAACAATGCCTGAAATGATTATTTTCAGTCCTCAACACATTCCCTGAAGAAGTCTCTCATTTCCTCTTGAAGAACTGAGGATCCTTGTACATAACAAGAATGTCTCAATCCTGACTTGCTTTCTGGACTCTGATCTTGATAACGGTGATGCCACTATCTCCACTTTTCCAGAGAAAATGGCCATCATTACACACCCAATTGTGATGAACAATATCTTGAAAGGACTAGTAACAAGTTAAAATGAGTTCAAATCAAAATATACCTATAAAAAATAAAAGCAATAAAACCTATTTCAAACCTATCTTCAGCCAAGGATTTGTCATAATATGCAGTAAGAATGGGGTAGGAGGTGATCCAATGGTCAGCATGCAAAAGACCCAGGATGAAAAGCAAGATAACCTCAAACATCAGGAAGATATTCTTCACTGGTACAGTATCCTGTTTTTTACCTCCCTCACCCAAATACTCAGTTTATTCTTTATTGCTTGAATGAGTAAAAAGAACATTTAAAAAAGTACTTGGCCAAGGCTAAGATACAGTATCCTGTTTTTTACCTCCCTCACCCAAATACTCAGTTTATTCTTTATTGCTTGAATGAGCAAAAAGAACATTTATAAAAGTACTTGGCCAAGGTTAAGACCTTAGAACAGAAGAGAAACAAATGAAGGATATTTCCAGGGAAAATCCTATCCAGCAGCACAAAACAGAACATCCATAAAGGATCCCAGATTAGGCTCCACAACTCTAGATTTCCATAAATCCATAATTAAGTAATTCATTTATATAGGGCCAATAAGATTTCCCAAAGCCCACTGGCACGAATTTCCCCCTCATTTTTATATAAAAGTTTCCTAAGATCTGTGAAATGCTTGGACACAAGGCACTGCTATTCCAAATCACAAACATCAGAGCTGGTATTGTACAACCAGAGAGGCAAGATCAAGGTCTACAGGAAGGGGAAAATCTCTCCCCTCCAGTTTCTGCTTTAGGACAAGATGACCTATAAGGAATATACATCATTTTGTACTTCCAATAACACAACCTATAGGAGAATTCCTAGACAACATTAGAATTAGATAAAAAGTGAACAAGTTCAGGGAGTCTCAGCCCATACTAGTTCCATTCAAATGTGTTCAGGGTCCCAATAATCCCTTAACCATTTCTTTTATGTGAGTAGGAAGGAGAAGATCCTAGGCTTCCCCTTTTGTTTTTCCTAATACAAGCCTCAGTTCCAAGACTGAGACACTTCTCTAGAGGAAACCAGAACTGCTGAACAACCCCCTGAAAAAAACACATTGTGATCTGTGATTGAACAAACTTATTTTCCTCAGAATATGACTCACTGCCAAGCCTCTCTGGGTTGGCTTGAAACATAGATATAGATTCAGTGTACACAGTAAAATTTCCTTCCCTTTTGAACATCCTTAAGTTTATTTTATTTTATTTTTTTAATTTATTGTGTTTACATAGGTTCTATGAATATCCTTAAGTCTGGCTGAGGTCAGCAGAGGACTTGACTAAATTTCTGAGCAAGAGATTTTTTATTTTTTATTTTTTTTCACGAGAAAGACAGAGAGATTGAGACAGAGACAGAGACAGACAGGAAGGGAGAGAGATGAGAAGCATCAACTTGTAGTTGTGGCACTTTTAGTTGTTCAATGATTGTTTCTCATGCATGCTTTGGCCAGGAGGCGCTCCAGCTGAGCTTGTGACCCTTGCTCAAGCCAGAAACCTTTAGGCTCAAGCCAGTGATCAAGGGGTCATGTCTATGATCCCAGTCTCAAGCTGGTGACCCATGCTTAAGCTGGTGAGCCTGCACTCAAGCCAGTTACCCCAGGGTTTTGAACCTGTGTCCCAGGTCGAGGTTCTATCCACTGTGCACCACCTGGTCAGGTTTGAGGCAGAGATTTTTAGATAATCAAGTGGCACACCCAGTCCCCCCACAAAGCAAATATGGATTATTATAGGCTGTGCGATGCTTCTAATTACCATCTTCCAGAACAGGAACATACTCAGAGTTGAAGACCTAGAGTCCAAGTTTTTTCCCTTTGTCCTGAAGATACCAAAAGCTACGCAGAACTAACCAAGATCTCAAAATGAGTTAAGAGGCAGAGTCAACAGATTTTTTCTAGAACACTAATGAGTTTTCCACAGTATTAGGGACTCAAACATTTAATCATCTCAGTTAATCACATGACCTGGCATATTCAAAACACTCCTTACCCTCCAGTTACACAAAATAGAGAAGTTTCATAGGCAGCCATTTAAATCTTTGTCTTAAAACTATTCCTGGTTCTGCCTGACCTGTGGTGGCACAGTGGATAAAGTGTTGACCTGGATGGAATGCTGAGGTTGCCGGTTTCAAACCCTAGGCTTGCCTGGTCAAGGCACATATGAGAAACAATTATGAGTTGATGCTTCCCACTCCTCCCTCCCCTTCTCTCTCTCTTCCACTCTCTAAAATCAAAAAGTAAAATCTTTTCTTTTTTTGCCTCAAGTGAGAGTAGGGGAGATAGACAGAGACCCACATGCAGCCTTGACTGAGATTCAACTAGCAATGTCCATCTAGGGTCAATGCTATTTTTAGCACCTGAGGTGGAGGTTCCACAGAGCTGTCCTCAGTGCCTAGGGCCGATGTGCTTGAACCGATCAAGCCATGGCTGCAGGATGGGGAGAGAGAGGGAGGGAGGGAGAAAGAAATGGAGAGGGAAAGAGAGGGAGGAGTAGGGGTAGGGGTAGAGAAGGATGGTCGCTTCTCCTGTTGCCCTGACCAGGAGTCATTCCTGAACATCCACATGCTGGGCCAACACTCTACCACTGAGCCAACTGCCCTGGGCCAAGAAATAAAATCTTAAAAAAAAAAAAAAATTAAACCTATTATAAAAGAGAGAGCAAAAGAAAGCCCTGGCCAGATAGCTTGGTTTGTTAGAACATTGACCCAAAGCACAAAGGTTGCTGGTTCAAACCCTAATTAGGGCACATACAGGAACAGTTTGATGTTCTTGTCTCTCTCTCTCTCACTAAAATCAATAAATAAAAATTAAAGAAAAAAAACTGTTCCTGGTTCTACCTTCCAAAAGATGCTTCATAGCATCAGTCCTGACCTCACAGTGTATAAAATTGTGGAGGGAGAATTTAATAAATAGTGCTTGGCAGGAGGAAGACAAAAGCAAGAGGAAGGGGGGAGATTGAGATACCAGTTGCCACTGCAACAGTTAACAGTGTAGAAGAAGTGGGTATTTATGCAGGTAAACAGGCAGTTTCTGATGGCAGGAGAAGAAACTGGGGTGAGTGTATTGACTTTTAGGGTACAAGACCACAAAGCTGGGGAAATGTTCAAGAGGGAAAATGTCAAACTGTGGAAAAAATCCTAAGCAGAAGAATGTCTGAAAACAAAAATCACAATTAGGTACCTTCTATTAAGAAATCTTATACTGGCCCTGGCCAGCTGCTCAGTGAGTAGAGCACTGGCCTGGCATATGGATGTCCCTGGTTCAATTCCTGGTCCGGGCATACATAAGAAGCAACCATCTGCTTCACTCCCCCTCCTCTACCCCTTCCTCCTCCCCCTTCTTTCTCTCTTCCCCTCCCACAGGTAGTGGCTCAATTGGTTTGTGCATTGGCCCTAGACAAGGATTCCCAGGTGGATCCTGGTCAGGGCACATGCAATAGTCTGTTTCACTATCTCCCCTCCTCTCACTTAAAGAAAGAACTCTTATATAAAAACAAGAGAGAAGAGGAGCATAAAGGAAAAGGGAAGAAGGCCAAACTGCTGAGATATAATTACAGGAAGACAGCCTGTCACAGGAGCCACTCACTGAGAATGTGTCCAAAAACCAAAGTCACCTCCAGTGGGCAATAGAAATGTCTTAGAATAATGGCTTTCAAACTTTTTTATACTAATACTTTGTCATAAGTACATTTTATACTGCATCCTAGTATACCACACTTATTTAGCACAAATTCATTAAACAATCCTTAACACCTACTACATGCAATGCATTGATTTTCTATTCTATATTTGTTATTTAATAAATACCATGACATCTAAATTGATTTCATGACCCACTGGATCACTGTAAGAGCTGCCTATCTTGTGTCCTTGTTTCTACTCTTGGACCCATGCTTCAGTTTATCCTGAACAAAACAGCTAGAGGGAGGCTGAACCATAGATCACATCACTACTTTGCTGAAAATCCTCCAGTGGCACCCCCATTTCAACCAGAGTAAAAACAAAATTCCTTACAATGCCCAAAAGGTCTTAGATAGTCCCTCTTTATTCTCAAACCTTGCGGCTCTGACTCCACTTCCCAGAGTTTACCTTCCTGCACTTAACTGTTCCTAGAGCCTGTCAGGCATGCTTCTGCTTCAGGGTCATTGCACTTGCAGATCCCACAGCCCAGGATGTCCCTCCCCAGGTATGAGCATGCATCATTCACTTACCTCTGAATTCCATATAACCTATGCAAAACACACAACTTCTCCAACACTCCCCGTCGCCCTTGCCCAATTTTTCTCTGCTACACAAACTGCCTGCCATCTTACTGATCACATATTTGTACGGATTTCATTTAGTTTCTTCTTCTTCCTTTCCACTAGACTATTAGCTTTTATATCTTTTTCCTGTGTAACTCAAGTGCTTAAACAGTGCCAGACACATAACAGTCATTCAATAAATAGCTACTGAATGCACGATCTAATGGCTCATGAGCCACAGTTTGAAAAAATCTGACTTTAAAACATTAAAATAAAACCACAACAGGCTCCAGCAAGGTGTATATGGCTCCTGACATCTGTCTTCCCACAAAACCCAATCTTGAGAGGCCAGCAGCAGTGCAGCATAAAATCAGAGAAAAAAACAAGAAGATTTGAGATCACCAAGAAAATGTCCTCTTTCCTGGGCAAAGAACCATGGCACAGAAAGTAAAATGACTTGCCAATGACCACCCAGACCTCCACCTCGTTATATGACAGTGCTATACATCCTTCAAGTGAGTTAAATATCTCTGCCTGTTAACAAGCAGTCAATAATGAGAAAGAGTTAGGTAAATAGGATTCTTAATTATATCTTGTATATAATTTGCAGAATAATAGTTCAAAGGGAAATTAGTAATTAAATTTTAGAAAGTCAGTTACAAATTAAAAAAAGAAACCTTACCTATCAGGTTTCAGAGAGTGACCAATGAATCTCATAGGTTTTAAATACGTGCTCTATGGCCCTGGCTGGTTGGCTCAGTGGTAAAGCATCGGCCTGCTGTATGAAAGACCTGGGTTTGATTCCTGGTCAGGGCACACAGGAGAGGTGCCCATCTGCTTCTTGACCCTTCCCCTTCTCCTTTCTCTCATCTCTCTCTTCCCCTCCCATAGCCAAGTCTCCATTGAAGCAAAGTTGGCCCAGGAGCTGAGGATGGCTCCATGGCCTTCGCCTCAGGTTGCAATGAAGCAGCGCCCCCTAGTGGGCATGCTGGTGGATCCTGGTAGGGCGCATGCGGGAGTCTGTCTCTCTGACTTCCCATTTCTCACTTCAGAAAAATACAGCCTGACGAGGTGGTGGTGCAGTGGATAGAGCATCAGACTGGGATGCGGAAGACCCAGGTTCAAAACCCCAAGGTCACCAGCTTGAGTGCGGGGCCCATCTGGCTCGAGCAAAAGCTCACCAGCTTGGACCCAAGGTCGCTGGCTCGAGCAGGGGGTTACTCAGTCTGCTGAAGGTCTGCGGTCAAGGCACATGTGAGAAAGCAATCAATGAAAAACAAGGACGTCAAAACGAAAAACTGATGATTGATGCTTTTCATCTCTCTCCATTCCTGCCTGTTCCTGTCTATCCCTCTCTCTCTCTCACTGTCCCTGTAAAAAAACTAAATAAAAAAATAAAATAAAAATAATAAAATAAAAAATAAAAATACAAAAAATAAAAATAAATAAATACATGCCCTAATCAATTATAAAAATAGAGAGTGATAAACATTCAGACTGATGGCTGTACTAAGACCAAAAAGAGGTTATAATTATTACACTATAGTGTTTAGATTTTTATTTTTATATATTTTTCATTTTATTTTTCAAGTTTTTCTATAATGAACATGAACTTCTCCTGTAATCAAAGAAACTGTTATTTTAGATGCCATCTCATACATGTTGTCCCTCTTTCATTAGGGACTACAGAAGATAACTTTGAGAAAAGAATAAGAGTAGGGAATGTAAAGACCTTCTTAATGGAAATTTCAAATAATATCTTGACCCATAGGATTCTGGTGCTGATGTTAAACTTGAAATTAAATCAATGGCCCTGTCCGATTGGCTCAGTGGTAGAGCATCAGCTTGGTGTGTGGATGTCCTGGGTTCAATTCCTAGGTCAGGACACACAGGAGAAGCGACCATTTGCTTTTTTACCCCTCCTCCATCCTCTCTCTTCCCTGCCTGCAGCCATGGCTTGATGATTTGAGCACATCAATCCTGGGCACTGAGAATGGCTCTGTTGAGCCTTGGCTTCAGGCACTAAAAATACTTTGGTTGTGAGTGGCCCTAGATGGGCAGAGCATCAGCCCCAGATAGGGTTGCCAGGTGGATCCTGATTAGGGTACATGCGGGAGTGTGTCTCTCTATCTCCCCTCCTCTCACTTGGAAAAAGAAGAACAAAAAATAAATTCAATCAGTACTTTAAATTCATATAATAATAGTTAAATCAAAATTTTCAAAGGACTCCAAAATTTCAGCATCCTCACCATCCTTCTCAATGAGGGCAAATAAGATCCCTCCACAGGGTTAGGGAAAGAAGGCCAAAATGCTGACTAATGAGACATGTTTATAGAAAACAGCCTGTCACAGGAGCCACTCACTGAGAATGCGTCCAAAAACCAAAGTCACCTCTAGTTGGCAGGTGGAAACAAATTATTTCACACAGCAAAGAGAAGGGCATCGGATAGCAATGCATCAGGGCCAGGAGTCATCTAAGTCATTCACTTCACATTCTTCCCTGTAGTTCAGTAACTCATTTATCCATGCAGGCATTTATTGAATAAACACTTATTGACTACTTGCTATATGTTCTAGGTACTGTGCTAAGCACATGAATTCAAAGATAAAATAAGATGAAGAATAAACCCTCAAGGACTAATGAGTGACAAGAAAACCATTAGTTTCCTTCTATAAGAGAAACAGTTATAATAGGGGAACCATACTCAGTACTGTGAGAGACACAGGAAGACTACCTACTGTCTACTGGGGAGACAAGAGTAGGAATGGTCACAAAAGTTGACTCAAATTCTTTACTGCCAAACCAAACAAGATAAATCTGGATATGTTAATATAAGAATAAATTCCCAACACACAATGATGAGTGATAAAGTCAAGTTATAGAATAATTATATAGTACCACAACATTTCTGTGAAAAACATACATGCATATAGAAATAACACCATGGATTTTCAATGGGTACATGTGTAAGCATATAAAAACAAAGAAAAAGTTCTGGAAGCATATACTACAAACTCCAAACACTCTTTACCTAAAGGGGAGAAGGCAGAACACAGAACTGAAAGAGGTAGTCAGAGGGACTTTAGCATTATTGACAGTTTAAAAAAAAACATAACTTTATTTTGAAATAATTATAGAGGAAGTTGCAAGGAAATGTACAAGGTCCTTTGCATCTTTACCCAGCCTTTCCCAGTGTTACCATCTTGCATAACTATATGACAATATCAAAACCAGTTAAAATTTACTCATGTGTGTGTGTGTGTGTCTATGCAATTATATCACGTGCAGAGCTGCATGTAACCACCACCACAATTAAGATACTTATCTGTACCATGACACCAAGACACTCCCCCATGCTACCCTTTTATAAATGCATCCACCCCCCTCTACTTCCATCCCTAACACCTGGCAACCACTAATCTGTTCTCCATCTCTATAATTATATTATTTCATGACTATTATATAAATAGAACCATGCACTATGAATCCTTTTGAGATTGGCTTATTCGTACAGTGTAATCCCTAAGGTTCATCCAAATATTTGCATGTATCAGCAGTTCAGTTTTTTATTGCTAAGTAGTAGCCTATGATAGAAATGTACCACAGGTTTTTTTGTTCTTTTTTTAAATTTGGTGAGAGAGAGAGAGAGAGAGAGAGAGAGAGAGAGAGAGAGAGAGAGAGAGATAGGGACATACAGCAGACAGAAAGGTAGGGAGAGAGATGAGAAGCATCAATTCTTTGTTGCAGCACCTTAGTTTTCACTGATTGCTTTCTCATATGTGCCTTGACCAGGGGCTACAGGAAAGTGTGTGACCCCTTAGGGCTCAAGCCAGCAACCTTGGATACAAGCTAGTGACCATAGGGTCATGTCTATGATCCCATGCTCAAGCTAGCGACCCTGCACTCAAGCTGATGAGCCCACGCTCAACCTGGATGAGTCCACACTCAATTTGGAGACTTTGGGGCTTTGAACCTGGGTCCTCTGCATCCCAGTACGATGCTCTAACAACTGTGCCACCACCTGGTCAGGCTAATTATTTTTTCTTGAGAAAAAGAAACAAGAAGAGAGAGATGAGAAACATCAACTCTTAGTTGTGGCACTTGAGTTGTTCACTGCTTCTCATACCTGCCTTGATGGAGGGAGGGGCTCAAATCGAGCCAGTGATCCCTTGCTCAAGCCAGCTACCTTGTGATCATGTCTATGATTCCACGCTCAAGCCAGCGACTCTGTGCTTAAGCTGGTGAGCCCGCACTCAAACTGGATGAGCCCACGCTCATGCCGAAAACTTTGGGGTTTTGAACCTGAAACCTCAGCACCACAAGTCGATGCTCTATCTACTGTGCCCGACAGGTCAGGCAAATTATTAGATGTGATGATAATATTGTGGTTACATATATTTTTTAAATTATCTTTTCATGGAGAGTAAATTTGGCAGTGCCTTAAAAGTTTAACATGGGATTACCATATGACCCAGCAATTCTACTCCTAGCTATAGACTCAACAGAACTGAAAATAGGTACTCAAACAAATATTTATGAATGTTAATAGTAGCAGTATTCATAATAACCAATGGTGGAAACAACTCAAATGTCCATGGCTGAACTGATTTAAAAGAATGTGGCATAAATCATACTGATTCAGCCACGAAAAGGAATGAAGTACTGATATATGCTACAATGTGTATATATCTCAAAAACATTAAGCCAGAAAAAAGTTCACATGGGGTTGACATATCCAGAACAGGTCGATGACAGCCAGGAGCTAGGGAGTGGGGAGAAGTATCCTGGGGAGTAACTGCTTAATGGATATGGGCTTTATTTTTGGATGATAAAAATGTTTTGAAATTAGATAGAGGTAGAACTTGCACATTATGAATGTACTAAAAGCTACTTTTAAATGGTTAATTTTTTTAAAAATTTATTTTTGTGATAGAAACAGAGAGAGAGAGACAAAAAGAGGGCCAAGTAGGGAGAGACGGGAAGGAAGGGAGAGAGAAGAATCAATTCTTTGTTGTGGCTCCTTAGTCTCCTCTAGTTGTTCATTGATTGCTTTCTCATATGTGCCTTGACAGGGGTGGGGGGTGGGGGGTGCTACAGCAGAACAAGTGACCCCTTGCTCAAGCCAGTGACCCTGAGCTCAAGCTGGTGCGCCCCGCTCAAGCTACATGAGCCTACGCTCAAGCCAGCGACTTCAGAGTTTTCGAACCTGGGTCCTTCACATCCCAGTCCAACGTTTCATCCACTGCGCCACTACCTGGTAAGGCTTAAATGGTTATTTTTTTTTAAAGATTTTATTTATTGATTTTATGAGGGTGGGGGAAGGAGAAGTGGCATCTCATAGTTGCTTCTCTTTAGTTGTTCTTTGGCAAGCCCAGGGTTTTGAAAGGTGACCTCAGTGTTCCAGGTTGATTTTTTTATCCACTGTGTAACCACAGGCCAGGGAAAAAATGGTTAATTTTATGTTACATGAATTTTACCTCAATTTCAAAAAGAATTACTTTTGGAGATACATATTAAAGTATTTACAGAGAAAATGATATATTATATAGAAACTGATTCAAAATAACTGGGAAAGGGAGATCACTGATGAGAAAGAAATAAAATAAGACTGTCCATGGGATATTTATTAAAACTGGGTGATAGCTATAGTAGAGCTCATTTCCCTATCCTATTTTAATACATATATAAAAACTTTTGGCATAAAATGGTTTTTAAAAAGAAAAAAGGGATGCCTGACCAGGCGGTGGCACAGTGGATAGAGCAGGGGTCGGGAACCTTTTTGGCTGAGAAGCCATGAACGCCACATTTTATTTTATTTTTTTACAGGGATAGAGAGAGAGTCAGAGAGAGGGATAGATAGGGACAGACAGACAGGAATGGAGAGAGGTGAGAAGCAACAATCACCAGTTTTTCATTGCCGTTGCGACACCAAAGTTGTTCATTGATTGCTTTCTCACATGTGCCTTGACCGCGGGCCTTCAGCAGACTGAGCCACCCCTTGCTGGAGCCAGCAACCTTGGTCCAAGCTGGCAAGCTTTCGCTCAAGCCAGATGGGTCCGCGCTCAAGCTGGTGAGCTCGGGGTCTCAAACCTGGGTCCTCCGCATCCCAGTCCGACGCTCCATCCACTGCGCCACTGCCTGGTCAGGCAAACGCCACATATTTTAAAATGTAATTCCATGAGAGCCATACAACAACCCGTGTACATTACGCATTATCCAATAAAAATTTGGTGTTGTCCCGGAGGGCAGCTGTGATTGGCTCCAGCCACCCGCAACCACTAACATGAGCGGTAGGAAACGAATGGATTGTAATACATGAGAATGTTTTATATTTTTAACGTTATTATTTTTTTTATTAAAGATTTGTCTGTGAGCCAGATGCAGCCATCAAAAGAGCCACATCTGGCTCGCGAGCCATAGGTTCCTGATCCCTGGGATAGAGCATCGAACTGGGATGTGGAGGACCCAGGTTCAAAACCCCGAGGTCGCCAGCTTGAGTGCAGGCTCATCTGGTTTGAGCAAGGGGTCACTCAGTCAGCTGTAGCACCTCAGTCAAGGCACATATGAGAAAGCGGTCAATGAACAACTAAGGTGCTGCAACAAAGAATTGATGCTTCTCATCTCTCTCCCTTCCTGTCCATCCCTATTGGTCCCTTTCTGTCTCTGTCAAACACACACACACACACACACACACACACACACACACATACAAGTATGATTTTAAAATAAGATTTAGGGATTTGATATCACTTCTTCCTGAATAACAAGACTTAGGGAGTTAAAAGGAAGGATACGATATGCTTCCAGAACAATCTGTGCACCAGACATTCTCCAGATGCTCTGATTCAAAGCTAAGTCTCTTGCTATAAAAGGTATATTTGCACATGATGAGAAGGAATGGACACAGGGAAACTATGGCCTAAAAGTCAAAGACCCTGGAACTGAATGAGCAACATAGCAAACTCAACAAAGACCTCTGAATAACCATAGCTTTCATCTTGCAGGATAAGCAAAAGTTGCCAAATCACCTAGATATCTGTTTAAAAATGGCAGATTCATAGGTCCCAGATCAACAATTTTACCTCTGGGTGATTCTGATGCCTTCTAATATTTGAGAATCACTAGGTTAAGCTACCAGAAGCCCCGCTGAATTCCAGTGAACAAAGCTGATTGTAGAGCTCCACCTTGTGGCCTAAAATCTAGAAAGCAACTTTGCCAGAATCCCTGGTTTCTCCACGTAACTCTAATTGACAGGTTTTTGGACACCAGCAAGAACAGTTACAACCTCTTCTAAGGATCTATTCCTTAGAGACATTTTGATCCATGTCATTACACTCAGGGAATTAGTTCCAGAAAACATTATAGAAAGACAGTTTTGAAAATACAGACTATTTTGGAATGAGTAAAAACACTGCATTCAGTCAGTATTTACTGAGGGTCCCTAACATTCTAAGTACTATGCTAGGCAGTAGAGATAGAAGATTAGTAAAACATGGCCCCATCCTTTAAAACCCACAGAAAAACATGACAAGTAATAGAACAGATTAGGACAAGTACTTCCCTTTTAAGAAGCAATTCCTGAGCCCCGGGAAGGAAATAAATAACATAATACATATCTAGCTGGATATAAGACAGTCATATTTAAGACAGCCAATGATGGCAAAAGCAGTGATTGAGACATGCAACATGAATGCCACTGACCATAAGTACTTCACAGAGGCTCTAAATAGAGCAATCCCTTCCTAGTCAAAATTGTGCTATGTGCTAAGGACACTGTGAGTAAAGGAAGCTTTAAAAGCATGTAACAGGGATGTCTAGCAAGGATGTTTTTCCTGATAGGCTACCAGTTGATCTTGGACCACTAGGGGTAACTAGGACATGAATAGAAAAAAGGAGACATTCTCTTTTATGTCTGTTTGTATATGGAGGAGGAATAAAAGGAAAGGGACACTGGCACCAGAGAGGCACAGACTGCTTGCTTAAGGAGTTTCATTTTATCCAGTAAAGTAGGTCGTAATACAGTCATCCCAAAAAACACTTTCTTGGAGCATCCCACATAATAGATTCTGGGGAAATGGCCATGAACAAAGATAACAAGAAGCCATTATAGCTCCTGGGTAGGGTAATGGCAAAAGTGATATTTAAGGATATGTGCTATGTGCCAGAACAAGAGGCAAGTTAAGAGACCAGTGCAACCTAAGTGGTGGCACAGTGGATAGTGTGTCGACATGGAATGCTAAGGACCCAGGTTCAAAACCTGTGCTTGCCAGCTTGAGCATGAGATAACTGACATGATCCCATGGTCACTGGCTTGAGCATGGGGCCACTGACTCAGTTGGAGCCCCCCTGGTCAAGACATGTATGAGAAATAATCAATGAATAATTAAAATGACACAACTATGAGTCGATGCATCTCATCTCTTTCCCCACCACCCCTCTGTCGGTCTGTCTTTCTCTTTTGCTTAAAAACAAAACAAAACAGTGCAAACCTGGTCAGGTGGATCAGAGGATAAAACATTGTCACTGTGCACTGAGGTTGTGGGTTTGATCTCCAGTGAGGGCACATTTGAGGAGCAACCAATGAATGTATAATTAAGTGGAACAACAAAATGATGCTTTTCTCTCTTTCTCTTTCTCTCTCTCCCTCCCCCCCCTCGTTCCTTTCTCTCAATCAATAAGAAAAGAAAAAGAAAAAGAAAAAAAGAAGGCAGTGCAGTAATTACCTTCTGAAAAAAATGATAATGGGCCTGAAATGGGACAGGGGCTTTAAGAATTTAAACTAGTGGCCGGGTGCTAACAGAGCAAGGCTCATTATGACAGAGGGATAACAGGACAGAAGAGTTAAATGGGACTCTGGGATTTCAGCCAGAATGATTATGAGAGTGATGGTGACATTAAAAGAAAAGTTAAGAAAGCCTGATCAGGCGGTAGCACAGTGGATGAAGTGTCAGACTGGGATGTGGATGACCCAGGTTTGAAACCCAAGGTTGCTGGCTTGAGTGCGGGCTCATCCAGCTTGAGCACAAGCTCACCAGCTTGAGCACAGGGCGCGCTGGCTTGAGCATGGGATCATAGATTTGAACCTAAAGGTTGAAGCCCAAGGTTGCTGGCTTGAGCCCAAGGTCGCTGGCTTGAAAGAGGGGTCAGTTGCTCTGCTGGAGCCTCCCCCCGCCCCGCCCCAGTCAAGGCATATATGAGAAAGTAACCAGTAAACAACTAAGGAGCTGTAATGAAGAATTGATGTCTCTCATCTCTCTCCCTTCCTGTCTGTCTGTCCCTCTCTCTGACTCTCTGTCAAAAAAATAAAAAGTTAAGAAAGGAATACAGTCTTAGGAAGGAAAAAAGCTTTTATTACATGTTTCAGTGAATGAAACACTTGCCTGAGTATTGTATACGTATACATAGACAGTAAAAATGGGTGAGTGGGAAAACAGGTAAGAAAGGAGTGGCTGACCAGAATATGTGTCCCCTGATTAGAGCTCATTCTGACAACTACACTCTAACAATTCAAGCTTTTCTCTTGCAGTTTTATTTATTGATTTTAGAGAGAGAGTAAAGGAGGGAGAGAGGGAGGGAGAAAAGGGGGTAGAGAGTGAGGGAGAGAGAAAGGGAGAGGGTGATGGAGGGAGAGAGAAACATCAATTTCTTACTTCACTTATTTATGCATTCATTTGTTGATTCTTGAATGTGCCCTAACCAGGGATCAAACCTGCAACCTTGGCATATCAGGATGACATTCTAACCAACTGATCTACCCATCCAGGGCCCCAGAAGTTTCCCTTATGCCTTCCTAATATCTTACCCAGGGTACCCACTATTCTGAGTTCTGTAACCTGTCTTAACAGCATACAAATGGAATCACATGCTCTTTTGCATCTGGCTTCTTTCATTCAACATTATGGCTATGAGAGTCATCCACATTAATGTGTGTTTCTATAATTCATTATTTGTGTCTGAGTAATAGTCTATTGTATCGCTCTTCTTCTTTACTTATCCATTTATTCTTTGATGGACATTTGGGTTGTTTTCAGCTTTGGGCTATTGTGAATAAAGTAGCTGTGAATATTGTACACGTCTTCAGTGGCAACAGGTACTCATTTCTCTTAGCTATACCTAAGAGTGAGATTGCCGGGTCATGCAGTCATGTATAGCTTTAGCCAATATTTACAAGTAGTTTCCCCAAGTGGCTGTACCAATTTATACTCACCTAAAATTCATGAGAGTTTCAGTTGCTCCACCCTTGTCAACACTTAATAGTATTAGTCTCTCATTTTAACTGTTCAGGGTGAATAGTGGTTTTAATTTGCACTTCCTGGGAAGTGGAGGAGGGTAGAGAGGGGATAGATGGTGACAGAGGGAGACTTGACGTGGGGTGAACATACAAAGCAATATACAGATGATGTGTTGTAGAATTGTGCACCTGAAACCTGTACAATTTTATTAGCCAATGTCACCCCAATAAATTCAACAAAAAGTTAAAAATGAACAAATAAGAATCATGCCCAAATTTAATAATAATAATAACAATTTGCACTTCCCTCATGACAATGAAGCTGAGCACCTCTCAGGGGCAATTGGCTATTTGGATACCTTCTTTTATGAGGCATCTATTCAACATTGCTCTCATTTTAGAAATTGAGTTTGGTGTCTTTTACTTACTGATTTTTATTTCTTTACATATTCTGGATATGAACTCTTGCTTAATACATGTATGATGAATATTTTAACCCAGACCATGGCCTGTTCTTTAGCTCTCTTTTCACTTCATGGTCTTTGATGACCAGAAGTTCCTAATTTGAATGAAATTCAATTTATCAAAAAAAATTTTTTTCTTTCACATTAGTGCTTTTGGGGTCCTGTTTAAGAAATTTAAGAGGATAAATTTAAGAGGTGATAGAAAATGATTTGACTTTGGGTGATGAGCACACAATGCAATCAACAGCTCAAACACTATAGGAATGTTTACCTGAAACCTATGTACTCTTATTGATCAATGTCACCCCATTAAATTTAATTTCTAAATTAAATAATAATAATAATTATAATAAATTTAAGAAATCTTTGTCTACCTTAATGACTTTGCATTCTGAGAGATGGAGGCCAGGTCTGGCAAGCCTCATTCTTTAAAGTTCCAACAAACATCAGAGCACAGGTGCCTTTTCCAGCCTTTCAAGTTACACTCCGGCTCTAATTTCCATATACTGGTACAGGCAACCCTCAAAGGCAATGTGTTAGAGATTGTCTGGCTTGTCCAGAAGGTGAGGAGTTTCTCTTAATTTGGTCTCTATAGAAGTAGGATTGGCATGGCCCCCTCAGGACAGACATTTAACCTAAAGGCCTCCAAAGCCAGGCAAGTTCCTAACAGTAATTTCTTTCTGATAGTAGGAATTTGCACTCATTGCTCATTTTCAGATGTGTCATTTATACACTATGTAAAAGCACCGTCTTATGAGTTAAGTCTTTACAGAATTCCTGGCTTGCCCTAGTTTTATTAGTGAGTGGGAAAGAACCACTCTCTTTATTATCCTTGTCAAAGCAAGACAGTGTTACCTGTCACAGAACTCACAGTCCCTGACAGAAACTGGCAGAAACTAAAGATACGAGAAGGGAGAGAGGTGGTGAGTGAGCAGACAGCTAAAACAGGCAATGAAAAGGATGACACAAGAAGAACAACAGTGGAAGAAACTTTACTTTTCCTGAACACTCTAGAAGTTAAAGAATCTCAGTTCTGAGAACTGTTCAAAGGCCAGTGCAGCAGTCCAAACACGATGTAACTGGGACATTGCCAGTGACAAAGAAGAGGATGATTGTAAAAAGACATCAGCAGAAATAATCCAAATTATTATTGGACAAGTGAAACCTTGCCCAAATATGCAATGCACACGTGTATATGTGAAGTTTTCTTTTCATTCAGTCACTTACACTCAGAGGCGGATTTAACAGCAGGTGCGCCGTGCGTGCACCCTGGGCCCCGACTTCTGAAGGGCACCACAAACCCCCAACTTTACACTTTTTTTGAATGACACCAAGTTTGGTTTCATATGTGCAATTTTAACAGTAATAGTACATAACATTTTTTATTTATTTAGAAATATGACTAACATGTATTTTTACTTTCTCTCTCTTTTTAAGGGGTCCAATATTTTCTTCTGCACCTGGGGCCTCAACTGGCCTTAATCTGCCTCTGCTTACACTCAAAGTTTCCCACCTAAGACCCACTCATTACCACTAAAATTATTAAGACAGACCTCTGCCAGGCAAGTAATGTAAATGAGGAAAGCACACTTGGAGTAAGACATCAAGGAGTGGTAGGACCCATAACACATCCTAAAGGTTTAAAAAGGAATTCATGATTCAGCTTAAGCTGACTGTTGCCACATGAGAAAAAAGACCCAATAATAAAAGATCTTTTGACTTTGCCTGATCAGGCGGTGGTGCAGTGGATAGAGCGTCGGATTGGGACATAGAGAACCCTGAGTCACCAACTTGAGTGCGGGTTCATCCAGCTTGAGCATGGGATCACTGGTTTGAGTGAGGGGGTTGCTGGCTTGAGTGTGGGATCAGAGACATGACCCCATGGTTGCTGGCTTGAGCCCAAAGGTCTCTGGCTTGACCAAGGGCTCACTCACGCTGCTGTAGCCCCCCCAGTTAAGTCACACATGAGAAAGTAATCAATGAACTAACGTGCCGCAACTACAACTACGAGTCGATGCTCCTCATCTCTCTCCCTTTCTGTCTGTCTGTTTCTGTCTCTCTCATTTGCTATATATAAAAAAAGAAAGAAAAACTGAGAGGTAAAGTAATTTGTTCAAGGTCACACCTGGATTTTGTACTCAGGATGTAGAGCTTCAGATCCTATACTTGAAACCATCAAGCTCTTTGGCCTGTCCTTACCTTGCTGGGCTAGATCTGTACAATGAGGAAGTCAGATCAGATGACTAAACTCACACGTTATTCTACCAGCCAGCCCTCTAATCAGCTTCTTTCAGGGCAGCAGTAAGAAAACCATAACACTTCTATGGGTTACAAAGCTAAAGTAGGGAAGTACAGCTTAGGCTTGGGGTAGGTCAGAGAAACCAATCCTGTATGGAATAATCCATAGTTAAACTAGGATAAAAAATGTTCTCTTAGGTTCCTTTACTGATCCTTGGTAATTTTAGCTGCTTCTAGGAGGCCAGCAGGCCTCCCAAGTAGACTCAGAGTTCATGTGCCCAACCTTTTACAAGCTAGAAGTCACTTATTAGCCTTCTAAGGAACTACAGTAAGCTCTAAATCTAGAATCTTTAGAATACCAAACAACTCTTATCCTCTTGAGGGTTAAGGGTCACTATGAAAACCTAGTAAATGCTCTTTCCCTGTTCTTAGCAGGGGAAATGCCATGTGTGCTCATTCAGATACACAAGCACACACAATTTTACCTGCAGTTAGAAGAGGTTTACAAATTCCCTAAAATCTTTCCCTAGACTTTAAGTAGCTCTGAAATAGACCTATCTAGTTCTAGGTTTATCTCCCAGGGGATTGAGAATTGCTCCAAGATCTGAATTGGAGTTTCTAGGCAGCTGTGTTTAGGAGACAAATTATGTATTGCAACTCAGCACAATGAATCCTGCATGGAAAAGACAAAAGGCCCTTTCTTCCTCCCCAACACAAACTTGTACTGAGAGAATTCAAACACAGAAGATCTGCAATTTAATTCTAAAATATCAGTGGATGAAGAACAAGAAATCTCATGCCCTTTATCTGCTTCATACCCATAAAATAAGGTGACCAGATTTTAAAATTGGTAAAGTGGGACACCACTGGTGGGGGGAGGGGTTCTTGATTAAAAATCTGGTCTATATGGAGCAAAAAAATTTTTCATAGAATGCAAAAATAGTATTGTGATATATTTTTTAAAATTTCAACATAAGTACAATTTACAAATATAATACCTTTAAAAATTATGTATAGTATTATTTTATTCTTTGGCATATTTCGCATTTGAGTGAAATTTTTTTAGTAGATTGCTGTCGTTTAAAAGGTCATGAAATTTTTCACAAGAATTTGTTAAATTCTATTTCACACATAAAATGGCTTTCAAAGTCTCAACACTTAATTGTGATTTTTCTGATGTACACACTTTATTTAGCATAGAAAAATGCGTTTAGTCACAGCATTAGTTCCTGGTCAAGACAGCGTGTATTCCACAACTTTTAGTGCATTACTGTATGGAACATGGTTTGTTTCAAAATGATGAAATATTTCTAACCATTTGTTCTCTATTGTGATTTTTGCTGATGCCCAAGATTTAACTTTTTCCTTATCAATATATATATATTTAATAATGATACCTCATTAAAGAGATCATTTTTGGAAATATTACTATATGGGAAATTTTGAGTGAGTCAGAGGGATTGGGTTACATGGTCCCGAAATCAATGCCAGAGCTGCATGAGCCGGCGGGAGCAGGCAGGGCAGCGCCACCGGCACGCTCGCACACAAGTTGTCGGGCACACTCCCCGCCTGGACTCGTCCTTGCAGTGACCGCACTCCCCATGTCCAGCCCCGCTGCCTGCTGGAGACCTAGCAGCTTGTACCTCGTGGAGCCTGGAGCCGCACACCGGCGTCCAGGACGCGGGCCTATGGGTAGTTAGGGGACTTGATAGCCACGCCCCAGCAGGTACGTCCAGCCCAAAGTTCTTTGTTACGGGCCCACACGGGGCAGCCAGCTCTTGCAGCAGTGCGGGCGCTTCCAGGTGGAGGCGAGGTCTTTCCACTGAAAATGGTATATTCCCTTCCCGTTCTCCCGCCATTCCCTAGCTTTTCATGCATTCTTTCCAAAAATTGGGACTTTTTTAAATGCCATGGGACATGGGACAAATTGTTAAAAATCGGGACTGTCCCGCCAAAAGCGGGACGTCTGGTCATCTTACCATAAAATCACATAGAACCTCAGAAGAGTTGAGAGAAATAGGTAAAAACATCCTAGTTCCCATGGCTCCTCCTTTCAGAAGAAAGGTATCAGTCAAGATTACCAATTAGCCTTATTAGATGACGTTTCTCCCGTATGGGCTTTGAAAACTATAGGTACCAAAGAAACCATATAACCTTACCCATAACTGAAAAAGTAATCGAAACAAAATAATATTTTCCCCCCACAAGACTAGCAACAGTTTAAGTGTTGCTGAGAGTGGGGGAAACAGGTGGTCTCCAGCACAGTCTCTGGTAGTAGAGGACAATGTGACAATTTTTATGAACAATTTAAAACATACACCCTTTGATGCAGCAACTCCCTAGAGACAGTTCTGCAAGGGGGTGCTAAGATAAAGGTACAACCAGGTTCAATGCAGCATTATCTATAACAAAAAGTCCTGGTTGTTGGGTACAGTATGTAGATGGGATATCATGTAGCCATTAAAAGAATGTGCTAGGGCCCTGGTCCATAGCTCAGTTGGTTAGAGAATTGTCCCGATATGCCAAGGTTATGGATTCTATCCCCAGTCAGGGCACATACAAGATTGAACCAGTGAGCCCTGGCCAGGTGGCTGGGTGGATAAAGCATCGTCCCAGTGCACTGAGGTCACAGGTTTGATCCCTAGTCAAGGCACATACAAGAAGCAATCAATAAGTACACAAGTAAATGAAACAACTGAGTGGAACAATGAATTCATATTTCTCTCTCTCTCAAATCAATAAATAAATTTAAAAAAAAAGAATCAACCAATGAATGTATGAATGGGTACAACAAATCAACATTTCTCTCTTTCCCTCTTCTCTCTCTAAAATTCAATCAATAAATTTTAAAATGTGTTTTAAAATATTGCATTAAAAAATGTGCTAGGTCTGTAAGCACTAATTATGAATAAAGCTCCAATACATATTATCAATTGGAAAAAAAAGTTGAAAACAGTGGGTATTATTACATGATTCCTTTAGTCTAAATTTTTTTTTAATTTATTTTATTTTTATTTTATTCATTTTAGAGAGGAGACACAGAGTGAGAGAAAGAGAGAGAGAAAGAGAGAAACGGGGGAGGAGCTGGAAGCATCAACTCCCATATGTGCCTTGACCAGACCAGTGCAGGGTTTTGAACTGGCGACCTCAGTGTTCCCAGGTCAACGCTTTATCCACTGCGCCACCACAGGTCAGGCTAGTCTAAATTTTTTAAAGGACACAAATACAAGCTATTATATGCAATAAATTATATCCAGAAAGATACATAAGAAACTACTCTCTGTGGTTACCTTTGGAGAGAGTGACTAGAGACAAGGAAGGAGAAGAACTATATGGATGTACAAACATTTAGAAAACATACAAGTAACAGAGATGAAAGAGCAAAAGCTCCCAGGTATCTGGGCAACCTGGGCTTGAAGACAGAAGGCAGTCTGAAGGGAGGCTCTCACTACTACTTCATATATTTGCTTAGAGTTGACCCTGTCTAGACTTATATTAGTACATGTTAGGAGATATCCAACTGAGATCAACTACCAAACAGGTTCTCATAACCCTTGCTGACTGATCACATTACTTGAGAGCTGAGGTGGGGAAAAGTTTTAACACCTTATGAATAAAGAGGCTCACCTCTGAGGTTTTCGAATATCCCAGAGTCCCACTCCTTCCTTTGAATTGGCTGTGGCCAGTAACCTGGGCTCCACAGGGTTAAACATGACACTGTGAAAGGCTGACGGATAGTTTGCCAGGCAGAAGGGCTCTGTGGAAAAGGAAACTAGTATCAGTCCATTTTGGGCACCTTTGGGCCAGGGCCGGCAAACACATAGGAATATGAGTGTTGGTAGGAGTATACCCTTTAATAACCATGCCAGTGGGCTAGAGCCCCCACTCAGTCACCCTTACTAACAAGGTTCCCAAAAGTCCTAACAAGGATTTTCTGTACACAGAAAAGAGCAACTTAAATACATATAAACAAACTTTAAGCTATAATATTCAGAAATACATATAGCACAGACTCAGATCCTGTGATGAATCGGAAATGGTCACTGTAAATGGGAAGTAAGCTGTTTTATAGTATGTAAAACGGAGATCCAAATAAGCTGAAAAAATTCACAATTACTGGTAGAATTATTATACCTTAATCCAAATTTGTAAGTTTTAGAAATTAAAAGTTTTAAAACTATACAAAAATTTAATGACAAAGCAAATTAAAAAAATAAAGACAGCCTGACCCATGGTGGTGCAGTGGATAAAGCATCGACCTGGAACACTGAGGTCACTGGTTCGAAACCCTGAACTTGCCTGGTCAAGGCACACATGGGAGTTGATGCTTCCTGCTCCTCCCCCTTCTCTCTACCTCTCTCTCTCTTTCTCTCTCTCTCGCCTCTAAAAATGAATAAATAAAAAAATAAAATAAAAAATGAAGACAAGTGAAAATAGTAGTTTTCCCATCAGGTCAAATTACTCCCTAAATTGAAAAGAAAATGGCCTCCATCTACAATTTTGTAATTTCATTCCCGGTATGGCAATACTTAAAAAGAAAAAAAAGAAAAAAAGACACCTAACACTTGACCTTGCATCCAGTCAACTCCCAATCACCTTCACCTAGAAATATTGCGGCCCTTTGCATATAGTAGCTGACTCCCAGGGAGGAAGGTGTTACTTGCTGCCTGCTGGGATATACTCCTGGGGAAATTGTTTAGAAGTAATAGAAAGCATTCCCCAGTCTAACATTTCCATATGTGACACTTCATAGGTCCCTGCCTGGGAGGTGGGGCTCAGTCTTCTCAGCCAGCAGGCAGTTCAGACATAGGAGAATTTCACCTACCAACCACATGATGATGCCACCACAGCTGCTACTTGCAGCTACCTTTCCTGCCTGACCCTAGGAACAGGCTTCTTATAGCCTGAACCTCAATGGGCACATCCCAGCAAGGTGAGTTTCTGTGGTTCTTTCAGCAAAATAACAAGCCTGAAATTAGGATTCAAGAAAATGCATGACACCCCTTCTCTGTAAATAACCAAGAAATGTGTGCATGTTAGAACCACACATAGAGCTGGCCCTTGCTTGCTAAGCTCCACAATAAGGCACCACACTTTCTGTTCCTGGGGGCCACTAAACACCAAGATACTGCAGGGTTTACTACAGGTAGAGGGTTTGTGGAGATTCACAGGTGGCGGGAAAGGACTGGTAATGGGCCTCAATTCCAACTACCTAGGGGTAGGACGAGACAATTGGAAACACACACATCTATGCCCCTATGTGAGAGTTGCCTCTCCCTTTACATTACTAACACCCAGGTTACTCAAGTCATATATTGGATCTGCAACGAACTTGATATCAAACTCTGCAACACAATCCAACAGCCTTTTGTACAATGACCCCTACCTCCATGGGGAGATTCCCGGATGTCCCAGATGAGAACCCGGCCATCATCTGAGGAGCTGGCAAAAATGTTGTCATTCACTGGGCTCACTGACAAGCCATACACTGCATCTTCATGAGCAAATACATCCAGGGTCTCACTGCTGAGAGAGAGCAGAGAGGCACACAGGCATACACATATACACAAACAGGGCAGAGGCCCAGCACTTTAGTTCCTAGGGTACGATTCCCTTTTATTTCCAGGAGAAAATCAACCTAACTAAACTCAAAGAATATTATATTTCCATTGAAAGTAGGTAGTCAACTTTCGGGTAAAAAAATAAAAGTCCTATTAAAGAGCCTTTTTATAGATTTCATGGTAAGTTTGCTTTTTTCACTAAATGAGCATATTCAGAAGTGACTCAACAGATGAGTTTCATGTTTTCACTTACTACAGAATGCATCTGCCTGTGTACAGATTTGGGGTACTGCTTGAATTCTAAAAAGCAAGGGAAAGCTTTAAAGCAGCCAGGTCTGATGCCAGCTTGGTAAAAGCTGGCCATCTGGCACAGTAAGAGCACTGAGGCCCAGTTGCCTCAATTCAGATCCTAGAACCACCTGACCTTAGGTTTCCTCATCTGTAATTGAGACCATAATAGTATGCCTCATAGAATTATTGTGAGGGTGAAGTTGATTAATACATACAAAGCACTTAGAATGGTGCTGGCATATAAATATTATCTATTTTTATTATTCTTATGTTTCCTTCCCTTCCAATTCTTCTAAGTTTTCACCTGAAAGCTATATTTCATACCAACTTTGCTAATCCTTTTCTCTTTTTAATTAAAATTTGATTTCAAAGCTATTAGAGGAATCTCCTTCAGAAAAGAAATGCTGATTTCTTTTTATTTTTCAAAATGCAAAAACCACTTTGGTCTAAAGAGATATTTGCCTCTCTTTATATGAAAAATAGGGTCAATCACCTTCACATACTAACAATCTATTTACCTTTCAACATCATGGAGGATAACTTGCTCATCATTTCCTGTAAGGGAAAAAGTAGACATTTGATCATTCCTGCAAAGGAATCCCTATCCATATTACAGTTTAATATTTTAAGGTTTTCAGAGAAAATTAAATGTGAACAGAGTCAATGTTAATTCAAATTAGGAGTGTTAATTAAAAGAAAAAGTTATAAAAATAATTAAAGCCCAAGCAGACGGTGGTACAGTGGATGGAATGTCAATCTGGGACGCAGAGACAGGTTTGAAACCATGAGGTCAGCGGATTGAGCGTAGGATCACAGGCATGACCCCATGGTTGCTGGCTTGAGCCCTAAGGTCACTGGCTTGAGCAAGGGGTCACTGGCTCAGCTGGAACCCTCCGCCCCCACTCTAGTCAAGGCACGTATCAGAAGCAATCAGTGAACAACTAAAGTACTGCAACTATGAGTTGATGCTTCTTATCTCTCTTCTTGTCCGTCTGTCCCTGTTACCCCTGTCTGTTTGTCTCGCTCTTGCTAAAAAATAAAATAAAATACATAGCAATAATTTAAGGATAGGACATTCTTTTAGAGAATTTTTTAAAGCATAATAGCAACTAAGTATAACATGATAACAGTTTCCAAAATGTATTATCCAGTGGACAATGTAAAAAAACACTGGCCATTAAGGAAATAAATAAGTGATCAGGGCAAATCAATTCAAGCTAGCTTCTTATTTTCTTTATTTTTTAAGCAAAACACTCACTAACTGTGAGACCTGGAATAATCTATAACTTTTCTATGCCTCAGTTTTTTATTTGCAAATTATGTATTAATAATTGTGCCCACTTCCTAGATTTATTGTGAGGATAAGAGCACATTTATAAAAGCATTCAGAATAGAGCTAAGTAGCATTTAATAAGCCCCCAATAAATGTTTGCTATTATTGGACATCCTCATCATCTCATAGCATTAAGATTTGATGACTATGTGATTCCAAATAATGAGAAAGTTTTTACTCACAACTTTTATTTCTTTCATTTTTCTTTATCACATCAAGAAATCTAAAAAGAGCACTGGCCAAGTAGCTAAGTTGGTTAAGACTGTCCTCCCAATACTTCAAAATTGTGGGTTTGATCCAAAAAAATTAATGCATAAATAAGTGGAACAACAAGTCTATGTTTCTCTCTCTCAATCAATAAAAAATAATCTAAAAATACTACATTCATGATTATGTGTAGTCTTGCCTTCAAATAGTTTATACAGCCAAAAAATAATAACCTAAAATGAAAAGACATAAAGTAAAAACTTTCCCATTCTATGCTGAAAGTACAACCAATAGTCATTTAAATAGAAAGTAAAATTAGCAGCAATCTAGGTCATCATAAATCCCTGGCTATAACCTCTGTTGTGGGTGCATACTAAATAAATCAAACCCACACTAATGCCTTCTGGGTAACAGGCACAGCTGAGTGCTGGGAATATGAGAAGAATAAGATTCTGCCCAGCCCTTGAGGAATTCACAGTCCAGCTGTCAAATAATTAACAGTGACAAGACAGGTTATCTTGTTGTAGTGATATGCTTAAAATGGGACACAGATAAAGGAGAAATTATTTCCTTCATACACAGGGTGAAAGTACATGGCAGAAGGAAACATTTCAACAGAAACTCAAATTACTCGAAACTCTTACTAATAGAAGACTTAGGGAAATTGGTGGGGACTGGACAATTAATCATGACCCATGGAGGTACAGCAAGGGCCAAAGGCATAAGAGCACCAAAGACAGCAGTGGTTTAGTGGGCTAGTGTACAAGGTGCAGGGGAGAGAGGAGGCCAGAGGTAGACTGGGGTTCAGACTTTATCCTGCGGACACTATAGGGTCAAAAAGATTCACATGGTTAAACCTTTATTTTTAAACTTATGGACACAGACAACAGTACTGTGATTACCAGAGGGAAAGGGGAGTGAGGGAGGTAGAGGAAGGTATAGCAGAGATAAATGGTGATGGAAGGAGACTGGACTTTGGGTAGTGAACATACAATACATTATACAGATAATGTATGTATTACAATTGTACAACTGAAACCTATATAATTTTATTAACCGTTACCTGAATAAATTCAATAAAAAGCGGGTGAAAATAAACCTTTATTTTTAAAAGAAAACTTGTATAAGCAATGAATTAGAAGTTGGGTTAGAGACTGGTAGCAGAAATGACAGAAGGATACTGCAAAGGTCCAGGCCAAAGATGAGGGCCTGCATCAGGGCAGCAGATATAGGAAGAGAACAAAAACTAAAGAATGAATGAAAGGTTTTCAAGTCTAGTTGGTGACTAATAGCATGTGTAAATGAAAGAAAGGCATGTCTGAGGATGACTTCAAGATTTCTATCAGGCTAAACCATGTCAAATAGTATTTTTACAAGTTGAAAATGCTTCAATGTCAGCAGTTTCTTAAAGTTAAACTTAGCAGTGCAAATAATTGGGCAAATAGGGATAATAACTGAGAAAGAAAATCCAGGGAATAAGAGAAATATTTGTGCAGGGGAGGAGAACTAATCATCTTGTATTTAAATTGCTTCAGAACACATAGGTAGATATTCAGTGGGAAGATCTGCAGCGCAGAAGAGAGCTCAGGGCTAGAAATTTGCTGGTCAGAAAGGAATGTGGTTGATAAAAGCCATCACACCAAGAGGAAGTCTTGAGCACAAGCCATTCGCATTGTACCCTAACACAATGTTTTTCAAATGGGAGCCATCCATAGGTCATAAGATCGATTTGAGCCACACCTTTATAATCTTTAAAAATAAAATAAAACAGAATAAAAGAAAATCAGAGTGTACTACAGAGTACAGTTAAGTACTATTTCAAATATGTGTGTTTCTGCACAGCAGATTGCAATGTAAAAAGTTTTCTACCAAAAAAGAGAAAGAATGAGAACAAAATAATGGAAAGAAGAGAGAAAAGGAGGCAGAAAGGGAGGAAGGGGGGAAGGGGAGGAGGGAGGGAGGGAGGAAGGAAGGAAGGAAGGAAGGAAGGAAGGAAGGAAGGAAGGAAGGAAGGAAGGAAGGAAGGAAGTCGGTAGGTAGAGAAAGATGGATTGATTACTCTAATATATGTCTCTAAATTGCTATAATGCAGAGAGGACAAGCTATGGAAAACCAGAAATTCCACAGAACAATGAAATAAAGAAAAACAAGAAGTTATTTTAGCACTCCTTTATGTAAAATACCAGCCACAGTGAATTTCCCAATGTGGAAATTTCCTTTCTTCTCACCTCCAGAGAATACTTTGGTGTTCCCACTGTTGAAAGCCAGGCAAAAAATGTTGGAATGATGCTCTCCTTTCAGCTGTATGGGCTTGACTCTGGAGTGGATAGCTTGTTCCATGTGCCATAGCAGAACCCGGCGATCATCTCCTCCTTAAGAGAGGAGTAAAAAGCTAGGGTTAATACAGCAGATATTTCAAGGCTGACACTTAGTTTCGCCAGCCTTGAATCCTATCCTTTCTAAAACTGCACCTCCCCAACTCCATGATATTCTGATGGGGCACATAAACCTAGGTAGGACTCTACCTCCTTAACCACCTATAGACATATGACCCCTAAACCACTCACTTTCCCACAGGAATTAAATCTTTTTTTTTTTTGAAGATTTTACAGAGTGGGGGGAGCAAGAAGTATCAAATCAACTCATAGTTGCTTCACTTTAGATGTTCGTTGCTTGCTTGTTGTTTGTCGCATGTGCCTTGATCAGGCAAGCCCAGGGTTTCGAACCAGCAACCTCAGTGTTCCAGGTCGGCGCACTATCGACTGTGCCACCACAGGCCAGGCAACCCAGGAATTAAATCTTGAACAGAGATACAGAAATGGAAAGGGATAAGCACTGATCTTGAAACCCTAAAGCCACCCTGTTCCTGACTTTCCAGAGATCTAGTTCTTTAAATTTAATTTCTTCACTTACTACCTAAAATCCTTCCACTAATGTCTTTGGGGGGGGCAGTACAGTGGATCTAATAGATTCTAAGTTGGTTGATAGTACTTGCAACAAAAGAACTTAAATATTTGTAGCATACTAGTTTTCAAAACACTCTTCTTGATGTGATGTCATTGACTATGGGACACCATACAAATGACAACTAAGGACCTGCCCGTCTGTCACAGTAGTAGAATCTAGACCGAACCTAGGTCTCATGAAGCTCATCCAGCTCCTTCCTCTGCATAACTCTCAATAGTCTGAATTAAATAAGCGATTTTTCACCGTGTGCCAGCTCCTAGAAAATAAGAATATATATGTTCCATGTGTTCTTTATATTTGCAGACACATTAAAAATATCTGGAAGGATGAACAACAGAATGTTAACAATGATTACTACTTCCAGGGAAAAAGATTAAAAGATAGGTAGAAGACAGATTGGAGGGGTTTTACTTTTACTTTATATATTTGGGACTGCTTGACTTTTCATAACAAGCCTATATTATATTCCTAATAAAATTTTAAGTTACAACGGGAGCAAACACAGGCAGCAAACCATAGCAAGCTCTATACCTCTGCCTCCCCAACTCCATTCAATACAGTAGACACAAATTATAGCATATCCACACCACACAGAGGCATATATCATATAGCCATTAAATCAATAGTAGATCTTTAAGATCTATCTTAGAAAGATGTCCAAAGGTCTTTGTTAAGGGAGGAAATGAGGTGTAAAACAGTATGCATACCAACATCCACTCGTGAAAAACAAATTCTTTAAAAGCCCCCTAACAGCCTGACCTGTGGTGGTGCAGTGGATAACACATCAACCTGGAATGCTGAGGCCACTGTTCAAAACCCTGGGCTTGCCCAGTCAAGGAACATATAAGAAGCAACTACATACTACGAGTTTATGCTTCCTGCTCCTTTCCCCTATCCCTTTCTCTCTCTCTCTTCTCAGCTCTGCTCATCTCTCTTTAAAAAAAAAGCCCTATGACAGAAGGAAGCTTGTTAATTATGTTTGCTGCAGAGTACCTAGCACCTAAACGAGTGCCCCCAAAATTAGACATTGAATGAATTGTGTTTTTTGCATATCTAGATAAATAAGAAAAGTTGTTCATAATGGACACCACCTCAAGGCTAGGGGTTTTGAAGACTTTTTTTTGTTGTTGCTTATTATTTCTTTTTATTTATTTATATTAGAGAGGAGACACAGAGTGAGAGAGAGACAGAGAGAGAGAGAGAGACAGAGAGAGAGAGAAAGGGGGGAGGAGCTAGAAGCATCAACTCCCATATGTGCCTTGACCAGACCAGTGCAAGGTTTTGAACTGGCGACCTCAGTGTTCCCAGGTCGACGCTTTATCCACTGCACCACCACAGGTCAGGCTGAAGACTATTTTTAAAAATGTGTAACATAATGTAAAATTTACCATTTTAACCATGTTTAAGTGTACAATTAGGTAGCAATACGTAGATTTGTACTGTGGTGCAACCATCACCACTGTCCATCTCCAGAACTTTTACATCATCCTAAACTGAAACTGTACCCAGTAACTTCCACTTGCCCCCAATAACCACCACTCTACCTTATGCCTTGATGAATTTGACTACCCTAGGTACTAGGTACCTCATAGAAGTGGAATCAAATTTGTCCTTTTGTGTCTGGCTTATTCTCTTAGCATGTCTTCAAGGTCCATCCGTATTGTAGCACATATCAGAATTTCATTTCAAGGCTGAATAATATTCTATTATATATACTGCTCACAAAAATTAGGGGATATTTCAAAACAAATATGAACAATAAAATATCCCCTAATTTTTGTGAAAAGTATATATGAACATATACACATCGCATACACACACACACTTTGTTTAGCTAGTCATTCATCAATGGACATTTTGGCTATTGTGAATAATGTTTCTAAGAACACTGGTGATACCTGGCCTGTGGTGGCACAGTGGATAGAGCATCAACCTGGAATGCTGAGGTTGCCGGTTCAAAACCCTGGGCTTGCCTAGTCAAGGCACATATGGGATTTGATGCTTCCTGCTCCTCCCCCCATCTCTTTCCCTTCTCTGTCTTTCTCTCTTCTCTAAAATGAATTAAAAAAATATTAAAATAAAGAACACAGGTGAACAAATACCTGTTTAAGTTTCTGCTTTCAATTCTTTTGGGTATATATTGTTGAGAAAGTTTTATGTTTTCATTTATACCTTTCTATATACTATTTGACTTTTTGCCATAAATATATTTCCTTTAATAATTAAAAGAAATACCACTAAAAGATATAGTGATCAAATCATATTCATTGTGCCTCCCCTAGAAAAATGTTGCCTTTGTTCCTTGAGTTCCTTAGTTCGTTCGTTCCTTCCTTCCTTCCTTCCTTCCTTCCTTCCTTCCTTCCTTCCTTCCTTCCTTCCTTCCCTCCCTCCCTCCCTCCCTCCCTCCATTTCTTGAGTTTCTTCTTCCTTCCATTGTTGGTCAAAATCAGGTTCTGTTTCCTTCTTCAATGTACTTCATTCTTACTAGATGCTCCCTTAATTGTGGTCCAGAGTTCTGTGTTTATGATTTGCCTATTTCAACTATGAGTTCTCTGGCCTGGGGTAAGATTACCTAAATTCTTTATCTCTTACAAATTAAGATCATGAAAATAAAAGTCTTCAGTTTTTGTTGTTTTATTTTAAGGGAAAAATGACACAAAGGAGGTTTTTACCCTCTTAAACATTTAGACAGCCCATCGCCACTTTAGTTCTCCAGTCTCTTATGGTTTTTCTCCAACACTGAGGCCACAGGTCAGGGACCTATCACTGCTTCTGTTACTGTGTATCTTACACTAATTAGAGAAATATTTCTTTGTGCCCAAGTCTCTGTCAAAAGTGGAAAATTAAAAGATAGAGGCCCACATATTTCCTCTACTTACTCATGCTTCTAATCTAATCTCTCCAAGCCTGAGTTTCATCAAATATAAAATGGGGATCATAATAGCTCTACTCTCACGAGCTTTATAGATTATAAAGCCAAGTACCAGAGTTAAGTAAGTTACCAAGTTCACGTAGTAAGTAAATCAGTTAAGCTAAGATTCAAAAGCAAGCAGTAAGTAAGCCTCCAGAGTTCCCACTTTTAATCACTACTCAAGCACAAAAAATGAACCATAACTGACAAAGTATATTTGTCTGACAGATAACTGCCTTAATAGCACTCAAAAATGTGTAGGCAAGAATAAACAAGGGACCACAGCAATAAAAACAAAAGCTGACTTAACTGTAGTAATCTGAAGGACCAGAAATAGAAAACATTTATTTTAAAGAGTACTCTTTCCCAATGAGTTTGTGAGTTATAAGCAAAAACGGCTTATAATCTCACACCATACGGTAATAAAAGTAATTATTTAACATTCTTCTTATTTTATAGCCCAGAAGGAGAGAATTTGCTTTGGGTTTCTTCCTCAGAAAGTCAGCCAAGCACAGAACAGAATTGAGACAGCACGCTGAATCAAATGCTGCAGCCCCACAACAGTGTTTGAGGAGCACAAACCCTGAAACATTTTAATGCCCATAAACAGAAGTCTGGTTAAAATGACTGTTCAGTGAAATAAGCCAAACACAAAAGGACAAACACTGTATGATTCCACTTACACGAGGTACCTAGAGCAGTCAAATTCATAGTGACATAAAGTATAACGGAGGCCGAGGGAGAGGGGCAGTGGAGAGTTGTTTAAGGGATATAAACTTTCAGTTTTGCAAGATAAAAAGTTCTGGAGACGATGGTGGTGATGGTTGCACATGAATTACTTAATGCCATTTAAAATGGTGAAAATGGGCCTGACCTGTGGTGGCGCAGTAGATCAAGTGTTGACCTGGAATGCTGAGGCCACCAGATGGAAACCATAGGCGTGCCCAGTCAAGGCATATATGAAAGGTGACTACAGGGAGCTGATGCTTCCCACTCCTCCCACACTTTATCTTTCTCTCTCTAAAATCAATAAAATCTTTTTTAAAAAATAGTTAAAATGGTAAATCTTGTTTTATTACATATTTTACCACAATAAAAAATGCAAAAAAGCGTGTTGTTCATATATGAACTGTTTTATGCAGGCCCCCCTCCTTCCACAAAAACCCATGAGACAGCTCTGTCTGTACTGACATGCAATAATCACTAAGCTATAAAGTGTAAGTGAAGGCCCTGGCTGGCTGGCTCAGTGATAGAGTGTTGGCCAGGCGTGTGGAAGTCCCAGGTTCGATTTCCGGCCAGGGCACACAGGAGAGTGCCCATCTGCTTCTCCAACCTTCCCCCTCTCCTTTCTCTCTATCTCTCTCTTCACCTCCCACAACCAAGGCTCCATTGGAGCAAAGCTGGCCGGGGCGCTGAGGATGGCTCTACAGCCTCCACCTCAGGTGTTGGAATGGCTCCAGTTGTAATGGAGCAACGGTCCAGATGAGTAGAGCATGCCCAAACTGGGCATGCTGGGTGGATCCTGGTCGGGCGCATGTGGAAGTCTGTCTCTGTGCCTCCCCGCTTCTCATTTCAGAAAAATATAATAATAATAAAGTGTTAGTGACTATATTAACTATTAGAAACATTATTTTCTTTTAAAAAAAATGGCAGAATAGAATTAGATCCAAGGTATTGGGTTTCATCTTAGATAGGCAGCAAAGGGTACAGGAAAGGCAGGCTCTGGAATAAGAGTATCTGGATTTGTATCCTGGTTTCACCATGCACGTGTCCTTGGGTGAGTTATTCTATCTCTTTAACCTCAATTTTATGTCTGTAAAATGAAGAAGATACCAACTATCTCCAAGAGTTGTTGTGTGAACTGAGATAATATATATAAAAGCACTTAGCCTAGTATAGATATATTAGGTATATACACCCCTCAAAACATCCTAGTTTCTCTTTAAATATCATCCATGACTTTGTCCTAATCTTTTTTTCTAAATTTATTGATTCCAGAGAGAAGAATGAAGAGGAAGAGAAAGAGAAGCATTCATGCTGTCCCACTTAGTTGTACATTCACTTGTTGTTTCCTATTGTGCCCTTACTGGGGATCGAACCCGCAACCTTGGCATTTCAATGCTCTAATCGACTGAGCTAACTGGCCAGGACCTGTCCTAATCTTTCAAACTTTTGTTTTAGGTAGTGTAAGAATATAAATAGCATGACATAATTTAAGTTTTGATAAAACAAAAAATATACACAAATTTATGCAAGGAAGGAGAGATGCAAAATTGGGGTTAGCAATTTTTCTTAATACCTTTTAATACTGCTATAGTCTTGTTTTCTTTTAACCTGCTACGACTAAAGGAAGATCATTCAGCCTTGCTTTCTTCTCAGTGTATTTATTCCTTCTTTCCAGTGTCTGTAAATGTCCCTCTGTGAAGCTAATCTCCTTTTGTGTTGGCCACTCCTCTCCTGAGCCTATGGGAAGCATCAGGATATAGAGACAGAGCTGGTGTGCTACCGCCCAGCTACATCAGTGAATGAGAAATAAGTCTGTTTTGTTATTTTTTCAAAAGTAAAAATAATTAATATCTGTATAGAAGTTTGTTCATATACATCTTTGCTTGTAAGGTAAGGATTATACAGACCCTTTTTCCAGGTGAGGATCAGAAAGATACAATGACTTCCTAATATTCCAAGGAGTTAGGCCTGAGAGTAAAACCGAGTTGTATTCCTTCTACCAAAATGCAGAGCCCAGAACACTACTTACAATTCCAAGTGAGGCTGTTCCACGGCTTTCTACACAAGGACGAAAAGCATTTTTCATTTTGTCTTCAAATTTAATTCTTTTAAAAAAATTATTTACTGATTTTTTTTGAGAGAGAAAAAGGCAGAGATGGGGAGAAGTGGGGGAGTCATTGCCAATGTAGTTGCTTCTCATCTGGGCCCTGACCAGGCAAGCCCAGGGTTTTGAACTGGTGACCTCAGCGTTCCAGGTTGACACTTTATCCACTGCGCCACAACAGGTCAGGCTCCACTTTTCATTTTTGCAGATGCCTGGCATTTTGTTGTTGTTTTAGCCATCTTTAAGTGTAGAGTGTTAGGGCAGTTAAGTAAGTTAACATTTTTACATTGTTGTACAACTACCACCACACTTCAGCTCCAGAACTTTTTCATCTTCCCAAACTAAAATTCTGTGGCCATTAAATAATATCTCTCTACTTCCATCTCCTCCCCATCTTGGCAGCCACCGTTCTACTTATAGAGACATCATTTCTGGCTCTATGAGTTTGACTACTTGAAGTTGTTTCACTGAATGGATCCATATACTATTTGTCCTTTTATAACTGGCTCATTTCATTGAGTATCATGAGTATTATGTCTTCAAGTTCATCCATGTTGCAGCATGTGCCAGAAATTCATCCCTTTCTGAGGCCAAACTAGTATTCTATTACATATATATGCCACATTTGGTTTATCCATTCATCTGCTGATGGATATTATGTTGCTTCCACATTTTGGCTATTGTGAATAATGCTATTATGAACGTGAGGATACAAAGATCTGTTCAAGTCCCTTTTTTTAATTCCTTATTTACCCAGAAATGAAATTCCTGGATCATATGGTAATTCTGTGTCTAATTTTCTGAGGAACTGCCATATTGTTTTACACAGTGGCTGTACCATTTTACATTCCCACCAGTGATGTACAAGGGTTCTAGTTTCTCTACATCCTCACCAGCACTCATTATTTTCTGGGATTTTTTTATTATAGCTATCCTAATAAATGTGAAATGTTTGCTGGCCTTTTTATTCTTTCAATAATAGCCTAAAATGACTCTCAAGTCCACACTAAATATCTTGGAGCACATCACTCAACAAGCAGTCTGTCATTTTTCTTTCTGTATAATTTTAGACTACCTACTCTGAAATTCAGTTACCACTTTTCTGCTCATTCCTTTCACCCAGACAAAAAGAGCTGCCTGCAGTTTATCTCATTGGTCTGCATTTCACTATCAAAAGAAACTAATGTCACACATAAATTTGGATGTGAATATGCATTCTCTCCCCAAATCACTTACAAAAATATTAAGGTCACTAATGTCTATTTGCCCACACCTGCCACTTCTGCAATTAAACCAATTTTAGAGGTGGATTTAGCATGAGGAAGCACATCACAGCATTCAGAACCACAGGGTAGGATACAAGTGTTTAGGTTCAACTTTCCATGTTCCTACCACCTACTAGCTGTGTATCTTTAGGCAGGTTACTTATCCTCTTCAAATTGTATCCTCTCAGCTGTAAAACTGAGAAAATAACTGTACCGATTTTATAGTATTATGTTCGGATTAATGAGACAGATCTGTGTGAAGGGCTTGGCCCACTGCCTGATACAAAGTAGAGCTAGATAAATGTTAGCTAATTATTATGTTATTGGGACTCCAACAAAGCTAACATCAGCTAAATTTACTCTTGACCAGGAACTATCCAGTGAACTCTACTAATCCTTTTAACAACCCTGTGAAGCAGTTATTATTATCCTTATTACCCAGATGAAACTACAGAAAAGTCAAATAACCTGAATGTACACGGTGACCAGGACTGCAAATTGGGATCTGCATCCAGGCTTCCTTACCATGATACAATCCAGCTTCTCAAATACAACAGGGGGCGGGCAGCTAAGAACGAGTGAAAGCTGCCTGATTAAATGGCATACTGGAGAATACACAGCCCTTTTTAAAGGACAAACCAGTACTCAGTTCCAGCCAGTTACTGCCAGGTCTTTCAATTTTTCAGAAGACAGCAACCTGGTTTGTCAAGCTAAATGTAGACCTCAGTAAAGGTTGGATTTAGCCCACTGAGAAGTTAAGGTTCAGTGATTTGCCCACAGTCACAAACTGTGATCCAATGGCACTCCCTAAATCAGGGAAGTGTAGGCACATATGGAGGGATAAGGAGAGGTGGTATCATATGGATTTTACTCTTCATTACATAAGTAGCTGCAGGAGGGAGAACATCTACAGACATTAACTTCTGATGACACCTTGCCCTTATCTAGTACAGGGGGTCCTCGGGTTACAACACAATTCCGTTCCTATGACAATGACATAACTTGAATTTTGGTGTAAGTCAAACTACACCCTAACCTATCCTAACACTGTTGTAAATCATAATCTAGAACAGTGATGGGCAATCTTTTGAGCTTGGTGTGTCAAAATTCACCAAAAAACAACAACAACAACAACAAAAAACGAGTATAACAGGTGGTGTGTCACTTCGAGAAAAGCGGCCTAACCGGAAGTCCCAGAACTAGACGCTCTGTGCTGGAGTTCTGTTGTTCTGGCCCACAGACTTCCGGCACAGAGTGTCTACACTACAGCAAATGTTTTATCCTCGGCTATTGCACCTGGCCGTGCAGGAGCCGAGGATGAAACATCCTTCTCAGCATGCGTTCCCATACTTCTCTGGTATGCCGCCGCGTGTCATCAAAAATGGCTACGTGTGTCATAGGTTCGCCATCATAGCTCTAGAACATAAAAACACAACTAAGACACAGAAAAAGGAAAAGAACATAAATATACTGTACTGTAGTAACAGAAAAATTGACAAAAAAATAAGTGTAAAAAAGGTACACTAATAAGATGTATAAGCTGAAACATGAAACACTCGTCTCAATTTTTTAAAGTTTTAATGAGAGTGAGCGTGGTAAACTCAAAACGTCGTATGTTGAGACTGTTGTAAACCGAGGACCCCCGTACTCTTGTTCTAAAAGTCGAGAGACCACTCATATACCATTTCTCCATATTGCCAAGTAAGTAAATAGGGCAGAAACATTACCCCCATTTTAAAGATGTGAAAAGTGAGGCTCTGGCTTGCTTCAATTATGTAAGTCTTGACTCCTAGCCTTAAGCACTTTACATTAAATAGGAAACAGGAATTAAAGCAACAGCAACACTCTCACTAGACAGCTAAAACCTCATGAAATAAAATTATTTTTCTAAAATCAGGGGACCAGTGGCAGTGGAATTGAACAGACCTAAGGTTTTTAAATCCTGTGCCAGCACACCAATCCCTAGATAATGTCTCTAATTTCTGCGAGTAAAGAAATCCAAAAATAACTTACACCAGAATCACAGAATAGAGTTCGAAGGCCAAGGGATCATCTTGAACATTTCCATTTGCCAATGAAAAAACTGAGGCATAACGAGGTAAACTCACCAATTCAAGACCATACCACCAGTTAGAAGCAGAGTGGCATTCAAATCTAAAATGTCTGACTCCAAAGCCCCTGCTCTTCCTAAAGTGTGGTAAGCAGAGACCAATGGATGACTTCAGACAGTAGAGCAACAATTTTAACAATTATGTATTTTAATGTGTATCGGGGGAAAAAAACTAGTACATAAAGCCCATGATTGGGGGGGAGGGTGGATGAAAAAGGTGAAAGGGAATAAGAGGTATAAATTTCCAGGTATGAAATAAATTAGCCATGGAAATGTAGTATACAGCTCAGAGAACAGAATGATATTTCAAGCCTGACCAGGTGGTGGTGCTGTGGATAGTGTCAAGCTGGGATGCTGAGGACCTAGGTTCAAAATCCCGAGGTCACGAGCTTGAGCATGGGGTCACTGGCCTGAGCACTGGGTCACTGGCCTGAGCATGGGATCATAGACATGACCCCATGGTTGCTAGCTTAAGCCCAGAGGTCACTGGCTTGACCAAGGGGTCACTAGCTTGGCTGGAGCTTCCAGGTCAAGCCACGTATGAGAAAGCAATCAATGAACAACTAAGGTGCAGGTGCCTAAACTATGAATTGGAGCTTCTCATCTCATTCCCTTCCTATCTGTCTGTCCCTGTCTGTCTGTCTGTCTCTAAAAATAATAATTCGATAACTTTGCATGGTGACAGATGGTTATCAGACTTAGTGTGGCGATTGCATTATAAGGTAAATAAATGTCCAATCACTTTGTTGTACACCTGGAACTAATATAATGTATGCCAACTATTCTTTAATAAAACAATTTAAAACCACAATTTCTTTCTTTTTTTTTTTTTAACAGGGACAGAGAGAGTCAGAGAGAGGGATAAACAGAGACAGACAGGAACGGAGAGAGGTGAGAAGCATCAATCATTAGTTTTCCGTTGCTGTTGCAACACCATAGTTGTTCATTGATTGCTTTCTCACATGTGCCTTGACCGCGGGCCTTCAGCAGACCGAGCAACCCCTTGCTGGAGCCAGCGACCTTGGGTCCAAGCTGGTGAGCTTTTGCTCAAGCCAGATAGACCCGCATTCAAGCTGGCAAGCTCGGGGTCTTGAACTCGGGTCTTCTGCATCCCAGTCTGACGCTCTATCCACTGCGCAACTGCCTGGTCAGGCTAAAACCACAATTTCATAGACATTAGATTTTTCTTTCAAGCATTGTTTTAAAAGGAGTCAACCAAAACAAATTTAAGTAATACCACAGGTGATACCCTTACCTTAAACATGACAAAAAGGTAGGGCTCAGACTTCTGAAATTTAGAATAGTTTAGTAGGCACCTTTACTACGTACCTCTTTAAGGAAGGGCCTCTAAATATGAAGCTGGGATTTGATACACAGCTAAAGGCAAATAGTGTAATTAGGGATCAATCTCAAGAGGTATTAGGAGAATGTGACTATATTAACAAAGAAAGTTGCAACCTAATGATTGTGATGTAATCAGCCTAAAGAAAGACTATAAAAATGGCCAAAACTAAGATAAAAACATTCAGACTCAGTAATAATCAAGGCCAGTTATATAAGAATTGAAGCAATAATAAACTTTTATAGTGACACAATTTTTCACATACTCGTTGAATTGACAAAGATTAAACCAATGCTCAGCAGTAGTCATGATGCAGTCTCATAATGAACTAATTATAATACAAGTATAAATTAGTTAGTGCAATCATCTTGGAGGGCAAATATATATATCAATTGTATTTTATAAATAAAAAAAGCATTCAGCCCTGGCCGGAGGCTCAGGTGGTTGAAGTATCATTCTGAAGCACAGAGGTTGCCGGTTCGATCTCTGATCAGGGCACATACAGGAACAGATTGATGTTCCTGTCTTTCTCTCTCCCTTCCTCTTGAACTAAAATCAATCAATAAAAATTTAATAAAAATAAACCCATTCATATCCTTTGACCCACAATCCCATTTCTTAGACTTTATTCTAAAGGGAAAGAAACTAATTTTCACAAAGGTTTAGCTACAAGAATTGTGATAAGAGCAAAAAATAAATAGAATGAGGGAACTGGTTAAATTCTGATATAGGCCCTGGACAGAATACAATGCTGCCATATCGTTCTTTAGAATAGTTAGTTGTTGTCAAAAGTATTCCACAAAGCCCAGGAGAGCTGCAAAGTTTAAAGTATTTTCATAATAACACAAGGTTATTTGCCTTTTCCACTGTGTTAACATTGCATTGGTGGTACAAAAGCAATGGTGATTTGTAAAATTACTTGTGTGTTAGCACTAATCAAAGCAGCACAGCAAACTACTAGTCATCAATGTATCCTTAAACTGCCACAACGCTGGCAGTAAAAAAAAAAAAGAAAAAGTCAGTTTCACTTAGGAATGTCCTTGATGAAGGAGTAAAAATAATTTTATCAAATTTCAACCAGAAACACACATCTTAATACTCTGTATGATGAAATGAGCATAGCCATAAAGCACTTCCATGAAATAGCAAAGAACAACAGTTTTGTGGAAAAGCATGTGTGTGATAGTTTGCATTGTGAGCTGCACTGTATGCTTTTTTTTATAGAATACCATTTTTACTTGAAACTGACAAACTACAGTTATTTAAACTTGAGTATTTAGCAGATATTTTCTCAAAAAATGAGGATGAACCTGTCACTTCAAGAAAAACAACTGGTGCCTGATCAGGTGGTGCTGCAGTTGATCGAGTGTCGGACTGGGATGCGGAAGACCCAGGTTCGAGACCCCGAGCTCGCCAGCTTGAGCGCAGGCCCATCTGGCTTAAGCAAAGCTTGCCAGCTTGGACCCAAGGTCGCTGGCTCCAGCAAGGGGTGGCTCGGTCTGCTGAAGGCCCACGGTCAAGGCACTTTGAGAAAGCAATCATTGAACAACTATGGTGTTGCGACAGCAACGAAAAACTAATGATTGATGCTTCTCACCTCTCTCCGCTCCTATCTGTCCCTATCTATCCCTCTCTCTGACTCTCTCTCTGTCCCTGTAATAAAAAAAGAAAGAAAAAAAAGAAAAAGAAAAACAACTGGTTACCATTTGTAGCTAATGATAAAACTCGGAAAACCTGTAGTACTTACAACAGTGAGAGTGATCATCTCCCACTTAAAGCCTTACCCTTGGGCTGCTGGTTTCTCTTGAAAAATTGGAACATTGGGCAACTTGGAGCCTGCATTCCTTTATGGCAATAACTGGCTGCAGCCTGACCAGGCGGTGGCGCAGTGGATAGAGCGTCGGAGTGGGATGCGGAAGACCCAGGTTTGAGACCCTGAGCTCGCCAGATTGAGTGCAGGCCCATCTGATGAGATTGGTGGTGATATTAACAAATATGGTTTCTTGCCTGACTGGTGGTGGCATGTGGATAAAAATCTAACCAGAGTGCTGAGGTCATAGGTTCGAAACCCCAAGGTTGCCATCTCTGAGTGCGGGCTCATCAGCACCAGGTCACTGGCTTGAGCAGGGATAGTCCACACTATCCTGACGCTCACCAGCTTGAGCTAAAAGGTCGCTAGCTTGAGCAAGGAGAAACCAGCCTAGCCCCAGTCAAGGCATGTATGAGAAGCAAGCAATGCACAAGTAAAATGAGAGCAACTAGGAGTTGGTGCTTCTTGTTCTTTCTCCCTTGGAAGTAATCAATGCACAACTAAACTGAAAGCAACTAAAAGTTGATGCTTCTCACCCTCACTCACTCTCAAAAAATATATATATGACAAATCTAGCCCTGGCTGGTTGGCTCAGTAGACAGAGTGCCGGCCCAGTGTGCAGAAGTCCCAGGTTCGATCACTGGTCAGGGCACACATGAGAACTAACCATCTACTTCTCTTCCACTTCCTCTCCCCATTATATCTCTCTTCTCCTCTCACAGCCAGTGGCTTAATTGGTTCAAGCGTTGGCCTCAGGCACTGAGGAGAGCTGGGTTGATTTGAGCATCAGCCCCAGTCAAGGGTTGCCGGGTAGATCTTGACTGGGGTGCATGCAGGAGTCTGTCTCTCTACCTTCCCTCCTCTCACTTGAAAAAACAAAAATTTAGAAAATCTGCATAACTCAGCAAACCACTATCTTCAAAATGATCAATGCAGGATATTATAAAACAATGCACAGGGCTCTTCTAATCCTTTTTGTCAACCCTATGAAGAAGTAGGTATTGTTATCCTTATACAGATGAAACTACAGAAAAGCTAAATAACCTGAAGGTACAAAGCAACCAAGAGTTCAGAAATCTGGCTCCAGAGACTGCCCTTTACCATCACACAACCCAGCCTCTGAAATACAACAGGGGCCAGGTAGCAAACCTGCCAGATTAAATGGCATACTGGAGAATACATAACTGTTTTTGAAGGACAAGCCACTACTCAGCTGCAGCCAGTTACTTATTTTTTTACAGAGACAGAGAGAGAGTCAGAGAGAGGGATAGTAGAGACAGACAGACAGGAACAGAGAGAGATGAGAAGCATCAATCATCAGTTTTTTGTTTTGACACCTTAGTTGTTCATTGATTGCTTTCTCATATGTGCCTTGACCGCGGGCCTTCAGCAGACCGAGCAACCCCTTGCTGGAGCCAGCGATCTTGGGTCCAAGCTGGCGAGCTTTTGCTCAAGCCAGATGGGCCTGCACTCAAGCTGGCAAGCTCAGGGTCTCAAACCTGGGTCTTCCGCATCCCACTCTGACGCTCTATCCACTGCGCCACCGCCTGGTCAGGCTGCAGCCAGTTATTGCCATAAAGGAATGCAGGCTCCAAGTTGCCCAATGTTCCAATTTTTCAAGAGAAACCAGCAACCCAAGGGTAAGGCTTTAAAGGCAGAGTAATAGATTTTAATGTAATAGATTATGAAAAATTCTCTTAGATGGTTTCAGATTGTACGTTGTAGCTAATCTTTAAGAAACTTCCACTTGTTGAGTTCTGATAGAGTATCAAAGGAGAATATATAGTTATTTGATAAGGCATTAAAATACTCTTCTTCTCTAATTACATATCTATGTAAAGCTGAATTTTCTTCATATACATCAGCTAAACCAATATTTCAAAAAAGAGTAAATTTAAATTCTTCATAATGTCTATTATGGCATTAAAGGGATTTGGAAAAATGTTACTATGCTACTCTTCTCACTATTTTTTATTTTAGAAGTTATCTTTAAATAAAGTTTATTATTACTATTCTTAAATCAACTTTTAAATTTAGCTTTAAATTCTAATACAATAATAATCGATAAATATGACCCACATAATCCAAAATTTTTTGAGATCTTCAATGATTTTTAAGAATGTAGAAAGGTCCTGAGACCAAAGAGTTTGAGTTTTACTTTAGAACAGCAGTTCCCAGCCTGACCTGTGGTGGCGCAGTGCGTAAAGTCTAGACCTGGAAAGCTGAGGTTGCTGGTTCAAAACCTTGGGCTTGCCTGGTCAAGGCACGTACCAGAAACAACTACTATAAATTGATGCTTCCTGATTCTCTACCCCCTCTTTCTTTCTCTCTCCTTTTTTAAAAAATTTTTATTTTATTTATTTTGTTTAGACAATTTTAATAGGGTGACACTGGTTAACTAGAGTACATAGATTTAAAGACTCTCTTGTTTTCTAAAATCAATAAAATAAAATCTAGAAAAGTTAAAAGAAAAAAAAGAACAGCAATTCTCAATCAGTGATTTTGCCCCCAGGGGGTACCTAGCAATATCCAGAGAAATTTCTGGTTGTCACAACTAGGGAGATGCTACTAGCATATATTGGTTGGAGGCCAGGGATTCTGCTAAACACCATACAATGCACAAGACAGCCCCCATAACAAAGACTTATCCCACCCAAGATGTAAATACTATTGAGGTTAAGAAACCTTGCTTTTCAGGAACAGTAAGTGACCTATGAAAAAATGTTAATATTATGTAAGAGAAAAGTTACAAAACAGCAGACATTGGCCTAATTCCAATTTTATTTTTAAAATATGTACATATGCATATAAAAAAGCTTAAATGTGTCCCATGTGTCAAAAATGGTCATCTTGAATAAATGGAATACTTCTTGCTATTTTAAAATATATCTTTATTTTCCAATTTTCCTATAATTAACACATATTTTTAAAACTTATAAATGGAAGCCTGTCTTATAAATGGAAGTACTCTATTCTGATGACTTGTATGATTCAACAGGAAATTCTCAATATTAAAGTGTAGAATTAGTGAAATGTCAAAGAACAAAAGCTCCCCAAATAGAGCTAGAGGTACATACACACACACATATTCTCAGGGCATCAACAAGAGTAAGGATTTGCAGAGGTGGTTGTAAGGTCACAGTGGATGATGCACTGGAAGGTACTCCCAGACCATAGATTATCTCTATATCCATCCCCTCTTCTTTTGCCATATACAGTACAACTAACCTGGACAATATGCTCCCCCCCCCCTCCGATTATATCATATACGTTCTTCATTCATTTTGAGCAGGTTCCAATTTCTAGGTTTTTTTTTTTAATTTTTATTTTATTCATTTTAGAGAGGAGACAGAGTGAGAGAGAGAGAGAGAGAGAAAGGGGGGAGGAGCTGGAAGCATCAATTCCCATATGTGCATTGACCAGACCAGTGCAGGGTTTTGAACTGGCGACCTCAGTGTTCCCAGATCAACGCTTTATCCACTGCGCCACCACAGGTCAGGCGAATTTCTAAGGTTTTTGAAGTAAGAACACCGTCTGCCTGACTTGCAAAATTTCTTTCATAAAGAACATTAACATTTTTAGGCAATTCTAAAAAGCTCAAACCAGTGCAGGCCCCAGTGCTTTCTTAGTTTTCCTAGGAAGGCACACAATACCTACCCTCAAGCAGGTACAAACAGAAATGTCAACTCTGAAACTAAATCAAGGCTGCTTGAAGTTGGCTGCAAAACATACAAACTTGAGTTGTTTCTTCCTAGTATGTCTAAGGCAAAACACATGCTTCAGACATCTATGCAGAAAGTGATAAGATATCTGTACTAGACCATCAAAGATCCTTCAAGAGTCTATAAAAAAAAAAAAAGAAGAAAGAAAGAAAAGAAAGGAAGAGAAAAAGAAACATATGTTACAATTTCAGAGGCCCCAATTAGTCACCTGGCCTTAAGCGGTAACACAAAATATACAAATGGTATTTAAATGCAAGACTTGAATGGAAATTCAGAATGAAGGAAGCTGTGTAACAAGATTCTAAGAGGTGGCCCTAGTTAGGTAGCTCAGTTGGTTGGAGAGTTCGATGAACCAAGGTTCAAGTTTGATCCCCAATCAGGGCACATATAAGAATCAACCAATGAACATACAAATAAATGGAACAACAAATGGTTGTTCTCCCTCTCTTCCTCTCTTAAATCAGGAAAATTCTGACAGACATCTGGATTTGCAAAAAATTTCTTTTCCTGAGGAATGTTCTTAGAAGGAAACAGACTGTACAGAGTAGGGAAGTATAGGCAGGTTAAGAATTAACACTAGTGACCCAGCCAGAGTGACAGTCTGCCTCCACCCTGGAAAATCTCTACTTACTCATCTGTAAAATAATAGGGCACCACCAACATGTTCATGGACAACAAAACCTTATATCAAATGGTACTGGCAGAGTCTGACCTCTGGTGGCGCAATGGATAAAGCATTGACCTGGAATGCTGAGGTTGTTAGTTCAAAACCCTGAGCTTGCCTGGTCAAGGTACACATGTCAAGCAATTGATGAACAAGTAAAGTGAAGCAATTCTGAGTTGATACTTCTTGCTCCATCCAACCTCTCTGTAAAGTCAATAAATAAAATCTAAAAAAAGAAAAAAAGTTAAAAAAGAATGTATTGGCAGAGTAAGCTACTCAGTTTAACACTTTACTTGAGTAAGTCCCTTACAGATGCAAAACCTCGTATAGTTTATATTTTAAGTTGGGCTAGATGGAGAAGAGGAACCATCTTGGTAACTCTCCCTACTGACAAACCAGGTCAAAAGACCCAAATGTCATCCTGATTGTACTGTTTAACTAATTGTGAGCTACTGGGCAGATCATTTTACCTCTTTGCTCCTTTGTGTCCTTTTATGTAAAATTAAAGGCTTCATCATTAGTTCTTTCCAGCAATAAAATTCTATGATTCTACCAGACAGAACATTAGTAGCGTAAGATCACAAATAAGAATGGTGAAATCAGAACTCTAACACAGCTTTCTTAAACTTATTGATGACATTCCACAACATGAAAGACATTCCCTTCTCATGGCCAATCTATACACAGGAGGGGGCTAATGTTTACTCCAAATATACCCTAGTGCTCGGTAGATAATCTATAAAACAAAGCCTGTAGCATGGTTTCAATGTCAATAGCATATCCACTTTTAGTTAAAAGCTCCTCAGAAAAAAAATCCCAACTCAGTGGAGGATCATTCTTCAGAACACCGTTCCTCAAAATCAACTCTGTGAAAAACAACAACCCAAAGGAAGACTAAAACAAAAAGAATGTACAAGTGAACAGTAGAACAAGAACTACAGTGTGTATGGAAAGTCATGGTGCACTTTTTGACTTGTGACCAGTCAAAAGTGCACCATGACTTTACAGACACACTCACTGTATAAGAGGAGGTATACAGAAAAAAAGGGGCAACTTAACCTTTGGAATGAACATTTTCCTAATAGTTCTAGCCCCTCTTTTTAATAAGACAAGGGAGACAAATAACGAGCCAACCTTACTGCCTCTCAGGCTCAGTTCAGTACCTTAGTAATGGCAGCTGAGAGTCTCCACAGAGAAGAATGGAGGCTTGGAGGTTTTTCCACCAGAGCCATTCAAAGGTGAATGGGTGGAGTTAAGAGACTAGTGCTTTGGTTTTACCGGAGTACTAAACAGCTCGGATATTATGAATAAGTGGCCATACAACTCATCCAAACTAGGACCCTTTTAAGAATGAAAGGAGCACTAATAGTTGAATTGGGGCAATGGGGAAACTAGATGGATATATAGTCACCTTAGTTAGAAAAGGATCCCAGTAGGCATCAAGGCAGGCTGGTGACCTAGAGTTACCTTATCAACCATATAAAGTAATCTTACCTCACCTTATCAACCAGCAGGAGGCTCAGCAGAGGCAAAAGAAAAGATGGGAATCTGCCTTTCCACCACCATTACCTCTGCTATTTGAATCTATTTTAAACCTGTCAGTGTCCTCAAATGTCATTTTTTTCATTGATTCCTACATGCCACAGCCCTTGAATACTACTTCCATTTTAAAACTGGCCCCAACAGGAAAATGGCACTAAGAGCACAGAGACTTGATCTCCAATGCATACCAACTCTGTATCCTGAGAGGTACATGATAGAATCTCAACACTGCAAAGTGCAAGGAGTAAGGAAGGTGACAAGGAAAGTATAAACATGAAGGCATGGAAAGAGCAGAAAACTGAAGTGACAAAGTACTATTGTCACATCATTCCCTAAATCCCTGACTTAGGAAAACTGTTGTGAAGAGCAAGTAGAACCTAAGAGCAGAACCTACAGAGCCACTTTCCTTGTTCACTCAATCAGTGAATAACCTTAGAAATGCCTTTTTTCATGAAAGCAGAATCAAGTTGCTGGTGACAGGAGTAAAATTTACTTTCAAGAACACTATACTTCCAGTTCATTAAGGATTAAACAGGCTTATCATCTGGTCTAGGAGTTATATGTCCCTTTATGATACTGTGTCTGTGGAAAAGTGCTTCCAAATGGCTTTCCAAGTGTTCTCTGAGCAAATCATCCCATGTTATGTTTTTTAAACACTCTTCTAAAACGCACTTAGGAACCCTGGACAACTCAGCTGGTTACAGCAGAATCCTTATAGATCAAGGCTTTGATCCCAGTCAGGGCACATACAAGAACCAACCAATGGCCTGACCAGGTGGTTGCACAGTGGTTAGAGCGTCGGACTGGGACACAGAGAACCCAGGTTCAAAACCCTGAGGTCGCCAGCTTGAGTGTGGGCTCATCTGGCTTGAGCAAGGCTCACCAGCTAGAGCCCAAGGTCGCTGGCTTGAGCAAGGGGGTTACTCGGTCTGTTGTAGCCCCCTGGTCAAGGCACATACAAGAAAAGCAATCAGTGAACAACTAAGATGCCGAATAAAGAACTGATGCTTCTCATCTCTCTCCCTTCCTGTCTGTCTGTCCCTCTATCTGTCTGTCTCTGTCACACACACAAAAAAAATAGAATCAACCAATGATTGCATAAGTGAAACAAAAATTGATGTCTCTCTCTCTCTAAAATCAATTAAAAAATTAGCCTGACCAGGCAGTGGCACAGTGGATAGAGCATCGGACTAGGATGCGGAAGACCCAGGTTTGAGACCTTGAGCTCGCCAGCTTGAGCGTGGGCCCGTCTGGCTTGAGCAAAAGCTCGCCAGCTTGGACCCAAGGTCGCTGGCTCCAGCAAGGGGTTGTTCGGTCTGCTGAAGGCCCGCGGTCAAGGCACATGTGAGAAAGCAATCAATGAATAACTAAGGTGTCGCAACGGCAATGAAAAACTAATGACTGATGAACCACATTATGTATCTGTGCCTCAGGCATTGATATTTTCTCCCCATGTATAATTATGAGTTAAGATACATATTTCTCTTGGCTGAAATTCAGCCAAATGTACTCAATCAACATGCTTTCAGCAGATATCAAAGTAAAATTACAGGTTCAGTAAATACACATATAGTTTATATTTTAAGTTGGGCTAGATGGAGAAGAGGAACCATCTTGGTAACCAGAGTATACTTAACTCTTAATTAGACTAAAGTAGGTGAGTTTAACCCAGTGTGAAGTTAGCCACATGGTTTATGTAAGCAAGCATGGGACACAGAAAGTATGAAAAGGAGACTTTAGATGACTGCCAAGACTCATATTCAGGTGATTTCCAGCACCAAAAAAAAAAATCTGCGGTGAAGGATGAGTACAGTAGCTGTGAATACAGTGTTTACTGGCTCCAAGCCCCACTTATCCTTCCCTTAGCCCCACCCCCATTCCTGTTTACACATGAAGGGGGGGGGACTGTAAAGTATCAAACTCAGACTGACAATATCAAGATAAGAATGTAGGAAAAAAGTCAAATTCTTATAACATTCTAGAGGGGGCGCAGGCGTGAGAGACACCAGGAGTGTTGGGTCTGAGAGCTGGAGCCTGGGTCAAAAGTTCACCTGAGGGGGAGAATGTACTCCAGCAGGTAGAAAAGGACCTACTATAAGGAGGCACTGAGCCATGGACACCTCTCAGGACAACTGGCACAAGTGTTATAAGGCTGGGGACAAGAGAAGGCCCTACCACAAGAGGCAAAAATAGAAATTGGGACACCCTGCTGCCAACACTAAGAACTAAGATCTGCCCTCATACACACAATCCATGTGCAAGGAGGCAGCAAAAAGTACTGTGCCTTGAGGCTAGATGTGGACAACTTCCCCTGGGGCTCCAAAAGTTGTACATTTAAAACAAGAATTATATCGCCTGACCAGGCGGTGGCACAGTGGATAGAGCGTCAGACTGGGATGCGGAAGGGCCCAGGTTCAAGACCCCGAGGTCGCCAGCTTGAGTGCAAGGTCGCTGGCTCCAGCAAGGGGTGGCTCGGTCTGCTGAAGGCCCGTGGTCAAGGCACATGTGAGAAAGCAATCAATGAACAACTAAAGTGTCAAAATGAAAATCTGATGATTGATGCTTCTCATCTCTCTCTGTTCCTATCTGTCTGTCCCTATCTATCCCTCTCTTTGACTATCTCTCTGTCTCTGTAAAAAAAAAATAATAAAATAAATATACCTTTAAAACAAGAAAAAACATTCTTATAACATTCTAAAAATTTCAGACCATATAGCATGTCTTAGAGTTCATGCAAACCCAGGTTGGAAATCCAGCTCTACCACAAACTATAGTAGCTTTCACAAGTTACTTAACTTCTCTAACCTCAGTTTCCTCAAATATAAAATAATAGTACTATCCCTGCCTTAAGAAAGACTTTTAAGTATTAGATGTGACTGTATATATTTCTCCCCATAGAGGACTTGCAGGGTGGATCCTGGTCGGGGCGCAAGCGGGAGTCTGTCTGTCTACCTCCCTGCCTCTCACTTAATTAAAAATAAATAAATAAATAAAAACATTTATTTTACAAACAGCAATGTCTTAGTTGAACATCAGGTAAGGCAATCTACCTAATTTGGTCAACACTGGGGAGCACTGTAGATTTTTGAAAAATCAGCAGGGGTTGTGAAAAATGAGAGTTAAGTTTTAGGTAGCTTTTATTACGTTGGCAATGTGACTAGTTAGTATTAAAGCTGAAAAGAACAAAAACTCAGGAAGCACCTACTGGAACCAAACTTTCTACTAAGACCAAGGTAATAAAATTCTTTTTTTATCCATAAAATTATTTCACTTCATTTTAACCAGAAGCAATGAATATAATATCTGTTTCTTCCACTAATGCCCTATCTGTTCTCTGCATTATATAACCCTCAACCGTCATTTATCAATGAATGTCCTTTCTTGACTTTTCAGCAATAACTTATGACAATTAATGCAAAACCTTCAAACCCCCTCGTCTTTCTAGACTACAGATAATACTATTTTCTGGCAAATAAGACATATAAAGTACTTAAGCAGAAGGCCTGGTACACATTACATGCTAAATAAGTGTTAAAAAATTCTTAGTTATTAGAATTAAAGAGGCACACATAGTAAGTTTGCAATAAATATATATATTCTTTTTATTCAGTGAGAGGAAGGGAGGTAGAGACAGACTCCCGCATGCATCCCAACTGGGATCCACCGACAAGCCCACTAAGGGGCAATGCTCTGCCCATCTAGGGCATTGTTCCACTGCTCACCAACCAAGCTCTTCTTAATGCCTGAGGCAGAAGTCATGGAGCCATCCTCAGCACCTGGGGTGAACTTGCTTCAAATAAGCCATGGCTGCAGAAGGGGAAGAGAGAGCAAGAGAGAAAAAGAGAGAGAGAGAGAAACTAGAGTGGGGAGGGATGGAGAAGCAGATAAGTGCTTCTCCTGTGTGCCCTGGCCAGGAATCGAACCTAGAACATCCACATGCCGGGCCAACACTCTACCTCTGAGCCAACTGGCCAGTGCCAACAATAAATATTTTTTATTAATAAATAAACATAAGATACTTGTGTGGAACAAGTTAACTTTACAGCAAAACACAGAAATACAATTTATGATCTAAGAGAAGCAACTAGAATTATCTATATACTCTGAAATTGCTAGCATTCAGCTCTTAATTCTTTAAAAAACATCCAGAAAAACTGGCCTGCCATGAGAAAGAAAAGGGGACAGGGGAGAAACATATAAAAAGGCAACTTAGGGCACGGGCTGGTTTGCTCACTGGTAGAGCATTGTCCGGCATATGGATGTTCCAGGTTCAATTCCCGGCCAGGGCACAAAGGAAAAGTAACCATCTGTTTCTCTACACCCCACTTCCCTCTCTCTCTTCTCCTCCCGCAGCCATGACGCGATTGGTTCAACTGCATCAGCCCTGGGTGCTGAAGATGGTGGCCCGATGGAGCCTCCGTCTCAGGCACTTAAAATTTACATACCTTAAGCAATAAATCCATTAAAAATACATGCTAGTTAACTTTCCTAATAGGTATAAAAATAAATGTACTATTAAAATTTAAATATTCATCAAAGATCACCTAAAATCAGCATACATACCTAAACTTTGGCAAATAACCTAAACCTTATAACTTAAAATCAATTTTTTTTTTTTTTACAGGGACAGAGAGAGAGTCAGAGAGAGGGATAGATAGGGACAGACAGACAGGAACAGAGAGAGGTGAGAGGCATCAATCATTAGTTTTTCGTTGCCATCGCAACACCTTAGTTGTTCATTGATTGCTTTCTCACATGTGCCTTGACCGCGGGCCTTCAGCAGACGGAGCACCCCCTTGATGGAGCCAGCGACCTTGGGTCCAAGCTGGCGAGCTTTTGCTCAAGCCAGATGGGCCCGCACTCAAGCTGGCGAGCTCAGGGTTTCGAACCTGAGTCTTCCGCATCCCAGTCTGATGCTCTATCCACTGCGCCACTGCCTGGTCAGGCTAAAATCAAAAATTTTAAAGGACAGAGAACCAAGTAGAGAAGAAATGTAACTTTTATTCTTATAATTAATCTCAAGGTTAATACTAAAAAAGTAATATTCAGTTATGTAATTATAAGAAACAATATAATGTAGGCACCAAAAATAGAAAACAGAATTGAGTCTTAACTTCAATTTCAATTGGGATGTTAGTTTCTTTAACATTAAAGGCTTTAATTCCACCCTTGAGTATATAAATCCAGACTAAAACTATAAGAAAAGCAATGACCTCTTTCCTGAAACTAAGAAAAAGAAAGAAAAAGATTAAAATCATACACTCTTTATTAGCAATGGAAGTGTTCAACGCATGAGAAAATAAACGCATCCACTTCTTAACTTAGAATTCAGAAAGCTGTTTCCATTTGTGTCTTAAATTTTACTGGTCATTACAGTTTCCCTGATCTGAATTATACCAACTATACCCAATAACCAAATCTATCAATTATCAGTGAATGAGCACACACTAGCACCAGGCTGATACCTCCTTTCAATGTGGTAACTGAGGGCTACTGCTCTTAGGAACTTTTAATAATCAAAGACACATTGATGTAAGTCAAGTCAGTGATGGTCCTTTGAATCAGAACGCAAAGACAACTTTTTAAAAAATTATTTATTTGTTTGATTAGTTATGAGAGAGACAGACAGACAGGAAGGGAGAGAGATAAGAAGCATCCACTGGGCCTGACCAGATGGTGGCGCAGTGGATAGAGCGTCAGACTAGGATGTGGAAGACCCAGGTTCGAAACCCTGAGCTCGCCAGCTTGAGCGCAGGCCCATCGGGCTTAAGCAAAAAGCTCACCAGCTTGGACCCAAGGTCGCTGGCTCCAGCAAGGGGGTGCTCCGTCTGCTGAAGGCCCGCGGTCAAGGCACATGTGAGAAAGCAATCAATGAACAACCAAGGTGTTGCAATAGCAACAAAAAACTAATGATTGATGCTTCTCACCTCTCTCTGTTCCTGTCTGCCTGTCCCTATTTATCCCTCTCTCTGACTCCCTCTCTGTCCCTGTAAAAAAAAAAAAAAAAAAAAAAAAAGCAGCATCAACTGGTAGTAGCTGCAGCACAACTTTTTAGTTGTTCATTGATTGCTTCGCATATATGCATTGCAGTGGAGGGTGGAGGTAGTCTGCTCCAGCCAAGCCAGTGACCTCTTGCTCTATGAGAGACCTTGGGCTTAAGCCAGCAACCTTTGGACTCAAGCCAGTGACTATGGAATCATGCTGATAATCCCACACCATGCTGGTGATCAGCATTCAAGCCAGCAACCTCAGCGTCACAGTTAGATGCTCTATCCACTGGGCCAGCCACCACAGGTCAGTCAAAGACAAGCATCAATCATTAGTTTTTCATTGAGACACCTTAGTTGTTCATTGATTGCTTTCTCATATGTGCCTTGACCTCGGGCCTTCAGCAGTAACCCCTTGCTCGAGCCAGCGACCTTGGGTCCAAGCTGGTGAGCTTTTTGCTCAAGCCAGATGAGCCTGCACTCAAGCTGGTAACTTTGGAGTCTCAAACCTGGATCCTCTGCATCCCAGCCCAATGCTCTATCCACTATGCCACCGCCTGGTCAGGCCAAACTTTTTGATATGCTAATAATGTCTAATGAGACTGGTCATCAGTTAAATCTCATTTGGTTATTTTAAAGAAGTGACAAACTGGAGCATAATTCTAAATTTGCCAGTCTTTAATAGATACCACTTAGCTGACTGAAGAACAAGTGGGAAAAATAATGTGTATCTATAAATATCCATGTTACCTTATCTTTATCACTTGATTTCTGTAACTTATCATAGCAATGTCCTCCAAGGCCATCTCTATGAGTCCTTCTTTCCCAGTAAAGCTCATAGGCAAGAAGATTTTTGCTATGTTTAATTACCATAAACCAGAGGAAAATCAAATATCTACTAATGTGTCATAAAGCAGGGGGAAAATTAAAAAGGGTCACACACTGTTATAAATGAGAAGTAAATGCTCCTAAATGCAAGCTTCTTGAAAGCATGATTTATACCTGATTAATTATCTGTTTTTCTCATAGCTACTGTCTTATAAATAGTATGTACTAAAAAACTATTTCTTGAACTAATAGACAAAAGAATAAAATCTAACACCTTCAAAACCAGATTACTAGTAAATAGAAAAGCCCAGAAGAAAATCCAAATAGATTCCCTAATCACCTTGTCAAAATGTAAGTACTATGAAAACTTTTCAAAGTCAGAAATCTGCCCTACCAATGGCCATATTTCTCCTGATAAACTCACCAGGAATCAAGAAATTAACTCTAATTAAACTCATGAGAAGTTTTAATAGTCAAACTTTAACTGGCTAAAGCCAAACACTTTACCTATAGATAATATGCTCTTAGATGAACATATTTATTTTAAAAACTGATCATATAAAATGTAATATAACTAATAATTGTACAACAGGAAAAGATCATTAATTAACGGGTACAAATTAAGCATATAGTTATTGTCATAACTATTATTTAATGTGTAAAAATAAGCTTTTATGACAATACTGGATTTAAGCTTATTCACAAAGCATTAAATAGTTCAAAGATCTTTTTCAATTTTTTTTTCTTAATTTTTAAAAATTTATTGATTTTTTAGAGAGAGGAAGGGAGAGAGAGAAATATCATTCATGGTTGATTCTGGTATGTGCCCTGACCAGGGATCAAACCCACAACCTTGAAATACTGGGACAACCAGCTGTGCTATCTGGCCAGGGCTCTTTTTAAATTGTACTCTACCATGTGCTAAATAAGTGTTACATGTTAATGGTGCCAATCTCCTAAAAACAGTAATGAAAACAGTGACTTTTTTCATCTTGTAGCATACAGAAACTAATTACTAAAATTCTGCAGCACACTAAAAAAAATGAATTTTTTGTGGATCTGACCAAAAAAAAGGGTGTAATTTTAATTCATTCACACCAGACGATTATCATTCTGTTGTATACTGTCAATTTTTTTTATTCGACAATCTAAGGGAAAAGAGGTCAGTGCCCCTGACTAAATAGCCAAATATTGAATGTCTTAAAATTCTTGAGGCACACCAGTTAAAAATGCTGTCCTAAAAGCTTTTTGTGAGTTTCAAGTTAAATAACAATCACAGTTGCAGCAGCAGTAGCAACCAGAGCAACAGGGTGGCTAGGACCATTTGCTAAGAACTTTACAAATGTTATTTCATTCAATCCGCACCACAACACTGTGAGGTATCACTGTCATTATATGGGTGAGGACACAGTGGATAAGTGACTTGTCAAAGGTAACCCAGTTACCAAGTAGTTGAGTTGATATTCACATCCCCTTAATCTCTCTATAACTGTGGATACTTTTAAGGACCAATCAAGTCAGAGACTCATGTGAAACAGAAATAAAACTAAACAGTTATCCCAGTTCTAAACAGAAGGCAGAAAAAACATTTTAAATAATAAATAAAAATAAGTGTAAATAAATAAATAGAAGGCAAAGTTGAAACACACAGAGCTACATTCTGACTGGTCTGTCAATCAGATTCCAAGATGTTCATCTTCTTTCAAAAGGCAAAAGACACTTTAAGCAAATATATAAAGGACTCCATTCCAGAAAAAAGAAGCTTAAGAAGATACAATGAAGGCAATGGAAAGTACTAGATGCAACCAAAACCTCAAAAGGTAACTCCAGGATATCCCCTAACTATGTGTACTAACATAACATTCTTGGTTTTGTTGGGAACCTTTGTAAGTACATTTCAACATACATTGTTCTTCATCCCTCAAAGAACTAACACATAAATAGTCTAAGAAGAGACTGCAAGCATCAAACATAAACTCTCCTTATAAAAAGTAATGTTCATTCAAACCCATGTAGTTTACAAAGTACCTTCATATAAAAGTTCATAGAATACTACTGCTATATTAGGTAGTGAGCAAAATTTATTATCCCCATTTTACAGATAAGGAATAAAGGGATCTGTCTTCATACCATCTGTAACTGGTAAAGCCTCCAACTACTATCATGTGGCACCACCACATCCCAGGTTCTTTCCACACAACATTGTGCCTCTTCATTCTACATCAAAAGGTCCAAAACTATCCTGTCTCTCCCATTTGCACAGGTTCATTATCAATACTGTAAGAACAAGTGTTATCTAATAATGATATCTCGAGTTATAAGTACAAAGGGGAAAGAAAACAAACTCAGCATTTTCTCTGAAAGACCTGGCACTCTATTTAGCTCCCAACCTAAACTTTGCCTAATGTAGTTCTCAGAACAACCCTTTATATAGGTGCTGGTATTCTCCATTGCTTAGATCAGGAAACAGATTCAGAGAGGCTCTGAACTGACAAAGGTCACACATTAAATGGCACAGCATCCTAACCGGTGGTGGAGCAGTGGATAGAGCACTGACCTGAGATGCTGAGGACCCACACTCAAAACTCCGAGGTCAGGGGCTTGAGCGAGGGTCACCAGCATGAATATGAGATCACTGGAATGAATCCACAGTCACTGGCTTGAACAACGGGACACTGGCTGGCTTTAGCCCCCCAGTCCAGGAACATATGAGAAGCAATCAATAAACAACTATAACTGACACACCTATGAGTTGATGCTTCTCATCTCTCTCCCTTTTTGTCTCTCTCTCAAAAATAAAAATGATACAGCAGTGGTTTCAACCATGTGTGTGTTATATGATATCATAGTAATGTCTTTTTCTGATCAACAATAAAGAAAAATACTTTTTAGGTTAAAATATCTTTTTTAGGTTAAAATATTTTAATGTTTTAAAGTGTCAAAAAATCACCCTGCCACTTGTTGCTGTCACACCTCACTTCCCAGTAGAACACCTTTTCTCCTTCCTGATTCCCTCTGGTTTACTCTTAATATCTGCTGGCTTCACTGTGCCCTGGAAAGAGAGCTAGCTGTTAGAACAAAAAAGCAATGATGTATCCTTAACAAATAGCATTTTATAAAGCCACAGGAATCATCCAAATATTATTTTTGACCTAGGTCTAACTTAATTCTATCAAATAGCATGTGTCAGTTATAAGAAATGTGAGCCTATGCCTGACCAGGTGGTGGCGTAGCGGATAGAGCGTCGGACTGGGATGTAGAAGACCCAGGTTCGAGACCCCGAGCTTGCCAGCTTGAGCGCGGGGCCCATCTGGCTTGAGCAAAAGCTTGCCAGCTTGGACCCAAGGTTGCTGGCTCCATCAAGGAGTTGCTCCATCTGCTGAAGGCCCTCGGTCAAGGCACATGTGAGAAAGCAATCAATGAACTACTAAGGTGTTGCGATGGCAACAAAAAACTGATTGATGCTTCTCACCTCTCTCCGTTCCTATCTGTCTGTCCCTATCTATCCCTCTCTCTGACTCTCTCTCTGTCCCTGTAGAAAAAAGAAATGTGAGCCTACCCAAACAGTTAGGAAATAAGAACAGTGAACAAACTATAAACAATCATTTTATTTTTTTTAATGTTTATTTTATTGAATTTAGAGAGAGAGGTGTGTGTGTGTGTGGTGGGCGGGGTTGTGGGGGCTGAAGACAGGAACATCAGTCTGTTCCTGTATGTGCCCTGACCAGGGACAGAACTGGCAACCTCTGTGTTTCAGGGTAACACTCTAACCAATCCAGCTATCTGGCCAGGGCTGAACAATTATTTTAATTATCACTTTCTGAGAGCTTTAACCAATTCAGACAAGATAAAATGACAACAAAATGCATAAAAGTAATATTACCATTCTAAAGTCTGGCCTCCCACTACCTTATTGTGAAGCATTAAACGGATAGATAATATTAACCTCAAAACACCATGTGCCTCTCCCCTCACGTGTAACTACAAAAGGACAATGATAGATAAAATGTAAACATGACACTACAAATAGTTTTAAACATGGAAAGATTATTGAAAGACCCCTCAAAACAAAATTAATTAGCTTTAACAAGTTAAGCTGTATTTACCATTCCCGAGGGGGCTTCCTTATCTGAAGCAAACAGGAGGAACATTCTGTTAGCGTAAGTTGTACCCATAATGGAAGGTGAATAGCTAAAAAGGCTTTTAAGCAAAATTCTATGCTCTGGCTACAAATAATTTCAAAAAGCTAAGTCTATCTGAGCAAAATTGAAGGGGGGGGGCGGTAGAAAAGCCAGCTGGCAAGACTGAAAACAGGGCAGGAGTAGATAAAAGGGAAACAGGAAGAACTGAGCTAAAGGAATTATGAGGGGGAGGAAGAAGAATAGAGGCAAAAATGGCTGGAACCCAGAAAGTACTGATGGATATGGGCAACTCAGACCTAGAAAAAGGAAATGAATGCCTAAAACCAGTGTTGTCAGAGCCTGCTCGGTGGAAGGGACCTTGGCTTCTACAGACTAAAATTAAGAGAAAGGAAATGAACTCGCCAAAACTAGAGAAAATGGAATTCATTCAAGACACAGAGAAAGGTCCTGAACAAGGATAACTATAACTGGTAGAGAATGGATGCAACTTTTTAGTGCTTTCTAAAAAGTGTTAAATTTTTTTTATTGATTGATTTTAGTGAAGAGGAAGGGAGAGAGACAGGAACATCTCCTGTTCCTGTTTGTGCCCTGACTGGGGATCAAACTAGCAACTTCTGTGCTCTGGGACACACTACACTGTAACCAATTAAGCAATCTGGCCTGGGGCAAATGTGAACTTTAAATGGGTGAATTGTATGGCAGTTAAATTATATCTCAATAAATCTGTTATTTTTAAAAAGTGTGTTAAACTGGGCAATGTATGACTATATTTATGATTTAATTAAAATTATTAGTTCAATCTATAAAAGAGTGCCCCCCAAATTCCCTAACCCCACTAGGGTGAGTTTACTTGTGTCTGGGGACATCTCTGTTGGAATACATCAATCTGAAAGAAAGACATAAGTATTACGGATACAGAAGAAGCAGAATGGGGGAAAAGCGGGAGATTTTAAAGAGACCTTCCCTCATTTTGCCTTTGGAATTTTGGGGAATATGGGGGAAGAAAACTTTTGTTTGGGGTATGCCTTGAAGTGGAATATCAGGTTTCTTCCGGGGATGTTCTAGGGCCAAAATCTACCTAGTCAAAGAAAACGATCTGGGGTGGAAAAGTCAAGTCAGTTCCGGAGAAACCCCAGAAGGTTCATCGTGAAATGATCACACAGGTCTTATCTCGGCTATCCCTAAATTGGACTGCACACCCCGTGTCACTTCTACTGTTAATCGCGAAGAAAGACCGATGCTTTGCCATGATCCCAGAAGTTTCTGGCGAGCTGCCCACTGACGTAAATTAGAAAATTATTCGGGGACCGGTGGTGGAGCGAAGCGCCACGTCCAGCGCTGGACTCCCTGTTCTTCTAATTGCAGGAAAAGGGTCAATCACCCGTCTTCGCCCTCCTCCCCTTAGCCGGGTTTCGGGAGCCGCCCCCGTCGTACTCCCATCCCCACTCGCCTGCTCGGGGTCCGCGACCCCGGGGAGCAGGGCGGCGGCGGCGAGCGCCCCCTCGACCAGCAGGCGCACCTCCCCCGGGGCAGCTGTCGCCGCCGCTCGCCCAGCCCGGGCCTCCCCGGGAGCAATAGGCTATCGATTCAGCTGCCTGTCGCTAGGAGCCCAGGGAGAGCGAGGCCTACACCGCTCGGCCGGAGCCCCGGCCTCGATTTCGCCACTTTGCCCACACCCGCGGCGGAGCCCAGGGGCATCCAAGCCCAGCTGGGCGGGAGGGAGGAGGCGCGGAGACCACCTGCAACAGCAGCCGCGGGGAGGAGGGTGCGGGTGCCGGGCTCCCACCAGCAAGTCTCCTGGGGTCGCCACTCGCCACCCCCTGCCTCACAAGTTGCGCATTCAAGTTCAGGCCGGCGCCTTTTCGCCTCCAGAGCCCTCGATACTCCCGAACCATAATAAAAACAGGACGAGAAGAGACAGAGCTGGGCCCCTAAGGGCGCCGAGGGGGACGGCCAACAGCGACCCGACCGCCAGTCACCTCCCCTCCACTCCCCAGCCAGGCCCCGACCTTTCCGGTGGCCAGCCCTGTCACCGCCCGGCCCCGGCCCCAAGGCCCCTAATCCAGGACGCTGGCGACAGGGGCTCGAGCTCCCCCTTGCCTCGGGCGCGCCTAGGCCTCCTCCCCTTGCAATCCCCCCATAAACGCCCCCCCACACACACACACACATTTTAAAGTGTGCGTTGGAAGAGTTTCCTATCAAACTTTGTCAAGCGGTAACCTCGCCCCCCTCCCGACCCACACTTTCGGGGCAGTCAGCAGGAGAGATCACTTTACACTTGGGATAAAGAGAATTAAGGACCTGTCAACCATTTTGGGTCTTTTTTATAGAAGACATCCTCTCCTTCCCCTCCCTCCCTCCCCTTGCAATGGTCTTAATTTGACACCAAACCTTCCCACCGCAGAAGGGGGGCTGAGGAGGGAGGAGGTGGGGACGGAGGGCAGGAGGGTGGTGGCGAGGGAGAGCGAGAAGGGGAGATTGAAAAGGGGCCGGGAGGCGCGGGGAGGGGAAGGGGGTTGATTTACCTGAGACCAGCCACTGGCCTCCATTGTTGGAGAATTCAATGGCATTGACACAGCCGAAGTGGCCGAGGAGGTCCTTCTTGTAGAGGTTTCTGCAGCCCCGCAGGCGTCTCCTCTGAAAGTCCTGAGTGAGCAGGGGGTCCCCATGCAAGCCCCGCTGGGACAAGAAGCCCACCACTGACCTCATGCTGCCCCCCAGGCCAGCTCTCCTCTTCATCCTGGAACCGCCGCCGCCGCTCGCGCCGCCGCCCCTCCCTCGGCCTCACGCGCGGCCGCCGCGCTCCCCCCACCCAACCCTCCCCCCGCGCTGCGATCCGGATGGTTCTTTAACCAGCCATGGCAGACGGAGCGAGGTGTGCAGACACTCGGCGGCGTTCGCGGCTTCCTGATGGTACCCTCCTTCCTCTTCCCCCGCCCCCCCGCCAGGCTCCTCCCCCTCCTTCTCCGCCTCCTCCAGCAGCTGATCCCCAGCTGTGGCCGCGCTTCCGCGGGCCGCGGGCGCCGTGAGAACGCGGGCGGCGGCTGCCCCTCCCCCGCCGCGGGCTGCTGGCCGGAAGAACGCGGGCGGCGGCTCGGCTTTCCCGCCGCTGCTCCACCTCGCGCGAGGACCCAGGTGGCGCTGGGCGGAGGTTCCGCTGCACCCCCTGAGCGCTGCACTCTGTTATATTGAAGGCACGTAACAATCACAGTGGCTGTGGGGTTACGGGCTCACCTTCTTCCCACCGCGGCCGGCGGTCCATCGCCTCCTGGAGGCCCAGTGCCGGGACGAGTTCGGCTCCCCGCTCCTTAAATTTCTGTCGGGAAAATGCAGTCCGAGGGGGCAAAGAGGTGAGGGAGAACTGCAGGCAGAGGGTCCGGTCGTCTTCCCTCAGTTCGTCTCATCGTTGGGCCGCCCGAGCCCTGTCCAAGGGAAGGGAAGCCGTAGTTAGGACTGAACTCGGGGTAAGGTTGCTTGGAGATTTTGTTGGTGCCTCGTTCCTACCCACACCAGATAAGTTTCTGACACTGTCCCCTGCCACCACCACCCCAGTTCTGTGCTCTGATTCTCCCTTCCTCCAGCCATTCTGTAATAAAGGCTAAATTGCACCGTCTGGTAGATAATAGAGCAGTATATGGGGAAAAGAAGGTAGAGGAAGGATTCTTAAGAAAGTGAAAAGAAAATTGCTAAAACCGTGTTGAAAAAGCTCTGAGAAGCAGAAAGTACTTGTGTCCATTAGGTTCAAGTACATTTGCAAGACACAAGGAGCATTATTCGAAAATAGGAATATATGTGTATTATTTCATTGGGTATCCTGAGGTCCTCTTCAAGGTCTTAAGTGTGAGGCTCTGAGGCTGTACAGCTGTTAACCAGCAGCTGGTTCCAGGCCAGAAATAGCTGAACTCAAGTGGGCTGGGAGCCTTGGCCTTGACCCCAGTGAGGTGGCTGGATGTTAAGTGTTTTGGAATTCAACCAGATAGAGTAAAAAGCCCCCTTTTCAGTGTACTGTAGTACTTTTCCTAGAAGCTATCCTCTGTTGCTAAATGGTAATATGCCTCTAGAATAGGCAGGTATCTCTATTGAATTTCATAGGAATTATGTCCTCTGCACTGGAGATGGTGTGTGGGTAGCCAGCCTAGTACAACACCATAAAAGATAAGCGGACCATGGATGAGGTTCACTCATCAAGGAAAATCACCTACTTCTGTTTTTTGTACAATGACAATAAGATTACTAATATACTAATGACAAATATGCAAGTAAATGTTTAATTTAAACATTATCACAGCTCTAGCCAGTTGGCTCAGTGGTAGAGCGTAGGCCCAGCATGTGGATGACCCGGGTTTGATTCCTGGTCAGGGCACACAGGAAAAGCCATCATCTGCTTCTCAACCCTTCCCTCTCTCTTTTCTCTATCTCTTCTCCTCCCACAGCCATGGCTCCATTGGAGCAAATTGGCCCAGGCGCTGAGGATGGCTCCATGGCCTCTGCTTCAGGCACTAGAATGGTTCTGGTTGCAACAGAGCTACGGCCCCAGATGAGCAGAGCATCCTCCACAGTGAACTTGCCAGGTAGATCCTGGTTGGGCACTGTGGAAGTCTGTGTCTCTGCCTCCCCACTTCTCACTTAAGAAAAATACAAAAAACAAAAAAGTCAACATTCTCTCAAATGTTGCTGAAGTTAACAGCAATCCACCAAATTTCAGAAATTATGGTTTAAATGGAATATTATTTCCCCAAATATATCGTGCTTTAAAAAATAAAAATTATTCTCAGGATGCTTCATAGTGTTTATTTAATATAATAGCCCCATAAAAATCAGAATAGCAGCTTGACTAAAGATTTATAATACTCAACATCTTTTCTTCATAGCAATATCATAACATGTAATTAACCACTTATTTTTTGTTTATGTAACAGTGTCCTCTGCTATAAGGTCTCTGAGAGCAGGGACCATGTCTGTTTTGTTCATGGGTATGTGTCCAGAGCCAACACATGTGGCACTTAGTGGCCACTAAATACATGAATGAGTTTAGGGAGTGGGGAGGAATTTGGAGAGGAAGGTATGACTTAGGTATGGATGTGTTGTATTTGAGGTATCTCTACTTCATTCCAGTGGAGACAATTTCAAGGTCAATTTCCCATCTCACTGTTTCTTTGCTTGACATACTCAATCTACACATTAAAAAATGGAACCCTCTGACTCCTTTCAATTAATAGGACATCTTGTATACTCATCTTATTTGCCTGGGGTGGGGAATATGGGCACAGTAATGGTGTGGTTGAAGTGGCCTTCACTGTGGCGATGTTTAAGATACACTCTCCTCTCCCCTCTTCAGTATTTATCTCTTCTCTACAACTTTAAATGAGACTTGATTTTTTCTAGTCTCTGGAATAACTGCCCCATTTACCTCAGCCTAAAAATAAACTAGGACCTGGTCACATGCCAGCCCAATTCTAGGATTTTGCTGGAAACTTCCTTAACTTTCAGTGACCAGCCAGAACAGATATATAGGACCACTCAGTCTGTTTATATCCTATAGCTAGTATGGACAGCTTTTTGTAAGGAGGGTATATAAAACTTCTCTCTCTTCTTATTCCCATAATTAGGTTGCCAGATAAAATACAGGACGCCCAATTCAATTTGAATGTTTATCTGAAATTCAAACTAATTTTTTAAAATAATTATTCATTGTTTATCTGAAATTAAATTGAATTAAATTGAACTAGGCATCCTGTATTTTTATTTGCTAAATCTGGCAACCCGACCTATAATATTAATATAATCCAACTTTTGAAGAGTAAGCCTCATGGTATCTATTTGCTTTTATTAAGAATTTAGCATACTCCCTTGGGTCATTTATTGAAAACTAATAATATTGTACATTACTACCTAACTCAAACATTTAATCAGCTTCAGTGACCATATGAGCATGGCCTTTCTGATATAGGCATTTATAATGAAAAGGCCAATGTACTTAGCATAAAAATAGCAAATGGAATTGGGCTCCTGAGTAATCTCTCCACTTCATAAAATGTGGGGAGGAAGAGGAAGAAGAGTAAAAATTTCCTTTCTCTTACTTAGGCCCAGAACTTCTGTATATTAACATTCATACTCAGATGAGAGTATGGCACAACTAAGTGGAACGAGTTGATGCTTCTCTCTCTTTCTCTCAAAAAACAAAATTCATACTCAGGAAGTCCTGAAACAGTGTTTTATAAATTGGTTCTGGGAAAAATGAAAATATTGAAATTACTTAACCCTTACTTAATTGCTGCACCAAGAATTAATCAGATGTAGAGTTCCCAGAAATTCATTTAGTCTTTGACTTCTATTTTGCTTGGCCCAGATATCACTGGAGAAAGAATAATGAATCTTTAAAAACTGATTAAATGGCCCTGGCCAGTTGGGTCAGTGGTAGGGCATCAGCCTGGTGTGTGGATATCCCAGGTTCGATTCCCAGTTAGGGCACACAGGAGAGGTGATCATCTGCTTCTTCACTACTCCCCTCCACCTCCCCCTTCTATCCCTCCCTCTCTCCCCCTCCCACAGCCATGGCTCATTGGTGATTGGTTCCAGCTCATGGGCCCTGGACGCTGAGGATGGCTTCCATGGAGCCTCCACCTCAGGCACTAAAAATAGTTCAGTTAGGAGCATGGCCCCAGATGAGCAGAGCATCTATCCCAAATGGGGTTGCCAAGTGGATCCTGGGGCACATGCAGGAGTCTGTCTCTATCTCCCCTCCTCTCACTTGGAAAAAGAAAAAAAAGGATTTTTTTAAATGATTATATGTGCCTGACGAGGCAGTGGCACAGTGGATAGAGCATCAACCTGGGATGCTGAGGATCCAGGTTTGAAACCCCAATTTCACAGACTTGCACGTAAGCTCACCAGCTTGAGCACAGGGTGGCTGACTTGAGCATGGGATTACAGACATGACCCCATGGTCACTGGCTTGAGCCCAAAGGTTGCTGGCTTGAGAAAGGGGTCATGTGCTCAGCTGGAGCCCACCCCCCCCACCCCCAGTCAAGGTGCATGTCAGAAAGCTATCAATGAACAACTAAGGTGCTGCAGCAACAAGTTGATGCTTCTCTTCTCTCTCCCTTTCTGTCTATTCCTGCCTGTCCCTCTCTCTCACTAAAAAAATTTAAAAAGAGCTATATATACATACTAACATGCTCAGAAGTTTTTCACTTAAGAATATTTTCAACTTTAAACTGCTACATATAGCCCTAGCTGATTAGCTCAGTTGGTTAGAGCATTGTCCCAAAATGACAAGGTTGTGGGTTCGATCCTGGTCAGGACACACATGGGAAGTAACCAATGAATGCGCACCTAAGTGGAACAACAAATGACTGTTTCCCTTCCCCCTCCCCTCTCTCTCCCTTCTTCTCTCTGTCTCTAAAAATAATAATAAACTGCTATTCATAGATAAGAGATATTCAGACAAATGATACATATATACATATAATCTTTACATGAATAAATTCATGTTTTTTATTTTTTTAATTTCTTAAAAAAAAATTTTTTATTGATTGATTTTAGAAAGAGGGGAAAGGAAGAGAGAGAGAAAGAAACAGAAACATTGATCTGTTGCTATATGTGCCCTGCCCGGGGATTGAACCGGCAACTGTGCTCAGGCAGACACTCTTTTTAGTTTTTTAGAGAGAGAGGAAGGAGAGAAACAGAAACATCTATTTGTTGTGACACCTATCTGTGCACTCATTGGTTGACTCTTGTATGTTCCCTGATCAGAGATGGAACTGCAACCTTAGTACATCTGGATAATGCTATAACCAGCTGAAATACCTGGCCCAGGGCCATATAATTTAACTGTAATGTCATTTAAATTTTAAAGGATAAATTATTTATTGGTCATTTCAAATGGCAGTCCATATTAATTCGGGGGGGGGGGGGAGAAACTGATCTATTTAAATATGAATTTTTCCAACAAGATCTATAGGACATATGTCCTTTCATTTTTTAATAATAACTTTAGCCTGACCTGTGGTGGCGCAGTGGATAAAGCGTCGACCTGGGAACACTGAGGTCGCCAGTTCAAAACCCTGCACTGGTCTGGTCAAGGCACATATGGGAGTTGATGCTTCCAGCTCCTCCCCCCTTTCTCTCTTTCTGTCTCTCTCTCTCTCTCTCTCTCTCTCTCTCTCTGTGTCTCCTCTCTAAAATGAATTAAAAAATAACAATAACTTTATTAGTTGTAATTGACATATCATAAAACTCACCTCTTTAAAGTACAGAATTCAGTGGCTTAGTATATTTACAAAGTAGAGCAACCATTACCACTATCTCATTTCAGAATGCTTTTATCAGTCCAAAGAGAAATCCCATTCACATTAACAGTCACTCCCCTTTTTGGTCCCTGGCAACCCCTTAGGTTCTTACTATCTCAATAGATTTACATAGTCTGGATATTTTATATGAGTAGAAGCATGTAATACATGGCCTTTGTGGCTGGCCTCTTTCATTTAGTATCTTTTCAAGGTTCATCCTTGTAGTATGTATCAGTACTCCCATTTTTTCTAGACCAAATTATATTACATTGTAGAGGTATATCACATTTTTTTTATTCATTAATCTGTTAATGGACATTTGAGCTATTTCCACTTTTTGGCTCTTGTGAGTAATGCTGCTTTTAGCATTGTGTTCAAGATTTTGTTTTGACATGTTTTCATATCCCTTGGGTACATATACCTAGTGTCACTATGATAACTGTTTAACTTTGTGAGGAAGTACTAAGTTGTTTTCCAAAGTAGCTGACCTTTTTACCTTTCCTTCAGCAATGTATGAGGGTTCCAATTTATTCATGTCCTTGCCAATCCCTGTTATTGTCCATCTTTTCTTTTTTTATAAACATAAAGCGGGTGAATGGTTTCTCACTGTGGTTGTGATTTGCCATTCCCCAATAGCTATTGATGTTGAGCATCTTTTCATGTCCTTATTGGTCATTTGTATATCTTCTTTAGAGAAATGTCTATTCAGATCCATTCATCTCAAGGTGTTTTCTAATCTCCCTTGTGAATTCTTTTATGTCCAATTGTTTTCTTAAGAGTGTATTGTTTAACTTCCACATATTTTTGAATTCCCCAAATTTCCTTCCATTATTGACTTCTAATTCACTTTTTTAAAGAGGTTTTTTTTGTGTGTATGACAGTGACAGAGAGAAACAAAGAGAGGGATAGATAGGGATAGACAGACAGAAAGGAAGAAAGATGAGAAGCATCAATTCTTCGTTGTGGCTCCTGAGTCTCCTTAGTTGTTCATTGCTTGTTTTCTCGTATGTGCCTTGACTGGGGGGGCTACAACAGAGTGAGTGACCCCTTGCTAAAGCCAGCGATGTTGGGCTCAAGCCAGAAACCTTGGGCTCAAGCCAGCAACCACGGGGTCATGTCTATGATCTCACGCTCAAGCCAGCGACCTTGCACTCAAGTCAAATGAGCCTGCGCTGAACCTGGCAACCCCCAGTTTCGAACCTGGATCCTCTGCATCCCAGTCTTATGCTCTATAAACTGTGCTACCACCTGTTCAGGCTAAAGGTTTTTTAAATTAATTTTAGAGAGAGAAAGGGGGGAAGGATCAGGAAATAACTCGTAGTTGCTTCCTGTATGTTCCTTGACCAGGCATGCCCAGGGTTTAGAACTAGGGACCTCAGCATCCCAGGTTTATGCTTTTATCCACTGTGCCACTACAGATCAGGCACTAATTCACTTCTTTTTTTTTTTTTTTTACAGGGACAGAGAGAGAGTCAGAGCGAGGGATAGATAGGGACAGACAGACAGGAACAGAGAGAGGTGAGAAGCATCAGTTATTAGGTTTTCATTGCCATCGCAACACCTTAGTTGTTCATTGATTGCTTTCTCACATGTGCCTTGACCGTGGGCCTTCAGCAAACCAAGCAACCCCTTGTAGGAGCCAGCGACCTTGGGTCCAAGCTGACGAGCTTTTGCTCAAGCCAGATGGGCCCGCGCTCAAGCTGGTGACCTCGGGGTCTTGAACCTGGGTCTTCCGCATCCCAGTCCAACGCTCTCTATCCACTGCGCCACCGCCTGGTCTGGCCTAATTCACTTTTTAAGGGGGTATTTTTCACAGATCATAAAGTGAATATTCAGGCTGTGAAGTAATTGAATTCAGTAATTAAATTGAATTCAGAATATTATTTGTTACTAGAATTTTCAAATTACATTATGTTTACTCTATAGACGTTTGGTTCAAGTTTGCCATACATAATTCTTTATGATGAACAAAGAAATCTAGTTTGAATTAAACTTTATGTTAGAGCACATACAAGAATCAAGCAATGGGTGCATGGATGGGTGAAGCAGCAAATCAATGTTTCTCTTTCTTTCTCTCTCTTTCTCCCTACCTCTCTTTCTGAAATCAATCAATCAATACAAAAATTTATTCTAAAAAAATAAACTTTATGGGTGAAAGTGGATAGAAATTCTCAATGGCTAGGATAATTCATTTGATATTTATTCAGTGATATTTTTGTACTATTTTATGCCAGTTTTTATTTTGTAAAACCTGGGTTTTACATATTTGAAGTTTTCTTGATAGAAATCATTGTAAGCCAGCTGTTTTTACTTATTTTTAATTTTAGGCTTCCACATAAATAACCCCTGGAGAATGGTGTGAAAAACTACTAAAAACAGTTATTGTTTACTATACCAGGTATGTGGTCATATAGCCAAGATTTCTTTTCCAGAGATGATCCCATGGATATATACTGTTTATTAAGCATCTTCTGTGTTCTAAACACCTTTTAGAAAATAACATTGGACAATAATCCTTCACCAAAGTAAAATATGTTCAAGAAGAAGCAAGAAGATTCTTTGGTCAAATTTAAGTCAAATTTAAATTGCGTCTGTGGGTTCAGTGGTAATTGAGGACAGGTTCCTAGAAAATGAACTGACCACAGCATGTGTTTATAATCCTACCCTTCTGAACAAACTACATGAACTCATGATGTAAATATAATCAGCATTGTCTGACCTGTGGTGGCACAGTGGATAAAGCATCGACCTGGAATGCTGAGGTCGCTGGTTCAAAACCCTGGGCATGCCTGGTCAAGGCCCATATGGAAGTTGATGCTTCCTGTCCCCCCACCCCTGTCTCTCCTCTCTAAAATAAATAAATTTAAATATATATATATATATATATATATATATATATATATATATATATATCAGCATTATTGACTATAGATCCCATTTAAGTTGGAGATTATGATATATCTTGCTATCTATGAACTTGCTGGAAGATAATCATTATTCATATCATAATACTGTAAAGCCCTTAAGATTTCAGAAATCACCTGGTCAAATCCCTTCACCTTTTTTTTTTTAATGCAAGGTTCAGAAGTGTATTGAATAGTGTAATTTTTCTAAAGCTAAAAAGAAGCAAAGCAATGTACTGTATAGGAATACATTCATTTGCATTTAAGCCAGACTGGTAGTGGCACATTGGATAGAGTGTTGACCTGGGATTCTTAAGACCCAGGTTCCAAACCCTAAGGTTACTGGCTTGAGCACAGGTTCATGGGCTTGAGCTTGGGATCATAGACATGATTTTATAGTCTCTGGCTTGAGCCCAAAGATTGCTGGCTTGAGCCCAAGGTCACTGGGTTGAGCAAGGGGTCACTGGCTTGGCTGGAGCACCCTCACCCCCATCAAGGCTATGAGAAGCAATCAATGAACAACTAAAGTGACGCAACTATAAGTTGATGCTTCTCATCTCTCTTTCTCTCTCAAGAAAAAAAGGATTTATTTTTAAAACTGAATTTGTTGGAGTAACATTGGTTAATAATATTATGTAAATTTTGGGTATACAAATTTATGTTTTTAGTTTTTTATTATTTATTTTAGAGAGAAACATTGATTTGTTGTTACACACGCACACAAACACATAATCATTGGTTGATTCTTTAAAAAAAAGATCTTGTTTATTGACTTGAGGGAGAGGAGAGAGAGGAAGGTGGGGGGTGCGGACAGCAGAAAGCATCAACTCATAGTTGCTTCTCACATTTGCCATGACCAGGCAAGCTCAGGGCTCCAAACCTGTGACCTTAGCACTCCAAGTCAATGCTCCATCCACTTTGCCACCACAGGTCAGGCTGATTGATTCATGTATTGCCCTGACCACAATTGAATCTGCAACCTTGGCATACATATGGCAGGGATCGGGAACCTTTCTGGCTGAGAGAGCCATGAATGCCACATATTTTAAAATGTAATGCCGTGAGAGCCATACAATGTGTTAAACACTAAATACAAGTAAATGTGTGCATTTTATGTAAGACCAACACTTTTAAAGTACAATAAGTCTCTGAATTCTTTTTAATAATATTGTTATGCTGTTGCTAACCAATGATGAATAAAGTACTTCTTACCATTAATGCGACTTCTGGTGCTGCATGGTTTTGCTGATGGCTTTGTAGTCTGGTTGATATGTGGTGAGGTTAAGCTTCATGCAGGCGTTGAGACTTCCATCCGTTAAACGTGATCATAGGTTGGTCTTAATGTTCTTTAGATGTGAGAAAGACTGCTCACATGCATACGTAGAGCCAAACATTGTCAGTACAGCAATACTCACATGCTGCAGTGTGTGCTATGTGATGGGAAGCGTGTTCCAAGTTTTGACAATCAGTTGGTCCGCAGGTTGAAGTTTTTTCATTTCTCCCCATTTGTGTTTGCTCGCCAACTCTGCTTGCTGTCATACAAGTCTTTCCAAATCTTCATTCAGTGACTTGAACTTATTCACCTACATGTCTGCATGTAGCCTCCAAGTCAGCAGCTTGTAGCTCAAAATCTCTGACGGAGACACCGGGGATGTAACTCAGATCGGCACTGTCCACTGCACACTCGTGTGGATGGGTGATGAACTTAAAAAGACGAGCATGCTCACGGAATTCTCCAAAGCATGCTTTGAATGACTGCAGGAGATTAGATGTGAAGCCTGCTAGCTGCTGGAGATCAAGACGTTGAGCAGGGTCACTTGCTGTGCATGCATCTTTAAACTCTCCCAGTTTTTCAAAGAGTAGTAAATGACCTGTTTCAGTGTCCGCAATGAAGAGTTCCAGCTTGTTTTTAAATGCAAACACTGCTTTTTGAAGGGATAAGACTATTTCCAACGCCTTGCATTTTCACATTGAGCTGGTTCAGATGTTCAGTCATGTCCACAAGATAGTAGAACTTCAGGAGCCACTCAATGTTAGCTAACTCAGGATGCTCAATGTTTTTCATTTCAAGAAAAGTCTGGATTTTGCTCAGACAAGCCGTGAAATGGCTGAGCACTTTCCCTCTTGACAACCAACGCACATTGCTCTGCAGAAGCAGACCAGGATAATTATTTCCAACTTCATCCAGCAGTGTTTTAAACGGGCGATCATTTAAAGCTCGGGCAGCAATAAAGTTGACCACCCGAATGACCAGCGACATCACCTCATCAAGCTGCTCACCACATATCTGAGCACAAAGCCCCTCCTGATGTAGGATGCAGTGAAAACTTAGGATGGATCTCTTCTCATGTTCATGAAGAAGCGCTACGAATCCTCTGTTTTTCCCCACCATGCATGGAGCACCATCAGTACACACCGAAATAAATTTATCCATGGGTAGATTTTTTTTCTTTAGTGAACTCAGTGAAAGACTTGAATAAATCCTTCCCTCTTGTTGTCTCTTTCATAGCAAAACAGCAAGACTTTCCTCATGTAGTGTGTCACCGACAGCATAGCTTGCAATCACGCTGAACTGGGATAAATGGCTTACATCTGTTGACTCATCCAAAGCGAGAGAAAAGAATGGTGCTACATTTATGTTCTTCACTTGTGTTACCTCAATTTGATATACCATCATGATGGTATGATTGTGAACAGTTCTTGCCCTTGCCTACAGAGGCATGTCTTTTATTCGTTTGATTATCTTGTCTTTATCCAAAAAGTCGTCAAAAAGTACATTGGCAACATCAAGCGTGAATGTTTTGACATACTCCCCATCTGTGAATGGCTTTCCATTTCTCACAATTGCTTAAGCACCAGCAAAGCTAGCCGAATTCCAGTTACCTTGTTGGGTCCAAACACGGAGTTGCTGCTGACTAGTTTGCACTCTGCACAGTAGCTCTTGACATGCTTTCTTCCTGCTGTCCCCGGCTGGATATTTCGATGCAAATGTAGTATGGCGTGTGTCTGAGTGCCACTTTATATTTGACCGTTTCATCGATCCAATTTTATCATTTCATATTAGACACACTGCAGAACCTGCTCTCTCCACAAAGGCAAATTCCTCTGTCCATTCCTGCTGAAAAGTATGATACTCCGCATCTTTTTTCCTTTTAGCCATCTTCTTTGTCAAAAGGGTTTCTGCAATTAGCTAGCTGACTACTTGATTAAAAGGAGGGAAGATTACTTCCTGACCTCACAATGACCCATGTACATTAGGCATTATCCAATAAAAATTTGGTGTTGTCCTGGAGGACAGCTGTGATTGGCTCCAGCCACCTGCAAGTATAAACATGAGCGGTAGGAAATGAATGGATTGTAATACATGAGAATGTTTTATATTTTTAACGTTATGTTTTTTACGTTACTATTTTTTTTATTATTAAAGATTTGTCTGCGAGCCAGATGCAGCCATCAAAAGAGCCACATCTGAATTGTGAACCATAGGTTCCTGACCCCTGGCATATGGGGATGATGCTCTAATTAACTGAGCTACCGGTCAGGGCCCCTGTGTACAATTTTATAATACATCATCTGTATATTCCATTGTATGCTCACCACTCAAAGTCTAATATCCTTCTGTCACCATACATTTGACCCAATATACCCTCTTAATTTTACTCACACCCTTCTTCATCTCTGGTAACCACCATATTGTTCTCTGTGTCTATGAGTTTGTTTGTTTGTTGATTTTTGGTTTTATCACCATTGAATCTATAGGATCAAGAAGAGTTCCTAGTCCTGGCTGGGTAGCTCAGTTGGTTAGAACTTCATCCGGATATGTCAAAGTTGCGGGTTCTATCCCCCAGTAAGGGCACATAAAAGAATCAACCAATGAATACATTAATGGAACAACAAATCAATGTTTCTCTTTATCTTGCTCTCCATTCCTCTCTCTGGAAAATCAATAAAATAAATTTAAAAAACAAAAAGAATTCCTGGCTTACTAATTGTTGAGTGAAGAAATCTTCCTGAAATCCCCCTGCTCAAGACTTTCCCTTTTCTGTGTTGTGTCAGGTTCAGACTCCTTTATCTGCCTGTCAAGTCCCTCCATGACTTATTACCACCATATCTATAATTCAATGTTTTGTTGCTCCTCATCATACACTCACTAAGTAGGCTGGTACTTATCTTCTCTACATATCTCTATTCTCACACTACTCTCCCAAATCCTATACATCAGTGGTTCTTATCCTGGGTTCTAAAGAACCCTAGGGGTTCGATGAGTCGGTCTCAGGGGTTCGGAGAAGCCTCTGCCGTGAAAGCCAGAATAAAGTAATACTGTAATTTGTTGTGAGTTCATGCACTTCATTGGTTTTGTTCTTTGAGCAAGGTGATGTTCATGCATGGCTCATTTTGTGCACCAGTAAGAAAACATATATCTATGTCTTGAATTTGGGGGAAAAATTTTATTTATCACTAAAGAAGGGTTCAGTGAATGCACATATGAAACTGGTGGGTTCGGTACCTCAGAAAAGATTAAGAACCACTGCTATACATACTTTGAGGTCTACTTCTTCTATGAACCCCTGCAACAGATGTAATCTACATTAGTTTTTCTGTCCAAATATTCCTGTCATGCTTACAGTCAGCATCACAGTTTACCCTTTTTATTATTATTATTATTTGTGAAAGAGAGGAGAGGAGCGTGGAGAGTGAGAGAGAAGCATCAACTTGCTCCACTTGGTTGTGCACCCATTGATTGCTTTTCATATGTTCTCTCACTGGGGATTGAACCGACAACCTTAATGTACCAGGATGACACTGTTTCTACTGACCCCACCCCCACCCCCGGCCAGAGCCATCACAGTTTACCTTTTAACTATTTAACATTTCTATATTCCTGTGCAACTTCTCAAAGTACTTTATATATGTTTTTATCTTTATAAAAATCCTGTGTAGTTGGACATAAATTATCATTAAGTTATTCAAGAAATTTTTAGGCCCCGGCCAGTTGGCTCGGTGGTAGAGCACCGGCCCGTTGTGTGGAAGTCCTGGGCTCGATTTTTGGCCAGGGCACACAGAAACACCTATCTGCTTCTCCACCCTTCCACCTCTCCTTTCTCTCTACCTTTTTCTTCCCTTCCTGCAGCCTAAGCTCCATTAGAGCAAAGTTGGCCCACATGCTAAGGATGGCTCCATGGCCTCCACCTCAGGCGCTAGAATGGCTCCAGTTGCAACGGAGCAACACATCAGAGGGGCCAAGCATCGCCCCCTGGTGGGCATGCTGGGTGGAATCCGGTCTGGTGCATGCGGGAGTCTGTCTCTCTGCCTCTCCCCGACTTCTCACTTCGGAAAAATACAAAAAATAAAAAAAGAAAGAACCTGACCTGTGGTGGCGCAGTGGATAAAGCGTCGACCTGGGAACACTGAGGTTGCCAGTTCGAAACCCTGCACTGGTCTGGTCAAGGCACATATGGGAGTTGATGCTCCAGCTCCTCCCCCCTTTCTCTCTTTCTCTCTCTCTCTCACTCTGTGTCTCCTCTCTAAAATGAATAAATAAATTTTAAAAATTTAATAAAAAAAAAAAAGAAAGAAAAAAAGAAAGAAAGAAATATTTATTGGGCCTGGCCTGTGGTGGCGCAGTGGATAAAGCAGTGACATGGAACACTGAGGTCACTGGTTCAAAACCCTGGGCTTCCTGACTAGGCGGTGGCACAGTGGATGGAGCGTCAGCCTGGGATGCGGAGGACCCAGATTTGAGACCCCAAGGTCACCAGCTTGAGCACGGGCTCATCTGGCTTAAGCAAAAAGCTCACCAGCTTGAACCCAAGGTCACTGGCTCGAGCAAGGGGTCACTCAGTCTGCTGAAGGCCCGCGGTCAAGGCACATATGAGAAAGCAATCAATGAACAACTAAGGTGTCGCAACAAAAATCTGATGATTGGTGCTTCTCCTCTCTCTCCATTCCTGTCTGTCCCTATCTGTCCCTCTCTCTGACTCTCTGTCCCTGTAAAAAAAAAAAAAAAAGCAAACAAACAAAAAAGAAAAACAAAAAAAGAAACCTGGGCTTGCCTGGTCAAGGCACATGTGGGAGTTGATGCTTCCTGCTCCTCCCCTCTTTTTTCTCTCTCTCCTCTTTCTCTTTCTTTCTCCTCTCTAAAATAAATAAAATCTTTTAAAAATTAAAAAAAGAGAAAATTTGATTGAATGCCTACTGTGTGACATTGCTCTAGGACTGGTACACACAAGGGGTATAACAGTGAGCATAAAAAGAAGACCCTGACCAATATTTGTAATACTTACAGGACAGAGACAGAATTTAATCAAATAATCATGCAGTAAATTTAAGATTACAACAGTACTTTTATTGAGCACTTTTGTTGCTGACACTGTTACAAGTCCTTTACAGATAATACTCCTTTAATATTCTCAACCACCTCATGAGGAAAGTATATTATTCCATTTTGCGCATGAGGAAAATAACAGTTGTTGTACATGAAAGTATGCAACAACTCAGTTTCCACATATTTTAAATGGAGATGTGATGACAACTGAATTCTTATTGGTAGAACCCTTAGATTCGTGCCAGACATGTAGCAAACATGTCTGAGTATTAGCTATGATGATAATAGATTAAAATGAGAGAATCCAATCAGAGACCTTAAGGAGAGCTGTGATCTGAAAGGTAGGTGTAAATAAGGCCAAGTGGGAGGTGCTCTAAGCCAGGGGTCCCCAAACTACTGCCCGAGGGCCACATGCGGCCCCCTGAGGCCATTTATCCAGCCCCACTGCACTTCCAGAAGGGACACCTCTTTCATTGGTGGTCAGTGAGAGGAGCACAAGATGCATCAGCACCCATAGTTCCCATTGAAATACTGGTCAGTTTGTTGATTTAAATTTACTTGTTCTTTATTTTAAATATTGTATTTGTTCCCGTTTTGTTTTTTTACTTTAAAATAAGATATGTGCAGTGTGCATAGGGATTTGTTCATAGTTTTTTTTATAGTCTGGCCGTCCAACTTTCTGAGGGACAGTGAACTGGCCCCCTGTGTAAAAGGTTTGGGGACCCCTGCTCTAAGCGAAGGTACCAGCACATGCAGAGGCTCTGGGATGAGAAAAGAAGGTCGCTGTGACGGAAGCACATATGGAACAGGGAACATGATATCAAATGAGGAAGCAGCTAGATAGCTGCTGGATTCTGCAGGGGCCTAGCCACGTTAGGGATATTAGTCTTCATCTAAGGGTCATTGGAGTGTTTCAACAGGGGCTTATGTGATAAGATACCCATTTAATAAGAATATTTTGCTTAGTATGAAGAAAGGTTTGGGGAGGGCAAAGGGTGGATTAGAGTAAATGATTAGGAAGCAGAGAAGAGAAGATGGTAGTTTAGATAAGGGTAGTGAAAGTGGAGTTGGAGAGAAGTAAATGGATTTAATATAAAAACAAATTTGGTGATGGATTAGAGAGTGTGGGGATGAGGAACAAAACATCAGGGAAATGCCTTGGGTTTTGACATGCATAAATATTCACTGAAATAGAACCCTTGGGAAAGGCTAAGTTTTGAGAGGAAAACCATGAGTTTAGTTAAGTTCAGTTATATACACCTTCAACTTGAGGTGCCCCTGCGACTTATTTAATTGGTTGATTTTGGAGAGAGGGGGAGGGAGAGAAAGCACTCATTTTGTTGTTCCATTTAGTTGTGCATTCACTGGTTGCTTCCCATATGTGCCCTGACTGGGATTGAACTGCAACCTTAGTGTTTTGGGATGATACTCTAACTCAGGGGTGCCCACACTGTTTCAGCTTGCGAGCTACTTATAAGATGACCAAGTCAAAATGATCTACCTACAATAAAAATGCAAAACATAAATTTATTTATTCTATATTATCATTATTTAAGTTACTATTATTACTATTTAATATTGTGTATTCTTCTTTCACCTTTCTCCTTCTTAGCTCTCTTTTCCGAGGAAAGTCAATGTCATAGTTTTTATGAACAGGCCGAAAAAGCCGCTCCACATTTCCCTTCTTTGGAATAGCAATGGCACACAGACAGATGAGGCAAACGCATTTAGAATATGACATAGTGAAAAAAATGCCCTCCCATTCTGTATGAAAGTGGTAGGTTTTAGGCTTCTTACTCGGACCAGCTATGGCACTCATTTTTATACCCTTTGTTGTATTTAGTTTAAATAAATTGAAGGCTAACTACGCAGCAATGTAACTGAACAAGTTAGCGCGGTTTAACGTGCATGCGTAGGGTGTCAAAAGTTCAGACGTCAGATTGGCTACCCTGCATGCCAATCAAAAGGCAAATGTCTTTTTAATGTCATGATCTACCCACACTTCCTTCGCGATTGACGTATTGAGCACCCCTGCTCTAACTGACTGAGCTAACCAGCTAAGGCCTGCCTCTGAGACTTCTAAGAAGCACTGACAACTAGCCTGAGCGCAGACGCATGGTTGAGGCTAGAGTCAGTGACATAGAGGCGGTGGTTAAAGTACTAGGCATAGATAAGAGTATTCAGAAGTATCAAGAGAGAAGAAAAGGAAAAAAGGTCTGGGATCACCTTTGAAAGATGCTGATGATTAATGCTTGGACAGAGGAGGATACACTTGCAAGTAGACAGAGGAGTGGCCAGACGTATAAGGAAAAAAATAGAAAAGTATTGTTATGGAAGGTGAGACAAGAAAGCATTTCAAGAGAATGGCCAGTTGTGTCAATTGTTGCTGGAAAATCAGTAAGATAACTGAAAAATGTATGATTTGTTGACAGCAAGATTTTACCAGTGATATAATAAAGCTAATGTTTAGTTAGGGAAAAGAAGGAAAGATCTGGCCGTGTCTGGTTGGCTCAGCGGTAAAGCGTTGGCCTGGTGTGTGGAAGTCCTGCGTTTGATTCCCGGCCAGGGCACACAGGAGAAGCACCCATCTGCTTCTTCCCCCTTCCCCCTCTCCTTCCTCTCTGTCTCTCTCTTTCCCTCCCGCAGCCAAGGCTCCATTGGAGCAAAGTTGGCCCAGGCGCTGAGAACTCCATGGCCTCCACCTCAGGTGCTAGAATGGCTCCAGCTGCAACGAAGCAATCCCCCAGAGGGGCCGAGCATTGCCCCCTGGTGGGCATACCGGGTGGATCCCAGTCAGGCGCATATGGGAGTCTGACTGCTTCCCCACTTCTAACTTCGGAAAAAAATAAAATTAAAATTAAAATTAAGAAAAAGAAGAAAAGATTTTACCAGTATGACACCAGGGATCTTCACCCCCGCCCCCAATTCATCTGAGAGAGAGAAGTAAGAAAGGAGAAAAGGAGAAGCATCAACTCGCTATTCCACTTAGTCATTCCATTTAGTTGACTGCTTTTCGTATGTGCCCTGACCAGTAATCGAACCAGGTACCTCGGCACACTAGGACAATGCTTTATCCACTGAGCCACCTCGCAAGGGACTTTTTTTTCCCCATTGATCTGAGAGTAGAAGAGGAAGGGGAGTAGGGAAGGGCAGGGATCTTAATCAGAGCTCCTTCAGGGGTGTGAAACTGGAGAACTGACTGAACAGTGGAAGGAAAGGAAATGGAGGCTGTTAGGTAAGTAGCTAAAAAGAAACATAGGATCCAGGGTGGGGGTTGTTTTGTTTTGCTTTTTAATAGAAAGAAATTGAGAATGTTTAAAAAACATTGGAGTGGTGCAGTGGATGGAGCATCGGACTGGGACGCAGAGGAACCAGGTTTGAAACCCTAAGGTTGCCGGCTTGAGTGCAGACTCATCCAGCTTGAGCACGGTCTCATCAGCTTGAGCATGGGGTCACTGGCTTAAGCGTGGGATCATAGGCATGACCCAAGGATGCTGGCTTGAGCCCAAGGTCGCTGGCTTGAGCAAGGGCTAACTTGCTCTGCTGTAGCCCCCTGGTCAAGGTACATATGAAAAAGCAATCAATGAACAACTAAGGTGCTGCAACAAAGAATTGATGCTTCTCATCTCTCTCCCTTCCTGTATGTCTGTCCCTTTCTGTCCCTCTCTCTGTCTCTGTCACACACACACACACACACACACACACACACACACACACACACACAAATTTTGAGAAAGACCCTATTCAGAGGGAAAAGTTGAAAAAAATAAATAAATGAAACCAGACTGTATAATCTGAAAAAGCAGAACAGAAGGGATCCAAAGCACAGGGAAATAATTTGGCCCTAATTTGGAGGACGGACAGCTTCTTACAGGGATGTAAAGGACAGCATAGGGAATATAGTCAATAATATTGCGATAACCACATACGGTGCCAGGTGGGTACTGGTAGTACCAGGGGAACACTTTAAAGTATATGACCGTCCAAGCCCTGGCCAGTTGGCTCAGTTGGTTACAGCATTGTCCCTGATACACCAAGGTTATGGGTTCAGTCCCCGGTTTTGGACACATACAAGAAGCAACCAGTGAAAGCATAAATAAGTGAAACAACATATTGATACTTCTCTTTCCCCTCTTCCCCTCTCTCCCTCTAAAATTAATAAATAAAAAATTTAAAACTCAATGATAAAGTATATGACTGTCTAACCACTATGTCCTACATCTAAAACTATTACAAAATAATATTGGATGTAAACTGTAATTGAAAAATAAAATTTTGCCTGACCTGTGGTGATGCAGTGGATAAAGTGTCGACTTGAAATGATGAGATCACTGTTTCAAATCTCCAGGCTACCCAGTCAAGGCATATACAAGAAGCAACTACTACTACGAGTTGATGCTTCCAGGTCCTCCCCATCCTCCTTTCTCTCTCTCCCTCCTCTCTCTGAAACTCAATAAATAAAATATTTAAAAAATAAAAAATAAAAAATTTAAAAATAATAAAATACACAATCAACACTTCAAATGCTATAGAGGTGTTAATCTATGTAGTCCTCTTTTTCTTTTTTTTTTTTTTGACAGAGTAACAGATAGGGACAGAAAAAAGGAAGAGAGAGAGAGATGAGAAGGATCAATTCCTCATTGCGGCACCTTAGTTGTTCATTGATTTCTTTCTCATCTGTGCCTTGACCAGGGGCTACAGCAGAGCGAGTGACCCCTTGCTTAAGCCAGTGGTGACCTTTGGACTCAAGCCAGCAACCATGGGATCATGTCTATGATCCCACGTTTAAACCAGCAACCCCACGCTCACACTCTTAAGCCCCTGTTCAAGCTGGATGAGCCTGCACTCAAGCTGGTGACCTGGGGGTTGCGAACCTGGGTCCTCTGCATCCCACTCTGACACTCTATTCACTGCGCCACCGCCTGGTCAGGCAAAACCTATGTTCTCTTTTTTTTTTCTGAAGTGAGAAGCTGGGAGGCAGAGAAACAGACTCCTACACATGCCTGACGGGGATCCATCGGGCAAGCCCACTAGGGGGCGATGCTCTGCTCATCTGGGCCGTTGCTCCGTTACAACTAGAGTCATTCCAGCACTTGAGGTGGAGGCCATGGAGCCATCCCCAGTACCCGGGCCAACTTTGCTCCAGTGGAGCATTGGCTGTGGCAGGTGAAGAGAGAGATAGAGAGAAAGGAGAGGGGGAAAGGTGGAGAAGCAGATGCATGCTTCTCTTGTATGCCCTGACCAGGAATCGAACCTGGGACATCCACATGCCAGGCCAACGCTCTAACACTGAGCCAACCAGCCAGGGCAAAACCTATTTACTCTTATTAATCAATGTCACCCTGTTAAATTTAATTTTCTAAAACACACAAATAATAAAATAGAAATCTTCTCTATTTAAAAACATCTAATGAAGGAAGACAAGATGGGTGCAGGTGAAGGCAGAATTATACGTGTGGTAGTAAGAAGATGGGGAATGCTTATGTGAAGATTTCTACTTTTTCTGTGGAGGAGGGTAAAGTTATCTACTGAGAGTGTACAGGAAGAGAGGGGAACCAAAGTTTGGTGAAAGAGGGACTGTTTGAATTAACAATGAAAACTAGAAAGTGAGACAACCTAGCTTGGATGATGTTGGGAGCTGATTGGGAGATTCTCTGGAACTGATCTGTCCTGTTGTGTGGCTTTCTAGAGCAGTGCACAAACTACTTACAACCTGGGCCATAGAGAAAGCAGAAAATTCAGTTTATTCAGTTTGGGGATTTTCCAGATGGATGAAGTTTAAAAAAAGAATTTAAAAAAAGAGAAACAAAGGAATTTAAGGTCTTGGCAAATTAGTGAAATTATAGATCATGAACTCTAAGTTATATCAGAAAGGAAAATAAGAAAGGAATTGAAAGAAAGCTGATTAGGATCAGAGAATGAGAGGGTCCTGATGAGGTCAAAGAAAGTTATAGGAGTGCCTAACAGGTCATTTGGGAAAAGAGGAGGTTGTGGTCAAAGATGATACTTGAATCAGAGATTCTGAAATGAGCACAATTATAGATGATGGCCGGGCCCAGGGGGGGGATGGGAGGAGTGGCTAGCTCAGGTAGAGTCAAGGAGAAGGATGTTGACCAGTCCAGACACTAGTGTATGGATCATCTTTTTGATGGTTGAAGTCACCCAGGATAATGGCAATGCTTGTGGTGGAAAGGAAAAATGGGCCAAAGTCTGCTTGACTGAAGGGAGAGTTATAACTGAGGGTAGTAAATAAAAGCAATTAGAAAAGGAGAAGAGCTTGGTAGGTGAATGGCATGAACCTCAAAGAATCTGTCTCTTCTCATGCCTGACGAGGCGGTAATGCTGTGAATAGAGCGTCGGCCTGGGACACTGAGGACCCAGGTTCAAAACCCTAAGATCACCAGCTTGAGCGTGGAATTGTAGACATGACCCCAAGGTTGCTGGCTTCAGCCCCAAGGTCTCTGGCTTGAAGCCCAAGGTCGCTGGCTTGCACAAGGGGTCACTGGTTGGCTGGAACCCGCTGGTTGAGGCACATATAAGAAAGCAACTAATGAACAGCTAAGGTGCTGTAACTATGAGTTGATGCTCCTCCTCTCTCTCCCTTCCTGTCTATCTGTCTACCTCTCTCAATCTTGAAAAAAATAAAAAATAAAAGAAGAAGCTGGCTCTTCTTTTTCTTTTTAAGTGCAAGTGAAAGTACAGGAAATAGCAATAAGAAGCAAAACAACTCCACCTTTGTTAAAGGACAATAAAAATTTTTTTAAATTAATTTTAGATAGAGGAAGGGAGAGAGGCAGACAGAAACATTGATTTGTTGTTCCACTTATTTGTGCATTTATTGATTGATTCGTATGTATGTCCTGACCGGGAATCAAACCTGCAACCTTGGCGTATTGGGACAATGCTGTACCCAATTGAGCTACCTGGCCAGGGCTTGTTAAAAGAAAATAAAATAAAAGTAAAATTATAACTCTAATACACATACGATATGACACGTTTTTAAGATTTTAAGAGAGAGAGAGAGAGATGAGAGGCATCAACTTGTAGTTGTGTCACTTTTAGTTGTTCATTGATTGTTTTTCATATGTGCCTTGAACAGGAAGCTCAAGCCAAGCTAGTGACCCCTTGCTCAAGCCAGTGACCTTGAGCCTTAAACCAGCAACCATAGGTCATGTCTATGATCCCATGCTCAAGCCGCTGACCCTGAATCAGGCTGCCCTGCACTCCAGTTGGATGAGCCCATGCTCAAGCCAGCTACCACTGAGTTCCAAACCTGGGTCCTCTGCATCTCAGGCCGATGCTCTATCTACTGTGCCACTGCCTGGTCAGGCTAAAGGAGAGTCAGATTTTAATAAACTAAGAAATTAGAGCCCTGGCTGGATAGCTCTCAGTTGGTTGGAGCATCATCCCAAAAGCACTGAGTTTGTCAGTTTGATCCCTCATCAGGGCACATATAGGAACAGATTGATGTTCCTACCTCACACTCTCCCTTTTTCACTAAAATCAGTAAATAAAAATTAAAAAGAAAACAAAATTGGAGAGAAAGCTTGACAATGCAAGGGCTTTTGCAGCTTACGGATAATTAGTTCTAGAAGGCACAGTGGAAGAGTTTGGAAGATAAGGTGAGGCTGGGAGAAAAGGGAGGGGTGGAGAGAATGATATAGGCATAGTAATATATTAGATCTGTGATTATCAGAGAGGGGGTTCCCCCCTTTCAGGTTGTAAGATTAAAAAGCCTAGGAACCCAGTTAAATTTGAATTTTAGATAAATAAAGAATAGGTTGTGATTTTTAAAAAAGAAGTATGTCCTGGTTTGTTTTTGTTTTTGCTTTTGTTTTGCTAATTCTGGCAACCTTAAGTGACATTTGTCAAAGGCTGGAGACTTGTTTTTTGAATTGTCACAATTGTGAGAAGTGGTGCTGTTGGCATCTAGTGGGTTGAAGCCAGTGATGCTACTAAACATCTAACAATGCACAGGACAGCTCCCAAGACAAAGAATTTCCAGCCCCAAGTGTCAATAGGGATCAGGTTGAGAAACCCTGCATTTGAACAGTGAGCTCAGTTTTTATCACAAACTCTCCTTTAAACATTTTTAAACGTGCACCCTTGTGATTTCTACAGTATTACATGTAATGTTGACTTAATATATTATACACATTTTAAGATTACAAAAATGTTTTAAAATTTAAAATCAAAAGAGGAGATAAAGCTGATATAAAATGCTATAATGTATTTTAAATTACAAAATTTTGATTATCTATACAAAAGCTCCTCATGCTCCCACAAACTTTTCATTTAGGTAAAAGCAATCTTATTGAGTTTACTTACTTTTAAAGATTTTATTTATTCATTTAAGAGAGAGGAGAGAGAGAGAAATGGAGGGAGGAGCGGGAAGCATCAACTTGTGCCTTGACCAGGCAAGCCCAGGGCTTCACACTGGCGACCTCAGCGTTCTGGGTCAACTCTTTATCCACAGGCCAGGGAATGTTTTACTTTTATAATGGTGGTTTAACACACTATGATATTATAATTTGAAAAGCTTGACTCTATGATCTGTTTACTTTATTACTTGGTTTTAATGCAAATGAAACTCACAAAAATATAAAGGATGCAAATAGAAAGATACTTGGCTGGGCTTTTTTTCTTTTTACTAAAGGCCCAATGAAAGAACTGAATGACTGGAACGGAGGTCTCATGTATTGGTGGAGGCGTAAGTTTTGTGTACTGTTCTCTGACTCTTTTTTTTAAATATTTATTTATTGATTTTAGTGAGAGAGAAAATGGGAGAGAAAGAGACAGGACATCAATCTGTTCCCATATGTGCCCTGACCAGGAATCGAACTACACCCTCTGCGCTTTGAGAGGGTGCCCCACCAACAGAGCTATCTGGCCATCATGGCTGGGCTTTTTTAAACATGAAATTAATTTTCAGTCTCAATCAACTTTATTGAAATTCAGTGGGTTAATTTTTGTTTTCCATATCAATCAGTTGCATTTGCAAGTTAATCAGAAGATGATAAAGTTGTTACTTTTTTTTGTTTTTTTTTCTGAAGTGAGAAGCGGGGAAGCAGACAGACAGACTCCCGCATGCGCCCGACCGGGACCCATCCTGCATGTCCACCAGGGGGCGATGCTCTGCCCATCTGGGGCGTTGCTCCATTGTGGCTGGAGCCATTCTAGCACCTGAGGCGGAGGCCATGGAGTCGTCCTCAGCACCTGGGCCAACTTTGCTCCAACAGAGCCTTGGCTCCAAGAGGGGAAGAGAGAGAGAGGAAGGAGAGTGGGGAGGGTGGAGAAGCAGATGGGTGCTTCTACTGTGTGCCCTGGCCAGGAATCGAACCTGGGACTTTCACACATCAGGCTGACGCTCTACCACTGAGCCAACTGGCCAGGGCCAGAAGATGATATACTTTTAACAAATATATTCAGAATCCACTGAATCTCTTTTATTTGTGATATACTTAGAAAACTATTCCCGAGGTTTTATGTGTGCAAATATGAGTAATTTTAGAAATGACATACTTCTATATTTTTTGGCAAAGAGAATCTCACCAAAATAGAAACAGTTCTAAATATAATTTTTCAAAATGTTCATTTGCAATAGCTTCCAAAAGCAGTTTTCTCACTTATTACACTATTAACTCTATCTTGATGGAACAGTTTTAAAATACTGTTTTTTAGCCTGACCTGTGGTGGCGCAGTGGATAAAGCGTCGACCTGGAAACATTGAGGTCGCCAGTTCAAAATCCTGCACTGGCCTGGTCAAGGCACTTATGGGAGTTGATGCTTCCAGCTCCTCCCCCTTTCTCTCTCTCTCTCTCTCTCTCTCTCTCTTTCTCACTCTGTGTCTCCTCTCTAAAAAATGAATTAAAAAAAAGAAATAAAAAAAACACGTTAAAACTTAAAAAAAATACTGTTTTTTAGTATCTATAAAGTAGCATATTACTTACAGCCAGTTATCATCATCAAAAAAATCAGGGCCCTGGCCAGTTGGCTCAGTCGCAGAGCACTGGCCTCGCATGTGGATGTCCCGAGTTCGATTCCTGGCCAGTGCACACAAGAGAGGTGCCCATCTGCTTCCCCACCGCTCTCCTCTCGCTTCTCTCTCTCTCTCTCTTCTCCTCCCCTCCTGCAGCCATGGATTAATTAAAACAAGTTGGCCCCAGGCTCTGAGGATGGCTCCATAGCCTCCTCCTCAGGTGCTAAAAAAATGGCTCTAGTTACAATGGAACAAGGGTCCCAGATGGGCAAAGCATCGACCCTGGTGGGCTTACCGGATGGATCCCAGTTAGGTGCATGCAGGAGTCTGTCTCTGCCTCCCCTCTTCTCACACACACACAAAAAAATAGTTCTCAGAGACTTCATGGGTATGGGATAATTGGAAAGGGAAAGTGGAACAAATTAGTAGAAACCGAAAGAAGTAGATGGGATAGTAAAGGGTCAAGGTTGGGATTATTGGGACCAAACACTTGCAGAGGCCCTAGACCTAGAGGGAGAACATGCTGCCCACTTGACACAGGCACCTCAGTAACTCAGAGGGCTCTGCGGGGTCAGGGCTCTGACCACTAAGGAGGGGTGCTGACCAGCTGACACTGCTATCTCTGAGGAATGTGATGAGGCTTCTTCTGGGAATATGTAAAAAATCTAAAGCTAGAACCAACTGCTGCTGCTGGCACAAAGAACTGTTGCCTAGGTGACACTGATAGAAACAGGAAGCAAACAGGAAGGAGCAAGTCCCTTCTCCCTTCTCCCTTCTTCCTGCCTCTGATCTCCCACTTAGCAGAAGCTAACAGAGACAGCCTGGCAAAGGAAATATGGGAATTTCAGAGACCCAGCCTCAGCACCCCAAAACAGTTTAGATGGTAGGTTGGAAGCTGAGGAACAATTTCTTTATAATAGCAGAGTTAGATGATCGTTATTCAGAGTACATCCAAAGGAGGAGGGAGAGGCAGGAGTCTAGGACATTGCGTAGGTTTCTAGTGCCAGTAACCAAATGAACAGTGGAGAAAGCAGAAGAGTATATGAGGAGTGGGGAGTAGAGAGGAGCTAGGGGGAGCATGCGAAAAGATCTGTAAGGGTTGATACATTTAGGTAAAAAATAATAAAAGGCATAAACTCCATTGAATCTGAAACAAAGGGAAGGGTATGTTTAAAACAATGTTTTAGCTTTCCATTTTCCTATCATCTTTTAGTCCAGGGGTGCTCAATGCATCAATCGCGATCTACTGTTCGATCGCGAAGGAAGTGTGGGTAGATCGCATGACATTAAAAAGACAGTTGTCTTTTGATTGGCATACAGGGTAGCCAACCTGACGTCTGAACTTTTGACACCCTACGCTTGTGTGTTAAACCGCGCTAACTTGTTCAGTCACATTGCTGCGTAGTTAGCCTTCAATTTATTTAAACTAAATACAACAAAGGGTATAAAAATGAGTGCCATAGCTGGTCCGAGTAAGAAGCCTAAAACCTACCACTTTCATACAGAATGGGAGGGGATTTTTTTCACTATGTCATATTCTAAGTGTGTTTGCCTCATCTGTCTGTGTGCCATTGCTATTCCAAAGAAGGGAAATGTGGAGCGGCTTTTTCGGACTGTTCATAAAAACTATGACATTGACTTTCCTCCGAAAAGAGAGCTGAGAAGGAGAAAAGTCAAAGAAGAATGCACAATATTAAATAGTAATAATAGTAACTTAAATAATGATAATATAAAAGAAATAAATCTATGTTTTGCATTTTTATTGTAGGTAGATCATTTTGACTTGGTCATCTTATAAGTAGCTCGCAAGCTGAAAAAGTGTGGGCACCCCTGTTTTAGTCCACTTAGAAGTATCTCACACTTTCCCCTGTATCCTGTAAGAGGCCATCTCCCTGTTGTAAGACAGTAACAAAAGTTTAATATATGTTCATAACAAAATTATCTCAAAAATTTTATTTAACACTTGGCTTCTAATGTTTTATGTGAGAGAGTAAGGCAGAAGTCTTGAAAGTAAATAATTTTCACTGAATCCTCATATTTTTAGAATGGCACCCCTATCCTTAATCAGAGAAGCTACCTTCTACCCTCTCCAGGTAATCAATCTTAAGCCTTCTGCAGGGAGCCTGGAGGGACAGTTACTTGGGAGCTAATGGGGAAAACTGGTGGTTTAACTACTTATGAAATAGACTTTTAATCAATTATTCTTCTTTTAGTCCCAACTTTACCCCTGCTTCTTGAGGTACCTGGTGTTGCCCATTCTTGAGCCTTTTGGTGCTTCTCTGGGGCATATGAAGCTTGCTCTTGGCCTGTCCTTTGACAGATGATGAGTTTTTGTTGTTGTTGTTGTTGTTGTTGTTTTACAGGGACAGAGAGAGAGTCAGAGAGAGGGATAGATAGGGACAGACAGACAGAAATTGAGAGAGATGAGAAGCATCAATCAATCAATCATCAGTTTCTCATTGCGACACCTTAGTTGTTCATTGATTGCTTTCTCACATGTGCCTTGACCGCGGGACTTCAGCAGACTGAGCCACCCTTTCCTGGAGCCAGCAACCTTGGGTCCAAGCTGATGAGCTTTTGCTCAAGCCAGATGGGCCTGCGCTCAAGCTGGCGACCTCGGGGTCTCGAACCTGGGTCTTCTACATCCCAGTTCGATGCTCTATCCACTGCGCCACCGCCTGGTCAGTGACAGATGATGAGTTTTTTAAGTCCGTTTCCACTATCCTCCTGCTTTCCAGCTTCTAAAATGTTAGTGAGTTTATCTCTTCTTCTGTGCCCTGAGAGACAGAAAGATAGACAAATGGACAGACCATATATGACAATAGAAATCTGACCCATAACCTCTGCAGCAGCCAGCCCAGGAATCTAAAGCACAACCTCTGAGACAATCAACCCAGAATGGTCTGAACTTGTCAATGAGTCAGCTTCCTTATATTTTTGCCCCCACTTCCAACACAGGACCAGCCAGAGAAAGCCAATCCAATTATATAAGAAACCTGGCTAATAGGCCACTTCTTGCTTTACTATGACAGTGGCCTCCAATCAGAGCATATCTGAAGCCTTCCTCCCCCCCCCCCCACTATAAAGCTTTCACACTTCTCTGCCTGAGTTCTCTGATTCTTCACCAAACTCAAGTGATGGCAACTGACTCCCTGTCTGCTATAGAAAGCTCCGAATAAATAGCTTCTGTTTGTTCTTATTTGGGTGGTCTTCCTCTTTTTCTATCCTTTTTTACACTGAAGTTTTGCATTTCCCCCCATTTTTAGAGGAATTTCAGGAGCAAGTGGAGTTACATGTGGCTCATTTCATCATCTTTAACTGGAGGTCTCTGTCTGTGCTCTTTTCTCTGTGACTAATTCACTCTTTCCCCTCCAGCTCCAGATATACCAGAAACAACCTGTCTTTTCTTCTTGCAAACCTGGATGGGATATTTAACACCTATTCATATTCCTCCAAAGTATAGTTTGGAATAGCTCTGGCCAGATAGCTCGGTTGGTTAGAGCATTGTTCCAATACCCAACGGTGGTGGGTTAGATACCCAATCAAGAGCACATACAGGAACAGATTGATGTTTCTCTCTCTCTCAAATCAATAAATAAATTCTTTTAAAAATCTATTGGAACAGAAGTATTAAAGAATGATATAGACCCTTACCTACATGAGATACGTTATATAACACGCACATACCTGACAGTAAAGAACTTAAACTCAACTCCCCAAACACTTGAAACATTTCTTTCTGCCCCGAAGTCTCTCCTCTGAGATGTCTTTCTCTTTCTCCCAGGAAAGTTGGAGCCTTGTTGACTTCTCCATCTCTGATCGATTCCCCTAAATCTTCGAAATCCTCACCCCTTTAACCTACAAAGCAAATTCAGTTCAGCCCCTGTCACACCACTAACTGCAGAACAAAAGAAATGCTGATTCACCGGCCTTTCAACCCCTATTGTTAGGTGACCTTTTCCCATTGGGGATGTGTGTGTTTCACCCCCATTCTAAGGGGCCTTCATGAATTTCTAAATGAATACAGGCATCTTTCCCAAGAGGTAATTTCATTCCATTTAGTCAGGAGAAAAAAATGTTCCCTATATCTCTAAACCACCAAAAAAGGAAACCTTTTTTCACTTTGGTAATAGTTTCTTGTGTGTGTGTGTTTCCAACCAGCTTGCAAGCTTCTTGAGTGCTTAGCTACATATTTTTAAAATCTGTAGACTACCTAATAATATTACAAAAGTTTATAGAAGAGATCAGTGGGCAGAAAGGATGGATAGAATTTCAATGGAAGGAAATAGGTTTTTCAGAAATAGCCTATTTAGTGGTTCCTCTAAGTTTTGACCTTTATCTTCAACACACTAAACAAATCCAATAAAAAGTACTATATTAAAAACCTTTATTGTGTATCTTCAGTGCAGGGCACTCTATTCAACAGGTTTTAGTTGACCCATGTGCCAGGCATTCGTATCTTTCATTTCCTCTGTCAGTTAGGGATTGAGTTCCTGGTATCAAAGACTTGGCTGCAGTGGCTTAAAAAAGTAGTTTATTTTCTCATGTAAAAGAAGTCCAGAGGTAGGTAATTCAGGGTTAGTAGGGAAACTACAGAAGGCATACAGGATCCAGGCTTTTTCTACCTCTCCATTCTGTCTTCCTAAGCACCTGGCTTCCATGTTTAAGGTGACAGTGCAGTGTCAGAAAGCTGTGGGAGCTCCAGGCATCAGGCCCTAGTTTAGCAAGAAGTAAGTGGAAGAGCAATGACAAAATGGCAAAAAGGCCTGTGGCAGTTGTCTGTACACTCTTTTGGAAATTCACCAAAAGTCCAGTGCAAAAACTTTTTATCCTTTTTTATCAAAAATGTTTGTTTAATAATTAGGTTGACATTGGTTAATAAAATTATACAGGTTTAGGTGGACAATTCTATAATCCATCATCTGTACAGTGTGTCCGTAAAGTCATGGTGCACTTTTGCATGGTGACCGGTCGAAAGTGTACCATGATTTTATGGACACACTGTATATTGCATTGTGTATTCACCACCCCAAGTCAAGTCTCCCTCAGTCACCACAGTGCAAAAACTTTTGTTTACACCTCATTGACCAGAAGTTAAGTCACATGGCCATACCCAGTCCCAATGGAGAAAAAAATGTTTTGTGTTGCTGTTTTTTATTTTAATTGCAAATTCTTGTCCCATTCCAGATCTACTCAGAATCTCTGGGGATGGGTTCCAGGAATTTGCTTTTTTGTTTGTATGGATATACTAGAGTTTGGTTATCTATTTATCTATTGAAAGACATTTTGGTTGCTTTCTTTCTTTTTTCTTTTTCTTTTTTTATTATGTTTATTGATTTCAGCAAGAGTGAAAGGGTGAAAGAAAGACAGAAAGGAACATCAATCTGTTCCTGTATGTGTCCTAACTAGGGATCGAACCAGCAACCTTTATGCTCCGGGATGATGCTGTAGCCAACTGAGCTATCCAGCCAGGGCAGATTGCTTTCAATTTATGACTAAAGCTGCTTTAAACGTTTGCGTGCAGGTTTTTGTGTAGACTTAAGTTTTCAACTCATTTGGGCAAATACTTAGAAGAATGATTGCTGGGTTGTATGGTAAAACTATGTTTAGCTTTGTATGAAACTGACAAAATATCTTCAGAAGTGACTACCATGTTGCATACCCACAAGCAATGAGTGAGAGTTCCTGTTGCTCCATAGTCTCCTCAGCGTTGTGTTGCCAGTGTTTGGATTTTAGCCATTGTCATAGGATTTAGTTATTCAGTGAAACACTGGCATCTCATTGTTTTAATTTGCAGTTCTCTAATAACATATAATATTGAACATCTTTTCATGTGTTTATTTGTATATCACGTATCTTTTTTTGGTGAGGTGTCTATTCAAATCTTTTGTTCATTTTTTAACTGTGTTGTTAAGTTTCAAAAGTTCTTTTATATTCTGGATAACAAATCTTCATAAAACGTGTGTTTTGCAGATATTTCCTCCCAACCTGTGGCTTGTCTTTTCATTCTCTTGTCTAATCAACCTTTTAGCATAAAGATGTTCATCTTTTCTTCTTAGATCACTGCTGTATTTTGTGATGTTCCCATGTGAGTCCTAATACAGTATTACTTATTTGCTCCGATTTCTCCTTTATCTGCATTAGTCTCACATGACTTGGTTTTGTTAGTCTTTTTCAAGGATCTGACCTTAGTTTTGTTGGCCATTTGAATTGCATCTATTTCTGTTTTAATTTATTCTCTGATCTTTATATTCTTCTTTCTACTATTTTGGATTTATTCTTTTGTTTTTTTTCTAAAGTATTAAGCCAATCACTTATGTAATTAACTTTTAGTCTTATTTTCTAGTATAAAAGCATATAAGTTTATTAATTTACCTGTACTCTATAAATTTTATATATAAAGTATTTTTATTCTCTCAAATTTAATATTATAAATTTCAATTGGGATTTCTTCTTTGATCTTTCATTTTTTTTTAAATCTACAAATGTATGGAGTTTCAAAAATAATTGCTTTTTATTCTTCATTTTTTTTTAAGTGAGAGGAGGAGGAGATAGTGAGCCAGACTCCTGCATGTACCCTAACCAGGATCCACCTGGCAACCCTGTCTAGGGCTAATGCTGGAATCAATTGAGTTATTTTTACCCACTGCACCACCACAGGTCAGGCTTCAATTGAGCTATTTTTAATGCCTGAAGTTGATGCACTCAGACCAACCTAGCTATCCTCAGCGCCAGGGACAATGCTCAAACTATTAGAACCACTGGCTGTGGGAGGGAAAGAGGGAGGGAGCAGGGATAGGGGGAGAGGGAGAGAAGCAAATGGTCACTTCTCTTGTGTGCCCTGACCAGGGAGTAAACTCTGGACACCTGCATGACAGACTGGCATTTTATCACTGAGCCAACTGGCAGGGCCAATAATAATTTTTTTCCTTTCTTTTTAAATAAAAGTTAGAGCAGGGGAGGCAGAGAGATAGACTCCTGCATGTACCCTGACTGGATCCACCCAGCAAGCCCCCCAAGGAGTGATGCTCTTCCCATCTGGGGTGTTGCACCATTGTCTAGCAACCAAGCTATTTTTAGCACCTCAGGCAGAAGCCAGGGGAGCCATCCTCAGCAACTGGGGGCAATTTGCTTGAATCAATTGAGCCATGGCTGCAGGAGAGGGAGAGAGAGAGAGAAGCGGGAGGAGTGGAAAAGTAGATGGTCACTTCTCCTGTGTGCTCTGACCAGGAATCTCACCTGGGACATCCACACTCCAGGCCAATGCTCTACCATTTAGTCAACTGGCCAGGGCCTAATAGTCATTTTAAAATTGATTTCTAACTTAATTGTAATATGGTCAGAGAATGAGATCTGTATGATAGCATTTTTTTTCAATTTTTAATAAGACACAATGGCCTAAATCAAAATTTTCTTAAATCGTCTGTGTATGTTTGAAAAATATGTATGTCCTTAAAATACTAGGTGTAGAGTTCTATATATGTTTCTTAGAAAATGTTCATAGTATCAAAGACATTTCTGCAATGACTGGTTATTCTTGGATGTCTTTTTTTAAAATTTCAAATGTTTCTCTTATTAATTTTAATGGGGTGACATTAATAAATCAGGGTACATATGTTCAAAGAAAACATCTCCAGGTTATCTTATCATTCAATTGTGTTGCATACCCATCACCCAAAGTTAAATTGTTCTCTGTCACCTTCTATCTGGTTTTCTTTGTGCCCCTCCCCTCCCCCTCTCCCTCCTTCTCCTCCCTCCCCCAACCCGGTAACCACCACACTCTTGTCCGTGTCTCAAAAATAGGGAACGCTTCATGAATTTGCGTGTCATCCTTGCGCAGGGGCCATGCTAATCTTCTCTGTATCGTTCCAATTTTAGTATATGTGCTGCCGAAGTGAGCACTGGATGTCTTTTCATATGTAAGAATTCTATACACAAAATGTTTCCTGTCCTCTCAAAATTCTTATGATGCAGACTAATTCCAATATAATGGTATTGGGACGTGGGGGATTGGGGAACTAATTAGGTCATGAGGGTGTAGCTCTCATGAATGGGATTAGCGCCTTATTAAAGAGGCCCCAGAGAGTTCCCTATTCCTTTGACCAAGTGAAGAACAGTGAAAAGACAGATGTCTATAAACCAGGAGGCAGCCACTTACCAGACAATAAATCTGTTGACACCTTGATCATAGACTTCCTAGCCTCCAGAACTGTAAGAAATATACTTCTGTCATTTGTAAACCACTTAGTCAATGAAATTTTGTTTAAGAAGCCTGAATGAACTAAGAAAAGCATGAAGTATTAAAAAGCTGACTGGATATTCTTTATGCATAAATGGGGCTTGTTGACTTGGCATTCAGTGTTGGGTGATTGCTTATGGACCCAGACAGTTCATTATGGATTCCTCAGATGTCACTATTCTGCCTTTCTAATCTATCTTCTAAAATTATGGACATTTGTTTGCTATTATCTCCTCTTCTGTCTGTACTTTTTTCCCTTTGAGTTTATAAACTTTTCACTCCTTTACTTTCATTAAAAAAATTTTTTTTAATTGATGTTGTTATCCTGAAGCACAGAGGTTGCTGGTTCAATCCCCGGTCAGGGAATGCACAGAAGCAGCTTGATGTTCTTGTGTCTGTCTCTCCCTGCCTCTCTCTCTCTCTCTTAAAAAAAAAAAAAAGAAAGAAAAAAAAGAATTTTTTTTATTGATGTGCATGTGCATTCAGAAAAGTGACCAGAAATATGCAACCTGAACACACATGTAAACCAGCACTCAGATTAAGAAATACGTCATTGTCAGCACTTTGTGAGCCTCCCCATGTTCTCCTCCAGTCATTTCTCTACTAAGAGTAATGTCTTGCCTGACCAGGCGGTGGCGCAGTGGATAGAGCGCCGGACTGGGATGTGGAAGAATTCAGGTTCAAGACCCTGAGCTCGCCAGCTTGAGCACGGGGCCATCTGGCTTGAGCAAAAGCTCATCAGCTTGGACCCAAGGTCGCTGGCTCCAGCAAGGGGTTGCTCGGTCTGCTGAAGGCCCGCGGTCAAGGCACATGTCAGAAAGCAATCAATGAACAACTAAGGTGTCGCAACGGCAACGAAAAACTAATGATTGATGCTTCTCACCTCTCTCCTTTCCTGTCTCTGTCCCTATCTATCCCTCTCTCTGACTCTCTCTCTCTCTGTTCCTGTAAAAAAAAAAAAACAAAACAGGCCTGACCTGTGGTGGCACAGTGGATAAAAGCATCAACCTGTAACACTGACGTTGCCGGTTCAAAACCCTGGGCTTGCCTGGTCAAGGCACATATGGGAATTGATGCTTCCTGCTCTTCCCCTTTCTCTCTCTTTCTCTCTCCTGTATTTCTAAAAATGAATAAATAAAATCTAAGAAAAATTAAAAAAAAAAACCAATAAATGACATTGACATGAGCAGATGTTTAAAAAGAAAAAAAAGAGTAATGTCTTCTAACTACTGCTTTGGTAGTTTCCAGCTTAAGGCTAGTACAAAATATGGGTATGAACACTTTCTATATATATCCTTTTTAAAAAATATTTATTGATTTTAGAGAAAGAGGGACAAAAGCAGGAAGGGAGGAAGGAGCGGGAAGCATCAACTTGCAGTTATCATATGTGCCTTGACTAGGCAAGCCCTGGGTCTTTGGGTCTTGAACCAGTGACCTCAGCATTCCTGCTCCACCACAGGTCAGGCTATACATATCCTTTTAGTAAACATATGGAAACATTTCTGTTGGGTATAAACCTAGAAGTGAATTTGTTGGGATAAAGACTTTGCATATATTCAGCTTTAGCTGATACGGTACTAATCAAACAGTTCAAAAAAGTGATTGTACCAATTTATGTTCCCTTCAGCAGTGTATTAGAAGTTCAGTAGCCCCACAATCATGCCAATACTTGATCTTTTCTGTTTTGTTTTGTTTTCATTTTAGGCTTTTTGGTGGGTATGTAATGGTATCTCATTGTGGTTTTAATTCTTTGCATCATTTCTTTACATTTAAAAATATTTTATTTCTTGATTTCAGTGAGAGGAAGGGAGAAAGAGAGAGAGAGAGAGAGAGGAATATTGATCTGTTCCTGTATGTGCCCTGACTGCAGATGGAACCAGCAACCTCTGTACTTTGGGACAATGCTCTAACCAATGGACCTATCCGGCCAAGGCCCTTTTTGTTTGTTCTGTATGTATTTCAGGATTGAGCAGATTAATATGAAGGGGGTAAATACTCTATCTATATCTGCCAGAAATTTCCCCATTATCGGTACTTATCTAATGGAACTTAGAACCCTCTTCCTGTTCTGGAGGGAATATACTGTGATATAGGGGATGAGGGCAACAAGCTTTGCAATCAGACATACGGAGATTTGATTCCCAGCTCCAATGCTTACTTGCTTTGTCACCTTGAGAAGTTTATTTAACCTTCCCAATTTTATGTAAAATGGCACTAAAAATAGTACTGCCTTACTAGGTTACTGTGAACATTATATGAAATAAAATATGTAAAATGCTTTGCAGAGTTCTGAGCTTACTGTGATCACATACTCAACTTTTGGCAGCTATTATTGTACCTTATATTGTTTATGCACATCTCATCTCTCCTTCTGATTTATACATTCTATGACAAAGCAGTAGTGCACAGCACACATTTGCTACCCTACATATAACAGCTGCTGGTCAAGACTGGTTGAATGAACGATTTTAAATATAAACGGAAGGCATTGTGATTGTTCTAAAAGATGGCAGAAATTATTATAATGGCTATAGTACAAGTGCACTGCTAATGAGTAATACATTATTTAAACAAGTGTCTCTCCTATATACCGTCATTATTTAACAGTTAAGTAAACACTGCTGCAGTAGAGAAACACTACTGGGGCTAATTAGTAATGACAATTAGACGTCCCATATTGCATTTGTGAGGGTTCCAGGAGCTTCCCCCTTTAAAACCAAAATCAAAACAAACAAAAATTTCACCCCAGAAACAAAAATAAAAACATCACTTCTCTGAGAAGACGTTAAGCCTTGCAAATGTTAACAGATCCTTTGTTCAGCAGTGGAGAACCTGGGGAGGCAACGGCTACCCCAACAGCTTCCGTACAAGATGGCGTTGCCCATTTGTACACCCCCGCTGGAATTACGTCCTCTTATGACTTAGTCCTTTGCAGGAACGGAAGTGGTGTCGATCCTAGTGGATCCGGGTGGGTGCGCGCAGGTGGCCACGGAGGTTCCAGTTCTTCAGCGTGGGGTGCCGCAGGTGTTCGGGTGGGATCCAGGCAGCAGGTAAGCGAAGATCAAGGGCTTGCGAGGCCTTTCAGCCAGCTCGGGCGAGGGGCAGAAGGGGTTCCACTTGGGATTGAGGAGAGGGCTCTTGGAGCTGGTGATGTCACCGTGTGCGGGGGCGACTGATTGCGGGGACTCGGCCGTCCCATAGCGACTTGGCCCTGCCCCTCTCCCCGCCCCACAGAGCTGCTTCCTCCGACGGCTCGCGGGCGGAGGGGGCGGTTCAGTACCCGGTGCGTGGCCCCCCACGCCCTCCCCGGACTCGCATCCCTCCTTAAGACACTGAGAAACCCTCGGTGCTTCTTGACCCAGTAACAAGGAAGAACCATCTGCTACACCTGGCACAACTCCTTGGAGGTTGCGTGTTCCCCGCGTTCGGTTACACTTCCCTCCCCTCGATTCGTGGGGACTTGCCCCCGCCCCCATGTTACCACCCTTTTCCTTCGGCCACTCTCGCAGCTTCGGGCCTTGCCGGGGAGGCGTCTGTTGCTTTTTTTGCGTCCCTGGGATAGATCAAAATTAGAACGTTAATGATTATTTATTACAAAATTGATACCTGCTTATTAAAATATAAACAAACCCAAACCCTGAGAAGCTTTTGACAATCTAGCGGATGCAAACGTACTAGTCTCTTAGATACCCACTCCTTTATTAAACACTAAATTAACTATATCATATTTTTTAGTTATAAGGATGGAAGGAACTACATTGAAAGGTTTTGTTAATTACCAGAATTAGGAAGTGCGGGAGAAAGGAGGGGTTTTTCTTTGTTTGAGAGTTTGAGAAAGGAGGTTTAATGGGGGAAGGAATGATTAATTTTGGTCAAGTTGAGCTTGACTTAATAATGCTCTATTCTCTATTAGTTGTAGTCCATGCAAAACAGTGATGAAAAAATTTTTAAATTTTTATTTATTGATTTTAGACAGAGAACAAGGGAGAGAGAGAAACGTCAATTTGTTGTTTCACTTATTTATGAATTCATTGGTTGATTCTTATATCAGCCCTGACCTGGGATCAAAACTACTACCTTGGCAAATGGGGACGGTGTTTTAACCAACTGAGCTACCAGGCCAGGACATTGATGAAGAACAAAAAAAAAATATTTTAAAGAAGGGTGATATTACAGCAGCAAAACTTTAATCCAGAGCAAAAAGCTATTGGCTTTCCAGAGTTAGATTTTTGACTGAGAATTGGCAGAAATCAGTCCCAAATAGTCACTTAATTTTGTTTCTTTCCTCTGTGTGCTCTCTCTCTCTCTCTCTCTCCATATATATATACACACACTTGGGAAAAGAACATATACTCTTCTTTCGCATGTAGTTTTTGCGAACTGTGACAAAGTGATTAATAAATTAGCCTCCAGACCCAGTCTTCTTTTTTTTTATTATTTAGAAATTAAGTTTAATGGGATGACACTGATCAATAAAAGTACATAGGTTTCAGGTAGACATTCTATAACATTTGAACTATTGCATTGTGTGACCATTACCCAAGGTCAAATCATTTTCCATCACTGTATATTTGATCCTCTTGACTCCCTTCCCTTCTAATAACCAGTTTTATCAATATTCATGAGTCTCAGTTTTATATCCCACCTATCTGTAAATCATACAGTTCTTACTTTTTTCTGATTTACTTATTTCAGCTTAGTATAATCTTATCAAGGTCCATCCATGTTGTCATTAATAGCAGTATATCATCATTTCTTATGGCTGAGTAGTATTCTATTATATATATGACCACATCTTCTTTATCCAGCCCTCTATTGAGGGGCACTTTGGTTGTTGTTTCCATGTCTTGGTCACCATGAATGCTGCAATAAGCATGCAAGTGCACGTGTCTTTGCATACCAATGTTTCTGAGTTTTAATTTAAAAAATTTAATTAAAAATATATTTTTTAGATTTATTTATTCATGTTAGAGAGAGGAGGGTGGGGGAGGAGCAGGAAGCATCAACTCATATTTGCTTCCCATATGTACCTTGTGCCTTAACAGGGCAAGCCCAAGGTTTTGAATTGGCAACCTCAGTATTCCAGGTCAGTGCTTTACCCACTGTACCACCATAGGTCAGGCACAGTGTTTTTGAGTTTTTGGGTAGATACCCAGTAGGGGCATTGCTGGGTTATATGGTAGCTCTATTCTTAATTTTTTGAGGAACTGTCATACTGTTTTAATTTTTTTTTTTAATTCATTTTAGAGAGGAGACAGAGAGAGAGAGAAAGAGGGGAGGAGCTGGAAGCATCAACTCCCATATGTGCCTTGACCAGACCAGTGCAGGGTTTTGAACTGGCGACCTCAGTGTTCCCAGGTCGACGCTTTATCCACTGCACCACCACAGGTCAGGCCATACTGTTTTAAATTTTTAAACAGAATAGATTCTTTTTTACCTGTCTCTTTTCATTTCTGTTTTTCTTTCTTTGATCTTTTGCCCCAAAGTAAGAACTGTTACCTGTTGGGTTGGGTTTTTCTATTTCTTTTTCTTTGTATTTATTGACAGGTGTTTGTCTATATAAGATATATTTGTGTTAAGTTTTTACAAATGCATATTTTACAAATATGTATTGTACTTACTCAACAACTTGACCTTTTGTGCTTAAACATGGGTCCTAGGCCATGGGGGCGTTGCTCAGTTGGTTAGAACATCATTCAAATGTGCCAGGGTCTTGGGTTTGATTTCCAGTTGGGGCACATACAAGAATCAATCAGCCTGACCAGGCAGTGATGCAGTGGATAGAGCATCGGACTGGGATGCGGAAGACCCAGGTTCGAGACCCCAAGCTTGCCAGCTTGAGCGCGGGCCCATCTGGCTTGAGCAAAAAGCTCTCCAGCTTGGACCCAAGGTCGCTGGCTCCAGCAAGGGGTTACTCGGTCTGCTGAAGGCCCGCAGTCAAGGCACATGTGAGAAAGCAGTCAATGAACAACTAAGGTGTTGCAACTGCAATGAAAAACTAATGACTGATGCTTCTCACCTCTCTCCATTCCTGTCTGTCTGTCCCTATCTATCCCTCTCTCTGACTCTCTCTCTGTTCCTGTAAAAAAAAAAAAAAGAATCAATCAATGAATGCATAGATGGGTGTAACAACAAATCATTGTCTCTTTCTCTCCATTTCTCTCTCAAATCAACCAATAAATAAAAATTATTTTAAAAATAAGTCTTAGAACTTTTTCTTTGTATTAGAGTTCTGCCTTATTCTTTCCACTTACTCTATAAATTCCATAGAATGTTAAGATTCTCTAGTATGTGAGATTCCGTAGATTACTTATAGTTTTTCACTGTTAGACACAGTGTGGCATTGAAAATTCTTTCATGTGTCTATGTGCCCATGTGAGCATGTCTCAAGAGTAGACAACTGCAGGTGGAACTGCTAAGTGGGAGGATGCGGGCATTTTAATGTCATAGTAGTTATTAGTGAGATTATGTTTTCATGATTATTGGCTAGTTGTATTTCCTATTTTAAGAAATGTCTAATTGCTATTGGGTTGTTTTTCTTATATGTATATAGGAGTGTTTTATATATTCTGGGTAATAATCTTTTATCACTTCTGTATGTTTTAAGTATTCATCCCCAACTCAGTGCTTTTTAAAATTGTTGCTTGTCTGCCTGACCAGATGGTGGCGCAGTGGATAGAGCGTCGGACTGGGATGTGGAGGACCCAGGTTCGAGACCCCAAGGTCGTCAGCTTGAGCGCGGGCTCATCTGGTTTGAGCAAGGCTCACCAGCTTGAGCCCAAGGTCGCTGGCTTGAGCAAGGGGTCACTCGGTCTGCTGTAGCCCCACGATCAAGGCACATATGAGAAAGCAATCATTGAACAACTAAGGAGCTGCAACGAAGAATTAATGTTTCTCATCTCTCTCTCTCCCTTCTTGTCTGTCTGTCCCTATCTGTCCCTCTCTCTGACTCTCTCTGTCTCTGCCACAAAAATAAAATAAAATAAAATTGTTGCTTGTCTTTAGCCATCTTTGTTGAACCAAAGTTTTACATTTTATGTTTAAGTATAGCAATCTTCTACTCTAGCCAGAGTACAATCTCTATTTTGTACTTTCTGGCTATCATTCCCTACCCCGATGGTCCTCAAATGAGAGCTGTTTTGCCTTCTAGGGGCCAGTTGGCAATGTCAGAAGACATTTGTTTGGTTTTCCTTTGGGATGTTGGTGCTGGCATCCAGTGGGTAGAAGCCAGGGATGCTGCTACACATCCTACAATGGACAGGACAGCCCTCCACAACAAAATACTTTTCTGCCCTAAAATGTCAGTAGTGTTGAGGTTTAAAACCCAGCTTTACCCTGAGATGCAGCACGGGTTTCTCCTGTATTTCTTCCTGTGAGTTCTTATGTTTGAGTTTTTCTTCAATTTCTATCTCTCTCTCTCTCTCATTGTGTATGGTGTGTACATACTTTTATTTTTCTGAGCAGTGTCACTAAATAGTCAGTCCCTTCTTGACCCATTAATCTCAAGTGCCAGATGTATCATGTACACATAAAGTCTGTTTCTGGATTTTCTTCTGTTCCATGGCCCAATTTTCTTTCTTTCTTTCTTTTTGAGACAATTTTTAGAAGAGTTTATATGACCCAAAATAGATGGAGGAAAAATTATGACATATGCCAGGGAGCAAGATCTCAAATGTTTTGCAGTTTCTTTTGTGCATTTGAGATTAAGGAGGGAAGGATGATTACATGAATGTGGATGTTGGGGAAAGCCCCCAAAAATCTAAATTCAGGATGAATTCCAAAGAACTGACACATACATAGCCTTATCTAAATTCATAAGAGCCTAATAGGAGAAATTTACATATATGGGCAAAGCAGCTGCTCCATGGTGGTAGGCCAGGCAAAATCCACACCCTCCCCAGAACAGGGTCCCTTTTTATAGGGGGTTAATAGCAAAATCATGTGGTAGTTAGCCACATAGACCACCAGAAAGAACAATGCATTTCTAAGTTAAAAGATAACATCAGGCAGTTATTCCTCTCTATACATTCATTAACCTCCCTCCTGTCTGAGCCAATCAGCCCAGTGTGAGGTAGCAGAGAGCACAGGGACTGCAGCATTCCCCAGACGCCTTTGCTGCTGGAGCCATATTGCAACTCTAAAGTGAGTTCCTCTACAGTGGGAGAAAGCAAGGCAGGGATTGGATTACCTCTTGCAAGCTTTAGAAGGAGGGATTTGAAAGGATGGTCAGGTCTAAAAGGAATGGTCTAGGTTTGTCCCATTCTATCATCCCCTTTCCCTCTGTCCTCTTTTCCTCTGGTCCCTTTGATCCCTCCTCTGTCTCAATTCCATTCCTCAGTTCTCACTGTTCCTTGGATTTCTCAAATGAGTTAGGTCATATGGAGGGGAGGGTGCTGTAGGGGGGGCAAGGGAGATGTTGAGGGGAATATGGGGGGTGCATTCGGGGTGACCCTAGAATCTATGTAAACACAATTAATTAAATAAAAAGTAAATTTTTAAAAAGGAAGGGTCTAAAAGGGGGCGTTTCAAAGGTGTGTTAACCCAGATCTACAGAAACACAGAGAAGGCTTACTTAAGGCAAAGATTAGCCTTTTGGTAAAGAAGTAATATGTTTATATCTCAAAAGTAAAGGGAAAGAAAGCTCCTCTTAGAAGGACTTTGGTTTCATAAAGCCAATATTTATAAGACATTTGAGATGAATAGGGGAGGTTTAGGGGTCATAAAATGAATTGGCGTGCTTTGAATTGTTTCTGTAGCCACAGCTCTGGTCCTATAAAGACTGCATTTGGAAAACAAGGACAGCTATTTGTAATACCTCAAGAATTGGGTTGCTACCGTTTAGACAAAAGACTGACAAATCCATCCACTTGTTGGAATATATTTTTTTCATCTGGGTACATTTCTTATCAAGCTCTGACATTAGCTTCTAATTTGACCAATTTTTTTTTAAGATTTATTTATGAATTTTAGAGAAAGTAGAGAGAAAGAGAGAGAAAGGAAAGGAAGAGACATGGGAAGCATCAACTCATGTAGTAGTTGCTTCTCGTATGTGCCATGACCCGGCAAGCCCGGGGTTTCGAACTAGTGACCTCAGAGTTCCAAATCGACGCTCTATCCATTGTGCCACCACAGGTCAGGCTGGCCAAATTTTTTATTAAAAACCTTATTAAATCATTTCAAATATCTTGTCAGGTTTCAGCTGGGAAAAACAGTAAATATTTCTAGTGGTATTAAACAATTGTGGGCCCAAGAAAGGCTGCAACTTTTACTGTGTCCCAAGATCTGAGTCACTTCCAAAGATAACCGAAAGCCATTGGTCTCTCCCTGGCCAGATACTTGGTTGGTTAGAACTTCTTCCGTAAGTGCAGAGGTTGCTGGTTGGATCCCCAGTCAGGGTATATACGGGAGCAGATCAGTGTTCCTGTCTCTCTCTTCCCTGCTTCTCTCTAAAAATCAATAAAATAAACATTTTTTAAAAAATTAAGTTTGTACATTATTTTTAGTATTTATGTAAGATAATCTCTATTTTAAAACTGGGGTAATTATAGTGCCTTCTGCAGAGGGTTGTTGAAAGGATTAAATAAGTAATGTACACGTGAGTGTGTATAACATGTAGAGTGCTGGCACATGATCTGTGCTCTATAAGTGAGGTTGTTATAAAATGTCTGCTCTTTCAGTCTTCTGCTGTATCTTCAGTAAAGTTTTCTATTTTTCTCCATATTGATTTTTCACATTTCTTGTCCAGTTTATACCTGGTTTGTCTGTGTATATGTCGTTGTTGTTTTGTGCAGTTTTAAAATAGTGAATAGCCATTCTGTTGGGAACCATGGTTCTTACTCGTTTTGTCTTCTTTTGCCTGGATTTGGATATTCTTCCATCTTGGCTCTACTGTTGTGAGTCCTCTAATGGGTGCCCCTGTCTCTAGCCTGGCCCCCCAGTCTGGCACTCACACTGCCATACAGTGCTCTTTAAAATATGAGTCTGACCTGACCTGTGGTGGCATGGTGGATAAAACATCGGTCTGGGATACTGAGGTTGCCGGTTCAAAACCCCGGGCCTGCCTGGTCAAGGCACATATGGGAGTTGATGCTTCCTGCTCCTCCCCCTGTTCTCTCTATCTCTTTCCTCTCTCTCTTTCTTTCTCTCTCTCTCTCTCTCTCCTCTCTCTAAAAGTGAATAAATAAAATCTAAAAATATAATAAAATAAATCCCTTTTAAAAAAATATATGAGTCTGATCCTGTCACCTCTTATTAGTCTGATATTGGCTCTATTGCCTGTAAAGTTTTGTCTTATGGGGTAATATAAGCCCCCTCATGACTTGACCTGTATCTTCTCTTTCCAGCATCATCTCTGTTTTCTTTTTTTTAATTTAATTTTATTCATTTTATAGAGGAGACACAGTCAGAGAGAGAGAGAGAGAGAGAAAGGGGGGAGGAGCTGGAAGCATCAACTCCCATATGTGCCTTGACCAGACCAGTGCAGGGTTTTGAACTGGCGACCTCAGTGTTCCCAGGTCGAGGCTTTATCCACTGCGCCAACACAGGTCAGGCACATCTCTGTTTTCTTACTTGCACATTATGCTTTAGCCTAGCACTGTCCAGTAGAAATATAATATCAACCTTGTAAATAAAGTTTTCTAGTAGTTACATGAAAAATACAAAAAGAGCCTGACCAGGCGGTGGCGCAGTGGATAGAGCATCGGACTGGGATGCGGAAGACCCAGGTTCGAGATCCCGAGCTCGCCAGCTTGAGCGCGGGCCCATCTGGCTTGAGCAAAAGCTCGTCAGCTTGGACCCTAGGTTTCTGGTTCCAGCAAGGGGTGGCTCAGTCTGCTGAAGGCCCGCGGTCAAGGCACATATGAGAAAGCAATCAGTGAACAACTATGGTGTCGCAACGGCAACGAAAAACTAATAATTGATGCTTCTCACCTCTCTCCATTCCTGTCTGTCTGTCCCTGTCTGTCCCTCTCTCTGACTCTCTCTCTGTCCCTGTAATAAAAAAAAACAAAAAGAACAATAAAACAAAAAGAAACAAGGTAAACTTTGATAAGATGTTTTATTTAACCCTTACATCCAAGATAATTTCAACATAGATATAAAAAAGTCAATATGGAATTCTTAGAGATAGAAAGTACAACAGAGTTACAGGGGTAGGAGGTTGTTTAATGTGTACAGAGTTTCTGTTTAGGACAAGGAAGTTCTGGAAATGCATAGTAGTGGTGATGCCTGCACAACATTGTAAATGTAGTTAATGTGACTAAATTGTACACTTAAAAATAGCTACAATGGGCCTGACCAGGTGGTGGCGCAGTGGGTAGAGCGTCGGACTGGGATCTGGAAGACCCCGGTTCGGAGCTCGCCAGCTTGAGCGCAGGCCCATCTGGCTTGAGCAAAAGCTCACCAGCTTGGACCCAAGGTCGCTGGCTCCAGCAAGGGGTGGCTCAGTCTGCTGAAGGCCCGCGGTCAATGCACTTGTGAGAAAGCAATCAATGAACACAATGAACAACTAAGGTGTTGCAACGGCAACGAAAAACTACTGATTGATGCTTCTCACCTCTCTTTGTTTCTGTCCCTGTCTCTGACTCTCGCTCTGTCCCTGTAAAAAAAAAAAAAAAAAAGCTACAATGGTAAATTTTGTGTTACATATTTTTTTACTAGAATATGGTCACCTTAAGCCCTGGCCAGTGGCTCAGTGGAAAGAGTGTCAGCTAGGCATATGGACGTCCTGGGTTCGATTCCTGGTCAGGGCACACAGGAGGAGCAACCATCTGCTTCTCTCCCCCTCCCTGTCCCCGTTCCCTTTCTCTTCTCTGAGCACTGAGGATAACTTGGTTGGTCCAAGCGCATCAGCCACAGGCATAAAAATAGCTTGGTACTGGAGCATTGGCCCCAGACAGGGCTTGCCAGGTGGGTCCTGGGGTGCATGCGGGAGTCTGCCTCACTATCTCCCCTCTTCTCACCATAAAAAAAGTCACCTTAAAAAATCAATATGATTGCTTCTTGGCTAAGATCAAGTGTAAAAAATCAATATAGAAATTATCAAGATATTTTTACTTCTTTTCTTAGTAAGTCTTCAAAATTCGCTATTTTACACTTGCAGTACGTGTTAAATTTGCTTGGACGTTTCCACCTGTGCCATGATGCTTCGTGCCTTTTGTATCCTTGCACATACTGTTCCTTATGCCTGTAGTGCCCTTCTCCTGTCTGCCTGTGTACCTGGAGAACTTTTGCTCATCTTGTAATACTCGGGTGTTCCTCTCAGCAGCATTTTTCTAAATAATAACCTCACCCTTTCCTCTTTTCCCTCCCTGTACTTTTGTGTTTGCTTCTGTGGTTGATGTTGTCTCACTGTATTATAACTTGTTCATTACATGTATTTCTTCTTTTCTGAATTTTTGAAAGCAAATTGTGCCTTTTAACTCTTTTTACCCAGAGTCTAGCATAATGTCTGGTTTATTGAGTGCTACTTACACGTTTGCTGAATGAGCCCTTTGACTGGAGAAAACCTACACAAAACCACTCCATATAAAAATGAATAAGTTTTATGAATGTTTCCAAGAATTTCCTCTTATGCAATTTTTCTGTGAGGCATTTTCCATGGGCCACACATGATAAAGAATAAGTCAGGAACCTGACTGTGCACCTGGGAACTCCGCATCTGAAGGAGCTCTTCTCAATGAAAGCAAATCAATCATTTGTTTCTTAATGTTTTCCTAATTATTTTTAATTTAGTAAAAGTAACGGAGGCAGAGAGACAGACTCTGACATGTGCCCCGACCAGGATCCACTCAGTAAGCACACTAGGGGATGATGCTCTGCCCATCTGGGGCATTGCTCTGTTGCTCAGCAACCGAGCTTTCTTTAGTGCCTAAGGTAGAGGCCATGGAGCCATCCTTAGCGCCAGGGCCAGCTTGTTCCAATCAAGCCATGGCTGTAGGAGGAGAAAAGAGAGAGAGAGAAGTGAGAGGGGAAGGGGTAAAGAAGCAGATGGGCACTTCTCCTGTGTACCCCGACTGGGAATCAAACCTGGGACATCCACATACCAGGCCGACACTCTACCACTGAGCCAAACAGCTAGGGCCTCTAATTTCTTTTTCTTCTTTTCCAAGTGAGAGGAGGAGAGATAGAGAAACAGACTTCCACATGCGCCCCGACTAGAATCCACCCAGCATCCTGTCTGGGGTCCATGCTTTGCCCATCTGGGGCCATGCTCACAATTGAGCTATTTTTAGCACCTGAAATGGAGGCCAGGGAGCCATCTTCAGCACCTGAGGCCCACTTGTTTGAACCAATGGAGCCATGGCTGCAGAAGGGGAAGAGAGAGAGAAAAGGAGAAGGGGAGGGGTGGAGAAGCAGATGGTTGCTTCTCCTGCGTGCCCTGACCAGTAATGGAACTCAGGACATCTGCATGGCAGACTGACACTCTACTACTGAACCAACCAGCCAGGACCATCTTTTTCTAATTTAACTTAACCTCATTTTAATAGTATTAGATGTGGTGATAGTGTGAAATGCAGAAATAAATTTTAAAATGAATTAATAAAAACACATCAGAAGATATTTTCTTTGAAAACAAAAATTTACTTTTCTATACAAAGTCATGTTTAAATTGAGAAGGAAGGCACAATCAAGATGCAAATTTGTGCCTGACCAGGCAGTGGTGCAGTGAGTGGATAGAGAGTCGGACTGCGATGTGGAAGACCTAGGTTTGAAACCCTGAGGTGACTGGCTTGAGTCCAAAGGTCGCTGACTGGAAACCCAATGTTGTTGGCTTGAGCCCAAGGTTGCTGGCTTGAGCAAGGGGGTCACTCACTCTGCTATAACCCCCTGGTCAAGGCACATATGAAAAAGCAATCAATGAACAAGCAATCAATGAACAACTAAGATGCCACAATGAAGAATTGATGCTTCTTACCTGTCTCCCTTCCTGCCTGTCCCTTTCTCTCTCTCTCTCTCTCTCTCTCTCTGTCTCTGTCATAAAAGATGCAAATCTTGTCTCAAAGAATGAAACATTTGGTTGAAAAACAAGATGAAACTTAAAAGAAAGTTTGTAAAGGTTTAGATTTAAATGCAAAATATAGCCTGACCACGCGGTGGTGCCGTGGATAGAGCATTGGACTGGGATGCGGAAGACCCAGGTTCAAGACCCCGAGGTTGCCAGCTTGAGCGAGGGCCCATCTGGCTTGAGCAAAAGCTCTCCAGCTTGGACCCAAGGTCACTGGCTCCAGCAAGGGGTTGCTTGGTTTGCTGAAGGCCCGCAGTCAAGGCACATGTGAGAAAGCAATCAATAAACAACTAAGGTGTCGCAATAGCAACAAAAAACTAATGATTGATGCTTCTCATCTCTCTCCATTCCTGTCTGTCTGTCCCTATCTGTCCCCCTCTCTGACTCTCTCTCTGTCTCTGAAAAGAAAAAAATTAAATGCAAAATATAAACCACAAATATATAAAATGGGGAACTCAATTTGGTGTCAGTGAATTTTAATTTACCGTAGCTTTATATGGCCTATTAGTGTGATTCTACTACTCAAAAGCATATTTCATACAGCATTAATAAAATATAGGTAAAATAGGTAATAGTATCAGTATAGCCCACACCAATCAGATCATGTCTCAAAGATCGAATGCAGACCTGGGTGTCACATTTTAAACGATACCTTGACAAACATGGGGCTCTTTAAAAAGGATGTGGCCATAGTTGTGAGAGGTCTATAAACTAGGTCATAGGAAGACTGGTTTGGTTAAGTAGAATGTATAAGGGGAGGCATAAGAGCTATCTTCACATATTTCACAAGCTTTCAGGAGGTAGTCAACACTTTTGCCATTTCAGAGGCCAGACTGAGCATCAAAGAGAGCAATTTCTATGTAGCAAACTTTTATAGACTATAAGGATTTTTCAACAAAAATGCCTCTTAAGGTAATGAACTCTGTTCCTAGAATTCAGGTAGAGATCAGGTCAGAGACCAGATAGAGATCTGTCAGGATTACCGTGGAAAGGATTCTTGAATTGTGTAGGAGCTGAATTTGGCTCCTAAATTTTGACACTATAATTCTTTGTTTTCCTCTAATAGAAGGTCTGTGACTTACAGAACCCCAGTAGTAGTAGTAACTAACATTTACTGAACATGAATGTGTTAGCCAATATGTTGAGTGAAGTATATTGATCATCTTACTTAAGCCTCATAATAATTGTACCTCGTAGGAACTCTTTCCTATTTTACCAATGAGGACTCAGGCTTAGAGAAGGCTAGTGAATTGCCTAAGTTTATATAGCTAGCAAGTAGCAGAGGCTGGATTTGAACCCAGGGTGTAACTCTAAGGCCCATATTGTTATCCTCTACCTTATATGGCTCTCTGAACACTCTAACATATTTATTTAATTCATTGAATATTATTTATTTCAGGATCATAATCATATTTCTTAAATGTTAAGTGAGATATTTTGCCTATTCCTAAGAAAGTACCATCTTAAACTTGTATTTTTTTAATTATGAATATATAAAACTTGCATAGAATTAAGAAATTATTCATAATTATTACTTGTAATAATTTTTTCTAATCCTACTACCCTTCAGTAACCACTATTCCTATGTACAGTTATGCACCCCTTGATGGAGATAATGTTCTGAGAAATGTGTGTTACACGACTTCATTGCGTGTCAGCATCGTAGTGCACTTACACAACCTAAATGGTATATGGCAAAGCCTATTACTCCTAGATTACAAACCTCTACAGCCTGTTACTGTACAAAACAACATGAAATTAAATCAAGCACAAGACAAAGTGATGGCAATCAAGAGACATAATAAACACACGATATATGAGGCAGCTGCTTGCACAACATGGCATACTGTTTTATAGCAAACTTTTTAAAATAAATAGAATGCAGTATAAAATAATAATAGAAAGTATAGTATATTAAATACATAAACCAGTGGCATAGTTGTTACATCAAGTATGATGTACTGTACATAATTGTATGTGCTGTACTTTCTGTGACCAGCAGCAGTAGGTGTGTTTACACCAGCGTCACCACAAACATGTGAGTAATGTGTTGTGCTATGACATTATGATGGCTACAATGTCACTAGCAATAGGAACCAAAATGTCGTGATGCAGCACGTGACTATATTTAACGGGTGTCTGTCAGTTTTCTTTTGCTTGGCTGGCTTTACTTGTGTACATTATCCTATCGACCCTGTGGACATTTCAGTTTACAACCTCCTCCTGAGCATCTTGGATCTCTCTGAAGGTTCTGTCCTTTCCCTTTGGAGTCCCCTTTTCCCTTTGTACACCACCCTAGCTTACCTCAATAGCTGAGTCTGTTTGTGTGTGTGTGTGTGTGTGTGTGTGTGTGTGTGACAGAGACAGAGAGAGGGACAGATAGGGACAGACAGAAAGGAAGAGAGATGAAGCATTAATTCTTTGTTGTGGCACCTTAGTTGTTCAGTGATTGCTTTCCCATATGTGCCTTGATGGGGGGGCTACAGCAGACTGAGTGACCCCTTGCTCAAGCCAGCGACCTTGGGCTCTAGCCAGTGACCTTTGGGCTCAAGACAGTGATCATGGGGTCTTGTCTATGATTCTATGCTCAAGCTGGATGAGCCCACACTCAAACTGGCAACCTCAAGGTTTTTGTTTTGTTTTGTTTTACAGGGACAGAGAGAGAGAGGGGGATAGATAGGGACATACAGGAATGGAGAGAGATGAGAAGCATTAATCATCAGTTTTTTGTTGCGACACCTTAGTTGTTCATTGATTGCTTTCTCATATGTGCTTTGACCGTGGGCCTTCAGCAGACCTTGCTGGAGGCAGCAACCTTGAGTCCAAGCTGGCGAGCTTTTGCTCAAGCGAGATGGACCCGCGCTCAAGCTGGCGACCTCGGGGTCTCAAACCTGTGTCCTCCGCAACCTAGTCTGACACTCTGTCCACTGCGCCACCACCTGGTCAGGCCAATTTCAGGGTTTTAAACCTAAGTCCTGGCCTGAGCTGTGGTGGCGCAGTGGATAAAGCGTTGACCTGGGAACACTGAGGTCTCCAGTTCAAAACCCTGCACTGGTCTGGTTAAGGCACATATGGGAATTGATGCTTCCAGCTCCTCGCCCCTTTCTCTTCTCTCTCTCTCTCTCTCTCTCTCTCTCTCTCTCTCTCTCTCTCTCTCTCTGTGTGTGTGTGTGTGTGTCTCCTCTCTAAAATGAATAAAATAATAAGAAATTAAAAAAAAAAAAAAAGCTAAACCTAGGTCCTCTGCATCCCAGTCTGACGCTCAGTCCACTACACCACTGCCTGGTCAGGCAGCTGAGTCTGTTTCTATGGAAAACGACTGAGATTTCTGAAGCAGGAAGACCCACGTTTGCTTTGTTCCCCATTGCTCACACCTTCCACAGAAGTGAAAAATAACCCACCAATGATTAGATTTTTATTGAAAAGCAGAAATTTCTGTTCAATTGTTGTTAGCGATTATAGGTTAAAGTACAAACACCTTGAAGAGATCCATCAACAAAAAGTGATTCACTAACATATCAGTAAGTAGAAGTGAGAGTCTAGCTTATTCTGTTTTAGTTGATATGATTGTGTATGATTAAGAGAGCCCAGGGCAGCTGGTAGAGGGCAGGAGGGTTTTCTTGGGTGGGAATGGAGTTAGAGGTGGAGTAGAGAATGTATACACCTAAAAATTAAAATATCACTGTTCCATGTGGAAATTTGTGGCAGTCTTTTAGTTTGTAGGCACGTGGATTATAAATAGAACATGTTTTAGGGGAAACTTGTTTCCATATAGGTTTTAATTGTGTTTAAATATATTGTTACCATTTGTTTTGCAGATTGTGGGATTAGTGACATGCTTTCCTAAACAGCAAAATTGAAGATGTCTAAACACTTGGTGGCTTTGACAGTGACCACACTTCTTGGTGTGGCAGTGGGGGGGTTTGTCCTGTGGAAAGGCATCCAGCGCCGGAGGAGTAGGAGCCGTAAGACCCAGCAGCAGCAGCAGCAGCAGCAGCAGCAGCAGCAGCAGCAGCAGCAAGCTCAAGGCGAGAGAGAGCTGCCCCCTCCACAAGAGGACCAGCTGCACTCCAGTGCCCCCAAAGCCTCATGGGAGGAGAGGATTCTTGAAGCAAAGGTGGTGACAGTGTCTCAGGCGGCAGAGTGGGATCAAATCGAACCCTTGCTTAGGAGCGAATTAGCAAATTTTCCAGTACTTGGAATTGACTGTGAGTGGGTAAGTTAAAAAACAAAAATAAGCCTGACCAAGCGGTGGCGCAGTGGGTAGAGCATCGGACTGGGATGCGGAAGACCCAGGTTCGAGACCCCGAGCTCGCCAGCTTGAGCGCGGGCCCATCTGGCTTGAGCAAAAGCTCTCCAGCTTGGACTCAAGGTCACTGGCTCCAGCAAGGGGTTACTTGGTCTGCTGAAGGCCCATGGTCAAGGCACATGTGAGAAAGCAATCAATGAACAAATATGGTGTCACAACGGCAATGAAAAACTAATGATTGATGCTTTTCATCTCTCTCTGTTCCTGTCTGTCTGTCCCTATCTATCCCTCTCTCTGACTCTCTCTCTCTGTCCCTGTAAAAAAAAAACACCAAAAACAAATATCTGCTTTTCCATATTGGGACCTTGAATAGTTAGGTAAAAGATAAGATTAAAGAATTAGCTTGTTCTCAGCTCACTGGTAAGTAGATAGTGGCAGGAGAAGCTGCTTCTCAGAATAGGGGAGGGCTCATAGTCATAGGTTCTGGAGTCAGGCAGATGCATATGAGTTCCATTGTCACCAGTTATCACCCTGTGAACTTGGACATGCTACTTAAGTAAGTTTGAGCCCCAGTGCACTTGATTGTAATAGGGATGTAATTAATGCTGTCCCCTCCCAGGCTTTTCTAAGGACCTGGGTTGCCTCGCTAAGGGCTTTGGTGGCCTAGTTCTTCCTCCCTTCTCTCCTTCTCTCCTGTTTTCCAGCCACACTGGCTCTTCTTCCACATAACAGCCTTTGAACTTTTTCCTCTCACTAAAATGTTCTTTTCTCTTCATTTCTTTCTTATTTTGTGACCTTTTTTTGTGTGTCACCACCGTACAGAGGGCTTCCATGATTAACTCATCAAGGGTTGGCTTGGAAAAGTCGGGAAGCTTTTTCCTTGGTGGGGGAAAAGAGGCCTGCATCAGACTCAGTGGAATGAATGAACGGGCTCATCCCCTTGGCCCAACATCTCCTTCCTCTTCCGTACCGGATGTTCCTAGAAGCATCTCTTCCTCAATTCTGTGACTGGGATTTTACTCTCCTGCAGTGTTCCCTAGAATTGGATGCACAGATTTTAAATGTCAGCAGGCAGCGGCTAGGCTTTGGAGCTGCCACGGTGGCTTTTGCGAGAGTTGGTGTGCCTTATGGGGCTGTGTGGTATTTCTATATCGTTTTAGAAATATTTTGACTACCACCAATAGAAGAAAACATTAGTAAACAGCTTCAGTAGATTTGAGAAATTCACATTTGGCAAATACCTTAGTTATTTTAACCAGTGAAGTATAATTACAGCAGCAAGGTATTCCGAAGTGAATAGTTAGTAACAGTTATTGACTTAATAAGAATAGGGTTTCATTATTGCAGCAGATGTACGGAAAAGTTAAATAGGCACATAATCCCAAATCCACTTAACTTGACTTTCAGTATGTATTAAATTCCTGTTAGGTCCCTAGCTGGTGTCTCAGTGGCTAGAGTGTCAGTCTAGCATATGGATGTCCCAGGTTTGATTCCCTGTGAGGGCACACAGGAAAAGTGACCATTTGCTTCTCTCCTTCTTCCTCCCCCCTGTTCTCCCTCTTCTCCTCCCACAGCCAGTGGCTCTTTTGGTTCAAATGTGGCCCTGGGTGCTGAGGATAGCTCAGCTGGTCCAAGTGCATTAGCCTCAGGTGCTAAAAATAGCTTGGTACTCAAGCATTGTCCCCAGGTGGGTGTTGCCAGGTGGATCCTGGTTGGGGCACATGCGGGAGTTTTTCTCTCTACCTCCCCTCCTCTCACTTGGAGAAAGAAGAAAAAAGAAAAAAAGTAAGGAGGAGAGGGGGGACCCTGAGGATGTCATGGAAGCTCAGTGATAAGGGGTGCAGGAGAGGGAAGGTGATACAGTAAAGCAGGGGCATAGAGGCCCTTCTTTAGGATGAGGAGCCACAGAGCCGGGTGCCAGACAGAAAGTTTTCCTCTCTTGAGGAGTGACCCACTTTCTCTCCCCAGAGCACTCAGTAGGCTTTGGCCTGTGTTGCTCCTGCTGCAGCCCCAAACTCAAACAGGCCAGGGCACTGCTCCCTCCATTCCCAGAGAGTGGTCAATCTGTGTGGCTTGTTTTCTGCTGTTTTTGGAAGTGGTTCTACTAATTTAACCTCCCACTAAGACTATGTGAAAATTGCTTTGGCCCAGCACTGGTGGAATAGTGGATAGAGCATTGGAGTGCCAAAGTTGCCATTTGGATCCTTGAGTTGCCGGCTCGATCCCAAGGGCGAAGTCTCCACCCTGAGGATGCCAGTTCAAGCCCTGGTCAGGGCACGTATGAGAAGGAATCAATGGGTCCATGACTAAGTGCAACAGTGAATTGATGCTTCTTTCCCTCTCTTTCTCTTGTTTGCTCTCTCTAGTTCTCTCCCCCTCCTTTACTCCCTTTCCTCTCTCAAAAAAAAAAAAAAAAAAAAAAAATTGCTTTGTTGCCTGGCCAGGAGGTGGCACAGTGGATAAAGCATCGGCCTGGGGTGCTGAGGACCCAGGCTCAAAACTCCGAGGTTGTCGGCTTGAGCAAGGGCTCATCTGGCTTGAGTGAGGACTTATTCAGCTTGAGTGTGGGCTCACCGGCATGAGTGTGGGGTTGCCAGTTTGAGCATGTGATCATAGACATGACCCCATGGTCACTGCTTAAGCCCAAAGGTTGCTGATTTGAAACCTAAGGTCACTGGTTTGAGCCTAGGTTGCTGACTTGAGCAAGGGGTCATTGGGTCAGCAGAAACCCGCCTGGTCAAGGCACATATGAGAAAGCAATCAATGAATAACTGAGGTGCGTGCTGCATATGAGTTGATACTTTTCATCTCTCTCCCTTCCTGTCTCTCTGTCCCTGTTTGTCTCTCTCTCTATCTCTGTCCCCCTCTCTCACTCTCTCACTAAAAATATGCTGTGTCTTACATCCTCATAAATATTTGGTACTGTCAGATTTTTAAATTTCAGTCATTATCATGGGTGTGTAGCAATATTTTATTGTGGTTTTAATTTGCATATCCTTGTGAGATTATCTTTTTATATTTTATTTTCATTTAAATATATTTTATGAAGTATCTAAGTCTCACCTCTTTTTCCATTGAGTTGTCTTTTTCTTACTGATTTATAGGAATTCTTTATATGTTCTGGATATGAACTCTGTGAGTTAAATGTATTACATATATGTTTTCACCTACTCTGGGAATTGTCTTTACATTCTTTTTAAAATTTTGTTATTTTCCTTTTTATTAAATTTATTGGGGTGACATTGCTTAAGAAATTTATACAAGTTTTAGGTGCACAGTTCTACAACATGTCATCTGTACACTGTACTGTGTGTGCATCACCCCAAATCAAGTCTGTGTCCATCACCATTTATCCCCATATATCCCTTACATTCTTTTTTTTAATTTTTTTTTTTTTTTACAGGGACAGAGAGGGAGTCAGAGAGAGGGATAGATAGGGACGGACAGACAGGAACGGAGAGAGGTGAGAAGCATCAATCATTAGTTTTTTGTTGCCGTCACAACACCTTAGTTGTTCATTGATTGCTTTCTCACATGTGCCTAGACCGCGGGCCTTCAGCAGACCGAGCAACCCCTTGCTGGAGCCAGCGACCTTGGATCCAAGCTGGTGAGCTTTTGCTCAAGCCAGATGGGCCCACGCTCAAGCTGGCAACCTTGGGGTCTTGAACCTGGGCCTTCCGCATCCCAGTCGATCGCTCTATCCACTGTGCCACCGCCTGGTCAGGCTCCTTTACATTCTTTTAAAGTTGTCTTTTTCTTTTTTTTTTTTTTTTAATTTTTTTTTTTTACAGAGACAGAGTCAGAGAGAGGGATAGATAGGGACAGACTGACAGGAACAGAGAGAGATGAGAAGCATCAATTATCAGTTTTTGCTGCCGTTGCGACACCTTAGTTGTTCCTTGATTGCTCTCTCACATGTGCCTTGACCGTGGGCCTTCAGCAGACTGACCAACCCATTGCTCAGGCCAGCGACCTTGGGTCCAAGCTGGTGAGCCTTGCTCAAACCAGATGAACCCGTGCTCAAGCTGGCGACCTTGGGGTCTCAAACCTGGGTCCTTCTGCATCCCAGTCTGATGCTCTATCCACTGCGCCACCACCTGGTCAGGCTAAAGGTGTCTTTTAATGATGGGAAGATCTATATAGGGCAGTTTAACAAGTCTTACCGTACCCCCAGTCATGAAGATATTCTCCTATACTATTTTCTTGAAGTTTCGTAATTTTAACCTTGCACATTTAGATTTACAGTCCTGGAGTTGATTTTTGAGTGTGTGTATATGATGTGAGATAGGGTCAAGTTTCGTTTTTATTGATTTCAGCGAGAGCAAGAAGGGAGAGAGAGACAGCCAGGCAGATGGAACATCAATCTGCTCTTGTATGTGCCCTGATTAAGGATTGAACCAGCAACCTCTGTGCTTCGAGATGATGCTGTAATCAACTGATCTATCCAGCCAGGGCCAAGCTTCATCTTTAACCCCATATGGATATCCAATTGTCCTAGCACCGTGAATTGAAAAGATAAACCTTTCTCACTACTCTGCAGTGCTGCTTTATCACAAAACAAGTGTCCATATGTGAGCAGATCTGTTTCTGGACTCTGTAGGGATCTATTTTTTTTTATTCTTAAACCAATGATTATAAACTGTCTTGGTTACTGTTGCTTTATTATGACTCTTGAGATCTGGAACAGGAAGACTTGCTATTGTGTTCTTTTGCCAGAATGTCTTAGATATTCTTGGCCTTTTTGCATTTTTTTTTTTTTTACAGGGACAGAGAGAGTCAGAGAGAGGGATAGATAGGGACAGACAGACAGGAACAGAGAGAGATGAGAAGCATCAATCGTTAGTTTTTTGTTGCCGTTGCGACACCATAGTTGTTCATTGATTGCTTTCTCACATGTGCCTTGACCGCGGGCCTTCAGTGGACCGAGCCACCCCTTGCTGGAGCCAGTGACCTTGGGTCCAAGCTGGCGAGCTTTTGCTCAAGCCAGATGGGTCCGCGCTCAAGCTGGAGACCTCGAGGTCTCGAACCTGGGTCTTCCGCATCCCAGTCTGACGCTCTATCTACTGCGTCACCATCTGGTCAGGCTGGCCTTTTTGTATTTCCTTATACATTTTAGTATCAGCTTTTCAGGTTCTGCACAAAAGAAATTTTTTTTAGCAAGAGAGACAGGAATAGAGAGAGGGGCAGATAATCTAGAAGGGAGAGATATGAGAAACATCAATTCTTCGCTGTGGCACTTGAGTTGTTCATTGATTGCTTTCTCATATGTGCCCTGACGGGGAGGTGGGGCTCCAGCAGAGCAAATGACCCCTTGCTTAAGCCAGCGATCTTGGACTCAAGCCAGTGACCATGGGGTCATATTTATGATCCTGTGCTCAGCCAGTGACCCCACACTCAAGCTGATGAACATGCTGCTCAAGCTGGATGAGCCTTTGCTCAGGCTGGCGACCTTCGGGGATTCAAACCTTGGTCCTATGCATCCCAGTCCCATGCTGTATCTACTGCACCACCACCTGGTCAGACACAAAAGAAATCTTGATATTTGATTAAGATTGCATTGGATCAGTAAAACAGTTTATGGGGAATTGACTTCTTTATAATATTGAGTTTTCTAATCTAAGAATATTTAGATCTTTAATTTATCTTAATAATATATAGTTTCTCTGATTTTTTATTTATTTTTATTCTTTAACTAAAATGATGGTTTTAAATGGGAACTAGAGATATGGTTACAATTACATAGCCCGACACAAAAAACCCATGGGTGATCAGGAGTTGGAAGGTTCCAGCATAATGCCAGTCACACTGGGTATAGAAGAAAAGCTCTTTTACAACCCCAGAAGGCAGACCAATATGGCGTTTCCCTGTGATCCTGTCTGTGGTCACCCCTATGGAATCCATCTTACCAGGGCCAGTCACCTCTGTCCCCAACACTCCCACTCCCTCGAAACCCCCATGGCCCCCACCAGGGCCTCAATAGTCACTCCTATCCTAGCCTCCTCTGCCACCATGATGATCGTCTCCACAGCTGCCCTCATGAGAGCCTCCTGGTCCCACTCCTGGGCTATCTGGTTTAGGGGCCTTACACTGGCTGTATTCATTCTTCCAAGAGAAGTTTGTGTTCTCACAGGTACTTCCAGTCCCCAGCTCGCTGCTGTCCTCCACCACCACCACGACATCCACTAGGGAATCCTCGCCGACCACAGCCCATGGGTCCTCCTTGCCCTTGGTCTCCACAACCATTGCCACCACCCTGATTGGTATCTTCTACCAAGTAGCACATGAGGTCCTGATAGTATTTCCAGAGAATTCTTTACCATCAAACCAGTCACTAGCTGCTTTAGCAGAAAGTGGGTCATCAAATGGTATGGTTGCCTCCCCCTTCAGCTTGCCCTCTTCCCTGTCTGTGTGCAGATTAATCATGGGCTGTCCTGTTTTCCGTTTGTCTTAATACCAGTCTGCTTGAAGCAGTCTGCCACAGACTGAGTTGTAACATTCTTGCCCAGGCTTTGCACAAAGGTGGTGTTGTTGTCTGAATTATCCTGTTTAGAGTCATGATGTGATCCTTGGTCCCGACAGTTACCAAATTTATTGAAGCCAACACAGTCACTTTTACCCATGCCACCTCTGCCTTCACAGCCACCTCCACAACCTCTGGGTTCATAGATACCACTGCTGGGATTGTAGTCATCACCACCAACCTAGCCTTGTCTCCCGCGGTCCTGCTGCACTCCCCTGTAGCCACGTCACTGCCACTACTCTCGTTCTGATTGCCATAACTGCACCCTACTCATAGAAGGCTGACTTTGGCCAGAGTTACCTCTGCCACTCCCTCTGACGCCTCCACTGCTACTACTGTACTGTTTCTGCTATCCACAGTCCTAAGGAGGATTATAGGAGCTTTTATTTTTCCAAGGGAAGAGAAAGACTAACAGGAAGGGAAAGAGATGAGAAACATCAACTCATAGTTGCGGCACCTTAATTGTTCATTGATTGCTTTCTCATATGTGCCTTGACTGGAGGACTCCAGCCAAGCCAGCGACCTTGGGCTCAAGCCAGTGACCTTGGGCCTCAAGCCAGCCACCTTGGGCTCAAGCCAGCAAACATATGATCTTGTTGGTGATCCCATGCTCAAGCCAATAACCCCATGCTCAAGCCAGAAACCCTGTGCTCAAGCCAGTGACCTCGGGGTTTTGAACCTGGGACCTCAGTGTCCTAGGTTGACATATCTATTATACCACTACCAGCCAGGTGGATTATAGGAACTGTGCAGCTGTCCATAGTTAAGCTGTTGTCCACCATATCCTGACTGCCAACCCTAGCCCCTACCTTGTGGCTGCCCACTGTTGCTCTGAGTACCGTAGCAGCTCTGAGCACTGCTACTGTAACTTCCCAAGGTGCTGCTAAGAGCTGGCTGCTGGCTATCAGACAACTGAGAACTCTGGCCACCACCATAGCCACCAGTTGAGCCACCATATCCCTTGGGAGCTGCTTAAATGCCATAGTTTGTGTTCTGGCTCTGTCCATTAGAACCCTAGGTGCTCTGGCCATAGCCTGAAGTACCTCCTGACTGGCTGTAGCCACCATAACTGCTGTCCCAAGGGCAGATTGCTCTGCTGGGAAGAACCCTGCCCAGGCTGCGTGGCGTAGGGTCCATGGATTTGGGTGGTTTGTTGGCTGTAGTTGTTGAGGCCGTGTCGGCACATGCACACACAGGCTGACAGGTAACAAGATTCCAACACCACAGAGCACCAGCGCCTCGAGGACTGAGCCAAATTTTTAATTCTATTATAAATTAAAACTTTAAAATGTTTGTGTTTCTTTCTGGTATATAGAAATGCAATTGATTTTTATATATTTCCCTTAAAATTGAGGAAACTTACTAAACTCACTTCTCTTGGGTTTCTATGTACACTATTATGTCATCTGTGAAGTGAAAATTTTATTTCTTTCCAGTCCTTATACATTTTATTTCTTTTCTTTTTTTAATTTTAATTTTATTTATTTATTTATTTTGTGACAGAGAGAGTCAGAGAGAGGGACAGACAGGAAGGGAGATGAGAAACATCAATTCTTCGTTGCGGTACCTTAGTTGTTCGTTGATTGCTTTCTCATGTGCATTGACTGGGGGGCTACAGCAGAGCAAGTGACCCCTCGCTCGAGCCAGTGACCTTGGGCTCAAGCTGGTGAGCTTTGCTCAAACCAGATGAAGCTTCGCTCAAGCTGGCGACCTCGGGGTCTTGAACCTGGGACTTCCGCATCCCAGTCTGGCACTCTATCCAGTGCACCACTGCCCGGTCAGGCTACATTTTATTTCTTTTCTTGCCTTGATGTGCTGGCTAGGATCACAGTATACTGCTCAGTAGAGGTGGTGACAGTAGGCATTCTAGCCTCACTCCCTTTTCTTTTAAATTTAAAAAAAAATGTATTTATTGCTTTGAGAAAGAGAAAGGGGGGAGGAGCAACTCATAATTGTAGCTTCTCATATGTGCCTTGACCAGGCAAGCCCAGGGCTTCAAACCAGCAACCTCAGCATTCTAGGTCGGTGCTCTATCCACTGCGCCAGCATAGGTCAGGTATCTCACTCCCTATCTTAAATGACAACCATCAACATTTTTGTATTAAATATGTCTAGAATAGGTTGTTTGTAGATTCCTTTACCAGATTAAATACATTCAGTTCTATTCTTGGTTTGTTAAGAGGTTTTTGGTTTTTAAATTATTTCTGGTTAGCCTGACCAGGTAGTGGTGCAGTGGATAGAGTGTTGGACTGGGACACAGAGGACCCAGGTTCAAAACCCCAAGGGTGCCAGCTTGAGCATGGGCTCACCAGCTTGAGCACAGGGTCGCTGGCTTGAGGGTGGAATCACAGACATGACCCCATGTTGCTGGCTTGAGCCCAAAGGTCACTAGCTTGAAGCCCAAGTTTGTTGGCTTGAACCCAAGGTCTCTGGCTTGAGCAAGGGGTCACTCGCTCTGCTGTAGCTCCCCAGTCAAGGCACAATGAGAAAGCAATCAAGGAACAGCTAAGGAGCCGCAACGAAGAATTGATGCTCCTCATTCCTCCCCCTTCCTGTTTCTCCCTGTCTGTCCCTCTCTCTGTCTCTCACACACACAAACAAAAATAGAAATTCTAGTTGGTTAAATTTTATCAAGTGTTTTTCCTGTGTTTCTTGAGATGACTATTCTGTTATTCTCCTTTATTTTGTTGCTATGGAATACATTGACTTTTTTGTGTGTGTGACAGAGACAGAGAGAGGGACAGATAGGGACAGACAGGCAGGAAGGGAGAGGGATGAGCAGCATCAATTCTTCATTGCAGCTCCATAGTTGTTCATTGATTGCTTTCTCATATGTCCCTTGACCAGGGGGCTATAGCAGAGCGAGTGACCCCTTGCTCAAGCCAGAGACCTTGGGTTCAAGCTGGTGAGTCTTGCTCAAATCAGATGAGCCCGTGCTCAAGCTGGTGACCTTGGAGTTTTGAACCTGGGTCCTTCACGTCTCAGTCCAACGCTCTATCCACTGCGCCACTGCCTAGTCAGGCTGTTGATCGTCTTTATTGTATGTTCTATTTCATTGATTTCTGCTCTTTTGCTATTATTTCTTTTCCTCTAGTTTCTTGGGCATAATTTGTGATTCCCTATTTATTCTTCAGCCTCTTTAATGGCAGCCTACTGTACTACTCCATTGAAACTTCCAAGTTGGTGGCTGTATTTTCTGGTCCAGTGGACACTTATTTGGACTTATATTATTCTAGGTCTCAAAAACTTCTGGGCCCTGGCCGATTGGTTCAATGGTAGAGCATCGGCCCAGCGTGAGGAGGTCCCAGGTTCAATTCCCGGCCAGGGCACACAGGAGAGGAGCCCATCTGATTCACCATTCCCCCTTTCCTTTCTCTCTGTCTCTCTCTTCCCCTCCCGCAACCAAGGCTCCATTGGAGCAGGGTTAGCCCAGGCGCTGAGGATGGCTCCATGGCCTCCACCTCAGGCGCTAGAATGGCTCCGATTGCAGTGGAGCAATGCCCCAGATGGGCAGAACATCGCTCCCTGGTGGGCATGCTGGGTGGATCCTGGTCGGGTGCATGCGAAAGTCTGTCTCTCTGCCTCTCTGCCTCTCCTCTGCTTCTCACTTTGGAAAAATATAAACAACAACAACAACAAAAAAAAAAAACCCCAAAGAACAAACCTGCACAATTCCTACAGAAGACATTCTTTCTTAACTTTCATGCCCTTATACTCTCCTCTTTCCTATTGTACTGTTCTTTCCTCTTTTTTCTTTTCTGATCCTCAATCTACCTGACATCTAAATATTGACATGGCTTAGGCTTAGTCTCTTGTCTGTCCACCCCAGGGATGCCTAAAAGCTCCTGACAGGATGTGCACATGAATGATGTAGAGCAGTGATTCTTAACCTGGGTTCTATCGAACCCTAGGGGTTTGATGAGTCAGTCTCAGGGGTTCGGAGAAGCCTCTGCCGCGGAGGCCAGAATAAAGTAATACCGTAATTTGTTGTGAGTTCATGCACTTTGTTGGTTTTGTTCTTTGAGCAAGGTGACGTTCATGCACGGCTCATTTTGTTCACCAGTAAAAAAACATACACCTATGTCTTGAATTTGGAAAAAAAAATCATATTTTATTTATCACTAAAGAAGGGTTCGGTGAATGCGCATATGAAACTGGTGGGTTCGGTACCTCAAAAAAGATTAAGAACCACTGATGTAGAGTGATTGTATTTTGAATGCATAGGAATATTCTTACATTTCAAAGAAATGTGCTTCCTCCCTTTTTTCTTTAAACATAAGGCTTCTATGGTCTGTTTTTTATTTTTCTTGTTTTGAGAGAGACATCATCCTAAGAAATACTTTTTTGATTAGAAAAATAGCAGTATACAAATACAATGATAACTGGAAAATGACAGTTGACTTCAGTGTTGAGAAGACATTATGGTGAAGCTGCTATACATTTCAAGCCAAATGTTGTTGGATTGTTCAGTTTTTGTTTTTTGGTTTTTTTTACAGGGACAGAGAGAGAGAGAGAGGGATAGATAGGGACAGAAAGACAGGAACGGAGAGAGGTGAGAAGCATCAATCATTAGTTTTTCGTTGCCGTTGCAACACCTTAGTTGTTCATTGATTGCTTTCTCACATGTGCCTTGACCGCGGGCCTTCAAGCAGACCGAGCAACCCCTTGCTGGAGCCAGCGACCTTGAGTCCAAGCTGACAAGCTTTTTTGCTCAAGCCAGATGGGCCCGTGCTCAAGCTGGCGAGCTTGGGGTCTCGAACCTGGGTCTTCCACATCCCAGTCCGACGCTCTATCCACTGCGCCACTGCCTGGTCAGGCGAATTGTTCAGTTTTTTAGAGAGAAACATGGAATATAGATTTTTTTTTTTTTAACAGGAACAGAGAGGAAGTCAGAGAGAGGGATAGACAGACAGGAATGGAGAGAGATAAGAAGCATCAATCATTAGTTTTTCGTTGCTGTTGCGACACCTTAGTTGTTCATTGATTGCTTTCTCACATGTGCCCTGACCGCGGGCCTTCAGCAGACCGAGCAACCCCTTGCTGGAGCCAGCGACCTTGGGTCCAAGCTGATGAGGTTTTGCTCAAGCCAGATGGCCCCGTGCTCAAGCTGGCGAGCTCGGGGTCTTGAACCTGGATCTTCCGCATCCCAGTCCGATGCTCTATTCACTGTGCCACCGCCTGGTCAGGCTAGATTTTTTAAAATATGAACTCTATAATTTTTAAAATTCTAACACAAAGGTTTAAATACGTGGGGACAAAAATAAAATTAAACATGTCTGTGTGTCAGCAAATGGGTCCATGTACCACCAATTTATGTCTTCTAATCTACATTATTTTTCTTTTTATAAGTGATCTTATCTAATTATTTTTTAGAAGACCAATTATTAATTTTTTAGTTAAAGTATAGTCAGCATGCAATATTATATTAAATTTCAGGCTTACAACATAGTGTTCCAATGTTTATATGTAAATATATGCAGTGTCACCATGCAAAGTTATTATGATATTGATTATATTCCCTGTACTGTATGCTACATCTCTATGGCTTATTTATTTTATGACTGGAATTTTGTCACTCTTCTTCCCATTCACTTTTTTCACCCATCACTCTTCCCCTCTTGCCTCTGGCAACCATCAGTTTGTTCACTGTATCTGTGAGTCTGTTTTTGTTTCGTTTTGTTTTTTTTTTAGAAATCACCATAAATGTTGCTGCATTTTTAAAAAATTTTTTTATTTTTATTTTATTCATTTTAGAGAGGAGACACAGAGTAAGAGAGTGAGAGAGAGAGAGAAAGAAAGGGGGGAGGAGCTGGAAGCATCAACTCCCATATGTGCCTTGACCAGACCAGTGCAGGGTTTTGAACTGGCGACCTCAGTGTTCCCAGGTCAACGCTTTATCCACTGCACCACCACAGGTCAGGCTTAAAAATTATTTTATTTTATTTTATTCAGTTTAGAGAGGAGACACAGAGTGAGAGAGAGAGAGAGAAAGGGAGGAGGAGCTGGAAGCTCAACTCCCATATGTGCCTTGACCAGACCAGTGCAGGGTTTTGAACTGGCAACCTCAGTGTTCCCAGGTCGACGCTTTATCCACTGCGCCACCACAGGTCAGGCTGTGAGTCTGTTTTAGTTTTGTTGCTTTTTCTTTAAGTTCCTCATGAAGGGAAATCAAATAGTATTTGTCTTTCTCTGACTTCTTTTCACTCAGCATAATACCCTCTAGGTCCATCCATGTTGTCAAAAATGGCAAGATTTTATTTATTTTTATTGTTGAGTACATTTCATTGTTTATATAATGTGTGTGTTTCACAGACATATCACATTTTTAAACATTCATCTATCAATGGACAACTAGCTTTTCATATCTACCTGTATTGTAAATAATGCTGCAGTGAACACAGTGATACATATATCTTTTCTAATCAGTGTTTTTGTTTTCTTAGGATAAATACCCAGAAATGGAGTTTCTGGGTTTGGTAGTTCTATTTTAAATTTTTTGTGATCTCATCTAATTTTATAGTTTTTTTGTGGGTGTTTTTGAGAGTGAGAAAGGAAGGGGGAGAGAGTGAGAATCATTGAGTCATAGATGCTTTCACTTTAGTTGTGCATTGGTTGCGTCTTGTATGTGTCTTGACCAGGGCTAAGCCAGTGTCCCCTTGTTTAAGCCAGTGACCTTGGGCTTTTCATGCCGGCAACCTTTGACCTCAAGCTTGTGAGCTTTGGGATCATATGGATGATTCCTCTGCTCAGGCCAGTGACCCCACACTGACCAATCTGCTCTCAGAGCCAACAACCCTAGCATTCTGGGTCAACACTTTTTCCATTGTGCTGCTACTTGTTAGGCTAATTTTATAGTTTTAAATAAAATTGATAGGCTGATGATTTTGAAAAGTAGAACTCTAACCTTTATTATCTACCTATTTAACATCTCCCCTTGAATGTCTAATAGTCATCTCAAACTTAACATGTTCCTAATAGAACTCTTCATTTTTCTTCCCAAACCTGTATTATCCCTAGTCTTCTTCTCCTTTGAGATTAAAATCAGGGACCTTGGCTGGGTAGTTCAGTTGGTTAGAGCATCATCTCAATATGCCAAGGTTGCAGGTTTGACCCTGGTCAGGGCGCTTACAAGAATGAACCAGTAAAAGCATAAATAAGTGGAACAACACATTGATTTTTTTTCTCTCTTTCTCGCCTTTCCTTTCTCTCTTTACAATCAATAAATAAAGTTTTTTTAAAAAAATAAAATCAGGTATACATCTTTCCCCTAAGGGTTGTCCAACAGAAGTGATAAGATTAAAAATCAAGGCCCTGGCCACTTAGATCAGTCAGTTAAGAGTGTCATCCTGAAATATGTGGTTGCGGGTTCAGTCTTTGGTCAGGGCACATGTGGGAAGTGACCAGTGAATGCATGACTGCTTCCCTTTCCCCTCCCCTCTCCCTTCCTTTCTCTGTCTCTCTAAAAATCAATCAATCAATAAAAAAATTAAGTCCTGGCTAAATGGCTCGGCTGGTTGGAGTGTCATCCGGAAGCGCAGAGGTTGCCGGCTCAATTCCCTGGTCAGGGCACATGCAGGAACAACATGAGGTCTTCTCTCTGTCTCTTTCTCCCTGCCTCTCTCTCTCTCTCTCTAAAAAAAGAAGACACAAATAGGCAGTCATAGTATGTTATGTTATGTTTATTTTATTTAATGGCAAAATTATATAGAAATTCAAAGAAATTGCTATAGAAATCAGAAAATAACACAGCACGCAACTAGGTAGAGGTATGGGTTTTCAGATCCCCCTGAGTTACTCATGATAATGTACCAGGTGATATCTCACCTGTACAAAATGAGGATTCTGCCATGTTTTAGAAGCTATTATTTTACCTTTCTCCTGGGGATGTGAGGATGGAGATATTAAATATGTGTCTGGTCTCTGATTCATGCCTGGTTTATTTTTTCTGGAGTTTCTGGCAATAGACTTCTTGCTTAACAGGTACAAATAATTGGTGCAATAAGTAGCAAATGAAGTGAAGGTCATTTTCCCCAGAACATCCTTCGGCATGCCCAGGCTTCAGGCTTGCCCGAGGTCTACTTCCTTTCTTTTCTTTTTAAATTTTAGTTATTAATTTTGAGAGAGAGAGGAGGGAAAGAGAGAGAAAGAGGAGGGAGAAGCGGGAAGCATCAACTCATACTAGTTCCTTCCTGTATATATTCATAAAGCCCAGGGTTTCGAACTGGTGAACTCTGCATTCCAAGTCGACACTTGATCAACTGCGCCACCACAGGTCGGGCAAACTTCCTTTCCTTACTGTTAATGCTTCTCTCCCAGGTAGGAAGTATTGCGAGTGCTGTCTTTAAAATAGATTTCACATCCATCTGCTCTATATCACCTCTCCTTCCTCCCTAGTCCAATCCTTAATCAAGTATTTAATCTGGGTCTTTGCAATAGCCTCCTGACTGGCTTCCCTGCTTGGACTCTTGTGTTCTTACAAGTCCCTTCTCCATTTAGTAACCAAGATGATCTTTTTTTTTTTTTTAAAGAATTTATTTTTATTTTATTCATTTTAGAGAGGAGACACAGAGTGAGAGAGAGAGAGAGAAAGGCGGGAGGAGCTGGACGCATCAACTCCCATATGTGCCTTGACCAGACCAGTGCAGGGTTTTGAACTGGCAGCCTCAGGGTTCCCAGGTCTACGCTTTATCCATTGCGCCACCACAGGTCAGGCCCAAGATGATCTTTTAAAATGCAAGTTGAATTGTGTCAGTCCTCTGCTTAAAACCCTTCCATGGCTTCAAATAAAACCAAGATGTCTTACATACATGTTTTTAAAGATATATCCTCTGGCCTCTCTCAATATCTGAATTTTTCTCCTTCTAGTCTATTCCAATCCTTTCATTACTTTCCAGCCTCATTGGGTCTTCATTCTGTCACTTGAACAGGACAAGCTCATTCCGGTCTCAAAGCCATGGTCTAAAATTAACTGATATATAAATGCCACAGACTAGGGATGCTTATTAGTTAACCAGTTCTGGTCCTGAACATTGTTCCAAATCATTCTTTACTCTCTGCTGCCATCATGGGGTCATTTAAACAATTACTGGCTTTTCTAGAAATTTTCAGCTCTGGGCTTTTAAGAATCCTGCATAAAGGTTAGAGTAATTTCACAGGTGTTCATTATACATATTATTTATGATTTATAACTTACATACAAGTTATATTACTTTGATATATCACATATATAAACACATAATGGGGACAATAAAATATATATACAAGTTAAAGTAATACAGCCCTGAAGGGATAGCTCGGTTGGTTAGTGCATCATCCCAAAGCGCAGAGGTTACTGGTTTGATCCCCGGTCAGGGCACATACAGGAGTAGGTGTTCCTGTCTCTCTCACTCTCTTCCTTCCTCTCTCTAAAATCAATAAAATAAACATGAAAAATAACAATACATAGCATATAATCACAAATATGTTAAAAATACAAGTATATTTGCTTTGCCTGTGTTGGCACAAGGAATAGGGCATCAGCCTGGAATGCTGAGGCCACTGGTTTGAAGTCCTGGGCTTGCCTGGTCAGGGCACATAAGAAAAGGAACTACGAGTTGATGCTTCTTGCTCCTCCCCACTTTCTCTCTCTCTCTCTCTCTCTCTCTCTCTCTCTCCTATCTATAAAAATCAATAAATAAAATCTTCTTTAAAAAATAAAAGCATTTTTAGATGCAAAAAAAGAGTCTGGAAGAAAAAATAACAGAATCTTAACTGGTTAATTCTGGATTGAATGTATGTTTTTTGTATAATTGTATGTTTTTTGCAATAAATATGCAGTGCTTTATTTATTTATTTTTTTAAAGGCCCTGACTGGGTATCTCAGTTGGTTGGAGCATCATCTCAATATGCCAAGGTTGAAGGTTTGATCTTTGGTCAGGGCTCAAACAAAAATCAACCAAGGAATGCACAGATAATGTGGAACAACAAATAGATGTTTCTCCCCTCCCCCTCGCTCCCTCTCTCTTCCTCTCTCTCAATAAATAAAAAAATTTTTTTAAAGAATGTGTTTCTCATCTGGTATTCTTCTCCTTAGCCTTTTATTTCCCCATTAGCCTTTAAAACCAGTGCGTTTCACGTGACTGCCAGCATGTGTCCCAGTGCTCCTTTGCGTCATCTGGTCACTATTTATGGACTGCTCATATTTCAGGCTCTAGAGTTTGGGCCTTCAGTAACCTTTGCTTAAGGTGCTGCTTCACAAAGTCCATTGCATTTATTAGCAGAGGCTGATTCTTAGACTTGAACCAAAATCTTGTCAGCTGCTCTCTTTGGGAAGTTAGGGATATACCTCTTAGACTTTTTGTGCCATGGTTTCATGTTGTACTTGGTACTGTCCTAGAGTGTGAACTGTGGCCCTGTTTTTTACTCTGTCACAGGTGAACTTCGAAGGCAAAGCCAGTCCTCTGTCACTCCTTCAGATGGCCTCCCCAAGTGGCTTCTGTGTCTTGGTTCGCTTGCCAAAGCTGATCTGTGGAGGAAAAACATTACCAAAAACATTATTGAACATTTTGGCAGATGGCACTATTTTAAAAGTTGGAGTAGGATGTTCAGAAGATGCCAGCAAGCTTCTGCAGGATTATGGCCTCATCGTTAAGGGGTGCCTGGACCTTCGATACCTAGCCATGAGGGAGAGGTACGGTTTGTATGAATGCTTCTGGAGTTCCTGTAGCATTGGGGAAAATATTTAAGAAAGATTTGTAGATTAATGAGAATCAGTAATGAAGCATCTACAATTCTTTGCACGCTTCTGATATGCATATTGAATTTGTGAGGAAATATTTTAGATTCTGAGAACACTTTTAGTAACCTAGAATGCGCCCGGATCTCATCTGATCTCGGAAGCTAAGTAGAGTCAGGCCTGGTTAGTACTTGGATGGGAGTAACCTAGAATTGGTCTTTTTAAATAAAACATTAATAGGGTGTCTCTATAAGCTACAGGTTGTAGACCAATGGCTCCACTGGCTAGATGAGGGCCACAGAGTACTTTTGTTTTTGCTTTTCACCTTTGGTATCTTTAGGAAATTTTAGTTTAAATGCAGAAGATTTGATGTAAAAAATCTGTATTTCTGGCTTCTCAAAAAATTAGATGACTTAGTTAAACTAAGTCAGTAGTTCTGGATGGCAACAATTGACTGGGTAGTCCTGCTCTCTTTTGATGACCACACTCTATTCAATTTCCCTGAGCTCCCACCTCCCCCATTGTGACCGGGACTCCCCAAGTAACCTGAAGCACTTGAGTTTGGAAATTCTGCTTTAGGCCCAAATTGCTAGCTCTAATCCTTTACTGGAGTGAAGGGAGATTTCCTTTTCCCTTAGAATTATATTCTAAAAACTATTTTTTCATTTTAGTGAGAGATAAAGGGAGACAGAGAGAGAGAGAGAGAGAGAGAGAGAGAGAGAGAGAGAGAGAGGAACATAGAACTCTTCCTGCATGTGCCCTGACTGGAGATCGAACCAGTAACCTTTGCATTTTGGGACGATGCTCCAACTAACCGAGCTATCCAGCCAAGGCCTATTCTAACATTTTAAAGGGTGTTGCAGTTACCTTTTCATGTATATATACAAGTCATTTTAATAATATGGACTGAAACAGCCTCTTTCTCTGCCTCAGATGACACTGGCATTAAAACTTTGAAGGAGGCCCTGGCCGGTTGGCTCAGTGGTACAGCGTCGGCCTGGCGTGTGGATGTCATGGGTTCGATTCCTGGCCAGGGCACACAGGAGAAGCGCCCATCTGCTTCTCCACTCTTCCCCCTCTTCTTTCTCTCTCTCTCTTCCCCTCCCACAGCCAGCGCTTCATCGGAGCAAATCTGGGCACTGAGGATGACTCCATGGCTTCCATCCACCTCAGGCACTAGAATGGCTCTGGTTGCAACAGAGCAACGGCCCAGATGGGCAGAGTATCGCCCCTAGTAGGCATATTGGGTGGATCCCGGTTGGGCACATGTGGGAGTCTGTCTCTCTGCCTCCCTGATTCTCACTTCAGAAAAAAAAAAAAGTTTGGAGGATTTGATAAACTAAGAGAAGGCCTGATTAAAATCTATGCTGGTCATATTTTTTTAGTATGAAATAAAATTTATACTAAATTTAGCTTTGTAGTTTGGTTTATGTAAATAAAACTCTTATAAGTAAGTATCAAGTTTTTTCAAATAGTTCATTAAAATATTTACGATAAGAAATTTTGGCCTGACCAGGCAATGGCGCAGTGGATAGAGCATCAGACTGGGACGTGGAGGACCCAGGTTTGAAACCCTGAGGTTGCCAGCTTGAGCATGGACTCATCTGCTTTGAACAAGGCTCACCAGCTTGAACCCAAGGTCGCTGGCTTGAGCAAGGGGTCACTTGGTCTGCTGAAGCCCCCTGGTCAAGGCACATATGAGAAAGCAATCAATGAACAACTAAGGTGCCACAACGAAAAATTGATGGTTCTCATCTCCCTCCCTTCCTGCCTGTCTGCTTCTCTGTCTGTCTGTCTCTCTCTCTCTCTCTCTCTCTCTCTCACACACACACACACACACACACACACACACACACACAGAAATTTTGAACTCTAAAAGTATTTGGAGTATAACAGCAGAAGCTGCCTTTCATCGGGCCCTCCTGCCTTGGGCACTGCTCCCTGGAGGTGCCCACTGTGGCTCTGTTGTGAGTTGGTGTGCACGATGGCTAAGAGTTGACTCAGGAGCAGAGTGTGGGGGTAGGAGTCCTAGCACTGCCACTCACCAGCTGTGTGACCTTTGTGGGGCCATGCTCTCAACTGAGCTATTTTTAGTGCCCGAGGTGGAAGCCATGGAGCCATCCTTAGTGCCTGAGTCCTACTTGCTTGAACCAATGGAGCCATGGCTATGGGAGGGGAAGACAGAGAGGGCGAGAGAGAGAGAAAAGAAGAGGGGGAGGGGTGGAAAAGCAGATGGTTGCCTCTCCTGTGTGCCCTAACCAGGAATTGAACCTGGGACATCCACATGCTGGGCTGATGCTCTGCCACTGAGCCAACTGGCCAGGGCCAATAATTTCTGATAAAAGAAAGTTTTATGTCTCCCCCAAATCCTTAAATTCCATTAGTGAAATCAAGACCTTATGTGTTTTACCTAAGTGTATCTGGACCTTTTTTTTACTTTTTAGTCAGTAATTCTTTTGGGGGTGATGAGATCCATCAATTTATTGCTTGTTTTTGTAAGGAAAGACTTCTTTTTCTGCATTATTATATTTCCTTTCCCGTGGTACCTGAGGGAATCATGCATGTTGTAACACTGCTGTGAACCTCCACGCTTTCTGCTCTAAAACTCCTAGTGTCACACTTGGTAACCAGAAATCCAGCTCCACTTATGTAGACATACCTCTTGTTTGGAATTTCCAATCCTTGAACAAATTAATTCTTTTGACCACCCCATAACTACTTTAATCAGAAAGTGTTGAAAGAGCAGAAAGATTACTTACTTTTATTGTATCTTCACCACCTTAGTGAAAATAGGCTTATCATTTTATTTTATTTTTTTGTATTCTTCCAAAGTTAGAAGCAGTGAGGCAGTCAGACAGACTCCCACATGTGCCTGACCAGGATCCACCCAGCATGCCCACCAGGGGGTGATGCTCTGCCCATCTGGGGTGTTGCTCCATTGCAGCCAGAACCATTCTAGCGCCTGAGGCGGAGGCTATAGAGCCATCCTCAGTGCCTGGCCAACTTTGCTCCAGAAGAGCCTTGGCTGCAGGAGGGGAAGAGAGAGATAGAGAGAAAGGAGAAGGGGAAGGATGGAGAAGCAGTGCCCTGGCTGGGAATCGAACCCAGGATTTCCACATGTCGGGCCGAAGCTCTACCGCTGAGCCAACCAGCCAGGGCCATTATTTTTCAAATTTCAAAAGAAACTTACAAGTAGTAGCCAACTCAAATATAAAAAAAATATAAAGAGGATATATAATCATCCCAAATTCCACAACCAAAGATAGTATAGCTAGCATTTGATGAATAATTTCTTTCTAGTTATCTCTTTGTGTTGCCTCTCTGATCACATACCTAGAGTGACATACATACTTTTATTATGTAGCATATATATATCAACATAAAAGGGCTATAACATATGTTTTCTTTCTTTATAGTCTTTTTTTATTTAAACCTTTGAGTAGTGAGGGTTGTTTTGGGGGCGGGTTTTTTGGGTTTTTTTACAGAGACAGAGAGAGAGTTAGAGAGAGGGATAGATAGGAACAGACAGGAACGAAGAGAGATGAGAAGCATCAATCATTAGTTTTTTGTTGTGACACCTTAGTTGTTCATTGATTGCTTTCTCACATGTGCCTTGACCATGGGGCTATAGCAGACTGAGTAACCTCTTGCTCAAGCCAGCGACCTTGGGTCCATGATGGTGAGCTTTGCTCAAGCCAGATGGGCCCACGCTCAAGCTGGCAACCTCAGGGTCTCGAACTTGGGTCCTTCCGCATCCCAGTCCGATGCTCTATCCACTGTGCCACTGCCCGGTCAGGCGAGTAGTGAGTTTTTTTAATGCTCGCTGACCCCTGGGAGTGAGTGTTTTTTCAAAAAATGAAATTAGTTCCTGTTACAGTTTTATTAACTTAAAATCATGTTTGTTTGATAATTTATGGAAACAAGAACATACATTTGCCTTATTTTAATGTTGCCTTACACATTTTTAAAATAAAAATATTTGTTATCTTATACCTGGATGGTCAGGAGGCACAAGGACATACATGAACATTTATACTACTCAAAGGGTTAATTAATATATCATGGACATCTCTTCATATCAATATAGGTCCACATCCTTGTTTTTAATAGCTGTGTGTAATTTAGTTGCATGGATATTTAACCAGTTTTCTATTGATGGACATTTAGATTGTTCCTTATTCTTTGCTATTATAAATAGTGCTGTAATGAAGACTACTTTATGTACATTTGTCCTTACACTGAGTTTCTAGAAGTGGAATTGTTGAATCAGAATTTTCATGTTCAACATTTTCTTTTTTTTTAGAGAGAGAGAGACAGGAAGGGAGAGAGATGAGAAGCATCAACTCATAGTTGCAGCACTTTAGTTGTTCATTGTTTGCTTTCTCATACATGCCTGGACTTGAGGAGGGGGGGCTCCAGTTGAGCCAGTGAGCCCTTTCTCAAGCCAGCAACCTTGGGCTCAAGCCAGAGACCTTGGGCTTCAAGCCATTGACCTTTGGGCTCAAGCCAGCAACCATGGAATCATGCCAGTGATCCCATGATCAAGCCAGCAACCCAGTGCTCAAGCCTGATGAACCCACACTCAAGCTGGCGACCTCAGGGTTTCAAACCTGAGTCCTCACCATCCCAGGTTGACTCTCTATTCACTGTACTACCACCGGTCAGGCTCATATTCAACATTTAATTGCTATTTATTGTTAAACTAGTTTTCATAAAGTTGTAAAAAGGTAAAGTTCACAAATTTTAGGTTAGACTGTCTGATTCTCTATGTTCCACCAATACTAGATATAGTTAATTTAAATAAACTTTTGCCATCTAATAGATTAAAAAATTGTATATAGTTTTAACTTTATCTTATTTGATGTCTAGTGAGATTGAATATCTGTCATCTGTTTATTGGCCACTTATTTATATGTTCTTTCTATTTGCCTATTCTTGTCCTTTGCCCATTATTGATACATGATTTTATTTATTTTTTGTAGAAACAATTTGCTCTGTAATGGGCTCAGCCTGAAATCACTCGCTGAGACTGTTTTGAACTTTTCCCTTGACAAGTCCGTTGTACTTCGTTGCAGCAACTGGGATGCTGAGGATCTTACAGAGGACCAGGTACTTCTTATCAGAGTGGTTGAAGAATGGAAGAGTTGTTGCTTGTGAAGTGTAATTGTTTTTAAAATGCTAATTCTCTAATACGGTATAAGTATTGGGCAGAAATGCCTTAAAATAGATGATACCCAATATAACTGGTCTATAATAATGCCTGCTGAAATTTTAGAAAATACAGAAAGTAATATTTAAATTTGACATTTAATAAAAATGGATTGAGAGCCTGGCCTGTGGTGGCATAGTGGATAGAGCATTGACTGGAACACGGAGGCCGTCGGTTCAAAACCCTGGGCTTGCCTGATAAAGGCACATATGACAAGCAATCAATGAACAACTAAAGTGAAGCAACTATGAGTTAATACTTCTCATCCCCCCGCCTTTCTGTAAAATCAATAAATGAAATCTTAAAAGAAAATGGATTGAGCCTGACCAGGCAGTGGCGCAGTGGATAGAGCATTGGACTGGGACGCGGAGGACCCAGGTTCAAGACCCCGAGGTCGCCAGCTAGAGCATGGGCCCATCTGGCTTGAGCAAAAGCTCACCAGCTTGGACCCAAGGTCGCTGGCTCCAGCAAGGGGTTGCTCAGCCTGCTGAAGGCCTGCGGTCAAGGCACATATGAGAAAGCAATCAATGAACAACTAAGGTGTCGCAACGAAAAGCTAATGATTGATGCTTCTCATCTCTCTCCGTTCCTGTCTGTCTGTTTCTATCTATCCCTCTCTCTGTCCCTGTAAAAAAAAAAGAAAATGGATTGAGAGCACAGCACATATGGCCAGGGCTTTTGGACTAGTCAGTTTTATATCAGTAACTATAGATTACAAATGTTGGTAACTGTAAGTCTGTTCTCTCAGGCTATTCCGTTCCTCCAGAGATGAATCTGTTAGTCTTCTGCCCAACCAGTATAAGCCCCGCAAGCCTATATTCTAGTAGCTGAGTGGGGGAAAGGTGTTAGTTTCACCATTCAGTATGTAGACTTTCCCATGATCTCCTCTTTTCCAGGTGACACAGCCACCAGCCTGCGCCATGCCTGGTATTATTAGGTCCAGATCCTCTATGATATAGCCATTATGTGACTTAAACTTGTCAAAAACCAAATTTTGCACCTTGAGTAAAACAAAGAAGAAAGATGAGTTGATTATAAGGGTTTCAACCTGCAAGCTAGAAAATTCAAGGCTATGGAAGCAATGAGTTCTGAGCTGCTCACAGACTAGGGTAAATGCAAAAGTTATTTGGCTTTTTCAGCTGATTGGTTGCTTAGTGGTCTTCTATTTATTTGGATTAGGGTAGCTAAAACAGGAACAAGGAACTCTAAAGACAGTGTGAACAGACTTGGTGTTTGGACTGGTGTCCTCTGCTGATTTCTGAGGAGAGCTACAAATCCCTGCAATTTATGTTAGGTGAAGTTTTGTTTTCTTTAATGTGCCTGCTTTGGCCAGCTCCATTTTGTTCCTGACATAAGTGACTCCGTTTTAGTTACGATCCTACAAACTTTTAATCCTCTGGGTTAGAGAAGGAGTAATTGTCTGACCCTGTGGTGGAGAGAAGTCTGGGGGTTACGTGTACTTTATAGAGACCTTCACCTTGTCCTCCTGTTCTTACGCCTGCTTGTATTCTTGCTTTCACAGCTGCTGCCTCTTACTCCTTATGCTTCGCCATTCTTTGTGGCTCAAATTAATTTAATTTTTAACTTTTGGCTTACTACCCCTTAAAGACCTAGGTTTCAGCCTTTACTTGGTTGCTGAATCAGTTGCCACTTGTTCATCCTTCCAGAATGGTGCTAATGGAGAGAGTTAGCAGTAGCTAGTATCTTGAGGTTAATGTCCTGTGAGAGAGTTCTGAGAATCAGGTTATGTGCACTGGTTTTCTTTTAGCCACTTCTGATTTTCTGGGGCCCTGTGTAGGCTGCTTCTTTGTGCTTTGGTTTGTTCATTCGTTCCTTTTTTACTTCCTTCCTCTGAATAGGTTTACTAAAATATAATTTACATACAATAAAACTCACTCATTTCAAGTGTACAAGTCAATGGATTTTAGTATATTTACGAAGTTGTACAAGCATCGTCACTATCTTATTTTAGAACATTTTTCATCACCCCAAAAAAGAAACACCACACCCATTAGCAGTCAATTCCCTTCCCCTGCAACACCTAGATTTGGTGGGGTTGTTTGAAACGCAAAAATTGTTAATTTTGATGAGGTCCAGTTATCTGTTTTAAAATCATTCATGCTTTTGGTATCATATCTAAGAAATCATTGCCTAACTCAAGGTCATGAACATTTACTCCTGTGTTTTCTTCTAAGAGTCCTATGTTTTAGCTCTTACAGTTAGGTTTATGATCCATTTTGAGTTGATTTTTGTGTGTAATGTGAGGTAGGGGTCCAACCTTATTCTTTTGCATGTGGATATCCAGTTGTTCTGGCACCACTCATCTTAACTACCTTGGTTCTTTTTTTTTTATTTATTTTTTATTTTTTAATATTTTATTATTATTAATTTTAATGGGTCAACTACCTTGGTACTTTTATCGTTGAAAATAATTGTTTAGCACTCTGAACTTGTCACATTCAAGTGCACTCTTTTCCTATGGGAGACAACTAGCTGATAAATAAGTAGATTGTTGGGTCTAAGTGGAAAATTTTATCCAAACTTGGTTTATTCTAAAAGCATTATAAAAAAATCCTTTCTAATTATACTGTTTACCAGACCTAGTTATTGATGTAATTTAAGAAATCTTAAAGTCTTTATGGCCTTTGTTGAGAAAAGCTATTAATTTATAGCTTTAACTATTATTTATGACCAGCTTGCCTGTGACCAGTTGCTTGGGAGGATGGCTTATTATTAAATAAATAAATTCCAGAAATGGGTGTTGTGACTTTTGATTTCAGGCCTGTGTTTGAAACCTTTTGTTTTTCTTGTTTTCAACATCTTATTAATAGGTGTGGCAATGAACTTCTTTTGTTTTTTAATTCAGTGAGAGGAGGGGAGGCAGAGACAGACTCCCTCATGAACCCCAACCAGGATCCATCTTGCAAGCCCACTAGGTGGCAATGCTCTGCCCAGCTGGGGCATTGCTCCATTGCTTAGCAACTGAACTTTTCTTAGTGCCTGAGGTGAAAGGCCATGGAGCCATCCTCAGTGCCCGGGACCAACTCACTCTAATCGAGTTATGGCTGCAGGAGGGGAAGAGTGAGAGAGGAAGAAAGAGAGAGAGAAGTAAGAGGGTGAGGGGTGGAGAATCAGATGGGCACTTCTCTTGTGTGCCCGGACTGGGAATCAAACCCGGGACATCCACACGCCAGGCTAACATTCTACCACTGAGCTAACTGGCCAGCGCTGGCAGTGAACTTCATAGTCACACAGGTCTCTGCTGTTCTAGATGATGACCATCCCTAAAAGGAAGTTCATGTACTAGTTGTCAGACCTGTAGTAACTACCCTACCCCAGACTTGAAAAAATCCATCCAGTAGGTTTGGTAGCAGATAAAAACTTCATTCACTGATATATAGATTGGGATTTTCAAGTGTTTAAAGTAAGTCCTTATTTTAACTATTTTAGTTAAAACACAGGCAACATGAGGATTCATTACACTATTTGATTTATAGTGTAAAATTTTCCCTAATAAAAGTTTTGTTTTTTTTACAAGGATAGAGAGAGAGTCAGAGAGAGGGATAGATAGGGACAGAGACAGAAACAGAGAGAGGTGAAAAGCATCAATCATTAGCTTTTCATTGCTGTTGCAACACCATAGTTGTTCATTGATTGCTTTCTCACATGTGCCTTGACCGTGGGCCTTCAGCAGACTGAGCCACCCCTTGCTGGAGCCAGTGACCTTGGGTCCAAGCGGGCGAGCTTTTTTTTGCTCAAGCCAGATGGGCCCGCGCTCAAGCTGGAGAGCTCGGGGTCTCGAACCTGGGTCTTCTGCATCCCAGTCCGACGCTCCATCCACTGCTCCAACGCCTGGTCAGGCCCTAATAAAAAGTTTTTAAGAAGCACATTGTGCCTAGGTTATTATACATCCTGAATTAGACCTAAAAGTTGCTGAAATCTTTGTGATGACTTTGAAGTTGCTCTCTGGTGTGCCTTCCAGATTCCACTGATCTCTGACTTTTCTCTTCAGGTAATTTATGCGGCCAGGGATGCCCAGATTTCAGTGGCTCTCTTTCTCCATCTTCTTGGATACCCTTTCTCTAGGCATTCAACTTTAGAAGAAAATGATGACCTCACTGGCTGGAGAAAAGTCTTGGAGAAATGCCAGGATATGGTAGACATCCCATTCAGGAGCAAAGGAATTAGAGTGGTAGAAGAGGCTAACGGGGAAGCAACAGAATCTCAGCAGAAGCAAAGAAATAAGAAATCTGAGATGGATGTACTGGTGCCTGGCAACCACCAAGGGAGAGACCCCAGGAAACATAAAAGAAAGCCCCTGGGGCTGGGCTACTCTGCCAGGTAACTGACTTGTACATTGGTTAGTAAAGAGTCCCAGCCTCCAGCAAAAGGCACATGTGACGTCTCCCCTCAGGGAAGAAGGCTTATGGGGTAAGGAAGCAGCAGCTTTCCAGGGGTTAGTACTGTGCTTCCTTTCCTTCAAGGACATTTGGAGCCATCTTTTTATTTGCACATTTCCCCTTTTTTCCCTTTTACTTCTTTATTGTTGGGCCGTTGGAGTAGAAATGAGGAGAGCTTCGCCTAGCCTTGTCACTGACCCTGATTTGAACTTAGACCTGTGCTTTCTCCAGTTATAAATGAGGGTACCATGATTATTCCTGCTTGGTTCCGAAGAGCTGTGAAATGAATAACATGGCGGGCCTCCTACTTTTCAGGAGAAGTGCCTCATCTGATTTCTTGTTCACTTGGTGTTGAACTATTGAGAATTGTATCCAGCTCTAAGCCCCTGTTACTTCCTAGCCAAGGAGACTGTTCCTTTACAAGTTAGGCCTCTGTTGCACAATGATGACTAATAAGTACTTTGGGTGGAAATTTGGTCCCTGTAGCAAAGTGCCTTTAGGAATTGGATGATGAAATTGAAGTATTGTGTTTGAGCCAGAAATAAGCCCACGTGGCCCTCATTACTTTAGCCTGAGGTTCTTTCATTTTAATCTACTTTGTTTGATTCAGTGATTACTTCATTGGGCAGTTTTCTTGGTGCTCTATTCCTCTTTGTTTTCACAATAGAACTCACTCCCTAAGTCAGAATCCATACATATGAAAACTGGAAGTATAAATTATTCATTTTTATTTCTGTTTCCTAGTCCAATGCGGATGAAGGAATTAACGTGGTTTTTTTCCTGCTTTGTTTTTCCCCCCCATAAATGTAATGTTTGTCCTAGTATTGAGAGTAACTTGGGTCACTGAGAAGAGCACATGGGAAGATGACTGATGCCTTGACCAGTAGTTAGCTCTCAGTTTCAGCTTTTTCCTCCCCTTTCCTGCAGAAAATCGCCGCTCTACGATAACTGCTTTCTCCACGCTCCTGACGGACAGCCCCTATGCACTTGCGATAGAAGAAAAGCTCAGTGGTACCTGGACAAGGGCATTGGAGGTTTGCTTATCAGCTGTCTTATTTCATTTATAAATTGGGTTCACATGGACACTGGCAGGAGTGGGGAGGGGGGTAAGGGAGAGGGATGGATAGAAGAAGGCAGAGTGACCTTGAGACACATGGGACAGGAATATTCAAAACCCAGAAATAGTGATGTCTTTGAGGACACAGCTGAGAACAATTAAAGTTGTTTTTCTTCTCTGAGGGAGAGATGGGCAATCAGACACTAACTAGAGCTTTTTTTCTCTAAGAGTTGGTGAGCGAAGAGCCTTTTGTGGTCAAGCTACAGTTTGAACCTGCAGGAAGACCCGAGTCCCCAGGAGACTACTACTTGATGGTTAAAGAGAACCTATGTGTAGTATGTGGCAAGAAAGACTCTTACATTCGGTGAGTGTGGGGTGACCGCCCTGACTGTCTGCCTCCATAGAAACAGCCTTGTAGCCACATGCAGAGCCTGCAGGGGTCTTGCTGGAGCCTGCCTACTTTGGCTGAGAGACTTGTCCCTGGGGCACATCCCAGTTCCCCTGGGAGTTTTGCCATGTGGGCTGGCCTTGCTTTGGTGGCCCCTACTCCTCCTGAGCCCAGTTCTTAGTTTCTGGAAGGTAGTACTCTTCACAGTAACAGTTTGCCATAAAGAGCGCGGTGCCTTTTTGCTCACAAAGGATTGGAAACCATTTCCTTCACCAGCTGCCTTTTTCTGTGTCATTATAATCCTCCCTTGAAGGGCTCACAAGCTTTCCAGTCTTTGGTGCCCTTCATGAAGTATCCAGATGACCTGAAGGCACACTCTGGAATAGCTGGGAAGACTCTTCTGTGTCAGGGTCCCCACCCAATGAAGGGGAGTCTGCCCGCTGAGCCGGGGCACCCAGACACTCGGGCTTTCCCTTTGGCTTTTATGGAGAAACTCACCTTCCTTTCTCCCCTTGCAAAGTGGGACAAGTCGTTGTTGCGGCCAAGAGTTTTTCTTAGAGCAGGGGTCCCCAAACTGTGGGCCGCATGCGGCCCCGAGTCCATTTATCCGGCCCCACCGCACTTCCAGAAGGGGCACCTCTTTCATTGGTGGTCAGTGAGAGGAGCACAGGATGCATCCGCACCCATAGTTCCCATTGAAATACTGGTCAGTTTGTTGATTTAAATTTATTTGTTCTTTATTTTAAATATTGTATTTGTTCCTGTTTTGTTTTTTTACTTTAAAATAAGATATGTGCAGTGTGCATAGGGATTTGTTCATATTTTTTTTTATAGTCCGGCCCTCCAACGGTCTGAGGGACAGTGAACTGGCCCCCTGTGTAAAAAGTTTGGGGACCCCTGTCTTAGAGCTTAGTTCTCCTTAGAAAATAATGATGGACTTTAATGAACCAGGGAAGTAATCTTAAAGTAAGGGATTCTTCAAGTGATGGAAATTGGCTTTTCCAGGTCACAAGGCTTCCAGAATTTCAGGAGTAGAGGTTACCCGCTACATGCTTTAAGAGTTATTTTCCAGATGTTAAAGGCCATTAGAATTTCCATTTCTTTGATACTTTTCCTTCTGGGAGCACAGCCTTCTCAAAGGTTGTTATTAGCCTTTTGCTACCCCTGGCCCTCCTCTGAAGCCTGTTAGCAAGTAGTCTGTTCTCACTTCAGGAAGAGAGGAACGTGAGGCACCGGTGGGCATGGGGGCTGAGAGTGGAACAGGTCGTTGTTTCTATGTCATCTCTGTGGGTTGTGGTGCCCAAGACTTTGCAGTCATGTTTAGACCCAGATCAGAATCGCATGTTTTGTGCCACGTGCTAACGAGCGCTGCCTCTGGGTGGGCTTGCTCAGGAAGAACGTGGTTCCACATGAGTACCGGAAGCACTTCCCCATTGAGATGAAGGACCACAACTCCCACGACGTGCTGCTGCTCTGCACCTCCTGCCATGCCATCTCCAACTACTACGACAACCATTTGAAGCAGCAGCTGGCCAAGGAGTTCCAGGCCCCCATTGGCTCTGAGGAGGGCTTGCGCCTGCTGGAGGATTCAGAGCGCCGGCAGATGCGTTCTGGTGCCCGGGCCCTGCTCAACGCCGAGAGCCTGCCTGCCCATCGGAAGGAGGAGCTGCTGCAAGCTCTCAGGGAGTTCTATAGCACAGACACGGTCACCGATGAGATGCTTCAGGAGGCTGCCAGCCTGGAGACCAGGTACATTTGACAGTTCTGGTCAGAAGGGATTGAGGAATAACCCAATGACATTAACCCTGACTGTGGTGGGAACACTTGCTGGGAGGGGGCATTAGTCATTTAGGTGCAGTCCATATAACCTCATGATTATTCCAGTAAGTATCTAGGACAGTGGTTCTTAACCTGGGTTCTATTGAACCCTAGGGGTTCGATGAGTCGGTCTCAGGGGTTCGGAAAAGCCTCTGCCGCGGAGACCAGAATAAAGTAATACCGTAATTTGTTGTGAGTTCATGCACTCTGTTGGTTTTGTTCTTTGAGCAAGGTGATGTTCATGCACGGCTCATTTTGTGCACCAGTAAAAAACCATATACCTATGTCTTGAATTTGGAAAAAAAATCATATTTTATTTATCACTAAAGAAGGGTTCAGTGAATGCGCATATGAAACTGGTGGGTTCGGTACCTCAAAAAAGGTTAAGAACCACTGATCTAGTGGCTTAAAGTGCCATGGGGTGGGAGAGAACACTGTTTGAGTAGTTCCTTTCTGTAGGAGACTTTCCTTCTATCCTTGACCTTTTAAGGGTACGTCCATTTTCATGATTAGCAGGAGAGTTCAAATGCGGTGGAGTTGTGCTTTATATATTTAATGCAGAAGTAAATCCTCAAGCCAGCACATAAAATGAAAATAATAGTCAAAAAATACACTCAAATTGCTGAAGTTGCCCATGAAATATAGTCTATGTGGTTTTCTGTCTCACCTTACCCAGGTCTGTGGGAATTGTTACCAATGGATTCATGTTTCCTATCTCACCTGCACTGTGGGTACTGTCCCACCAAATGGAATGTTCTCCAGAATTGCCTATACTATTTAAATTACTTTTCTCCTTTTTCCTTCCTTCTTTGCTTTCTCAGACATCCTTCTCCATGATACACAGTGGAAGTCATGTGACTGAACTCAGTGTTCCTAAAGGAGAAATTTGTGGTCCTGAGAAGTGAGTGGGGCCATGGCTTAGAACTCTCGGCCATGCTCTGGTTTGCTTCCCAACTGTCACCTTTTTTCAGTAGTCCTAGGGGTTGAAATAATTTAACTGATAAGTTCACAAAATCCTGATAGGGATGCTGGTTGCCTGTAGTATTTTTGTTATCAAAACACCAACATACCTATATGATAGCAGCAAATATTCATTGAACAAATATTTACAGATATACTAATCTATCTAACCAAGCTAATTTTACGTAACTTGCCTTGATTATTCCTTCTAACAAATCCTGTGAGTTAGTTAGGTTTCTTACTGGTAACTGAGAACATCTATAGCTTACATTTTATTTATTTATTTATTTTTAGGTGAAAGGAGGGGAGATAGTAAGGCAGACTCCTCCTGCATGCGCCCTGATCAGGATCTACCCAGCAACCCCATGTGGGGCAGATGCTCGAATACCAAGTTATTTTTAGTGCCTGTGGCAGATGTGTTCCAAACTGAGCTATCCTTAGTGCCTGGGGCTAACCAACACTTGAACCAACTGAGTCACTGGCTGCATGAGGGAAAGAGGGAGGGACAGGGGAAGTGGGGAGAAGCTTATGGTCACTTCTCTTGTGTACCCTGACTGGGAATCGAACCTGGGACATTCATACACTGGGCCAATGCTCTATCTATTGAGCCACTGGCCACGGTCATATCTTACATTTTTAAAAATCTTTGAGAGTTAAACAACTTTTTATTTTAATTCTTCCATTGGTTTGAAAGAGAGAGACAGGGAAAGGGAAAGAGAAAGAAGCATTGACTTGTTTTTCTTAGTTGTTCCATTTAGTTGTGCACTCATTGATTGCTCCTTGTATGTGCCCTGACCGGGTTAAACCTATGACCTCTGGAGCCCTAGTTTGACACTTTATCTATTGAGCCACCTGGCTAGGGCAAAAAAATTTATTATTGAATTTTATTCTTATTGAGGTTATAGAAGAGATGTTGTTTTCCAAGTTACCCTGAGGTTAAAGTTAAGTAACTTGCTATGGTCATATTAGAGATTAATGTAGTGGTTCTTAACCTGGGTGCTATCGAACCCTAGGGGTTCTATGAGTCGGTCTCAGGGGTTCGGAGAAGCCTCTGCCGCAGAGGCCAGAATAAAGTAATACCGTAATTTGTTGTGAATTCATGCACTTTGTTGGTTTTGTTCTTTGAGCAAGATGATTTTCATGCACAGCTCATTTTGTGCACCAGTAAAAAAACATATACTTATGTCTTGATTTTGGAAAAAAAAAATCATATTTTATTTATCACTAAAGAAGGGTTTGGTGAATGCGCATATGAAACTGGTGGGTTCGGTACCTCAAAAAAGGTTAAGAACCACTAAATTAATGACACTGGCCCTGGCTGGCTGGCTCAGCTATAGAGTGTTGGCCTGGCGTGTGCAAGTCCCAGGTTCGATTACTGGCCAGGGCACACAGGAGAAGCACCCGTCTGCTTCTTCACCCTGCCCCCTCTCCTCCCTCTCTATCTCTCTCTTCCCTTCCCACAGCCAAGGCTACATTGGAGCAAAGTTGGCCTGGGCGCTGAGGACGGCTCCATGGCCTCCACCTAAGGCGCTAGAATGGCTCTGGTTGCAATGGAGCAATGCTCCAGATAGGCAGAGCATTGCCCCCTGGTGGGCATGCCGGGTGGATCTCGGTCGGGCGCATGTAGGAGTCTGACTGCCTCCCTGCTTCTAACTTTGGAAAAGTACAGGAAAGAAAAAAAATTAATGACACTGGCTCCTTTAAGTAATTCCCAAATGTATTTTCTAAATAGCCAAACTTTCCTTTCGGCCACAGACCTTTCTAATAAATTTATGTTGCTGACTTGGATAAAAGAGTGCGGGACTTGGATGTCTAGTATGAAGAACAGCTGTCTGGAGAAATATGGACAAGTCAGTGGGGTGCTCAGAGCTAAATAGTAAAATGTCTGGAAATACCCAGAGGGCACTGACACTGCGAAACTCGTGGAGTCCTGGGAGGGAGGATAGACATGGGGTGTGGATGCAGAAATGCAGGCAGAGGAGCTCAGTCTGTGGGGCAGGGAGCCCTTGAGAAAGGTCATCTCTGTTCAGAGGAGGCGAAAGCGCTATTCGCCTGGTTTCAGAGCAGCTTTTAAGGCCCCTCAGCTTGGTTGGGAAGGAGGCAGGGATTAATTTTCCTATTAAACAGCACCAGCTGCACAACAAGCAACCACGGTAGCATTTCATTGTGACTGAAGCACTTCTCATGGATGTGGTTTGGCGTTCTTTTTATGAGAAGGAAGGTACTAAAGAAAGGGCGCACCTCGCGTTTTACGTTCGAGTATTATTATACTGTTATGAAAAACTGGAACACACGGCCTGATTTCACAGCCTCATAAATACGGGGTATGGTTCAGGATGAGGAACAAAAGCTGGTAACTGAGCGCACTGGAGTAAACACAGGATGGGAGCGTTCTTCAGCCATCTTCCCTAAAGAGGGCTGAGCATCGTGCAGTGTTCTTTCCCAAGTATCACTCGGAATCCCCAAATGCTTTCTGTTAGATTGTGTGCAGCAACATGCCAAAACTATTTTAAAAATAAGTCACATATGGGAAAAAGAATGTTTCAAAACCAAACATTCACATAGCCAACGTGTTAGAAGTCTAGCAACCTCCCTTACGCCCTGGTGGAAGCCCCTTGACCTACAGCATTTGGAGCGCTCAATGAGACCGCCTGTGCCGATTTCCCTCAGACCCTTTGTACTTTGTCTTGGCAGGATTTTCAATGAAAACTACATTCCTCACGGGCTGAAGGTGGTGCAGTGTCATAGCCAGGGCGGGCTGCGCTCCCTCATGCAGCTGGAGAGCCGCTGGCGTCAGCACTTCCTGGACTCCATGCAGCCCAAGCACCTGCCCCAGCAGTGGTCAGTGGACCACAACCATCAGAAGCTGCTCCGGAAATACGGGGACAACCTTCCCATCAAGCTGTCGTGATAGCTGCTCTCCTCTGAGGTTAGGACAGCTGGGGAGCTGGAGCCAAGGTTGAAAAGTCACTTCTAACCATTTTTAGTATGTTGTTAATTGTCAAAGCCTGGTGACACACTCAGAATACTAACTTATACTGACCCCAGGATGCTGCCTGTAGAGCATGGCTATTGTTTTAAGGGGAGCTTTTAGTTTTGAATTTTAGTTGGGCAAAGTGAATATTCTTTTTTTATCCCTTTTATTTTATTCTTGTGGACAAAGAGAACCTTGAATTTATTTTACTCTTTCTCTTCTGCTTTCCCTGTGCAGATGGCAAATGAAGGATTCTCCCTGAAGTGACTTGTCAGGACTCTCAGGTTTTTAATACATTTCTTCCCTGTTTAGTATGTTGATTTATCTCAAATGGACTGTCAGGTATTTTAACCCCGTCAGGTTAGGAGGGAAGAAAAAGTTCTTCCAGGTGGTTGCAGAAGTGAGCAAGGGTTTAGATTCATTTTCCCAGTCCAACCTCATAATAATAAATTCTTTGGCTGAGCACTCTCCCACAACACGCCTGTTTGGGATCCATCCCATCAGAATCACTTTCATTTGTCACACACTTGAGAATGATCCCCTTGATACGTCCAGGACCAAAGCAGCAACTTCCTGCCCTGAGCTTACACCCTACCCTGGAGAGAATTCTTTTCTAGAAATAGGTCTTCAACCTGGTGGGGCAGAGAGAAGCTTAAACTTCAGCTCCCAAGGGAACTTGGATAACTTGCTTAGCTTTTCCTTTCATGCTGTTCATTGTCTGCTTGTTGCAATCCTGCTGCTCAGAACTGCAAGGCTTTTAGAGAATACCCTTTCTGAGTGGAAGATGATCTTTCCTCAGAATCAGTGTCAGGTCCCTTCAGTGTTCTGTGTCCCATCAGCTTTGCAATCCTGACCTCTTTTTAGCACTAATTCTCTCCCGGAGTCATTTGGTCAGGTTGCAGTGTAAGGATTTCTCCATCCCCTCCCATGCCTAGAACACTGAGATTAACTAATATTTCGATGTTTAAAACAGTGGTGGTGTTTTTATCTTTCGAAATGTGAGGTCACCACTTTAAGCATGAAATCAACTTAACTAGTGATTAGTATTTTTTTCTAAAGTATTAGGAAAACTTTCTAACTTTATAAGATTGTAATAAGCTTAAAAAATAATTTTATGGCCAAAAGCCAACAAGAGCTCTGTTTTGACGTTGTGCCTGCCAAGTTGGTGATGGTTGCTCTAACACTGGTAAATAAAACTTCTTCTAAGCACAAAACTCACTGCCTGTAACTGTAAAACGTTTTTCTTCACCACTTTATAAAATCGGTAAATATTTCCGGGGAGGAGATATTTACCCTACAGGTTTCTGCCAAGGGCAGTAGCATGGTATGTGTACACAGATGGGTACACACATACAGGGCTCATTGACCTGGCAGCAGCAGCCTGCAAGGCACGTGCACATCCCACATTTTGTTCTTCTGCCCCTTTATTCCTCTTTGTCCTCAAAAAGGCATTTCTGGGATCTAAATTAGAAATCCTTGAAAATGAATAATACCAGGCACTGTAGGGATCGTGTGTTCAATGCAGTAGGTTATGATGGGGCCTGTATCTCCCGTGCCATACTGCATGAGTCCAGGGGTGAACCATGGAGATGGATAAGTGGTCATGTAGTAGTCAGACTTGCCACAAGGTGGCACTCACAGATTTTGTTTTACATGTATTTATTTTTGAGAATAAGAAGCTTTTATACATGACATGGTTCCTGAACATAGCTCACGACTTATGTTTCAAATTTTGTATAGCTTGTTCAGGTCCATTTTGATAGTTTTCAAAGAAAAACTTCTTCTCTGAAACAGGGAGTGGGTCTCTTTCATTCTCTTTCCCTGTAGTCCTCCTGCTGCTAAGAGGTAAGACACATACAAGGTCATTTGAGGTGCAGTGGTTGCTGTGAGGAGGAGGCATGGGAGCTCCAGTGGAGCTTCCTGCAAAGCCCAGCAGCAGAGCCAGCAGACAGGGTTGAGTTGGAAGTTAGACTGCGGCCCACGCGGTTGCTAATCCTTTTCAGAAGAGTTGTGAAGATTTGGATCTTTTTGTATCTGAATCAGCCTGGACTTTAGCAGCAGCCTTTTCTAGACTGACAATTTCTATTTTAAATGAGATATTTTAGAGCAGACATACAGTAAAATAAATATTTATGTTTTTTCCTGATATAAAAGTAATGTGTGCTTATTATTAAAGATGAATCTAAAAAAAAGAATAAAATTCATCCATCTTATCTCCATCCAGAACAGAGCTAACGTTTGCTGGTATGTTTATGAATTTCCTTTCAGAATTCAAAAATGCATGTAATACATATATTTAAATAAAGTTGGGAGTTATATATAGATATAGATAAATAAATATATATATATACACACTCACAGCCTGATATTCTATTTTCCCCCCTCACTTAGCATGGTATCACAAGTAATTAATTTCATGTGTCTTTAAATACAGTGTGTCCGTAAAGTCATGGTGAACTTTTGACCGTGTGACCAGTCAGAAGTGCACCATGACTTTATGGACACACTGTATTTGAAAGTAGATTTCTAGTGATTCTACCTTATCCTTTCCCACAATTGAAATGTTTGGTTGCTTCAGATTCTTTGTTAATTAATAACAAAGAATAACAAAGACGCTTTGATGAACTTGCTTGTATATAAATCTTTGACTCTTATTTTTAATAATTTCATTAGAATGGAACCCTAGAAACTGGATTGTGAGGAGGGGACTCACATTGCTGGTGTGCGTACAAGTTGTTGTCACTGTCAGAAGGACATAACAAGGGAACAGTTCTCTTGACAGTCCCCGTGCACTTGCTGAGCTTCCATAGGCTGGCGGTGAGAGGACAGGGTCGTTGCAAGGCCTCTCTGAACATGCCTGATTGTCATGTTTGAAGACTCAGGGTCTTTTCTCTGCTTCCCTTCTTCTCTTCTCTGTCTCACCCTTGGTCGCCTCGTTTTCTCCTTGTAGTCAGTGTTTTTGGGAAAAACTGCTTATTTTAAAAGAAAAATGTAAAAAATAAATTTTTATTTCAAAATAAAAGTTATAGACAGATATTTTTCTGCTAGACAAGCAATTAGTGATTGCTAGACAAGACACAATATTCAAGGATTTGTTGCCTCTTAAGAGTGCAGCCATAAGTTATTTATTCTTATCCATGTCATGGGTAGAGATCAGGTGACAAAAGGTGTTCTGTTGAAATAAATCCATTTTAATCCCTCATTTTAGACTCTTAGGAACCCAGCAGGCAGAAAGAACTTTTGTTCAGCTTTCTATTCTGCCTGTTAGCTTGGGGCCCTAACATTTGACTATAGTTTAAATTCTTAGTTTACCTTGCCTCTCTGAGTTTTTTATTCATTGATTTGTCCTTTCTTCTTTTTGTTCTTCGTGATATCTCATCTTCATGAGAAGTATCACATTTTATTTTAAGTGAAAGGCGGAGAGATAATGAGACAGATTCCCACATGCACCCCAACTGGAATCCACCCAGCACCCCAGTGTGGGGCTGATGCTTGAATCAGCTGAGCTGTCCTCAGCACCTGAAGCTGATCTGACACTAGGGCTGTCCAAGCCACTGCTGTGAGAGGGGGAGAGGGAGAGAAAGGGGAAAGGGAGGGGAGAAGCAGATGGTCCTTTCTCAGGTGTGCCCTGACTAGGGATCAAATCCAGGATGTCTACATACTGTGCCGACACTCTATCCACTCAACCAGCCGGCCAGGGACCTCAGTTTCTATTTTTAAAGAAGATAGTTTCTCAGTTTGCTAGTTTACTAATTATTATATATTTTTAAAGGATTCCTCTAATCTTTTGTCTTTTCTGTTGCGTAGCTGGTGATTTTTAGAGTACCTAATCCCTTAGGAAAACAGAATCAGCTTTTCTTGGATGAGATAAGCTAAAAGAGTGTTTTAGAATGGCTCTTGTTGTGATTAACTCTTGATCTGAATAATGTAAAAATAATACATAATTCCCTAAATATTTTTATTTTAGAATTCAGCTGTAACTTCAGGTATTAATCAAGTTGCCTCCTCATGCTGGAATCTAATACCTTCTGCCCTTCCTCAGTCCTGGGGCAGTTTTACATCAGGTGATGGAGCACGGCTGACATGCCAATGCCCACTTGTTCAAAAGTACCTGTCCCTCCAACCACTAGGAGCTTCATTAGTCACTCCATTGTTTGAAGTACCAAGGCCCTTACTTAAATGCCAGCATCTTATTTGGGAAGGTGGCAAGTATATTAGACCAGTGGCCGTCAAACTGATTAGTCAGTAGAGCCAAATATCAACAGTACAACAATTAAAATTTCTTTTGAGAGCCAAATTTTTTAAACTTAAACTATATAGGTAGGTATATTCCTTATCAAGGTAGCGCCCGCACGTGGTATTTTGTGGAAGAGCCACACTAAGTGCCAAAGAGCCGCATGTGGCTTGTGAGCCACAGTTTGCTGACCACTGTATTAGACCCTTGCCTCTTTCTAATCTGCTCTGTGTTTGGACAACTCTGGTGGGAGGTATCTAGATACTGTGGGTGGCGGGTCCAAATGCGTATCATTGGGGTATAATCAAAAGCTGATTTCATTTGCTCAGGAAAAGGGAATGTTAAAGGACCTAGTTCATGCATCTGGGCTTGTCCCTCTTTTAATGCGATGTGCACTGCCTTAAAGTCATTCTTTGCCCGAACTGAATGGAGGTAGCTAATGTCATACCCTCCGGACTGAACTCAAAGTATTTCTCTCCTTCTGGCTTCCTTATTTATTATTAATTCCTAAAGTTTTCTCTTAACTGAATGGGTAGCCTGTTGTCTTTCTGACAGCATAAACTTCAAAAGCTGCTGAGTTTAGAGTCGGCCTTATTATAAGCATGATGTGCGGTCCAGAATATTCTACTTACATTCTACTTCTGCTTCTCGAAGATCTTTTCTCTCAGGCTTCAACATGCTGGGCACAGTTAGGATTCTGACTACTCAGGCCACCAGGGCCCCTATTAAGTCCTGGATAAGTCAGAAATTTGAGCTTAGTAAGCTAACGATGCTGGGAAAAAAATGAGAGATTGAGCCGTGGGTTGTTTTAAAAGAGGTATGTTTATTTGGTGGGGATGATAGGGTGTAGTCCATGAACTTTATATTTTGTTTTTTACTGTCCTCAGTTCTGTTGTGAGTTGGAGGATCAGAGGAGTGGGCTGGTGATCTGGGTTCTGGTTCTGGCCATCTGCTGTATATCTTCGAACCAATCACTTAACTTTTCTGGCTTCCTTTATTCACCAAAAAAATTAGGAGTTGGAATATATATATATTAGAGAAAGAGATGAAGAGAGAGAGAAAAACGTCAATTTGTTGTTCCACTAATATATGCATTCATTGGTTGATTATTGTATGTGATCTGACCGGGGATCAAACCTGCAGCCTTGGTGTATTGGGATGGTGCTCTAACCAACTGAGCTATTCGGCCAGTACTCTACTTTTCTCTTTGTGGCACTTTCCCTTGGGTGCAGACTTTTGCCTCACTGCACACTCATCCACCCCCAGCCCTGGGAATGGAGACTGTGCGTGGAAAGAAGGGGACCAAGGGAAGCAGGATGCCACCCCATGTCCTCCTGGCCTCACTGATGAGGGAGAAGCCTGCTGCCTCCATCTGGTGCTCCACTGTGGTCAAAATACTCTTCTCACCACTGACGTGCTCTGTGTGTGTGTGTGTGGCCTTGGGAACTCATATTTCTCCTCAGCTTGCTATTTAACAGTAAAGAAAGAAGAGAAATCTTTATCTTCAGCCACATTGCTAGTGCTGTACGGTTTAATAAGAGATAAGCATAGAATGGAAATGAGGCAAGTTTGCCAAGTATTGTAGATGGGAGGATATTGAGAAAACAAAGAGTGGCCACTTCCATTTTAAGGCTAGGAGAAATTAAGGCTGTACTATAGAGAGAGAACGGAATAGAATTGGGTACTTTAAAAGGAAAACATTAAACAGATAAGTTAAAAGTATTCTCTTTTTTATGTTGTCATGACTGTCTAAGAAAATTTGAGGGGCCCACGCTGTTAACACATTGTTATGCATCTATGAATCCTAAGACCTGATGAACTCACAGGCAGACTGGGAAGTCTCTGGGGCCTGCATTTTGTATAACCTTGACTTGCCTTGGACTTAATCCTTGCTTACCTTTGCCGGGCTAGACAGACATGTGCAAAATATAAAGTTTGTATTTTACAAGCTGCTGAAAGACATTTCTCTATGTATCCATTCCCTATAACCTGGCAGGAAATATATTTTCCAGTCCATCCTTATGCTTATTTTCAGTCCCAGAGGGCCTGGTGTATTGACTTTTTTTTGTGTAGCATAGATTTGTAGCAGGTAAGCTAAACTTGAAGCTCTTGTTACAATAATTGCCTACATTTAGACATGAGCCCCCATTTTCCACCAAATTGGTTGTTCCAAAAAAAAGGTGACCAGCTAGCCAAAAGTGAAGCTAAAGTATGTATATTTCTCTGCCCTCTCCTAAGTGGATCCTAACTTTATCTAAAATTCTGACATCTTTCATTATATCCCATAGGGCCAACTGGATCCCCAGTCAGCTAGCTTAGTTTCTTTTTAATCAAGATATGTATGTATGTTTGGCCCGGGGCGATTGGTAGGCCTGAGCTATAGCAACACATATGGCTTCCTCCGAGTTCTTGGATACAATGAGCAGGACTAAAGTTGGCTCAGAAAAGGAACAGAAGATGACTCGGGGTTAGTTTTTCTTTTTGAAATGTTATACAAGTGCAGAGCAGTTGGCTGCCATCCCCTCTCAAACCATCAGCAGAGCCTGACCTTGGCCAAGATTTTGCCTCATCCTCTCGGCATTTCTGCACAGAGTTGCGTTTCAGCCATGGAATGCTTAACCAAAAGCACATGCTATAGTGGTGGTTTCCAAAGAGCAAGTTTTTGCAGGAAGTTTGCATCATGTTGTTTTCTCAAAGCAACAGTTTTCTATAAACCACCAATCTAATAAGCCCCCAAAATCTTTGGCTTATTTGTACTCAGGGCTGAGATTTTGTTGTTGTTGTTGTTGTTAATAAAACTTTATTGATTTGCAGTAAAATAAACATATGGTATAGTGTACAAATCCTAAGAGTACAACTTGGTAAAATTTTGACAAATGTATGCACCCCTGTAACCGTTAAGGGCTGGTTTTGTTTGTTTGTTTTGTTTTGTTTGAAATATCTCTTCTGATGATGTAACTTGGAATTGGAAGGTTGTACACTCATCTAGCTGAGTAAATTACTGTAAAACAGCAATCCAGGTCAAAATGTGATGAAGATATGGTGGTCTGAGTCCAGGCAGTTTGTCCTTTTGTCACCCCTAGTAGACTTGGTTACTGCACAGCTTCATGATGCTTGTTTTTAACAAGTTACTTTAAAAATAGGTACTATTTCCATCTAGTACAAAACTTTTTAAAACATGTAGCATGAAAAAGGAATCTCCTTGCTAGTCCTTTCCCTCCTTGGAGGTAACCACTGTTACTATTACTTGTGCATGGTATCGCCTTCAATGGAGGGGGGGGGGTTTGCTTTGTTTATTAAGTCCCAAATTTCTTCTTTGGTTGTTAACCCTCTGACTACCACCACGCTATTATTGTCTGTGTGTCTGTGTCTTGTATGTGTTTTATTATATATATATATATATATATATATATATATATATATATATATATATTCTTTATTTTGCTTAATCCCTTCACCTTCTATCATCCAGTCCCCCAACTTCCCTCTCCTCTGACTGCTGTCAGTCTGTTCCATGCATCCATGCCATGTCTCTGGAGAAACGTGGACTTTGAAACAGATGATAGACAGAATAAATTTTTCAGTACAGGACAAATAGGATTAGTCCTGCTGAGGCTGCAGGGTCAAAGTTTCTGCATAAATGCCCTAGACTAGAGCCTAGAGTACAAAGAGAAGGACATGTTCTGGGTCCCACCTTCACCTCTACATCAACCCAAATCAGACCTTCAAATCCCAAAGTTACGACATGAACCTGGCTGATTACTCAACTCCACAAACCATCTTTCTCTTTAAACATAAGATTAATCTAGCCTGGCCTGTGGTGGCGCAGTGGATAGAGTGTCGACCTGGAATGCTGAGGTTACTGGTTCAAAACCTTGGGCTTACCCGGTCAAGGCACATACAACAAGCAAACAATGAACAACTAAAGTGAAGCAACTATGAGTCAATACTCCTCACTGCCTCCCCTCTCCTCTCTCTGTAAAATCAATAAATAAAATCTTTTTTAAAAAACCCACATAAGATTAACCTCAAATTTATTTTGAAAAGCCAACTTCTCTAGCAGGCAAAATTTGATTTGATCATAAACCAATAAATCACTCATAAATCTCATGCAGAGCAGTATATTACGTATCTTATGGGCTCACCATTCAGGGAAGGAAGAACCTCTCATTCTCAAACTTCTCAGTCAGAGAGAAAAACAAAGCTTGCACGGATGGCTTTCCTTAGCCACTTCTAGCCCCATCCTTGTTTTGTACTCCTATAGGGCAGGCGGATGGGGTGGTCAAGGCTGCTCCCAATTAGACCTTCCCAAAGCTACTCGCTCCAGGGAAAGTTCCATATGGTTTCCCTAGGGCCATTTTATCCTTGACATCATCTTATGCTCTTGTCTTTGTTTTGCTGTACTCTAATAACCCACGGACTATCCAGTGATAATTAAGAATATTCCCACTGGACAAGGACTCTCTTTCAGCATCCCTGTAGAGCAGATGTCACATTTGAGGAGCATCTGCTTCCTGACAAGCTGGAAGACAGCATGAAGAAACTCATTGAGTCTTCCCCAGTAGTAGTAGATGACAGATGCAACCTTCAGGACCTTGATAAAGCTGCTGTGAGTTCAGTGGCCTGGCACCTTATGTGCGGGTGGAGAGGCATGTCATTCTCAGATAGGGCAGGGGTCTTCATGGTCTCAACTCTGTGGTCTGGGCAGGGTCCTAACGCTGGAATGGTTCCCTAAGCGTTTGGCTTTGGCCCTTTCTGGGCAGGGAAACAGAACAAGGCAAAATGCCTGGTATGTTTTAAATAGATTCTGCTTGCTGCAGCCAATAAGCCCAACAGCTTGGGAACTAAGTGACCCTTCCCGAGATTTCTGTTGCGCCACTCCTCTGGCTTCCAACCCCTTGAGTACTGACCACCCCCGCCCCCTGCTTCTCTTCTGTGACCCATCTCCCCCCACATTAGCTGTCTACTCCCGCTCTCTGGATGGTTTGTCCTCAGGCCTTTCTGGTCTTAGAACTTATTACTCTTTTATTGCTTTTCACTCTGCTTTATCTGTCCCTGCATCTTTTCCTGCAGCAGTTTTTCCTCACGTGCTGTGTTTTTACATCTCTCGGAGTCTGTCTGTGTCCACTCTTCCATGTGCCCATCTCCATATGCTGCTCCTTGTCTGACTCTGTCATGAGGTGTCAATTGTCCTCTTTCCCCGCCTTCCCATGGCCTGTGGGGGGACAAGCCGCCCCCACCTGGAAAGGAGTTGGGTGCCAGGAATGCGAGTGGAGGGTGAAGGAACCTACCTTGATCAACCCCTGTGGTGGGGCAGGTGACAGCTCCTGCCTGGGAAATAGACCTTCAGGATGGCAGTTTGGGCAGATCGGCAGTGCCTAGGTAAGCCAATGGGCAAGGTAGAGGTGGAACCAGAGAAGTCAGGGGAGGCTGGAGAGAGGAGGGGACTCACCTAGCCAAGGTGCTCGCTGGGAAAGGAGACAGAAGAGGAAGGCCAGGTGGAAGCTGGATGCTGTCAGGGAGCTGGCCCTGGGGCAGAGACCAGGAGTGGGTCCCCGCCCGCCCGCTCTGCTCAGTGGATTCTCTGCCGAGAGGAGGGGCCGGGAGAAAAAGGAGCCTTCACGGTCCTTTCTCCACATTCATCTTTGGACCTTTTGTTCGTTTTTCTTTCGTGTTCCTGTCCTCATGTTATATTAACAGAAAACAAAACAAAAGTCAGTCTATCTTTGAAAGGGAAAGGTGAGATCTGGAGAATTTAGGGCTGGCTGCACTTCTCCCTTTACTGAACTCTTAGGCCCCTTTGCCCGTCCGGCCGCTGGAGCCAGGAGAGGCAGCCCCTTACCACAGCGTCATGAATGGAGTCCCTGTACCAGCTTAATAGCCCAGCTGGAGTGTCAGCGGCAAGGGCAGCCTACCACAGTGTGCACCCACAGAACCTGTCCTGCACATGACAGCCCTGCTGGAGGTGGTCCTAGGAAAGGTCTGGGCAGAGGGGTGGCTTCCAGTGTGTGATGCCAGCCCCATTGTGGGCTCCTCTCCCCGGGAACTGAGCTGCACAAAGGCCTGTGGTAGAAGAAAGAAAAAGAGAAAACTCTTTTCTTGCTTTAAATATAAAGTTAATGGAAGATGTAATAAATGCATGTGGCAAAAATTTCCAAAGTTACAATATATACAATGAAAAATTTCCCACTCCTGTTCTCAAATTCCCTCCCTGGACATGCCAATTTCTTGTACATTGTTCTCATTTCTCCTTTTTAGGTATGCTGTGATCCGGAAGTTTTTAGATTGACCCAGTGGAATATTTTAAATTTTTTGGATGTGTATGTATGTATGTAATATATGGAGGGGGACCAAATGATAATAAAGAAAATTGTATCTCAGTTTATTGCCAATAATTCTTGCTGGGGCAGGGAATGGTTAAAAACAGGGGTTGGGAACCATTTTGGCTGAGAGAGCCATGAACGCCACATATTTTAAAATGTAATTTTGTGAGAACCATACAATATGTTTAACACTAAATACAAGTAAATGTGTGCATTTTATGTAAGACCAGTACTTTTAAAGTACAAGAAGTCTCTGAATTCTTTTTAATAACATTGTTATGCTGTTGCTAACCAATGATGAATAAAGTACTTCTTACCATTAATGCGACTTTTGGTGCTGCATGGTTTTGCTGATGGCTTTGTAGTCTGGTTGATATGTGGTGAAGTTAAGCTTGATGCAGGCATTGAGACTTCCATCCATTAAATGTGATCGTAGGCTGGTCTTAACATTCTTTAGATGTAAGAAACACTGCTCACATGCATACATAGAGCCGAACATTGTCAGTACAGCAATACTCACATGCTGCAGTGTGTGGTGTGTGACGGGAAGCACGTTCCAAGTTTTGACAATCAGTTGGTCCATGGGTTGAAGCTTTTTCATTTCTCCCCACTTGTGTTTGCTGGCCAACTCTGCTTGCTGTCGTGAAGTCTTTCCAAATCTTCATTCAGTGACATGAACTTTTTCACCCACATGTCTGAGGCCTTCAGGTCAGCAGCTTGTAGCTCAAAATCTCTGACGGAGACACCGGGGATGTAACTCAGGTCAGCGCTGTCCACTGCACACTCGTGTGGATGGGTAATGAACTTAAAAAGACGAGCGCACTCACGAAATTCTCCAAAGCGTGCTTTGAATGACTGCAGGAGATTAGATGTGAAGCCCGCTAGCTGTTGGAGATCAAGATGTTGAGCAGGGTCACTTGCTGTGCGTGCATCTTTAAACTTTCCCAGTTTTTCAAAGTGTAGTAAACAACCTGTTTCAATGTTGGCGATGAAGAGTTCCAGCTTGTTTTCAGATGCAAACACTGCTTGTTAAAGGGATAAGACTGTATTTCCAATGCCTTGTATTTTCACATTGAGCTGGTTCAGATATTCAGTCATGTCCACGAGACAGTAGAACTTCAGGAGCCACTCAGTGTTAGCTAACTCAGGATGCTTGATGTTTTTCATTTTAAGAAAAGTCCAGATTTCGCTCAGACAAGCTGTGAAATGGCTGAGCACTTTCCCTCTTGACAACCAACGCACATAGCTGTGCAGAAGTAGACCAGGATAATTATTCCCAACTTCATCCAGCAGTGTTTTAAACTGGCGATCATTTAAAGCTGGGGCAACAATAAAGTTGACCACCTGAATGACCAGCGACATCACCTCACCAAGCTGCTCGCCACACATCTGAGCACAAAGCCCCTCCTGATGTAGGATGCAGTGAAAACTTAGGATAGGTCTCTTTTCATGTTCATGAAGAAGCGCTACGAATTTTCTGTTTTTCCCCACCTTGCACGGGGCATCATCAATACACACCAAAATAAGTTTATTCATCGGTAGATTTTTTTCTTTAGCAAACTCAGTGAAAGACTTGAATAAATCCTCCCCTCTTGTTGTCTCTTTCATAGGCAAAACAGCAAGACTTTCCTCATGTAGTGTGTCACCAACAGCATACCTTGCAATCACACTGAACTGGGATAAATGGTTTACGTGTGTTGACTCATCCAAAGCGAGAGAAAAGTATGGTGCTGTATTTATGTCCCTCAATTGTGTTGCATCAGTTTGATTTGCCATCATGATGGTACGATCGTGAATAGTTCTTGCCGACAGTGGTATGTCTTTTATTCGTTTGATTATCTTGTCTTTATCCGAAAAGTCGTCAAAAAGTTCATTGGCTGAATAGAAATTTCTTCAAAGAGGACATACAGATGGCCAATAGGCATATGAAAAAATGCTCAACATCACTAATTATTAGAGAAATGCAAATTAAAACCACAGTGAGGTATCACCTCACACCAGTCAGAATGGCTGTCATCAGCAAAACAACACAGAATGAGTGCTGGTGAGGATGTGGAGAAAAGGGAACCCTCCTGCACTGCTGGTGGGAATGCAGACTGGTGCAGCCACTGTGGAAAACAGTATGGAGATTCCTCAAAAAATTAAAAATCGAACTGCCTTATGACCCAGCTATCCCACTTTTAGGAATGTACCCTAAGAACACCATAGCACTGTTCAAAAAGAAGAAATGCGCCCCCATGTTTATGGCAGCATTGTTCACAATAGTGAAGATCTGGAAACAGCCCAAGTGTCTGTCAGAGGACGAGTGGATTAAAAAGCTTTGGTACATATACATATATACTATGGAATACTACTCAGCCATAAGAAATGATGACATTGGATCATTTACAACAAAATGGATGGACGTTGATAACATTATACGGAGTGAAATAAGTAAAACAGAAAAAAACTGAGAACCACATGATTTCATCCATAGGTGGGACAGAAAAACAGGACTATGAGACATGGACAAGAGAGGGTAGAGAGGGAGGGAGAGGAGGAGGGGGGCACAAAGAAAACCAGATAAAAGGTGACAGAGGACAATTTGACTTTGGGTGATGGGTATGCAACATAATTGAATGATAAGATAACCTGGAGATGTTTTCTTTAACATATGTACCCTGATTCATTAATGTCACCTCATTAAAATTAATAAAAATAAGAATACACTATCAACAAGATGTTACAATAATAAATGTATGAATTTAATGTAAAAAAAAAACGTTCATTGGCAACATCAAGCATGAATGTTTTGGCATACTGCCCATCTGTGAATGGCTTTCTGTTTCTCACATTTGCTAAAGCACCAGCAAAGCTAGCCAAATTCCAGTCACCTTGTTGGGTCCAAACACAGAGTTGCTGCTGACTAGCTTGCACTCTGCACAGTAGCTCTTGACATGCTTTCTTCCTGCTGTCCCCAGCTGGATATTTCGATGCAAATGTAGTATGGTGTGTGTTGAAGTGCCGCTTTATATTTGACCATTTCATCAATGCAATTTTATCATTGCATATTAGACACACTGCAGAACCTGCTCTCTCCACAAGGGCGAATTCCTCTGTCCATTCCTGCTGAAAAGTATGATACTCCTCATCCTTTTTTCTTTTAGCCATCTTCTTCGTCAAAAGGGTTTCTGCAATTAGCTAGCTGACTACTTGATTAAAAGGAGGGAAGTTTACTTCCTGACCTCACAACAACCCATGTACGTTAGACATTATCCAATAAAAATTTGGTGTTGTCCCGGAGGACAGCTGTGATTGGCTTCAGCCACCCACAACCATGCACATGAGCGGTAGGAAATGAATGGATTGTAATACATGAGAATGTTTTATATTTTTAATGTTATTTTTTTTTATTAAAGATTTGTCTGCAAGCCAGATGCAGCCATCGAAAGAGCTGCATCTGGCTTGGGAGCCATAGGTTCCTGACCCCTGGTTTAAAATATTAAAATAAGTAAATAAAATCCTAAACTGCTAGCACTAGAAAGGACTTTTCAAGTTCTTTTGTACTGAAGATTTCATTTTAAACATAAGAAAGAGGTCCTGGTGACTTTCCAGGGTCACCACTCTGCCTAATGGCACCCCTGGGGCTCCTACCCAGGTTTCCCACTTCCTGGTCATTTCACTTGTGCAAGAACACACTCAGTACTCTGTCTTTAGGTTCAGGCCTTTATAGAAATAGGTGATTCAGAAATGGAAGGAAAGACAAATGATTGGAATGGACTTAGAAATTTTTATCATTGGACACAAATATAGGGGGAAAAATCGGTAATTCCAGGAGAAACCTGAAGTCAAATTCCAAATGGAAAATAGCACACAGGCATTGACAGAAGAAAGTCAAGTCTACTGTCTGTCTAGAGGCAGCACGCCTCCACCCTGCTGCTGAAGAACTTGCATCCTTCAGACCTACTGTCCAGGGCTGGAGGCAGGAGCAGGCATTTTTTGTTGGGCTGGAGGGAGAAATGCCAACATAGTCTAGAGTATGAAGACAGCCTTACGGCATGGACGCAGGGCCAGGATGCCGTGGGTGAGGGGAGGACGGGCCTGGCCACGGCTCTGCAGAGCTCTGCCATTACTGGCTCTGCGAGCACTGACAGTCCCCAGTTTATGCCACCTACCAGGAGCAAACACCCCGAGGTTCATATGCTGACAAAACGACAGGATGGTTTGCAAAAAAAATTCTCTCTGCTTTGACATCAGCTCCAGACACTGAATAGTTCCAGTAGCCAAGCCAGATTGATGGGCCTTTTAATGGCTTCAGAGGTGGCTCAGTGAGAGGGGACACGTATGACTGTAAACACTGGCTATAAAAACCCTCAATTGCTTTGCAATGGTACATTTCCAGGCCATGTGATCTGATGTTACATGCCTCGTGCATTAACAGCTTTTTCTTCCTGTTCAATTATTTTGGCTGGTAAGGGAGTTGAGATTACACTTCAAAATACATTGATGGATATTTTCAGCTTTGCTGAGAGCTTCAAAATATATACCAACCCTGGGAACATTCTCTTAATTTCTGTTCCCAGTTTCTCAAGAAAACTGGAAGTATCAAGTTATAGGCACTGTTAGACTGAAGGAAAGGCAGGACCAGGACCATGGGTCTTTCCAAATCAAATTCTCTCTGGTTTCTACTCAATTTTATTTATTTATTTATTTTTCCAAAGTGAGAAGCGGGGAGGTAGACAGACTCCCACATGTGCCGGATCAGAATCCACCTGGCTTGCCCACCAGGGGCGATGCTCTGCCCATCTCGGCTGCAATCAGAGCCATTCTAGCGCCTGAGGAGGAAGCCATGGAACCATCCTCTGTGCCAGGGCCAACTTTGCTCCAATGGAGCCTTGGCTGCGGGAAGGTAAGAGAGAAATAGAGAGAATGGATAAAGTGAAGGGTGGAGAAGCAGATGGGCACTTCTCCTGTGTGCCCTGATCAGGAATCAAACCCGGGACTTCCACATGTTGGGCCAATGCTGTACCACTGAACCAACCAGCCAGGGTCTCGGACCTGTTTTTGAGCCTAATTCTGTTCCAGCCCTAGGTGTGAGGTCCATCCTAATATGTACCAGATGATGAGGTCCTTGATAAAGAAATGAGTATTCTTAAGAGCCTGGATTCAGGACCTTGAATCAGGGCATCTGATGAAGGCAGAAAGAAAAACAATTTCAGCCTTCTGCCTCTTCATCTTCACATGAGAGATCCAGAAATCCTAATCTCAGATACATATGGCCTAGCTGCTGAGTACCTGGGCACTCACCAGCACCGACTTTGCCCAGTTTAATTCTGGTTCTCTTATCTCTACCTGATTGGTCTCTTCCACTTCTCTTCCTGAACACCAGACCTGGATCTACAGCTGCCTTTCTGAACGGACCACAGAGAACTCAAGTTCAGTTGAACATGCCTCCCAACTGCACCTTCTCCTGTACTCCCCGTTTCAGTTAACGGCTACCCTACACCAAAGCACTTGTCTCCTACACAGGAAGTATACGTGTTATTCTCAAATCCTTATTCTCCCCTCCCCGTTCCACTGGTCACCAAGTCCTTTGAGTCCACCTTCTGTCTCTTCTGCTCCAGTGTTCCTGCACTCGTCCAGGCCTACGGAATCGCTTATTTGGACTCTTGCAAAACCATCGTGATCCCCTGCCACTAGTCTTCAGCCTCCTCGCTGAAATTTATGACTGATTACATCACTCTTTATTTCAAAATCTTGGATGATTCTCCATGGCTTACCAGAATAAGTCCAAACTTCTTAACAAAGGCATACAAGGGATCAGATAACTGGTCCACACCTGCCTCTAATCTCATCACCATCGCCACCCCCGACACCACACACACCAAACCACTCACCGTTCCTGAGCTCCCATACTCTTCCACATTTTAGTTCCTTTGTGTGCCTCTTCCTCTTCCCAGAATTCCCTTTCACATCTTGCCCACCTGTTTATCCTTTCAGACTCGGCTCTCAGATGACTTTTTCCTTTTGAAGAAGCTCCTTTGGGGCTTCTCTGGAACCCTTATATATGATCCTGATGATTTATGTGTATTTCCCCATTATCAGTTACTGGGATCCTCAGAAGCTGGGACCAGGTTTTGTTCATCTTTATATCCCTGGAACCTAGAAATGCCTGGCATGGTAGGCATTCAAGAAGGAAAGGAAAGAAAGGGACTTGAAAATGCCACCCCTGTGAGCAAATAGCCATCACCTTTACAATCTGAGTGGGCTGTGTGGCGTTTTCATGGGACAAGATGGGGAGAAGCAGCAGCCTGCCACCTTAGATAATTCCTTAATTCATTTGCTCTGCACAAATAGTGAGTGCTGCTGTGATGCCTAATACTGTGCTAGGAACTGGTGATACACCAAAGGCTGCCGGGCCCTGCTCAGAGGAACTCCCATTCAAGGGAGTTCAGGCGTGTGACAGGCACTAGCTTAGTACTTTGGGCCATATGTTCTGCTCCAAGGACCTCTGCTACTCAACTCTGCAGAGGATGTGGAGCATGGGAAGGGACCAAGACAAAGGGGGTAGAGAGGGGGAGGTCAGAAAGGACTTGGATAGTACTTGGCCTCCGGGACCAATTCTGCTGACCAGCACACTGGCTTTATTTTTGCATTTTCCTTTGTAGGAATTCCTTGCTATTAAGGAAAAAGCATTTGACACATTTCTAATTAGCCCTCAGACTCTGCAATCCTATTATTCCCAAATGCAACAGCTGGGTTATTTCATGATTAGTAATAACATTCATAGTTATTACTAATCATGAAATAACCAAATCAGGGCCATTCCTTCTCTGACTGCTGATGGGACTACAGAGGACTTTCTCACCCTCTCATCCTGGGGCAGCAGAGTTTGGCCTCTGGCCCATGGTTGGGGGAGGGAGCCAGCTGCTTCTGAGGAAGCACTGTGAGGGGACCAGGGTCACTCACTACACGAGCCCACACTGGTCCTCTTCTCTGGGCTCTGTTCCTGCACCCAACTCTTAAGGGCTTGACTTAAGAGAGAAGTAGGTTTCACAGAGTACCCTACCCCTTTCCTTACCCGTCTCCCTCTCTCCCTCTCTCCCTCCCATCAACAAATACTTAGAGAGCATGCATCATGTGCCACTATATGCCAAGCACTGTTCTAAGCACAGGGGAGACAGTGGTGAACATATCAGGACCCCCCCCCCCATTGGAGCTGGCATTCCAGTGGCAGAGACTGATGTGAAAAGCTCATTATCAGACAAATAGAATGATAACTAATAATAAGACTTTCAAGTTCCTTTCAAAGAGCCAGGTCTTCTTCTCAATCTATCATAGTTTATGTAAACTTAACTTACAAATAACTTTCCCTTGGATACACTGGTGCATTAAATGCAGTCGCCTGGCAGTGGGTACCACATGCGCCACTTGGTGGCTGCCTGACCTCAGTCTCTTCAACTGTGAATTGGAGATGGTCACACCTTCCTCACAGGGTCGCAAAGAGTAGTCTGAGATCGTGTATTGGCACACTGCCTGTTGCATAGTATATATGTCTGTTCACCATTACTGCCTCTTTTCCTGCTTAAAGCAGACATGGAGGTCCGAGCCCTCACCCACCTTCCAGGCCCCCGCTGCAGCTGCAGACAGGATAAGAGGCTTCTGAGCTGGTCCAGGGTTTCAAAGGCAATGGGTTTTGCCATCAAGAATAGACACCAGGGCCCTGGCCGGTTGGCTCAGCGGTAGAGCGTCAGCTTGGCGTGTGGAAGTTCCAGGTTCGATTCCCAGTCAGGGCACACAGGAGAAGAGCCCATCTGCTTCTCCACCCTTCCTTCTCTCCTTTCTCTCTGTCTCTTTCCCTCCTGTGGCTAAGGCTCCACCGGAGCAAAGTTGGCCCGGGCACTGAGGACAGCTCCATAGCCTCCGCCTCAGGCATTAGAATGGCTCCGGCTGCAACAGAGCAACACCCCAGATGGGCAGAGCATCGCCCCCTTGTGGATATGCTGGGTGGACCCCAGTCGGGCACATGCGGGAGTCTGTCTGACTGCCTCCCTGCTTCTAACTTTGGAAAAAAACAAAAAACAAACAAACAAATAAAAAGGAATAGACACCAGGCCCTGGCCAGGGGACTCAGTGGATAGAGCATCGTCCTGGCCACCAAGGTTGTGCATTTGATCCCCAGTCAGGGCACATATGAGAAGCAGCCAACGAGTGCACAACTAAATGGAACTAAGTAGAGCCAACAAGTTGATGCTTTTGTCTCTCTCCCTTACTCTCTCTCTTTCTTCCTTCCTCTCTCTCTTAATTAAATCAATGGGAAAATCTTTTTTTTAAATAAGACACTAGCAGAGGCTGGGGCCCTGTACTCTGACCCCCAGCCCTCCAGGCCTGCCTCTGGTCTATTCAACAGAAACTCTGGAAGAGGCAGCCACCACCTGCAGGACAGTAAGCTGTCCTTGTTGGGCCTTGGGTGTGGCTAGAGAGCCCTACCTGGGATCTGTCCTCTTTCTGGGCACTGGTCAGCAATCCTGTGTGTGTGCCCTGGGCAGGCCCTTTGGGAGTCCCCCTCACCCAGCAGCCAGAGCAGCGCCTGTGAGCGCAGGTCCCCCGGGACCCAGGCTGGTTACCAGGCACTGGACTTGACATGCTTTATTTCACCCTGCCTTTCCCAGCAATGCTGCAAGTTAAGGGCTGTCGCACCCCACGTTACAGTTAAGAAAACTGAGGTTAAGAGAGGTTAGGAATTTGCCCAAGTCACTCTTCTAATATGTGACAACCAGTGTTTGAATTCAGGTTGTCAAACTCTAGAGCTAGGGTCTTACACTGAGGTATACCTTTTCTCCTGTTATATACTCGCCTCACAAATCCCCACGTCAAATGCAGGGGCAGAGAGTTCCCTGGGGCCTCTGTGAGCGCCAGAGGCACATGGCACTTTGCTCAGCTTACCTGAAGCAGTGTTAAAAGAGAAGGGGACCGTGCCCAAGAGCAGTGCCACAAGGGAGAACGTGCCCAAGGAACTGGACATCCAAAATAGCACAGTTGAAGGGACCTTAAAGGTCATCTCTCAGCATCCCTCCTTTTACAGAAGAGAAAATGGAGGCCAGAAGGGGGAGTAAGGTCCCTGCATACAGAACTTCTAACCACTCTGCAGACTGCCCAGTGGCCTCAGAGCCCTGCACTAATGCCCAGACCCTGGCATGGAAAGTGGACTGGGCCAGCCCCACCACTTACCTGCTATAGCACTTTTGCCAATCGAGAGCCTCACCGAGCCTCCAAGCCCCTGCCTGGGGGTTGTGGGTGTGTTAGAGACCATGTGTGTGAGATGCCAGCACAGCAGCTGGCACCTGCTATGTACTCAGTGAACTGTAGCTATTATTATCACTCTTGTTTTTGAAGTTTAAAGAATGTTAGGCAACACTGTCTCTTAGGTATCATTTTGATTTTACAGTTCTGTTGGAATCCATTCCTAGGACCAGAGAGGAAACAATGCTCCCTGTCATCTCTAAACATGGAAACCCATCCAAGAGACGCTGAGGCTCAGCTCTGCGCTTGTTTGGGATTAGGTTCTGGAAGAAAGACCAGGAGCTGTAGCCGAGGTAGCAGCCAGCCGCTAGTTCCCATCTCTTCAGGTGTGCCTATGGCTTGAGGCCCATCATTCAACCTCGGTGTCAGATTTCTGTGGTCAAATGAGCATGGCAATTACCTGGCCCCTTACCTCCACCCCCAGGGAAGTTTATTGTATCCATCTAAGGAAGGGTTGGCTGTGAGGTCTAACACCATCCAAAGAGGCCACTGCTCCTATGGGATTTTCTGGTGGGGCTTGAGGAGGGGAGTGGGGAAGACTTCTCTTTGGGACAGAGGTGCCAGGGAGTGACTGTCTCGTGCAGATGTGTAGCAGCCTCACCACTGAGCCCCGGGGAATAAAGGGTAAGACCTGTAGAAACTCCTCCTTCCCTCCCTCTTCCATACAACCCTCCCTCTGGTGTCATCAGAAACCCCACCCACCTGATTTCAGTTTGGCATGGTCTAGCCTCATCCCCCATGCCTAGGGCTGAGTTTGGAGCCCACCACATTGGGTTAATGTGATGAGTTTGGATCCCACATCTCACCTGGTTCTCTCAAGACCAAAGGCAACTAACTAGATATGCACAGACCAGGCTGGGATGAGGGGAGCAGCCTATGGCAACTTGGCTGGCCTGAAAGCCAGTATGGAAGTGGGGAGACCAGGAAGGCAGTTCCCTTATGCCCGCGAGGTTTGATTTCTAAGGAGCAAGGTCTCCCTGGCCTTCCACAGAGGATGTGACCACTGGATCTACCTCATGATTCCTGCATATATTGCTTGTGTAGTTCAGTCCTGAGTGCTGGAGAAATCGGGAAATGAATGGCGATGATGGGGATGACTGGACTGAGGCATGAGCTGTAATCCCAAAGTTTGCCTGATTCCCAAGGTGGCTTCATTTAGAGGGCAGGACCCTTTGTGTGGACCTTCAGATCAGCCACTGTCCAGCGGCACCAGCAGGAAGCAAACTCTCTGGCTGGCATTCAAGGGCCTCCGGAGTCCAGACTTGCCCAGCCCAGCCCACCTCAACTTTCACCAAGACCTTCCCAGCATCCTGGACCCCAGTAACTCCAGTTTGTTCTTTTCCTGGAACACATCAATTACCTCCCTCCCCCAAACCTTTCCTCTGGCTACTCATGCCCTGCCCTCCTCCTTCCCTGCCTTTTACAAATTTATTCAAAGATTTATCCACCTTCTGTAAGTAGCCTTCCCTAATCTTGCAATACATTATTATTATTAATATTATTTTTATTCAGTGTGAGATGGGGAGGCAGAGAGACAGACTTCTGCATGCGCCCAGCCAGGATCCACCTGGCAAGCCCACTAGGGGAAATGCTCTGCCCATCTGTGTTCTTCTTAGCACCTGAGGCGGAGGCCATGGAGTGATCCTCAGCTCCCAGGGCCAACTCACTCAAATCAAGCCATGGCTGCAGGAGGGGAAGAGAGAGAGAAGCAATAAGGGGAGGGTGGAGAAGCAGATAGGCGCTTCTCCTGTGTGCCCTGACACATGCTAGGCAGACACTCTACCATTGAGCCAATCGACCAGGGCCACAATACATTATTTATTCCATGTGATCTCTACTAAATAATGTTGTTTAACATCTATTCATTTAGTGTCCGCTCTGTGCCCTCCAACCTGTGCTGGCCTCCTAGAACCAGTTTAGCCCATCTTGTCTTCTGCTGAAGTGAGAGTAGTTCACACGGGATTCTCAATGCAGTCAGAGTTGAGGCAGAATCTCAATGATTTCTGTGTCTGTGTCTCTCACCATTGGGTTTTGTATTTTTGTCCAAAGTGTCAGATGGAGAGATGGCTTCTAGACTGGGCTCTGCCCACTAATTAGTTGCATGGCCCTGGGCACAACTTCCAGCATCTCTGGCCTCTCTTCTTCCTGATTAAATGGTGGTGAGGATACCTCAGGGTTGTCCAGAGGACAGTGAAGCCGGATGGAGGGAAGCACTATGAAAGCTGGGAGCGTCAGGCCAATGACAGCTGTGGGGTGGCTGTATTCCCATTCTCCTTGAATGGGAATACCTGTGAAGCAGCAGCGCTCCCCTTCCCTCTCTTCGAATGTCAAGTGCACCAGCTTCCAATCCCTCCTCCGGGAGGCCCCTCAAGTGGCTTGGAATCTAGGTTGCAGAGGATTCCGGTGCTAATTAGAGACTTAACTCCCACCCAGCCGCCCCTCATCAAGGACTCGACGAACACACCTTCTACGCCGGAGCGCAGTTTAAGCGCAGCTCAGACCGCAGCTGCGCGGGCCCGGGCTGGGGTCGCGCATCTTCAGCGGGTGACTCAGGGCCGCTCCACCCGGGGATGGGTGGAGGTAGCGGGACCGACCAAGGCCGCGCGGGGGCAGCCGCCGGGCTCTCTGTCGCTGGGCGTTGGGAACCGAGACTGGCTCTGGCCCGTCGCCATTCCGCCACGGGTGTCTGCCTTTCCGGACCTTTTCCTAGCGCCTCTTCCCAGTCGTCGCACTTCGCTAGCGGAGCGCAGCTGCCGGGACAGCCAGCCGGAGCTGGAGCGCGGGGTGTGCTCTGCGCGCGAATGAATGGACGCCCGGAGGACGTGCGCGCGCGGGGCTGAAGGGCATTAGGACCGTGAGGATTGCTCAGCGCGTCTGTCTCTCTCTATCACCCCCCACCCCCCACCTCTCTCCTTTTTCTGCTCTGCAGGACTGAGCAGCCGGGCTCGAGCGAAAACAAACAGCTGGGGCTTCGAGCGCCCCCGCTCCGGCCCCTTGAGCTCGCCGACCCGGGCCCCACTCGGGGCGCCCGCCCGCCCACCATGAGGAAGATCCGCGCCAATGCCATCGCCATCCTGACCGTAGCCTGGATCCTGGGCACTTTCTACTACTTATGGCAGGACAACCGAGCCCACGCAGCGTCCTCAGGCGGCCGAAGCGCGCAGAGGGCCGGCGGGAGGCCAGAGCAGCTCCGCGAAGACCGCACCATCCCGCTCATTGTGAGTCCTCCCAGTGCGCCCGGGGAGCCGGCTGGGGAGTCGCGGCGCGCGTCCTAGCCCCGCACGGCTGCAGAGGGCGCGGGGTCGGACTAGGGGCTGCGTGCCCGCCGCGCCCTGCCGGCTTCGCGTATGTTGGAGCATTCCTGCGTGTTGTTATGGCAACCCTCGGAGGGCCAGCGAGGCCAGGGCGCACGGATGAAAGGAGGGTGACAGCGGGTGGGGGTTGGGAGAAAGTGCTGCAAGTTTGGTGGGCCCCGCGTGCGCGCGCGACTGGGAACGTGGCGGCTCTCTTGGCACTGAGCCGCTGGGCCGGGGCCGGGGCCGGGGGTTGCCGGCGCCTCATCCTCCCGGTAGGGCGGTTGGACCTTGCGCTCAGCGAGCGGGCAGTGGGAACCGCGCGCGGCTGAGCGCGTAGGTGGCCATGCGCACCCCCTCTTCATCTTCCTGAGAGCCAAGGACGTGGGTTGGGGGCTTAGGTGAATCAGGGTCGTTATCCGCTGCACCCGGCTTTTCGTCTCCTTCTTAGCTCGGGTCAACTTGAACCTGTTTCTTTGGCACGGAGAATTCCTGGGGTTCTCTGGGTCAGGGAAAGGTCTAGTCCTGTACGCACTCCTCACCCCATCGCGACAGGTGAGCAGGCAGTGCCTGCACCCAGGTTCGGAGATTCCCTTTCACGAGGTCAGCCTCGGGAGGTTAAGCGAGCAGAGAAACAAAAGCGGCAGAGCACGGCAAGGGCCTCGGCGAAGCTGCGGGGGCCTTAGGCGCTCCTGCGACCTGGGCTGGGTCGTGCAAAGTCTCCGCCGCCCTGCAGGGGGCGTGCCAGCCTCCGCCGGGACGCTGGGTGACGGCTCTGTGGCAGGGGCACCTGTTGAGGCGGGAGGCTCTGGGACCCGTGGAGAGCCGCGCTCTGGCAGGCTGCGTTCTTCAGGCTGGACGAGAGTCTTGGCGACCCTTGGGATCAAGTGCTGGCAGATGCAGCCTGGCCTGACAAGGACCAGAAGGAGGAAGAGCCAAATGTGGAGCAGAGCATGGGGAATGGAGCAGGGCGGCCATTCTGACTTGAAGAGATGAGGACCTGGGGAGGGAGGAGGGAGGAGGGAGGAGTTCCTGGGGAGCTGCAGGCTCAGGAGGGCTGGTGTGGAGGCAGCTGAGAAAATGGTTGTGGTGGTGGTTGTGGAGGGTGTCAGTGTGAATGGGCTCATATTCCCATCTTGCTCCAGGTTCTCTGTCTTGTTAACCCACTCCAGAGCATGTAAAAAAATCCCCTGCAAAGGCACATTTCCCAGCTTCGCCTGAGGAGACCTTAGGGTTTGCTGGTTTTCACAAGGCCCTCTCCCCCAATTCCCAGACCCCTGCTGGTGAGCCTGATTAGGTAGAATGTCCCTTTTTGGGCTGAGAGCCGGTCACTGGGCCCTGGTTCCAAAGCAATGTGGATGTTTGGACAGAAAGACTGATGAGGAAAGACCTCCTGTGAAGACCCCAGAATGTTGGGATCTGGGTGGACTGGCAGACTGGACTGGAACTGGCCAAACCAGTAGTGGCCCCAGGTCCCCAGGGAGCTTCCACACCATGGACTCATCCAAGCTGTCCCCTTCTTACGTCTTCAAGGGCCATCCCACATCTCAGGGTCGGTGGGCTCAGATTCGCCAGGTATTCTGTCTTCTGTGTGAGGTGATGGGAGGAGGGTCCGAGCTGGAAGAGGAAGAGGAGGGGAGAGAGGAGGAGCAATGGAAGGGAAGAGACAGGAAAACTGCTACTCAGAACCCCAGGCTGGGTCTCATCACGTTTGCCTTCGCTTCAGAATCCTGACTTTGCTCTTGGACCTTCTCCCCTGCTCCTCCAGGGCTTTTGGAGATCAGCTCGAAAGGCTGTTCAGACTGAGAGCCCCTGGGATGGTGTGTGTGTGTGTGGGGGGGTACTGCTGGAGGCAGGCAGCACTCATTTTTAGGAGTGGAAATTACAGGTCATGGGGGTGGTTCCAGTGAGCATCCTTGCACCGTGTCCTGATTCCTGTGGTGTTTAACTGGCTGCAGATTAGAAGAGGGGCTGTGAACTGAAAGCCAAGTTTAAAGTGTGAAGGAGCCAGAGTGGAGATGCAGGAAGAGAGGGAGAATGGCAGCTCCTGGGGAGTGAGTGACAGACCTCCTTTGGCCATGTAGGCGCATAGCCAGCTCCCACCCTGTTCTTAAGCTTTAACCCTGGCTGTCTGTTCCTTAGTCATTCGTCCCCAGGCACACTCCACCATTGTCACAGCCTCTGGGTTATATCCCTATCTTCGGACGTATTTCTGTTCAGTAGCATTCTTAGTCATTTGCCCTGTCTCCTCATTGAATGTAAGCTCTCATTCGGGGACTATACAGGAAGCTTCTTGCATCCCTGCACTGAGGCATACAGCAAGACTTAAGTACTTAAGTCAGACGAGTGAAGTAAGATTTCTGCCCATCTCTGGGAGCAGTCAATGGTCCTAGCTTCATACACCTCTCATATTTCAATTATTTCCAGCTCCAACCTGACTTACTTAACTGAGGAGAAGGGGAATGTACATTCAGCTTCTCTAGGAGGAAAACGCTTTGTTCAACTTAAAAGGAGCAGGTGCAGCTGAGGATTGGCTTTTGCCCTGAGATTTGTGGTTAACCTCTCACTGGTCTCTTTTTAGTTGGGTCAGGATGCTGCATGGGGATCTTTAGATTCTTAGAGAATGATGTGGCCAGCCCTGCTGACAGAGGATGAGGAAACTCAGACAGGCGTCGTCATCATCACACTCCCTTGGGAGTCCGAGCTGAGCTGGAAAAGGGAGGGTCAGCATGGCAGCCTCTGCTGGAGGCAGCTCTGCCTCACAGTGTCTGGGCCATTCGGAGCCAGCCAAGCTGCTTCTGGACCTGAGGCACTTGTTTGGTGTTGTGGGGAGTTGGCATGGCAACCATAAAGCCCAAAATTTCTCAGGGTGGTCCTGATTTTTAATATTCTGTCCTGCTGTCAGCCCATGTATCACAAATTTCCATGTGAAAAATTGGTCATGGACACGGTAAAACTAAAGGGAGATACTGACTGCATCCCTCAATGGCTGCTTATCAAGTGGCCAGTTTGGGTTTTTTTCCATGCTGTACTTTATGGGCAAAGCAGTGGGTTTGGGACATCCACTTAAATCTACACTGATGCGTGCTGGTACTGGATGGCAATGAAAGCAGAAGGTAATGCCAGTACAGCTGGCCTTCAGTCTTCAGGCCTCATGAGCGATGGGTTTGGGAGCCACATTTTCCAGATATGAACACTCTAACAGGCATGGATGAGAGGCTAAGGTGGAAATTGTAAGGAATTTTATGCGAATATTCTCGCTGTTCTGATTTTGTAATAATGAGGGCAGGCTAAACATTCGCTATAGTAAGACCATGCATGTGTCCCCAGACCTAGTTCTTTTCCCTAGGTCTGGCTTTCTAAATGCTGGTGATAAACCAAGTCTGATTTATATGATGCATCTTAGGTGGGAATTGTCTGACTAGGTGACTTTGATCAACCTCAGGAAATATCAGAACAGCTAGTACTAACTTGAAGATAACCACTGCTAATTTCATGGTTACCATTTGCCATTAAATGATTTGTAAAATTATTGTTTTATTTTCCATATTAAAAAAAAAGGAATTTTACTTTACAGGGGCTCCCCGGGTTACAACAATCTCGATATACGACATTTTAAATTTATGGCTCTCATTCCCATAAAAATTTTTAAAAATTGAGACGTTGAATGTTTCAGCTTACACCATTAGTGTCATACTTATTTTACACTCATTTTTTGTCATCTTTTTCTGTTACTACAGTACAATATGCAGTATATTTATGTCTTTTTCCTTTTTCTGTGGCTTAGTTGTGTTTTTATGTTTTAGATTATGATTTTACAACTGTGATAGGATAGGTAAGTGACTTAGACAAGAATGTGTTTAGACTTCTACCAAAATTCGGGTTATGTCACTGTCATAGGAACAGAACTGTATTGTAACCCCAGAACCCACTGTACAGACATATTTTTAAAAGACCATCTATTATGAGTATTTTAAGGATAGCTGTACTCATTTGCAACATCTCCTATTTGGAACCAGGGAAGTTTTAGGCAAGATTTTTTTCTAAATTGTAATTTCTTTTTTATTTTAAATACTTCATAATATTTCTTCCTTGGTATTAATTTTTTTTTAAGATTTTATTCATTGATTTTATAGGAGGGTGGCAAGAAGTATCAACTCATATTTGCTTCACTTTAGTTGTTCATTGCTTGCTTGTTGTATGTGTCTTGACCAGACAAGCCTAGGGATTTGAACCGACAACCTCAGAGTTTCAGGTCACGACTCTGTCCACTGCACCAGGCAAACTTGGTGTTTCTTATTCTATATTTGGGATACTGCTGACTGACTGACCTTGGACAAAATACTTAATACCTCTGGACCTTGGTTATTCTATGTGTTAAATTTGGATTAAATGATTTCTGAGATTTGTTGATCCTTAGATAAGCTTATTCATTTCTAGAAGTGAAGCCATGGCTTTAAGGGAGTTCTCCTGAAGGGTACTGTGAGGAATATGGCCTGTGGAGGGACACGCCCTGCCAGGAGAAGGTCCTGAGGTAACCCTTGAGGCCTCGCACCCACCCCCCACCCCTAGCAGAAAAGAACACAGGTGATGGCTCTCTGGCTCTGTTCTCTGAGAACACAGGCTTCAGTCAGATCTGTCTGGGTTTATATTTTATTTATAATGTGTGCGTTTAGGAACTGTGGGAATATGATCTGCTTAAATGACAGGAAATGATTTTGTATTTAATTTGTCTAGGTGCCGCACACGGAAGAGAGAGCGGGGAGGGAGAAGCACAAACACCCACAATTCCTTTTGCTAAATGTTCAGATTGAAAGGGCCTGATTTCCTGTCACTGGGGTTCCATCCTGGATCATGTTGATACCTGCCTGTAGGACAGGGAAAGCACAGAGGCACCAAGACTGGGAAGGACCCTGACAGCCTGAGAGTCACCTCCCTGGGAAGCCTGAAGCCCAAGGGCACAGGATTACTTGTAGAGTGATGCTTATTCTGGTCCCTTGTTTCTGTGCCGTAACAGCACTTATCCCTGGTGGCTCCGAGGCTTTGGACCTGGCTTTCTTCTCTGGTGGCTGATTGTTGCTTCTGTGAGTGGAGCTCTGGAAGTGCCATTTAAGTCCATGTGGAGGGCCATGCATGGGCAAAGCTGGGCCAGACTCCCTGGGGGGACTGTTTAGCCATAATGGAGGAAACCGCCCTAGGGTTAGAGGTGAGCCGAGCAGTTCATTACAGTTAGAAGACGGAAGACTTATTCCCATCTGCTTCTTGAGACCAGGTCACCTTCCTGGTGAACAGCGGGGCAAAGACAGAAGGAGGCTAAACAGGCAACCCAGAACTTCTGGAACAGAGCAGGGAGCAGAGCTTTCAGACGTGAGTCAATGATGGTTACACTTGGGTAGTAATTCGGTTCACTAAATAGGACACTGCTTGGTGTGGTTATAGACTGTGTACAGCCCGCTCTAGAAATAGTTTCAAGTGGCTTAGTCTCTCTCTGAGCACTTATGGTCTTTGTACCTATCCAGGCTTCATAATCATTGTTATCTCTGCTTTACATTTATGGTGGCTGATTCACTGGACACTTAGACACCGTGTTAGTTGTGTTACAAACTTTGAATCCCCTCAACAACTAATGAGAAAGGTTATCAGGACCTGCTGTTATCGGGACCAGTTAACATATGTGTAAAGTGAGGCTTTGGAAGATTCAATGACTCACCCATAACCTGGCCACTAGCGCATGTCTCTGACACTCAGAGGCATGTTTCTGCCTCTGAGGGCCATGTGTGTGTGTCTCATTTTCCCCAAAGAATCTTCAGGACAAGATTCAAGTCTGATGTATTCGCACGTATTTCCTGGAGCACCTAGAGCAGCACTTTGCTTTGTATTCACTCATAAACATTTTTGGGGAAAAAATGTAAAACTATATGGAACAAAATGTTAGCAGTAATAAAGTAGGATGTGGGTCATTCCCCTTCCATCTTTTGTTTTTTTCCAACATTTTCTATAATAAGCATCTATTGATGTTATAACGGTAAAGCCAGTGAAGATAGTAATTTTGAAAACCATTTGAAGACGAATAAAATCATTCTCGTGCCTCAGTTAAAGTATATACTTCGTAACCATGTCTCACATTTCTGAATCCCCCATCAATGCTTAGCATTGAGCCAACAGAAAAGACAGGTGACTTATTTGAATTATTCTTGTAGGCTTCTGAGGAACAGAACTGAAGCCAGTGGGTAAACGTTGCAGGGGGAGAGATTTCTTTTCACGATAAGGAAAAACTTATCATTGCATGGTCCAAAGGCCGACCAGGGTTTCTCTTCATACTCCCTGTAGCAGGTCAGTGCTTCCTTCCAACAACAGTGGGGGGATGGGGGGGACAGAAAAACCCACTCCTTGTTTTGGCTGGCTCCTGAGATGTCAAGCAGCTCCATAACATAACAGAGTTTGAAAGATGTTCTAATGATTGCACCGCAGGAGACCTGTCACCCTGGGACGCAGGGCTAGCCTAACACAGCGAAGCCAGGGAGGAGGGTGACTGACCACAATAAGCCCTACCTGACCCGCTGCTGTGCTGCTGTTTCCTCCCTATTTCTTTGGAGCAGCCAAGCAGAGAAGGAGAGGTGGTCAAGGCTGGTCAGAGGCAAAGCAGCAAGGTAGGAAGCGCTGGTCATTAGCATGTTTCCTGCTCCTGGGCAGGGAGGTCCGCAAAGGTTTTTCTGTCTCCCTGAGACCCCTGGAGTTCTGACATTCCCATATTCTACTTCCTTAATTTCCTTCATTATTAGTAACCTGGAGAGAGTTTACAGATAGTCTGTCCTACCTTTCAGGGCTCTGCCTGTTGCTTGTCATGGCAATGCCATGATTTTGTATTTAATTTGTCTAGGTGCCGCACATGGGAAAGAGAGCGGGGAGTGAGAAGCACAAATACCCACAATTTCTTTTGCTAAATGTTCAGATTGAAAAGGCCTGACTTTTTTGTCACCGTGGTTCCATCCTGGATCTCTGAGCTGTGTGTTTATGAAGGAAAATAAAATAAAACAGCAAAAGGGGACAGGAAGATAGGAGAAAGATGGCTAAGAAAGGCATCTCTGATAAGATGTTGTTTGAACTATAGCTTGTGTGCAAAGAGTGAGCCATACAGACTTCTAGGGAGAGAGTGTTCCAGGTAGCAAAGCCCAGGGCACCATCTCTGCAGGGTGAGTGCTTGGTGTGCTCAGCTGGGACAGTGTAAGCCAGGGTAAAAGTGGCCTGTGTGGAAGGCCAAATCATTAGGCATCACAGGCTGTGGTAAAGGCTGGCTTAGAAACATGTCCCTGTGTCATCAGGAAGTGATAAATTACCTTCAGTGTACCAGCGTGGTACATCAGGGAGCTATGCCATTCAGTTCAGAAAATTTTCCAGCAGTATGATCAAATATATTAGTAAGTGTTGGTTCTTAAACAGGTAAACCTAAGTTCTTTGAAAAATGTCCTATGGCTGGAACACTTCATTTCCTTATAATGTGAGATCAGTGAGGTACTTGTGTGTGTGTGTCTGTGGAGATGGTGAAGGGCATGGAGGGTGCTGGTGCCTGAAGAGATTTAAAAGACAAAAGTTGCCTGACCAGGCAGTGGTGCAGTGTATAGAATGCTTACCTGTGATGCTGAGGACCCAGGTTTGAAACCCTGAGGTCGCCAGCTTGAGCCTGGGGCTCATCCAGCTTGAGCGTGGGGTCACCAGCCTGAGTGCGGGATCATAGACATGATCCCATGGTCGCTGGCTTGAAGCCCCAGATCACTGGGTTGAGCCCAAGGTCACTGGCTTGAGCGAGGGGTCACTGACTTGGCTGGAACCCCCTGGTCAAGGCACATATGAGAGAGCAATCAAGGAACAACTAAAGTACATCAGGTAGACAACTATATGAGTTGATGCTTCTTATCTCTCTCCCTTCCTGTCTTGTCTGTCTCTCTCTCTTTCTCTTAAAAAACAAACAAACATAAGTTAATGGCACTCCTGTTGAAATACTGGAATAGGGCTAGAGAGGGACGGCTCTGACCTAGAGGGAGAGATTTGTGTGAGATGGAGGATCCCTTCGTACAGCGGTACCTGATCAAGTCGCCCTTTGTTTCTGGTCTGGTTCAGCGTGTCCTTTTCAGGTACGTTTGGGACTCTGAAGGATGTTTTCTGGCCGTGTGGTGACAGGACATTCTTGCCCTTTCCTGCCACATGGTCCCCTTCTGCACACGCAGACCCTTGAAGACTGCAGTGTCCAGGCCTTCCCTCAGACACTGTGCCTGGGTGGGCACCAAGGCCTGGGAGGATCCAGGACTCCACACAGCTTTCTCTCAGGCAAGCGGTGGATGAAAGGGGCTGTGTTCAGGAAGACGGCTCTGCCAGGCCTGTCTGGGGCTGTGTCTGCGGACATTCATGTGGCTTCCCCGGTGCTCTGGGGACTGGTGTGATATGGCTTCGTGTGTCCCTGGAAAGCTGCAGGCACTCTGTTTTAGGGGTTCAGGTCACACACGCTCAATTCCAGACTCCTGTCAGTCATGCCCTTTTTGATGTGCTTTTCAGAGTTCAGGTTCATCTCTTATCTCCTCACAGCAGCCCTGATTTTTAGCTTCTGTAAATGAACTGTTGGGGAGGGCTTCTGACATTTCAAAGTCTTTCGTTTCCACGGAATCTGGTTTTGGGATGCCACAGCCAGAGGTGATCCATGTCGCCTTCCAAAGCTGCTAAGTCTGCAGTCATTTCCAGGGAGGTTAGCTTCTAATGCCTCACAAGTCTGTGGCCAGATGCTTTGCTTGGAAGCCACCTTTCCCCTTCCCCGTAAAATCCCTCCCTGGGATGAGGCTTTTGGGAGGAGTGTGGGAGGCTGGAGCATTCTCCCAGGGTTTGAGGTAGAGCCCAGCCAGTGGCTCAGGGAGAGAGAACGTGTGATCCATGAGTAATGTCTGCTGGGGCGTTGGTGCCTTGAAGGAGTGAAGTGTCAGGGCTGAGCCACAGCCCTGAAATAGTTCACCAACCCAAGACCAGAGGAACAAAGGGAACCAAGGGACTCAGCGTACACACTGCAGGGACCAGGGAAGATGATGGAGGACCTTTTGGAACCGAAAGCCAAAAGAGATTCACTAGGTAGACAGCAGAGGCTGCCATGCTAATGTTTTAGTACAGTCTTGGTGCCATCTTGGGGGCATGAAATGGTGAGGGCTTTCTTTCTAAACACCAAAAGGAAGTGGCTCCTCTTGGATGCAGCCAAAAGTTGCCAACCCCTGTTTTGTCATTGTTTTATTTTGTTTGTGTGGGGTTTTTTTGTTTTTGGGGGGGTTTTTTTTGCATAGTAGAGAAAATAGCATCACCTAGATAGCCCTTCAAATCAAGCAAGGGCTTGGAGCCAGGTGGGCATAGGCTGGCCTGAGAACTGCAGATCTTGGAGCCTGATAGATCTGCAAGCCAAGCTGTGTAAAGCTGTGGGGAAGCCAAGCAGTGAGAGTAAGAAAGGGCCTGGTCAAGCCCTGCCCAGTAGGCTCAGAGGTAGAGTATTGGCCTGACATGTGAATGTGCTGGGTTCGATTGCTGGTCAGGGCACACAGGAGAGGCGATCATCTGCTTCTCCACCTGTTCCCCTCTCTTTTCTCTCTATCTCTCTCTTCCTCTCCGATAGCCATGGCTCAGTTGCAGCAGGTTGGGCCTGGGTGCTAAGGATGGCTCCTTGACTTTGCCTCAGGAGCTGAAATAGCTCAATTGCCAAGTAATGGAGCAGCAGCCCCAGATGGACAGAGCATCGCCCCATAGTGGGCTTGCTGGGTGGATCCCAGCCAGGATGTATGCAGGAGTCTGTCTCTCTGCCTCCTGGCTTCTCACTTAAGAAAAATTAAAAAATGAAAAAAGGAAAGGGCTCAGTCAGAGAGTGAAACCAGCTGTAAGGTGACAGGCCTAAGCAGGAGTGTCCAGAGCAGCCAGATCATCGCTTCCCTGAGCATAGTCACAGGGGCTCTGATGGCAGCCTGGTGTCTGCCCGTGTGTAGGCATGGCCTTGCCTGGTCCTGACCTGCGGCAGCCCACACCGCAGCCACCGTCCACACGTGGCTGTTGAGCACTTAAAATGTGGCTACTGCAACAGGAGGAACTGTATTTTTTACTTTATTTAATTTAATTTAGACACAAACTCTCATTTTAGTTATTGGAAAACTTTTAGGAATGTTTAGAAGAACTTCAGTATGTGGAAAATAAATACTGAAGAATTTTACAACATCTCAATACAGATCAAGTATTTCTGGTGAAAACTTAGTATCTAAATTGAAATGAGCTGTAAGTATAAAATACACACTAGATTTCAAATATTTTTTTAAAAAAATATTTATTATATGTTGAAATGATAATTGAACCTATTGGGCTAAGTAAAATGTATTATTAAAATTAATATTACCTGTTTATTTTTACTTTTTAAATATGGCTAGTAGAAAAATTTTAATTCTCAATATGGCTTGCATTATATTTCCACTGGGCAGCTCTAGTCCTTACAAGTGTTCATGCCCCCTCTATAAAGTGCTCAGAGGTCGTCAGTGGAAGGTTATATATAAAGAATGTGCCCACGTTCCTGCTTTACCTTGACGTCAGTATAGTTCTTCCTGGTGCATCTGCTGCTGAGTTCCTAATTCACCATCACCTGTGGGCATAGGCACCTCTCAGCATGGGCCCTTGTCCTCTGCCCATCATTAAAACCCAGCTCAATATTTTTTTGCAATGTCTTTTTAAAACCCCTTCTGAGATCTGGCTGTGATGACAGTGGGTTTTGGAAGTGGGGTACGAGCAGTGGAGGCAGGGAGCCTTTCACTCCCTTGGAAAGGAAAGACATTAGTTCCAGTCTGTTGCTTTTGGTGTTTTATCTTTGTCCTGTTAGAGTGAGAATGACAAATAGGCCTCAGCTCTCAGAACCTGTGGAAGTGGCAGTAGGGAGCTCAGTGGCAAGAAGGATTCTGAAGCTGTATCCAGTCTGAGTGGGAACGAGGCGATTGATTAGCTATGTCTGTAAAGGGCATGGAAGGGGACTATAGAACATGTGCTTTGTATTTGCTAATCCTGCATTGATGAAGCTGTCTTCTTGAAGTGATTTTGCTCCATCTTAAAGACCTGATATTTTTTTAAAAAAGGATTTTATTTTTTCATTTTAGAGAGGAGAGAGAGAGAAAGGGAGAAGGGGGGAGGAGCAGGGAGAATCAACTCCCATATGTGCCTTGACCAGACAAGCCTAGGGTTTCGAACTGACAACCTCAGCGTCCCAGGTCGATGCTTTATCCACTGCACCACCACAAAAAACCTGACATGTTTTAAGACATTGGCCAATTTGAAGAAACAGGGATAAGGCTTGCATTGAATCAGCAGATGTACAGAGGGGAAATTGGTCATCTCCCTGGATCGGAACCCTAACTAAGGAGACAGGACAAGAGCTTTAAAACATGGTATAAACTTGTTGTAACATATTTTACTAACTTGGTGGAGGTGAGTTGGCTCTGGTCTGGGACCAGCCTACTGGTAGCACAGGAGATGGCTAGAGCTGAAATCCAAGGAGAAGGATAGAAACTTGGAGGATCTGGGGAAAGAGATGAGGGTTGGCTTTTCTTCTTTACTTTCCTTCTTTTCCCTTTCCTTAAAATTGGTCTCTGCATCTGAGAACATTTCCTGCTTCTTGGTGCCACGTTTCTGGTGATGGCTTTGTTCAAGGATGCAGCATGAGATAGTAGTTATGGGCAAAGCAACTGGAACCAGTGTCAGTGTTCATGTTCCAGCTCTGTCACTTACTAGCAAGTTACTTAAACATTCTGTGCCTCAGTTTTCTTGCCTGTAAAATGCGGATACTAGTAGTTCCCATTTCAGATGGTTGCTTTGAAGATTAAATGAATGAATTCACACAAAGAATTTAGAGTAGTGCCTAGCACGTAGTAGGGTGCTATACGAGCGTTAGTAAACAAGTTAGTAATAACAATACAACTTGTCATTATTTGTTAACTTGTATACTAGTTATTTAATGCTGCATAACGAATCATCCTAAAATTTAATGAATTAAAACAACAATCATGATTTAGTCTCTCATTGTGCCTGTGGGTCAGGTATTCGGGATTGGCTTGGCTGCGTGGTCTTGGCTCAGGTTTCTCAGTGAGGTTGCAATCAGATGTCAGCTGGGGCTGCAGTCACAGAAAGGATGGAAGGTGGCTGTCTCACGTGGCTGGAAAGCTGGTGCTGGCTGTTGGCGGGAGGCCTCAGTTCTTTTCCGCATGGACCTCTCCACAGGCCTGCTTGAGTGTCTTCATTTGTGGTGGCTGGCTTCCCCCAGAGCAAGCACGCCAGGAGACCAAGGCAGATATTGCAAAACCTTGACCTAACCTGGGAAGTCACATTAGGAAAGGAGTGATGTGGTCTGATTACTTTGTGAGGGACCACTGTGACTGTGGGTTTGAGATGAGACAGACGACGGACAAAGGCAGAAGCCCTTTATTAAAAAAATTGTTTTTAATTTATTGATTTTAGCGAGAGAGGAAGGGAAAGAGAGAGAGAGAGAGAGAGAGAGAGAGAGAGAGGAACATCAATCTGTTTCTGTATGTGCCCTGACCAGGGGTCATCCTGGCAACCCCTGCACTTCAGTACCATGCTCTAACCATCTGAGCTATCTATCCAGGGTGGCAGAAGCCCTTTTGGATTGCCTGGTATGTGCCAGGAGCCTGCCAGTTGTGTTTCATCCACTTTTCCTTGAAACTGTCACAGCTGGCTTGTGACCTGAGAATTACTACTACCCCCACTTTGCAGATAAGGGGTCTGACTCAGGGAGGGCAGGTTACCTGCCAACAGAGCCAGGGTTCAACCACATAAGTTATCTGGCACCAAAGTCTGTAGGAAAGCCAACTTTTCAGGATGCCCACCACCTGATGGCATGGCTTGCGAGAGGAAAACAGACTTTGTGCAAGATAATAATTTCCTTATTTCTTGAATTCAGGGTGGAAAACCTAAAAAGATCTAGAAGTATTCACAGGTCAGACAAAGGAGGGGGGTGGCCACTGGAGCTGGGGGATGATCCAGGGGCTGCGGTGGGGTTTGGAGGGTTTTATGGACTAGAAAGATGTGGTCAGGGCAAAGTCAGTGCAGTTGGTTTAGGCTCTCCAAATTAGCAGAATCTCTGAGGTCAGGGGAAGCCTTGGTGTGACTCCAGCTCCACAGAGAGTTACATGCAAAGGATTCAGGCCCTCCCACCTGGGCTGGAATATCTTGCCATAGTAAAATAAATGAACTACATCAATATATATCTGCTCGAATGGAGCTTAAAAACATGATGTTAAAAGGAGAAATAAACCCGATTGCAGATAATTTGGTGTAATAAATTTATGCAAGTTAAAATAATACTAAACAATTATGTCTGTTGTTCCTGAATGCCAAGGAGAGATCAATGGATCACAGTGACAACCAGATTTCGGGATCAAATTAAACAGCTTCCAGCATGTGTGTGTGTGTATGTGTGCGGAAGTATATCCCAAAGTATTACAATGGACCAAAGAGGATGCACAGCACACGTAGGACAGTGAGTGTCTGTCAGTGAGTGTCTCTGGAGAGAGAAGGGAGAGTTTGACTTTATTTGTAACGTTTTATTTCAGTTGTTTTTCTTAAGGGAGAGAGACTTGAAGCCAATTTGATAAAATGTTACCAAGCTGTGAATTTGGGTTGCAGTGCAGGTAATTCTTAGTCTTTGTATTTTTTGGAATTAAAAAATATATATTTATCTTAAATCTAAAAACTTTTCTTAAAATTTTTTTAAAATTCATTTTAGAGAGGAGAGAGAGAGAGAGAGAAAGGGGGAGGAGCAGGAAGCATCAACTCCCATATGTGCCTTGACTAGGCAAGCCCAAGGTTTTGAACCGGCGACCTCAGCGTTCCAGGTTGATCCTTTATCCGCTGCGCCACCACAGGTCAGGCAAATCTAAAAACATTTTAAAAGGAAAGAAAGAGCTGATGTCTCAAGGTTGCTGGGTCTCAACCGCATGAAGATGGTGGGTAGTGGAGGACTGAAGGCAAGATTCCTGCTCACCCCAGCCTCCCGGAGAGCCTGTCCCCACGCGGCACTGTTTTCATTTTCCTGGAAGGTGTAAAGCGATTCTGGATTCTCGGTTCTCATATAATGCAGAGGGGAAGTCCATTTCAGCCCCATACCTTGTGAGGTTTGTGAGTTCTCCCTCAAAGCCCCCAGTTGAATCCCTGGAACAGGAGAGAGGAAAAGGATGAGAGAGAAAGTGGGGCAATTCCAAAACCTACACCCAGTTCTCTGTGTCTACCCTCCCCACTTTCTGATACTCTGTGAGTTCAGCAGTGGGAGACTGTCTTCTTTGTTCCAGCAGCGCAATGGGGTCATGACGCCAGCCCAGCCCTCCGTCCTCCAGGGCTCCACATGCTCATGTGACCTGGGGAGAAGTGGCTTGCTCAAACACATTGATATCGCTTTCTCTTCTCCCAGGACACAGGCCTGTGGCATTTCTGAGTCCTGATATTTCACAGGGCTGGGCAGCCCAGTACAGTCCCCTGTCACTGTAGTCACAGTCCTCTGCCTGAGCATGGGGGTGCTGGGTCGAAGCTGAGCCTGTCCCCAGGGCCTATCTAAACCCCAGGACATCATGATGACTATTAGAGAAATGATATTCATTCTGAAATTACTTTCTGCTGGTGAGCACATGCATACCCAGAGCACTTCAAAGACCAAGTGTTAGGACTATTCATTTTCATAAGTTACCTGATGGGGTTTGCCCCAAAGGACCTCTGAGAGACAACAGAATTGACAAAGATTATGTCTAGACTAGCTGGGTTTTTTTCTTTACATGCAGACAACTCCAGCTGCATGGTGCAGTTCCCTGCCCTTCAGAGGAGCTTAGAACCCAGGGCCACTCTTGTCTTCAAAAGGCAGTTCCGCCTGACCAGGCGGTGGCGCAGTGGATAGAGCGTGGGGCTGGGATGCAGAAGACCCAGGTTCGAGACCCCGAGGTCACCAGCTGCTTATCTGGCTTGAGCAAAAGCTCGCCAGCTTGGACCCAAGGTCGCTGGCTCCAGCAAGGGGTTGCTCGGTCTGCTGAAGGCCCGCGGTCAAGGCACATGTGAGAAAGCAATCAATGAACAACTATGGTGTCGCAACGGCAACAAAAAACTAATGATTGATGCTTCTCATCTCTCTCCGTTCCTGTCTGTCTGTCCCTATCTATACCTCTCTCTGACTCTCTCTCTCTCTGTCCCTGTAAAAAAAAAAAAAAAAAAGGCAGTTCCTTGTGTAGCTCCTTGCACACTGCTGCGTGGACTCCGCGCTATGTGCTGGACGGAGCACACAGGCCTGGAGTCAGCCAGACCCGGGTTTGTATCTTCACTTTTCTGATTCATAGTGTTCCCTTCGATCACTGTGCTCCAGCCACACTGCCCTCCTGTCTTTCCATCAGCACATCAAGCTGTCCTGCCTCAGCTCTTTGCACAGGTTGTGCCTTCTGCCCCAAACCCCCACTGCCAAGCCAGAGCTGACCGTGGCTGGCTCCTCTCTCCATCCCTCTCTCCAGCCTTCCCCACGCTTATCACTCCTGGAAATGGTCTTGTTTGTGTGTTCCTTACTACTCTCCAACCCCCCTCTGCTAGAATGCACAGCCTATGTGAAGAAGGACTGTGTGTGCCATTCACTTCTGGGCCACGAGAGCAGGGTCTGCCCTGTAGACACTTGTAAATATGTGACCTGACCTCTCGAAGCTCTCAGAGCCCGTATTGCCTCATCTGTACAATGGGATAACTAGTCATGAAGGTCATAGCAAAGGTTATACTATGTACATGGGGTGTGACACAGAGCAGGGACATCACAGATGATGAAATGCTCATGTCATTCACTTGGTTCCTTGAGAGCAAAGAACATGTCTGCTTGTTGGCTAGGCAGTGCCTGGTACCTGATGTTGCAATAAATGTTGACTGAATTGGAGGCAGGTTGACCATTATTGGCATGGCCGCTGTATCACCCATGTCTTGGTCGCCAGGATGTCAGTGTGTTTGCCATTTTCGCACTTGGCCTCCTACAAGTCCTGATTTATGGCTCAGGCAGGTATAACATGGCCAGGAAGCTTTTCCAGGGTAGAAAATATAGGATGGTGTCATCACAGAAGTCTAAATGCTGGGTTCAAACATAGCTCCGCTACTTACAAGCTGTGTGACCTTTCTGTACCTCAGTACCTATATCACAGGGTAGTTATATGGGTTTGATTATTTACTAAAAGTGGTGCTCTCAGGATGGTGCCTGGCACTTAGTGTCACCTTAATTATGTTATTACTCCTCTGATTTCTCAGCTTCCCTGTGCTGTGGCCTCATTCATTTAAGATACATTCCTTAAGCACCTACTACAGTACATGAAGAACAGGGTGCCAGGGAGTCGCAGGTGAACAAGACGTCCTGGCCCCTGTCCTCCAGGTGCTTTCGGTCAGATAGGGTAATGGATGACGACAGAGGCGTGGATTAATACCAGGGAGGATGTACTAAGAAGAGCAGTTTGGCTCAGCCACACCCCTCCTGATTTGGAAAATTGAATTCCTGCCTCTGGGCACTCACATCTGCCCTGCTAGACCATCTCTTTGACCCTTTCCTGGGACTAGAATCATCCTAACTTCTCAGAGGCTGCAGGGGCCCATGAGACCCCGACCTCTTCCTTGTCTCCCACCCAAACACCTGCTGGGGTTCCTCACAGGAGAGCACCCACTCTGTAGCCACAGGGAACGGGGCAGAGCTGCTGCCTCAGTGCCAGCAATGGGCTGTCTGCCACCGTCCCACCTCAAGGGGCTCTGGCCATCACCGTCCTCAAGGACAGAGGAACAGAGTTGTCTCTGGAGGGGTGTTGGAGCATGGGGTTGTTCTGGCAGATGCCATGGCACCCAAATGGGTAGAAGGGAGGAACCCCCAGCCCGACGTCAGCAGATTCACCCTGCCTGGTGTGGATCAAGGAGGGTGATGGCGGGAGCCAGAGTGAGAAGATGTTTTAAACGTTGGCTGCTCACTCGTGACAAGTGCTCTAGAGCGGAAGACTTGTGACCCCACCCTGCACGTGACACCGAGCACCTGCTCTGCATGTAAGCCCCTCAGCCAGCAAAACACTGGGACTCAATGCCCTAATATGGTGAGCTCTGGTTCCACAGCTTACTGTGAACTGCCAGGGTCCAGCCCCCGGGGGGGGGGTGACCCAGGGGTCCCACAGGAAGAGACAGCATTGGCGAGAAATGAGAGAGCCGAATTCTTTAGCATTAACTGCCAGGCATCTCTGCCAATTGCTAGCACAGCTTTATTTTTATACACTCAGTTACAATTACATGTTATGTAGAATACATTGATTAATAGTTATTTTTGCTTCAATATGGGTAAATATTCCAGGCAACGGTTAGTACATTTCTATAAGCTATAAATCAGGTGGTAAGCCATTCTAAGTACAGTTATACAATAACTTGAGTAGCAGCAACAATATTGACGCAAGCTTCTTAAAGGTCAGTATTGATTAATAACTCTACCTTACCTAATGGCCTATTGTCTCGTAAAATTCTATTTGTCTACTATTTTCATATACTAGTTAAGTTCTAAGTTTATTTTTCTTTAGAGTGTTCCAATACCTGAATGTCAGGTATGTAAAAGGAACGGAAAGTTTTTTTATTCTTCTATTATGAAAAGGCTAGGGAAGTAAAGTAATGGATTAGGTGAAGGCTGAAAGGTGCTTTTGTGTATAGCTATTGTTTCCTACCTATTCATAAGTCACAATCTATATTTCCCTAATACGATTTATAGGAGGGAGTTTTCCCACAGACTTAGCCCCTTTCAGGGGATATCATAGCAAGCCTCCTATGTCTGTGGGCCTACGCAAGGGGGTTTATAGGCTTTTCCGTGGAATTCACATTTGTGTCTCATTTCCAGAGGAATTACTATGAATCTGCAGGGAAAGCACGGTACTTTATTATTCCTGTGCCATATATGATAGCACACACACCCAGAAAAGGGGGTATGAAAAACCAAATTAATTCAAGAAGTTAAAGGGGGAAGTATCGTTGTGCCTCTTCTTTGCTGTGACTGTGTCAGCCAGCAGCTGTTGATCGGCTTCCGACAGTGAACCTGGGCGATTTCCTTCTCTGTTCCGCGCCTGTTTCCTCAACTGCAAAATGGGAACAATGAAAGGAGAGTGCCCGCAACTCGGAGAAGACGGTTGTGGGGACCCGATGAGATGATGTGTTAAAACGTGCCATACTAGGTTTGGCTTCATTATGTTGATGTCATTTATTTTTTTTTTTATTATTTTCCAGGGACATTTAGGTCATGCCTGTAGCCTACCCCACCTGGAAGTAGGATAGCTCTCATTTAAGAACGATTCTTTCATTTTTAAATCAAATGTCCCGTGTATCATCATCTATCTGCATTTCCATTTTAGGGGACTGTTGTAGGTGCCCCGAGGAGAGGCCCATCCAGGTTACCTCAGACACTGGAGGCCTGGACCTGTAGGAAACTGAGGCCTTCTCTCCTGGCCCTCCCTCAGGGGCCATGTCCCTCACTCAGAGGCTCTGTGTGTCCCTGGTAAGCAGCAACCCATGTTCCTCACTAGCTCTAGCTTCTCTGACTTTTGCACTTGGCCTGTGACCATGGTGATCCAGCCCCAGCTCTGCTTCGTGGGCTTCAGCTCAGGGTCCTTGCCCAGTCTGGTACCCTCTTCATTTCCTACCTTCTGAGAGAGCCTCTGGTTGGCCCTGCTCATGCTGCTGAACCTGGCCACAGAGGTTAAAGATCACTAGCCAACACCTGGATGGGCCACTTTGGGATCAGATGCTTGCCCTGATTAAACAGCTGCAGCAAAGTGATCAGAATCATGGGGCACAGAACACACAGATTAGGACAGCAGGGGATGTGTGGATGGGCAAGGGCAGAGTCCCTTAAGAAGGGATGGACAAGGGAACTCTCTGGAGTGATATTAATGCTCTATTTCTTGGTAGAGATTTAGATTACACAGATACATGCATTTATCAAACTTCATCTAAAGGTACTCTTAAGATTAATATATTTTACATCCCCCCTCCACAAAACCTTAAACAAATTTTGAACTCTAGTTAATGATATGCATGTTGAAGTGTTTAGGGGTGAATCATACTGAGCTCTACAGCTTCCCTCGAAATACACCACAAACATGAAGATATACTGGTTGCTGGGTGAAAGAGCAGATAGAGGGATAGAAATATGATAAAGCAAACATAGCAAAATGCTAGTGGCAGAATCCAGGCGGTGGCTCAATGGGTGTTGCTGATTCTTTAAACGTTTCAGCACATTTGAAAATGTTTATAATAAAATGTAAAAGTTTTACTGAAAAAAGAGAGGGAGTCACTGACTGCCATCTCAGCATGATTTGCTCTGTCCCAGTCAAAGCACAGGACACGAGGACCTCTAGCCTGCTACAGGAGGCCCAGCGTCTCTTGGCTCGTATCTAACTCCCATCAAGAACTGAGGTGAAGTGATTAATAAATGAGAGAGTCTCCAGGATTTGTGAGTCATCCCCGCTCCTGGCTCTCCAGACCAACCCCCATGTCAAGTCAGGTCACCAGGAAGTGGCTCACCTGGCAGTGATTTGTGATTTTGCTCACTGTTGGAAAGTCACTGTAGAATCACAACTCTGCCATCACACCATCACTTGTATCGAGCCCTTTTCAGCATCTTTGTATGATCACCATTAGCATTACTGTCTTCACTCCATTGTGCGAGAATCCCCAAGATTAAATCACCATCGCCACCGGGGCCTTGGGGCTGGTTGCTGTGGCAGGTTCGGCTCAGCAGACCTCCCGCAGATGCTTAGTAAATGTTCCTTGTCCAGATGCAAGGATGAGTGGATTGTAGAATTCAGTGTAGAAAAGAAGCCTCTCTCTCCTGACTGATGGGTAAACTTTCTTTCAGCGAATAGTGAGAACTAAGTGGCACACATGCTTCCTTTTTAGAATAGAAGTCAAGTTCAATTCTTTCATTTTGCTGTTGAGGAAAATGGCTCAGAGAGGTTAAGTAACTTTTCTGAAGGTGAACAGCATTCTGCTTGGCAGCTGAGCCAACATAGGTCCCACCTTTCCTTCTCGCACAGTTCTTTCTACTGGACCATCGTTCCTCTTGTGTTCAGATCTGAGATAATGCAACTGCCTCTAATTAGATACCCTAACTGAAAATCCTAGCCGTAGGGCCCAAGTCCAGGAGAATATACTCCACTTAATCCTCATCTAGGATTTGAGTGACTAATTCTGAGGACTCAAGGACCCTCCATAGCATCAGAAACTCTGAACTATCCCAAAAGTCTCCTGAAGACTGTGTTGCTAAGCAACCAAAATGTTTCTTGGAATCAACGATCCTGCAAGTCTGAAGCAAACTAGCAAAGGTGTCTGCCACTGCCACTCTCTAGTCCCCACACCCTGCTTCCCAGCAGGGACTGGAAGAAGGGCCCTAGAATCTGAGGAAATGACCTGGAAGGTCACCTAGTGGCCTGATTTACAGAAGAGGAAATGACAGAGAGAGGGTCACTCTTTTAAAGTCAAACAGCTGGTTTCTTGTTTGGGCAGATGAGGGCTGGGATCCAGGCCTCCAGCCACAACTCTTCCTGCTGTGCCGTGTTGCCCTTTAGAAAGCCACAGGACATTTGTTCTACATTAGGGCAAACCATTACACAATCAGAATGAGTTGAGAGACAGCTGCGAAGAAGCCTCTGATGCAGTTGGTGGTGAATGAATTAAATGGAGGGGCTACCAAACCCAACCCACACCAACATGTTGGGCCCACGAGACCACAACACTCCTGCCAGTAACTCCAGCATCTGTGTGTCTCTAAGGCCTCGTGGGGCCAGCACTCCCTTGTTCCTTCTGTACTGAGTGAGCACCTAGCCTGGCGGGTGAGTTGTGGCCCCAGACCTTGCTAGTTAACCACCTGAAATCACTTGGAGATAATGAGATTCAGGGGACCTTCACAGGGTCTATCCTCAGGGATTAGAGGTCTCAGTAGGTTTCTATCAACCCAGAAGGCGTTAGAAGAGAAATTAGTCAGTCTCTGTAGCATGAGAAACTTAAACATTCACCTGACCTGTGGTGGTGCAATGGATAAAGCATCAACCTAGAACACTGAGGTTTCCAGTTCAAAACCCTAGGCTTGCCTGATCAAGGCACATATGAGAAGCAGCTGCTGTGAGTTGATGCTTCCTGCTCCTCCACCCCGTTTCTGTCTCTCTCTCTTCTCTATAATATCAATAAATAAAATCTTAAAAAAACAAACTCAACAACAAAGAAAACTTAAAAAACCAGGGTCTGAGAAAGTCAGCACCTAGAGAATGAGAGCATGCATATGTGACTGATGTTCATGTTTGGGTCTGATGGTGACATGGTTTTTTTCCTGGATAAAAAGCCCAAGTCAAGCTCAGGTGGCGCAGTGGGTAAAGCATTGACCTGGGATGCTGAGGTTGCCAGTTCGAAACCCCGGGCTTCCCTGGTCAAGGCACATATGGGAATTGATGCTTTCTGCTCCCCCCCTGCTCCCCCCTTCTCTCTCTCTCTTGTCTCTCTCTTTCTCCCTCTCTGTCCCCTTCTCTGTCCCCTTTCTCTAAAATGAATAAATAAAAATCTAAAATAATAATAATAAAAAGCCCAGGTCAGCCTGACCAGGTGGTGACGCAGTAGTTAGAATGTCAACTTGGAACACTGAGTACCCAAGTTTGAAACTTCAAGGTCACCAGCTTAAGTGTGGGTTCATCCAGCCTGAGTGCAAGCTCACTAGCTTTAGTGCGGGGTTGCTGGCTTGAGCAAGGGGTCACTGGCTGGGCTGGAGCACCCCATCAAGGCACATATGAGAGGCGTTCAATGAACAACTAAAAGTGCTTTTCATATCTCTCTGTTGAAAAAAGAAGAGAAAAAATAGCTGAGGTCAGCAACGGTTAGATGTTTTTAACTGTTTTCCCTCTGGGGCCAGCAAAGGATGCTGAGGTGCTGGAGGCTTGGGAGAGGTTGAGAATGGCTGAGCCTGTGTAGAAGGCATTGCTTTGATGGGACTGCCATTTTGGAGTTTCTGGTTTTAAGTTAGTATGACAAACTTAAGTCTTAGGAGACTGTATTGCTAGCGTACCTGGGAGGCTGGGAACCAGCTGCTTCAGATGGTCAAAACCCCTGAAAGCTTCACTCTGCTAGAAGACTTAGACTCTATAATTCTGTGCTGCTGGTCTCAAACCTAAGGCCTGGGAGGGCCTTGTTGGTCCTGTGGTTACCCTTTGTTGGACAAAGTGGGATACCTTCAAAGGGGCATGCAAGGATCCCACTGACTTCTGTGGTGATGTTATTGGGAGGGCAGTTCCTTGGATTTCACCCCCTCCCCCAGTGAAGTTGCCCTCAGAGACAAGAGACAGTTCCCTAAAAGGAAACCAGGGTACTCTTTGGAAGGAAAAATGGATGCTGGGCTTCCCAAAATTAAGGCTGTCATTCATGCCCCATGTAGAAATTGTTCTGGGCCATTTGTTGGTCAATGTCAACAATCTAATGTGTAAGATTCTTTTTTATTTTTATTTTTATTTTTTTTTACAGGGACAGAGAGAGAGAGTCAGAGACAGTGATAGATAGGGACAGACAGACAGGAACGGAGAGAGATGAGAAGCATCAATCATTAATTTTTCGTTGCCATTGCGACACTTTAGTTGTTCATTGATTGCTTTCTCACATGTGCCTTGACTGCGGGCCTTCAGCAGACCAAGCAACCCCTTGCTTGAGTCAGTGACCTTGAGTCCAAGCTGGTGAGATTTAGCTCAAGTCAGATGGGCCCGGGCTCAAGCTGGTGAGCTCAGCTTCTTGAACCTGGGTCTTCTGCATCCCAGTCTGACGCTCTATCCACTGCGCCACCGCCTGGTCAGGCGAATGTGTAAGATTCTTAAAAGCAAGAGACAGTAATAGTTACGGTTACATACCCAGATGTGCATACTGACCAGAGCTCAGGTTTGTAGATGCTCGTAAGTTTGCGTTTTGTCCCAAACCACCTTGCCTGATCTTTGCAAGGTTCCTAGGAAGCAGTTATTCTACCCAATTCATCCCAGGAGAAGCACTCTTTGCCTCAGGAAACTGACATCTTGGATTGCCTTGCAGGCAAACAGAAAACGGTTCCAACACATCAAAATTGAACCCGGGCCACATGCACTGGGAACAGCTCTGCAGGGTGGACTCCATCTTCCATCTTTGGTGCCTCTCCGGAGGAGCTGAGACAACAAAACTTAGGCGTGGTCTTTGCCCTTTGGTTTCACTGTTGATGACTTTAAACTAACAGAAGCAAATGAAAGGTTATAAAAATACGAAGACTCTCATTGACCCCAAGACGCTGTGGTGAAGAGTGATTAAAGGATTCATATTTAAGGATGTGACTCCTGAGAGCACCTACCAGCACTCAGACCTGCTGGGGAAAATTCTCTGTATACTTCACCTCTGGGTTGGGAACACAGTCTCAGCCCCAATGGTAATGGTCTTAGAAAATTACTAGCCCTTGAAAATGAGAATGAAGAATAAAAATGCTGTTCAGCCCTGTCTGGAAAGAATTAAATGCAAAACCCTCCATTCTAGTTCCATACTGAAGACAGTTAAGCTGTGTTAGGAGAAGCAATGGTCACCTTGGAAGGCTCCCTGCTGCTCACATAATGTACAGAGCTCCCCAAACACCTGTGATTCTCAGAGGAGGGTGCTGCTGCCCACAGGGCTGGAGAGAGGGGCTAGAGGCTTCCAGACTCACTGAGGACCCTCTTTCACATTAAAATTTTCCATTTCAATGTTTTTTTGCCATAAAGGGATTAGGAAGATTCTTTTTGGAAAGACTTATCTTTGTTATTTTGGTAAGACTATTTCTTTTTTTTTTTTTTTTAGCAAGAGAGACAGATAGGGACAGGTAGGGACAGACAGGCAGGAAGGGAGAGAGATGAGAAGCATCAATTCTTCGTTGTGGCATCTTAGTTGTTCATTGATTGCTTCCTCATATGTGCCTTAACCAGGGGTCTCCAGCCAAGCCAGTAACGCCTTGCTCAAGCCAGAGACCCTGGGGTCAAGCCAGAGATATCTGGGCTCAAGCCAATGACCATGGGGTCATGTCTATGATCCCATGCTCAAGTCGGCAATCCCGCACTCAAGCCAGATAAGCCCGTGCTCAACCCAGCGACCTTGGGGTTTTGAACCTGGGTACTCTGTGTCCCAGGCCAATGCTCTATCCACTTGGTCAGGCAGTAAGACTTATTTAATCTTTTTAAATTTTACATAGAAGTCTTTGAGGTTTGTCTCCAAAGTCTGGTGGGACTGGACTCTGACTTCCCCATGTCACTACACTGGATGACCCCAGACAGATGAGCTGTGCAGATAGCTGGGTTGGTGAGGATATAACCCAGTGAGACCAGGACCCATCCCCACCTCTCCTGCTCTTGGCCAGGGCAGTGGAAGCGGGTGCACCTTCTACAGACATGCACCAAGCCCTGGCTTGGATCCTGGCCTGAACACTGGACACAGAAGCTCAGGCAGGAGAGCCAGTGTGGTGGGCAGACAAAACCTCATCTCTGCCAGGAAGACCCAGAATGATAGGAACCAGGAGTTGTCTGACGCCCTGGATTTCAGTCCCTCTTTTCAACTGTGGAATCTCTTCATTTAAAATCTGTGAAATGGCTATTATGATAATACAAAGAGACTTATCTAATGAGATAGTGCATGTCAAGTTGCCACAAAGCTGAAGCAACCACAGTCATTACTGCAGTGGGGGCCCCAAGTCCTTTCATGAGTGTGGCCCCATGGGTACTGCTTACTTGAGAGGGGTTTGGATACCCCTCCTGAGCCCAGACTCGATGCTGTCCTCCTGTGTCCTTCTTTAAGATAGGAACCTGGGCCCTGGCTGGATAGCTTGGTTAGCTAGAGCAACGTCCCGAAGCACAGAGGTTGCTGGTTCGGTTCCCAGTCAGGGCACATACAGGAGCAGATCAATGCTCGTCTCTCTCTCTTTAAAATATCAATCAATTAAAAAACATTTTTAAAAGGAGTAAAAAAAAAAAAAAAAAAAAGATAGGAACCTGAAATGGGAAAGGGGACATGTGGATGGTTTTGTCTCAGCCTTAATGTTAGTTTAATAGCCGCAATTATGGAGCATTGACTCTGTGCCCAGCACCGTGCTAAGAATTTTACAGACATGATCTCATTTTCTTCTCCCAGCATCCCTGTGGGACAGGTACTGGGGCACAGAGAGACTAAGTAACTTGTCCAGCACTACACAGCTAGTATGGCAGAGCTGGACTCCCATCCAGGTTGTCTCTTAGCCCGTACGCCAGACCTCTGTTTCCCATCATGATTCCTCTCCTGGAACGGAGGGGAAAAGGTGAGTCACCTCCTAGTGGTATGGCTTGTGCTGGGCCCTGTTCCTCCTGGGAGAGAAGGCCAAAGCCAAGGCAGGCAGGGCGGGAGTGGGAGCAGCAGCCTGAGCCTGGAGGAGCCAGTCTCACTCCTCACCCTCTAAGACCCTAAAACAGGGCTCCCCCCACACCCTTCACTGGGCTCGTGGCCCACAGGAAGTCCTTTATGCCTAACCCGCCAGCCTCCCGGCCCAAGCTAGACCCAGCTGTTCTTTCTCTGCACTCTGGGGAAATGGAAAATTACTCCATCCTCCCCATAATAACATTTCTTCTGTCAAAGTCACAGCTCTACCTAAAGCTCCTCAGCCTTTGCTCTTTAGTCTAGTGAGGTTGGCTTCCCCTCCCCCATTTGATTTGCAGGTGCCCTGTGGAGAGGCTGGCGGATGCCTCCTAGGGACAGTGGCTGCAGCTCTTGTAGTCCCTCCAGAGTGAGGACAGGGTTGGCCCCTGGGCAGCTTGTCCCAGTGTAGCGAGTTGGATCATAGTGCTGAGAGCACACGACGTTTGGCTAATCGTCCTCAACTTAGAACAGTCGCTTCCTCAATGATCAGCAATGAAAAATGTGTATGTAGGCGACAAGAAAATTAGATAGAAGACAATCACATCCATTTATTTTTTAATGAATTTATTGAGGTGACACTGAATCACATCCATTTATTATTAAGCCATAACTATATGCTGTGAACCTGGTCACCCTACACATATTACATTGTGTAGTCCTTATACCCCTCAAGCTGGTAATTTTTTTCCAACACATTTTACAGACAAAGAAGCTGAGTCTCCATAGGAGTTAAGTCTCTTGTCACTGATGGAATGGACAAATTGGTAAAGGGGCTGGGATCCAACCCCATTCTGTCTTGCCCCTAAGCCCGGGCTGTATACGCCTCAGCACACTGTCCTACTGTCTTGCGAAAAAGCCCAGGCAGTTAAGTACACATTAGGAATTGCACTGCCTTCTCTCTCCTCTCTTCATTCCTTATAGTCTAAACCAGATATAAAAGGGATTTTTCTTCATGGCTGCTCCAGAGGTTTGGCACTTTCCTTTCGGATAGACTGTTGCTTAAATGGGCTTGGCTTTTTGTTCTCTCTGAACATTTCAAGATACAGTTGGATAACCCAAGCCATTTGAGTCAATTAAATAGTGGTTTCCTCCCTGGCTGGCATTTATTGTGTACTTAATGCATCGAGTGCTTTGTATGAATTGCTTTTATTTAATTCTCATGATAACCTTAGTTAGGTGGTGTCATTGTGAGGTAGTGCTGTGTGGTGGTTAAGCACTTGGTCTTTAAAATCAGACTGCATGCTCAGCTGCTTGCTAGCTGTATGACCTGTGTGACCATTGTCAAGTCACTTAACCTCTCTGCCCAGTTTCCTCATTTGTAAAATGATGTAAAGTGATTACTATAGAGGATTGTTAATATATGTAAAGAGCTTGGAACAATGCCTGGCAATATAGGTAGCATTCGTTATTTGAGACCTACTTTAAAGGTAAGGACGTTGGGAGGTAATGTAGCTTGCCTAGCTAAACAGAGAGAGCTAACATTTTAAGCCAATGAGTCTAATGCTAGGACCCATGCAATTACTCACTACTACCTCTTAGTAACACCAATGCCCTTACTTTTATTTTTTAAACTACTTTATTGAGCATAATTGACACACCATAAAAATTCACTCATTTCAAGTGTACAATTCAGTGACTTAACTAAATTTATAGTTGTAGAGTCATCACCATAAATTAAATTTAGAACATTTCTATTATCCCCCAAAGATGCCCTCATGCATTTAGTCACTTCCCCCACCCACCCCTGGCCCTAGGCAACCACTAATCTACTTTCTGTTTCTATGGATTTGCCGTTTTTGGACATTTCATATAAATGGAACCATGCAGTATGATGTGGTCATGTGTCTGCTTTCACTTCATGTGATGTCTTTGAGGTTCATCCATGTTCTAGTTTATGTCGGTAGTTTGTTGCTATTTATTGATAAATAGTGTTCCATTTAGAGAGAAACCTCATTTTGTTTATTCATTTACCAGTTGATAGACATTTAGATTGTTTCCACCATTAGATTATTATGAAGACCTTTTAAATATTTAATAACATTTTATGAAAAATTTTGGCCCTGGCCAGTTGACTTAGTGGATAGAGTGTTGCCTCTGGATGTCCGGGTTCAATTCCCACTCAGGGCACACAAGAGAAGCGCCCATCTGCTTCCCTCCCCTCCCCCTTCTCTCTCTCTCTTTCTCTCTCTCTTTCCCTCCTGCAGCTAGTGGCTAGGTTGGTCCGGACTTTGGCTCCGAGTGCTAAGGATAGCTTGATCAGGCTGAGCATCAGCCTCAGGTACTAAACATAGCTCAGTACTCAAGCATTGGCCCCAGACGGGGTTGCCAGGTGGATCCCATTCAAGGCACATGCGGAAGTCTGTCTCACTATCTCCCCTCCTCTCATTTAAAAGGGGGGAAAAAAAGAAAAATTTCAAACATACAATGAATCCCCAGTTTCAACATTTAGCATTAACACCCACCATTTTGTTTCATCTAAACCCCTCCCAGACATCATGATTTCATTCTTTAACTTCTTCCTTTAAAAATATGAATTTTAATTTAATTTTTAATTCATAAGATTCTAAGACCAAATAGTTAAAAAAGATACTCAGTGAAAAGTTTCACTCTGGAAACTCCTATCCCCCATCTGCTCTGTTTCACTCAGTGCCGTTCAAGTAGTCTTATTTTTATGTATTCTTCCAAAATGCATATGTGAGAAAATATGAATCTATAGTCTTTGCCCATTTTTTTTCTTAAAAAGTAAGCATATCGATTAAATATATACTGTTTTGTTCCTTGATTTTTTTTTCACTTAGTCATATTGCTTGGAAATCTTTCCATAGCAGAAGGTCGATAGTTTCCTTACTCTTTTATTTCTTTCTGCTTTTCCAGATTCATATTGTTCCATTGTGTGGATGAACCATAACTTATTCACCCAGCCACACACTTACTGGTGGGCATTTGGGCTGTTCCCAGTTTTTACTATAGGCAACACTATGGTCCATAAACTTGTACATACATCATTTCTCACATACAACAGACATCTATAGGATCAATTTCCTAAAAAGGAGTTGCTGGGTCAGAAAGTATATGCCTTGGTAGCATTTGTAATTTCCACTGATTTTCCCTCTTTGGCAGTTGTACTGACTTATACCCAACCACTAGCAGTATATTCAAGTATTTGGTTTCCAGCACCTCGCCAATAGTGAGTCAATCAACTTTTTAAATTTTACATAATGGTGGTTTTTCAGTTGTTGCCTCATTTTCTTCCTCTTCTTATTTTGCTTTAATTTATACATTTTTATGTAAAGAATTATTAAACACCTTGAGTCATTTTTAAGGCTTTTTTTTGTTAACCTCCCTTTGGAGATATAATTCACATACCATAGAATTCATGCATTTAAAATATGCCCTTCAATGATTTTTAGTCTGTAGCTCATTTTTAATGCTCATCTCTAACCTTTAAATTTTTTTTCTAATTACAGAAATAATACCTGTTCAGCCCAAAATACTTGGGGGAAAAAAAAAGAAAAATAACAATAGTGCCTTGTTTTGCATTGTTAACCATTTTTTTTAAACAAAAATGCTACTAAATGTATATAGTACACTGAAGTTTGCTTTCGTCAATCTCAGTTCTTTTAAGTCTCTCACGTCTTTGGCCTCTAGGTCCATTAATCAACATACTCATCATTGGTGATGGTAATGACAACAATAAGAATAATGCTCCTCACTTTCTGTGAGCCCGTGGTGTGCCGGGCACTGCATGTTGCATAATTTACTCCATCTCAGTTATTCCTTGAAATAATTTGTTAGCATTGGTACTATGCTCACCCCATTTTACAGCTAAAGAAACTAAGGCTTAGAGAGGTTGCATAGTTTGCCTAATGTTAAACAGGTAGCAAGTGAAGGAGCCAAGGCTTGAAACTCTTATCTGTATGATTTCAAAACCCCTGGTCACTAAAATATACTTCTGGTTAAAGACACTCAGGACTATTCAAAAAAATAGCCCCTTTCTGGGGAAGAGTCATGAGGACATAGGGGTTATAGCCCCTCAAGAGCAACCTTGGGGCCCACCAATGCCCGCTCCAGAGGACCCACTCTGTCTTGGGGTGGGGTTGTCTCAGACCCTTCACCTGCATTTATAGGATTTTCTGGCTGTGTGTGGCCCCCTCTCTGCCCTGAAGGGCCCCTCCCTCCATACACTTGCATGGAGGGAGTGAGGGATGTGTTTGTGGAGAAGTGACTAGCATCACAAGGGGATGTGAGGACCCCTCTGGCACAAGTCATTTTAGGGCTCTCCCAGCCGCAACCTGTTATTGTGGAACTACCTATTGTGGAATTATGAAACAATTGCAAAAACACTGAGTTCTTCACGTCCTGAATGCCCTCCTGTTCCCTTTCCCACTTCCCACGTCCCCGCACCATGTTCCAGCCTCTCAGACACGTTGGGGATACCTCCCCAGGGTTTAGCCAAGCCAAATAGCCAGCAGGAAGCTCATGGCTGTTAGCTAGAACAGCAGGCTGGCTGCTTGGTTGCCATGGCAACAGCTGTTGTGAACAAGTGGTCCTTGTGGCAGAAGACAAATTAATAAGCCAAATTTTGGGCCCCAGTGGGAAGATCTGGGTATGTTCTGCTGTGGCACTGGGGTACAGGCTGGGGTGTGCCTGGGAAGGCTGGAGGCTTCTGTCCTGCAGACGTCTGTCTCTGGGAATGAGAGAGCTGCATCCTGTGTCAGAGATGCAGAGGCTCAGCTCTAGACATCACCCAAGGCCACAGCCGTGCACTTCTGCTTCCAGCTGGGATGTATCAGAGCGGCCCTCCCTCTGAAAACGACTGGGAAATCTGGACAAAGCATTAAAAAACATCTGTGTGAGGTCGAGACTGAGGTGGACAGAGCTGGTGTCCACCCCTAGAGACCCATTTTGGAGCATGTGTTGGCCCTGGGGAAGCAGCATGCCGTTTCTGGGTCTCTGGGCTCCAGTTACCAGTTCAAACGGCACGAGTCCTGAAGAGAGCTGTTTTCGCTTGCTGTACTGCCCCTCTCCTTCCGTTCTTCCCTGACCTACTCCAAGCAGGGTTTTTCCTCCTCTTTCTCTTAAATGCTCTTGTCAAGGTCACCAATGACCTCCATGACACTGGCTCCTCTCGTCACCTCCCAGTCCTCATCCTTCTTTTCTATGAACTGCTTTGGACACTGTCGTTTGCTCTCTCTTTTTCTTGTCTTTTGGTTTCTGAGAAACGACATGTGGCCAGCTGTTCCCTCCCCTTCTCTGTGCTGGGCTGTCCTCCTCCCTGACACTTACCCTTCGGAGGGTCCAGGGCTCAGAGCTTGGTCTTCTTGTTTGTTCTGTCTTCGCTCACTCCCAAAGGGGTCTCCCCTAGACCCGAAGGTCCCTGGGAACAGGCTCTGAGCCAAACTCAAAGGCAGCAGGTACTCTGGGTGTGCCTGGGGATGAACCCTGTGAGGGAAGGAGGGACGCAGAGGCAGAAGTGGACTCTGATGCTCTTGCAGCAAAGGCTTCAGCCACCGGGGCTGGGGGCTGTGGTCATGCCAGGCACTGTGCTTCACAGGAATTAGCTCATCGAATTCCCATAAATCAAATTCCTCATGGAGGAGGTTCTGCCGTTGTGCCCATTTTGCAGGTACAAGTGATGAGCCTCGGTGAAGTTACCCACCTTGCCCATTGTAAGGTGTTGGGTGGGACTCATCTCAGTCTGGCTGCCTCCCAGAGCCCTAGCCTTGCTTCTGCTTCGTAGAGCTTCTAAAAAGCATGCTGAGTCAACTCTTGGGCCAGGTCCATTGGAGGCTTTCCCAGAGTCTGCAGCTTTGCCACTTGCCCTCACCACTGGTACCCTAGAATGTACCCAGCAGGGCCCCTCCAGCCAGTCCCCAGGGCCACCAACCCCCACTGAGGAGAGGGAACACATTCCTCTGGAGGTCTGGAGCAGGTGGCTAAGGCCCCACAAAGCTGTGGTGGGGGAGTCTCTTCTTTTGGTTAAAGATGCATTAGAAGTTTGAACCTGACTCTTGCTTAATGGGAAAATAATGTCCTATCTCCCCAATCTTTGAACAAAAGGCAGAGACACAGTGATTATTTCATGTCTGTGCATATCCCTGGATGGATTACCTTGTATCCTTGAGGTTCACAGGCTTGCCTTTGAGAAGCACAAACCCATCCCTTTATCTAATAGATTTGGGGACTGAGAATGAGGGCAGGCATGCAGATTTTCCCTTCCCACCACCCGGGCCCTGAGGAACTACCTCCACCCTCCATTCTTCTTTCCCTTCCTCCCTTATCCCCAGGTGACCCCGGTGCTGCCTGCAGAGGGCCTCCAGGTTCAGTGAGCAGCTGTCCGGCTGGGGTCGGGGTGGTGGAAGGGGGTACCAAGTGGCCTCCTCTGGATTCCTTCTCTGTTCCCTCTTTAGACACCAATGTGGCCGTGGTTCAGGGTCTGATGAAAGAATTCCAACAGCGCCAGGGGCAAGGTGAAGGGATGAGGCCCCAGAGAGCCAGACCTCTTTTTCCTCAGTCCCCTAGTGGCTGCTTTCAAGGAAGGACATTTCTTATGATGCTGCTGTTTGCCAGAAATAATTCAGGAATTTACCAAAAAAAATTAGTGCCAAAACAAGCAAATCTCCAGCCTTTGGAAGGCTGGAGACCCCCTGCCTTCGTGAAGAGCTTTTATATTTAAAGTACATATGTGTGTGTACCACAGACAAACAGGCACACCTGCACATGCATACTCATGTACATCCCAACACACACAAACATGCCCATGGGCATACGTGAGCACACCCGTGCTACCTATAGGCAGGCCCATGCACACGCGCAAGTGCAGCCGCATACTCATACAAGGGTGCAGACCCAGAACCAGAAACCCTGAAAATAAAGTCTTGGAGTGTCTCTGGTTGGCTGGCAATATCTAGCTTTAACTATCAGATATTAGGTAAGTGCTGTGATGACTGGAAGGAGTTTCTGCCCACTCAGGTGATGTGTCTACTGAAGATTAGGGTTGTCAGTTGTCTTTTCTGTGTGAGTTACCCAGTTGGGATTATTATATCAGCTGATTCAGGACTGGGGTAAAGTCATTCTCACCCTTGCTCTCCCTGGGGTTGCAGCAGTGGGTGTTGCTATTGATGCCAGGGCCACCTTCAAGAGCTGCTGTTTCCCCAGGGAGCAAGGTGACAGTCTCTGATCTCTGGGACAACTGTTCTTGCTTTAGCCTGCCCAGAGCTCTGCAGGATGTTGGAAGCCTGCAGGAGAGGCTTTGCACGTCGATTGGGGGAATGGCGACTGAAGCATCTGCAGAATTTTCCCAGCATCCACTATGGGGCTGGAGGGAGAGTGGGGTGGGTTGGCTTTAGATGAGACCTTCTGGGTTTCACTGACTATTGAAAGGCTTGCAGTCAGTTTGGGGCCCACAGAAGAAGGTCTGCGGACTGGGCTCTTCTTGGTGGATGGTGAGAGTTGGAGGTCAAGGAGGGGCACTTGACCCTCTGGCTTGACCCCAAGCAACACCCACTTGACCCTCTGGCTTGACCCCGAGCAACACCCACTGGCTCGTTATGGAGACCCTGAACTGCCCAGTGGCAGAGGCCAAGGGCATCGGCCCACCTTTGAGAAGGCCAGCTAATATGAGGGGCAGAACCAAGAATTAAGGCCCATGTTCTTTTAAAAAGATACTTAGATTTTTAAAAATCACAAAAGCAGCACATGCCTGTTTTAACACGTGGAATAGTACAGAGAAATAATTTCTAAAGAAAAAGTTAAAACTCTTTACCTGCCCCCTCTCCCCACCTTACTCCAACCCCATTTCCCTGAGCTAGGCGTTAGGAGCCTGCCATGTGATCTTCTGTTATTTTTCCTACAATCACAGAAATGCTTACATACATACGTAGCTAGCCATTGCCCTCCCTTTCTACATGAAACGGAATTGTGCCTTATAAACAGTTCCTCAACTCACTTTTTCCTTTAAATATTGGCGACACCTCTCCAAGACAGTGTGCTCAGATCAACCCCCTCCTGGAGAATGGTCCTACCACTATTTATTTAACCATTCCCCACTAATGGGCCCCAAGGTGGTTCAAGTCTTTGCCAACATACACAATGCTGTAACAAGCACTCTTTTATGTGGGACTTTACCTACTCCTGCGTTTACTTCTGTTGTGTAAAGCTTCCAAACCGGGATTATGGGTTAAAGCTCTGTGTATCTTAAATTTAAACATACCTTGCCAAATTATTTTCTCCAGGGTGGTGGGTGTGACACCTCTCAGCTGGTCACGTTTCCTGCATGTCTGCCAGCAGCGGGGGTTAGTATTCTTTTTTCATTTTTACCCACCTATTGGATGAAAACATCATCTTACTTTTGATTTTTGATTTTCTATCTGTCAGTTGTTTGGTATGGTCGTTGGCAATTTGCATCCTCTCCTTAATGAGCAGCCCATATCCTTTGCCTGTTTATTATTTGGATTGTTTGTCTTTTTTTTATATCAGTTTGAGGAAGTCTTAGCATATTTTAGAGATGAGCCCTTTTTTTTTTTTCTGTCAAACATGGTATAAATATCGAGTTACTGAATCATAGGATATTATTTGTCTTTTGAATTTGTTAATGGTATTTCTGCCATAGGAAAATTCTTAATTTTTGGATAATCCAGTGTACCTTTTTTTTTTTTTTTTTTTTTTAAATGCATATGGGCTTTCTCCCCTCCCTAAGGTTCTTCCTCACTGTTTGTTAGTCTGCTAAGGTTTATCATAGCATTTTTATTGATTTTTATAATTATATTTTAAATTAATCTGGGATTTGCTTTAGTATCTGTCATGATATGAGGGCCTAATTTTACTTTATTCTATTTCAGTAGCCAGTTATGCCAATACTACTTAGGCTAAACTCTCTCTTCCTCGCTGAGTTAGTGCCAATTTGTTGTATCCTGAGTTCTTGTATGTATTATTTCTAGATTATATTGTGTCCTGCTGATCTTTTTGCCTTATGCTCAGCCAGTAGTACCACACTGTTTTTGCATATAGTGACTTTAGAATTAGTTTTAATAATTAGCAAGGCAAGTCTCTTCCATTGATTTTTGCTTTTTCTTTGGGGTGGAGGGCGGCAGGGGGAGTTGAGAGAGGCAGGGCTCTTTTCAGATGTTTGTTCTCCAAATAAAATTTAACAATCTATTTTGTTAAGAGGAAAGCAAAGAAAGGAAGTGAGAGTTGTTCCCGCTGGAGGGCATCCACGTTCGTCTTCCCTGAGTTTGGAAGCCCCTGCTCCTGCTACTGCATGGGGCTTTTTCAGGCACTGGCTTTGTGATCCTCTGAGTACAAAGCATTGGGGTGAAAAAGACAAACACAGCTTTAGCCTGAGCTCAGAACTTTCCCTCTGCAGAATATTGTTGTGGGGTCCCCTTGGAAAAGAGACGCAAATTCACATTCTGTGCATAGGGTTTGGTGATTATGTTTTGGTTTAAAACAGTGGTTCTTAACCTGGGTTCTATCGAACCCTAGGGGTTCGATGAGTCGGTCTCAGGGGTTCAGAGAAGCCTCTGCTGCAGAGGCCAGAATAAAGTAATACCGTAATTTGTTGTGAGTTCATGCACTTTGTTGGTTTTGTTCTTTGAGCAAGGTGATATTCATGCATGGCTTGTTTTGTGCACCAATAAAAAAACATATACCTATGTCTTGAATTTAGAAAAAAAAATTATATTTTACTTATCACTAAAGAAGGGTTCGGTGAATGCGCATATGAAACTGGTGGGTTCGGTACCTCAAAAAAGGTTAAGAACCACTGGTTTAAAACATATCATGGATCAGAGATAACTTGGTGTTGGTTGACATGCTGCAAACAATATCCTGTACATGCCAGCTTGGAGTGGACACAATAGCTCACCCTCACATCTGCTCCCTGCCCCATTCAGCCATCCCAAGGCACAGATCATGCAAAGTAAGAGGTACCAACTTTGAATTTCCCTTCTGGTTCTTTTTCACGGTCATGGAACCCTCCCAACTCTAATGCTTTTCAGCAGTACTTGGTGTGCAAGAAATTCTTTCCTGGCATCATATTTCTCTCTCGCTCTCTCTCTCACACACACACATGCACACTACTTTAGAAGTGCTTGCTGTGTGGCAGTGCCCTGGGTGTGCTGAGCTAAATTCTGTCCCTGGCTTTGCCCCCCTTTTTTCAAAATCTATGTTTAACAAATTTGTCCCTAAAAGGAATTAGCCAAGTCAGGGCTCCAGTGAGTGCCAAAGTTTTGGGAATGCACCAGGGGTTCTGAACCTAGAGCCCAAGAATGGACCTCAAGGAATATGTGAACCTCTGAAACTGCCTGCAGCAGTGTGTGGGTTTATGCGTGATGCTATTAACTGGGTTTCAAAGCAGGAGTATGGCTACTGCCTGCCCCCCAAAAAGGTTAAGAACCACTGCCACAGGGACAGAGTAAGTAGCTACTTCAAAAACAGGCAGAGTAAGGGAATGGTATTCTAGAATCTAGGGAAAGATGAGAAGTTCTAGCTAAAAGCACAGGAAGAGGAGAAACACAACTTGAAAGCCACTGCTCTTAAAACATGAGTTTTAATGGCTACATAGTATTCTATTATATGGATGTATAAAGTGACCAAATTTACCAAATAAGAATAAAAGACGTCCAGGTAAACTAGAATTTCTAATAAGCAATGAATAACTTTTAGTATAACTGTATTCCAGTTTAAATTTTAGATAAGCAGTGAAGAGTATATATATATTTTGTATCTTTCCGAAGTTAGAAGCAGGGAGGCAATCAGAGAGACTCCCACATGCGCCCGACCCAACTGGGATCCACCTGTCATGCCCACCAGGGTGTGGTGCTCTGCCCATCTAGGGCATTGCTCTGTTGTGGCGGGAGCCATTCTAGCACCTAAGGGGAGGCCAAGGAGCTGTCCTCAGCACCAGAGGCCAACTTTGCTCCAGTGGAGCCTTGGCTGCGGGAGGAGAAGAGAGCTAGAGTGAAAGGGGAGGGGGAAGGGTGGAGAAGCTGATGGGTGCTTCTTCTGTGTGCCCTGACCAGGAATTGAACCTGGGACTTCCACATGCCAGGCCGAAGCTCTACTGCTGAGCAAACTGGCAGGACCAAGAGTTTTTTTAGAATAAGTATATCCTATGTAATATTTGGGACATATTTATCCTAAAAATATTTATTTGGGCCTGGTCGATTTGCTCAGTGGATAGAGCATTATCCCTGTATGTGAATGTCCAGGGTTCAATCCCCAGTCAGGGCACATATGAGAAGTGGCCATCTGCTTCTCCCCACCTCACTCTCCCCCTTCTCTCCCTCTTTCACTCTTGCAGCCAGTAACTTGATTGGTCCAAGCATCAGCCTCAGATGCTGAGGGTAGCATGGTTGTTCCAAGTGTGCCAGCCTCAGGTGCTAAAAATAGCTCAGTTGATTCAAGCATTGGCCCCAGATGGGAATTAATGAGCAGATCCCAGTTAGGGCACATGTGGAAGTCTGTCTCACTATCTCACCTCCTTTCACTTAAAAAAATTATTTGTTGTTTATCTGAAATTCTAATTTAACTGTGTATCCTCTATTTTACTTGGCAACCTTATGATGTACCATAGTTTATATAACCAAGATTTTATTGTTGGACAATTAGATTGTTTCCACCCTGGCCAGGTAACTCAGTTGGTTAGAATGTTGTCCTGATACACTAAGATTGCGAGTTTGATCCCCAGTGAGGGCACACACAAGAATCAACCAATAAATGTATAAATAGGTGGAACAACAAATTGATGTTTTCTCTTTCCCTTCCTCTCTCTATAAGATAAATTTTTAAAAATTTAGATTGTTTCCAATGTTTTATTGGTATAAACAAGATGGAGTGGTATAGCTTTGTATCCACATCTTCATATACTTATTATTTTACAACACCTTGAAATTTTAATTGTTAGACCAAAGGTTGTAAACACTTTAAAAACTTTTTGTTTTTGTTTCTGTTTTTACTCATTTATTTTCCACAAAGGAATGTACTCTCAAGAGCTGTGTATGTGAGTGCCTGTTTTGGGAGAGGTTAAATATACATTAGTTCATTATTAGTGGTTTATGTTGGCTCATATTGCTGACCTGGTGAGACCCTGGCATATTAAGCTTCAAGGCTGGCAAGTTTGATTCATGGAGTTCAGGATGGCCAAAGAGGGCTGGTTAGTCCAACAGCATCAGGGTGCTTGGAGTCAAGGGCCAGGGCTGATAAGCCAGGGCAGAAATGTGTGGGACTGTCCAAGGAGGAGAGGTCACAGTATCAGATCTCACCTAGGAGAAGTAAAAATGAGCTGTAAAGAGCCAGCCTCATGTAAGGCACTCTTTTTAGTAAGCAGCCTGTGTTCCACAAAGACAACCATTCCAAGCAAGGGAGAGGCTACAGAGCAAACAGTCTCAAAGGGTTTCTTTTTTCCACTTAAAAAATAAAAATGACATAAACATAATAATAACAGAAAGGATGGAAAATCACCCATAACCTCTCCATCCTAACAAATCGCTGTTTTTGTTTTTCAGAATGCCCTTCTTGTCACAGTCCATAATTTTTACATATCTGCAATCACAGAGCATGTGCAAGTTTTATCCTGCTCTTTCCTACCATTATAGACCAAGCATTTTTCTGTGCTGCTACAGAGATTTCTCATAGCTACTGGGTTTTTTTTTTTTTTTTTTTTATTTCACAGGTAATAATTAAGGCAAACTGGAACATCCAGATAAACTAAAATGGAACCACAATGCACATATTAATTTGTAGCCTTTTCCCCACCACTGAACTGTGTATGCTGTTTAACAGAATGCATTTCTACATCTTTTAAAATAATTGCAATGTATTCTGTTGAAGGGGTATACCATAATTTATTGACCCAATTCCCTGTTACTGGAAATCTAGGGTGGTTTTTTCCTCCACAATCTTTTGCTATTATAAATGGAACTCATTTTTAATCATTTCCTTAGGACAGATTTCTAAAATTGAATCATAGGTACACATCTTTTTTCAGACTCTAGATACATACTGGTAAACTTACCTCTAGAAGATTTATACCCGGTTGTACTCTGTCTAATAACACATCAGAGTGTACTTATTTCCCCACAGCCTGTATCAATGATTGTAATGGTTGCCAAGGATTCTTTTCAGTTGATGGAACATAATTTACTTATTTGTTCCTCTACTGTTGACATTTAGATTGTTTCCAAATTTCCAGTCTTATAAATAAGACTGTCGTGAACATATCTGTGCCTAAGAATTGTCTATAATTAGTTATACAATTAAAATAGTAATCCTAAATGAGAAGGCAGATTTATGCATGTCATTCCCTCCTTCTGAAGTTAAAGTGAACTCTTCTGGGTATATGGGAGATTTGGGGCCCTACTGGCAGCCTATCATGGTAAGGGGAAGGAAATGGGCAGAATAAAACAAAAAAGGCCATGTGCCAAAGATGTAGCACTAGAAGTATACTGCCAGGCTGTTTTCCAAAAGGGTACGAATCTAATAACTATTCTAGTGGCTTAAAAAAATTAATGTAATATTAAAAGATATTAGTCAAGGAAGAAAAAACACTATGTACCATTAACCCACAATAATGTCATTCCCCACAAACGACTCTTCAACCACAGTGAAACGTCCATTTCTGTCCCTCCCAGACCCAAAGATAACATGCCCATCTGCCTAGCTTATGCACTTGGTAAGAGCCACCAATGGGGCTCCCAGGTTGCCCCACTTCCTGAAGCTCTCCCATTCTAGAGATCCTTTGTATTCTTACCTCCTGTCCAGATATCAAGATCCCAGAGGCAGGAAGTACCTTTTCTATTTGGGGGGTGGGGGGTGGAGAGAGAGACAGACATGAAGGGAGAGGATGAGAAGCATCAATTCTTTGTTGTGGCACCTTAGTTTTTCGTTGATTGCTTTCTCTTATGTGCCTTGACCAGGGGGCTCCAGCCAAGCCAGTGACCTTGCTCAAACCAGCGACCTTGGGCTTCAAGCCAGCAATTTTGGGGCTCAAGCCAGTGACCATGGGATCATGTCAATAATCCCACACTCAATCCAGTGACCCTGCACTCAAGCTAGGGAGCCCTTGCTCAAGCCACCAAGCTCATGTTCAAGCCAGTAACATTGGGGTTTCAAACCAGGGTCCTCAGTATTTCCAGTGGATGCTCTATCCCCTGTGCACCACTGATCAGGCTATATACATCTTATTTTTTTAATTCATTTTTTTAAGCATTTTAATTTTATTTATTTATTTATTTTGTGACAGAGACAGAGTCAGAGAGAGAGACAGACAGGAAGAGAGAGAAATGAGAAGCATCAGTTCTTCGTTGCGGCACCTTAGTTATTTGTTGATTGCTTTCTCATATGTGCCTCGACTGGGGGGGCTACAGCAGACTGAGTGACCCTTTGCTCGGGCCAGCGACTTTGGTCTCAAGCTGGTGACCTCAGGGTCTTGAACCTGGGTCCTCTGCATCCCAGTCTGACACTCTATCCACTGAGCCACTGCCCGATCAGGCTGTATACATTTTCTTGATGTGACAAACATCCCTGAACAACTTCTGTGTGTCAAGCACAGTGGTAGGTCACAAAGGAAGAAGCTCTCGGAGTTCCTCCATGATCTGCAATAAATGCATACTGGAGACTGATGGAGTCAATGAATAATGTTACAGATCACTTAATAGTCAAGGTGGAAGAGGCCTCAGAGATCATCTTGCTCAACCCCCTCCTTTTATGCAATCATTTAGTGAGGGCTCCCATGAGCGAGAGGCTATGATTTCATTTAATATGCTGAATACCCCTGGGTGGTAAGGATCATTCCCTCCTTTTCCAGCTGTGGAAACTGCTGTGCTCAGAGGTTAGCTTAGGTGCTGCAGACTGGTTTGTGGGCTAGCCTAACAGTCCTTTTCAGCACTGGTTGGCCTGCCTACTCCTGTCAACTAAGTTAGTGGGTTAAGCACTCAACACCAGGGAATGTATAAAAGGTTAAAAAAAAAACCTTAACAAGATCAAAATGGAAAAGGAAATGACACCATTCGCCCATATGCCTGAGCACCAACCTCTTCTGAGTGTTCTTCTGTGGTTGGTAACCAAGGTTAATGGCCCTTGACCAGCATTTCTTCTTAGTCGCAATGCTCACCCTATCTTCAATTGTTAGACCTGTGCTTTAGGGAGACATTGGAGAAATCAGGTTGGGTGTCCAAGCATCCCCTGAACAGGAATTCACTTGCAACAGCGCTCCCCTCCTCTTCACCAGGACTCAGCCCTTGTACAGTGCTCCTCTCCTTCCTCCCGATTGAAGGGAAACAGAACACGCCACCCTGTAATATGTCATTTTGACATATTGATTATTTTGAGCTATAGGCACTTGAAAAACAGCAAATGCAGGGAGAGGCTTTCTCTGAATTCCCCTTATCTGCCAAAAGGCAGATCCTTCAAAAGGAACTCACTTGTCGTAAATGCCCTCCACAGTTTCATCAGCCAGGGAGGATTGACTCTTATCACAGGAGAGGAGACTAGAACTTGGCACCGCACCCAGACACCTTGTCACAAACTATCGTACCTCTCATCTAGGCTTCTCAGAGCCCATCCATCTTTCATAAAAACCATTTACTCTCTCCTAAGAGGCCTGCATTCTTCTCCCCTTTTCCTATTAAGATGATATTTAATTCTGAATTCTAAGCCACTTTGGGAGGTAGTCATTTTTCCTGGTATGTCACATGAGGTATACATCTCAATAAACTGTTTTTCTCTTGTTAATTGGTCTCTTATTACAGAGGTCTCAGTTAAGAACTCACAAGGGTAGAGGAAAAATTATTTTTTTCTTCTGCAACTTCCCTTCCCTTTCTCTTTATAATAAGTAACCTGTTCCTGGCTGATACGTCTGCCCCCACTTTTACAGTTAAGTAAGGGCTTACTTTTCATCAGTTTATTTATCCCTGAGATTCACTCTGAAGATGATGATATTGATGACAATAATAAATGGATCAACTTCATGTTTTTAACCAGAAAGAGAGAGAGAGAAAGAGAAGGACAGACAGGAAGGGAGAGAGATGAGAAGCATCAACTCGTAGTCACAGCACTGTACTTCATTGATTGCTTTCGCTTATGTGCCTTGACCGGGGGGAAGGGGGGGTCTCCAGCTGACCCAGTGATCCCTTGCTCAAGCCAGCGACCTTGGGCTTCAAGCTAGCAACCATGGGGGTCATACCTATGATCCCATACTCAAGCCAGTGACCCTGCACTTAAGCTGGTGAGCCCACGCTCAAGCTGGCAACCTTGGGGTTTCGAACCTGGGTCCTGAGCATCCCAGGCTGATGCTCTCTCCCAGAGGTCAGAAACTTTTTTGGCTGAGAGAGCCATGAATGCCACATATTTTAAAATGTAATTCCATGAAAGCCATACAACGACCCGTGTACATTACACATTATCCAATAAAAATTTGGTGTCGTCCCGAAGGACAGCTGTGATGGGCTCCAGCCACCCGCAACCATGAACATGAGCGGTAGGAAATGAATGGATTGTAATACATGAGAATGTTTTATATTTTTAACTTTTTTTTTTTTATTAAAGATTTATCTGCGAGCCAGATGCAGCCATCAAAAGAGCCATAGGTTCCCGACCCCTGCTCTATCCACTGTGCCAGCACCTGGTCAGGCTCAACTTCTTTATCTTAGGTAGAGAATTAAGGTTTATCTGGGGGGTTTTGTTTTGTTTTAGAGTGAGGCAGGGAGAGAGAGACAGAGAGACAGGAACATCAAGCTGTTCCTGTGTGCGCCCTGACGGGGGATCAAACTGGCAGCCTCTGTGCTTTGGGACAATACTTTAACCAATGAAGCTATCTGACCAGGGCTTATTATTTTATTGATTGATTGATTTTTAGAGATACAGAGAAAGGAAGGAAGAGAGACGAGGGAGGAAAGGGACGCATTTATTTGTTGTTCCGCTCAGTCATTCATTCATTGGTACACTTCCCTATGTACCCTGACTGGGGATCGAACCCTCAACCTTGTCATTTCAGGACAACACTTTAACTGACTGTGCTAACCAACCAGAGCCTGTCTGTTCGTAATGATTTTTTTTAAATTATTTTTATTTATTCATTTTAGAGGAAAGGGAGAGAGAGAGAGAAGGTGGGAGGAGCAGGAAGCTTCAACTCCCATATGTGCCTTGACAGGGCAAGCCCAGGGTTTTGAACCAGCAACCTCAGCATTCGAGGTCGACACTTTATCTACTGCGCCACCACAGGACAGGGCCTGTCTGTTTTTTAAAAAATAATTCTATTATTAAAGATTAATGCTTATGTATAAAAAATCAGACCTATACAAAATAAAAGATAAAATTCTTCAGTCTCCCTGCTCACTCCCTTGCCACTTTCAGGAGGTGTTCACTGTTTAGCAGTTTGCCATGTATATTTCCAGATATAGCTATGCATTTACATATGCATGTATTTATGAACTATTTATACAAAATGAATAATGCTATGCATACATAATTTACTCCATTTAATATTTGTTTAGAATTCTACAGTAAGGATAAACTATAATTTATTTAACTAGACCTCTACTGATAGGCCTTTTTTATAAATACTATTTCCAGCATTTTTTATAAATACTACTGTAATAAATATACTTATACATTTCATGTACTCGTGTGATCTTAATTATAGAGTTAATACCTAGAAATGTAGGGGGATTGTATAAGGTCTATACTGGGACTGTTTCAGGAAAATCAGGTCTATTTACCAAAAAATGCAACTTATACTGAGTCAAAAAGTAGTATTTCAAGTGTTGATGTTGGGTGAGGAGACCAGATGAAAGGCGAAGGGATTAGCAACAAAAGATATATAACACAGACAACAGGGTCGCAATAGCCAGAGGGAAAGGGGGTGGGGGCAAGATTGAAGTGGGTAAAGGGGGGGATGGGGAAGGGGGAGAGGGGAAGTGGGGAGTGAAGGGGTGAAAAGCACTTTGCTTGGGGTGGAGGGTGTACAATGCAATGTACTGATGGTGTTATATTGAGTTGTACACGTGAAAACTATATGGTCTTGCGAACCAGTATCATCCCAATTAATTCAAATAAAAAATATAATAAATAAAATGCTGATATTGTCAGACAGCCCTGGTCATACCAGTTTATAATCCACCAACATAAGAACTCTTATTTCTTTAAACTTTAAAAACACTGAGCGTTATACTAATCATTATTCTTGAATTTGCCAGATAAATTAGCAAGAAATTGTATCTTGTTTTAATTTGTATTTATTTAATAATAAACAAGGATGGACACTTTTTCATTTATTATTGATCTTTTGTATTTTATATTTTTATGAACTACTTGTTCATATCCTTTATGTTCACTGTTTTTGTGAATTATTGCTCCTTTTCCTGTTGACTTGTAAGTGTCTGTGCATATTAAAGAAGTTAGACTTTTGTTGGCTCATATTTAAGTTAATGTTTTCTTTCCCCAGTATGATGTTTTTATTTTGAATTTGGGTGTTTTTAGCCTTAAAAATTTTTTTTAAGTTTTTATATGTAGGTGTTTTATGTGACATTTGCATTTTATGTCTAAGGTTGTAAAAAAAAGCAAAAACAAAAAGTAACCAATTTTTTCTTTATGCCTTTTAGCTTTCTTAAATTTAAATTTTTGAGCCACCTAGAATTTATTTTGGTCTAAGCAATGAATTCAGCTTTATTTGTTTCACTGTCTAGTCAATTCTTTTAAAACATCATTCACGTCTCTCCTATTGCCTTGCTGTTTGAAGTGCAACTATATCTTATGCCAACCCTGAATTTGTACTTGGGTCTATTTCTGACCTCTGTGTTTTCTTTCATTGATCTATTTGGCCATGTACCAGTAGTAGCTTGTCATATAAAGTCTGCAGTCTTTCATATGTCTTAGTGTCTGGTAAGTCTAGTTCACTATTTTTTAATTTTTTTCAGATTTTCCCCTCATTGTTTGCTTGTATTTAAATTCTTTCAATGGAACCCTCTCCTACCCCCAACATGGTGATTATTTAATCAGGATTGCATTGAGTTTGTAGATTAAGTCAGGGGGGATTTATGCCTTTACATCACTGAGGATATATGAAGAACATGAAATATTCTTTATATATGAAGAACATATATAATAACTTGTTTATTTAGATTATATTACAAGCATGACATAGTCATTATGTTGTTGCTCATTAACAATTATGGTTCAGTGCACTGTGCAAAAACTGCAATGAAAGTGGTACATAACGCCACATTTCCATTCATCTCAGCACGTGCATCTGTGATACGGTATGATTAGATGATTTGTGCCTCTGATTTCTCATTGAATAAAACTGCATCTTTAGCATATCCCAGAAGTTAGGCTCTAGCCATTAAAAGTGTTAGCATTATTTCTGCTTCCAGATTTTTTGCTAGTTTTTTTAAAAGAAATTTGTTTTTTTAATGAGAGGAGAGGAGGCAGAGACAGACTCCCATATGCACCCTGACCAGGATCCACCCAGCAAGCCCACTATGGGGCAATGCTCTGCCCATCTGGGCCATTGCTCCGTTGCTCAGCAACTAAGCTCTTCTTAGTGCCTGAGGCAGAGGCCATGGAGCCGGAGCCATCCTCAGCGCCCGGGGTAAATTGTTCCAATTGAGCCATGGCTGCAGAAGGGGTGGGGAAGACAGAAAGAGAGAGAGAGAGAGAGAAGTGAGAGGGGGAAGGATAGAGAAGCAGATGAGCACTTCTCCTGTGTGCCCTGACTGGGAATCAAACCTGGGACATCCACATGCCAGGCCGATGCTCTACCACTGAGCCAACCAGCCAGGGCATATGGCCAATTTTTTTATTGTAGCAGATAAAATACTTGACTGTAGGGAGAGATGCAGACCAGGGGCAGAGTCCTCTTGAGAGGACAGGTTGTGCCTGCCCCAGAAGTGACCCTCAAAGAAAGTTACACATAAGGCAGGCTACCTTTTCCCAATTCCCCTACCCCTCTTCCTCTTCCTTTTTCTTTTTGCTTTATCTGATTTTTTTGTATTTTTCCGAAATTAGAAGTGGGGAGGCAGTCAGACTACCACATGTGCCCGACCAGGATTCACCTGTCAAGCCCACCAGGGGGCGATGCTCTGCCCATCTGAGGCGTTGCTCCATTTCGGTCAGAGCCATTCTAGTGCCTGAGGCGAAGACCATGGAGCCATCCTCAGCGCCCAGGCCAACTTTGCTCCATTGGAGCCTTGGCTGCGGGAGAGGAAGAGAGAGATAGAGAGGAAGGAGAGGAGGAAGGGTGGAGAAGCAGATGGGCGCTTCTCCTGTGTGCCCTGGCTGGGAATTGAACCCAGGACTTCCACATGCCGGGCCGATGCTCTACCACTAAGCCAACAGGCCAGGGCTGCTTAATTTGTGCTTAATTTGATTTTAAAAGTCTGCCTCTTTTCTGCTCTCTCCTATTGGTGGGTTGAACCTGTTTGATTGTTAGTTGTGAACCATAGGTAATGTACTTCTGCATTTGACCCACAATGTCAATAATGTACTGCATCCGCTGCTACTCTAATTTGGCTCTTTGTTATGAGAAGTGTTATAAACTGAGGTTCCCAGCCCATAATGAAGGTCTTGCTGAGTTCTAATGGGTTGAATTTGGTCCTGGCCCAGCTGGTCCTGACCTCCATGGGTGAGGCAGGAGGCTGTTGTTACCCTTGAAATAATCACACCGTATGTGTTCTATGTGTTACATGGCCTAGTATTCTCTTTATTTTTCCAGTTAATATCTGAAAGGTTCAAGTTCAATAGATTCTGAAATGAAACATCTGAAGTGTAATGCTAACATACAAACATTGACAGTTTACAGTTGAGTGACTAGTGACTAGAGGGGGGAGCGGTGGTGGGAGGGGTCGGGGGTGGTGTGTGTGTGTGTGTGTGACCTGCACCATGTGTTGGTGGGATGGTGTTGCTGGGGCCCGAGGGCCCTGTGGTTGCCCAGCCTCAGCAGTTTGTTCCACTGACTTCCTTTCTTGCAGCTGCAGATCGTGGTAGTGTTGTTTGGGGGTTGGTACCATCAAACAGAAAAGAACTTGAACAGAAATTAGCTTTGTCTTCCCCTTTGCTATGATTGCAACAAAGGTCATCAGGACCCTGTGGGTGTCCCTGGCTGGGAAGACCGAGGAGGGCCCCAGGCAGACCCAATGAAATTTGGTTGTGTGCATTTTAGGTCTGAGTAATACAGACTCTTGTACTTTTCGTTTTTTCCATAGTCTTCCTAGCCATAAGCAGAATAATGTTTCCATGCCCGCATCAGGCCAAGAGATGACAGCATTGGACAAGTCCCCAGCTGAGCCATGAACTGATGATCTGAACCCTCAGCCGAGGAGGGAGGCAGCCTCCAAGCTGCACTTGTCAGGACCTGGTTGTGTTCCAGGTGCCAGACAGAGTCCAATTTCCTTTGGAGACGAGGGACTCAGAATTGGAATGGGGTGGTGTGGTGCCAAGCATATCTGGGCCCAGGAGTCGCCTGAAGGCACATAGAGGTAGCTTTGTGCTTAAGCTCTGCAGCCATTCAGCCTTAATTCTAGTCCTAGCGCAGCCACTCAACACTGTGTGACCTTGGGCATGTCATTTTACCTCTCTGGGCCTTACTTTTCACCTCTGTAAAATGAGACCAAGAGCATCTATACTGCTCACAAAAGCTAGGGGATATTTCAAAATGAATATGAAGCAGTAAAATATCCCCTAATTTTTGTGAGCAGTATATTTGGCGGGGCTGCTTGGAGTTAGAAATAAGCACCTAACATAGCACCTAGCTCATAGCAGATCCTCAACAGGCAGTCAGCATTAGCTCGTTTCTGTAGAAAAGACCCAATCTTTCCTCGTGCTCTGAAGAGGTGGGGTTGGGAGGGTAAGGCAAGGTTCTGTACCCTTTGCAGATGAGGAGTGCTCTCCCCAGCTGGGTAAGCTGATAAGCAGGTGGAAACTGAGCTGTCACATTGCATAACCTTAGTGAGGACCAACTTTAGAGTCCCTCTGTCCCTACATGGTCCCTGGGCTGGGAAGAGCACAGGAAACGAGGCCTGGGGAGCTTGATTTGACGTGGAATTCCCCTGGGTCTGAGTAGAGATCATCTGGAGTAGTGGGCCTGATGCTTTGCCCTAGACTTGCATGGAGGGCCCTATTTGACTGAGATTCCTAAGGGAATGGACAATATACCCCCCTCTTTCCTGGTGAGACCACGTGTTAGTGCTCCTAGAAAAGTCAGGTCATTGTGGGAAATGTAACCGGAAGCCCAAGGTGAGCTTCCCAGGCAGCCCCTCCCCTGTGCTCCTGATAATGTAATTGAACTAGAACCTCGCTGGGCCTGTGGACATCGGTGGTGCAAGGTGGGGGTTTCCACAGCAGCCATGCAAACTCTAGCTGACGTACAGTTGGCTTCACTATTGGTGAAGCTCCCCCTCAGTACAAATAGAGGCCAAACACTGGATTCGTGAGGGTCCTTGGGAAGGGAATTGGGAGACCCTCCTAGTTGTTGGTCCTGTGCTTTCACCAGCCCATGACTAGCTCACCCATCCTGCATCTACATAAAGCAGCAGCTCAGCCTTGCTAACACACTGGGAACTCCTGGAGAACTTTAGGAACTCCTGGTGCTTGTGTGACAACTGCAGAGAGTCTGGTTTAATCGGTCTTGGGAAAGGCTTAGTTAGACGTCAGGATTTAAAAAATCTTCACAGATGATTCTCACATGCTGCCAAAGTTGAGGACCACTGGTAAAAGGCAAGCGAGCTAATACTAATTAATAATTGCAATTTGTGTGCCAGATACTGTGCCAAACACCTATCTATAGCATCGCCTTTAATCCTTCCGAGAATCCCCATTTTTCCAGATGAAGAAGCATGCTCAGAAAAGGTAAGAGAGTCGGAAGCATTAGCTTTCTATCCCCAGGCTGTCAGATTTCAAAGCCCAGGCTGGTAACCCCTATAATAACTGCCTTGGAGCAATGTGAAGAGGACGATGGGAACCTGTCTGGGACAGGCCTCTCAGGGACCCTGGATAGCCTACGTGAGTTTCCCCTGTCCCCAAGCTGAGGTTCCCGGCCCTGTGCCACCCCCAGCATGTGAAGAGGAGCAACGCTGGCAAGCCAGGTGGAGTTGGCCACTTCCCCAGAACCGGGTGGCTCATGGGGAGGCCCTGGAGGACCTGCCTGTTCATTTGGGAGAGGTGGAACCTGAGACTGTGCTCAGAGAGATGTGAATCATGTTCTTAGTTTCCCAGCTCTTGTAATGAATGGCAGCCTTTCAACTTAGGACACAGCATCAGATGAGATTTTGTTCTCAGGGGAGTGGTAGGGAATCACATTTTGTTCGCCAGGTGTTTGGGCTTAAAGCAGAGTGAGGAAAAGAGTCAGGAGGCATCCATAAAATAGGACCAGAGCCTTTTTATTTGCAGTTCCATTGAGATTTATCGAAAGGCAAACCTGGCAGGTACCTGTTTTACTAGCAGTAAAAGGAAATTGGACAACAGTTATTTAAAAAGGAGTCTGAGTTGTTTAAATCTAAAATGTAAGGGTACATGTATGGTTTAAAAGAAAGTTTACAAGGCTTGGGGATTTGTGTTGAATGGTTTTTGATGAACATGACATGGGAAATATTTTTTCTTTCTTATTTTAGACCTTCCCCTTTGCTGTTTGTTTTCTAAATTTAGAAGTCAGAAAGAAATACGCAAATCTAGCTAGAAAAAAAGTGAAGCAAGTCAGGCAAGTTTCAAAGTTTAATTGAAGTGATGGACTGAAAATAAAACTCCAAGATGAAAAATAATTCTTCCCATTTTATAGAGCAGAGTCATTATTTCGGTTTAAACAACTTCAGATACATTGACCTTATTGGACATGAAGTACTAGGTTTGACATTTCCCAAAAGAACAAAGGGGGGGGGGCAGCTGCCTAAATGTCAGCCAAGAATGCTCAGCAAGGGACTAGAGGGCTGTGGGGGGTTCATCAGGCTGTCACTCATCGTCTCCCCAACCTTCATCCTTAACATGGCATATCTAGGCTTAAACCATGGTTCAGATGGAAACCCCCACTCTTCCTCACTCCAAAGCCTGACCACAGACTTGCTGGATGGGAATGTCCCACGCATCTCCAGGCTCAAGTCACTGGACCAGATGGCAGAGACCAGCCTGGCATCTTGGAATGAGTGGTTGCCACCTGCTCCATGTCATTATGATTGGTGGCTCATTTTGTTACTTTTTAAAATTGATCTTTAGAGAGAGAGGAGAAGGGGGAAAGAGAGAGAGAGAGAAACATCAATTTCTTGTTCCACTTATTTATGCATTCATTGGTTGATTCTTGTATGTTCCTTGACCATAGATCAAACCCACAATCTTGGCATGTCAAGACAATGCTCTAACCAACTGAGCTACCTGGCCAGGGCTGTCTTTTACTTGTTGAGAATGGTTTTCTATTCATTGAAGAGACCAAGGACTGACATTTCTGACTTTTGGTCATTAGAGAAAAACACTCAACTGAAATTAGTTTGAGAAAAAGATAGGTAGATGATAAATGATAGATAGATAGATGATAGATATATTTTAAAAATCCCAAAGTAATTCTGGAACAGGTATGACTGACTCCAGGGATCCCAAACAATATCATTAGAATTCTTTCTGTCTTGGCTCTGATTGTTTTTCTTCTTGGTTTCATCAATACAATATTTTTTTATTTTTTAATTGCAATATAATGGGCCATAACATACTAGTTTCAGCTATACAATATGATTTGATATTTATATGTATTGCATATGATCAACACAATAAATCTACTAACATAATCACCACATATAATGACAATTTTTTTGTGGTGAGAACTTTTAAGATCTCTCTTAGCAACTTTCACAAAAGTATGTAGGCTTACAGTTGTTAGCATGGAAAAAGACATGCAATTTATGATTATTACAATAGCTTTATTAACTTAAAAGAACCTGGTCAAAATAGCCTGATCAGGTGGTGGCGCAATGGATAGAGTGTTAGACTGGGATGCAGAGGACCCAGGTTTGAAACCCCAAGGTCACTGGTTTGAGCTCAAAGGTTGCTGGCTTGAAGCCCAAGGTCGCTGGCTTGAGCAAAGGGTTACTCGCTCTGCTGTAGTCCTCTGGTCAAGGCACATATGAGAAAGCGATCAATGAACAACTAAGGTGCCGCAACAAAGAATTGATGCTTCTCGTTTCTTTCCCTTTCTGTCTGTCTGTCCCTATCTGTCCCTCTCTCTGTCTCTGTCACACACACACAAAAAATCACAATACAACTGATACCTACTTTTGCCCATGCTGTACAATACATTATTGTTAACTGTAGCCACTATTCTGTACAGACAAGCTTTCAATGTGATTAGCAAGAAGACTCTCACCTGTCAAACTCAGCACTGCTGAAAAAAAGAGCTCACCTTACAGCCTGACCAAGCAGTGGTGCAGTGGATAGTGTGTCGACCTGGGATGCTGAGGACCCCAAGGTTGCCAGCGCAGACTCACCAGCTTAAGCATGGAATCATAGACATGACTCCATGGTCGCTGACTTGAGCCCAAATTTCACTGGCTTGAAGCCCAAGGTCGCTGGCTTGAGCCTAAGGTCACTAGCCTGAGCAAGGGGTCATTGCCTCAGCTGGAGCCCCCAGTTGAGGCACATAGAAGAAAGCAATCAATGAACAACTAAAACGCCACAACAAGTTGATGCTTCTCATCTCTCTCTCCTTGTCTGTATCTCTCTCTCTCTCTCTCTCTCTCTCTCTCTCTCTCTCTCGCTAAAAAAATAAAAAGAGCTCACCTTGCAGGGAAATCTCAGGGAAGATTCTGATTGGCTTAGAGTGAGTCACATGACCATACCTGAACCAATCCCTTTGTTGGGGGGGGGGTGCAGTGATAAGATCAGCCTAGCCTGGGTTTTGTGCCCACCCCTGTGGTAGTGATTGAGGTATTGATGGGACAGGAGACAGTGATTGACAGCCCTGCCAGGAGCATGTGAGTGGGCAGGAAGATCCCTAAGACAGGCAAAAAGTAGCTTGCCACCTCTTTGGTCCACCTCAGTTCCTAGCGTTATGTTAGCCAAGAATGTGTGTGAGGAGCAGGGGAGGAAGCTGCCTGAGGTCATGATGGATCATCGTTCATGTTTTCACTTGCCATTTTTTAAAAGATCTTTATTTATTTATTTTAGAGAGAGAAGAGAGAAGGGGGGATGAGCAGGAAGCATCAACTTGCATATGTGCCTTGACCAGGCAAGACCGGGGTTTGGAACTGGCGACCTCAGTGTTCCGGGTCGATGCTTTATCCACCATAGGTCAGGCTTACTTGCCATTGTTTTTTTGTCCAATGATCACTCAAGCTCTGTCTGGTCTTCGGAATCCAGCATTAAACAATATAGACAATCTATGTCCCTGGTGAAGCTTATACTCTGTGGGAAGAAACCGTAAAAGAGGTAAAACAAATAAGGAAAATACACATAGACTGGCACAAAATGCTGTAAGGAAAAATAATGCAGGGTGGGAGGGTAGGGCATTGGAGAGTGGGGTTGGGGTGACAGTTTTACAGGTGGTAGTGGGGAAGGCTCACAGTTGAGGTCGCATTTAAGCAGGACCCTGCTGGGGGTGAAGGAGAGAGCCGTGCAGACATCTGGGAGAAGAACCTTCCAGAAAGAAGGCAGAAGGAACAGAAGGACTAAGAAGAAGGGTGTCAGCTGGCCCAAGAAACATAAAGAGGGCGAGTGTGGCTGGAGCATAGCCAGGGAGGTGGCAATGGTACCAACCAAGTCCTGTCAGGTGACAGGGTACCCACTCATAGTCTCCTGGGCCACTGTGAGCTCCAGGGCTTGGACCCTGAGGGACAGCAAGTCACTGAAAGTCAAGTGATATGACAGAGGCTCCCATTTGTTTGCTGTCTTCTCCTCAGTGGATGATCAGTAAGTTGAGAGCAGAGATAGTGTTTAGGTATTCATTCATTTATTCACTAACTCACTCATCTACTCCTTTATTCAGCAGATGCCCACTCAGTACCTTCTCTATGCCAGGTGCCGGGAGCTCAAAAATGAGGAGCCCACCGTCTAGTGGAAAAGAAAGGGAAGTGAATACAGATGTCAGAGCCCTGTGGTATAAAAACTCCACAGACAGCCTGGAGTGCCCTCGTGCTTCCAGAAAGGGCAGCAGTGCGAGTCGCATCAGTGGCTCCAAGTGGCTCCAAGCCCAGGATCTCAAGCTGATCCAGATATAGCTTCTCCTGATCCCATAGCTTAGAGCCAAAGGATTCACTTAGCCCTCGCATGCCAATATGCTAAGTAAGCATCGTGAATGGGAAAAGAGGAGAGCAGCAACATGCTTCCCCTTTGGGACAGGGAAGAAGGGAACAGCACGCACTGGTACCCAGTCCACAGTGCCTGCACTGTCTGGGCTCCTGCCCCAGCTGGGGTTGGGGTGGGGTTACCCAGCGACCTGTGCTCTAAGGTAAGGGGTGGAGGGATTCTTCGTGATCCTTCATGGTCTGCCTTGCATGGGATGGGGGAGAAAAAGGGGCCAGTTTCCTAGATTCCTCTTCTGGGAGTCATACTGCTTTGTACTTATTTCTGTCTTTATAGTCCCGTTTTTTAAAAGATTTTATTTTATTGATTCTATAGAGGGGGGCGGCAAGAAGTACTAACTCATAGTTGCTTCATTTTAGTTGTTTGTTGCTTACTTGTTGCTTGTTGTAAATGCCTTGACCAGGCAAGCCCAGGGTTTCAAACTGGTGACCTTAGCATTCCAGGTTGATGATCTATCCACTGTGCTACCACAGGCCAGGCATAGCCTTTTTTTGTTTGTTTGTTTTGTTTGTTTTTTATCAGGGACAGAGAAAGGAATAGATAGGGACAGACAGACAGGAACGGAGAGAGGTGAGAAGCATTGATCATTAGTTTTTCGTTGCCATTGCAATACCTTAGTTGTTCATTGATTGCTTTCTCACATGTGCCTTGACCACGAGCCTTCAGCAGACCGAGCAACCCTTGCTGGAGCCAGTGACCTTGGGTCCAAGCTGGCGAGCTTTTGCTCAAGCCAGATGGGTCCACGCTCAAGCTGGCGACCTCTGGGTCTCGAACCTGGGTCTTCCGCATCCCAGTCCGACACTCTATCCACTGCGCCACCGCCTGGTCAGGCCAGGCCAGGCCATAGCCTTTTGCATAATGTCTGCATATACTACACTTTCAGTAATACTATGGGATGTCCATAGGATACCACCTGTGGATACTGAGGTCAGGGGTCTAAATCAGGCTGTGGAGCATGGGGAGGGCACCAGGGACCCCTGGGCTTGTGGCGTGGAGGACCCAGAGGATGGGACTGCCCATGTCTGCCACAGGCAGTGCAGGAGAAACAGCTGCTTTGGAGATCAATGAGGAATTCATTTTGAGGGTGTTGAGTGAGAGGTATCCATGGGAAAGTCGAAGGTCTGGAAGTCTCCAGGTCAAAACAGGGCCAAAGGAAAAGCGAGTTGGAGAGCTGGGAGTAAATGGGCTGTGGTGTGGGAGTGTGAACTGGGGCTAGACATCGAGGAAGGAGAGCGCCGGGTGGTGACTGGCATGAGGCAGGACAGCGCCAGTTGGACAGGAGGTGACAGCCTTCCAGAGGCCACCTCCCACCTTTTCTCAGTATTCCCTCTACTTGGCTGACAGAGGGGAAGCCATGTTCCAGCTCCAAACCCTGGGCACCTCTGGGCCACCGTGAAAGCAGAACTGGGGGGCGGGGGTAGGCCTGGTGTTTCCATGGCACCCTGCTTCACAAGCTGTCTCACAGATGAAGGGTCTAAACCTGGGGGAGGGGGAGGCCACTGGGGGCTATGGGGCTGTGGGCAGGAGCAGCATTTGTTTCCTGATAGCATCTCTGAGGCTGTCTAGCTCAGTTTTGAGGCCCTGAGAGGAGCTTCTCAGGAAAGCCTTGGCCTGAGCAGACCTCTTCCCCAACATTCTCTGTGGCCCTGGGGAAGCCTTGAAGGAGGTGCAGGAAGGCTGGGGATAGGGGACGTTTCAGAAGCATTCCTTCCACTGCCTGACACATGGCTGGTGCTCAGCAAAGCTTTGTTGAATGAATGGGTGGATGAATGAATGAGTGAATTCTAGCATGTGTGAGCAAATGGATGAATGCTCCGCTGATCCTTGGAACTCCCAGACGCTCGCCCCAGTGCCCGGTAGATGAGTGGCTCGCTGTCAGTGTTTATTAGGCAATGGGTGAGTACGAGATGAGAAAACCTCTGAGCCCACAGAGTGACCGTAAGTCCTAAATAAAGACACTTAGTTTCCCACAGCCGGCTTGAAGGATAATTATGTGGCATACTCTCCCTTTGGGAGCATCTGCCGTTTTCCTTTATTTTAGCTCCTCAGCCATCAACTGGAGGCTGCTTTCTACTTCCCTGACCCTGCACAGGCAGAGAGAGGGGCAGAGTTTGCACCCATTCTTTTCCAGGGTGGGAAGGACACAAAGGATCTCTGTCATTCTCAAAGCTGGACAGCTTAGGTCCTTCTAGCAATCCAGGGTTCACATCAGAACACTCTCCCTCCCTCCCTCCTTCCCTCCTTCAGTCTCTCCTGAAATGGATGTTGAGACCACAGGGACTCTGTTACATCTGTCCAGCCCTTGGCATGGCACCAATTCAGAATATCACAGTGCGATAGCTATAGCCATTGTCACCATCCTGAGCACAGATATCCTGTGTGTAGCATGGGGCTGGCTGGGCTCAGTGGCCACACAAGGAAATCTCCCTTACTGGCTCTGACCTCAGGGAGCACAGGAACTGACTCCTAGGATGGATGCAACTGGAGGCGAGTACACTCAAGTGGCACCCTTTAAGGAGATCGGTGCTCCCTGGAGCCTTCTGTATTCCTGTCCAGTGAGTTTGGGGGCTGGGCTGTCAAGGGAACATGGAGGCCCTGGGCTGCTGGTGGATGTTCCCCAGCCCCACCCAACACATCAGTTTCCTGTCCTACATGGGATGCCTCCCTGGGATCATCTCTCTAGGGACCAGGCCTGTGACAGAGTTCTCCTTCAGGGGTTTTGTGCATGCGCAGTTTTCATCTGTCTTCCTGTTGTCCGTGTGTGCCTACAGCTCCAACCCAGACTGATGGTCAGGTGAAAAAGGTTGGAGTTGGGAGGCACTCACAGCTGATGATATTTCAAGGCATTCTGTAAAAGATCCAACTAGCAGTTTGGTTCAAATAATGAGATGTCAGGGCCCATCCATCTCAGATGTGTTTTTCCCCAGTGTCTATTATGGGGGGCTTTGGGAGCACAAAGTAGGGTGTGGCTAAGAGGAGGGATGCTGGGCCATGGCATGTGTCATCCATCACTCCCAGCACTTAGCACTGGCAGACCCCGTAGGTCTGACATGAGACTATTGCAGCAGCAAGCGGGAGTCCCAGAGAAGATGCATCACTGTCTGTGCACTTGACTTCTAGCCGTTCTGGCGTAAGCCTGCGAGGGCCTGCTTGTCCTCACAGGCAGCTCTCTGGAGCAGTTTGGCTAAGCCCTGGTGCTTCACAGATCACACCTAGCCCAGTGTCAGGCCCAAGTTTACCCCTAAGAGACTGTCAATCTGCTGGTAGCTTGGCAACCTTCAACCTCCTTGGTGATTTCCTCAGGACATCCTATCTTGAGGGTCTGGTGTGCTCCAGAGTCACCCTCTCCATATCCAGGACACAGAGGGGTCGAGAGGATGGGTTTCATAGTTAAAATGACCAGTTTGAATCCAGAACCTGTGACTTACTAGCTCTGACCTTGGTCTTTTAACAAAATAGACTACTTTTTTTTTTTAAATAAAACACTTTTAGCTTTATAAAATAAGCAGAAAGTGCAAAGAGTTTCTGTAGAGTTCCTACATTCCCTGCCCCCCCAGACACTATTTTGGCTTTTTTTAGTGAGAGAGATGAAAACAGGGGGGGGGGATATGGGGGGGGGGCAACAGATAGGGACGGAAAGGAAGGAGAGAAATGAGAAGCATCAATTCTTTGTTGTGGCATCTTAGTTGTTTTTTTATTACTTTCTCATGTGTGCCTTGACCGGGGGGCTCTAGCCCAGCCAGTGACCCCTTGCTCAAGCCAGTGACCTTGGGCTCAAGCCACTGACCATGGGGTCATGTCTATGATCCCACGCTCAAGCCAGTGACCCCGTGCTCAAGCTGGTGAGCCAGCACTCAAGCCGGCGACCTTGGGATTTTGAACCTGGGTCCTCAGCGTCCCAGTCTGAGCTCTGCCCACTGCACCACCACTTGGTCAGGCTGTTTTGGCTTCCTGAGCCTGAGTCTCCTTATCTGTACAGTGTGGAAAAGAATGATCTCCTGCTCACAGAGTTGAGGTCCGGTACAAAAGGCATCTTGCGGTTGGCTCCTGCCTGGTAGTAAGTGCTTATCACACAGTGGCTACTTTCTCCAGGGGCCCCTCTGATGCTGACCTCTATCTCAGGTGACAGGAACACCCTCAAGAGGCTTTGATGAGAAGGCATACCTGGCGGCCAAACAGCTGAAGCCTGGAGAGGACCCCTACAGGCAACATGCCTTCAACCAGCTGGAGAGCGACAAGCTGAGCTCAGACCGACCTATCCGGGACACCCGCCACTACAGGTATGGCCCCTGCTGTGCTGATGGAAAAAGAAAGGTGGAGGGAAGGGCCAACCCTGGTTAGCTTGTTTTATTTTCAGTCACATGGATTTAAGAAATGAGGATTTCCTCAAACTCAGTCTACTTACTGAGACATTCACACCCTCACCCTCAGTTGTCTACCTGACTCCTGTTTATTTCAGTTGACCTCCTGAGGTCCTGAAACGGCCAAGGTGACCTTCCCAGCTGGAACCAGGGAGGTCCCTCAGCGCCTCAGTGTGAAGTCCCAGTGAGAATGACCTGCCAGGGGACCACAGGGAGGTCTGAGGGGGTGGGCCAGCCAGGTGTTCTTGGTGCCCTGCTGGTGGTTAGCTAGTGTGAATGGGGCCACCAGCCCTGACCACACTGCCCTCACTTTCTCACAGTTCCCAGAAACGCTGCCCAATCTTGTTCTTAGTTCTCTCAGGGTGGTGGCTGGGAGAGCCTGCAGCCCAGGACCAAGGGCGCCTTCCACACCGATCCCCACTCCAACTCCACTCAGGGCGAGTGACCAACCTTGGGCAAGGCATCAGCCCCTCCTTGGTTCAGGCCCTGTTGTGTTCTGTCTAGATTACATGAGTCACCACCTCTAGTCTTCCTGCCCTCACCTGTGGGAACAGTCTGAGCTCCTCACCCTGAAATGGCAGGCACCCCCCATCGGTGTCTCTGGTCCTTTTCACCTGGCACTTACTACTCCCCGGTTCTGTACTTCTCTTGCCTCCCTCCTTGCCTTTACACACTGTTTCCTCTCCCGACCCCCTTCCCCACACACACACCTTCATGTCCTCCCTTCCAGGGAGGGTTCCTTGCCAACCCAGGCTATTTAAGGGGCCTCTGCTCTCTGTGCAGACACCTACCAGAACAGCAAGGGCTGTTGGAGCCAACCCACCCGTGTGCCTGCAGCTTTGAATGACCCACATGGGCTGTGTTGGACCCAGCTATCTACCCGGCGCCAGCCTGGTCCTGGTGTGAGGGTAGGCAAGAATGACGCAGGTCCATCACTGCTTCTTCTGAAATGGTTACTCCAAAAACAAACGATATATGGGAGATAATGGTACAGAAGGGGACCTGCTTCTAGCACCTTCTTTGTCACTCAGAGGTGTGCCTGAAGTCCAGTGGGCTTGGCAGCCTGTGCAATGTAATATGGACATGAGGTGGGAGGAGCCCCAGACTGCTCTCCCTGCCCTTAACCCCAGCACTGTCGGTCTCCAGAAACAATTCATGTTACCAAATAGGGCAGTCATCCTGCTCCTCGGGAAGGCCTCCAGTTGGGTCTAATAGCTAGTTCAGGCCCTGGAACTTCTTTCTCAGTCAGCCCTGGGGCAGTCTACCATCATGTCTGCTGCTCTATGAGGCCTACAAGGTTATGTACAGGCAGTTCTACTTGGAGGCCTTTCACGGGCAGCCCTTACCATGGCCAACCCAGACCCCAGGGCCTGGAGGTTCTACTGACCCAAATCTGTGAATTGAGAGGCTGGCCTTCCGCTCACCCATCCCCACTAGGAACCTTCTCAGGTTCCCCAAGGAGCTGAAAGGGGGACTTCCTCTTGGTGGATACACCCATTTTAATGTGAGACTCTTTAAGTCTGAGGCAGTGGTGGGTTGGTGAGTTAGGCCTTCCCTCCTGGCCCAGAGCTGCTGTGCGGCCCTCTCAGTTGCCCAAGGCAGATCCAGGCTGTGTGCGTGCCTGTGTGTGTGTCCATGTGTGCATGTGCGTGCCTGTGTGTGTCCATGCGTGCATGTGCGTGCCTGTGTGTGTGTGCATGTGTGCATGTGCGTGCCTGTGTGTGTCCATGCGTGCATGTGCGTGCATGTGTGTGTCCATGCGTGCATGTGCGTGCCTGTGTGTGTGCATGTGTGTGCCTGTGTGTGTCCATGCGTGCATGTGCGTGCCTGTGTGTGTCCATGCGTGCGTGTGCGTGCCTGTGTGTGTCCATGCGTGCATGTGCGTGCATGTGTGTGTGCATGTGTGTGCCTGTGTGTGTGTCCATGTGTGCATGTGCGTGCCTGTGTATGTGTCCATGTGTGCATGTGCGTGCCTGTGTGTGTGTGTGCATGTGCGTGCCTGTGTGTGTGTCCATGCGTGCATGTGCGTGCCTGTGTGTGTGTGTGCATGTGTGTGCCTGTGTGTGTGTCCATGCGTGCATGTGCGTGCCTGTGTATGTGTCCATGTGTGCATGTGCGTGCCTGTGTGTGTCCATGCGTGCATGTGTGTGCCTGTGTGTGTGTGTGCATGTGTGTGCCTGTGTGTGTCCATGCATGCATGTGCCTGCCTGTGTGCAGGAGGAGCAGAGGAGGTGCTGGCTTTGATGGCAGGACCTCCCATGGGGGGGCTAGGTGTTCTGGGATAAGCCACAGTCCCCCTTGGCCCTCCAGGTCACTGTGTCTGCTGGACTCTAGGCTAGTTTCTGGTTCAGCCTTTAACCTAGTGGCGCCCCTTGAGGAGAGACCTAAAACCTCGCAAAACAGATCTACAGCTCCATAGCCCCAAACTCAAAATGCAGACATGGGACAAACCTCTTCCGAGGTTCTTGACTCCGGGGAGCACTGCATAAATCCCCGTCGTCATGGACATAAATCCCAGAGAAATGCAGGGTGGAGCAGGCTGGAGGACTGGGTGAGGGGTCAAGTCCGCCGTCCAGATGGAGTGTAGGTAGACTGACCATCTCCGGGGGAGAATGGGGATAGCACTCCAGATTCCCTCTGTGGGCACCAGATGGTTGGGGTTCAAGGACAGAAACCTGGAACCCTAGAGGTCCATGCTGGGCAGCTGGGCACTGGGCACCCAGGAACTGGCTGCTTCTCCCAACACTCCCCATTCCATTAGGCTGAGCCCCCTCCCCCAGCTGCCAAAACTCAGAATTGCTCTGGGAGGATGGGCACTGGGAAGCCTGACTTCTCAGGGGACAGAGGTGAACTTCCTTGCCCCTCTTACTCCCACCCACCACCACATCCCCTCTCAAGGAGAATTATTCTGCCACCTCTCAGGATTTCTCTCATGAGGGCCCTAGACTGGTGGACCTCCTGCCTGTCTGACCCTGTCTGCTCTGCATGGCAAGAAATAGACCTGGGAATTTGGCTGTAAGCTGTAGTCAGTGAAATGAATGCTATAATGAAAAAATGGCCACTGCTGGAATAGTCAGAGCAATTCTGATAAAGAAGATTGCCATGAAAGCCAGCTCGGGCGGCTGCCTTCACACCGCCCACCCTCCCGCTCGTCTGGGAGTGTGCATCACGCCTTTGCAGAAAGACTGATGGAGGCTGGCAGGAGTGGGGTGTTTTCATTCCCTTTCCTGGGGGCGGGGTGGGGGTGAGTGGGCGGGGACCAATGGTTAAAAATGTGGTGTCTGGAGATGGCGAGCCCAGAGCTGCTGGGGAGGGTGGGCTGGCGTGCGCTGCCTTGGGTGTCTTCTGGGAGGCGACAGTTTTCTCCCAGAGTCCCAGAGCGGCTGCTACCCTGCCTGGTGTCACCAGCCAGCTGTGTGTGTCAGGTAGTGAGAGGGAGGAATTCACAGGACAGCAGGATGAGGGTGATTCCCCTCCAGATCCTGCCAGATGTCATGGGGGGCAGTGAGAAGTAGGTTGTGGGGTGTCAGAGACCAACGGAGGCTGTCCCTCTCCCCCACACCTTGGTCTCCTGGCTGCTCCATCCAGCTGGGCGTTTTGTCTGTGGATGGGGACCTGGGACCTGGAGTGCAGGGCCCGGTACGCTGCCCGCACATGGTCAGGGCCCTCATAAACACTTTAGGGACTGTGGGGATCCCAGGCTGAAGGTCCCCAGTGAAGAACTTCTTGGCCTGGGAAGGTCCCTCACCACTGGTGACCCTCCAAGGACTCGGGGCTGGTGGCTCAATGGGTGCAGTGTGGGCGTGGAGGGGCAAGGCCTACATCCTGGCGGCAGGCTTTATTTCTCTGACCTGCAGAGATATCCGGGGGCAGCAGGCTGGGCAAAGAAAACCCTTAAAACCTGCCCCGAGGACTCTCCCACAGCTGCCCCCTGACCTCTCTGCTCCCTTCTCAGTTGTCCCTCCGTGTCCTACTCCACGGACCTGCCGGCCACCAGCGTCATCATCACCTTTCACAATGAAGCCCGGTCTACCCTCCTGCGCACGGTAAAGAGGTAAGCTCGCCTCCAGAACCTCATCTCAATGGTGCTGCTCCCCGAGGCCCGGGGTGACCTGCTGAGCCCTTGGTAGGGGAGGATATTGAGATTGGGTACTGTGGCCAGAGGGGGTGAAGACCCCCAGACACTGGGAGGGGGAGTGCTGCCTTCTGCAAAGCTGGGCTGGAGAATCAAGGTCAGGAAGACCCCAGAAGACTAGTTGTTAGTGAGATGCACAGTCTAACACAAGGTCAGGTCCCTGGGAGGAAAGTGGAAGTGCAGGGTCAGGAAGCAAGAAAGGCAGGGATGGTATGAGACCTCAGGTGGATGATGCCGACTCAATAGGAATCTGTCAGCGATTCAGAGAGAGATGCCTCTTCCATCCTCCTAAGCTTGGTCCTGTGTCCAAGTTTCACTTCTATTCACTGTTTCCTTAGTGAGAATAGGATTTGCAAAGGTATACTCAGAGGTATACCAGGCATTAAAGAAGCTTAGATTTCTTTTCCCAGACAGGAGAGGAAGATGAGGGATGGTGGGAGGGGGTGAGTCGGGGGGCTTCCCACGAACAGCCCTCCTGACTCAGGAGGCCCAAATGAGCCTGACTACCTTTCCAGCTAGACAGCTCTGTCCAGCTGGGGTGGCCCCCTGCAGGCAGCCAGAACAGCTATAAATCCTACATTGACAATTAAACTAGGGCAGTCCCCACCCGCCATCTGGGGTGGATCCCAAATGCCTGAGAGTTCAGTCAGTGGGCTCATCTTGGTCCTTGGAAGAGCTTGAAGAACACAGTGCTCCCCAACCATCGCTCAGGACCCAAGGATTTGCAAGCAGCATTGTGCTGGTGCCCGAGCTGGGTGGTGGGGGAGCCCCATGACAGGGAGAGGTAAACGGAAGGTGGCCCCTAAATCTGGGCTCCTCTGTCCCCATCACTGCTCCAGTGTCCTGAACCGAACTCCTGCCAACCTGATCCAGGAGATCATTTTAGTGGATGACTTCAGTTCAGATCGTAAGTATTCACCTTCTTTTGCTGCACTCCTCCAAACCCCCATTTTCCCAGAATGCTGGGGCAAGCACTCCTGAGGTTGTTCTGGCCATCACAGGCTGGCCTCTGCCCCCTACTGGAATAGTCAGTCTTTTCTAGATGCCCTCCCTCATGCTGATTCTTGGTGCCAAAGGAGGGGAAATAGTGATGTTGCTTTGATGGGACACCAATGAGAGAAATTTTTAAAATTTGAAACATCATCAGCATCCTCTTATTACAACCAGGCAGAAATCATCCCTTCAGTCTACCTCCACGGATGGTAGATTGGTGATCGTGCTCTCTGGTGCCCCTAGTGGTAATGTCATGACTACAGGCAGTCCTTTGGCCCGGGAGTAGGGGACACAGGGCAATCCTTTGGCCACTAGAAGTGATCATGCTCCTCTACGCCTCCGCATTCCAGCCCTTCCTCTGGGCCTAGTATGGGGACAGCGCCTGGGCAGTTCCAGTTATGGCCAAACCACTTGTGGTTTTATGCCCAAACCTGAATGAGCTTCCTTCTCTCCACTCTCAGCTGAAGACTGTCTGCTCCTGACCAGGATCCCCAAGGTCAAGTGCCTGCGCAACGACCGGCGGGAAGGTAAGTTCTTGGACCCTGGGTGCCACCACCTCATTTTGGCCTAGTCCTCTGTACCTCCCCACTTCCTTTTGCTGCCGTGTCATACAAACCAGCAGGGTCCTGCTGCATTCCTATGGTAAGAACCAAAGTCTATAGAACAGTGGTTCTTAACCTTTTTTGAGGTACCGAACTCACCAGTTTCATATGCGCATTCACCGAACCCTTCTTTAGTGATGAATAAAATATGATTTTTTTTTCCAAATTCAAGACATAGGTATATGTTTTTTTACTGGTGCACAAAATGAGCCGTGCATGAACATCACCTTGCTCAAAGAACAAAACCAACAAAGTGCATGAACTCACAACAAATTATGTTATTACTTTATTCTGGCTTCCGCGGCAGAGACTTCTCCGAACCCGAGACCAACTCATCGAACCCCTAGGGTTCGATAGAACCCAGATTAAGAACCACTGCTATAGAAAGACCCTCCTGTTACCCCAGGTCAGCCCTTAGCTCAGCAGGGCTGTAGGAAAGTTGTTCTACGGAGAAGTGGGGATACTAATCGTCCTCTTTCTGCCTTGCACAGTTATTGTAAGGATTAAGTGAGATAGGCTCTATGGAAATGCTTTGGGACAATTAAAGGGCAGTATAAAACAGCTGTAACCTCCCTTCCAGCTAAGAGGTGTTTGGGGCATCAGCTGCAGTGTAGGATTGTACTTGGCACTCTAGGAGACACAAAAGAAGTGTAAAACGCGGTCCCTGCCCTCAGAGAGCTGTGATATAGTCGAGGAGTCAGAATCCACCACAGCAACAGGCTGGTTATAATTATGTGGTGGAATGGAGATTGGAGGAGCAGGTGCTGGAGGAGAGGGGAGTGACCAGGGAATGGGCCTGAATTAGGTGATGGGCTGCAAGACAGCAGAGCTACGGAGGGCATTCCAGGCTCAGGGACCCTGCAGGCAGAGGCTTGGTCAGGTGGTTAGACTTGTATACACAGGGAATGCTAATAGCCTCCCTCTCGAGTGCTTACCCTGTAGCCCGCAGTTCCTTTTTCTGCTTTCTCAAGGTCAGTCCCCATAACAGTTCATGGCACCCATTAGGTAGATAAAGAAACTGGAGTTTAAGGAGGTCCAGTAATTTTCCCATGGTAGGGATGAATAAAGGAGCCAGGTTTCCAACCTGGGGAGGGGCTCCTCCCAAAACCCAGCCTCTTTACCTACTTCTACTTATTCTCCCTCCCCAGGAGAATCCAGGCCTGGCTGGCAGGAGGAATGGGAGAAGCGAGGGTAGATGACAGAGGACCTTAAGCCAGAGAAAGACATTTGGATTTGATAAAGCGGGGAGTATGAAGCCACCAAAGGTGCGCACGCGTGGGTGGATGTGCGTTTGCACGCCCACATGCACATGCATGAGAGAGAGAGAGAGAGATGATAGATGTATAAGAAAGACAAATCAGGCAAAGGGAACCTTATACTGGAATGGAAGAGGCCAGAGAGAAATCTCTAAGTATGGCAGGTCCTCAAATAATGTGGCTTCATTATAATGTTGAGTGATGCTGTAGGAACTTAATTCTTGCTTATATTAATTAGCCTTTGGTAAAAAACAGGCTTTGGCCTGACCTGTGGTGGCACAGTGGATAAAGTGTCGACCTGGAATGCTGAGGTCGCCGGTTCAAAACCCTGCACTTGTCTGGTCAAGGCACATATGGGAGTTGATGCTTCCTGCTCCTCCCCCCTCTCTCTCTTTTTTTCTCTCTCTCTCCTCTCTTAAATGAATAAATAAATAAATTAATTTTAAAAAAACCACAAGTTTTGTTACTGCATTTCCCCATGTATAAGATGCACCTTAATTTGGGGGCCCAAAATTTGGGAAAAAAGTAGTACATAAAGTTATTGAACTCAAGTTTTTGTTCATCATAAAATTTATACAACTCCTTGTCACTGTCAAAACTCCCATCCATTAGCTTGTCCTCATCTGTGTCTGATGAGGAATCACTGTCTTCATATATTGCCTCGTCCTCAGTTCCATCTATGGCATTTGAAATGCCACACTTCTTAAATGACTTGACAACCACTGTATAAGATGCACGCAGTTTTTAGACCCCAAATTTTTCCAAAAAAAGGTGCATCTTGTATATGGGGAAATGTAGTATATGTTATTTCACTTAAAGTCACAGAACCTATCTACAGTGTTAAGTGAGGACTTACTGTACAGGGTTGTAGGTGCCTTTAGTTCTGGGAATATGCTGTTCCCTGGGCTTTTCCCTAACATAGATGTAAATGTATGCAATTAAATTAAGGAATTTTAAGTTAGGTGATTTATAGCTACCTATGGAGTAAAAGGGTGAAACAGATGGACTTTAGGAAAGATGGATGAGTAGTGAGGTGGATTGAGGCAAAGGTGTGGCCAGGGAGATCTCTCCAAGAAGCGACTATTCCGAATCCTTAGAGGGAAGCCCTTCTGTCTTCACAGCTCACAGGGAACCACTGGCTGCTCTGCAGAAGCAGGGCCAGCTGGACCTCCTCTGTCCTGCCCAGGCAATTTCCTAGTCCTGACCCGGCAGCTGCCAAAAGCCAGACTATTGCTTGACTGTCGGTGAGCCGTGGGCGAGCCTGTGGAGGGATGAGGGCAGAATCTAGCACTCATAGGCCTCCTGGGCACCAGGCACTCCCGACAGGCACGGATTGTTCTCTCTCTGAATCTCAAGGTAAGAAGACTGAGCCCTGGCCAGATAGCTTGGTTGGTTAGAGTCTTGTCCAGATATGCAGAGGTTGCTGGGTTCGATCCCCAGTGAGAGCACAGACAGGAATAGATAGATGTTTCTATCTTTCTTTCCCTTCCCCTTCCTTTCTCTCTAAAATCAATAAATAAGTCTTTGAAAGAAAAAAAGAGAGGGAGAGAGAAAGAAAACCGAGGCTCAGAGAGGTTGAATAACATGCTTAAGGTAAGTGGAGGGGCTAGCATAGCAACTCCAGCCTGTCCTCGTCCAGAAGCTTCTCTCCATGTCACACATGATAGTGCAGCTGGAGGGGACTGCCCTGAGGTTCCCAGAGGGCAGGGGCATGGCTTTGGGTTTCTGGTTCTCCTTCGGTGCCAAATCGCATTTCACTGCAGTTTCTGTTCACTAAACTCTGACTGTTCCTCAGTTGGGTAGGCAGAGCCCAGAATGGTGTCTGGCACACAGAGGGCTTCCTGAGAAAGACCTTGGAGTAATGATGGTTGATGAATGGATGAGATACAGAAAGAGAGGGAGGCAATAAGCAATTACAAAGTAAAGTCCAATCACCGTAACTCAGAGGAACCCGAAGCTCCCTGTGGGAACAGCGGGGAAGCCGACTGACTCAGCGCCAACATGCCCACTTCCGCTGCAGGGCTGATCCGGTCCCGGGTTCGCGGGGCAGATGTGGCCTCAGCTGCCATCCTCACCTTCCTGGACAGCCACTGTGAAGTGAACACCGAGTGGCTGCAGCCCATGCTGCAGCGGGTGAAGGAGGTGAGTCTGTCTGTCCCCGGGGTAGCTCTGCCTCTTAGGACATGGCCGCCATATTCTTGCCATGAGGTCGTATGAACCGTCTTTGAAGTTGGGTAGGCAGAGCAGGTGCCTAAATGGTCTGCTACCTCATGAGAGGTTTTACCTCAATGAGCTTTCTTGTCTTGAAAATGGGGATAATTATAATATTTGTCCCACTGGATTGTTGTGAGAATTAAATTGGATGAAGCCTGGGTGAGCTGTAAAGACACTACTATGAATGGGAGGGTCGTTTTCCGGGGGGGCGGGGGAGGGACAGGGTCCTGTGCTGGGGTGGGGGTGGGGTGGTTCAGGCCAGGCTGGGAAGCCCAAGGAGGGTAGAGAGGACAGTGTTCTCATGGAGAGGTGAGGGCGTGGGGGCCCCTCCCAGGTGCCTGCTGTTCTCTAGAATGGGGAGGATTTGGACAGATGGAGGAAAGGATGAGGTGACTACAACTCAACTATAAAACGACAAATACCCCAATTTTAAAATGAGCACAGGATTTGAATGCCCATTTCCTCAAGAAAGATACACAGTGTCCAACAAGCACATGAAAAGATGCTCAACATTCTTAAGTAGTTAGGGAAATACCTAATGGAATGGCTATGATCAGAAGGATGGACAGTAACAAGCACTGGCAAGGAGGACGGGGACAGATCGGAGTCTTACATATTGCTGGTAGGAATGTCAAATGGTGCAGCCCTTTGGGAACCAGTCTGGCAGTTCCTCAAAAGTTTAAACATAGTTACCATATGACCCAGCAATTCTACTGCTGGACACATCCCAAGAGAAATGAAAACATACTCCACACATAAACTTGTACACAAGTTTTCAGAGCCATATTATTCAAAATAGCCAAACATGGAAACAACCCAAACATCTATCAACTATGAATGGGTAAACAACATGTGATATATCTATACCATGGAATCTTATTCAGCCACAACAACCTAGATAAACTTTGAAAACCTTATTCTAATAAAAGAAGCCCACCACTAAAGGGCACATATTATATGATTCCATTTATATGAAATGTCCAGAATAAACAAATTCATGGAAATAGAAAGTAGACTAGTTGTCAGGAGTTGAGGGAGTGACTACTAATGGGTGCAGGGTTTCTTGTTGAGTGATGAAAATGTTCTGGAATTTGATAGTGGCTGCACAACCTTGCGACTATACTATAAAACCACTGAATTGCACACTTTAAAATAGTGAATTTTATGGTGCATCAAATAAAATTGCTATAAAATGTGAATTAGATCTAATTATAAGAAAGTCTATAAGAATGATAAGGTGAGGCCCCCACGGAGAAACCATGGGTGCTCTCCCCTGATCCTCCGCCCCCCAAGCTGTATGGTCCTGAGGCGGGGTGGGACCTGCGCAGAGCTGGGTTCCAGGCTGCAGAGTGTAGAGAAAGGAGAGAAAGAAGGGGCTCTATCCCATGTCCCCCCATAGAGGGCTAATAGAAGGCCGTTAAGTTTCACATGTGGTGTATGACCTAATTCACCCCCAGTGAAAAGAACTTTTTTTTTTTAAATTTCTTTTTATTTTATTCATTTTAGAGAGGAGACACAGAGTGTGTGTGTGTGTGTGTGTGTGTGTGTGTGTGTGAGAGAGAGAGAGAGAGAGAGAGAGAGAGAGAGAGAGAGAAAGAGAGAAAGGGGGGAGGAGCTAGAAGCATCAACTCCCATATGTGCCTTGACCAGACCAGTGCAGGGTTTTGAACTGGCGACCTCAGTGTTCCCAGGTCGACGCTTTATCCACTGCGCCACCACAGGTCAGGCCGAAAAGAACTTTAATAAAATTGACATTACCCATCAATGTTTTGGAGGTAGATTTGTGTCCTGGAGGTGATGGAGGGAATAGTGAGTGTGACCTTGAAGTGGATGTGGCATGAAAGGAGTGACACTCAGGTTGCACAGGGAATGCAGGGTCCTTGCCCTCAAGCTGCTGGTGGCTCAGTAGGGAAGACTCAACCCAAACATGTACCAAGGTGGATGCCAATGATTAAACAACCCTACAAACCAGCAACAGAAGAACTACCTCAGGCAGCCTATGATGCACCGTCCCAGGAATTATCTAGACGGTAATTGGGAGAGCAGCTTGAGAGAGGAAGGAATCTCAGCTGAAACGATCAGAGAGCTGCACTGAGAAGCTGAGAGTCCAGCAGGGCTCAACATGATGTGAAAGGAAGAGGCTGGGAGAGCATCATGCCCATGGGACCCAGGTAGGACCTTCCAGAATCTTGGATGTTATGATACAGGACAGCTCCCGGGAGCCTGAACTGTCCTGCAGGAAGTGCTGAGAATATGGTCTAATTTCCCAGAGAGACCTTCCTCCCAGAGGAGGAAGCTGGCCCTTTTCCAGAGTCCTTGGCCTCACACCATCTCCTGTTCTCCTTCCTAGGACCACACCCGCGTGGTGAGCCCCATCATTGATGTCATCAGTCTGGATAATTTTGCCTACCTTGCTGCATCTGCTGACCTTCGTGGAGGTGGGTCCTGCTACCAAGGGAGGGGATCTAGACCAGAAAGGAGGCAGGTGAGGGCAGGCAACAGCTGTGGCTCGGTGTTCTTCTTTCCAGCTGTGCCAGAGGGTCTCACAAATCCTTATTTCCAGAAAATAAAAAGGGATTCGGTAGAGCCCTGGGGATGGGGACACAGGGCCAGAGGCAAGCTAGTCTTTGCTCCCCCAAAATACTGACACACCTTTTCCAAATTCTGACAGCTCAAGGGCCATGGCCAAGTCCTAGCAGAAGGACATGATATGACAGCTGTCTTGGGGGTTGGGGAGGGGGAACCCTCAACCTTGCATGAATTCCTAACATGGACCTGGAAATGCTCTACACCTGTGTTGTCCAATATGGTAGCCATAAGCCGTGTTTGGCTATTGCAGTCTTGAAACATGAGTCTGACTTGGGATTTGTTATAAGTATTCAATACACAGGAGGTTTCAAAGATTTGTTTTTAAGATTTTATTTATTAACTTTAGAGAAAGGAGAGAGAAAGAGAAAGTGGGGGAGGAGCAGGAAGCATCAACTCATAGGTGTTGCTTGTCATGTGTGCCTTGTCCATGCAAGCCTGGCGTTTTGAACCAGCAACCTCAGCATTCCAGGTTGAGGCTTTATCTGCTGCTATCTATTGCACCACCAAGGATCAAGCTCAAAGATTTAGTATGAAAGAATGTAAAATATCTCATTAGTAACTTTTCATATTGATTACAAGTTGACATAATATTTTGGATACATTTTGTTTAAAATGTATTATTTAATTTCATATGTTCTTGTTACTCTTTGATACAGCTACTAGAAAATGTTTAATTCCATATGTGGCTTACATTTCTGGTTTACATTATGTTTCTTCTGGACAGCTCTGGTCTAGACTTTAGAGCTGTGCTAATATAGTAGATAAATGCCACATTTGGCTATTTAAATTTAAATTAATTAAAATTAAATGCAATTTAAAATCCAGCTCCTTAGCTGCACTAGCCACATTCAAGTGCTCAGCAGCCACATGTGACTGGTGTCTACCATATGGGACAGTGCAGATAGAGAACATGTACATCATTGCAAAAACAGGCTGCTCTAGGGAATCAATTGCTGGGAGCTAGTGGCCAGAGCAGATTTTGTATTTGGGCTCCAGACTTCCGGTAAATGGACATAGCCATTAATTAGATTTTGGGATTGAGTGAGATTATGAAGGGAACCAGACACTTCTACTTTGGGAATTCACCTCAGGGCCTTTGCACTTACTGTTTTCCCCACTTAGAATTCCCTATCCCAAGATATCTGTATGCATCAGTCCTTCATTCAGACCTGTATTCAAATGTCACCTTACCAGGGAGAAATTTCTGACTGCCCTTACTAGGATAGCATGGGCACCCCTCTCTTATTTATTTATTTATTAAGCACTTTTCACCTCTAGTTGGCATATTGTCCATTCATTGATTTATCTTGTAATCTCCGTCTTAGCCAGTAGATTGGAACTCTACAAGGGCAGGCAGAGACCCGTTTCATTCCGAGTGAAGGAATGACTGCACGGTTGCCCAGGGCCCTCTGTGAGCTCGGCTCGGATCAAGGGAGACTCTGAGGGGTGGCAGAGTGAGGGGGCAGAGTCACCAATGGGGGTGAGCCCCATCCTCACCCAGCTCTATCCCTTAGGGTTCGACTGGAGCCTACATTTCAAATGGGAGCAGATCCCTCTTGAACAGAAGATTGCCCGGACAGATCCCACCAAGCCCATAAGGTCAGGGCAACTGTGAGCTTAGAAGAGACCCCTTCTTTCCCTGGGTCTGGGGCTTGGAAGGCTGGTGGGGAGCTGCCTCAGTCACCAGGTCTAGTCTAAGTGCTGCCACTGTTCTGGGACCCAGGGACAGAGCGGACCAAGGCCAGTTTCCTTTCTAGACATCCTGCCCCACTGACTCTGCAAGCAGGGGATTTGGGGGCAAATGGCCTGGGGTCCTGGGACAATGGGGAGGGGCTTCCTGCTTCTTAAGCTCCCGTGTTACCTCTCCTCTCCTTTCTCCCAGGACGCCTGTCATAGCTGGGGGAATCTTTGTGATTGACAAGTCCTGGTTTAACCACTTGGGAAAGTATGATGCTCAAATGGACATCTGGGGAGGAGAGAATTTTGGTAAGTTGGGAAATACAATAGCAACAACAACAATATTAATAATGGGTAACTCTGAGCGCTTCCTATGCATAAGAACCTGTTCTTAATCCTCACAATGACCCTCTGAGGTAAATACTGTATATTATTTCCATTTTATTAATAAATACACTGTGGCACAGAGGGGTTAAGTAGTTTGTCCAGAGCCACACAGCTAGTAAACAAAGAGAATTAGGTGTTTAGGGGGAGCCTGAGGCCACATGGCTAGACGTGTGCTTGATAGAACATACAGGCTGTATCATGGATTGCAGCTTAAACCCCTGGTTGCTTCCCTACCAGAAAGTCTGGGAGTGTACTCAGCAGAGGATACTGGTTAAAAGTAAGCCTGGGTGCAAATCCTAGCCATCTGATCCCATCACTTACATTTCACCAGCACCCTCAGTTACTTGTTACTAGGTTACCAAGCTGGCCCTGGGCAAGTTCAAGCCTCCCTAAGCTTCAGTTTCCTCAAGAGGCTTTTATGAGTACTAGGTGAGACGGTAAGGTAAAATGCTTTGCACAGTTCTGGTGGCCATTATCATTACCTCTGAGGCTGTAGGAACCCCTCTAATCCCAAAAGGAAAGGGAAGAACCAGTAAACTCCCAGGGTTGCTGGTGAGGTCCAGGTTAGATAAAGGCTGGGTACAGGTGGAACGTATGATATGGGTGAATTAAGGGAGTTTATTTTATTTATTTATTTTTATATTTTATTTATTCATTTTTATTAGAGGGAGAGAGGATAGAGATATAACAAGGGAAGGAGCAGGAAGCATCAACTCCCATATGTGCCTTGAACGGGCAAGCCTGGGGTTTCGAACCGGCGACCTCAGCATTTCAAGTTGACGCTTTATCCACTGTGCCACCACAGGTCAGATAAGGGGGTTTATTAAAGGGTCTATTTGCCCTGGCCAGATAGCTTGGTTGGTTGGACCATTGTCCCAAAGCACAGAGGTTGCCAGTTTGATCCCCAGTCAGGGCACATACAGGAACGGTTCAATGTTCCTATCTCTTTGTCTCTCCCTGCCTCTTTCTAAAAAAAAAAATAAATAAAATGTTTTTTAAAGGATCTCTTTATGCAGTGTGGGCAAGGTAGAGGGAGGCAGAAACAGCTTCGTATTGGGTGAGGTTGGTGTTACCACCCCTAAGTCTGAAACATGGGAGGGAGCGCCGCCCAACAGGAGCTGTGGTCTGGGAGCCCTGGCGGCCAGTCCACGGCCCCCAGGTGGAGGGTGTCTGTGGGGAAAAATGCCCACCCTCGTTCTCTCCCACTGGTGTCCTGCTGGTGCCCCTGTGGGCTGAACCTGTGCCCCGCAGATGAGAAGCTCAGTGGTACAGCCTAACTGGCGGCGCCCAGACGAGGAGCAGGGTGGAGGAGGTTATCAAAAGACCCTGCAGGTCTCCTCCGCACACCTGGCAGGTACTTTGAGGGCTGTTCTCGCTCTTGCAGTGGGCGTGGTCCTTTGCAGCTCTTCCCCACTGCTTCCTTTTTCATCCTACCCAGGTTTCTTTCCAAGCAAATAGGGCTGGTAGTGTCTCACCCATTTGACAGGTGGGAAAACCAAGGTGGGCTCTGCGTACCAGATTTGAGTCAGGCAACTTCATGTCTAACAAGTGTAGGCACCTTGAACAAAGCCCTTTAGGTGTTGTTAGGGGCACTCAAAGTCAAATTCTGTGTTTCTGAGATGTGAGGAGGTCTTTCTTCTTTCTCCCCAATTGGGACTCTGATGAGCAGGGAGGCTTGCAACAGCCCTGATCCCAACCCCAAACCAGCCGGAGTGGAAACAGGCATGGAGTTTCCTCCCCTTTGTAACCTATTCTTGGAACCATTCCCAGGCAGGCATCTGGGGTACACTGACCCTTGCGTTCTGACCTCCTTTCCTGTATGGAGGCCTGAGTGACCTCCTCTGTGTCCTCGGTCTCGGCCTGAAGGGAGCTTTGGCAAAGCCCGTTTCCTGTAAAGACGTGGAGGGCTGAGGAACTAACCATCTCCCTTGCATTCAGAGGTCTTTTCTTTCTTCGGCTGGGGGCTGACAGAGAAACAAGTGAGTGATCAAATAGCTGACTTCACGCTGTGCCTGAGGCGTGGGCTCAGGGTCCGGGAACCATAGAGTGTTTTTGGAGGGGGCTTGGCTTCTTAGAAGAAATTCAAAGGAATTTCCAGGGTAGCCATAGTGTTGAGCTGGGAGATTCCTGCTGCCGCTGGGTCTGGGCCTTTCATTTTGTTTCTTTGTTGAAGGAAGGGAGATGCCCAAATGGAGACTCATTCCTATGTCTCCTTGGGGAGCCAGAGACCACCTTGAGTCAGTGTGGCCCGTGTGAAAACCTTGGAAGTCACATTTGGGATCCTTTCAAAACAATCAGATCATGTCATTCCATTGCGGAAGACCCTGGCAGGGCTCCCGCATCACTCAGAGCAAAACCCTAAGTCCTGAGGTCTCCTTTTCCCAGCAAGCACCAGCAGCAGCAGCTCTGTCCTGCCTCTCTCCACTCTGGCCGCCCCCTTGCTGAGCCTTGCACTTGCCAGCCATGCTCCTACCCCTGGGTCTTGGGCCTTGCTTATTTCTCGGCCAGAGCGCTCTTCCCCTAGAGCCCTGTGATTTGATTCCTCACCACCTTCGGGCCTCAAATGTCCCCTTTCAGCGACCATTTCCCTAATCAGCCTGTATAACATTGTAGCACTCCACCCCAGTTCTACTTCGCCCTGTTCCATCCCCTCCTGACCTCATTTTTCTCTATTACACTTATTATCATCTGATAGGATGTATATTCTACTCATTTTCTTGTCTGCCTGCATTTCATTTTTTATTTTACTGAGTACCTGTCTCACCCGACTAGCATGAAAGGGATTCTGGAACAAGTGTGTGAGATCTAATTAGTATTCAGCAAAAATTTTCTGAATTAACTAAAGAATCTAATTCAACAGTGTGGCTTGCTGGACAAAATGTGAACTTTATGTTGCAATTTTGCAACTGTTTGGGTGACCTTAGAGAGGTTATTTGATCTCCACAGTTGTTAGTAAAAAAAAATATGAGTGGGCAAACAATGCAGTATACGATCATGTGTCATAGAAATGTACACTTGAAACCTACTTGATCTTATTAACCAATGTCACCCCAATAAACTTAACTTTAAAAAAGTAAGAGCCTGACCAGGCGGTGGCACAGTGGAGAGAGCGTCGGACTGGGATGTGGAGGAACCAGGTTCGAGGCCCCGAGGTTGCCAGCTTGAGCGCTGGTTCATCTAGTTTGAGCAAAGCTCACCAGCTTGAGCCCAAGGTCACTGGCTTGAGCCAGGGGTTGCTCGGTCTGCTGTAGCCCCACGGTCAAGGCACATGTGAGAAAGCAATCAATGAACAACTCAAGTGCCACAACGAAGAATTGATGCTCCTCATCTCTCTCCCTTCCTGTCTGTCTGTCCCTATCTATCCCTCTTTCTGACTCTCTCTGTCTCTGTCAAAAAAAAAAAAAAAAGATAATAAGAAAGGAGGATATTTAACATAGAGAGGATATAGAACTGATGACCTAATGTTTTGACTTTGGAATTTTGGTTTTGGTTCTATTGACTCTCCCTGTCACAAAGGGCTCTCTCTGTCATTAAATTGATGGATGAAATAAAACCTATTCATGCTTTAAATATACATATATATACATATATATATATATATATATATATATACATATATATATATATAGTCATCATTAGAATTAGACATCTGATATAAAAGAGGATGGCACATAGGAAGTGCTCAGTAAATGGATGGTGGTTACTACTATTGTTATTGTTATTATTGCTAATAATGCCAACAAGTAATAGTAGTATGGACAATAGGGGCTGAGTGGGATGAAGTGACAACTCACATAATGAAATCAGCCTGGCAGAAGTGGAACAAGATGCAGATCTTCTGTCCCCACGTCTGTCTCTAGTTTCAAATCTCTGTTGCTGCGCCAGTTACAGAGCTCTGGCTGGGAGAAGGGACAGAGGCCCCAGTTTGCAGTCAGACCTAGGGAAGCCCAGTGACACAGCAACCCTGTGTGTGGGTCCAACTATGCCGAGTGTCCAGTCTTGGCCCTGGGCCACACCTGGAAGTCTCCTGGTGCACACAGGCTGGCCAGGGGGGCGTTAGTCCTGCCCTGCTGCCTGCACTCCCGCTTTGTTGGTCACCAGGGAGCCCTGACCCTCTGCACCAGGTGAGAGCTCCTGGGCCTGGCCAGGAACCACGAGTGTCCTCACTGCCAACCGGAGAGTGGGAAGAGGGACCAAGGGATTGAGAGAACTCATGACAGAATGTTTCTTCCATTTTTAAAATTAAAAACAAAACAAAAAGACAAGGGTTATGGGTTTTCTGAGACAAGAAAGAAGTGTATTAATGTCACAGGGTGTCCATATGTGGAGCGTATATGAAAGAAAGTAGGAAACCAGGAGAGATTCCGTGAGGTTCGGCCAGTTGCCCAGGCAGGTCTTACCAGAAGCGACATTGCTGAGTGAAGAGTGGGTAACTCGTGATGTCCCTCCCTTCCTGGAAAGCAGAATGGCCACCTCTTTCCTCTCCCAGCACTGCTGAGGACCAGTCTTCTGCAAAAACTTGTTCAGCTTCCCTGCCACCATCCAAGGGAAGAAGGCCAGCAGTGGCCTGTAAATGGAAACCCCTGGGCAAGAGGGAGGTCGAGGGCCGGCCAGCTGGAGCAGCCTGGCGTGGTTGGCAGCTGGTTTTCCAATCTTGCAGCTGCCCAGACCTGGCCGATGAGCAGATGTATTCTTCCTTAGCTCATGTCTGCATGGGACTTTCTGGACAGAGGCTGGAAATGATGCTGTCATTTGATTCCATTTCTTTCATGGTCTTGGTGTTCCTTCAGAGCTTTCCCTACAGCTCTCCCAGAGTTCAGAGTGTGTGTGGTGGTGGTGTGTGTGCAGAGGGTGTTTGTGTGTGATGTGTGTGAAGGGGGTGTGTGTGTGATGTGTGTGGAGGGTATGTGTGTGTGATGTGTGTGCAGAGGTTCTTTGTGCGTGATGTGTGTGGAGGGGATGTGTGCACAGGCATGGAATGGGTGGCCTAGGAACTCTGACCCCACCATGTGCCCACGTCTGTCCCTAGTTTTAAATCTCCATTGCTGTGCCAGTTACAGAGCTCTGGCTGGGAGAAGGGACAGAGGCCCTAGTTTGCAGTCAGACCTGGGAAGCCCAGTGACATAGGCAACCCTGTGTGTGGTTCCAGACATGCCGAGTGTCCAGTCCTGGCTGCTGGACCACACCTGAAAGTCTCCTGGTGCACACAGGCTGGCCAGAAGGTTGGCGTTAGTGGGTAAATAGGCCCAGGAACTCTGACCCCAGTATGTTCCCCCAATGAGACACCAAAGAGAAGGAAAGCCAGCCGCTTCCCACCTTCACTCAGTGGGACTTGCCCGACACTGCCGTCCCCTGCAGAGCTCTCCTTCAGGGTGTGGATGTGCGGAGGGAGCTTGGAGATTGTGCCCTGCAGCCGGGTGGGCCACGTCTTCCGGAAACGACATCCCTACAACTTCCCTGAGGGCAACGCCCTCACCTATATCAGGTAAGTCACAGAACCAAGAGCTCTGAGCCCGGAGACAGGATACCAGGTTCTAGGCCCAGTCTTGTCAACTGACTTTGGGCAGCCCCCTACCTCTCTAGACCTCAGTTATCCCATTTGTCCCCTCCTAGCTCTTTCATTCTGAATTCCAGGCACTTTCAGGGGGGGAAGGATGAAGTTAATAGTGTTGCCACCGGGGCATTCTTGCCTTGGCTATTTTTGTCCTTGAGGATCTTGGAAAATCAGGCAAATGACTGACTGGGAGCTGCCCTCCACTCACATGGCCTGGATGCCATGTCCTGACTCTGACTTGGACAGTGTCTGCCCATCCATGTCCCCAGCCACCAACCTTTTAACACATTTTCGTGTTTTCAGTCTATGTAGCGAATGAGAGATGCACACACACCCTGGGCTTGTGTTTTTATATAAATGGGCTCATGCTCTATGTTTTTCCTGCCACTCAACACTAACTACAGACATCCTTCCCTGCTGGTGCAGACCAACCATGGCATTGTCCTTCCAGTTTGCCAAGTACTCCCTCACGTGGAAGTAGTTCATTATCCTCCACTGATGGGCATTTATTAAGTTGTTGCCAGTGTTTTATTAAACAAATATTGTACATGTGTTTATTGCCCACATGCAGGTCTATCAGTAGAATAGATTCCCGGAAGTGGGGCGTCCAAAAGTATACATACCGACAAAGTTGATGGATGTTGACAGATTGGTATCCAAAAAGATTATGCTCATTCATACCACCCCAATCAGTCTTGTTTTACAAACACTCCTGGGACTTTTCTCACCCCACGTTCTCACCAATGCACAGAGCTTGATCCTAACCCTATCTCTGTTGCCGCCTTAGTGACTTTCATCTACCCCTTCCTTTACTTTTAGGAATACCAAGCGCACTGCAGAGGTATGGATGGACGAATACAAGCAGTATTACTACGAGGCCCGGCCCTCGGCCATCGGGAAGGCCTTCGGCAGGTGGGCCCCTCCACCAGCCCTGTTTGCCTTCCTCCACCCATGTTAGCACAAGTTCAGCCAGAGTAGGGGTTGTAAGTACTCACCGTCTCTTTAGTAACCGAGCCCCAGCTCAGATATTCAGTGCAGACCGAAGACACTGGTCCTTGAAGAGGATGCAACCCTGTAGGGAGAAATAACCAGAAAGGGCTGTTTATGAGAAAGACTTTCTGTTCACAAGCTGCCTGCAGGAAAAGAGACGTCTGTGGGAGTACTTAGCGATGAACTGTCTGCAAAAAACACTTAGGGTTTTGCCTCTACCATCTGTTGTTCCAAATCTGACTGTGCACTATTGGCCTATTTTCCTGTCTCTGTTATGACTAGAGTCTAGTTAAGCATTTTCATAATGCAGGTTGGTTGTGAAATCAATTTAGTGGGTTGTGACCAGCATTTTAAAAAAATGATAGGGAAAAGGAACACTGTAAATTAGTACAGAACAGAATGAAAAATAACAGTGGACTGCTGTGAAGGGTAGTATTGTTTTGCGAAACTCTTATTTCAGGTGTATGTGTACGAGTGTCCTCCTACATGTGTGCATGGGTACACCTGATCACAGTGTGAGATGCATTTTGTTCTTTTTTTGACAGAGAGAGAGTCAGAGAGGAACAAATAGGGACAGACAGACAGGAAGGGAGAAAGATAAGAATCACCAATTCTTCATTTCGGACCTTACTTGTTCATTGATTGCTTTCTCATCAATGTGCCTTGACCAGGGGGCTACAGCAGAGCCAGTGACCCCTTGCTCAAGCCAGCGATCTTTGGGCTCAAGCCAGTGACCATGGGGTCATGTCTATGATCCTACGCCCAACCCAGCAACCCTGCGCTCAAGCTGGTGACCCTGTGGTTTGAATCTGGGTCCTCCGTGTCCCAGTCCATTGCTCTATCCACTGTGCTACCACCTGGTCAGGCTGTATTTATTTCCTATTTAATGTTGTGGTCAGAAAAGTTTGAACACATTATCGGTGATCATCAATGAATCTTTCTCCTTCTATTTACTTACATCTTCCCCCTAAAATAAGGTGACCAGACGTCCTGCTTTTGGCGGGACAGTCCCGATTTTTAACAATTTGTCCCGCATCCCACGGTGTTTTAAAAAAGTCCCAATTTAAAAATATATATTACAATACTATTTTTGCACTCTATGAAAACATTTTTTTGCTCCATATAGACCAAATTTTTAATCAAGAACACCCCCCCCCCCATCAATGGTGTCCTACTTTACCAATTTTAAAATCTGGTCACCTTGCCTGACCAGGCGGTGGCGCAGTGGATAGAGCATCGGACTGGGATGCAGAAGACCCAGGTTTGAGACCCCCAGCTCGCCAGCTTGAGCGTGGGGCCCATCTGGCTTGAGCAAAAGCTCACCAGCTTGGACCCAAGGTCGCTGGCTCCAGCAAGGGGTTGCTCAGTCTGCTGAAGGCCCGCTGTCAAGGCACATGTGAGAAAGCAATCAATGAACAACTATGGTGTTGTAACAGCAATGAAAAACTAATGATTGATGCTTATCACCTCTCTGTTCCTGTCTGTCTGTCCCTATCTATCCCTCTCTCTGACTCTCTCTCTGTCCCTGTAAAAAAAAAAAAAAATCTGGTCAACTTACCCTAGAAAGGAAAGAGTTTTGTCACTGTTTGTTTTAGTGGGGAGCAAACATTTACTGAGGACCCACCCTGTGCTCAGCACTTAGGTCCTTTCATTTATTTGGTTCTTGCAGAAACCTCCTGAGGTGGGCAGTATGTCTTCAGTTTACTGGAGAAGAAACAGACTCAGGTGGTGAGGGGCTTCCGTCAGTGGCCATTGTGGTCATTGTAGCTAAGGAGCGTGAGAAGAACATACTGTGGTTTCTACCAGTGCATCAGACGGTCTGACTTGCCAATATTCCTGAGATATCTCTAAAGCCTGCTCCTCTCGTTGTTAGACCCTTTCTGCCACACTGCAGTGCCCAGGAGAACTCTGAGTTCGTCAAGGCTCTGCCCTCTGTGGAAATAAGGGCTTGTGCTAACTGGGGGAGGGGGTGCTATCCCAGGGCTCCTGGAGTGATGGGGTGTGAAGCAGGCTGTGCTGTTCCTGAAGAAGACAGGAATGGCCAGGAGACCTGAGGTGCACTTGCATAGCAGAGAATGACTTCAAGCCTGTGGCTGATGCCAGAGGGCAGGCTCAGACCCAGCCCCTTGGTCCTGGCCCACTGGGAAGGGGCCTCTGCCTGTCCTCCCTGCGACGTCCTCCCATGGCCACCAGCGAAACCTGAACCTGGCCTCCTCTTTCAGTGTGGCCACAAGGATTGAACAGCGGAAGAAAATGAACTGCAAGTCCTTCCGCTGGTACTTGGATAACGTCTACCCAGAGCTCACGTGAGTGCACCCGGGCTGAGCTGGGTGGGGCCAGCCGCTTGAGCAACCCCTCATCCCGGGATCTCCCCATCCCAAGCTATCTGGATCTTTCTAGCTGTCAGTGTTTATCTCCATGTGAAGGCTCTGGGGGAACTGGGAGGACATTACCAGGACTTTAAAAGGCCCTGGCTGGTTGGTTCAGTGGTAGAGCATCAGCCCAGTGTGTGGAAGTCTCGGGTTCGATTCCCAGCCAAGGCACCCTTCCCCTCTCCTTTCTCTCTGTCTCTCTCTTCCCCTCCCGCAGCCAAGGCTCCATAGGAGCAAAGTTGGCCTGGGAGCTGAGGATGGTTCCATGGCCTCCACCTCAGGCACTAGAATGGCTCTGGTTGCAGCTGAGCAACACCCCAGATGGGCCGAGCATTGCCCCCTTGTGGGCATGCCAGGTGGATCCCTGTCGGGCGCATACAGAAGATGTCTGTCTCTTTGCTTCCCACTTCTTGCTTCAGAGAAATTAAGAAAAAAGAAAAAGAAAAATGAAAGACCTGTGGTAGGAACCCAATTTTTAATAGACTGGGTCTTCAGAGCTGAAAATGGACATTGTCCCCTTGGGAAAACAGCGCTGCATCATGCAGCAAAGGCCCCAGAAATTGTCAGCCCCTTTGACTCTGTTTTCTCCCTTCTGGGAGTTTATTCTAAGGAAATGAAGCAACTGCCACAAAAGTCTTGGACAAGTACAGGTTCCCAGCGGGCTTCTCTGCTGCTGGGGGAAAAAATCGAGAAACAACCAACAATGGGGGCTGGGCTTCGTGAATCATGATACATCAGTCTAAACAAATATTATGCGCCCATTAATATAATGTTGGTAAAGCCTGTGGAACAGCGTGGGGGAATGCTTGCTCTAGCAAAGGCAGAAGCCACCTGCAGACGGCTCGTGCGCTAGAGCTGCAGTGCATATGCGTGTGCACTAAACAGCCCGTGGGTGACCAGTGCTAATAATGGCCAGGGTCGTGTGGAGAGGAGTCTTCCTTTCTTATTTCAATCTTTCTGTCTTGGCTACATCCACATGGCTCATTTCCTCACCTCCTTTAGGTCTTGCCCAAATGTCCCCTTCTCAGGGAGACCTCCCCTGAACGCTCAGAATGTGCAGACCCCCACCTCCCTCAGCCCTAGAATTCCTGCTTCGTTTTCCTCTGTCACCCTTACCATCACCTAGCATGCATCTGGCCAGTTAGTGTGTGCTCATCTCCCCGCACTTGACGGTAAACTCCATGAGGGTAGAAGTGTTTATCTGTTGTGTTTATTGCTGTATCTCCAGCCCTTGGAACACTGCCTGTTCCAAAATGGCCTCTCAGTAAATCTGAGATAAATCGCAGAGTCAATAAGCCTCAGTAATAGCTTTAAAATTGGTATTCTTCCTTCTATTGCTCTCCCCTTGGGGAATGGGTTTTCCTGCTGCCGCCTGCTTTCTCCCCAAGATGCTCCCATGGCTTTCCAGAACACTCTGCCCCTCAGAGCTTGCATGTTCTTGGGAGGTAAGACTTTGTCTTTCAGGGCAGATTTGACTGTTGGAAAATAGCTATAGTTACAGTATAGCCAAGACCAGTGAATACACTAGATTAACCCAGATAATATCCTGCGTCCCAAATACAGTGGAATAAGACTGAAACAAGTCACCAAAATGAACTGACCCTGGGTGCGATCTCTAAGGAATTCCACAACGATCTGAGCAATGGCAGCTCCCTCAGAAGAAAGCTGGCAGCCCGGATAACCCCCAGCTCCCTGACGATAGCCGTGAAGGGAAGAACATTAATTTATAAAACTATAATAAACAACTTCCTCAGGTGGCCACTTCTAAGGGGATGGTTTCATTCAGACATGTCATTTCTGAAGGAAATGTCATTTCTTTACGGTTTGTCAGAGTTCATACAACATCTGAATGGCGCCATAGACTCAAGGCCTCGGGCAGGCACTGGGAAGCCTGGGGGAGGTGTTGGCGGAAGTAAGACCTAGAACTGCTCTTCCTCCCCTCACCCCAGTCCCCATGCAGAGTGTCCCAAGTCATCCCCCGAGGACCAAGAGGAAGAAGTGTTTTATAGCCATCAGAAACTTGGATTGGTCTATACTAAGTCAGGAGAGTGGATGAAATCAGCTATGTTAAATGAGGAGCGTAAGCCATCTTTTGTGTGAAAGTTTAAAAAATAATTTATTGCTTTTTGTTCATAAAGAAAGCACACACTCCATTCATGTCCAAATTACTCCTTCCCAGTTCACGCATTCATGATCTGCCCCAGTTCTCAGGTCAAGGCACCAGGGGTCAGAAAGGAGATCAGTTGGACCAAATGATACCACCTTCCTTCCAAACGGGATTCTAATAGTTGGCCTGCACTACTGCCAGGGGTGTAGGAGAGAACATGAAGATGCCTCCCGAGGCTCTGTGAGAGCGGGTCAGTTCTGAGGTTCTGGGGTTTCCAGCAGCTCTGAGGAAGGAAGACCTGGTTTGGCCAAGATCCTGCAGGATGTCTACTTTGAAGAATGTTAGAAGTGTTCTGATGCCCCCCACCCCTGCCCAAGTTTTCTTCTGGTCTGAGGTAACAGGAGGCAGGTTAGGCACATGGCCAGACTCTAAGCCTTTCTGGTTTCCCATCATCCCCATGGGTCCACAGTCCAAGAGCACGTATAACCTCCTAAACCCGAGTATATCCTTTGCCCACAGGGTATGATGCTATGTCTTATTGTCGCAAATTTCTGCTGTGCATATAAAGTGTTTTCATAATGTAGTATCTTGAAATACCTGTTTTACTTAGCATGTTCTGAACACTTTCCCACATTGCCAGATAGTCTTTCACGGTCACTTTTAATGGTTAAAGGCTTTTCCATCCTGCAGATGAATCACAGTTTACCTTGCCCATCCCCTAATGTTGGATACCCAGGAATTTCCAACGCTTTTGTATAAGCAACCACTCTGAGGATGAATAGCTTTCAAACTAAATCTCTGCACACAGCTGTGATTATTGTCACAGGATATGAAGTTCCCTGACGTGGGATGGTGAGGTCAAAAGTGTACACTTTTTTAAGGCCTTTGGTATACAATAATAATAATAATAATAACACATTGCCTTCCAGAAAAGTCAGGCTAATTATATGCTTTCACTGGTGGGCTATGAGAAGATCCAATCCCACAGCTAGTGCCAACACTGGGTATTGATATATATCCATATATATATATATATATATATATATATATATATATATATATATATATATATATATATATATATATATATATATAAACATATATAAATATGTTATTTTATATATAATATATTTTTATATGTAAGTGCATATATAAATGTATAATATATACATGTATGGTAAAAAAGTACTCTCCAATACATATTTCTTTTTTTTTTTTAGTGAGAGACAGAGGAACAGAGAGGAACAGACAGGAAAAAAGAGAGATGAGAAGCATCAATTCTTTGTTACGGCACCTTAGTTCATTATTACTTTCTAATATGTGCCTTGACCAGGGGTGGAGGGGGCTCCAGCTGAGCCAGTGACCCCTTGCTCAAGCCAGCGACCTTCGGCTTCAAGCCAGCAACCATGGGGTCATGTCTATGATCCCGTGCTCAAGCCAGCAAGTGACCTTGGGCTCAAGCTGGTGAGCCTGTGCTCAAGCTGGATGAGCTTGTGCTCAAGCTGGATGAGCTTGTGCTCAAACCGGCAACCTAGGGGTTTTGAACCTGGGTCCTCTGTGTCCCAGTCTGAGGCTCTATCTACTGCGCCACCTCCTGGTCAGGCTTCTGTTTTTGTCTTTTTTTTAAGCTATAGAGAGACAGACAGGAAGGGAGAGAGGTTAGAAGCTATGGCACTTTAGTTGTTCATTGATTGCTTTCTTATATGTCCCTTGATGAGGGGGCTCCAGCTGAGCCAGTGACCCCTTGATCAAGCCAGCAACCTTGGGCTTCAAGCCAGTGATCTTTGGGCACAAACCCACAACCATGGGGTCATGTCTATGACCCTGTACTCAAGCTGGACGAGCCCATACTCAAACCAGTGACCTTGGGGTTTCAAACCTGGGTCCTCAGCATCCCAGGCTGACACTCTATCCACTGCACAACCATCTGGTCAGGCTAATACACATTTCTTTAATCATTAGTGAGATGGAATATTTTCATATTTGTGTATTTTAATTTTGCCTCTCTAAAGGGGCCCCTCCCCTGTCATTTTGAGATTGTTGAGCCCACATGCAGGCTCCAGCCTCTCCCAGCTTTCCTCTTTCTGGCTGGGGGAGTCAGAGTTTCTGGCCTGAGTGCTTTTCCCCAGGGTCCTCTCACGCCTGTACCCAAGGGCTGTCCCTGGAGCTCCTGGTGCTGCTCAGAACCTAGAGGGGCCCAGGCTTGCCATCCCAGAGGAATCCCTGCTCCCCTACCCCTTGTTAGCTAGCTCTGCCCCCCAGTGTTCCTTCCCGCTGAGACCTTGGTGCCCCTGGAGCGGGGTGGGCAGGCCCCAGGAGGGTAGAGAACAAGCCTGACCCCGCCTTTTCTCTCAGGATCCCAGAGAAAGAAGTGCTCCCGGGGATCATTAAGCAGGGGGCTAATTGCTTAGAGTCTCAGGGCCAGGACACTGCTGGTAACTTCCTGCTCGGAGTGGGGGTCTGCAGAGGGTCTGCCAAGAACCCCCCAGCACCCCAGGTAAGCCACTTAGAACCCAGAGTGGGTGAGGGGCTTTCCTCTGCTCATTCTCATCCTCTCTCCGTCTACACCCTCCACAAACCCACCCTCCCGGGGACCCTGCCCGCTGTCCCCTCCCACTCTGCTCCTTGGGTCTGCTCCAGCCACAGTTGCCCTCTGTGCACTACCCACTCTCTCCTTCTAGAGGGAGAAATGCTGCCCAAACAGCGCCCGGTTTCTCCTGGGATCAGCTTATATGACTCGCAGCAGGGCACCCGGGACTCTTGTATGTGCACACATGTGCAGAACTAGAGCAAGTCAAGGAGCCTCCATCATGGACAAGCTTCCTGGCTGACCTGGTCCCATGTTCTGTCTTTCTCCACACCCCCAGCATCCTTTGATATTTTCCATTGCCCAAGATCCCCCAATATTTTATTATGAAAAATTTCAAACATATAGAATAAGTTGAAATAATTGTATACCCACCCATATTAGTAGAAAATTCTACCAAAATAGACAGTGTATTTGCTTTATCACCTATGCACCCATCTGTCCATCCATCGCTGTGTACTTCTTGACTCAGCCTGTCTGGTCCCTGTCTTGCAGGCATGGCTGTTCAGCGACCATCTTATTCAGCAGCAGGGGAAGTGTCTGACTGCCACCTCCACCTCCGTCTCCCCTGGGTCCCTGGTCATCCTACAGGCATGCAACCCAAGAGAAGGCCAGCAGGTAAGCCTCCTCACCCCCGGGCTCAGAATGGCCAGCCGCACCAAGGACACACACAGTGGGGGTGGCAGCCCATCATGGGGGCCCCAGGCTGAGACATAAGATTCAAGTAGACCCTCCAGAATGAGGACCTGTCATCAGTCAGGCTTAAGTTACAATCTAGGTCAAATCTATTTTATTCAGGAGGAAGTTCTTGAGGTAAATATTTGTTCCATGTCTGTCTTGCTGGTTTGTGAGCTGAGCGAGGTCAGGGACTGTTTGTCTTGTCAACAGTGTTCCTGGCCTCTGACACTGCCACAGCCACAATTGGTGTCGGCTTTCACAGGGCCTGGACCAGGGCTCTTAATGGATTGTTTCATCTAATACTCCCAGCAACCTGTCGACGTGGGCTCTAGTACTATCCCCATGACAGGGAACAAGACTGAGGCTCCCTAAATTTAAGAGATATATGTTAGACCACACTGCTGGGATGGGGTGGAGCTGGGATTAAAGCCCAGGTGTGTGACTCCCCAAGCCCCCTGACTTAACGCAGCTCACAGTGATGCTCTGTTTCCTGCCTGCTGGCGGACTGGAAACAGATCCAGCGACTTTCAAGCCGTTGCGGCAGCCTTACATGGGCACCATTTGTCAAACACTATTTCACCCTATCTACGTTAATCCTGGGAGACAGGGCAGGCCCACCTGTTGAGGAAGAAACTGATGATCAAAGAGATGAAGTGACTTACTTAGGGTGCATAGCAGCCAGGGACAGAGTCAGCCTGGCTCCCTCCTGTGTCACTCCCTGCCTGGCTTAGAGGGCCACACCTCCATCCAGAAACTGGGACACAATGGCCAGAGTTCTGCTCCAGCTCTTCCTCTGCCTGCCCTTTCTGGGCTGCCTGTCCTGTGTCTGACTCTGGCCAGCATGCAGGATAGGACGAGGGGTGAGGGGGCTGCCTGGCTCTCTGATTTGGCCTGCAGGGTTCTCCTCCCACTGTTCTCTTGGCCCTGAGCAGCTCCTTAGGGATGACTGGCAGTTTGTCATTCCATCCTGGAAAAGCAGCTCAATCCCCTCCTTGCCTTGTCTCAGAGGCTTGTGTGCCATAGCTTGCTTGCTGGGCCTACCAGACATTTCTGAAGCACTTTCTGATTGGAGGGGTACAGCTGGTCCTCCCCACCCCCAGACTCCCTGCCCCCTGGCCCTGCCCCTGCCCTGCAATGAGGGGTCCCGAGGCTCCCCTTCACCTGGAGCATAGAACTCGGAGAGCCAAGCCTTTGGCCTACTCCCATGCCCCCTGGTTAAGGCTAGCGCTGGAGGTGGTGCCCAGGGCGGCTGCCGTGCACATGCTTCTCTGGCCCACTCCCATGCCCTCTGGTTAAGGCTGGAGGTGGTGCCCAGGACAGCCACCATGCACATGCTTCTCTGGAGCTGAAGCATCCATTTCCCCTTCAGGCTGACCCAGCCTATAGGGCTCATAGGATCTCCCTTGTCCCCACTCATTCTGCTCCTGCAAGTCCTGCCAGGCCCTGAACTGCATGCATCCTGGGGACTGGAGCCCCTGCTCCAGGAGGGCAGATGAGCAGCTCTCCCACTACCAGAGCCTTCTCCAGTCTTGGCCTTCCTTCCTCGTCCTCCTTTGTTCCCGTGTCCAAGGTCACTTGGGTGTCAGGTAGCTGACAGGTCCCTGTGCACTTGAATCCATGTAATGGAGTCAGCAAGTCCCAGCTCGGTCACACCCCTCACCTGTGAATCTCAGTATCCTCATTACAAAATGAGGAGCTCCCTCCCCTGCCTGCGTTGCAAGGAGTCTGTAAGAACTGAGACTGTCTGGCCACCTCCAGGGCTGAGTAGCCAGGAGAGTTGAGGAGGCCCGGAGACTATGCCTGATGGCATTGGTAGGAAGTGGGAATCTTGCGATTTGGGGAACACTTCTTAGTGATTGGGTCATTCATTCATTTATCCATGCATTTATTATTATTATTATTATTATATTTCTTTTTTTTAGTGAGAGGAGGGGAGACAGAGATAATCTCCTGCATGCGCCCCAACCTAGGCCCACCTGGCAAGCCCACTAGGGGGCAATGTTCTACCCATCTGTGTCCCTTGCTTTGTTGCAACTGGAGCCATTTTTTAGCGCCTGAGGTGGAGGCCATGGAGCCATCCTCAGTGCTGGGGGCCAACTCGCTCTAATTGAGCCATGGCTGCAGGAGGGGAGGAGAAAAGAGAAAGAGAGAGAGAGAAAGAAAGAGAGAAGCAAGAGGGGGAAGGGTTGAGAAGCAGATGGATGCTTCTCCTGTGTGCCCTTACCAGGAATCAAACCTGGCACTTGCACACACCAGGCCAATGCTCTACCACTGAGCCAACCGACCAGGGTCTTCCATGCATTTATTCTTCATAAAACAAAACTGGTTTGAGTGCCTGCTCGTGCCAAGGAATATGCAAGTCATGTTGGCCACAGAGATGAAGGAAGGCGTGGTCCAACAATGCCCAGCTGGGAAGTATGGCCAGCCCTTTCAGGAACTTAGAGACTGGAAGAGCACAGACGATAGGATGCTAGGAGTTTCAGAGACACCAAAAGCCCTGTCCCACCCACCGCCCCAGACCTTTAGGCCAGGGACCCTTCTGTGCTGAGGCCACATGGGCCAGAGAAGCTGGTTCTCAGCCCCAAGTCTCATAGCCCTGCATTCCCAAGGGGAACTCGGGCTCCAAAGTCCCCACCTTCCACCCTGTGTGCATGTTCCAAGTTCAATTGTTTTCCGCTCACCCCACATCCCCTGCATCACTTGATCCAGAGCCGCCTGCAGCTCACCTCCCTTCTCCTAGCTGCTCCAAAAAGAACATGGCCCCTCCGCTTAGAGCCCTCTAGGCTCCATCCACATGATCAGGAGCACTCTCTCTTTTTTAGGGAGGACAGCGTGGATATAGGAAGAGGGGAGATGGATGCATGGGAGGGAGACAGGAAAGAAACCAAAAATAGACCAAGCATCCAGACCATACCTCATCATCCAAGCACTTCCAAAACATTCTATGAGAACAACTCTCCTTCCCCTCGTCAAGCCTGGGGAGGGGAGGCACCAGGAAGTGAAAGCACTGACCTGGGAGCCCCTTCAATGACTCTTATAGGGGATTCAAGTGCCCCCACCATCCCGCTGGCCTCACTTTCTGTGGAGATGGCAGGCAGCTCCCGCTAAAAGTGTAGGCAGCCAGCCGCACAGTTACACAGGCCAGGGCAGAAGCTCAGAGCTGCAGAAAGACAAAATCTTGTCCGAAGAAGTAAAAGAGTCACCTGGTCCAGGAACTCAAATTCAAGTGTCTACAGAGAGCAGGTGGGGAAGCCTGGACAGGACTCAGGCGACCTGAGATGAGGGTCCATTCACAGCAGAGAGCAGCTCCTCAGCCCAACCAGCTGATGTCATGAAAGAAACTGAGTCATGTCTGAAGAGAAGCTGGAAAGGCAGATTTTTATGTGGCGATTAAGCCAAATTTTAAATTAACACTGTGCAGGCCAAACAAAATACATCTTTGGGTTCAGCTCAGCCTGTGCTCCTCTGATCTAGACAGTAACTTCGTGCCAGACTGCAGAACAAGAGTGGATTGGGAGGCATGGGCTTAAAGCCTGTGTGTGGTGGGGGGCCATTTATGTAAGGGACACATAGACTGTTTAAATGGGGGGGGGGATGTCCTAGGTATATACGCAGGGCCATTTATATACATGTGCAATGAGGATGTGAGCATTTTTATTATTCTTAATCCCTGTTTTCTCACTTCCCTCCTTCCCTGTTTCTCCCCCAGAGGTGGAGGAAAAAAGCCTCTTTCATCCAGCATTCTGTCAGTGGCCTCTGCCTGGAGGCCAAGCCCGAGCAGCTCGTGGCCAGCAAGTGCCAGGCTGACGCCCCAGCCCAGCAGTGGCAGCTGTTGCCGCACACATGACGGTAGCCCAGGACCTCCTGCACCTTTTGCATGAGACTTTGGGACTGGAGGGGTTAGGGTGGGGGCGTGTAAAGCGGGTGTTTCCATCTCCTCACATTTCTGCCAGAATCATCAGCAAACACCCCTGCCATGAGACACCATTCTCCAAAGCTTGTACAGGGAGGGCACCGGGCGGGGTAGGGAGTGTGCCCCGATGCCCTGGCTGCTGACCCGCTCTCACCCCGGGAGAGAAGAAGGTCAGGATGCTGGACCGCCACTGGGCAGAGTCTGGGCGGGTGCCCTCACCCTTTGCCCCATCTCTTCTCCTTCCTAGGGGCCTGGACAGTGGTTTGGGTGCCCTCCCCTTGCTGGCTGGGGAGAGCGAGGACAGAGCCCACACAGGGTCCCCACTGTGTCACAGGATCTGCTTGTGGGATCAGGCATAAGAAGAGAACGTAGGTGGCGTGGATGGGGAGACTGAGTCTGGGAGGAGAGGGCAGTCTTCAGGGAAGGTGGAGAACCAGAAGGAAGTGAGAAGCATGGTGGCCTGTCCCAGGAGGTGCTGGGTTGGGCGTGGGATAGATGGGGTCCAGGGCAAAGCCTGGGTGACTGGCAGAAGGATGTGGATGGAAAAGCAGTGCAGCACCCAAAGAGCGGGTCTCTTCCTAGGGACGCAGTCCTCCCATGCTGCACACCCCCAGGACACTGTGCCTCCAGCCCTGTGCCCTGGCCCCCACATTCTTAGCAAGAGGCTGCATAGTGATCTTCAGGGGCAGCCCTGGGACACAGATTACTAATCAAACCCCACTTCTGTTTGGCCAGGTGTCAGGACAAGACCTCTCCCTTGGGCCTTAATGACCTGCTGGTGCCCTGGGCCCCTGCCTGGGCCCACCACGAGGGCCTGTAGGACAGGCAGCCACATGCACCACTAAGCAGTCCCATACTCATTCATAGTTTTTGACACCTGCCTTCTCAAAAGCTTCTGCCTCTGTAAATACAGCATTATGGAATGGGGTGGCCCGTAAGCACAGGACCTCTTTTCCGGAGCATTGACATTTTCTACGTCACTAGGGAATGAATCAGCCAGGCTAAACCTTATCCTCTCCCCACCCCAATCCCGGAGGGAGACCCTTAAAGGTCAGTCACTGCACTGGGCAGGAGGCTGGCTGGTGGCTCTTGATTGTGCGGAGAGGTACCAGTTACTTCTCACAGCCACTGGGCCTCCCCAGACCCTATGGCCTAGTCTTGGAACCACTTCTGTTATCCCCTGGGTTCCTCTTCTCCTACCCCACTAGCTCAGGCATTGTGATCTTGGGCAAAAGATTGGTGGTACCAGGTCCCCTAGGGGGAACCCTTCCCAAAGCAAACCAACCTGAGACCTCTTGGGAGTTCATGGATTCCAGAGGGCCTAGGAATCTCCTGAAATTGTCCCACAAATAGTGCATGTGTGTGCATATATGCGTTTTCCTGGGGAGAAGGCCCATGGACTTCCCCAGATTCTTACAGAGGTCCTTGATCCCCAAAGGGTCTGAGCCTCTGCTCTGGATTGGAGCTACTATCCACCAAGTTGCCCTGCCCATCTCCCTCCCTGGTGTGCCTACACTGCTGTCGCTTGCTCCCTCCATGCAGCCCATGGGGCCGGAAGCCAAGGGTCCCTGGTCTGCAGCACCGCCCTGAAGGGTTCTCCGTGGTTTCCTCACCTCCCGCTCTCACTGGTGTCCCCTCAGCAGTGCTCCTGTGCCCCAGCATGCGCCCTGTGCGCTCACAGCACGGGGGCCACACTTCTCCCGTCCTCTATTGTAATGTCTCATACACCGCTAGTTCTGTGGTGTGTGTCCACCGGGCGAGCAGCGAGTACCTTTGGGGTAGGGATGGGGAACAAGGGCTTCTCCTGAATATGAAGCCTGTTGCTCAGAGAGCCTTAAGGAGGCCCCTTCCCTGTAGTCAGACCAGGCTCACCACTTGGCAGTCACCATTTGTGGGACACAGCCCTATTCTGGTTTTGCTTTTCCTCTTCTTGACCAAAGCATGTGCCAGTAGCTGTCCTTGAGAATCTCGTCTTTATGAACACACACCTGGAATAAAACCACTTCTCACACATACACGTGCACCAGCGCCTTCCTTTCTGAATCCAGACCAACCCTTCAGCTCCAACCCCTCTGCCTCTGACGGAAGTTGGGGCCTCTGTTCTGTGAAAGTGAAACTGAATGTGCTCGAGTGAAACTGAATGTGCTCCTGCACCTCTTGCTCCTTGGCCTGTGTGCCTTGTGGTGCCCTAAGGACTCCTGGGCGTCAGGCTGGCTGCTCTGGGGGGAGCCAGCAGGTGGCCCTGCTTCTGGGCCAGGCTCCTGTGACCTCATTGAGGAACACTACTTGGGGCTTCGAAATGGAAACCAAGGAGCTTCTCCAAATGCCTTTTGTCAAGCCTCTCTCTCTTTCCCTGAGTGCCAGCCACAGCTCCTCTGAATTGCCCTTCGCCTCCACCGCACAAGAAGGCCATGGTAAAAATGCAGGCGGGGCCATCTTCCTGGATAGAAACAGTAAAAATAATTCCAAGAAGTACCCCACCAACCTCGCCTTGTTTGACGGGGGTAGCAGATGCACTGCCTCGTGTTTCCATAGAAACCAATGGAAAGCCCTGCCATTTTTGTGATCAGAAGCTGAACCGATCCAGGTAGAAATAAATGCTTTGGTGCACATACGAACTGTAGTGAGCAAGCCAGTGAGAGACTAAACCTCTCCTGAATGTAGCCGCTTTAGTCCCTGTTCCCACCTCATCTCAGGGCTCATCTGGACTCCCCAGAACTAATGATCATCAGGCCTGAGGGGCCTGGAGCAGGGTGCTGGCTGCTGACAGTTCCAAGCACACGGCATAACTGGAAGCCCAGCTTGGGCTGAGCTTGGCAGAGGGGACAATTTACTACAAGTCACTCTGGCTGCAGTCACTGTCCATTGTCCATCCCTCCCTGAGGAGCACAGCCCACTGCCCACCGCCTCCTTGGGCCTCTCCTCTGGCCAGGTCGGGCCAGCTTTCCACTTTTTGTCTGTTTTCACTACTGCCTGAAAGGGCTCTGGTGCTGCTCTTGCTGACGCATACATGTGCCCTCCCCCAAAGCTACCTCTCACCTGACCAGGCAGGGGCACAGTGGATAGAGTGTGGACATGGGACACTGAGGTCCAGGTTCGAAACCCCAGGATGACCAGCTTGAGCATGGGGATCATAGACATGACCCTGTGGTCGCTGGCTTGAGCCCAGAGGTCACTAGTGTCCCAGTAGAGCCTGAGATCTATATTGATCAGGCGTCCCCAATTCGGCTTTCCCGCACAGCGGGACACTCCTGCTTAACAGCAGGGCTGGCAACCTCTTTGAGACTACTCTCGAGGTGGCTATGAGGATGCTACTTACCAGTGCCAACACTAACTGCCACCAGAGGAAAGACATGACCAACACACATTAGTTGCAAGAATCACACAGGCAGTTTATTACGCACAGATCCTATGATGTGCCTGGGTACAACTCAATGGAGCCCCGTGGGTGGGTTCCTCTCAGTTGTCCTTGGTCAGAGTGGCGTGGAGACAGTCCATGTTCAACGTTGGAGTCGGTCTGGATGACTGAGTGTAGCTGGGGCCCCCTCAGCTTAAGTACCTTTTCTGTTCTAGCCTTCTAACAGGTGTTAATCTACGGGATTATCACATCAAACCACCTTTTTGGAAGTTCCTAGCAGGGAGCCCTTTTTATGTTAATCTACCAAAATGTCACATCAAGCCATTTTTAAGGTGCTCCTAGGGAAGCTTCTTGTTTATGTTAGCCTACAGAGTTGTTACATCAAGCCACTTCTTATCTATATATAACTTCACACACACACTAACTGGGCCCTGCGCGAAAAGCAGTCTGCCTATCATATCTATACACACTAGATTAATTCCAGTCCTGACATCATAGTCTTATTCACTTGCCTTAATGGCTTTTAATATTATATCCTAACTTATTTCTATATATCTTCCATATTTTTCTATATATTTAATTACTATAACATTATATTACTGTAGCTCAAGCCAGAATGGCTTGAGTCCAAGGTTGCTGGCTTGAGCAAGGGGTCACTGACTCAACTGGAGCATCCTCCCTCACCACCACCACCACCCCGCCCCCGGTCAAGGTACGTATGAGAAAGCAATCAATGAACCACTAAAGTGTCACAACTATGAGTTGATGCTTCTCATCTCTCTCCCTTCCTTTCTGTTTCTCTTAAAGAAAAAAAAACTACTTCTCTAGGCCCATTTTCTCTCCCAGCCCTACCCACCCTTTTATCCCCGCCCCCTGGAAACTTAGGCTGTTAGCCTTAAGCCAAGTCCTGGAAGAATCAGCAAACGCCCTTGGACTGGCCAGTAACAATGGGCCTTACATAACCCAACAGAAGAGTGGGCTTCCCAGAGCTCCCTGGGGGTCAGGAAGGCAGGGCCAACTTGTATGGGGCCAACCTCCCATTAGTCCAGCAGCAGGGGCTCCCTCCATCCCTGGGCCTCTGTGACTTGGCTTTGGTTTTCACAAAGGCACTTCCCTGTGCCCCTCAGCCTCCCCAGGTGCGACTGGTAAAAATAACCCTGGCAACATTACTGTCCTTGGAGAGGTCTGGCACTCCCAGACCTGTGGAGTATCTTCCAGCACTGACCGGGGTGTGGTCCTCTCCCCTCAGGCATACAGGAAAGGAAATCTGGAAGGGAAAGGCTGGACTTGATAATGTCCACAGCTTCATTTCTGACAATGTTCTCAACGTCTGTGGTATTTCTGTGTGTCCCCTGTGATGCTCTGAGTTAGTGTCCCCCAGAAGAAAGGAGGGGGATCCAGGCAACTTCTCCCATCATGAGGTCTTTGCTGCCAGGCACTTAGCAAAGATCTGAGGCAGAACAGGAAGGGGTCTTCTCCCCTCCAAGGCCAGGGGAGAGGACCCCTCCCTGGGCATCCCAGATGGATGGGCCCCAGAGCCCCCTGAGGACAGCCCTGTGCTGTGGAATTCAACCCCATGGAAGAGGGACTCCAGAGGCCTGACCAGCGGGGTTCATCCCACTCTGCCACTTTCTAGCTGTGTGCCCTTGAATAAGTTATTTCATTTCTCAGCCTTGGTTTTCTCACCTGTAAGATGGGGGTATGTAAGGCCAGTGGCCACTGCCATGGCCATGCAGATTCGCAATGGATTCGGGCAGACGGTAAAGGAACTGTGGAGCCAGAAAATGGTGGGCCATTCCGTTTATTAAAGTCTCGTAAAGACGGATGAGCAAACAGGCAGGGAAGACCACTTCCCTTTCTCTCAGGGCTCCCAAGCCCCTAAGCATTTCGGACTCACCGGACTCAGGCTCCCATCAGCCTCTGCACTCCCCAGCCAAACAGGCTGAGCCCCAAATACCCCTTCTCCGGCAAACAGTCGCCAGTCCCCATGGAGGCAGGCAATCTGCAATTTGCAATCTGCTGCCCTGAGTGCATGCACCTGCAGCCTTCCACAGACCACACACATGCTGCTGCCCCGTGCCAATGCAAAATATAAGTGAGCAAACCTAACTCACTGGTTTCACATCTGAAACACATTGGTTTGCCCAACAGGGTACTCAGCTTCAGAGGGTTTTTGTGAGGACTGATTTGTTAATGACTGGAAAGTACCCAACCCTTTCTGTGTCTAAAACAGTGATGGGCCTGACCAGGCGGTGGCACAGTGGATAGAGCATCAGACTGGGATGCGGAGAATCCAGGTTCGAGACCCCGAGGTCACCAGCTTGAGCGCAGGCCCCTCTGGCTTGAGCAAAAGCTCGCCAGCTTGGACCCAAGGTCGCTGACTCGAGCAAGGGGTTGCTTGGTCTGCTGAAGGACCGCAGTCAAGGCACATGTGAGAAAGCAATCAATGTACAACTAAGGTGTCAAAACGAAGAACTGATGACTGATGCTTCTCATCTCTCTCCGTTCCTGTCTGTCTGTCCCTATCTATCCCCCCCCCTCTGTCCCTGTAAAACAAACAAACAAAAAGCAGTGATGGGCAATCTTTTGAGCTTGGTGTATCAAAATTCACCAAAAAACTGAGCATAACTCGGGTGGTGTGTCGCTTCAAGAGAAAAACCATAATTTCGCGATATTTATAGTTTAAATAACAAAAATGTTTTGGCCTTCAGTCCTCTGGCACAGAGTGTCTACACTACAGCAAATGTTTTATCCTCGGCTACTGCAACTGGCCATTCAGGAGCCGAGGATGAAACGTCCTTCTCAGCATGCGGCCCCATACTTCTCTGGTATGGGGCCGCATGTCATCAAAAATGGCTACGTGTGTCAGTGCTGACTCGCGTGTCATAGGTTCACCATCACGGGTCTAAAACAACTGTCATTACTATTGTTTTTGCTTTAGATGAGAAGGGAGATAGGCAGACTCCCGCATGCACCCCTACCAGGATCCACCCCACAACCCTGTCCGGGGCCAACGCTCAAGTACCAAGCTATTTTTAGTGCCTGAGGCTGATGCTTAAACCACCGAGCTATCAGTGCCTGAGGCTACACTCAAATCAACTGAACCATTGGCTGCAGGAAGGGGAGAGAGAAAAGGGAGAGGGAAGGGGAGAGAAGCAGATGGTCACTTCTTGTGTGTGCACCAGGTATCGAATCTGGGAAGTCCATACAATGGGCTGACGCTCTATCCACCGAGCCACTGGCCAGGGCCTGTCATTGCTATTGTTAATGAACGTTTTCTGAATGCTGTTCCATCCTAGGCACTTTGCTAGGGGCGGTGACACAAATGTAAACAGATTTTGTTCTTGCCCTCAGAACTAATGTTCTAGCAGGGGAGATGAACAAATGAGCAGGCAAACATAATACCATATAATAGAAGCTACAGGAAGGCAGGAGCTGTGGAAGCAACAAGGTGGGGCCTTTCTCCGTAGCCTGGGGGCTACATGATGGTCTGGCTGGGTAAAAGGTGGGCCAGATGAGGATGGCTGAGGTCAAAGGGTTGTACTAGCCCAGCTGGCAGCTCAGCAGCCAGTGCTGAGTGGCTTTGCCTTCACACCCCAGCACATGCAGCACCGTGCTGATGTGGACAAGTCTGTAACCATAGACGAATTCTCAGTTAGTTATGGGAGCCATTTAAACCCAAACAGACAGTGCTTTATGCTTCTTGAGCCAGAGACCATTGCCTCCAGGGCCCAGTTTGCTTTGTTTGGAGAGGACAAAAGACAGGGTGGGGCTACATGGCCTGGAAAATTCAGTGATTCTGATGTAGGGAGAATGAATACAAAGGACCAGGCAGTGTTCCAGAAAGACTTGTTCTCTCCTTCCTCCCGGCTCAAGTTATCTCTGACCCCCTCAAATTATTGCAAACTAGCCTTGCCTTTCAACAACTTGCCTTTCAAAGAAGTAAAGAAGTGTCTCTAACGGTACACCCAGACAACCTGCCAGGGTCTGGGTCTGGCCGCTGAGTTTCTGTATGTGTCATTAGTGGCCTGGGTGATTCAGTGTACACCGAGTCTGCATCCTTCTGAAGCAGAAGAGACAGGAAGCCATGCAGGGAAGAGTCAGGATGGGCCCAGGCTCTGGACTGAGTATGGGGGCACTCGACTTCACTGCAAGAAGAAGCCGAGGGAGAAGGAAGACCACCGCGTGCTCCTCATTACTGGTACCCTGGGAACCAGATGAATGTGGAGGCAAATCCAGAAGCCAGAGGTCTGACCCAGAACCAGCACCTGAAGAGAGCAGTGACAGAGATACTCCCCCAGTTAGGGGAAATTTCCCCAGTTGGACAGGAAATCAGGGCTGGCAATGGAGTCTGGAGCTTTGGGTCCAGAACCAGGAGGGAAGAATCTCTAGAGGTGGCTGCTGAGAGCCTCCCTAAAAGGGCATCAGGGTTAGAGGCAGCTCCCCACCGGGCGGGTGGCTCACTGAAATGTGGAGACCCGCAGGCCCCACAGACTCGGGCAGCTGCCGTTTCTCTGTTCATGGTGGAAAGAGAGGGCTGCCTTTGCTCCGGGATGATGCTGATCTCAAAAGCCCTGTTCTCCATGGTGGGAGAGTGAGGACTGTTAAAAGTCAATTCAGATCACAGTAAGTGGTTGGAGGTAGCAGACTGGGATGGGGGCTTTTGCGTGAGTTACTGCCACTCCGTGCTCACACCCTGCAGACCTTCCCTATCGTTCTGATGGATGCTGGGAAGGTTAGTAGGCTCTGGGCAGTGGTTGGAGGTTCTCCAGGATGCATCATGCATCTTACACGCATCACTATGAACACATCAAACCCATAATGATGTGTTGAGCACCTTCCACACAGGGGACATGAAATGGGCTCAGAAGAACCCTGTTAACCACCAGTGGTCAGGGCCACACATCTTGACACCAGGCAGCTGGGCCAGCCAGGCTGCCCTGTGTCCTGTTTCTGGTGGTTGTTTTCTGCCTTCTTTTGTTTGTGCTTTTGCTGTTCCTTCTGCCCCCTATTTTGTCATCTTCATGGGTTGAATGCTACCCAGTTTTTCAAACAAATGCTGCTTCCATAAAGGCATCTTCCTAGATCTCCCTCCTGTTTGAAGGCATCTCTCCAGATTATTTCTTCAACATCATTAGTGTTCCTCTCCAGCCGCTGTCAACACCTTCCTCTTTATGCAGTGATGTGGACTTGTCTTCTCCAGTCCTTATTTTCCTTCTCTTTCCTATTGGACTGTGGCTCCTTGCTAACATGACCTGTTTGCTCCAGCTTTATACTTCCCACAGCCATAGCACACAACTTGGTTCTCAAGACTGCCAGTAATTGTTGGCTTGATGAGTGAAATAAAAGATTCTAGCTGGGAGAGAGAGAATGAGAGAGAGGTAAAGCATTTAGTAATTAGTGCATTGCATTTAGAAAACACTCAATTCACGTTAGTTCATTTTTCCACTCCTCCTTAAAAATTAGTGTCTTCATAGGCCCATCCTTCCTGCTTATCTGTTGTCTCTGAGCCCTCAGAAACCATGCATTGGTGATGCTAAGGGCTGATGTAGATTGAACATTTATTTCCTGGGTACCCAGAACTTGATGCCGCGTGCATTCTCTCATTGCCTCCAACACCTCCCATGAGGAAGGTTCTGGCATACGCACTTTATGGAAGAGGGAGTGGGAAGAAGAAAATTGCTCAAGGACAAATAGCAATATTTCTACTCAGTCCCCCAGAAATGTAGGTCTCAAATTGCAGTCCCAGGAGCAGCAGCAGCACTATTCTTGGGAACTTAGTAAAACTGCAAACTCTTGGGCCCCACCCAGATCAATTGACTTGGAGACTCTGGGGATGTGGTTTAGCCATCTGAGTTAAAAAGCCCCCAGGGGATTCTGATGCACACTCAAGTTTGAGAGCCACTGGTTAGTGACTGAGATGGGTCCTGATCCCCTGACTGGAGGGCATGGGTTACTCCCAGCACAGAAGGCTCAGAGCAAAGGCAGTGTGCTGAGGCCATGCCTCCGCTGAGCAGGCTGCCTTCATGCTCTGCGCTGTGCTGGATCTCTCCGGGATTGCGGAGAGTAGGTACGAGGCTGGGCTGAGGTTTGCCGCTGAGCCAGATGCCACATGTCAGCCTTGCTTTGTGTGATTTATGAGTTTTTTTCCCAACACCAGCCACGAATGGCTGACTTCATTATAGAAAAGCTTCCACTCCAGAAGATTCATTAATCAAGGAATCACACTCCCCTCCAGCTTTCAGAATGGGCATCCGTTACTGTGCGTTACGTCGCTCACTCCTTTCTGTGGATCATCCAGCTGATGACATTCATAGCCAGCACTATCAGTGGTTCACCAATCACTGGGGATCACATGTGTTAGCTTCTTTAATCCTTACAACAACTCTATCAGGTATTTTCATGGCCATCCCATTCACAAACCAGGAAACTGAAACCCCTGATTGGTTAACACTTGTGCCCAACATTACCAGACTAGTCTGGGGTAGAGCCAGGATTTCAAATCATGACTGACATGGAGTCCATGCCCTTTCTTGCCCTTCACTGCCTTTGGCACGTTAGTTTGTCTCCTCACTCCAACCCTGACACTGTTGTATTATTTCCCCACCTTGCACTTAAGGAAATGGGGTCCCACGCAGAACTCTTGGAGCCCCAGGCTTGTCTTCTTAATACCCCACATCCTTTCATGAGTGATTTTTTTTAAAGACTATTTATTCATTTTAGAGAGGAGAGAGAGAGAAAAAGGAGGAGCAGGAAGCATCAACTCCCATATGTACCTTGACGAAGCAAGCCCGGGTTTTTTATTTTTTAATTTTATTTATTCATTTTAGAGAAATAGGGGGAGGGAGAGGGAGAGAGAGAGAGAAAGAGAGAGAGAGAGAAGGTGAGGAGGAGCAGGAAGCATCAACTCCCATATGTGCCTTGACCAGGCAAGCCCTGGGCATTGAACCTGCAACCTCAGCATTCCAAATCAACACTTTATCCACTGCGCCACCACAGGTCAGACTCATGAGTGATTCTTAGAAGGCTTAGAGCAGGGGTCCCCAAACTATGGCCCGTGGCCCCCTGAGGCCATTTATCCGGCTCCGCCGCACTTCCGGAAGGGGCACCTCTTTCATTGGTGGTCAGTGAGAGGAGCACAGGATGCATCCGCACCCATAGTTCCCATTGAAATACTGGTCAGTTTGTTGATTTAAATTTACTTGTTCTTTATTTTAAATACTGTATTTGTTCCTGTTTTGTTTTTTTTACTTTAAAATAAGATATGTGCAGTGTACATAGGGATTTGTTCATAGTTTTTTGTATAGTTCAGCCCTCCAACGGTCTGAGGGACAGTGAACTGGCCCCCTGTGTAAAAAGTTTGGGGACCCCTGGCTTAGAGGATGGGTGGACCAGGGTTGGCCCTACCGATATAGAAATAGGCTGAGAGGCCGATACATTCAAAGTCACAGAGCAGTAACTCGGGAGTGCCAGGACTTGGCAGAACCCAAAACAGGACACCGTGGGTGACAGATCAGTTGCTGATGACTCTGCCTGGTGCCAGGTGTTTTCATCAGAGCTCAGGAATGTGAGCCCCCCTGAATGATCTCGCCTAACGGCTGAGGCTGCTTTGCTCCAATGTCTGCTTTCTCACACATCCTAGCCAGGAATCTTGTTTCCAAATGTCTTCCTGGCATTGTTCCTCTATTCTGTGGTTTTTCCTCAGGTGCTAGCTTTGTGCTGGTTCAGGTGGAATCTCCTTTTGCACACCTGCCACTGTGCTCTGTCAGCCTGAGACGGGGACTTGAGGGTGCTTAGTGGATCCTGATGGGTGCACTCCGTTTTCACTGGGCACCGGGGACTTTGCAGGCTCATCAAGCAGCTGAACTTACATATTTTAAATTTATTATAACCAAATGTGCCATCCCAGCTATTTCTTGGCTGCGACAACAGGGAAGGAGGGCTCTGGTCTTGTAGTGAGGGAAAGTTGCTCCCAGCCAGCCCTTTATGAGCAGGGTGACCTTCAGCAAGTCAGTTAGGCTTTGAGTCTCAGTGTCCACAACTGTAAAATGGGAGTGATGTGGGGGGAGATCAAATGAGAAAATACTGTGGTCGGACATATGAACTGGGAAGCTTATGCAGGGGTCTGGGAACATTAGAGAATATTTCTCTGACCCCGGGGCAGGCCAGAGCTGTAGACCCAAGGTGGGGGGTGGGGGTTGTTCCAGCTGCTAAGGACATTGTCCAGTCACCAGGGCAAGGCCTTACAGCTCAGACATGGGGGCCTGAGGGCGTGGGAAGCCAACCAGAAAAAGAGGAGGTGGGGAGTCAGGGCATCCACTTGGTCCTGAGTTGGAGATGGCTGATCAGACTATGAAAACTTTGGTGGCACTTGCTTTATTTAACCTTTGAGAAACAAGGAAAATAGATTCAGCTGGGGCCTTTTTATTATTATTTTTTTTAATTTATTGGTTTGAGAGAGTGAGGAAGGGAGAGAGAGAGAGAAAAGGAGAGAGGAAGATAGAGAGAGAAACATTGATCTGTTCCTGTGTGTACCCTGACTGGGGATTGAACCCACAACCTTTGTGCATTGGGACGACACTCTAACCAACCAAGCTCTCCAGCCAAGGCACAGCTGGGCTCTTGATGTTCTGATAAGGCTTTGGAAATCTTCAGGCTACCAGGGAGGGCTAGGATGAGGGCCAGGAGGAGGCAGAGTTATGAGGCAGGCAGAACGGTTTCTTCTGGGGTCATTGGAGCAGACTGCCCCTCTCATCCGCACCCCTTGTCTAACATGGATTAGGGCTCTCTGGGCCTGCCCCACAGAATAGAGGAAATGGGGGCTGTGCTGGTGCCCTACGCAGGTGGTCTCTGTCTGTGGAGGCCACACAGGACATGGCCTTGCTGCTCAGCAGAGCATCCTCTGAGGGAGGATGACAAAGCCACATTGTTGAAAGGCCCCCACAGATATTTACCAATGACACAGGAACCATGGTCGGGACGCTGCTTCCCAGCCCAGAACCCACTCGGCTGGGTGAGGGAGAAAGAGCAGGGTTGTGCAGCCAAACCCAGAGCGGAAGCCTGGCTGTTCCTCTCGCTAGCTGGCAACGTGCTTGGTCACTTGACCTTTCTGAGCCTTGGTCCCCTCCCCAGTGAAATTGGATACTACTCCCTACTCCTTAGGGATGTTGTGAGGTTTGAATGAGGTGACATTTGTAAAGGGGCTGAATAAAGAAAAGGAGACATGGTACCCAAAGGAATGCCCAAATCTTTGAGGAGGTAGGTATTTGTCTTGTTCGCAGCTAGAGCACTAGAGCTTGACACAGAGGATGTGGTCAACAACTACTCTTGAATGAATGAGTGAGTGAATGAATGAATGTAGCTGGTGTGAGGCAAAAGAGCCTCTCTGGGAAGAGGCTCCAACCCCAGCCCAGGGTCCCCAGGACTCCAAAAGTGGGCATGTGTTCAAGGCAGGTTGTAAGGCCGGTGGTTGTGGCCATGCAGGTACACACTGGATTCGGGCAGACGGTAAAGGAACTGTGGGGCTGGAAAATGGTGGGCCATTCCATTTATTAGAGTCTGGCAACAAAGGACGAGCAGGCAGGCAGGGCAAACTGCTTCTCCATCTCTCTCAGCGCTCACAAGCAAAACAGGCCGGGGGAAAACCCCTCTCAGGCAAACAATGGCCCCTCCCAAAGGCAGCAGGCAACCTGCAATCTACAACACAGACTAGACACACATGGTGCTGCCCCGAGCTCATGCACCAATCAGGCAAAGTACAAGTGAGCAAGCCTAATATGCTTGTTTGCCCAACACAGGTGCATACCAGTCTCATTAACTTTGCAGACAGAGAAGCCCTGTCAGGCATGGGGCTGAGAGCTGGACAAATGGATATAATTCATGGGCAAGAATTACAATCTCAAGCTTCACTGAGGTGCCCTGCCTCCATCTCTAGCCACTGGGTGAGGGGCCTTCCTATGGGCTCCTGGGTGTCCATACTTCCCCTCCTTTACTTGGAATCAAGGTCCCATTAGACTGCAAACTGCATGAAAAAAGGACTTGTCCACATCAACCACTACAGGGCCTGGAGCACGATAAGCACTCAGTAAGTGTGTGGTGAGTGAATGAATGAGTGAAGCGAAACCGCTGTTCTCCCCGGTTCTGAATCTGGTCACGGGACGCAGGGTTTGGAAATCATGTCAGTTTGTTCTGAGTTTCTCTTCTAATCTGGTACTGACTTGGGTTTTCCAGGAATCAGGTGAGGTTTGACCAGTGGAAATGCCTTTTCCTTAGGCACAGAAGGCCCAGTATTTGCAGGCCAATGCCCAGTCAGTGCCTGATTAAACAGACAATGTGAAAACAATCACTCAGCAGAGATGATGCAGCCACTACAGATGGGGTTGCACCTACCTAGAGAGGAAACTGCTTCCATACTAATGAAGTCGTTAAATTTAGGTGGCAGTGAAAACTACAGCGTTGGGATTATCTGCGGTTTTAAACTGGCTGCATAGAGAAAATGACGAAGGCTTCTCTGTGCTCCAAGCCCTGGCCTTGAAGTTTTTGCCTAGGACCCTGTCTCTGCTCAGAATAGAAATCTTTAGTTTATTTGCATACAAATTGTGAACATCTACAAAGTCTTCAGCTCAAGCAATTTTCAAGTAAAATGTTATTCCCTGAAAGCTGTAATTCCTTGTTTCTTCTCATCTAGCCACCACTAAGGCTGACCCAGATTCACCAGGGAGTATCTATGGGAGAGTGGGAGGAGCCAAAGAAGGGAGAGCAAAGGAGGGGAGTCAGTAGCTGGGCGATTGCACCTGCTCTTCAGGACACCCAGAACCTGACCTAGATATTTTAAGTATTATTTTATTTAATTCTGAAGCTAACTCTGTGGGATCAGCACTATCACTATCTCCATCTGTAAAGAGGAAATCAAGGTTAGGAGATGTTATGTGACTTGTTCAAGGTCACATCAGGCAGAGCCTAAACTCCAAGGGTGTCTGGTTCCCAGTATATTCTTTTGAGTTTTTTTCCTGCAAAAAAGTTTCCATTTGGTCCAATGCACGGCAGAGGGCTCCAGGGTGGTTAAAAGGCTGCCTAGGGGTTGCAGGGAGAAGCTCAGGCAGAAGCCAGATACCAGGGGAGGCAGAGGAGCCCCTCAAAGTCCTCTGGGCGCACAAGGGTCCAGCCGTTCTTGAGGGTGAGCCCTTTGAGGACGAGACAGTCACCCAGCCCAGCCTGGGGGCCGCCAGCCTGCAGAGGTTAGCCAGGTGTTGCCCACCTTCTCGATGAGTTGCACCTGCTCACCCAGGAAGTGCTTCTCCCAGAAGTCACAGAGCTGGGAGTCCGTGCGTGTAGGAGCCAGGGCACGCGGACCCACAGGGCCTGGCTCAGGTTCTACTCCACCACGGCGCTTCCGTGGCGCCCTGCATTTCACCGTGCTCTCTCAGGAAGGCTCTGCATGCCCGGGAATAGACACGGCCTCTGTGCTCATCCTGCATCTCTGAGAGCCAGCGGGTTCCCTCGTGCTTCTCCCCAGACAACTCGGCCAACACGCAGAGGAGCGGCCACGCCCTCCAAACTGCACTGCTGCTGCCCAAATAGAAGCCAGAGAGAGGTAGGTGTAGGAGCCCCCAGAGGCAGGCTGACCGGTTGACAGTGGACTCCACCTCGGTGGAATAATTCTGATGAATCTGAGAGCTCATGATTACTGTGCTTGACAATTAGGAGTTAAGCTAAGAAAACAGCATTGGCTGGTCTCCAAGGCTGAGGGTGGTCGAGGAGGTTCTGAAGGTGCTGGCTGGAGAAGAGGTTGGAGGGTGGCCGGAGGCGGGAAGAAGGGGCCTCCCTGGGTCTGTTCTGTCCAAACACTGTTGAAACAATAAACAGATCTGGGAAACTATGGTCCTGTCACAGAATTATATTTTTAAACTATACTATCTCTGTAAACCACTTACTCTTTTTTTTTTTTTAAGTTTTTTTTATTTTTATTTTATTCACTTTAGAGAGGAGACACAGAGTGAGAGAGAGAGAGAAAGAGAGAAAGGGGGGAGGAGCTGGAAGCATCAACTCCCATATGTGCCTTGACCAGACCAGTGCAGGGTTTTGAACTGGCGACCTCAGTGTTCCCAGGTCGACGCTTTATCCACTGCGCCACCACAGGTCAGGCAAAACCACTTATTTTTTACATAGCTTTAAACATATAAGGCAGCCTGTTAAATTATAAACAGTAGTGTATAGGGGCTATTACTTGTTCCTAAACTGTTTTCAAAGCTAAATGTGCTAAGGAGGTTTTTGGAGTTGTCAGGATAGGGTTGACTACATACTTTGTGGGGTTTAACGCAAAATAAAATTAATTCATAAACTACTAAGAATTTCAAAAATGACGATTGCTGTGTAGGACCCTTCTAAGCACAGGGCCCTGTACAACTTCAGTCTGCAGGCCCATGAAGTTGCCTGAGTCGGGATCCTCTGGAAACATGTCCATTTCGTCTGGGCACCTGGCATTGGGTGTGGCACATGATAGACATTACAAACCAATTGGCTAGTCTGGCCTGTGGTGGCACAGTGGATAAAGCATCAACCTAGAATGCTGAGGTCACCAGTTTGAAAACTTTGGCTTGCCTGGCCAAGGCACATTTGGGAGTTGATTCCTCCTCCTCCCTGACTTCTCTCTCCCTATCTCTCAAATAAACAAAATCTTTAGAGAAATAAAAAAACAACTATTGGCTAATTGAATGAACCAGTGCACTAAGTATTCATCTACTACTACAGTGTTCTAGGCACAGGGGATATAGCAATAAGCAACACATGCAAGGTCATGCCCCCACGGAGCATGCGTTCTGGAGGGATGGAAAAACACAGGGGCACTACTACTAGGTGGTGGGGATCACTGGGAGTCATCCTAGAGGCTTCCCACCATACAGACCCCTCCTCTTCCTTAGGTTAGGTGACCCAAGGAAACATTTTCAACTAGAACATTTCTTTAGGATTTGTGAACTTCAGCTAGAAATAAGTAATCTTTCTAAAATGGTGAAGCTTGTAGATTCCATGAACAGCCATGTTCCCCACTGAGCGGAAGCAGTGATCCACGGGAAGACTGACGCTGACACATAAAGGGAGGCAGAGACCAGAAATGGTAGGCATTCCTGACTGCCCATATTTCTGCCTCCATTTGACCTTGAGATTCACCCGTGCTCTGGCCATTCCTATAGTTTATTATGCAAGTCAATAAACTACACCACCTCTATTGTTGCGTAGCTAATTCAAGGTAGGTTTCTGTCCCTTGCAACAAGAGAATGATAACTGGCTAACTGATCTAGAGTCTTACCCTGAGGCAGGCCAGTCAGGAAACTAGTACAATAATTCAGGTGAGAAGTAGCTAATGAGGACTTAAACTAAGGCACTGTGAATGATGATTAGGACCCAAACTGGAGAATATATAAGAACTGAAGGCAGCCTAACCAGGCGGTGGTACAGTGAATAAAGCATTGGCCTGGGGTGCAGATGAACCCAGGTTCGAAACCCCAAGGTCGCCAGCTTGAGTGTGGGATCATAGACATGACCCCATGGTTGCTGGCTTAAAGGGGTCACTTGCACTGCTGTAGCCCCCACCCATTAAGGCACATATGAGAAAGCAATCAATGAACAACTAGATGCAACAAAAAATTGATGCTTCTCATCTTTCTCCCTTCCTGTCTGTCTGTCCCTCTCTGTCTCTTGCTTAAAAAAAAAACAAAAACAAAAAACTGAAGGCAGGGATCATGTAGGGCTCTTACTCACTTAGTATCCCTAGAGGTTAATGTCATGTCTGACACATAGTAAAGTACTCAATAAATATTTGTGGAAATGAATGATTAAGTGAATGAACAAAGGCAGGAAAAGAAAAGTAAAAGCAAGACTTGCTGACCAACATTAAATGGAAGAGGAGAAAGAGGGAGAAATACAACCTGCTGGCTAGCAGCTCTCTTCAAGACAGGAAGAGCTGCTTTAGATGAATTGACTGGTACGAGTCCATCACTTTGGGTAGTGAATTCAGTTTTGAACTACTGGCATGTGTTTTCAAGATTAGTGGCTGGTCTTAGGGAATAGAGGAGTTAACCCATCAACACGAGGACCATCGCTACCCTTGTCCTCCTTAGCCCTGACCACGTAACCGAGTTACTCCACCGCGCGCACTCGAATCCTATTTATTCGCTAGAGGAAGACCGGATTTCACAAATAGGCAATGATCATGACTGCCTCAGGGACTGGTGGCCCTTGATTAGGAGCAGTCTAAAGTCAGCCCGACAAAATCAGCTGTCAAGTGTCAGCCTAATGAGTCCTCCCAACTCCCAGCACAGTGCTCTAGGGTCCTCTGTATGACAGCTTACTTCCCAACCAGACAGGACGATTATGGAGATGAGTTGAGAAGCTTGAAATTGGGTATTCAGAAAACACATTTCCATTTCTCCTTCAGGGATGCCCACACAGAGTCTGGGCATAGGTGGCAGCTTTTTAAAAACTGGCATTATAAAGCTGTCAGAGGTGAGAAATGCCCTCTTTTATCTTGGCATGCTGTGTCCAGTCAGAAGCAGAGTAGGGAGATGGTTAAGCAAAGGTTGTTCAAGTCCCCCAGGATTCGGTTTGAAGCGCTGTGTTTACACCCCTTGGCGAAGTTCATTAGCATGTGTCAGAAATGCAGCCTCAGCGGCTAAGCTCCGCTGTTGCCTGCTGCTCCAGGCACATTAACACCAGCCTCACTACAACCAGCACAGCATCCTTAAGTCCTCCAAGGCCCTCCTGCCTGAGTAGCCAAGTAGTACGGAGCAAAGGCTTCTTTTGTGACTCAAAAAATGTTGTGCTTTGAGAATGCCTCACTCCTTCTTCTGAGCTCAGGTTGTGGGGAGGGAGCTGGGCAGAGTATCCAGATCGAATGCAGTAGTGAACATGAGATGCTGTAAATGAATGGCAAAGCACTGAGGGGTAAGGGACGAATGCCATAGCCCGCTCCTGAAATGATCACATTGGCTTCATTCAGCACTACAGCTATGCAGCAGTCAAGGATTATACTGCATTATCAACCTCCCCCCTTTAAAAAAAACAAACAACTTTTCATTATGGAAAATTTCAAGCATATAAAAAAGTACAGAGATTAATACCCATCACCCAGTTTCAACAACTACCAATTTATCTTGTTTCATCTACATATTTCCACTTGATTACTTTGAAACAAATTACAGATGTCATTTTATCTGTAAAAATTTCAGCACATACTCTTTAAAAATAACAATACCATTATCAAACCTGAAACACCTCACAAGAACTCCTTAATCCTAATGGAATCTTACACTGGAGAGCAGGTGGCCCCTGCACCAGCTTCTTTACCCTCATCTCTGACAGGGACGACAGGGACGCCAAACGGAAGCCATGAAAAAGGCAAAGGACCAAGGCGAGGCAAGATTGTGCCCATACTGTACTCAGTCGGATCCCACTGATACGTGTATGGTTAAAATATTTCTTGAGGTCGCAAGAAAAATTAAATTAGTAATTAAAAGAAAAACATAAACGGCAACCCTGACATTTTAAATAACCTTCTGGCATTTCCCAGTGCTGCAAGAACAACCCATTAGAGAACAGAGAAGTGTTGGGATGTGAACAAGCGGTCCTTCTCTGATCATGTGGTGGACAGACTGTCGCGGGGTCCTAGGCTTCTACCAAAGTGCATGGGTAACTTCACGGTAACATAAAATTGTTTATAGACTTCTTTCTGGTAGTGTTGTTTTAATAACAGTATTAGATATTTCTGGAAAGTAATTTTTTTTTTTTAACAGGGACAGAGAGTCAGAGAGAGGGATAGATAGGGACAGACAGACAGGAACAGAGAGAGATGAGAAGCATCAATTATCAGTTTTTCATTGCAACACCTTAGTTGTTCATTGATTGCTTTCTCATATGTGCCTTGACCGTGGGCCTTCAGCAGACCGAGTGAGTAACCCCTTGCTGGAGCCAGCGACCTTGGGTCCAAGCTGGTGAGCTTTTTGCTCAAGCCAGATGAGCCCGTGCTCAAGCTGGCGACCTCGAGGTCTCGAACCTGGGTCCTCCGCATTCCAGTCCGATGCTCTATCCACTGCGCCACCGCCTGGTCAGGCTGGAAAGTAAATTTTATTAAAGTATAACATATGCAGAAAAGTGCACAAAACTCTTAAGTTCATTTATTTTATAGTAATAATTATCACTCACTGAGCCCTGTTTGTCCTGAGGATTGAGTTAAACACTGAAAGTGAGGTGTAAACAAAACTGCTATTAGAGCAGCCAGTCATATGGGTGTTTACAGTGTGAAATCGTCTTCATGGATGAGCTGGAATGGAAGGGTGTCCCTATGGGGAGCAGCAAGGAGTGGCCTGAAGTGGTGAGTCACAGGACTAGGTATGGGAAGATGTTTATACAGAGGGTGGCTGGGGGGGAGGGATCCGAGCCCAGATGGGCTAAGGCAGCTGTCCATGTGGGAGACCCTTCACGACCCTACTAACCATGGGCTCTCAGGACAGCATGCTTCACCTTGGGTGATGTGTTAAAGTAGTGATACAGAATCTTTTATAAAAACTGTATAATCCAAATATGTACATTTGTCAGCTACAAAATTACTTGTCAGTGTTACAGAAATGGTTACTGTTCACATACAGGTGGCAAAGGTCTCAAATACTGTTGTTTAAGTAGTGATTAGCCTTTTACACAATCTTTTATTTCCCTTTTTTAGCAAGAGAGAGAGAGGGACAGAGAAGGACAGACAGATGCCTGATATAACACACATATCAGGAAGGGAGAGAAATGAGAAGCATCACTCTGTTGTGGCACCTTAGTTGTTCATTGATTGCTTTCTGACTGGGGTGCTTCAGTGACTCCTGGCTCAAGCCCGAGACCCCACACTTAAGCTGGTGACCTCGGGGTTTCGAACCTGGGTCCTCAGCATCCCAGGCCGATGTTCTATCCACTGCACCACCGCTTGGTCAGGCAAGACATAATTTCTCAATCTAAGCATGTAAATAGATCCTGAGAGCCTGGCTCAGAGAAGCCATCAGGTGGGGTATCGAGGCTTTCCCCCTTAGATCCCTAGAGCTGTGTCAGGACTTCATGCTAATAAATGAACTTCGGGATTTTGTGCACTTTTCTGTTTACATGAGCATTTGCCCTCAATAGCCTTTTAGTACCTATACCTTCAAATCCTTTCATAACACTCACTGAAGAGATGAAGCAACCCCTCACTCTCTCATAACAGCAACCTCTTGATGGGATTTGCTTAAAAATTGGAAAAAACATTATGGTCATCTTTCCTGGAATTGCTTCATAGGTGGAAGGAAGTGAGGAAACCATGCCTACAACAGGCATCAGGGCTGAGTGTCAAGGACAAAGCTATCTCTGGAAGGGCAAGTGGCAATGGAAGAAGAGGCCCAGCATTGTTTGGTGCTCCTCAGACTGTTTACCCTGGAGCAGACACTAAAAGATTCAACCGTACTCTTTTACCCAAAGAGGGGCAATATAGTTGGCCAAGCCTGGGGAGTCCTGGAACAGTGTAGATACTCCCCAACAAATGATTGTAGTGAAGTTAAGAGTTAGCATTACCATGGCAAATTTTCAGGCTTCCAAGAAACCATAATCTGTCCCATTTTTCTTAAATTACAGTCCACAGGCCTTAAATTCAAACATCTGTTGACAAGGATACAGGGCCTGTCTCAGTTAAGTGATGTAATCTGTCCTCATTAGCCTTCTCTCTACTCTCTTGAAAAGCAGAAAGAAAATTACCTTTGGCACAGAAGAGGCTTTTAAACAAAGCTCTTTGCAGTATGTTGCAAATTGAACTTCCAGTTGAAACACATAATTACCAAATAGAAAGGAGTGTGCTAGATAAGTTGACACAGGATCTCTAAATGTAGCTGAAGGGATTACTATTACCTTTGAAAGTAAAATAGCTTTCTTAGATCATCAGGCTTATAAATCAAAGTGTAATGAAGGAGACAGAAAGTGAGCCACTAAGAAACGATTTCTGTTCCTATTGCTGAAATGCCCCCTAGACCATCATCTAGCTTCTTCCAACATGCCCATCTCTCAAATGGCCTCATCACTTCAGTCTCTCAGCCCCTCCAGCTACCTGTTGTCCAATGTCTGACAAAGTCCCTTCACTCGATTTGTTGTTTCGAGTCAATCTTCTATTATAGATAGAAGTGAAAGTCCTGGGGAGCTTGAAAAAAAATTTTCTACAGCTATACATAATTTTCTCAGGTCCTAATCCAGATGGGCTGAATCAGATTCTCTAGAGCAGGGGTTGGCAAACTACAGCCCCCAGACCAAATCCAGCCTACAGTCTATTTTTTAATGGATGGCAGGCTAAGAATGGTTTCTTTGAAGGGTTGTAGAAAATGCAAAGAATTTGTGACCAAAATGGTGTGTGGTCTGTAGTCTAAAACATTTACTGTTGGCCTGACCTGTAGCAGCACAGTGGATAAAGCGTCAACTGGGAACACTGAGGTTGCTGGTTCAAAACCCTGGGCTTGCCTGGTCAAGGTACATATGGGAGTTGATGCTTCCTGCTCCTTTCCTCTTTCTCTCTCTCTCTATATATACATATCTTTCTCTGTGTCTGTTCTCTAAAATGAATAAATAAAACTAATTTTTAAAAAAGCTTCCAAAGAGATGGTGGGCTACCCACTGGTAGAATATTTGGAATCCATTACTGTGTTGGAAGGAATGGGATCTCTGGAGCCAAAGAGACCGGGCTTTACTTCTTGCCCTTGGATAAGAACTACTCTTAAATTGCTATTTCTACAGTGGCCTCACCTCAGGTGCTAAAGCAGCTCAGTTGCTGAGCAATGGAGCATCACCCCACAGGGGGCCTGACGGGGATGGGGTTGGCAGGTGCGAAGGGCGTGCCATGGTAGTGGGACCTCTTAGATTAAATGCCGAAAGCAGCAGAATTGTCAGGAAATCATTTAAAAATTCCCAGATATATTTTAATCAAGCCTGCTTTACTTGAGGTTGGGGAAAGGCCATACCATCAATACTGACTTGCTGACATGGGAACAGTGGCTGTAGCTTGGCCACACCATTAAGAGTTCCATCAGACTTCACCATAACAAAGACTACTTCTCTTCTGCTTAATGCTAAACACAGCTAAATATGTATTTCTCCATTATTTACTTCAGCCCTATTCTTCCGTAAGCCTTATAAAGTAGGATTCAATATACTGCTCCCCTCTTTTTTGCTTTCATCACCCAACATCTAGGACCCAGATGTGTTTTTCTCACATTCCACAGGCCAACAGCAGAAACTGGATTGTAGCTAAGAATCAAGGGATCCCACTCTGTCCAGATGTGCTAGTATTTTTCAAAAGAATAAAAATAAAAAATCCAGGATATCTGTTAGAGAAATAAAACTACATTACCAGGACAGGCCAAGTGGAAAGGTAGGACAATCTGATTTACTTTTGGATCTATTTCTTTTTCTGTGAAAACATTTTAGCTTTACAATGTGGCTGGTTCACACAAAATAACTACAGCTATACATAATTTTGTAAGGCACCCCAATTTTAATAATCCTTTGATAGTGATGACATTAATAGAATATTCTGTAGAAGTGAGCACATATAAATACTCAGAATTTGGTTATTCGTAAAATAAGAAAGTTATGAGCACAGAACGGAGTGGTAATGGCTTGCAGACATGCCCGTTTTGTGACTACTGCGATACATACCTCACCCAGGACTGTGAGAAAGACACACCGTAATGCTAGGATACACAGAGAACGTGCAAGACTACCAGAAACACATGGAAGAACAAGCTCAGAGCCTGAAAAAAACACCGCAGTATTTCAGCAAGGAAATACCTCCTACTTCATTCTTTGCTCCTCCTCCTGCAGGGGCAATGTCCCAGTCTTCCAGGTCCTCCTTGCCCTGACATGAAGCCGTACCCCATATGGGGGGGTCTCCTCCTCCTGGGATGATGCCAGTGGGACCTGCTCCTGACATGAGGCTGTCTATAGAAGGCACATGCCAATGATATCTGGGCCCCCAGTGATGGCACCCACTTGGCCAGGAATGGCTCAGATGGATAAGGAGAGAGGGGAGTCTCTATTAGTTTTTTATTACTTTTTCTACTCCATCATGAGAGTTTGGTGCTGTGACTCTGGGTGTTTCCTAACAGCATGACAAAGAAGAGTCACTTTTTCTAGCAAAGAGAGAATAGTTTCAGAGGAGAGCAGAGGGACATTAAAAAAGAAACACTTTCATTTGTATTGAGAAATGCGAACATAAAATTGTCAACCTCTAAGTTAAAAAAGAAAAATAGTTATGGCGCTAACATAGAAGTGGGGTTGGGGACAAGAGAAATATAGGGCATTCATGAAGCCTCCAGAAAAACGGCCACACTTATAATGCATACAGATATTGCCTGGCCTATGGTGGCGCAGTGGATAAAGCGTCGACCTGGAATGCTGAGGTCCAGGTTCGAAACCCTGGGCTTGCCTGGTCAAGGCACATACGGGAGTTGATGCTTCCTGCTCCTTCCCCATCCCCCTTCTCTCTCCCAATAAATTAAAAAAATAAATAAAGACATCATTGGCTATTAGTCATAATAGCAGAATCAGGAAATGTCCACATACTCGATGAATGAAGGTATAATATAGTGTATGTTCAACTCAAAACATATGACCACACTCTATATTAAAAGCAAGATTATCTTCTACTTTTCTCTGGTCTTCCCCTCACCCTTGTACTGGCCATAGAAGAGTGGAAACCAGCGTTCAACTGCTGAAGGCTGTGAGAAGGCACACATGGACTTCCCACAGCAAGCACATGACCAATGCCATGCAACCAACCTGGCTGCTGCTACAGACAAGCCGTATCACCAAAGTGTTTCATCACGTTCGTGTCCACAGTAGGTACAAACGTTGGATCTACAAATGAGATTCACAAGGCAATAAGGTGAAAGCTTGTTAGCTTCACATAAAGCATTGCAAAATTCAAGTTCTGTAGCAGTATATAGGTTTTGAAACTGATAATGCTTTGCAAGAAAACTGAATGTTCAGAGACAAAGAAAAATCACTCAGGGGAAAAATATAACTAAAGAACATTTATTTGTTTCTCACTGACTTTATCTTAGGACATAACTAAAACTGTGCCACCAATGGACTGGATTTAGCTCAGCGGTTCCTTGGAGTCAAATTTACTTGTTATAATTATGCCACTACCCACCCCAACTTGAAGAAGGGTTAGTACAGTGAATGTTATAAAGCAGATACGAGCAGTTTTAAAAGGACTGGAACCAACATTAACTGACAAAAACTTCCTTCTAAATCATAACAATGTTTAAGTAGAAAAAAAAAAGGTGGTGGTGGTGGTGGGGGGAGGCAATGGGAGCTTCGGATTGAACAAGATCCTCACATTTCATCTAATACATTCAATCCTGGCTACAGTGAACCAAAATGGATACAGGATTCTATTATACAAAACTTCCACTACAGATTGCTGTACACATCTGTGTTCCAAGCCCATCCCCAAACCCCTAATGCTTCCAACACAACTATTTCCCAGCCTGTTGGGCCTGCCGACGAAGGAGCACGTAGATCTTCTCTTTAATCCAGTCTTTATTATAAGGCTGGTATGTCTGGGTATCAGCTCGGTAACTGAGGAACAGAAAAGTAATAAGCAAAGTTACAGCAGTCAATTGTTACATTTTAAAAAAATCCCCAAATTATAGCTGCCCAACAATGGCACAAATACGTACATATTCATACATGAACTTGAGGTGATTACTATTTATATGGTTCCTTTAGTGATTAAAAATGAAACCCTAGGTAGCTCAGTCAGAGTGTCATCCTGATACGCCAAGGTTGTGGGTTCAATCCTTGATCAGGTCACAAACAAAATAATATCAACCAATGAAAGCATAAATGGGTGTAACAAGTTGGTGTCTAAAATCAATCAACAAACAATAAAAACCAGCAACACTAGTACTACAACTTCAAATTTGCTAAATTTATTTTGAATTAACTAAAAAAACCTTTAAAGACATGTTACTGCCACAAAGATTTCCCCAAAGTATTAACAGAAGGAAATTTTAAAACCTACATTTTAGGATTTGCCTTTCAAAATAAATAATGCTAAAGGACAATGGAGAAGTATTAGAAGATGTAACAAGCTCCAAAATGGCTCTTATCAGAAGATAAGGGTCAGGACTAGCATTAGCAATAAAGCCCCAGTGGGACTCTAGGGTTCTAGGGGTCCAAAGTGTCACTTAATAACCAATCACTGAGGGTATCTTTAGAGAACTCAAAAAATAAAAACAGTCATCTGACCTACAACTGAAATTTAGCTGGGTAAGCAATGAATTCATTTTAAGGATAAAAAACTTGCATACCCCAGTGTTTCAAAAGCTATGTGAACTTTTGATGGCGGTGCAGTGGATAAAGCATTGACCTGGGACTTTGAGGATCCAGGTTCGAAGCCCTGAGGTCATCGGCTTGGGCTTGTAGACATGACCTTATGGTTGCTTGCTTGAGCCCAAGGTTGCTGGCTTGGCTGGAGTCCCCATCCCCAGTCAAGGCACATATGAGAAGCAATCAGTGAGTAATTCAAGTGCTGCAACTATAAGTTGATGCTTCTTATCTCTCTCCCTTCCTATTTGCCTGTCACTCTCTTGCTGGGGGCAAAAAAAAAAAAAAAAAAAAAAAGCCACCTGTACCATCTGGTGGAAACACTGCACAGCACCCAAGACACAGCTTACCTAAAAAAAAAACACCCCAAAACAACTACCAGGCCCTGGCCAGTTGGCTCAGCAATAGAGCATCAACCTGGTATGTGGATGTCCTGGGTTTCATTCCTAGTCAGGGCACACAAGGAAAAACAATCATCTGCTTCTCTATCACTACCCGCCCCCCCAATCCCAGCAATGGCTTGATTGCTTTGACCCGGGACGGGACGCTGAGGTGGTCTCCCTGGGGCTTCAGCCTCAGGAGCTAAAAATAGCTCAGATGCAAGTACAGCCCCAGATGGGCAGAACATGGGTGCCAAATGGTTGCCGGGTGGATCTTGGTCCGGGTGCGTGCGGGAGTCTGTTTCTCTATTTCCCTTCCTTTCACTTGGGAAACAAAGAAAAAAAAAATAGCTTAGAGTTACCCTAGGACTGCTATTTTCAACTGGTGTGCCACAAGATTTTTAAAACATGCAATACCTGACTATTTAGTCAGGGGCACTGATCTCTTTTCCCTTTGTCAAATAAAGTGACAACAGCCAAAACAATAGTTGTTTGACGTGACTGAATAAAAATTACACCTATTATTTTTGTTAGATTGGCAAAAATTGTTTTTGGGCTGCTGTAAAATTTTCGTAATTAGTTTATATGTGCCATGAGATAAACAAAGTTAAAAATTGCTGCCCTAGGAAAACAAAATATCAATTTTTGTTTCATTTTAGCCAGAAGTTTCATTTTTTACCTTAGCAAAAAATTATATAAATACCTATTAAGAAGTTGCCAACTACTGGGTATATATACTAAGTGCTTATCTGAATCTACTCAATCTTTTTTACAACCCTGTGAGAGTAGATACAATTATTATCCCTTTATAAGGCAGGAAACAAGGTTTAAAGAAGTACAGTAACTTATTAGCTAAGTGACTTTGGCAAGTAGTAGAAACTTAAATACTCCTGAGCAAAGTTCTCACTGTAAACCACTGAGCTACAATTTTTGGCAAGAGAAATAAACTCCAAAGGCACTATCATATTCTTCCCCTGAATGGCTTATTGAAAATGCACAAGCTTTCTACTTTTACAAAATGTTTAGTCAAATAAAAATAAATATTTGTCTTTTTACTAATGTCCTTGTGTTACAATAAGAAAATTCTAAAAAGTAAACCAGTTTTCTTTGAATATACTTTTTTCATACTTCCTAATTAAGTATTTATCAAGTCTACTTCAAGGCATGGCAGAATAAACTACAATATTTATATAAACATGAAAAAGAACTAATAAAGAAACAGAATTTTTCAGAAGTATACTAGCTGGGTGGGACAATGTTACTGAGATCGTTACCCTCCCCAAGAACCCTGTGGTAGTGAATATTTAGGAATCCATCAATTTGCAGGCTATTTTCCAATTCAAGAAAAAGTAATAATGCTTTCCTTATTGAAAGCTGTGTGCTGATGGCTGTTAACTGATGCTTGAAAATGAGACAATTAAATGTTAAGCACATTTATAAAATCCCAAACTGTTGGCACAGGTGGATCTTTCAGCTCAGTGCTCGGTTCAGTGAATGCAGGTTTACAGAGCAGAAGCTGAGGGACTGAGCAGTGCAATCAGCCAGTGTCTTCACTGCTCTCAGGTGATCTTCCTAATTAGCAGTACCTCCTCATTACAATAACAAAGGATAAAAGTGGTCCTTTTGTCTCTGAACAAACAAAAACAGCCTACATATTCAAAAGGCTGTTATTTTCATTTTATAAAAAGGCCCCAATTACCACCAAGTATACTTGATAGAAGCAACAGGTACACAGTAATTTATTTACAAGCCAAAACTGGCTCAATTCCTGGTCTGAGGAGTTAACAACAGTCCAAGTCACAATCCCAGGATAAGGGGAAGGGCAGGAGTGCTGTCACAAAAAGTGCCAGGACAATAGGCGGACTCTTTGGAAATAATCCCTTATTTCTACTGAATATTCAGGTAACAAAAGGGAAAGTCATATGGGCAAAATGGTTCTAAATCTTAAATTTGATTCTGAAAGTTTTCAGAGGCCAAAAAAGTTTCAACATTAGAGATGGAAACATAAGCTACAGTTCTAGTTTTTTTAGACAGAATAATACAAATAGTAGAAATCATTTTAGCATGCTAAATGTAACTTCTAGTTGATACAGAAAATTAGAAATGTTTAATTTTGTTGTTAAAGACATACTTGTACAGTGTCTCTCTCTTTTTTTATTTTATTCATTTTAGAGAGGAGACACAGAGTGAGAGAGAGAGAAAGAGAGAAAGGGGGGAGGAGCTGGAAGCGTCAACTCCCATATGTGTCTTGACCAGACCAGTGCAGGGTTTTGAACTGGCGACCTCAGTGTTCCCAGGTCGACACTTTATCCACTGCGCCACCACAGGTCAGGCTAGAGTGTCTCTTAAAAACATTTTTACTTTGCATAATTTTCATTGTAAAAAAAACCCAACGTAACACCTCTTTATTAATTAACAGTACAATTAACTCACTTGTGGTATTTGAAATTTATTATTGTATATTGTAGTTGTGACAAATTTTAACAAACCGATGGATTCATTGTAATTAAAATCAAAACCCTGTGCTGACTTTGTCCATCTATTTAATAACAGAGTTCCTGCTATCCCGTCAATGCTGCTGTGCTACTAAGCAAGCACTGCATCCTCACAGGTAGTCCTGTAAGGTAAATTTATCCAAATATTCCAAAAAGCAAATTGAGAATTAACAATATTAAGCTAATTTGCCCAATACAGCCAGCAAGGGACAGAGCCAGCATTCAAACTCAGCTATGGCTAATTCTGAAATTCCATCTAGCTCCTAACCACAAACTTTCTTTCTATTTTGTGACAGAGAGAGGGACAGATATGGACAGACAGACAGGAAGGGAGAGAGATGAGAAGCATCAAGTCTTTCCTGAGGCACCTTAGTGGTTCATTGATTGCTTTCTCGTATGTGCCTTGATTGGGGGGGGGAGTGCTCCAGCAGAGCCAGTGACCTTTGGGCTCAAGCCAGCGACCATGGGGGGTCATATAAATAATCCCCTGATCAAACCAGCAACCTGGCCTTTGAACTGGTGAGTCTGTGCTCAAGTCGGCAACCTCAGGGTTTTAAACCTGGGTCCTCTTGAGTCCCAGTCAAATGCTCTATCCACTGCGTCACCGCCTGGTCAGGCAACCACAACCTTTCAAAAATGATCCTTAGTTTTAAGTAACTCCACATCTGTTGAGAATGAGTACTATGTCCCAACGCATCAGGATTAGATACCTGGTATCTCAATAAGTGATTTTTATAAAATCAGAATAACAGTAATTAAAAAAATAAAATCAATAATTCATTTAAAAAGTGAAGTGAGAGTATCCACATGAACACTGTAAAATTTAGCATGACATAGTCAGATTCTTTCCCTTTTGTCTAACCATCCTATCAATTCAGAATAATAGCTCTGTAATGTAAACAAAGAAAAAGGAAAATTACCAAGAATTTTAAAAAGCTATGTCTCAAATTATATGGGTGACATGCATTTATACAGCTAGTATTTATTCAATATCCACTCTGTGCCAGACACTATTCTAGGCACTGGGGATACAGCAGTGGATAAAAACAAAGCACCCTGTTTTCAGGTTAAATTCTAGAAAGTAAGTATGAGTTATCAGTGATTTCATATCCAGTAAATGATTCAGCTGACATCTGGGCCTCTTAAATCTTTGAACTCACTTCTCCAATGATCTTGTCCCTTTCCCTTCCTTGGCCAGATCCTTATACCCTGTCATTACCAGCAACTAATATTCCAATTTCAAGCATCTCATTCTTTGACCACTACTACTTCCCAGTAGCCCAACTTCAACAATCCTTGGACTCCACTGGGACCTCTGTCTCCTCTCCTCTCCACACCACCCCATCCCATCCCAATGCCCACTAACATTTCAAGGTCATTCAGTCCCTTGCATATACCCCCAACTTTTAGCAATATATTTGCTAATTCTCTACCTGTAACCATCAGGTTAAGAGTGACTAGGAAAAAAACCATTGTCACAACGACTTATTTCATTTTAAATGCATTTATCAGATAACTCACAAACCATTTATTTCCATAATCCCTTCAACTTCCTAGATTTACCTCTTTTAACAAACCTTCAACACTTCCTCCTCCTTACCCAAATGGTGTCCTTGCATCCTATTTTCCTGAAATAGCTAAAACAATCAGAAAACAATTTCCCCAAATTTCTACACCTGCTTGTACTCTCTACTGTTAATAACCTGTCCAAGATCCTATCTAAAGCCATCAGTTTCTCCCTCTCAACTAGATCATATACCAGCATCCTGCGAACTTAGCATTACTCCTCCCACCTATAACTCCATTTCTTTGCTCTCCTCTTTGTTGACTGCCTATGATTCCTCTCTTCTCATTACCATGACTGCAGCTATGTTGGCCTCTTATAGTTTCCTGACCTTTCTATATTAAAATTAGGACCTATGTATTTTTCACAACTAAAATACATATTTACCTCTAGCAGTGTCTTGGCATGATTTTTCCTTTTCATTTTACTTATTCATTTTAGAGAGGAGAAAAAGAAACAGAGAGAAACGAAGAGAAGCAGAAAGCATCAACTCCAATATATGCCTTGACCAGGCAAGCCCAGGCTTTCGAACTGGCAATCTCAGCATTCCAGGTTGCCACTTTATCTACTGCGCCACCGCAGGTCAGATAGTGAAGCAGACTCTTGCGTACACCCCAACCAGGATCTACCCGGCAAACCGCATCTGGGTAAGATGTTTTCCAACCAGGCTATCCTCAGCGCCCAGGGCCACACTCAAACCAATAGAGCCACTGGCTGAGGGAGGAAGAGGGAGAGAAGGGGATGGGGAGAAGCTGATGGCTGATTCTCCTCTGCACCCTGACTGGGAATCGAAGAAGAAATTTTAATTTGACAAATTTCTGAGAATAGGAAACATATAGGTTGCCTGGCCTGTGGTGGCGCAGTGGATAAAACATTGACCTGGAACACCGAAGTCGATGGTTCAAACCCCTGGGCTTGCCAGGTCAAGGCACATGCAACAAGCAAGAAGTAGACAGTTAAAGTGAAGCAACTATGAGCTGATACTACTCGCTCCACCCACCTCTCTCTGTAAAATCAATAAAGTCTTTAAAAAAACAATAAAACAAAGAACCCAAAAAAAACCATATAGGTCTAAAAAAAATCTCATTCTAACATACCAAAATATATGTGGTTAACACTGGGTAAGATTAAAATAAAATTCCATTTCAGTCCTGCATATATTTACATTTTAAAAAATATGAAAAGTAACTTTAATTTTAATCCAAAGCTAATTGTTTTAGGGACGAAGACTATAAGAAAAAAAATTGTTTGGTTAAATGAACAAAGAATCAGGGCTTTGAACTTCTTAGTTAGCATCCTCTCTACCTACTATCAATTAGCAAAGTTCTTTAGATATTCCTGTGCCTTTATGTTGTCAACTTAATTTGAGCCATATATATTTGATTTTTGTTTTAAAAGAGAGAGGAAGGGGGAAAGTAACATTTTTATTTTGTTGTTCCACTTATTTATGCATTCCTTGGTTGATTCTTGTATATCCTGACCAGAACTCGAACCTGCAACCTTAGTGTACCGGGACAATGCTCTGATCAACTGAGCTACCCGGCCAGGCTGACCATATGTAGATAAAACACATAATTAATACCTAGTAGTCAAAACACAAGGATCAGTGTTAGGCACAGAGTGAGCTCCCAATACCAGAAATCGCCTCAAACAAATGAATGAATAGAAAAATACAACTTAAGAGACATGATAGTAAATACTTACACAAGACAGCTGAGGTCTGCCAGATCATCAATAAAATCAAACAACTGGCTGATATCGTATGTGATAGAGGGGCTGTTGGGATTCATTCTCTTCAGATGTTCTTCATACATTTTACAAACACCTAAGAGGAAGTGGGAGAAAACCAAGATCTTACAATTGCATAAACTTTGGATGAGTATTTTTATAAACTTGGGTTGGGAAAAGTAAGTTTATCACATTTGTTTTAATGTTACCACTAGTAATTTTATAAAAAAATTTATAAATTCACCAAAATGTTGGTATTTTGTGCCTTAATAAAATAAAATGATTACTTTGAGCCACAGACGCTACAAGGACTTTAAAGACATGTTACATGATGGTCCAAACAAGTGAGGACATTGTTTATTATATTTAAAACTTATATAATAAAAGATTATAAATATTCCTAAAGCCTCAGAGTAAAGAAAAACATCACACCAGAGAATGATGAATGACAAACTGATACTTTTCTATTATGCTTTCAATTTTTATAAACAAACAAACCCTAAACAAAATGTCTTAGCCAGATAGATAGCTCAGTTATATAGAACCTCGTCTGGAAGCACAGAGGTTGCAGGCTTAATTCTGGGTCAGGGCACATAGAGGAACAGATTGACATTCCTGTCTCTACAATGAATAAACACTCAAAAATAAAAACAAAATATCCCCACACGCCTGACCAGGCGGTGGCGCAGTGGATAGAGCATTGGACTGGGATGCGGAAGACCCAGGTTCGAGACCCCGAGTTTACCAGCTTGAGTGCAGGCCCATCTGGCTTGAGCAAAATGCTAGCCAGCTTGGACCCAAGGTTGCTGGCTCCAGCAAGGGGTTGCTCAGCCTGCTGAAGGCCCGCAGTCAAGGCACATGTGAGAAAGCAAACAATGAACAACTAAGGTGTTCCAATGGCAACGAAAAATGATTGATGCTTCTCACCTCTCTCTGTTCCTGTCTGTCCCTATCTATCCTTCTCTCTGTCCCTGTAAAAAAAAAAAAAATATCCCCACACATATACATACAACAAAATACAGAATCCCCAAAACATAACAAAAGAAATTGGCAATGAGGAAGAGTTTATAACAACACAGTATCTGATATCCCAAATATGGATTCAGAGACTTGACTCCCTCTCCTGAACCCTGTCAAACAGAGGTATTAAGTATCTTCATAGAGCTTTTGTAAAGATCATGTGAAATAATGCATAAAAAGCACCAGCATATGTAATAAGTACATAAATATTCAAATATAAGACAATAAAACAAGCAAAGTCACCAAAAGCAAGCTTACATGAACATAATTGTGTAAAAAGGACATTATTTTTTTTCACTCCAGTCTTGTTCCTACAAAATGTAAGCAAAATCTTTTCAGTTCATTCCCACTTCAAACACTTGCAATGACCTACAGCTATCATCATACTTAATGGTGAAAGACTAGATACTTTCCTACTCAGATTAGGAAGAACACTAGACTATGTTCTTGCCACTTGTATTCAACTTTGTATTGAAGGTGCTGGCCAGGGTGATTTGGCAAGAAAAAGAAATAACAGGCAACTATCTCTATTCACAGATGACATGATCTGGTATACAGAATATCCTAAGAAAGACACACACACACACACAGAATTAATAAATGAGTGCAGTAAGATTGCAGAGTATAAGATCAATATACAAAATCAACTGAATTTCTATGTCCTAACAATAAACAATCTGAAAAGGAAATTAAGAGCTACATGTATAACAGCATAAAAAAACCTCATAAATAAGCTTAATAAAAGCATAAAACATACATTGTAAACTACAAAATGTCACTGAAAGATTTAAATATTGTGTGCACAGATCAGGAGACTGAAACAAGAGATGACTAATCACTTATTAGAATTGGCAAAAGTCCTAAACACTAACAACGCCAAATCCTTCCAGGGAGGTAGAGCAATAAATTCTCATTTATTATTTGTAGGGATACAAAACGATACAGCTATGTCTGAGGACAGTTTTAGTTTCTTACAAAGCTAATCATAGCCACACCATATGATCCAATAATCATACTCCTTGCTATTACCCAAAGGAGTTGAAAATTTATACCCACACAAAAACTCACACGTGAATTGTTTATAGCAGATTGATTCGTAATTGCCAAAACTTGATTGTCCTTTAATAGGTGAATGGATAACCACACCAGGGTAAATCCCTACAATGGACTATTCTTCAGTGATAAAATGAAAGGTGCTATCAGGCCATAAAAAGACATGTAGAAACCTTAAGAGCATATTGCTAGGTCAAAAAAACAATCTGAAAAATCCACTTAATGTATAATCCCAACCATATACTGAAAAAAAAACAAAATTATGAAGACATTAAAAAGACAGTGGTTGCCAGAGGTTTTGGGGGTGGGAGAATAGGTGGAGCACAGGGCAGTAAAAGGTAGAAATAATTCATTAATGTATGTCAAAACTCATCGAATGTTCAAAGCAAAGAGTGAACACTAACATACTATAGACTTTAATTAATAACATGTATTGGTTCTACAACTTAACACGTGTATACATGAATACAGGATGTAAGTAACAGGGGAGAAGGGATATGATGGAATTCTCTACTTTCTAACCAATTTCCCTATAAACCTAAAGTACCGTAAAAAAATCTGTGAATTTTTACAAAGGAGTGGGAGAAGAGGGAGAGCTCTGCTTTCCAGAGGAATATCAACTACTATGAGAGAAAAATAAGAAAATTATCATTTGGCAACCACCATGTGACAACTGATTCAGTAATTCCATTTTAACTCTTTAAATGGAAAATAAATCACCTTTTTTTTTTTTTACAGGAACAGAGAGAGAGTCAGAGAGAGGAATAGATAGGGACAGACAGACAGGAATGGAAAGAGGTGAAAAGCATCAATCATTGGTTTTTCGTTGCTGTTGCAACTCCTTAGTTGTTCATTGACTGCTTTCTCACATGTGCCTTGACCACGGGCCTTCAGCAGACCGAGCAACCCCTTGCTGGAGCCAGCGACCTTGGGTCCAAGCTGACGAGCTTTTTGCTCAAGCCAGATGGGCCCACGCTCAAGCTGGTAAACTCGGGGTCTCGAACCTGGGTCTTCAGCATCCCAGTCCGACGCTCTATTCACTGCGCCACCGCCTGGTCAGGCACCATTTCTATTTTTAAAAGAAAAAAAATATCCTGTTGATACGGTAATGGTGGACATATGACATTATGCTTTCGTCAAAACCTACAGAACTGTGCAAGACAAAGAATAAATCCTAATGTAAACTATAAACTTTAATTAATAATACTAATAATATATCAACTGCCTGGCCCGTGGTTGCACAGTGGATAACTGGAATGCTGAAGTTGCCTATTTGAAACCCTGGACTTGCCCGGTGAAGGCACATACAAGCAATCAATGAACAGCTAAAGTGAAGCAGCTATGAGATGATACTTCTCATTCCCCACCCCTACACTCTCTCAGCAAAATCAATACATAAAATCCTAAAAAAAAGAAAAAGTATCAACAACGATTCATCAACTGTGAACAAACATACCATAACCATACCAATACAATATTAATATGAGAAATTGTGGAAGGCGGAGAGAGGGAGTATATGGGAACTCTTTGTACTTTCTGTTTAGTTTTTCTGTAAACCTAAAACTGCTCTAGAAATAAGGTATAGCAATTACAAAAAAGATTAGGCTTCACTAGTATCAGTGAAGGTTACACTAGTATCAGTGAAGGTTAAAAAAGTATTGCAGAATCAAAGACCAAACATAATATAGGTAAGGCAATAGCCCACTGAGGTAGCACATAAACAATGTCTTTCTTAATGGAAAGCAAGAATGTCAGCAGAGAAAGGAACCTGAAAAGAGAAAAGAATAAGGGCCTTGTTCTTTAAAAACCAAGAGCAAGCACAGTGGATGAAGCGTTATCTCAAAGTGACGAGGTCAGATTCAAGCCCAGGATCGCCATTGGCATAATTCGGGGATCACCAGATCGAACCAGAGGTCGTTGGTTTGAGCCCTAGTCAGGGCATGCATGAGAAGCAATCAATGGGTGCACAACTGTGTGGAAGAAGTTGATGCCTCTCGCTCTCCAAAATAAATAAATAAATAAATAAATAAACCGGAGCAGAATTTGATGGTAACCAGGAAGACACGATACCAGCTACCCAAAAGCTGTCTCTGATCATTACAAGTGGCTTTCTTTTTTTTTATAGGTCTACCAGTTGTTGGCTTTAAATGAACAGATTTTAAGTAGAATCCAGTTAGCTTTGGATAGCAAAAAATTCAGGGACATGCCTAGCAGCAAAAACAATGACTATAAAAATCTTTGTAAGAATGGAGAATTTGCTGAAAGGGTGTAGGGCATGCACCACTGGTTAACATGATGTAACGATTAAATATAAGGATGAATGCAATTGGTGACGGCCTAATCTATGTTTTCATCCAATGGTTCTGAGTCAAGAAACATTAAGGGCCAATAGTCCCCTTCAGGGTAGTGTCAGTTTACCAAATGCACAACAAATTATACTGATTTGGTTCCGTCTGCCTTTATTCTCTAATTTTTCTTTTCTTTAAAAAATTTTTTCTTTTCTTATTAATTTTAGAAAGAGGGGGAGAGAGAGACAGGAACATATAGATCTGTTCTTGTTAATGTGCTCTGAGCAGCAATCGAACCAGAAATCTCTGCACTTCGGGGTGGCGGTCTAACCAATGGAGCTATCCAGCCAGAGCCTGATTTTTATTTTCTAACAACATTCCTAAATATCTACTACTTCCCCTGATTAAATGAAGAATCCAAGAAATCTGGAGAATAAAGCAAACCCAGTTTCTAAATCAGACACATTCTACTAGTGAATGTCAGGGAAAAAGATTTCTACACCTTGATTAATGTTTAAACTTACCTTCCATGCATTCATTCACTGACTCATAATCGGCATAAGTTCTGCCTTCTGGCCTCTTGGTAGGCTGTACCAGCAAAATGGTGTGAGACTGCAAAGGGAAAAATGTGATTTCAGTATAAGGTTCTAACTAATATTTGAGAAATTCATAGCATGATATAAAATCCTTCATGGCAAATTTCACTATCTTCAATACTTACTGCTCAAAGACAAAGAAGACTTGAAAATGATTAAAAATTACTTAGAACAAACAAATGACCAAGTTTACAAAACTAGAGTCAAAATGATTTTCAAGTGGCAGTGCTTTCTTGTTACCAGTTTAAGATCGTAAAACCTCCCAAACCAGTTTTGGGCACTTTCTTCTTATTGGAGCTATTTCTGAAATCTTTGGTTTTATTAAAAATCCAAATATATTAGTCTTCCAGTTTTTTCCTTCTTCTGGACAAATTTTAGTCCTTGATTTCTTTATGGTCCTCTTTATTGGGAGAATAACCAGTACAAAATATATGTTTAAAAAATATAAGCATATAAAAATAAAATTAACACATACAACTCAAAATTTAAGTACATTTAGACAAATACATACATATATATATATTTGCCACAATAAAAGATTGTGAAACCTAATCAGGAAAAATAATTAGTTGGAATTACCTTAATAAAATCCCTACTCTCTGATTACCAAGAAGCTGTGATTCACTCCAATAAATATTAATCTGGCTGTGTTAACATTTTTTAAGTCTCACAAACACGAACCCTAAATTCTCAGTAATTCTGCTGAGCAAGAGATACTACAATACATATAATTTGCTTATTAGCTTTGAAAGAAACTGAAGCTTGTATATTCAGAAAGGCAAAAGTATTTAAGACTTTTGAGCCAGTAATGAATTCTAATTTTTAATTATGTAAGGAATTACCACTGGTATTTGTCCAATAAGAATGGATTGATATTGACTGCTGTCACTTTCTCAGATTTTAATGTAAGCATTTCAACACAATACCAAATAGTGACATAAAAGGCAGAGAAAGAAGACACTCGAGATAAAATGACTTGCCCAAGGTCATAGCTAGCTATGACAAAACAGGAACTGGCAATCCAGTTTTCTAATTACAAGTCTTCTTCGGGAGACTATGTTGAGTCAAATAGTGAAATATCTTAATACAGAAAAGTTCAACCTGATAAAACTGCCCTCTTAACAATAGTTGCATAACTCGGTAACAGTTAACTGCAGCAATCAGAAAACGCAAGTTGAACAAACCTCTTAACAGCCACGAGCATATCCTTTTTGTGATTAAAAAACAAACAAACAAAACCCAAACAGAAGCATCCACTCCAGTACTACCCGGGTCAGGTTCTAAGGAACCTGGACCCTCAGTTAATCCTATCTTTTCAGTCTCCATTTCCAAGAGAATGTAAAAACGGGTTTGAAAAGGCTTGAGGGCTGAGAGTAACGTCAAACCAGGCATGCATCGGTCTTCGGAAAGAGGGGGAAAAAGTTAGCTACATATTTTAAAAGGCAGAGCACAGAAAAAAAAATAGGGAATAGTTGCAAACGCACATTACAAGGCAAAGACGAGCTTCCCTAGCCCACACCCTAGTTGCAATAAATTGAAACTGTTAGCTTTGGGAACAGGATTTTAGACATTCCCTCCACCATTGTTCCTACAGTAGGCTAGGGCGTTCAGAGGCAAGAAGCAGCTTCCCCACGTGTGCCTCCACCAAGAAGCCAGCGGTGAAAGCGCATCCTTGGAGCACAGCATGCCCCGCCCAGGCCGGCAGGCGGGCGCGCAACCGTGGGGCGGACCCGGGCTCCGGGGCCTACTGCCAGGCCCAGCGTCTCCGCGGCGGGAAGGGTCGACCCACAAGCCGGAGGGCCGGGGAGCAGCCCACTCGTGCTAGATGGCTTGGGTGAAAGATGTACGGGGCAGGGGTCACCCAGAGGCGGGGGAGTTCGGGGAGCCGCTCAGGCCTCTCTCACCATCGCGCCAAACTCTTTCGCCGCAGCCGCCGCCAACAGTGCCGCCACACACGAGCTTAGCCACACGCAGCGAACAACCAACCCCCGCGAGAGGAGCCGCCGGAAATCGCCGGAAGTCGTCAGAAGCGCACCGTCAAAGAGCCTTTTTTTTATACCATAGAGATTCACATATTTCCGGCTGGTAGAGCTGATTCCGACTCTATCTCAGCCATCTTGGATAAGGGCTCTGAGATGCACAGGGAATCTTTCGGAACGTGAAAAATTTTTTTTCCCCCAAAACTTAGTCTTCCGTACTGTCGTTGTTAGACACACGACTATCGTGGCCACAGATGTAGACAGTGACACAAGTAATCTTTCGTTAGCTCTACTCAAAAATGGCGGCAGTATAAGAATTCCGGGCCATAGGTCGGTCGTTACCCAGAAGTAAGGAGGGGGCGGTGAAGCAATCCGGAAGTGGATGTAATGAAGGGGTGCCACTTGGCGGCCATGGCTGCTGTAGTATTGGTGGCTTCGGGTGAAATCCCAGCGGAGTGGAGTGATATGGGCAGCAGCGGGTATAGGGCAGAGACAGCTTTCTATCGTTTTCGCTGCTGAACCCCTAAGGCCCATCGTTAGAGACTTACAGGACTCCTTTCCTCATTCTAGACTCGGAGAGTTTGCCGGGACTGGTAGGCTGGTCCCAGCCTGGGGAGATCACTGGCAGGTGCCCCAAAGAGCTAGGGGTGTCGGGAGAACGAACAAGTTCGCTTGGGTTTTTCTCCTTTTCTTGCTGCCATCTGCAACGTTGTCTATGGAAAGAGTGGGCCCGTTGTGCCACCCTCATTCCGACCATCGAAGAAATCTCTCATTCGTGTATTTGCCCATTGACTAATTTCCAATTTCTGGTAACCCACCGGAATCCAGTGATTAGCATCTGAAAACCCAGGGTTTGGGGACCTAAGGTTACTGAAAGTTCTCTCTGGTGCTAATATCAGCAAAAAGGGGAGGTTTTCAGGTACGTTCGAGAGAAGGGTGCCCCGTGAACACATCTGCTGGTGGGGAGGACGAAAGTACTGGAAAATCCCTCTTGTTCTCTTGGAATCACCACAAGCATTTAAGAACCTTTTGAATTCACCGAAAATTTGGTGGTGGTGGATGAGTAAAGAAGGGCAGAATGGATGATTTCATCTCTATTAGTCTGCTGTCTCTGGCTATGTTGGTGGGATGTTACGTGGCTGGAATCATTCCGTTGGCTGTTAATTTCTCGGAGGTAAGAAATTCGCAATTTTTTTGCCAGCTGTCAGGGTGGCTGCTAGAAAGTAGGTGTAAAGGGAAGCTGCTTCCCCATTTATTCTTATTTAGGAATACTATCATTCGAAAAGGTGCATAACATTTAATAATAGAAACAAACCTAATATTAAGGATTAAAGTTCTTGTCTGGGTGGATCCACTGCAGATCCTGGAAAACTTTGAACTTGAAATTGCATATAAAAATTTGGAGCTCAGTGCATTTTCCTGGAAAAGTTTCAAGGAGTGAAGGATTTGGATTGCTATCAAGAACTGTAAATGGTCAATGTTATTTGTTCGTGTGAGTTAAAATCAGTATAACTTCTCTTTTTGAGGAAATCAAGCATAGAGGTTTTTCTTGGGGGAGGGAGAAAGGTAGTTTTTTATACCTGTATTAGAATGAAGTAAGGAAAAATAAAAAACTTACATTGTTAGACATTGTTTTTAGCTCACACTTTCTTTTTTTTATTATTAATTTTAATCATTTCCTTTTGAAGAAGGCTTTGGAATGGATATTCAAAATTGTTTTAAAATCTGTTTGCTTAGAAATGGAATTTTTGTTCATATGTTTTGACATTTTGGTTAATTGTCATTACTTGAACAAATGTTGACTAAAGGGAAAGAAAGATGAAAGAATTGTTCAGTGAAAATGGAGATAGGTTCTTCAGGTTGTCAAAAATGCAGAACATGCACAGTGCTCAAAGATTTAGGGAGAAAAACTGCTACTTTGGGGGAATAGGATTTCATGAGTATGACCTGGGGTTCAGTAAAATAGGCCCTAGTTTTACTGTCAGCCCTGAAAGTGCTTTCACTGGATAGAGAAAAGGAGAATGGCCTGAAATAGAAAGGAAAAGTATAAACGATAAACTAGGTGTTAGGTAGGCCTTTAAAACAGCCTGTGGATAGGAAAGAAGGTGAGACTAGGCACTTTGAGTTTGAGACAATAGTTAATTAAGCCCACATCCTGGTGGAAGGGAGCCTTGAATTGCTGCAGCTCCTTTTCATTTTCTTTTTGTGTCTGTATCCCTCAGTATTTAATACTAGCATTGAACTAAGTATGTTTGAGCACATACATGCCTAACTTCATATTAAAAACTCAGTGATGTATAGATGAGGAAACTGAGATTCAGATTATGTAATTTGGAATTCATTAAGTGTGTTAGAATCAGAGCTAGGTTTTTGTTTGTTTACTTTTGTATTGAATTTATTGAGGTGACATTGGTTAATAAAATTATGTAAGTTTCAGGTATACAATTCTATAACACATCATCTGTGTATTGTATTGTGTGTTCACCATCCAGAGCAAGACTCCTTCCAGATCTGTTTTTGAAATATGGGTTTTTCTGATTTAGAGCAGTTTGTAACCATTGTCCATTGTGGGAAATATGGCCTATATACCAAATTTAGCCTGCAGACTTACTTTGTTAGATTAGCAGAGTGTTCAATATTACTGTTGTTTTTTTGTCTGTATTCCCTCAAGGCAACAGCTGACTAGAGCTGAGTAGCAGTAGATTGTCGCTGTACTCCTTGGCTGTGAAGCCTACTCATTTCAGCTACCTGCCTGCCCAGTACTTTGTGAGCCTGCTGTTCTTTCCTGTCACATAAACCATATGTTCTTATAACTACATTAGAATTGAATTGACATTAATAGGGTTGACATTTGAGAACTTAAGTTGGTTTGTATATTAAAAACTTATTAAAAAAACAAAAAAAACCCAAAAAAACTTATTGAAGTGACATTTATCAAGACTTATAATTCAAGTAAGAAACTGGTAAAACTTCTTATTTCTATACTATACTTAGGACTTATACAATTTTAATATTTTCTTGAACTATCTATCTTGGGTGACTTTTGCAATATTCAGATAAGTATTTTCTTTTTCATCAAAAGGAAATGTGTACCTGAATGGTGTAATTAACCAGGCCATTAATAAAGATAATTAGTATGTTATGTCATTCTAAATCAGTGGTTCTTAACCTGGGTTCTATCGAACCCTAGGGGTTCGATGAGTCGGTCTCAGGGGTTCGGAGAAGCCTCTGCTGCGGAGGCCAGAATAAAGTAATACCGTAATTTGTTGTGAGTTCATGCACTATGTTGATTTTATTCTTTGAGCAAGGTGATGTTCATGCACGGCTCATTTTGTGCACCAGTAAAAGAACATATACCTATGTCTTGAATTTGGAAAAAAGAATCATATTTTATTTATCACTAAAGAAGGGTTCGGTGAATGCGCATATGAAACTGGTGGGTTCGGTACCTCAAAAAAGGTTAAGAACCACTGTTCTAAATTGATGGTTATGTGGTCTTTTGCAACTGTAAGCCTTCAGTTGCTATAAATAAGCATTTATAATATCTTTATTATTACAGCAGGAACAATGCATTATGGGCTATTAGAATAAGATGAGAGTTATGTATAAGTCAGAGAAATTTTAGAATTTAACGTGGTTTTTTTTAGAGAGAGAGACAGAAAAGGAGAAAGATGAGAAGCATCAACTTGTAGCTGTGACACTTAGTTGTTCATTGATTGCTTCTCATACGTGCCTTGATAGGAGGGGCAGGGGTCTCTAGCTTAGCCAGTAACATCTTGCTCAAGCTAGTGACCTTGGCTTTAGGGCAGCGACCTTGGGATCATGTCTGTGACCCCACACTCAGCGACCCTGTGCTCAAGCTGGCGACCTTGGGGTTTGAACCTGGGATCTCAGTGTCCCAGGTGGATACTATCCACTGTGCCACCATTGGTCAGGCTAACTGGTGTTTCCTATCCTACAAATTAAGCATTTTTTTTCTAGATAAATTATACTATTATTATTGAGCAAAGTATTGTGAAACTAGTGATATGATAAATTTGTAATAATAAACTTCATTCGCCTGACGAGGCGGTGGCGCAGTGGTTAGAGTGTCAGACTGGGATGCGGAAGACCCAGGTTCGAGACCCCGAGCTCGCCAGCTTGAGCGCAGGCCCATCTGGCTTGAGCAAAAGCTCACCAGCTTGGACCCAAGGTCACTGGCTCCAGCAAGGGGTTGCTTGGTCTGCTGAAGGCCCGCAGTCAAGGCACATGTGAGAAAGCAATCAATGAACGACTATGGTGTTGCAACGGCAATGAAAAACTAATGATTGGTGCTTCTCACCTCTCTTCGTTCCTGTCTGTCTGTCCCTATCTATCCCTCTCTCTGACTCTCTCTCTGTCCCTGTAAAAAAATAAAATAAAATAATAATAATAATAAACTTCATTCAGTCTGACCTGTGGTGGCACAGTGCTTAAAGCGTCAGCCTGGAACACTGAGGTCACTGGTTCAAAACCCTGGTCAAGCCTGACCTGTGGTGGCGCAGTGGATAAAGCGTCGACCTGAGAACACTGAGGTCGCCAGTTCAAAACCCTGCACTGGTTCGGTCAAGGCACATATGGGAGTTGATGCTTCCAACTCCTCCCCCCTTTCTCTCTCTCTCTCTCTCTCCTTCTCTCTCTCACTCTGTGTCTCCTCTCTAAAATGAATAAAAAAATAAAAAGAAAATTAAAAAAAACACAAAAAACCCTGGTCAAGGCACATACAGGAAGCAACTACTACTATGAGTTGATGCTTCCTGCATCTTCCCCTCTTTCTCTCCCTTTCTTTCTCTCCCTTACTTTCTCTGCCTCTCCTCTCTCTAAAAATCAATAAATAAAATCTAATAAGTAAATAAACTTCATTCATGGGGCCTGGGAAGCACAATTTCTACCCTTAGAAAATAGCTCCTCGGATTTATACTTTGTCATAGAGACTATTATTATAAATAGGAAGACCAATAAACCTCATGTATTTTACAGTTCACTTTTTTTTTCTTTGAACCAATCTCCCCTAATTTTTTAAAAACTTAATTTAATTTATCGGGATGACACTAGTTCACATAATTATACAGGTTTCAGGTGCCCACTTCTACAACACATCTCTGTATACTGTATTGTGTGTTCATTCCCCAAGTCAAATCTTCATCCATCACCATTTATCTCCCTATACCCTCCTCTACCTCCCAGCTCACTTTCATGTACGTGAAAAGATACACTTTTTATTCGTGTTCTTAATCTAGCCGCTGCCTTGTCTTTCAATACCTTCTTCAGAATGTCAGGAATAAAAGATCGATGAAATCATTAATTGTGGCAGGACTGATATTTAGAAGTGAGTTAAAAATCAAATAGTCTGAAATTGCTGTAGCAGTGATGTCTCCCTGCCATATCTGACTATCAAGAAAGAGCTTTCTGTGACATTGATTTCTCTTCATTTTCTCCAGTATTGCTTGCTCCCAAAACAACTTTCTTGATGCTTTTGTACCATCTTCCTTGAATTTTGACCTGATGACTGTACCTTAATGCATAAATGATTTCTAAAACAAAGGAAAAAGAATCTCTTACTCTCCAATACATTTATAAGTAACTGTGATGCTCAAGATGCTTTTTTCCTGCCGTGATTGGATGGCTTGGTTGGTTAGAGCAGTGTCCCAAAGTGCATAGGTTACTGGTACGATCCCCAGTCAGGATACATACAGGAACAGATTGATGTTCCTGTCTCTCTCTCTTTCCGTTTCTTTCTCTCTAAAATCAATAAAATAAACATTTTTTAAAAATTAAAAAAAAAAAAAGATATTCTCTTCCTCAGCATATGGGACACAGAAAAGCTAAGCTTGTAAAGAAGACCAAAGCTTGCTTTACACAGATGAGGTCCTGTCTGCTAAAGGAGTTGGACACCTACTTTAGCACTGTCTTATGTTTAGATTCAGTTGTCAGTGAGCAGTTTTCTTTCTCTAAATAAAAATACTACATGCGTTGGTTGAGAGAGCCTATAACTTAACATTTCCTAGTATAAACCCAGCTTAGCAGGTACTCTGATTGATGAATGAAATTAAGATACAAACTACAGCCTAAATAGGATTTTAGATCAGTTGTCTGAGCGTGGTTATTTACCTGAGCATATCTTCTTTTTGTTACAGAGCTGGTAACAGAGAGCAAGCTGTATTTGCATCAGAGTTCTAGGGCAATGTTCCTCAAACTATTCGGTAAAAGACCAGTTTTTGTTTTTTGTTTAATTTCCACTTCATTTAAGACCTAATATATTTGTAGAAGTGAAGTACTAAGGCCCTGGATAGATGGCTCAGTTGTTTGGAGCACCCTCCTGATGCGGCAGGGTTGCAGATTAGGTCCCTGGCAGGGGCACATGTGGGAGTCAACCAGAGTGAATGCATGGGTTGGTGAAGCAGCCCCTTGATGTTTCTCTTTCTTTCTCTCTCCCTCCCTATATCTCTGCCTCTCTCTATAATCAATACATTTTTAAAACTTAAAATAAAATGGCCTGACCAGGTGGTGGCACAGTGGATAGAGTATCAGCCTGGGACGCAGAGGACCCAGCTTTGAAGCCCTGAGGTCGCCGGCTTGAGCATGGGATCATAGACATAACCCCATGGTCGCTGACTCGGCTGGAGTGCCCGCCCCCTCCTGTCAAGGCACATATAAGAAAGCGATCAATGAACAACAATCAATGAATAACTAAGGTGCCGCAACTACGAGCTGATGCTTCTCATCTCTCTCCCTTCCTGTCTGTCCCTCTCTCTGTGTCTCTCGTTAAAAAAATAAAGTGAAATACTGAGGAAGTGAAGTGGAAAAAAACATACAAAACATAGGTCCAAATGTAGTTATTAAATTGAAGAGATACAATTACTCCTTTAATCATAATGCTCACATTGCTACAAAAAGAATTTTTTTTTGACAGGCAGAGAGAGTCAGAAAGAGGGACAGATAGGGACAGGCAGGAAGGGAGAGAGATGAGAATCATCAGCTCATAGTTGTGGCACCTTAGTTGTTCATTGATTGTTGTTCATTGATTGCTTTTTTGCATGTGCCTGGATGGAGTATGGGGGGCTATAGCAGAGCAAGTGTCCCCTTGCTCAAGCCAGCAACGTTTGAGCTCAAGCCAGTGACCTTTGGGCTCAAGCCACTGACCATGTGGTCATATCTATGATCCCACTCAAGCTGGTGACCTCGGGATTTCAAACCTGTGTTCTCCACATCCCAGTCTGATGCTGTATCCACTGTGCCACTGCCTGGTCAGGTGCTATAAAGTTTTTTGAAGGCTTTCTTTCATTTTGTACTTTTTTCATTGCAGACTACTTTGGATTATAATGCCACATTTTTTATGTGCTAAAACAGTATAAATCCATAGGTATGCAGATGAAAGTGAATAATGCACTACTTTCAAAAGGAACTGTTCGAGACAGATAGTATAGTTCAAAATCAGTGTACCTACTTGAGTAAGCTGTTTAACATCAAACTCTGTTCTGTCAGATGACCTTATAGGATTATTTTGAGGAAACAATGATATAATACAAGTACAGGGCTTAACATTGTATTTAGAACATAAGGAGTTTTGGAAACCTTGACGATTAGTCTCAGAACTGATAATGAAAACATTTTAAGATTTTCATTTTTATAACTTTGTTCTAAACTATATAATATATATATATATATATATATATATATATATATTTTTTTTTTTTTTTTTTGAGTAGAGAGAGAAAAGAGAGAAGCATCAAGTCATTGTTCCACTTAGTTGTACCTTCGAATGCTTCTTAATATGTGCCCTGTCTGGGGCTGAACCCGTGACCTGGGAGGGCAGGTCAAGCCCTGAACAAGCTCAAACCAGTGACCCCTAGACTGAATCAGCAACCCTGGGAGCGAGCAACCAAGGCTCAAACTTGGGACCTTAGTGCATGAAGTGACGCTCTGTGCACTGTGCCACTGGCCAGTAACTAAATTATAAATTTTTTTAATATAATATTTGTATTTTCTTTTTAAGACTTTATTCACTTTAGAAAGAAGAGAGAGAGAGAGAAAGGGGAGGAGAAGGAAGCATCAACTCCCATATGTGCTTTGACCAGGCAAGCCCAGGGTTTCAAACCTGCGAACTCATTGTTCCAGGTTAATAGCTTTATCCACTGCGCCACTACAGGTCAGGCTAAATTATAATTTTTAAACCTTTTATTTTGTAATGGATTCTAATTAATGGGAAACACCCACCCCCTTTTAAACATTATTTGTTTGGAATCCAAAAGGTCTTGTTTCGAGGTTGGTTTCCTATTCCTGAGTATTCTATTTGCAGAGGCTAGGGCTTTTCCTCTGGTTTCCCTGCCTTATAGTACTTTTCTTCATTATCCTTATTCTCATTTTAAGCTGTGTTTTGTCTTACACATCTAAAGGTTTTTGTTTTGTATCTAATTATACTAAGTGACTCATTTGTAATAAATATTGTTAGGGCTTTGAATTATCACCAAATCAAAGGTTTTTGTCTAAAGAACAAATTCGTTCAGTATGCCTTTTTCTGGCAATTGGTTTTATTTGAAATAGATTTGAAAAAGTTGCACTTTTGAATACTATTGTATTGTCTAGAACAGTGCTGGGCAATCTTTTGAGCTTGGTGTATCAAAATTCGCCAAAAAACTGAACATAACTTGGGTGGTGTGTCACTTAGAGAAAAGCAGCCTAACCGGAAGTCACAGAACTAGATGCTCTGTGCCGGAGTTCTGTTCTTTTGGCCTACAGACCTCTGGCACAGAGTGTCTATACTACAGCAAATGTTTTATCCTCGGCTACTACATCTGGCTGTGCAGGAGCCGAGGATGAAACGTCCTTCTTGGCATGCGGCCCCACACTTCTCTGGTATGTGGCCGCATGCGGCTGCATGTCATCAAAAATGGCTATGCGTGTCAGTGCTGACATGCGTGTCATAGGTTTGCCATCACGGATCTAGTACATATATTATTAACCTTTTATTCTCTTATGGTCATGCAATAGGTTTGCATCTGTTTGGAATTTCATTTTTTCCCTTTTCTTTCTTTTGTTTTTTTTTTTTTTAGAGAAAGACAGCAGGGACAGACAAGAAGGGAGAGAGATGAAAAACATCAATTCTTCATTGTGGCACCTTAGTTGTTTGTTGATTGCTTTCTCATATGTGTCTTGACCTGGGGGCTCCAGCCTGAGGTAGTGACCTTGGTTGGACTCAAGCCAGTGACCATGGGATAGTATCTATGGTCCCACGCTCAAGCTGGCAATCCGGCACTCAAATTGGTGAGCCTGCACTAAAGCTGGATGAGCCCAAAAGCTGGCGACCTTGGGATTTCGAACTGGGGTCCTCAGCATCCCAGGTTGACACTCTATCCACTGCACCACCACCTGATCAGGCTAGGTTGTCATTTCTAAATTATAACATTTTAAAGTTTGCATTCTCTGTAATTTACCCATATCTGAAAAGCAATCAGTAACTGTCTTTTTTTCAGATTATTTACTTATAAGGTTATTGCCTTGTAAGTATCTTTGCTTGAAAAAACTAAGTTTTGATCAAATAAAATCTCAATTAAATCTGATTCAATATTATTTTCCTGAAAAACTTTCTTTTCTCTAGGATATTGTATGGATAAACATCATTAAAACTTATGTGCACATTAATATTAAGAATAGTTATTGGCCCTGTCAGGTTGGCTCAGTGTAGAGCATTGGCCCAGCATGTGGATGTCCCAGGTTCAATTCCTGGTCAGGGCACACAGGAGGAGAACCCGCCCATCTGCTTCTCCACTCCTACCCTTCTTGCTTCACCTGCCTACCCTCCAACCTCTGCAGCCATGGCTCAATTGGAGCAAGTTGGCCCTGGGCGCTGAGGATGTCTCCATGGCCTCGCCTTAGGCGCTAAGAAGAGCTCGGTTGCTGAGCAACAGAGCAACACTCCAGATTGGCAGAACATTGCCCCCTAGAGGGTTTGCCAAGTAGATCCTGGTCCGTGCACTTGTGGGAGTCTGTCCCTGCCTCCCTCCTCTCACTGAATTTAAAAGAAAAATAGTAAGTACTTATTGAGCTCTTTCAATGTACCAGACACTGATATGCATAATCTTATTTAAACCTCAGGATGAGGCTGAGATAGGTACTGTTTAACCTCACTTTACAAATCAGCACACTCAGTAAGTCAGTTTGATTACCAGTCCATAGCACTTGACCATTGGATGGTATTTCTTTTCTTAATGAACTCTGTGTAAAAAAGAATGAAGTAGGTCTTAATTGGTACCTTTAACTTTCCATATTAGGAACTACTTAACACCACTAATATTATACCTTTATGAACTCCCTAAATTAGGAATATGTATATACAGGGTGTCCGTAAAGTCATGCACCGGTCAAAAGTGCATTTCTAATTTAATAAATTATATATATAACTTATTATATAATATATATATATATATATATATATATTATATATATATATTTCTTACAGAGAGAGAAAGAGAGAGGGATAGATAGGGACAGACAGACAGGAACTAAGAGAGATGAGAAGCATCAATCAGTTTTTTGTTGCTGTTGCGAGATCTTAGTTGTTCATTGATTGCTTTCTCATATGTGCCTTGACCGCGGGCCTTCAGCAGACTGAGTAACCCCTTGCTGGTGAACTTTTGCTCGAACCAGATAAGCCCGCGCTCAAGCTGGCGACCTCAGGATCTTGAACCTGGGTCCTTCTGCATCCCAGTCCGATGCTCTATCCACTGCGCCACCGCCTGGTTAGGCTTTTTTTTTTTTTACCAGGTACTTTTCATTTATTTTCCACCTGGTACAGGTACCTGGTTATCTTGTGTCAGGAAGCCTGGCCTGTGGCTTGGGTAGTAAAGAGCGGGGCTTTTTTAACTTCCTTTTTGGTGTTTTGCTGTTTTGCCATAAAAGAACCCAACTGCTTCTACTTGCTACAGCCTGCATAGTCTATTGGAGAGGGTGGAGGAAAAGGGGGTAAGGGAGAGGCTCAAAAGATCCTAGCATCTCTGGAAGTCTGCTGGCTGATGGCATCTCTGGAAGTCTGCTGGCTGGTGGTGGCCATTCAGAATGTGGTTCTGTCGTTTGCTTTGCCAGGCCAGCCTTTACGCTGCTTCCTTGTGGCTGCGTGAGCCAGGTCACATGTGATCATGCTGCTGGAGGCCTGGGGAGATTCCATGTGTTTAGGGAAGGGACTCCAACACTGTGGCCACGAATGAGATAATGGATTTCCCAAAATAGAAGTTTGCCCACCAGTGACCCAGGTCAGAGACCAGGGTGTGGAGTATGGCTTCCCCAGGGTACTCAGTACTTCCACAGGAGCTGTTACTGAAAGTGGAACCCAGGAGGCACCAGTAGTACGGGGTGGTCATAGGTGAGCTGCTGGAGGGGATGGCTGCCATACTCTTACTTATGGACTGATGGAATCCTCAGTGGTAACCCCTCACAGGCCTTGACACACAGTCACTGGTGGCAGGAATGGGGCACTAGGCCACAGCAGCCCATCTGCAGAGAAGACCATGGGAGGCCACTCCACGATCTAGACACATTGGTGTCCCAACTTAGAAATATACTTAACATTTTACCTTTCAGAGGAAACTAATGCCTTCTGCTTAGTCTCTATAGCAGAATTGAAGCTACAGAGGTAAACACTCCTCAAATACCGCAGAAGCCAATAAGAAAGAACTGTCTTGGATGCCCTTTGAGTTAACACCTGTCAAATTGGAATCTGAAAACATTCCTGTTTTAAACTATCCAAGATTAATTTCACACTTTATATTTTCATAGTTTAGTCATTTCTAAATTGTGTTATTTAATAATTGACATATTTTTTTTGAGGGAAGACCAGAAATGGATTCAGAATGCTTCTGTACATGACAGTCTTAACCTTTCCTTTAATTGAAGAATTTAGATGTGAAGCTTTGTTGAATGATATGTTTTAAGATCCTCAGTCGCTCATTTTGGAATTCTGGCTAACAAGTAGTAATGCTAAATGTAAGTATAGGTAGTTATTTCTTTACTTTTTCTCTTTTCCAGGTGAGAGGAGGGGAGATAGAGAGATAGACTCCCGCATGCACCCTAACCGGATCCACCCAGCAACTGCTGTCTGGGGCCAATGCTCTGCCCATCTGGGGCCATGCTCTCTACTGAAAAATTTTTAGCAACTGAGGTGAGGCTCCATAGAGCCATACTCAGCACCTGGGGCCTGTGTGCTCAAACCAGTCAAGCCGAGCCGTGGCTGTGGGAAAGGGAGGGAGAGAGAGAGAGAGAAGGGGGAGGAGGAGGGGATGGAGAAGCAGATGGTCACCTCTCCTGTGTGCCCTGACCAATAATTAAACCTAGGACATCCACACTCTGGGCCGACCCTCTACCACTGAGCCTACCAGCCAAGGCAGTAGGTATTTCTTAAAACCTGTGGTGGAATTCTAGAATCCCAATCCTCCTTGAACACTAATACTTAATACTTAACTTCTTGAAATAAAATACAAATAGGTGTCAGTTGGTCTGGAAATTGAAATTCTTTTACTCCAATTATGCGCATTTTTAAGTGACAGGGTCTTGAGGTTAACTACTAGATAATTACATCAAATTATTTACTGCAAACCTTCTATTTACCTGTGGGTCAATTTTCTTTTTCTTCTTTTTTTACAGGGACAGAGAGAGAGAGTGTCAGAGAGAGGGATAGATAGGGACAGACAGACAGGAACAGAGACAGGTGAGAAGCATCAATCATTAGTTTTTCGTTGCCATTGCGACACCAGAGTTGTTCATTGATTGCTTTCTCACATGTACCTTGACCGCGGGCCTTCAGCAGACCGAGCCACCCCTTGCTGGAGCCAGCGACCTTGGGTCCAAGCTGGCGAGCTTTTGCTCAAGCCAGATGGGTCCATGCTCAAGCTGGTGAGCTCGGGGTCTCGAACCTGGGTCTTTCGCATCCTAGTCCTACGCTCCATCCACTGCGCCACTGCCTGGTCAGGCTGGGATTTCCATTTTTGTTTAGTTTTTTTATATTTAGAAAGGACTCTTACACAAAAAGAAAATGAATTTGTTTTCCTTGATTAGAGGAAGTGGCATTAATAAAGTATTTCTTGTTATTTATTAACCTCTATGTCAAATGAATTAGGAAAGGGGAAACCTATATGATGTTGGCAAAATGGCAGATATCATAGCATTTATTATTCACTTAACTTTAGCCAGGTATCTGGATTTTGTTTTGATGTTCTTGTGGAGGAGGGGCTTAGAAGCTTTCCTCTGCTTGCTACTGAGGATCTTAAAGATAAGCAATAAGGGCAGTTACTTACCTGATAATAGTAGTAATAGTATTATCTCAGCTCATAGAGGACACTGAACTTGCTCAGGGTCACACAGCTGCTACCCAGAAGCAGGAAATTTTTTTACCTATTGTCTCAGTTGTAAAGACTTGAAAAATAAAGTTCATATTTGAGTTTCCTTCATTACCTGTTACTGACACTTAGCAGAAAATGTAGTTAACTTGACTTCAGGAAGCAGATTTGTTTGTAAGAATATGGAGGAAGCCTGCTTGAACAAGAGTTACTCTGTACCCTATATGTTTTATCTCTTCATTGCCTAGACCTTTGAAGGGCTCAAGTTTTATAACAAGAGAGGCATCTTTAATTTTTTAGGAAACTACAGTTTATTATTTCAGTACTAAAATGAGCATGGTACAAGGGGGATTGAAATGAACTGTTTTCAATATTAAAAGCTTAAAAAATTATTGGCTTATATTTAGTGTAACCAAACAATTTATTGTTTCTATGAGCAAGGAAAGAAAAACCATTTAACTATCTTGGTGTCTGCCAAGAAAATTAAACTGACTTCAAAGCTTTGCGCTGATAGTTAATGGCTTTGAGTACAAGCTGTTGTTTTAAAAAATACGTCTGGTCAATCCTTTGGCTCAGTCAGGCTACAGCTGTGAAACTGTAAAATGAGATAGCATAAAACCAGTGCATTGCGCAGTTCCTGCCTCTCTTGAGCAAATATTTCATTTCTGTGACAGAAACTATCACTTTGGGAACTCACATTTCATTTTGAACGACACTTGGAATTTGTACTTCTTCCTTCAAATACACCTTTTAGTGATTTGCCATAAGCAAAGTAGAGAACCTGTCAGCATTTTAACTATGACATACACACAATTTTGAGATTGAATTCCAAGTTGTGAAGCTGTGTGAAAGAGTACAGCTATACAAATAATGTGGAGCCTCACCTGTAGTGCTTAAAATAAGTCTGTTTGCATCTAAAATGATTTATTAGATAGTTAAAAAAAATTTTTTTTACAAGGACAGAGAGAGAGTCAGAGAGAGGGATAGATAGGAACGGAGAGATATGAGAAGCATGAAGCATCAATCATCAGTTTTTCATGGCAACGCCTTAGTTCATTGATTGCTTTCTCACATGTGCCTTGATCGCGGGCCTTCAGCAGACCGAGTAACTCCTTGCTTGAGCCAGCGACCTTGGGTCCAAGCTGGTGAGCTTTTTGCTCAAGTCAGATGAGCCCATGCTCAAGCTGGCGACCTTGGGGTCTTGAACCTGGGTCCTTTCGCATCTCAGTCCGACGCTGTATCCACTGCGCCACCACCTGATCAGGCTAGATAGTTTAAAAATTTTAAAGAATAAAAACTGAAACAACCCATGGAAATGAAGTTTTTTTTATTGCTTTAATTTTGATTTGAGAGAGAGAGAAGCATCAACTTATTTCACTTAGTTCCGTTTAGTTGTGTACTTGCTGATTGGTTCTCGTAAGTGCCCTGGTTAGGGTGGAGGGTGAACCTGTGACCTCTGGCGTGCCAGGACAGAGCTTTATTTACTGAACCACCCAGGCAGGACCAATGCTTATTTTATTTAATTAATTAATTTATTTATTTTGTGACAAAGACAGAGAGACAGGGACAGACGGACAGGAAGAGAGAGAGAGATGAGAAGCATCAATTCTTCATTGCAGTACCTTAGTTCATTGATTGCTTTCTCATATGTGCCTTGACTGGGGAAGGGGATGGTCCAACTGAGCTCATGACCCCTTGCTCAAGCCAGTGACCCCACATTCAAGCTGGTGAGCCCGTGCTCGAGCCAACAACCTCAGGGTTTCTAACTTGGATTCTTTGCATCCCAGGTCGATGCTTTATCCACTGTGCCATCACCTGGTCAGGTAATATATGGTTACACTTACAAGGAATATATTTAGTCCTGTTTTCCAGCACAAGTATTCTAAAGAGATTATACTGTATTTATATATTTGTTGATATTAGGGTCCATGAAATGGTGGGTACCAAGTGCCTAGCACCTTCCATGGTGTTTGGCCTTTAATTCATTCTTTCAATAAATATTTAAAGGAAATCTGTTATGTGCTAGATATTGTCCTAAAACTGAGATTTCAGTAGTAAATTAAAAACAAAAATCTGTCTTCACATAACTTAAACTTTTTGGGGAAGCGGTTACAGAGACATACAAACATAGTGTTCAGTTCAGTGGATGTTTAATTTCATTTGGTAAATAAATGTGCTTAACTTAATTTCAGAATGAACTGAAAACAAAATAGTAATTTTTGCTCGCATTGCCTTTCCTCCAAGGAAATATTACAAAGCTGGATGATCCATATAGGTTTACCTTGATACTCTTTTTGTACAAATTTATTTATTTTGTTAGTAGGGGGGGACAGACAGGCAGGAAGGGAGAGAGATGAGAAGCATCAGTCATCGTTGTGGCACTTTAGTTATTCATTGATTGCTTCTCACATGTGCCTTGACCAGGAAGCTCAGCTGAACTAATGACCTCTTGCTCAAGCCAGTGACCTTTGGGCTCAAGCCAGTGGCCATGGGGTCTTGTCTCTGATCCCATGCTCAAGCTGCTGACCTCCTGGTTTCGAACCTGGTCCTCAGCATCCCAGATTGTCACTGTATGTGCTCACTGTGCCACCATCTGGTCAGGCTTTACTCTGTCTTTCTAAAAATTTGGATCAAGTTCCTGTTCCTTTTCCTTCAGCTGAGAGCATTTAATTGACACGTGATTAACAAAGTGTGATTTTATGACTATGCGCTTTAAAGATGTACTATGACTTCTTTATAATGACATTAGGTGCACATAGAGATTCAGCTATTTTCCAGCATGCTAGGACCTTTGGGAAATCATTTATTTATTTATTTTTAACATTTATTTACTGATTTTGGTGAGAGAGGAAGGTGGAGAGAGAGAGAGGCAGCCAGAGATCCATTTCTGTAAGTGCCCTGACCAGGGATTGAACTGGCAACCTCAGCGCTTCAGGACAATGCTCTAACCAACCAAGCTATTCAGCCAGGCTCTTTATTTATTTATTGGTCTTTATTTTTTGTGGGAGAGACAGAGTCAGAGAGAGGGACAGATAGGGACAGACAGACAGGAAGGGAGAGAGATGAGAAACATCAATTCTTCGTTGCAGTTCCTTAGTTGTTCATTGATTAATTTCTCATATATGCCTTGACCGGGGGGCTACAGCAGACTGAGTAACCCCTTGCTTGAGCCAGCGACCTTGGGCTCAAGCTGGTGAGCCTTGCTCAAACCAGATGAGCCCGCACTCAAGCTGACGACCTCAGGGTCTCGAACCTGGGTCCTCTATATTCCAGTCCAACGCTCTATCCACTGCGTCACCACCTGGTCAGGCTATTTATTTTCTATAAAAGATTTTATTTATTGCCCTGGCCAGTTGGCTCAGCAGTAGAGCATCAACCCAGCATGTGGAAGTCCTGTCAACCATCTGTTTTCCCCCTCCCACCCTCCTTTTTTCTCCCCTTCTGTCTGTCTGTCTGTCTCTCTCTTTTTCTCTTACTCCCGCAGCCATGCCTTGATTGATTTAAGTGTGTTGGCCCCGGGCGCTGAGGATGGCTCTGTGGAGCCTTCACCTCAGGCGCTAAAATTAGCTTGGTTATGAGTATCGGGAAGAACATTGGCCCCAGATGGGGGTTGCTGGGTGGATCCCAGTCAGGACACATGCAGGAGACTGTCTCTGTATCTTTTCTCCTCACTTTAAAAATGTGTTATTGATTTTAGAGACACAGAAAGAAAGACGGGGAGGAGCAAGAAGCATCATTCATAGTTGCTGCTCATATGTACCTTGACTGGGCAAGCCTGGGGTTTTGAACTAACAACCTCAGCATTCCAGGTTGACACTCTATCCACTACACCACCACAGATCAGGCGGGAAATTCTTTTATTTTTGGTGGGGGCACATGACAGGGAGAGAGATGAGAAGCATCAACTCATAGTTGCGGCACCTCAGTTCATTGATTGCTTCTCATATGTGCCTTTCCAGGGGCGGGGGCTCTCCAGCTGAGTCTGTTACCCCTTGCTTCAAGCCAGTGACCATGTGATCCTGTCATAATCCCATGTTCAAGCCGGCAACCCCATGCTTAAGCTGGTGAGCCTGTGCTCAAGCCTAATGAGCCCACACTCAAGTCTGCAACCTTTGGATTTTGAACTTGGGTCTTTAGCATCTCAGGTTGACCCTCTATCTACTGTGCCACCACCAATCAGGTCAGGCAGGAGATGCTTGTAAAATTTGTTCCAATAGATAATATTCACAAATTTGATTCATGTAAATGAGTGAATGGAGTTATGGGTTAAAGAAAAATAAAATTTGGGCTGACTTTTTGTATTCTACACAGACCTCTGACTTTGGTTTCAAAGGGCTGCCATGAAAAAACATTGGATAGTTCTAAATGGAATCCTTATAAAGGTTCAGGTTGAGTAAATGTCTACCCAGATAACTTTTTTATATAAATATGTAATTTCTAGAGTAAAAGGTACAAATCTTAGTACAGTTTGATGAATTTTTGCAAATGTATATAGAAAGATATAACTCGTATCCCAGTAAAGATTTAGAACATTTCCATCATCCTAATAAAACAACCTGATACCATTTTGCAGATCATCTCCCTTGTGCCTCCCCCACTCACTCCTCCTGCCACTGTTCTGATTTCTGTTTCCATAGATTCATTGGCCTGATTTTAAACTTCACGTAAGTGGACTCAAACAGTACATGCTCTTTTTGTGTACAGCTTCTTTCATTTGAACAAGATAATATTTAAAAAGAATTTTTTTATTGATTGATTTTTAGAGAGGAGAGAGAGAGAGAGAAAGAAAGAGGGTGCAGATGAGGGAAGCATCAACTCGGTTAGTATTTAGTTGCTTCCTGTATGTGCCTTGACCAGGCAAACCCAGCGTTTTGAACCAGCGACCTTAGCATTCCAGGTTGACTCTTTATCCACTGCACCACCACGCGTCAGGCAACAAGATAATATTTTTGAAATTCATTCATGTTCCTGTATGTGGCAGTAATTTATTCCTTTTTTTACTGAGTTCCAATGCACTAGATAAGTTACCACAATTTGTTTACTCATTCTCCTATTGATGGACATTTGGTCCAGATAAAGCTTCCATGAATATTCTGTGCAAGTTTTTTTTGTGGACATTCATCTTCATTTGTCTTGGAAATACCTAAAAGTAGAATCACTGGTTTTAACTTTATAAAAGTTGCCAGTTTTTCAAAGTGGTTGTGCCATTTTATGTTTCCAACAGCATAAATGAGAGTTCTGGTTGCTCTATATTCTTGCCATCTTTTAGTGTTGTCAGTTTTATTAATTTTAGCCATTCTGGTTAGTACAAAGGCGTATCTCATTGTAGTTTAAATTTGCATTATCCTAATGACTAAATGATGTTGAACACCTTTTCATGGGCTTCTGGGCCATTCGTATAGCTTTTGTGAAATATCTGTTTAATGTTTTACCTATTTTTATTTTTTTGTCTCTTTCCAAGCTATAGACAATATAGTGTATATATATATATATTTTGTTTAAGTGAGAGTAGGGAAGATACAGCATGCATCCCGACTAGGATCCACCCAGCAACTGCCGTCTGGGGCTGGTGCTCTGCCCATCTGGGGCTGCTGGTAACCAAGTTATTTTTAGAGCCTGAGACAGGCTCCACAGAACCATCCTGAGCTCCCAGGCTGACATGCTCGAATCAGTCGAGTCATGGCTGCAGGAGGGGATGAGAAAGAGAGAGAGAGAGAAAGAGACAGGTGTGTGTGAGGGAGAGAAGCAGATGGTCGCCTCTCCTGTGTGCTCTGACTGGGAACTGAACCCGGAACTTCCACACACTTGGTCAGTGCTCTACCACTGAGCCAACTGGCCAGCGCCTGTACTGTATTTTTTATATTTCCAGTACAGGCCCTTTATCAGTGTCTTAGGTTGGTTTCCCAGGAAAACAGATTGTGACAAGGAGATTTGCAAGCAGGAAGTTTATTGGGGAATGCTCTTGGGAGTAACACTTGTGAAAGAATGAGCAGGACTAAGCAAATGGAGAAGTTGAACTAAAATTTAGTTGCAGTAGCAGCTTTAGTTCACCCACAGCAGGTTATGGAGTTGGGTGGCCCTTCAGAAAAATCCTGAATTAAGGCAAGGGGATCAGGTTTTATAGCAAAGGAATCAGATTTAATACCTCCTTCCAGATAACCCGGTGGATTAGCCAGTGGCTGTGGACTGCCTTGGGAGGGGGAAGTCACTTTCCTTTGGTCCAAGGTCGATTCCTCAGAAGGATTAATGTGTGAGCCATCAGTAGGCAATACTCCCAGCAGCTGGGAAAACAGGTGTCTCTGACCTGAAGGAGAGTGATGTGGACAGGGTTACCACAGCGTCTACCATAAATATATGTATTGTGGACATTTTCATGCAGTATGTAGCTTCATTTTTTTTTTTTTTAGATTTTATTTATTTTTAGAGAGAGAGGGGAGAGAGAGAGAAAGGTGGAGGAGCAGGAAGCATCAACTCCCATATATGCCTTGACCAAGCAAGCCCGGAGTTTTGAACTGGCGACCTCAACGTTCCAGGTTGACACTTTATTCACTGCGCCACCACAGGTCAGGTTGTTCATTTTTTTAATGGAGAAGCAAACATTTTAAATTCTGATGTTGAATATTTTTCTTATGGTTTGTGTTTTTATATTTTCGCTAAGAAATATTGCCAACCCAAGATTGTAACCCTACATTTTCTAGAGACTTTTGAGTTTTAGATTTTACATTTAGTTGTATAATCCACCAAGAAATAACTTTTGTGTGTGATGTGAACTGCCATCCAAGTAATTCTTGATAACAATCAGCTTTTTCTCTTTCGGGTACATCATCACTTCTCATCTTCCCTTAATTTGCAAAAGCAAGGGCACCTTTAATTTCTTTGCCCACAGTAGAGTATACTCAAAATGCTGACAGGACAGTTGTCTAGCAATTTACTCATTACTTTGAATTGTGCAGTTCTGAAACTCAATCTTGAAATAGTTGGCTCTGTCCAGTTCTGTTTTATCATTCTTTTTGTTTTTTAAGGTGAGAGGAGATGAGATAGTGAGGCAGACTCCCACATGAGCTCCGACTGGGATTCACCCACCAGCCCCATCTGGGGGCCAATGCTCAAATACTGAGCTATTTTCAGCACCTGAGGCTGATGTTCTCTAGTAAAGCTATCTTTGGCGCCTGAGGCCACACTCAAACCAATAGAGCCATTGGCCGCTAGGAGGGGAGGGGGAGGGGGAGAGAAAGGGAAGGGGATGAGAAGAAGACGGCTACTTCTCCTGTGTGTCCTGACTGGGTATCAAATCCGGGACATCAATATACCGGGCTGATGCTCTATCCACTGAGCAACTGGCCAGGGCCTATTATTATTTTTAAATAAAATATTTAACTAGCTTGAGCCCAAAGGTTGCTGGCAGGGGAGCGATAAGTACCAATCACCTCATAGCTGCTTCACTTTAGTTGTTCATTGATTGCTTGTCATATGTGCCTTGACTGAGCAAGCCCAGCATTCCAGGTCAACACTTTATCTACTGCGCCATCACAGGCCAGGCAGTTTTACCATTATTTTGTCCTTACTTAGAAATCAACTTTAGCCTGACCAGGTGGGGGTGCAGTGGATAGAGCATTGACCTGGGGCACTGGGGACCCAGGTTCGAAACCCTGAGGTTGCCAGCCTGAGCACGAGATCATAGATATGACCCCATGGTCACTGACTTGAGCCCAAAGATTGCTGGCTTGAGGCCCAAGGTTGCTGGCTTGAGCCCAAGTTCACTGGCTTGAGCAAGGGGTCACTGGCTTGGCTGGAGCTTCCCCCCGCCCAAGGCACATTTAAGAAAGTGATCAGTGAACAACTAAAGTGCCGCAACTGGGAGTTGATGCTTATTGCTCTCCCTTTCTGTCTGTCTGTCTCTCTCTCTCACACGTGCGCGTACTAAAAAAAAAGAAGGCGTAAACTTTACATTCACAAATTAAATAGCAAAGTAAACAAAGGTAATTTTTATGAATTGGTTAAAGAGAATGAAGAAAATATTAATTAATTACCCTATCACTCTACACAGAATAGAGTTGTTGTATTGTTCATGCTCTGACAGTTTGTCCAAGTGAATACTGTGATTAGCAACATTGCTGAGATTAGTAACTTGGAAAAGACAAAGATTCTTAGACAAATTCAGTATTAAATATTAAAATAAATTAGTAACAATTGCTCAGTGTCATTTTTCTGAAATGCTTTAATCACTTTCTTTTGTTTCTCCTATATCTTCACAAGACATGCAGAAATATTATTTTACAGAAGTGTTGAGGTACTGTGTTGTTAACCAAGTTGGACATGGAGTCAGGTTGTAACTCTTCTGCCAGTACCCCAGCCACTGGGTACATTTAGAATAGTCTTAAGTTTATAAGGAGCTAATTAACGGCCATCCTAAGTGTATGAAGGTCTGAACTGGCTTGTGTGCTCAGATTGCAGGAATTCCCCTCTTGCTATATGGCAAGTATTAGTTGGTGCTGACAAACAACTGTAGTTCCCTTGTATTTAATAGAGACACAATGAGCTATATATATAGATCCCTTCCTTCTTCCTAAACATGGAGGGGGTAATATTTCAACCAACCAGCCTTTCAGCTAAGAGCTCATTTTCCCATAGAGACCACATATATATTTACCCAGCTGCACAGACACAAATTCAATAGTACATCAGAGGTAATACAACCCTATTATTTTTGCTGACCTCATAAAGGAAACTAAAATAGAAAAGTGAAGGACATGCTATATTATTAAATCATTAAAACTTTTTCATAAGTAACATACATAATTACCCTTTATAATTTTTAAGATCATTTGTATACTGCTAAGACTCCAGGAAGCCATATAGGGTATACCACTGCTTCAGTAAATTTTGAGGCATAATCTTTTATATTTTGTGTCTCTAAAGCAGTGGTTCTTAACCTTTTTTGAGGTACCGAACCCACCAGTTTCATATGCGCATTCACCGAACCCTTCTTTAGTGATAAATATGATTTTTTTTCCAAATTCAAGACATAGGTATATGTTTTTTTACTGGTGCACAAAATGAGCCGTGCATGAACATCACCTTGCTCAAAGAACAAAACCAACAAAGTGCTTGAACTCACAACAAATTACGGTATTTATTCTGGCCTCTGCGGCAGAGGCTTCTCTGAACCCGAGACCGACTCATCGAACCCCTAGGGTTCGATAGAACCCAGGTTAAGAACCACTGGTCTAAAGGCAGCTCTCAAAGAAATCTGAGGAAAAAGAAAAAGTTGAGCATGGCCTGTGGTGGCGCAGTGGAGAGAGCATTGACCTGAAACACTGAGGTCACTCGTCCAAAAACCTTGGACTTGCCCCGTCAAAGCACATACGACAAGCCATCAAATCAGTGAACAGCTAAAGTGAAACTATGAGTTGATACTTCTCCTTCATACCCCCTTCTTCTCTCTCTGTTAAAAAAACAAAAACAAAACCCTTAAAAGAAAAAACTGGGATTAGGTTGGATTAAAACCATAGATCATTTATGGCATTGATAATAAATTATTATAATCATTATAATCAAACACATCAAGTTGTATTTATTGAGTATCTATAGGTTTTGTTGGTTTTTTTTACAGGGACAGTGAGAGAGTCAGAGAGAGGGATAGACAGGGACAGACAGACAGGAACCGAGAGAGGTGAGAAGCATCAATCATTAGTTTTGCGACACCTTAGTTGTTCATTGATTGCTTTCTCACATGTGCCTTGACTGTGGGCCTTCAGCAGACCGAGCAACCCCTTGCTGGAGCCAGCGACCTTGGGTCCAAGCTGGCAAGCTTTTGCTCAAGCCAGATGGGCCCGTGCTCAAGCTGGCGACCTCAGGGTCTCGAACCTGGGTCTTCCGCATCCCAGTCCGATGCTCTATCCACTGTGCCACCGCCTGGTCAGGCTCTATAGCTTTTTATATGTCAATCATACCTCAGTAAATGATTTAAAAAAAAAATCCATGGAACATTTTAATATTGAACTAAACACAATTTTTTGTTGTATAAGTAATACATGTTTTAGATAAATTAGAAATGTTTTATAAATTATATATTACATATATTTATAAATTATAAAGTAACAAATGTATTAACATTTAATTTACACTTGTACTTATATGTATATATATTTTTAAATGTGAGATTATCAAAAAACAAAAACTATGTTGTCTGCCACCAGCTTTTTCCTCCTAGCAGTACATTATGACTTTCTACAGCCATAAATAGAACTTTATTAAATCTTCAATGATTGAGTGTTGTGATACTGTGATACAAGTATTACAGTTGATTTAGCCAATCACCTTTCTTGGACATTTTGGTTATTTTTGGATTTGCAGTCTTAATAAGTGCAGTGGTCATTTTGCATAGTTCGTTCTTCCTTAGGATGAATTTCTGGAAGTGAAATTGTTGGATCAAAGAATTCACTTGTGTGTGTGAAAGAGAGAGAGAGAGAAAGAGAGAAAAATGAGAAACATCAACTCGTAGTAGCGTCACTTTAGTTGTACATTGATTGCTTTTTATACTTGCCTTGATGGGGGTGAGGAGATGGCTCAAGCCAAGTCAGTGACCCCTTGCTCAAGCTAGTGACCTTGGGCTCAAGTCAGCAGCCTTGGGCTTCAAGCCAGCGACCTTGGGTCATGTTGATGATCCCATACTCAAGTCGGCAACCCTGCACTAAAACTGGCAAGCCCTCGCACAAGCCAGCAATCTCGGGGTTTCAAACCTGGGACCTCGGCATCCTAGGTCGATGCTCTATCCACTGTGCCACCAATGGTCAGGCCAAAGAGTTCACATTTTTGAGACTCTATAAACTGCCAAATTGTGGTTCAGATAGGTCGCAGCAACTCACACTCTTTCCAGTGTTAGGCATGCTCATTTCCTATATCACTGCCAATCTGCTAAATTTAAAAATGGCACTTCCATGTCTTAACTGGCATTCATTATTCATGAAGCTGACCCTTTTTCATTTTCACTGGCCATTGTAGATTTTGGTCTTACAAATGAATAGCTCACAGTCTTGATTAGATACTTCAGAAATTTTTTTCTATTCGTTCATCAATTTTTTCAACAGTTTCTTATATTGCCTTTCCAGGATCGACTAAAGCTGGTGACTGTTTTGGGTGCCGGCCTTCTCTGTGGAACTGCACTGGCGGTCATCGTGCCCGAAGGAGTACATGCACTTTATGAAGATATTCTTGAAGGTGAGAGAGAAAGGCCTTCTTTGAGACACATTATTGACATGGAGAGTTGAGAGGAACTCAATGATTTATTCTGAACTCAGTTCACATTTGCTGTTGAGGTCTACCCCAAGAAGTGCTCTTAAATCATATCTTTTGACACTTAGGACATTAAACACATCCTTAGCAGTTTGTGGTTTGAATGCCCCAATTCATGAGTACCACTTAAAGTTTACTTGCAATAATGCATGAATTTCAGTCTTTCAGGGTATGGCGGATGTTTTTTAGTGCCCACTCAAAAACTTCCCAAGTTAGCCTGACCAGGTGATGGCGCAGTGGATAGAGCGTCGGACTGGGATGCGGAAGACCCAGGTTTGAGACCTCAAGGTCGCCAGCTTGAGCGCGGGCCCTTCTGGCTTGAGCCAAAGCTCGCCAGCTTGGACCCAAGGTCGCTGGCTCCAGCAAGGGGTTGCTTGGTCTGCTGGAGGCCCGTGGTCAAGGCACATGTGAGAAAGCAATCAATGAACAACTATGGTGTCGCAACGGCAATGAAAAGCTAATGATTGATGCTTCTCACCTCTCTCTGTTCCTGTCTGTCTGTCCCTATCTATCCCTCTTGCTGACTCTCTCTCTGTCCCTGTAAAAAAAAAAATAAGTAAAATAAAAACTTCCCAAGTTCTACATGATGGGTATCTTTAATGTTCTTTAATTGAAAACTTTGTAGATATATACATTTGGATTTAAAGACTCCTTATGGTAAACAGATAACTGGTGAGGACCCCTGCAGTCAAAGATAACTAAAAAAGAACTAAAGAGGACTCTCTTGACCCTAAACAAGCAGAGAACAGTATAGCTGTGTGAGGGTAAATGCTGGGTGGCTGGCTTGTTTCACTCTCCTGTTTAATAATTTGTTCCTTCACACCAGCTTGAAAACATACTTGATTCAAATTTGTGATTCTGCAAAATCAGATTGCTTCTTGTCATGGAACTTCACAACTATCTGTGAAGGAAACCACAGCTGTTAAATTGGTGAGCTGAATCTTCAAAGGCCAAGAGCCTATTGGACTTTAAGAATAGTATAAAGAGATATATGTACCTTCTATATATTTTTCTTTCTTTCTTAAAATTTTTTATTTTTGTTTACTGATTATAGAGAGAGGAGAGAGAGAACGGGTGGGGGTAGGAGTGGAAAGCATCAACTCTTAGTAGTTGCTTCTCGTATATGCCTTGACCAGGCAAGCCTGGGGTTTCGAACCGGCAATCTTGGCATTCCAAGTCAACACTTTATCCACTTCCCCACCGCAAGTCAAGCTCAAATTTTTTACTAGATACAATATAATTATTTTCCAGATCTTGGTTGAGGAAAAGACCTGTGTCCTCTATTGAAAGTGATGATGTTCTTATACCTGGGGTATGAATGTGGGCATGATAGTAAAGAGTAATGATTTGTAGGGGTCTTATTGTAAAATAAGACTGAGGCTGAGGATCTGTCAGCTTTAGAGGAAGAAAAATAAATGAGGAGCCTTTGAGCACCAGTTTCCACTCTTTGTTTTTTCTTGGGGGGGCACAGACAGACAGGAAGGGGGAGAAAGAGATAGGGTTGAAGGAGATAAGCATCAATCATAGTTGTGGCACTTTAGTTAGTTGTTCATTGATTGCTTCTCATTCGTGCCTTGATGGGTTTGGGGGAGCTCAAGCTGAGCCACTGACTCCTTGCTCAAGCCAGGGACCTTTGGGCTCAAGCCAGCTACCCTAAAATCATGTTGATGATCCCACGCTCAAGTTGGATGAACCCACGCTCAAGTTGGATGAACCCACGCTCAAGCTGGTGACCTTGGTGTTTTGAACCTGGTACCTCAGTGTCCCAGGTCAATGCTCTCTATCCACTGTGCCAGCACCAGTGAGGCTCCACTCTTTTTTGATCACATGCCCTATTGGGAAAAAACATATACATGCACTATTCTACTGATTTACTGTGTACATTATGAAACACAGGTCTAAAATTATAGAAAAATTTAAAATATGAGATTTAAGGTAAACATATATCAATCAGTATTTTCTTTCATATTCCAGTGGATCAGCTTGAATTTTGCTGGAGTGATTATTCCACTGTAGAAATCAATAAGCTGGTATACTAGGAAACATTCAGACCATGACTAACTAGACAATTAAGTTTCTGTTCTTGGTTTTATAGCTAAGAAAGAATTATAGGTGGCAGTTGTTTGCTAAACTTGACTGATAATAAAAGTTCCTTTTGGGGGGAGTACATCTTAAAAGTATAGTTTCCTGGTCCCTAACCTAGATTGCAGAATCAGAACTTTTAGGGAAAAGGTCTGGGAATATCTCTAACAAATTGCCAAGTAATTCTTAATAGACAAACGTGGGAAGCAGGGTAAAGGAGGGAATTACTTAAGGCAGTGGTTGGTAAACTCATTAGACAACAGAGCCAAATATCAACAGAACAACCATTGAAATTTCTTTTGAGAGCCAAATTTTTTAAACTTAAACTATATAAGTAGGTGCATTCCTTATCGAGGTAGCGCCCACATGTGGTATTTTGTGGAAGAGCCGCACTCAAGGGGCCAAAGAGCTGCAGTTTGCCGACCAGGGGCTTAAGGTATTTTTTATAACCATTTTATTGCAATACAATGCACATATTTCAGATATAATTTTTAAGTTTTACTGTGTGTTAGGTCCTATTTCTTTATTTTCAGTTTTTCTGGTTTTGGCTCAGAGTACTTTTTTTGGATTTATTTGAAAATAGATACAATGTGCTTTATAAACCTGCTTTTCCAAAAATAAGCATTTCTGTCTCATTAACCTTTCATCATAGATTACTCTCCAGCCCTATGCCATCATTTAAAATGAATTTTATTATCCTTATATATTTTTACAATCAGTCTTCTTGATGTCCACCTCTATGACTTTTGACAAATGCATGGAATCATGTTATTGCTTCAAAATATAAAACAGTTCCATCACACACAAGTCTCTCTGCTGCCCTTTTGTAGTCAAACCTGATCTCCTCTCTGTCCCTGTAGTGTAACCTTTTCCAAATGTCATGTAAATAAAATCTTGTAGTCTTTGGGTCTGGCTTCTTTCACTTGGCATAACGCATTTGAGAGTTATCATATTGTTTATTTCTGAGGAGTATTCCATTGTTTGGATAAACTTTTGTTTATTCTTTCACTAGTCAAAAGATATATGGGTTGTTTCCAGTTTTGGTGATTATGAATAAAGTCATCATAAACATTTGTGTGTAGGCTTTTGTGTGAACATGAGCTTTTTGTTGTTTTTTGCTTTGTTAGGGAGAGAGAGAGACAGGAAGGGAGAGAGATGAGAACCATCAACCTGTAGTTTTCACACTTGAGTTGTTCATTGATTGCTTCTCATATGTGCCTTGACCCGGGAGCTACAGCTGAGCCAGTGACCCCTTGCTCAAGCCAGCATCCTTGGGCTTCAAGCCAGCAACCTTTGGGCTCAAGCCAGCAACAATGGGATCATGTCAGTGATCACACGCTCAAGCCAGCAACCTTGGTGTTTCGACCCTGGGACCTCAGCCTCCTGGATTGCCACTCTATCCACTGTGCCACCCCCAGTCAGGCTAAACATGAGATTTTATTTTTCTTGTGTAAGTACTGATAAGTGAAATTGCTAGGTTTATATGGTATATGTGTGTTTAACTTCATAAAAAATTGCCAAACTTGTTTCCAAAGTGACTGTACCATTTTGCATTCCCATTAGTAATGTTTGAGCGTTCCGGTTGTTTCTCTACATTGCTAGCACTGGATATTATCTTGGTGTTGTTTTTTTTTCAGTTTTAATTTTTACATTGATTTGAGAGAGAGAGAGAGGCATCAACTCCTTGTTTCATTTAGTTGTTCCATTTAGTTGTGGACTCAATGATTGCTTCTTGTACATGCCCTGACCTGGGGTTGAGCCTATGGCTGCTGGCATGCTGGGTTGATGCTTTATCCACTAAGCTACCCAGCCAGGGCCCATTTTAGATTTTTATTTTAGTCATTCTAATAGGTGAGGATTGGTATCTCAATGTGGTTTTAATTTGCAATTTCCTAATTGGTAATGATGTTGAACATTTTTTCCTGTGCTTGGTTGCCATTATTATATCGTAGGCAATATTAAATCCTTTGCTCATTTTTTAAATTGAATTTTCTTCTTACTTAGTTTGGAAATTTCTTTATATACTGTGGATACAAATCCTTTACCAGATGTGTGATCTGCCAGTATTTTCTCAGTCTGTGGCTTATCTTTTCTTTCTGTTAATAGCCTCTTTCACTGAGTAGTTTTTAAATTTGATGATGTCCAAATTATCAGTTTGTTCTTTCATGAATTGTGCTTTTTTGTGTTATATATAAAAACTTGCTGAACCTAAGTTCACAAAGATTCCTTGTGTCGTTTTTCTCTAGAAGTTTTATTTTTTAATGTTTATTTATTGACTTTAGAAAGAGAGGAAGGAAGAGAAAATGAAACAGAGAGAAAGAGATAGGAACACTGTTCTGTTCCTGCATGTGCCCTGACCAGGGTAGAACTGGCAACCTCTGTGCTTCAGGATGACACTGTAATCACCTGATCTGGCCAGGGCTAGAAGTTGCTAGAAGTTTTATATAGAAAGGAGTGGAGATAGTGAGACAGGCTCCTACATGTGCCCTAACCAGGATCCACCCCGCAGCACCTGTCTTGGGCTGATGCGTGAGAACTAACCTATTTTTATCACCTGAAGCTGAAGTGCTCAAACCAACTGAGCTATCCTCAGCACCCAGAGCCACACTCGAACCAATTGAGCCACTGGCTGCAGGAGGAGAAGAGAAAGAGAAGGGAAAGAGAGAAGGGGAGAGAAGCAGATGGTTGCTTCTCCTGTGTGCCCTGACCAGGAATCAAACTGAGGATGTCCATATGGTGGGCTGACATACACTGAGCCATTGGCCAGAGCCCAGGCTAGAAGTTTTATAATTTAAAATTTTACATTTAGATCTATTATTCATTTTGAGTTAATTTTGAATTCAGAGTGAAGGTTCATTTTTTTGCATCTGGATAGATGTCCTATAGTTTTAACACCATTTGTTGAAAAGACTGTCCTCCCTCTATTAAATTGTTTTTGCACCTTTGTCAAAAATCAGTTGACATATTTGTGTTGGTCTATTTTTAGCTATTTTGTTCTATTGATTTATATTGTATATGCTTTGCCAATACTACATTGTCTGGAAGACTAACATTATAGAAAATATTGGAATCAGATAGTGGAGTTTTTTAACTTTGATCTTATATTTCAAAATGGTTTTTGTTAAACTAATTCCTTTGCCTTTCTGTAAAATTTTTGGAATGAGCTTGTCAATATCTACAAAACATCATGCTGGGATTCTGATTGAGATTGAATTGAATCTATAAATTAATTTGGGAAGAATTGACATCTTACTGTGTTTTCCAGTCAATGAACACAATATTGTGTATCTCTCCATTTATTTAGGTCTTCTTTAATTAGTCAGTGTTACAGTTTTTAACACACAGATCTATAGATATTTTGTTAGATTTATATCTAGATATTTCATGTTTTTAGTGCAGTTGTAAATGATACTTTAAAACTTTTTTATTTCCTGTATTCTAGTATTTAGAAATTTGCTAAACTCACTTATTACTTATAAAAAATTTTTGTAGATTCTTTGAGATTTGCTACAGAAATAATCATGTCATCTATGAATAGAGGCAGCTTAACGTTTTTCTTTCTAATATGCTTTTTTTCTTTCCTTATTGAATGATTGTACTATCCATTATGAGATTGATTTGGAATGAAAGTGAACAATCTTGCCTTATTCTCATTCAGTCTTTGATCATTGTCTGTGATATTAGATGTAGTTTTTTATTTTTTATAGATTCCACTTCAGGTTAAAGAAATATTTTTTTATTTCTACTTTCCTGAGAGTTATTTTTATATTTTATTATTTTGCGAGAGAGATGGAGGGGTAGAAAGGGACAGAGAAATGAGAAGAATTAACTTGTAGTTGTGGCACCTTCGTTCTTCATTGATTGCTTTCTCATATGTGCCTTGACAGGGGGCCAAGGGGAGCTACAGCAGAGTGAGGGACCCTTTGCTCAAGCCAGCAACCTTGGGTTCAAGCCAGCAACCTTGGGCTTCAAGCCAGTGACCATGGGGTCATGTCTATGATTCCATGCTCAAGCCAGATGATTCCACAGTCAGGCCGGTGACCTTGGGGTTTCAAACCTGGGTGCTTAGCATCCCAGGCTGACGCTCTATCCACTGCGCCATCTCCTGGTCAGGCGAGAGAGTTATTTTAAATAGATGTTGCCAAATGCATTTTTTTGTCTGCTAGTGTGGTGAATTACAGTGATTTTCTTTCTTTTCTTTTTTTTTTTTAATTTTTATTTTATTCATTTTAGAGAGGAGACACTCGAGAGAGAGAGAGAGAGACAGAGAGAGAGAGAGAGGAGCTGGAAGCATCAACTCCCATACGTGCCTTGACCAGACCAGTGCAGGGTTTTGAACTGGCGACCTCAGTGTTCTCAGGTCGACGGTTTATCCACTGCGCCACCACAGGTCAGGCGAATTACAGTGATTTTCAAATGTAGAACTAGACTTACATATATCATCCTCCCTAGCTCATTTCCATTTGTTTATGTATTATCCTTTTATATGTTGCCAGATTCAGTGTGCTAATCCTGTTGAGGGTTTTTTTAAAATATAGTGTGTCTGTAAAGTCATGGTGCACTTTTGACTTTTGACCGGCCAAAAGTACACCATGACTTTACGACGCACTGTATTTTATTTATTGATTTGGGGCAGGGCGGGAGAGAAACATTGATTTGTTCTACTTATTTAGAAGTTTATCAGTTATATTTTTTTCAAAGAACTTTGTTTTATTTTATTTTATTTTTTGTTTTTTAGGGGAGGGATAGAGAGAGGGACAGATAGGGACAGACAGACAGGAAGGGAGAGACATAAGAAGCATCAATTCTTCGTTGTAACACTTTAGTTGTTCATTAACTGCTTTCTCATATGTGCCTTGACAGGGGTGGGGGGTTACAGCAGAGTGAGTGACCCGTTGTTCAAGCCAGTGACCTTGGGCTTCAAGCCAGTGATCTTTGGGCTCAAGCCAGCGACTATGGGATCATGTCTACGATCCCATGTTCAAGCCAGCGACCCTGCACTCAAGCTGGTGATCCCACGCTCAAGCTGGATGAGCCTGTGCTTAAGTCGGTGACCTCTGGGTTTTGAACCTGGGTTCTCTGCATCCCAGTCTGACACTCTATCCACTGTGCCACCGCCTAGTCAGGTGGATCATATATTTTAAATCTAATTTACAATCTCTCTATTCTAATTGGTGTTTAGCAGGCATTGACAAACTTTTTCTGTGGGGAGTTGGATAGTAAATTTTTTAGACTTTGTCAGCCATGTGATATCTTTTGGTACTGTTCAACTCTGCCCTTGTAGCTAACTAACTTCACTGCTCTTTCCTCTCCCTTCTCTGCTGTGCTATTGAGCTCATCCAGTGAACTTACTGTTTAAGTTACTATATTTTTCCATTTTAAAATTTCTGTTTTATTCCTTTTTATGTCTTCTATTTCTCTACTGAGGACATCCATTCATTTGAAGTGTGTTTACTTCAGAGAGCATAGTTATAGGTGCTTTAAAGTCTTGAGTATTCTGAGTCATATTGGTGTTGGGTTGGTTATTTTTTCCTTGGTAATTGGTCATATTCTCCTTTTTCTTTGTATGTCAAGTTATTTTGGATTGTATTCTGGACGCTTTGAATATTATAACTTGAGACTCTGGATCCTCTCAATCTTCTGGAGAATGTTTATTTCTTTCATTTTTAGCAGGCAGCTAACCTGTTTGGGGTCAGATTGTCAGTCAGTTCTGTCTTGCCTTTTTTGGGTGAGGGTTCTGATTTTAGTTCAGTTTTCAAAGGCTTTGAGATGCTGCTCTAGGTATGTCCTTTCCCTGCAGAGTTCAGGAGTGAGTCTCAGACTTGTGTCGTTTATACATAAGATTAGAGGAAACATCCCCCCCGCCCTTCCCAGCTCTTTCCAGTATTTCTCTCATATTCTCTGACTCCCAGGGAACCCCGACTAGGTCTTCTAGCCAGAAAGAAGTTTCTCTAGGAGTTTTAGCTACCTGTTCTGTCACTGCATGGGTCCATGTAACTTGTTCTGCCCTCAGGACAAAGTGATAGGCAAAAAGAGAACAGAATAACTGAATTTCCCTCCACACTTTTCAGACCACTGGACCATCTTTCCAGTTACTGTGGCCAGAGAGATAGGATTTTTCTTGGGCTTTTAACTGCTTGTGTTACTGCGATGCAGTTCTGTAACTGGGGCCGCCTTCAAGTCAGGGCTGGGAAAGAAGAAAGGGGAGGGGGACTTCCCTCCACACCAATAGCTACCAGCAGCCCCTTTTCCTGGTCCTTTGGCCAGAAGGACAGGGTTTCTTTTGAAGTTTTTTCTTCCCTCTCTCCTCTTGATATTTTTTACTTTTTTGTAGTGTTCAGGTAGTTTTATGTTTTTTGAACAAAGTTTTTGTCTTAAGCAGTACCTGATTGTGGCCCTAGTGGATTTACTCCATTTTGGCCAGCACTAGAAGTCCCTATCATACTTTATAAAAAGTAAATATTAATGTTTCACTTCTTAAAATTTTTTTGAGCCTGATCTGTGGTGGCGCAGTGGACAAAGCATTGACCTGGAATGCTGGGGTCACTTGTTTAAAACCCTGGGCTTGCCTGGTTAAGGCACATACGGGAGTTGATGCTTCCTGTTCCTCCTCTCTTCTCTCTCTCTCCCCTCTCTAAAAATCGATAAAATAAAAAAAATTTTTTTAGGTAGCTCAACCATACATATTAGCTCGTATAAACTAAGCTGTCTCCAAATTTTCTACATCTCTCTTCATGCTGATGAGCTTAGTCACAACCATTTTAGTTTCTGCTACTTTACCTCCCCTCCCCTTTCCTTCTCTTTTTATATTTGTAGATCAAACCAACTTTTTTCTATACTTCAAGAAAAGAATTTATTTACATTAGAAGCATATGATTTAGTTCTTCCGTGGTCCTTGCAATTATGATAATTAACAGACATCGTTGTCAGAGCTCAGTATACCATGTTAAGTAAGTGCTCTGATACTTTAATAAGCAGCACTATAAATACCAAGTAATGTAGAGGGACTCTTACATGTTCTTCTATAATTATAGCTCTAAAATTACTGGAATCAGGTGATTATCCTCATTCATGTGAAAAAATTGTCCTTCTATAGGAACAAGTTTTAAGAACATAGCTTGTGAATACTGCAGAGCTTGTTTACTGCGAACTAAAACTTGAAACCACCATAACTCTTTGGAACATGTTTAGGAAAGCAGGCTATTGGGTCAAAGAACTAAATATAAATGTGATGTAGTCATAACTAGATAATCCTTGAAACTGTTGTCATCAGGAATAGTTCACTATAGATTTCCCACTAACTTTTCCAAGAATGCCACATATCAGATTCTTCATTTTCTTTTTTTTTAGAGAGAGATAGGAAGGGAGAGAGATGAGGAGCATCACCTCATAATTGCATCACCTTAGTTGTTCATTGATTGCTTCTCTTATGTGTCTTGAGGGATCGGGGGAGGCCTCAAGCCAAGCCAGTGACCCCTTGCTCAAGCACATGACCTTGGAACTCAAGCCAGCGACTTTGGGATCATGTTGATGATCAGTCAAGCCAGTGACCCTGTGATCTAGCTAGCGAGCCTGTGTTCAAGCCAAACACCTCAGCATCCTAGGTCAGTGCTCTGTTCACTGCACCACCACCAGTCCGGCTGCATATCAGATTCTTTAGAGAGGTACAGTTACCATCTTACGGCTTTTCTCTTTCATTTTGCTCTATATTTATATAAAAGGGGTGGGTTATATCTGCAATTATATTTAATTAACTTTTGTCCTATCACTCATTAATAAAAATGGAACTCTTTAAGACTCTTGTTAAACTCTACTCCAGTGATTTTCAACCTTTTTCATCTCTTGGTACACATAAAGTAATTACTGAAGTTCTGTAGCACACCAGAATTTTGTTTTCCAATCTGACAAAAAATATATATATATAACTTTAATTCATTCACACTGGATGGCTATTGTTGTGTTGGCTGTTGTCATTTTTTTATTTGACAGTCTAAGGAAAAAGAGGTCAGTGCCCTTGACTAAATAGTCAAGTGTTGCTTGTTTTGAAAATTCTCACAGCACACCAGTTGAAAATTACTGTTCTGCTCCAGGATTTTGAAACGTGGGTGATTGTGGACTAATAAAATCTATCTTCTTTGCCTCTTATTTTGCCTGCTAAAATGTTTGGTGTTTGCGTTTTTCATGCTCACTCCTCTTCCTTAACATTGTTTTATTGTTCAGTATTTACCTGACCAGATAGTCGGGTGACATATTTCACATAAAACATTTAAAATGATTCTCCCAAATGAATTTCAGGTAATATATAACTATGTTCCAGAACAAATTGGTGATCACTTAACACTTATTTTTTTTTAAGATTTTATTTATTGATTTGAGAGAGAGAGAGAGGAAGGTTGGGGGGCGGTGAGCATGAAGTATTAACTCAGAGCAGTTGCTTCTCATATGTGCCTTGACCTGGCATATGTGCTTGAACCAGTGACCTCTGCATTCTAGGTGGATGCTTTATCCTCTGTACCACCACACGTCAGGCCACTTAACACATTACGTACCATATTGACTGGAAATAAATGGTGGTGGTGGTTGCAAAACAGCCTGAATGTATGCACTGCTAGAGAACTGTATGCTTCAGAATGGTTAAAATAGTAAATTTTTATTATGTATTTTTACCACATTAAAATAAGTTTTTTTAAAAAAAGAACTGCCTGACTAGGCGGTGGCACAGTGGATAGAGCGTCGGATGGGATGCGGAGGACCCAGGTTCGAGACCCTGAGGTTGCCAGCTTGAGCGCAGGCTCATCTGGCTTGAGCAAAAGCTCACCAGCCCAAGGTCACTGGCTCCAGCAAGGTGGCTCGGTCTGCTGAAGGCCCGCGGTCAAGGCACATGTGAGAAAGCAATCATTGAACAGCTAAGATGTCACAACAGCAACGAAAAACTGAGGATTGATGCTTCTCACCTCTCTCCGTTCCTGTCTGTCTGTCCCTATCTATCCCTCTCTCTGACTCTCTCTCTGTCTCTGTAAAAAAAAAAAAGGCTATGAAAACAAACCAAAAATATCTTTCAGGAATTTGAAAAATATATAGGTTTCTTTTATCTTCTGGTGACATGTGCTTTGTGCCCCCTCATAAATGACTTAAAGAAGGGGTCCTGGCTGGTTGGCTCAGCGGTAGAGTGTCCACCCGGTGTATGGAAGTCCCGGGTTTGATTCCTGGCCAGGGCACAGAGGAGAAGCAACCATCTGCTATGCTACTCCACCCTTCCCCCTCTCCTTTCTCTACCTCCCCTTTCCCCCTTCCTCCTGCAGCCAAGGCTCCATTGGAGCAAAGTTGGCCAGGGTGCTAAGGATGGTTCTATGGCCTCTGCCTCAAGCGCTAGAATGGCTCTGATTGCAGCGAAGCAACGCCCCAGAGGGGCCGAGCATCGCTCCCTGGTGGGCATGCCGGGTAGATACTGGTTGGGTGCCTGCGGGAGTCTGTCTGTGCCCCCCCTCCTCTCACTATGGAAAAATACAAAAAAAAAGAAAAAATAAAAGAATTAAGGAAGGGTCTGTCTAGCCTGGCCTTTGGTGCTCAGTGGATAAAACATTGACCTGACCTGGAACACTGAGGTCACTGGTTTGAAAACCTGGGCTTGCCTGGTCAAGGCACATATGAGAGTTGATGCTTCCTGCTCCTCCCCACCTTCTCTTTTTCTGTCTCTCTCTCTCCTCCCCTCTCTAAAATAAATGAATTAAAAAAAAAGAATTAAGGAAGTGTCTAAAATATTACAACAGGCTTATTCAATATCTTTGATTAAAGGTTAAAATGCTTAATCTAATTATAAATGATAAATGTCTGGTATGTTAGCCTCTATTCATGAAATGGCAAAGAGGGATTCTGGATTCTGGCCTTGAAGCATTAGTAGTTTTTAAAAGTTTTTTTACTTACTGATTGATTTTAGAGAGAGAGAAACATGGACTGGTTGTTCCACTTATTTATGCATTTATTGATTGAGTCTTGTATGTATGTACCCTAACCAGGGGATCAAACCCACAACCTTGGTGTATTGGGACAACGCTTTAACCAACTAAGCTACCTGGCCAGGGCTGAAGCATTTATGTTTTGAGTGTCAAATATGTGAATGTGAACTAGTAGTATTACTTGGCGAGGTGTATTGACCGTAATTGAGAATCCCTCAAAAATCATGATAATTCTAGAACTGAATTTAGACTGCAGGATGTGCTGCTTTTAAACTGCTCTGCCCTTTCGGTTTCTAGTTAGTGATTGCCCCCTGATATTTTTTTAAAGCTAACAGTTTTATATTTAATTTGCTCTTTGCTTGCAATTTTTATATCAATCTAGGTATAAAACTAGATAAACTTGATTATAATTATTTTTGTTACTATTCATTCATGTTTTCATCTGAATAAAACTTGCTGTGGAGGATTTGGGGATTATATTCCTTGGGATTATGATTACTTTCTTGTTGGTGATTTGCTTCCTAGATTTTGAGAGTATAGGCAGTTAAAAGGTCTGCATGCCAAAAGCACGATATACTTGGGAATTTTTCATCAGGAACTTTAAGTTGAAGGAGTTTATGATTGCAATATCGGAAATGGGTGATTTTTGCAGTAAAGTAAATAGTGCTTGAAATAAGAATGGAGGCTTCAGTGTGAAAATGTGTTTAGAGCAGTGGTTCTTAACCTTTATTGAGGTACCGAACCCACCAGTTTCATATGCGCATTCACCGAACCCTTCTTTAGTGATAAATAAAATATGATTCTTTTTTCCAAATTCAAGACATAGGTATATGTTTTTTTACTGGTGCACAAAATGAGCCATGCATGAACATCACCTTGCTCAAAGAACAAAACCAACAAAGTGCATGAACTCACAACAAATTATGGTATTACTTTATTCTGGCCTCCACGGCAGAGGCTTCTCCGAACCCCTGAGACTGACTCATCGAACCCCTAGGATTCGATAGAACCCAGGTTAAGAACCACTGGTTTAGAGGAAAACATTTTTTCTCTTTATGGTTCATTCTGCTCTAGGAAAACACCACCAAGGGAGTGAAACACAGAATGTGATTGCATCAGACAAAGCAGCAGAAATACCTGCTGCCCATGAACTTGAGCACAGCCATGACCACACACAGCTGCATGCCTACATTGGTGTTTCTCTCGTCCTGGGCTTCGTTTTCATGTTGCTGGTGGACCAGATTGGCAGCTCCCATGTGCATTCTACTGATGGTAAGTGATCCCAAGGCTTTCTGGACTGTGCAATAATTTTGCAGTTTAGAAAATCACGAATAATTGAGTAATTTAATGTGTCACTGTTCTGATTTAGTGCTAAAACTCTTCAAGTTCCTGTGAATATTTTATTCAGGTGGGGGATCTACTGACTTGTGACAAAAAAGAATGTCAATATTGAATATTACCGTGGTTGTCTTAAAACTGTCAAGTTTAGTTAAAAGCCTAGGACAGTCCTTAACCCTTTTTGTGCCATGCAGCTCTTATAGTCTAAAGCCTATGGACCTCTTTTTGGAATAATGTTTTTAAATATGTAAAGCATAGTATATGGGGTTACAGAGAAAACCAATTATATTGAAATAGTTACCAAACATTAAAACAAATTTGTTATCTAGTAATTTATCTTTATCATTGCATTAAATAATGAGATAATACATTTAAATTGTAAACAAGGTTTTTTGTTTGACAGAGAGGGGGAGGGACAGATAGGGACAGATAGACAGAAAAGGAGAGAGATGAGAAGCATCAGTTCTTCGTTGTGGCACCTTAGTTGTTCATTGATTGCTTTCTCATATGTGCCTTGACTGGGGAAGGGGGCAGGGGCTACAGCAAGCAGAGTGAGTGGGCCCTTGCTTAAGCCAGTGACCTTGGGCTTCAAGCTAGCAACCCTTGGGCTCAAGTCAGAGACCTCGCACTCAAGCCAGTGACTTCGCGCTCAAGCTGGTGAGCCGGTACTCAACCTGGATGAGCCCGGAGCTCCAGCTGGTGACCTTGGGGTTTCGAACCTGAGTCCTCTGCATCCCAGTCCGACACTCTATCCACTGTGTCACTGTCTGGTCAGGCAACAAGGTTAAGTTTTATTTTTAGAATGTCTGTATGACCGTTACTACTGTGGCTTAACTTGACTAAGAACATTAAATTGTGAGATGGGCTTTAATTAGGCAACATAAGTGTCAAGTCGAACATCTGTTTCACTTAGGTGTTTGTTTTCATGGTTACTAATGTAGAAAGTTCTGATTCACAAAGATATTTTCTTACAAATATATGTAAGTATAGCTTCCTTATCAAGGAAAGATAAGTTTCTTTCAAGGACAACTAGAATTCTCTAAGACTTTTAAAATTTAACTCTGCCAGTTCAATCCCTGGTCAGAGTATATACAGGAACAGCTTCATGTTCTTGTTTCTCTCCCTCTCTTTCTTTCCCTTTCTCTCCCTCTCTCTCTCAAATCAGTAAACGTTCAACATAAATAAATAAATAAATGAAATTTAACTCCAGTCATAGTAACAGTGATGGGATTCAAATAATTTAACAATCTGTTCTCTGCGCTAATGACCATTTTAAGTATAAAAAAACGATATACTGAAAGGTAATTTATTATTTCGTGCATTTAATACTTAAATAAAAACAATAAAAGAGGTACACAAAACTAGATTATATCATAAGAAAGAGTTTGAGCCTGACCTGTGGTGGCGCAGTGGATAAAGCATCAACCTGGGAACACTGAGGTCGCCAGTTCAAAACCCTGCTCTGGTTTGGTCAAGGCACATATGGGAGTTGATGCTTCCAGCTCCTTCCCCCTTTCTCTCTCTCTCTCTCTCTCTCTCTCTCTCTCTCTCTCTCATCTGTGTCTCCTCTCTAAAATGAATAAAATACAAAGAAAATTTTTTTAAAAAAAAAGTTTGAAAATATCAATGAAAAAATATTAAATAATACATGATAAAAACACAATAAAACTGTTATTTAAGGTATTTCCATATTGTTTCTTGATTGGTGTCCTCACTTGCAATTTTTTTCACCTATGGACAGAATGAACGTTACTATGGGCACTTAGAATACGCTGTTGCGCAGATGAACGTTGAAAGAGTAAGGAATGTGAATTTATGATTTCCACATTGGGCAGCTGCCCAGGCGCCCCCTTAGAGAGAACTCTGATTAAAAGTGCCATTTTAATAGTTTTTTTAAATGTTTTATTTATTTTTTACAGGGTTAGAGAGAGAGAGGTACAGACAGGGACAGACAGACAGGAAAAGAGAGAAATGAGAAGCATCAATCATCAGTTTTTCATTGCCGTTGCGACACTATAGTTGTTCATTGATTGCTTTCTCACATGTGCCTTGACCGCGGGCCCCCAGCAGGCCGAACCACCACCTGCTGGAGCCAGCGACCTTGGGTCCAAGCTGGCGAGCTTTTGCTCAAGCCAGATGGGCCTGTGCTCAAGCTGGCCACCTCGGGGTCTCAAACCTGGGTCCTTCGCATCCCAGTCCGGCGCTCTCTCCACTGCGCCACCGCCCGGCCAGGCTATAAGTGCCATTTTAACAACCGGTTTGCTGAATTCAACAAAAAATTAGGTATCGGTTCTGCCAAACTTGTGTGAACCAGCAGAATCCCATCACTGCATAGTAACTTTTATCTCTTAAGATTACCAAATTTATCTTTGGTGAGATCAACACCTCTGGTGTATGGTTTATATTAATTATAAAAGGATTTTGATCCATGATACAACTTTGAAGCCATCATCATAGAAATAAATTTGAAAGAGTTATCATGAACATAGGGTTTACAGATATCTCTTTTCAGATACATTGAGAGAGAATTTTGCAACTAGGAACTACTGGAAAGCAGATAGACACCTTGGGCCCCAGTAGGCAGTGACCCCAGACTTTTACTCTTCGGCGGCTAATGACTTTTAAAGTTTTTTTTTTTAATTTAATTTTATTCATTTTTAAGAGGAGACACAGAGTGAGAGAGAGAGAGAGAGAGAGAAAGAAAGGGGGGAGGAGCTGGAAGCATCAACTCCCATATGTGCCTTGACCAAACCAGAGCAGGGTTTTGAACTGGCGACCTCAGTGTTCCCAGGTCGACAGCTTTATCCACTGCGCCACCACAGGTCAGGCTGGCGGCTAATGACTTTTAGGTGCAGAGGTGCCAGATAGTCCAGCTCTGTCACACAGGCATCTACAGACGTGAGGACTAATCATGCAGCGTGGCAGCAGTTCTCTAAGCCCATCATTTAAAGTAGTGGCGAGTGAAAACAATAATATAAGATATCCAAGCCTTGGCTGCATAGTTCAGTTGATAAGAGCGTTGTCCTGAGACGCCAAGGTTGCAGGCTCAATTCCTAGTCAGTAAACATAGAAAAATCAACCAGTGAGTAAGTAATTAAGTGGAACAACAAAGCAATGTTTCTCTCTCTCTCTCTCCACCCCTCTCTTTAAAATCAGTTAAGTAAAAATATAAAAATATAAATATCTTCAATAACTAAAATAGTATGAAATTATCTGGCTTCTGTCAATTAAATTTTTTTTTTTTTTTTAGTTCTATTTATTGATTTTACAGAGAGAGGAGGGGAGAGAACAAGAAGTAGCAAGTCATAGTGGCTTCACTTTAGTTGTTCCTTGATTGCTTGTTGTATGTGCCTTGACCGGGCAAGCCCAGGGTTTTGAACCAGCGACATCAGCATTCCAAGTCAATGCTTTATCCACTGCACCACCACAGGTCAGGCCTGTCAATTAAATTTGATAGTGCAAATGTTATTTGTGGTTTATTGTCTACATTCATAACAATGAGGAACAATTTTTTTTTCATTTTCTGTTGCTTGAGGTTTTAGAACTGTTTCTATATATTTCTGCATCACTGATTCCAAATCTGAAATCCGTTTTTTGGTGCATGTTCTAGTTTTTATGCAATTTTAATTTCTTTTTGTTACAGTTAATAGCATGCATTGGTTTTTAAATTGGAGTTAAAGGACAACGACTCTTGGATTGAACATAACCACAAGGCAATTAATGTTTTACAAATATCACTTTTACATAATTGTAGTTGTTTTTAAATGTAAAAAATTATTATCTGATAAAAAACACCCTCTTGTTTTGTTTTAAGAATGAATCATGGCTTCTTTGAGTAGGCGTAAATGTAAGAATAGTCCTGACACCTTCTGTTATATATGTGGCTGTTACACACTTCAACGTCAAAGGCGCAATATTTCATCATTTGTGACACGTGCATATATTGCCTATTTTCAAGTTCCCCTTGGCGATCAAGACAAGAATTGGGCTCCTCATATTGTGTATCATAATTGTGAGGAAATGCTTCGTTACTGGACAAAAGGAAAACACAAAGAAATACCTTTTGGTATTCACATGGGTTGGCCTGAACCTAAGGACCACAGCAGTGACTGTTATTTCTGTCTGATCCATACAGAGGGCATCGGCAAGAAAAAACGGCATATGATTGTATATCCTAATATTCCTTCAGCAATACGACCTATCCCACACTCTGAGACACTCCCGGTTCCAGTTTTAAGTGGTTTTATTTCTTCTGAGGACAAAGAAAGTGAACATAGTGATCAAGTGTATTTTGATAAGATGCATGAGAAAATGGTTGTAGAATCTGAAGGGTCTTCTTCTGATGCCAAGCAGTCATTAACTCCTCAGCAGTTTATCCAACCCGAATTGAACGACTTAGTAAGAGATTTGGGCCTATCAAAGAAAGCAGCTGAGTTATTAGCCTCCAGGTTTCAAGAAAAGAATATACTTCACTGGTCAGCTAAAATATCCCATTTCAGGAAACGTGAACAAATTTTTGTGGACATTGTTCCCGAAGACAAACACTTTGTTTACTGTCATGATATCAGTAGTCTTCTCAGCCAGCTAGGTGTTACCACTTACAGTCCAACAGAATGGCGGCTATTTCTTGACAGCTCTAAACAAAGTCTGAAATGTGTTCTTTACAACGGTAATGTTTATGCAGCAGTTACAATCGGTTATTCAACTTATCTGCAAGAAGATGATAATGACATAAAAATTGTCCTAAAGCATAATTAGATCATTTGTGTGGATCTTAAAATGGTAAATTTCCTGCTAGGACAACAGAGAGGTTTCACGAAGTATCCTTGCTTTCTGTGTTTGTGGGACAGCCGAGCTCAGGAGAAACACTGGACACAGAAGGAGTGTCCGAAACGTGAAGCTCTGGAAGTAGGGATGCAAAATATTGTGAGTGAACCTATAGTTAATGGAGACAGGATCATTTTCCCCCACTTCACATTAAACTTGGTTTAATGAAGCAGTTTGTTCAGGCTTTTGAATAGAGAAAGTGAATGCTTTCAACATATTATTTCTGCTTTTTCTGCCTTGTCTTTTGAGAAGACAAAAGCAGGTGTATTCGATGGACCTCAAATTCGAACCCTGATACGTGACGAAGAATTTGTCAGGAAGATGAGTAAGGAGAAGAAAGCAGCATGGCAGTCTTTTGTGGCAGTTACAAAGAACTTCCTTGGCAACAAAAATGCAGAAAACTATGAACTTCTGGTTCAAAGGACGCTGTTGGCTTTCCACGACATTGGATGTAACATGAGCATTAAGATTCACTTCCTGAACAGTCACCTTGATAAGTTTACCGAAAATCTTGGAGCTGTTAGTGATGAGCAGACTACTGCTGAACATCAAACGAGATTGTCCTTAACAAGTACACAAAAGTTGTAGCAAGAGCTACAAACGCAAATTTTTGCCTGAATAGAATTTAAATAAGTTTTGTGCAAATTTTATGATTAAAAGAATTTTAATATGTTTTAATATGTTCTATTTTGAAATTGTAGACAAATTCTGATGCAATCATATCTTTTAGTGTATTAACTGCATTATATAAATTATTATATTTTTACAAAGATGATGCCGAAGAAGACATTCTACTTCATTATGTTAAACTAAATGTTGAAAATGTTACAATAAGACGAAAACCTAAAATCTTGAATTGCAAAAATACTGTAGCTTACAGAGAAAAACTCATGTCAGATTTGAGATCAGCACACTCGAATTAGGTAAGAACAAGTTTTTGTGGATGCAACAAAAATTTTGTTCCCCAGTGTGATTAAAGGAAATGTTAATTTTTAGTTAGATGTTAGTAAAAGTAAAAAAAATGTTTTTTGCTCTGGCTGGTTGTTTAGTGGATGGAGTTTTAGTTCAGTGTGCGGATGTCCTGGGTTCAATCCCCCATCAGGGCACACATGAGAAACAACCATCTGATTCCCTCACTCCCTTTCTCTCCCTCTTTCTCTCCTGCAACCAGTGGCTCAGTTGGTTTGAGAGGCGGCCCTGGGCACTGATAATAGCTCAGTTGGTATGATTGGTCCAAGTGTCAGCCAAAGATGCTAGCTGACAAAGATGATTGCTAGGTTGATTCAAGCATCAGCCTCAAAGGAGGTTGCCCACTGGATCCCATCAGTCGGCGAGCATGCAGGAATCTGTGTATTTCCCCTCCTCTCACTTAAAAAAAAAATATATATATATATATTGCTTTTTTCCTAAGTTAAGGTCACAGTCAGCCATGCTTTCTACCTGTGTTCTCATCTGTGGACCCCAGGTTAAGATTCCTTGGCTTAAAAAGTACTATAGAAAAGCAGGTGAAAGACTTGAATAGGTAGTTCATAAAAATGGTCCTTAAGCCTGACCTGTAGTGGTGCAGTGGATAAAGCATCAACCTGGAACACTGAGATCACTGGTTCTAAACACTGGGCTTGCCAGGCCAAGTAACTATTATTAGTTGATGCTTCCTCCTTCTCCCCTTCTTTCTCTCTCTCTCTCAAAATCAGTAAATAAAAATTTTTAAAAAATGATGGTTAAGCATATGAAAAGATGTTTGCTTTCACTCAAATAAAAAGAATGAAGATCAAAACTGCTGAGATACCATTTCTCATCTGTCTGGCAGAAATTCGAAAGCTTGACAATGCATTTACTGGCAAAGCTATGGTGAAACAGAGGTTCTCATCTATTGCTGTGGAATGCAAAATGGTACAGCCCCTGTGACGGGGGATTTGGCAGTATCTCACAGATGTATTTGCCCCAAATTCCCATTTTAGGAATTTACTCCAAAAATAAGACTCCAGTATGAAAATACTTATGCAGAAGATTATTCAGTGCAACACTAGTTAATATTGTAAAAATCACTTAAATGTCTAGTCATGGAGATTTATTTGAATGAAATCTGATGTTGTGTACATATAATGGAAGTCTATAACTAAGAAAAAAAGTGAATCAGATTATGAACTGATAGGGAGGAATTTCTAAGAGATACTATTAAGTGAATTAAAAAGCAAAAATGTAAATTTGCTTCTATATTTTACTATATTTTGTGTAAGAAAGAAAGGAACATAAGAATATGTACGTTTATTTTTTAAAAAAACAAAAGGATCAGCTAGAAAACACAGATGGTTACTTGTAAGGGGTGGGGTGGAGCTGAGGGAATGACAGGGCAGAAGGGTTTTAGGAGGGTATGACATTTCCCTGGGCATGCCTTTTTAATACAGGTTGAACTTTTGGAAACTTGTTAATATTCTCCGTATTAGAAATAAATAAAATGAAGTCAACAAGGAGGGGAGATAGCTGAAACAGAGGAACTGTTTTAAATGAGTAACCATCACTCTGAATGGATGTTAAAAATAACTCAAGTAAATTATGAACGTAGTATTTGTCTGTGTATCTTCAGTCTTGGGGGGAGTTGGGGAAGAAGCATAAATAGTGAACTCTTTTTATTAGGCTTTGCTTCTTGATATGGTATGGGCAAAAGAATTCTAAAACTGTTGCAGATATATTATATGGTTGAGCAAATGAGTACTGTGTTGATGTTGGTAGGACCAGAATTCTCACTGTAGAAGAAGGGATATACAAATACGGAATGGAGGAAAGCAAGAAAGAACTCTTCTAGGGACGGGTTAGAATTGGAGTGATTGGACTCATAATTTCCAAAACTTGTGTGTGTATAGGTATGTATATGTGTATATATATGTATGTATCTGTGTGTATCTCCTAGCTCTGTCTGCAGGGAGGGCATAAAAGGAAAGACACCCCACTAGCATGAGCATATTAGGGCTCTTCAGAAAACTGGCTAATTCTAGGACACAGGAGTAAGGTAGGTACAAAATGAGTTTGGAACATCTAGTGCTCAAAAAAAGCAGGAAGAAGTTGTAAACATGTCACAGGATACGTGGACCAGCTTGAAAGCGCTCCCACTGGCCAGGTAAAAGACTAGGGCACCAAAATAATGAAGAATAGTAATGAGGCATAAAGCACTGAAAGACTGGGAATTGGTGAGCCCATCTGAAGAGTAGGGTAGGTAGGTAGGGGTGTGGGGCGGGGAGGGAGAGAGTAAAAGGGGCAGGAAGGGTACTTGCTCACAGTAGAATGCTGAATGCCAGCGGGTAAATGGAGAAAGATTGCTGGAGTTAGAAAATCATCATTTTTATAACCTTGATAGTAAAAATTGGCTCAGGCAAAAATCATGAATTTTAAATCTAGGGGGTACATTTTGATTTGCTTTTAGTTGCAAGGGAAAAAGAAGTAACTGAATGAAGAAATCAAACATTACCTTGACTAGATGATCAAAATTAATGGCATTGGAGTTCTGCTTTCAGTGTGGGCAAGTAAGTTCCTGTCAGACCAACCTCCCTACAGATAACTTTAAGCTCTGGACAAAATTTTAAAACAACTGCCTATAGACACAGGAGAGTGTCCTAAAGCAGGTAGATTCTGGAGGGAAGTCAACACTTGAAACAGGGTAAGTTCCTTTTGGGAGGTGGGTTCCCTATTTTTACTGCTTTTAGCAGTCAGCATGGGAGTTAGCTGGGTCCAATGAAGAGTTTCCTCCTTTCCACCTCTTCAGGGCAGGGGAAACTTCTAAGTGTTTGAAGCAGAAGAAAAAAGACAGTAGTGAGAAAAATAATCTACTTTTAAGAGTTTTCAAAGGCTTCTCCTACTTCCAGGTCAGTGATCTAACAGTTTTTGCTTAATGGCTGCCTTGCTTATTTTTACCTCAGATCCAGAAACAGCAAGGCCCAGCAATTCCAAAATCACCACCACGCTGGGTCTGGTCGTCCATGCTGCAGGTAGGGAACCGCTCCTTTCCTGTTGCCAGCAGGGGGCTTGGTGTTTGCATCACAGGGACCATCCGCATGAACCACTCTTGGGCTGGCCTTCAGGGGGGGACGTTGCTTAATGAAGTCCTCCAGCACAAGCACAAGCACAAATACTCAGTGTCCGGTCTATAAGTTAAGAATGGTTTTTATATTTTTTAATGGTTAAAAAAAAAAAAAGATTATTCCATGGCACATGAAAATTACATAAAATTCAAACTTCAGTGTCCAGACATAAAGTTTTATTGGAACAAAGCCATAGCCACTGGTTTACGTATCACTGTGGCTGCTTTCATACAGTAATGGCGGAGTAGAGTAGTTGCAAGAGACCAAAAGACCCGCAAAGCCTAAAATTTCCTAGCTGGCCTTTTACAAAAAGTTTGCTGATCTCTGATCAAGAATTTCATCTCAAAAAGAGCCTCAGCACTTTTCTACTAAACAGTTCTGCTGCCCAGTATATACCCAAAGTGTCAGCTTAGGCACAGCTGGGCGGTAGAAGGCAGAAGTCTCGGCATTGCTGATGGGAATGCCTTAGAATCATAACCCCAATCCAATCCCATAGCAGGATTCTGTCAGTGACAAAGACTGAAAGATGGTACACTATTATCTAGACCTTTCTAGTATCAAATGCTTTTCCAACAAAAAATTCATCTATTCAACCACCCCTTACTTATTATGTATAAAGCAACTCTGAGGAATCCTGCATTTTTGTTTTTGCATCTGCAAGCTGCAGAGATGCTTTCTTTGACATTTCTTGATATTTGTTATTACAATTGGATTTCAGTGGATTTTTTGAGCTTTTTCCAATAGCATCAACAGGAATAGCCAACATATTAAATATTTCGGGCCAGGTGCTAAGCTCTTTATATATGTTATCTCATGTAGCCCTACTGAAAACCCTAAGAATATATACTTTATTGAACCATTTAAGGGATGAGAAGGCTAAGGTTCAGAAATGTTAAGTAGCCTACCCAGAGTCAAATCCAGCTCTACTTGTAGACTCTGCAGCCCACACAGTCAACCACTACACTGTTACAGTGTTGTTGTTATTCACAGTGTTTTATGTTTTGCCTTTTTCAAATTTAGCTGATGGTGTTGCATTAGGAGCAGCAGCTTCCACTTCACAGACTAGTGTCCAGTTAATTGTATTTGTGGCAATAATGCTACATAAGGTAAGCAAAATTTTGGTATAAGATTTAATATTGAATATATTCATAATTAAAATTTCTTTGATCATTAATGTTTTTCTGGAATGGAGAATTTAGTTATTTTCAAGGTTGCTATTCATTTTAGCAAATTGAATAAGTCTACCATAGCTGATTTTATTTATTTATTTATTTATTGACAGGGACAGAGTGAGGGACAGATAGGGACAGACAGACACAGGAAGGGAAAGAGATAAGCATCAATTCTTCATTGCAACGCCTTAGTTGTTTATTGATTGCTTTCTCGTATGTGCCTTGATGGGGGGGCTACCACAGATGGAATGACCCCTTGCTCAAGCCAGTCACCCCGTGTTCAAGCTAGTGAGCCTTCACTCAAGCCAGCGACCTTGAGGTTTTGAACCTGGGTCCTCCACATCCCAGTCCCATGCTCTATCCACCGTGCCACCACCTGGTCAAGCAGCTGGGGGTTTTTTGAGGGGCTATCATTTTCTTAAACTTTTACAAGTAGAAAGGGTTTTATTTTTTATAGTCATATAAACTATTAAATTCTCTATAGATTTCTGTATTTCCTAGTAAGTTTTGTTTATAAATACTTTTTTCTTACACTTTTTTCTTGACTGTCTCTTTTCCTGCTATCCAAGAAACACACACGCACGCTCACACTCACAAATAGTATATTTTCTTAGCTTAGGACATTAATCCCTAAAAGACAGAGTCAGTCTTGGTACTATGCTTGGGGTTTGTTTTTTGTATGAAAATTCGGTCAAATGACATGTCTTTCTTAATGTAGAAGCAATCCACACTTCTGGAGTAACAAGGGATACTCTTTCTTTTCCAGGCACCGGCTGCTTTTGGGCTAGTTTCATTCTTGATGCATGCTGGCCTGGAGCGGAACCGAATCAGGAAGCACTTGCTGGTCTTTGCACTGGCAGCACCAGTTATGTCTATGGTGACGTTCTTAGGACTGAGTAAGGTAAGTCTGACTCGTTCCTGGCCTGCCTAGACAAGCGTCTGATTCCTCTGTGAGCTGCTAGCGCTTATAGTTTCTCGTGTTCAGTTTTTAATGAAATTATCCCCTCAAACTAATGTTAAAATTAGGAGCAAAACCTGTACAAGGTAAATATCTTAATTCCAAGTCAATCCTTTTCATAAATTTAGAGCATTTCCTTAATTCATTAATTTGAAAACATTTTTCCATCAGTTCCAAAACTATTTGTTCAAATATATGATCTTTAAAATAATATAACTTAAGCCCTGGCCAGGTAGCTCAGTTGGTTAGAGCATCATCCTCACATGCCAAGGTTGTGGGTTCGACCCCTGGTCAGGGCACATACACAACTCAACCAATGAATGTATAAATAAGTGGAACAACAAGACAATGTCTCTTTCTCTTCCTCTCTAAAAAGAAAATGAACAAAAATCTCTAAAAATAAAAATATAACTTAAACCCAACCAGATATGCTAATTTTATTGGACAGATACATAAGTCACAATACATACTTAATGTTTAAGTAGGCACATGAAGTGTGAGTGACAGCATGCACAGCTTTGAGAATCGTAGGGGATGTGCACAGATGTCTCCCTCAGCCAAGACTCGGATTCTTCTACTCCCAGCTCTCATATCAGTGAATATTAAATATCTAGTTCTTTGGACCTAAAAAAACAAACAAAAACAACAACAATAAAAAGATCCATAGAAACAGAGCTCAAACTGATGGTTGCCAGCGGGGAGGGGGTTGGGAGTTGGGAGAAAAGGGTGAGGGGGATTATATAGTCAATAATGGTATAATAAGTTTGCCCAGTGACAGATGATTGATTACTAGGCTTGGTGAGGTGATCACATTGTAAGGTATATAAATGTTAAATCACTATATTGTACACCTGAAACTAACATAATATTGTACCCCTACTATACTTATAAGTAAATAAATATCTGGTTATCATTGTACTGAATGTAGCTTCAGACCCAAAGTGGCGTGTCCGTTGTCAGCTCAGACCCTGTTGTTCAAGATGGACTTTCTCATGCCTTATAATTCTGTCTGCTAGGGCTGTAGTTCTTAGCAGCAGCCCTTCCCATTTTACTTAAATGTCAACGGGCAGGCAATGGGAGGAATATTTTAGAATCAAAATGACTCAGGGCTGGTTCATGGGAACTGCTTTCTCCCCCATACTCTCTCTGAAGATTATTAATTTTTCTGTCATTTGATTCATATTTGATATAGTAAAACTTGTATTAAAAGGAACATATGAGAAACGAGATGGCTAAAGAATGATTAAGTTCTTGTTAATAAAGAGTGTGTTGATCTGGATTGCCAACAAATGATGTACTATAAAACCTTCCTGTTCACCTGAAGAGTCTTACCTTTTTTTAGTCAATGAACAATATATAGTTCCTTTTAAAATAGTGCTTCGTCACTTCATTGATCAGTATAAGTTTTTAGAACTTTTTTTTTTTTTTTTTACAGGGACAGAGAGAGAGTCAGAGAGAGGGATAGATAGGGACAGACAGGAACGGAGAGAAATGAGAAGCATCAATCATTAGTTTTTCATTTGCCGTCGCAACACCTTAGTTGTTCATTGATTGCTTTCTCACATGTGCCTTGACTGCGGGCCTTCAGCAGACCGAGCAACCCCTTGCTGGAGCCAGCGACCTTGGGTCCAAGCTGATGAGCTTTTGCTCAAGCCAGATGGGCCCGCGCTCAAGCTGGTGACCTTGGGGTCCTGAACCTGGGTCTTCCGCATCCCAGTCCGACGCTCTATCCACTGCGCCACTGCCTGGTCAGGCATGTTTTTAGAACTTTTGACAGGAATTCAGGATAATTCTGGAAGCATGGAGCTACATTTATGGCATGATCTTTTTCTTTTTTAATAGAGACAGTTAGAAAAAGGGACATTATATTGGGACAGAGAGGAAGGAAGAGAGATGAGAAGCATTAATTCTTTGTTGAGGCACCTTAGTTGTTCATTGATTGCTTTCTCATATGTGCCTTGACTGAGGTGCTACAACAGAGCGAGTGACCCCTTGCTCAAGCTAGCAACCTTGAACTTCAAGCCAGCAACCTTTGGACTCCAGCCAGTGACCCCGCACTCAAGCTGGTGAGCCTGTGCTCAAGCCAGATAAGTCTGCACTGAAGCTGGTGACCTTGGGGTTTTGAACCTGGGTCCTCTGCGTCCAAGTCCGATGCTCTATCCACTGCACCACCGCCCGGTCAGGCAGAATGATCTTTTAAAATTTTAATTATTGTCGCCTGACCGGGCGGAGGCGCAGTGGATAAAGCGTCGGACTGGGATGCGGAAGACCCAGGTTCGAGACCCCGAGCTCGCCAGCTTGAGCGCGGACCCATCTGGCTTCAGCAAAAGCTCGCCAGCTTGGATCCAGGGTTGTTGGCTCCAGCAAGGGGTGGCTTGGTCTGCTGAAGACCCGCAGTCAAGGCACATGTGAGAAAGCAATCAATGAACAACTGGGGTGTTGTAATGGCAATGAAAAACTAATGATTGATGCTTCTCACCTGTCTCCGTTCCTGTCTGTCTATCCCTCTCTCTGACTCTCTCTCTGTCCCTGTAAAAAAAAAAAAAAAAAAATTTAATTATTGTTTTAGTCCATAGTCTACTTACTTTTTAAATAGAAAAGCTGAAATGAGATAATTAGATGTTTCTAGGCTCTGTAAGGACAGGTACGACTCTTGATTACCTCTGTATCTCAAGCCCCTGGTAGGCAGGCAGTGTTCGTGAAATGTTAGTAGCCTACATGAAAGAATGGGTAAAATTTAATGTCTATGTTAATAATGCTGTGGATTCCATCTTATAAATAATATAGGCCAAACCTGTTCAACCAAACTTGAAGTTTGGAAAAGCAGGTGTGTACATCACCAGTAGTCTTAAACCCCTATTTGGACGCTTCCCATAAATAGCATAAAATTGCTCTGATCTCAAGATGTCCCCAATTTCACAAGTAGCACTAGTTGTGAATATTGAGTGTTTTTTGAGTGGGACTTCTTCCTGGCCCTGAATTATACTTAATTTTTCTTCTCTCTTTCTGAATTCACAGAGCAGTAAAGAAGCCCTTTCAGAAGTCAACGCCACGGGAGTGGCCATGCTTTTCTCTGCCGGGACATTTCTTTACGTTGCCACAGTACATGTCCTCCCTGAGGTGGGAGGAATAGGGCATAGTCACAAACCTGACGCCACTGGAGGGCGAGGCCTCAGCCGCCTGGAGGTGGCAGCCCTGGTTCTGGGTTGCCTCATCCCACTCGTCCTGTCAGTAGAACACCAGCATTAAATGTTCCGGTTCCAGTCTCAGCCCATGGCTGTTTGCCATCCAGTGAGAACAGCTGACACGTGACAGCTGCTCACTTTCTCAGTCTCTTGTCTCACCTTGCCCATCTCCACCTGTATTCCTAGAGTCCGGAGGGAGGTGAGATCAAAACCTGGAGAAACAGAAGGCTTTTAGAGTAGAAACAACACATTGTGACTGGATATAGACATTCCACTGTGTTGTCTTTTAAAGGGCCCTGGGCATTTTTGAGTTTTAAATTTATTTTATTTTTATTTTATTCATTTTTAGAGAGGAGACACAGAGTGAGAGAGAGAGAGAGAGAGAGAAAGGGGGGAGGAGCTGGAAGCATCAACTCCCATATGTGCCTTGACCAGACCAGTGCAGAGTTTTGAACTGACGACCTCAGTGTTCCCAGGTCGACGCTTTATCCACTGCGCCACCACAGGTCAGGCGCATTTTTGAGTTTTGATGTTTCTCTTAACCCTATTCTCAGGGAAGATGGAATTCAGTTTTAAGGAAAAGTGGAGAACTTCATACTCACAATGAAATAGTAATTACGACAGTACAGTGTTCTGTAATTAAGCTAAATCTCTTAGTTTAGAGGCTGTGCCACTTTATCCATTGATTTTTAACATGGTTCTCACCGTATAAGACTGGTGCTTTAGCGTCTATGCCACATGCCTTGGTAGCAGGTCATAGTGCCAGCTGTCTTAGATGCTAAAGATAACTGTAGTTAATTTGGGGCTAAAGTCAGAAAAATGATGGCAAGACACATTGAAAGTTGACTTGATACTAGAGAGATAGCCACTGAAAAGGGGATGTCGAGAGGACTTGAACACCTCCTTCTGCACGTGCCTCTTTGAGGACAGCCTGCCATTCTGCCACGTGGAGCAACAGAGGTGGACTCTCTTCTAAAGAGGTGACTAGTATTTCGTACCATTTCTTTTCAAGTTCTCCTTTGCAGAACACCTGCCTCTAACACATTCTTTTGAGGAGCCAAGTTCTAGTAGGTTCAGGCTTCGGCGTTCCTTCAAGAACAGTCAGATCCCAGAGTATCTTTGGAAATTAAGTGGTGTTAAATTTTAAGTGAATTTGGAAAGCTACTGACATCTTGTAATAACCTTTTTAAAAGTAAGATTACCAAAACCTATGTTGTCCTTTTTTTCTTAAATATTTATCTTAGCAGACCAGCAGTCCCTCTGACAAAATCCTTGGTGTCTCTTGGGGGAGATAGGTCTGCGTCACCTAAGCATCTATAGCAGTGACAAATTCAAGATGCATCACAAACGGGAAGTGTTTGCCTGTTCATTTAAAGCTTATTGAAATCATGTTTTTTGTCTCTTCATCTTTTCCATGCTTTTCTCCTACTTTCCCCTCCAGCCCTTCCTCCCTACAATGTGCTGCTTACTGCTGGTGGCGATGTTACTATTTGTGTGAGCTGAGTCTCATGAGGACAACCACTTGAGCTGCAATATTGTTTCTATTCCTTATTCCCTTTAATGAAGTTCCTTTGCCTCAACTGCAGTTTAACAAAGCCCTTAAAATAGAACTTTCTCATAGGTGAGATGACACAATCACTAATATGCTGGTAATTTAAACAATTGAGATAGTAAAAGTGTTTAACAAACTGGGATGATTTTTCCGTATTTGCCAATATCCTTGTAAACTTTATATTATCAAATAAGTGTAAAATACTGTATTATTTATTTTGATTTTCTGTACCATTTCAAAATATATTACATAAAGAGGGAACCAGACTATTTTCTTCAGGGCAGTTGGATTTAGGAATTTGTAAAATGTTTTATATGACATATATGCCAGCATGCTTATGATTTCTTTATTTCCTTCCTAGATTTGTCTGTCACTGGGTCAGCAGCTGCGGAAATAGAACTTGTGAGCCCTCTGCTGGCTGTAGACCAAAGTAGCATAAATAGGATTAGGCTTTGTATAGTCTTTGACAACGATTACCTACAATGTTAAAACCAACAAAAGCTATAGTATGGAAAGTTGAAGTAACTTTCCTGATAACAATACTGATTAATGAGAGTCACTGGTTTTCACCTGGTTCTTCAAAATGACACGGTTGCCTTGATTCTCCCTGGACATTTACTTTGTTAATGAATAGCACATTTTAGTGTCTGATTTGGATAGTAGCACTTTCTGTCATATTGTGTGCAATGATAAGAAATTTGTTCTGTTGGCCAAAGCCTCTTTCAGCAGTGCCTTGCCATCACGCTTAAAAGTTTGGCTAGAATATCTTGCTGGTTAAGGCCTTGAACTCGGCAAGGATTGAACCATCTAACTTCCAAATTTGCCTTTCTCTCTGAACCTCACATTAATAGGCAAACTTTTCAAGGCCTATCAGCTCTCTGAAGCTGTGGGCTTTCCCACATTTTAAAGCTGCTGCCTCAGGAACTACTAATTTCTCTCCTGGTCAGCAGACAGAAATAGCCATACTAACCATATAGGGCTCAAATGCATCTTCAGGCAGCAGGGAGCCAAGCAGCATGGCAGAGGCCTCCCTTCCCTGGGGAAGACTTTGCTCATGGAGGGCAGTGTCCCAGGAGAGGCCACATCGAAGGTCACTTACTGGCATATTTCAGTTCCATTTTTGTCTTGTTTAAAACTGCCTCCTCAGATGTGGATGCCTTAATGCTCTCACACATTTGGAAATATTTGTGATACTTAAGTGGCTGCCATGATTACAGATGGAATTATTGGCTACCAAAGATGCAATTGATGATGACAAGAATAGTCCTTCCTTCCTCATAGCTAAAGTTAATTGCAATTTGATTACCTTTCCTTGGTTGGGATAGACTTTCTTCAGATTCCAAGTACCCTCTTATGGCAAATTAAGTTGAAAAGTACTACTGATCCATCCCCCTCACTTGTTCTCCAGCGAATAGCTTCTCGGTCCCTGTTTCCCCAGGGCAGTTGATGTTCCAGGTCTGGTGGCTTTCCTGTGCATGCTGTTGCCAGATTTCTTTTTTTTAGGCAAAAGTTCTGCACTGGAATGTAGAGTTAGAAATAGTACCATCTACAGAGGCTATGTGTTCTCTCTGCCCACCACACTCCAAGTCACCTTTTTATTTCCCTAGTCTAGTAGTCAAATCGGCTGAGTCAGCCCTGTTCCTATATTTTGAGTCTTTAGAAAAAAGAGAGAGGTGCCATTTTGAGTGGTTATTTGTAGAAAAGAGAAAAGTATAATTGTGTTTTCTATACTTGCCTACTACTAAGTGTCACTGCCTGGTTTTTCTCTTTTTCAGGCATTAGAACTAGGAGGACACACCCGCACGGGGTGTCTCCAGCCCCTCAGACACGTGGTAGCTAGGTTCTGAACACAGGAACTGTGTACAGCAGCACAAGCCATCAGATAATGTGCCTGCCGAGGGCGCTACAGGGCCCCTTGAGAGACAGGATGATGACCAGATTCATCTAGAAACTGCTGCAGTGCCAGGTGACAACCCTGTGGGTGTTCTACAGGGGAGCCTTCCTTGCATTCAAGTATTTCTACTCAATACAGAATGGTTTGCATCACTCAAAGAGCACTGTTGGAGATGCTTTGAAATTAAAACCAGTGACTTGGCCCCTTTGTACCTGAGACATCTAGATTCACCTCAGGAGACCTGAGGGAAATTTGTGACTTTGTAGGAAAGAACGAGACAACCATTAGCAATTTTCTAGATATCCTCGGCCTAACATAAAGAGATTGGCTTTCACCTTTTTTTTCTGATAGCATCTTTGGGCGAGTTGGAAGTCTCGTGAGAGAACACTGCAGTTCCCCTGGCTCAGTAGCCTGAACAGTGATTTTAAATGTTCCATTTTCTGGATCCTTTTATAAACATGAAATCATTCCATGGGTGGCTGCCCTATAATTTTGTCTCTTTCCACTCTAGTTGTGAATGGTTAAACAATTTTTTTTGCTGTTTTTGGATTTGTTTTCAGATATTAAATTTTTATTAGTGCATACCTATGTGAGTAGCTCGTTAATTATCCTCTCGGCAGTTTGTTTTCTCTGTAGATGACCAGCCTGGGCCCACATTTGAGCACAGAAAAGGTCAGGAAAAGCTTTGAAGGGCAAAGGAAAGCTGTGCCCACCGTGTGCACATCCGCTAGAGAAGGAGCGAGGGAGGAGAGTGAGGACTTCACGCACCGTCTGCCCCAGAAGATACCAGTTCATTGCCGGTTTTTCTTTCTCTTGCTTTGCTATTGTTGTTAGCAAATATTATTTATGAAGGTAGCTATCTACTCCCAGAAAGGAGAAGCAGGCAACGGATCCCAATCAAAGGGATTCATTTCAAAGGGCAAAGTTGCTGTACAAATACATAGAGGCTGTGAACAATTGACCCTGGGAACACAGATTTATATAAAAGTACAATTTATAAATTTGGTGAATGTTTTCTCCCTCTGTGGACTTCAGTACTAGCGCTCATTTTTTAACTCACATAGAGATAAGCATATGTACAGCAGTGTATCACTTAAATATAATTTGTATGTTTCCATTATTCATTACTGGTCCATTTGGTGCTGATTTTCTATATAGTATATTACATGTGCTACAGTAAATTACAAAGACTGTGCAGTTTCATATTTTCTGAAAACCTCATGAATAGGCACCAAGGACATGTACTTACAGTTCCTGCCATCTGTTAAAGAAGCCTTTGAATGAAGTGCCTACATGCCTCCTTTGCCTTGAGCAGCCTTGGAAATCGTAGGAAGCCAGAATTATTAAGTAATAGCCCTTTCATCCTGCTGCTTTGAAGTCAAGTTTATATATTTAGCCCAAATAGCCAGCAATCCTTATTCTGTTTAGTTACATTTCTGATTCTTCAAAACTAGAGCTGGGTCTGACAATGTGGTTTCTATAATGTAAGGAATAAGCAGCCTTGTTCTGTTCTTACTGTACCTGTGTCTAGGATGCCCTTCCCCCAGCTCCCTCTGGGCCTTTGGGTCTGGATCCAAATCTCCCCTGTGACTGCCCTATTTAAATTGTAATCTGCCTCACCCTACCCCAGGCTCCTCACCCTGTTCTGTCTCCTTTCCTATAGTACTGATAGCCTTCTAATCTGCTTTATACATTTTTTTTTACTTTGTCCCTTTTTCTCAATAAAATATGAGCTCCAGGAAGCTAGTTCTCAATAAATATATGTTGTTAAGTGAGTTGGTCTGTCCTGAGGGGCACTTTTTTCCTAATCTATGCTCCCACCCATCTAGCTGCTGCCCTGATCCCTGGCAGAACCAGCTTTTGGGGAACTCCACTAATTCCTTCCTTAGTCTCACACTGGGGTGAGGTCTGCTTGGATATTAGCAAGGAGTTTGGGACCCGGAAAAGACATGGGACTGAATGTGCAGGTGGGAAATTTAACTGCGTTCCGGTGACTTCAGTAAGGTACAGTGTGGCTGATTGAGGGATAGGAAAATCTGGATCCCATTTCTGGCTCAGCTACTGATTTCTGCTGTAGTGTTAGTTGCTGCTCAGTTTTATAAACATTGGCCAAGATTGTGAGCGAAAGTATGTGTCTCACGCTGATTGCCTCATTTCTAGAGGGATTCTGACAAAATCAGGAATCACTGAAAGAGTGAGCCCAGTGGAGAGGAGATGGAAAGCCAGGACACTGGAGAAGACCTGGGAGGGACCACACTGTTTACCTATTTTCAGAAGGTTCCTGGGGGGCAGAATTTGATAGCCATCCCCAGATACTCAAAGGCAGATACAGGAGAGCACAGACCTGTGTTCTCCAGAGGGTATAATGGTAAGTAAGCTGAGTTCCATCTCTTCTCCACTTATTATTATTTACCTTCTCATTCAGTTAACTGAGGCCTTCCTATGGACCAGACACTCTTAGGTGCTGAGTGTACAAAAGGGACTAAGGATCAGTGCCTGTCCTTAAAGAGCTTGTGGTTCAGTGAGGCATTCAAACAAAAACACACAGTTGCTAGTAGGTCAGCACTGGGAGACAAGGAAGCACAGGGTGCTTAGAGAACGCATCAGGGCAGGGAACCCAGAACGGGGTCTTCACGGAGGTCATCCAGAGCAGAATGAGACCAGAGCTGAACTCAAAGGCTGAGTGAATGAGCTAGAGAAAGTGGGAGAGGTTCTCTGAGTACCTGTGTGACCAAGGCTTGGTGATGCAAGAATGTGGACTCTTTCCTGACATTAATGCTGAGGTCACTGATTCAAACCATGGGCTTGCCTGTAAAGTAACTACTATAGGTTGATGCTTCCTGTTCCTCCCCATCTTCCCTCCCTAAAATCAATTTAAAATGTGGATTCTGCATAAAAGTGCCGCTGGCTGAAGGAGAGGGCAGGCAAGAGTGGTGTGCACTCAATAAAATATGAGCTCCAGGAGCTAGTTCTTAATAAACATTGAGACATGTCATTCCCTGGATGATAGCTAAGATTCAGATTTCAAATTCTAGAGATAATTAGGCCTAGGAATGGCCTTGATAATTGCTGCCTGGATTGATAAATCCAGCTGGACCCCCTTCCCAGGTGTACTCTGGCTGGCCTCTGAGTTCCCATCACCACATGGATGACTCATGGGCGTGGTCCTTCAGTTTCCAGATTCTTGCACTCCAGGGGCTCCTCTGGCACCTCCAGGTGGAGCCTGGTGATTTTTCTCCTCCCTTATCCTTGCCTGTCTCCCCCACTTCCTGGCTGGGGCCCAAAGACCCCTCATTCCCCTTCTGAACATCTGTGTTACACCCTGGCCTGGGAGGGGTGCCCAGTCTTCCTTTTATCCTTTGTTCTCCCTCTCCAACACTCCTCCTCCCATCTCCTTTATTTAAGATCACGCTCTCCTTTGATTCCACACCCCCTTTGGCCTGCTGGCTTTGAACCTGAAGGTGATGCCTCTACCCCGCCTCCTCTCCCTCTCACATACTCCTGGGGGCAACCAAGCTCTGCATCAGATAAAGGATCCTAAGACCTACCCTGGCATTAGGAAATGACACCAAAGTCAAATATAATTCAATAAAAAAGATGTCTTTTAGTTTTGTTTTGAGAGAGAGAGAAAGAGGGGGGAGAAGTGGGAAGCATCAACTTGCAGTAGTTGCTTCCCATATGTGCCTTGACCAGGCAAGCCCAGGGATTCGAACCAGCAACCTCAGCATTCCAGGTCGACACTTTATCCATGTGCCACCACAGTCAGGTAATAAAAAGATGTTTTAATCCTCAGAAGAGGAGGAGGAAATGGCAGCAGAAAAGGCTTCTCAAAAGAATAGTCATTTGAACCTGGTGGCTTCTCAGAATATTAGCTCCAGTGTGGCTGGAGCAGGGGACTGGGGAGCAACAGGAGGAGAGCCTGGACAGTAGGTCAGGGCCAGCTTGTGGAGGATGTTACAAAGGGCAGGAGTTGGGAGCTGGAGTCAAAGGAATGGAGACCCAGCGAGGGTTTTTTTTGTGTGTGTGTGTGTGACAGAGACAGAGAGAGGGACAGATAGGGAGGGAGATAAGCATCAATTCTTTGTTGCAGCACCTTTGTTGTTCATTGATTGCTTTCTCATATGTACCTTAACCAAGGTGCTATAGCAGACTGACCCCTTGCTCAAGCCAGCGACCTTGGGGTTTCAAACCTGGGTCCTCTGTCCCATTCCGATGTTCTATCCACTGCGCCAGTGCCTGGTCAGGCCCAGCCAAGGGTTTTAAACAGAAAGCTCACAAGATCATCTCTAGGCCTTGAGATCACATGAGTGATGGTGGGGAGCAGGGATTCTTTGGGGTCCTGCTGCAGATCAATGGGAGAGTCACTTGAAAAGTGGAAGAGGACGACATAAAGCAAGTTGGAAGGCTCAGAGAAGTCCAGCGATTGTCTTTGTTCGTACAGTTAATGGTACTGACCAGGTAACTCAGTTGGTTAGAATGTCATCCTGATATGCGAAGGTTGTGGGCTCGATCCCCAGTCAGGGCACATATAGGAAGCAACCAATTACTGCATAAATAAGTGGAATAAATCAGTGTTTCTCTCTCTACCCACCATTCCACACTCTAAAACATACAATTTTTAAAATTAAAATAAAAAGAGGTTGCAGCACCTGAACAAGGGCCAAGTGAAGACAATTCAGTAAGCATTTGTTGAGTACCTACTACATGCCCCAGACTCTATCCTCAAGGAGCTCAGTCTGGAAGGGACATAAACACATAGCTAAGAGAAATAAGCCAGACACAGAAAGACAAATACTGTATGATCTCACATGTGGAATCTAAAAAAGTTAAACTCAGAACCAGAGAGTAGAATGAATGGTGGTTATCAGGGGTGTGGAGAATGGAGAGAAGTTGGTCAAAGGGTACAAACTTTAAGTTATAAGAATAAGTTTTGGAGAGCTAATGTTCAGTTAATACTGTATTGTATAGTTGAAATTTGTTAAGAGTAGGCCTTAAGTGTTCTAAACACACACACACACACACACAAACAGTAAGTATATGAGGTGATGGATATGTTAACCAAAATATTTCCCAATGTATATGTATATCAAGTAATTGTACTGTACACTTTTTAAAAGTCATGTTGTACAACAAATATATATAATTTTTATTTTCAATCTTTTCTTTTTTTTCTTAATTTTAATGGGGTGACATTAATAAATCAGAGTACATATGTTCAAAGAATTTATTTTCAATCTTAATGAAGCTGGGGGAAAATAAAAACGGTAAGAAGATATGTGTTCACTATTAGGAATCTACCCCTAAGCACAGCTGAGAGGCTGTAATTTCATAGTGCAAACAAGAATTACATCCTCAGTTCTGCAGGAACTTTGAGCCTTAGGTGAGTGGGCAAGTGAGGGAAAGAAAGGGAAGACAGGTCTAGTGTTTTCCCAGACTGCACTTCGCTGGCACTGTGCTGCAGTGGGATGGGGATGGGCTTAGGTTCAGACCAAATCAAGTAACTTGTCTTGATCCTGCCACTTTTTCTTTTTTTTTTTTTTAAAGGTTTTTATTTTTTTTTATTTTTCCCAGGGACAGAGAGAGAGAGAGAGAGAGAGAGTCAGAGAGAGGGATAGACAGGAACAGACAGACAGGAACAGAAAGAGGTGAGAAGCATCAATCATTAACCTCTCATTGCCGTTGCAACACCTTAGTTGTTCATTGATTGCTCTCTCACACGTGCCTTGACCGCGGGCCTTCAGCAGACCGAGCAAGTTGCTGGAGCCAGCGACCTTGGGTCCAAGCCTGCAAGCCTTTGCTCAAGCCAGATGGGGCCCCGCGCCCAAGCTGGCGACCTCGGGGTCTCAAACCTGGGTCTTCCGCATACCAGTCCAACGCTCTATCCATTGCGCCACCGCCTGGTCAGGCGATCCTGCCACTTTTTCTCATTCAACACAAATTTGAGCACCTGTCATGATCCAGGAAATGTCTAGCTCAGTGACCTGAGGTAGACAACATTTCTAGACTTCATTTTTGTTATCTGGAAAACTTAAAAGTAATATGTACCTCATTGGGGCTGTTTCAAAGATTAAATGAACTAGGTAATATGTAAATAATATATTTAGAAAATCAGCTCTGTGTCTGAGTATGTAGGTCTCTGAGAACCCTGAGTTTGCGTCCCTGCCTGGTCTCACTTACTGTAGTTCGTGATAAGATTGGGCAGCTGGGACCCACACTTGGTCTGGGGCACTGGATTGGCACCCAGCTTGTTTTGTCTTTTGCAGAACTATCTGCCAGGCATTCAGCACTCCCACTAGCTGGGGCAGAGAGCACAAGGGAAGCAGAAACAGCTTCTCCCAAGGCTGCCCTGGCATGATCTGGGCTGGTTGAGTGAAGCAGAGGCCACTTAACTATCCAGTGGTCCTTCAAACTCATGCTGTTTGTCTCATGGCAGTCTCCCCCACCCCTTACCTGTCATTAGTGTGGTCTGTTAGGTGTCCTGTATGCAGAGGGGATTGGCAAGGTTGGTTTCTGCTACTCTAGAAACTTGTGTTCTATTTCTTCCATTGAAGATACTTGATCTTTCCCAGGAACCATCTGGGCTCACCCAGCCCTCTGCTTTGTAAGTACTTCCTTAAGACTATTTCAGGTATCCTGCCTTTTCCCCACCTATGGCTTATGAGCTCATCCCTAGTCCTACATCACAAGCAGCCAAAGCTGGTCCTACCCTGACTAAGCAGAAAAGGAATTAATTTATTAAAAGGATATTAGTAGGGCCAGAGAACCAGGCCTAACCAGAGGTGAAAGCTTCTAGGAATGCCACACGAAACCATGCTGGGGAAGCTGCTACCATTATAAAAGCACTTGGTGCTGCCATCCATCCATGTGCAGCCAGGAGCCCACCTACTCGTGGCTGCCACTGCAGCCAGTGCAAATACTGCTTGCTGTGCTGGGAACACCACCTTGCAGCCACAACTGACCCCCAACTCAAGTCAGATGCCTTTAGTACCATCTTTGCTTGAGAAAACATGCCTGGGCATAGTTTTTCCTCATGTTTGTCACCTACAACTTTGAACTTTCAAGTTCAAAGTCCTGTCCTGGTGTACCTGACCGGTGAACTCCACACTACAGCCTTCTAACACAAATTTTCCAGTTTCTATCTGGAAAAAGCAGGACTCCCAAGTGGGAAATTTTCCAAGCATTAGAACATGTCAAAAAGATCCAAGAATATGTGAAATGTCCACTTTGTGCTCTATCCATAGGCTCTCATCCTCTTCCTATTCTTGTCTCCTCCGATTGATGAACACCCACCTGAGGCCCTGTAATGTTCTACAGGGACACAAGGGAGTTCAGATGGGCCCCTTTGGACAATGAGCAACAAGGGGAAGCTGCCTGTGCTTGGGAACCCCAAAGTTAGTAGGGGAAGGGTGCCAGGGTGTGGAGCCCTTTGGGAGACCCCTTTCCATCTAGACTCATAAAACATTATACTTGGGAAGGCCTGGGGAAGCATAAAGTGTGGATACCAACTCAAATGCCTACAAGGAGTCAGGAAGGTAATAAATGAGGGAAGCAGCAGGCTGAGCAAAGGATGCTGGCTCTTTAGAGAATGCCACTTTAGGCATTAAGAGATTAAAAATAAAATTTTACACTGATTTGAGAGAAGCATCAACCCATTGTTCCACTTAGTTGTTCCATTTTATTTATTTTTTACAGGGACAGAGAGAGAGGGATAGATAGGGACAGACAGGTACAGAGAGAAATGAGGAGCATCGATCATCAGGTTTTTTTGCGACACAGTTGCTCATTGATTGCTTTCTCATATGTTCTTTGACCGTGGGCCTTCAGCAGATTGAGTAACGGCACTCAAGTTGGCAAGCTCTGGGTCTCGAACCTGGGTTCTCGGCAACCCAGTCCGACGCTCTATTCACTGCGCCACCGCCTGGTCAGGCAGTTGTTCCATTTTAGTTGTGTACTCATTGGTTGCTTGATGTACATGTCCTGACTAGGATGGAACCTGCAACCTTATGAGCCACCCAGTCAGGGCCAGGCATTTAAACATTTAAATGTAAAAGAGACGTTCAGCCCTAGCCGGATAGCTGGGTAGGTTAGAGCATCCACCCAAAGCACAGAGGTTGCCAATTGGATCCCCGTTCAGGGCACATACAAGTACAGATCGATTTCTCTCTCTCTCTCTCTTCCTTTCCCTCTCGCTATTATCAATAAATTTAAAAAGGGGGGTGGGGTGTGCAAAGGTTAGGAATTGGAAAGTCATTGCCTGGGAGAGAATGGGGGACAGTGGAGTTGACAAGTGCAGCATTAGGAACTATCTAGGTTGATGGAAATGTTTTGCATCTTGCTTTGAGTGGTGGTTACTCGATGTATACATTCGTCAGATAAACTTCATCAAATAAATAAGATCTGTGCATTTTATAATAAATTAATTATACCTTATTTTGCCACTTGGGCAAGTTAAAGTCTATCTAGACACTGACGTGGCTCTCAGACTATTCATTTGCAAACTTCTCTTTCCATCGCACTTCTTTAAAATACGAGGAATCACAGCTCCTGAGCGGGGAGCGGTTTTCCCGAGAGCGCAGGTGAATCCCGCTGGCCTGGAGACAGCCTGCGGCTGCTCAGCCAGGGAAGGATAACTGCAGCGTGGTCTGGCCCGCAGCCGCTCCTTGTGCAAACGAAACTCACTTCTTTGCCTTTGGAGCGGTGCCAGCAGGCAGCGGCGCGAACATAGCCGTCCCGCGGGACCGAACAGTCGTCTCTGCCCCGGGCTGAAAGAGAGACGGTCACCTACAGCCGCTGTGAGGAGCGGAAGTGGATGGAGCGCCGGGCCCCAGGGAGCGCCGGCCAGGCGTGCAGATAAATCACAGACACCAACTGCACTGACAGTTCAGGTTTGGCACAGAGTGCCAAATGCCGACTCAGACAGACAAGCTCCTGGAAAAGAAACCTGATCGCGGCGAGTCGGCGGCGGTGCAAAGTAAAACCCTCCTGAGGGGGGTGGGGGGTAAGGGCAGGGAGCGGTCGCCGGCCGGAATGGAACCTTCTCTCGGGCGGGCGCTCCGGACACCTACCTTAGTCGCACTTGGCTACCGCCCTGCCTGGGGAGATAGAGGCATCTCCGCTTTTCAGTGAGAACACCAACGCTCACCGCAGCTTCATGGAGCTACGTAAGGACGCAGATGGGATTCGAAGCCCGGTTGTCTGACCGCAAACCCTTGCCCCTTACTCGCCCCGACGCAGAGGCGAGTAGGGATCGGCAGGGTGACCACAAGCCCATCACAGAGCAGACGTGTTCCCAGGTCCGACGTGGCTGCTGCACGCGAAAAGGAAGCCGGGGAAGAGATCTGCGCGAGAAGTGGGGGGTGGGGAAGTGCTGTGGCCGCATCCCGGGCCGAGCGACCCGCCGGGACCTTCCGGACGCACGGAGCCGGGCCTTCCAGCCGGCGCCCGCAGTGATTGGCGCTCGCCGCCGGCATCCAGCTAGCTCACCTGCCCCGCCCAGCCAATCGGGGCCATCAGAATTGGGGCTGTCGCGGGGAGGTGGCCGGGGTATGGGGGGAATGTTGCTGGCTGAAGGCTGAGCAGCCCTCCCCTCCGAGTTCCCGCCGGGCCCGCCCCATTCCCTAGTCTGAGCCACAGGCTGCGCGGCCCGCGCCCGGGACCCCATCTGTGTCGCGCTTCTGGCCCGCGCACTTTTATGCAGCAGCTCCCTGTCCGGCCGCTCCCGGTCTCCGCTGGCTGGGAAGCGCCCCGACGGCGCCCGGAACGGTCTGCCGAGACCGCCTCCCTGCAGCCGCCGCCGCTCGCCCGCCCTCGCCTGGAACCCAGCGTCCTTGTGGGCCAGCGGGGTGGGTGGGTCGGGCCCGGCCAGCCCCATTGAAGCAGGATGTTCACGTCCAAGTCCAACTCAGTGTCGCCCTCGCCGTCCCTAGAGCAAGCTGACTCGGACGCACTGGACATCAGCACCAAAGTGCAGCTCTACGGTGTGCTATGGAAGCGGCCCTTCGGCCGGCCATCCGCCAAGTGGTCCCGGCGGTAAGTGTGCCTCCCACGCCCCGTGAGGATCTCCCAGGGCGGGAACCCAAGGCCTAAGGACTCCCTACCAGCCCCTTCATTACCATCCTGCCACTGCTTTCTCTGTGACCTTGGCTTTGCCCCATTTCACTTTAAGCTGGCACCCCCAAAGAGTGTGGATCCCAAGCTGGGCTGAGTTCATCTCTGCCTGAGAGCTGGTGGAGCTGGGGTGGAACCACTGGCCTGGGGTGGTGGGGAATTCTCTGTGGAATGGGTCTAAGCCTGGGTAAGGAGGTTAGGTGTGGGCTGAAGAGATGTGGCCGTGGGAGGAGCCCAACTGGGTCAGGTTGGGCCAGATTCTGCAGCAGAAGGAGAGGCTCCATCTCCAGCCAACCATAGCCTGCTGGGACTCCCACTGCCAATTCCCTCATCTTTGCAACTCCTCTCCCCTAGGCCATGGACACTGGTTTAGAGGTGCGATAGGGGTGTCCTGCCCGCTAGGCTTCTGCCTTTGCCCAACCGGTGCACACTGAGGGAGCTTCTGACTCAGGCCAAGGGTAGGAGGGAGGGCAGGGTCTCTGCCCAGCTCTGGATTATCTGATGTTGGCAACCCATCCAACTAGCCCTTAAAATAATTTTTTAGAAAATCCTGGGTTGAGGGAAAAGAGATCCCAGTGCTTCAGGCAGAGAAGAGAAACGTAACGGAAGGGCTAAGCTGAGGTCGAGGTAGAGCAGAGACTGAGGGGAGTGAGGGAAGCCATGGCTTGGTCCTGTCAAAAGGATTGATCCCTGGGAAGGTGTTGGGGGAGAGTCAGAGCAGCCCCCAGCTTAGTCGTTCAGCACCAGCTTTCTGGTCCCTAACTCAGAGGCAACTTCCCTAGATGTTAGTAGCCATTTTGGGCCTGAAAGGTATTGAAAGAAGTGGGAGCTCACAGCCCTGAACTTGCAGCGAGCTCCCAACTCTGGTTTCAGGAGCAATGATTCGTCTTCTGGATAGTTTCCACCTTCAAGCCAATCTCATTTCTGAAATTCATTACTGAAATGACCTACAGAACTCAACCCTGATCCAGCTCCCTGTAGGTGTGGCCTGCCAGGAACTAGGAGTGTCCAGAGGCTCCCTCCTATCCCACGTCATGGGTCTGCCCCTGAGCAAGGGGTCTCAAATGTCCGCAGGACCACAGATCACGGGGATGTGGCAGTGGTTGGTTCTGATGTTCTATTTTGATGAATAGTATTTCTATAAAACCACAGAACAGATGGCACTGTGGATGTGTTGGTTTCACATCCACACTTTTATTAGTCCTGCCAGGTTTCTCTGGGGCTTAGTGGGATATGGGCTCCTTGAGTTCCTCCAGAGTTAAGCTGTCTTTGATCCCCTAAATGGAGGCCTAGAGCATCTTGGGGGGCATCTTGTGAGGTACTTCCAGCATTCTGTTGGCTGAGCTGTAGCTCCCAAGGGTCAGGGGCAGCCTTGTCTCTACCAGGGCGTTCAGGAAGGGCGGGAAAGCTGCTTGTAGGTTCAGACCCCTTTAGAAGCGTGCCCCCTACCCTGCTATCTTCTGCCTCTGTTGCTCTGGGCAACCAACACTCCTCCAATGAAGCTCGCTTCTGTCCTTGGTATTGTTTCTGGGTCTTGCCATCCACGACTTCTCCTGCCAGACATTTTCACCTAATTTCATCCCTAGTAAATGCTGAGTATCTGTGACACCCCCCCATCTCCCAGGATATATCCCTGACCCCTCTGCACTCCCACTTGTGGGGACCTGGCCTCTGTATCCAGCATTGATTTCAGTGCTGGGAGGTGTTGGGGACAAAGACTCTCAGCTCAAAGCACAGTAGTGGAACCAAAGAGGGCTTGGAGAGCTGTAGCAGCTGCTCACCCCGACCCCAAGAATTTCCCTCAGCTCCACAGCCACTCACAAAACCATCCAGTCTAAGGATTCTAGAGCTGCCACTGTGCAAAGACTCCCCTTCCTCTGGGGCTCCAGAAAGAACTAACATTCCATCTGCCCACTCTGGCCTATGTCCATGTTCACAGTTGTGGAAATATACCACGCACACATACACTCCACTTCACACGTGGTTTCCTTGGGTCAGCAACAGAACCAGTCAGGGGCGGGGGGCATGATGCTAAGGTTAGGCCTCTCTCATTTCCCAGCAGAGCCCCCTGGGCTCCAGTTCCCCATTTGTGAAATGGAGTCTCTGGACCTCAGCTAATTAGCAGCTACAGGAAGGCTTGGGGAGGGGGCAGCTCAGGCGCAAACCGCAGAGCCGAGCCGTGCCATTAGGGCGATCGATGCCCTAGCTGGGCAGCCGAGGGGAGGGGGCCTGGAAAGGCTCCTGTGCTGAATAAATAAGGAATGGGCAGCATGGAACCGTCTGTGACCAGCTGGGTTTCATAAAACTCTTTCGCTTGGGGTCTGTTTCAAGGCCTCCAACCGCCTACCACCCAAATGCCTGTCCCTCCAAGGCTGAGAAGATACCCTAGAGCTAAATAGTCAGCTATTTTTCCATGGGCAACAGAAGGAAAAAGGAATCAAAAACGTTACTTTGCAGAGACAAAAGAATCAGGAAGAGGTGTTCAGAGGATAAGGTTGATGGCTGTCCTCCCCTTAGTCTGTGAAAGTGGAGGCAGGGGTGCTTTTGGCAGAAACCTGGGCAGCTCAGAGACGAGGGAAGGGAGTGCAGAGTCTCAGCCGTGGCCAGCGTCAATGCCATGGTGGGGCTGGGCCAGCACACAGGTGAACTCTTTCCCAGGGTTTAGAAGGCTTTCCCCAGAATTCTAGTCCCTCTCCCAAATTCCTTCTGAATAAATTCAAGGCCAGGACCCTGAGGAGGTCCCAGCCAAGTCCTCCTTGCAGCAGGGGAAGCTATACTCCTTATCTCTCTTTCCCCCAGGTCTAAGGTGCCCAGTGTGGCCTGCATCCAGCCCAACAACAGTTCACTCTTGTGAAACATCGTGGGTCCCTGCCTAAGGGAGCATGAGTCACAGTATTGACTCAGGGTATCAATGGAGCTGGAGACTCCAACCCCCATATGCCCATTCTGTTCCTTCTGTCTGCAATGCATCTCCCCCTTCTTCCAGATTCCCCAGAGACTCTTATTCATTCTTCAAAGTCCTCCTCTCAGAGAACTCCCTTGGCCAGATACCTAAACCATTCATTCCTCCTTGGTCTGCACTCTTCCTATATCTCGTAGAAATTTACAGAAGGTACCCTGGTGCTTTACAGTGTCACTGTTATGGTGCTTTACAATGTCACAGTGTACCTTGGTACTTTACAGTGTCACTGTTGTGATGCTTTACAATGTCACAGTGTACCTTGGTGCTTTACAATGTCACAGTGTACCACGGTGCTTACAGTGTTGCAGTAAACATTTATAATTGCCCTAGCTCTCCTCTTACCGGCTGTGGGATCAGGGGTGTGTTACCTCCTCTGTGCTTACGCCACCTCGCGTGAAACGAATGAGTTAACACACCTAATGATTTCACTAGAACAGGGCCGGATGCAAAAGAAGGGCTCAATAAACATTTTTTAAATTATTTATTTCCATTCTCCATCATTTGACTAAAAGCTCCTTGAGGCAGGAAGGGAATCATCAAGTCCGTGGCCCAGGGCAGTACCTGGCTTTGTCAGGTGATTCCTTAATGCTCCTGACCCAAACTGACCAAAAGCTGGCACTCACAGTGCCAGAGGTTGAGGAGATTGAGGAGGACCGGGCATCCCAGGCACGGCAGTGGGAACACAGGCTTTCTCAGCAGAAAGCTGAGTTCCAAGTTCGCTGCTTACTAGTTGCTTAATCTCTCAGTTTCCTCACCAGCAAAATAGAAAAACAAGTATCTTCATCTTTAGAGTGATTGTAAGAGATTTACATAAGATAATGTTAATAAAACACTTAACAAAGTGCATGTCTTGGCACCTTGTAAGCGCTCCTTAATCTAGAGGTAAAAATACTATTTTTTAAGACTAGAGAGAGGGGGCAGCCAAGGTTGGCTCAGACCCCTTTGCTCACACACACTCTTACACAGCCCAAAGGGGTGGGCAAGGAGGGTCCTAAGGGCTAGGGCTGAAGACAAAGCTTTGCCCAGGACTAGAGTTGGGCCTGGATAGAAGGATGGACTTCAGGCAGGAGGAAGGGAAAGTGTCATTTTGGGGACAGGGAGCTGGCCAGCTGGGCTGGAGCCAAGAGCTCCCGCCAATAGGAACTGTGTGAGCACAAATGAGAAAGGTCCGGGGAGGCCACAGCAGACACTGAACCTAACAATAATAAACAATAATGGTAGTAATAAAAGCAAACATTTACTGAGTACTTACCATGTGTCACCCAGTGTTCTAAGTCTTTAGGTGAACAAACTCACTTGAACATCCGGACAATCCTAAGAGATATAGGTACTATTATTATCATTGAGTTACACTGAGGGATCTGAGGCCTTGCACTGGTCACAGTGCTGGTAAGTGGTAGAGCTCTGGCCCTTGACTACCCCATCGGTTTCCTGCCCAGCTGCTGGCACAAGGGAGAAAACGGCTCCTTAGGCAGTGTGCTGTGGGAAGTAGGGGCAGGGACGTTGTCTGTGGGTTTCAATCCCAGCTCCGCCTCTGCCTTAGCTGTCTGGCCATGCACACATTACTTCACCTCTCAGTCTCGGTTTTCACATCTGTAAAATGGGAACAAAAAACCCTGCAGGAAAGTTATATAGATCAAATATTCGGATACTTGTAGCACACTTAGCATGGCAGCCTGCACATGAGAACACCTAAAGTAACAGTGACTATCCCAGGCCTTGCACATCCGGTCTGACTCTTCAGGGCCCAAAAGGAGATGGTAATTATGTTTTGAATTAGTAAATGAATCTTCACAGCATCCCCAAGAGACAAATAGCTGCACCCCTATTTTTTTTTTTTTTTTTTGTATTTTCTGAAGTGAGAAGCGGGGAGGCAGAGAGACAGACTCCCGTATGCGCCCAACTGGGATCCAGCCGGCATGCCCACTAGGGGGCGATGCTCTGCCCATCTGGGGCATTGCTCCTTGGCAACCAGAGCCATTTTAACACCTGAGGCAGAGGCCATGGAGCCATCCTCAGTGACTGGGCCAACTTTGCACCCCCATTTTATAGAGGAGATTGGAAGAGATGGCTCAGCCAGACTGGGGGCTTCCCTGAGCCTGTGGCTGGAGGGATGGAGATCATTGGACTTGACAGCCCCTGTTCTCTCCCTACCATGCCCACCCCCACATCCCTGGCCCTGAGTGGAAAGGAGGCTCCAGAAGTGTCAGAAAAGCAAGAAATTATCTGTTTTTGTCAGCTCAGGCTCCCATAAGAAAGTACCATAGACGGCAAACATTGTTAAACAGTTAAAACAACAGAAATTCACTTTCTCGCTGTTCCCGAGGCTGGAAGTCTGAGGTCAGGGTGCCAGCATGGTCAGCTGTGGTGAGGATCCCCCCAGCTTGCTGCCGGCTGCCTTCTCACTACGTCCTCATGTGGCAGAGAGAGCGAATGCTGCCTTCTCTCATAAGGCTGTCGTTCTATCACATTGTGGCCCCACTCTTGTGACCTCATTTAACCTTATTATACCAGGTCCTTGAATAATATTGTTGTGTTCAATGTCACTTCATTATAATGTTGAGGAGGTGCCCTAGGAACTTAACTCTTGTTTATATAAATTAGCCTATGGTAAAATTGATTTTGTTATATGTCATTTTGCTTGAGGTCACAGAACCTATTGATGACAGTGAATGACTTATTGTACCTCCTAAAGACTTGATCTGTAGATATAATCACATTGGGGGTTAGGGCTTCAACATATGAATTTGGGGTGGGGGCACATAGTTCAATCCATAACAGTATTTCAGAAGCCATTGAAAGGAGCAGGGCCCCTGGGAAGCCACCCTCTGCTGCCTGTCTCACTTTCCTGAGGGTGATATGTATTCAGGCCAGGGAGCTGCCTCACTCAGCCCTGTCCAGGAGCCCCTGCAAGTTGTCAGAGTAGGGAGCACAGTTTCATTTGATCTCACAATGATCTGATGAGATAGGTATTATCACCTCCATTCTATGGGTAAATAAACTGAAGCTCAGAGAGGAGCTTTCTTGCCCGAGGCCCCCCAGCTAGGAAATGGCAGGTCTATGTGATGCTGAAACCTGTGTTCCTAATGACTCTGTGAAGCTCCCTTGAAACAGGCGAGGGATTTCTCCCTGGGCTCACAGGACCAAGGGGCGTGGCCTGCCCTCCGGGAGCCCAGTGTCATCCTCGGGACAAGATGGGCACACTGGGTGTGGCAACATCTCTAGGTGTCAGAGCACAGCCTGATCAGCACGTGTAGAAGGAGTTCAGATGGCAGGGTGCGCTGGGTTGGTCACCGAGGGTGAGAAGGGTTCAGCCAGGTGAAGGGCAAGAGGGAGGGTGTTCCAGGGGAAACTGCCTGGTCATTGGGGGATCGCACAGAACGTGGTGAGGTGGGAAGCAGTGAGCTCAGTGTTCTGAGCAGAGGTGAAGAGCAGAAATAGGGCGGGGGAAGCCTGAGAAAGTGGGCAAGGGTCAGGTACTGCAGGGCCCAGAACATCCTCACCATCCTGCAGAGGGTGGTATTCATGTGCTCTTCCCCCTGCCCACTCAGGGGTGCAGAGGCCTGAGGAAGAGTTGATATTAACAAGATGTCACCACTAAGGTCCACAGCTCCATTCAGGCTGTGGTGGGGCTGAGGTTCGGTGCTCATAGAGAGTGTGGATGGGCATGAGACACACACTAAAGGACAAAGTGTGCTTCCCTTTCCTGGGGGAGGTGAGAGGGCGGCTGTCGGCAGTCCAAGGAACAGTCCTTGCAGCAGCTGTGGCCCCAGGAAAGATCACATGTCTGAGGAACCTTCAGAGATTCACTAACTTCTTGATGCCCACCAGTGACTTTTCAAGTCCCTCGCAAGAGGTGTGCTGGGCAGTGGTTAACAGCAGGCTCTCTTGAGGTGGTGTGCGATAGAACAGTGTAGTATCTGGTGATTTGTAGTATCTGGTGATTTACTCTTTTTTGAGAGAGAGAGAGACAGAGACAGGAACATCTAGCTGTCCCTGCATGGGCCCCCACTGGGGAATCAAACTGGCAACCTCTGCATTCTGGGACGACATTCCAACCAACCGAGCTATCTGACCTGGGTTTAATTTTTATTGATTTTTAGAAAGAGAGTGGAGGGGAGAGAGCGGGGAAGGGAAGCATTTGTTGTTCCACTCAGTCATACGTTTTTTGGTTGCTTCCCTATGTGCACTGACCAGAGATTGAACCCACAACCTTGTTGTTTCGGGATGATGTAAATACTGCCACTGTGATTGTATCAAGCTACCAATACAATGTCACTGAACTCAGAACAGAGGAGAATCAGACTGTTGGCTATCGTGAGCCCATCTGAGCCAGCTCCCAGCTCCCCCAGGCCTGTCACTGCGACGGCGGCTTTTGCAGTTTCTGGAAAGAAGGGCGCTTTGGGTGTCCCTGAGCGCTAAGGCTTTGGGACCCAATGGAATCATTTTGTCCTAGTCATCTCCAGTCATTAGTCCCAAGGTGGGTCCAAGTGCTCCATGTGTGGGCATCAAGGTGTCGTTTCCTCAATAGTCAGCACTAGGGTTCCAAAAATCCTAAGTTAGACCTGAGTCTCAGGCGGAGGCTGTGAACAGTCTGAGACCAATGGAGTGCAGATGTCACATGCAGGCTGCAGGCCTGGACCCATTAGCCTGGTCCCCACACTTCATTTCATCACTAGCTTTCATGATCGCTTGTCAAAAGACCCATCTTGAGCCCTGGCCAGTTGTTTCAGTGGATAGAGCATTGGCTCAACGTGCAGATGTTTCAGGTTTGATCCTCGGTCAGGGCACACATAAGAAGTAACCATCTGCTTCTCTTTCTCTCCCCTTCTCTCTTTCTTACACTTCTGTAACCAGTGGCTCAGTTGGTTCGAGCATCAGCCCTGCTGCTGAGGATAGCTTGGTCGATCCAAGCGTCGGCCTCTGATGGGAGTTGCCGGGTGGATCCCAGTTGGGGCACATGCAGGAGTCTGTCTCTTTATCACCCCTCCTCTCACTTAGAAAAAAGAAAAAAGACCCATCTTGGAATCTTGTGTCTTCTTGCCCATCTTCTGTCCCTCCTGGGATAGACCTTAATGGCTCAAGGGACTGAGGGTGCCTAGGAAGAAGTACCACAGATGCCCTGCTGGGGCGAGGGTGGTAGCTCAAGAGATGGAGGAGCCTGCCCTGGGGGCTACTGTGGGCCTTCCCATTTCTGCTGCCCACTGGGGGAGGGTCAGGCTGCCCAGAGTGGTGGGTAGCTGGCCAGCTGAGGCCTTTGCCCTTATCTGGAACTGTGTTGGTGAGGATGAGTCTTGGTGTCCCCATAGGTCCCCCTGTGGGTGCAGGACCCCCAAGGATGTTCTTTTTGTTCTAAGAAACCTCACCCTTCTCTCCTGGTTGTCCCTCTTTCTCTGCCATCTACTATAGGTTTTTCATCATCAAAGAGAGCTTTCTTCTTTACTACTCTGAAAGTGAAAAAAAGAGCTTTGAAACCAACAAATACTTCAATATCCATCCTAAGGTGAGGGGGCCTTTCCCCAGGGCCACAGTGGGGGAGGGCCCAGTGGGACATTGGGGGAGGGTATTCTGTTAGGGTAGGGGACTATTTTCTTGCTCTGGTCTAACACAGTCTAGAGAACAAATCCTTCCTGCCCCTCCTGGGCTGGGCCCCCGACCTCCTGTGCCCTGGCGCCCACCTGGCCCAGCCTCTCCCCTTTGGGAGAGTCTGGTCTGGCTCCCAGCCTGGGGCCCTCCGCAGGACCTGGCCTCGGCTGAGGGCTCCCACAAGCCTTCAGTGATCTGAGTGGGCAGGGTGAGAGCTGCCTGTTCTGGTTCTTTCTCAGGGAGTCATCCCTCTGGGGGGCTGCCTGGTGGAGGCCAAGGAAGAGCCCAGCATGCCCTACGCCATGAAAATCTCCCACCAGGATTTTCATGTGAGTAAAGTTCTCATCTCACCCTGGGCTCAGCAGGGACAGAGCAGCTCCTCTGGGATGCCCGGCCCCTAGGGGCAACCCTCCAGTGGCTGGCCCGGCAGGGATGTGGGTGGCGGAGATCAGGGCTGTGCTGCAGAGGCCTGGGGCGGCCTCCGTGTCCTCAGAGCGGCCTTCTCTCAGGTGCGCCGTCGCCCCTCTTCCCGGCAGGGGAACATCTTGCTGGCGGCAGAGTCTGAGTTTGAGCAGACGCAGTGGCTGGAGATGCTGCAGGAGTCGGGGAAGGTGTAAGTTCTCCCCACAGGAGGGGGTAGTCTGAGGTCCAGAGGGGCAAGGGTCGGAACTGGGCTGACCCTCATCTCCCCCTCTCTCTGCTGGGATCCCAATGGACACTGAGGGCCCTAGAAGCGGGCAGGTTGGGAAAGAAAATGTCTCCTCCTTGAGGGGGCTGTAGGAGTGGGTTAGGGTGGGTGAGAGGAGATCCAGGCCGGGTTTAGCGCATCTGTGAGGTATTCTATGTGAACTTTGAGCAAAGTAAGCTTTGTTTGTCTAGAGTCACAGGCGGCAGGCGTGGACACCAGTTGTCTCTCACTCTCAGAGCGAGTCCAGCATCATAGTAGGATTTGGCTGCCTCCTGATTCCCATCTCACCTCCCCAGGCTCATCATCAGTCTTAGCCCAGACCAGGGCTATATAAGTCAGGATCCATATCACAGAAACCTCCAGCCCAACACAGCTCATTTGCATGTAAACCCCTGTCCTGGCACCCGCCTATTTAAGCTGGGCGTGCTTTTAATTGTACAGATAACACTGAGTGTGTGCCCTGTGCCAGGCCTTGCGCTGGATGGTGGGTGTTCAGTGCTGTAGAAAGCAGCCAGGAAGCAATCTCTTCTTTGCTCCAAAAATGCTGTTGGCCCAGTCCATGGTGGCCCACTTTGCAGCCTGGGCCAGCCTCCAGGGACTGTAACTGACCAATGCTGGTGGCACGCCCAGAGCCAGGGGTGCCAGGGTGAATGTGAGCTGGAGTGTGTGAGAGAACGGATGGGCGACTACAAAACACACACTCTCTCTTTCCTGGTACCCTTCTGTGTTCACAATTTTGTTTCTTCCTCTTCTCTCCTCTGTCCCATCTGCCCACCCTCTCCAGGACTTGGAAGAATGCCCAGCTGGGAGAAGCCATGATCAAAAGCCTGGAGGCCCAGGGGCTGCAGTTGGCCAAGGAGAAGCAGGAGTATTTAGGTTGGCTGGAGGGATGGGCTGGAAGCTGAGCTTCCCTGATGGTGGCATTTGGGGGCCAGGGCGATGTTGGAGGACTGAGGCGTGTGTCTTGGGTGGGGCGTAGCAGGCAACGAGCCAGACACCAGCTTGGAGCCTGGAGGGCTTTGTAATAAACGCCCTGTTGGCTAGCATGAAGGAGGCCGGAGACCTGGAGGCTAGAGCCTTGGCTCTGGACCCAGCCTTGGTACTTCTCTCACATTTCTATGTCTTCAGGCAGCACAGCCTCTCTAAGCCTCACTTCCTCATCCTTAAAATGGAGACAAAAAATAGTCCCGAGCTGTTGGGGGTGGTGTGGGGATCGGGTTAAATGAGAAAAGGCCTGTAAGCACCCGTGTCAGGTGCACAGTAAGGACTCTGTAAATGGAGTCAGTGCTGTTATCCTGTCCTGGACCCCCAGGTCCTGAGCTTGCCTCTGGCTATCACACCCAACCCACTTTAAACCTGACCACCAGGTTCCAGGCCCTTGCACCCCTGATCGTCTGGTTAACATGCTGTTTGGAAAAGAGGAAAGTGAGTCTGGGGGTTTGGTCCTTCGCTTGGGACCATCCCCTTGCCTCCCTCCAGACACCTGCTTCCCTCTGTCTGCTCCAGACATCCCCCTCTCCTTCCAGGATCAGCCCTGTCCTTCCCCACTAGCCAGACACTAGGGGGTACAGAGACTGACTTGAGCTTCCAAGAATAAGGCCATTCTTGACTTGTGACTGCACAAAGCAGGGACAGTGACAGGAAAGGAGGGTAGCAGCGTCAGTGCCAGGAGCCGGCCCCACCCTTTGGCTGGCCTGGTGCAGCAGTGCTGACCTCTTCTTTGGGAGATGCTGTGAGTGACAGAGGTGACCGCGGCACTAACCCCACAGGACCGGGCCTGGAGTGAGCTTTTCATGAGAATGTGTGTGTGTATGCTCACTTTGGCAGACAAACTAATGGAGGAGACGGAAGAGCTCTGCCTGCAGAGGGAGCAGAGAGAGGTAGGCGCCCACTGAGGCTGCTCAGAATGCTGCCCTCCCCACCTGCTGCTCTGTGGGTCCCTGAACAGCCACAGGCTCGTGCTTCTGGCATTAGGGAATGATGTGGGGGAGGGTGGGCAGAATGGCCGGGGAAGTTGCTGGCGGAGCAGGGAGCTCAGTGAGATGGCAGTGCTTGAGGTTTGCGGGGGCTTCTTGGCAAGAAGCGTATTTCTCTTGGCCAGTTGTGGGGAGGAAAGTGAAAAGAGTAGGCGAACACCTCCTAGAGAAAGAGCCATCCCCAAATTGTACCAGCTGGTAGGTAATGCACTGTTTGTCATCGATGATATTCACAGCAAACTGGCCTCTAGTATTTCTAGAGGAGTTTCTGGCACCTTAAGGGTGATCAGGTTGGATGATCTCAGGGATACCTTCATTTCTGAATGTCCATAATACTAGTCCCATCGGCACTGGCCTGAGGCAGTCTGGGGGCTAAAGGAGACCCTTGCTGCATTTGAAGGTGGAGAACTGCTGAAGTCCACTTTATTTGAATCTCCGTGCAGCATTGGGCCTTGTCTGTTCTGAGGAGTTGTCACCTCCCCTGGAGGGCAGAATAGGGTAGTAGTTAGCAGTGTGGACTCTGGAGCCAGGCTGCCTGTGTATTGGACTTTAATCACTTCTAGCTGTGTGACCTTGCGCAAGTTACCTAACCTCTCTGAACATCAATATTCTCATATGAACAACAGGGATGATAATTGAACCCATCTTAGTAGGGATGTTGTGAGGATTAAGTAAGATATTAACTATAAAATGCTTGGCATATAATACGTGCTTCATGCATATCTGTGTTTGTTAGTATTATAATTATCTTGTTATTAATTATGGGCCCATCCTGCATGTGAATTGCCTAGGGCCCAAAGCTGCAGACTGGCTTGCCCAGAGAAGCCCACAGAGGGAGACCACTTCTCTTTGTCCCAGTTGCTTTTCCCTGTCCTCTCTCAAGCAAGTCATAGGGCTGGGACCTTGGCTCAGTCCTTGTCCCTTGTCTCTCAACCTGAATCTTGCTAGCTCCTCACCCTTTCCAGCCACGCCTTTCTGGGCCCTGAAACAGGCCCACAGTCATGTCCCCGTACAGCCCCAGATGTTTCCAGGGCCTGGCACAGCAACAGGCCCAGGTTGAGCGCTTCATAAATGTTGTGGAATGAGTCAGTGAGTGAACATTGTTTTTTATTTACTTTAAATAACTTTTTTATTGTTCAATTACAGTTGACATACAATATTATATTAGTTTCAGGTGTACAACCAAGTGACTAGACATATAGCTTACAAAGTGATCACCCCAATAAATCTAGTGCCCACCTGACACCATACACACTTATTACAGTATTGTTGACTATATATTCCCTATGCTCTGCTTTCCCTCCCCAGGACTATTCTATAACTGCCAAGTTGAACTTGTTAATCTCTTCCCCCTTTTCACCCACCCACCCAACCTCCTCCTATCTGGCTATTATCAAAATGTCCTCTGTATCTAGGAGTCTGTTTCTGTTCTGCTTATTTGTTTTTTATTTTTTTTAAAGGGCCAAAATAATTTTTTATTTAAAAATTAAGTTTAATGGGGTGTCATTGATTAATAAGAGTACATAGCTTTCAGGTGAACATCTCTGTGGCATTTGAACTGTTGATTGCATTGTGTGCCCATCATCCAAAGTTGATTTTTTTTGTTTTTTAGATTCCACATATAAGTGAAATCATCTGGCATTTGTCTTTCTCTGTCTGACTTATTGCACTTAGCACAATACCCTCTAGGTCCATCCATATTGTTGCAGATGGCGAGATTTCACTCCTTTTTATGGCTGAGTCATATTCCATTATCTGTATGCATCATATCTTTATCCATTCACCTACTGATGGACACTTAGGTTGCTTCCATATCTTGGCTATTATGAATAATGCTGCAGTGAACACATTGGCACATATATACGTCTTTTGAATGTAGTGTTCTGGGTTTCTTTGGATAAAAACCCAGAAGTGGAATTATTGGGTCTTCTTTTGTCTCTTTGTTTTAAAGTCCATTTTGTCTGGTATAAGTATTGCTAACCCAGCTCTGTTTGTTGGCTCTTTTCTATTTTCATGAAATATTTATTTCTATCCTTTAACTTTCAGTCTGTGTGTATCCTTCGATCTGAAGTGACAGCATGTGACAGGTTCTTGTTTCATTATCCATTCAGCCTCTGTATGTCTTTTGATTGGAACATTTAATCCATTTGCATTTAAAGTAATTATTGATAGATATGTATTTATTGCCATTTTATTATTTATATTTCTTATCTTTTTGCTTCTTCTTAAAGACCTTGAACAACGAATGAACATTTTTGATTCTTGTAGTTGTACATTACATCTTGACTTTAATCCACTAGGGCAATTCACTTTTATTTTTCTTCTTCCAGAATTTTATCAGATATTCTTGCCCATTTATTCTTCCAGCTGGGCTTATGAATCATTTTGCCAATTAACAACAATTTAAAAAGAAAATCCAAACCCAAACAAACAAAACTCCCAACCCCAAACCTGTTGAGAATTTGTGTTAGGATCACGTGGGTATGAGGACCGGTGTGGTGACAGCAGCATTCGGCTTCCTTGTGTACAGGTTCTCATTCTAGGTCCTGCATTAGCATTTTGGAATTTTTTTTCATACAATTCTGTACATTTCGAGAAGTGGGACTTCTGGTGGATTGTCGGTGACTTAACGATAGGTAACTGAGGAAGCCAGGGGATGGAATGGGGTGACAGACACAGCCACTGGCAGGGGGAGAGACAGACTTATCCATCAGAGAGGCTAAATCTGGGACAGCAGTTAGCCGGAGGAAAATTTAGACACACTATCTAGGTCTTTAGCCAGGAAATGAGGACAGTGGTGACCCACGGCACATCGGCTTCCCTTAAAGCCATAGTACGCTGAAGGAGGGAAACCTATCAGTTGTGAGCTCCCTGTTTTTTGGGGTTTTTTTTGGTTTAAAATGTGAAACTCACTCGGGATTAGCTGGTTCTCGCGGAGAAGGCTGCTCTGGGCAGGGAGGAGGGAGAGGATGGTGCCTAGGCTTATAGCTCCGTGTCAGCTGGTCACTGCAGATCGGGAATAGACCTCACTGAGTCATTCTGTCAAGGTTTTCCTTCCTTAACTTTATCATCCATGTTGTGGATCTGCCTGTCCCCCATACCTTTCCCCTCTCTACTCCAGGTGACAGAGATTGTCTCAGTTTGCCTTGTGCCTGCCATTAGAAAGGCATTTGGAACAATGGCCCAGTGTTGAGATGAAGGTTCTCTGGTCTCTAAGAGCCTGCTTGACCTAAAGGAAGACTCAAGGTCTGGGATCAGGAGACCCAGATTAGAGTCTCAACTCTAACACTGGATTGTGTGGCCTTGGACAAATTAGCCTCTCTGACCTTCAGTTTCTTCATCCGCGATACTCCAATAACCGTAATGGCTGTGCTCACCTAGCTCCTGGGTCACCATGAGGCTCAATGAAATAGAAAGCAGAGGAGTGCTTGGTGCCCATGCAGTGCATGCTGTATGATTGTGCAGCCGTGACAGCTTCCACGTGATGGAAAGGGCCTGGGACTCGGGGGCACGAGCAGAACGCGCAGGGGCAGATGTCCTGGACTCACTGGCCTGGGGTCAGGAGACTGTGCTCTTCCTTGGTCCAAGGTCCCTCTGGTGTCCCTGGCTCCCTGTGACCTCATCTCTCTCATTCCCTGAAGGAGGGCAACCTGCCTATTTTCCCTTTTCTGGCTTGACTGTGAGAGCTCAGCCTTGTACATGGGTGAGCACATGGGAAATCAGAAATGCCCATCCTGACCTGTGGTGGTGTAGTGAATAAAGCGTCGACCTGGAATACTAAGGTCGCTGGTTCGAATCCCTAGACTTACTCTGTCAAGGCACATATAGGAAACAACTACTATGAGTAGATGCTTCCCGCTTCTCCCCCTCTTTCTCACTCTCCCTCGTTCTCTCCCCCCCATTCAAAAATTAATCAATAATAAAAAAAGATGCCTTGGGCTAGTCAGGAAGGATCCTTGCCACCCAGGGTGCTCTCATCAGAACACAGACTCTTGGAGTTGGAAATAACCTCCCACTTCAAGGTGAGGCTCTTTGCCGACCTTCCTGATGGATGCTGAGCCTGTGGTAGGCAACTCAGTACCTCCAGAGGGAACCTTCACATTATTGCTCTGTTATTTGAAAGTTCTTCCCTTTCATTGAGCTGGAATATGCTTTCTAGTAACTTCTTTCCAACCTTATACTCTATTTTTTTTAAATGTCTTATGGTAGATCATTTTTTTTTTTAGATTTTATTTATTCATTTTTCAGAGAAAGGAGACAGAGAGAGAAAAGGGGGGAGGAGCAGAAAGCATCAACTCCCATATGTGCCTTGACCAGGCAAGCCTGGGGTTTCGAACCAGTGACCACAGCGTTCCAGGTCAACACTTTTACCCACTGTGCTACTGCAGGTCAGGCCCCCAACCTTATACTCTTGCAACTTAAGTCATGCCCAAGAATCAGAACAAACACTATATGGTGGAGAAAGGCTTTAGCTGAGGCAGGTCTTGGCTGACCTCAGTCAGTGGCGGGGTCGCTGCAAATACTCATGCCGTCCTGGGCTGCAGGAACAGAAGGTTCTGGCTGCTCCAGGTTTATAGGTTGCAGCATTCTCAGGCTGCACTTGACATCAGCTTCATGTAAGTGCCATACAGGTGAGACGAAAGGTGGAAAAAGAAGTGCGCAAACCAGGAAGGTTGTCTTCCTTTTCTTCTTTAATGCATAACCTTTTACTTGTGGTAGAAACCATACTCTTTGTAGAAAACTTGGAAAACAAACTTATCCTTAATCCCACAATTGACAGACAGATACTGTCAACTTCTCTGTGTGTTTCCTTTTAGTCTTTTTAAAAAGTGCATTATTCAAATATACAGTGATGGAAAATAATTTGACTGGGTGATATCAGGGCACACCACGCAATCAACAGTTCAAATGCTATAGAAATGTTACTTGAATTCTATGTACTTTTATTGATCAATGTCGCCTCGTTAAACTTAACTTCTAAATAAATAAAAATAAAGGTCCTGACCTATGGTGGCGCAGTGGACAAAGCATTGATCTGGAACACTGAGGTCACCAGTTTGAAACCCTGGGCTTGCCTGGTCAAGGCACATATGGAAGTTGATGCTTCCTGCTCCTCCTCTCCTTTTTCTCTCTCTCTCCTCTCTAAAAGAAATAAAATCTTTTTTTAAAAAAAGGGAGGAAAAAGAAATGATAAAATAAAAATATGCATTATTCTTATATATGTCTTAGCAATATCAGATACCCAATTTTATGGCCTGCTTTTTAATTATACCTTTATTAACATTGTACCTCCAGCAATCTTTAATGTCATTCAACATTCTTTGAAAATGTGTTCCAGTGACCATGTACAAATTGATTAATATGTGATGTTTCATTTCATTAATCTTCTATTTTTTTACATCTAGGCTGTCTTCATTATTATATATTATACTACAGTGAACATCCTTGTGCATCAATCCTGGTCTACTTTTTAAATTATTTCTTGATATTATTTTTTTTTAATTTATTGAATGATTTTAGATAGAGAAGGAAAGAGAAAGAGGAAAAAAAAGAGAGAAGGGAGGAAGGGAGGGAAGCTTCCATTTGTTGTTCCACTTAGCTAAGCACCCACTGGTCACTTTCCCTATATGCCCTGACTGGAGATCGAACTTGCAACCTTGGTGTTTCGGGATGATGCTCCAACCACTGAAATAACCAGCCAGGCCTATTATTTTTTTAGGATAGATTCTTATAGGGGAGATTACTGACTCAAAGGGCAAGGAACTTTAAGACTCCTGATGCCTATTGCCAAATTGCTTTTCAGAAAAATTGTACCTATTTATACTCTTACCAGCAGTATATGGACATTTCCATGGCATTTTAGTAATTTATTTTCTCCCATTTTCAATTAAAAAAAGATATCCCAGTGTCATGGTAAGTATAGGGAAATATTTGTAGGAAATATTTCACCAGAGTACTGGAGAAAGGGGCTCTCCAGGAAGGAGAAACCAAGGCTGTGAGGTGGCGTCATCCAGCTGGGTCCTAGGTGATTGGTTCTGAAGCAGCAGAACCCAGGTGCCTATAAGAGCCAGCTGTCCTTATGACTTTGCAGGTCTAAACTTGGGGACATGTGTAACCTATAACTTCCCCTGCCCCCTGAACAGCCCTACCACAGCGGACAGAGGCCATCAGAGAGAGGAAATAAGCCAGGTTTTTAAAAATTTGGGGCCACAGAGAGGTTTATCATCACTAGCAATCCCAAGGGTCAGCTACTGAGAATGTATTAACATAAAGGTTTTCAAACTTTTTGAAACTCTGAACTTTTCTTTTATTAAAAAGGAGGGACTCACCCTGGCCGGTTGGCTCAGTTATAGAGTGTCAGTTGTAGAGTGTGTGGAAGTTCTCAGTTTGATTCCCGGTCAGGGCACACAGGAGAAGCAACCATCTGCTTTTCCCTCCCCCCTCTCTATCTCTCTCATTCTTTCTCTCCTGCAGTCATGTCCCAGATGGTTCAGGCATAGTTGGCACCAGATGCTAAGGATGTCTCCATAGCCTCACCTCAGGCACTATAATAGCTCGTTGTTGAGCAATGGAGCAGCAGCCCAAATGGGCAGAGCATCACCCCCCTAGTGCGCTTACTGAGTGGATCCTTATGGGGGCGCATATAGAAGTCTGTCTCTACCTCCCCGCTTCTCACTTATTTTAAAAAAAAGTGTTGGGGGCCGATTGGCTCAGCAGTAGAGCATCAGCCCGTCATGTGGAAGTCACGGGTTTGATTCCCAGCCAGGACACACAGGAGAAGCATCCATCTGCTTCTTCACCCTTCCCCTCTCCTTTCTCTCTTATCTCTCTCTTCCCCTCCCGCAGCCAAGGCTCCATTGGAGCAAAGTCGGCCCAGGTGCTGGGGATGGCTCCATGGCCTTCGCCTTAGGTGCTAGAATGGTGGGCATGCCGGTGGATTCCTATTGGGTACATGTAGGAGTCTGTCTGTCTGCCTCCTCCCGCCCCAGTTCTCACTTCAGAAAAATACAAAAAAAAAAGTAGGGGGGACTCTACAAGAAAAAATTTTAATTATATTTATATTATACCTATATATGGCTATATCTACTGCAATAATACCTAACTCCAGAATATTAGTGGCTTTGAACAGTGAACATCTATTTCTCACTCAGTTCCCTGGGTCAGCTGGGGGATCTGCTCCATATCTCCTCTCAGGGCTCCAGGCTAATCAAGCCTCCGTTGTTCACAGCAGCACTAGCTACCACGACAAAGCAAAGGGAACATAGCATGTCATGCCCTATCTTTTAAAGGCATCTGCTTGGAAGTAACACACTTCAGCCCATGTTCCACTGGCCTTAGCCAATCCCACGGGCCCACCCAGCTTTTGCAGGTACACTGAGGCTGTTCAGTGCTCCCAGAGGGACATCAGAATGCCAATGAGCAGGCCTCATAGTGACCATTAGCGAGCCATTCCAAGAATGCCAATAATGATCAGAAGGGAAAGAAAGAACAACTTCTCTGGGTAAGAAATTTAGGAAAGGAGGACATGGAGTTTGGAATCAGACTCTTTCCTTTCTTTTAGGTTTTATTCTTTCTCTGTATCTCCTCAAAGCCAATGGCAACTTCACCCTCCGGGCAGCCCACTCCCCGGTGGCAATTCCATGATCCTTGTGAACAAAGCCCCTGGCTGACAAAATGAGAGTATAATTTGGACCTAGAAGATGAGAGAGAAAGTTGATCTAGAAATGATATCCTTCCACCGTGGGATATGTGGAGGAGCAGAGCAGTCGTCATTAAAATGTTTCTAGCCAAGCTTCACTTGAAATGTACTCCACAACACCACCTGCTGTTGAAACCCAGGAAAACAGGACCCCTGGAGGGCACATACTTGGGATAATCCTCATGCTTGCTGGCATTCCTAAAAGGACTGGTCTGGCCCCCTGGGCCGGCCTGTCCTGGGCTCTGGCTCTCCTGTTCACTTGCGGCTCAGGACAGGGGAAGCTACAGCCACCCATGCTCATTGCTTTGCAGGTGCCTTGAGGAAAAAAAAAAAAGAGTTGTTACTCTATGATTTTGGGGTTTGGAAATGGCTTTTTTCTTGCCACTTCTAATAGCTGTCACTACAAGGATCTTTTTTTTTTTTTTTAAGGTTTTTTCCTTTTAAAAAAATTTTTTTTTTTATTTATTCATTTTAGAGAGGAGACACAGAGTGAGAGAGAGAGAGAGAGAGAGAGAGAGAGAGAGAAGGGGGTGAGGAGCTGGAAGCATCAACTCCCATAGTGCCTTGACCAGGCCAGTGCAGGGTTTTGTTTTGTTTATTTATTTATTTATTTATTCATTCATTCATTTTAGAGAGGAGACACAGAATGAGAGAGAGAGATAGAGAAAGAGAGAAAGGGGGGAGGAGCTGGAAGCATCAACTCCCATATGTGCCTTGACCAGACCAGTGCAGGGTTTTGAACTGGCGACCTCAGTGTTCCCAGGTCAACGCTTTATCCACTGCACCACCACAGGTCAGGCACTCCAAGGATCTTTAATGGAAATACATACCACTCTATCCTCCAGGGCTTGAGGGCCAGTCAGCATGCCTAAGAGTGAGTGACATCTAGAATTATCATCATGTCCAATCACAAGAAATAATGTTGGGTCATTTCTAAGCCCTGCCTTCAGCTTGCTAAATGTGTTTTAAGTGAGCCCAGGTTATCTCAGATGTCGGTTTTAAGACTGTGTGTCATCGAGGGGTCTAAGACTCTGCAGGACTTAATTTCAAGTTTGGTCCAGCATATGCCCCAGACAGTGCTGGATCCCTGAGGGCCTCCTAGGTTAGAGTGGGGGTTCCCTAGCTGCCAATGACTCTTATTTCTGTGTATTCTCTTCAGGAGCTTGAGCGCCTTAACCAGGTGCTGGAGGCGGAGAAGCAGCAGTTTGAGGAGGTGGTGCAGGAGCTGAGAATGGAGCAGGAGCAGATCAAGAGGTGGTGGGGGTGCCCCAGAGGGAAGTGGGAGAAAGGCGCAGCTGGGCTTGGGCACCTGGGAACCCCGTTACTGGGCAGCCCTGCAGAGGCTGCCACCCAGGAGAACCTCCCTACTTGATGACTTGGTTTGGTCTATCTTCTCAATGCCCCAGGCCTTGGGGTGTGCCCAGGAAAAGCTGTAGGTCCCACACAGATAGGCCAGTACTGCCCACTGGGGCATGACAGCCATCCCTCTAGGCAGCAAGCCCTCTTGCCTTTTGTCAAACCTTCCTTACTCAGGGCAGACAGGCCCAAGCTGGTCTGGAGGTGCCATTAGCCAAGATCCCCAACATTCCCTGTCTTTCTTGCACAGTCCCTTCACATTCTGGCTAGTGATATCCCTTGGGATCTTTAATTCTGTGTATGGTTTGCAAACCAGCTGCACATTATAATCCTTTAACAGAATTAGAATCTCCTAACAGTAGAGCCTGGAACTCAGTATTTTAAAAAAGCTCCCCAGATCATTCTGATGCAGCCTATCCAGGAATGTTGAGACCCCTGCTCTGGGTACTGTTGGTGATACTGTGGTGATCGTCAGCATCTTTATCACGACTGATCCTCAGTGATAAAGCGGGAAGATTTTTCTTGTGCCAACCTTATAAAGGAAGTCATTAGAGATATAATTAGAGGAGGGAGAAGCTCAAGAATCTTACCAAGTAAATAGCCAAACACCTGCTCAATTCCAGAATTATGCCAGACCCTGGAATAAAAGACTAGTCCTCTGCCTTGAGGTTTTGGTTGGAAAAATGACTCACACCCAGGAAACATCAACAGAATAATATATAACCAAGTGCTAGGAGGCATGGAGTGGGGGCAGATTCCTTGTGTTAAAGGAATGTGTGTGTGTGTGTGTGTGTGTGTGTGTGTGTTAATATATTTATATATATAATCCTCATGGGCTTGAAAAGAGATTAGATCGAGCTGGGCCTTGAAGATAGGTTTGGAAAATTGGGCAGGAGAAGGGAAAGGCACTCCAAGCAGGAGGAGGGGAAACCAGGCATAAAGGCTTGAGGTGGCCCAGGCTTGTTAAGAAAGCAGTAAGGAGTTTGTCACCCCAGAGAAAGGACTCAGCCATGTCCCATGTCAGAGTGAGTGTCCAGGGAAGACAGGGTGAGGCTGGGACCCCTATGCTCCTCAGTGCTTCTCTGCCTGTGGCGTGGGTGCCCCTGAGTATCTCCCCATTCATAAATAAATGCATGAGTACCTGGAGCGAGTGACTTCAGCCCCACTTGGCTGGGTCTTCTCTCAGCGCCATGCCCCTACCGCTGCTGGCAAGACTCAGCCATTGGAAGGGCTGGCCTTTCAAGAACCCCGCTGGGCCTTATTGAGGTGAAAAAAAGCTATTCTGTGTACAAAGGGGACTGGCAGGGGTGCGCACTGACATACCCATGTCCTCTGTCCCTGCAGGGAGCTAGAACTGACTGCAAGATGCCTCAAGGGTGTGGAGCAGGAGAAGAAGGAGCTGAGGCACTTCACGGAGTCCTTGCAGCGGACGCTGGAGGTGCGGGGCCACTGGTGGGCTGATTGACTGGGAGGCAGGCTGGTGGGTTGGGTCACGTGATACTCTTTTTTCCAACAGTGTCTCCCTAGTTACTGAGCCATCTGTAAGGGTAACAGGGCATGAGGTCTCTCTCTGTGGACTGTTGGGAACTGCAGCCAACTTATGAGGCCCAAAGCAGGACCCAGAAGGGCAAATTTGATTTTGCCCTTGCTATGACCGTGCCTCAGGAAATCCACCTTCTTCAGTGCTTATATTTTTATACCAGATGGAAGATTGATTAGACGGGGTGGCGGGGCCACCTACCACTTCCTTCTTGTGGCTCATTCACTTAGCTGCTCCAGGGTGAAATTGAGATCCAAGGGAAATCAACTGCCAGGTCACCTCCACTTAATACACATAAACTGTGAGAGGGAGGAGGTGGCATGTGTCAAGGACAAAGCGCCAACTCTTTAGCATGGCATACAAGTGCAAACTCTGGCTCCAGCTTCTGCTCCCCTCTTGCCCTCTGCTGCCCTTCCTCACCCCAAACAAAGACACCCCATCCCCTACTTCAAACCACTGAGCTCACGTGCACCGAAAAAGACAAGCTCTCTCATCCTTCACACCTTTTCCCACAGTGTCCCTTCTGCACAGAATGCCCTGTCACCTCTTTTCTGCCCGGGGGACTCTCATCCTTCTAAGACTCAGCTCAGACATCACCTTGGCCAAGCTTCCCTGACTCTTCAGGGCAGGAATTAGCTCTGATTTCCCATGGTGCTTTGTACTTTTGTACATATGTTATGGCACCTAACGCGCTAGGTTGTGTTCTGCGAACTGTGAACTTCACTAGACTGTGTCTTAAGGTCTTTCCAAGCCCAGCACTTAAAGTGAACTTGGCATGTTGAGGGGATCGTAAGGTTTACTGAATTTACAAACTGCCTGGCAGACTGCAAGGGTTTCTCTTCTCCCTCGACTGACTGGGGCTTTGTTTGTGATGTCTCTGTTTATCTTTTTTTAATTCACATCATGGGAGGTGGTTTTAACATGGGTCTTTTCAACTCCAGAATGTCTAAGTAGTGCAAGATCCCAGTCTGATAAATGGGTGAACGTAAACCAGCTCTTGGCCGGATCTTGGTGGGTGTTTTTCATATGACCCCAACACACTCCCTCACTTGCCCATGGGAGATGATGGTGCCCTTGGGTCTGGAGCCCTGGTTGTAGTAGGTACCACCTCCCCTAGAAGCCTCACTGGCCTCCTCTCTGACTCCCTCAATGGAGGGGATAACCTTGCCTTGTTGTGAGGAAGGAGATCTTGGTTGGCCTTTTACTTCAAGGGAAGAATGAAGACATTTCAGTGTCCCTCGTACAGGACTGAGCAGAGAGCATCACTCCCCGGAACTGGAAGGCAGGTGAGGGCAGCCATGATGGAGAACCTAAGTTAGGCTCTTTCTCTTTCTTCTCTCCCTTTTTTCCCTCCCTCCATGCCAGGAACTCTCCCTAGAGAAGAAGAAAACCCTGGAAATGCTGGAGGAGAATGAGAACCAACTGCAGACACTGGCCAATCAGAGCGAGCAGCCAACTCCCACTGGTGGTCTCCATAGCAACCTAAGGCAGATAGAGGAGAAGATGCAGCAGCTCTTGGAGGAGAAGCTCTTGGCAGAGAAGCGGTGAGGGGCCCAGGGCCCTTGAGTCCACGATTGGCTTTGGGGATCGGTCATTTTCCTTGAACTGGACACCTGGACTTTTGAGTTCTAGTTGCCATTGCCCAGATAGGTCACTCACTTTCTTTTGCCTGGGACTCAGTTTTCCCACCAGGCAAATGGGAAGAGAACCTTCACTACACAGAGCTGACTGGGTCATTATCTCTTGCAATGGTGTGAGCTGTACAGAGACTCATTAGGTCTGGATAACAATGCTTTGTGGCCTGCTGAGAGTGTCCTCTTAGCCCCCTTTTTACAGAAGAGGAAACTCAGCCTTGGAGGGGTTATAATTCAGCTGGTCCTGTTTCCTGAGGTCACAGAATCAGCATGACATAGACCCAGGACTTAGATCTTCTGACTCTAAGACTGGGGCTGCCCCCGATTGACCACATCACTCCTCTCATCACCTGGGTAACAGGACCACAAAGTTTGGGGGCTCCTGAAACCTGGGTCTCAGTGTTTCTCCAGCCAGATCTCTGTGAGGGGCTGCCTTCCCACTGGAGGCCCCTTTGGTGAGGGAGCCCTGACTGAGTGTCCCCACCACCACCACTGCAGGATGAAGGAGAACGAGGAGCGCTCGCGGGCCCTGGAGGAGGAGCGTGAGTTCTATTCCAGCCAGTCCCAGGCGCTGCAGAACTCGCTGCAGGAGCTGACGGCACAGAAGCAGCAGGCTGAGCAGGAGCTCAAGGTGCCCCACTCACCTGGAGACTTCCCTCACATCCTGCACTTTACCAAGCAGCCACCTAAATGGCCAACCAGGTGCAGGGGATGGAGCCACCCTGAGGGGAAGCTGTGGGCCTGCAGCTTCTCTGGGGCATCACTGCTGGGTGTGGGGCCGCATCCAGGCCATCTGCCAAGGGTGTCTCCTAAGGCAGAAGGCGCCAACTTCCATCCACGTTCCAAGTCGAGAAAGCCTACTTGAGCCAGGGGTGATCAGTGAAGTCTTCCAGGGAGATGGCCACTGTCCCCCAGGACCCCACATCTTTCTTCCCACTCCCTTCAGGCTGAGGTGAAAGTCCGTATGGACCTGGAGAGGCGTCTGCGAGAGGCCGAGGGGGCCTTGAGGAGCCTGGAACAAGGGCTCAACTCCAAGGTGCGGAACAGGGAGAAGGAGGAGAGGATGCGCGCAGACGTGAGCCACCTGAAAAGTAAGCCTTGCCCTGGGTGCCCGGCCCCTCAGCCCCGAGCTCAGCCCCGGCCAAGTCCAGGCCTCTGGAGCCGGAAACAGGGGCCTCAAGCCCCACGCAGGGGCTGGTGTGCCTTAGATATCTAGATATGGGTGGAGTGTCTCAGACTCCTTCCTGCAGGCATCTCCTGGATGCGGCTTCCTTCCGGGGGGCTGGAGTTCTGCCCCCTCCAGCAGTGGCTCTGGGCAGGGCTGGGGTCCCCATGTGTCCTGGGAGGTACGGGGCGGGCCACAGCGCGGAAGGGGAGGGTGCCGTGGATCTGTGCGCAGGGTTCTTCGAGGAGTGCATCCGGAATGCCGAGCTGGAGGCCAAGATGCCTGTCATCATGAAGAACTCCGTGTACATCCACAAGGCGGCCACTCGCCGCATCAAGAGCTGCCGTTTCCACCGGCGCCGGAACAGTACCTCCTGGAACGACAGTGAGTGTGCGCGTCTGTGCGTCCCGGTGGGGACAGGATGGTCACAGGCCGCCAATGACAAGGCAGGAAGAGGCAGAGCGCCGAGTGGGAACTGCGGGCCCAGCTCCGGGGCCGACACTGTGGCCTTGAATTGTTCCGCCAGCCTTGGAGATTTCCCAGAACCATGGGAGCCCGTGGGTGGGAAAGGTCTGGGAGACGCTCAGCAGCACTTAGGATGGTGGGTGAGGGTGGTGGGTTGGGGCTGGGGATAGAGCCAGCCTTGATGGAGGCAGGGCTGTTCATGACGGCTGGGGCCCTCCTCTCCCCAGTGAAGCCGTCCCAGTCCTTCATGACTTCCCAGCTGGATGCCAACAACATGGAGGAGCTGAAGGAGGTGGCCAAGCGGCTGAGCCGAGACCAGCGCTTCCGGGAGTCTATCTACCACATCATGGTGACTCAGCCCGGACCAACCTCAGCGCTTCCCCGGGGTGGAAAGTGATGGGCTCTCTTCCCTGCTTCCCAAGCCTTTCCTGGGGGAGGCTGACCACCTGGCTTCTCCTCTAAGCCAGAGCTGCACCTGAGAGCAGCCTCACCCTCAAAGTACAGGGATGCTGCCTCCCTCCCCACCCTCCTCCCAGGCCCTACCCTTGGGTTTATACCAGGCCCATGCAGGCCCCATCTGGGTGCTGCCTGGTTGTCATGGTGTGGCCAGGAAGAGGCCTGGTTGCTTGTGGAGGCTTTTTTGGTTTTGGTTGGTGAGTGTGGCGGGCAGGGCCCACAGCTCTCTGCCATGCCCGCTCTACCTCTCTGTGACTATGCCACCCTTCCTGTTCTGGTGTGTGAAGGCCTCCCCTCCCCACCTTGACACTTACTTCCCCTGGGGGGTAGGGGACTTCCTAACCTTTGCTTCAGCAAGCCATAGACATCCCTCATTCAAGGGCCTTCACTTTGAGCACATTATACAGTAGGAAGAAAGGGACTGAGCACAGCAGCTCTGGGTGCATGGCACACCGCAGTGCCACAGTGTCACCTTTCCTGAAGTTGGGCCCTGGCTGTGGGATTGCCCGCTCACTCCCCTCCTCAGGTGAGCTCACTTACCTGCAGCCTCAGCCCCCTCTGAGGGTGATATCACCATCCCCCACTCCCCTGCACCCCACCTGCATCTGTATCTAGGGTCCCTGGGACCTGGCTGGGAACTGGGACAACAGTGACACTACGAGCTCTCCCAGAGGACACATAGCAAAACAGCAGGTAGTGGATGAAGATCGTCCTGGCTGCTACATTATCTTCTGGCTGGATAGGGAGGCAGCTCCCTGTGGCTATTGTAGCCTTGCTGGTCTTTGGTATCTCAGACGACTCCCTCCCAGCTGTCCCCTTCCTGTAGGGGCTTTACCCAGTGAAACAATGTGACCATGATCCCTGGAAGATGGGGCTTGGGCCTGTGAAATGTCCAGTAGTCACTGGTTGGCCCCATGTCATCAGGGGTGAAGCTGAAACACCTGTCTGCAGTTTTTGTGGAAAACACCATGAGGATGAGAGCTGTGGGGTATGTCCCTTGCCCGTGGGCAGAATCTACCCAGCTCTTCCCTGTAGGCCCCCCACAAAGCTTCCTGAGTCTGCTTCTCTACAGAAAGGGGATCTATTGGGATCAGAGTGCTCAGGGACACTGGTGGGATTAAAGGTGCTGATTTTCTGCTGCTTGGAAAAATGAGTGAGAAGCCCAGTCTGAGAGTTAGACAGATGGCTGCAGAAGTGCAGGTCTCTGGGGACTTGTGTGGGACTATTCTGTGGGAAGAGGAATGTTGCTGACTTAAAACTCATGCATGTCCATTGCTCAGTGCTCAGACCTGCCTGGTGAAACTAATCTCAGTGGTCCCTTCTCAGTGGTGGGTGGACTTCGATGGCTTGGTTGGGACAGGGGTGGAGGTATTTCTCGATCAGTGCATCTGAAAGAGATCTCCAAACGTAAAATCTTTAAATATGTAGAAACCTGCATAAATATGGAAATAATTTGTCTGACACGTATGTGGAATGGACTTTGAAATGAGAGGGAAGATTTATAAAACCAAGATTAATGTTTATTTTTTGTTTCTTTGTTTTTAAAGAATTTGATTAATAATGGTTTGCTCTTGGAGAAAGATCTTTTGGAAATTTTCAAACACACATACACACACATCTGTATTTTTTGTGGGCAAGCTGTTGACTGGAAAGGAAAGTGTTTTTCCATGTATAATCAGCAATCCTCGTTTATTTCCTTCTGTTTCACTCTGTACTTACCATTGCCTCAGGCAAGTTTGGGTTATCTTTAACCAACTGGTCAATTCGTAAGTATTTGTTAAAAACTCACTATGTACCTACCACTGTAAATAGAGAACAAAATCCCTATACAGAAAATATAGACACTGGCCAAGTGGCTCAGTAGATGGAGCGTGGTTTTGGCAAACCAAGGTCATGGGTTCCATCCTTGGTCAGGGCACATAGGAGATGCAATCAATGAGTGCACAACCAAGTGGAACAACAAATTGATGCCTCTCTCTCTCACCCTTCCCCCTGCCTTCCTCTCTGTCTCTCTTAAATCAATGGAACAAAATGTGGGGATTGCTTACTGGAAATAATATGGATGTGGTTTTATTTTAAACCCTTATTCCTTTGCCAATTAAATGTTACCTGCATTATCGCTGTGGTTGGTCATTACTGAAGAGATGTTGCCCCCACCGGCCAAATGTGGAATTACAGAATTGCTGGCTTGTACTCTTAACATGCACATGTTTCTCCACATATGAGGAAGAAGTCCCTATTGCTGCACCTCCTGGGAGTGGCTTCTTAATAATTAACTGAAAAATCTGTGTTGCTGCCCTGAGGTCCTGGATATCTCCATGTAACAAGAGCTGTCAGCTGGATTTTTTTCTGATATAAGCATAAACCAAAGGGGCAGCACACCTTGCCAGTGAGAACAGCCTCGGGGAGAGTTTTAAACCTCATTTTATAGCAGTGGTTCTTAACCTTTTTTGAGGTACGGAACCCACCAGTTTCATATGCGCATTCACCGAACCCTTCTTCAGTGATAAATAAAATGTGATATTTTTTTTCCACATTCAAGACATAGGTATATGTATTTTTACTGGTACACAAAAATGAGCCGTGCATGAACATCACCTTGCTCAAAGAACAAAACCAACAAAGTGCATGAACTCACAACAAATTACGGTATTACTTTATTCTGGCCTCCGCGGCAGAGGCTTCTCCGAACCCCTGAGACTGACTCATCGAACCCTCGGGTTCGATAGAACCCAGGTTAAGAACCACTGTTTTAGAGTCTAGTTTCAGTATCTCACCAAAAACTGAAAGTTTTACTTGCTCTGATGAGGAGAGGTTTATGCTTTGGTTTCGTAACCACCTAAGGGGGAGCAATAAATAGTGCTGACTGGTTGTTCCTATTTGCTTTGTTTCCTGATGAGGTCAGTGATCTGTCATCATGCTGGGACTGTCTTGGGTTGTGCTGTTTTTCAGAAAATGATGAACGGTCTCCATTTTTACTATCACAAGTGTCCCTGTTTGGATGGTAGTTCCGCAGTCATCCACTTTTCCCCGATGATACGTTAATGGTAAAGCACGAGGCCCGTAAAACCCTGGGTTCTGCCCCTGGGAAGGATCCACTGTCTGTACTTGTCTCTGAAGAATGGAATTCTGGCCCCCCACCCGTCCTATCCCAGCCAGCTCCACATGACCTGTGCAGCCTATAGCTAGGTGCTCAGATGCCATTCACGTGAAATTTGGACCTCCTAATTAAAGATGATGGTGGAACAGAAACTTGCTCAAGTCTCAAGAGTGTGTGTTGGATCTGGTCTAACTAGAAGGTGGTTCTTTAAACCCACCAGAGGAGGGAGCTGCTCTGGAGCCCTCGGATAAAGGCCAGCAGCCTCTCGGAACCTTATGCTTCTGTGATGAGCCAGGATGAAGCTGCTCAGACCTTATACTACTGCAAGGTATGCCTAAGGACTCCCCAAAATGAGAAATCCTGCAGCTTTGATGGGGGAAGCTGCTCACTTATCTCACTCTTCCCCTGGTGATTAAGGGTGAAGGAATGTCCTTTGTAAGGCTTTGGGAGAGGACACAGTGTTATTCTTGACACTTGGAAACAGAGATCCACTCCCAGACATCCAAAGCAACTGGGAGGACTGGTGATTCAAACTCCAAGCAGGTAGGGGTGGGTGTGATATGGCATTCCAGGTTCCAGGCTCTGGCACATCCGTCTCCCCTTCCCTTTCCTAGACTTGGGCTACCACCTCCTGTGACCCAGAAATGAATTCCCGTCTTCAGCCTGCTGAGTGGGAGGTGTTCAGGGGAAGTTTAGGAAGCACTCCAAGCCAAGGGATCCTGGAGGTTCTAGGTCAATAAACTACCCTTGTGGCGAATTCTACCTGCAATTGTCACTAAATGTTTCAGTATGGTCTGGCATTCTGTGTCCCTCTGGCTTTACCTCTGGGTGAGACTGGACTATTGGCCAGTGGTGAGGGGGTTGCCTGTCTTAAAGGATAAGAATCAGCTGACAGGGAGTTGGGTCCCTATGCTTCTGATTTCCAGGTGGTTCCTCATGGCCTAGTGTTAAGGAGCGCTTTGGTGTTACTTCTCCTTCTCCCCAGCAGATGGCGGCATGCTCTGAGCTAGGCCAGCCGATTCCCGGGAAAGGGAACCGCTGCGGGAGAAAGGGGAGGGCTTTGTGACACTGCCAAGGTTCTGCATTACTGTTGCTGAACCTCCCAGTTGTTCTCTCCTTTAAAATATGAAACAGAAATCACCTCAACCACCATTTATTAAGAGTCTGTTGTATACCAGCACTTTCACGTTGATATATCTTTTTTGTTCTCACAACACCCTCTCCTTGATTTGTAGTTAAATGAAAGCCGCAGAGGTTAAGGGATTTGCCCAATGTTACACAGCTTCTAAGTAAAGATTCGGTATTCAGCCCTCAGGTTCAAGACCAGTGTTTTTCTTAGCATATGCAAATAATTATACATTAATATGTAAATTATTTTATGAACCTTTAAAATCAGGTTCTTCTCTCCCTTCTTTCCTTCTTCCTTCTCTCTCCCTTCCTCCCTCCCTCCCTTCTTCCTTCCCTTCCTTCTTTCCTTCCTTCCTTCCTTCCTTCCTTCCTTCCTTCCTTCCTTCCTTCCTTCCTTCCACAAATATATTGACCTCCTCTATATTATAGGCCCCAAGAATCTCCACCAAGATCTTTTCTATTATGGGGTTTTAAGGGATTGAATCAGCTGCTTGGTAACTGACAGTTTCCAGAGAATTCTTCCTTTCTGGAAGACTGGCTAGTCGAATATAGCAGGGCCTGAGGATCAGAACCTGTCATCCTAAAGACTTTGCAAAACAACCAGGCGTTTTCTTTCTGCCTCCCACCACTTTTAGACTGGCCATCCCTTAACCTTCATATTCCTTTGTCCTGCCCCGCGTTCCCAGTCCAGTGTCTGCTAGAACAGAAGAATCCTCTGGGGGGTGGGCAGCCAGTGGGAATATCCTAGGCTGGGAATCTGGAGGCCTAAGTGGTCCTGCAGAGCCAGTGATTAATCCCTAGAGAGGGACAAGCCATCTAATCTCCCCTTTGTAAAATAGGGTGTGGAGAGAGGTGCTCCTGGTCAAGGCACATACGGGAGTTAATGCTTCCTGCTCTTCCTCTTCCTCTCTCTCTCCTCTCTAAAATGAATAAATAAAATATTTTTTAAAAGTTTATATTTAAAAAACCCTTCTTCAATTATGGATTGTTCATTCTGCTAGAGATTGCTTTAGGAGAGGGCATGTGACTGAGGCTGGCCAATGAGAGGAGATGTCTGCTGGGGGATTCCTGGGACAGGTTTTCTCACTTTTAAAAAGAGTCATAAGGAAGAGACAATCTCTTTACCTCCACTGGACATGTCATGTCCAGATAAGACACCTAAGACAGCCAACTTGTGACCATGAGGGCAGCTCTGCTGAGGACCAAGTCAGTATGCCAAGGGTAACTGAGCAGAAAGACCCAAGGAGCTTTGGTCCTCACTGAGTTGTCAGTGAGTCAACCAACACTAGATCTGCCCTATGTCAGGGCTTCTTGTTATGGGAGCTAATGTATCTTTCCATGTTGTTTAGACATTTCTGAACAAGAGCTACCTAATTGATAGTCCTTTTAGCTTTTTCAGAATTGTTATGTGATCCCCAAGGTCTGAAGGCCTTTTCCTAAAGAAGCCAAACATTTTTTAATCACAGACTGAGAACTAGACTTCATATATTCATTGATTCAACAAAAGTTCTTTAAGACATTTCCTTCCCATAATGAAGTTCCCTAAAATTGAGATGTATCTTAAATTGATGGCATCTTGCAATTGCTGCTGGCCACGTGGCTGTCTTGATGAGGTTGTCATTGCCTTTGCAGACATCAACTTCCAGCATCAAAATGTGCAGATGCATGTCAATAGTTTGGCAAAAAAAATCCCAAGATACTCAGGGAACATACTTTTTTTTTTAAATTTATTTTATTTTTATTTTATTCATTTTTTTTAGAGAAGAGACACAGAGTGAGAGAGAGAGAAAGAGAGAAAGGGGGAAGGAGCTGGAAGCATCAACTCCCGTATATGCCTTGACTGAACCAGTGCAGGGTTTTGAACTGGTGACCTCAGTGTTCCCAGGTCGACGCTTTATCCACTGCGCCACCACAGGTCAGGCAGGGAACATACTTTTAATAAATAAGGAGCAAATGGTTGTGGGGAAGGTGGTGAATGAGATATGTTTGGCACTCTTGTGATACAGCTAAGATCCACAAAAGTATAAAGCTGGCTTAGGAGCCCAGCACATACGACACTTAGTTATTTTATGGATTCTTTTGAGAAATGCTGCATCATCAGCCCCTGATGCCTGAGGACAGCAGTGTGCAAGAAAAGACATAGTCACTCTCAGTCACAGAGAGAGGACTCAGATTTGGAATGAGAAGTTCTAGAAATACTTTAGCCCAGTTATTTCACTTCAGTTTCCCATTTCATTACAACAAGAGTGATTTGTGATGAAAGCCTGCAACAGACCAAGTCTAAAGGTGCTCCCTCAATAACTGCAAAATGAAAATTCGGAGTGAAAACTTAGTGTCGTAGTTTGATTGGCAGCATTCTTCATTTCTTAGCGCTACATAAAATAATGGTGTGCCTTGTACTCAATGCTATCTTAAGTTGGATGATATGTAGTACGTGCCAAGCAGTGCTGTGGTGCTGGGGATGTGTGTGACATTAAACAAGAGTTCAAACCCTAGTTGTTTGTGCAGGTCGACTATGAAGAGTGTCCTTTACATGTTGTTCAGGGACCAATGTGACAGCTACCTTTCTGTTATCAGCCGAGGCTTCCAAGGTTACCTTGGGATCATAGTCTTCAGCCACTTTTAAGGATTTCTTGCTCCTTTTCATTGTGTTTGGAAGTGACCCAGAGCACCTTTGTTGAGCACATTTTTATTGGCTGAATGCAGGGGAGTCTGGGAAGTGTAGTCTGGCTGAGTGCCCAGGGGAAAAAAAAGCCAAATATTGATGTCGATGAGCTACTATCAATCTGTGCCACACACTGTAAGCAACGCTGTGGAGGTGGGGCAGCGTCCCAGCAGCTCAGGGCCTCCCCAAAGGTAAGAAAGCAAAGACACCAACCTGCCTGTCCTGCCACTGTCTCTGAGGATGCTGTCCTGAATATCAGACACATCACTGAATAGGAAGATGTAGACAACAGCATATTAACCCCATGGGTAACCTGGTTGTAATAGTTCATGGAGCCTGTGGTGCTTATCCTAAACCAAGAATCTCTACTTGAGATATTTTGGGGCAGAAGAGATTTTTCAGGGGTGCCCATAAGGATCATCACAGGGCGCTACCGATTGGGCTACTCTGCCTGCTCCAGGGCTGGAGGGGACGGTTTTCGTGTTCAGTAGAGGACCTACCAGCCTAGGAATGCAGGGCCCCAGCCTCCAGGATACAAACCAGAGCGGAAGTCCTGTGGAGGTGTTCGGGTTTCACCAACTGCAAGCTGTGTGATGTGGCTAAATTACTTAATGTTTCCGGCCATTGGATTCCTCAGTTGTCAATGTACATTCCTCAAAAGTAAGTACAGCCATAATACCTGCCCTTACGACCGCACAAGTTGTTGAGAGGATTCAGAGAACTTAAATGGGGAGACCTTTGTGGATTGTAAAGCAACGGAGTACAAGCACTGTATCGTGGTGATGGTGGGATCACAGCGTCCGCACTTAGGAGGGACCACATTGAACCCTCCTCCTGGGGTGAGTCAGGTGGTCTTGCTTATGCTCACTGCCTCTGATTCGTTATTTCTTTTCTTTCTTTGTCATTGAATTTACAATACACACATCATCTGTGTATTGTATTGTGTGTTCACCACCCTAAGTCAAGTCTCCTTCCATCACCATTTATTTCCCCTTCACCTTCTTATCCCTCCCCCACCCTCCTCTCCTTTCGCTCTGGTAATCAGCATACTGTTGTCTGTATCTTAGTTTGCTTGGTTTTTTTTTTTTTTTTTTCTGCTTAATCCCTTCACCTTTTTCACCCAGCCCTGCAACTCCCCTCCCCTCTGACAGCTGTTAGTCTGTTTCTGTTTTGTTTGTTAGCTTATTTTGTTTAGATTTCACATATGAATGAAATCATATGGTAGTTGTCTTTCTCTGACTGGCTTATTTCTTTTTTTTTTTTTAATTATTATTTTTTATTTATTTATTTATTTATTTTTATTCATTTTAGAGAGGAGACACAGAGTGAGAGAGAGAGAGAGAGAGAGAAAGAAAGGGGGGAGGAGCTGGAAGCATCAACTCCCATATGTGCCTTGACCAGACCAGTGCAGGGTTTTGAACTGGTGACCTCAGTGTTCCCAGGTCGACGCTTTATCCACTGCTCCACCACAGGTCAGGCCTGACTGGCTTATTTCACTTAGCGTAATGCTGTCCAGGTCCATCCATGCTGTTGCAAATGGTAAGATTCCCTTCTTTTTTATGGCCAAGTAGTAGTCCTTTGTGCAAATGTACCACTGCTCTTCTATTCTCTCATCTACTAATGGGCACTTGGGCTGTTTTCAAATATGTGCTATTGTAAATAATGTGCAGTGAACTTAGGGATGTACATATTCTTTCAAATTATTGATTCGGATTTCTTTGAATATATTCCAATTGTCATTTCTAAGCCACTTGTTTGAAAGCCTGTCCTTCTCCTTCTGTCTCACACACACACACACACACACACACACACACACACATGCACACACACACACTGTAGCTTATTCTATTTGGTGTTCAGGTAAAGTCTATAAGTCAGGGCTGAAGAAACCCTAGGGAAAGGGAGGCAGGCTGGGGTCTGGGGCTGCCCTCTCACCTGTGTGATAGCGGGATATGCTTTCTGTTGGTAGTGGCTGGCAGTGGGTAGCAGTCCCAGGATACACACATGACAGGTATCACAGCACACAGCTCTGTCTCCCCTCCTCAGACCAGCTTTGTGGGTTGGTTCCTCTCTGTCCCTCAACCTCTCTTCACATGAACTATTTCTGTCATTCCCTGAATCCCGTGACATATTTCTGAGTTCTAGGGCTTTCAAGCCTTCCTGTCTCTTCTTGATCCCCTAACAGTTATGAGAGTGAAGAGGGGTTGAGAACAAGATGTGACCTCCCGACCCTGGCTGGTTGGCTCAGTGATAGAGCATTGGCCCAGCATGTGGATGTCCTGGGTTCTATTCCTACTCAGGGCACACAGGAGAAGCAACCATTTGCTTCACTACCCCCCTTCTTCTTCTTTCTCTCTCTTCCCTTCCCACGGCCATGGCTCAATTGACTAGAGTGAGTTGGCCCCAGGAGCTGAAGATGGCTCTGTGAAGCCTTTGCCTCGGGCACTAAAAATAGCTTGGTTGCCAATCAGTGGCCATAGATAGAAAGAGCATCCCCGTAGGGGGCTCGCAGGGCGGATCCCAGTCAGGGCACATGTGGGAGTCTGTCTCCCCTTCTCTCACTTAAAAAATAAAATAAGATGTGCCTTATCCATTTCAGAGCTATGCCAATTTTGGTACAGAGAGGGGAAGAGATTTTTTTCAGCCCAACAGGTAGATGGGCAGTAACTGAGAAGAACTCACCTGGAAAAAATAGAGGACACATCAGGACACTTCTAGTTGTCATGAAAGAACACATGGCTCATAAGGCAGGGAAGGACTCTGAATCAAAGTATTGTTAGCCACAGGAATCTTAGGGCCTAGAACTGGGGACTCTGCCACTGGGATGTTGGCTCTTTCTCTGCTTTGTCTTTGTTTCTCATTGTGTGTTGACCTAGCTCTCTCCTGCTACAAACATCGGGAAAGGACATGGCCATGGGTACCCCAGAGAAAAGAGAGCTGCTTTCATTTTTTGTGTGTGTTTGTGTGTGACAGAGACAGAGAGAGGGGCAGAGAGACAGGAAGGGAGAGAGATGAGAAGCATCAATTCTTCGTTTTGGCACCTTAGTTGTTCATTAATTGCTTTCTCATATGTGCCTTGACTGGGGGAGTGGGGTGGGCTAAAACAGAACAAGTGACCCCTTGCTCAAGCCAGCGACCTTGGGCTCAAGCCAGTAGCCATGGGGTCATGTCTATGATCCTATGCTCAAGCCAGTGACCCCGTGCTCAAGCTGGTGGGCCCGCACTCAAGCTGGAGACGTTGGGGTTTCAAAACTGGGTCCTCTGTGTCCCAGTCCAACATTCCATCCACTGCGCCACTGCCTGGTCAGGCGAGAGCTGCTTTCTTCAGGTTCCCTGTGTTCATCCCAGGGAATAAATTGATTCTACAGCTCAGGTCATATGCCCAGCACTTGGTTGAATCACTGTTGTGGGTGGGGAGAATGCAGATCTATAATTGCACAGACAATCCACCAGTACAGAGGGAGGTGAGATGTGCAGAGGATGCATGTGGAGGAGTGTGAGTGTGTGTGTGTGTGCGCGCGCGCAAGTGTGTGTCTTTGTACATGCACATGCAACCCTGTAGGACTGGGGTGAGCAATGTTGAGCAGCGGCAGCAGCAGGACCACATCTTCCCTAGGCTCCAGCAGCTTCCTGAAGGCTGGGTCAGGAGTGGTTGTCATGGCAACCTGACTGGGGGGTCTTAAGGAAAAGTGAAGCTGGAATGTTTTGAATGAGATTTGCCTGTAGATGAATCCTTTCTTGCTAAGAGCCAAAGAATGACAAAGCCCAGCTATTTGGGTCTGTCTCATTCTAAGTAGAGGAGTGTGAGGTTGAGTTTGGGTCTCTTGACCCTGAGATTCCTTGGAGGGCTGGTGCCATCACAGCCTGGTTGAGCGCAGACAAAACCTTGGGGGCTTCACAGGATAATTAATAATGAGAAAACTCCCCCAAATGCTCCACCAATCCTCCCAACGGTGCAGGAAAGGGGCACCTTTAATTTGAGATTCCAAGCTCTCATTTGTCTTGTGAGGGAAAACGCAGCTAAGGGTCCTCTGAGGAATCAGTTCTTTGTGTGCTCGGTGGTGCCAGGGGCCATCAGACACCCTTCCCCAGTATTCCCTCAGCTCCCTGTGGAGGGTTCTTATCATTACCTCTATAGCTGAATAGATCTTCCTATATTCAGTGAGGCGCCACCCCTCATCCCAGATCCACCCTCAGAATTCAAAGCAGAAAAAAAAGTAAAAATAACTCTGTTCACTATTGAATTTGGCCTCTCTCTCCACACCCCTCCACTCGCAAAAATATGGGCAATATTAGCACAGAGCCTGGCACTCCTAATGCTTGTGGAATTGATTCACTGTAAAGTGCAAAGGTCTACTTGAAGAGGTGACTCTCAAACAGTGATTCACGACAAAGTGGGAATGGGAGGGAACATTCTTCTGGGAGGAAGTAAGGTGTTGGCATGTGGACCGGGTAGAGCAGAGTTTGAAAATGCATCTAATATTCTAGTATAAATTAAAATGAAGATAATAATAATAATTCGGCATTTTTGTCCCCAACACCACAGATAGTAGCAAAGCTTGATTAAATCTTTGTGGGTGGCCTATATGTTTAAAAATGTTGAGCCTGACCTGTGGTGGTACAGTGGATAAAGCATCTACCTGGAACGCTAAGGTTGCCTGGTCAAGGCACATATGGGAGTTGATGCTTCCTGCTCCTCCCCCCTTCTCTCTCTCTCTTCCCCCCTTCCGCTCTCTCTCCCTCCCCCTCTAAAAAAATAAATAAAACCTTTAAAAAAATGTTGAGAATCAGGGCTCTGGCTGGGTGGCTCAGTGGATAGAGTGTTGTCCTGGTGCACTGAGGTTGCAGGTTTGATATCCAGTCAGGGTATATACAAGAAGCAACCAATGAATGCACAACTAAGTGGAACAGCTAAGTGGAATGAGTTGATGCTTCTCTCTCTCCCCCTCTGTCTTCATCTCTTTCTCTCTCAAATCAATGGAAAAACATTTTTTAAAATATTAAAAATCGAGGCCTAAGAGATTTTGGTGAATTCCTTTGTTTTGTAGGATTGAATCTCCCCTGAAGGATTGATCTGGTTCTTGGGACAGTGACCACAGCTTGGCCAATCACAGAAAGGACTGCTGTTCGCTGGGGCTGGAAGCCTGAGGACAGAGTGGAACAGATCTTGGAGATTTGGCTCACAGCAAATCTTAATAAGAAGACTGAGTTCAACATGGGTACACCACCAGGTAAACTGGGATAGAACTTGCTGTGTGTTTTCTTGGAAGAATGGTTCATGGAGGATGGTAAAAAGGCACAGGACTGTCAGGAGAGTGACTGTTCCTTCCCAAATAAGGACTCAGTGTTCCCAAGACATCCAGAGAGAAAGAGCCTGGATGAGGGGGCATAGGAAGCAGTCACCATGCTATTGTGATGGAGCAAATAGGTGATGCCCATGAGATTGACTGCTACTCTCTGGTTTCATTCTTTTTTATAAGGAAACCTTCTGGTTCCTCACAGTGTCCCTTGAGTAGATTTATGCCATCTCAGAAGGATATGTGCTCTGTGCAAATTGGCGTGCTTTACCATTGTAAAAAATGCAATGGCGGCCCTGGCTGATTGGCTCAGCGGTAGAGCATCGGTCTGGTGTGTGGAAGTCCCGGGTTTGATTCCAGGTCAGGACACACAGGAGAAGCATCCATCTGCTTCTCCACCTTTCCCTTCTCCTTCCTCTCTGTCTCTCTCTTCCCCTCCCGCAGCCAAGGCTCCACTGGAACAAAGTTGGCCCAGGTGCTGAGGATGGCTCCATGGCCTCTGCCTCAGGTACTAGAATGGCTCCAGCTGCAACAGAGCAATGCCCCAGATGGGCAGAGCATCGCCCCCTGGTGGGCATGCCGGGTGGATCCTAGTCTGGCACATGCGGGAGTCTGTCTGACTGATTCCCTGCTTCTAACTTCAGAAAAATACAGAAGAAGAAGAAGAAGAAGAAGAAGAAGAAGAAGAAGAAGAAGAAGAAGAAGAGGAGGAGGAGGAGGAGGAGGAGGAGGAGGAGGAGGAGGAGGAGGAGGAGGAGGAGGAAGAGGAAGAGGAAGAGGAAGAGGAAGAGGAAGAAGAAGAAGAAGAAGAAGAAGAAGAAGAAGAAGAAGAAGAAGAAGAATGCATTGGCATCTGGACTGGAGGCTGACTGAGTTTCTGAAAGGGTTTTTGAAACTATGGAGTCAGGGACTGGGCTGGGCTGTGGTGACTCCACCAAGGTGTGGAGGATGCCAGGTGCGTGATTGGAGGAGGCCATGGGACTCTTCTAAAACAGGCATGCTAACTGCATGCAACCATCTCTGTCTGCAGCAGTGAATCTGTTCCAGATTGTCTACCACCATGTATTGTTCAGGGTGTTATAGGAGTCTGTTTTGTGCCCCAAAGTATATAGCAGCTTGCAGGCAGTGGCTGTATTTCATACACTGCGTGCCCCTCCAAGGGGCCTGAGGCAGCCAGGTATAATCACTGTTCATATCCAGTCCAGCAAGACCTCAATGAGACAGGGACTGATACCCTGACAATGTCATGAGGCTCCTTGCTGTTGACAGCACATTTTCACCTCCATTGCCTCAGTTTACCCCACCCACTCAATAGTCACCCCATGAAGAAACACAGGCTGATGCTTTTACAGTTTCCATTGTAAAGATGAAAACAAAAACAAAAAACAGAGGTCGGAGAAAGCTGGCTTCAAGAGAAGCTTGAATTCCCACTCTGCCTAGCTTGAGGAACAGGAGGAGGCCAGGGGTGAGGAATGCTCTAGACCTACAGGACAACATGATGGGGAGGGGTGCCTCCCTGGGCTCCTCTTCATGCCCAGGGCTCCCCTCCCGGAGTGAGTGTGAAGTGTGTGAACTGGGGCCGGCTCTGCCTGGATCTTGGACAGAAATTCTTGCTCACTTTTCCTTGACATGTTTTTCCTGGGACTCACCTTTATTTACTCTGGGAGTGTTAAGTAGTTCTGTGGATTCCTGAATTGAAGCCTCAGCTTACATTAAAGTGTCTTATAAAGGGCAGCTTGGTCCACCAGGGCAGACAAGTTTCAGTATTAAAGAGTCTGCCTGCATCTTTCTGCCCTGTGATAGGATAGGGCTGGAGGATACAGGGTCTCTGGTCAGATACTGTTATCCTGTCCTTACCCTGCTCACACCACAGACGAGTGACCTGCCCCAGGTCTCACTGCAACAACAGGTAGGATGGGCCGGAACTCTGCCTCTGGACTCAAGTCCTTGTCTCTTCTAGTCTTGAGACAATGCCAAACCAAGACGGGGGGATGGTCCGGCAGCCTGGAACACTCTGTGAAGAGCTTTACACACTGATTACAGGTTTCTACCTGAACTTCTCACTCCATTGTCAACTCTCCTGCAGCTGCCCTGGGACACAGGGTGGCCTGTCACTTGATGCAGCTCCCATGATCGAAACACAGCTCTTCCCCCAGAGCCTGTTACCCAGCGTGAGCTAAAGTCCTTGGGAGTTTCTAAGACTGCTTGAAGCAGAAAATTATTCTATATTTAACTTTCCTTCCTCCTTTACTCCCCGCTCCCTGTCCTCTTTTCTTTTATCTTTCCTTCCTTTCCTCTTTCCTCCCATCCATTCACTCAAATCTACGTAGATGCACCCCTGTGGCTTGCTGTCTGCTGTCTCCTGTAGGATAAGAAGCATCAGAAACCCAATACTCCCCCTGAGTTGTGAGCCATGCTGAATTATTCATAGACAAATCCATTGCAAATTTCAGAGTGATTTTTCTTCAAGGTTGTGGTTGTGAGTCTATGAGGTAAAAGGATTAATGAACACACCTAACATCCATGGAGGTTAGAAATGCCATCAGAAACCAGACAATCCAAGGGGTCCATTTCATGAGATCTGATGCTGAGCACAGTGAAAAGAAATCCTCTGGGCAGGAACTCACACAACCTCGTCCTTGTATGGACGGAACCCTGGTCCCTCTGTGGATTGATGAATTAAACACATTGGTAAATGACTGGCCTCAACCAACCTCTAACCTGTGTAGAATCATCTCCCTCAGATGCACCATTCAGAAAGGGGCTAGAGTGCCTGGAGTTTTTTTTGACAGAGACACTAACTGAAGATGGTGAGCCTCTGGACTCAAGTCCTTGTCTGAAAGCTCTGAAAGCGTTCAAAGCTCTGAAAGCGTTCAAAGCGGCAGTAATGAGCAACCATCAGGCATGCTGTGGAGGGGCTCCTTCCTTGGGTGGGATTGGACTTAAGTCTATGAATGGTCATTCCAAACCAGCCTGTTGATCAGCTTGGAGGTCAAGACTGTCCCCACATTTGAGCATCCTGAGATTCTAGAATTTAACTACTAAGAATAATTTGGTCTCAAAGCAAAATATGAACTTTGATTCTCTCAGACTCAAATATGTTTGGTTGGCTTTATCCGACGTTGCTACTTGGATTCACCTGCCAACTATTACCAATCCCCTCTCCGCCTCCAGTTTTCATTTACTGTACTTCCTGCAGTGCCCACTATTGGCACCATTCTGCCAGGAACTCCTGGAGTGTAGCCTCTCCTACCTTCTAAGTGGCTTTACAGAGAGGAAGTGTAGCCTTATGGAGAGACCAGAAGGTCTGGAGCTGAGTAGACTTAGATTTATATAGCTTGGCTTCACTGTTACAGCTGTGTGACCTTGGAATGATCACCTAACCTCCCTGCCCTCATTTTTTTCTGTAAGATGAAAATAGTAATACTCCTTATTAATAGCATTATGAGGTTTAAAGGAAACAATGTAGATAAGGTACTTAGTACAGTACATAGCATATCCATCCCTAAGTTCGTTGTACCTTCCTTGGCCTTTGCCCTTGACTGTGGTATATGTTCTTCCATAGACCATTCTTTCCTTGCTGTGACAGAGACTTCTAATTGTCCATCAGTGTTCATTCTCCCTTCTTAGTTTCAGCTTGACACATGGCTACTTAGCCAGGGGTTATATTCCCCAGCCTCACCGGCAGCCAGAAGTGGCCATCTGACTAAGTCTGGCCAGTGAGGCGAAAGCAAAAGTGATGTATATAACAGGAGGAAATTATTGGCTTTCCATGTCCTCTATTCTCCTGGAATGTAGAAGTGGTGCTGGTTCGTTAGCCTTGATCATGTGAATAAATAAAACTCCCTAGAAGAAGGCAAGAGAGAAGGATGCTGGGCCTTGGACCGCTTTGTACCATGGGACAATCTACCTAGCCTAGATCACCCGCTTGCCTATGGACTATCATGCAAGAGAAAACTAAGCCTCCTTTCAGCCTTCTGCTCAGCCCTTGGCACTCAGCTCAGACGCCATTTTCCCTAAGAAGCTGTCTCTGGCCCTCCCAGGACCTGCACTGTCTGTGAGCTTGTACCCACGCCCCTCGCTGGAGCGCATACCACAGCGTCCTATAAAACACTTGTTGGCTTGTTTGCAACCCCAACCAGACTGGGAGCACAGTGTCCCCTGCCTTCTTTCCGTAGGATCTGGAATACTGTGGGCACTTAGTAAGTATTGAATAAATCAATGTTCCGTATACTTGCAAACTACCTTGGTTCTTGCCTAAAGGGATGTTAAACACTTCTACCTGCTTAATTCCAAGCAGTAACTGAAGAACAGTTCCTATTCCTCTCTCCCTTCTTCCGCATATATGCAGGGCTTTCTTTTACATCCAGTCTGCCAGGCCAGGCCCAGAAGAAGTGCTCCCCAAGGTGGCTTGTTGATGGTGGCCAGAGCAGAGCCCAGCACCAGACCCCAGTTGTAAGACCCCTATTGTCAGGAGAGCTCCACCCCATTGTGAGACCCTGTAGTGTTTTTTGTTTTTGTTTTTTTGTGTTTTTCTGAAGCAAGAAGCTGGGGGAGGCAGAGAGACAACTCCGCCTTGCGCCTAACCGAGATTCATTCGGCATGCCCACCAGGGGGCGATGCTCAGCCCCTCTGGGGTGGTGGTGTTCTTTCACCACAATCAGAGCTACTCCAGCGCCCGAGGCAGAGACCATCCTCAGTGCCGTGGCAACTCTGCTCCAATGGAACCTTGGCTGTGGGAGGGGAAGAGAGAGACAGAGAGAAAGGAATAGAGGGAAGGGTGGAGAAGGAGATGGGTGCTTCTCCTGTGTGCCCTGGTCGGGAATCAAACCTGGGACTTCCACACACCGGACCAACGCTCTACCACTGAGCCAACCGGCCAGGGCCCCAGTAGTGTTTTGATTAGGTCTGTAAGGCGTAACCGGAGTTACCCTCACTAGATTATTTTTGCCTTGAAAACCTAAGCAAAAATAGAGTCTCTTGGTAAATGATGGAGGTAGGTACTGGCGGGGGGTGGAGGGGATACATAAAATTTAATTAGAAAAGCTGTGCAAACTCTTATATAATTTGTCTCTCATTTCCATAAAGCTATGAAGGTCTGTTTACAAACCTGGGATATGGCAGGCTGGTGAATTTCTCTGGTCATTGTGTAGAGGGAACTCTGCACCTTCCAATGGACCAGCGCTTGGCAGCTGACTCTGAAAGCTAGGAATCTGGCCCCAGGCCAGCCTTTCCTTGAAGACACTTCCCAAGAGTGTTGGCCTTGGCAGCGGTTAGTGGCTGCTGCTTTTTATTAGTGCTTCCTTCTCTTCTGCCAGATCCTTCTTAGGGTCTCTCTGTGCAGACGGCAGCTCTCATTGAGGCCTGAAGGTTGAGAACAGCAGCCTGCCTGCCTCCCCACGCATTAGCCTTGGCTTCAGGGACCAAACGCACAGCGCCACCCACACTCCCTAACCAACCTCCACATGCACACAGCTGTGATGCCACAGCCCAGGAGGCTCAGAAACCCTGTCCACCCTCCTGGGGGCTCATGGGCCCAGGGGCCCTCAGGCTGGGGTAGAAGCAGATCTGTGGAGTTTAAGTTTGCCCCAGAGCAAGGGGGCTGTAGCCTTTAGCTTAAGAAGAATGAGATTGGTGTTTTTGAGAAGGAAGAGCCACTCCCTCAGAGCAGGGCATTCAACCCTCACATTTATCTCAGGCCTGTCCTCTTCTGTGACAAGTACCCTAGTGCCCTCTGCTCACTCCTCATAGGTTCAAATGAGCTAATGTTGATGCAGGATGACTGTTCCAGCATTCATCTTACTTACACTGTTCAGGTGACAAAGCATGTGGAAGTCAGGAATCTTTGTGATCCGATACTCAGTATATATTGGTTTTAAGTGGTTGCCGCTTTATAGTACATTTTAGTCTAGCTGTCCAGAGTGGGCATCATGGTCTTAAGAAAAGAAGCATGGGGGGAATCTAAAATGAACAGTTTTTATGCTTTGACTTAACTCAGAAGTAGGAAGAGAACTGACTTTAATCAGCTTTGGGGGTGCAGGTACCCCGGAGCCTACCTGAGGGTAAGTGATCCCACTCTGATGGACTGCCTGTTAGAGCCTGTGATTTGGGTTAAACATAGAGACCTCCAGCCAGGCTCTCTGAATCCTTTCCAGCACATTCTCTCTTATAGTGAACCTACCAAAGGCCAGGTGTGTCTAACTCTATCATTTTAACCACTACACAATTTTTGCAGGAGTGCTGATTCTCAACAAAATAGGCAGAAACCAGGTTCTCCCTGTGTCCTACCACCCATGTCCGATGGTCGTAGAAAAACACTCCTCAGTCTTTGTACTCATATGCAAGGAGGGGTCTGAGGGGGGATTAGATAAAACAAAAGAGGGTGTCGGAATTTTTTTCTCTAATACGAGTCTGGCTTTGCCACTGTAAAAGTCTTAATTACTCTCACAGTTTAAAACTCCAGAAGTTTTATCTCCTAATGTTTGACTACAGCCTCTTCTAGCAGGTGCGACGACTGGCAGAGCCAGTTTCATGGGGGTGCAACTCGTGCCAGCACAAGGGCCCTATGCTTGGTTTAATGGTCTGCTGTAGCCGCCTTGAAGTTGTTAATGATTTTTGAACGAGAGACCATGCATTTTCATTTTACGACTGGGACTGCAAGTGATGCAACTGGTCCTTTAATGTAGGAGATAAAAATAATCCTCTATGACATGGAGTAGCCACAGTCATGAACTAGTTACCCCGGAGCCAAAGCTGACATGCTTGTGGCACCCCTTGTCAATTCACTCACTTCATGGGCAGAGTTAAGCGACCATGGGTAGTAACCCAAAGGAGACATCCACTGCCCCACCCTGCAGTGAGAGCTGGAGCTCAGCACTGACCCCATCAGAAAGGGAAAGGGGAGCAGAAATGGAGGAAACCCGGGTCCTATTTATTTTATTTTATTTTATTCATTTTTTAGAGAGGAGACACAGAGTGAGAGAGAGAGAGAGAAAGAGAAAGAGAGAAAGGCGGGAGGAGCTGGAAGCATCAACTTCCATATGTGCCTTGACCAGACCAGTGCAGGGTTTTGAACTGACGGCCTCAGTGTTCCCAGGTCGACGCTTTATCCACTGCGCCACCACAGGTCAGGCTACCCTGGTCCTATTTGAAAATCGCAGGAGAATGGGGATAGGTGAGTCAAGGCTCGAGTTTGGGTTTGCTTGACGCCCTGACTGTTACCAGATGTTCTGATTTCAATGCTTCTGATGTATGTCCTTCTAAGCAGTTCAGAATCTGTAGTATCCCCTGTTGTGAAACTAAATCATTGAACCACCAAACCATTAAAGAGGGTTCTGTTTAAACAGGTGGGGTGAAGGCTGGGAAGGGGTGCAGTATGAGGAAGGCAGGGGAAGCCCCCTGCTCCCACTAATGGCTGCCCTCAGGTCTGGAGGCCCTGCCTCTCGTTTAGCCATAAACGAGCTAAACCAAAGGGCAGAGTTGGGAAGGAAAATTGGTGCCGTCTGGTTTGGCTCCTGTCTTCACCTTTGTTTCCAACTCACAGTAATAGTAATGCCCGCTAAGGTGACCAGATTTTAAAATTGGTAAAGCGGGACACCACTGATGGGGGGGGGGTCTTGATTAAAAATTTGGTCTATATGGAGCAAAAAAAAATTTCATAGAATGCAAAAATAGTATTGTAATATATTTTTTAAATCAGGACTTTTTTTAAAACGCCACAGGACGCGGGACAAATTGTTAAAAATCGGGACTCTCCCACCAAAAGCGGGACGTCTGGTCACCTTACCTTTGCTCCGTTGTCTTTTCTTAGTTGTTTATAGTTTTTCTTGATGACTCCCACATACTCCCAGCAACACGCTGTCTCCTAGGAAGCATCTCTGTGGGTGCTGGGCCTCAAGCAGCCTTCTCTGCTGTGGCTGACATTCTGCCCCAAGGTTAATGTCATTAAATATTAGGGAGGGAGAGTAGAGATCCTGGTTCACAATCTCTGGCCACGGTGAGATCAGCTGCTGCTGGGAGTGATAGGAGAGTGTGTGTGTGTGGGGGGGGGGGGGGGTAGGGAGGCGATATCTGTGAGGCAGACCATCTGGACCATACTTGAGACTTATAAAGGACTGTTCATCACCATCACAAAGTACTGCAGCCCATTAAAAAGCCCGGGTTCTTTATTTCTGGAGTCTCATGATTTCCCTCCCTCTTGTTCAGATGGAAAAGATCTTTTAAGAAGAAAGGAAGTCCAAGCTGCTCTGGACTATGTGGCTTCCGTGCTAACGTCAAGGTTTATGAATTATCATTGGGTATCTGTAGACACACACTCACTGCTTCCCCAGAGTTTGGGGCATGTTGCCCCCTGGACTGCCTTCCTGCTGAGGCAGAATTTTGGCATCCCAGCTGCCCCATCGGTCTCTGTGTTGTCTGTCCCCAGGGCCGTGCACTGGCTGGCTCCAAGCTGGCAGTCTGCGGCCCTGCATTATCACGGAGAAACTTTTAGAAACATATTGTTGAATTGTGGGCTTATTTCTACCACCATGAAACAAGGGGGTTTGTGGAAAAGCCACAATGGAGGGAGATAAAGGGCTTTTAGAGAGCAGAGCTAAGGGCAGGTTAGTGGGCTGTGGCAGAGATGGAGCCTGCTCCTCTGTTTGCTGTTTGGTATTCCAGACAGGCAGCCGCGTGCTGATCTACTGGCTTCCCGTGGGACTCCTGGAAGCGTGCATCAGACAGAAGGCCACAGCCTCTGCCGAAAAGTTTGCAGAAACTAGGGAAATGAACAGCTGCACAGCCCAGGCTGTCGGGGGAGACCAAGTGAGCTCCGATTTAGGCGCACTAGCATAAATTTCTGCTTCATGCAGGCAGAAAAGTGGCCCTTTGCCTGTGCCTGCTTGCACGCTGCCCTTGACCTGTCTGGGTCAGCTCCTTAAGGGACATCTCTTTCCACATGAGACCTGGAGGTCCCAGCCATCTGGGCATGTCCCTTCTACCCCTGCCCCCAGTTCCTGCAAGGGCTTCAGACAGCCCATGCATCAGTCCCCCATTGTCTGCTGCCTTTGTCAGTCATTAGACAATTTCATATCGTTCAGCCTAATTGGAAGTTTTGGGCCAATCTGACATCTTTCCTCAGGGTTAGATGATAAGAACATGAAAGAAAATCAGTAATAGATTTTTCTCTTGCCTGATAAATACAACCTAAATCATTCTAAATTCTAACGCTCTGTGCGCATTTTAAATCTTCACCTTCCAAGTGATGTACCTGCTACTAACCACTCCCTCAAGGGTACGAAGCAGACTGACTTTCCCTTGAGCTTTGTAAATGTTTTCTGCTACTTGAGGTAGGAGCAAGATCAATTTTGGTGCGCGGAGAGAGAGGTATCTCAATAGTACCTTCTAGTGGATTCCCTGGATTTATTAACTGGCTTACTCACAAGCACAAGAGAGTATGATTTTGTTACGTGTACTTTTTTATTCTGCTAGGACTTTTGGTGATTTTTAGAAAGCCCCTTAGGGTCAGCTTGCCTACCATTGTCTGTGTGGGCCTGACAGCTATAGACTACCAACACATTTTGAGTCGGGACCTAAAGAGCAGCTGTCAGTTTCTAAGACACCTGCTCTCTTTTCTCCTCCCTGGACCTCGCTTCAGCTTCCTTACATGGCTGCGGTCAGTGCTGAGGCGCTGATTTATTCGGCCATGCTCGTGTGTACTCCCGAGATGCATATTCTGCCTGGGCTTTCTGCCTAGGGCTTCATCCCAGTATTCCCCAGCCTTCTCTTTCTTCCTCTCCTTTACTTCTCTCTGCTCACTGTGTTTTCTCCTTTCTTGAACATAATGACGCTTTTACTTACTTTAATAACCATTCATATATCATCCCTTCCCCTTTCCAGGGAAGCTCACTTCCCTCGCTCCCCGTCATTTGTTTTCATTACTTTTAGTAGCTGCAGAAAGTGGGAGCCCAGGCAGGATTCTCCACCCCCTATGGCAATGGAGGCAGACTATGAAATGTAGGGCCCAAGCTTTTCGGCTGAGCCAAGCATACTAGTTATGAACATTTCATGTACAGCCAGACTAATTTGAGTCCAAGCCCAGTTCTGCCCAATACGAGATGCGTGTCCTTAGGTCAGTCACTTTAAACTTGGTGCCTCAACCTCTTCATCTGTAAAATGGGAATGATAATGTACCTACCTCAGAGAGATTTTGTGAGGATTCACTTCTTAAGGCCGTCATGTGCACAGTGTAAGTGCTTAGCATTACATAACTATCATTAGCTCTGCAATCACAGCATTAGCAAATTGTTCCCTGTGGCTATATGTTTTGCCCACCCTGCAGGTTCTCTTCAAAGAAGCAGATGTTCCTGGGAGGCACAGTCTGCCTACTCTATTATTTTACTGAGGACTCAGGAAGTCTCTAAGGTCCGCTGGGGCCTCTCTGTAGGGTATCCACGGGGAATAGAAAGGTGACAAAGCAGGAGAGCTCCCACTCTGTGTCCTCACTTCCCAATGCACAGTGAGAGCTAGCATGGACTGACTGCCCTGTTCAGTACCTCTGTGCAATGATGCGTGTCCAGAGTGGGGAGCGGACTTCTATAAACCCAGCTAACCCCACTGTTGCTAATGTCCACGCAGCTGTCTGTGGGCTGGGGCTGGGGCATTATGCCGGAAAGGAGGCTGGGGCATTTTTAGAGCCTTCTTAAGAGACTGATTTGCTGAGGATGAAGTGATGCTACTGCACAACCACCTCTCTCCTTCCTGCTTCCATATGTGTTCGTACAGTGAGCCCCTCAGCCCTCTCCCACACTGGGCTTGTCCCAGACCTTCTTCCTTGTTCCCATGTGGAAGAGGTGCCGAACCTGCAGTTCCGGAGCCCCCTGCAATAGTGGTTCTCTCAAAGCCTCTCCCAGTTGGTTCTGCTAAAGATGTTTCCACAGAATTTGGGTCTCACTAGGAAGAAAAACACCCACTTTCTCGCAAGAAAGATATACAAAATTTAAAATATACTGTCATTTTTACGCATCATTTAAGAAGTCTTAAAATTCAAACATTATCATCAGATGTTAATTTTATTGCCAAACATTCAGTACACAAGGTACTCCCTTCTCCTCCCCCCAGCCACAGGCTACTACTCATTCCTTTGGAATGGCTGCAGGACTGCTGCACAACCAGGGACACCGACAACCACAGAGGGCTGCCATCCAAGCCTGGTGCCCCCCCCCCATACCACCTGGCTGAAGTTCAACCTATCCCATTCCTTCTCTTACCATCCTTCCAAGTTCAGGATAACAGTATCCACAAATTGAGTGCTATCTGCCAGCGGCTGTGCTGCCTTCCAAGCATTAACTCATTTAACAACTCCCTACCAAGTAGAATTTATTGTCCCCATTTTACAGACAAAAGAAGGGCATGTGGAATAGTAGGTAATATGAGTCAGGACACTTGTTCCTTTGCCAAATGCTTTGCCCTAAAGGTATAGTAGGTCCTGGCCAATTGGCTCAGTGGTAGAGTGTTGGCCTGGTGTGGGGAAGTCCCGGGTTTGATTCCTGGTCAGGACACAAAGGAGAAGTGACCATATGCTTTTCCATTCTTTCCCCCTCCTCCTTTTTTTTTCTTTTTAAGTGAGAGGCATGGAGACAGAGAGACACACTCCTGCATGTGTCCCGACTGGGGTGCATCCAGCAAGCCTCTCTATGGGGCATGCTCTGCCCATCTGAGGTGGCTGCTCTGTTGCTGAGCAACTGAGCTATTTTAGTGCCTGAGGTGAGGCCATAGAGCCATCCTCAGTGCCTGGGGCCAACTTGCTCTATCATTTGAGCCATGGCTACAGGAGGGGAAGAGAGAGAGAAAAGGGGAGGGGAAGGGGAGAGAAGCAGATGGTCACTTTTTGTGTGTGTCCTGACTGAGAATCAAACCTGGGACACTCACATGCTGGGCCAATGCTCTACTGTTGAGCCAACCAGCCAGGGCTCCCCCCTCCTCCTTTTCTTTCTCTCTCTCTCTTCCTCTCCTGCAGCCATGGCTTGATTGGTCAAGCAAGTTGGACCCGGCACTGAGGATGGCTCCATGGCCTGCCTCAGGCACTGAGATGGCTCGGTTGCTGAGCAATGAAGCAGCGGCCCCAAATGGGCAGAGCATCGCCCCCTAGTGGGCCTGCCGGATGGATCCCAGTCAGGGCACATGTGGGAGTCTGCCTCTCACTTCACTAAAATAAAATTAAATAAAAATAAAGGTATACTAACCACATGGGCTGGATTTTCAAGGGGCAGCTCAATTTCTCCAGAGCTTACCCTTCCTGGAAGAATAAGGTGGCTACAGGTTCCTTCCTTCTGCAAGAATGGTGATGTTAGAATCAGTAGAAGTGTGTGCATGCATGTGCACACTCAAATACAGTAGCTATAGTTTATCTTTCTGACAGTCCTGTGAATTGTGAAAATGTCTGACACAAAAACATGCCATCAATACCGTACTAGTGGAGAGGGAGAAAGTCATGAACACTTCAAAATGACAGCTAATTTAAAAATCACTTTGGACTAGGTTTTTGTGCTCATGTGGGAAGTGACACTATTTGAGGAATCACAATGCAAATGATTATCAGGGTTCCTCAGAAGGGGACCCCAGTCCCCTTCTATATCCTAACATTTGTTATCACCTCCCCCTCTGTCCCAGCCAAAGCAGTACCAAGGACAGTATGAAGGGCTGGGGGGGGGGTGCTGGCGGGGAGGGCTCAGGACTGGGAGAGGGCACATGTGGATAGCAATTAGCACATATGTGAGCAGACAAGACGCTGTTCTGCAAAGCATGTGATTGGGTGTAATACTGTAGGTGCTGTGTCTGATACCCAAGGCCAAATGTGTCACATACAGGCCTAAATATCATTTCTGGAACTGCAAGTTATTGGCTAGGTCCCTGAAAGCCCCTATCCAGCCTGTGTCAAGAAATTCCGAGTGTCCTTATGTTCCTCTGCCGAACGTGTCCAGGATGAAGATGCAGTCATATGATGGAAAAAAGACAAGCCTCCCCAGCAACCTATGTGTCACCTCAATCATCTGAAGGTTTTAAGAAGTGGGATATTCTAGTTCGCTAAACTTTCTCATTGATTTAGTAGGGATCAGAAATCGTTTTCTGTAGGGACTTTAAAACTGGAAATACTTCTGAAATGCTGTTTCTTGTCTCAGCAGGAGTGGTTGACCGACGGAGGAGCTGGTCCTGTCTTGGTGATCTGGGACCTGCACAGCCTGAGGCACGGTTCTCTAGGTCCATGATCTTCATTTATGCTGCCTCTGTTAACAGCAACACAGAGTAATGCCCTGGAAGGTAATTAATCTCTTTTTACTGTAATTTAGGTACATGGCCTTATGACTTTGACCTGATTAATCAAGTCTCCTCTGAGGGAAAGAGAACAATGACTTAGATGATGGTTGGTTGGCAGATGGAGTGTCCTCAGGAAACTGAAAATGCTTGAAATTAGTTTTTGAAGAACCACCAGGTGTGCCTGTGACTGGATACCAGGCTGGGAAGATAGTTAAGCCCAGAGGGGAAACAAAGGTGTCTACTCATGACATTGAGCATAAATGGTTCCCAAGGTCAATGATCAGAGAGACTGTTTCCCTAGCAACAAGAGTAGTATTGCTGGTACATAGCAGGTACTCAATACAAATATGTTGAATGGAGGCCTGTCTACTCGATCTATGTTATACATATTTACCCTGGTCACCATTCATTTGTCCATCATCCACCCATCTTTCTTTCCCTCTGTCCAGTATTTATGTGCTTACCTTGTGTGAAGTGCTAAACTGTGGGCTACAGGGGAATTAATGGTAAACAAGATATAGCCCCTTATAAAGAGTCAGTCAACCCTGTGTTTCAGAGGACCTTTAAAAGGTGGGGAATAAGTGGTGGGTGTTACAAAATGGCATGAACACAAGCTGCATTCTCACATACCCTTTAACCCACAGACTCTTCGCCTTTGGCAAATCCTGCGTACTGCTCCCACTGAAGACTTACAGTCCATGTGCTTCTGAAAGAAGATTTTCAACTTCCTTTCCAGATGTAGTGTAAGCATTGGTCACTGACTGAGCAGGACACTGGACTAGCTTAACAGGTAACTCCACCAGAAACAAAGTTCTGCTTGTTTCCTTGGTAATGAACCAAACTAAAGCTTCTTCCAACACTTCCCTTTCCTCCTCACCTCACTTCAAAGGATGTTCTAAGATGGCCAACGTGAAGGTCTTGGGCCACTTCCAGGCTGCAATTTCCTGGATGGTCAGAACTTCTAGCACGGTGCTCTAAGGCAAATTCTGGCCATTTGTTTGAATGTTCACATCAGGAGAAGCAAGGCATTCTCACCATCATCTCCACCATACATACACCTCCAATGTTCTCTTGCTGTATTTAAGGATAAGAAACACTTCTCCTCTCTGGCATCATTTTAAAGAGAAGAATATAAATAAAGGGTCCAACAAAGAGTCTTGGAAATTGCTCCTCCTCCAAGAGCAACATGACCACTTATCCTTAGTACAGTGGTTCTTAACCTGGGTTCTATCGAACCCTAGGGGTTTGATGAGTCGGTCTCAGGGGTTCAGAGAAGCCTCTGCTGCGGAGGCCAGAATAAAGTAATACCGTAATTTGTTGTGAGTTCATGCACTTTGTTGGTTTTGTTCTTTGAGCAAGGTGATGTTCATGCACGGCTCATTTTGCGCACCAGTAAAAAAACATATATCTATGTCTTGAATTTGGAAAAAAACCCCGTATTTTATTTATCACTAAAGAAGGGTTTGGTGAATGCGCATATGGAACTGGTGGGTTCGGTACCTCAAAAAAGGTTAAGAACCACTGTCCTAGTATATAAAGGTGGGTCTATATTCTAGAGGGTGGTCTGAAATTTGGAAGAACCATTCTTTACTATTACTAGGCTTGGCTTCTATGTTTGCTTTAACTCAACTTAGCTATATGTTTGTTGTTGTTTTTTTTTTTTAAGAATCCAAAAGTTTCTTCCTTTGTACAGTACTTTTCTCTAAGTGCAAAATTCTCATTTGGTGACATTTAGACTTGGGCCTTTGCATCACATGACCTGTGGTGTGCTTTTAGAGACTATTCCTTTCCGCACTAGGTCACAACAGGACAGTACACTCTCTACGCATAGCAGTCACATGATCCTCTCTCTTTATAGTGACAGCACCTGCAGTTCCAAAGTCATAGCACAGAGAGCACCACTTTGATCCTGACTCATCCTCATAGTGTTTGTGTGAGAAGAGGGAAGATATGATCACCTTGGCCATGAAACCAAGGCACAGAGAGATGATGTACCCAGTCACTCAGTGAGTCGGAAAACAAACTGAATAAAGGGTGAAGTAAGATCCCCTCTGTATCTTTCAGTGTTTTATATATAAAAAAACACCCACAAAAAGTCCCCAAAACAGATTGTGTCCTCATCTGAATGCACCTACTTTGGAAGTAAGTAGTTTTAGGTAGAATTTCCTGTTAAGGTTTCAAAAGCCCTCTAGCAAATCAGGAACCACAAGTAATAACCAGTATCACATTAACATTTTAGTTACATGCCCCTGACTCACAGATAATGCCAATTATTACAGCTCACTGACATCCTGGTTACTGACAAGAAGAAAACTGAGGGAAAATTTAGCCACTCAAGAAATAAATCTTGGCACAGCTTCTTTCCTGGTTTCATCACATCCTAAATATAACACCTAAGCACCATTCTTTCTACACAATACTCTTGGTACCTGTTGGCACACGATTGGGGGTAAGGGGTACTGACGAAGTGTGTGTGTGTGTGATACCAGACATTTTAGGGACAATTCTGCCCAGCAGAATATACATGAAATATGCCTAACATAGTAGTTCTCTACCCTGATTTTTATTTTTTGGTAATTCTTATTTCCTGATCCTGATTTAATGTAAAAAGTAATGTTTTACTTCCTACCTTCCCTGATGAAGGCAGAGTCAGTGGGTAGGTACTTCTGGGGGCTGATTTTGGCTTCATGGAAGGGAAGCATTCCAGGGGTTAAGTTGCCTGAAGACAACTGAACAGGACTTTTTGGACCAGGGAGTGGCCTGGTCTTACAAATATTTTCCCCCAGAGGCTAAATGGCCACATGTCCATGATGCACTGTTCCTTTTGATGCTAGGACTCCATAATCCCAGAAACAAACTAAGCCAACAGCAGCCCTCCTGCCTCCCAACTTCAGGTCAAGAAAGGCACAAAGAAGACCAAACAAATACTACTGTGGTGGTGCTTTGGATCCGGGAGACCTTGAGGTACCAGGAGAAGAGTACTGATGGCCCCATCTGGCCAATGCAGGTGAGGCACAGAGAGACCCATTCAATACTTTCAGTCATAGGAAAGAGGGAATGTAAAGGGGGAGAAGGGGAGGAGAAGATACACTGCCAACAACCGTGAGCACAACTCTCAACAGCAAAGAGGCAATTCTAGCTCTGCGGCCACCACAGTCAATTGCCCTCAGAGCCATCGTGATGATTCCTTCACAGAGGGAATACTAACTACAGTCCAAACTCCCTGGGGCACACCTTGGGACTGCTTCCAGGGCTGGAGATTTAGGCAGGATTGGCCTGGGCAGGCACATAAGGTAGCTCTGCTTCTTAAGGCATGGCTGCTCTCTGTGAGGAGTAAGCTCCACACAGGGAGGTGGGCATCAGACATTTCCTCCCCTAAAACTACCCTGCAAGAACGCTTCATCAAGTTTAACACTGCTATCTAACCGAGCCCGCCTCCCCCAGGGGCTGAGGGCTTCCACTAAAGTTAAATGGCATGACCAAATCAACTGATTTGTGTGTGTGTGTCACTTGGGAGAATAAAGAGGAAAAAAAAGAGAGACACATATTGATCACTATTTGCAGGTGATTGTCTAACTAGAAAACCTAGGGGAACCGATGAAAAAACTATCAGGGCTAAGACCAGAATTTGCTCAAGTGGCAGGTTAAAAGTCAAGCATACAAAAATCACTAGCTTTTCAGGTCACTTGGGTGTGGCCTAACACCTTCGAAGTGCTGTGCTTTTCTGAGAGGCCTCTGAGCTTTGTGAAACTTGTCATGTTTTAAAAAATGGAGGTGAGCCAGGAAGATGCCTCCTCAACTGCATTAAGGGCAGTGGTCTCAGACACCAATATGTGAAAGTCTGGGGTGACTACTGCAGAAAAGAGCAATCACCCCTGCACTCTCTCCTAGGGGGCCCTCCCCCCAGTCCGGACCCAGTGCCTGTCTCCCAGCTCTATTCCAACTCAAGAGACACACAGGGACGCTTAGCAAAAGCCGGTGCGGGAGCCACCACGGGTGGGTATGGTTAAAGATTGTGCTGTGTCATTTCCATACGAAGTCAGTTTTTAAAAACAAAGGCGGAAAACTGACAGGCCTGCCGCCTCGGTCCTCTTACTGCCCTACTGGTCAGAACCTTCGAGAGGTGCGCGTGCTGCGTGCGCCCCAACGGGGGACTCCCAATGTCTGGTCAAAGTGGCCAAAGGAGGCCCCACAGTGTGGCCCTCACAGGACGGCGGTCATTTGCGGTCCAGGCTGGCGTGTAACTGGGCCTCCCGCACCATGCGGTCGAAGGAGCGCGTATTGGTTTCCTCGCGCACCTTCTCGCGCACGTGGAAGGAAGCCCGGGCTGTGGAGCGAGCGCTCTCCAGCGCGCTCCGCCGATCCCTCGACAGCTGCTCGCTGCGCTCCAGCTTGCGCCCTATGGCTTGGAGCAGCTCCCGCCGGCGGCAGTCTTCGTCCCTCTCCACCTTCTCCTTTTTGGCGCGCTGGGCTCGTTCTTTTTCCAATCGGTTCTGGCCCACGCGCCGCGCCTTCTGTTGCACGGCCTCCTCGGCCACTTGCGTCGCGTGTTGCAGCCGCCGCTCCCCTGCCCGGGCCAGCGCCTCCAGGTGCGCCTGATGCTCGCGCTCTTTGCGCTCGGCCGCCTCCTTGGCCCGCCGGCCCTGCAGCTCCTCCCTCCGGGCCCGCTCCCGCAGCTCCCGGGTGCGCTGCTCCACCAAGTGCTCGTAGTTCTCCTGAGCGCGACCCAAGCTGGCCTCCAGGGAGCTCCGGAGGCCCTCGCGCTGCTTGTGCTCCTGGCGGGCCCGGCCTTGAAGCAGCGCCTGCTGGCGCACCTGTTCGGCCAGGCTCAGCTCCCGCTTCTCCCGCTGCAACTGGCCCTCCTGCCGTTGCTTGATACACGCCGCGCGCTGGGCGCGCTCCCTACGGACCTGCTCGGCGCGCTCGCGCCCTTCCTGCAGGCCTTCCTGCAGCTGCTTCAGGTTCTGCTCCTGCTGCAGCTTGCGCAGCCGGTCCTCCCGGGCCGTGCGTTCCGCCCGCTCCCGCCGCAGCAGGCTCTGGCGCTCGGTCAGTTCCCGTCGGCGTTCCTCGCTAAGCTCCCACTGCCGCTGCCGCCGCCGCGCTGCCTCGCGCTCCTCGCGGCCCCGGCGGCCGCGCCGCTCCTCCACCTGCGCGGCCCAGGCCCTACGGCCCCGCTCCAGGGCGCGATGCTTCTCGCGCTCCTCACGCTCCCGCCGCTGCTCGGCGTGCACGCGCTGCTGCTCCCATTGGCCGTGGGCCGCGGCGCGCTGCTCCAACAACAGGCGCTCCTCCTGATGCCGCGCCAGCATCAGCGCAGCGATTTTTCGGTCGCGCTCGGGAACCCCGCGCAGGCCCCGCTCAGCGCGCACTTGACGCACGATGCGCTCCACATGCTGCGCGGTTTGTGGTGAGTGGCTCAGATCGCCGAGGCTGAAGCTGCGGGCCGTGAGTGGCACTAGGGCGAGGGCAGACGGGCGGCCCACACGGTTGGGAACAGAGGACAACGACCCCGTGGGGCAGCTGTTCCTAGCGGAGGCCCGCGGCGGCCAGCGCAGCTCCCGCAGGCTCTCCCCGCTGTAGGATGATGACGACGCACCGGACTCCGAACTGAGGGCGCCCTCACGCCGGCGGGACAGTGAGTCTAGTGAATGGCTCTTTCTACCCGCCCGCGGGTTCGCGGGCGGAGGTTGGGGCCGGGCCGAGGACGGACTGGAGGATGCCTTGCGGGCCGCACGCGGCGCGGGCGACGCCGGGAGGCTGGCGCTGCTGCAGCTGCTGCTGCTGCCGCCGGCGCTGGGGGCAGAGGCCGCGTGGCCCAACGGCGTGAAGAGGCGCCGCTTCTCCTCCCGCACGATGCGCTCGCGCTCGGCCCGGCACTGCTGCAGCTTGGCGCGCCGCTCCTCCTCGTACGCCTCGTACAGGCCGGTGGCCACTCGCATGGAGCGGCCCGGGGCCTCGCGCACCAGGTCGGCCAGGGCCCGCGGCAGCAGCTCCACTGGTTTGACGGCGCAGCGGGCGCAGGCCTCGAGCGAGCGAGGGCTGGTCAGCACGTAGCGGCTGCCCTCGGCTTCTGGACAGTCGAAGTTGAAGAGATCGAGGTGCAGCAGCGGGGACTGCTCCCGCCGCCCGCCTTCTGTTGCACATGGGACTTCAGCCTTGCGGGGCACCGCCGCGGAGGCCGAAGCCGAAGAAGCCTCGGGCTGCTCGGCGCCCTGGGCATCAGGGGTGGGCACGGACGCGGCGGCTCCGTTTCCTCCTGAGCCTGCAGGCTCGGCTCCCGCCTTCTCCTCTTCAGGTACGGGGTCCACCATGGTTGAAACGTGTCCTTTTGTGGAGTCTCTGCGGATGACAAGGGAGGGACATCGTGGAATACGTATAAAGACAGTTCCCTCCTCCCCATTCAGTCCCACGCTGTTCCAACTTAATCCGCTTTGGGATTAGGCTCAGAGGCTCGATGGGACGTAAATTAAATCATAATTCAGGTTCTTTTAAAACCTAGGCAGCCAGGTTGGGGAGGGGGTCGGTACTGGTGCAGAGAGAGCAGCCTCAATCTCCTTGAGCCCCAGATTGCACGGCAGAGGCCGTGACCAAGCTCCCTAGGGTGTCTGGCCCGTTAGATGCACCTCCTTCCTGGGGCAAGTTAAGATGAAAAATTCGAGGTGGGGACCAGGGAGGCGCTGGAGGATTCCCCGGAGGATTAGCCTATTTGTTTGTAGCTTAGGCGGGCAACGGGGGATGCAGCTTTGCAGGAACAAAAAGGGAATAGGCCTTTTCATCCCCCACAGTGCATTGCTGCGAGGACCCCATTCGCCTAGGAAAGAAGTTATGGTTGATTTCTCCCTACCAAAGGAGACCAGGCATGGGGCCCAGGGGTGATGGGAGGGCTGATAGAAATGCCTCAAACCTAAAAGGCCTCTCCCGGAGGGGTGATCGATCTTTCTCCTGCTTCTTGGGTAGAGAGCTTGGGAGAAGCTGTGCCTGGCCCCCTCCTTTTTTTTTTGCCGGGGATGGAGAAGGCGCCGAGGTCCTCCCAGTTACACTCGACCTCCTCCAAGTCTGATATGCTAAAGGCAGCATCCACCCCAGTCTAGGCTCGAGCACCTGCCCCAGATGCCCTTCGAGTTCCCCCTCCAAACCGTATCCCAGGTGAATCCCTAGGGCTCGTCTAGTCCGGCTGCTCCAGGTCCCCAGGCCGATTCACTTACCGCAAGTCCCGGGCTCGGGCCCCGCGCGGAGGGCTTTTGTTAGCAGCTCGCCGCTCTCCCTTGCTCCTCTTCAGTCCCCGCGCCGGCGGGGTCGGGTTACTGCTGGCTGCAGCCGCGATAGAAGCCCCAGCTGCCACCGCAGCCACCTCCAGCGTCTCTCCATGGGGCCCGCACACACCCCACACGCTACCTACAAGCGGGAGGGGGAGTGCAACAAGGTTTCCTTAAAATAACGCGGCTCGGCTTCCTTTACTCTCACTGATTTTTAAAAAAGGAAGCGGTTCCATCGCTGCTGCACCCACTGCCGCCTCTCCAGCCAAGCAAGTACCGCAGGTCTTTCGATACCTCGGGCGCCTCCTGGTGGACAACTGAAGGGTATTCATTTGCTTAGAAATTTAATACGGTATATACATATACCAGTGGTTCTTAACCTTTTTTGAGGTACCGAACCCACCAGTTTCATATGCGCATTCACCGAACCCTTCTTTAGTGATAAATAAAATATGATTTTTCCCCCAAATTCAAGATATAGGTATATGTTTTTTTACTGGTGCACGAAATGAGCCGTGCATGAACATCACCTTGCTGAAAGAACAAAACCAACAAAGTGCATGAACTCACAACAAATTACGGTATTACTTTATTCTGGCCTCCGCGGCAGAGGCTTCTCTGAACCCCTGAGACCGACTCATCGAACCTCTAGGGTTCGATAGAACCCAGGTTAAGAACCACTGACATATACATATAAAATATAGATTTATATATTACATATTTCTTTCGATGTTTTAACTGGGTTAAAGTTAAGGAATAAATTTCTTTTGCTCAAGGGTATCCTTGAGAAACAAACTTGACAGTAAATAATGGGATGAAAATGTTTCCTGATCCAAACTATGATGTTATTTTTAAAGAAAAGCTAAAAACATTCAACCTGACCGATGGTGGCACAGTGGATAGAGCGTCGACCTAGGACAGTGAGGTCTCACGCTCAAAACCCAGAAGTCGTGGGCTTGAACACGGGCTCACCATCCTGAGTGCGAGGTCACTGGCTTGAGCCCAAGGTTGCTGGCTTGAGCAAGGGGTAATTACTTATCTAGGTGCCTTGATGGGCAGCGGAGCGGGGGGGAGGGCTCCAGTTAATTATTATTTCATTAATTAAATAACTAATTAGTGAACAACTAAAGTGCCCCAACTATGAATTGATGCTTCTCATCTCTCTCTCTCTCTGTCTTTCTCTCAAGAGAAAGAAAAAAAGTAAAACTAAAACATTCAGATAGGTTTGAGGCAGGCATACGATGTGTAGACTAGTGTTTGATGAAACATTTTAGGACTTCCTGATTCAAGATAACAAAACTAAAACCAGTTAGTGCCATTTAGTATTATTTGAGGAACCTCCTCTTCACCTCCCCTCCACGCCATTTTGAGTGATAGAGGCCATAGGAGACAGGTGGGAGGAGTACTTGAGGGAGGGAGTAGGAGGGTGGGTGAGATATAATGTGAGTGAGCATGGTGAACTAACAACCTTGACATTGTCAGGCAGTGAGGAGCAAGTGAAAGGCTTAAAGCAGAGAAATGACATGATTTGATTTATATTTTAGGAACACAGCTCTGGCAACAATGGGATGAAGGCTTTAAGAGGGCCACAAGAAGGCAGGAAGCCCACTTAGCTGGACACTGCAGTCACCTGAAGCAGAAATGATTGGGACCTGAAGGGGAACAACAGTAGGAGCAGCCTGGTGAGAGGTAGGGGCATAGATTCCTAAAACAGAGAGTAAAGCATTCTCAGAGATAGCGTGGTTTGGGTGAGAGGAGCATTGAGGGGTCAGGGATGACTTCCAGGAGCAATGAGGTGGTTGGGTGTACTACAAACTGAGAGTGTGGAGTCAAGTAGCAGGATTAAAGGTTGGTGTGGAGGACCAGGGAAGGATGGGCTCCTTTTGGACATCTGACTTGGAGGTGTGGCTGCTCAACAGGCAGCTGGGTAAGTTGTCTCAGAGGTCTGGACTGGAACTAATGTTTAGGGCATCGTCACCATGTTTGAGATTCCTAAAACCAACAGTGTGAGTGATATTACCCAGGGAGGGTAGGTGGAGCAATAGAGACGTGGGCATTGATGAGATTGCTAAGGGACACGGAGTCCAATAAGGACAGATAGGAAAGCAGGGGCTTGTAGAAACTAATAGCAGAGCACTTCAGAAAGAGGCTGTGTCCCAGTGTTAGGCTGCAGAGGTCAGAAGATTTTGCCTGGAAACAAATATCCACTGAAACTGGTACTGAGCGTCTTTGGTAACATCAGAAAAACAGCTGCGGTATTGTACTGGGGGCTGATGCCAAGGCACAGGAAGTTGAGGTGCAGTGGAAGATGAAAAAGTAAGAGTTACTGACTCTTGACATTTGGATGAGACTGTTAAAGACTGTGAAGGGCCTGACCAGGCGGTGATGCAGTGGATAGAGTGTCGGACTGGGATGTGGAAGACCCAGGTTCGAGACCCCGAGCTTGCCAGCTTGAGCGCGGGCCCATCTGGCTTGAGTAAAAGCTCACCAGCTTGGACCCAAGGTTGCTGGCTCCAGCAAGGGGTTGCTCGGTCTGCTGAAGGCCCGCGGTCAAGGCACATGTGAGAAAGCAATCAATGAACAACTAAGGTGTTGCAATGGCAATGAAAAACTAATGATTGATGCTTCTCACCTCTCTCCGTTCCTGTCTGTCTGTCCCTATCTATCCCTCTCTCTGACTCTCTCTCTGTCCCTGTAAAAAGAAAGAAAGAAAAAAGAAAGAAAGGACTGAAGGTTTTGAGGTTTTACACTACTTCCATGCGAGCAGGGTCATAGATGCTGGCAGAAGACAGGAGACACTTGGATCAGAAACAAAGAACTTTGTTACTTGAGGTACAGCTGACAGCATGAGATTAATGTTTTTGTTGGTTCACCTCGCTCCTCAAGTCCCATGGAGTAATGAAGAGGTGGGCTCAGATGCATACTGCACATGCAGTGCGTATGAGTCACAGCTGAATGACCTTAAGTTTAGTAAACCCTTATCTTTTAAAGGGGGCTACTAGCAAACCTGTTCAACCTTTTCCCCAGGGGGAGGCTTGGGAGTTAGACACTAATCATTTAAATGCCAGTGCATCCAGGCTGTGTGATTTGAGGCAGATTTCTTAGCCCCTCTGAGCCTCAACTTCCTCAAAAGAGGAATGCATCGTACAGACAGAGGTATACCCCTTGAGATAATTTATTAAGTACCCTGTTAGATCCTTGAATGTACAGTAATAACTTATTGTTAGTGTGGGCTGCTGTAACAAATTATCATGCACTGAGTGGCTTAAACAACAATTTATTTTTCACATTTCTGGAGACTGGGAAATCCAAGATCAAGGCAAGGGGCTGGCAGATGTGATGACTGGTGAGGGCTCACTTTCTGCTTGTATCTTCACATGGAGGAAATCAGAGAGAGAGAGCAAGTGCTCATTTATCTTGTCTAATAAGGACACTAATGCATTATGAGGGGTCCATCCTCATAATCTAATCACCTCCCAAAGGTCCAACCTCCAAATACCATTACATTGGGGGTTAAGGTTACAACATACGAATTTGGCAGGGGGACGTCACATTCAGTCTATAGCACTCACTTATTTTGGACAGAAAACCTTATACAGTATAGACATTATTACTTACATCCCTTCTAATCAGCCCCCACCACCCACCTCAGCTCTGTGTATGTGTGTTTATTCCCTTTAGTACAATTCTATTCACCAAATAGAGAGTATTCGCTCCGAAGTTCTAAATCAGGAGCTGGTAAACTGATCTGTGGGCCACATCCATTGGCTGTATTGTAAATCAAATCTTATTGGAATACAGCCATGCTTATTTGTTTACATATTGTCTACACTGCTTGCTTTTCATGAAGCAATGGCAAAATTGAATGGTTTTGGCAAAGATTGTATGACTTCTAACACTTAAAATATTTATTATAAGGCTTTTTACAGAAAAAGACTACCAATACCTGTTTTAATGATTGATAACAATTTGTGGCAGTTATCAGCTTATTGCCTTGCTCCTCCAAATTCAGTCTTCACTACGTACTCTGGGATACTGGACCGGATGCATTTTCACACAATGCTGAAGTTAGCCAGTAGAGGGAGATGGAGGGATGTTGCAGAAAAAAGGTGCTTCTCTTTCTGGTTCCTGTGTGCTCCTGCTGCATGATGAGTGGTACAAGTGTGTGGGGACATCCTATGGCCTCCTGCTCCAGCCAGGTGCCTAGAGCAATCTCTTGGGGACCTTGCAGCACAGGTTCAGGCCTGGTAAGCAGGTTCCCGACTGAGCCTTCCTGAGGCAGACCCCCATCAGCTCTAAGCCTTGTGCCTTGACTTCCTCTTACCACTTCATTCTGTGCTTGAAGGTTATTTCCTGCTTGCCTGGCAATTATGAAGCAGTTATGCCCGAGACAAAATTCTGTGCTGCCCCTAAGGACTACAATCATACCTTCTCCACTGAGGTCTGAACCTGGACCTTTTGGAAGGTACTCCTTTTCCCAGTTGTCTGTCTTCAATTTATCTCTCTCAGCCTTAGGGAAACCTTGAGAGTTCTCTTTATATATACTTTTGGTTTACAGTTTAAAGGCTCTTAATATTAAGCTCCTTGTGCTTAAATTACTGTGTGGTGTCTGTCTCCTGATTGCACCCAGAATAATACACAGCATAAACTGCAACCATTCCCAATTCTTTTTATTTATTAACAAGATTTTACTTATTGATTTTAGAGAGAGGGGAGAGAGAGATAGGCAGAGTATGTGAGCAGGAAGCATCAACTCATAGTTGCTTCTTGTATGTTCCTTGGCTGGGCAAGCCCAGGGTTTCAAACAGGCAACCTCAGCATTCTAGGTCAACGCTTTATGCACTGCGCCACCACAGGTCAGATACCCATTCCTAATTCTTGAGATTAAAGCCTTCAGGAGGAATTTGGGACACAAACCAGCAGGTAAAGGTAATTGTTTTAAAATAAATGATTTTATTTCAGACTTTATTGAAATTAAAAAGTACAAAAAAAAAGGAAGGAGAAAAATCACCCAAAGACCACCAACTTGGTGTAAGTGGCAAGGACCTATAAGCTGCAGGAGGACCAGTCCATGTCTGTTTCTGCTCACAACTGTGTAGGGCCTGGTACATAGTAGACCCCTCCTGCTGAGTGCATCATTGAGATGGAATGGAGTCTAAGAAGTGCTACTTTCCCACCATATGCACATGAAACTGGCCTTGTCAAATCCCCTGAGCCATTAAGCCACCCTGAGCAATCTTCATTTAGGCTTGTTTTGCAGGTGATGCTCATGTTTGAGAACTGTCCTGTGGGACACGGGACCCCAACCTGCACTAAACTGTGGAGGTGCATCAGGAAAGGAAATCCAGAGGGAATCTTATAATTAACCTAACAGGAGTTTCTCTCACTTCTATAAGGGCCACACCCTGTTGCACTCTGTATGATACTGGAGAAGTATCTTCATTCCTGAGCATGAACATGCATTGGGGGCGCTGTCCTAAGGGCATTTGAGACATTTATGGGTCTGCTTGAAAGAGTGGGCTGTTGCTCAGGTGCAAGACTTGTTTCTAGTTTCTCTGCCTCCCTTACTGGGTCCTCTGCCTAAATGCTTTAGGTTCCTCCTGTTTTCCAAAAGGCTACTCTGAAGTGATAGCTCCTGTTCCCCACAGGCCTCTTCTCCAACTATCTGCCAGTGCACGCACACGTGCACACACGCACACACACTCTTTTTTTTAAGTGCACAATTATAACTTCAAACATTGTACACTGTTGCCCTCCATCATATCTTAGACTGGTCACCAGTCACCCTGTTTACCTTTGGAGATTCAGGGAAAAGTCATATCCTATTACTGGAGATGGTGGCCCCTTTATTGCAAATTTTTGTGTGTGTATTTTGTTGTTTTTTTTTTTTTTACAGAGACAGAGTCAGATTGGGATAGAGAGGGACAGACAGACAGGGACAGAGAGAGGTGAGAAGCATCAATCATCAGTTTTTCATTTTTGACATCTTAGTTCATTGATTGCTTTCTCACATGTGCCTTGACTGCGGGCCTTCAGCAGACTGAGTAACCCCTTGCTTGAGCCAGCGACCTTGGGTCCACGCTGGTGAGCTTTTTTTTTGCTCAAACCAGAGGAGCCCCCGCTCAAGCTGGCAACCTCGGGGTCTCGAACCTGGGCCCCTCCGCATCCCAGTCTGACGCTCTATTCACTGCGCCACAGCCTGGTCAGGCGTGGTTTTCTGTTTCTTTTTTTGAGGATCAGGAATCTACTGTCAGGCTCCTTTTACCCTTCTAAACATGTCAGTCAGTCACACAAGAAAAGCAACAAAGATGCATTGAAGACATTGTTTAAAAGCGCCAAGGTTAGCTAGGAAGTCTGGGAATAGTGAGAAGGGTAAGGTCCTTGCCCCAAGTGCTAGTTGCAGTAACAGTACCCAGACATTTAAGAAGTTATCCAAATTATTATTATTATTTTAAAGATTTTATTTATTGACTTTCTAGAGAAAGAAAGGGAAGGTGAGGAGTGGGAAGCATCAACTTGTAGTAGCTGCTTCTTGTAAGTTCCATGACCAGGCAAGCCTGGGGTTTTGAACTAGTGACCTCAGCATTCCAGGTTGATGCTTTATCCACTGTGCCACCAAGGTCAGTTAAGAAGTTAACTAATAAAAGAGTTAAATCAGTTACGAGGTACACAGGATAAAAATAGTGATGACAAGGCAGAATGTGATTAATGCATTACTAATTAGTGCATTACTAATTAGTAATTACTAGTTAATGTTGGGTAGGTTCTTCAACCTCTGAGTCTGATTTCCTTTGTATTAGCCTGCTAGGGCTGCCATAACAAAATACCACAGACTAGGTGGTTTAAACAACTAAAATTTATTGTCTCAGAATTCTGGCGGCTGGAAGTCCAAGATTGTGGTGTCCACAGGTTTGGTTTCTTCTGTGGTCTCTCTCTTTGGCTTGTAGATGACTGCTATCTTGTTATGTCCTTGGTGTGTCATCCCTCTGTCTGTGTTTCCAATGTCATAATCTCCTCTTCTCATAAGGACATTAATCATATTGGATTAGGATCCACCCTGACAACCTCACATTAACTTAATTATCTCTATAAAGGCCCTGTCTCCGGTATCATTCTGAAGTACTCGGAGTTAGGACTGCCAGCATATGACTGTTGAGGGGCAACACTGCAGCTCATAACATTAACGGAATGAAAATAATGATTCCTGGCTATCTTTGATCAAATATTGATAGAGTGCCTACTGTGTGCCAGCCATGGAACCACTGGTGGAGCCCCATCAACATGGAGTCTGTGATGGGAGAAACAATTATGAATCAGTCATACAAATGCTGGGAAGGAGAGGGACTCCTGAGAGAGCATCTAATCAGGCAATAGATGGCCATCACCTGAACTAAGGCAGCAGCAGTGGTGACAGCAAAAAGAGAAAAATGTTAAAGATATTTAAGGGAGAGAGAATCAATAAAACTGGTGGGGATTAAGTGTGGGTCCAAAACTCTTAGGCCTCATGCTTAGGGGACTGGATGTGTTGGTACCGGTTGCGGGGGTTAGTGCCATTTGTTGAGATGGGGAATGGAGGAGGAAGAGGAACAAGTTTTGAGCAAAGATGAATATCTCCTCTTTGGACCAGTGTAATGGCCATGTCCATCAGTTATCTAACCCAATAGTTGAGAGCATGAGCTTCTGAGTCCACAAATCTGGGTTCAAATCCCACTTTATTCATATCCTGGTCATGTGATCCTGGGAGAGTTACTCAGTCTCTCTGAACTGCTATTTGTTTACTATAAAATGGATAAAGTAATATCTCCCTTATAATGTTGTTGCTGAAAATTAAATGAGATAAAATATGTTCAACACATAGCACAGTGTACCCATGTACATGGTGCATAGTAAGTACTCAGAAAATGTCTGGTCATTGTTATTATTAAATTTGAATGGCTCTGGCCAGTTGGCTCAGTGGATAGAGTGTTAGCCCGGTGTGTGAATGTCCAGGGTTTGATCCCCAGTCAGGGCACACATGGGAAGCGACCATTTGCTTCTCTTCCCCTCCATTTTCCCCTTCTCTCGCTCTTCCTCTCTTGTAGCCAGTGGCTCAATTGGTTTGAGCATCACCCAGGCACTGAGGTTAGCTCCGTTGGTCTGAGTGTTGACCTCGGACACCGAGGATAACTTGGTTGATTTGAGCATTGGCCCCAGACAGGGGTTGCTGGGTGGATCCTGGTCAGAGTGTGAGAGTCTATCTCTCCTCCTCTCACTTAAAAATATTTTTTTCTTTTTGAATGAAATGGTGAGCAGATCCAAGCTTTCTTTAGTTGATTTCCTATAGATCATGACTCTAACCTGGATTTTAGTACTTCTGCTTTATCTGGAAACATTGCCCTCTACTTATTTTATTTAGCTTTTTGTTCCTGGAGCTCAAAGGATTTCCTTGATGCTCAGTTCTTTGATAGAGCTGGGTAGAAGGCAAGATTATTTTGTTTACCTAAGGTAAATTTTTAGTGAGGAACGCAATCATATTCTCACTGCAGGTGGCGCCCTTCCTCTGCACATCTGCCTGTGATACTAATTCTCTGAAGTCAGAAACCAGGTCGGAAAGCACCAAACCAAATCCCTGAAACTCAGAGGAATGTCCATCGCACCTGAAGAACAATTTCACAAGGGAACTTGAAAATGCCGCATTTTGGCAGTAGGAACTGACTTGTACCTATAAGTCTCTAAGCAGGCCATGCTGTTTCATGCTTCTATCTCTCTCTCTGCATGTACTGTTTGCTGGCAATACTTGTTCCATTCGACTTTGCCTCACTAACTCCCTCTCGTCTAGCAAAACTCAGCTCAGATGTCACCTCCTCAATGAAGCCTTCCTGATTGGCCTTTTTTTTTTTTTACACAGGGACAGAGAGAGTCAGTCAGAGGGATAGATAGGGACAGACAGACAGGAACGGAGAGAGGTGAGAAGCATCAATTATAAGTTTTTCATTGCCATTACAACACCTTAGTTGTTCATTGATTCCTTTCTCACATATGCCTTGACCACGGGCCCTCAGCAGAGGGCCCCTTGCTAGAGCCAAGCTGGCGAGCCTTTGCTCAAGCCAGATGGGCCCCAAGCTCAAGCTGGCGAGCTCGGGGTCTCGAACCTGGGTCTTCCGCATCCCAGTCCGACGCTCTATCCACTGCGCTACCACCTGGTCAGGCCTGATTGGCCTTTTATTTGGGGTTGGTGCCTTTCCTCTGTGCTTTCACCACACCCTGAGCATTTCATTTGAATGGAGCTACAATAAATGTTTTTAAACATTTTATTATAGAAAACTTCAAGCATAATAAAAGAATCATCTAAGAATGTCAGTCTTATGGAACTATAATTTTTGTTTAATTTCCCCCACTAGATAGTGACCTCTGTGAAGAGTAGATCTATATTTTATTACAGCCCCTGTGCCTGACAATAGATACTCAATAAAGGTGTGAGGAATAAGTGGAAGTACACTTGGTCCCCTTTCTCTACTCATATTCTTTCCCCTCGCCCTTCCCTTTTTTGGGAAGCTCTCCCCATCTATACCTCCGATCTTTGAGACGCAGCCATGGACACTCCAAGCAGCACTCAGGACTGAGTGTGGTTCACCATGACACGCCCCTTCACCAAGGTTTGGTGTGAGCTTTGGAACCACACACACACGTCCATATTTCAGCTGTCATGTTGTTTTAATGACCACGACAAATTATTATTATTATTTAGATTGTATTTATTCATTTTTATTGAAGAGAGAGAGGTGGGGGGAAGAGATAGAACAGGGGGAGGAAAAGGAAGCAGCAACTCCCATATGTGCCTTAACCAGGCGAGCCTGGGGTTTCGAACCGGCAACCTCAGCATTCCAGGTCGACGTTTTATCCACTGCGCCACCACAGACAACAAATTTTTTTAACATCTACGAGCCTCTGTTGCATTATCTATAAAAATAAAAATTGTTTGCTTCACAGAGCTATTGTGAGAATTAAATAAGATACCCAATTGCTTGGCACATAGCAGGTGTAATAGATGCTAGTTTCCTTTCTTGTGGGTTTTATGTTAATTCCAGGAAAATGACTTCATCCCTGTAGAAGAATGGCTGTTATTCATTATGCAGTTGGAACAATGACAACATGAATCTTTGGGAAACACTGGCCTTCCCTGCCGGGCACAGGAAATGGAACAGCAGTCTCCCTGCACACCCATGCCCTCTGATTCTGAAAATAGGCCAGACTGGCCAAGGTAAAATGAAAAGGGTAGGAGGGCCCCTGTACTGTGTCCTCCAGTTCTCCAGTTCTGTTTATCCATTCATCCATTCACTTATTCATTCATTCAACACTCTATATTCTTTATTATTTTTTTTAGCAAGAGTGAAAGCGACAGACAGACAGAAAGGGAGAGAGATGAGAAGCATCAATTCTTTGTTGCAACTTCTTAGTTGCTCATTGATTGCTTTCTCATATGTGCCTTGATGGGGTGGGGGGTGCTCCAGCTGAGCCAGTGACCCTTTGTTCAAGCCAGCAAACTTGGAGTCAAGCATGTGACCTTGGGCTTCAAGCCAGCAATTTTTCGGCACAAGCCAGATGAGACCATGCTAAAAAGCCAGCGACCTCAGGGTTCCAGGTTGATGCTGTATACATTGCACCACTGCCTGGTCAGGCAACAGTCCATATTTTTGAGTGCCTTCTGTGTATAGGCACAGGGTTAGGTGCTGGGGCTTGGTGGTGGACAGACTTAACCGTGGCCCTCACAGAACCTCTCGTGATTGTGGATGGGGTGAGGGGAGAAACAGGTGCACACTGCAACAAGGGGTAGGGTTACAGATGAAAAGTGTGGGCGATGAGAGGGAATAACGGGGTGCTACCCTAGTTTGGGGGATGGAAGGGGTTCCCTGAGGAAGTGACCTTGAAGCCAAGATATAAAGGACAAATGGGAATTAGCAGACCAAGAGCATGGAGAAAAGAGAACTCTTCCATCCTACCCTGGCTCATCTTTCCCTATAAACTTGTGGGGCGCTCCATGTGGGTACCCCACCCAGAGCTCCTTGTCACAAAGCTCTCCCTGTGCCTCACCTGCCAAACGTTGTAGCAGCCCCACGGCCCTCCTTCTCACCAAGGACAGATGTTACCCCAAGATGGCAGCTGAGAAATGTGTCCCTTTCAAGGAGACTGCCTTCTCCTCAAGGATGCATACAGAGGAACTGTCTTCAAAAAAACAGATTCTGCCTAACCAGGCAGTGGCACAGTGGATAGAGTGTTGACCTGGGATGCTGAGGACCCAGGTTTGAAACCCCAAGCTCAACAGCTTGAGCACAGGGTTGTTGGCTTGAGCATGGGATCATAGAGATGACCTCATGATCGCTGGCTTGAGCCCAAAGGTCACTGACTTGAAGCCCAAGGTTGCTGGCTGGAGCAAGGGGTCACTAGCTTGGCTGGAGCCCCCTGGTCAAGGCACGTAGGAGAAGCAATCATGAACAACTAATACTACCAGTTGATGCTTCCCATCTCTCTCCCTTCCTGTCTGTCCCTCCCTTCCTCTCTCTCTCTTTCAAAACAAAACAAACAACCCCCCCCCCCCCTTACAAAAAACAGATTCCAAACACTGAGACTTTCAGGCACTTTTCTTGGCCGTGTTTTGGGGAATCACAAGTGGCTGCTGACTGTATCTTGAGCACAACGTTCTGCAATCTTTCTTCTCTCCCTAATCACTGGACCTATTGGCTTTTCCACACCAGAGCAACCCAGTGGCAACACCCAGAGCCTGTTCTTCCTGCTTTGGCAAAGGCCAGGGTCTGGGGCAGCCCAGGGGACAGAGAGGGCACGCAGGTGTTCCGTTGCTGGGCAACTTTGTCCAGTCCAGAGCAAAAAGTGCACTTGACGTCAGCTGTGGGTGAGGTCAGCCAACAGATGGTCTGTGAGCCTCAAGAGGAAAAGAAGTCTAGCCAAGAACATAGCTAGGCTTTCACTTCCTTCTCTTGACTAGGCTGGCAGATTAGGGCAATGCTGGCAATCAAACGCAAGATGTTGGATACACTTCATGGGTGCAATGGGGAAGTGTGTTCCTGGTCAGACTTTAGCCAAATAGTGTCATTTCTAGTGGCAGTTCTGTAATGAATGCTGTGCTGACAGGGTGATCAAAGATGACAGATAATAAAAACAATTGTAGCTAGCATTTATATGCCAGGCATGTTTCACTTGACCACATACTTCTTACTTTTTATTTAATGCTCATGGTGACCCCAAGAAGTGGGAATAATTCCTCATCTGTCCCCAGTTGACAGATGAGGAAACAGACTTAGAGGGGTTAGAATGCTCAAGGTCATACAGCTAGTAAGTGGTAAGATGGGTTTGGAAATCCACTGACAAACTCCATCCATCCATTCATTCATTTAACAGATAGTTTATTGAACTCCTTTCATGTTCCAGGCAATGTTTGAATTAAGGCAGATAAGATCCTACTCCCATGCCTGACCTGTTGTGGCACAGTGGATAAAGCATCAACCTGGAACACTGGGGTCACAGGTTCGAAACTCTGGCCTTGCCTGGTCAAGGTATATATGGGAGTTTATGCTTCCTGCTCCTCCTCCCTTCTCTCTCTCTCTCTCTTCATTCTCTAAAATGAATAAATAAAATCTTAAGAAAAAAATCCTACTCCCCTGGAATTTACATCTAGTGGAGAAGAAAAATAACTAAAAAGATCCTTTCACAGGAGTGCTGTATAAAAATAAAGTGATAATAACAGGCATTTTTTTTTTTTGAGAGGGAAGATGATAAGAGAGAAAGTGGGGGCAGGGCAGGAATCATCAACTGGTTAGTATGTACCTTGACCGGGTAAGCCGGTATTTCAAACCAGCAACCTCAGCATTCCAGGTTGACACTTGATCCACTGGGCCACCACAGGTCGGGCTAACATAGGGCTATTTTCAATTGAATGGTCAGGGAAGGTAGTTCTGAAGAAGTGACATCTGTGTAAAAATGAGCCTTGCTGGGGGACCTTAGGGAAGGCCCTTGGGCAGAAGTGGGTTTGGCAGCTTTGAGAAACAGAGTGTTGGACTTGAATGGGTTTTAAGTGAGCCATAAACGTAGTCTTGAACTTGGGCTCAGAACAACAAACTTTCTAAACACAGGACAGGATGGATTTGCTTAATTGGGCTTGGGTAAGAGAAGCTGGAGTTTTGGTTGATCTGGTAGTTGATGTAATCTTGAGTTACTCTGATAAAAGGAGGGTCTGGGCTGGAGTAGGAGATGACTCTGTCCACTCTTAGCAGATCAGACCCCACCTGGAGATTTCTGTGTGCTCTGAACACTCTAAGACATCAATAAACAAATTAGATTGTCTCCTATAAGATTACCACACCTGGGCGGTGAGCAGGACAGGTCAGAAAAATAATTTTCCCAGGTAGAGAAGATTTAGGGAAGTATGCAAGCTGTGTCCAGAAAAATCTAGGATCTAAGGAAAGGAGTTTTAAGAAAACAGATTTCTTGCCTGACCAGTGGTATCACAGTGGATAGAGCATCAACCTGGAATACTGAGGTTCCAGGTTCAAAATCCTGAGGTCTCTGGCTTGAGTGTAGGCTCACCAGTTTAAGTTCAAGGTTGCTAGCTTGAGCACGGGGTCATCATTGTGATCCCATGGTTGCTGGCTTTAATCCAAAGGTTGCTGGTTTGAGTAAAGGGTCACTGGTTTGACTGCCCCCTAGTCAAGGCACATATGAGAAGCAATCAATGAACAACTAAGGAGCTGCAATGAAGAATGGATGTTTTTCATCTCTCTCCTTCCTGTGTCTGTCCCTATCTGTCCCCTCTCTCTGACTCGCTCTCTGTCTCTGTTAAAAAAAAAAAAAAGAAATTAAGTTTATCCAGCCTGGCTGTGGTAGCGTAGTGCATAGTCAACCTGGAACACTGAGGTCACCAATTCAAAGCCCTGGCCTTGCCAGGTCAAGACACACATGATGAGCAACCAATGAACAGCTAGAGTGAAGCAACTACTTCTCGTTCCCCCCTGCTTCCTCTCTTTGTAAAATCAATAAATAAAGTGATTTAAAAATGTATTAAGTTTATCTGCCTGACCTGTGGTGGTGCAGTGGATAAAGCGTCAACCTGAGGTTGCCAGTTTGAAACCCGTGGCTTGCCTGGTTAAGACACATACAAGAAGCAACTACTGTGATTTGATGCTTCCCACTCCTCTCTGCCCCCATCTAAAATCAATAAATAAAATATTTTTTTCTTTTTAATAAATAAAATCTTTTTTTAAAAATTAAGTTTATCCATGTGCATTTAAAATGAATTTATAAAACTTTGCCTTCAGTATCTCCCTGCAGCAGACTCTCTGTGAGCAGGAAATCCTGTGTTGTTTCAATGTGGCTCCAGGCATCGCAATAGCAAGTTGGACTCCCACAGCCTCTTTCCCTTTGCGCTTGCTTTGGAGTCAGAAAACCCATATTCCCATTTTGATTCTACCACATATAGCTATTGACCTTCAGTGAGTTACTTAACTTCTCCAAGGAAGAACAGCCTTGCTTTTTCCTTAAGTAAAAGAAGATACAGGGTCACAATTCCTCATTTATAACTGTGAAATCCCAGAAGTTCTAAAAACTGAGTTTTCCCCTAAGTTTGGCATAAAAACTGGGTAACTGACAAAATCTGACCTGAACTAATGAGAAGTCATTTAAAGTTTTATTTTTTTCTTGTTTCCTCTTTATTTCTTTTCTTTCTTTTGTTTTTTTGAGAGAGAGAGGAAGGGAGAGAGAGGGGTAGAGAAGCATCAACTTGTAGTTGCTTTCACTGTAGCTGTGCATTGATTGCTTCTCGTATGTGCCTTGACCAGGGCTGAGCCAATGTCCCCTTGCTCAAGCCAGTGACCTTGGGCTTTTCTTGCCAGCGACCTTGGGGCTCAAGTTGGCGAGCTTTTGGGATTGTGTTGATAATTTTCCCACTCAAGGCAGCAACCTCGGGGTTTTGAACCTCAACCTCAGAGTTCTGGGTCAACACTTTATCCACTGCACTACCACTGGTCAGGCCATTTTTAGTTTTATTTATCACACTTAATGAGATAGTTCAAACATTTCACTACAGAAAAGTAAATGTATTCGCTACATAGTGCTGTAGCAGACCCCAGTGTGGGTGTTATTTAATGTACAGTGTAAGCTCCATATCACCTTTACAAAATACAAGGCATTCTGACTTCCAAAACACATCTAGCCCAAAGTGACAAAATAAAAAAAGGTATAAAAAATAATAGGACAAAGATTGCTAATTGCTTACCCAGTATCTGTTCTTACCATCTTGCTAAATATAGAACCCTGATTGATTTTATTGGAACTAGAAGTGTCCCCAGCTAAAATATTCCACTTCCTAGCAAATAAGAGTGGCCAATAAGATGTATTTGGAAGTGGTTGGGTGGGGCTTCCCAGAAAACACCCCATTTTCTTCTTACTGTCTGCATGTGGATGTGATGGCTGGAGCTATGGCAGCTATCTTGAGTTTGTTTAAGCCACAGTACTTACATCTCTGTTAAAGGTAATACTAACTCAACCAATGGCCTAGTAAATTGCCTGAAGACTTGTGTCATAAAAGTCCATAAGAACACACAAAAAATGTTGTACTCATGGAGATGTTCTGATGATGTTAAGGACTGTCTAACAGAAAGGAGTGAGCTGGCAATCCCTCAGCTTCCATTAGAGCTTGAGTCCTTGCCATGGGAAAGAAGCACTCAGGAGTCTTATTTGTACTCAGTGTTCTAACCAATAATGCCAGTTTCGGGAGAGAGGAATAAGGCCTATAGGATGTGAGTATAAGAACCCAAGAGGGTCCTTGGCTCCTTGGAGAGTGTACAGAAAATGGCCAGTCAGTGGTAATGGACTTTCACCTAGTCCTATCCTGAACCCTACAGGCCCTGAGAGAGCCAGTCCTATAAAGCTGGGGATAGGACGGTGTGCAGGTGGGGGGTTGCTGAGAGCCTTGGCTCAGAGGGGCCCTGGGGGTAGACTAGACATCTAGAGGGCTAGAGCCCAAGGCAGGCTATAGGACAGCACGTGGTGGGGGAAACCTGAGAGATCTTAGGATGGTTTCCCAAAGTGAACACTTAGTGCTTCTAGAAAGGGTACAGAAGACTCATTGGGAAAGAGCAGGAGGGCTTTTGGGGGCTGGAACTGGGTAGAAGGGTCTGGAGGACTTGCTGAAGGGCTCTAAGGCCAGAGAGACCATGGAGATGAGTTAAATTGTTTGTTGCAAATCATTGGATTGTTTAATATGTTAGGTTTTCTCTGCAAAACTGCTGTGACCTCCATCAAATTACTAGTTTTTGAGCATCTTCTGTTATCACTTGTCACAAAAACCTTGTCTTCTCCCGAGGCATATTATATGGCAATACTTTTGTATAACCTGTAAAGCTGGGGAACCCAGAGAGCAGTACTGTGAAAGAATGTTTGTTAATATAATCACAAAATATTCAAATGTCCCAGGTGAAAAAGTGCATTTATAGACACCCATCTTAACTCCAAATTCCACAGTGTATCACTAGAACAACTATTTGTTCTTGAGGGTTGGTATCAAAATTGAATCTTAAATGTGTAAGTCACAATCTCAGTTCTTTGGGGTTGTGCACAGCCTTCAAGGGCTGGGTGGACGGCCCAGAGCCTGAGCAAGTGTGTGCAGGCCTTCCTTTCTTCTCATCTTTGTGCCTCCTGCCTCCATCCCCAGCCCTTCCCAGCTCTGTGGAGATCAAAGCCGCTCCCTAGATCATACAAAGCCATTGCTGGAAAAGCCACATAAATGCAGCAGCTCTTTGCTGACTGGGGCCGGGAGTGGTGCCAGGCCAGCGATTTCGGGAGGGAAACCTTCCAAATGCTAGATTAAGCCTCTGGAGCAGATGTTGGCTGTGAGTCGCCAGCATTCAGAGAGCTGTGCAGGCAGCAGGCATGGACTCAGATGTGGGTAGCTCACAAAACTGATGAACAAAGACCTGTAGACACTACGCTGATGTAAAGGCCAAGAAAGGGTCAGCTGTCAGGAGTCCCTGGGGAAGCCCGCTCAGTGCCCAAGAGACTGGAATCACAATGAATTATTTCAGTTGGAAGGAAAGGGGACATAACAAGTCCCTGACACCTTGCTCACACAGTTCCCAATAGATGTTCTTCCCTCACCCAGCTTTACACTCAGCCTTTCCATTAAAAAAAAATTTTAAATGGGAACGTAATTCCTGAAATTTGCAAAGGACTCAGGCTTTGAGAAACGGTAGAAATAATGTAGGCACCATAGCCATATACTACATTTAGAGGGGAGAGAGTGAGAAAGAGAAAGGGGGGAGCAGGAAGCCTTAACTCCCATATGTGCCTTGACCAGGCAAGCCTGGGGGGTTTTGAACCAGTGACCCCATCATTCCAGGTCCACACTTTATCCTCTGTGACACCACAGGTCAGGTCGTATACTACATTTTTACATACAAGTCCCAGTGGATTTGTAATCTTACTGCCTTTGGGAGGAGGTGATTTGAGGGACCAGACAGGTATGCCAGTTAGAAGACATCTCCCTTCACGGGCTTGTTAGTTACAATGCCTGATATTCCACCACTGCCCATTAGAAGAAGCTCTGCGTAGCAGAGTCAGGGCAAAGAAGAAGAGAGCAAAAACGGGGGGAGCCTGACCTGTGGTGGCACAGTGGATAAAGCGTCGACCTGGGAACACTGAGGTCACCAGTTCAGAACCCTGCACTGGTCTAGTCAGGGCACATATGGGAGTTGATGCTTCCAGCTCCTCCTCTCTCTCTCTCTCTCTCTCTCTCTTACTCTGTGTCTCCTCTCTAAAATGAATTTAAAAAAAGGGGGGGGGCAGACCAGAAAGTCTGAAAAGACCTGGTGAAAGATGCACTTTGCCGAGTGTGGATGAACATTGCATCTGGTAACAGACTGACCTGGGTTTGAATCCTGGCTCTGACATTTACTGGCTGGGTGACATTGAGCTAATTACTTGACTTTTCTGAGCCCCCATTCCCCATTGTGAAAGTGGGCTAATAATTCCTGACTCACAGGGCTGTTGTGAATGTGAACATGCTCTTTTACTGAGACCTTGTGTACACATGTAATTTATTAGGAGCCGTGGCCCCCAGTAGTCCCTGCCAGTGCTTGTCTGGGGCCAGGATGTTCCATCACCAAGCACATTTCTCTCTGCTGTCATTGCTCATCTCAGCCCAAGCCTCCGGCTTGTTCATGGGCAGTTACTTCAGAAGGCATGGTGATACTCCCTGCAAGCTGTTGAGAGGCTGGAGGCTTGGATTTCACTGAAGCCTTCAGAATGTATTTGCATTTTGAAGCCAGTTCCCCTTTGTCATGTTTTTCTATTGATTCTTGGCTTTTGGGGGAAGGTTTACATCTTTCCAGCTCCCCTGAAATTAATCTTTCTCTGGAAGTATTTCTTACCACCAAGGAAGATCTGGGCCTGCCCCCAGACAAATCTGCAGAGGGGGCAGGACAGAAAAGGAAGAGGAGAGAAAAAGCTGGAGTCAAGTCAGGAACAGGAACTGGTGTGAGAGCAGCACTAAGAGAAAGTGCAGGGGATCAGAGGTGACCCTCCAGGTGACTGAAACTGGAGGGTCATTCCCTAAGTAACTGTGGGAAGCAGCAGTCCCCATGGAACTGCTTTCTCGCAGGGACTCCTGTCCCCCTCAGCACGCAGAGCAGGCTGCCCCCAGGGAGCTGTGCAGGGGATGCCTCTGTGTTGATTCTAAAACCAATGCCACGTTTACCCAAGGAGTCTTCTGGCTCCTGTTTCCATATGCCTTCCAGCTGCCTCAGGGAGGCCCATAGCTTCTTTATTAAGGCCATTTCATGCACTGCCTATCACTGCCTGGTGCAGGACAGGCTTCCTGGGTGTGCCACCTGTGGTTTAATGCTCTTGTTCTGTCATCATCTTGAAATTCTTAATAATTTAAATTTTGAAAGAGATCAGTGTTTTGTAAGTGAAATCCTATGGGTCATTGGAGCATGATGAGATAAGACATGTGGTGACAGCACATGGCAGGGCAGACAGCAGGAACACGGAGCAATGGATCTGGTGACCCTGCATGTAGATGCATGCCTGGAACAGTCTGGGGCTCCACTGGATCTCAACCTGGGCCCAGATTGGTGGCAGTGACAGTGGTGGTTGCAGCAGCTGCAGCAGCAGCACCACAGGAAAGTGGCGGGGCTCTACAGGAAGGCAACATTAGGACCCCAGCTGGGAGGACTACTTGGGCACCTGGAGCCCATCCTTGCAATGTCTGTACAAATAACCCTTGGCTCAGCCCCTGGGCAGGACGTGCTGGCCTTTAGGCAGTAAACTTTGTTGTAAAATTATTATAAAATTTAAAAAGCATGTAAATAGACACTATAAGAGAGTATATTAGGGAATTACTAGAAATCTTTTATTTTTATTTTTTGTTACAGAGACAGAGAGAGGGATAGACAGGACGGGAGAGAGATGAGAAGCATCAATTCTTCTTTGTGGCTCCTTAGTTGTTCATTGATTGCTTTCTCATATGTGCCTTGACTGGGGGGCTACAGCAGACTGGGTGGCCCCTTGCTCAAGCCAGTGACCTTGGTTCAAGTCAGCAACCATGGGGTCATGTCTGTGAGCCCACGCTCAAGCCAGCGACCTCAGGGTTTCAAACCTGGGTCCTCTGTGTCCCAGTCCAACACTCTATCCACTGCACCACCGCCTGGTCAGGTGGGAATTACTAGAATCTTCAAGGTGTTCAGAGTCTTCGGTTTTAAAAACTGCAGTAAAATTGCAAAGCAAATATTCACAGGCTTAGAAATGGAAATTAGATTTAAAAGTTGTTGTATTCGATGGAAAAGAACGCTATATTCATATGAAGTATTGGATAAACCAATTAATAAGCAAAACGATCAAAATGAATTTTTTTCTTGTAATTGAAGACAGTGAAAGAATGCATAAATAGGTAGTTTAAATTATAAGCAAAAGGTGCAACCACTTTCAGTTTCTTATATGACTTCCACAAGGGGATGCCAGGGGAAACATTAAAAGGCTGTTGTGTAAACTTACATTTAAAATCAGGTGCAGACTGAAACTGATATGTATGTAGAATTAAGTCTGCTTACAAAGGATGTTCCATGAGAATCATCAGCTCTAATCCCACTAAAATTTATGTTTTGAAATAATTGATCAGAAATGTAATCCAATGTTGGTTGTTACAGCCCATCAAATACTCATAACAGCTTCAGTAAGTTATATCAGCAGAAAACTCTTTGCAATCTTGCATTGGCTAAAGAGCAGCTGACATCATTCTAATTTATACTGATTAAAAATAAAGTTGCTAAAATTATAATATTTTAAATTAAAATATTTGATGCCCTAATAAGTGAATTTTCAGAAAAGCTAGCCAGAAAATTCTTATAATCAATCAAGATCTAACATTAATGAAGTATTATTATATATTAAATTGATAAAATATAACACCAAAAAGACTTTTTTTATAATTTGTGAGTTTTTGTTGTTACTCATGTGTCACTATTACTCTATAACCTTTTATAAGGAACAGAATATTTCTAAAGGCAAAAGCTTTATATTCTAGAGTCTTGAGCTGCACTTTTTCCTACTCTTTGAATGAGGGATTTTTCTTTTGCACTGGGCTCCACAATATATGTGCTCTGCCCTGCCTCAGTTCCTTGAAGGCTCTCTATACTCTAGCAAAGCCCACAAACATATAAACTCATGTTTTGAGTTCCTCTAGATTCCAGAGCAGTGGTTCTCAACTGAGGGCAATTTTGGCCCTCCCCCAGGCGACATGTGGCAATAGCTGGAGACAGTCTTTGTTGTCACAACTAAGGGGTTCCTACTGGCATCTAGTGAGTAGAGGCCAAGGATATTGCTAAGCATTCTACAATATATAAAACAGCCCCCACAACAAGGAATTATCTGGTCTGAAATATCAATAGTGCTGTAGTTGAGAAACCCTGATTTAGGGTCTCCAATTGTGGTTTCAGGCTAGCAGAGCAGCATCTCAGGTGGGCTGTTTGAAATGCAAACTCTCAGTATCCAGCCCGATCCTCTGAATCAGAATCTGCATTTTAACAAGATCCCCACGTGATTGGTATGCACATAAAAGTTTGAGAAGCACTGAGCTAGGGGGTGTGGATCTCTAATGGTATATTTCAGACATGTGAGAGGGAGCCCTTCTCTGCCTGTTCAGTGAACCGGCTTGTTCAGTGAACCTACAGCCCAAGAACCGTGCTGTTCCTGCCACTTCCCTCATGCTTCTTGCTCATCTCCCAAGCTCCCCCCCCCCCGCCCCCACACCCAGGCATGTCACAGGCAGGCCCAGGCGCAAGCACACTGTGAGTAGTGTCTGACAGCACTTCAATCCTCGAACTCTGGTTTTGAACTTGTACCTCTGTCAAGCAAGTATGCAGAGAAAAGACAGCAGGCTAATCTCAGACCTGGGAATGTCAAAGCTCTGGCCCAGATCCCAGATGGTCCCAGGCTCCCTCTGTTGTCCTGAACCTAAGGACTTTGCACTGTGCCTCCACAGCTTAGGGACTGGTCCTCTAGCATGCCACTGTTCAGAGTACAGCCTTCAGCATGCTGCTTCCTTCACAATGACCTTTCCCACTTTAGCTGTCTCTGGCTGAGCCTTCAGGACTCACTTGTCTGCCCCTCCTGGAAGCTTTCAGTTTTCCTCAAGGCCCCCATAACTAACAGCAGACAGATCAAGTTCTCAGGTCTTCATGGGAGGAAAAGTAAATGAAGGTCTGGCGGGGGCTCGGGCAAATGTAGGGTTCCCAACCCCATACACAAATGCAGTCCCAATGTTTCTGTTTGGATTTTTAAAGAAAAGCAGTAAGTCTGGGTTTTTAATGTGAAATCTGATTTTCAAATCCTGGCAACTAAATAAAAAATTAAAACAAACCAATCACAGGCAGACCAAACCGCTCTGCAGGAGGCTAGGGCCTCAGATAAGGCAATTTGCTGCTGCTGAGCTGGGTCAACACTTACAATGTTGTGTTGTCACTCTGTGGAAATCTTTGCCTCCCCACTCAGCAATGTGGCAGCTTGAGGGTGGAGCCTAGAATAAAGTAGTCCTCAGCACATACCTGTGAATGAATAAATGAATGAGTTTATTAATATTATTATTATTTTTTATTGAGTGAGAGGCAGGGAGGCAGAAAGATAGACTCCCACATGCACTCTGACCGAGATCCACCCAGAAAGCCCCCTACCAGCTGATGCTCTGCCCATCTGGGGCCACTGATCTGTTGCTCTGCAACCGAACTATTTTTAGCTCCTGAGGAGGAGGCCATGGAGCCATCCTCAGTGCCAGGGGCCAACTTGCTCAAACCAATTGAGCCATGGCTGCAGAAAAGGAGAGAAAGAGAAAGAGAGAGAAGGGAAGAGTGTGTGTGGGGGTGTAGAGAAGCAGATGGTCACTTCTCCTGAGTGCCCTGACCAGAAATCGAACCCAGGACTTCTACATGCCCAGTTGACACTCTACCACTGAGCCAAGGCCAGGGCCTGAATGAGTTTTTTTTTTCATTTTTATTTTAAAAGATTTTTATTTATTGATTTTAGAGAGAGGAGACAGAGAAGGCAGGGTATGAGTGGGAAGCATCAACTCATAGTAGCTGCTTCTCTTAGGTACCTTAACTGGGCTAGCCCAGGGTTTCAACCCAACAACCTCCGCATTCCAGGTCAACGCTTTATCCATTGCGCCATCACAGGTCAGGCCTGAATGAGTTTTTGATGCTACTAATTGTAAACTCTGGGCTATCCAGTGGATTTAAAGCCATGGTTTATAATGGGCACTGTCATCCTGTTGGGGTTGTTTGGACACCTATAGGGGTGTTTTTGGCTGTTGATTGAAGGCACCATTTAGTGGATGGCGGGGGGGTCAGGGTGATAAAAATAAGACCAAGCAACTATTTTGTGCTCATTGTATGCCAGGCTCTGTTCCAAACACTTAATTGAAGTGAACTCATTTAATCTTTACAACAGTCTCACAGTGTAGATACTGCCTTATCCCCATTTCAGAGAAAGTGTTGTTGTGGGGTGGGGCAGGGGTACTAGCTGGTCTGCAAGGGACAGGACAGCCCCGCACAGCAAGGAACCATCTTATGTTCCACAGACTCTTATATGCCCCTTTGGATGTTTGTGTAGAGAAAAACTTTCTAATGATCAGAAATACCACTATCATGTAAATTATAGGAAGAGTGTGCTTTATTTTTTGACACTTTCCCAAGAGGTCATCATTTCAGAAAAATCACACAGTAGGCAGCAACATTGCTCAAGGAATCTGAATCACTAAAACCTTACACCTATATCCACCTGCACTTATAGTTGCTGAAGTCATGGTGATTCTTGGTGCAAACATTGGATCAATTCATTTTTTTAAGTGAACTCTTTATTGAGTAACTACATACTTCAGAACAATCAGTCATAAGTATTAACCTCTATAAACTTTTGCAAAGTGAACGCACCTCTGTGTAACCAGCACTCAGTTCAAGAAAAGAACATTCTCGGCACCCAGCAGTGCCCTCATATTCACTTCTAGTCACAGTTCCCCTGGAAGGGAGCTGCCATGCTTTCTGCCACTTCTAACACCTTACGTTAATTTTGCCTACGTGTTTGAACTTTATATGCATGGAATCACATGGTATGTTTTTTTTTTGTTTGTTTCTTTCTGGCTTCTTTTAGTCAAAATCATACTGTGAGGTCTTGACCAGTTGGATCAGTTGTATTAAGAGTGCCATCTCAAAACATTAAGGTTGAGGGTTTGATCCCTGGCCAGGGTACATATGGGAAGCAAACAATGAGTGCACAACTAAGTGGAACAACAAATAAATGCTTCTCTCTTTCTCTGTCTGTCTGTCTCTCCCTTCTCTCTCAAATCAATTAAAAAAAGTCATAGTGTGAGATTCATCCACATTGTGTGAACTGCTGGCTGCCTCCCTGGGCAAAGGGCAGGGAGGAGAAGCAGCTAATCAGGCTGGAAGAGAGACCTGGGCAGTTATGAAGACATGGCAGATAGACACTCTCTTTGCTACCTTGGCTTATCTTTGAGTGTAAAATGGGGCTCATACTTTAACTCAGGTTACCTTGTCTGTGTCAGAGATAAATGTCAAAGACTTGTCAGTGCTTCAGAAAAAGCAGCAGGGGCTGGATCACTCTGTTTTACACATCTGCTGACTGGGTGTCGTCAGGTGCACATTGCTTCAGGTACCCGTTTTCCTGGGCTGGTCTCAGAATTGGGGTGTGCAGGGAATGGAAGTTGCTGCTCTGGGCAGCTTTTCTCTGAGCTCTGACCTCTGCAAAGCCCCCTCAAATTAGTGGCCAACAGGGACTGGGCCACCAAGCCTGGCTCTGATAGGTTTCTGACAAGTTAGAGGAGGGGTACCTCAGGTTATCTGAATACATGCTCAGGCCCATGCATTGCCTTCAGACAACTGCCTGAACTCAAATCAAGATCTTCCTCCCCAGGAGTGGGAACTGCCCCTCAGATGTGCTGGCCCAGTCCTGCTAGTCCATGCATCTTGGATTCTTGATTTTCTGAGGTGGCATGGCTTGAATACTTCCCCCTCCTCTGGGATCAAGTAGGTTTATGTGTTTATTTCTTGTGGCTTTGAAGACTGCCTAAGGAATCTTGAATCAAAACAAAGGAAACCCCATGCTAATAGTCAAGCAAGTCAGTCATCTGCTTGGTGCCTCAACTTCCTTATGGGTAAAACTGGGGAATAATAATGGCTCCTTTTGGGGATGTTGTCCATATAAATGAGCTGGTGTGCAGGAAGCACTTTTTAATAGATCAAGAGATATGTAATGACAATTTAGGCCATCATTTGCTATTTTTATTGGGGGTAGAGGGGTCCATATATTTGTTTGAAAAAGTGTGACTTTTGGAAAATAAGTATGAATTCTGGTTTAGCAACAGCATACAATGGTGTTAATGATAGTTAACTTGGAGGATTGTTGTCAAAATTAGTTGTGAATAATAGAGTGAAGAAATAAAATGGAGTCTCTATAGTCAAACTGCTGAATACTAAAATCAGGTAGGTTGCAGCATGAGGAAACAATTCTATTCTTGTTTTAACTAGCCTGGGAACTTAAACTTTTGAACTTTCTAGTCCTGCATCAATGCCTGGGTATATATCAAACCTCCAAATAACCCCCTGATTACCTCCTGAAGGACTAAGTAAAAAATGTTCACGTATCCAGACCACCTGACATCCATTATCCAGACCACAGGTCATAGAGGATTACGGTACCATCTCAGATCAAGCCAGAGGCTAAGAATGCAGAATTGATTTTTCTCAAGAATGTACTTTTTACTATAAGAACTCTTAGTTTTTTTTTTCTCCTTTGGAACACTCTGGGTATGGCCTAGTTGTGTTTCAGGTTTATGAACCCTAAGACTCTTGAGTAAATCTTTATCACTTATTTCTAGACAAAGCTTCCAGAATCTTTTTGAGTTCGTTTGACAGTGGTTACATGTGTAAAAGTCCCTACTCAGTACCTAGTACACAGGAGGTACTCAATAAAAGGTGCTGTCATTCCTGTTGTTACAAGTAATGATAGCAACAGAGATACAGTATACTAATTCTGAACCTTTTATCTCCATCACTTTCAGGGAGCTAAGATCCTCTTTCCTGACCTCTAGGTGGTACAGGCACAAGCTACTAGTTAGATTCCTGGGAGAGAAGGAATAGGGTGCCCTTTGACATACCACAGAGTGACCGGGACTATTCTACTTTAGCACTGGAATTCCTAGTCCCTTGAACTCCCTTAGCTTCAGGCAAACTGGGATGACTGACTTCTCTAAAAACTGTAGAAAAGGCTGAAGTCTGTGGCTCCAAGTGCAGACTCTGGCATTGATTCTCAAGTAGGAGCGCCTCAACCTTTACAGAGAGCTTCAACATTTACAGAGCACCTCTGAGACAGACACTGTACAAGACCCAGGGGCACACAGATAAAAAATCACAATCATCGCCACCAAGGGGCCACAAGCCCTACAACACATCAGCGGAGGGCTTATCTCCTAGTACTGTCTTGAGATGACCAATAACTGAAGTAGCCACAGTTCACAAACTACTCATATAGCAGGTGCTGGAAAATAGCCGCAGGAGACAACTCTGGATGGAAAATAAAGTTAGGAATGTGGTGGGTTCTAGCCGCACCTCTGCCTGTCTTCGCTCTTAACTTCAGTTTTCTCAACCGTGAGATTCGTTGTGTGCTTTTAGCATATTGAGGAATCACTTCGGAATGCTCATTAAAATAGATTTCTGAATCTGACCCTAGCTTTACTGAATTGGAAGGGCTGGAGGTGGGACCCCAAATCTGCATTTTTACACCCCCCCACCCCCGCTCAACCCTCTGCGCAATTTTGACGTAAGCAGGCTGCGGTGCCATAGTTTGGGAAGTACTGCTTTAATAGGGAGATAAAAACCTGCCTCAGCGATAGGTCTGGGGAATGATCCAAAAGCTAATAAGGCAACCAGCAAGAAAGTGCCTTGTAAACTTCAGAGCAGGCCAATTCTTTTTTGCAGATAATCGTAATCCAATAATCTAATAGTATCCAAAACATCTAAATCATGATAATAGTAAAAGAACTGGAGGGTGCACTGTAAAAACGGTACAGTCCGAGCCTGCACTACGGCCCCATCCACTCCAGCGGAGTCAACGTGACTGTCTCTTTAAGACCCTCCTCCCAGCCCCCCAACTCTGCCCCGGCTCACCTTCAGTGGGGCGTGTGGCCCAGCCGGCGGCGCGTGCGTGCTGGCAGCCGTCGAACGCCAGAGCACTCCCAGCGGGGCGGTCACGGCGGCGCGACGCCGGCGCTTGTTGCGTGCGCGCCTGGCCCCGCCCCTTCACCCTCCCCTTCCCCTTCTCCCTCCCCGGCCTCCCCCGCCCAGGCGGTACAGCTGGGCCAGTGACGCGGGAGCTGCCGCCACCAAAGTCGCCGTGTTCTATTCTCCTCAGCCGGCGACAACCTCACGCCTGCCTTTCGCCTCCCCCTCCCGCAGCGCGGCCAGCTGCAGCCGGACAAGGGCCTCACCTGCACCCGAGGGGACTGCGGGCGCGCGCAGGCGGCGAAGCGAATCCCGGCGCCGCGGAAGCTGTGAGCGCCCCCCTCCTGGAGGTCGCCGCGCCGTTCCCCGAGTAAGTTGTCACCGTGGCCGAGGAGCGGCGGGGTCCGGCATTGTGTCACTGGAGCGCCTGGCCGGCTGTCAGGGGCTTGGGGTGGCACTTACTTACCTCCCTCGCAGGAGAGACGGTGAGGAGCCCTGGCCGGCCACCGGCGTTAGCTGCTCTATGTTGTCTTGCTGTCACCCTGCCGGACGGGCCCGGTGCCGGGAGGGCGGCCGGAGGAGCTGTGTCGAGGCCGCGAGCAGGACCGGACAGCCGGTGTGCAGCCGGGATCGGGGCACGCCGCCCTGGCCTCGCGCGGCGTGCGGGGTCGCGCTCGCTGCCGAGGAGATCAGGGCGGGGACCACAGTTGGTGGGTCTCTGGAAAGGACGTAGGCAGAGGCCCTTTTTCTTTTATCACTGTTATTATTTTCTCGGCCAGTTGACCGAAGCTGCGGGTCCCGCGCGGGGGCACGGTTAATTTAGCGACGGCGGATTTCCTGAGTAAACCTTGGGAGTTCGTGTGTTCGTGAGCCCAGGAGCTTTCTGCAGCCCCCGCGTCCTGTCTGGTCTTTAATCTCAAAAACTTATTATCCCGGCTGAGACGCACCGAAACTATTTCCTGTTTATATATGTAGACTTTCTTTTTTGACTCCTGCTTTTTACAGACTCCAAATATTAGTGTAGATCTGATCCTCCGGTAGGGTTGTGGCTGTGGGGCTGCTGAAAGTGGAAAACGTTACCTGTAAGGAAGGAGATAAGGAAGGGGAGGCGGTTTGGGGAACCGAAAGATCCAGAAGGAAAGAGTCAAAATCAGGTGTTTAGTTCGTTTCTGGGAAGTTCACATCTCGGCCAAGAGGCCTAATGCTGTTGTTTCCACTGAGTGCCCGGCGGCTCACTGGGCCTTGCTGCTCTGGCTTCCTGAGCTTGTGTGTGCTTCCTACAGAGATGCAATGAAACTACTCAGTTCAATTAAACTGTAGGTATTTACTCCCTTTCTAGATCTACAGACTTGGGAAGTGGGTCGTCCTTCCTTCCCAGTGTTTAATTCATTAATTTTTCTCTTTCCTTTTCGTTCCTCTGGTTTACAATTATATGTACGTGTGAGTGATGTGCACTCACCTTTTTCTGTTTTGGAAATTCCACGCCCAAATTGTCACCACCTAGTGGAGGTTAGTAGAGACCTGTGCATTGAGTTCAGAATTGCATGGGGTTTGCATTTTTAACTAGAAACACATAACCAGAAGTGAAAATTTTTAGTTTGGAAGGGGTCGTCTACCTTCCCCTCAGTGAAGGAGGTACATTATTTAATAAAGCATCAGTAGCAGTAATAGGGAAGAGTTCTTGAAGGCTCAACTGAGTATCAAACCTTATGCCAAGAACTTTACTTTCTTGATCCCATTTAATAACAAACTTTATTGGTAGATATTTTTATTATTCCTTTTTTTTTTTTAAGTTGAGACCAAAACCAAACAAATAACTTGCCCAGGGTCACAAAAATAGCTTGTGGCAGAGCCCACACCCTTAACTACTAGATTCTGCTGTTAGTTTCTACTTTACTTATCTTTTGCTAAAACTGGTGTCATTCTAGGTCTTTTCAAAGCACTACTTAAGGCTATTTTTCAGATCCTGAGCACCCCTAATTCTTTCTCCAAGGTACACAATTTTGGTGTGTTGTTTGCACAACATTCATTTGTTCATTCCTTCTTTCTTTCATTCAGTACTCACAAGCATTTATGTGATGCAGAATGTTTGTCAGGGACTGGGCTAGGTACTGAAGATGCTGGAATAAATAAGACTGAACCCAGCCATGCCCTGCAGAGTTCACAGTGCTTATGGAACTTTTGCCCAATGAGTTAACTAGATGCCTGATAGCTAGGACTTCCTGTCCACACAGCGACTTTTTGAGTAGTGCAGTAAAAATGGCATGTGAGACAAAATCCTCACCTGCAGCTAGACTGGGGCAAGTCCCTGAGTCTCAGATTGGGCCTGCCCCCACTTCTGCCCTGCAGTGTTTAAACCATGAGAGCAAACTCACTGCCGAACAGGAGTTCACCTTTTATTTGCTGAGGTGTGTCTGCTCAAAGCCCAGAATTTGGGCTGACAAAGAAGAGGAAGAAAAGTAGAATAAGGTGTTACAGATGCAGGCTGGCAAATAAAGAGACCTCAGCACTTTGTCTGGTTTGCTGGCAGGTCTCCATCTCGTGGTGGTGGAACGTGTGCTATTATGTAATGGTGCATCTCCTGGCAGAGCCTTTCCTTCTTCGCTGTTGCTGGGGCAGCACTTCCTACAGCTACCCTCCCCCTCCATACACACACATGCAACCTCCTAAGGTAGTAAGTCACTTGACTTGTTAAAAGTAAGAACTTATTTCAGGTTTATTGCTACTAAGCATTGTTTTACTCTCTTCATGCTTTTACATCCTACAGATAAAAACTTGCCTTATGTTTTAAATCTTTCCTTGTGCTCTTTTTTCATATCTTTGTCTTTTCTGACAATCGGGTAACTACGGTGTATGTTTTTGGACTCAGAGAATTAAAATATCTTTGGAAAATTAGTGACTCACATAATCTTACTCTTTTTTTTTTTTTTTTTTTTTACCCAAACAAGTGAATTTGGGAGAATGTATTTATCAGAGCTACTTACAGGCAGAGAAAGAAGATCAGAAAGCACATGTGCTTGTGTTTTCCCTCTAGTTTCACATTTACCAAGGGACACTACACTGAGAGGTAGCAGTAGAGCTATAATGCCCTCTTATAGGTCTGAAAGCCTGCATGGAGGCCTGAATCCACTGCTTGGAGGAGCAGATCCATTGGGCCAGGTTGTGTAATTGCCATGTATGAAGCATTTTTCTGAGCTTCTGAATTGACATGTGATCTCCATTTGAATCTGACAGGCAGTCTTCATTTTCCTCTTCTATCTGCCTGGACAGTAGGAATGTGTTGTGTAGGGGGCATTCCATCAAGCAGTAGGAGAAAGATGACAAGAAATAAGAGATGAAGCCCAGTGCCTTTTTTTTTTTTAGACTTTGAAAGCAAATATTGTTCTGGTGCAGACTTGAGTAGTGAGGGTTAAGACTTTGAGTTAAGAGTAAGCATAGGGACAAATGCATATGTGATAATAGAGACTCTGTCCCCCAGTTTTTCCTCAAGGGACCGGCCACCTACATATTTAATGGAATGGTTTTCTAAAATTTATATTCATAAGTTATGTTGCAACACTTCAGGAACTTGGAAACTAGAGCAGTGAGAAATAAGACCAGTAGTGTGGGAGGGCTATTTTCATATTGGTGGGAGTGAAGGATGCCTTCTGAGGTTGGGGCTGGGGGGTTTGTGATTGGTTTTTGAAGCTGCTAACAGCTGTGGATGTGAGACCAGTGAAGTAGTTTCAGGACAACGTTGGGGTGACTGCCCTGGAACATCAAGATCTGTTCACTCCCACCCTGGGTTGGATTGAAGGCAACAGCCTTTGTTCCCTAGGATGATAGTAAATTTGTGTCTCTTTGTAAAAACCTTTATCTGAAAAAGTAGAGGTATTGGAAAGAAGTACCTCTTTATGAGGCTTAGGTTTTAGTAGCAGAACCTGTCAGGCACCTGTAGATGTTTACTTTTTCTTGTGTTTTTGTGTTCTGTGATGGTGTCCTTTTTCTTTCTCTTTTAATCCTTTGGCCTAGAAGCCAACAGAGTTCCTGTTTGTTCTCTCATTCTTTGGTTCTTACCTGATTGTGGAAGTCTCCACTCTGCTGGTAGACCTTGCAGTGCCACCAAGCTGGTTCACTGCAGCCATGAAAGTCCACTGTGCTACTGTCAAGGCTGGGAGACAGTTGAGTCCCTATGAAGTTATTGGTATAGCAACTGCAGAAAATGCAACTGGAGTGAAAACTAAATGGGTTTCATAGACTTGGGTGTTGCCTGTGGTGTATTCTCTTTCCCTGCTGTTACATTTCAAAAAAGAAAGAAAGAAAGAAAGAAGGACGGAAGGAAAGGAAGGAAAGAGAGAGAAAGAAAGAAAGAAAGAAGGAAAGAAAATAGCCACCCTCGAAACATCTGCAGGCTGCATGCCAGGAATCAGAAACAGGATATTATTGAAGCATTTTTCTCAAACAGAAACAGATGTAGTTCTGTTACTGTCGCCAGTGTTAGTAGATCCTTAAAATTACCTGATATCTATGTGCTCTTAAAATGTACTACCAACTCCCACACACATATACAGGTGTTATACTTTTGTTGGCAGAGCCCTTTTCCTTGCTTTGGGGCAAGTTCGCCTGGGATTCTTCGTGACAGTAATAGGCTCTCAGTGGGTTTGCAGACGGCAGAGTTGGTGACTGATAATTCTTGACTACTCAGAAAAGAATCTTCTGTGGTGAAAATGAAATGATTCAAGATTCTTTTCTCTTGTAGTTGGAGATTGGACATAAAACCTCATGAGAAGAAACAAAAATAAGGGCTCTTTCCCAGTCCTTCCTTTCTTGGGAGGGGCATGTCCAGTCCTTGCAAGTACAACCTCCTACCAGCAGTGACCCGTCTTCACCCACAGACATTTAAGATCAGAGGGTGGAACTTGTCTGTGTGTAGGCTCTCCATGCTGAGATTTTGGCTACATTAGCTTTGGCTTCTTACAAAGCCAGGAAAATGAAACTGGCTTCGGGGAATGAAATAGGAGTATTTATCCCATTCTTCCTTCTTTGGGCTGTTATGAGTTGATCTCAATGAACTAAGTGGGTAGAGGTTTAGGAAAGGGGAATTGATAAAGAAAACAAGATAATTTTGCATTTTAAATTGTAGGTAGGAAACCTGAAGGAAGACTGAGAGGGGTTTTTCTTTTTAATCAATACGCTGAGAGACAATTTTACAGAAAGGTTGGAAAATAAAGGAGAAAAAAGTCACCATGATGCTACCATCCTAATACAAACATCATTTTCGTGTATTCCATTTTTTCTTTTAGTTGGTAATCTGAGTACATTCAAATTTTTTTTTTTTTACTTAGCACTGTTCCATAGACATTTTCTTTATTATGGCACGTTGCCTTTTGTAATTATTAGAATTTATTTTTAGAGAAAGAGAGAAAGACAGACAGGGACAGTCAAACTGGAAGGGAGAGAGATGAGAAGCATCAGTCATCATTGCGGCACTTTAGTTGTTCATTGATTACTTCTTATATGTGCCTTTTGGGAGGGTAGGGTGGGGGTGGGGGCTCCAGCCAAGCCAATGACCTTTGGGCTCAATCCAGTGACCGTGACGTCATGTCTATGATCCCACGCTCAAACTGGCAACCCTGTGCTCAAGCTGGTGAGCCTGTGCTCAAGCCAGTGACCTCAGGGTTTCCAACCTGGGTCCTTAGCGTCCCAGGTCAACACTCTATCCACTGCGCCACCACCCGGTCATGCTGAGCCTTTTGTAATTATTTTTAATGGCATTATAATATTCTAACAAATAGATCATCGGTGGTTTAAATATATCTCTTATAACATCTAGACTATTTCTAAGTTTGCTCACGGAGATTTTTCTCAGGGGTGATTTAATTTTGTCTAATATGTATTTTTTTTTAAAAGAAGCTTATTGAGATAATTTATCATAAAAGTCACCCATTTAAATTGTACAATTTGGTGGATTTTAGTATGTTTACAGAGTTGTATAACCATCACCACAATTTAATTTTAAACATTTTCATCACCCTAAAAAGAAACCCCAATTGTCACTTCCAGTACCTCCACAATACTCCCAGCCCACAGCCACCACTAACTAATCTATTCTTGCTATAGTTTACCTAAATGAATAATATGTATAAACAGAATCATACAACATGTGGCCTTGGGTAGTTGACTTCTTTACCTTAGCATAATGTTGTTGAGGTTTATTTATGTGGGAGAATGTAGCAGTACTTCATTCTACTTTATTGCTAAATAATCTGTTGTTTATCCATTCACCAGGTGATGGACACTCAGGTTGTTTGTGTTTTCGGTTATTAGGAATGATATTGCTACGAACATACACATGTAAGGTTTTTTGTGAACTTATCTTTTATTTCTTAGAGAGATATTTTAAAAACTGCATTCATATTTCTACTTTTGGAGTTACTGTTGTAGTTACCATTATACTTGGTTATGCCAGTTTGGGGAAGAGTAGTGTTAAGCAAAATTTCTTGGTGTTGGGGATATTGCCCTGAATTAAAAGATGTTACACGCACACATACATGGAGAATCTTGTGTTTATGAAGTTTAAAAATCTTTGGTGCAGAACTTTATACGATGTTGTGAATTGACAAATGCAACAGTGCCTAATTTCAGTGTACATGGACTGCTGGCTTTTTTTAAAAGAGGATTTTCAGCATGATATCTCAGTTCTAAATCATGTTATTTTGTTTTATGGAGAGAACTTTACCCTGAACCCCACAGAGCCTTCCTTATCAAATGTAGTTTATAGTTCTCAGAAGCATTTCCTTTCCTTATAAAAACCCCGTGTCAGGGTTTGTGCACCTGCTTGGTGGCTTCTGCTAGGCTGGAGGTGGAAAGCTTACTGAATAGAGAGCCAACCAGCAAGGTAGAGGGAAGGGCTCTTTACTGGTGGACCTCGGTTGCACCGGAGGTTAAAAATATAGATCATGCCAGACACAAAGAGGAACAACAGATGGTGCTGCTGGAAGTGTCATTTCCTCTACAGGATCTAACCCTGGGTGGTTTTATATCATACCAGCCATGTTACCGCAATAATGCAGTAGCTGGTTTTGCTTTCTCTTCTCCTAGATCAAGGGTGCATATGCCAGCCACCTTATATTTTTATTGGAAGGTCAAGATGATTTCACCCCAGAGAAATATGTGGGACGCAGGGCACACGTTCTTTGGCTAACAAACAGGACAGAAACCAGGAACTTGAATTATTTTCTCCTCTACCTATATTAGGTTTCTGTACCTGGAGTCAAGCCCAAGGATCAGTCCTTCCAGAAAGTTCCTCTTTGTGTGTATGTAAATGCGTGTGAATGAAGTCATAACTTCCTGGCTACAATTCATTGCCAAAAATTCTGGATTTGGAGTGGGCTTTACCTGTTAATGCAAATTCTGTTCCCAACTCCTAAGAGTTTTAAAGGCTGAATGAAGTGAGACAAGACTTTTTATCTGAAGATCCGAATTCTTGACTGTAGTATCCAGAAGTTACTACAAAAGTTGCAGAGCAGAGAGACTCTGTAGGCTTATGGGATGCTGGAGTTGGAAGGATGGGACTTTGGGGACCATCTCATTCTACCTCCTCATTTTATACAAAGGAATAATGGAAAATGGATGCTTAGCTGACTTACCTAAGTGGTGACTCTCCTGGCCAGGGGAGAAGCCAGGGCTCCAGATTCCTAGTCTAGTGTTCTTTCTGCCCCTGTTGGACTTCTCTTCTCTGAACTTGTCCCAGAAAGTCCAGAGAAGGGATTGGGAGTTCAACAAAGTATATGATTCATATGGCTAGGCACAAATTCATGCTGTCTTTGTGATTGTGGTTTTGAGTCTAATACTGAAATTACAAAGGGGAATGAGTTATAAGGGTAAAACTGTTCTTAAAAAAGGCGTTAGCCTGACCAGGCGGCGCAGTAGATAGAGCGTCTGACTGAGATGCGGAGGACCCAGGTTCGAGACCCCGAGCTCGCCAGCTTGAGCGTGGGGCCCATCTGGCTTGAGCAAAAGCTCGCCAGCTTGCACCCAAGTTCGCTGGCTCCAACAAGGGGTTGCTTGGTCTGCTGAAGGCCCCCGGTCAAGGCACATGTGAGAAAACAATCAATGAACAACTAAGGTGTCGCAACGAAAGACTGATGATTGATGCTTCTCACCTCTCTCCTTTCCTGTCTGTCTGTCCCTATCTGTCCCTCTCTCTGACTCTCTCTGTCCCTGTAAAAATAAAGGAAAATAAAAAAATTAAAAAAGCTTAAAAAAAAATAGGCGTTATTGTCTCTTCTGTGCTTCTTTGCAGTTAGAAAACAACACTTGACTCCAGGCCAATAAGATGTGTCCTCTGAGTAGTTTTTTTTTCCCATTGAGTCTCCTTTTCCCATCTGGGACAGTGGCAGGAGCTCTGGTAGCACCCTAGTTATAGTAGAACTGCCCAGTAATTGGGAACATGCTGTCTGGGAGGGCTGATGCTTCCTCCTCCCACCCCGCTAGCAGACCAGAACCTTTCAGGGCCATGGTTCTGATTTCTTTGGGTTTATTTTATGTGAGATCAGCCACTCATTTAAATGAAGTGCAAACGTATCTCTAACTTTGTCTCTAACCAGCCAGGAAGGAAATAAGCTGCCTGGGCTGAGGTCATGTTTGCTAATAAAATTTCTGCTCTTTCAGTTGGCATGCTCAAGATATTTCTAGAGAATTAAGAAATGGTACGTTGGTTGGTCCACACCTTTTCAGTCCTTGACTCCCATCCACCTCCAGGTAGAAGCTGCCATGGGAAGGCCATCTACCTCCTTCTTTCAGTTTTGTGGGGATTTTGCTTGTTACACAACAGTATGGCAAGAAAAACAGGCTCTGGGTTTCATAGGAGTTCATTGGTTCATCTTTCCCCCCCTTTCTTGCACCTTAAAGTCATAAGAATTTGTGAACTGATAATATGATAAGGCTGTGATGTCAGGCTGGTGGGAGGTAGACACATGATTGTGGTAGAAACTGAAAGCAACTAAATCTAATTATTTGTTTGACAGATATTTAGTGAATACCTGGGGTCGGTGCTTGGTATATACATCGGTAAACAGAGAACAAAATGGACATAATACTTGCCCTCATGGAGTCTTAGTTCTAAATCACATCATTGTGTTTTATGGAGAGAACTTTACCCTGAACCCCACAGAACCTTCCTTATCATATGTAATTTATAGTTCTCAGAAGCATTTTCTTTCTATAAAAAATTCCATGCCAGGGCTTGTGCACCTGCTTGGTGGCTTCTGCTAGGCTGGGGAATACCCTTGGATTATTTAATTTGAGAGTAGTATTGGAGTTATCTGTTGTGTACACAGTTGACTTTTAGCATGACTACTCTGAAGGAATCGTTCTGAATTTTTCAGTGATATGTGTGCCTCAAATCATTAATTACACTGAAAGGGAAGAGGGCTTGAAAAATATTCTTGGAGAAGTCCTCCTGGCCTCCCAGTCAAGAAAGCAAATTACCTTTCACTGCAGGGTGAGCTAGGTCTAGGAGTTTGGTCTGGTGTGAAGAGTCCTGTTGTTTGGCTTTACGTAGTCAATCAGCTTTTCATGTGGAAATGTTTTCTGACCATGAAATAACTTATGCTATATATACATATATATTGTTGTTATTAAGAGAGGGAAAAGCCAGTTTGGATTCAACAGTGAGAAATTGGGAGAAGAGAAATAGGATCAGTGGCATAAGTTCCTTGGGGGTCTTTTTTTTCTCTCGTCTTCCCCAGTCCTCAATTTTAGATATATATGTTGATTTGTGATATCTCTTTTTCCGATATATCTGTGGCTTTCTAACCTGCTGCGGGCAGGAAAGGACCTAATACAATACTGGCAAAAATAAGGTTCCTGCCTCACCTGTGGTAACGCAGTGGATAAAGTATTGACCTGAAATGCTGAGGTCACTGGTTGGAAACCCTGGGCTTGCCCAGTCAAGCTACATGCAAGAAGCAATTACTATGAGTTGACGCTTTCTGCCCTTCCCCCCATCTCCTTTCTCGCCCCCCCCAAATCAATAAATAAAATCTATTTTCTTTTTTTATTTTGCATGCTCATGAGAGAGAGAGAGAGGCAGATAGGAAGGGAGAGAGATAAGCATCAACTCATAGCTGCGGCATTTTAGTTGTTCATTGATTACTTCTCGTACATGCCTTGACTGGGGGACTTCAGCTGAACCGGTTACAACTTGCTTTAAGCCAGTGACCTTTGGACTCAAGCCAGCAATCATAGGGTCATGTCTATGATCCCAAAGTGCAAACCCGGACCCTGTGCTCAAGCTGGTGAGTCCGAGCTCAAGCCAGATGAGCCCCCTGATCAAGCCAGCGAGACCTTGGATTTCAAACCTGAGTCCTCAGTGTCCTAGGTTGATACTATCCATTGCACCACCACCTGGTCAGACTAAATAAATTTTTTTTTTTTTTAATTTTTAGTGAGAGGAGGGGAGGCAGAGACAGACTCCTGCATGTGCCCCGCTGGGGATCCAGCTGGCAAGCCCTCAAGGGGGTGATGCTCTGCTAATCTGCCCCCCCTCTGTTGCAACTGAAGCCATGTTTTTAGTGCCTGAGGTGGAAGCCATGGAGCCATCCTCAGTGCCTGGGGGCCATCTAATCAAGCCATAGCTACAGGAGGGGAGGAGAGAGAGAGAGAGAGAGAGAGAGAGAGAGAGGAGAGAGGGAGGGAAGAGTTAGAGGGGGAGGGGTGAAGAAGCAGATGAGCACCTCTCCTGTGTGTCCTGGTCAGGAATTGAACCCGGGACATCCACACACCAGGCCAATGCTCTACCACTGAGCCAGCCGGTGAGAGCCTAAATAAAATCTTTTATAAAAAGAAGCCTGACTTGTGGTGGCACAGTGGACAGAGTGTTGACCTGGAATATTGAAGTCCCTGGTTTATAAAAAAAATATATATATATACACACACACACACACACACATACACACACACACATGCATACATACACCTGGCGGGTTGGCTCAGTAGAGTGTGTATGTATGTATGTATATGTATATGTATATGTGTGTATATATATATATATATATATATATATACACACACATATACATACATACATACATACACCTGGCGGGTTGGCTCAGTAGAGTGTTAGCTTAGCATACAGACGTCTCAGGTTCAATGCCCAGTCAGGGCACACAGGAAAAGGGACTATCTGCTTGTCTCTTCCTTCCTTTTCCCCTTCTCTCCCTCTCTCCCTCTCCCCCTACTCTCTTCCTTCTCTCCCCCTATTTTCTCCCTTCTCTCCCTCTACTATCCCTCTTGTCCTACAGCCAGTGGCTCGATTGGTGGCTTCAGGCACTGAGAATAGCTGGTTGGTCCCTCAGCCTGCCTCAGGTGTTAAAAAATAGCATAAGTGCTAAAAATAGCTTGGTTAATCAGTCCCAGGTTGGGTTGCTCTGTGATTCCGATAGAGTCGCATGCAGGAGTCTGTCTCACTATTTCCCTTCCTTTCACTTTCAAAGAAAAGATAAGGTTCCCAATAAACGCATATACCCATATACTATTACCTCTTTGGGTGGCCCTCTCTGTGTAGGCCCAGGTTCTAGGCTGAGATTGAAATTTCCCTCAGGTCAGTGACTGTCTCATTCACTCCTTTGCATTTAGCTCCTGGATTACTTTGTTAATTGGTAAGTGATTGACCAGGTGTAGAGGATTAAAGTAAAAGGTGAGAGGCCAAGGCAGAGGTGGATTTAATGACCGGGTTCACCAGGCGCGCGCCCTGGGCTCCAACTTCTGAAGGGCCCCACAAAACCCCCAACTTTACACTTTTTTCTAATGTAAGGGGCCCAATATTTTCTTCTGCTCCCAGGTCCTCAATTGAACTTAATCCGCCTCTGGGGCAAGGTGATTTTGAGGACATGCACCTTTAGGAGGAGGAATCGAAGAGCAGTATTATTAATGAAATTCTAAGAAGAGACATTTGGAGGGAGGCCTGCTTTGAATAAAAAACAAATAGAAAGTAGGTGATAAAATACTGTTAACATTTACCAGGTTCACGTGACTGGTGCCAGGAAAAGAAGACAGTTAAGGAACCATGGAGGTGGGCGGAGGTGAAGGAAAGAGGGTATTAGAGGTGGCTCAGAATGTTTAGCAAGGTCAGTCAAAAACAAACTAAGAATTTTGATCCAAGACCAGAGAGTACTCTTGCTATTTTCAGGTACAGGTCTTTGTGTATAGAATTCTGTCATTCTTTTAGGAGCTTCAGGAAGCATTAGTCACTACCTAAATCCAATTTACACATGTGCATCTTAGTTTAGCTTTATTTACATATGTATTTACTTTTATATATTTACATGTACAGTATATATTAAGCATCCACTGTTGCTTTGATTGCAGACAATGAAGTACTTGACACAGTATGGCTTGTTTCTTTTTGGCTTGTTTCTGTTTGTTCTCCAGAATTGAGCTCTTTTAGGGGTGGTTCTGTTACTTCTGGAATTATAAAATATAATTATGTGGGTCATCTTTTTTGAGGTCTGTGTATGCTTTTGCAAAATCACATTTTTTAAAGGTTACTCTACAAATGCTGGCTGCTTTTCTTAGGATTTATGTGAGCAATAGAGGAATAAACAGATTTCAGAGCTTTTAGGGTTGGTAAAACGTTCTGTGAATAGCAATAAGGTAGGTATTTTTCAAGCAGTGCATCTGAATGTGTGTATTAATCGAACAAATATTTACCGAATGCTCCTTCCCACACAGTCACCTCCTACCCCCACAGGGATTCTTAGCAGCACACAGTCTAACAATCTTTTTGAGTTGTTCTCCAGTGTTTTGATTAGTTTCATTAGCCTTCCTAGATTTCAAGCCCCTCAAGGATGGAAAGGGTTGGTTTAAGTTTCCTCTGCAGGCTGGGTATCTATAATATATTAGTAACAATAAAGATATTTTCATTTTACAGAGTGCTTTCACAGAACACATCATAATACTGTGAGGAAGGTTTTAGTCCCATTTTACAAATGGGGAAGCAAAAGCCTTTGGTAACGAGTAGACATTTAGCAGCTGGCTACTGTACATACTAATAGTGACACTGAGTCAGTTGGCGCTCAGTCTCAATCAAATATTGTTATCCCATGCAGGGAAATAGGAAACCTCCTGGACTTGAAGACTGAATTTTAGTTTGCTCTTGAAAAGCAGTAGTGTATATAACAATGCATTTCCTGTTTCCCCACCCCCATCTCAGCATAGGTGACACTAAAAGTCAATGTGTTAATACGTTTTTGTGTACTGATGGTACAAAAATGTGAAAGTGTACATAATCTGAAAGAGCAACTTTCATCTCCTATGGAAAAAGCATGTCCATACAGTCCAAGGGGCTTTTATTTCTATTTTTTAGAGGAGGGGGAAGCCAAAGGGACAAAACCCTGGTATCTGGAAATCCATACAGTTTCCAGGTTATTAGAAGGTCCAGTTGGGGGTATGCCAGAGAAAAATTCTGAGTTCCTAGGGTTTAAGGTTCTCTGTGATGAGGATTCTGAGTGGCTCTGCAAACTCTTATCATGCATTGTTGCAATCTTCTGTCTTCTGCGGGTGTGTTCTGATTCCAGAGAGCAATGGTGGGTCCAGGGCCTCCTTGGGATGCCCCCTCCATGGGTTCCAAAGGGGGATTGTCTTAGCTTCAGAACTCAAGAGGCTTCATGAAGTGTAGTGTCCTTCCTTTTTTTTTTTTTTTTTTTTTTTTTGCTGACCTGAGCACCCAGGCTTTCCTCTAGACCAGGTTTGACCTCTTCCTCCCCATTGCCTACCCTTGGTTTCAGAGGCAGGTGATGAGCCTTCATGGGCAGTGAGGAAGTTAGAGGAGAAGGTCCTCCCTTATCCATGACAGCTTAGATTTGAAGAGGCATAAAGCAGTGCTAGTATTACTAGAACAGGGTGTACTTGGCCAGTTCTGTCTTTTTTCCATTGAGTTGGGAAGCGGAGGAGTAAGACTGGCAGTGGTCAGGCATAGTTTCCCCTTTCCTGTGGTGAATGAAAATGGCCGATTGTTTTAAGAAGTGGGTACTGAGTGGGAGACAGTGGAGGACAGCTGGCCTTGGAATCCCACTGATCCAGCTTTGACTCTCTGCTGAGCCACTTAATAGTTGTATGACCTTGAGCAAATTTAAGCTCCAATCCTCAGTTTTATTGTAAAATGGAGATGGTAATGTCAACATTACCTATTTCTAGCAGGGTAGCTACCAGAAATATTAATGATTACCTGGGTGGCGAATTCTGAGGTGAGGAAGAGTAACAGGAAACTATAACTTCTTAAACTTTCTTTTTGTACCATTTGAATTTTTTACTAGTATGTCTAAATTAAAATTATGTTTAAAAGTACTCCCTTGTGGGACTATTATGAAAATTAAATAAAATGGGTTTTTGTTTTTGTTTTTTTACAGGGACAGAGAGAGAGTCAGAGAGAGGGATAGATAGGGACAGACAGACAGGAACGGAGATGAGAAGCATCAATCATCAGTTTTTCCTTACGACACCTTAGTTGTTCATTGATTGCTTTCTCACATGTGCCTTGACTGCGGTCCTTCAGCAGACTGAGCAACCCCTTGCTGGAGCCAGCGACCTTGGGTCCAAGCTGACGAGCTTTTGCCCAAGCCAAATGGGCCCGCACTCAAGCTGGCAAGCTCGGGGTCTCGAACCTGGGTCTTCCGCATCCCAGTCAGACACTCTATCCACTGCACCACTGCCTGGTCAGGCTAAAATAGGATATTTAAAACACTAGGTACAGTACCTCACAACCAAAAGATATTCACATGGCAGTTTATTTGGGGAAGAAGTGATATTAATTAGTAGTAATCCCTTGTTCTTGTTGTATTAAATTTTGTGTCTGTTTGTATGACTTTGGATAGTTCTCTTTGTTAAGTCCCGGGTTCTTCAACTGAAAATGGGGGATAACAATAGTACCTACTATATATAGACGGTTTGGAAGAGACATGTAAAGTAGTTAGCCTGGCATCTGGCACATAGTAACTTTAGCTCAGTAAGTATTAACTTATTAGCACTGGCCAGGGTCATGGATGTAAAAGGTACTACTGATTTGGACAGAGGGGATTATTCATGGTCAGTTTGGTGGGGCTGAGTGAGGTGGAGAAGCCAGGTTTCCTCTGCTTCCTAAGGCAGACAGACCACATCCAGAATGACAAAAGGGAGGGGCTTGTGTCCTCTCTCTGTTCTTTTTCATCCTCCTGGCATGGCAGGTGGTAGACTCCTTACCACTGCCCTTGTAGGTACAGGTCTCTCAGCTCCTTCAGGTCTGGTCTTCTCTGTTAAACTGCCCTGCTGCTAAAGTCTACATTGACATCCTCACAGCTCTGAGTCCGTTAATCTCTGAGAACCTATGGCAGTGGTTCTCAAAGTGTGCACCAGGGTGCACTGGTGCACCCTAGAAGATTTCCAGGTGCACCCTACGTTATTCCAGAGAAATATGTGCCTGTTGGGGACCAAAAAACCAACAGGGTTCTTGGAGTTTAGATTTTTGGAGGACAGAGGTGTGGGGAATTGGCTGTCAGCTGACAGTCTGCCCAACCCCCCATCTCACTTGCCTGATTAGGTTGCAAAAGGCTGGTAAGCTGTGGTGCTGGATTGTTTACACTACCCCCCATGTTCCCTGGAAAGACTGGAGGCAAGTTTCTTCTATCCTTTGTTTGGTGTAAAGTTAAGATGATATGGATGGTGGGGGTTTTCTGCACTCAACACAGTTAAGAGTAAAAAGAGAGGAACTCTTCAATGTATTGATGAGGAAATGAGAGTTTGCCTTTCAGATATATGCCCAAACATTGAAGAAATCGCTAGGACACATCAGGCTCATGTTTCTCATAAACACAAGAATGAAAAAACTTAACACAGTCATGTGGGGACCTGCCGAATTTACTAAATCTTACTAAGAATATATCTATATATATAAAAAGATAACCTTTTTGTTATTTTTTTAATCCCTCTCTTTTACAAATTCTAAAAAGCATGACTAAAAGAATTTGACATAAAAATGTATTTTAATGTCAGAATAAATTTAATTTTGCCGTATTTATTTCATTAAATTACCATAAAAGCACACTTGGACTTTATATTCTTTTCTTTAATATTTGACTTAATTATTATAACATGTATTTCTCAGAAATTAGTATATAGTGTGCCTACAATTATTTGTAGGATTTTAAATGCGCCCTGACTTCAAGAAGTTTGAGAACCACTGCCCTAGGGCATGGCATCTCTCCACACCACTTTGGTACTGCTCATGACTTCCCACCTGCTCAGTAACTATCTGCCTGTTTGTGGGATTGAATGGTTGAATTGAAGCCAGACTTGGTGTGAAATAGGTTTTGAGCTTTGCTGTCGAGTTCCATGCTATATATTCACTCCCTTCTTCACAGGAGTCATGAAATATTAACCAGCTGGTAAAAAATACAGGCAATGCATTGTCAAAAGTTGTACCAATTTAAGTTTGCCTAGTGGACTGGATGAAGGAGCATGCATATTTGTACAGATGTTTGCACGTGATAGTTTTTGTGTTTCAAATACACCTTTTCCAAATTTATAGTTAGTGGTGGCTAGCAAACCTTTTATCCACTTTTCTTTGGATTATATGCTTGGTGTAGGTATTGAGTTCACATTTTATTGTTCCCTGTCAGGATATAAAGTGTATGAGAGTCTTCCTATTGAGACATCACCTTTTTAACACTTCATACTAACCGAGTCACTGCACTTTTAGACAAGTCAGCTCTGACTCCCACCTTGGTTTCTTTTCCTTATTTATGGCATCAAAATGCTTCCTGTTGGCTTGGCAAAAGGAAGATTTCCTGGAGGACCTTAAAGACCTCATGGAAAGGACTCTGTTACTCATAGCTAATCACAAAATAAGACTGCAGTAGAGAAGCCACCCTCCTAGCTCCTTTATAAAAAACCCTCCAATACACAGGTTGTTCAGGCTGTTTATCATGTTTCTGTAGTATTTATTTGGTTTTTGAAGATAGACTTGCTTAAATTAATTCTGATTATAAGGGTGATGCCTGGAAGTATTGGAGGAGATACTTATAAAAGAACCAAGCTCTAGGTTTATTTCAGGCCTAGTTGTGAACTTGCAGGAGCAGCTTTAGGGAACCAGGGAGAGAATAGTGGCACACTGTCTTGGAGCTACACCTAATATGCCACCTTTTGGGAGCTGAATTGTAGGCAGTCCCTAGCCTTTGTGAAGTCATGCCTGGGCCTTATCACAAATGAACCAGAGGCCTGGCTGGGCAGCTTAGTGCCTAAAACGTCATTCTGGTGCACCGAGGTCATGGGTTCAGTCCCCAGGCAGGGCACATAGGAAAGGCAATCAATGAGTGCACATCTAAATGGAACAACTAAGTGGAACAGTGATGCCTCTTTCTCTTTCTCCTTTTCTCTCTTTCTCTTTTTCTCTTTCCCTTCCTTCCCCCCTTCCCTTCCCCTTCTTTCTCCTTCCCCTTTCTTCCCCCATCTTCCCCCCACCTTTCTCAAATCATTGGGGAAAAAAAAAAGAAAAAGAAATGAATCAGGTGGTGTTTCTGGTAAAACTGGCAGATGTCCTTGCTGTCAGAATTTAAACATTTTTACATGTAAGTGTAGAATTATGGGAATCCTCCTTTTGGGGTTTTAGTGCCACCCTTGCCTTTATCCCGTGCTTCTGGCCAGAAGTGACTCTCAACTTTTGTCTTTCTGCCCCCCTCTGGTTACTTTCTTCACCAAATGGGTCATTTGTGTTGGGGAGGTATAAGGTGACCAGTCCTCTCTTTAGTGTATTTTGAAGGTTGCTAATGGGACCATGTACCCAGAATGTACCTGCTACATGGAAAACATTGGTGATGAAATGTTCATCATTCGAATAATTCCTGTGGATTAAGACATGTGGGTGAGGCAGGTATGATACCTAGAAAGAGTGACTGTATCAGGGTCACAGGGCCTAGAAAAGGGAGAAGAAAAGTCCTGTGGGGAGTGGGACAAGGCAGAAGTGTTGAGTACATGCACTATACCTAGGTGGGCTTATCTTCACTGTACAGATCAGAAAACCAAGTTTATAAAGTTAATTACCATAATTTACTGTGTTGGAGTTAGAACCAAGGTTGCAGTGACTCTATAGCCTGTGTTTATTTATAGCAGATAAAATATATGTGGATTTGGAGGTTGGGGTGGAGAAGGAGGTGGTGTGAGAGAGAGAACAAACGCCTGGAGAGAGGAGGGCAAGGCCAAGTTGGAGCTGCACTGGAGGGGTGCTTGCGAGTGGATGGTCCTGGGTGAAGGGTGTGGAAAGGAGAGGTTAATAAAAATAAACCAGTGGAAAAAAAGAAAAAATGGTTGGCAGGTATGCCATAATATAATGGCAGCTCTTCCCTGAAGGAAGCTCTGTGGGGTTTGTTTGGGACCTAGAGGACCAGATAGCCTCGTATTAGGCAGGTGGCAGTTGGGTCCTGCAGGAAGCCTTTTAATCCCTGGTATTTATAGACTGGCCTTTACTCTACTGAAAGGCAGCTCCCATTTCAGTTAGTGAAGGCTGCATTATCTGCCTTTGAAACACCGCATTTATAGATCCTCATTTGGCCCAGTGGCAGAGTCTAGGTAATGCCCCCTTGTTATTATCATGACTCCCTGCTGCCTCAGAGGTTGTGCAGGGACATTTCCCTCTGAGTGACCTCTGCCTGCACCCTCTCCTGCAAATGCTCCTTATCCTCTCAGGGATTAGTTGGAGTCAGGACTGGGAAAGGTAGCCTCTTGTGTTGGTGTTCAGGGTAGTCAGGAATTCCCTAGAATGATGATTTTGATTTGTTCCCAGGTCCTTGCCACAAGGCTGGCGTTGCTTCTCCCTGTCATTCAATTCAATGCTGATTTATTGACATGTGCTAGTATGTGTGTGAGGGGATGGTATACAAAGGTGACTTAGGTTTCTGACCCAGGGAGGGGGATGTTGAGTAAACAGCTCCAGTGGCCAGGCTAGTCCTTTTTCTTATAGCAGCAAGTGTTCATAGACTCTAGTCTTGTCTAACTTAAATGGTTATTTTAAGGATTGATTGTAGTAATAGTGAATTGAAGACTGCTTTGAAAAATATAAAGCTCTAGATTCATGCAAAACTTAATATTACATAGTAGACTTATAATAGAAGATAACATATTGAGTACTTCTGTGTGTCAGACACTGTTTTAAGTGCTTTATATGAATTAGCTGATATAATCTTCACAGCAATTTTGAAGTAGATTGCTTATATTGTATTCATTTAACAGTTGTGAAAAAAGAGGATATAAAAACGACTTTTTAGAATTCAGGATTAGTAAGCAGCAGAGCCAGGCAGTCTGAAACTCTTGTTCACACCATGTGGCCTCTTGTAAAGACCCTGAGGAAGTCAGAGAAATAGAGGATTCCATCTCAAGGAGAGGAAGCAGCCAGGACTTATTCTCAGAGACCAGAAAGGAGCAGGGGAAGGTCATGCTGGTGCTTGAGAAAGCGTTAGCATTTATGCACAACTTAATTAAATTACTGAAACCAGTTTTGAACTTGATGCCATCTTTCTTGGATAGTAATGCAATTGAAATAGATAATTGAAGCCAAGGAGGAAGAACAGAATTAGTGAGCTCACATGTGTAGATGGACACTTACTGACTAAAACAGAGGAAGAATTTTAAAGCAAGTGCTTCTTTATTAAATTTACAAATAGTGCTAAGACCCTGGAAATGTGCTTTGTGTTGGGACTTTTTAAAGCACACATTAAAAAAAAAAACAACTCTTCCTCTCTCAGTCTGTTACTATTGAAGTTTCTATTAAGGATATCTGCATTTTATCATTAATATGCAATGAATGTATCCATCTTTGGCAGTTATTTTCCAGAGAAATCAAGCTAATTTTTTGAGGCAACTTCTAGCCAGGTTATTTCTGATGTGGAAGATTAGGAGCAATCATTTACGCAGATCATGGAGAAGGCAGTGTCTTCATCGATACATGTCATAAGGTAAAGCAAGCTCTGGGAGTTGATGTCTCTGAATTCCTGTTTCACTCCATTCCATTCTGTCAACAGCTTTTTAAGTTTGTTCCTATAACGAAGAGTGATTTATCTACCTCATTTGCAGTTCAGGGGAGTTAGTCATCAACATCTAATGACCTAGTTTCCAAATCTTGCAGGGCTTCAGAAGTTTCTTGGAATATCTTGGCTTCATGAATTGCTATCTTTGTGACCTTGGCGAATTTAACTCCTCTGCCTTGCCTAAAAATGCAAATACTAATAGTACCTATATTTTAAGGTTGCTGTGAGGATTAAATCAGATAGTAGATGTAAGATGCTTAAATCGATGCACAATAACTAAGCAGTCAAGGGCCAGTTAATAATGATGCTATTACTATTATTATCCTGAGATTTCATGTTACTGGTAGTATAACCACCCGTTACAGAATTGAGTCCTGTAGGTGACTAAACATCTCATTCCCCATTGACATATTCAGACTCAGGCTTATAAAAAGACCTTTGCCATCCTTAGGAAGCATCAGGAAAGCCCTGGAAAATGCTTTCTGATAATGGGTAATCTCAGGCACATTCTAGTTTTAGTTCTCTGAGAACCCTGTGTGAAGGGTATAGTGCAGGGGTGCTCAATACATCGATTGCGATCTACTGGTCGATCGCGAAGGAAGTGTGAGTAGATCGCATGACATTAAAAAGACACTTGTCTTTTGATTGGCATACAGGGTAGCCAATCTGACGTCTGAACTTTTAACACCCTACGCATGCGCGTTAAACCGTGCTAACTTGTTCAGTTATATTGCTGCGTAGTTAGCCTTCAATTTATTTAAACTAAATACAACAAAGGGTATAAAAATGAGTGCCGTAGTTGGTCCGATAAGAAGCCTAAAACCTACCACTTTCATACAGAATGGGAGGGGATTTTTTTCACTATGTCATATTCTAAGTGCGTTTACCTCATCTGTCTGTGTGCCATTGCTATTCCAAAGAAGGGAAATGTGGAGCGGCTTTTTCGGACTGTTCATAAAAACTGTGACATTGACTTTCCTCCGAAAAGAGAACTGAGAAGGAGAAAGGTGAAAGAAGAATACACAATATTAAATAGTAGTAACAGTAACTTAAATAATGATAATATAGAAGAAATAAATTTATGTTTTGCATTTTTATTGTAGGTAGATCATTTTGACTTGGTCATCTTATAAGTAGCTCGCAAGCTGAAAAAGTGTGGGCACCCCTGGTATATGTGACTGTTCTCAAGTAGTCCGAATCTGTCACAGGTGGGAGGGAAGTGCTTGTTTAGGAAATGTCAGACACTCCACAAAGTTGTGTTAACCAACTCTTTGTTCTTCCTGTAATCTGCACTCTTCTTTCTCCCAGCTATTCTTGTTTAATGGTTAGGAAAGAGGGCTTGTTGCAGTTTTCTTTGTAAAGGTGCACACCTCAGATTTGACTCCTCCCCCTGCCCCGCAACCTTACTTGTTTTCAAAAATTGAAGAAACCACAGATTTTACTTGGTTCTTGCAGGAAGATTAGAAAATATAGGTTACTCATACTCATTTGATTTCCCTTCCAGAAAATCATTACTGTTTGCCTGTTATTTTGTTACTTCAGTCTAGGATGGTCAGGAGTGCCAGAGTGGCTCACAGGGTATTGGAGTAGGGTGACCAGATGTCCCGCTTTTGGCAGGACAATCCCAGTTTTTAACAATTTGTCCCGTGTCCTGTGGCATTTTAAAATACTCCCTATTTAAAAATATATATTACAGCCTGACCTGGCGGTGGCGCAGTGGATAAAGCGTTGGACTGGGATACGGATGACCCAGGTTCGAGACCCCGAGGTCGCCAGCTTGAGTACGGGCTCATCTGGCTTGAGCAAAGGCTCGTCAGCTTGGACTAAAGGTCGCTGGCTCCAGCAAGGGGTTGCTCGGTCTGCTGAAGGCCCCTGGTCAAGGCACATGTGAGAAAACAATCAATGAACAACTAAGGTGTTGCAATGGCAACAAAAAACTAATGATTGATGCTTCTCACCTCTCTCCGTTCCTGTCTGTCTGTCCCTATCTATCCCTCTGTCTGACTCTCTCTCTGTCCCTGTTAAAAAAAAAAAAAAAAAAATATATATATATATTACAATACTATTTTTGCATTCTATGAAAAATTCTTTTTGCTCCATATAGACCAAATTTTTAATCAAGACCGCGCCCCCCCCATCAATGGTGTCCTGCTTTACCAATTTTAAAATCTGGTCACCTTATATTAGAGGGAGGGGCCATATTTCTGGGAGCCACGCTGGCCCTCCTGTGGCTCATAGCTTTATACGAGGCAGCCCTACTTTAGGACAAGGACTCAGCAATATCTTTGTCCCCAAATGTCTTCTCCCCTTCAGAGCAGTTATTTTGAAAGGCCAACTGCTGGTTTCCAGAGATGCTGCGTACTCAAGCATTTGGCCTGGTTCATGTAGATTCTGTTCTTCTGGTTTTATGCTCATTTTCCAGAGAGCCAAATGATGTAGGATCTTGGGCCTCTTTTTTGCTATAGAAACTGGTACTGCCTCTTCAGGTTGATACTTTCCCCCCTCACCCTTCCTCCCTCACTAAAAGGAGCTGAGAAGGTTCTGCCTAGGAGGAAAACTCAGTTGGTAAGGAGAACAGTGCCTCAAGACTTTTTAAATGTAATGCTTCCTCTCCTTTTCTCTTCTTCCCAGAATAAGAGCTGCCAGTAAAACTTTAGTGCTGGAGTATTGAGATTTGTTTATCACTATTGTGATAGACAAAGGAATTGTCAACTTTTCTGTATTGGTTTTGATTACTCTTCACCCTCTTGCAGATGGAATTACAGGAAGTCACAACTAGTCTGAAAAATCTTGGACAGACTAGGAAGGATGTAATGTATAATCCCATTCCCAGAAACAGGCAGACTGGCCAAACTGACTGACATTTGATAGTCAGGGAATCACATTTGATAGTCAGGGAATCACAGCTTGGCTTGAAGATAATGTCACCATCTGGGAACTGAAACCTGAATCTTCCTGTTCTCTGATTTTTATGTCATCATCACTGAGCCCCTCCTTTCCAGTTGTTAGCCAGCCTGTGCCAATTCTTTCTTCCATAATGTATGGGCAGGAGCCTCCATCGTGGCCATTCACATGCAGGTTCCCATTGGATTTGAGCAGTGGTAAAGAAATGGCAGAATCGGAGGATGGTGGGCCATTCTGTTTATTGGTGTCTCACCAAGACAGGCAAGCCAAAAGAGAAGACAAGGGAAAAGCAGAAAACCTGCTTTTCCCATGGAGGCAAGGGATCAGGGAGGCCCCTGCAATGGTGATAGCAGGAACCGAGAGAGCAAGCTCCCAGTCTGCCCCATTTTATAGTACAGAAATCCAAATCCTTAATCCAATCTACAAACAAGAAAGTCTCTGATACAAAGTCACTCATCTGAGGCATAATGGGATTCCTCATGAGAGTGTACCACCCTACATCAAAAAGGGTGGGAAAGGCTTAGTCTTAAAACTAAGCCTTGGGCTATAACGACCTGGCCTGCTTACAGGCCGTCCCCCACACTCAATACAAACTATAAGCAAGCAAACATATATATCATATTCACAAATTTATTTGACCAACACATAGGTTTCTGTTAACACCACCACCCTGATCAGACTTTATTATCCTGTCTGACCTCCCAGGCTGCTTTAATTTCTCTTGCCAGGTTTATCACCTGTAAACATGGTTCTTGTCTCAAGTGAGACTAGGTAAGAGAAGGAAGAAGCCTTGTGTGTGTAGGAGGTTGAGTTACCAGCCTTTCCCATGGTGGCAGGTTCCTTGAGGGCAAGGAACATTTATTTTGGTGCCTTTCACCTAGTAGGCCTGTAGTAAATGCTTGCTGATTGGATTAGGTCAAGTTTCCTGCTCAAGAACTTTCACTGGCACCCACAACTTACTGATCCAAGGCTGAATTTCTCTGCCTGTTTTTCATGGCTGTACAAACTGGCCTTACAGAAAGTATTCTGTTGAATGCTTAATACTTTGTGGAAAAACCAGTCTGCTATGTGATAGGTACTAGGGAAGTTATAAGAATTGTCCCTTGCCCTGAAGGATCTCAAATGGAATTTTTTTCCCTGTTCTCCCCTTATTATTGTCCTCTTACTCCTTCTTTCCCCTCCCATTCACCCAATCCCCTAACCCCACAATTTATCATGCTTACTTTAGCCTGCAGCTCCCCAAATTTTCTCTCTCCTTCATACTTATTCAGCCTTCAAGACTTTCATGTCAAATCTCCCTTTCTTCCTTTTTAAAGACCTCTTTGATGGTCTTGGTTCAGATATCTTTCTCTTTTTCTTCTTCATTATTTTGTCCATAGCCTTACAAGTAGCTGCTTGTTCTTTCCTATTTTCTAATTATTCACATCTCACAACTTAGCATTTTATTGCACTCACATAGAATACTGAAATAGATATTCTTGCCTCATTGTGGCCTTGGTTGTTTGCTTCCAGGGTATGCGACCTCCTCAACTCCATTGAAAGTTCCTGGTGGGCTGGGGCCGTTGCCTTCCGTGCATTTTGCAAACTATACAGAGGACTGTCAGGACATGATGATACATGAGGTAGACCAGGTGAACCATTGGAGATGGAAGGTGATCTGAGGGTGCTTTCTGAGTGTGGTTCCTGGCAGGATTTTGGATGGCCTGGAGCAGAGCAGATGCTGGCAGCCGGAAGACCATTCAGGAGTTTTAGGACTATGGAAACCAAGACCTGAGAGAAAATGGAAAGGACAGAAAGGGTCAGGCTTGTCTCCTAAGAGTTCATTCATAGATTCTCTTGAAACCCCAGTTTGAGATGTGCTCATCCTAGAAGTTAACCAGTGTTCTTGGGGAATTGTGGTGAGGCCAGATGCCTGTGTGGTGAACCCTCCCAAAAGAGGGTGTGAAAGGTCCCTTGCTATGGGGAAGCTTATAACTTAAGGGAACAACAATCAAGTGGCAACAGTGAACAGACCTGTTGGACTGAGGATTTGATTTATTTGTATTAATAGCATTTATATTGATTCCTCTGGGAAGTTTGAGGATTTGAATGTATTCTGCAGATACAAACATTCCCTTTGCTTTGTCACTGATGGGGCTTATAGGTTTATATTGCATTTTCTTTTGAATGATAGAATCTTGCATGAAATTAAAAGCAGTGTCTTTTTGATTTGGACAGATTTTTAAGCATTGTGCTGACTCCCCTCACCCTATCTCCCTTTTATTTCTCAGACCCACCTAACACTGTGAGAAAGGTTAGTAACGTCTGAGGGCTGGGACCAGTTTTAGCCAACTAAATTCCTTGTAATCCAGTTTAAATTTATGGGGCATATCTAAATTTACTGGAATTCTAGGTAGGAAGTGTGGTTGTAAAGGCAAAGCCATTTAATTGTAGCTTGTATGAAAGTAAAACCAGTTTGAATTTTATTTTCACACTTTCTCTGGCACATCTTTTTAGATCTTTCATTTATGGCAAATGGGTATTGGGGTGGCATCCTTTTGGAAAATAATAAGTTCAGAAACCAGGTTACCCATCTCAGGTTTTTTTTTTCTATAGTGAAAAGGAGGGAGGCAGAGAAACAAACTCACGCACGCGCCCAACCAGGTGGTGACGCTCTGCCCATCTGGGGCATTGTTCCATTGCGGCTGGAGCCATTCTAGCACTTCAGGTGGAGGCCATGGAGCCATCCTCAGCACCTGGGCCAACTTTGCTTTAATGGAGCCCTGGTTGTGGGAGGGGAAGAGAGAGAGAGAGAAAAAGAAGAGGGGGAAGGCTGGAGAAGCAGATGGGCGCTTTACCTGTGTGCCCTGGCTGGAAATTGAACCTGGGACTTCCACATGCAGGACCAACACTCTACCCTACCACTGAGCCAACCGGCCTGGGCGAAAATGCTCAACTTTGTAGAGATTTTTTATGAACTTATTTGAGCCAGTCTGATGACATATGCTAGGAAGCAAAATCTCAACAGATTAAGAAAATACTCCTGATAATGGCAGTTTTGCAACTTACTTTATACCAGTGGTTCTTAACCTGGGTTCTATCGAACCCTAGGGGTTTGATGAGTCGGTCTCGGGTTTGGAGAAGCCTCTGCCGCAGAGGCCAGAATAAAGTAATACCATAATTTGTTGTGAGTTCATGCACGGCTCATTTTTGTGTACCATTAAAAAAGAACATATACCTATGTCTTGAATTTGGAAAAAAAAATCACTAAAGAAGGGTTTGGTGAATGCACATATGAAACTGGTGGGTTCGGTACCTCAAAAAAGGTTAAGAACCACTGATTTATACATTGGAATCAAAGGAGGAGACATAAGGAGAATTACATGAACTCTACTGGAGGTCAATTAAGGAGGTGGGAGAAAGCATGGGACCAGGGACTCTCTAGAACTGGATAAAAGGCAAAATGGAAAAACACATACGTTTTTACATTGGTGGGTCCAGGATAGTTAATAATGAACATGTATAGCAGACAGAGATGGTCTTCGGGGACAAGAGAACAATGAGGGGTTCTGTGGACTTGTGCTCTTGTGCAGCAGCTGTGCTTTCCAACAGTAGGAAAAGAAATTTTTTTGATATTTTAAAGTTCTGTTATCCTAGATATATAGGAACAATGGACAGGGCTCACTGAAGGTAAAGATTGACCTTTGCTAAGCCTGCAAAGTGACTGTCACTGTGACCTACCCAAAGTTAGGAATTTGTAATCAGACCATCCTGTGCAAGTTTGTTAGGCTGCCATGTGGCCTGTCAGGTTAATTGCATAGCTCCCTTTTCATTCATAATGATAAGACACTCAGTAGCAGGTACAATGGTTGAGCTGTGAGCTAGTTCTAAATCTCCCAGTAAGTAACTCACTTTACTTGTGAAGGTCTTAGTATTGAGTAGAGGAGGAAGCAGCATTGGAGTGTAGAGAAATCATCTGCCCAAAGGTTACACTTTAGAGAAGTAGTTGGAAAGAGTTGTGTTTCTTACTTGGAATGGAGTGTGTTGCTTCTTTTGAGAAGGCTTTTTACAATAGTATAGTGGTTCCCCTGGAACTTATAGCAGAATTCATTTTCTATTCTATCCTGTATTTACAGCTGTTTTTCCCCTAGGGAAGCATTCATCTATTTTAAAAAGCAGAGAGAGAAAACAAGATGTTCTCTGAACAGTGAGGTTTGGAAATCAGAACTGCATTTGCTTTTCAGGAGGGCAAGTTCTAAAGAGTTGTTTGGGTGAAAGAAAAGCAAGCCTGGCTGCAGTAACACTCCCCACCCGAGTGTACACCACATACACATAAACACCTTCCACCCAGAGGTTCCTAATGACAGATGTTAAGGAGCTTAGGACATAGAGTGCCCATTCTAGATCTAACATTGCTTTTCTTTTTTTTAATGTTTATTTTATTGATTTTAGAGAGAAAGGAAGGGGTAGAGAGGGAGAGAGAGACAGACAGGAACATGGATCTGTTCCTGTATGTGCCTGACTGGGGATTGAACCGGCAACCTCTGCTTTTCTACATGATACTCTAACCAACTGAGCTATTCAGCCAGGGCAGGGTATAACATTGCTTTTCAATCATTTTTTTTCTGGCAGGTTCCTTTCTTTTCTTTCTTTCTCTTTCTTCTCTCTCTCTCTCTTTCTTTCTATCTTACTTTCTTTTGACAGAGAGATAGGGACAGACAGACAGGAAGGGAGAGATGAGAAGCATCAATTCTTCATTGCAGCACCATAGTTGTTTGGCAGGTCACTTCCTTGCCCTGAGTATACCTGGGCTGGTGTTAGCCCTGAAGGCCAGGACCAGCCTAAGGTGACTGCCCTTGCGTGTAGGGTCAGAAGCAGCATCTGAAAATATTTTGGTCAGGAAAGATTTCCGATCATTTGGATATTTTGATCATACCAATGCATCAAGGCCTTGGAGCTGAGGTTCACCAGGCATCTGGATGAGGTTAGTAAATGGGCTTAACTCTAATGCTCCTTAGCCTCTTTCCTACTGTTTTAACCACCTGATTATTGATATGCATCTTTGTTTTGTTATGAGCAGAGGAGGAATTCTGTTCTGCAGTTTAGTAACTGTGCCTTCTATTCAGATTCCATAGAGGTTATACTGAAAAAGCTAATGAACACTTTCTTCCATTATGCTCACACTCTCATCTAGGGTGGGTGGCAGGCTAGAGGCTGAGGGACCTTCATATAGCAGGTGCTATGGAAGGTTGATATTGAGGTGACAGTAGAGCAGCTTTGCCCTGAAGCTCCAGTGGCTTGACTCCCTGGTTAATGGCCCATCCCCTGAAGCTGGGCCAAAGGGAGCCTGTAGCTTCCCTGAAATGACTGCTTCTCCCAGCTAGGTTAGGGTGAGGAGCCAGAGGGAGGTGGTGGGCTTCCTGGGGGAAAGGGTAGAAGTGGAGGACTCTTAATTAAGCCTGCCTGGTTTGGCAGTTACTCAAACTCACCTCATTTTTCTGTTTTGGCTGATAGTTCCCTTAAGCTCTCAGAACAGCCCTTCTTCATTTCCAAGGGGGACCTGATTTTGCTAAAATATTCCTACCCCAGAACTACAGCCTACATTGAGTATTATTTTATGTGCCTTCTGCCTCCTTTCCAGAAAAGACAGGTAACCACTCTTGATTTTTTCATGAGCTGCTCCTGCCATGTTGGAGTTTCTAGGGACAAATGCTACTGGACTTACTCATCTGGCAGGGCCTGGACATGAGCCATTCCTTGGGTTCTCAGAATAGATGGAACACAGTAGCGAACAGTGCTGGGACTGGCATTCTGTCCTAGAAGGGTCAGTGGTCAGATTCTGATTGGGAGATATTTGAGTGAACTTTGCTTATGAAGTGTTAGGAACCTTCCTGCCTATCTGTCCCTATCTATTCCTCTCTCTTTGTTTCTCTCTCTTTCTCTCTCACCTATAAAAATAAAAAGAAGAAGCCTGACCAGGCAGTGATGCAGTGGATAGAGCGTCAGCCTGGGACACAGAGGACCCAGGTTCGAAACCCAGAGGTCACTGGCTTGAGCATGGGCTTATCCAGCTTGAGCATGGGGTCACTGGCTTGAGCATGAGATCGTAGACATGACCCCATGGTCGCTGGCTTGAGCCCAAAGGTCGTTGGCTTGAAGCCCAAGGTCCCTGGCTTAAGCCCAAGGTTGCTGGCTTGAGCAAGGGGTCACTTGCTCTGCTGTAGCCCCTGGTCAAGGCATATATATGAGAAAGCAGTCAGTGAACGACTAAGGTGCTGCAACAAAGAATTGATGCTTCTCATCTCCCTTCCTGTCTGTCTCTTTCTCTTTCTGTCTCTCTCGCTAAAAAAAAAAAAAAAAAAGTTAAGAGAACTGAGTTCTGGTTCAGCCACTAATAAGCCTGTGTCCTTGGGAAGGCCATGGTCCATCTCTGGGTCTCAGTTCCCCCCTTTAAAATGGAAAAAGTTGGACTTTACACGACAAACCTATGAGTCAGCTCCTGGTGAGGGTAACTGTAAAGCCAGTGGCCAAGGCCATCATCACAGCTGCCTGGCCCATGCAGGTTCGTATTTGATTCGGACAGTCGATAATGAAACAATGGAGCCAAGAACTGGTGGGCCATTAGCTTTAATTCTAGCTTGCACCTGCGGGCAAGTAAAAACACACACTGGGCTCCAAAACCCACTCACTCAGTGCTCACAAAGCTACTGACTTATCTGAGTATCCTAGAATCAAAGGTTTGTACCTCACCAGCCTTATTCACCTCCGTTCCCCATCTCTTCCAGCACAAACTCTGCACTAACTGGCTTCTCTTTCAGCATTCCACCATCTTGACTGCTTCTCTTCTCCTCCAGGTGGCCTTAATCTGCTCTCCGCCTAGAACATAATCCCTCTTCTTTTAAAACCTTTTGGTGCGAAAGCCCTCTCTCAACACACATTAATACAATCACGCCCATCCCAAGCAGGAAGGGCAGCTGTTATCACCTGGGCAATGGGCTTCCCCGTGGGCAGCGCCATCTTTAACAAAGTGAGCATAATATATTTTATCTGCCCAACAGTAACCATATGGCAGCAAAGTCTGGGACAGAACTTGCAGTTCCCAGTTCTCTTTTGCCTCCAAGCTTTTACATGTGTTCTTCCCTCTCTTTGTAACATCTCATCCTTCCTTTACCCTCCTCTCTCTGCTCTAATACCTTCTTCAAGTCAGTGTCGTCTTAGACTGCTGTCTGGTAGGAGGGCTCCTCCTTTGTGCTGCTATATCCTCCTGTGCTCAGTACTAACCCCCTGTATTTCTCTCTGTTTCCTTGTTCTTGACCCTGGTGTGAGATCCAGAGGGCAGAGGCTGTCTTCTGTCACCACTTAGGCTGATCCCCACTTGGCTGGAGTGGTGCCTAGAATGTGGTATATATACAGTAAATGTTGAATGATTAAATGACTCCCTCCTATACCAGTACAGCCCGAGTCCACTCTGGGAGCTGTTTGGGTCTTTCCTCATCCCCAACTCACCAAGGCCATTTCCTCATGATCTATCTCTGTGTGGGTGCTGGAGAACCTCAAATAATGCTGAATTGTGTTAGAGGCTTTTCTCATTGTGGCAAAGCATCGGGTGATGTTGCCACCCTGCTCTAGATGCTCTTTCAAGGTGTAGCTTCCACCTGGACGGGCCCCAGACTTTGCCCTGTGTCTTCTCATCTCCAGCCCTGGGGGAGGGGCAGACAGACACGTGCAGATTGCTGTCTCGCCAGCTGCCTGGGGCTGGGCCATCTGTTGCTTGTGACAGTGAGTGGGGTGAGGGGTGAGCAGAAACCTAATCTTCACTGTTCTGACAACTCACAGTCCAGCCCCCCTTCTCCCCACATTCTGTCCTCTGGTGCTCTTCATTCATTGAGGTCTTGCTTTTGTTCCAGCTGCTGTCCCCCACCACTCTGCTAGAACCCTTGCTGTGTTTTTGTTTACTCCGTGTGTGCACTTTGCCCTTTAGCCCATGTGCCCAGGAATTTTTATGTAATATAAGACAGCAGCAGAAAAAAAAGAAACCTTTAGAAATGAAACTTTGGACCCCTATTGGTCTGTGTTCAAATGCAAATGATGAGTCTCTTTCCATCAGAGTTTGTATCTGTGGGTTTACTAGCCCTTTTCCCATACCCCCTCCTGGAGAATAAAAGCAGGGGTGGGCCAAATTACTTACTTTTGGAAAAGCTCTAATTTTTCTTGTACTTCAGGCCTTGCTTCTCTCTGGCTTTGTGTGGACATAAAACAGAGGCAAAGAGAAAGTAACCTATCCCCGGTACCCTTGGTGCCTCTGGGTTTGCAGGTTCTGAACTGGTGCATGTGGTGTGTGTGTATAACTGTAAGGAAGTGTGATCAGGGGAGAATGTGGACAGTCTTAAAAGTTATCTTTACTAAGTGAAGAGGTGACAAAGCAGGTAATAGAAGGGGAGCAGACCTTAAACCAGGACTTCTCAAATTTTTAATAAGCATATGAATCACCTGACAATCTTATTAAAATGCATATTCTGATTCAGAAGATGGAGAGGAAGGGTGAGAGTCAGTATTTCCAATAAGCTTCCTGGTGATGTCAGTGCTGCTGTTCAGTAGCCCATACCCATAGGCTGAATTGCAAAGGCCAAATTCCTCCTCCTCTTAACATCCATTAGAAAGATTGACCTAGGGAAAGAAGGAGGGAGGCTATTAAGGACTTCCATATTTAAAACCTGAGGGCGGGAGCTGGGCTTTCAGCCAGTGTTTACAGAGCTCTTTCCTGGGTCCCTTGTGCCTGATCCTGGCTTCTTTGGAGCTCCCCTTGGCCCAGTTTGGTTTCCCACAATATGAGAACCTCTGTCCTCCAAAGGGTGGATGTGCATACAAGGCTGGGTTCTTCCTCTTTCTCTTTGGCTCATTGCAAGTAGATAAGGCCAAATGCAGCAGCATTTCAAGTAGAATTTAGAGCTGGAAGAACTCTTAAATCATCTTTTCCAATCTCTTTTATTTTACTGAGGAGGAAATGGGCATAGAAAAGTTTGTGACATGTCCAGAATCAAATAGCTAGTAGCAGAGCTGGCATTAAAAGCCAGATATCTGAATGCCTGAGCTTCTCCCTCTAAGTTAGGGACAACTGGAGAATCAAAATGTTTTGATGACTGGAGGTAGGACAAGAAGCTTTCCACTGGTGTGAGGGAATCTGTACTATATGCACAACTAAGATAGTTCTACTGGCATCTACTGCTACATGCAGTTCAGCATGCATTCACTTAGCCAGGGTTCTCAACTGCAGCACTGTTGACATTTTGGGCCAAATCTTTATTATGGGGATTTTCCTGTGTATCATAGCATGGTTAGCAGCATCTGGCCTCTACCGCTAGATGTCAGAAGCTCCCCCCCCCCCAAGTTATGATATGCAAAAATGCTTCCAGATGTTGCCAAGCATCTTGCCAGGGGGTGTAAAATTGCCCCCACTTGAGAACCACTAGTTAAGCAGTAAGTAATTTGGGGAGGAGGGTACCTCTTGGTGTTTTTTTTTAGTGTATATTGGTCTCAGGGTTACAAAGAAAGCATAAAACAGATGGGGCCCCAGCTTTCCTGGGACCTTATGGTTTAGTTTATAGTTTAGTGAGGAGACCAGACCAACCAATGCATGGAATAAATAAATTGCCTCTGAATGGTCCCTCCAGGATGGAGAGCCCCAAGCTGGACTCAGAAGAATGGGGTACCAGTCTAGGGTACTTCATGAGAAGGAGAAGGAGATTGTGTTGCCCTTGACTGGATTGTATAATAAGAATTAAGTAACTGTCATTCCCCTCTTAAGTTCTACTTACCTACTTCTTAAGGAGAATTCTTCCATTCTGAAAAACATTTTATCTGAATTTATAGAGGTCAGTCAGACACACAAACCAATAGATGTGTACACTTGAAGAGAGTGAGGCTTAAACCTGATCCTGTTAAGGCTAACTCATTCCCTAATGAGATTTATTTTTTATTCCGACTTTTGCTTTAGGATGAATCCTCTGACAGACCATTCTTGTCTTTTTTCCAGTGTGTTAAGCAATATTTCCATAAGACTACATAAGACCAGTAGTCTGTAATATTCTGAGTACATAGATATAAAACATGGGTAAATGCTCCTTGTGTGAGCCTAAGAAAGGGTCTTTACCCATAACTTCTTACTCTTTATAGGCTATTGTACTTAAAAATGTTTTTATGGCCACTGAGACCCCCACAACCCTCCCAGAAAAATATTGTTTCAGAGCACAAAAAGTATTAGTGATGGGAACTTCATAGTTCTTGTCAACTTTTTCTTTATCAGTGTCAGACTGATTCCCCCCAACCCCCAATACCTTAAACATGATAGTCTATTGCTTCCTAGGTTGCATCGTTTCTGACAACAAACCTGCTATAATTTTTTGTTCCTCTGAATTCAGTTTGTCTTTCCTTATCCTAACCTCTTACGGCTGCTTTTAAGACTTTCTTTTATTACTACATAATTTTCAGCATCTTGATTATGATATGCCTTGTGTTTTCTTTTTGTGTTTCTTTTTCTTGGGGTTTGATGAGCTTCTTGGATCTGTGGTTTTATAGTTTTCATCAAATTTGGAGAATTTTCAACCATTATGTCTTAAAAATATTTTTTGTGCCTACCCATGTGTTCCCCTACCCATTATACATGTTAGTCTACTTAATGCTGTCCCACTGCTGACTGATGTTCTGTGTTTATTTTTTCTTCTGCAGTGTCTAATCTGTTTCATATTTTTTATTTCATATATTTGTATCTTTCCCTTTAGATTTCTCCTCTTTCTTGAGCACGTGGAGTATATTTATAATAGAGACTTTAACATTCTTGTCCACTAATTCTATCATTTATGTCATTTTTAGATCTTTCGTTGTTTGGTTATTTTAATAGTTATGGTCCTTTTCTTTTTCTGTTTTCTTTTGCCTCTCTGCATACCTGTTTGTTTGATTATTTATTTATTTTTGTGGCAGAGACAGAGAGTCAAAGAGAGGGACAGACAGACAGGAAGGGAGAGAGATGAGAAACAATCATTTCTTCATTGTGGTTCTTTAGTTATCCATTGATTGATTTCTCATGTGTGCCTTGACGAGGGGTGTGTGTGTGTGGCTACAGTAGACCGAGTGACCCCTTGCTCAAGCCAGCGACCTTGGGCTCAAGCTGGTGAGCCTTGCTCAAACTGATGAGCCCACGTTCAAGCTGGTGACCTTGGGGTCTCGAACCCGGGTCCTCCACATCCCAGTCCGACATTCTATCTACTGCGCTACCGCCTGGTCAGGCTGCATACCTGTTTATTTTTAATTTGAAGCTTGATACAGTGAGTTTTAGGTTGTTGGGTGATGGAACATTCTGTATTCTTTTAAATAGGACTTGTTCTAAGCCCTGGCTGGCTAGCTCAGCAGTAGAGCATCGTCCAGCGTGCGTGTGGAAGTCCCACGTTCGTTTCCAGGCCAGGGCACACAGGAGAAGCACCCATTTGCTTCTCTACCCTTCCCCCTCTACTTTCTCCTGGTCTCTCTCTTCCCCTCCTGCAGCCAAGGCTCCACTGGAGCAAAGTTGGCCTAGGCGCTGAGGATGCTTCCATGGTCTCCGCCTCAGGCGCTAGAATGGCTCCGGTTGCAAGGGGGCAACACCCCAGATGGGTAGAGCATCACCCCCTGAAGGGCATCCAGGTGGATCCCGGTCGGGCGCATGCAGGAGTGTCTCTGCCTCCCCCCTTCTCACTTCAGAAAAATACCAAAAAAAAAAAAAAAAAATAGAACTTGTTCTCAGAAGCAATTTCGATTATTTGGAATTGGTTTGATCCTTTCAAGACTTGGTCTCCAGTTTTGTTAGGACAGGTCTAGAACATCTTTGAGTCTAAGGCTAGAATGGTCCCACTATTGAGGCTAAACCCTTTTGGAAATCTGGAAATTCTATTGATGCCCTGTGTATTAGGAGATATTTTCTACTTTGCTGGTGGGAACATGAACTATTTCTGGCTATCTGTGAGCCCTGGGGGTTATGCCACCTACTTATTTCCCTTGATTCTTTCCCCACCTTGCCAGTTTCCTCGCACATGCATAAATCAGAACACAGCTACTCAGCTAAAGATTCAAGAGGATCCCTCTGTAGATCTGGAGTTTTTTCTCTTTGCCACTTTCTCCTTTCAGTTACTTTGCTCTGCAAATTCTTTGGTTGGCTGCCCTGAGTTCCCAATTCTCTCTTCAACTCAGTGAGATTGTTGGAGTTTCTCAGGTTTCTTCTCTTTACTCTGTGGCCTGGAAGCTTCTTAGGGAGTTAGCTGGTGCACGAGAAGGGCTCACTGCATTTCTAATCCCTTTCCTTAGGATCACTGCCCTGTGCTGCCTATGGTTGAATGTCTGAAAACCATCATTTTGTATATTATATCTAGCTTTCTAGTTATTTAAGGAAAGAGAGTAAATCTAGACCTTGTTATTCCATCATGACTAGAGCTAGAAGTTCCTCAGACCAAGTTTTGACCTTGGATGTTCTTTTCGCCTTCTGTGTTCATTATTGAGAATTCAGTGAAATTTAAGTCATATCAATTTGCCAAGCATTTATTGAACACCTACTGTATCCAGAAGAGTAGTGTGGTTCAGTATCACACTGTAGGTGGTAGGTAACTTTACCTATGTTCTAGTGCTGCATTTTTAGAAGTCTAGATGTATGCTAACATGAACATGCTTATACACATACACTTTGAGGCTTATTCCTTACCTCCTGACCATAGCCCCACTTAACTTGGGCAACTAATTAAACTAATAAGCAGAATTGATGAGCAAATAGGTGCCTAGCTTCCTTTCCATGAATTAGGCCCAAATAGCCCTATGGGAAAAGTAACACTCTATATGTAGTGACCGAAAGGGTTTAACATAGTATCTGTGCCAGATACTATGTTAAACCCTTTAAATGTGTGAATCATGGACACTTAGCAATTCTGTGGCATAGGTATTGTCACCCTAATTTTATGTGACAAAATGTATATACCGATCACAGCAGTAGCAGTATAACTAAGACCTTTAAGAAGCAGAATCAGGATTTGAACTTCCTTTTGTGTGACTCTAAAACCCACGTTGACCGATCCTGTCATTAACTATTTCATCTCACTCTTCTGGACTCCAGCTTTCTTTCCTGTTTTGTCTTTGACGCTTTGGCTATATATCACCCATGTGTTTGTACTTTCTACCTCATGTTATAGTTATTTGTGTATGTATCTTTTCCAAGTTGACTTTAAACTCTTTAAGGGCATGTGCTTTCGTCCATCTTTGTACTTTTCACGGAATCTTATGTATGTAGGTACTCAGTATGTATGTTGAATGAAGTCAGTAAGTTCCTTCAGAAAGATATATAAGGAATGAGTCCAGATGCCTTGTCTAAAGGGAAACGTCCGTTTCTCTCATTAATTTATGATGTTTCTTTCTCATTTGTTCTGTTTATCATAATCCTTTTAAATATCTTCCAGGACATTACCTGAACTTTATGAAGTTTTTCATTTGGTACCTCTGCCTGAACTTTGACTAATTTGATACTGCTTTTGGAGTCTCTACAGTGTGTCCGTAAAGTCATGGTGCACTTTTGACCGGTCACAAGAAAGCAACAAAAGACGATAGAAATGTGAAATCTGCACCAAATAAAAGGAAAACTCTCCCAGTTTCATACCTATTCAGTGCAGTTCGATGTGGGCTCCATTTGTTGCCCTCCACACATCCGAACAATAGTGAAGTTCTTGCCACACACGGGTAAGGACGTGTGGTGTAACAGAGTGAATAACGTCTGTGATTCTCTGTTTTAAGTGATTAATGTCGTTGATACGTTCAACATACATATGTTGCTTCACATAACCCCAAAAGTAAAAGTCTAAGGGCGTCAGACCCGGGGATCGTGGTGGCCGTGGCTTGACAGAACCCCTGCCTATCCACCACCAGGGGAATGTTCTATCCAGAAACTCACGAACAATGGTGGCGTAGTGTGGAGGAGTGTTGTCCTCTTGAAAGATGACACCTTCTGGAAATTGTGGCACTGCATACTATTCCAACATGTCAAGATAGGTGTTTGCTGTCACGGACTGCTCCCGAAAAAAATGGGCCTATCACTTTATCATGCATCAGGCCACACCACACGTTCACTTTAGGGGTGTTACATTCGTACTCAACGTAGACATGAGGATGTTCAGCAGCCCATATTTGGACGTTATGGCGATGAACATGTCCATAGATATGGAAGGTCGCCACATCGCTAAACACAATCTTCTGCAAAAATCCTGCATCATTGTCGATCTCATGATGCGTATCTCTAGCAAATGCGCATCGTGTGGGTCTATCCGCTGGTTTGATAGCGTGCAACAGCCGCAATTTGTACCCCGTAAAACAGAGACGTTTCTTTAACACCTTATGAACTGTAGTCTTGCTTAGGTGTAATTGTCGAGCACACGCACGCACAAATTTTTTAGGGCTTCTTAGGTAGTTATACTGTATAGCCTCTACAGAACACACTGAACTTTCCTCTGTACCATCCATATCTCGACTGGCATGGCCGTGGGTTGCTCGGCTGTACACATGGTGTTACATCATCATCTGTGCATGCGCACATGCTGCCACATTATCCTACAGAAACTGGGAGGGCTTTTCTTTTCTTTTTTTGGGGGGGGGAGGGTTTTCCTTTTATTTGGTGCAGATTTCACATTTCTATCGTCTTTTGTTGCTTTCCTGTGACCGGTCAAAAGTGCACCATGACTTTACGGACACACTATATTTGGATGTTTAAGGTAGTATCCCTTATGAATTAATTAGATTTCTTTCTTCTAGGGTCCTGATTGAGAGCCTCACATAGAGCTGGAAGTATGATTGAAACTGGAACTACGTGGTGCCTGTAGGCTTTACTGGAGGACTTTGTATAATCAGAGTGTTATGTAAGGAAGGCACAAGTGGGGCCAGGGCATGCAGCTAATCAAAGATGAAGGGTAGTGGGCAAGTTCCTGCTTCTTAGTTTTGCTTGGGGCCTCACAGTGCAATCTTGACAGCTTACAGGAAGTTTGGGTAATTTGTGAGAAAGAGAACAGGAAGAGTCATGGTTTGGTTATAAATTAGGAGGTTTCTTGGAACTTACACAAGATGGGGAGAACACTTGTTCAGCTTAAGTGCATAGTTCATGGGGCTGTTAATCTCAGTAGTTGGAGCTGCAGAACATACTTTTAGAATCCTAAACCTGAGTGAACCTCAGGAAAAAATACTTAGGTGTTACTTGAATAGAAAGGAAGGAAATGGCAGAAACCGGGACCATATTTATGGAGAATCTTTAGGCCCGAGAGTAGCTAGGAAATGATCAGTTCTCTGGCCCTGCCACTAGGTTAACTGTTTCTTTGCACTGATGAGGTCTACAGAAGAGTTAGCAGTTTCAGAGCGGGGTGACAGGGTGAGAGGCATTTTTGCTGTTGAACACTGAGGAAGCAGGCAACTCTTTAATATTCATTCCCCCAGCTTCTCCCTAGGTGTGGCCAACCATAGCCTGTGAGAATGTCATTTCAGAGGGACTCTCCATACAGCATCTTTAAGCTATCTGGGCAGTTCGGGAAGCCCTAACTGAAGTCCTTGGGTTAGCTGAGAAGGGGCAGCAACATCTTTGTTGGCCTTTTGGCTAAGGTCAGGTGTGGAGAAGGTACAGTTTACAAGATACAAATTTCTTCTAGCCATCATCCAGTCTTTCTTCTTTTCCAGCTCCCCTCCCATCACCAAATAGGTTTGCCCTTACTGTGTCCACATTCTCACTTTGAATTCATGATAAAGTCAAGAGGATCTGCCCTTACCACTCTAATGAAACAGCTCTTGATGAGGTCACCAGTGATTTCTTGGTGGCTGGGTCTAAAGGGCATTTCTTAGTCTTCGTCTTGTTGAACCTTTGCTATATCTGCCAACTATCCCTTGCATCCTCCTTGAATCTCTGTGTCCTTCCTTTGACATCTGTGATGCACCTGCTTTCTTTGTACTTTCTGGAGTGTCTTTCATAGGCTCTCCTTCCCTGATATACCTCTTTAAAAAGTTAGTGTTCTCCCCAGAATTCTGGCTTTGACTTTCTTCTCATTCAACTTTCTTTCCTAGGTGAGCTCTTCTATTTTGTATGATTTCAACCATCACTCACAGGCTTATAACTCAAGGGCTATATCCCAAGCTCAGAGTGCTCTGCAGTTTTATACTCATTTCTGACTTGCCTGCCAGACCTTTCTATCTAGAGCAGTGATTCTTAACCTGGGTTCTATCGAACCCTAAGGGTTCGATGAGTTGGTCTCAGGGGTTTGGAGAAGCCTCTGCCACGGAGGCCAGAATAAAATAATACCGTAATTTGTTGTGAGTTCATGCACTTTGTTGGTTTTGTTCTTTGAGCAAGGTGGTGTTCATGCACGGCTCATTTTGTGCACCAGTAGAAAAACATATACCTATGTCTTGAATTTGGAAAAAAAATCATATTTTATTTATCACTGAAGAAGGGTTCAGTGAATGCATATATGAAACTGGTGGGTTTGGTACCTCAATAAAGGTTAAGAACCACTGATCTAGATATTCTTCAAGTACCTACAATTCAACCTGGAATAAAATCATTACATTCTTCAGCAAAATATGCTTATCCACCTGTGTTCTTTTTCTCCTGTGATAGTTTCTACCATTTACTCAGTCACTTAGATGTCATCTTTATTGTTCTCACTTATCCCATCCTATTGGTTTTTGGCATCTGTGTTTGGCACTTCGTGGGCCCTGAATGAATGAATAACAGAAACGTAGTTTCGTCTGAATTTAATTACAGTCTAGCAGTTTGGCCTTGATAAAGCTAAATACCTCTGGTTACAGGCTAACTTCTTGGAAGGGTATTTGATTTTTGGCCACTTTCACATTATGTTAAGGAAAAGGCACTTTTCTGTTTAAAACAATAATACTTTGGGGAAGGATTTGTTATTATTAGAAATGGGTGGATCACCCATTGTGCTATCTTAGGGCTGCTCTAAGGAGCTGCTGACAGTTAAAGATGAGGTTGGTGAAGTTAGATTGTGCTGGCCCAGAAGGGCATTTTCCTTGGTGTTCATGGGAGTGGAGGCAGTATATAATGGGTGAGCTCGCCACATGCTATGGACTTAATGCAAGGAATAAGATAAGACTTTTCCATTGGGCAGGCTAATATGCCCCCTTATGGATGAAATTTCCCAATTGTATTCTAGTGTTCTAACAAACACTGAGGATATTTTTGTAGCTGTCATGCTTTGCCAAATTTATCTACCTTCTTTTCCATTCAACCCCCCAAGTAAAAAGAAAATAAAGAAAAACAAAGAAAGTGACTTAAAGAAAGAATTTCAGTAATAGGATTTTGGAGCCAGAGAAGCTCTTTAAGTAGCAGTCATCTAGCTCAGTCCTCTCAACCCTTACATTTTCAGATGATAATAATAATAGTTGGTGATAACTATAATAATACTACCATTTTTGATGACTCATTAAGAGCTAGGTAGGTACTATGCCAAGTACTTTACATGCATTTCCCCATATAATACTTATGCTAGCCCTGTGAAGTACCTGTTGTTAGTGCTATTTTACCGGTCCAGATAGGTTGGATTAACTGCATTGGGCTTAAAAATATGCTGAAGCAGCTTTTGTGCAGAAAGATGAAACATTTTGCTTACTCATGGTCAAGTTTTCCAATTAGAGGCAGACATTCATAGAATCCAAATCTCCTGACCTTGAACTCAGTGAGCATATTGTTTTTGTTTTGACATGAGAATTCATTCTCTCTGGTCATTTTTATCTCATTTCTTGCTCAACCTTTTTAAATTCAGTGAAATTGAATAAAATAGGGGAAAGGTTGGTTTAGAGTTGGGGTTTTTGATGAGGTTTTAAAGTTTATTTTAAAATAGGCAGCCTTCCCAGACTGACTGGAATGTAGCAGAAGGCCTGAGAACCAGGAAGTGACACAGACCTGTTTATACCATCCCACTTGGAGGCCTTTGGATAGAGATCCACAGAGATGGTAAAAAGTAAACATAACTGCATCAGCCAGTTCTCTTGGGTTTGCTATTTTTGACCTGGAGGAGGTGTTTCCTGAACAGCTATGAATACTTTGAAAACCAAAATCTAGTACTTAAACATCCCCTTGAGTAAACATGGATATACACAGATATTTATTTCTTGTTACCAGACAGCATTGTTCTGTGGGTCTTGGCAGACAAAATTATTACTTACTTCCATCCCTCCTGTCATTCTTTTGGTGGATAGTTCTTCCATTTCCTTTTCTTTCTTTATAATTAGCACCATGCATGCAAAACTGTCCTGAGACCACACTAAATATGTGTATGATCTTCAAGGTCAAGCTCAAAGCTTTCTCTTTTGCCTTCCCTCTACTCCCAATTCAAAATCTGTTCCTGTCTCCTCTGTATTCTCATACCACTATTTTTGAAAACCTCTTTTGGGGCCCTAGTAACAGTGGTATACAGATATCAGTGGTATACAGATAAACATGTAATTCCTCATATCTGGATTGTGAATTCCTTGAGAGTAAGAACTGTGCCCCACTATATCTGTGATCACCAAGCCTTACACTGAAGGCAGCCAGAAAATACAGTGCTCACAAAAATTAGGGGATATTTTATCGCTTAATATTCATTTTGAAATATCCCCTAATTTTTGTAAGCAATGTATTTGTTTAATTGTAGACAAGTCATTGCAAGCACAGAGCCCTAAGAAGTCAGATTTAGCAAATTGACTCCCCAGACTTTATTTGCCAAATGTGTATTGAAGCCTGTTCCAGTTGGGAACCAAATAGAGGTTATTGATGGCACATAGATAGATATATCTCTGGGATCTACAGACCAATTATAGCTGCTTCTGCCAATCATCTGTTTTGCTAACTGGCCAAACTTTAGAATTTATACCTTTTACCCCTCCTCTTTTGTATCTGCTGCTACTTTGCCATCTGGTATTACCTACACAAATTATGTCTTTTGGACTTACCATTTTTTGTGTGTGTGAGAGAGAAACAGGAAAGGGGGAGAGATGATAAGAATCAACTCATAGTTGTGGCACTTTAGCTCATTGATTGCTTCTTGTATGTGCCTTGACTAGGGGGTGGGACCCCAGCCAAGCCAGCGACCTTTGGGCTGAAGCCAGCGACTATGAGATCATGTTGATGATCCCACGCTCAAGCCGGGGACCCTGTGCTCAAGCTGGTGACCTCAAGGTTTTGAACCTGGGACCTCAGAGTTCCAGGTTGATGCTCTGTCCACTGCACCACCATCTGGTCAGGCTAGATGTATCTTTTTTCTCCTCTCAGAGAACAAGTAAATGTTGAGGACCTTGGGCAAAGAAAGAGGCAGAATTGGTGGTCTCTATAGGAACTTACTGCTTGCAATAAGTGCAGCATACAATAGTTAAGTAACTGTGAGTGGACCCTGGAGAGGGATATGATTGGTTGTCTCATTCATAGTCCAGGCAGCTCTGCTAAAGGTTCAAAAGAGCCTTTCATGGTTGTGGACTGAATTGATGAGTTTTCCCAGAAGTGAGGCAACTGAGCTTGACCATGTATTTGGGAAATAAAAGAGCAGGGAGCCCTTTGCAATAGGAAAGCAGTAAGAAAGGCTTCTAGGCCCCTTGGACTCCATTAATTGTAAAATGGGGGTAATAGCACCTATTTAATGAGGTAACAAGACTATATGTATGTGTGTGTGTTTACAAATAAAACACATGTGTAAGCTCCATGCCCTTGTATTTCCCTACAACAACATATTCAGGATAGAAAACCTCCTAGGTCCCCTTAGACACAAATAGCACTTCAATATAGTCATATACACAATTATTTAATTTTGGGGAGAGATTGCTAAGTTCCTTAAAATATTTTTATAACATCATGGGAGAGAACCCTGGCAATTCACTTGTTTAACCTGTTGGCTGTTCTTTTGTCTAAACTAACTTTGTGTGTTGAGCCTAGTCTCAGGGCTTATATATTTCTAGCCCACCTCCTTTAGGAGTCTAGTGGGGGCTCAGTCACAGGCTATTAGAGCAGAAAGTGGCCTTAGCCAGCACTAATGTGGGTGTCCACTGTTCCAGATACTGTCCTGCATCCATCGTGTTTATCTCATTTACATACTGCAGTAACTCAGTGTGGTTGGTATTGTTTATCCAGTTTATAGGTGGATCTGAAAATAACTTTTCCTAGACCACCACCAAACTAATAATATCCAAGCAGACCAGAGTTTTTGGCTTGGTCTGGCTGCATCTTTTCACGATCACAGCCTCCCTAAAAGATCTAGTTGCACTGTTTCATTTTACTGATGAGGAAACGGGAATAGGGATGCGAAGGGATCTGTCCGGGTTCAGCCCCTCAGTCGTTGATGAAGCTGGGCCTAGGGAAGTGGTTTCCTGCCTTCAGGGTCGGAAATTTAGGGCCTGAACCAAGTTCCTGCTCCCAGGCACTGTGCCTTCTCTCTCCCCTGTTCTGTCCTATCTTGCGTCTGTCTTGTTTTGCTCTTTTTTATCCTCTCTTGCACCTTTTCTCTTTTTCTCTGGGCCACTACAGCTCTGCACTGGTCTGTTTGTGTGGGGAGGCTGGGTTTTTTTTGTTAGATGTTTGTTATTTTTGGAAAGCACTTTAGGAACATTGTGTACAGATGGCCTATATAAATGCACTGATGGATTGATAAAACTCTAACTGGGAAAGTGGAGACTCCTCAGTGTGCTACAGTGCAGAGGGAGATAGGAGCAAGGATAGGTATCGGGACATGTAGGGGAAGGACTGCTAATGCAGGACAGAGGCTGGCTCTCACGTTCCTTCCAGTCAGAACTTTCATTGTTTTGAGAGGAAATACTTCTGGACCCCTCCTATTCCCTAGAAGACATTCCAGATTTCTCAGAACTGAAAGGGTATTTGGGGATCGTCCAGGTCCGTCCCTGAGGATTAGGAAGAAGGATTGACTTGCTTGAGGCTAACTCACTTCGGGTTGGTGGAGCTGGGATTTAGGGATCCCTCCCACATTCAGGTCTATACTGCAGTCATCCTGCTTTTAGGTTCTAGAAGAGAGATGTTGGAGACCGTTAAAGAGGAGGCTTAAGAATGGGATGGCAATGTGCGTCTGCTGCTGCTCCTGTTGTCTGAACCCTGAAGAATAGGTTAGGGGGAAAGCGTGACAACCAGAGGATGTGACGAGCAGTTCTGGGGGAGCATGCCAGGGATACAAGGAAAATCAGAGCAATTCAAAACACCTTTACCGTGGCTCAGGTGGCTTATGAGGAAAGCTGAGGGTTATTTTTGTGATTTGTAAGAGATGAATTTTAACAAGAGTTTGATGTTTATGTCTTTTGGGCTTTGGAACTGGAAATTAAAAGGAAATAGATAAGGTAACAATCTGACTGTCAATGATCTCAATGTCCCACAGAAGCTATGCCTATTGAAACACTCAGATGTTAGTGGCACAGAAGAAAGGAGAAATCCATAGAGGTTAGCAAGATTGGGAGAAGCCATTTATTCATCTTTTGTACTGTGGCCCAGCCACTTCAGGGTAGGTGGGAATAAAGTGGGGGAGACATTGAGGGAAAAAGAAGGAGAGATAAGGGAGGGCTTCCCTAGCATATCAATCACTTCTCTTATCATACCCCTCTGGGGAATTTAAGGCTTCACAGAGTTAGGCCTTCTTATCCTTATCCTCTGAATGTAATTAAATTCTGTTAACACTTCAGAAACTATTCCTTGGTTTCCACCTTTGCATGGCAGTATCAGGGTCAGGGAAGATTATTAATCAAAGGAATAAACTTTCTTGTTCTAGACCCTCCAACACCATCATCCCCATTTTGGATTAGTTTGAGTCAAGAAGAGAATTTATATTGGTTTTACTGATCTAATCCCCTCTCCTCACTAATGGAGAAATGAGCTAAGGTTTTGGAAGCAGTTTATCCTGAAAATTAGACATAGACTAGGCTGACCTAACAGAACTGTAGAGAAATCCACCTGGGATCTAGGAGCAAAGCTTGACAGTCAGGAGGACCCTTTTTTCTCCACAAAGGTGAGCTCAGTAGTGTAAACCAATGCTGTCCTTCCAGCAGGACTATGATTCTTCGTAGAGCAGACCCCAAAGCAACCAGGCACAGGCCTGAGCAGATCTGGGCCCCAGGGTTTCTAGGGGACAGGATTCCCTTGCTACTTTATAGCTGGCCCCACCTACTGCTGCTGCCTCCCCAGGCTATGAACTATTTCTGAAGATGACTTCCAGAATATCTTTAATTTTTGCAGGCTCTTTGGTTAACATGGAAGCATCTACGGCAAACAAGCAAGCAAACCACGTGAACTTTGGGCTTATGTTCCAAGTTCTCCTTCACACTGTAAACCTACCATGCTTATCATCATCGTTTTTATGTTGAGCAGTTTCTCAGATAGCCCAGGGCTGTCGTGGCTTCTGGGCTAAACCTATAAATGGAAAGACCCGAGTCTTTTCCAGTTTACAGAGTAGTCTCTTACATTGTGTCTCTGCACCTCACTAGAGATTAGAGATATTCCAAGCAAGCAACAGCCCTAATTTACCAATGAGGAAATATGGGCAGAGAGGAGGTAAGTGGCTTCCCTGTGGTCAGAGCAATGGCTCAAGGGCAGTGTTCTTCCTCTTGGAGGGTCATTGTGGACAGGAAATGAGTGTTCATGCCATGACATTCATCAAAGCACAGTCACCCTGCTTTTGATGTTCTGAGTTACAGAGCTGGGAAATTCCAGACCCTGCCCTCGAGGGGCTGACAGTCTATCTAGTTCGTGGGGTCTCCCTTTACGACATTCTGTTGGGGTGGCAGCAGTACTACTCCCAAGAATGAAAATAAGAAGGATGAATGTAGATTTTCTGTGACTCCTCACCCTTGTTTTGGAGGAGAATGCTGGCTCCTGAAGGAAGCGGTGCCTGATACAAAGAGAAGTCATATAGGATTCTGTGGCTGAGAGAGACCTTAGAGCCCTTTTTAGATGTGGGAATAGAAGCCAGAGAGTCCTGACCAGCCATCTGTTTAGTGGCAGAGGTGGGACTAACTTTAGGGCCAGGCCCTCTTCTCTCTTCTCACGTTTAAGTTTTATATGTCTTGTAATGGTGTAATTGCATGCTTTGAAAATAAAGCTTAGTTCCAGGTTCCTCTTTAATCATGGTTTTTTCTTTTTCTTTATACTGTGATGAAATATACATAAAATAAAATCGACCATCTTAACCATTTTTAAGTGTACAGTTCAGTAATATTAAGTACATTGATAATGTTGTGCGACCATCACTACCATCCACCTTCATAACTTTTCATCTCGCAAAACTGAAACTCTGTACCCATTAAACAGTGTAATTTCCTATTCCACTGTCTTGATAACCACCATTCTTTCCATCTCTACTTAATCATAATTTTTTTTTTTTTTACTTAGGGGAAGTAGTCATTAACACACTAAAGGAATACTAAAGTGAAATGTATTCTTTTGTTTTTTTTAAATTTTGTGCCTTAGTGTTTCTCTGGGGATAATGAAAACCTAGTCTTAATTTGTTCTAAAGTATATAGTATATTGCTTTTGACTTGGTCTAAAGCCACAATTCAAGGACAAACCTGCCTCTCTCTCTCTCTCTCTGTCTTCCTGTATGTTCAGTGCAGATCCTTTTTTAAAATTATTAGATGGATATTGTGACCCTCTCTCCATAGTAGCTGAATTCTTATTGTGGAGGTATGTTTTTCTCTGTATTATTTTTGAAGCACTGACCTTTGGCTCAGTCTTTCATGTAAATACTCCATCAACTACTCTCTATTCATCTTTTTTTTTTTCTTTGCAAAGCTGCCCTTTTCATCACCCCATCTGTTCTGCACTTGATCAGGCCTTAGGCTTCATGGTGGAGTTGGTTCCATGGCAGTAAGGAAGGAGCCAGCTGTTTCTTGAAAACAAAACAAAACAGGAGTTCATACATGTGCATCTTTCCCCCAATCCTATACTGACTCCTCCACATGCAGCCACGGCAGGTAACCCTACCAGGCAGTCAGAATTCCATCAAGGCAGCAGTGGATCATTGAGAATGACACTTGCTTTGCCACATCATGGCATACAACAGATTTTTTTTTTTTTTTTTTTACAACAGATATTTTTGTAGTGAATGGATGAGGCCAATCATAGTGACGATTTGAGAGTAAGAAGGAGTTTTTCCTGAAGGTATGCATGGTGTGAAGTGTCAGAAAAGAATTCTTCCAGAAGATGACCCTGTGCAGAGCCCTGAAAGTGACTATATTCCTGGCAGAGGGAGCAGTCATATTTCTTTGAATATCAGTTTATTGACAGAGCAAACAGGTGGTCTACAGGATGGCCTTGCTACATTAACTTTATTTTATATTTTATCTGTTTGAATAGGTAGTACATACACAAGGCAAAATACTCAAGGAGATTAAAAGGGAATACATTCAGTGAAAAATTAGTTTCCTACTCTATTAACCATTCAGTTCCCCTTCCTGAAGGCAGTTGTTAGCTATCAGTATCTTGTGCATTTTTCCAGAGAGATTTTCAGTGCACATAGAAGTGTGTATGTGTGTCCTTTAAAAATACACTCCTGGCCTGACCTGTGGTGGCGCAGTGGATAAAGCGTCGACCTGGGAACACTGAGGTCGCCAGTTCAAAACCCTGCACTGTCTGGTCAAGGCACATATGGGAGTTGATGCTTCTAGCTCCTCCCCCCTTTCTCTCTCTCTCTCTCACTCTGTGTCTCCTCTCTAAAATGAATAAATAAAAATAAATTAAAAATACACTCCTACACATAAATAGTTTTCTTCACATAACCATTTTGGAAGTCATTCCATACTGCTACAGACTGAACTGTCCAGTTCTTTTTTAACTGCTCCTTAGTATTCTATTGATATTTTAACTTCCCTTTTTCTAATCCTTATAAGCTGCATGTGGTTTCATGGTACAGTTTAAACTCCTTAGCCTAGCCTCTGCCCAGAGTGCTGTGCTCCCATTACTTTGATCCATTTATATTCGTTATCTCCTTTCTTCCCTTATTTTTCATTAGACACATCCTTTAGCAGTGAGCTTAGCATCATCACCTCCTGTGGGCAGTCTTTCCTGATGATTTCCACTCTTGCACAGAACACCTAAGCACCACTTGAATCCAGTCTCATCCATTCACAGCAGAAATATTTGTTGTGTACATGCTGTGATGTGGCACAAGCAGGTGTCATTCTTGATGACCCACTGGTTGTTGCCTTGAGGGAATGGTGAGTGCCTGGTAGGGTTACCTGCTGTGTCTGTATGTTAAACATCAGCACCAAGGGCCTATTGCTAACTGGCTGTTGGCCCTGGGCAAAGCCCTTAACCTCTTGAGACCTTAGGTTGGCATCTTTCAAATGAGTAGGTAAAGTGTGATAACCTCCAGGGTCCCACAGTTCATATCTTATTCTTAATTACAACAGCAACAGCAGCTCGTGTTTACTGAGGACTTGCAAAGTTCAGGCGCTGTGTCAAGTACTTTGCCTGATCCTAATCCTTATCCCAACCCTATGAAAACAGGGTGGGTACCGTCTCCATTTTACAGATGAAGAAATTGAGGCTGAGAGTGTAATTTGGCTATAAAAGAAGAAACATTTGATTCTGGCATTCTGACCCTGTGGTGCTTAGCCACATAAATGTATACACATTCCACAACTTTATATACATACAGTTTTGTGTACTGTTTTGGGTCACTCACAGACTCCACCCCTAGATCTCTTCATAAACCATCCTGTTCTACAACTGTAAAGGCACAAGTTGGAGTCTGGATAAAAGCTGGAGACAGAAGACTAAAGTCACAAATACTTGTGGATAGTGGGTGAGGACCCAGTAGCTAGCTCTGTTCTTAAACCCCTGGCTTATAATCATTGAAGACCCTTACAGCTGCTTTTCCTGTGGTCTGAGACAACTCATTGCTGTTTGAGTAACTCTTTCAAAGATTTAAAAAATATTTTATTGATTGATTTGAGAGAGAGAAACACCCATTTGTTGCCCCACTTGTTTATGTATTCATTTGTTGCTTCTTGTATGTACCCTGACTGGGGATCAAACCTACAATTTTGGCATTGGGACGATGCTCTAACCAGCTGACCTACCTGGCCAGGACAAGTAACTCTCTTTGTAAGGGGAGGATAGGCCTGAGTCAAGGTTTCAGTCATGGCTTAAAGTCAGGTCTGGATAATATTTGTGACAGTTTCAGGGGTTGTAGATGGCAGGCTTCCCTGTCTATTTACATAAGGTCTTTTTAATGGAGAAGGTGTGTGTATGGAATTGAAATATTTTTTAAAATGTGATCTTATTGCCTTGGAATACCTGTTATAAACTAGGATAAATGAGGTCAGATGAGTTAAGTAAAAAATAGTAGACCCTTATCATACTGTGTCATTAATGAACTGCTTCCCTAAAGGCATGTAGAAAAACTTTCTTAAAAGTCTTGATCCCTGACTTTTTTTTTTTTTATTAAGATACTGGTTCCTCCTCTTCTGAAGTCTTTGTCTGAAATAGAGTGGGTGGTGGAGCTAATTAACAATTGTAGCCATCCTACCCCCACTCATTGTTGGGTATGGCCCCTGGAGTCACAGGTGTGTCAGGTGAGCTGTTAAGACAGAGTCAGATCCTCAGGGCCTCATCCAACCTCAGGTCGTTGAACAGGCCAAGCTGGGAGCCCTTGGCTTCCCTTCTGCATTCCTTCTCTAGGTGGTGTAGTTCTCCCTTTAAGACACGTGTTCTCTTCTTTTGGTTAAGTTGAACTTATTCCGAGTCCAAGTGGCAAAGGCAAAGCCAGACTCGATGTAGCAGCTGTGTATCAACAGCTGCCTCTCCTCTTCTCTGCTAGGGCCTGCAAGGCAGGCAGGTGGGCAGGTCGGCAGAGCTGGGGCCAGGACAGTCTCTGAAAGCTTTGCTGTGCCGGACCGATCTCCAGGTGAGCTGGAGCTTGTGCCCTAGTCCTATCGCAAGGATCTGGCTCCTAGGTGCTGATGCTGATGGCTGCTTGCGCAGGCCTTGGTATTTTTCTGGGGTGGGGGTGGGATTGAAAAGCCACTTATGTGCTTTCTCTTCTGAAAGCAGGAATTAAGTTGCTAGAATTCTTTCAACTGTGTATGGCTTCATTTTACCAAAGTGCCTACTTGTAACTAATATATGGATAAAGTTTTCACTTTACTTATGTCTTTGTTTTTTGTTTGTTTTCTATAGGTGAATCTACCTCTGGCTGACTTTAGAATTCTTCTGGCTTTTAATTATTTTCTTTTTAAAATAACTTGGACGGATAAAAGATGTGCCATGGCAGGATAGCACCAAAGAGCACGTCAGTGTATGCCGTGGCCCCTGTGGGACATGGAGTGTTCCTTCCACTGGTGATCCTTAGCACCCTCCTTGGAGACAGCTTTGCCTCAGGTGAGTCCCAGCCTGCCTCTACCTGTGGGAGGGAAGAGACACACTACCCTTGCTTCTACCAAAAGCTGGGGTAGGGGATTCTCGGTCTTTTGGGCAATTACAGGGAGAGTGAAGGGTGATGCTTTTGTGCTACAGTGTAGCAGGGAGCCAGTCCTGCTGGTGTGGCACCAAGCGGCCTAATGAGCCAGATGGGGGACAACTGTGTAGGAACCTGCTGGTGACGACATTATCACCCCCCACCCCACCCCACCCCAGCCCAGCTGTAGTTGTCAGGCAGGACATGTGGGACTCAGAGCTTGATGTGCAGGTAAGGGTTCATTCAGGCTTTGATACCAGACTGCCTGTATTCAGAACCCATTCCTACTACTTGGTGGTTCTGTGACCCTGACTGAAGTAAAGTCTCTTTACTTCTGTAAGCCTGAATTTCCTCAGCTGCAGAATGGCAAAATAATAGTATCTACTTCAGAAGGTTGTTGTGAAGATTGACTGACATAATCAGTCTTAATCAACAGTTAAGCACTTAACTGATTGTTAGCTTTTTATTATTTGTTTCTTGTCTGTCTATTCTTTTTCTCAGTTGAGGTATTGTAATTTAGTGAAGCAGGACCTGATCATTAACACTACAAACTTTATGATCTTGGACAATCCACGTGACCATTCTGTGTCTAGTTTCTGCATCTGTCAAATGAAGGGGTTGACCTGGATAACCTTGAAGATCACATCTAGCTCCCTCAGTCTATACTTCGATGATTCTAAGGATTTTCTGGGTGAAGATCATAAGTTAGAAAAGCCCTTAATAGGCTGTCGATGCAGTAGTGAGCTCTTGGGATTTGTGTGGTCCTTGTTGACTTCAGCAATGCTCTGAAGGCCCTCTAGTTTCTCTTCATGTGAAACTTGTATTCTTTTTAGAAAGACCATATTTGGGGTGTGTATCTTACGGCTCTGGGTGATGCTACAGGACCTGCCTCTGTTCAAACACTGGTAGGGGTCTCAGTCAATTACGATTTGAGCTCACTGTAACGGTGCCCCATAAGAGATCACTAGATATATGTATATGGCAGTTTTCTTTGACCAGCATTCTGTAGAGGGTGATATCTAGATTCTGAAGGGGTCTTGGAGGGAGGCTATGTAATATAGTGTGGCTTTCTATCAACTCGTGTCTCCGACTTGCCCAGCACATACAGATAATGGTGCAATATCATTTCATCTTATTATTTTTCTTCTGATTTTTGGGGAGAAACAATTAGTGATTTTTTTTGTTCCATCATAGCTTTCCTAATCACCCACATCAGATTTCCTCTTCTGCTGCTTTTTGTTCACCTCATTCTGACACTTAAAACCTTTCCGCTAAGCCTAAGACCTTGTTGGCTCTGAGGAGCCCTTGGCACAACCGAGGGAACCACTAATGGTTGGGACACTACAGTGTGGATACCATAGTTGCATGAGGTTTCCAAGAAACCGAAGGACAGCCTACACCAGGGGTCCCCAAACTGCAGGCTGCATGCAGCTCCCTGAGGCCATTTATCCGGCCCCTGCTGCACTTCCGGAAGGAGCACCTCTTTCATTGGTGGTCAGTGAGAGGAGCACAGGATGCATCCGCACCCATAGTTCCCATTGAAATACTGGTCAGTTTGTTGATTTAAATTTATTCTTTATTTTAAATATTGTATTTGTTCGCGTTTTGTTTTTTTACTTTAAAATAAGATATGTGCAGTGTGCATAGGGATTTGTTCATAGTTTTTTTTATAGTCCGGCTCTCCAACGGTCTGAAGGACAGTGAGTGAACTAGCCCCCTGTGTAAAAAGTTTGGGGACCCCTGGCCTACACCAGTGTGCAACAGAATGAAGCAGGGCCTACATTTATAGGGCCATTCCATTGCCAGAAGCAGCCTCTAGAATGGTAGACACAGAACCATAGAATGTGGAGACCCACTCTTGTTCATCACTGTATCTCTAGAGCAGAAGTTGGCAAATTTGTCCACTGGCCAAATCCTCCCTGCTGCATGTCTTTCAGTGGCCTGTGTGCCAAGAATTTAGGTTTTTGTATCTTTAAATAGTTGGAAAAAATAAAATGAATAATTCATAATGTGTGAAACTTGTATGAAACTCGCATTTCAGTACCCGTAAATTAAGTCTTATGGGAACGTAGTGTTCATTTGTGTATACATTGTCCATGGCTGTTTTTGTGCTACAATGGCAGAGTTGAATAGTTGTGACATAGACCATGTTGCTCCAAAACCTAAAATATGTAGACTTGAAATATTTTTTCCTTCATAGAAGAGATTTGCCATCCTACCCCAGCCCAGAACAGACAGTGCTCAATAAGTATATGCATGAATGGAATGACTACCAGAGTGGAAGGATGGAAGCTAGGACTGGTCAGGGCTAGGATGGAGTTTAGAGGTTGTACACTTGCCCAGGGTCTTAGGACCAGAACTGGAAGAAACCCGGCCTACTTCCTGGTGTACTACTGAGACTATCCTCTTTCAAGACTCCACTGGGGAAGCTGTCTCAGCTTGTTACCTGGCAGTATTAGGGTCTGCCTTCTATGTTTGAAGTCTTTAGTTTTTCTTATTTTCATTGAGCCATCCCCCCTACCCTACCCTCCTTTTTATGGGCTTCACCTTTCCCTCCTTCCATTTTCCAATTCTCCACACCTTCCCAAGCTTCTATCCAAAGTCTGAAATCAATTATTAGGGACTGATGGTTCCAGACTAGATAGATAAGGGATTATTATTTTACCCATGGAAAAAAAAATATGTCTATAGTGTGGGCTCAGCCCAGGACGGATGACAAAGTTGGCTCTTGTTTGCTTTCCTTCACCCATCTGCAAAGAACCCTTCCTACCCTGCCATTCCACCCCCCAAGTCTTTCTAATCCCCACAAAATGTGTGTAGGCACAGAGCAGGGTGCAGGTAGGAAAAGGGGTTTCACCATTTCTTAGGTCCAGTGCACCAAGTTGCTGCCAATGTTTCTCTCTCTCTCTAAAGTGTTTTCAGGGGTAAGGCAATGCCTACTCCATGGCCTGAAACCCAGAGCACACCTATATGGCCATGCCTGCCATGAGTAGCATGACATGCAGACTTGCCAAGAAACTAAGATTCTCTGAAGTCAGAAAGGCAATTCAGTTCAGGAAGGGTCCTGTCTTCCTCTTCCTACATTCCTTACCTTCTCCTCTGGCTGCCCCTGAGCACCCATTCCAGAGGCACTTGTAAAGTACACAGACTTGTTATCCAGCAGGCTTAGTAGACCCTGAAATGTTTGTATATACATGCACAGTCATTTCTGTGAGGATTCCACTGGACATAGGTTAGTGGGCTTATTCTGATTCTGCGGGGGGCAATTCGTCTGCATAGTCTCTGGTCACAAATACCATTGTTACCCCTTAATCTTGGTCATACTTGCTCAGGTTTAGAAGAAAAGAATCATGTGTAAAGAGGCACTTGAGAGTTCTGGAATAAAGATATGTCATGTTTGTAGGTCAGTTTTCCATCCTGGTTTCTCTTATCTACAGCTAAGGTTTGTTGTTATAAGGGAGCAGGTGTTATAGAGGCATTGGATCTTGCTTCCCCCTAAGTCATTCCATTAGCAGAGATGGAGGGAATTACTGAAAATTTCCTTTTTAGTAGTGTCAAAAGTAAGCAAATCTGATTCTTCACATCTAGTCACACCGTGCAGGGGAAGATCAGAAATAAAAAGATCTACACTCATGCTACACTACTTGCCTTTGGATGTGGGGCCTAGAGAGGAATTAGGACCCCAGCTACGTAGCAGCCTCTCCCTGATCTAACAACTCCCTTCCTTTGTTTGTGATCTTAAGAAACTTGCTCTCTGACCTTAGGCAACACTTGACCTCTTTGTTCTATAAAATAGAAACAAGACACTTAAGGATGCTAGTTGGATGATGTGTAGACTCATACAAATGGTTGGAAGGCACTTGATATACAAAATGTGTGGTGTAATTCCCAAATAATAACAACAGAAGTGGTATGTGACCTGCTGTTGAGTCATGCAGGGCAGGATACTATGCAGATGACATCATGTACTGTCTTCAAAAAACAAAACTGTAGAAGCAAAGTCACTTTTTGGGATGGGGATATGGTATCAAACTTAACCAGTTGAGGAAGGATTGATTAATTCTGGAATCTTCTTTGTCATCCATATTTGCATAGTTTGATTGTCTCAACCCAACTGACTTGTATAAAAAGCTTTTGATTTTTATTTCCTCCCCTTCCTTAGCATATTTATTGGGGGGAAAACTCGGTATTTTATTAGTTTCTGATTGTTTCCATTAAAATGTTGCCATGACACTTTAGGCCCTTTGTAACATCACACAAGCATCTAAAGTAAGTTTATAATAGCAGGGAAAGCAGCCATGATTATATCCACATGGCAGAGTTCATTGAAGATGGACAATATTGAGAACTAGGCTCTCAGGGGGATGGTGTAGTTATGATCCTTAACATTGCTGTGGCAGAAAGATGCTGGCAGGAGGCTCTGGATCACCTCCGCATCTCTGTTGGACCTGGAGTCAGAGATAATGTCCAATGAACTGAGAGGAGAGTACAGGTAGGAAACTGATGCATGTAGAACATTGTTTATTTGTCAGCGTGGGTTATCCCATTTAAAGCTCTCAGAGCTGATACATGGTCCTAGGTGGTCATGTATCCATTTTACAAATGAAAACCTGAGGCACAGAGAGATAACTTGCTCAGTGATAGGCAGTTGTAGGTGGTGACTCTGGTTGGGCTTTGTGCCTAGTCTATCTGATTGTTGCCCATGTGGTCTGCTGAGAACCACACTAACCTGTCCTTTGTTGCAATGCACGCTTCTCTGAGACCCATTTCTTATGTTGCTCTATTAGAGCACTCAGATCAACCTTCAGAAGATCATTTTGACAAAGAAGAAAGACACCATCTCTTTTCTCTCCTGGATGGATAAAGGATGCAGGAGTTACCACTTTTCCCTCTGTGATTGTTTCTCTTCTTATTTACAATGGCCCTTGGTTGTTTGGTTCACAGTTTAGGCACAAGATTTGCCAAGGCAGTTCTATTCTTAGGAAGGATCAATAGGGACCACGGCAAATTGTTTGCTAAGTAAGGACGTAGTTCCCATAACATCCGCAGAGCATCTTCCTGTCAGCTGCAAACCCTGCTGACAAAGTGATGTAATCTCTCCATAGTGTAATTACCTGTCACTATAAAAAGACTTATGGATTGTGGTAGGAGGCTGGATAGGTCATTACAGGGTTTGTTATACTCTGGTGTCATAAAAAGACATTGAGAAATTACCCTCCGCAGGCTAATTGTTGTGCCATGTTTAGGACATTACAAACACATGGTACAAACCTTGCACTGTAACTTTTGAACAAAAGAAACCATGGGTGAAAGCCCTCACTAACACAGATTCCATTTGCCAAGCAAAGTGACCCACTATCCTAGGCTAACTTTAGAGCCTGGGAGGTTATCCTTATCTGCCCAACTCTTTCTGCAAAAGAAGGCCACAGAGTGCTAATGAAAAAACTAGGGTCTTTAAAGAACTCAGTCTTTCTTAGTAGATTTGCAGATGAACTCTTTTCACCACCTTTTATCCACAGAAAGATTCTTTTCCTTCTTGTCATTCAGAAGCAGGAGGCTTCAGAGGGTTTGAACAGCCCTCCCAGTCCAGGTGGCTTGTGCAGGTAAGGCTGGCTGCCTGGACTGTGGCCAGATCAGGAGTAACCTTGGCCCATCTCATGTTTAGTTTTGGAGCCTAGAGGGACAGCAGCATTTTGAGACAATTTGTCTGTAATGTGTGAGTGAGAGGGGTGCTGACTGCTGACTTCTCTTCTCCCAACCCTGTTCACTAACCTTACCTTAAGCAAACCTACAGCATGAAAAGTGAATTCATTGGAAGATGATGGTGAGATTGTAACTAGTGAAAAACGCTTGAGTTTCTTCACATAGCTGTCTCTTGTCATTTGGAATAGGATTCAATTCATAAATGCCTTTAAATGGCAAATACCACCTGAAGCTTTCGTGGAGCCACTGGGGTCACCAGTACAGCTGAGTGTAATATCTAGCTGTCGTTCTGCTCCAACCGGATCCCTTGGTTTTTAAGAGACGCAGCGTAATCTGACTAAAAGCGTGGACTCTATAGAGTCAGAGTGCCTGGGTTTTGAATACTGCCTCTACCCCGAGCTATCTGTGGTACCTTGGATAATTTTCTTGACCTCACTATGGTTGTTCCCTAAGAAGAGGAATGATAATAGTGCCTACTTCTTAAGATTGCTAGAATGATTGAATAATATGATATGTGTAAGGCACTTAGGATAGTGCCTGGCATATAAAGAAGTTATTCGTAGGTTGTAAGGTGAGATTCTAGCACCATTTGGTACAGCCCATACTTCTGACACCACAGCTAATTAGTTTAGACAGACTCAGGCTTGGAAAGTGTTTTGTTTCTTTTTTATCTTTTGGAGTCTCTTGGATCTATTCATTACATCCTGTGTCCTGCATGAGTTATTCATAATTCATATGTCTAATTCTCAAATGCCACATCTTGGCATTCTACACATGAAGACAAGTAGTAAAGAGCAGTAATACCCCTTTGCAGTGTTGGTGCTGGGGGTTCAGCCAGGTAACCTCACAGTAGGCCATTCCCTTCAGTGAAGCTGTCTTACTGGCATTGCGGAGGCTGAGTTCCTCAAAGCTGTTATTTTAAAGGAACTTTTGGAGTGATTTTTGAAACCTTATAAATTTGAGAATGCCAGGGGTTTGTTCTTTTAAAGAAATTTCATTTCATCAGCACTGAGATGTGATTGAAGGATTACATTTCAAAAGATTCCTAATCACATCTGGGAGAATTTAACATTAGAATAAAAAAATAAGAACTCTCTTGTCTTCTCTCCCTCTGGTAGTCCTTTGCCTCCTCCTGCTTTCCTTAGCTCTATTTGACGCATTCCTTTCTGGAAAAGCCTTTCCCACCTAGATACATGTGCTTCCCCAGAGATGGGTATTTCTCCCTTGTTTAACTTCTTTGACTTTTTAGATTTGCCAGAAGCCAAATCTTTTAAAGTAAAATTGTGTAATCATTCAGAATTCTGGAAGTAGTACAGAGAGGATAAACAGCTTCTCTTGAAAATGTTTTTCTTTGCAAAGTTTTTTTTTTTCTTTTTAAAATCACAAAACTATTTTAGGCATTTCAGCCCAGGAGGTGAAATGTATTTCAGGAAGTTATGGCCAAGTACAAATAGGGTTATAAAATAATTCTGCTGTAGCCTGTGTTACTGTGAGTAACAAATGACACCTGATGAAAGACAAAGGGCCTGAAAGTCAGTGGTTCACGTGTAGTAGGCACATGTCTCCTTGGGAAAGGGCAGGACCTGTGTGTTGATTGTCACTGGCTTAAGTTCTGATAGTTTGGCCTTGTTGACTCTGGCAATGGTAGGAGGCACAAGTCACTGGGATTGTCATACACCGGGTAAGGACTGAGTGGCCATGTAGAGCTGCCTGTCAGTGTTTACTAAGCACAGGTGCAAGGCAGATGGGGGAGAAGCCTTTGATGCTTCTTCTTCCCAGTTATCTCATTATTTTGGAGGCCAGATTGCAGAGGTCCCAGTGGTGTCTTTTTTTTTTTTTTTTTTTTTTACAGGTACAGAGAGAGAGTCAGAGAGAGGGATAGATAGGGACAGACAGACAGGAACAGAGAGAGATGAGAAGCATCAATCATCAGTTTTTTGTTGCAACGCCTTAGTTGTTCATTGATTGCTTTCTCATATGTGCCTTGACTGCGGGCCTTCAGCAGACCGAGCAACCCCTTGCTCAAGTCAGCGACCTTGGGTCCAAGCTGGCGAGCTTTTACTCAAGCCAGATGGGTCCACACTCAAGCTGGCAACCTCGGGATCTCGAACCTGGGTCCTCCACATCCTAGTCCGACGCTCTATCCACTGCGCCACCGCCTGGTCAGGCTCCAGTGGTGTCTTGAGCCAGTGTAGCCCCGTTAAGGCTCCTGATAACCATGTACATTTGCTCAGAATTGCTGATTAGTGGACTGTAAATTTAGCTGGTGACTTTAGTAGGCTGTGTGGATCTCTGCTTATGCCTCTCATACAGTAGACAGCTGCAGTCTTTGATATTTGAGGTCTTCTCTTATACACATGTCTCTCAGTCTTGATTCTTGTTCTGTGTTCTTGGTTTTGTGTTTGTATATAAGCCCCTTGAAGGCAGGGTCAACGTTCATTATACTTCGCTATAACTAGGCCAGTGATCATCTCAGGGGACCCAGCAAACATATCTTGGAGAAGATGTTGGGGAAAGGAGAGGGTCACTCCTGGCAAGATTGTGCAGAATGATGGCCCATCCTGCATGTAAGGACGAGCAGGACAAGCTTCAGCCCTGTGAGGGACTGCCGCCTGCCTGTGGGGCTTCCCTGTTGATTTATGGCTCCCCATTAGTCTGGGAAGTTGAGAGGCATGTGAAAGTGCCTCAGGGGATGCAGGTGGTGGGGCTCTTCTGAGAGGAAAGGAGTGGGACTGGGAAGGTTGCCCAGAAGAGTTTATCATGGAGTGTACTAACTTTCAACCTGGATGAAGATCTTTGAACCCAGCGCAGGTCTAGGTGATTAGGGAGGAAAAGGAGACCTGTATCACCTGTGGGGACTAAAGGTCATGTGGAAGAATACATATGAAAACCATGCTGACTCCAAAACATCTTGAGAAAGGACCTGGGGAAGGGGAGCTTGGATGGGTTTGGAGTTCCATCCTCTCCCACAGCTACTGCTAGCTTAGTCCCTAAAGTCAAGGCCAAGGAGACTCGCTTTTCCCCTTTTCCTGAACATAAGCACCTTCAGACCTATTCTTATCATGTTCTTTCTGTGGCTGGAGTCCTGCGGCCTTCCCTTTTCTCCCATACTTTTTATCCTTTAAGACCCAGTTCAAAGTCACCTTCTCTGTGGGACACCACCCGTCCTATTACCCCTAGAACCAGTAGGGTCTGAAGGAAGGAGACCCTACTGTATGTAGTTTCTAAATGGGATTAGCAGAAGCTCCTGGGCTGTTTTTTCTTTTGGGAGAATGTCAGAGAGATTTCTCATGCACATGATTCTGATTCCAAGAATTGTGACTATTTTTAATCTGAAGGGATTGGATAGCTCCTTAAAACTTCTGGGAATTGCAGCTTAGTGAAACTTGAACCCTTTGTTCTGCAGATCCTGATACACAAACCCTATAGCAGTGACGGGCAATCTTTTGAGCTTGCTGTGTCAAAATTCGCCAAGAAACCGAGCATAACTCGGATGGTGTGTCACTTCAAGAAAAACAACCTAACCAGAAGTCCCAGAACTAGACGCTCTGTGCCGGAGTTCTGTGGTTTTGGCCTACAGACCTCCGGCACAGAGTGTCTACACTACAGCAAATGTTTTATCCTCGGCTACTGCACCTGGCCGTGCCGGAGCCAAGGATGAAACGTCCTTTTCGGCATGCGTTCTCACACTTCTCTGGTATGCGGCCTCATGTCATCGAAAATGGCTACATGTGTCAGTGCTGACACACGTTTCATAGGTTCGCCATCACGGGCCTATAGACTTGTTCCTAATGACCAGTGAGAGTTGCCAGGGTTGCTGTGGGTCAGATTTGGTTTGGTATTTTCATAAATGGCATTACCTTGTCTAGCTAATATTTGTTGACATAAGGTGGGCAGGAAGGGCAGCAGGAGGTATGTAATGCCATGGAGGCTTTCTGGGACAAGGTATTGGACTCGCTCTTGATGGAAGTTATTACATGTAATTTGGTCTTCAGTCAGCCTGTGAGAGGAGGGCAGCTGAGCTAGGAACAGCACTCTAGCCCAGGAGGAATAGAGAGCTGAGGGTTTGGTACTCTGATTTATTTACAGTTAGTTGAGCTCCTGCTGAGTGTTAAGATTACTGTATCAGCTACAGTTCCATGTGAGACATAACTGATCAGGAAAGTCGATCCATACCAGAATACACATTGGAGGGGTCCTGACTCAGATTGGGATGGTCATGGAAGACTTCTCTGAGGGAGAGGAGTGTACACTGAGACCTAACACTATGTAGAGGCTAGTGAGTAGGGGTTACAGGATGACATAGAGGGATAGGAACTGTAGTCTCTTGGGCCAGACAGGTTGGTCAGAATCCTACTTCAGCCACCAGCATGTGTAATTTTGAGCAAGTTTCTCAAAGGCGATGTCCCTTGGTTTTCATATGTGTGAAGTTGGAGTGATAACATACTTTATTTACCATTATAGGGTTGTGGTGTTATCATCATTGTTGTTATGTAGTACCTCACCAGTGGCAGGTACAGCCAGCATGTTGGGGACAGTCTGGAGGAAGGCAAGAGAGAGACTTATATGGTATCTGCTTTGCTCACCTTGACATTCCCTTCCTTTGGAACTTGCCATGTCCCTTCTCTTGACACTTTTGGAAGTCCAGTATACTCTCCCCAAACAGGATTGCCTCTTGCCGTAGTGAGTGAATGAGTGAGTGGTCTCCTCCACTTTGGAGTAAGTTGAGAAGCTGGAGTTTCAAAAAAGGAAAATAAAGTCTAGCCTCAGCCTAAGTTTTCAGAGTTTTGGGCTGAACATCACCAAAAGCACAATTGGAAGGAAGCACCCGAGGGTGAGGTGCTGCTGGTGGAGGCAGGTGCCTCTCCAGAGTTGTCAGAGTTGCAGGGGAGGAAGGAGGAAGGAGACAGAGAAGTGTCCTCAGGATCACAGCGTTAAAGAAAAAACAAACACTAGTAAACAGCTTAAGGGTGGAATGAGCCAAAGAGGGAAATAAAGAGGACTGGAAGAGGGTGTTGATTTTGGTACAAGCTGTGGAGAAGATTGGGGATGAGAAGAATGGCTGCCAGGCTCCTATTTGCCAGGGGAACAGGAAATGACTGGCTAAGTGAGGCTGCCCTTCCAGCCTGCCCCCCACCTCCAGTGGGGGTGGGACACTCAGGGCAGGCTCCTCATTTTCTGCTTCAACCCAGCAAGCCTGTGTCTGACAAGGACTTATTTCAGCCAGTCTGACGCACCACACGGGATCCCATGTGGGTCTTAGATAGAGCCACAAATTCCACAGGGAGACCAGAGGGTGTGAGAGGTTCCTAACTGGGAAGGAAAAAGAGGTAGAGGAACAGCTGGCATCCGTGCATGGGGCTGTATTCCAGGACTCTTCATCTGGATCAGGCCAGGGTAATTGGAGATGTCGGGATGAAGACTGTGATTTGATGTGTTCAGGGGTGCAAAGAACTGTTGTGACTTCCAACAGAGATGTGTCTCAGGTTTCTTCAGAAGTGGCTTTCAGCAAAGGAACCCATTCTCCATGCTATTGTTCTCAATATTTGTTGTTAGGCAATTTAGAGGCTTTGTAGTTCCTCTCCCTGGCATTCAGAAATTCTTTTGCCAGTGGTGGCAGAGACTGGCCTTGCAGGAGTAATTAAGATTGTGAACAATAGGATTAAGTGAGATATTTATATGTAAAATTGCTGGGTCAACAAAAGTCTGTTTCAATGGAAGGGATTATTATAATGCTCTATTTTTTTAGTCAGAATCTCTTTCCTGAATTGCTGAAAGCACTAAGTTCACCCTGACTAACTGGTTCATCCTTCATCCATCCCTGGACAGGATACTGGCATTTAATAGCCTCCTCTGTATACAAGATCAAACTAAAGTTTCCAAAAGAGCCCCAAATCTTGAGTTTGAAGCCCAAATCTATGGAGTCTTTCTAAATCTAAAGCTTGGACCTCTGAATATGATAGTGCCTCATTCCTGGGAATAAAGAAGGTGAGAGGAGAAAGGAAGGGATCATTAAAAAAAATTTTTTCTCACAGACAACTCATCTTGTCATAGTATTTTGAGAGACCTGGAAATCTGACATTTATTTTCCACCGAGAAGCCACTGAGTCCCTGTTGGGAATGAGGACCAGGTATAAGCTGGAGAAGCAGAGGGCTAATCAGAGCAGGTTTGGGGCAAAGAACAGGGAAGCAGAAAGGGAGCTGGCAGGGTTCTTAACTCTGTTTAGGTACTGTTTAGGTTGTAGTTGGTGGAAACTGAGGTGCTGGATTCTGCATTACAGTGCCAGTTTCCTGGTACACACCAGTAGAAAACCACTTGCCACTCTGACGTGTCCCAGAAAATGTCAGGAGAACCCACAGAAGGTGCCTGTTATATCTTGCCTTTCCTATGGTGAAACCCCATGGAGGTGGGTTTAGGAATCTCCCTGAGTGTCTGTCTCGCCCAGGCCAGCTTTATTGCAAAACACGCAGTGTATCCTACATTTAGAAGGATGCCTCTGGGCGGATTGGCCTCCTCTCAACCCTCCAGTCAAGGGGAGGCCTAAGCCTGTTGGCCCACCCTTTCTCTTCTAAGGCCTGCTGAAATATCTCGAACTGGTAAAGAGAGGTTAGCTTTCCTCCTCTTAGTAGATGAGGCCCCTCAGGGTAATCAGGACCCTTTCTCCCTTAGCCCTTGCTTTCCTGCCTCTAGTCAAGGATTAAAGGGCAGTTTGTGCACATTCTTGCACAAGGTCTTGAGCCCTGGAAGCGGGGGAATATGCTGAGTTAGGATACCCCTTCTTCCTCCTGTGACAGCTCTGTGGGTTCCTAGGCTTGAAATTCTAGAGGTCATTTAAATGTGCCAGTTAACAGTCACATACTTGTGAGAGAATCAGCAGGCTCAACCTTCTAAGTTATAGGCTCCATTGGGTCTCAGATTTGAGCTTGCATCAGAATCCCCTGGAGGGCTCAGATTGCTGGGTGTCACCTTCAATGTTTCTGATTCAGTAGGTTTGGAACAAGTACTGAGAATTGGCATTTCTACTAAGTACTTACATGCTGCTGCTGGTGATCTGGGGACCATACTTTGTGAACCATCGATTTACACTTGGAATGAACAAGCCCATCTGACCCTTTTCAGAGCAAGTTTTGGTAAGGTATGGGGACAGAGAAATTGAGTGGCCTTAAACCTGCTGGATAGAAAGGAGGTTCAGAAGTAGGATGCTACCGATGGACCAACCTAATTTGAAAACTGGTAAGAGGTTAAATGATTAAGTTGGAAGCTGGTGGTCTCTTATTTCCTCTGGGCTAGCTTTGGTCCTTGCCATTTATTGTACAGAGAGAGCAGCTAGACTGGCAAGTCCCTAGCTGGGTCATCTTGGGCATCTCCTCCCTCCACCTCTTAGTCTTCTCTCTTAGGCAGCAATAAGCTCTGAAAGTCTGCATTTTAGGAAGTCTTTCCATGGCTTGGAGTTGTGGTATGAAGAGCAGAGTCTTGAGCTGGGGGTTCCAGGCATCAGCCCCAGCACCCACCTCTAATGAGCACTAATTTGAAGGCCTCTCATGATGCTCAAGTATGAAGGGAGGGTCGGACTTGCTCTCTAGTTCCCCTTGAACTCTGATACCCTGGATTCCTCTGACTACTTCCTCCCCCAGGGTCTGGAACTGTGCTTGCTTATTACTTCTTATGTATGTGAGAACTTCTGTTGATAAACAGTACTGGATCAGAATCTTATCCAGAGACTGGCTTATTGAAGGTGAAACTAGAGAAAAATGGGAATTGAGTAACTTTTCTTTTGAAAGTCTCCGGCCTCTGCAGTTACGCTGCTTCCATGAAACTTGTGTCCAACAGCAATGACTTAGCGTCCTTGTTGGGTTTGATCCCTTTACTCCAGATGGTCACATTTGACTGGAAGGTTTCGTTGGCTTTATGGTCAGTTCTAGTTTCCAGGGTGCTGGGGATTGTTATTCCACATTCTCCACTGCCTGACACTGTGCTCATGGTGGGCCTGTGTCAGAGTTTGCTGGGTAGATGGAAGAGAAGGTTGTATCCATGTACTTCTTTTCCTTTCCTTTAGTTCCTCCTTTCCGTCTTCTTAACTTGGTATGATTGTCCTGCTTTGCCCTCCTCCCCTCCACCTTCTCCCTTCTCTCTTCCTCCCCTCCCTCTCCTCCCTCTGTACTCTAACTCCTCTGCACTTTACCATCAATATTTGTATGTTGAGTGTGTTAAGGGTTGTGGCGTACCTATGGATATCACAGAAGATCCTACTTAAGCCGTCTGTGTGAGGGTCACCCCAGATGCCTTTTTCCTTTTATTTTTTGGCCCACTTTACGCTCATTGTGGGTTGCAGAATGTTTTCACTGTCCTGGGGGAGGGAGTCTGCTGTTCTTCAGATTGAATTTGACCGTGTTTTCAGCCTTTATTTTTCTGCTCTTGGTATTGGCAGACTGAAGGACATCAGCACATCCTGCCTCAGAACCATGGTCTTGTCCTGTCTCTCCAGCCTCTGTCTAAAGGGGCATGAGGAAGATTTCCCAGCCTTGGTTAATGGTCATCCTGCCTGGGTAGACTTCAAGCAGCTCAAGCACTGACTAACCTGAGGTCTTTATTGATACAGGGAAAGATTGGATCAATTTAATTAATTTTAAGTGAATCACCAACCTTTTGATGAGTCCATTAATTTCTCCCGTACGCAGTAACGGGACATACTGACTCTGTTTCTCATTCCCCACTACCCTGCTTTAATCTGAGGCAGCTGGATACTGCACTCTGCTTTTTCATTTGCTGGAAGAGTCATTTGAAGATGATTTTAATGACTGGCTTTGACAGTACTTCCAGAAGCTAAGACTGTTGCTGTGCTTCAGTTCATACTCACAGTTCATACTCAGTCGTGCTCACTTTGTTCTTATAAAACTCTGCTTACTTGGTTCTCGGTGTAAAGGTGGAAAGGGTCCCTGGGAATCCTTTCTTGTCCCAGGCAGTATATGCAAGTGTTTTATCACTCATTATTTGTAGACCTCCTGGGGTGTGCCAGGCACTGTTCTTATTTCTGAGTATTTTATTGTTACTTCTTCCCTGTCCTGGTGGAAGCACAGAGGCCTAAGTTGGTGAGGTTCCAGCAGGTAGTGGCTACCAACAAACTTTGGGAACTGTAGTCTCTCAGGCTTTCTTTCTCTTTGTTTTTATGGTTGCAGTACCTGTTTCTGTGCTTTCCCTTTTTTGACTCCAAAGGGGAATAAACAGTATGAACCACCTCTTGAGATCAGAGAAATAACGGGTTGCAATAGCTGTTAACAGCTTATGACTATTGGCAGTTGACAAGATGTAAAACGCTTTTTTATAGTATGTCGTATTGGTGTCTTTACAATAAACTTAGCACAGCCACTAAAGAATAAAGTTTGGATTTGAACCCAGGTCCTCTTATTGCAAATCAGATAGCTTATGTACTACATTGTGTGTTTGTGTGCCCATGCTTTTAATGACTTCCCCATGCCATTGTCTTTAGTATTATTTCAACCACTTAAGTGTTAAGAAGCTATTACATATACACTGGGCCCTCTGCCAGGAACTGAGGGCCTCACAGGCTAATTTGGGGAAAGGATAAGGCAGAATACTTTGTTCCTCTTAAGTGGTTCAGGTACTGAGTGCTGTTAGAAAGAAGAGAATTAACCCTGACATCATTTCCCAAATTGCTGAGACTTATAGTGGGCCTTGTGGGAAGGCAGGATCCAAACCAAAGGAGAACAGGGAAGGGGAGTTTGTCTGACATTTGGCTGCCTGAGACAGTGTTAGTGAGGTTTGGTTCCTTTATCAGACTTAGAAAACCAGCATCCTCTGAGGTGATGCTTTTCCGACTTGACTGTGCTTTTAAAATTAGATTCACACACCCCATGCCCACAAAGAGTCATTCACATGATCTGGGATATACCCAGCAATCTGCATTCTTTAAAAGTTTTTATTTTAAAATAATACGAAAAAGTCTCCTAGCCCTTCAGATCTTCCTACGATGAGAAGAAATCACAGGTGGAAGTTTTATTTGTGCCCTTCCAGAGGCAGAAGCTGTTGCCCCAATAGTTCTGTTGCAGGTAGCAAGAGAAGCCCACACTTTGAGAAATACTGTCCTAAGGGAATATTGGTACACTCCATGTTACAAGAAGCACTAGGGATTTGGAACCGTGTTTTGACATCATAGAGGTCCCACTCCTGAGGACTAAGTGTTTAGAATAAACTAAGGAGGAATCGGAGGAATTGATATCAAGTGATGTAAATTAAGTTGACTCTGACAGCAGCTGGGTCACTCTGGCTTCTACCTTGACTTGAAGGCACGTTGTGGGACCATTGAGGCTGAGTGCCTTTAAAACAAAGTCCAGGCCCTGGCCGATTGACTCAGTGGTAGAGTGTCAGGCTGGAGTGTGGATGTCTCAGGTTCGATTCCCAGTCAGGGCACACAGAAGAAGCACCCATCTGCTTTTCCTCTCTCTCTCTCTCTCTCTCTCTCTCATACAGCCATGGCTCAACTGGAGCAAGTTGGCCCCGAGTGTTGAAGATGGCTCCATGACCTCCTCCGCTTTAGGCGATAAGAAGAGCTCAGGTGCTAAGCAATGGAGCAATGCCCCAGATGGGCAGAACATCACCCCCTAGTGTGCTTGCTGGGTGGATCCCAATCAGGGTGCATGCAAAAGTCTGTCTCTGCCTCCCCTCCTCTCACTAAATTAAAAAGAAAACCCACAAAGTTCATGCTCAGAGTTACTGCATGTTTCTCAGACTGTTAAACATTTTACAGATATTGCTTGGTACTTTTAGCTTTCAGTTGATTGTGATTTGGAAAGGGGGTCAGGGGTCAGTTAGTTGGTGAGTAGAAACAGGTCTGGGATTCAGGGACATACACAATGAGAGCCCTGGAAAGGGTAAATACCTGTCTTCCATAATATTGGGCAGTCTTGGTGAATCTTATGATTTTTGTCTATATTTTGGAACTAAATGGGACCTAGGGTGGTTGTGAAGATTAGCAATATTGTCAAATACCCTGTTAAGAAATGGCATGCCTTAGTTTTGGGTTGTTATAAAATACCAATAGGTATAGTGAAAAGAATTAACATTTACATGTGAAGTATGTTCCGGGTAACAGCCACTTTATTTATTTATTTATATTTTTTTGAAGTGAGAAGCAGGGAGGCAGAGAGACAGACTCCCGCATGTGCCTGACTGGGATCCACCCGGCATGCCCACTAGGGGGCGATGCTCTGCCCATCTGGGGTGTTGCTCCATTGCAACTGGAGCCTTTTTTTTTGCACCTGAGGCGAAGGCCATGGAACCATCCTCAGCGCCCAGGCCAACTGTGCTCCAGTGGAGCCTTGGCTGTGGGAGAGGAAGAGAGAGATAGAGAGAAAAGAAAGGGGGAGGGGTGGAGAAGCAGATGGGCACTTCTCCTGTGTGCCCTGGCTGGGAATCGAACCCGGGCCGACGCTCTACCACTGAGCCAACCGGCCAGGGCCCCACTTTATTTTTTTTTTAATTCTCAACAAGTTTACTTACTTATTTTTATATCACACATATTTTAATTTTTTCATATTCCCCCACCCCATCCCCTTTGGCAGTCATCAGTTCTCTATGGGTCTGTTTTTATTATTTTGTTTCGTTTCTTCATTCATTTCATTTTTTTAGATTCCACATATGAGATTGTATGGTACTTGATTGTATGGTTCAATTTATTTCACTTAACATAATACCTCTAGGTCCATCCATGCTGTTGCAAGAGGCATGATTTCATTCTTATTTATTGCTGGATAATATTGTGTGTGTGTGTGTACACCACATCTTTACGCATTCATCTATTGATGGATTTCTAGGTTGCTTTCATATTTCCACTATTTCTAGTAATGCTGCAGTGAACATAGAGGCGCATATATCTTTAAAATAGTGTTTTTGTTTTCTTCAGATAAATACCCTGAAATGGAATTGCTGGATCATATAGCAGCTCTGTTTTGGGGTGTTTTTGTTAGTTTGTTTGTTATTTAAGATTTTATTTATTGAGAGAGAGAGAAGTGGGGGGGCATCATCTTGTACTTTTTTCTGATATGTGCCTTGACCCGGCAAGCCCAGAGTTTCGAACCAGCAACCTCAGTGTTCTAGGTTGGCATTTGATCCATTGCACCACCACAGATCAAGCAGCAGCTCTGTTTTTTATTTTTGAGGAACCTCCTTACTATTTCCCATAGTGTCTACACTAATTTGCAACCCCACCAACAATGTATGAGGGTTTGTTCCCTTTTCTTTACTCCTCTCCAAGCAATTTGTTGATTTATTGGTGATAGCCATTCTGACAGATGTGAGGTAATATCTCATGTGTTTTTAATTTGCATTTCCCTGATGATTAGTGATATCGAATCTTTTCATATGCCTGTGAGCCATCTTTGTATCCTTTTGGGAGAAATGTCTATACTGGTCCTCTGCCTTTTCTTTTCATATATTTATTTTTTATTTTGAGAGAGATTGAAAGAAAGGCAGGAAGGGAGAGAAATAAGAAGCATCAACTTCTTGTGTCACTTTAGTTGTTCATTGATTGCTTCTCATACGTACCTTGATGGTGGGGGGGGGGCACAAGCCAAGTCAGTGACCCCTTGCATAAGCCAGTGACCTTGGGATCATTTTGATGATTTCGGCAACCCCGGGCTCAAGCTGGAAAGCCTACACTCAAGCTGGATGAGCCCATGCTTAAGTTTGGGACCTCAGCATCCCTGGTCGATACTCTATCCACTGTGCCACCACTGGTCAGGCTGCAGGCTGCCTTTTTCTTTCTCTTTCTTTCTTTCTTTTTTCTTTACTTTTCTTTTTTTTTTGTGTGTGTGTGTGTATATATATTTGTGACAGAGAGGGACAGATAGGGACAGACAGACAGGAAGGGAGAGAGATGAGAAGCATCAGTTCTTTGTTGCAGCACCTTCGTTCGTCATTGATTGCTTTCTCATATGTGCCTTGATAGAGAGGCGGGGGGGGGGGAGCACAGCAGAGCGAGTAACCCCTTGCTCAAGCCAGCAACCTTTGGGCTTAAGCCAGAGACCATGGAGTCACATCTATGATCCCACACTCAAGCCAGCAACTTCATGCTCAAGTTGGTAAGCCCACGCTCAAGTCAGATGGGCCCGTGCTCAAACTAGTGACCTCAGGGTTTCGAACCCGGGTCCTCTGTGTCCCAGTCTGATGTTCCATCCACTGCGCCACTGCCTGGTCAGGTGCCTGTTTTTTTAATTGATTTATTTTGTTTTGTTGGTGTTGAGGTAGCTGCTTTAAATCTATTACTCCATTTTCAGCTTTTCATTGAAAAATATAATGCGTTAAAATATAGAGACTAGCCTGACCAGGTAGTGGTACAGTGGATAGAGTGTTGACCTGGGATGCTGAGGACCCAGGTTCAAAACCTCAAGATCGCCAATTTGAGCGCAGGGTCACTGGCTGGAGCATAGCCCCCCACATCAAGGGACATAAGAGAAACAATCAATAAACAACTAAAGTGATGCAACTATGAGTTGATGCTTATCTCTCTTCCTTCTTGTCTGTCTTTCTCAAAAAAGAAAACTACAGAGACTAATATCATAATGTGGGTATTTGCCATTAGATTTAATATTTTGCCATGTTTGCTTCAGATATTTTCCTTCCAGGGGTAATCAGTATCCTTAGTTGATGTGTATCCTTCCAACCATATTTCTGTGTTTTTACATATTTACTTGTATAGGCTTTACATTCCTAAACAATATAGAATATTGTTTTAAAATGTGTGTAATTTTCCATAGCCTCCTTTTGTTCATTCATTATTGTTTTTTAATTTAGCCATGTTGACAGGTTTGTGTTACATGCAGTGTGGCATTCCATTGTGTTAATATACTCAAGTATTTGTAACCATTCTCTCATTGATAGTTGTATAGGTGACTTCAGTTTTTCACTGTTAGGAACAGTGTGCTATAAGGAACATCCTGTACATGTGTCCTAAGCATGTATACAAGATTCCTCTGGTATAGACATCTAGCAGGGGAATTGTTGGATTATTAGAAGTGTACAATTTCAACTCCACATACTGCCAATTATCTCTCCAAACTGGTAGTATTAGTATATACCACTAGTGATGTATAAGAAAATTCTTAGGGCCCTGGTAGGTTTGCTCAGTGGATAGAGTGTTAGCCTGGTGTGTGGACATCTCGGGTTTGATTCCTGATCAGGGCACACATGAGAAGCGACCGTCTGCTTCTCTTCCTCTCCCTTGTCCCCTACTCTCTTTCTTCCCCTCTCACAACCAGTGGCTCAACTGGTTTGAGCGTCGGCCCTGGGCACTGAGTATAGCTTGGTTGGTCCAAGCATCAGCCTCAGACGGGGGTTGCCAGGTGGATCCCGGTCAGGGCACATGTGGGCATCTCCCTATCTCCCCTCCTCTCACTTAAAAAATAATAAAAGGAAAGAAAGAAAATTTTTAGTTCTCCACATGCATTGCAACAGCTGGTATTGTTAGATATTATGGTAATTTTTGCCAATCTGATGTACATTTTATAACTGAATCCCCATGTGGCTTTAATTTTGTATTTTCTTCTCCCAATTTGTAAATTATTAAAACTGTCTCTGTGGCAGTGGTTCTCATGGACCCTTGAGATACTTTCAGGAGATTGACATGGTTCAGACTATGATCATATTAATCTATGATGCTCTTTGCCTTTTTACATTCATTTTTTCACAGGTGTGTAGTGATAGTTTCCAGAGGCTGTATGGCATGTGTTGACATGTTTGCTCTGATATTTGTTGTTCTTATGTTTTTAATGAATTTACAAACCATTTTTTAGTCTTATTTTTAACTATGTTGTATATGGACAGATGTAACACAGACAACTCTTTGTACGTTCTCAATAATTTTCAGTTGTGTAAAGTGGACTTTGGCGAAAAGTTTGAGAACCGCTGCTGCTTTATAGTGTCAGCTTTCTTAACTTTTCCCCTTTCTGGAATGTGTTTTCTTTTACTTGTTTAAGAACTCTGTTCCACATTTCATAAAGATGGGCTCTTATATTTTTTTTAGAAGTTTTGGGGTGTATTTTTGTTGGTGGCATCTGCCGTTTCCCAGGCCCTTCAGGCACTTGGAATAGATTTTAAAATTTTATTCCTTCTCAGAAACATCAAATTAGCCTGAATAGAACACATTCTTCATCAATCTTATAATTTTTTTAGTTTTTTGGGGGTGAGGGACGGGGAGCAAGTGTGAGGAGATGGGGGGGAAGGCTAGGCGGCAGTGATTTTATCACCTTCTCCAGACTCCTGTTGTTCAAGAGACCCTCATAGCATTTTGCTGAATACAGCAGCCTTTCCTTGAAATGATGTACACTCTCATTCTGGATCTTTGAGTTCATTAATTCATTACAGCTTGCTGTCCAGAGGATCAGAACTCACCAGTGACTGAGGTTCTGGACGTACGTCACCTCTCCAAAGCCCCCATTCCCCTGGACACTTGCGTTTCTGTTAGCATAAAAGCACCAGAGCTCTTCTTCTCTGTTGTGTCTGTGCTGGCACGAGTGGGTGTGGCATGGGTGGGCAGGCGGCCAGCAGGTTAACTGCAGTCATGGGTAAAAAATGATAGCCCTCTCCAAGAAAAAAACAACTGACATCCAAGGCCTCATTATCTCTCACCAGATTCACTGGTTTCTCTGTCTCCAAAGTCTTACCCACCTCACTCTCTTCAAATCCTATCTTCCTCCCTGCTGTTATAGTAACTCAAAATCTCAGACACTAAAGCACAATACTCCTCTCTTTGAAGGAAAACAGACTCAGGGCTCTCTATAAGGGTTATATTAAGGTCCATACTCCTTAGCAACATAACCCTCATCTGTGCTTTCAGCTTGCTCTCCAACCACTTCCCTGACCTGTGCTCTGTCCTGGAACCTTACCAGGAATTTTATTATTCTCATAATATACCACAGAATGTGCCTCAGTGCCTTGCTTCCTCTTTTTCTCTCCATCTTAAATTTTGTTCCGTTTGTCTGTTGGAGGAGAGCCTGTTTGACTCTCAGACCCCATAAAACTCAGTATGAATGCTGAGAGGATGATTCCTTTTTCATCTTAGTCTTCCCACTGACTCAGGCTTTCCAAGTAAAATGAAGACTCGGTTAATTTTTATTAGTCTCTGTTTCACTTGTGACTTTGTTAGAGAACAGCTGCTACATCTCTGTCCCTTCCCAAGATGTTCCTTCTGCATAAATTCTATTTGCAGGATTGGTCCCTGTCATTTTGCAGCCCGGTTTTTTTTAGTAGCTGCAAGAGAAGGGGATTTCTTTTCTGTGGTTAAGGAGCTGATGTGGACATCTGATAAATGGTCTGTAAGTCTGTCTTGTCTGCAGGGAGGAAATGCATTGCACAGATGGATGGAAATACCTAGTCCCTCATTTTCCCCACCACCCATTCACATATTGCTCACTTTGAAAAATAATAAATTGACATTTATTTTAAACTGACTGGTATACTTAAAAAGTGGTGTGTGAGTTAATGCTGCCGGCAGAAAGGCCCTGCCTGGAACAAGAGTTCTGGATGGTGCTGTTTTGTCCATTTAGCCACACCCAGCCTCCTGCCTCCCCTTCAGCAGTCTAAAAAGTAAGATTTCATGAACCCTTGAAATCTGTTAGAGATGGAAATTAGGTAGATTCATTTTTATTTTCTGAAAGAGCTTGATATCAAGAATCCACACCAGTGCTGAGAAACTGGGTTCGGTCTGCTTGAAACCCTGTAGGCGGCCTGCACTAAAATTAGGACGGGTGGGGAACTGAGAAGGGCAAGTATCTGCGGGGGGGGCGGGGGGGGAGATCAAGCCAGAGACTGGAGATTGCAGGAACCTTCTTCACATAGTTATTTCATCAAAAAGGTGACTTTCTTTGCTTATGGGCCTTTTGTTAGTTCTTGAAAGTGGTCACTAGGTGTGTGTGGGAAATAATACTACAACAAAAGGGGAAGAGTTATTCCTTTGCTGATGAAGACAGTTAGGATTTGATCTGTTGCACATGCCTTCTAGCCCATGCAGACAGGCTGGGTGGATATGAATTCTCAAGTTCAGGAGAAAGGGCTTGTGCACAAAAAGTGAGGTGTGAACACTCACAAATGCTGTTACTAGCATACATTCGGTCTTCATACAGACATACACCTGAGCACCTTCTTTTGTGGGTGAAGCTTTTCTTTGTTCTTACTTGAAGAGTGCCGTTAATGTTGCTATTGTAGTAGTTTTAAAAGTGAAACATGAAAAGTACTTAGATAAACCTTACAGATCAAGCAAAATTATCTACCCTGGTTTGCCCATGCCCCCTCCCCGGAAGCCCAGGCACTCTAGCGTATATGAGAGAACAGTCCTTATAATCAGACCAAATGTATGAAATACAAAATTACTTGCCACTCTCACCAATATTTTTAAAGTGTTGTTTTTGCAAAGGATTTTGCCATCCCCCAAAGGAGTCACTGCAGTTGTTTTTAGTAGCAAGTGTTCCTGTGTATGTACAAGTTGATTGCTTTCACACCCAACTGTTTAGGGTCACATCTGTGTTTTAAAGTGTGTAAGAGAAAGAGAAGGTGCCCACTGGCACCTTGGGCAGTATGAAACGAAGCATTAGGTTGGGCCTCTAACTCTGACAACTATGCAGAGTTCTACATCTGGTCATAGCATTTGCCTCCTTTTCCCCCTGCAGCTCTTGTCTCTCTTTTGCCAAGGATGAAGAGCCTGGATGTCAGATCCTTTCTTTCTGTCCTGGCAGGGAAGCTGTTCTGTTTGTTTTCCAAGAAGCCTTTTTGCACTTGGGAAATTTTTTTCTTGCCTCTTATGGGAAGTTGTTTCATCATTTCCCAAAAATATACTGTACCTCTTGTTTAAACAGGGTGCCCTTGAAGAGCTTTGGAGCCGGAGGGGGTGTGGGGGTGTTGTGAAATCCTTTGTCTGCTGCTTTGATGCAAGCAGGAATGCTGGCTGTCTGCAGGCAGAAAAGTCTCAGAGTTTGCCAGGACTGTCCAGGAGTGGAATGTGGGGAGGAAAGACTCCTGGGGTGCAAGGCATCTTAGTCCATTGTTGTAAGAAGTATCAGCCCTTGTGGACACAGGCTCCATCAGATACTTGTCCAGTGCCTTAAATGTTCCCAGGCTGGTGAAGGTGGATTTTCTGCTCTTTTGAGATGCTCATAGTACCTTGGAGAGGCAGAACCAATTTACATATAGCAGTAGTGGACAAATAAGTAACTATGTACTAGTTTGTGTAGCCATGGCTGCTTTATTTAGTTCAGAGGAAGAGCTTTTTATAGAGGAGAGCAATAAGATCTGGCCTTGTATCTTGGGTTGGGTTTGAGTTGACAGAGGAGAAAGTAGGGGCTATTATGGATAAGGGAAAAAGGAGTTAAAAAGAGCCATGCTCATAGGTGAGTGGGGCCTATGAGGATAGCCTAATGGTATTTGATGTTGGAGAAATGGGACAAGCCAAATTGTGGAGAGCCTTGAATATCCATCAGAAACATTTTGACTCATGGGAATACATTGGTAGCCTTTTAAATATTCTGACAAAAGAGCATGTGTTTGGGGGGAATTGGCTGACTAGAATACATTGTAGTTGCCTCCAGGTGGGCAGTAGGAGGGAGTCCCACTTCATACATAGTTCTTGCATCTATGTTATGTACTGGGGGACGAATGGTCTGGTAGAAGGTTTCTTCTGTCTTGCATGAGCATGGTCCCACAGTACCTGTGGCCCATGGCCCTCTGCAGATCCTCCTGTCGGGGCACAGCAATGCAGGCCATAAGGTTGTTGGTGGCTGAGTAGGACCAGCTATTGAGTGCCACCCTGAGTAAAGTTTTTAATCAGGTCCTCATCGGTGTGGAGGCAGTATCTTCTGTGCGTCCAGTGGACCCAGGCATAATGTGCAGCAGGTTGCAAGCCTCCAGCCGAGTCATTTTAGAATGTGACTGGCCAGGGATTATTGCGTAGGTCCCGGTGACACAAGTCACCTCGTGCCTAATCAGCAGTGAAACAGTGCTGTTTCCAAAACACTTGTCAGTGCTGAGTATTATCACCCTCCCCTATGCCCTGTATTCCCTTAAAAATTCCCTTAAGGAATCTGGGTAACATTGGATTATTAGTAAAATCAAACAGGACCAGTCAAAAAGTGCTCATCTTAATGTAATATCTATCCAGTAGTTTCTCTTGGTGAAAAACGGAAATGGGGAAAATAAATTGTTGAGAGAGATTGTATCAGTGGGGATAAACAAGCATAAACATGTTATGCTTACCACAGGTCTATTAATGTCTAGTAGAAAGAGCGAAAAGTAAATGATTGCTGTGAGAGGTACTGCACAGGTCTCTTAAATCAGAAAAGGAATGACAGTTTCCATACCAGTTGCTGTGCCTGGCTGGGCCTGCCACTCTAGGTTGACCTACCCCAAGCTCCCTTACCCAGATGCATGGCATGGCCAGTGCAAAACATCATATCTGCAGCCCCAGGAAGCAAACAGTTCCTCTTTGGGGATCCTCCCAGCCCCTTGCCAGTCCAGGGTGTAGGCCAGGCAGAGGCTTCGTGGTCAGCCTTAGCTCTCTCTGCTGAGGCGTTTGGGGGCCTTGCGCAGGAGAGGTACCAGGGAGGAACACTTAGCTTGGAGCTTTGAGTCTTCAGCTTTTGCCTCATGTCATCATGTTTAAAGACCAGCACTTTCCTTTCTCATGAAAGCTGTGAGGCCCCCTAATAATCTGCGCTAGATGGCCGGTAGATAAAATGACTAAAACCGTCTGAGTCATCATTTTGTTAACAGTTGAGTAACATTGGTTCCTAAAAGAGGGCTTGTTTTTCTCAGTCCCTCTGAGAGAGGAGGCTAGCTGGGAAGGCTGAAGGGATTGGTAAGAGGAGAAAGCAGCAGGCCCAGAGTTCAGAATCAGTTGCTCTGCAACTTCTGTGGTGTTTTGGGTTATATGGTTTCATTTGTTTTGCATAAGGGGTGCAAGTACAAATGGCCTAGCTGTAGGTGACGTTACCCACTTGCACAAAGGATGGGAGGCACACTGTTTCTGTGTCCCATAAGTTAGGGTGCTACCAACTGGGGAAGGAACTATTGTTTTACTAACATTATTCTATTGTAAGGTCTGGCTGGAGTCATCTGCAAGGATCCTAAGGATCCCTGATTGCACGTTTGACCAACCTTTTCCATTAACAAGACATAGAGGCTGGGGAAACCCAGGATGAGCTGTTATCCTGAGTGACAGGCCTGCAGCAGATGCAGACTAGCTTGACTTTCCCAGTGTAGTGCAAACCTTGGAGCCCTGGATGCAGTCCTGGCTTCCTGTAAAATGCAGGTGTGTGTTTGTTGCTGAGTGCCAAAGAGCCTTGGTTCTGGATACAGTCTTCATTTGTATGTGGGCCTACTCAAATGTATTTTCTATGGGTTCACCAAAATGTATGTGAGCTGTTGGAGCCAGGGGAGTGAGGAGGCAAGAAATCCAAGCTTGATACTTGTAGGTGGTTCTGAAGCAATGTTGAGCAGTCAGCTTTTAAACATTTGTCCTAGGAACAACCTATACTCTGGTGTCTTGTAAATCGACACCCAGTCGCCTTTGTGTAATGAATTTGGACTTTTGTGCTGCAGCTGAGAAATCCTCTTCAGCAGTCTTGAGGTGTGGCTGCCTGCCAGCCCACGACACTCTGAGCAACATTGCCGGCTCCATCCGTGCAGCCCTGGATGCTGCAGCAGTGACTTGAATTTTTGGACCTTTATTTTGTAAGGATGAGTTGAACATGGAAAAATGACATTGCTGTTAGTTATAAGAAGGATAGGTTTTCTAAAGTTGATATAATTGAGGAAAAGATTTTGAAATTCAGTGAGCATGTCAGAGTGGGGAATCATTAGTGTCAGTTGAATACTCATTGACTGGATATCAGTAGTCCTGCTCAGTTAAAAAGATGAAAAATAGAGTTAAAGAATAATGTATAAAATTCCCATTATATTATCCAAGATTGTATCTAAAAAGCAGAGTATAATTAGGCATTTTACTATTTTGTTTGGCTTTCAGAGAACATGACTTGTTTATAATATATAAACCTATTGTTTGACTTTAGGGAGCCTTTTCAGAGAAATGCTGGACTGCCTATAACTAGGTTCTGGTGTGATTGAGAGTTGTGCAAAAACAAAACCTTCTGTATAAGTGTGCAAGGCCTTCCCAAACTGTCAGAGTCTGTCCTTCGGAATACATTCCATGATGACTTACTCTCTTGATATATTAATGCCTTTTCCCCTGCATTATACTCACTTATATGGTCATTTCTGTCATCTTTTTTCCATTTAGATATATTTACCTGTGATTTTAAGCTGTCAGATGAGCTTCGGTTTAAAAGGCTAGACTGCTCAAACATTGCTAGTCTTCTTGATCTGGTAAAGCCCCAAGTTTGGGGAGATAAGAGAAGAACAGCCACCAACAAATAAACTAGCTCCTAGATTGTAAATGTTTCAAGTTCTTCAGTCTCAGTTCCTAACTTTATGGGTTCAGAGCTGTTTTATGTGTGTGCTTTAAGCAGCTAGGTTTTTAAGAGAAAAAAAAATAACAACATGCTCACACCAGGGTGCCATTATAAAAGAAAGAGGAAAAACTCTCTATAGCAGTGTTGCAGCTTCTCCCGTGCCTGGCTGGCCGAGGCATGGAGTGGTGGATAAGCACACAGTGTCTTTCATACTTGCCATTACAACATGTTAATTAAGAGAATTCAGCTGTGGCACCAGCTGGGATGTCTGGCTTTGTGAAAGATTGCAATTAGATGCTTTATTTTCTGTCTTTTTCCCCTTTAAACTTTGGTGGAATGCCTTAGAGTAGGGGCTTTTAGTCTCCACAGTATAAATACTTTAATGTGCCTAATTATGTAATCATACACTTATACTCCTGTGTACACACATGTCATTTTATAAATTTTCATCCCCTTTTCTAGTACATCCAGCCTGCTTTTTGGTTGGTATGGTAGAGACAGACTCCTTGATGCACTGACAAGAGGAGGAGGACCAAAGGCAGTTTGTGATTTCCCTTTGGTTATGATCTGCCCCTATGCCCACAGACCTCTTCCCCTTGACCTCTTGTGGGCAAATCCCTTATCTCAGATAAGTAGCATCTCAATAGTTCCTAGCAAAATCAAGGTAATTTTAATAAAATTGGACTTTATAATACTTTATCTTTCATCAGTTTGCAAGTGCAGTCTTTGAGAGTGTATAGTGCTATTTTTTCCCAGTCCTCTGTTCCAGGCAGACATAGGACATGAGCCTGGATATGAGAACATGCATACAGGCACAATGGAACCCATTGATTTCTGGCATTCAGCTTGTGCAGAGAGGTCCTGTGACCCCAGCTGCTAGAGTCAGGACCTGTGAGCAGCTGCTTTTTGAGATCTAGTCTTGCAGGGATAGGCCATCTGCTGCCATATGAGGGAACCCTGGGAAAAGAAATTGACCACAGGTATCTTTGTATTTCTTTCCTCTGCTTCAGTCCCTTCAGTTCTTTCTTGGCCCCCTTCTCCTAGGCATACTTTAAATTAAAAAAATATAATAATAACTTTTTTTAGAGAGAGAGAGGAAGGGAGGGGGAGAGAGAAACACCCATTGATTTGTTGTTTAGCTTATTTATGTATTCATTAGTTGATTCTTATATGTGCCATGACTAGGGATCAAACCTACAACCTTGGTGTATTGGGCCGATGCTCTAACCGACTACCCAGCCTGGGGCTCCTAGGCAGACTTTAGAAGCAAGATGACTACACTCGAAAACTCACATGGTTTTCCCTCTGTCCTTCCCCCTCCCCACTCCACCACACCAGCATACCCAGTTACCTTGAAAAATAGTTTCCAGAGTAGATAGGCAGATTTATATGGCTAGTTTCTTTGGCTGGATTAGGACTATAGGGACAGACTTTCATTTTATTATTAACATGACTTGCACTTTGGGACTGGAAGGGTCCTTGCAATCTCATTTTATGGAAGAAGAACCCAACATTTTTCATCCCTTAGCATTATATTCAGGGCCCTTTTGTGGTGCCACCCTGGGTTCCTAAATTTCCAGCTTTTTCCTCTTAAACCTGGAATCATTTGCTGGTTTCCATACACATACCACCTCTTGCTTCTCTGCCATTGCTTGTACTCTTTTCTCCTTCTTGCATGTTCTTTCCATTCTCCTTTATCACCAGAACAATCCCATAGTCACTGTCTTTTACATGGTCACAGTCCTGCTTTCCTCTTAAGTCTGATATATGGGCACATTGGTAGGTGGTCAGTAGGTATTTGTTAAATTAATGAAGGAGCGCCTATTAGGAAAGTGAAACCCAAGGAAAGTAAGAATCAACATTTGTAAATGTTTTCTTACTCTCTTCTGGGTGAAAGTTATTAAACCCACTCTTTGGAAGACAGAAGATGAAAGGGTATTTTCTGTTTACCTGTGTGACGTTTGGACATAGTTATCTACTGACACACAGAATGGGGTCAGCAGTTCACATCTTTTTTTTTAGATTTTATTTCTTGATTTTACAGAGAGAGTGGAGGAGGGTCAGGGAGTGAGAAGTATCAATTCATAGTTGCTTCATTTTAGTTGTTCATTGGTTGCTTGTCGTATATGCCTTGTCTGGGCAAGCCCAGCGTTTCAAACTGGTGACCTCATCTTCCAAGTCAACACTCTAATCTGCTGTGCCACCACAGGCCAGGCAGGCAATACCTTCTGACCAGGAATCTTGGACTGGTCAGTCAAAAGTGGCTTGTCAGAGTCAAGAGTCCAAAGATCAGGAGAGAAAAGGGGCAGCCACAGGCCTCAGCATGACAAAGAAAAGCAGAGTTTAGACTCTACTCTGACTAACCAGATCAAGGCTCAAGATTTGCTAATCTATCTGCTTTGAGGTCTGTTTAGTGATCAGGCAGACTGAACAGTATGCTTGGCCGATAAACACACAGGCTAAAATCAAAGGTAAGCAAGTCCCAGGTATGTGGGAAAGCACCTTGAAGGTCAGGTGCCCAGCTTTGAACCTCAAGGCAGGTTTATGCGGATTCCTGTTGTTTTACAAATTCCTTAAAGAGGCTTAAGTAAGTCTTTCTCAGAGAAAACTATGTGGGAAGAATTCACAGGAGGGGAGAGGGGCTTCCTTGCTGTCTGAGAGAGAAGGATCAGCGAGGAGTATGCATCCCCATGATTGACCTTCATTGTCCCCTGTGGTCCAGATCTTTAGAAAGACCCCAGTGTTGGAAGTAGGGAAGAGCCAAAAACAAAAAGACAAAAAACCCAGGTAGTTTTAACTCCTCCCTGCCCTTGATCAGCTGATGATAGCACAAGGTGATACGTTCCCTTTCTAGGAGGTTCCGAGGAAACCAAAAAGGCCCGACAACCTGCTTTTCCTGTGGTGGCTGCATGGGAAAGAGTGGTTAAAGTGGGTGCTTTAAAGAAGAGAATTCATCCCCCACAGGATGGAGCAGGAAGACTGTCCAGATCTTGGTCTCTGTAACTTCTGGCTCCATATACCCCTGCTCACTTGCCAGTGTTTCTTATCCTAGTTGGGTCAGAGGTGAGAAAGGCAACATGGCAGCTTCATTCCACTCCTCCTTCGCACCCCCCCCCAAAAAAAAAAACCCCCACTGTTTCTTTTACCTTTTATATTTTCTAGTCCTTTTCTCTTGGGAAGGTCAGGTCCAATACAAGCCCCCACAGAGTGTATGGGGCTCACTTCTTGGCATACCTTAGCATAGTCTGTCCGTTATACCTCGAGGGTCTGTCACAAGGAGATCCAGTAACATCTCCAGAAAATTCCATCCAGACCTTTACCCGTCAATGACTGGTGTTTTCAAACAACTCCAGTGTTTTGCTGGTTTGAGACCATCACTTCCGCAGATTTCTGCCACCATCTGTAGCTAGAGTTTGCCAATTATTTCCTTTCATTCTTTGTTGCTGTGTAGGCCTCGGTGCATAGCAGCGACCTGTTGAGTACTTGGGAGAAGCAAAACGCGGCCTGACTTACTGTTTGGTGGTACATGGCAGAGGCTGTTTGTTTTGGGCCCCAGGGACCCTGTATAGTCTGGGCAGCTGGCAGAAAGGCACATCCCCATTCTGTGTTTAGTGGCATACTTCCTATCACACATTCATCTTGGAAGACTGTTCTCAGCTGAAAATGCTCTTACACCTTTCTTGTAGCTTTGGTTGGTATCTGTGATGCTTAAATAGCTCCATTGTTTGTAGTGAGTGAAGGAAACTGTTTGTCTTGCCTTTTCCCCTCAGTTCTCTGGGAAAATGTGGCCCCACTTGAGATATGAGCCGAGTCCTCTGGGCTCAAGGAAACTCACCAATCCACATTCTTCTCCATACAGGAATCACTGCAACTTTTGTCCAGATAGACCCCACCCCCATGCTACACTTCCGTGGGTCTTAGGCTCCATTTTTTCATTGGCCTCTGTAATCAAAAGGGGCTTTCCTATAATAGAGAGGAAGGCAAGCCAGAGTTTGAATTTAGACTGTTAATACTTAGTAACCCTGTAACCTCAGGCCATTACTACATTTTTAAAAGCCTCAGTTTTTTCATCTGAGCAAATTAAGTGTTATAGCACCTTCTTCACAGGACAGAAAAATTAAATAGGATAGCAGTTTTAAAGGGCGCGGTGTATTGTAGTGTATGGTAATAAATGTTAACTCTCTTCCTCACTTCTACCCTGTTGAACATCAGACATCTTTAAATTTATTTTACATTTAAATTTGTGTTTCTTGGAGGCCTACTTTGTATTCTTGGCTCTGGACTCAGCATTAGGAGTTACAATTAGATTGTAGAGTTAGAAATGAAACTATAGCTGTGACCTTTGTATCCAAGAGTCAAACCCTGTTTTAAACTCCAAGGCAAACTCTTAAATTAATTATCACCTGCTCACCAATTATCCCTCTGAGATGGCATAGTGCCTTACACAGCTGACTAGAATCTTCCTCCAGAGGACGAGCTTGAATCCTCCTGGAGGTGGGAATTCTAAAGGGGGTGGCAAATGCAAGTGCCTTTAGTAAGATGACAGGATGCAGGAGAGGAGACCAGGAAGTAGCAATGCCGATGAGGAAGTAAATAAATGTTGTTTGCTTTCTCCTAACCCTTGAACTGCCTCTCTTAAGGGGAAGATAGTCATGTTTGTTAATGCACATGGAATGGCCTGGCTCCCTGGCTCTGCTGTCATCCCTCCATCCTAGAGATGAGGAAGGGGGACAACTGTGGGCTCTGCTCTGTAGGTCATGGCACTGGGTGGGTGGCTTTTTAGACACTTGAGTGAGCCAGAGCACTTAGTCACTTGGAACAGTCAGGTAAAGGAGAATGATCCCCCTGCCCGCCCTTCTTTTAGCAGTCTTGTCATTGTGGGATTGAGAGGGTGCGGCCCCAGCCTGCAGCCTGCTCCCCTGAGTTCCTGAGCTGTGCGAACAAGAGGAGGTGAAAGGCTAACAAGCCATATGGAAGCCATTTGTCAGCCAAGAGCAGCGCGGTCCATTCTGCTGAGAAGGGGGGAGTAGGGAAAGGGGCTGGCATGTTACTGAGCTGGAGCAAGGGGAGAGCAAAGCAGGAGTCCCCAGAGTGCTTATCTTGCTTTCTCCTCTGTCTGTCCCCTCTCTAGATAGCCAGAAATTTCTGAAACAACCCTTTTTCTTTTTTTTGCCCTGCCCGATTCCAAAAACCAGAGGTAAGGGTTTAGTTTGCTGTGTGAAAATAAATGTACAGCCCTGGCCAGATAGCTCGATTGATTAGAGTTGTCATCCCAAAGTGCAGAGGTTACTGGTTCAAGCTCCAGTCAAGGCACATACAGGAACAGATTGATGTTCCTGTCTCTCCTTTCCTCTCTCACAGAAGTCAATAAATAAAAATTTAAAAAATAAAGAAAATAAATATACAAAAGTTCTTAGTGCCTGTTATGTGCCATGCATGATGCAAGACACGTTCAGGTACAGTACATAGTTTTATCTGTCCTTGCAAATACTTCATAGAAGTGGATATTTGCTGTTAAAGGGTAAGGCTCAGAAGAATTCAGGCAGTTGACAGGGTTGCTGAGCAGGTCCCCTGATCAAACCGAAATTCATCTGACACCCAAAACCATGCTCTGATACCCTCCCATCTCCACCCCACCCCAGTGCCCTGACCATGGGGACCTATCTGTTCTTGAAACTTATCTTAAATCAGAAACCATATGGCCCTTTGCAGTTGGAAACAAGACAGTGCCTTGAAATGTGGGCAAAATTTTGCAAGTTAAATAGTTTTCTGCTAAGCATTTACTCTCTGTTAGATTCTGTGCCAAGAACTGGAGATACAAAAATGAGCAGAACAAATGCTTACCCTAACTGTGGGTGGGTGGGTGGGGGTGAGCAGAGAGGGGAAGGACTGACCTGTGAGAAACTAACTGTAGAAACAACATGGTGATAGAGAAGATGTTTATAGAGAAGATGTTTCGAAGATGTTTATAGAGAAGATGTTTATAGAGAAGATGTTTCGAAACCCAGAGGAAAAATAAAACCACAGACCCAACACTGGGCACTTTACCTGTATAATTGGGATTAATCTACACAGCAGCCCTGTGAGGTAGACACGATTAGTAACCCCATTCTACAATGGGAGTGCTGAGGAGAAGGAAAACCTGGCCAGGACCACACTGTAGGGGTTACTGTCTGAGTAGTACATACCTGGGCACTCCCATTTTAGACCCCTGCTGGGAAGCTGTCCCTGTGCTGCCTCATTCTCTCTGGTAGTTCTCTTTGGGCTGGTTTTGGTTTCCTGGCACAAGACAGTTCTGAATCGTGAAAGATGGGTGGGGTTCCAGCTGACTTTGTGTGCTTTCAGGTCAGGGTTTCCAGGCAGAGGAGAGAAACAGCACTTCTTCTTTCAGAATGACTAAGGACTTTGGTGGCTCCTTCCAGGTGACAAGAGTTTTCATGCTGGGACTCAGGTTCAATAAAAAAAAAAAATGTTCCTTCTTGTTGGTTCTGAAGCTGCTGGCTGGCATTTCCCCTCCTGTGAGGTGGAGGGACCTAGAATGAGATGGATGGGCTGTGAAGCCAGACCACCTGTGAATTGCAGGTCTTGGCCTGGGCCTCTCTTGGGAAGGTGGTGGTGGGGTCCTAAGAGGAGCTGTAGGGGCAGCCTAAGCCATGGGTGGTTTCTTCTTCTGTTTTCCCACCGCTGCCCCAGGGCCACATCCTGGGAAAGGCTCTCCCCCAGCCTGTGGAAAATTCTCACGAGAAAAGGGATCCTGGCTGGACAATGTGCTTCCTGTCTGACTGCTGGGAAGGTTTGTCTTAGAGAAGAGGAAGGTTGCAAATGGCATGAGAAATCGTCTCTTCCCTCCCGCTGTAGCCTGTTTTAGACTTTTGACTATTTGAGTAGGGGGCCAGGAAGGAAGAAAGCCAGGGAGAGCCATGGACTGAAGAGCCCTGGTTATCTTTTTATTTTTTTTTTTACAGGGACAGAGAGAGTCAGAGAGAGGGATAGATAGGGACAGACAGACAGGAACAGAGAGAGGTGAGAAGCATCAATCATTAGTTTTTCGTTGCCGTTGTGATACCATAGTTGTTCATTGATTGCTTTCTCACACGTGCCTTGACCACCGGCCTTCAGAATACCGAGCCACCCCTTGCTGGAGCCAGCGACCTTGGGTCCAAGCTGGCGAGCTTTTGCTCAAGCCAGATGTGCCCGCGTTCAAGCTGGCGACCTCGGGGTCTCGAACCTGGGTCTTCCGCATCCCAGTCCGACGCTCTATCCACTGCACCACCGCCTGGTCAGACTCCTTAGTTATCTTTTGAGAAATTGAACTCCTCCTGCCTCTTTCCCTGCTCCCATCTGCCCTGATGAATACACTAACTTCTGCACAGATGGGATGCTTGTCCTCAAACCTCTCACACCCTGTGATCAATTCAAAAACTGCAGTGGCTACAGGACTTCTGTGAAGGAACCTCAAATAGATGGAGAGACCAAGACATCCACCTGACTTTAGACAGATTTGAAAATGTCAGAAGAGACCACTGGGGTCATCTGGTTCAGTACCTTCATGTACTGATGGCCCAGAGAGGCTCATGTCCACAGGCAGCACCCAAATTGTCTTTGTCTCTGGGCTCCCCTCACTGTAGCTCCCTTTATGGGTGTGGGATAAGCCAGACTCAGAAATTCTCTGGTACTAATCACTACCTTTGTGACCATGAGCAAGTACTGCCCCCTGCTGAGTGACCATGAACAAGTTTCTTCACCTCTCAATTTGCTCATGTGTCTAATGTTGTAATACATGCTGTTGTTTTTGTTTTGTTTTGTGGGGGAAAAACCAACTCATTGTTCTACTAGTTATGCCATTGATTGCTTCTCATATGTGCCCTGACTAGGGCTCGAGCTGGTGTCCTCGGGATCAAGTTGGTGACCCCAGGATCAAACCAGAACCTTGGTGTTCTGGGACAGTGCTCTTTCTGCTGTGCTACCAGCCAGGGCTGTGATTTTTTTTTTTAATTTATGATTTTAATTTGTGTTTATATAGATTCAGGTGTCCCACCGAATATATCTTCCCCACCCCCTTATTCCCCTTCGGCCCGCCATGCCCCCTTCCCCCAATGCATTCCCACCTTCCCTCCAGGATTTGCTGTCCTGTTCCCTATAATGCTTTGTTATGTATATATAATTTCATTAATCTCTTTCCCTTCTCTAATCCCATGTTCTCTTCTACTTTCCCTCTGACCGCTTTCCCTCTGGTCCCTTTGTGTGATATGTTTTTTACAGGGTTTTCATAAAGCTTATTTTGAGTTAAACATGTAAAATGCTAGTGCTTAATGTATAGTAGTAGGTGGTCAATAAATATGTTATTACTGAGATTTAAAGGTGACCTCAGAATAAACCTTTTGACTTTAATTAGATGTAATCATCCCCTCCACCCACATTTGCATTTGTCAGGAATGCCTGGTCCCAACTTTCTTAAAGAAAATCACCTCCCCTTTGAATGAGCCTGTTCACATGAAGCATGGCTTTCCCTTTCATATACATATTAGCACACAGGTCCAAAAGCTGCAGAGGGTGAGCTGTAGAATGGGACCTGGTGTCCTGCCCTGCTCAGCCAGCCCAGGTTAGCTTAGTGGTCAGGCCTGCAGCTTAGGAGCTAGAGTGTCTATTGAATCCAGCTTCATCATTTACAGATGTGTGATTTGGGGCAAATTACTCAACTCAGCTAAGACTCAGTGTTCCTCTTTGTAAAATGAAGAAAATGCATTACCCGTTTCACATAAAGGGAGAGCTCTGAAGAGTGCCTGGCACATTAATATACTATTTACTATTTGTAATCTCCTTTGTCTTATGTCTCTCCCCCCAAAAGAAAAAATGTGCACATTTAAACACCCTTTTTTCTGTTTTCACCTTGCTTTCTTTGCTCCTATCACACCATTTAGGACTAGAAGTAGAAATTGGACCTGTGTATATCAAGAAAGGGTTTTGAGAGCAAGCATATAAGCAGTGCTTTTTAAATCACCCCAGAGGTGGTGGTACAATGGATAGAATGTCAACCCCAGATGCTGAGGGCCCCATAGAGCATGGACTCACCAGGTTGAGCACAGGCTTGCCAGTTTGAGTGCAGGGTCACTGGCTTGAAGCCCAAAGTCACTGACTTGAGCAAGGGGTGAGCCCCCCTCCCCATCAAGGCACATATGAGAAGCAATCAGTAAACAACTAAAGTGAAGCAACTACGGGTTGATGCTTCTCATCTCTCTCTCCCTCCCTCCCTTTCTCTAAAAAGAAATAATAAATAAAACACCCCAAAGGGACTGTCAGTTCTCAGTGCCTATGGACATTAGCCTTTTGGGGCCTCAGTTTCAGTACTGTCTTTCCTGGAGCTTGTTTTGATTTGCTTTTTATGGAGTGTTGTGAAGGTTTGTTTTATTTTAATTTGTCTCCTCCTAAGAAACTGGTCCCCAAATGCAAAAAACATTGAGGGTTTTCCTTAGTTTCTACTGAGGGCTTGAGGCTGCGGTGGTGCTGAAGTGTAGTGTGAGCTGGGTCATGTTGCTGCTTCTCCATCTGTACCCTCTCCAGTGGGTGGGATGGCGCGTCACTGAGTGCCTGCTGTGCTCCAGGCTCACTGCTGGCCCCTGAAGAATTACCTCACTGCTTCCTGTGCTCACTGGCGGCCTAAGTGGTTGTAAGAGATAATGGAAAGCAGACAAGGAAGCTAAAGAGAATTGATTTTTTTTCCTATAAAATTTCTATCTTCTGCCTTTCTTCCTCTCTAAAATTATGTAGCTTTGCCAAATCAGATGAGTTCATTGTCTTCTTGGGTTTAAGAACAGAGCTTGAAACTCCCTCTGCGGACCTGGGATTGTCAGAGAGTAAGCCTGATGCTCAGATTAAGTCAGCCTCTTATCCAAACAGTAGCTTCAGGAAGCCACTGGATGATTTATTTGCTCTTCACTGAGAGGGTCCTGTCCAACACCTGCCCTTTGCCAAGACTCTTCCACTGTGCTCTTTGGGCAAGAGGGCCATTTTTTTTCCTTGTGTTTTTGGTGTCTTAAAACGCTTTTCTTTTCCCCTTTGAGTCCTTATTTCCTTCCTTGGACTGAAGGCAGCCTCTTTGTGATGCTGAACCTGAGGTGCTCTAGCTTGTTTCCTTTGTGTATGTAACCTTCACATGTCAACATAAGAGAACGCTTGTAAAATTTATTTGACCAGATAGGGTAGCTGTACTGTTGATTTTTACTGCAAAGACTGTTTCTACTTCTGGTCCATCTTTTATCAAATTCAGCTCCTATAATTCTGCCCTTCTCAAACCCTGCAGAGGCTCCCGTTTTCCTTTGAATGTAGTGTCAACACCTGTTGCAGTCAAGACCCGCTACAAGGTGGTTTTGTTGCTTTTCACATTTATTTTATTTCATTTTATTGTTTTTATGCAACGAGGAGGGAAGGCAGAGACTGACTCCTGCATGCTTCTCTACTGGGATCCACCTGGCAAACCTATGAGAAGGTTGATGTGCTGCCCATCCTGGGTGTTTGTTGCTTTGTTGCTTAGCAGTCAAGCTCTTAGCACCTGAGGCAGAGGCCATGGAGTCATCCTCAGGGCCCAGGGCCAACTTGCTCCAATCAAGTTATGGCATCAGGAGGGGAAGAGAGAGAGAAAGAAAGAGAAGCAAGAGGGGGAGAGATGGAGAAGCAGTTGGCGCTTCTCCTTTGTGCCTTGACCTGGAATCAAACCTAGAACATCTATATGCTGGGCTGACACTTTACCACTGAGCCACCTGACCAGGGCCAACATTTTTTCCTTTTGGCCAAATTTTCTTTACTATGCTTTCCAACCCAGTTAATCCTGGGGTATGTGATGCTCTCTGTACTTGACCTACGCTTTCCTACATCAGTGCATTTGCTTCAGACTGCCACCTCCTTTCTTGAGGAAATGAAGCCTCATTTGAAATGCTGCTTCCTCCGTGAGCCTCTCTGTGTCTCCCACAAAACATGCTCTCTCCTGATTTGAGCTCCCTCTCTTGTGGCACCAGTCACATTGTTTGACAGTCTTAGAATAAGTCTGTGTATAGAATACTGTTGGAAGAACACAGAAGAAACTGGTGTAGTGCCTTTGGAGAGAGAGACTGAGTGACTAGAAGAAAAGAGAAAGGTTTACTTTGTGTACTTACCTTAGTTTTTAAATGTTATACCATGTGCGTTATTCCTATGTTTGTTTGTTCTGTAAAAGTGTTATTTGTGTCAAAGAGCCAATCTATAAATAATGGAAAGTATTTTTATAATCTCAGAGTAGGGAAAAGTGTCCCTAAACAAGACACAAAACTAGCAGCTATAAAGAAAATTACTTTCAAGATATATGTGTGGCCCTGGCCAGAGAGCTCCGTTGATTGGAGTGTGGTTCAGACTGTGAAGGTTGTGAGTTTGATCCCCAGGCAGAGCACATACAGGAACAGATCAGTGTTTCTGTTTCTCTCTTTCTCTCTCCCTTCCCTTCTCTTAAAATCAATAAGTTTTAAAAAAGTGCTCATTACAGGAAAAAATTAAAAGTGCATATATATGTGTGTGTGTACTTGTCATGTCCCTGTTTGGCTACAAGTACATGAAGTGCTTATGTTTTTATCCTCTTTTAGAGCACAGCCCAATGACCTGTACACAGAAATCAATAACTACTAGTTGAATTGAAGTGAAATTGAACTGCAAGTCACTTCTTTATAGACCTTCCTTTTTTCAGTTATAGAATGAGTTCTAGGTGACCTTCAGGGTCTCGCTCAAAGATTCCGTGAAGATGTGGGCTTCAAGGACAGAAATTCTCAGCAAAGCAGGGGTGGCTTTAGAATCAGCAGCTCTTCCCCTGAGATCATCTTTCCCAGCCCACTGGACCCGGGTGTGGGTTCTGCCTGCTTTCAGGAGCTGTCCTGGGGTACACAGCATTGATTATGCCCAGGAAATGAACCAATTAGACATAGTCTGAGGAGAGCTGGAGGGATCAGTGTCGGGCTTGTTGCCTGAACACAAGAGGGGACATGTAAAGGGTGAAGCACTTGCTGAGGTTCCTTTGGAAATTCAGCTGGCCAGCTCTTTAAACTGCTTGGCCGAAGTTTAAAGAGACACCAGAAGTAGTATTTGCGTCTGTCTCTCTCCTGTTCAAAACTTTGGGCGAGCTGGGTATTGTGGGGACAGTGTGGAGATGGTGTGTCCTTAGAGGGGACTGAGAAAACTTATGTGGGCTCATATATTAGTTTCAGAGAAGCTGCCCAGACTTCTCCTGATCCAATGTCACCTATCCCAACTTTGTTTTGTTAGCACCTCTTTAAAAATAGAAGTTTGTCCCCATCTTAGTGACAGGCAGCTTGAAGACAGGGTGCCATCCTCTTTTTTTTTTTTTAGATTTAGTATCCACCCCCCAGCCTGGCCAGCAGTCAGCTTGCTTAATAACAATTTGTAGGTTGATGAGAAGTGGTATTTGGTGAGAGGCTGTCAGGGCAACTTTGAGTGAGAAGGTGGTGAGTTGGTCTTTGAATGGGAGATCACCCTATCTGGGACAGAGACTCCAGGTCTGTTAGAGGAAGTGAAAAAAAAAAAAGAAACCCACAGTTCCTGTTCTCATACTGATGTCCTTGTGATATTCAAAATAGGGGTATCTGTCAGCAAAATCAAATGTCTTTTGGAAACATTTCTCTTTCTTCAATTAGTAAGGCTCTGGAAAGTCGAAATTTCTGGGTGCCTGGCCATCCTGCCAGCGGGTCTTTTCTCCCAGCCCAGTCTTCCAGACAGTAATCCTTTAGTGACCACACTATGCCCCTCCTATTTTGGCTAAGTACATTGCTTTATTCACTTCCTGGAGACTTCAGTTCTGCTGTTCCGTTCAGGGTCAGAGGGCAGGCCATGGAATCAGAGGCCACCCTTCTCTCTCTCCCCCAGGGCTGCTCAGACCTTCCACCTTACAGTTCCTCTGACTTATCATTACAGCAGCCTGTCTACACTGGGGTTCCCTCCACACGCTTGCCAGCTCCCTAAGGGACCTGTTTGAATGATACTCTTGATATACTTACTGAAGGCCTACTCAGCTCATGGAGTAGAAGCAGTGTCAGCTGGTGGGAAGAGCACACTTTTTAGAACCAGCAGACTTAACTCTGCTTCCAGGTCTGCCATGTAGTCTGCTTTACATTTGGTTAAAAGTTGTTTAACTTTGTGAGGCTCAATGTCCTCATATTCAAAGGGGAGTCATGATAACTATCAAGGAGTTGTCAGAACAAATTAATCAGATAGGAGGTAAAGGTGCTTTTATTTTTAAAAGTATTTTCATTTAATTTATTGGGGTAACATTGGTTAATAATTATATAGGTTTCAAGTGTACAAATCTGTAATACATCATCTATATATTGTATTGTGGAAGGTGCTTTTAAAACTAGACAGTCCTGCCTGACCAGGCGGTGGTGCAGTGGATAGAGCGTCGGACTGGGATGTGGAAGGACCCAGGTTCAAGATCCTGAGGTCGCCAGCTTGAGTGCGGGCTCATCTGACTTGAGCAAAAGCTCACCAGCTTGGACCCAAGATCGCTGGCTCCAGCAGGGGTGGCTTGATCTGCTGAAGGCCCGCGGTCAAGGCACATGTGAGAAAGCAATCAATGAACAACTATGGTGTCACAATGAAAAACCGATGATTGGTGCTTCTCATCTTTCTCCGTTCCTGTCTGTCTGTCCCTATCTATCCCTCTCTCTGTCTCTGTCTCTGTTAAAACAAACAAACAAACAAACAAAACCTAGATAGTCCTACCTCAACAACAAATATGGGATTTACTATGGGCTGGAGATAAGTGAAGCCAGTGACTATTCTAGTCAGGAAGTGGGAAGTGCTTCCAGGAAATCCATCAAATCCTCTCTGTGGCCAAGAGGGCTCATTTTTATTACACAGTGGAGTCCTTTATGGTATTGATGCTGGAAGCAAGGCTGATATTTCCCCTGCTCAGCTTAAGAGTATTTACCACTTTTCACTGATTCGTTATGTATTTCAGTAGGTATTATTAAAACCATATTAGGTGCTACATCAAGTTCAGGACTTTGTCAGAGTCTACTATTCAGTTGTGGAGGCAGTTCTCTTAAGGAACAGTGGGGAGAGGAAGAGGAGGTGTTACAAGCAGCCAAACTTCCATTGTTGCTGGTGCCCTTCCCTCTCTGAGTGACAACCTGAGTTTGGAGGCTTGGGCTGGCAGCCTTTCTGAGGGACCACCAGCTCTGTATTTCTCAAGTGTTTCTTGGTGAGGCCTTCAGAACTGCCTTTCTCTGAGTTGCTGAGAGGACTCCCGCTGGAAAACGCCACCTCTGTACTATCACTCTCTCTTTTTCTTTGCAGTGTGTTCCCTGCCCCCGGAGCCAGAGAATGGTGGTTACATCTGCCACCCCCGGCCCTGCAGAGACCCCCTGAACTCAGGCAGTGTCATCGAGTACCTGTGTGCTGAAGGCTATATGTTAAAGGGTGACTACAAATACCTGACGTGTAAGAATGGCGAATGGAAACCAGCCATGGAGATTAGCTGCCATCTTAATGAGGGTCAGTATGGCAGATGAGAAACGGGCTCTGTTTTCTTTTAACCCGAGGGAAATGGCGGCTGCTTCCTCCTGAGCATCCTGTGCTGTGAGGCAGTAGAGGCCCTTTGATGCCCTGCATCCTCCCTTCCTTTGGGATTTCATGTCTTTGTGAAAGATTTGGGGTTGCTGGTGCGTGTCCCACTGTGGTTCAGCTCAGCCACTGAGGGGCAGCTGTTCTAAGTAAGGTTCCTTTGATGCTCATGATCTCTTGTTTGCCTAGCCAAGTGTTGGTGACCTTTGACTGTGTTCTGCTAACACATGCGAACACAATACTAGCACCTTCTGTAGTGTCTCTTTTATATTATTTTTTCTTGATTGGTAACAAACTGTTTTGTTATGGAGCTACAGTCTAGTTGGACAGAAGTCCTCCCCCTGCCTCTTTCATGCATGACAGGAAAATCCAGCTGCCTGCAGGAAAGTATGTGTCATACAGCCATCTTTGTGCTTCACATTGGAGCTCTGAGGCCATCACACCCCAGAGAAGGGTGGGGACCAGCCTGCGAGTTACCACTTAAAGCTACATGTAATGCCGGTGGCCGATTCCAGGCAGGTCACATTGGATTCGAGCAGATAGCAGAACCAGAAAGCATTGGGCCATTCCTGTTTATTAGATTCTCGCAACAGAGCAAACAGGCAGGGGAAAACTACTTCTCACAACAGCAGGCGAACGAATAGGAAAGTGGCCCCTCGCAGTGGCAGGAGGCAGGCAATCGCAAAAGCCACCCTGAATGAAAGTAACCGTAGCCTTATATAGGCCATACACACGTGGCTCTGCGACATGCTCACGCACTAATCATGCAAAGTGCAAGCAAGCAAGCCTAACCAATGTTTTCCAATACTGCAGGATCTAGGACAGTGAGTTCTCATAAATTTTTCTGCCACATGAGGAAGAAGATGGGTGGGGCTTAAAGTGGTGGACTGATGTGTTCATTAAAATGGTTGATGTCTACCAACTGGCTATCGGAAGTTAGGATCAGAAGTGGTTTATAAGGATAGCATCTCTAGATGAGTTGGTGTAGGTGTCAGATGGTCCTTAAAGACCCATAGTGAAGAGAATATTAGATTCAGTAACAAGATAGGGATATGGCTCCTTTCTTGTGTGTATGAGCTGCTTTGCACTGGTACTTTAAAGTGGCTCTGGCCATGGTGTGTCTCTGCGTGGCTCCATGCAGGGGGTCTTTGATAAGATTGGCTGTGGGGCTTGTCTCTTAGTTGTGTGGACATAGACCTCTTCTGATGATGGCTTGTTTCTGTAGAGAAAGATACCAAGACGTCACTCGGGGTCCCCACGCTGTCCATAGTGGCTTCCACTGCCAGCTCCGTGGCCCTTATTCTCCTCCTTGTGGTGCTGTTTGTGCTGCTGCAGCCGAAACTGAAGTCTTTCCATCACAGCAGGTGAGCACGTGGTAGCAGCATCACTGTGGGGACCAGCCTTTGGCAGAAGGTTGCTGGTATGTCTACCAGCCTTTGCTGGTCTGTAGGTGCCCAGAGAAAGGGGAGGGCTCTGTCGTGTCCTGGATTTGCCCCACACTGTGCTTGTTTCTTTACATACTTTATCTTAATTCTCACAGGAACACTGCAGATAAAGAAACAGGCGCAAAGAGGTTAAGTCATTTACTCAGGGTTGTCCCTCTAGGTGATGACAGAGCTGAGAATGAACTCCTATCTGTCCAACTTCAAAACCAAGTCCTTTTCTACATCAGTGGTTCTTGAAGTGTAGTTCCAGCAGCATCAGTATCACCTGGGGGAACTTTTAGGATGCAAATTTTCAGGCCCCACCCCAAGCCAACTGAGTTAGAAACTCTTGGGCAAGGCCCAGTGACAGAGTTCCACAGTCTCTCCAGGTGATTCTGATGCAGGCTCATATTTACAGGCCTCACCTCGTTCCCAATCCTGGCTATCCATAGAGACTGCTGCTGTGAGTTGAAAACGAATACCAACACCTGGGCTTCCAGCCCTAGCCATTCAGATTTGCGTGGTTTGGAGTGGGAATCTGGCTCTAGAGGTTTATAAAGCTCTTCACTTCAGTTGGTTCTAATATGCAGCTAGGACTTGCAGCCAGTGCACTATACCATACTAGAAACAGAGCAAGTGGTTTTCTTGCCTGACTTTTTTCCATTTGAGTGCATTAGTCACAAATCATCCCAGACTGGGTGGGAGTGCTTGCTGGGGGTGTTGGTAAATGGTGGGGAGTGGCCCCACCCCAGGTGGGTCCCTTAGGAGGGACTTCTCTCCGAGGCCATCATGGCTTCTGCAGTAGCTCATTCCCTCTCTCGGGAACAGTTTTTATTCATTCATAACCCTTCATCAGTCCCTGTTGACACTCACAGGCTCACAGGCTAAAAGAATGAAGGAACAAACTAAACTACATTAAATAAAGTGCTTCTGGTTTGGAATTTACAGACAAGAGCCAGGCTAAGTTTAATTCTTGTGTACTATGCGTGCTATTTCTTTTTGTTTGGTTTGGTGGTCTGGAGGATAGCAGCTATTTTTAAAGATTGTTAAGCAGTTAATAGAATAAAGAGGATTTGGAAGGGACTGCTTACTTGAAGGAATCAGCTATTTTCACATAAAGTCAGCTTGATCTTTTTGGCCTTTCATTCACATTAGGGAGTTTTTCCCCTTGCAGGTAACTAGTAAGCCTGTTTAAAGTAACTGGCTGATTTTGCCTGACTTGAATGGAAGGGTGATTTGATTTTCATTTGAGACCCTGTTTAAATTTTCTACTTATGTACATGTATTACTTGTTATACAAAAATATTTTATTTTGAGTAGTGAAAGTTAAATTACATGTCAGAATATAGCTGCTTTCTATGCCACCTTGCCATCAAAGTTTGCCTGCCTTCCAGAAACCTCTAACCACTTCTGTGAGTGCCACATCGATCATCCTCACAGTATGTACGTCATTTGAATTGGGTAGCACAGATTTTATCTTCAGGTACATAAAGAAATTGAGAACTAATAACAGTCTAGCAGTAATGCTGTCTAGCCACAGACTGTATGTCTCCTGTTGTGATGCACTGAGGAAACATCACCTTGTGTGTTCTAGGCAGACATTGGCCAGCATCTAACCCCAAAGAAAACTGAGAGAAGTCCAGAATGTGGGACATTCTAGGAGACAGCTGGCCTGGAGTCTATAAAAACTATCATAAAAGAAAAGCTCTCTACTTCTCTCTTCTCCTCTTGCAGCCAAGGCTCCATTGGAGCAAAGTTGGCCTGGGCACTGAGGACACTTCCACGGTCTCCACCTCAGGCCCTAGAATGGTTGCAATGGATCAATGCCCCAGATGGGCAGAGCATCACCCCCTGGTGGGCTTGCGGGGTGGATCCCAGTCAGGCACATGCAGGAATCTATCTCTTTGCCTCCCTGCTTCTCACTTCAGAAAAATACAAAAAAAAAAAAAAGCAAAACTAAACTAAGTATGGGAAGATTCATGTGTAGGTGGTAAAACTATTAAAATAAAAGGCAAAGGAGTGTTTTTCATGAAAGTTAGGATTCCAGTTTACTTTTGTAATGGGGAAATGGGAAGTGATCAGGACAGGCACACAGGGTATCTGGGATGCCGGCAGCATTCTTTTTTGACCTATGTAGGGGTTACAGAGTTACCTTGGGATAAGTTGGTGAGTTACACATTTTTCTGTGTTCTTTTCTATATTCATGTTATAATTCTCATGTAATAGTTTACAAAGTTAAAAAGTAATAAAGGCAAGCAAAATGTCTGAGTCAGAACAGAATTCTTCTGTGTTCAAGTTTAGTGCCCCATTGCAAGACCATAGTGCTTTATTTTCCCTTTCTTTTTAGAAAACAGCTTTATGGAGATAAAATTTACATATTAGTCAGTGTACTTATTTACGTATACAGGCAATGGCTTTTCGTATATTCACAGGTGTGTGCAATCATCATTTACTCACTTTTTTTTCTAGCTGTGCTGAATGAATGGGCTTTACTGCCAGGTCTCTGGGTTCCTAGTTTTTCACAGGACCAGAGAGCTAGGTCCCTGTGTACCCAAAGGTTAAGAACACAGTTTCTGGATTCAAATATCAGCTTCCCCCCTTACCAGCTGTGTGACTTTGAGCAGGTACTTTAACTTCTCTGAGACTCATCTGCATTCTTGGTGAATCTCTACCTGAAAGGACTCAGGTGAGGATTCAGTGTGATAAAGTTTATAAAGCACTTAGTGCTGTGTCTGGCACATAGTGGTTGGTGGTGTTAGTATTATGGTATTTATTTGTGTGTATTTTAATTCTTTCTTTGTCTTTTCCTCCTTCGGATGCAGGCGTGACCAGGGTGTGTCTGGGGACCAGGTCTCCATTATGGTGGATGGAGTCCAAGTTGCGTTGCCGTCGTACGAAGAGGCTGTGTATGGCAGTTCTGGTCACTGTGTGCCGCCCGCTGATCCCAGGGTGCAGATTGTGCTGTCAGAAGGTTCTGGGCCGAGTGGGAGAAATGGGCCAAGGGAGCAGCAGCTGCAGGACCAGGGGGCCTGCTCCTCTGCAGGTGGAGAGGAGGAGGCTCCGGGCCAGTCTGGACTGTGTGAAGCCTGGGGCTCTCGGGGCTCAGAGACTGTGATGGTGCATCAGGCAACCAGCTCTTCCTGGGTGGCCGGCTCAGGGAACAGCCAGCTGGCACACAAAGAAGCCCCAGATTCAGAGAACAGTGACATTCAAAGCCTTTTATCCCTCACATCGGAAGACTACACAGATGGTAGGTGGTCTGCACTGGTCATAAATTACTAGCGACTCCAGGTCCTTGAACTAGAAGGAAGGAAGTGAGGCTCTATAATAGCTGGTGTATTGGGGGGCAAAGGTAACACCTGGGGTAGTAGCCTGCAAAACAGGAGTTTATCCTCAGCTCCAGGCAGCTGTCTGGGCTCTGTATAAGGAGACTTTTGTTGTGTTCTGTGAATTTTGATAGTTTGGAGTCTCCAAAATTATTCATGACCACAGGGTATACAGCTGGTTGGAGGTGAGGGTGGGATCTTTCCTCATTATAATTTTCATATTCCTGAGAGGACAGGAAAGACAAGGTTTGTGGGTCATATTACAGAGAAAACTGGTGCTGTTTCTTTTCCATTGCATTCAGCTGGTTCATCTTAAATAGGAGCATGCCAGGGCCTGAGCTAGTTGTTTTTCTTATACTATCTCAGTTAAACCTCACAGTGGTCCTGAGAAGTAGGTATTACTGTCCTCACTTTACAGATGAGGAAATTGAGGCTCCTAGAGTGTGAGGCAGTTGCCCTTGGTAATTGGTTGAGTTGGGATATGAAGCCAGGTGGACCTGGTCCCCAAGTGTGCATTTATAACCCCGTGGTGTCCTGCTGCCTCGCGGAGAATGGCAGGTCCTTTGTGGCAAACTAGCTGTAGGATGAAATTGCTGCCTTCTGACACTTGCCCTTGCTGGAGAGTTGAGTGTTGGGATTAACTCTGTCACTTTAAAAAGATACCTTTATATGAAATCTCAGTGTGGTTCGGGATGCAGACAAAACCTAGATCCCCCCCGCCTCTTTTTTGTGACAGAGGGACAGACAGGAAGGGGGAGAGATGAGAAACATCAACTCTTCATTGAACACCTCAGTTGTTCATTGCTTGCTTTCTCACATGTCCCTTGACCGGGGGACTACAGCAGAGCAAGTGACCCCTTGCTTAAGCCAGCGACCTTGGATTCAAGCTGGTGGGCCTTACTCAGACCAGATGAGCTCGCACTCAAGCCGGCAACCTTGGGGTTTCGAACCTGGGTCCTCTGCATCCCAGTATGACACTCCGTCCACTGCGCCACCACCTGGTCAGGCTAAATGTTTCCTTTTTTTTTTTTTTTTAATAGGGACAGAGAGATAGAGGAATAGACAGACAGGAACGGAGAGAGGAGAGAAGCGTCACTCATTAGTTTTTCGTTGCCATTGTGACACCATAGTTGTTCATTGATTGCTTTCTCACATGTGCCTTGACCGCGGGCCTTCAGCAGACCGAGAGAATGTTTCATATTTCTTTGTATCACCCGTGAAACCTAATTTGCACCAGGCACAGATGGGCTCTCAAAATGCCTGTCTGGAGCCAGTGACCTTGGGTCCAAGCTGGCGAGCTTTTGCTCAAGCCAGATGGGCCCACGCTCAAGCTGGTGAGCTCAGGGTCTCGAACCTGGGTCCTCCACATACCAGTCCGATGCTCTATCCACTGCAACACCGCCTGGTCAGGCTAGATGTTTTTTTTTTTTTTGATGAGTATTTCTGTACTTCCAAACCTCTCCCGATACCAAGAAAACTTGATGCTGCTGGGATCCTGGGCACAGCAGTGTCTAAGGTTTAGTGTGTCCGAAAGCAAAGAAATTGGAAATTGTGTTGTTTTATTTTAATTGGGGGTGACCATTGGTTAATAAAATTATACAGGTGTCAGGTGCATAATTCCATAATACATCATCTGTGTATTGCATTGTGTCTTCACCTGTCCATGTCAAGTCTCTGTCACTATCTGTCCCCCATCTACCCTCTTCCACCTCCCTTTTCCCTTCTCCCAGAAATTGGGAATTCTTGAAAGCAGATCATGTTTCTGGAGTTTTCAGAGGATCAGCAGCCTGCCTGCCTTTTTTCTTGGTAGGATATAGAGCTAGAAAAGGCCACTAAATGACCCACATTTAAAGGTGCAAGCCATTGACCTCAGGGGCAGCCAGCCACACATACTGTTGTCCAAGTGCACGCATATTATGTGTCCACAAGTAATGGCAGGCGCCCAGGGGCAGATCTCAGCCCTTATCCTTCCTAAGGAGCCAAGATGGTACCTGCTCTTTCCCTAGCTTTTCTCCTCGATAACTTGCTTGGTTCCATGTATCAGACAGGCATTTTGAGAGCCCATCTGTGCCTGGTGCAAATTAGGTTTCAGGGTGATACAAAGAAATATGAAACATTCTCTCTGTCAGTCAGGACTGTCATTCATTTGGGAAGATGGGGCTTATACTTGAGAAATAATGAAACCAAGAATCATAGGGTCCATGTCAGAATGAGGGGTTCAGAAAACAAAACACATAGGTTATCAAGTTTGTAACAGGCCATGCCAGAGCTGTTTGATTGACAGGACTGGAGGAAGTCAGGACCTTAACTGCGACCCAGAGAGGGGAAATGATTTATTCACTGTCACACAGCTGAAGGATGGCATTAAGGAGGAGGGGGGACTTGAGCAGGGCTCGGTACTCTCATAGGGTGAGATTAAGGACAGAAAGAGAAGCAACCAGACCAGCAGTTAAGGCAAAAGAGGGTTCAAGTTGGTGGAACCAGAAGGGTTTTGAATACCAGACTGAACATTTGGATTTTATTACATAGGCAGTGGGAAAGGTGAGCAAGAAAGGCCTAAAATACTGTAGAGGGATCTAGACTACCTAGAAGTATATGAATAGTGGATTTTATTTCTTTAAACTCGGGACTGCATGGGGATCCCTGCCTTGGGATCAGGTATGTTGCAGAGAAACCCACACTGGATCACCTTTCTTCTCTTTCTGCAGATATCCCACTGCTGAAAGAAGCATGAGGCTTGCCACCAGCCTCTCCTCTCTGCAATGGTCCTCTGCTCTTCTTCCCTCTCCCTGTGGGTCTGAGCGCTCTGTACTCCAGCTGCCCTGCCCAGATATCTGAGCTGCCACCTGTGGATCTGTGGATCTCTGAGGGCCTGCAGGCCTACCTCGCTGGAAACTCAAGGAAGATTCTCACATCTGCCTGCCGGACAGCTGGAGGAGCTGGCTTTTTGACTGGCCCAGCCTTCCCATCTCTGTCAGGGACATATCTGAATGTGCTGGATTGAACCTTCCCTTCCCTGAGCCCTCCATGGCCCCTCCAGCCAACTCTCTGGTGGCAGCCCCCACCAGCCCTCATGGGCTGGAGAGCCGCTGTGTTTACTTGTGCCTTCCCACCACCTTGTCCATTTTCCCTGTCACTCAGGCCTGTTGCTGTTCTCCAAGCCTTAGTGGCTGCACTGCTGCCCGGCCACACAAGGGATCTGGCCTGGGTCTGGCTTGTTTCCTTTGAGGGCTAGCACTGCCGCTCTTACCAGGAACACATCCAGGAGTGAGAGCTGGGAAGATAGGAACGGCTCTAATTGGAGCAAGAGTGTGGGTCCCTGGGCCTGCCCTTGGTTGACACCGGTGGCACAGTTCCTTGGCTGGGGATGGAGGATGTGGGAAATCCTGCCAAAGCTGTCTTTATACCCGGCTGTCTAGCTCAGCTGCCAGCTCCTTCCTGGCCCTGCTGAATTGAGTTTCCAGGAAGCATTGGAAGATCCCAAGGGAGGGTAGGAAGGTGGCTGATAATGATTGTCTTCCTAATATGCAAGTTCTCTCCTACTTCAGCACTGGCCTTCCTGGCCTCCTCCTTTCTCTTTCCCTTGAGTATAAGGGGAAGTTGCATGTTGCCTCCTGGGTTTTTATCTTGGGCAGCTCCTGCTTCCTTGCTGCCCACAGAGGCCCAACGTGAATCACCCCTGGGACAGGAGATTGCCAAGATGCCAAGGACCACCCATCTGGTCACTGACAGTTGGGGCAAGGTGCCCCATTCTGGGTTTGTGGTGATGGAGGGGAACCTGAGAGGGACAGGATGAGTCCCCAGGCAGCTGCAGGCAGCTCCAGCCCCGTCCTGCGGGTCCACCTCACCACAATCACGTGCCTTAGTAACTGTTCCCAGGAAGCGTCCTGCTGCTTGCTGCACTGCTGCTTTTCCTACTGCCCTCTCCTGCAGTCCCCTCCCCTGTTCACAGCTAACAGGTGACTCCCTCGTCTTCTCTGGCACCTGGGGGAGGAACTAAGTCCTCACACACCCCCACCTTGCTGGCTGCAGTGGGTGAAAGGTTGCAAAGCCGCCTGGCATTGAAAGAGTGGGCTCCATGCTCCAGAGACTTCTGCCACCATCACCCGCGCCAGCCACATCTTGAATGCTGACAAGGCTGGGGTGGCAACCCCCAGGCAGGCTGTTGCTTCAAAAGATGGGGCATTAAGTAGCGCTTGTTTTTGAAATGGGGAGGTGGGGCTGAGCCCATGCTGCACCTCTACGCCTCCCCTGAGCCTCTGTTTGGGGTGGTAAGGTCATACAAGCCCAATGTATTTTTAATACCTGACCGAACAGGGTAGCGCCAGGAGTGGGCCGCCTGTAAGTTTAGGGGAATGTCCTCCTCCTGGCCTCCTGCCTCCTCTCTCACATGCACTTTACTATCCACTTGTTCCTGTCCTCTTGCTGCCCCTTGTCCTCTTCCTTTCTCTCAGGTAAGGCTGTGCCTGCTGGGCACCCCTCCCCCTGGATCCCCGCCCCGCCCAGGAGCCCGAGAGTGCCATGCCCAGAGACTGGCGGCATGGCTAGACACGGGACAGGCTGTGGAAGGTGTAGAAGCCTCTGAGGGAGGTACATGTTCCAGCGGGCTGTCCTTGGCCTCAGAAGAGGCCCTTTCCAAAGAGTGCCTGCCGGCAGTTGCTGGCTCTGGGCCTGTCTGAGGGGTGGGTCCCTAATGATGCGGCTGCCTCATCGTGCAAGAGCTCTTTCCCCACGGGGTCCCCTTGTTTGCCTCTGAAACTGAAAGCTGCTTTGGATGCTGTGAGGGTATTTCCAATCATCCAAAACCAGAATTCTAGCCTAGAACTATTTCTTTTAATGAAAGATTTCACCCTTTTTTTTACATCATTACTCTGGGCTTTTTTTTCCTCAAGGAGTTTGCACTTTTTGTGTTGCGTTCATTCAGCCACATAGGTTAAAAGCTTGGGCTTGGAAAAATGGAAAGTCATCCTCCAACTAGCCACCATTAACAGCGTCCTGGGAACCACAAACCCAGACTGTGTGCCTGGTAGGAAAGAAAGAAGTGTAAATGGGAGCCCCCGTTCCTGCCAGCCTTCCCTCCCCACCCTCCCATCCACCCCTTTGCCACTGACTTGGGTGAGGCCCACCTCCAGAGGGTGCAGGAACCAGGCCTCCTTCCCGCTGACATCATGATGGTTATTATAGCCATCAGCCATGTTTCAGGGTTTTGTCCCTTGCAAGAGATTAGGGGCTTTACAGCTGCCTTAAGGTGGGGCCTGGCTGAGAGGAAGGTGTCTGTGGCAGGGACGAGGCTGTCAGAGGAGCCGGGGCAGTGGGGAACTGGCCACAGCCTGGCTTAGCTGCACTCACATCTGGGGAGTTCAGCAGGGGGCTTGTCCAGGAAAATGGTCTGCACCAAAGGACCTTTTATAAAATATTTTTTTGTACATGTGAGCTGAGTCAATGCAGGTATTGTATTGTGGCGACTCACAAGGGCCTCCAGGGGATGATGAGAGTCACTTAAAGCTTTCATCCCTTCCAATGCTTTAGTTTAGCAAGTAGGATCTATCTTTTGCTGTTTCTGAATTTTATGTGCTGTGTTCCCATTTCACTCAGTATGAACTGTGAAATGGGCCAAGTCCTGGCCACTGTGTGAGTTCCTTGGTTTTTAAAGCATTTCAGTCTGTGTTCTACTAACACTCCATTTACAACAAAACTGGAACTAATGTCATCTCCATTCATCTTGTCCACCCCTCCCCCCGAAAGTTCTGTGGAGAAGCTGAATGGTGAGACAGACAAAGGTATACTCTTCCTGCCTCATTAGTGGTGGCCCAGGGATCGATAGCACTCTCAGCCTTCCCCTCCCTGTCTCAGCTGAGCTCTCAGACCACTTGCTTCTCACACAACAATGTCACTTCCATTCCCAGGTCACGTCCTTACATCAGGAGCAGAATATGCTGCAAACATTTCTACATCCTTGCCCCTTTTCGCCCCCTTAAAGAGAAGGACCGAGAAGGGAAGTGGTGTATTCAGGCTTTCCCCTGAACGTCAGATGTGCTTGTTGGGAACAGAGAGGCCTTTTGGGGCTCCGGGCTCTGTGCAGGGACAGTCATTACTGATGCTCAGTGCCGGGCTCAGAGAGGATTTTGCTTGGCAGGCTCAGGTTTGCCGGGAAGCTCCTTTTAATCTCCAGTTGAAAATCTAGTAGAATTTTGAGTGAAAACCCAAAGTGGAATCCTGCACCAGGCAGCGGAGCTCTCTGGAAAGGGTGCAGGGGCAAAGCTCTTGGCTTGCCAAGCAGGGAGGAGAGATGGATGCAGGTTGTCTGGCTGCCCACCACCCCCTGTCCTGGCTTATGGCACCACTACGAAATACTTTGCAGAATGGTACTCATATTGATTTAAAATGACATGTGCATCATTGACTCTGTGCAGGATGTCACTCAATCAGTTTGGGTTTGTCATATATATATATATATATATATATAGTGGTTTTTGTGTTTTTTTGGTATCCTGTACATTGCAGTGGGTGTGAAGATAGTATTTTAATATTTGTACAAAGTTTAATTTAATTTTAATTGTTCTATGTATATAACTGCATTTCTAAATAATAATAAAAAAAAGTTCTTATGAGGTAGTTGTGAGAGATGTGATCCATGCACTTTTTCTGGAAACACTAGAGTGAAAAGATTCTATGTGGATAGGAGATCTTGCAGGGATGAAGCACTAACTCTGGCGGGGAGAGGGGGTAACCTGGCAGCAGATGGAGATGTGACGGGGGTGGCCTAAGCTGCAAGGAAGAGAGAGCACAAACATAAGTGGAAATATACTTCTCTTTTTAAAAATGTTCTCAGTGCACCAACCACTGTTTTCAAGCTGGGATTCAGCAGTCAGTGAGCAAGACCACACACATATTTGGGGCCTGCATGGATTTCTGATGCGCAAGGAAGGCAGACAGTCACAGCAGTGCAGTGCCAGTTGTGACCGGGAACATGTAAGGGTGTGTGCAGTCAGTAAGCACCTTCAGAAAAAATGGCGTTTAAGCAGAGATGTGAAGGGTACAGCGAGGCTGAGGAGCAGGACACTGGGTGCAGGGCAGCAGAAGCACAGCCAGTTTGGGAAACTAAAAGGAGTCTAGCGCTGCTGCATAGCAGGGGCTCAGAGCTCGGGATGAGCTGAGGGCGAGAGGGAGACCGAGGTTAGGCTGTGGAGTTTCACTTTTTCCTAAGACCTATGGGAAGTGCCTTAACAGTTTTAAGCAGTAGATTGACTTACTAAGCTCTGCATTTTGGGGAGTGGAGGAAGCTCTGTCCATCTCTTAGGAAGAGAGAATTTAGGGGGATAAAGCACCCTGTACCCTGTAAGAAATCGTTCATCTTGGGGGGAAGACAGCCTTGAGCAGCTGGTGAACAGCATTTCTCCATCTCAGCATCCTCTGAGATGGAGAAATGGAGGACCAGCGTGGGAGAGGGGGAATGCTGGAGATCTATAGACTAAGAGGCAGAAAATGTAGAGGTGAAGAGGTCATTGCCGGTTAGAGGAGGCTGACAGTGTGGAGCTGTGGCAACGTGGTAAGAGTGTGAGTAGAGGGATGTACATGGTACTTTTGGATAAAAAATAAGGACATGCTGAAACATGCTCTGGGTGTAATGGTCAGGATGTGTTTTTCTAACACAGTGTTGGGTGGGAAAACATTTTGGTCTTAGCCCCAGTAGCACCTGTCCTCGGTAGGTTTCACACAAACATCATTGCCATTAGTTTGTTGCAAGAAGGGTGATGGGAAGAGCATTTTACCAACTTTTAAAATGGTGATAAGAGCTGAGACTCTCTCTTTTTTTTTACAGGGACAGAGAGAGAGGGGGATAGATAGGGAAGAACTGAGACTTAACACTTAAAAGTACCAGACACAGTTGTAAGGACTTATTGTGGAACCACACACAGCTCTACAAGGCAGGCGCCATAACTGCCCACAGCCCCATGCCACATATCACAAAACTGAGGCATGGAGACGTGCGTTAGCTTGCCCCAGGTGGAGCCAGGATTTAATCAAACCCAGGTCGTTCTGCTAAAAGGACTCTTTCCCCTGCCCCTTTCCTGCCCTGTCAGACACTGCCTCTCCAGGCCCTCACTGCCTCCTTTCTGCCTCTCAGAGTTGGTTCTCCCAACAAGCTGCAGGGAGAAAACAGGCAGAGAAACGTGTCCCATCAGGTAAGGAATGCTGGGGTAAAGGAACGTGTCAACATGGGGTCAACACTGGGGTCTTTGCTTTTCCCTGGATGGCAGGTGGTGGGTGGAGTCAAAGATATCAAAGCCCACAGAACCTGTAGGGCTGCTGGGGGAAGGGCAGCCCTTGAAGCGGTTGCCTCTGGTTGGGAAAGGTGAGTGAGAGGAGAGGAGAGGAATTTCCTGCCCTGCTGCCGAACCCCCACCTCACAGCTTGGAAAATTGAGACCCTCTCAACAGCAACAAAAGTAGTAGCTGGCTCTCAGCATCTTCCTCAAACTACTTAAAAATACCTTTCAATACACCAGAGTAAATACATTTTTATCTCAGTAGAAAGTTAAAATCACCCATAATACCACCTTCTATGGGCAACATTCTTTTTTCTATGCCTATATATAGTTTGAACTCTCAGGTTGCCAATTTTCAACTCTTACGACCAATGGTTTAATGATATTTTAAATTATTTTCTTAGGATAAATGACTGGAAATGAAATTGCTAGATCAACAGAGGTACACATTTTAGGGGTTTTTGATATACTTCAAATTGCCCACAATGAAAGTTATTCCAAATTCTCACTGACAGGGTTCATTTTCCCACAACCTCACCAGTATGGGCAATTATTAATTTAAGAAATATGCCAGTTGAAAGAAAATCATGCTGTTTTGATTCACATTTGCTTTATTTATTTTTAAATTATGGTCCTAGCCAGTTGGCTGGCATGTGGATTTCCTGGGTTGGATATTCTAGTCAGGGCACACAGGAGAAACATCCCTCTGCTTCTCCACCTTCCCTTTTTCCTCCTGCAGCCATGGATCAATTGGAGCAAGTTGGCCCTGGGTGCTGAGGATAGCTCCATGGCCTCTGCCTTAGGCACCAAGAAGAGCTTGGTTGCTGAGCAACCAAGAAATGCCCTAGATGGGTAGAGCATCACCCCCTAGTGGGCTTGCCGGGTGGATCTGGTAAAGGCATATGTAGGAGTTTATCTCTCTGCCTCCCCTCCTCTCACTGAATATGAAAATAAATAAAATTTAAAAAAAAATTTAAATAGCCATTTGCTTACTCTTTATAGCTAAGACCAGAGGTCCCCAACCTACGGCCTGCAGGCCAAATTGCGGCCCCCTGAGGCCATTTATCCGGCCCCCGCCGCACTTCTGGAAGGGGCACCTCTTTCATTGGTGGTCAGTGTATGGAGTACTGTATATGGCGGCCCTCCAACGGTCTGAGGGACAGTGAACTGGCCCCCTGTGTAAAAATTTTGGGGACCGCTGGCTAAGTCATATTGAAAACTGTCAAGTCTGATGTCCATATTTGAGAGGAAAAGTCAAAACTGACTTCCCCTCTAAATTAAATATGAATTATTGAGATATGGAATGTATAAGATACATGGATTATTGAATTTAGAGGGAAAGTCTCGGGTTTGACTTTTCCCTATATATGTGGAATTTCAGCATCCAAACCTGGGGCAATGTGTGATATTCCCAAGGAAAGCCTGGGTGCCAACTTCATACTCCCTAGTGAGCAGCATTATGGGCATCACAGGACTCGGGACCGTCCCATCCCACACCAAGAGGTGAACAGCTGTTTGGCATTTCATATTTCTCATGACACCCAGTGCCCCAGAACAGGAAATTTCACAACATAGGAATGTCCCGAGAAGCCCATCTGGGGCAGCTTGCGCTGTCTCTGAGGCTGGGGTAGGAAATGATATTCAACTTGGCAGGACGTCACAGGAGGTGGGCAAGTGTGCCCCCCCCTCAGAACTTCACTGTGGGAGCAAGTAACCCAGTGGCCCAGCAAAGGTAGCCTGTTTGCAGCTTAAGCCTGTTCGCTGGAAGATTCAACCCAAACACACTAAGCATGGAGGCTGCTGTGGCTTCTGGGTGGTCTCTTGAGACTCTTAAGCATCCAGGCTCCAAAGAGATGTAGGAAATTTTGGTGCAATAGCCTTTCTGTGCTATAGACTATTCCCACCCTGCTGCAATCTTCTTTTTTCTCATTCATTCATTTCCTAATACATTCAACAACAACAACAACGTTGTTTTTCTTTTCAAGATTTACTTTATGCAAAGCCTGATACAGGGTCCAGGGTGCAGCGGTGAAAAAGACTCGGTCTTTGCCTTCAAAGAGTTTGCAGACTAAGGTGGGAGAAGGAGATTAAACATCTACCTAAAATTCAAGGCAGAATTTAAAAAGAAAAAAGAAAGCTCCACTGGAGCACCAGCATGAATGGGGAAGTGAGTGAACAAGGAGCTGAGGGGTGGGACATGTGAAGAAGAGGACTTTCAGGCTCTAGAGACCTATAGGAACAAAAGTCCCAACATATAAAACTATGAATCATATGAAACTGCCATTTATGCAGGTAAATAAAAAAGGTCACATATGGGCAATTTCAACCTAATACATAATTGTTTTAAGATCTGCCAAAATAAGAAATGCCTTTCTTCTCTCGGTTGCCTAAACTTGAATTAATTACAAGAAAGAAATTTCAGGAGACCCATAAACAAGTGTCCAGAGATTTTAAGTCCTAGAGTCTGTTCCCTACAAAAATAGAGCACCGAGCATGGGTGATTCTGGTCACAACCTCCCAGCTCCTGCCTCCCACCTGCAGGGAGTGTCTTCAGAAATGTGAATGGTTCAAGTCACCAGTACAGGGGCAACTCAGTTGCTCTTTGGGATGGACAATAGAAGAAACACCCATTGCCTGCAACGAAGTTTCTGCCAGCAACAGCAAGACAATCATTCCCATGTTAAAAGGCATTTTTACTCATTTTTATTATTTTTTCTTAAAGCAGAAACTGAGGGACAGTAGTTAAAGCCCAACTACAACACTCTTTTCTTGTCAATTTCTTCTCTGTTTTTCATTAGAAACATTAAAAAATAATTACGCTATCTTATAATAATAGTAATATACGTTAAAACATCAGAAATAATTTTTCACCTATAAGATTAGCAGAAGGGCCTGATCAGGCGGTGGCACAGTGGATAGAGCATCAGACTGGGATGCCGGAAGACCCAGGTTCAAGCCCCAAGGTCACCAGCTTGAGCGTGGGCCCATCTGGCTTGAGCAAAAGCTTGCCAGCTTGGACCCAAGGTCGCTGGCTCCAGCAAGGGGTTGCTTGGTCTGCTGAAGGTCCACGGTCAAGGCACATGTGAGAAAGCAATCAATGAACAACTAAGGTGTCGCGACGGCAATGAAAAACTAATGATTGGTGCTTCTCACCTCTCTCTGTTCCTGTCTGTCTGTCCCTATCTATCCCTCTCTCTGTCCTTGTAAAAAAAAAAAAAAAAAAAGATTGGCAGAAGGAAAAGCTTTATAATATCTAATGGGAGTATAAATTGGTACTTCCTCTATGTAGGGCAAATTGGCAGCAACCATAAAAGTACAATGCAGTTCCTCTTCCTTTCTCTCACTGGGCAATTCCATTCTAAAGCCATGAAGGGGGGGCGGGGAAGAGCTGCAAGTCAGAAAGGGAAATCAAACAAACCTGCAGTATCAGACTGGAATTGTCGGTCAGTGGTTCTTAACCTTTTTGAGGTACCGAACCCACCAGTTTCATATGTGCATTCACCGAACCCTTCTTTAGTGATAAATAAAATATGATTTTTTTTCCAAATTCAAGACATAGGTATATGTGTTTTTACTGGTGCACAAAATGAGCCATGCATGAACATCACCTTGCTCAAAGAACAAAACCAACAAAGTGCATGAACTCACAACAAATCATGGTATTACTTTATTCTGGCCTCCACAGCAGAGGCTTCTCCAAGCCCCTGAGACCAATTCATCGAACCCCTAGGGTTCGATAGAACCCAGGTTAAGAACCACTGTTGTAGGTATTGGTGTGAACCATGGTTTTCCGTTTACCTAAATACACACAGAAATGCATAGATTAACCAATGCCACTCCATTAAGTTTAATAAAAAATAAAGTGTGAGAGTTGAAAAGCAAAACAAAAAATATATATATAAATGTATGTATGCACTTACACACATACTTGTACGCAGACACACAGATATTCCCTAACTCTTCCCAGAGGGTTTGGGAACAGTGACACTTCAATAGCATTGAGCACACAGAGAGTTCAGATCTTGGCTTTTAATTTTTTTTTAATTTCTTTTTATTCATTTTAGAGAGGAGACACAGAGTGAGAGAGAGAGAGAGAGAGAGAAAGAGAGAAAGGGGGGAGGAGCTGGAAGCATCAACTCCCATATGTGCCTTGACCAGACCAGTGCAGGGTTTTGAACTGGTGACCTCAGTGTTCCCAGGTCGACGCTTTATCCACTGCGCCACCACAGGTCAAGCAGATCTTGGCTTTTAAAACATTGTTTTCCACTAAAAGGAACTAGGGCTCTTTGGAGAAATGGCTAATTCTAGAGGCACAGCAGAAAGATTATAAGAGGATCCTGGGACATTTTGCTGTTTTAGATAGCAAGAAAGTGCTCAAAGAATGATGGGTACATGGGCCAAAGTACATCCACTCGAGGGGCCTTCTACTCACCAAATCAGGAATAAGTTGAGCGTGAAAATAGTGATAATAGTGCATGTTAATTCATTGAATAAAATAGTAGACCATGAGTCCATCCATACAGACAACATTTATAGTGGAGAAGCCAAGTAGACATTATTTTAATCAAAAGGGGCAGATAAAAATCCTGCAGCACCTGATGGGATGCAGCAAGAGAACCCAGCATCACTTCCACAGTATTCCCACCGAAATGCGGAGTAAATGTACACATGACAAAATGCACAAACCAGTCAAGTACCATTTCACAAAAGGACTGGCCTGTAATCTTCAAAATGTGAAGGTCATGAAAGTGAAGGAAAGACTGAAGATTTGTTTTAGACTGAAAGATAAAGTGAAATGCGAGGCAGATTCTGAATTGGATCCTTTTGTCTCGAAGGACGTTACCTATCGCATCAATTGGCAAAACTGTAATGGGGTGTGAGGATTAGATGCTAGACACGTATCGGTACTCGTGCCTTGATTTGTTGGTTATATTGTGGTGATATAGAAGAATGTTCCTGTGTGTAGGAATTACATGTTAAAGTATTTGAAGAAGACCTAGCAACAAACTCCCAAATGGTTCAGAAAACTTTCTGTAAGTTTGTGATTGTTTACTTAAAAATATTTCAGTGCACCCTTTGGCCTGGAAATTCTTTCAGGAATTTTCCCTACCGATGTCTTTGCTTATATGTGAAATATCCTACGTGTACAAGCTATTTATTGCAATTGTCTTAGAAAGCCAGAATTTGAAAATAACCCAGAAAATCGTGGAGAAATTATGGGGCTGAGGAACGGGGACCCACGGATGGTCCGTCACACGTGATCAGTGAGGAGCATGAAAGCCTGTTTCGGGGATTTGCAGTTGGGGTGAAAAAAGAGAAACTTGAAGATCCAAAGCCAAGTCAGCTAGTGAGGGCAGAACCTGGGAGGCGGTGCTGTGCCTTCTCTGATTTCTTCCTGCAGGAACTCAGACTTTTGAGGCTGCGACGGGGGAACAGGGATGGTTGGCAGGACAGTTTGCAGGGAAGAGGATCCTATTTCCTCTCTGACAGAGCAAAAGCCACTTCTCCGGGGAAAATTTAAAGAAGTTGACGTCTGATCCTCATCTTGGATGTGGGAGCTCAGCCCATAGCTGACTCCCCAGGCTCAGTCCGTTTGGCCACCCTTGGAGCCCCGGGGGCCGGATGGCTCAACCTGCTGGCGCCATCTAGTGTCAGGCAAGGCGGGGTGCTCTGCTGGTTTAGGCCAGTCGAGTGGGATTGCGGGCAGGTTGAGACCCGGCCGCAACAAAGTTTGGGCAGCTTCCACCTCCTAGGTTGGGGCGTGGTAGAAATGTGACCAGGAGTTTATGAGCAAAGAGTCTTGGACTCTGTATTAGTTCTACGGTTACTGTTACAAATTACCACTAACTAGGTGGCTTAAAGCCACAGAACTTTACTCTCTCACAGTTCTGGAGGCTAGAAGTCCAAAATCAAGGTGTCAGTGGGGCTGTGGTCTCTCTGAAGGCTCTAGAGGAGAATCATCCCTTATGTCTCCCAGCTTCTGGTGGCTGTCAGCAGTCTTTGTCGTTTGTTGGGTGATGTGCATCCTCCCAATCTCTGCTTCTGTCTTTACATGGCATTCTTCCCTGTATGTCTGTGTCCAGCTCACCCTCTCCTTATGAGGACAACAGTCACCTGCTTAAGATGTCCAATCCAGGATGACCTCATCTTAACCTGATTACATCTGCTAAAGGCCTGGTTCCAAATAAGGTCACATCCACGGGCACGGAGGTTAGGACTTGTCTTTAGGGGGAACACCATTCAGCCCACAACGGATTCCTTCCATCCTATTCAGGGGCCCCCAAACTTTTTACACAGGGGGCCAGTTCACTGTCCCTCAGACTGTTGGAGGGCCGCCACATACAGTACTCCATACACTGACCACCAATGAGAGAGGTGCCCCTTCCGAAAGTGCGGCGGAAGCTGGATAAATGGCCTCGGGTGGCCACAATTTGGCCAGCGGGCCGTAGTTTGGGGACCTCTGCTAATATAGACGTTCCCTGAACCCCTGCAAAGCGCCGGGCCTGTGCTGGCAGCTGGGCCTGCGGAGCTGAGTAGTAGACATGGCTCTGTCCTTGAGGGCCTCACATGTGGCTCTTTAATAGTCCTGTCACTGATCTGTGGCTTCCTGCTTCCCCCTTGATTCCTCAGCACCCAGCATGGCAGGCCTGAGACTCAGTATTTCACTGAAGTAGTGAGAAGGACAGAGCAAGGGCAGGAGAGAGGAAATTAGGGCTGCAGGAGTGATGAGGAGGGAGATGACACGGGGAAAAGGTGCAGAACAGCCAGCTGGAGCCTTTGCAGAGCAAGTGACATTTGAGCTGGGTCTTGCAGCCAAGGGAGTTTGCCAAGCAGAAAAGAGATGATGGGGGGAGGGACCTTCCAGGCCGAGCTCATAGCTAAAAGTGTGAACAGTGGCCCTACAACTGTGAAAGGGGCTGTGATGTTGGGGGGAGTGCAGTGTGGTTTGAAAAGGGAATATGGATGGGGGCGTGCAGCCAAATGGCACGGACCTGGGGACTCTGACACTGATGAATGGCTTTAAGGGCCATTCTCATGGCTTTAACTATTAGCCTGTAGGTGGAGGGGCAGCCGGCAGCCTAGGAGGTTTTAAAGCATGCTGTGGGCGTCAGTTACTAGGGGTACAGACTGTACAGCAGGCAGAGACCATGAAGACCAGAGGGCCTCCTAGACAAAAATGAAAATATCCAGCCACAGAATTTCTCCCACTTTCTGGCAACACCTAGAATAAAACTATGTTGCCTCAAAACTTCCCCAAAATACTTAACACAAGCCTGACTTCTAAAACAAGCCCCTGGTAGCATCTTCTCACCGAGGTGTGCGATCTCTCTTGCGGCAACAAGTACCAAGGAGCCCAATCTGTGTGACTATAGATGTGACCCTCATAGTCTTCAACTTGGTTAAGAAACTGTCTTTTACTTCCTGGTTTGCTCAGTGTTGTTAACAATGAACCACTGTTTGATTTTATCAAATACTTTCTGTATCTATTAAGACGCTAACATGTTTTTCTTGAACCTGTTAATGAGCTGTATTGTGCTATTGAATATCAATAGAATTTATTGCTATTAAACCATCTTTGTATCCTTGCTAAACTCTACTTGGTTATAAGAGCATGTGGGTGTGCATGCCTGTGTGCTTCAAAATATACTGCTGTTTTTTTTAATGTATGCATTTATGTTAATAAGTGAAGATGGTCAGTCATTTTCTTTTCTTGTCCTTGTTTGGTGTCAGAGCTACATGAACCCCATAAAATGAAACATGTAGCTTCCCTCTTTAATTGAAAGAGTTTGTAGGATATAAAGTTTATTAGTTGCTTAGCAGTGGATAAAACTGACCTATAAAACCATATGTGCTGGGGTCTTTTGGTGAAAGAGACTTTTGATGACCATTAAAGCTTCCTGAGTGATTATTGATTTATTTATTTTGTTAAGTGAGAGGACGGGAGATAGAGAGACAGACTTCCGCATGCACCGTGACTGGGATCCGCCTGGCAACTGCTGTCTGGGGCTAATGCTCGAATCAGCCAAGTTATCCTCAGCACCTGGGGCTGATGCTCGAACTAATAGAGCCACTGTTGCAAGAGAGGAAGAGAGAGAGAAAGGGGAGAAGGAAAGGAAACAGATGGTCACTTCTTATATGTGCCCTGACTGGGCATCGAACCTGGGATGTCCATATAGTTGGGCCAAATCTCTATCTACTGAGCCAGCCAGCCAGCTAGCCAGGGCCCCTGAATGATTATTGATTTAGTTAGGTTTTTCATTTTATTGAAATAATTTTGGTGATATTTTTTCTATCAAGTTATCTTAGTATGATTGTCAAATACATTTGTATAAAGTGGTTCAAGATATTCTGTTTTGATTTTAAATTTCTTATTATCTGTAGTCATGTCTTCTTTTATATTTCTCAATCTTCAGAATTCTGTACTTGTGTGACTTTCTCTTTTTTCTTGGTCAATCCTATGAGATGTTTTTCTGTTTCATTTGTTTTGGTCAGGTTTATTAACATGTACTTTATATACAGTAAAATTTACCTTTTGTAGTTTTTAGTTTTGACACATACATTCATGTAACTACCACCATGATCAGGATATAGAGCCTTTTCATCACTCTCTGCCCCCCATTCCTTTGTATTCCTTTGTAGTCACACACACCCCAAACTACCCCCTGGCAACCACTGATCTGTTTTCTACACAGCCCAAACTATCCCCTGGCAACCACTGATCTGTTTTCTGTCTTTATAGTTTTGCTTTTTACAGAATGTCATATAAATAGAACCATACATTATGTAGCTTTTGAGTCTGGCTTCTTTTACTTAGCATAATGCATTTATTTGATTATCATCTATGTTATTACATGTATCAGCAGTCATTTCTTTTGCAGCTAAACAGTATCCATTGTAAAGATGTATCATTTGTTTATTCATTCACCAGTTGAAGGACAATCAGGTTATTTCCGTTTTCTTTCTTTTTTTTTTTTTTTTTTTACGGGACAGAGAGAGGGATAGACAGGGACAGAGAGACAGGAGCGGAGAGAGGTGAGAAGCATCAATCATCAGTTTTTCATTTCCGTTGCGACACCTTAGTTGTTCATTGACCGCTCTCTCACATGTACCTTGACCGCGGGCCTTCAGCAGACTGAGCAACCCTTTGCTGGAGCCAGCGACCTTGGGTCCAAGCTGGCGAGCTTTTGCTCAAGCCAGATGGGCCCACGCTCAAGCTGGCGAGCTCGGGGGTCTCGAACTTGGGTCTTCTGTATCCCAGTCCAACGCTCTGTCCACTGCGCCACCGCCTGGTCAGGCTATTTCTGTTTTTGACTACTGATGTAGAACATTTGTTCAGGTGCTTATTTGCCATTCATTTGTCTTCTTTCATTTGAATGTCTTTTCAAATCTTTTGTGCATTTAAAAAATTGGGTTGTTTTCTTATTTGATTTTGAGAGTTCTCTATTCCGGATACAAGTACTTTGTCAGATATGTATTTTGCAAATATTTGTTCTCTGTCTCTTTCTCTTTACTTTCTCAACAGTGTCAAAGAGTGGAAATTTCCAATGTAAATAAAGTTCATTAGTTTTATTCTATTATCTCTATTTTTTTCTTAGCTGGTTGGGAATCTATAAGAATGTTTGCATTTTTTCAGAGGCCATCACATTTTTTCTATCCTCCCAAATATTTCATAGACCTTTGCCTATCCTGAGATTTTGTTAAAAACTCTATTTTTGTTATAAATTTAAAATGTTATTGCTTTGGTGTCAAAGAATATAGTTGGAAGTTGTTGAGGTTTCCTTTATGTTTTACTATATTCCAAATGTCGCATATCTCAAAAAAGAATGTCTATTCTATTTTTTTCCAGGTACAGCTAATATCTCATCCTTATTAATGATATTGCTCTGATCCTTAGCATCTCTTTTGGACCATAGAGGAATGTGGTAATATTTTCAATTACAATTGCTAACTTTCCTAGTTCTCCCTGAAGTTTTATCAGTTGCTGCTTGTCCTAGGCCCACTCTCCTGCACTATCATAAACACGTGCCACTTTGATTTCACAATGCATTTATTTCATTTTAATGCTAAACTCTGTTCTCACGTGTTCTATTTGGATAATTTGTTGCTCGGGCATGTGGTCCTCTTTCACATTAAAATCAAAACCTTGGTGAAGGTGATTTGATAAGGAGGAACAGCACCTGTTTTCAGAACATGTGAATAGCTTTCTGACATCTGTGACCTCTCATCTCCAGTGAGAGAGACAGCATGAATGCACCATTTCCATCAGGTGGTGCACTAAGCATACAGTTGGTAGTTCATTTGTACTTGAAGAAGAGTTCTAAGGAAGAAATAATATAATGAGCGGATTTTTCAACAAAAGATGAGAGAGGTCCACATCCAATAATTGTGTGTGTGTGTGTGTGTGTGTGTGTGTTTTCCAGGACCAGGAGCTTATGATAAGAGGCGTGAGATCTGGAGTAGGCCTTTGAATCTTTATTTCTTACAGAGATGATAAGTCCAGAGCAGTGAAAGGAATCGTTTGGGTTTTAATTTTTGGGTTTTTTTTTTTTTTGCTCATTCATTCATTTGTTCATTCATTCATCTAGTAGTTCCTGGGCATCACCAAGGACTTACCACGGTCACAGTGCAAGATGGCAGCAGAACTTAACTTGTGATCCTGCTCCCCTAAGATATGATGTGAAAACTTGGGATTTTCCCAGGTTCTTTGTGCTTGTTTTTGGAAGTGTTTTTGGCATTCATTTAAATATCAATATGTCTAATGTTTTAGAAAGCCACAGCAGCTAAAACTAGGAAAGCAGGCTGTGGTGTGGGGTGGGTTGGGGGGAGGGCCGCTGGAAGCCCTTGGACGCTGCTCCCTGTTCCAGGAAGCAGCTAACAGCTGGTGCCTGAAGAGATATAAACTATCAAGTGTAATGTGTGATCTTTGATTGGTTCCTGGACTGGGTCGAAAAGAAAATTCTGGAAGGCATTTTTTTGTCAATCGCAGACTTTTAAATATGGCCCGGATATGCCAAGCTATTATGGAATGAACATTCTAGAAAGTGTTCATTTTTTTTTGTGGGTGACAATGGCATTGTGGTTACATCAGATAATGTCTTTAGATTTGGAGGATACATACTGAAGTGTTTTGTTTAGAGGTGAATGTCATGATTATGCAAACACACACACACCATTTAATAAAACTAATGTGGCAAAATTGTTAACAATTGTTGACTCTAAGTAGAAGGAACACAGATGTTCTTTGTACTATTCTTTCAACTCTTCAGTGAGTGTTTCCCTTCTAACAATTCAAGCATACAGCGATACCTTGGTTTTCATCGATAATCCATCCGAAAACAATCAGCAAAATTCGAAACTGGTGAAAACCGAGGCAATTATTTCCATATGAATCAGTGTAAATCCAATTACTATATTAGCACTTGCAATCAATTTAAAAAGCACAAAAACACTGGAAAGCAATGGAATTGTTTGGCTAGACGTACGGGGTGATGCTCACACAACAAGAAACAGCGCCACGCTAAGCAGGAGAACACGTGGGACGCTCTTTGTTTTCGCAAAATCAGCAGCGAGGTCACATGGGCATGCTGACAAAATCTGAGGCAACTGGCAAAAACCAAGACAAAATTTTCATGGAAAAGCCTGACCAGGCGGTGGCGCAGTGGAGAGAGCATCGGACTGGGATGTGGAGGGCTCAGGTTTGAGGCCCCGAGGTCGCCAGCTTAAGCACGGGCCCATCTGGCTTGAGCAAAAGCTCGCCAGCTTGGACCCAAGGTCGCTGGCTCCAGCAAGGGGTGGCTCGGTCTGCTGAAGGCCCGCGGTCAAGGCACATGTGAGAAAGCAATCAATGAACAACTAAGGCGTCACAATGGCAACGAAAAACCAATGATTGATGCTTCTCATCTCTCTGTTCCTGTCTGTCTGTCCCTATGTATTCCTCCCTCTGACTCTCTCTTTGTCCCTGTAAAAAAAAAAAAAAAATTCGTGGAAAAAAGCAAAGAAAACTGAAACCAATGATAACCGAAGTCAACGAAAAACCAAGGCATTACTGTATTATCCAATAACTTGAGCCTGGTTTGACCACAGTTATGTTCAGTGGTCCCAACCCTTAGGCAAGTTGGGTAGCCTGGGGTCAGGGATGGCACATTTCCCTCCTTGCTCTCTTACTAAGTTGCTGTGTGACTTGGGGACAGTCACTTATCTTCGCTGATCTTTAATTTCTTTATCTGTAAAATGAGAAGATCAGACTAGGTCAACACTTTTCAAGCCTTCCTTTTTGGTTTGTTTTCGACTGTGCTTTACTGTAGGACCTGCATCTTATACCAGGGCTCGGGAACCTTTTTGGCTGAGAGAGCCATGAACGCCATATATTTTAAAATGTAATTCTGTGAGAGCCATACAATATGTTTAACACTAAATACAAGTAAATGTGTGCATTTTATGTAAGACCAACATTTTTAAAGTACAATAAGTCTCTGAATTCTTTTTAATAATGTTGTTATGCTATTGCTAACTGTAAAGCCAGTGGCCAAGGCCACCATCACAGCAGCCTGGCCAGTGCAGGTTCCCATTAGATTTGGACAGTTGGTAATGAAACAACGGAGCCAAAAACTGGTGAGCCATCAGCTTTAATCCTAGCTTGCACCCGGTGGGCAAGCAAAAACACACACTGGCCTCCAAAACCCACTCATTCAGTGCTCACAAAGCTACTGACTTATCCGAGTTTCCTAGAATCCAAGGTTTCTAGCTCACCAGACTTATCCATCTCTGTTTCCCATCTTCTCTCTGCACAAACTCTGCACAAACTGACTTCTTCCTCAGCACTCCGCCATCTTGGCTGCTTCTCCTCTCCTCCACATGGCCTTAATCTGCTCTTCTCTCTAATGCTAACCTCAGGAACCAAGAGAGAGCAAGCTCCCGGCCTGCCCCACTTTATAGTGTAGAATCAAAACCTTTAATCCAATTATGCAAACAAGGAAGTCTCTGATACAAAGTCACTTATCTGAGGCATAATGGGAGGATTCCTCATGAGAGTGCACCACCCCACATCATCCAATCAGTCAAGGGTGTGGGGAAAAGCTTAGTCTTAAAACTAAGCCTTCGGCTATAACGACCCTGCCTGCTTATAGTCTGTCCCCCCACACACACACACAAAAATATAATTATGCCCATCCCAAGCATAAGGGCAACTAATATCACCTGGGCAATGCCATCTTTAACAAAGTGAGCATAATATATTTTATCTGCCCAACACTAACCAATGATGAGTCAAGTACTTCTTACAATTAATGCGACTTCTGGTGCTGCATGGTTTTGCTGATGGCTTTGTAGTCTGGTTGATACATGGTGAGGTTAAGCTTCATGCAGGTGTTGAAACTTTCATCCATTAAATGTGATCGTATGTTGGTCTTAACGTTCTTTAGATGTGAGAAAGACTGTTCACATGCATACATAGAGCCAAACATTGTCAGTACAGCAATACTCACACACTGCAGTGTGTGCTATGTGATGGGAAGCGCGTTCCAAGTTTTGACAATCAGCTGGTCCGCGGGTTGAAGTTTTTTCATTTCTCCCCACTTGTGTTTGCTCGCCAACTCTGCTTGCTGTCGTGCAAGTCTTTCCAAATCTTCACTCAGTGACTTGAACTTATTCACCCACATGTCTGAGGCCTTCAGGTCAGCAGCTTGTAGCTCAAAATCTCTGACGGAGACACCAGGGATGTAACTCAGGTCAGCGCTGTCTATTGCACACTCATGTGGATGGGTGATGAACTTAAAAAGACGAGTGCCACGAAATTCTCCAAAGCGCGCTTTGAATGACTGCAGGAGATTAGATGTGAAGCCCGCTAGCTGCTGGAGATCAAGATGTTGAGCAGGGTCACTTGCTGTGCATGCATCTTTAAACTCTCCCAGTTTTTCAAAGTGTAGTAAACAACCTGTTTCAATGTCAGCGATGAAGAGTTCCAGCTTGTTTTCAAATGCAAACACTACTTGTTGAAGGGATAAGACTGTATTTCCAATGCCTTGCATTTTCACACTGAGCTGGTTCAGATGTTCAGTCATGTCCACAAGATAGTAGAACTTCAGGAGCTACTCAGTGTTAGCTAACTCAGGATGCTCGACGTTTTTCATTTCAAGAAAAGTCCGGATTTCGCTCAGACAAGCCGCAAAACGGCTGAGCACTTTCCCTCTTGACAACCAACGCGCATTGCTGTGCAGAAGCAGACCAGGATAATTATTCCCAACTTCATCCAGCAGTGTTTTAAACTGGCGATCATTTAAAGCTCAGGCAACAATAAAGTTGACCACCCAAATGAACAGTGACATCACCTCACCAAGCTGCTCACCTCACATCTGAGCACAAAGCGCCTCCTGATGTAGGATGCAGTGAAAACTTAGGATGGGTCTTGTTGGGCAGATAAAATATATTATGCTCACTTTGTTAAAGATGGTGCTGCCCACATGGAAGCCCATCATCCAGGTGATATTAGTTGCCCTTATGCTTGGGATGGGCGTAATTTATATTATTGGGTGTGGAGGACAGGCTGTAAGCAGGCAGAGTCCTTATAGCCCAAGGCTTCGTTTTAAGAGTAAGCTTTTCCCCACAGCCTTGACTGATTGGATGATGTGGGGTGGTGCTCTCTCATGAGGAAACCCATTATGCCGCAGATGAGTGACTTTGTATCAGAGACTTTCTTGTTTGTAGATTGGATAAAAGGTTTGGATTCTACACTATAAAGTGGGGCAGACCCTGAGCTTGCTCTCTAGGTTCCTGACCTTAGTATTAGAAAGGAGAGCAGATTAAGGCCACATGGAGGAGAGGAGAAGCAGCCAAGATGGCAGAGTGCTGAGGAAGAAGCCAGTTTGTGCAGAGTTTGTGCAGGAGATGGGGAACAGAGGTGAATAAGTCTGGTGAGCTAGAAACCTTGGATTCTAGGAAACTCGGATAAGTCAGTAGCTTTGTGAGCACTGAATGAGTGGGTTTTGGAGGCCAGTGTGTGTTTTTGCTTGCCCACCGGGTGCAAGCTAGAATTAAAGCTGATGGCTCACCAGTTCTTGGCTCTGTTGTTTCATTACCGACTGTCTGAATTTAATGTGAACCTGCACTGGCCAGGCGGCCCTGTTGGTGGCTGTAACTACTGGCTTTACATGTCTCTTTTCATGTTCACGAAGAAGCACTACAAATCTTCTGTTTTTCCCCACCATGCAAGGAGCACCATCAATACACACCAAAATAAGTTTATCCATTGGTAGATTTATTTCTTTAGCAAACTCAGGGAAAGACTTGAATAAATCCTCCCCTCTTGTTGTCTCTTTCATAGGCAAAACAACAAGACTCTCCTCACGTAGTGTGTAACTGACAGCATACCTTGCAATCACGCTGAACTGGGATAAATGGCTTATGTCTGTTGACTCATCCAAAGTAAGAGAAAAGAATGGTGCTGCATTTATGTCCTTCACTTGTGTTGCCTCAATTTGATTTGCCATCATGATGGTACAATCGTGAATGGTTCTTGCCGACAGAGGCATGTCTTTTATTCTTTTGATTATCTTGTCTTTATCGGAAAAGTCGTCAAAAAGTTCATTGGCAACATCAAGCATGAATGTTTTGGCATACTCTCCATCTGTGAATGGCTTTCTGTTTCTCACAATTGCTAAAGCACCAGCAAAGCTAGCCGAATTCTAGTCACCTTGTTCCAAACACGGAGTTGCTGCTGACTAGCTTGCACTCTGCACAGTAGCTATTGACATGCTTTCTTCCTGCTGTCCCCCACTGGATATTTCGATGCAAATGTAGTATGGCGTGTGTCAAAGTGTCGCTTTATATTTGACCATTTCATCGATGCAATTTTATCATTGCATATTAGACACACTGCAGAACCTGCTCTCTCCACAAAGGCAAATTCCTCTGTTCCTTCCTGCTGAAAAGTACAATATTCCTCATCTTTTTTTCTTTTAGCCATCTTTTTGTCAAAAGGGTTTCTGCAATTAGCTAGCTGACTACTTGATTAAAATGAGGAAAGTTTGCTTCCTGACCTCACAAAGACCCGTGTACATTACGCATTATCCACTAAAAATTTGGTGTTGTCCCAGAGGACAGCTGTGATTGGCTCCAGGCACCGCAACCATGAACATGAGCGGTAGGAAATGAATGGATTGTAATACATGAGAATGTTTTATATTTTTTTGTTTTGTTGTTGTTTTTTTTACAGGGACAGACAGAGTCAGTGAGAGGGATAGATAAGGACAGACAGATAGGAAGGGAAAGAGGTGAGAAGCATCAATCATTAGTTTTTCGTTGCCATTGCAACACCATAGTTGTTCACTGATTGCTTTCTCACATGTGCCTTGACTGCGGGCCTTCAGCAGACTGAGCCACCCCTTGCTGGAGCCAGCGACCTTGGGTCCAAGCTGGCGAGCTTTTGCTGAAGCCAGATGGGCCCGCGCTTAAGCTGGCAAGCTCTGGGTCTCGAACAGGGATCTTCTGCATCCCAGTCCGACACTCTATCCACTGCGCCACTGCCTGGTCAGGCGAGAATGTTTTATATTTTTAATGTTATCATTTTTTTTTATTAAAGATTTGTTTGTGAGCCAGATGCAGCCATCAAAAAAAAAAAAAAAAAAGAGCCATATCTGGCTCGCGAGCCATAGGTTCCCGACCCTTGCGATACAGGTACTTCTGATACATTCTGATAGCCTAGATGCTCCTCTATTCTCTCTGGGACATTTTTTTTCTTCAATTGATTGATTTTTAGAGAAACAGAGGAAGGAAGGGGCAGAGAGAGAGAGAAGCATTCATTTTTCATTCCACTTGTCAACATAAAAAAATTCCAAACATGTAAGAGTTTTTTTATGTGTTTAATTGAGCCAAACTGTTGACAAGTGCCAGGAAGCCAATTCTCCACGGATTGAGAAAGTGATCCAGAAAATGGTGGTTTCACCACTTATTGTTGTTATACATCAGAATCAAAGGGGAAGATGTAAGAGGGTTACATGAAATTGATTGGTGATATATAAGGGAGGCAGGAGAAAGCAAAGGGGGTAGGGTTATCCCTGGGATTGGATAAAAAGTAAAAATGTATACACTGAAACTTCTTTTACTTAGGTAGGAATAAGATAATTAACACCATTTATTTTTTCATTTTTTGTTGCATGAGGTTCTAGAATTTTTTCTATATATTTCTGCACTGCTGATTCCAAATCTGAAATCTATTTTTTGGTGTATGTTCTAGTTTTTATGCAATTTAAATTTCTTTTTGTTACAGTTAATAGCATGCATTGGTTTTTAAATTTGAGTTAAAGGGCAACGACTCCTGGATTGAACGTAACCACAAGGCAATTAATGTTTTATAAACATCACTTTTACATAATTGTAGTTGTTTTTAAATGTAAAAAATTATTATCTGATAAAAAACACCCTCTTATTTTGTTTTAAGATTGAATCATGGCTTCTTCAAGTAGGCATAAATGTAAGAATAGTCCTGACACCTTCTGTTATATATAAGGCTGTTACACACTTCAATGTCAAAGGCACAATATTTCATCATTTGTGACATGTGCATATATTGCCTATTTTCAAGTTCCCCTTGGCAATCAAGACAAGAATTGGGCTCCTCATATTGTGTGTCATAATTGTAAGGAAATGCTTTGTGACTGGACAAAAGGGAAACACAAAGGAATGCCTTTTGGTATTGCCATGGTTTGGCGTGAACCTAAGGACCACAGCAGTGACTGTTATTTCTGTCTGATCCATACAAAGGGCATCAACAAGAAAAAATGGCATATGATATCATATCGTAATATTCCTTCAGCAATACGACCTATCCCACACTCTGAGACACTCCCAGTTCCAGTTTTTAATGGTTTTATTTCTTCTAAGGACGAAGAAAGTGAACATGGTGATCAAGTGTATTTTGATAAGATGCATGAGGAAATGGTTGTAGAATCTGAAGGGTGTTCTTCTGATGCCAAGCAGTCATTAACCCCTCAGCAGTTTAGACAACTGAATTGAATGACTTAGTAAGAGATTTGTACCTATCAAAGAAAGCAGCTGAGTTATTATCCTCCAGGCTTTAAGAAAAGAATGTACTTCACCGGTCAGCTAAATTGTCCCGTTTCAGGAATTGTGAACCAATTGTTGTGTACTTTTTTTCCAAAGACACTTTGTTTACTGTCATGATATCAGTAGTCTTCTGAGCCAGCTAGGTGTTACCACCTACAGTCCAACGGAATGGTGGCTATTTCTTGACAGCTCTAAACGGAGTCTGAAATGTGTTCTCCTACACAATGGTAATGTTTATGCAGCGGGTCTAATTGGCTATTCAACTCATCTGAGAGAAGATTATAATGACGTAAAATTTGTCTTCAACTTACTGAGGTACGAGAAGCATAATTGGATCATTTGTGAGGATCTTAAAATAGTAAATTTCCTGTTAGGACAACAGAGAGATTTCACAAAGTATCCGTGCTTTCTGTGTTTGTGGGACAGCCAAGCTCGGGAGAAACACTGGACACAGAAGGAGTGACTGAAACGTGAAGCTCTGGAAGTAGGGATGCAAAATATTGTGAATGAACCTATAGTTAATGGAGACAGGATCATTTTTCCCCCACTTCACATCAAACTTGGCTTAAGGAAGCAGTTTGTTCAGGCTTTGAATAGAGAAAGTGAATGCTTTCAACATATTATTTCTGCTTTTCCTGCCTTGTCTTTCGAGAAGATAAAAGCAGGTGTATTCGATGGAACTCAAATTCCAACCCTCATACGTAATGAAGAATTTGCCAGGAAGATGAATAAAGAGGAGAAAGTAGCATGGCAGTCTTTTGTGGCAGTTACAAAAAACTTCCTTGGCAACAAAAAAGCAGAAAACTATGAACTTCTGGTTCAAAGGATGCTATTGGCTTTCTGTGACATTGGATGTAACATGAGCATTAAGATTCACTTTCTGAATAGTTACCTTGATAAGTTCCCCGAAAATCTTGGAGCTGTTAGTGATGAGCAAACCACTGCTGGAGCATCAAACGAGATTGTCCTCAACAAGTACACAAAAGTTGTTGCAAGAGCTACAAATGCAAATTTTTGCCTGAATTGAATTTAAATAAGTTTTGTGCAAATTTTGATTAAAATAAGTGTTTTAATATGTTCTATTTAAAAATTGTAGACAAATTCTGATGTAATTATATCTTTTAGTGTATTAGTGTATTTACTGCATTATATAAATTATTATATTTTCCCAAAGATGATGCCCAAGAAGACATTCTACTTCATTATGTTAAACTAAATGTTGAAACTTTTACAATAAGATGAAAACCTAAAATCTTGAATTGCAAGAAAAATTGTAGCTTACAGAGAAAAACTAATGTCAGATTTGAGATCAGCAGTCTCGAATTAGGTAAGAACAAGTGTTTTTGTGGATGCAACAAAAATTTTGCTCCCCAATGTAGTAGTTAATTAACATGATAATAACAGTGAGCAATTTTGTTGGTTCCTGCTCAGGTGGAATGCCTGCCTTAAGGGGTCCAGGAAAAGAAAATTACCCACATGTTATCAGAAGACAACAGACAGGCTTGATTAGATAAGCATTGATCTTTGTAGAGAAAATACCTCCCTAGGACATGTCTACCCACCATAAACTGCTTTTAGTTAGAAAGTTTTCATTTCAGACCATCCTGTGTGATTACTTCAGGTCACCAAGTCTGCAAAGCCACCACACAGGCTTTCCCAGAGCTTGTCAGGTGCATTGCAGCATGTGACTCCTTTTTTGTCCATGCACTTAATTGTGTGTTCATTGGTTGCTTCCCCTATGTGCCCTGACCTGGAATTGAACTGCCAACTTTGGTGTTTCGGGATGACGCTGTAACCAACTGAGCTTCTCAGTCATAGCCTCTCTGTGACATTCTTGTCTTCTCTTTCTCTCTCTTCTATTCTACTTCATTAAAAATAAAGTGATTTCAAGAGCCACAAATGGGTTGAGACTCATAGTTTGGAGCCCTCTGGCCTAAATAATCTCCTGACATTCTGTGGGTCCGTACCTGTAAAGTCAGTAGTCACGGCCACCATTGGAAGGTATTTTCCCCGCCGAGGAAGGAGGAAAATCAGCGTACCCACTAAGTGTTGACTATTAAGGCTTTTTTTTTTTTACAGGGACAGAGAGAGGGATAGATAGGAACAGACAGACAGGAATGAAGAGAGGTGAGAAGCATCAATCATCAGTTTTTCATTGCCATTGTAACACCATAGTTGTTCATTGATTGCTTTCTCACATGTGCCTTGACTGCGGGCCTTCAGCAGACTGAGAAACCCCTTGCTGGAGCCAGCGACCTTGGGTCCAAGCTGGCGAGCTTTTGCTCAAGCCAGATGGGCCCGTGCTCAAGCTGGTGAGCTCGGGGTCTCGAACCCGGGTCTTCCGCATCCCAGTCCAATGCTCTATCCACTGCGCCATCGCCTAGTCAGGCAACTATTAAGGCTTTATTTGGTACAGGGTACTTCTCGGACGAGACTCACTGGCATGGAAGATGGATGCCAGGAATCTCGGGCTGGGGAACCGCGTGGAGCCAGATTTTAAAGGGGCCCTAGGGGACCTTCTGGGGTCCTTCCGGGGTTGTCCAGTTAATATGATGCAGTGAAATCTCACTGGCTGATGGATAGTCGCTCTTCTCCCAAAGACCTTTGGGAAAGTTTGTCTTTGGCGAGCTTAGTTGTGTGGGCGGTCCCAGCCAAAGTTCCCAAGGTCCGAGTTCCTCACGTGACCGTCCCCCATTAGCTACTCCACATTCCACTTTGTTGGGCAGATAAAATATATTATGCTCACTTTGTTAAAGATGGCACTGCCCATGTGCAAGTTTTAAGAGTAAGCTTTTCCCCACACCCTTGACTGATTGGATGCACTCTCATGAGGAATCCTCCCATTATGCCTCAGATAAGTGACTTTGTATCAGAGACTTCCTTGTTTGTATAATTGGATTAAAGGTTTTGATTCTACACTATAAAGTGGGGCAGGCTGGGAGCTTGCTCTCTCTTGGTTCCTGAGTTTAGCATTAGAGAGGAGAGCAGAGAAAGAAGAGCAGATAAAGGCCACATGGAGGCCAGGAGAAGCAGCCAAGATGGCAGAGTGCTGAGGAAGAAGCCAGTTTGTTAAGAGTTTGTGCAGGAGGAGATGGGAAACAGAGGTGAATAAGGCTGGTGAACTAGAAACCTTTGATTCTAGGAAACTCGAATAAGTCAGTAGCTTTGTGAGCACTGAATGAGTGGGATTTGGAGCACAGTGTGTGTTTTTGCTTGCCCGTCAGGTGCAAGCTAGAATTAAAGCTGATGGCTCACCAGTTCTTGGCTCCATTGTTTAATTACCGACTGTCTGAATCCAATACGAACCTGCATGGGCCACACTGCTGTGATGTTGGCCTTGGCCACTGGCTTTACACAGCCTTTTTTGTTAAACAGAAAAGGGGCGCCATTTATTCGTCTGACCTCTTCCTGCTGATTAGGGGCATCGTGGGGAGGGGAGGTCGGCTGGTGGTGGCTTTGAGGGGTGTCATGAGGAACATCTGTTTGGCTGTGAGTCAAGAAACTTTGCAGATGCGTTTTTGTAAGAATTTTTAAAAAGAAACACATATGAGTTATACGTTGATAATGAAAAGATTTAGGATAAGGGCAGCCTAGGTGAGAATGGGTGGCTGCTATTAGGAGTTAAGCGGGTTGTAGGAGGAGAGATTTTTGCTTAATTTTCCTCGCAGATAGTTGAGGAGATTAAAGCTTCTCTCATCAGGCCAGTCCTACTGAACAGCATTGCTCCCCGTTTCAGCTCACTCTGGTGGCAGGTTCCTCCTGGGAGGGACAGGAGCAACAGGATCTGCAGGCCCCATTCTTTTTGTGAGGCGCAGACGAATAGGGCCCAGTCATTCTGACTGCCAGCGGTCCTGCATAGGAGCAAACTTGAGACGAGAGACATGATACCAAGGTGTTTGTCCTAGGAGTCTAGCTGTAGTAGGATTAGTCAGTATTACTGAATGGGGTCCCGTTCATCTGGGCTGTAGGGAGCCAGGCTGGAGCTCCCTCAGAAGAACCCTGTCTCCTGGTTGGAGCGGGACCGTTGGGTGTGCTTCATCCGGGCCCCCTATGGGAGGAAGGGTCCAGTCCACGTGTTCCCTGAGAAGATGGCGAAGTAAAGACAGAAAGGGGAGGTACGTGGCAAGAGGAGGGTGGTTGACAGGTAAGTTATGGTTAATTAGGAATGGTCTACCATAAACCAGCTCAAAGGGACTGAGTCCAGTGGGGTTTCATGGGGTTGCCCTGATTCTGGTGAGTGCCAGGGGGAGGAGGTTTGGCCAGGAGAGTCTGGTCTCAATGGAAAGTTTAGTTAGCTGACCCTTCAGGATGCCATGGGCCCTTTCCACCCTACCTGACTATTGAGGGTGATAGGGTATGTGGAGTCTCCAGGTAATGTTGAGAGAGGTGGCAACCTGCTGGACTATTTGAGCAGTGAAGGCCAAGCCGTTATCTGACTGGATGGTAGGTAGTCGGCAGTCCAAACTGCAGGATGATGCGTTCAATGAGAATGGAGGCCACTGTGTCTGCCGTCTCTCGAGAGGTGGGAAAGGCTTCTATACACCCTGAAAAGGTATTCACAAAAGTTAAGAGATAATGGAGTTTTTTGTGAGGGGGCATATGAGTGAAGTCAATTTGTCAATCCTGGCCTGCCACGTAGCCCCTCAGTTGATGAGTAGGGAAGTGGGGGCGGAGTCCCCCTTGTGCAGAGGCTTTCGAACAGACAGTACAGCTGACATGCTGCATGTACCTTTTTGATAGTCTGCTGGAGGCCTGGGAAGAAAAAGAGTGGTTGCAAGAACTGATAGAGAGCTTTTGGCCCTATGTGTAAGGAACAGTGGATATCAGAAAGGAGGGTTTCAGCCTGTCCTTTTGGTAAGGTAATTCTATTTCTGAGAAATATCCATCCCTGGTTGCACACGGCTCCACCCTTTTTGAGGAGGGCCTGTTCTTCCTCAGGAGTGTAGGAAGATTTCAAGGAGGTGGAGAGAAACATGAGAGGAGTGGGGGAGGTTCCCAGGGTGAGGTTTCGAGCGGTCACATCGGCCTGAGCATTTCCCAAGGCCACCGGGTCTTGAGAGATTTGATGGCCCCTACAGTGTACCACGGCCACCTCAGCGGGAAGCTGTAATCCCTGCAAAAGTTTAGAAATGAGGGTAGCATTGATTATGGGGGAGCCCTTGGTAGTGAGGAAATCCCTTTCCCTCCAGAGGGCAGAGTGGCTGTGGGTGATAAGAAAAGCATATTTAGAATCAGTATATATAGTTACACGTTTTCCTTGGGCCAGGGTGAGTGTCCATGTGAGGACAATCAGCTCTGCTTTCTGGGAGGTGGTGCCCTCTGGCAGCTGTTGAACTTCTAGGGTGGAGGAGGTGGTGACTACCGCGTAAGCCGCCCGTTGTCATCCATCAGGTCCCTGTATAGAACTTCCATCCACAAAGAGTATTAGATCTGGATCTTTTAAAGGAGAATCTGATAATCCATCTCGAGGTCTGTTGAGAAAATCTATTAGAGGTTTGACAACATCTGGTGGAATAGCAGGCGTGATTGGGTTAGGGTGATCTGTAGTAGCAGGAGAGCCTTCAGTCAGGAGTGGTAGGAGTAGGCGAGTAGATGCTGTCAGCAGGATAGTGGCTCAGAGACTGTGTAGAATGTCTCGACCCAGAAGGGGTACAGGGCACGATGGTATGACTAAGAATGAGTGTAAAAAGGGGATTCCGTCCAGACTGCATGTCAGGGGTAGTGTATGAAGAGGAGAAGAAGGGGTCCCATCAACCCCCATAACAGAGACCTGTGAGGGAACTAGAGGTCCAGAGTGTGATGGCAAAACAGAGAAGGTAGCCCCCGTGTCCACAAGAAATGAAATGGACTTACTCGCTACCTGTAGCTTCACCTGTGGCTCAGAGAGAGAGTGAGGGGGATCTCCGAGTCTGGGCCGTGTCAGCTGTCCGCGAGGCTTAGGAGTTTGAACGATGGGTTCACTTGGCTAGCTGGGCCTCCCATCAGAGCGGCCTGTCTTCCACACTGCGACGCTGAGGATGTGCCTGCTGTCCAGAGGGGGCAATCACTCTGCCAGTGACCAGGCTGCTTGCATTTAGGACAAGGTTTAGTGGCTAGTCTTGGGCAGGGGCATTGCCGGGACCAATGACCCTCCTTGCCACACTTAAAGCAAGCTCCTGGTGGGGATCCTTTTTGTAGCCCCGACTTAGGTCGAGCACTTCCTGTGCTTTGCTGCTGTTGCTCTGGCCGAAGGGCTGCCACAATAACCTGGGTCTGAAGTGCTACCTTCTGTTGCATGTGAGCCTGGCGAAAAGCCTCAGCCGTTTCCTCTCGACCATTAAAAACCTTAAATGTCTTGTTCATCAGGTCTCGGATAGGGGTTTACGGGCCCTCCTCTGCCTTCTTAAGTTTCTTCTGAATGCCCGGGCCAATTGGGAAATAAAGTGAGTAGCTAATTCAGTGGACCCGGCACTGGAAGTAGGATCTAAACGAGTATGGAGGACCTTTAAGAAGAGAGCCAGATTTTCCTCAGGTCCTTGAGTAATTTCCCTTAATTTGTCATAGTTAACTAACTTTTGTGCTGCATCCGGCATGCCAGCTATAAGACATTCAACCATGTGATCACGTCGTCTCCTACCTGTTTGTTCTGACTGGTAATCCCAGTTGGGGTTCTTGTCAGGGACCGCCTCTGGGCCCACCGGCATTTGAGCATTTGAGGTGTGGACCTTATCTGCGTGAGCTCGTGCTGCTGTCCGGATCTGGTCTCGTTCATCAGGGGTGAGGGTAGAAGACATAATAATATAGAGATCATGCCAAGTGAGGTCATATACCTGAGTAAGATATTGGAATTCCTTGGTATAGTTGGTAGGATTAGAAGAATAGGAGCCCAAACGCTTTTCAATTGCAGACAGATCAGAGAGGGAGAAAGGCACAGGAACCCGACCGACCCCTTCCATCCTGACTACCTCATGCAGAGGGCATAGGAGGTCGGCTCCCTCTTGTGGCCTGGAGTGGAATCGAGTGTGAGCACTAACCGTGGAATTGAGAGAGAGAGAGGGATCAGCGTTTGCAGAAGGATGAGACTGAGTTAGTCGAGGGAGTCGTGCAGGAGGGGAAGAAAGTTCCTCAGGGGAGTCAGCAAAGGAGGCAAGATCTGGAGTGGAGAGTTTAGCTGAGGTTTCTCTGGCCAGAAGAACCTGTGTTGTAGAGCAGCTGGCACAGAGTTTAGGACGAGAGCGCAAATGAAGAAACCCATGTATATAAGGAATCTCTATCCATTTTCCAACTTCTTGCCAATAGTTCTATAAATCAATAAGGATGTTAAAATCGAAACTTCTTTCCTGAGGCCACCTGGTCTGGTTATTCAGTGGGTATTGTGGCCAGGCTACTCTGCAGAAGAAAATTAGTTTCTTCTTTTTTAGGGAGGGATCAATGTTTGGGAGGTTTCGGATAAGGCACCCCAGGGGTGTTTTAGAGTCAGGCTTGGATCACTTTGCCCCCATGGTCACCCCTCAGTTCTCAGAGAGTGGTCAAGAGATAAGTATTGGCATCCCAAAACTCAAACTCTGGCCATGGACGGATAGGGAAAGTGGGTGGGCTTGGAACGTCTTCACAAACACACATGCATTCAGACAGAAAAGACTACCCAGACACAGCTGTGGTTTTGGACAGAGAGTCTTGATGGAGAGAACTCAAGGGGAGGGTTTGGAAGCAGGGAGCTTACTGCACCATGCACTGAGCAGGAAGGTCGGTTGGAGATCCTGGGTCCTGGTTCTTTCTCGAAAGGGACGGGAAGAGAAGCGACCCCTGCGGGTTTCTGACTTCTTCCTGGTTTTCGGAACCAAAATGTAAGGAATTTTCCCTGCCAGGGAAGGAGGAAAATCAGCGTAGCCACTAAGTGTTGATTATTAAGGCTTTATTTGGTACAGAGCGCTTCTTGGACTATACTCACTGGCATGGAAGATGGATGCCAGGAATCTCACGCTGGGGAGCCAAGTGAACCCAGATTTTATAGGGGACCTTCTGGGGTCCTTCCGGGGTCGTCCAGCTAATATGATGCAGTGAAATCTCACTGGATGATGGACAGTCGCTTCTTTCCCAAAGAACCTTGGGAAAGTTTATCTTCGGTGCACTTAGTTTTGTGGGCAGTCCCAGCCAAAGTTCCTGAGGTCTGAGTTCCTCACGTGACCGTCCCCCATTAGCCACCCGACAACCATCACAGCCACCTGGCCCGTGCAGGTTCAGGGTTGATTCGGACAGACGGTAATGAAACAATGGAGCCAAGAACTGGTGGGCCATTGCTTTTAATCCTAGCTCGCACCCAGTGGGCAAGATTACACAGTGGGAAAACACTTCCCTTTCCATTCAGAGCTCCCAAAGCCACTGACTTATCCCAGTTTCCGAGAATTAAAGCTTTTTACCTCACCAGCCTTATTCACCTCTGTTCCCCATCTCCTCCTCTCTGCACAAACTGGCTTCTCCTTCATCAACTCAGCCATCTTGGCTACTACTCTCCTCCACGTGGCCTTTCTCTGCTCTCCTCCTAGAACGTAATCCCTCTTCTCCCGAACAACATGATCTCTCTTCCTTTTAAAACCTTTTGGTGCAGCCTGACCAGGTAGGTGGTGGCACAGTGGATAGAGCATCGAACTGGGATGTGGCGGACCCAGGTTCGAGACCTTGAGGTCGCCAGCACAGGCCCATCTGGTTTGAGCAAAAGCTCGCCAGCTTGGACCCAAGGTTGCTGGCTCAAGCAAGGGGTTACTCGGTTTGCTAAAGGCCCATAGTCAAGGCACATATGAGAAAGCAATCAATAAACAACTAAGGTGTCGCAACGAAAAACTAATGATTAATGCTTCTCATCTCTCTCTGTTCTTGTCTGTCTGTCCCTATCTATCCCTCTCTCTGACTCTCTCACTATCTCTGTAAAAAAATAAATAATAATAAAAATAAGTATATAAATAAAATAAAACCTTTTGGCACAAAAGCTCTCCCCAACACACATTAATACAATTACGCCCATCCCAAGCAGGAAGGGCAACTAATGTTATCACCTGGGCAACGGGCTTCCCCGTGGGCACCACCATCTTTAACAAAGTGAGCATAATATATTTTATGTGCCCAACAATCCACCCCTATGCTCACTTTATTACCCACAATCTACACCACTGGCATCCCTGTACAAGGAAATTAGGCACATTACACAAATTACAACAACATGACAAATCATACAATTTCAACAATTACAAAATACATTTCACCAGTCTCTGAGCACTTTGCCAAAAGCACAAAGTGTCCTTGGCTTCAACAATTACAAAGGTACATTTTACCAGTCTCTGAGGACTTTGCCAAAAGTGCAAAATGTCCTCAGCCTCCTTTCTTGCCGTTTGATAGGCTTCCTGGGGCAGAGGCAGGGCCTCCAGCAAAGCTGCCCCTCACCCCCATTAGGGTATTTCACATTGTCCAAAACCCATAAGTCCATCCAGCAAAGGAGTCAGTGCTCACTCTGATCATAATCCAGGAATCAGTCCACATACATGGGGCCTCAGCCACCCCCCTCATTCCTGCCATCCTGGCAGGTCTTATACTGTTTCAAAGAGGAGCACGTGGCAATGGCAGTCAGCATTTCAATCTCTGCTCCAGAGAGCATGATGGCATCCACCCTTATGTCCCAAAATCACAGACCTACCAGGAGCGTAGCAGGTACTCCTTCCAGCTGGGCTCTCATCTTCTGGAGACTGCAGATTGCAACTACAACCCGGTTCTCCTCATCCTCCAAAGATGAACTGAAAACACCAGCTCGCACTGCTGGGCTCAAGCCCCGGGCCACTGTCACCTTCTGCTCCACCGGCCTTGCAGCCCTGGCCCTGGCCTCAGCCCCAGCCTCCCACTGCTGCTGGCTCTCCACAACTTCCAGGGCAACCGGCAACTCACGAACCTGTGATTCCTTCTCCAGCGACTGCTCCATTTCCAAGCAAATCTCATGAACATGGTCGGCCTCCTCCAGTGCTTGCTGCAGCTCCAGGGTCAGCATCTCTTTCTCCCACATTTGCTCCAGCTCCTTCCGCTGCTTGGTTTGCAGGTCCCAGGCAGCCTCTTCCACAGAGCTCTCAGGTTCCTCATGCATGGCTGTAAAAGTCAGCCAGCCTACGGCCCCAAAAGGACAGCCATGGGAAACCATAACAGCAACCAGTCCTCCACTCCACCGCTCAAACTTGGTTGTGGCTCTATATGAAATTCTGAATTCTGCCGCAGACTATGCCAAATGTAAAGCCAATAGCCACGTCCACCATCACAGCTGCCTGGCCTTGTAGGTTCAGGTTTGATTTGGACAGATAGTAATGAAACAACGGAGCCAAGAACTGGTGGGCCATTAGCTTTAATTCTAGCTTGCACCCGGTGGGCAAGTAAAAACACACACTGGGCTCCAAAACCCACTCATTCAGTGCTCACAAAGCTACTGACTTATCCGAGTTTCCTAGAATCAAAGGTTTCTAGCTCACCAGCCTTACTCACCTCTGTTCCCCATTTCCTCCTGCACAAACTCTGCTCAAACTGGCTTCTCTTTCAGCATTCCACCATCTTGGCTGCTTCTCCTCTCCTCCACATGGCTTTAATCTGCTCTCCTCCCTGCTCTCTGCCTAGAACATAATCCCTCTTCTCTTTTAAAATCTTTTGGCGCGAAAGCCCTCCCCCAACACACATTAATACAATCATGCCCATCTCAAGCAGGAAGGGCAACTAATGTTATCACCTGGGCAATGGGCTTCCCCGTGGGCAGCGCCATCTTTAACGAAGTGAGCAGAATATATTTTATCTGCCCAACAGTACCCAAGTGTCCTGAGTTCAGGTTCCCCACAGCTAGACCAGCGGGGTGTTAGGGCAGGGTGGTGACTTAGTCACGCCCCCACGGCCACTGGATCTGCAAGCAGATCTCCAGATGCTTTTAAACAGTTCCCTGAATACAAATTTTTAAGTTTTAATTGTTAGCAGTGACAACTTTGGTATACGAAATATTAGAAGTTTATTATTTTGATTTTCAAATACTGTGTGCAAGCAAAAAAAAGAAAGAGAAAAACAAACAAACAAAAAAACAAAAAGCCTGTGGGCAGCAGTTTTAGTGTTCTGTGTAAATGACCAATCCTTTTTTGTTTGTCTCACTTTTGCTGGCCCGTCCTGCTCCAGCAAATTCAGTGGTAATCACGGGGCAACACAGGCTTCATGTTTGCTTCAATCCCGCAGCTCCTCAGCCCAGGTCTGTTCTGCAAGCATCCCTCACTGCATCTCTGGGTCACCCTGCAACCACATACTCGCAGGGGTGGGGTGGGGTGGGCAAAGGGTGCCTTGGGCAGGAGCAAGTGGAAATACTCCCTGGGGAAACCTTTCCCACCCTGACCCGGTCACTGAGCATCCTCTGGGCACCTACCCAAAGCCTGCCTCCCCTGTGTACAGGGGGCAGGCTCTCCTAGAGGGCCCACATATAATGATAGGCAGTGGTATCCTAAGCTTAAGCAAGAGGCGGGAGGAAGTGAGCAAATGTGGCTCCCTTAGAAAGGGTCCAGGTGGCTGCGCAGAACAGCTGGCTCCTGCTCCATATCCTCCTCCACACCCTCCTCCACCTGGCTCTGCTCACCTTACAATAGCTTTTCTAGAGTGCGGGCCGCCTGCCCTAAATCTCTTGATTGGTCTTCTGCTCCAAGTTGGCTACTCATCTACATTGATCTTGAGTATTCTTTTTCTTAAAGATTTTATTTATTTATTTATTTATTTATTTATTTATTTATTTATTTATTTATTTTAGAGAGAAGAGAGGGTAAAGAGAAGGGGATGAGGAGCAGGAAGCACCAACTTCCATATGTGCCTACAATGAAAAGGAGGGACAAAAATAAATTGAAGAAAAACAATATCGTAAATAAAAGAAGCATTTTATTCATTGCAACAATAATACACTATAATATGATTAAATGGATAATAAAAACATCTGTAATATTTTATATTGTAATTATGCTTATATGTCTATTAATTTTTAATAATAATTATAAGAATATTGTACTCATTTAGATCAACTCTGCATCGATCAAATACGGACATTTACAGATTAGTCATCCAGTATCAAAAAGGAGGACATGTAGGAGGACACTTTTTGAGGGAGACAGAACTTACAAAAGAAGGACTGTCCTCCCTAAAGGAGGACGATTGGTCACCTTAACATTGGGAGTCTTCTTACTTATCTCTCCCTTTACTTTTTCCCTGTGAGATGCAAATAGAAAACACTTTGTTTCAAAGCCATTAAAGGGCTCGTGTACATTTTTACTTTATAAGCCCAGTGCTGTTGCATTGGAAAGCAAGAAGTGGCCCTGAGTGCCATACTCAGAGGAGGGACAGGAGCTGGAAAAACCAGTGTGCAGAAAACAGGTTCTGAGGGAGGGCCTGAAAACCATGCTGCTTCCTCGGGTGTGGAGGAGAGTGGAGGCGGGGTACACGTGTGGGCGTGTAGGAAGGAAACGGAACACCCAGTAGCACCTGAGGAGTCTTCTGGCATCGTGTGTGTGTGTGTGTGTGTGTGTGTGTGTGTGTGTGTGTGTGTGTGAGCACTTTGGGCAAGTAGACCTGATCTAGAGAGGGAAGCAGGGTTGAAACTGGTGGTTGACTCCTGATAAAATCAGGTTCCCTTTCCCAGGAGCCTTCGGGTCATTTGTACGTGGGAAACCAGGCCAGGGCCGGACATGAAGCCTGACAGAGTGAAGCTGGAATCCTCAGGTAAGGAAGGCAGTGTCACAGGTGAAGGGACCCTCAGGTCTGGCGGTGTGAGCACGCTGGGGCTTCTGGACCGGGAGCTTCCGTGACGCCCCTGTCAGGAGCAGTGAGGGGAGGGCTAGGACTGACATGAAGAACTGCCCCAGGGTGGCTGAGCAGCACCCCGGAAGCAGGAAGAAAGGAAGGGAGCTGCAGGAAACCTAGATGAAGAACACTGATACTAACACGAACACACACTAATAAGAGCAGCTGGCGTGTGTTGGGACTTTATTACGCAGCAGGCACTTGGCATATAATATCTCACTTAACACTAGTTACGCCTATGAACCACAAAACCTGCTTGGGTTATTTAATGTCAGTGACAGGGCTGAGAAAACCTGTTTGAAACCCTCAGCTCACAGGCTTGAGTCCTGGCTCATATGCACAGGTTTGCTGGCCTGAGTAGAAGGGGAAGGGGGATTGTCCAGACGATTCTAAAGATTACCAGCTTGAGCCCAAAGGTCACTGGCATGAAAGTCCAAGGTCACTGGTTTGAGCAAGGGGACACTGGCTTGCTCTGGTCAAGGCACATACAAGAAGCAATCAATACACAACCACAATGAAAGCAACCATGAGATGATGCTTCTCACCCTCTCTCTACCTTCCTGTCTCTCTCTCTCTCAAAACTAATATAAAATACCATCATAGACTAGGAGAAATCTTTCCCATGAGAACAGACTATCGCACTTCTGCCTGAAGGTTCCGAGCTGTGCAGGTCACTGTAACAGAGCGACTTTAATTGCCAACCGAGGTGCAGAGCGTGGGAGAAGGGGTTTGGGGACGCAACATTCCACGTTTAGCTTCATTCTGTAGTAAAGAAACAAGGTTCTGCCTGAGCAGGTGGTGGCGCAGTGAATAGAGCGTCAGACTGGGATGCGGAAGACCCAGGTTCGAGACCCCGAGCTCGCCAGCTTGAGTGTGGGCCCATCTGGCTTGAGCAAAAGCTCCCCAGCTTGGACCCAAGGTCGCTGGCTCCAGCAAGGGGTTGCTCGGTCTGCTGAAGGCCCGCGGTCAAGGCACATGTGAGAAAGCAATCAATGAACAACTAAGGCATCGCAATGGCAACAAAAAACTAATGATTGATGCTTCTCACCTCTCTCTGTTCCTGTCTGTCTATCCCTATCTATCCCTCTCTCTGACTGTAAAAAAAAAAAGAAGGTTCTGAGCTCACCGCCCAGCCTTGGTGGTAGTCAGACTTAAAGTGTCTAACAGAACCTAAACCGACGTGTCTAAGAAGCTGTGGTCAAGGGGCCACACACCCCTCTTCTTTTGAGTCCTTATTACTTTCTTAACGTGGACAGCCTCATTCCTCCTACCTCGTGAACAAAGATTCCTAAGAAACTCAACTCTCAAACTCTCCTCACCTCCTGACGACACTCAGTCCAGAGCTGCTCCCCCTCTCCCTCCCCCTCCTTCCCGCGCCCCCAGTCACTCAGCAGAAGCCCCAAACCCTATGAAAATTTCTCCCAACTTCCCTTGGTAGAGGTGCCCATAGTTCAACATGGTCCTGTGGGCTTCATCTAATGGGCCCAACTCTATGAAGTAGTAACATCAATATCCCCTTATTTGCAGATGAAGACCTGAGGTCCAATAACATGTCCAAGTCACGTAGCTATATAATGGTAGAACCTGATTTTAGGTAGAGCCTGGCTACCTAAAATTCACATCCACCGTTTGCTGAGCCTTTCTGCTTGCAAGGTCCATGCTTCAGGCCTCTACATTTGGAACATGTAGCTGGGCTGAGAGTTAGGAGTGAATTACCACTTTGCTGAGGTCAGTAGCTCAGGAATAGTGATATATTCAGTGGCTGAATCAGTCGTTGGCCTCTGGACTGCGAAAGAATTTGGTAACAGGTTTCCATAGAGACAGCGGGGAAAGAACTGGCCACTTGCAAGTTGGAATTAGATGTGAACTAGTTAGAAGAGCGATCCAAACACTGATGCGTGCCTGAGAATCACCCCAACAGTGGATAAAATGCAGATTTTTAACCTCCCCCAACCACTTAGTAAAGCAACTTTCCAGACACACTGATTGCAAACACATGGCAAAATTTTGTTTCAAATTTACTGCAAGGGAGGAGGCTTTCTTAAAAAAAAAAGAAAAAACACAATTCAAAGACTTCTTCCTTGGCAGAGACCCTTTAAAAGGAAAATATAAGAGTGTTTAAATGTCTGCTGTCCAGTACGGTAGCCACAGGCTGCACGTGGCCAGTGAGCACTGGAATGTGGCCAGTCTGAATGGGGAGCCATGCTGTAGGGTGGAGTTCACTCTGTAATTTGAAGACTTCACATGTAACACAGTACATTAATAACTTTTACATTGATTGCATAATGAAATGATAGTACGTTGGATATATTGAGTTCAATAAAATATACTATTGACATTAATTTCACCTATTTCATTTTACCTTTTAAAAAGTGTGGCCATGAGTTGTGAAACCTCCATTTTCCGAGCACTTTCTCAATCTGTTGAGACTTTGCTTCCAGGCAATTGTCGAACGTTTGGCTCAAAGACACTCATAAAGAAAAATAATAATAACTAAATAAAAAGCCCTGACCTGTGGTGGTGCAGTGGATAAAGCGTTGACCTGGAATACTGAGGTTGCCGATTCAAAACCCTGGGCTTTCCTGGTCAAGTCACATATGGGAGTTGATGCTTCCTGATCCTCCTCCCTTCTCTCTTCTCTCTCTCTAAAAATAAATAAATAAAATCTAAAAAAAAATGTGTGGCTACTAGAAAATTTAAAATGATAAGTGTAGCTTGCCTCATATTTTTCTCGAACAGTGCTGTCTTAGATAATCAATGTTAGACTGGAGACAAAAGAACAAAGAAGAATGTCTGATTAAAGATTACCAGAAACCTGCTAGGACTGGTTAAAGGGCCCGGGAGGCTTGGCAAGGTCCCAGAAGAGGCTCTGAAGGCAGTCCACCAGAAAATTGCTCAAGTGTTTTACCAGGAATGCAAAGTTCTTCTGGGATGGAACAGCTGTTCATACCAGACCACAGGGTTTCATTCCAGCATAGGTTTGGGACATTTCTTCCTCAGCCCCCAGAGAATGTAAGTCCATGGGTCTAAAGAGGGCCCACTGAAATCCCACTGTGAACCATACTCTCCAATGGGTCTAACACTGGTGATTCTGTGAGTTTCAGAGCTATTGACTTAGAAGGTGCTTATAGAGGCTGACTCTACTAGCGGAGAGAAAGGGGCCAAGAGGGAGCACTGAAATGGGCCTTTGAGAGAAACCATCTGCGTCACAGTATGTCACCTGGTGGGATATTGGGTTAGTGCTCAGTGGGAGGCCAGGTCCCTAGTCTCTCTCTGGGGGAGGGTACTTCCCACAACAGACACCCTTAAAATCCACTGCCCTGTGTCCTACAACTCAGGCCTATGGTCTTCTCATTTGACTGTTCACTTAAGTTGACATTTAAAACTTTTCATCAGCAATTTACATAGTTACAAAGGATGTGATTTCTAGTGTATTTTAAGTATTGACACTTGAAAATAAAACTATTACATTACTCTTTTAAAGAAATCCATTGGGACCTGACCTGTGGTTACACAGAGGATAAAGCATCACCTACAACACTGAGGTCTCAGGTTTGAAACCCTGGTCTTGCCTGGTCAAGGCACATATGGGAGTTGATGCTTCCTGCTCCTCCCCGCTTCTCTTTCTTCTCTCTCTATCCTCTCTAAAATGAATAAATAAAGTCTTAAAAAAAAAGAAAAGAAATCCATTGGGATCTAACATCCCATTGCAATTTGCTACCCATCATGTCCCATTTTAATATAGAGAAACCAAGTAAAACAGAAATCTGTATACATTCTGCTTCCCTCTCAGAATTTTATCTCCATGTAACATGTTTTTAAGCACCTTTCATATTTCTATGCATGAAAATCTGGTATACAAATAGAAATTTAAATTTTTTTGTATCTTACCAAAACAAAATAAACATATTACCAATTTTGACAGTCGTTTCATTTCGAAAATAATTTTACTGTTACCGAGGTGGACAGGACTTTCTTTTCTTCAGCGAGAGAGAGAGAAAGAGAGAGAGACAAGGACAGACAGGGACAGACAGACAGGAAAGGAGAGAGATGAGAAGCATCAATTCATAGCTCATAGTTGTGACACCTTAGTTCAGTGGTTGTCGAAGTGTGTGCCAGGGTGCACTGGTGCTCCCTAGAAGATTTCCAGGTGCGCCCTATGGTATTCCAGAGAATTATGTGCCTGTTGGGGACCAAAAAACCAACAGGGTTCTTGGAGTTTAGATTTTTGGGGAACAGAGATGTGGGGAATTGACTGTAAACTGACAGTCTGCCCAACCCCCACCTCACTTGCCTGATTAGGTTGCAAAAGGCTGTTAAACTGTGGTGCTGGATTGTTTACACTACCCCCCATGTTCCTCGGAAAGACTGGAGGTAAGTTTCTTCTATCCTTTGGTGTAAAGTTAAGATGATATGTATGTATGGTGGGGGTTTTGGATTGATGATTAAACATAAGGAATTGTCTCTTGAAGCCTTTTGGATTTCTATAAAAGAAGAATATGTGGCAATATCTAAAAAAGCTTTGAACATTGTATTACAATTTTCAACATCCTATTTATGTGAATTAGGATTTTCTACCCTCAACACAATTCAGAGTAAAAAGAGAGGAATTCTTCAATGTATTGGTGAGGAAATGAGAGTTTGCCTTTCAAATATATGCCCAAACATTGAAGAAATCGCTAGAGCACACATCAGGCTCATGTTTCTCATAAACACAAGAATAAAAAAATTTAACACACATTCGCGCCAAGACCTGCCGAGTTTATTAAATCTTACTAAGAATATATGTGTGTGTGTATAAAGATAACTTTTTTGTCGTTTTTTAATTTTTTAACCCTTCTATTTTACGAATTCTAAAAACATAACAAAAACTGTAACATAAAAATGTTTTTTAATGTCAGAATAAATTTAATTTTGTCATATTTATTTTATTTAATTACCATAAAAGCACACTTGAACTTTATATTTTTTTGTTTAATATTTGACTTACTTATTATAACATATTTCTCAGAAATTTGTATATAGTGCGCCTACAATTATTTGTAGAATTTTAAATGCACCCCGACTTCAAAAAGTTTGAGAACCACTGCTTTAGTTATTCATTGATTGCTTTCTCATACGTGCTTTGACCAGGGGGCTCCAGCTGAGCCAGTGACCCCTTGCTCAAACTGGTGACCTTGGGCTTCAAGACAGTGACCTTCTGGTTCAAGCCAGTGACCATGGGATCATGTCTATGATCTCATGCTCAAGTCAGCAACTCTTCACTCAAGCTGGTGAGCCTGCCCTCAAGCCAGTGACCCACATCCAAGCTGGTGAGCCTACGCTCAAGCCAGATGAGCCTGTGCTCTAGCTGGCAACATCAGGGCTTCAAACCTGGGTCCTCAGTGTCCCAGGCCAATGCTCTATCCATTGAGCCAATACCTGGTTAGGCAAGACTGTTTTTTCATATAACTGTGGGTGAATAATATTCATGGTAAGAAAGAGATATTCATATACACTGCTCACAAAAATTAGGGGATCAGGGAACATGCAGATACTCCAGTACTTTCAGCCTTTTATATAGTGCATTTTCACCAATGAAATAAAAGTTGGTTTTGCATCTCATTTGCATAATCAAACAACTTTCTTTGACTTGTCATTTGCTTTTCTAATGTTCTTGTTTAATAAAAAAAATCAAATGCTTTTTTATTGCTTCATATTTATTTTGAAATATCCCCTAATTTTTGTGAGCAGTATGTTTAAGTGCTGAGAAATGTTGTTTACATAAACAAGTAGATGGGATCGGATAGAATATTGTTAAAGCTATGTCACTCAATTTGTTTTTCGTCTGATTTTACAAAGTATCAAAAATTATATATACTTACTAAGGTATTAGTTAGCAACTTAGTTATAGCCTCCTCCAATTGGATTAAAAGCAAAGGACTGAAAGCTACCATATTTTTTGCTCCATAAGACACACCTGACCATAAAACACACCTAGGATTTTGTTTTGTTTTGTTTTTTATTTTTAGATTTTTTAAATTCATTTTAGAGAGAGGAGACAGAGAGAACTGGGGAGGAGTAGAAAGCATCAACTCCCATATGTGCCTTGACCAGGCAAGCCCGGGGTTTCGAACCAGCGAACTCAGTGTTCCGGGCTGATGCTTTTACTCACTGCGCCACCACAGGTCAGGCACACCTAGGGTTTTAAGAAGGAAAATAAGAAATATTCTGAACCAAATAGTGTGTTAAAATATTTAATAAAATACCGTATCTTTTGCTCCATAAGACGCACTGGCATTTTCCCCTCCACTTTACGGGTAAAAAAAAAAGTGTGTCTTATGGAGCGAAAAATACGATATTTGATTTTCCAAACAAATTGTTACCCTGTCCTTAGTTAGACACATTGACTTTCTCAATATCTACCTAATATTTCTAATTGTCCCTTTGTTTGGTGCCTTGGAGGTGCTCCTCTCCCACTGGACCAAAGAAAGATAACTTCCCTCTATCCCAAATCTTTGTCTGGTGAGAGAAGGGCTGCTAGAAAGGAGATGCCTAAACCGGCAGGAGAGTTTACAATCACATCAACTTAGGAAAAGAGTTCATGCTGAAGTGGAGAATTGTTTCGGGTTGAATGTTTGTGTCCCACCCAAATTCATATGTTGAGGTCCTAACCCCCAAGGAGATGGCATTTGGAGGTGGGGCCTTTGGAGGGTGATTAGCTGATGGAATATGTGCTGTAATAAAGGAGACCTCGAGCCTGACCTGTGGTGGCGCAGTGGATAAAGCGTCGACCTGGGAACACTGAGGTCGCCAGTTCAAAACCCTGCACTGGTCTGGTCAAGGCACATATGGGAGTTGATGCTTCCAGCTCCTCCCCCCTTTCTCTCTTTCTCTCTCTCTCTCTCACTCTGTGTCTCCTCTCTAAAATAAATAAAATAAAAAGAAATTAAAGGAGACCTCAGTGAGCTCCCTCACGCCTTTATTCACGTGAGGGCACAGCGAGAAGACAACACAGACTATGAAGTAGAAAGCCGGCTCTTATCAGACACCGAATCTGCTGATACCTTGATCTTGAACTTCCCAGACTTCAATACTTCCCAGACTTCAGAATTGTGAGAAATAAATTCGTATTGTTTACAAGCCACCCAGTTTCTGGCATCTGGTTATAGTAGCCCAAGTTGACTAAAGCAGGGATCTAGAATGGCAGGTGGGCCTCAAAACAGAGTTTCATGCCCAGATATCCCTTGGAAAGTCTTGGTGTGTCCCCCAGGGGTTCATATACCCCAGCCACTCACATTCAGACAAGCCAGGAGGAGCAGCCGCTGCAGCTTAGAACTTGGGGTGAAGATAACGTGAACCCCACTGGCTGGGAGGTGGAAACTACCTCACGCCCTCAGCGAGCTTTTCATGGCCCATCACAGCCAGGGCTGCCTGTGGTTCCACTGGTCTCCCTCACGTGGGAGAATGGCTCTCTGGCCTCGTCCTCCCTCTTGAGTGACAGATTCTTTCCTTAAACTTCTCTGGGTATATTCTGAAGTTTTTCTTCAGCACATACCTAGTATTTATTTCTTTGTCATGGTAGTAAAATTTGAGCTCTTTTGAGATAAATGGCTAGAATTCAAATGTTCACATGTTGAGCCCTGGCCAGGTAGCTTAGTTGATTAGAGTATCCTCCTGATAGACCAAGGTTGTAGTTTTGATCCTTGATTAGGGCACATACAAAAATCAACCAGCCTGACCAGGCGGTGGCACAGGAGATAGAGCGTTGGACTGGGACATGGAGGACCCAGATCCCCCCGCACCCCCAGGTCACCATCTTGAGCGCAGGCTCATCTGGTTTGAGCAAGGTTCACTAGCTTGAGCCCAAGGTCGCTGGCTTGAGCAGAGGGTCACTTGGTCTGCTGTAGCTCCCTGGTCAAGACACATATGAGAAAGCAATCAATGAACAACTAAGGTGCTGCAATTATGCGCTGATGCTTCTCATCTCTCCCCCTTCCTGTCTGTCTGTCCCTATCTGTTCCTCTCTGTCTCTCTGTCTCTCTCTCTCTCTCTCACACACACACACACACACACACACACACACACACACACACACATCAACCAATGAATCATAAATAAGTGGAACAGAGATACTAAGATGGCGACGGAGTAGGCGGACGTACCAACTTCCAACTCCCAGAACCAAAGTGGATTACAACTCAATTTTAAGAACCATCACCTGGATAAACCAACTTTGAACAAAACTAAGTGGACTCTTCAACCAAGGAACACAGAAGAAGCCACATTGAGACTGGTAGGAATAGCGAAAACGCGAAGAGGGCTGCCCAGCTCCCTGGAGCAAACGGCAGCCCGGAGAGACCCGCGGGGCGGGAGGAGAGTTTGGCGGAGAGGGAGGGACCTGGGTCCCAGGAACCAAGCCCCAGCCTCCAGTCCTAGAGCCTAAAAGAGGCGTTTGGACAGTATTGAGCTGTGAAACAAGTGAGGGAGCTCCCAGGCCTACAGTGTGGAGTATTAGGTCCCTTCCTACTCTGCTGAGGGTTGCTTAAGGTTTTGGGGCGGCAGGACCCTGAAAGGCGGTTCTGTCGGCGTGGGCAGAGGCCAAGCCGGTGGGAGATCGGTCTAGCCCAGAGGGTCAGAGGGGACCGCGAAAGCGGTCCGGAAGCTGCGGGCCCGCCTTTGGTCCCACTTACGGGGACAAAGCGGGAGGCCAGGAACGGGCAGGCCCTGCGCAAGCCGACCCTGACCGTGGGGACTGGGCTAGGACCAGAGACGGGCAGGGGCTGTGGCTGAGCTGACGCTACCAGTCCCCCACCCCCCACCCCCGGGCAGGAGAAACCGTGGTTGGCCAGTATACGTGCGCGAGCGGGCTCCGAGCGCGGGAGCGGGGTGGACCCCGAGACAAGTGGAGGCTCGCAGCTGAGCCCACGCTATTATCCCCATCTGGCCAGAGTAACCCCGGATAGCATTCATACGTGCACGAGCGGGCTCCGAACGCGGGGGCGGGGTAGAGTCCGGGACGAGCGGAAGTACGCAGCTCAGCGGAAGCCAGCAAACACGCCCGCCCCAATAAACCTTGGTTTCCGACCCTGCGCAAAGGGCCCTGGCCTCGAGGGCGGGGCTAAAGCTCCTGACGGGCAAAAGCTTACAGCTGAGAGCACGTCAAAAGCCCCGCCTAACCCGCGGAACTGTAGCGAGCAGACTCCGACTGCTGGTTCTGGGCGGAAGTCCGGAAATAGGCTGGGTCCGCAGCTGAGGAAAGGTGCTCACCTCTACCCTTGGTGCTAATCTTGTGGCTTCAGTGACAGCCCCTCCCACGGAGGAGAGGCAGAAATCACAGCAAAAGCCACAGTGGGCCGGCGCTGGCAACGCTCATACCCAACCACCCTAGGCACCGGCAGAGGGGGTGGGGGGCCTGCAGATAGACCACACCTAGAGAACACAAAGGCAACACCTACTGGACTCCAGTGGCCACAACTTGCTTATACACAGAAAAAATGGGCAGGCAGAGGAATGCAAACCAAATGAATCAAGAGAAATCCCCAGAGAAGGACCTGAATGAACCAGATATAACCAAATTACCAGAAGCAGAATTTAGAATAATGATAGTTAGGATGTTCAAAGAAATTAGAGCAACAATGGATAGTCATTATGAACACCTAAACAAAGAGATAACAAGTATAAAAAATGAAATTGAAATAATAAAAAAGAATCAGACAGAAATGACAAATACAGTATCAGAACTGAAGACCACAATGGAAGGAATTAAAAGCAGGATGGATGATGCCGAGGATCGAATAAGCGAGTTAGAGGACACAATAAACAAAGACACAGAAGCAGAGAAGAAAAAGGAAAAGAGACTTAAAAAATGTGAGGAAACTCTAAGGGAGCTTTGCGACAACATGAAGAGAAACAACATTCGCATCATAGGGGTGCCTGAAGAAGAGGAGAGAGGACAGGAAATGGAAACTTTGTTCAATCAAATTATAGCAGAAAACTTTCCTAAATTAAGGCTGGGAAACACTCCACACATTCAAGAAGCACACAGAACTCCATTAAGGAGAAACCCAAAAAAATCTACACCAAGACACATCATAGTTAAAATACCAAAGCTAATGGATAAAGAAAAAATTTTAAAAGCTGCTAGAGAAAAAAAGACTATCACCTACAAAGGAGCCCCCATTAGGATGACATCGGACTTCTCAACAGAAACACTTGAGGCCAGAAGGGAATGGCAAGAAATAATCAAAGTAATGCAGAACAAGAACCTACAACCAAGACTACTTTATCCAGCAAGGCTAACGTTTAAAATTGAAGGAGAAATAAAGAGCTTCCCAGAAAAAGAAAGCCTCAAGGAATTCATAAAAACCAAACCAATTCTGCAAGAGATACTAAGGGGCCTCTTGTGAACAGTTTAAAGGGAGGAATGAATAGAGCATAAATAAGTGGAACAACAAATCGATGTTTTCCTCTCTGTCACTCCCTTCCTCTCCCTCTAAAGTCAATTTTAAAAACCCAAATACTTACTTGTTGTGTGACCTTTGGAAATTAATTTCTAAGCCTCAGTGTCCTCTTGTGTGAACTTGTTTTGTTTTGAGGTTTAAGTGACTTAATGCACATGAAGTTCTGAGCCCAAGGCCAGGCACAGGAAGCATGCAGTAAATGTGAGCTATTATTATTTCTGGCAGTTCCCCACATTCAGTTTATTTTGAATATTCCTGGGACAGGACATGCTCATAAAATACATTGAGAGTCAGCAGATAAATCTCGAGCCCTATCATTACCATCATGTCACTGACCTCCTGGTTGGCCCTATTTTCCTGTTGTAGGTTGAGTCAGAGAAGTGGAGTGATGAGTCTGGGCTGTAGGGAGCCAGGATCAGAGCTTAGAAAACCAGCAGGAAGTCCACAGTGTCTGAGCCTGCAGACTAAACTCTATTTCTCTTTCAGCACCTGCTTTCTAAGGAACACGACTCCATTCTTTCTGCCCCTCCTTTCCTTGTAAGAATTGACCTTGGCAGTAGAAAGAGCACTTGAGCTTTGAGTTCAGACAAACCTGTGTTTGAATCCCTCACCATCACTATTAGCTATTGGACTTGGCAACTAGACCTTTGGAACATATTTTATATTCCATAAAATAGGGTTAACAGCCTGACCAGGTGGTAGCGCAGTGGATAGAGCATCGGACAGGGAAGCAGAAGACCCAGGTTTGAGACCTCGAGCTCTCCAGCTTGAGCATGGGCCCATCTGGCTTGAGCATAAAGCTCGCAGGCTTGGACCCAATGTTGCTGGCTCCAGCAAGGGGTTGTTCGGTTTGCTGAAGGCACGTGGTCAAGGCACATGTGAGAAAGCAATCAATGAACAACTAAGGTGTCACAACAGCAACGAAAAACTAATGATTGATGCTTCTCACCTCTCTCCGTTCCTGTCTGTCTGTCCCTATCTATCTCTCTCTCTCTCTGACTCTCTCTCTGTCCCTGTAAAAAAAAAAAAATAGGGTTAGCGGCACTCATCTTAAGAGTTCTCAAGAAGGTCTCAGAAGATACGTCTATGAAAGCCTTTCTACAGTATTTGGCACACAGCAGGCCTCCAATGAATTCTGAATGTTACAGCGTACAGTAGGTAATTGTGAGGGTACCTTCTGTTCTTTAGGCATGACTTGGGCAGATAAGGTGGTTTCACAAGTCTTTGCTGAAGCAGTGCCCAGTGTAGAAAGACAGATAAGCTGGCTAAGTCTGCTCTGGTAGGAGGGTAGTGGGTGGTTGTAAGTTGAAACTAGGCCAGACTGGCCATTTTGAAGTTGAGCTGCCATTTGTTCAACATTTGGAGTGTCAGCCCTGTTTACACTGACCCTCTTAAACCTCATCCTTGTCTACGAGGTGGGTTCTCCAATATCCATGTTCACGCCGCGTGACCCCATCTCCTCTGACTGGATGGAGGTAGACATCTCGCCCAGACGGGGCTCATCAGATTTTCCACTCCAGGGAAGTTGGAATTTCAACTAACTCTCATTCTGGGGTCTGCTTTTGGATGGAGGAGATATCAAACCTGGATGACCTGTTGTGGCCATCTTCTTTCATAGGGACCAAGAGACAGGGAAAACCAGGCAGCAGCAAGAGAACAAAGAAAAGAAAAAACAAAACAAACAAACAAAAAACAAAACAGAGAGGAGAGAGGGCAACTGTATTTCTGAGTTCTTGATAGCTCCCACTTCCTGTTTCCAGACTCCTTTTTGAGCCTGGGCACAGGCTTGCCCTTGGATTTCATGACACTTCGGAATTCTTGATGTAAACTCGCTTTTGCTGCTTACTCTGGATAATGTGTGTGAAAGCTACTTTGCTTTCCTTTCAGAAGCCAACTTGCGCTAGCTTAAGCAAAAAGAGGTAAATAGCGGGAAGTACTGGAGGATCTCATGAAATCCAGGAGGCTGAATGCCCCAGTTACAAGAAGCGCCAGCACCAGGGTGGGTGTGAGCACTCCAGCCACAGATGGGGAAGCCAAGGTCCTTCTGGCAAGCTGCCATTAAGATGCCTCTGTGTTGGGTCTCTCAGTTCAAAGCTCCAATTCCTGGGGTAGACAGAATCTCATTGATTCATGAGGAGCCAGTTAGTAAAGGCTTCAGAGTAGCTTCAGGCAACAGAAACATAACTGCTGAAAATGTAAACCTGAGCACAGAACGTGCCAATTACCAAGAACAAGGAGTAGGCACTTAGAAGGTGTTCTGCGAGACCCAGTTTCAATGTGTGTGTATGGTAGGGGTATTCCCACACACCAACAAACAATCCTGGGATACCAACAAGCTGACCAAGAATTCAACTCTTAGACACTATCTACCTGGAGATAGTATCAGGTTCCACAGGTTAAGGACTCAGTCCTACACAACTACCCTCCCCGCCCTCCCCTCCTCCTCCCCCAATTCAGATACTAGCCACAAGCCCAGGTGGCTTACCTGTACATCTGACCAACTGGCTATAAATCAGAGGTACCCATAAAATTCCTTCCTTGGGTTCAGTTAATCTGCTAGAATGACTTACAGAAGTCGAGGGAACATGTTACTTATTAGACCACTGGTTTATTGTAAAAGGAGGTAACCCAGAACCAGCCAGATGAAAGAGATGTGCAGGGCCAGGTGTGGGGAGAGGGCAGGGCACTTTCAGTCCGTGCAGGTGTACACGCTCCCGGCATCCCCACATGTTCAGCTGCTGGGAAGCTCTCTGAACTCTATCCTCTAGGGTTTTTGTGGAGATTTTGCCCCTTGGGAATGATTGATTAAAAAACCTTTGGTGCTTGATTCAACCTTCAGCTCCTCTCCCTTCCCTGGAGGTCAGGGGTGGACTGAAAGTTCTAACCGTCCAATCATATGGTTAGTTCACTTGGCAACCACTTGCTTTCAAAAGTTACCTCATTCACATAACAAAAGACATTTTTATCACATTTAGGAAATTCCAAGGGTCTGGGAGCTGAGAGTCAGGAACTGTGGATGAAAACATCTACATTTGGTCATCTAAATGACCAAATACATATTTCTTAAAAATCACAATATTGCCGCCTGACCTGTGGTGGCGCAGTGGATAAAGCGTCGACCTGGGAACACCGAGGTTGCCAGTTCAAAACCCTGCACTGGTCTGGTCAAGGCACATATGGGAGTTGAGCTTCCAGCTCCTCCCCCCTTTCTCTCTCTCTCTCTCACTCTCTCACTCTGTGTCTCCTCTCTAAAATGAATAAAAGAAAAAGAAAAAAAAAGTCTTAAAAAAAATTTATCCTATTAAAAAAAAAAAATCACAATATTGCCTCCCCTGTGGTAGTGCAGTAGATAAGGTGTCAACCTAGAATGCTGAGGTCGTCTGTTCAAAACCCTGGGCTTGCCTGGTCAAGGCACATACCACAAGCAACTGTGAGTTGATGCTTCCCACTCCTCCCCTTCCTTCCTCTCTCCTCTCTAAAATCAATAAAATCTTTCTTTTAAAAAAAGGTTTTAAAAAAATCACATTTTTGCAGGATTGATCAGCCAGCCCAAGTGTTACTGGTACAAAGTCCTTGTGCCCAATGCTTCAAAAGGTCAAAACTCAAAATATCAGAGTTTGGAGTAAGGAAAGGCTTATTATATTTTTTTCAAGAATCCCACAATCACTTTATTGAGTTTCTTACCCAATGTGATTTTTTAATTAATTTTAATGGGGTGACATTAATAAATCAGGGTACATATGTTCAAAGAAAACATCTCCAGGTTATCTTATCATTCAATTATGTTGCATACCCATCACCCAAAGTCAAATTGTCCTCTGTCACCTTCTATCTGGTTTTCTTTGTGTCCCTCTCCTCCCCACACCCCCTCCCTCTCCTCCCTCCCCCCACCCCATAACCACCACACTCTTGTCCATGCCTCATAGTCTCGCTTTTATGTCCCACCTATGTATGAAATCATGTGGTTCTCAGTTTTTTTCTGTTTTACTTATTTCACTTCGTATAATGTTATCAAGGTCCATCCATTTTGTTGTAAATGATCCGATGTCATCATTTCTTATGGCTGAGTAGTATTCCATAGTATATATGTACCAAAGCTTTTTAATCCACTTGTCCTCTGACGGACACTGGGGCTGTTTCCAGATCTTCGCTATTGTGAACAATGCTGCCACGAACATGGGGGCGCATTTCTTCTTTTCGAACAGTGCTATGGTGTTCTTAAAGTATATTCCTATAAATGGGATAGCTGGGTCAAAAGGCAGTTTGATTTTTAATATTTTGAGGAGTCTCCATACTGTTTTCCACAGTAGCTGCACCAGTCTGCATTCCCACCAGCAGTGCAGGAGGGTTCCCTTTTCTCCACATCCTCGCCAGCACTTGTTCTGTGTTGTGTTGCTGATGAGTGCCATTCTGACTGGTGTGAGGTGATATCTCATTGTGGTTTTAATTTGCATTTCTCTAATGATTAGTGATGTTGAGCATTTTTTCATATGCCTATTGGCCATCTGTATGTCCTCTTTGGAGAAATTTCTATTCATTTCTTTTGCCCATTTTTTTTTTCAGGGACAGAGAGAGAGAGTCAGAGAGAGGGATAGACAGGAATGGAGAGAGGTGAGAAGCATCAACCATTAGCCTTTCGTTGCCGTTGCGACACCTCAGCTGTTCATTGATTGCTTTCTCACATGTGCCTTGACCGTGGGCCTTCAGCAGACGGAGCAACCCCTTGCTGGATCCAGCGACCTTGGGTTCAAGCTGACGAGCTTTTTCTCAAGCCAGATAGACCCATGCTCAAGCTGCGAGCTCGGAGTCTCGAACCTGGGTCTTCCGCATTCCAGTTCGACACTCTATCCACTGCGCCACTGCCTGGTCAGGCTTTTGCCCATTTTTTGATTGGATTGTTTCTCTTCCTGGTGTTGAGTTTTATAAGTTCTTTATAAGTTTTGGTTATTAACCCCTTATCAGACATGTTGTCGAATATGTTCTCCCATTGTGTGGTTTGTCTTTTTATTCTGTTCTTATTGTCTTTAGCTGTGCAAAAACTTTTTAGTTTGATATAGTCCCATTTGTTTATCTTGCCTTTTATTTCATTTACCCGTGGAGATAAATCGGCAAATATATTGCTGCGACAGATGTCGGAGAGCTTACTGCCCATGTTTTCTTCAAAGATGCTTATGGTTTCACAGCTTATGTTTAAGTCTTTTATCCATTTTGAGTTTGTTTTTGTGAATGGTGTAAGTTGATGGTCTAGTTTTATTTTTTTGCAGGTAGATGTCCAATTTTGCCAACACCATTTGTTAAAGAGGCTGTCTTTACTCCATTGTATGTTCTTTCCTCCTTTGTCAAATATCAGTTGTCCATAAAGATGTGTGTTTATTTCTGGGTTCTCTGTTCTGTTCCATTGATCTATGTACCTGTTCTTATGCCAGTACCAGGCTGTCTTGAGTATAATGGCCTTACAGTAAACCTTGATATCTGGAAGAGTGATATCTCCTGCTTTATTTTTTCTTTTTAAGATTGCTGAAGCTATTTGTGTTCTTTTTTGGTTCTATATAAATTTTTGGAATATGTGGTCTATATCTTTGAAGTATGTCATTGGTATTTTAATTGGTATTGCATTGAATTTATAAATTGCTTTGGGTAATATAGACATTTTAATGATGTTTATTCTTCCTAACCATGAGCACGGTATATGCTTTCACTTGTTTGTATCTTCCTTGATTTCTTTTATCAATGTTTTATAATTTTCCGAGTATAAGTCCTTAACCTCCTTGGTTAAATTTACTCCTAGGTACTTTATTATTTTGGTTGCAATAGTGAAGGGGAATATTTCCTTAATTTCTTTTGCTGACAGTTCATTGTTGGTATATAGAAATGCCTCTGATTTCTGAGTATTAATTTTATATCCTGCCACCTTGCTGAATTCATTTATCAGGTCCAGTAGTTTTTTGATTGAGACTTTAGGGTTTTCTATATACAGTATCATATCATCTGCAAATAATGACAGTTTTACTTCTTCTTTTCCAATTTGGATGCCTCTTATTTCTTCTTCTTGTCTGATTGCTGTAGCTAGGACTTCCAGAACTATGTTGAATAAGAGTGGTGAAAGTGGGCAACCCTGCCTGGTCCTGGTCTTAAGGGAATTGCTTTTAATTTTTGCCCAATTAGTATGATGTTTGTTGCCCATTTAGTATGATGTTTGCTGTGGGTTTGTCATAGATGGCCTTTATCATTTTAAGAAATGTTCCCTGTATTCCCACTTTACTGAGAGTTTTGAGCATGAATGGGTGCTGGATTTTATCAAATGCTTTTTCTGCATCTATTGAAATTATCATGTGATTTTTGTCCTTCCTTTTGTTTATGTGATGAATCACATTGATTGATTTGCAAATATTGAACCAGCCTTGCCTCTCCAGAATAAATCCCACTTGATCATGGTGTATGATTTTTTTCATATATTGCTGGATCCGGTTGGCTAATATTTTGTTGAGAATTTTAGCATCTAAATTCATCAGGGATATAGGCCTATAATTTTCTTTCTTTGTGTTGTCTTTGCCTGGTTTTGGGATCAGAATTATGCTCGCCTCATAAAAGGAGTTTGGAAGTCTTTCTTACTCTTGAATTTTTTGAAATAGCTTGCGGAGGATAGGAGTTAGTTCTTCTTTGAATTTTTGGTAGAATTCACTTGTGAAGCCATCAGGCCCAGGACTTTTCTTTGTTTGGAGTTTTTTGATAACTGTTTCTATCTCATTTGTTGTAATTGGTCTGTTTAGGTGTTCTGATTCTTCCAGATTGATTTTTGGAAGATTATATGATTCAAGAAACTTGTCCATTTCACCTAGGTTGTCTAATATTTTGGCATAGTCCTTCATAGTATTTTCTTATAATACTTTGTATTTCTGTTGTGTCAGTTGTTATTTCTCCACTCTCATTTCTAATTTTATTTATTTGGGTCCTCTCTCTTTTTTTCTTGGTGAGTCTAGTTAAAGGTTCATTGATCTTGTTTACCTTTTCAAAGAACCAGCTCCTGGTTTCATTGATCCTCTGTATTGCTTCCTTAGCCTCTATGTCATTTATTTCCTTCATTATTTCCTTCCTTCTACTAGTCCTGGGCTTTATTTGCTGTTGTTTTCCTACTTCTTTTAGATGCAGGGTCAGGTTGCTTATTTGAGCTTTTTCTAGCTTCTCATGGTATACCTGTAGTGCTATGAACTTCCCTCTCAGTACTGCTTTTGCTGTGTCCCATAAATTTTGAGTTGATGTATGCTCATTATCATTGGTTTCTAGAAACTTTTTTATTTCTTCTTTGATCTCATTGTTAATCCATTCATTATTTAATAACATGCTATTTAGTTTCCAAGTGTTTGAGTATTTTTCAGTTTTTCTTTTGTGGTTAATTTCTAGTTTCATGGCATTGTGATCAGAGAAAATGCTTGATATGATTTCAATCTTTTTAAATTTGTTGAGATCATTTTTGTGTCCTAACATGTGGTCTATCCTACAGAATGTGCCATGAGCACTTGAAAAGAATGTATATTCTACTGCTTTAGGGTGAAAAGTTCTGAAGATATTTATTAAATCAAGTTGATCTAGTGTATCTTTAAGTCTGCTGTTTCTTTATTAATTTTCTTTCTTGAGGATCTATCCAGTGATGTTAGTGGGGTATTGAAATCCCCTACTATTATAGTATTGCTGTTAATCTCGCCCTTTATATCCATCAAAGTCTGCTTTATGTATGTCAGGGCTTCTATGTTTGGTGCATAGATATTTATAACGGTTATATCTTCCTGTTGAATTGTTCCCTTTATCATTATGTAGTGTCCTCCTTTATCTCTTACTACAGCCTTTGTTTTAAAGTCCATTTTGTCAGATATAAGTATTGCTACCCCGGCTTTTTTTTCATTTCCATTTGCATGAAATATTTTTTTCCATCCTTTTACCTTCAGTCTATGTGCATCTTTTGTTTTAAGGTGTGTCTCTTGTAGACAGCATATGTATGGGTCCCGTTTCTTTATCCACGCAATTACTCTATGTCTTTTGATTGGATCATTTAATCCATTTACATTTAAGGTTATTATTGATATGTAGTTGTTTATTGCCATTTTATTCTTTAAAGCTGTATTCTTTTTTTTTTTTTTCGGGGACAGAGAGAGAGTCAGAGAGAGGGATAGACAGACAGGAATGGAGAGAGATGAGAAGCATCAATCATTAGTTTTTTCTTGCCGTTGCAACACCTTAGTTGTTCATTGATTGCTTTCTCATATGTGCCTTGACCACAGCCTTCAGCAGACTGAGCCACCCCTTGCTGGAGCCAGTGACCTTGGGTCCAAGCTGACGAGGTTTTGCTCAAGCCCGGTGACCCGCGCTCAAGCTGGCAACCTCGGGGTCTCGAACCTGGGTCTTCTGCATCCCAGTCCCATGCTCTATCCACTGCACCACCACCTGGTCAGGCCTGTATTCTTCTTTTGCTATATTCTTTCCCCCCTTTGAACTGTTCACAACAGGCCCCTTAGCATCTCTTGCAGAGTTGGCTTGGTTTTAATGAATTCCTTGAGGTTTTTTTTTTTTTTTTGGTCTGGGAAGCTCTTTATTTCTCCTTCAATTTTAAACGTTAGCCTTGCTAGATAGAGTAGTCTTGGTTGTAAGTTCCTGTTCTGCATTACTTTGAATATATCTTGCCATTCCCTTCTGGCCTCAAGTGTTTCTGTTGAGAAGTCGGATGTCATTCTTATGGAGGCTCCTTTGTAGGTTGTTGGGCAGATGAAATATATTATGCTCACTTTGTTAAAGATGGTGCTGCCCACATGCAAGTTTTAAGAGTAAGCTTTTCCCTACACCCTTCACTGATTGGATGATATAGGGTGGTGTGCTCTCATGAAGAATCATCCCAGTATGTCTCAGGTAAGTGACTTTGTATCAGAGACTTTCTTGTTTGTAGATTGGATTAAAGGTTTGGATTTCTACACTATAAAATGGGATAGACCAAGAGCTTGCTCTCTCTCGGTTCCTGCGGTTAGTATTAGAAAGAAGAGCAGAGATTAAGGCCACGTGGAGGAGAGGAGAAGCAGCCAAGATGGCAGAGTGCTGAAGAAGAAGCCAATTTGTGCAGAGTTTGTGTAGAGAGAAGGAGATGGGAAACAGAGGTGAATAAGTCCGGTCAGCTAGACACCTTTTGATTCTAGGAAACTCGGATAAGTCAGTAGCTTCGTGAGAACTGAATGAGTGGGTTTTGGAGCCCAGTGTGTGTTTTTGCTTGCCCACTGGGTGCAAGCTAGAATTAAAGCTGATGGCTCACCAGTTTTTTGCTCCGTTGTTTAATTACCGACTGTCCGAATCTAATGCGAACCTGCATGAGCCTGGCGGCTGTGATGGTGGCCCTGGCTACTGGCTTTACATAGGTGATAGCCTTTTTTTCTCTAGCAGCTTTTAAAATTTTCTCTTTATCACTTAGCTTTGGTATTTTAACTATAATGTGTCTTGGTGTAGATTTCTTTGGGTTTCTCTTTAATGGAGTTCTCTGTGCTTCTTGGATGTGTGAAACATTTTCTAACCTTAATTTAGGGAAGTTTTCAGCTATGATTTGTTTGAACAAAGTTTCTATCCTGTGTTCTTTCTCTTCATCTTTGGGAACCCCTATGATCTGGATATTATTTCTCTTCATGTTATCACAGAGCTCCCTCACATTTTTTTAGTCTCTTTTCTTTTTTCTGCTCTGCTTCTGTGCCTTTGTTTATTCTGTCCTCTAACTCGCTGATTCGATCCTCAGCTTCATCCAGCCTGCTTTTAATTCCTTCCATTTTGGTCTTCAGTTCTGATACTATATTTGTCATTTCTGTCTGATTCTTTTTTATTTATTTCAATTTCCTTTTTTATACTTGTTACGTCTTTATTTAGGTGTTCGTAATGACTATCCATTGTTGCTCTAAGCTCTTTGAACATCCTAACTATCATTATTTTAAACTCTGCATCTGGTAATTTGATTATATCTGGTTCATTCAGGTCCTTCTCTGGGGATTTCTCTTAATTCATTTGGGTTGCATTTTTCTGCCTGCCCATTTTGTCTGTGTATAAGAAGGGTGTGGCCACTGGAGTCCAATGGGTGTTGCCTCTGTGTTCCCTAGGTGTGGTCTGTCTGCAGGCCCACCACCCCCTCTGCCTTTGCCTCCACCTAGGGCGGTTGGGTATGGGCGTTGCTGGCGCCGGCCCACTGCAGCTGTTGCTGTGATTTCCGCCTCTCCTCCGCAGGAGGGACTGTGTTCTCATGCCCGGCTCTAAAAGCCTCAGCCTGTCTGGGCCTTCACCTCACCCCCACAGGTGGGGTTGCACACCACACTCAAGCCACAAGCCTCAGCATCAAGGGTAGGAGTGAGCACCTTTGCTCAGCTGTGAGCCTCCGCCTGTCCCGGGTTTTAGCCCTGCCCCCGCAGTCAGAGCCGGCTTGTGCAGGATCTCAAACCATGATTTCTCGGGCGGGCGGGGCTGCTGCATGCACTCAGCTGTGAGCCTCCGCCTGTCCCGGGCTTTAGCCCTGCCCCCGCAGTCAGAGCTGGCTCACACAGGGTCACAAACCTCAGAGGCCAGGTGATTCTGCACGTCCACGGGCCCCTGCCCAGCAGCAGATCTCTGCCCGTTCCTGGCCTCCCGCTTTTCCCCCGCAGGTGGGGCTGCAGGCAGGCCCACAACTTCTGGACCGCTTTCGTGCATCCCCTCCACCCTGGGCTAGACCGAGCTCACGCCGGCTGGGCCTCCACCCCTGCTGACAGAACCACGTTTCAGTGTCCCACCGCCACCATCCCTCCAGCAAGCCCTCAGCAGTGTGGGTGGGTGCACTGCAGCTCAGACCCTAACACTCCATACTGTAGTCCTGGAAGCTTCCTCCATCTAAGCAGTTCTGATCTAAGTGCCACGGAAGAGCTTGTTTGACTGGTGTCCTGTCTCCCTTTGCTGGTATTGCTAATTCCAGGGGAAATATTTGTTTTCGATTAGGGAAGTGACTCAGCCCAGGGGTTAGGGTGGCTGTCCCTCAGAGTGTTTCTCCCTGTGCCTTCAGTCCACACTCTTTTCCCACTGCTCCAGTCTTCTCCTCTGTCCCCATTCCCCAGAGCCCCCAGTTAGTGGTTGTGAGAGAGGTTTTCTGCGCTGTCCCTTTAAGAAGAATCCTGGGTCTGAGAAAACTGTCTCTTTCTCACAAACAGTATCCTCACTTGTTTCTCAGCTCAATACTGCCCAAACGCCTCTTCTAGGCTCTGGGGCTGCATGCTGGGGCTTTGTTCCTGGAACCCAGGTCCCTCCCTCTCCGTAAAACTCTCTTCCCACCACGCGAGTCTGCTGTTCATTCCAGGGAGCTGGGCAGCCCTTTCAACATTTTCGCTTTTCCTACCATTCTCAATGTGGCTTCTTCAGTGTTCCTTGGTTGAAGAGTCCACTTGGTTTAGTTCAAAGTTGGTTTATCCAGATGATAGTTCTTAAAATTAAGTTATAATCCACTTTGGTTCCAGGAGTTGGAGTTGGTATGTCTGCCTACTCCATCGCCATCTCGCCATCCTCCATTGCCTCAGAACCTGAGGACGCAGGTGGACACAAAAACAAAGGGATGGAGCTTCTACCCAGAGTGCTGGTACAAAAGGGGCCGCTCCGGGAGCTCCCAAAGCTCGGAGACTGACTGCCCTTTGCCCGTGAGCAAAGTCAGCGGAGGTCCCCAGGTCCAAACCCGGCAGGGAACTCGAGCCCGTTCCCCTACACTCAGGAAAGGCCTATTGATAGAAAAGACTCCAACTGAGATTATGTGAGCCCTAGCAGGTTCTCAAGTACATCTTTTTTATTTTTTTAAGATTTTATTAATTTTAGAGAGAAAGAAGGAGGGAAAAGCAAGATGTATCAACTCATGGTTGCTTCACTTTAGTTGTTCATTGATTGCTTCTCATATGTGCCTTGACCAGGCAAGCCCAGGGTTTCGAATTGGCGACCTCAGCATTCCAGGTCAATGCTCTATTCACTGTACCACCACAGGACAGGCAGTTCTCAAATTCACCTTTTAAAAGTACAGAATTCAGCCTGACCTGTGGTGGCGCAGTGGATAAAGCGTCGACCTGGGAACACTGAGGTCGCCAGTTCAAAACCCTGCACTGGTCTGGTCAAGGCACATATGGGAGTTGATGCTTCCAGCTCCTCCCCCCTTTCTCTCTCTCTCTCTCACTCACTCTGTGTCTCCTCTCTAAAATGAATAAAATAAAAATAAATAAATAAAAGTACAGAATTCAGGTTCTTTTTATGTCAGTGAATGGGAAAATAGGTGGGGCTTTTTTTTCGGTAAAAACTCAAGCACCAAGCAGAATCCCTCTAATGACTAGCATGTCGAAAGCAGGAGTGGTTAGCCTGAAGTTGTTGGGGACAATGAAGGCCCCAACAAGATGCAGTAAGAAAGAATGGTTCTGCCTGACCAGGCAGTGGCGCAGTGGATAGGTCGTCAGACTGGGATGCGGAAGACCCAGGTTCGAGACCCCCGAGGTCGCCAGCTTGAGCGAAGGCTTATCTGGTTTGAGCAGGGCTCACCAGCTTGAGCCCAAGGTCGCTGGCTTGAGCAAGGGGTCACTCCATCTGCTGTAGCCCCATGGTCAAGGCACATATAAGAAAGCAATCAATGAACAACTAAGGAGCCGCAATGAAGAATTGATGTTTCTCATCTCTCTCCCTTCCTGTCTCTCTGTCCCTATCTGTCCCTCTCTCTGACCTCTATGTCTCTGCTACCCGAAAAAAAAAGAGAGAAAGAATGGCTCTCTTACACAAGTGATGTCCTGTATAAGCTGGTTCAGACCAATGGGTGTTATAAGGTTTTATGCAAGAACATGGCATGCTCAGACTTATGTTTTAGAGGGGAAAAACTGACTGTCAGGGTGATGGTGACCAACATCAGTTAGTTTTTTGCCATTTGACTCCAAATGGCAAAAAACAGAACCCAAGCTCATTAACACGGTAGTGGAGACCCACCATGATCTTTTCTGTCTCCACATCTAGGCTCTTCTTTCCTTGTTTCTATTTTGAGCAACACTCAACTATTTATACCATATGCCCTGCGGTTCTGAAGGGGATCCTTGGCTGGGAGCAAATGAGCCTTAATTAGGAGTTAGGAGGGTAGAAACCAGAAGAAGGGACTGCGATGAACCTAATCAAAGTAGCATGGAAACCCAGACTAGACCCAGAGGCTGCACCAGTTCTTATGTGCTAACCCTGGAGAGATGCTCGGCCTGTCCCGGTCATTAGCTTCCATCAGGCTCCAAGTGTCTGTAGTTTTGGATTCCTACAAGTGTCTCACTGTGGATTCTACAGAGTTCAGTAGGACAACCTGATTGCACTGGCAGAATATCTTACTCCAATTCTCCCTAACCCAAACCATGGGCATTTGGATTAAATACTCAATATCCAAATTCTTTGTTGGGCAAATGAGTTTGTAAAATTTGTGTTTTTTGAGTTTTCTCACTTTTATTGTGAAATATGGCACTAGGCAACACCAGGTATGTGACCTGTGAAATTACAAATTACCTTCCTGCTTGAGAAGGGCTATTGTTATGCTAATATGTGCTGGAGGAGAGGTTTTGGTGCCAGAAAAGTTTTAAAAGGAAGAAGAAGGAGAAGCCATTTTTGCAGAGCAAGAGCAGAGAGAGGGCAGAGTGCTGAAGAGAGAAGAAGCCAAGATGGCAGAGAAAGAGAGAGAAGCCAGTTTTGCAGAAAAAGAAGCCATGTTGGCAGAGTGAGTGCAGATGGGAAACCAGAGGTGAGGGGCTTTGAGACTGGTGAAGCTTTTGCTTCTAGGAGAAACCAGAGAAGATTCTCCTGGCTGTGGAACTGGATAATGTGTCAGTAGCTTTTTGAGCTCTGAATGATGAGGGAAGTGTTTTCCCTGTGTGTTTGCTTGTCGGCCAGTATGAGATTTGAATACAAGAATGGCCCACCTTTTTTTGGCTCCACTGTTTCTTTACTGTCTGCCCGAATCCAATGAGAACCTGCATGTGAATGGCCGTGATGACCATGACTACTGGCCGTACACTCTTAAAAAGAGAGACTGTTTATCTGAGGTACAATGATCAGGAAGAAACACATGGTAGGGCTTCCTATTCCCTTCCATAACTGTCTATCCAAGAGTAAACCATTTCTTCCTGACTAAACTTGATCTATTTGTGGGTGTTCTTATCTAGCAACAGATAGAATATCACGTGTTCTTCACTAGATTGGTCCTGAGTGCCTTGGCCCTAATTATTGTATCCGGGAAGGGGTAATTCCCACAATTGGTGCTGATCTGGGGGAGGTCTCTCTCTGGGGGGGGGGTATACCCGAACACAATGGCTCTGTTATGAATTGGTATAGGAAGTTCATGCTTTCAGGCTTCCCTCATGATACCAAAGATGAAAGGAGCCCAGTAATTGGTCAGTCCCCAGTTCCTGACACCTTGGGGGGGGGTAGAGTAGGTACAGCAAACAACAAGCGCTGGGAGTGACTTGGTTAGATATGTCCCCTTTCCAGTTCTTTCTGTCTCTTATAAATCTCCTAAATGGTTTGGTCTTTGGAATGTTTGTCTTTCACATTTCATTTACAGAAAATTTGGGGGCATGAGAAAGAAACTTCCATATTTTTTAAGTCACTATCTTGTTTCTCTTTGTTACAGCAGCTATGACTTTTGTCCTTTCTGAATGGAGAGGCAGGCGACCTGTAGTACTTATTATAGCTGATACCTGTTGTGTGTCCCAGCCACAAGGTCTAATATGTTACATGCATTGCCTCACCTAATCCTCATAACTACCCTGTGAATTAAGTACTGTTATTGACCTATTTCTCACATGAGCAAACTGAGGCTTAGAAAGGTCCCGCAATGTGCTAGAAGTCATAGATTCACTCCTTACTAAATAGTGTTGGAGTGCCTATGATGTGGCAGGCCTTGTTTTAATCTCTGGAGCTTACCATAGTAAGTGTTGGAACTGAAATTCCAACATACATCTGATTCCAGCTCCTGCATGCTTAGGTGACAAGCTCAGCTGCTTTCCCTGGTGTAACTTAGCCACTGGATGTCACTGGTAATAGCCTAGATGTTTTGGTTCTAACTAGTAATTACTTATGCTGAATCCATTTTCATATTCTAGTTTTATCTGTGATGTGAAATCTTCTCTCCTGACTTAAAAAAATGCAATAATGATTTTTTTATTTCCTTTTTGGGTAACTCCTATAACTTTGGAAAGAAAACCCTTTTGAAGCACAGTCAGAAAAGACATACTTGGTTCAAGTCAAGGTTCCACCTTCCAGCTGTGTGACTTAGAGTTTCAGTTTTAACATATTAAAAAAAAGATAGAGACTATGAACTGTCTTTAGAAAGTTGTATAAGGGCTGAATAGGCTAATAAATGCAAAGGCCCCAGCACTATGCCTGGCATATATTGAGGGAAAGATGAATGACAGCTTTTATTAAGGGGGATGCGGGTTGTAAAGAGGTCACTGGGCTTTGCAGTTAGGTTGGCAATGAATGCTGAGAGCAGTTTTAGTGGGGAGGGGGGGGTGGAGATGAATGAGAGCTTGAGAAAGGGACACGCCCGAGTATAAAGACTACCTACTCTGCTATGAGATGTGTTGGCTTAGGAAAGGCGAGAGATTTGACAAGTGACAAAGGTTAAGAGGAGGTGGGTTTTGTTTTTAAGAGGGAAATGAAGTATGTTTGGCAATTAAGGATTAAAGAGGTAGTGGAGAGAATGGGACTTGAAATAGAGAAAGAATTGATGGAGCACGGTTTGGGACTTGGTGCCTGAAGAATCAAAGCCTTGGAAATAAATTGAACTTCTTTCTCTGAGCCAGATGAGAAAAGAAGATGAGTGAAGATGTGGGACTTTGAAGAGGGAGGAGAGAGACTGAGGTAACGGTGGCCTGATAATTTCTAGTTCCTAAGTGAAGCAGGAAGCGTTGGGGTAGTTAGCCTCGAAGATGGCTCCCAATGAGCCCCTCCTCCTCTTCTCACAGCCTGTGTAGTTTTCTCCCACATTGTACCAGGGTTGGACTGTGTAACCAACAGCATAGGCAGAAGCTATGTGCTATGGGTTGAATTGTGTCCTTCCAGATTGAAGTTCTAACCCCCTGTATCTCAGGATGTGTCCTAATGGAAATAGGGTCTTTGTAGAGGTAATCCACTTAAAAAGAGTATATTAGGGTGGGTCCTAATCCAATATGACTGTATCCTTATGAGAAGGGAAAATTTGACCACAAATTCAAACAAAGAGAGACATGCACCAAGGGAAGATGATGAAGACACACAGAAGATGGTCATGTGACTAGAGTGGTACAGCTACAAGCCAGGGAAACCAAAAATTGCTGGCAAAAACTAGAAACAAGGAAGAGGAAAGGAAGGAGTTCCTATCCCCCACAGAGGAAGCATGGCCCTCCTGACACTTTGATTTGGGACTTCCAGTATCCTGAACTGTGACACAATATATTTCCAGGTTTCTTTTTTTTTATTGTTGTTGTTGTTTGTTTGTTTGTTTTTAGTGAGAGGAGGGGAGATGCTTGAATCAACCAAGCTATTTTTAGCTCCTGAGGCCCATGCTTGACTAACCAAGTCATCCTCAGTGCCCAGGGCCAACGCTTGAACCAATCGAGCCACTGAGTGCAGAAGGGGAAGAGGGAGAGAAGGGACAGAAGGAGGGGAAAGAAGCAAATGTTCTCTTCTCATGTGCGTCCTGACTGGGAATTGAACACAGGGCGTTCATACACCAGGCCAACACTCTATCCACTGAGCTACTGGCCTGGGCCTATTTCCATTGTTTTAACCCACCCAGTTTTTGGTACTTTGTGTTGGCAGCCCTAGGAAACTAATATATTATGGTATGTAATGTCCAAGATCAGGTTATATAAAGACTGTTGCTTTTATCTTGGGTTCACACTCTCTCTCCTCTCTCAGGTCACTCGCTCTTGGGACAGTCAACTACTATTTTGTGAGGACACTCAGGCATTTTATGGAGAGGCCCACATAGAAAGGAACTGAAAAGTCTCCAACCAACAAGGAACTGAGGCTAGTCAATAGTCACGTGCATCAGCTGGGAAGGAGAACCCCCAGTTGAGACTTTAGATGAGACTGCAAGCAGCCTTAGCCTTGGCTGGCTGGCTCAGAGGTAGAGTGTTGGCCAGGTGTGTGGAAGTCCCGGGTTCAATTCCCGGCCAGGGCACACAGGAGAAGCATCATCTGCTTTTCCACCCTTCCCCCTCTCCTTCCTCTCTATCTCTCTCTTCCCCTCTCACAGCCAAGGCTCCATTGGAGCAAAATTGGCCTGGGCGCTGAGGATGGCTTCATGACCTCCGCCTCAGGCGCTAGAATGGCTCCAGTTGCAGCAGAGCAACACCCCAGATGGGCAGAACATCGCCACCTAGTGGGATTGCAGGGTGGGTTCCAGTCGGGCACACGTGGGAGTCTTTCTGCCTCCCTGCTTCTCACTTCAGAAAAATACAAAAAATAAAACAAAAGAGAGAGAAAGACTGCAGCTTCAGCCAACAGCCTGACTGCAGCTTTACAAGAGATTCTAAGCCAGAACCATCCACTCAAGCCCCTCCTGAATTCCTGACTCACAGAAACTGACATAATAAGTGTTTGTGGTTTAAAGCACAAAATTTTGGGGTAATTTGTTATATAGTAATAAAATAACTATTTAGAAATAAAAATCCTATCTCTTTGTTATGATTTTATTGTCTGTAAAAGAAAAATGGGTGGAGTACTCACAGTTTAAAGTCTAGGAGTCAGTTCGCTCAGGTTGGCAAATATTTTCTATAAAGGGTCATACAGTAAATATTTTAGGTTTTGTGGGCCTACAATCTATTGCAACTTCTCAGACCTACCATCACAGGACAATAGATGTAGACAATAGAATTAAATGAATGAGAGTGGCTGTGTTCCAAAAAACACAAAACAAAACTAAAAACTATTTTTTTATGGATAATGACCTTTGAATTTCATATACAGGATGGTCCTTGGGTTACAACCATCTCAACATACGATGTTGCGAGTTTACGACTTTCACGCCCATAAAAGCTTTAAAAAATTGAGCTGTGTTTCTACTTATGCTGTTAGCACTGTACTTACGGACTACGTGGGCAAACTAGTTTGGTTGTGCGCAGCAGAAGAATATGCGATACAGTGTACAGTACAGTATATTTATGTCCTTTTCATTTTTCTGTGGCTTAGTTGTGTTTTTATGTTCCAGATTATTATTTTCTTAATAACTTTTTAAAGATTTTATTTATTTATTTTTAAAGAGAGAAGGAGGAGAGAGAGAGAGTGAGAGAAAGACAGAGAGAGAGAAGGGGGTAGGAGCAGGAAGCACCAACTCCCATATGTGCCTTGACCGGGCAAGCCCAGGGTTTCAAACTGGTGACCTCAGTGTTCCAGGTCGATGCTTTATCCACTGTGCCACCACAGGTCAGGCCTAGATTATAATTTTACAACTGTGTTAGGATGGGTAAGTGACTTAGGCTAGGATATTTTTCAACTTACACCAAAATTCAGGTTATGTCACTGTCATAGGAATGGAACTGTGTTGTAACCTGAGGAATCCCTGTACTTACCATGTGTCATGAAATATTTTTCTTTTGATTCAGCCCAGCCCCCAACCATTTAAAAATGTAAAACCATTCCCAGTAATGAAGGAAGTATAGGAGTATACACAGAATATTGTAGGATCAGATAGGAGGGAGAGTATCCAGCACATGAAACATGACTTTATTGTGGAAATTGTTAAGAAACAATCTGGGCCCTGGCCTGACAGCTGCATTGGTTGGAGCATCATCCTGATATGCAAAGGTTGCTGGTTGGTCCCTGTATGTTGTTGGGGAACATACAGAAACAGATCAATGTTTCTGTTTCTCTCTCTTTCCCTTCCTTTCTCTAAAATCAATCATTTTAAAAAAAACAACACTAATTAATGAGGTTGAAAGAAATCAACAATTTGGTAGGGAGGTTTATTAGGCATTTGTCATGGAACAATGCACAAGACAAGTGGTTTAAAATACAGTAGATTAAGTAACCAGGCAATACCAATGAAAAATCACCTTTGTGGAAATTATAAACTTTTTTAACAGTAAATGTCAAGAGAAAAGGTTTTGTGAAAATATTAGTCCTGGCCCTGGCTGGTTGGCTAAGTGGTAGAGCATTAGCCTAGCATGTGGAAGTTCTGGGTTCGATTCCTGGCCAGGGCACACAGGAGAAATGCCCATCTGCTTCTCCACCCTTCCCCATCTCCTTTCTCTCTGTCTCTCTCTTCCCCTCCTGCAGCCAAGGCTCCATTGGAGCAAAGTTAGCCCAGGCACTGAGGACGGCTCCATGGCCTCCGCTTCAGGCGTTAGAATGGCTCCAGTTACAACGGAGCAGTGCCCAGATGGGCATGCCTGGTGGATCCCAGTCGGGCGCATGTGAGAGACTGTCTCTCTGTCTCCCCACTTCTCACTCCAGAGGGGGGGAAGAAAAGATAAAAAAATATTAGTCCTGAAGAAAATGACAACACCGAGGGCTGAAGGCAGCCACTTTTTCACAGCGTACAGCACCACTGTTCCTGTTTTTTACCCTCAGAAAACATTTTCTAGCTTACTTTCTCTTATTGCAGCAAAAAACAATGTTTAGTGATTGAAATCACAAGCAGTTGCTTCACAGTCAACACAAAATGTAGAAAATAATTGAAGACCAATTTTTAAAATCATGCAGAAAGCAAACAAATTTTAAATAGTACTGGCATGGGACAAGTTGTGCATTATGAAATACCAATGTTTATCAGGCTAGCAGCTAAAAGATAAGTGTTTTAACAAGTACGTATTTTCTGTTAAACCTGTCTCTAATTCCCCACAATAGATAACTTCACAATTTTGCCAAGTACCTGATGAGGCTTTTAAAAATAAGCATAAGCCTTGGCCTGGTAGTGAAACCAGAAAAATATCTGTGTTCATGTTGCTTGTCACCACTCAGCCAAATAAGAAGAGACAAGGATTGAATCTTTATGGGTGTTTCATTCAGATGGCTGGTAATCTAAGAAGATGGGGAGATCTGACCCAAAAACCATTTTAACACCTCGTCTCAGTCAACCTTTTTTATAAGGGGAAGAAATGGATAGGTAAGGGGTGTGGAATTTAGGTTAAAGTTAATTAGATAAAAGTTGCAGTCCAGTTTCTTTTACCATTTTTTTTTCCTGCTGACTAGTAATTCTTTATCTGTGTCCTTGTCAGTGAACATTCCATACTTGGAGCATAGGGGCTGAGATACCATTTTGTTTGTGGATTTCCTGGGCCTGAGGCACAAAGGTGAATTGCTTGAAGCCTTGTGAAGTCATATAGACCAATTCATGTATCTAACAGCAGGAACAAAGCTTTTTACTTGCACTAATCATTAATCCTACTGATTATAACTAGAAACTACTATTTACTAAAGCTAAATTTCTAACTCTTGAGTTCCCCTTTCATTAGCTCAGTTGGTTACAGTGTGTCCAGATATGCCAAGGTTATGGGTTCGATCCCTGGCCAGGGCATATGTAAGAAGCAGACAATGATGGCATAAATATGTGAAACAGCCCTGGCTGGTTGGTTCAGTGATAGAGTGTCAGCTCAGTGTGTGGAAGTCCCGGGTTCGACTTCTGGCTAGGACACACAGTTGAGAAGCGCCTATCTGCTTCTCTACCTTTCCCCTTCTCTCTCTCTTTTCCCCTCCCGCAGCCAAGGCTCCATTGGAGCAAAGTTGGCCCAGGCGCTGAGGATGGCTCCATGGCCTCCACCTCAGGTGCTAGAATTGGCTCCAGTTGCAATGGAGCAATGCCTCAGATGGGCATCGCCCCCTACTGGGCTTGCCTGGTGGATCTCAGTTGCATGCGGGAGTCTGTCTCTCAGCCTCCCCGCTGCTCACTTCAGAAAACTACACACACACACACACACACACACACATACATACAGCGGAACAACAAAATTGGTGTTTCTCTCTTTCTCTCTAAAATCAATGAATAAAAAAATGTTTAAAAACAAAAATGTATGAATGGATAAGCCCATGCCATACAAACTATCCAAGTTCTACCCAGAGTCCCTAAATGCCCCAGGGATCAGAGTTAAATGAAGCAAAGAGACTTTCAGCAGCATTTACTTTTTCTAAAAGATCCCTAACCCTGGCCTTTAGGCTGGTTTTACAGGCTGTGACCTTGGGCTAGTTTTGCAAGGTTGCAGATGTTCCCAGAATATTTCTCCCTGAATTAACCCTATAGATAAACATTGTAAATGAGTTTGTTTCACTGCTTTGTTTTACTGCTAGGCTTCCCCTCCTCCCACACCCTGGCCAGAAGGTGATCTTGCCTTTAAAAGCTTGCTCCTGAGTGTGTTTGGGGCCGTGAGTTTTTGAAATGCTAGTTTCCTGGTTGGTCGCAGGCTTTCGAAATAAGACTCCTTACTTGACTACTTAATTGTGTGGCAAATGTCTGTTTCTTGCTGTTCCAATATAACCAGAGGAGGTCAGAGTAAGGGCCAGAGTTAAGGGCGGGTGGCTCTGCTCCTTCTTAAACTACTTTATCTCTGTTTAACTTTAGTTACAAGCAGCAACACTAGATTCTGGGTACTTCTCAAAAATGGGGGTACCTAAAAGCTTTAAAGAAAAGTAAGTTGTAAAGCCAGTAGTCAAGGCCACCATCACAGCAGCCCGACCCATGCAGGTTCGCATTGGATTCGAACAGTCGATAATGAAACACAGGAGCCACGAACTGGTGAGCCATCAGCTTTAATTCCAGCTTGCACCCGGCAGGCAAGCAAAAACACACACTGGGCTCCAAAACCCACACATTCAGTGCTCACAAAGCTACTGATTTATCCGAGTTTTCTAGAACCAAAGGTTTCTAGCTCACCAGACTTATTCACCTCTGTTTCCCATCTCCTCCTGCACAAACTCTTAACAAACTGGCTTCTTCCTCAGCACTCTGCCATCTTGGCTGCCTCCTCTCCTCCACGTGGCCTTACTCTGCTCTCCTTTCTAATACTAACCTCAGGAACTCTGGAACCAAGAGAGAGAGATCTAGCTCCCAGACTGCCCCAGTTTATAGCCTAGAAAATCCAAACCTTTAATCCAATTATACAAACAAGGAAGTCTCTGCATAATGGGATTCTTCAGGAGAGTGCACCACCCTACATCATCCAATCAGTCAAGGGTGTGGAGAAGAACTTACTCTTAAACTAAGCCTTAGGCTATAACGACCCGGCCTGCCCACAGCCTGTTCCAGAACACACATTAATATCAATGAACTTCCATGTGGGCAGCGCCATCTTTAACAAAGTGAGCATAATATATTTTATCTGCCCAACATAAGTTTTCACCATCTTTATGCCTAGATTTCTAAGTCTGACATCCCTACTGGCCAAATGCAGAGCTAAGAAAGTGGAGGGCTATGTTTCACACCCATTTTGAAAATACAACATTCTGCTTTTTGAAGAATGCCAGGCTTTCATGTGTTGCATTACAGAAACCTGAACAGGGAGGTTTAACCGAATACCATTTGGACTTAAAGTAGTTTGAAACCTTCTAGCAAGCCCACTTTTACTGTCCTGGAAATGCAGAAATCTGCATTCTGGACTCAATTCAAGATGGCCCTCTGGCTGTAGTCCCAATTTCAGTATTTCATCATGCAAAAACCTTCTATTTAAAAAATACTTCAGTTCCAAAACAAACAAATGATACTGCAGTTTCTTAGTCTTCTTCCTATACACTACACATCCATGGTATGGTTAAAATATTGATTGTTCATCAAGGAGTGGCTTCCAACGTGCAACCTGACATTGCACACAGCAAGGGGTCATTGATGGCCTGATAGTTTTTGCAAAGCCTTAGTTTCTTGTACCAGGTACTCTTCGGGTGCATCTTTAAAATTTTTCAGATAAAAACCAGACATCATTTATCACAGGGTATTTTTATGCAAGATAATAATGAACCGAACTTTACGGTCCAGGTGGAACAAACGTCTTCAACAGCTGTCCCAGCACCTGGGACCTGAGGGCCGCGCCCACATCCGTTCCGGCCCCTCGACCCCGCCCACTGGGGGACGAGGGTCTCTCAGCCGGTCGTCCTAATGAGGCCCCAGCCCCGCGGAGACTTCCGACTTTGGATCCAGAGGGGGAGGTTTCATGGGCGGCTCCGGAAGTGACGCAGCAGTGTACCCTCCATTTTGTAGAACGCCGGAGCGGCTAAGTGCGTCAGTTGTGGAGAGACGTAGACGAGTTGAGTCCTGGTCTGTGGGGAGGCAGACGGCTCCGTTGCAGACTACGGACCTCTCTTGGGTCTCTGCTGCCAAAGATCCTGTCCGGTAGGTGAGTGGCTCGCTTTGAGGGAATGGCTTCTCGGATCGAGGCTTCTTCATGCCCAGTCAGATCGCGAGTGGCCAGGGCTGCTCTCTTTGCGGAGGACGGCGTCCAATGAGCGCAGTATATTCGAGGTGGGCGCTGGGGCACGTCTCCCTTTGGGTATTGTTTGAGGGGAAGTGAAGGTGGAGGGGTGGTCGTGGTTATGGTCGTTTTCACAGAGGGGTTTGTGTCCCTCCCTGCATCTTTATTTTTGCACTAGCTGAACCCCTCGGGTGTCATTCGGGGTTTCTGCGGGCGGGCACGGTGACTCCAAAACGGTGGAGTCGGGGGAGGAGGCGGGAGAAGGGAGTTTGGCACGCGCAGCTCTCTCCAGGGCTGACTCCGCCGCCGCCATTTTGTGGCCGCCTAGCGTCCGCCAGCCGCCTTCTGCGCAGGCGCGGCTGTGGCGTCTCGAGACTCCGGCTTCCACCCGCTGTGACGCACCCGGGAGGCGGCGACGCGCATGCGGCCCGTCGCCATTGGGCTGGCCTTGCGGAGGGCGGGGCCGGCTCCGCCCGCACTTCTCGGCCTTTCCTAACTGCGGCAGATGGGAGGGGGCCAGAAGAGCCAGGGAGAGTGTGAGGCTGCGCAGTTCCAGAGGCGGCGGTGGGCGTTGCGGTTGCTGCGTTCTGGGCCCAGGGAAGGATCGTGTTGAGAGCCGAGTTTTAATTTTGTCTGCAAGGGACCTGGCCTAATAAGAGGCACTCTTGGCAATCTTGTGTATAACATCACCCGGTAAACACTTTATTTTATGCCGTTCATGCCTTTGAGCCCTTGTCCAGGTATTCCTCCAACATTCACTGGTATTCCCTCAATTGGATTATTTTTGTAACAGGAAGTGCTAGCCGGGCATCATGAGCGGCTGTCGAGTTTTCATTGGAAGGCTCAATCCGGCGGCCAGGGAAAAGGACGTGGAGAGGTTCTTCAAGGGCTATGGACGAATAAGAGATATTGATCTAAAAAGAGGCTTTGGTTTTGTGGTAAGTATTTGGAACTAGTTGGATTATCTGTAAAGTTGGTAAGCAGCGTTTTTGATCTTACTGAATCCAGATAGAGCAGCTTTAGAAAATGTTATGCATTTGTAAGGCAGTGAATTTTCTTAAGGAATAAAAGAATTTCGCTGCTGATTGGAGGGAAACCACTCCTGATCACTTGTCGACTCAGCTTTCTATGTATATGGCATTGTCATTAGGATACTTTTTCCTGCATTTGTTATGTGGTTTTAGTGCTCTTGATATGTTATAGAAAAAATTCTTAAAACCATGTTAAATTAAGCATGCCTGACCTGTGATGGCACAGTGGATAACGTGGGGACCTGGAATGCTGAGGGTCCCTGGTTTGAAATCCTGGGTTTGCTGGATCAAGGCACACACGAGAAGCAACTACTACAAGTTGACTTGCCCGCTCTTCCCCTTCTCTCTCTAATAAATAAAAACCTTTTTAAAAATATCGTGCTAAGCATATTTTCTTCATGCTTATATTTTAGGAATTTGAGGATCCCAGGGATGCTGATGATGCTGTGTATGAACTTGATGGAAAAGAACTCTGTAGTGAAAGGTGAAAATCTTATTTTCAGTTTTAGAATTAGCTGGTGTTGTAAAATAGAAGAGGCTATGTATGCTGGAATATTTTCCTAAGTAGTTCTTAATATGGTTTATGTGGATACTGAAGACTTTTCCCTCTCCTATAGGGTTACTATTGAACATGCTCGGGCTCGATCTCGAGGTGGGAGAGGTAGAGGACGCTACTCTGATCGTTTTAGTAGTCGCAGACCTCGAAATGATAGACGGTATGTGATGGTGGAGGGCTGCTTTGAACAGTCATTACTATTACTGCACGAGGATTGAATGATTAAGAACCATTAGCAATAACTGGTTCTGGTAGTCACTAAAAAAGTCAGTTCTCTTATTCCTAATTCTGCTGTTCCTGTTAAGTCTATATAATGAACCCCAAAGAATTCAGAAAGTGTTGATGAAATCATTTGAATGACTTGTCATATCTGATTGCTTAACTTGCTCAAAGTTGAATGAAGTAAGTACATAATGCTGTATATTTTCTGTTGTGAAAACTTGTTTTCTTCCTCAGAAATGCTCCACCTGTAAGAACAGAAAATCGGCTTATAGTTGAGAATTTATCTTCAAGAGTCAGTTGGCAGGTTTGTAAAAAATCAGTTTTGAGATATTTCAATGTGGCTTTTTAAAAATTATTGGAATGGGTAGCTAATGTTTTATTAACATTTTATTAAAAGTAGTTCTATTTTTAATTAAATTAATGGATGTAATTGTAATTTTAAATTTTAATTAAATGTAACTGGGGGATATTTCAAATTTAATATTTTAGTGATCAAATGTAAATGTTTTGAGGATATTTCTCTTGTTTTTAAAATCAATTTTAACCAAATATTAAACCCTTTATTTGCCAGCCTATCTGTGTCGTTGGCCTTATGACGAGGAGTGCCTGTGGGTTATCCTAATCGTTGTCTTGGTCACTCTTGGTTGGGCCTGGTTGACTTTGCCAGTCAGCTCCTACAGTGATCAATTGGCCACCTCTAGATCTGTGTTTGCCGGTCTAGACGTAATCGGGCACTTACTTGAAGTGCCAAGTTGCAGCGATCCCAGAGCGCTGATAACGTGATCTGATCCCTAAGTTGAGAGCTGTCTTCCTGTAACGCTTCCGAATAAGAGGTCCTGGTCGAAAGAGTTCAAAGATACGAAATTAGTTGGTCGTTGGTCGTTGGAATCCTGATCGCAGTAAACTGGTCCTTGGTAACTGCACAAGAGTAGAACGTGTCTGCATCCGCCAATAGTCTGCTAATAGGGAGGGCTGTGCGATAAAAGCTTCCCTCGATTGGGTAGTGTCCTTCAAATGGGTGGCGAAGAGCCAGTCGGGCATATGTCATGAAGGTTTCTTCGACCGATTAACGGTTCGCTGCTTGACTAGCCTAGGGAAATAATAATAAAGGTAAAGTAAACTTTTTTAATGGCATATGGGGCACAAAATAACTGGTGTCTTGTAAATGTTCTGTTTTTAAATATAAAATTTCTACTTAGTCTTTACTTTAAAAATATGTACTGTTCCTTTTTGTTTGTTGTTTTGTTTTTTTTGTTTTCCTTTTGTATTGAGCTCAGTATAGACTAATACTACTTAATGTTAAAATCTGAATTTCCTTTAGCATTTTGCTTAAAAGCAATATGCTATTAGCTTATTTCGTGCCCTGACATAATTTTTGAATTCTGATAGAATACAAGTGTGGTAAATACCATGTTTGTACTTTATCTAACATCTTCTCTTTCAGTAGTCTTGTTTTTATACTATGTTGTTTGTGTGTCCTGTTTCCTTTTCTCTGCTTAACACAACTGTCTTGTGTTAAGGATCTCAAAGATTTCATGAGACAAGCTGGGGAGGTAACCTTTGCAGATGCACATCGGCCTAAATTAAATGAAGGGTGAGTATGTACTGAAAATTATAAACCTTTTAAAGTATCTTGGAATATATTTTACTGTGCAAGTTTCTGGGTACTTAAAATTTGCGCATGCTCTTGGTTCTCAGGTGAGTTTGCTTCCTGGGAGACATTTGGCAATGTTTGGCATCTTGTGGATATAGGCTGGAGATTTTGATAAAATTTTTACAATGCACAGTAAAGCCCCACACAATCAAGAGTTGGTCTGGCCTAAAATGTCAGCAGTTAGGTTGAAAAACCTTGCTGTAATGCCCCACTTACGCATGAAGAGTTAACTCTTAATGTAGCGATAGCAAAAGGAGCATAGAAAAGGTACTTCATTTAGAGTTCTGTAGTTTGTGAGACTTAAGATGTACATAACTTGACAGTATTTTCCCCCCATTGTAGGGTGGTTGAGTTTGCCTCTTATGGTGACTTAAAGAATGCTATTGAAAAACTCTCTGGGAAAGAAATAAATGGGAGAAAAATCAAGTTAATTGAAGGCAGCAAAAGGCACAGGTATCACTCTAGTATTTTTAAATCAGAGTTTTATTTACTGGATTTGTGGGGCCTACTGCTTATGTTGTATTTTGCTTTTTTCCTTCCTAGTAGGTCACGAAGCCGGTCTCGTTCCCGGACCAGGAGTTCCTCTAGGTCTCGTAGCCGATCTCGTTCTCGGAGTCGCAAGTCTTACAGCCGGTCTAGGAGCAGGAGCCGGAGCCGGAGCAAGTCCCGTTCTGTCAGTAGGTCTCCCGCACCTGAGAAGAGCCAGAAACGTGGTTCTTCAAGTAGATCTAAGTCTCCAGCATCTGTGGATCGCCAGAGGTCCAGGTCCAGGTCCAGGTCTCGGTCCCGATCCCGATCAGTTGACAGTGGCAATTAAACTGTAAATAACTTGCCCAGGGGGCCTTTTTTAAAGAAAAAACAAAACAAAAAAAACAAAACCCCACAAAAAACACATTCTCAAACCATACTTGCTAAAACTTCTGGTAAGTATGTGCTTTTCCGTGGGGGTGGGTTTGGAGGGGGTTGGGTGGGCTGGGTATCTTTGTAGATGTGGACCACTAAGGGGTGTTGAAAACTAATTGTATTAAATGTCTTTTGATAAGCCTTCTGCTCACATTTTTGTGAATGTCTGAAGTATATAGTTTGTGTATATTGACAGAGCTCTTTTATAACTAAAGCAAATTAAATTTTTTTGTACTAGAAAAAATTTGAACATTTTGGTTCTTCGTTATTCAAGTATGTTAATTCAAAATTAGTTTAATGTGTCAATTAAACTAATTAATAGCTTTGGACAATTAAAAGAGCTCTAAATTTGCTTGTACATAAAGGCTTAATTTGAGTTTTCCTTGTTAGGGTCAAGGGTGTGTCCTCCCACCCTTTTTAACAGCTGCCTGGCAAAGACAGAGCAGCTGTTTGTTAGTGATAATAAAAGATTATACAACTGCTTTTGTCTGTCTGTCTGTCTGAAGGACGTGTGCTATTTACTTTTCCCTCCCCGTTTGCATTCAACACATTAACAATATTTTGTAGAGAATCCAGAAGTAAGCCATTTGGTCAGGATTTTTATTTTATTGGTCAAAGAAGTCTGTGAACTGTTTAAAACAATGATTAACAGTCATCCTGAGGTTCCTTTGTATATGACCCTCCCATGCTCTTTCCTTTTGTTACCTGATCTCGGTGGATGTCAGGTTACTTAACGCTTCTGTAGTCAGGAGGACAGTTTGGGAAGTAAGCTGCAGTTGTTTTCTGCCTATCTTAAAGACTAATACAATTTTGATAAGAGATCATCACATAAAAGTATTTTTGTTGTTTAGATAAGTGCACATGAATGCTTTAAAGGGGTTCATGTGTTTATGTTTTTTTAAATTCTGAGATATGGATGTGAATAATGTTATGGGGGAAAACAATAGTAAAACCTGCTTCGGGTGTTTTAAGAGCCTGCTGCTACCTTCCTGAAATGAGCTGCATTTCTTAAAGGAATCTCAGGCTGATGAGACTTTAGTCTTCAATTTGTGTGCTAGTTTAGCTAAATATTTGGTAACTGAAGTGCATTCACTTAATCTGTAAAGCTACTGTATAATAGCATTTTACTGGAGGAAACTGCCAAAGAGGAGAGTGAGTAAATGGGCTGATATTGGAACCTAGAAAGTTAGTCCAGAATCCCAAAACCACCCATTGCAGTATGGACTCTTGCCCTAGCTTTGCAGGGACTTGGGGGAAAGTATTAGGTTGCATTTGATTTCCTCTAAAGTGTGGGGCTTTTCTAGGAGAAATCTCTATTTAGGGAATCAATTTGAAAGTATCTAGTACAGTGGTTCTTAACCTGGGTTCTATCGAGCCCTAGGGGTTCAATGAGTCGGTGTTGGGTTCGGAGAAGCCTCTGCAGCGGAGGCCAGAATAAAGTAATACCGTAATTTGTTGTGAGTTCATGCACTTTGTTGGTTTTGTTCTTTGAGCAAGGTGATGTTCATGCACGGCTCATTTTGTGCACCAGTAAAAAAACATATACCTATGTCTTGAATTTGGAAAAAAAATCATTTTATTTATCACTAAAGAAGGGTTCGGTGAACGTGCATATGAAACTGGTGGGTTCGGTACCTCAAAAAAGGTTAAGAACCACTGATCTAGTATATTGGCATGAAGGTTACTTCCTTCTGTATTGAAGACTAGAACTCTGGCGATAAAACAGTGAAGCTGGTTCTAGGGAGAATTTATGTGATACTTTTAACTTGGATGGAGGGCGGCACTGGCTTTAAAACATTAGACCAGGGGTCCCCAAACTGTGGCCCCTGAGGCCATTTATCCTGCCGCACTTCTGGAAGGGGCACCTCTTTCATTGGTGGTCAGTGAGAGGAGCACAGGATGCATCCGCACCCATAGTTCCCATTGAAATACTGGTCAGTTTGTTGATTTAAATTTACTTGTTCTTTATTTTAAATATTGTATTTGTTCCTGTTTTGTATTTTTACTTTAAAATAAGATATGTGCAGTGTGCATAGGGATTTGTTCATAGTTTTTTGTATAGTCCGGCCCTCCAACGGTCTGAGGGACAGTGAACTGGCCCTTGTGTAAAAAGTTTGGGGACCCCTGCGTTAGACCCTAGTTTATCGTGTTTTTTGGAAGGCCGTGCAAGTCAGCGAAGGAATTGCCTATCAAATGAGAATGTTTCCCTCTTGGGCTTTTGAAATGAGTGTTATGTTGTATGTACTTTGACGATTTACCAGTTCTATTTCCAATTTTTTTCTCCCCCCTCTACTGAATAGATAAATATAAATTGGCTTACTGATTAATATTGCAAATAGATGACTGTATAGTGAGGCAATATAAGACCTTTCTTTAAACAAATGATAGACAAGACTGAGTTGGTCTGAACCAACAAGTTGCCTTAATTCTCAGACCCAGGACTGGAGAAGTCAGGAGTGTAGGTATGAGCCTAAGCAAAATTTTAAGACCAGCCTTTGCAGGGCATAGTAGGACTTGGAATATACATTGTAACTGTATATTCCTTTCATCTAGTACTCTTTTTTTTTTTCTTTCTTTTTTTTTACAGGAACAGTCAGAGAGGGATAGATAGGGACAGACAGACAGGAATGGAGAGAGGTGAGAAGCATCAGTCATTAGTTTTTCGTTGCCGTTGTGACACCATAGTTGTTCATTGATTGCCCTCTCGTGTGCCTTGACCGCGGACCTTCAGCAGAACGAGCCACCCCTTGCTGGAGCCAGTGACCTTGGGTCCAAGCTGGCGAGCTTGGGGTCTTAAACCTGGGTCTTCTGCATCCCTGTCCGATGCTCTATCCGCTGCGCCACCGCCTGGTCAGGCTCATCTAGTACTTTTAAGAAATATTTGAGGGTAACTTTTTCTTTTGCCTGGAAATATATTTTTTTAAAATATAATTTGGTGTGCAGTAACAGTTTCAGATATGCAATATAGTGATTCAACAATCAGCTGTCACTAAGAAGACAGCATAGTATTGACTATAGCCTCTATTTTTCACCAAGGGTGGTGTATCTAGTTTTAGCTATCCCATTCCTCAAAAAGCTGAACTTGTTATTACATTGCTTTGTTGTACTTAAGTTTTCTAGCAGGTGATGTTCACTATATTAGAGAACATAATTTGAACAGCTAGGGTATAATATGTAAAAATAGTTTGACCTGTGGTGGATTAGTGGATAGTGTCAACCTGGCACGCTGAGGTTGCTGGTTCAAAACCCTGGGCTTGCCCCTTCAAGGCACATAGGGGAAGCAACTACTATGAGTTGATGCTTTCCATGTGTACCCCCTCCTTCCTCTCAAAAAAAAAAAATGGTGGACTTTGACAAATCTGCATTTTTAATAGGGTGATTGTGTCCCAAATTGGTTTCTTTTTATTTTTGAGAGAGAAAAGGGTTAGAAACATCAAGTCATAGTTGCTTTCACTTTAATTGTACATGGAGCTGCTATACCTACCCTGACTGGGACCATGCCAGTGTCCCCTTGCTCAACCAGTGACCTTGGGCTCTATCTGGTGAGCTTTGGAATCATGCATACCGGTGTTCCAGCCAATTACCTGATGACCCCATGCTCAGAGCCGGCGACCTCAGCATTCTAGGTCGATGCTTTATCTGCTGTGCCATCATTGGTCAGGCCCAAGTCAGTGATTTAAATTTGCTCTGGTACTGGGAATATTGGTAGTCCTGGATGTTTGCTAGACTGATGCCCTGAAGTTGTCATGGTTTCAGTTTTATCTAATAATAAATGCTAGGAAAATCACAAGTAGCATGATTTGTGGCACAATGGATAAAGTGAACTAGAATGCTGAGGTCACTGATTTGAAACCCTGGTCAGGGTACACATGGGAAGCAACCAAAAAATGGAACAACAAATGCTTCCCTTTCCCCTCCCCTCTCTTCCCTGTCTCTAAAAATCAATAAAAATTAGCCCTGGCTGGATAGCTCAGTTTGGTGGAGCGTCGTTCTGGAGTGCAGAAGCAACTACTATGAGCTGCTCTCTCTCTAAAAAATCTTAAAATCACACATAGTTAGGCATGGTCAGCTGTTTGCAAGGTTAATTTTTGTTCTTTAATCTTTGACCTGACTCTTGTTTGCACATGTGGTAGGCAAAAGGTTTACTTATAAGTTCAAATATTCTCCAGTGACATTTAAATTGTAATTTAAGTATTTTCTTTAAATTAAGAAATCTCTCATTTTGGCAATATCTTAAAAACTGAATTTTGAGGGAGCATATTGAACTGATGGCATAGAATATTAGAGAAACAATTCTGTTGATTTTTATGTTGTTGCCTGGCTTGTTCTTTTTTTTCTTTACAGGGACAGATTCAGAGTCAGAGATAGGGATAGACAGGAACAGAGAGAGGTGAGAAGCATCAATCATTAGTTTTTCGTTGCCGTTGCTACACCTTAGTTCATTGATTGCTTTCTCACATGTACCTTGACCGCGGGCCTTCAGCAGACCAAGCCACCCCTTGCTGGAGCCAGCGACCTTGGGTCCAAGCTGGCGAGCTTTTGCTCAAGCCAGATGGGCCCGCGCTCAAGCTGGCGACCTCGGGGTCTCAAACCTGGGTCTTCTGCATCTCAGTCCACTGCTCTATCCACTGCGCCACTGCCTGGTCAGGCTGACTTTTTCTTGTTAAAGTTTTTCCTCTGCTTCTGGGGTTATATTCTTTTCGTTATGGCTGAGTGTGTCAATTTATCTGGCCTAACTGCTTTTGCGTTTTATCATGTCTGCTTTTGTATACCGAGTGTCATATTTGTGTTCTCAGGAGCTTTAATCTCAGTAGTGATGCTAAAAAGGAATGAACGAGGTCTGAATTTTTAAGGTTATTAGAAAGGACTTCAGAAATCTAATCCTACAGCTCTTGAGCATTTCTCTTTTACTCACAAACTTAGAGCAGGATTTGGGCATTTGATGTTTAAGAAAAATTTTTTGACTAGTTGAGAAATCAAGACCCTTTTGTGTGCCTATCAGACACTTCTAGAGATGCAGGTGCAAAAAGCGATTTTGCTTTGCTTCCTAGGGTTGTCATTGAACAAGTCTTGATTTTTTTTTTTTAAATGTGTCAAATTGTAACCTGGAGATTGTTGAGGCTTTTAGGGTGGACAACCTTCTGTGTCCTCCAGGGAGGGTTTTTGAGGATCCTGATTGTGTTGGAAGTGTTGGAGAAAGCCTCAGACACTACTGGTATGTTTCATCTTCTTGCTGTAGTTGACCGCACACTGTCCTGAATCGCCTTGTGACCTTACTCCAGGCCACTGGGGGTAGGCGAGGCTGTGTAAGGGGGGCACTCCTCTTTAAGGGTGCCATTTCCCAGCGCTGCTGGAGTGCTTTCTTCAGTTGTGGTAGCTGTGTAGATCACTTTTGTTTTATCTGTAAAATTGAAGAGGATTATGGTTGCGGAGGGAGAGAGAATAGTTCATACAAAGGTTGTTCAATCTGGTAGATAAAAGAGAGCCAGTTTACCCATAGGGTATCTTTCTATCTCTGTACTCTCTCCTGTGACAAATCCGGGAGGGAAGATCTGCCTTCCCTCAACACTCCTGAGGTACTCCACTTGTCACCGAAGGTCTAGTAAGCAGACTATTGACTTGACTCCATTTCCAACTTCTTTGTACATGCTAAACAACAGGGAGCTGAGTATAAGCAAGGTTATTGGCTGCACTTGGGAAACAAAGCCCAGTCAGGGAGGAAAGAGCTTTAGGGAAGCCTTCTAAGGTGAGTTTTCATGCCCTTCCTTTCGTCCATATTGTTTGGTCTACTTTTCCTGGCTGTATGGATGCGTGAGGAGCTGCGAAGATAGGAGTCAGGGTCTACCTTTTCTCTTTCCCCATCTCTGTAGAAGGGTACGAAAATTTGACAGATTTGCACCCTGAGCACTGCTGCTTGGGCCCTTAGAGTCCGTTAGGACCAGAAAATAAGGGGTGGTTTCACTTTAGTTTTGCCCTGCCCTAGGGTGTCTTCTGAAGTGCATTGTGGGTGAAGTTCTTTTTAGGTCGTGAGTGCTGAAGACCCACTGTGGCCCTGTGAGGGCACTCCAGGTCTTTCTGGAACTAAAACTGGGAACCTGATTGGTTATTTTTAGAAATTTCCAGGCATTTTTTTTTTGTAAGAGGGAGGAGACTTCAATGGGCAACAGGTTTCTTGAGTTGCTCTTGAATAAGCATGAGTCTAGATTTTCTACAACTCCTGTAGTTTTGAACCAAAGCTCATAAAATGGTTCTGAAGCACGGTCAACTATTTACTGAGTTCATTTTGTCTGTTTAATATCCAAGATTACATTTTAGTTCACTGTAAATGTGCATTTGCCTACTATAGGATCATTTCACCAGGGGAAGTTGCATCTTTTTCCTAGGCTGTAAATCAGTCACTGAGGTCTAGAAAAAAGTTTTGAAGGGGCCCTCAATTAAGTTTGTGGGAATAAGAGTAGAAGGATTGGAGTGATTTAAAAATATACTGATGTTAATATAAAATACTGAAATATGTTACCAAGTAAGGTTGAGGTTCCTGGTTTGGAAAAGATGGGGAGTTAAAGCCCAACTTTGAGGAAGGGACTCAGCCTTCTTGAGTTTTGATTATGTTTTGAAGTGAATGAAAATGATCCTGAGCCTCTTAGAAAGTAGGTACTAATTGGCTATTAATTTATTAATCCAGTAGTAATCAAATTAAGGTATAAATCAGATTATACTAGATTATTGTGATAGCTGCTATTTTAATAAGCTTTAACTTAAATGTTCATTTCTGTTCTGGGGTTCAGGGTTATTGGGCTGCATTGCTTTAATGTTTTCCCTCATACAGGGCTGTGAGTGGCGCTGGAGCTCAACCTAGTCCTAAAGTACAGACTTCCGGGATTGTGAATAGGGGCCTTTCACACAGCTAATATCTCCTAGTTCTCTAATGGCCAAGACAATTCTGTCCTTCTCCTGAGCCCTGACACGGTCTCCTCAGTTAAAGCAGCCCAAATTGCCTCTCCATTGGAAACAATGCAGTAAATGAAGTGGCCTTGGCTCTCTGAGGTCCCTTCGTATATCTTGAGGATACCTGGTTCCTAGTAACTTGATAAGAATTATAGCCCCATCCAAAAGGTCCTTGCCAGGAACTTTCCTCCAATATGGAAGCAGTTCTCCAAGAAGAATAATTCAATACTCACCCTTGGAAGGCTTGATTTTCTCATAGCACCGGAAGAAGACAATGAGGAGAATCCCTTCTCCAAGCTGACAAATCATGTAGAGGAGAGGAAAGAAGAAAAGTGGTCCGATGACTTCAGGGGGGAAGGTCACATTGAGGATGGTAGAGCAGAGCTGAATATTTTGGCATCCAGTCTCCATGCTGACAGTACGTCTGCACCTGTGTAGGTTAAGAAAACCAACTCTAGCCTGACGAAGCGGTTCGCACAGTGGATAGAGTGTCAGACTGGGATGCGGAAGACACAGGTTCGAGACCCCGAGCTTGCCAGCTTGAGCGTGGGCCCATCTGGCTTGAGCAAAAGCTTGCCAGCTTGGACCCAAGGTCGCTGGCTCCAGTAAGGGGTTGCTCGGTCTACTGAAGGCCTGTGGTGAAGGCACATGTGAGAAAGCAATCAATGAACAACTATGGTGTCGCAACGGCAACAACAACAAAAAAGCTAATGATTGATGCTTCTCATCTCCGTTCCTGTCTGTCTGTCCCTATCTATCCCTCTCTCTGACACTCTGTCCCAGTAAAAGAAAAAAGGTTAACCAACTCTATATGCCCTCACAGTAGAGGTAGGAGTCTGCAACCTTCCATATCTCCTCCCTCCCAGATACTGTTAAGAGCCAATAAAGTCCAAGACGGGAAGGTGGCAGTGTACCAGGGTAATGGAGTGCATGTAGTTTCAATAACTGAAGATGTATCTTACAATCACTAATCCAGCCTTATTATCTTGGAAATCTACAATTCATTTGCTTTTGTAGGATTACCTATTTAAATTTGGAAACATGGCTGGTGAGGGATGAAAGGAAGGGGTATCACTCATTGGCTTGTTATACTGGGTTTACACCCAGGACAATTACAATTTTAACATACAGTAGCCAATTGAGGGATTGGGGACCTTGTCTGCAAGTTTCTGGCTTGGATATCTTTAACTCCAAAACACGTGATTATTGAAAATAAATAAAAACCGTGATTCAGCCCCATTTATCTGTCTGGAATATATTCTCTTGGTTTTGCTTTCCGTTTTATGGATTAAAGAATGGGATATTTACATTTAATGAGCATTCATTTAATTCATTGAATTGCAGTTAAAATAGCTGTTATTCACAAGAAGCCCTGAGAACTATCTTGGCACATGAAAAAGACTGCTGGGGTGGTTCTGGATGCTGGGTCCATTAGGATCCATATCACTGTCTTTGTGAAAGTTGACAGTGAGTGGTCATTGGCAGCTTTTTGACTACTGTATCACTATGTGTGACATCCTGTAGTAATTTGTTCTTTATTAACATGTTTTAAAAACTAGATGATTTTTATTTTTTAAAACTATTTTAAAAATTTTACTTTTCAATTACAGTTGACATTCAATATTATTTTATATTAGTTTCAGGTGTCAGCATAGTGGTTAGGCAGTTATGTAATTTACAAAGTGATCCCTTGATAATTCTAGTGCCCACCTAATACCACCATATGTAGTTAATACATTATTGACTGGATTCTCTGTGCTATACTTCACATCCCTGTGACTATTTTGTAACTGCCAATTTGTACTTAATTCTTTCTCCTTTTTCACCCAGTCCCCCAACCTCCTTCTTATCCAGCAATCTTCAATTGTATTTTTAAAACACTTGTTTTTTGGGGGGAGGGGGCGAGGGTTGCTAAGGTGCTACTAATGTTTAGACTCCTGCATAAGCATTTGCCCACTATGCTTGAAAAGACCAGAAGTTCCTGAAATGTACTGCTCTGTATAGACAGGGTGCCTGATGCTCCCATAGCATGCTTGCTGTCACCTCCACTCAAGTAAGCAGCTGTTTGTGAACTTAGCTGTCACTTGATGGTGTCCTTGTCAGAGGAGGAAAAGTGGAAGAGGAAGAATACGAACAACACTTGTCATGATGACATGGAGATGGTAGCATTAGCTACCAGGAAGTTGGGCAGGAGACAGAATCTAGGCTCTGAGGGAGCACTTTGCCATGAATTGTTGCTCTTTGGATGGTTAGAGAAATGCGGTTGGTCTCTGGATCAAAGTTAATCTCCCATTCAATTCCTGCCCAATATTTCTCACAGCCCAGAGTCCCTTGTTTAGTTGATGCATTTGGATATATTGCTAGGAAAATGCCTTCCCCAGATCTTAGATCTCCTCATTCTTTTCCTGAGAAATGAGGACGACAATGAGGCCTGTGAAACAATGAGACCTAAAGTAATACCTACTGTCCATCGAGGCGGAAGAGAGCAGAGAGCATGTAGCCCAGCAGGAAGCCGATGGAAGGCATCAAGGAGGAAGTGGCCCACAAATGGGGTGTCATGACAAACATAATGCTCTTGCCCACATTGATGACAGAGAGCACTATGACGGCCACACTGAGCAAAAGTAAGACGATCGTTCCTACCTGTGAATGAGGACAAGAAGAAAAGGCAATTAGAAGGGTAATAGGGATAGAGAGGGGTCAGGGTAGTGAAGCAGCAGTGGGCGTTGGTGGTGGAAAACATTTTTAATTTAAAAAACCATCCTTGAAGTGGAAGGGAATACAAAAGATCTTTATTTTCCATCTTGAAATTATTTTTTGGCCTGACCTGTGGTGGCGCAGTGGATAAAGCGTCGACCTGGGAACACTGAGGTCGCCAGTTCAAAACCCTGCACTGGTCTGGTCAAGGCACATATGGGAGTTGATGCTTCCAGCTCCTCCCCCCTTTCTCTCTCTCTCTCTCTCTCTCTCTCTCTCTCTCTTTCTCTCTCATTCTGTGTCTCCTCTCTAAAAATGAATAAAATAAAAAAAAAATTATTTTTTGGTGACAGAGACAGCTAGGGACAGACAGGGAGAGAGATGAGAAGTATCAATTCTTTGTTGTGGCTCCTTAGTTCATTGACTGCTTTCCTTAATGTGCCTTAACTGAGGGTTGACTGGTGGGGTTGGGGGCGGGGGCTGCAGCAGAGCCACTGACCCCTTGCTCAAGCCAGTAACCTTAGGTTCCAGCCAGCGACCATAGGGTCATGTCTATGATCCTGTTCTCAAGCTAGCAACCCTGTGCTCAAACTGGTGACCTCAGAGTTTCGAACCTGGGTCCTCTGCATCCTAGTCCGATGCTCTATCCACTGCGCCTCCGCCTGGTCAGGCACAGTTTTGCATTCCTATGTTTTTAATTCATGTTCCAACTGATATGGTCATAAAATATCACCTGTGCCAACTAGTTTCAGGATAGGAAGGAATTTTACAGGTCTCATCAATAACCACTGGCTTCAGATTTTATTGAAAGATTATTAACTGATGAACTGCTCAGTTCACTCTTGCATTTTGAATTGATTTCTCCTTTTGGGTTCCTGTCTCTTGTTGTCTTCTATCAAATGACCAAATAGTTTCTGACCCCTTCAGAAGAGTGTAATGGATAATGTAGGGGCATTGGGTTGCAGGAATTAATTGTCCACAAATCCAGAAGCCCTTTTTCTGTGTGTGGGCATTCACTTTTACGCCCTTACTCGTTTTCCCACTCTTGGGGGCTGTAGAGTGGTGATGGACAGACATTGCTGTGTGACATTTCAGACCCTGGTGTGAAAACTGGCTCAGTTGGTCTCAGGGTGTGTCAACTTTGGTGAATCACTCAACCTCTTTGAGTGAGGTTGACAGCACAGGACCTGCTGTGTAAGAACCACTCACTAAATTATAGCTCCTATTATTACTCATAGGTGAAGGAGAGGATATTAACATCCTAAAGTCTCCTGTCATACTCAAGCCTGCCATGTGTAGACATCTCATGTTCACAACCTCCTGCTGAGACAGGAGACCATAGGTAGTTGCTTTTCTATAGGTCAATTTATTTTTTTGTACCACCTGACTTCACTGGCCTGTCATTGATGATTGACTCAGGAGATGTCTGGCCCAAACTATTCCCACAAAGGTAGCCAACACAGATTGGTGAATGACCCAACTAGTCGTATCCTCTCATTTTAGGAGTTTTCAGAATTACAGGGAAGCAGGAACAGATGCTAATGTTAAAAGACACAAGAGGCCTGGGAGCTACAGAAGCCACAAGTTGCAGAAGCTATGTGATGAAGGAGTCTAGTCAGTTCATCAGCAGCACTGGGTGCGGGAGTAGCATAGGTGGAGGGGTGGAGTCGATGTAATGGCCGGACCCTTATTAAAGAGTGGTGCATGGCTTATGGTAAAAGTGGCTCCTGATCAGGCTGTACTCAGGTTCATAAAACTTCTACCCACAAAGCCTTGAATAAACCCCTGTGTGGGTGAGATGAAGTGTTACTTGAATTGCCTTTCCGAACGGGCAATCTCTGAAATTGTATCTCGGTATATCTAAGTATGACCTACCACTAGAAATGTAACTGATTGGACAGAGTTTTCCAGTTTTCTGCCAAAACCAGTTTTCAGAAGTTGGATAATTTTGATTTGAAAATCTCTAGGAGGGTTTCATGTGCAAAGAGGCTGGGATGACCATTGGCTCATTTTCCTGCTTGAAACTCACTATATTTTATGGAAATGGGAGACGAAGGATGAACACAGCCCTCTAAAAGCCATAGAAGTACGGAAACCACAGCTTATACTCGTGACCGCACGTTTATCTGTATCCTCACTAGAGTGATTTCTGTTTGGGAATATTTGATAACTGGAGCTGCTGACCCTGCATGGTTAGCCATGCTGAATTGGGTCTCATGTATCCCTCCCTGTGTTTTGTGGGTCACCTTTCATACGCTTCCTTGTTACTGGTCCCTTTCTAGTCCAGGTGCACTGTAGCCCTTTCCATGTTCTCTGGGATTAGTGTGACTCCATTTTCACTGTGGAATTGAGCAGTGAATGTGCAGCACAACAGGAATGGTAGACTGACTGATGATCTTGGCTCTGCCAGGTAAGTTCCCCGGGCCTCAGTTATCCTACCTGTAAAATGGGAGTAAGGTAGGAGACTGAACATCTTGAAGGACTTTCCAGCTCTAAAATCTGATATTTTTGCATCCTTAGAATGCTTTTAAAGTTATTCTGAAGTAGAAAGGAAGCATATGTTCTTATATCAATTGCACTCAGGGTTCTAGTTACTTGGTTTTCTCATCTATAAAATGGGGGAAGGTGGAATCGCATTAGATTATGTCAGGGGTCAATTCACATTTTTATATTCTGTTATTTCTTTATTCCTACACCCCCACACACTATCTTGAATAAATGCAATGATGGACACAAACACATTTCTGTATATTTTTTTTCTTTTGCTAATGTGTGGGAGAGACAGGACTAGCCCTGATTCCTTTCTTTATTGTCAGGCATCGGCTGCAGGGCCACTGTGATGGGTGCTGGGACATGGCCTTAGCACCTCTCTCTTTGAGGAACTCGAGGTAAGTGGGAAATCAGTATTTATAATACAGTATGATGAGTGCTACAGGGGCTGGTGTTGGGTGCGATGGGAGCAAAGACCAGCATCTTAGCCAGGCTGTGAGTTAAGGAAAACTTCCTAGAGGTGACGCCATTTGTGCTGAGATGTGAAGGGTGAGTAGCTGTGACCGCTGAAAGGTGGTGAGTGAGTGGGACTTGGAGAGAGGAGTGTTCCAGGTTGAAGGAAGGGCGTGTGCGAAGAAAAGAGCTGACATTGGAGAGGCTAGGAAACCAAATCGAGAAAGGCCTGACGAGCTTAAACTTTGACCTGGGGAGAGCTTTACACGGTGGAGTGACTTGATGGGGTTTGTACTTGCCACTCTCAGATTAGAACCGAGGTAGGGAGCCAGGTTAGGAGATTACTTCAGATTAGTGAGAGATGATAGTGGTTTAAATCAAGACAGTAGACACAGGATGGGGAGGAATGGAAGGACTCAAGCAAAAGCAGGGAGAATTGACAATCACTGATTAGTGTGAGGGGGGGAGAAGGGGATTGAGAATAACTTTGCAGGGTGCCATTCATTGAGATAATCACAGGGGCAGGAGGGGAGGGGCAGGTTTAGGGAGGAGGTGATTTTAATTTAAAACATGCTGAGTTTTAAATGCCTGAAGTATATTCATGTAGAAAGTTTTTAATGAATGGATTGTAGAGTCAGGAGAGAGTAGAGGGCTGAAGTTGCTGTTCTGGAAGTCATCTCGGCTTGTAGCTCTTTGCCGAGGTGGGCTAGCTCCCAGGTGGAAAGATCCGAGGCTTAGGGAAGCCTGGCGAGAAATGCAGGAAGCTGAGCTGAATGCAGGGAAATCACTTTTTACTGGAGGTGAAGCACTCTGTGCCAGGGAGGTGGTAGGAAAGCAGGAGCACTCGGTCGCTGGGGGCCGAGGGAGAAGGCTTCCAGGAAGGAGCCAATGGCCCATTACACCAAAAGCTGCTGAAAGGTCAAGAAATTGAGAAAACCTATTGGATTTGGTGATGAAAGTGGATCCAGTGTCATTAAGATGCGGAATGGGTGGGAGACCAAGGAGAAGGGAAGGGAGGAAGGGGTTCATATAACAACCTAATTGCGGAGGGCCTGGTCACTAGTGAGGGCAGCCCTGGTGGTCGTGGGAGATGTATGAGAGGAAGTGGTGGGGGAAGGGGTGTTTTTCAAACTGTAGCTAGGAAGAGGGGAGGAAAGAGCAGTGTTGGCCGGAGTGGGAGGTGAGGGATTTTGTTTTATATTTAAAGATAGTAGAGAGGTGAGCCTGTATCAGCGCTGATTGTCAAGAACTAATACAGAGATGTTCTAGAAATGGGAGCGAGATGGGGAAACTGCAGGGGTAGGAGACATGATCAAGAGAAGGAGGTCTCTGCGAAGCACGGGTGGGAGGAATGGAGGATGCCGTCCAGAGCAGAGTGGGATGATCAGCATGGACAGGAGGAGGCGCGGTGTCCGCGTCCACGTCTCTCAACAGGTGTGAAGGGGAGTTGTGGCCACAGTGTTAGAAGTATGCCAGGACAAGGGCAAAGCTACTCTTTTTCTTTTTTTTTAGTGAGGAAGAGAGACAGATAGAAAGGGAAAGAGAGATGAGAAGTACATCAATTCTTCATTGTGGCACCTTAGTTGTTCATTGACTGCTTTCCCATATGTGCCTTGACTGGCAGGCTACAGCTGAGCCAGTGACCACCTTGCTTAAGCCGGCGACCATGGGGTCATGTGTATGATCCCAGACTCAAGCTGGTGAGCCAGCGCTCGAGCCGTTGAGCTTGGAGTTCAAACCTGGTCTCTCGGGGTCCCAGGCTAACTGCACCACCGCTGCCTGGTCAGGCTAAAACTACTCTTGATAGTAATAGTGTGAAAATCAAATAACCCTGAAAACCTGAATTGCAGCTTTTCTGCCCCATGGCCCACACTGCTGCTAAGCCTTGGCTTCCAGGTCTCCTGCTCTGTAGACTGGCCCAAGGGTACAGATCCAGAGGCAGGACAGAAACAGGCCCTCAGAATATCAGTAGGCAGAGTCCTTCCTGAGGACAAGTGATGAATAGTGAGCCAGAATGGAGAACGACAGGACTGAGCTCTGAGGTCACCAAAGAGCAGAGGGACCAGGGTTGCATTCCAAGAGCCTGTGATTCTTCCAAGGCCAAGTCAGTGGCATGATGCCCTGTCTGTGCCCACTGTGCTCTCCTACACCCTCTGGGGCGCTGCTCCACTCTCCTTTTATCCCACTCCCAAAATGCTGGGAGTGTGCATACCAGCACCTCATCCTCTGGCTTTAAATAAAAAATTTTTTTAAGACTTTATTCATTTTAGAGAGAAGACAGAGAGAGAGAAAGAGAGAGAAGGGGGGAGAAACAAGAAGCATCAACTCCCATATGTACCTTGACCAGGCAAACCCAGGGTTTCAAACCAGCAACCTCAGCATTCCCAGTCAATGCTTTATTCACTGCACCACCACAGGTCAGGCCCCTCTGGCTTCTTGGTGAGTCAGCCAAGTTTACCCATGGTTCCCCCTGAGCTCCTCTGTCCCTAGGCTTGTCCCTAGACTTACCCAAATCCTATACTTTCTTCATGGTCTGGCTCAAGACTACCCCCTCCAGGAGGCATTTCTTGATTGCCTGGCCCTCCCTAACCTCACTTCCTTGCATTCTGCCCATGTTTGATTGTATACTGTTGGGTCTTGTTTTTCATGTGCTACTTCACTTTCTGCAAAAATCTCTTTGAGAACAGTGAATCCTCAGAACGTGTAGCATGAAAATTAACATCTAGTAGGTGCCTAATGAAAATTTAATTTAATTACTAAAATAATGATTATAACTTATTGTTGTGTGCGGTATTTTACTTTTTCCCTCATTTTTGGAAGTATTCTCAGGTACATTACAATCCCATGAAGTAGGTGTCCCAATAGTATAGACTTTTTTTTTTTTTTAAACAAGGATAAAACCAACACAGAAAAAGCCCAAATGACTTGCCTCAAGCCATACACTGCGCCGATAGCGGTGTTCTGGCTCCCTGCCCAGGCACCCAGGTTCTTACCTTAATGACGTAGCGTACGTATTGTGGCCGTTTGGCATTTAGGAAGATCCCTATGGTGCAAGGAATGAGAATCAGGATCAGCGATAACACAATGCCTCCATAGGGTACCTTGTCCTTCAGGTCCCCGTCATAGATGCCCCTGGAGTAAATATACAGGAGGAGGGGCATCATGCCCAGGGCAATGAAGGTGGAACAGGTGGTCATCACGATGCTGGGTGGGAGACAAAGGAAGAGTGCAGAGAGAAAACCCATTAATATAGACCATTTTGGTGAGTGCCGGCTATGTGCTAGACACTGTGCTAAGTACACTTTATGTATATTGCTTCATTTCCTTTTCCTGCTAGCCTTAGGAACTAAATATACTATCTCTCTTTTGATGAGGAAGCTAGAGACTAGACTTGTGACTTGCCCAGGATCATACAGGTAGTAATGGCTGAGGCAGGGTTTGTGTGCTAGTCTATCCAGCAGCTTCAGTCCGTGTGCTTCATTATTGGAGGGAGAGTTCTGATCTCCGTAAGAGAACTTGTTTTGCTTTGAGCACTTGCCATTTGTACAGCCCATTTGGAGGAAAGCTGTGTGACTTCATCGCTTTGACTAAATAAATCCCATTGGATCACAGCATGGCACCTGACCCACAGTTGTAAGTATCTGTCTTAGTGCCTAGGGGATGGCTGGATACAATGGCTATTGAGATACAATGTCCAACTGAGAGAACAAGAATTAACTAACATTAAGAACGTTTTCTCTCTTGGAGATTTTGAATGTGAGACACAGTGGCAGATGCTTGGTCTTTGAGAGTGGGTGGCATAGGAAGGATGGTCATGCAGAAGCCAAAGACATGCAACAAAAAAGTTAATGGAGGTCATTATTAGAAGAACTATCAAATAACAGCAAAGCAGTAGAAACAGAGTAACTGAAGGACCATAATGGTGGAGCAATGGAGAAGGCAGCAATAGTTACCCATTGCTGGGTAGGTGACCAGATAACCTGGTCATCAGACCAGCTTTGTATCTTGATTACAATTCTAGTCTCCAACACTGATAAATCTCATGTTCTTTACTATCTGTTTTACCCTTACATTATATAAGATAAATTGAGTGTGAGTCTCAGAGCCTGAATAATAATAATATATCCTCTCAGTTCTAATTTGTATCCTAATTACCATTTCCATTTGGAATGTGCTAGATGTTAGTCCCAGGACCCTATAAAGGCACAGACCTTCCAGAAAGACCAACTGAGAGACTGAAGCAGCTAGGGAACATTCTTAGATTTGTCAACACTGATCTTACCCTAGATGGCTCAGCTTCCATTCTAGTAGGAAGGTTGGGGGTGAAGGCTTGGCGAGGCCCCAGGAAAATCACAGTGAGTGTGTATCCCTCCTCCACACAGCCCTATCCTCTATCCATATGTCTTCATTGTTTCCATAAAGGTGAACTATGTCTTAAATGAACATCAAGTACAGCCTAATCCAAAGGGTCCAGAGCATAGCCATCAAGGACGGCAATAGAGAGAAGGCATTACAAGGGGTAAGAAGCTGTCAGAAATGAGGAGAAAACCTTAAAGAATATTGCTGACTAAATAATGGCAAAACCCCTCCCTTATGAATACCAGCAACACTTAAGCACACACTTGAGCCTGTAAGAAACTAAGGGAGGTTTCCAAGGATCAGAAACAAAGTAAAGTAAATCTTCACTTAACGTTGCTAATAGGTTCTGTGAGTAAGCACAATGAGGTGTATGGCCCTGGCTGGTTGGCTCAGTGGTAGAGCATCGGCCCAGCATGTGGATGTCTTAGGTTTGATTCCTGATCAGGGCACACAGGAGAAGCAACCATCTGCTTCTCTATGCCTTCCCCTCTCCTTTCTCTTTCTCTCTTTCTCTCCCCCCTTGCAGAGCAAGTTGACCCAGGGTGCTGAGGATGGCTCCATGTCCTCCCCTTAGGTGCTAAAAATAGCTCAGTTGCTAAGCAACAGAGCAACGGCCTCAGATGGACAGAGCATCACCCTGTAGTGGGCTTGCCAGGAGGATCCCAGTCAGGGCACATACAGGAATCTGTCTTTCTGCCTCCCTGCTTCTAACGTAAGGAAGAAAAAATGAGGTTTATACAGAAGGTAATTTTACCATGGACTAATTGACACAAACAAGAGTTAAATTCCTACAGCATCTCATCAACGTTATAATGAAACAAAATAAGGACCTGCTCTAGTTAATAGGTGAGCTCATGCTGAAGCTGCACTGTGTGAAGCGGGTAGGGGTGGAGGGTTAGTTTTGGTAATCTGGAGGCTTATGTTTTAATGAACAAGGGAGGGACCAGAATTGAGATCTTAGGCTTCTGAAAAGAGGGGAGTTGAAACTGAGAGATCAATAATAATAAATTAAAAATTTGGAAAAATAAAACACCTAATTATCTCATGGGTCAAATGTAAAATAATAATAAAAAGGAATTATTTGGAACAGAATAATAATATGATACATATTTAAAAACGTGGGAAAATGATCTTGGATTAGGCGATGGTTTCTTAGACATGACATCTAAAGCATGAACAACCAAAAAAGAAATATAAATTTGACTTCATCAAAACTAAAAACCTTTGTGCTTCAAAGAACACTATCAAAAAAGTCTCCCATATAATGGGAGAAAAATATTTGCAAATCAAAGCGTTGACCTGGGAACACTGAGGTCGCCAATTCAAAGCCCTGCACTGGTCTGGTCAAGGCACATACGGGAGTTGAGCTTCCAGCTCCTCCTCCCTTTCTCTCTTTCTCTCTCTCTCTCACTCTGTGTCTTCTCTCTAAAATGAATAAAATAAAAAAAATATTTGCAAATCATATAAGGATTTTGTATCCAGAATATATAAAAAAACTCTTACAGCTCAACAATTTAAAAAACCCCAAATAATTCAATTTAAAGATGGGGGAAAGACATGAGTAGATATTTCTCCAAAGAAGATGTACAATTGGCCAATACATATGTGCAAAGGTGCATATAAGAGAAATACAAATCAAAACTATAATGAGGTACCACTTCATACCCACTAGTATGGCTATGGTAAAAATGATGGGTAAGTCTTGGTGAGCATGTGGAGAGATGGTAATTCTCCTATGTTGTTGATGGGATGTAATATGGTGCAGCTGCTCTGGAAAACAGCTTGGCTGGTCCTCAAAAAGTTAGAGATGTCATATGACCCAGCAAGCATTTCGTCTGTGATGGCGAACCTATGACACGCGGGTCAGCGCTGACACGCGTAGCCATTTTTGATGACACGCGGCCGCATACCAGAGAAATATGGGGCCACATGCCGAGAAGGACGTTTCATCCTCGGCTCCTGCATGGCCAGGTGCAGTAGCCGAGGATAAAACATTTGCTGCAAGTGTAGACACTCTGTGCTGTAGGTCTGTAGGCCAAAATATTTTTGTTATTTAAGCTATAAATATTGCGAAATTATGTTTTTTTTTCTCGAAGTGACACACCACCCGAGTTATGCTCGGTTTTCTGGCGAATTTTGAAATACCAAGCTCAAAAGATTGCCCATCACTGTCCTAGGTATATACCCAAGAGAATAAACATATTTCCAAGAAAAACAAACTAGTATACTAATGTTCATACCAGCATTATTCATAATAGCCCCAAAGTGGAAAACAATAAAAATCCATCAGCTGATAAATGAATAAGCAAAATATGGTGTATCCATAAAAGCAATGTAAAGTGCTGCTACATGTTACCACAGGGCTAAACTTTGAAAGTGGGAACATTCCATTTCTGTGGAATCTACAGGGACAAAAAGCCAACTAGTGGTTGCCAGGGGCTGGGGTTAGACAGGATGGGGAGTGACTGGTAACGGGTACAGGGTTTCATTTTTGGATAACTAAAGTAGTCTGGAATCAGATAGGGTTGATAGTTGTACAACTTTGTAAATATACTAAAAACTACAGAATGATACACTTCACAAGGGTAAATTTTATGATGGTATGTGAATTACATCTCAAAATATTAATTTAAAAAATCTAGGAAGCAATTAAACTCTTAGAGAAAACTTTATGGCCTTAAATGTTTATAGTATAGGAAAAGCAGAAAGACAAAAATAAAATGAGGTAAGCTTTTTATTTCAGAAATTATAAACAGAAATAACTAAGTAAACCCAATTTAAAGTAAAGAAAGAATATATTAAAGATGAGAGAATAAACTTTAAAAATTATATAAATTAATTGAGAGGGCCAATTAAATCAAGAGCTGGTTCTTTGCAAAGTCCAATAGACACCACTGACAAGATTAATCAAAGAAAAGGAAAGAAGGTGCAATTGATATTGGGAATGAAAAAAGGAACAATTTCAGATACAATTTTATACTTTCATTTTTCAATTTAGATTTAATAGACAATTTCCTGTGAAATATAATCTACAAAATCTAATCCAAAATATAGCTGAAAATCGAAATCAATTTAGAACCATAAAGACATTTAATAAGTAGTCTGAAACCTATCATCCAAACCCCACACTACATGTCTGGTTTTACAGTAGAGTTCTACTAGATGTTCAAAGTATAGAAGTCCTAATATTATATAGGGAATACAAAAGGAGAAACATAGCCCTTTTTTTTTTTTTTTTATAATTTTAGAACCAAAGCTAGAAAAGAACACTATAAGAAAAACGAGCTATTCTCACTTATGAACATAGAGGCAAAAATAATAAATAAAATATTAGCACATGAATCTAGCAATGCCTTTACAAAATAATACAATGAATAAGATGGGTTAATCCCAGCAATATATGAATAGTTTAATGTTAGATAATCTACTGATATATATCACTATAATTGAATTAATAGATGGTATGTCATTCAACAAAATTCAATGTTCATACATGATAAAAATTAGCACACTAGTAACAGAATGGAAATTCTTGAACCTGAAAAGGGTTATCTTTCAAAAATCTATAGGAAACAGTAAATTTAATGGTGAAAAATTAGATAACTAGAGCAAGGATAACAGTTATCATCAACTTTGTTTTAAATTATACTGTATATAGGTCTTTGCTAGCAAAGCAAAACAAGACATAGAAAAGTTATAGAGATGGAAAAGGAAGAAACTAAATTTTCATTATATGCCAATGATCAGACTGTTCACAGAGGAAATCCAAGTGAAATTCAATTATGACTAGTAAATAAAAGGATCCATGTGGTTCTGAATACATTAGAAATATTTAAAAAATCAATTGAATCTTGAATAATTAGAAAATAATTATCATATAATTTTTTTAAAACGGTATCATTTATAATATCCACAAAACTACAAAATATTTAGAAATAAATTAAAATGAGATATGCAAAATCTTTATGGGATGAATTATAAAACTCCATAGAAAGGTATAAAATAAAGCCTAAGTAAAAGGAAAAGGTATACCATTTTCATGGATGGGAAGGCTTAATATTTTAAAGATGGTCTCTAAATTTATCTACAAATTTAATGCAATATAACCAAAATTCCAGAAACATTTCTTTGTAGACTTGAGAATTAATTCCAAAATTGAAGTGTAACAGTAAAGGGTCAAAAATAGTTAGTGTAATTTTCAAGAACAAGGTAGGGGGACTTACCTCTTAGATATTAAGACATTATAAAGTCATAATTAAGAAAAAGTGATATTGTGCAAGGATAGCCACATAGACCAACAGAAGAGAAGACAGATCCCAGACACAACCCCATAAGTGTGAATTTAATCTGTGGGAGAGATGGCATTACAAATTACTGGAGGAAAATTCACTCAATGGTACTGGGAAATTTCACTATCATATAGAAAAGATAAAATTAGATGACAGCATATACAATAAGTTCTAGGTCATTGAAGATCTCCATGTGAAAAGCAAAACTAAAACTTTTTAAAGAAAATATAGGAGAATATCTTCATGACCTTGAGGGTAGTAAAAAACTTCTTTCTTATTTTTATTTTATTTTTTTTCCTTTTCCAAGTAAAAGGAGGGAAAATAGAGAGACAGACTCCCACATGCTCCCCCATCGGAATCCACCTGGCAACCCCCATCTGGGGCCAATGCTCTGCCCATCTTGGGCCATGCTTGCATCTAAGTTATTTTTATCACCTGAGGCAGAAGTTCCCCAGGGCCATTTTGAGCACCTGGGGTCAATGTGCTTGAATCAATAGAGCCATGGCTGTGGGAACGAAAGGAGGGGGAAGGGGGAGAGGGAAGGGTAGAGAAGCAGATAGTTGCTTCTCCTGTGTGGGCTGACCAGGAATTGAACTCAGAACAGCCACATGCCAGGTCCACGCTTACCACTGAACCAACCAACCAGGGCCAAGGACTTCTTAAAGAAACCAAAAAACACAAGACTGTCAAGGAAAAATATTGGTAAATTTGATTAAATTAAAATAAATGCTCTGTGTTGTAAGACATAATTATCAAAGTGTGAAGACAAGCCCCAAACTGTCAGTAGGCTGTTGCAACATATAAAAACAATAAAAATTACAAATTAATAAGAAAAAAACACAATAGTAACTCCCCCAAATAGGCAAAGGAGGTATTTCCAGACGAGGACACCCAAATGGTCAATAAATATTTAAAAAGGCACTAGCCTGACCTGTGGTGGTGCAGTGGATAAAGTGTTGACCTGGGAACACTGAGGTCACCAGTTCAAAACCCTGCACTGGTCTGGTCAAGGCACATATGGGAGTTGATGCTTCCAGCTCCTCCCCCCTTTCTCTCTTTCTCTATCTCTCTCTCTCTCTGTCTCCTCTCTAAAATGAATAAAATTTAAAAAAAATTTAAAAAATAAAAAAATAAAAAGGCACTAGACCTCCCATGAAATTAAAATTAAAACCACTATGACCCATTTCAGTCTCACCAGATGGCAAAAATTAAAAATTCTGACAATTCTTGCCTGACCTGTGGTGGCGCAGTGGATAGAGCATCGACCTGGAATGCTGAGATCCCTGGTTGAAACCCTGGGCTTGCCTGGTTAAGGCACATATGGGGAGTTGATGCTTCCTGCTCCTCCCTCTTCTCTCTCTCTCTCCCTCTCCTCTTTCTAAAATCAATAAATCAAATCTTAAAAAAAAAAAGGGTTTGGCAAGTGTTGCCTGACCTATGGTGGTGAAGTGGATGAAATGTTGACCTAGAATGCTGAGGTTATATGTTCAAAACCCTGGGCTTGTCTGGTCAAGGTAAGTTCGAGGAACAAACAATGAACAACTAAAATGAAGCAACCATGATCTCGCTACCTCTCTCTCTTTCTCCCTCTCTCTAAAAAAATAAATACAATCTTTAAAAAGTCTGACAATTCCAAATACAGATGAAGGCATGGAAGAAGTGGAATAACAATTTAGAGACTATTTGTAGATGTGTGAACCTCACAACCCAGCCGTCCTGCTTTTACTGTATACCCTCTGCTACGTGAGCAGCAGGGCACATGCACAAGTCTGGTCAGAGCAGCAAAACGTGAAATCCACATGAACATCTGACAACAGAAGAATAGATAAATACAAGCAAACTTTACGGCAGTTCAAATGCACAAAGCGGCTATTTTATTTATATACCTATATCTTAAAAGAAAAAAAGCAATTTGTCAGGTGATAAGGGCAGTATGATAATGTTTGTATAAAATTTAAAAGCCTGCAAATACAGCCTGGCGTGTGGTGACGCAGTGGATAGACCGTTGACCTGAAATGCTGAGCTCGCTGGTTCCAAACCCTGGGCTTGCCTGGGCAAGGCACATAGGACAAGCAATCAATGAACAACTAAAGTGAAGCAACTGAGTGGATACTTCTTGTCTGCCCCCACCCCATAAAATCAATAGAGAAAATCTTTTAAAAAGTTAAAATAATAAAAGCATGTAAATACAACAGTGTATCTTGTTTATGGATCAGTACAGAGGAGTAATGGTATAAATTATACTATAATAGTGCTAAATTCCTAGAGGTGTTCCCTGTGGACTGGGAGAGGGGAATGAGATTGGAGAGGGACACACAATGCTATCTATTGATTTCTTCTTAGAAGAAAGGCCACAGACACAAGTGAGCTTGTTTTGATGTCCTTGAGCAGAGGAGTCATGCTTACTTTGGCTTGGCATGCCAGGAGTTCTGGGATTTGCTCTGGGACTTGGTGTGCCTTGTTCATGGGGGGTGTGGGAGCCAGATTGTGGACCTTCAAGGACCTCATCCACATATGTAAGTCCTGGATCCTGGTCAGGCTGCTCACCTCCAGACTTACTGGAATCTGTGACTTTCATGATCCTCAGTTTACACTGAAGGACAGGGATGGGAAGTAACTTGTCCAGTTCTGAAACTCTAGTTCCGAGATTTGGGACCTTTTCCACAGTAACACTGGGGACCCAGTTGCCTCTCAGGGAGCCACGGGGCCAGGGGAAAAAGAGCACATTCAGCCTTTTATTTATTCTTCCTGCTTAAGTTCTCAGAGCACTGCACACACCCTGCTTTGGGGCATCCATACACTGTGTTTAGGGAAGGGTTTTGAACCCCTGTCAATAGAGGCAAAAGCTGAGGGAGCTGGAAGGGGGCCTGTCAGAATCTCTGTGGTGAAGTGGAAACTTCTGGGAAGCCAAATGGCTTCCATCTCATCCTGGTTATGTTTCCTATGTCTGGTGCGTAGAGCTGTGGGAATCCTTGGATTGTGTCCATGGCTGCTGCCCCCACCCAGTGGCACTGTTGTGAGCTGGGTCTGGGGGAGCAGATGAACTTGAGGGACATCAAAGGTGTTCAAAGGGACCTAGTTCCCTCTGGCACTCTCTGTACCCGACAAGCTAAGCTTACTTCAGCTTTGAGGATATTTCTCTTGCCTATGGGTTACCTGCATTTTTTGGAACTTGTCTAAATGGCATTCTCGAGGAAGGAGCTGCCATGCCTGGCTGCCTTAAGAGGTGCCCCAGGTGGCCAGTGGTGGTGGCTGCCTCAGGCTCACCCCAGCAGTGAGGCAGTCCCGGGAGGAGGGAGCCCAAGGCTGGCTCCAGACACCGCTTCCCCAGAAGTTCTGGACAACCTCTGGCAGGTCTCTGGGCTTTAGCTCTTTCATGGGAAGGCTCTAGACAGGAACTAAGAGAGGGTTGTGCTTATGGAGAAGTCTCAGACTGGTAGCCTTACCGTGACATCTGGCCCTCTGACATGTATTGTTTGGCTTGCATGACATTTTATTTTTTTAATTTTGAATGGGTTGCCAATATTTAAAAATTTGGAGATTTTACCCCAAAATGGAGTTTCTACCTTCTCTTGAAAAGCAGGAAGCTGCGGTGGTGCTGGGTTCCAGCTCTCAGAGAACACCCATGGTGTCAGCCCTGTGTAGGGGGACCATGCCTCCAGTTTCTTGCTTGTTTATGTCCGTGCCTGAACCCTGAAGATATTTGAGTAAAACACAGGCTGTGGAGACCCCGGCTCAATTTCTGCTTCTCTAAACTGCGCCCCCCCCCCCGCCCCCCGCCATGTGAGTAGCTCAGGCAAAGTGCTTGGCGCAGTGCCTGTTCTTTTTGTTGTTGTAATCAATTTCATTAGTTTAATTATAATACATGCAACAAGTTGTCCTAGGGAAACTCAAATTGGAATATGAAGTCTGGAAACGTGATGGATACAGATCCAAAAACCCTCAGAGGACCCCTTGCCTGACTGACACCCGACTTCCAGCATCACTTCTAAAACAGGATTAAGATACAGCCTGGGTTTCTCAGGACATGGAGGCTGTGACGAGCCTTGTCCAGAGGCCAGATCAAGACCAGGGGCTTGCTGTGCAGCAGGAAGGGTTTGGATTAGATGGAGGGGAGAGTTTCCTCATACTGAGGTGGTGGAACATGGGCTATGTTCCCATGGGAGACTGTACAAGCCCCATCTCATCCTTCTCTTCCCACCAACTACCCTTGGTGAGGGCTGACTCCTACGGTGGGGGCTCCGGAGCTGCTCGCACGGCGGCTCCTGGTAAACCTCAAATATCATTCTCTTGTTTCATTTGAAAATCAGCCCTGGCCTCACCTGGCATCACCGGGAGTAGGTCCTACCTGTCTTGGTTGCTTTCCTTGGTAAACATTGGCCAGGGACAGGGTGCTGACAGATACTGCCCTACCTGGCATAGGAAAGTATCTCCCTTGAGGACCCAACCAAAGGACACTGAGCTGGAGGCTGAGGCTGAGGCAAAGGTAGGAGCTTCTGCAGGTGAGTTCCTCAGCTGGCATGGGTGAGGCTGCTGCTTCCCCCTCCAGCAGTCTGGCCGAGTGAGGCCCAGCCTAACCTGGCCCACGCCGGGAAACTCTTGGATCTACCTGGTTGTACCTTCCCACGGAAATGTTCCTGTGTCTCACAGGAGTAGGGGTGGGGGATTAAGAGAAGATATCCCATCTGCCTCGATAGTTGGGAAGAGCTTTGGAAATTCTTGCTTGCTTTGCAAGAATTGGAGGTGCTCATTCAGTTCCAAGCCACCTCGATCTCCATGGAGATGCCTGGAACCAATCTGCTCCCCGTCTCAGCTCTCTGGCCTCAAAGCAAACAACATGCCCACCACTGCAGGCGGGTGAAGTTCTCCAGAGGCTCCTTTGGTTTAAATCAGTACTCCTCTGAGAAAATCCTTATGCTCTACCTGAGATGCCTCTGGGAATATGGGGTCTCCAGGACTCCCCTGGCCCAGCGTGGTCCCTTGTTTGGTGTTAAACCAAGACATACCCCTGCTCCTGCTCCCAGCCCAGTATAAGCTCTTGACAACGAAAGCTCGCCACTTCCTGCCCTCTCCTCCTCCCAGCCCCCACTCATTTCCTCCCCTGTCTTTATCCCGTGTTTTCCCTTTGATTATGACACCCAATGTGGCCCCTGTCCCCAAGTTGCTCCCTCCTCACCCCCAGTCCTACCTGAGGTTCATGTCCCCCTTCATGGCCAGACTGAAGATGTTGGACAGGTTCCCCCCAGGTGAACAGCCGCAGATCAGGATGGCCAGCGCCTCGATGTTGTTCAGCCTGAAGATCTTGCCCAGCACAAAGGCAGTGAGGGGCATGATGCCGTACTGTGCCACCAGGGCGATGGCCAGCCCTTTAGGCTTCCAGAAGTGAGCCTTGATCTTGTTGAACTCCATGGTGCAGCCCAACGAGAGCATCATGATGAGCAGCATGAACACCAGGATGATGCTCAGTGCCAGGTCGGTGGGGCGCTTGCCGAAATTGGGCGGCAGTGAGAAGTTGAGCGCGACAGACACATTGAAGGTCTCCATCCTTCTGCACGGCAGCGGGAAGCCGAGAGACCGGCGCACCCTGGCTCCCTCCGCTGCTCAGTCCTTGCTGGGCACCTTCTTTAATCACCTCTCAGTGAAGAGCTTCAGGACAAATGGAGCTGGAGCAGGTCTGATATTGGCCTACTCTGGCAGGCTGTCTGGACCAGAAGGCAAATAGAAGGGTTATGCAATTGGCTGTGGCCCCAAAGGAGAAAGAGCCCAGAGCCTTATCTGCTGAGCCTGCCCTGCTCTACTCAATTCCTCGACCTTTCTGGGTGTCACTCACACGCCTTTATCACCTTGCTGCTTCTGGGACAAGCGGACTCATTTCTCTCCTTTGCCCCCCCACTGGCTGCTCCAGACCCCGTCCAAGGGCAGCCCTTCTCATCCTCCGCTCAGTCTTTGATACCCTAGGAGGGTGTCCTCCCCATGCCCAGCGAGTCACCTCTTTCTGCCCCCAAGCCCGCAGGAGTGGAAAGGGTCAAGCTTTAGGTTGCTTTTCCTTCCTGGACATAGGTAGCATATCCCCATGGGTTGTGGAACTGGGCAAGCGCAGGTGTGTCACTGGCCCCTAGGAGGCGGTGTGTCCACCACTCTTTTCCTAGGAGGTAAGGTGCCTGTGTCCTTCTGGCCTGGCCTGGGGAAATCCTGGTGCTGTCCCTAAACCTCGATGGTGTAGGTCCCAAGAGAGGAGTAGCTCCCCTTCTGAGGGAAGAGCCTGCATGGGTGGCAGAGGGCTCTCAGGGCAGCTCTGCAGATGGGGGTCCAGACACCCTGGCAGGCAGCCTGGGGAGCCCCATAGCTTGGGAAACTTTCTGAGCAAGAAGCAGAGATACATAGGCTTTTCTTTCCAATACCTGACCTCTCTGTTATTGTTCTATGCCTGTGTTTCTCAGGCTGGGAGCTTGGCTCCGGGTAAGCAGCAGCATTAGAGAGACAGGTGGAGTTAAGCAGGCCTGGGGCAGGCTCGCAGTGTGTGCTGGCCCTACTGAGCCCCCCTCCTCTCAACCCAGCAGCAGGGGTGCACCTTCCGAGTGGGACAAGAACAGTCGTCAGAAACACACTTGCCTCTTGGCTGGGTGGGGGTCTCATAGTTTCATATTTGCTGAAATAGGAGATTAGGGTCGTTATTTGGGACTCCAGAGGGCAAGACAAGGACCAGGGTGTGAACCACTATGGGGTAGAGGTGAGGACAAATTTTGGCTTGATATGAAGACATTCCTAAAAAATGAGTACACTCCAACAATGGCTCTGGGGGCCTTTGGAATTCTGCGTAGATAAAGGTTGGGTGACAGGATCTGCCACCTGAGGCTACACATAGAACCTGATGGGTGAGCAGTAGTCACAGGAAGTAGCCAGTGTCTGGCTGATGGGAGGCTGGAAATCCAGAAGGCTACCCTGGCCCACTCGGCAAGAGCCTCATACAAATAACTAGCCCATTTGATAATGAGTAATACACAACATTAAATTAAATCCACTATAAAGTAAAAGAGGAAAAGTTTTCAACAAGTGAAGACTATTCACTAAGAAAACACTGCCACAGCAAACAAAAACTGTCTAAACATTATGCCACTGAATTTAAAAAGATAACAAAATACAAAACTGAATGCGGTAATTGCTTCTATGAAGGAAGACCACGAAACAAAAATACAAATACATTTTTTTAAAAAAATCACCATTTTGGGACCCTTAATGTAATAGTTGATTCAGGCAAAGATCATCAGTAAAGGCTAACACCTTTGGGTAAAAAGTAATTGGGAAACAGGGTATTCATAAAGTATCACTATTGACCACATAGCTTAGCTAGTAATTAATTATAGAGGGAAGATGTGTACATTTATATGGACAAGACCTGGCTGTTACCCACCTAACCAAGTGATCAAACTTGGGATTCTTAATAGTGAGTGACACCACCTGAGATCACGTGCCTCCTGACGAAATGCAGTATGAAATGCATGATATACACATAATTTAAAATGTTGAGGCTGCCTGACCTGTGGTGGCGCAGTGGATAAAGCGTCGACCTGGGAACACTGAGGTCGCCAGTTCAAAACCTTGCACTGGTCTGGTCAAGGCACATATGGGAGTTGAGGCTTCTAGCTCCTCCCCCCTTTCTCTCTCTCTCTCTCTCTCTCTCTCTCTCTCTCTCTGTGTGTGTGTGTGTCTCCTCTCTAAAATAAATAAATAAAAACAATTTTAGCCTGACCTGTGGTGGCGCAGTGGATAAAGCGTCGATCTGGGAACACTGAGGTCGCCAGTTCAAAACCCTGCACTGGTCTGGTCAAGGCACATATGGGAGTTGAGCTTCCAGCTCCTCCCCCCTTTCTCTCTCTCTCTCTCTCTCACTCTGTGTCTCCTCTCTAAAATGAATAAAATAAAAAAAAATAATAAAAAAAAATTTTAAAAAAATGTTGAGGCTGCCGACTACCGGAAGGAAAATGAGTGAGTCTTTGGTGGTTTGTGATGTTGCCGAAGATTTAGTGGAAAAACTGAGAAAGTTTCGATTTTGCAAAGAAACGAACAATGCTGCCATTATAATGAAGATTGATAAGGATAAACGCCTGGTGATACTGGATGAAGAGCTTGAGGGCATTTCACCAGATGAACTTAAAGATGAATTGCCTGAACGACAACCTCGAACCTTCATTGTGTATAGTTTTAAATATCAACGTGATGATGGAAGAGTTTCATATCCTCTGTGTTTTATTTTCTCTAGTCCTGTTGGATGTAAACCTGAACAACAGATGATGTATGCTGGGAGTAAGAATAAGCTAGTCCAAACAGCTGAACTCACCAAGGTGTTTGAAATAAGAAATACTGAAGACCTAACTGAAGAATGGTTACATGAGAAACTTGGATTTTTCCACTAATGTGAAGTTTTTTGTTTCTAAAGTATTTATGTATTAACTTGACCATACTGGAACCAGACATAAATACTTATTTATGCCTAAAAATGCACTGTTACTTACAGTTTGTTTCCTACAGTAAAGAAAAATTCTTCATTTGTTCAAAGTTTGAACAAAGAGGAAATCATCTTCATAGTAATGAGATTTGTAAAATGTCTTCTTCTATTTTGTAATTGTTAGGTGGACTACTTCTCTCCAGGGACTTTTTGCACTCTTGTGACTGATTTCTATAACTATGGTTCAGAATTTAATACAATTTGCAGACAACATCAGAAAGTGGGTATTGTGATAGACAACACTTTGCCTCCTTTTGACAAATACTGGATATTGACAATTTATATATGAAAATAGCATATTATCACTTGTCAAAAATTTGAGATTAATATGGGGTAAAAGACTCAAGCGACCCAATTTTGAGCCATGAATAATAATTGAGTGTAATCTTCATTACTAGTACATCTTTCATCAATTCTATCCCTTCTTTGGTTTTCTATATTTTTAAAATCAAGTCCAGAAACTATCAATCACTCGTTCTTAAGGTCTGGGAGTTAGATTTTGAAATAATTATGACTCTTCTTATGGAAAGTAGCACCTTAGGAACTGATGGGTTATAACTAATTAAGGGCTTCATTGCTGGTTACGTCATTTCTAAGGAGTTTTTTTTTTTTAATTTATTTTTATTTATTCATTTTAGAGGGGAGACACAGAGTGAGAGAGAGAGAGAGAGAGAGAGAGAGAGAGAGAGAGAGAGAGAGAAAGGGGGGAGGAGCTAGAAGCCTCAACTCCCATATGTGCCTTGACCAGACCAGTACAGGGTTTTGAACTGGCGACCTCAGTGTTTCCAGGTCGACGCTTTATCCACTGCGCCACCACAGGTCAGGATCTAAGGAGTTTTAAATCTAGGTTAATAATACCTTATTTGTAAAGCACCACCTCTTAATGTTGTCCTGTGAAAACTAGTTATTTTAAATGTGTTAATACTGTGCCTTTACTTTGTTAGCTTTGAAGTTAGTTTAAGACTTTTACACTGCCAGTATTCCAGATTTGGTGAAAGTAGATTCTAAAAAAAAAAAAAAAATGTTTACTCTGACTCTCATCAAGTCTTTAGACCTAACTGGCAGTTTACTGGAAGTACAAGTGTTATACAAACAAACAAAATATAAAGAACTAACCAGACAAATCTAGAATAACTGGCACGTCCTCTTAAAGAAGTAAATGTCAGAACAAAAGTTGGGAATCTGTTCTATGTTTAAAGAATAAAGAGACATAATCAAATGCAATGTATAAGTGGATACTGGATTGAAAAGATATTTAAAAACATGTTGGGGGTAATTGGGGAAATTTGAATATGAAGTGTTATTAGATGATATTAGGGAATTATCAAATTATGGTTATATAGGACAATGTTCTTATTTTATTTAATTTATTTATTTATTTTTTAAAAAATATTTTTATTTTATGTATACTTTTTATTTTTTAGAGAGAGAAGGGTGAGCGAGAAGCATTCATTCATTGTTGTACTTAGTTGCGCATTCATCAGTTGCTTCCTGTGTGTGACCTCAATGAGGATCTAACCTGCAACCTTGGTGCTTCAGGATGATGCTCTAACAACTGAGCTAACTGGCCAGGGTTATGTATGTATGTATGTATGTATGTATGTATGTATTTATTTATTTTAAATTTTTTTATTTATTCGTTTTAGAGAGGAGAGAGAGAGAGAGGAGCAGGAAGCACCAACTCATATGGGCCTTGACCACACAAGTGCAGGGTTTCGAACCAGCAACCTCAGCGTTCCAGATTGACGCTTTATCCACTGCACCACCACAGGTCAGGCCCTATTATTATTTCTTTTTAAGTGAGAGGAGGAGAGACAGAGAGACAGACTCCCACATGTGCCCTGACCGGGATCCACTTGGGAATGCCCGTCTGGGGCTGATGCTTGCAACTGAACCATGTTTGGTGCCTGAGGTGCAGGCTCCATGGAGCCATCCTCAGTGCCCAGGGCTGATGCTCAAATAAGTCGACCCATGGCTGTGGGAGGGGAAAAGAGAGAGAGAAGGGAGAAGGGGAGAAGCAGAGGGTCACTTCTCAGGTGTTCCCTGGCTGGGAATTGAACCCGGAACATCCACTTGCCAGGCTAATGCTCTATGCACTGAGCCAATCAGCCAGGGCCTATGTATTTATTTTTACTATTCTCATATTAGAAGATGCAGGTTAATGTCATGATGGATGAAGTGTCATGATGTCTGCAGTTTATTTTAAAATGGTTTGGGACAATGTGTTTGTATATGTGTTTAGAGAGAGGAGAAGCAGACTGGCAAAATGATAACAATTGGTGAAACTATATGAAGACTATATGGATACTCATTGCATTATCCTTCTAATATGTTGGTCAGTTTGCAATTTTTCAAAATAAAATATTGAAGAGAGAAAGAACACAGGAAAAAGATGGTGAGATAACAGGAGTTGATGAAACCTGGCTGGCAAAACTCAGGTAAAACACAGTATCAGAGAGCCAAAGATGAAATGAAAGAAATACAAATAAAAGAAAAGAAAATCATAGTGCCTGACCAGTGATAGTGCAGTGGATAGAGCATTGACCTGGGATACTGAGGTTCTAGGTTTGAAACCCCTCAATCACTGGCTTGAGTGTGGGATCATCAACATGATCCTAGGGCTGTTGGCTTGAGCTCAAAGGTCACTGGCTTGAAGTATAAGGTCACTGGCTTGAACCCAGAGTAACTGGCTTGTGCCAAAGGCTGCTGGCTTGAGCAAGGGGTCACAGACTGGGTTTGATTCCCTCCCCACCCACCCACCCCCCCGGACAAGGCACATATGGAAAACAATCAATGAACAACAAGGCGACATAGTATGAGTTGATGTTTTTCATCTCTCTCTCTCCGTCTCCCTTCCTGTCTTTCTGCTTCTCTCTCTCTCTCTAAAAATAAATAAATAAATAAATAAATAAAATAGTGAGAAAGAGATACACACATGGAGAAAATTATGTAAGAAATATAAAAGAGAGAAATGAGTAAAGCAAACAACATAGAATGGCCATAAAGAGTTAAAGAGTAGAGATTCCCAGTCAGGGCACACAGAAGAAGTAACCATCTACTTTTCTACCCCTCATCCTCCCCCTTCTTGCTTTCTCTCTGTCTCTCTCTCTTCCCCTGCTGCAGCCATGGCTCAGTAGGAGAGAGTTGGCCCCAGGTGCTGAGGATGGCTTCATGGCTTCCACCTCAGGCACTAAGAAGAGCTCAGTTGTTGAGCAATGGAGCAATACCCCAGGTGGGCAAAATATCACCCCCTAGTGGGCTTGTCATGTGGATTCCAGTTGGGGCGCATGCAGGAGTCTGTCTCTGCCTACCCTCCTCTCACTGAATAATAAAATAAAGAGTTAAAGAATAGTGAGAAAATGGTAGATATAGAATAGAAAGAACGAATATTCAATAGAAACATAATTGGAGACTCCATAGAGGAAAGCCAAAACAATGAACAGATCAAATATGAACATGATTTTCTGAAATAAAGACTTTCCTTTATACCTTGTATGAGAAAAAATTAATGCAGAAGTCAACTGAGAGACATATTAGTAAAGTTTTTAGATTTCAAAGATGATCAATCAAGCAAAATGATCAAGTCACTGAGAGGGGACAAATAATCAGTGTTCTCAGAACAACATTCAATACCAGAAGCTGCTGGTGTATACTTAAAAGATGTTCCCGGGGGTGGGGGGGTGTTACCCAAGGATTTTATATCTAGCTAAGTTATCATACAACTATAAAGACTACAGATAGTCTTGACCATGACAGAATTTAGAGAATGTTATTCTATGAACCTTTCTTGAGGAAATAACCAGTGAATGAAGGTCAGCCAATTAAGAGATAATTGGGGGAAATTATGAAAAAAATATTGGCAGCAAGGTTTGAATACATTTATTGTGGACTAGAGATGAAATAATTTTACACATTAGAGTGACAGAGAAAGATGTGAAAATGATATAACCTGACAATAGATAAACAATGTAATTAACAAATATTGGTAGAGGAATGAGGAAAGGAGGTGAGAGGTAGAGTTTACTGATTACACCATGGGTAATAACTGGGAGTCAAAAAAATCCCTGAGGCCTGACCTGTGGCGGTGCAGTGGATAAAGCATCGACCTGGGAACACTGAGGTCGCCAGTTCAAAACCCTGCACTGGTCTGGTCAAGGCACATATGGGAGTTGATGCTTCCAGCTCCTCCCCCTTTCTCTCTTTCTCTATCTCTCACTCTCTCTCTCTCTCACTCTATGTCTCCTCTCTAAAATGAATAAAATAAAATAAAAAAGAAGTTTTTAAAAAAACAAAACAAAACAAAAAAAAACCCTGAACAAGCAGCACTTTGAGCATACAAAGCTTAACTCTGAGAAAGACATTATTGACTGAAGTTGGGTAGAGAGGAAGCAAAGAAGAAGAAATGCACCTGATTACTTTTTTATGGGTCATAGTAAAGAACTAACAGACACTTGTTAAATAAAATAATTGAAAACTAGAGGTATTATATAAAGCTTTCATTATAAAAGTAACAATTAGAGCAAAACCAGAAATTTTTCAAAATTTGAGAATTATGGCAATGAAGACAACTGACTACATAATGAAAGCATTTTAAAAATGATAAAAACAGAAGTATTATTATATTAATATGATAGAACTAACGCTAACATGTGACATATCAATAAATGTTAAAATAGATTCAACTCATCTATTAACAGAAGAGAGATATTCAGACTCCTCCCTAGGCAAAACCCACCTTCATACTGTAATCAAGCAAATGACTCATTTAAGACAAAGTATTTTCCTAAAGGTTAAAAATAAAAGTATGTAGAAAGGTACATGAAGCAAATGCCTGGAAAAGAAATCACAGGTTGCCTGACCAGGCAGTGGCCTAGTGGATAGAGTGTTGGGCTGGGATGCAGAGGACCTGGGTTTGAGACCCTGAGGTTGCCAGTTTGAGCACTTACTCATCCGGCTTGAGTGCGGGATCATAGACATGACCCCATGGTCGCTGACTTGAGCAAGGGGTCACTCGCTCTGTTGTAGCCCCCAGTCAAGGCACATATGAGAAAGCAATCAATGAACAGCTAAGGTGCCTCAACAAAGAATAGATGTTTCTCATCTCTCTCTCTCCTGTTTGTCTGTGCCTGTCTATCCCTCTCTCTGCCTCTCTCGCAAAAAAAAAAAAAAAAAGAAGAAGCACAGGTCATAATCTTAACATCACATAAGGTGAAAATAAAGGAAGGCACTTTATAATGCTCACAGATGCAATTCACAATCAAAAAGGAAACCTATGTACCAAATAAGAAAATGCAATAAGGCTGAATTACAGGAGATTCAGGGGAGAAACAGACAAGCAAATGGATAGTAGGACACTTTAACTCACCTCTTTCAATAAATTACAAGTCATTTAGAAAAAAAATAAAACAGATATGGAAGACCAAAATATCAGAGAAGTAGATACAGGTTTACAATTTCTCATTCGAAACTTTCCATAGTTTTTCAAAGTTTGGAATGGTGATATGGTACATGATCTACGTATGAGTTAACAGTCCGGTTGGGGCTTGGGATAGCACCTTAGTCAAACATATCGACATTTCTGCAGTGAACCATGTGATGAATAAATCAAGACAATGAATAGCCTCACACCAGTAAAAACAGGGTTTGCTGTCAAAGGAATCACAAACAAACATTTAGATTTCAGAGCATTTTGGACTGAAGAATTCCAGAGTTGGGAAGGTGATTCTGTATTTGATGCCATATAGGGAAGACTTTGAACTTCTATTTATACGAAGGAACGATGTACCTTGGAAGTGCCTGTCACTGGGGCTTGGGTGGGTGGGACAGGCCCAAGCAGAGAAGACCCTTTTTCAGGGGACTCAAGTACCAAGTGGGGAGCTGGGCAAGGAGACTAGCATGTTATTTTCTAACTTGAGATTCTAGAATTAAACTAGCCAGGGGAGGAGATAGATGTGTTAGTGAAGGGGGGATGAAGAGAAGGGGTTCATATAACCCTAAACATCATCTGTTAGTTATATGTCTGTTGAGATGAAAACAAAATGGTACCAGTTCAATGGTCCAGCATGCGGTTGGGAAATGTGAACGCAAGCTGCTAAATCAACAAAGATAGCAAGCACGCTCTTTAATTCACTCTGAGGACTGATACCATTCCAAAATAAACATAAAATGTGCTGAAAGGTGGGGTGTTGAAAGAACAGCTAGCATGTCCTCCCTCTTCCTGTGGCTGGAGACAGCCACCCCACCCCCTGGGGGTGACTTGTAAACTCTGCCTGTTCTACAGAACACATGTGCTGCTGCGTCAATGGGGGTCTCAGCAGGCTCTCAGGTGGTCGCCTGATGCTAGAGAACTTGACCCATCCCTGAGAGCTGGGAGGTCAGGTGGGTGAGGGTGAGAGGAGGTGGAGGCGGGTGGAGGGCGATTAGGTCTTTCACAGACCATTATCCCTGGACTTGATGATCATGAGCTAGAACCAGGGGATGGGAAAGACAACTCCCTGTGTCTTACTTACAACGTTTACTGAAGTTCCTCCGTTCCCTCCTGGAATCACTTGGGCTGGGGTTACTGCCACACTCCTTATGGCTCCTGCACCACTCGGCCTGGAAAATGATGAGGCTGGTGGAGTGAAGGTCAACTTCACCCCCTGATGCACTCATCACCAGCTTGTAAATGTGAGCAAATATTCTGTGGCCAGGGGAGGGCAAAGTGCATGGGAGACTGAAGGTCCCAGGCCCAGAGTGCAGGATTCACAGGGTCAGGGGTCCTTTATAATACTGATTACTTCTAGGTTTAAACAAAATTACACAAGTCACACGGGCCTATTTGGGATTAGGAGGAAATAAAGATAAACAAAAAAGAAAACAAAAATCTCACCACCCAGAGATAAGCATGGTTAATATTTTAGCCTTGTGGTTTCCTAGTGGACCCAGAACTCTGTGGAGCTGCTTCCAAGATTTCATAAATGCTAGTTAAAATCTAATTGAAGATGCCCTGGCCGGTTGGTTCAGCAGTAGAGCATCAGCCTAGCATGTGGAAGTCCTGGGTTCAATTCCTGGTCAGGGCACACAGAAGAAGTGACCATCTGCTTCTCCACCCCTCTCTCTTCTCTCTATCACCTCTCTCTCTCTTCTCCTCCCACAGCCATGGCTCATACAGTTTGATCAAGTTGGCCCCCAGTGCTGAGGATGGCTCTGTGGTCTGCCTCAGATGCTAAAATAGCTCCCAGATGGGCAGAGCATGACCCCAGTATGGGGCTTGCCTAGTGGATCCTGCGCATGCAGGAGTTTGTCTCTGCCTCCCCGCCTCTCACTTAATTAAAAAAAAAAAAGAATTTAATAGAAGTATAAGGGATTGGACCACATAAAAACTGCAATAAGCAAATGTGCAGATGAGATCAGATGAGCAATAACCTCTTGGTGACCACCAACCGAGGAATGTGTGTGTCTCTCTTTGCCGGCCTTGAATCTAGCCCCTCCTGCCACTCCTGGGTGCTAACTTGTACTTGCCACAAATGTGGCTTGGTGGGCAGGCTGGAGCCCTGCAGACCTGCAGCTCTACTGTGGGGAGTCACACAGGACCCCCCTCTGGGGCAGCGCATGGTATGGTCTTGGATCACAGGCTGCAAGAGCTCAAGAGCTCGGGGTCTTTCCTTCTGCCCACAATGGCTCACCCCCCAGGGGCACTCATGTGGAACGAGAATTGAATTTGTAACACATCATGGTGTCATGACATCATACAATGGATCATTTTTAGCACTAGTCTTACTGAGGTATCTTGCAACAGAAATATCTTTGAATAGAAATACCTTTTAATAAGTGGCAGGTTGGTAATGCCTTCCTCATCTCTAAACCCACACTGTCCAGCACCGTGTGGCCCCTCCCCTGCCTGGCTGGCAAGTTCTCAGACCGATAGAGGATTGCAGAAACGCAGAGAGAAAGAAGCATGTGGACACTCAGCTTTTTATTTGAAGCTCAAAACAGAAGAGTCCTGATGATTTCAAGACCAAGGTCTGAACAGCTTTTGAAGATATAGGTGGGGGAAGGGAGAGAATCAGAGAGGAAGTCAGAGAGAAATGAAGTCCCTTGGAAAGGGTTGGTACCCTGTCCCCTCTGCTCCACTCAGGCCTATGACCTCAGGTTGGGCAGTCACCTGAATAAATTTGGGGGTCCTTAGGGCAGGGAGGACCTGTGCTCCTTCCCAGTTGGGGCCCGGGGGAATAGATTGAGATCCTAGAGTCCCCTGCTGTGGCCAGCAGCCATTGTGTGGAGAAGGCAGGATGGCACATCTTGGTTGTAAGGACCCAAGCTGGTAGACTTCTCTCTGACTGCTGTGGCCAGAAGATCATGTGACTGACTAGGTTTAAAGGGACTTCATGGCTGGGATAAAGGGAAGTTGGGTACACGGACAGAATGTGATTGGGGAAGGGGTGTTCTGAGCAGAAGGAACAGCAGGTGGAGAGGGTCTGTGCTGGGGGCTTGTTTGGAGGCTGGAGGACAGCAGGGAAGCTCGAGTGGTGAGGCAGCCAAGAAAGGGAGTCAGGAGGAAGTGATGAGGAAGGGAGGGAGCTGACTGCATTGTGGAAAATGCCTTCAGCAGAGCCAGTGTGGAAACAGACAGGAGACTGTTGCAGTAATCCAGACTAGAGATAAAGGTTTCTGAGACTCTCTGGGCTGTCCAGGATGGAGGCCCCAGCCACACGTTGGCCACAAGCCCTTGAAACGTGGCTAGTCTAAATTGAGATATGCCCCAAGTGTAAAATATGCATTGAATTCTGAAGATTTACCACAAAAATTAGGAAATAAAAGATCACATGGATAACACTTTTTTATTTGTTTTATTTATTTAAATTTCACACAGATAACTTCTAAAAATATCGATTACACATTGAAATGATAATATTTTGGGTGTGTTGGGTTAATAAAAAATATTATTAAAATTAATCTGACCTGCTTCAGTTTACTTCTAAAATTTGGCTTCATCCTAGCCAGTCAGCTCAGTGGTAGAGCGTCCACCTGGCATGTGAAAGTCCTGGGTTTGATTCGTGGTCAAGGCACAGAGAAGCACTTATCTGCTTCTCCATCCCTCCCCTTCTCCTCTCTCTCTCTCTCTCTTCTTTTCCCGCAGCCATAGCTCTATTGGTTTGAGCATATCAGCCTGGTGCTGAGGATGGCTACATGGAGCCTCTACCTCAGGTGCTAAAAATAGCTCGGTTGTGAGCATGGCCCCAGATGGGGTTGCCAGGTGGATCCTGGTAGGGGTGCATGCGGGAGTCTGTCTATCTCCCCTCCTCTCACTTGGAAAAAGGAAAAATATCAGGCTTCTAGACAGACTAAAATTGCATATGTGGCTTGTACTAGAGTTCTATTGGACTGTAATGAGCTCGAGAGGGTCAGAGGGTGGCAAGAAATGGCAAGAGCCCAAGAGGTGAGAAGTGAGGGCTGAACAATTGGTTTACTGATGGTGTCACTTGCAGAGATGAGGGACACTGAGGAAGGAACAGGTTGGGGGAGGGGAGATTCGCAAATAAATCTGGAAACGCTGAGTGAGAGATCTCTCTTTCATCCAGAGAGTTCAATCTAAAGAGTTGGACTTTAGAGGGAAAGTCAGGGTGCCCATTTGGAAGTCATCAGGGTATATAGGTGGCAGTTACAGTGCTGGGGTTGCCAAGGAGGAAAACTTGGACAGGGAAGCAAGGCCTGAGGCCGGAGCTCTGAGGCCTCCCAGCATTAGAAGTTGGGGACAAGGAGGAAGATCTAGCAAGGGAGACCGAGGAGGAATGACTGGTGACGTGGTGGAGACCCAGGAGAGGGTGTGTCAAAACTCCCGGACTCTCCGCTGCAGGTTCTGTTTGAACACAGACTGCCTGCTGGGAGCTGGGCTCCCAAGAGAAGACAGTGGGGAAAGGCTGACCTACAATCTTGGCTCCTTATCCCAAGCTCAGCCTTGGATCAGTCACTGTACAGCCCCCGGGAAGAAGGCGTGAGGGAGGGAGCTGGGCAGGAGGATTACACCAATGCCACGGGAATGGAGAGGCCCCCATACCTCCCTTTACCTTTCTTTCTCTTTGAGAATTCAAGCAGCAGTCAAAACTGAGTCAGTTCAACCCCTCAACCACTCAACCAACAGGTCTCTTTGAGTTGAGTCTTACTGGTAACACACACACACACACACACACACACACACACACACACACACACACACACATTTAGCAGCCCTCCATGTCCTACAGGATTAAAATCCAAACTTTTTATGAAGACATATAAGGTCTCCCACGACGTGACACCATTTTGGAATCCTCCCCATCTTGTTAGGGACTCAACTTGGAGGGAAGTATTTTGTCCTTCCCGGAACGTTTGTCCTGTCTGTGTGCACTTAGTAACGTTCATCTGGTGACCCCACAGGACGCTTTCCACGTACTCTTCAGTGCCCTGTTTGCCTGTGTGGCTTCCCTCCAAGATAGAAATCTGAGGATGCGCAGAGACAGGTGTGGGTGAACCAGCTGGCAACTCTGGGGCACTCAACTGCCTCAGGGTTTGAAGTCTCAGAAGCCACCGCCTTGCTTGCTGTGGACACAGGACCCAGGTTTAGAAAACTGTTTTATTGTGAATGAAGGATGAATTAAAGACAAAAGTTTTAGAGGCCCCTGTCTGGGGAGCGGTTAGCCAGTGTGGAGGGTGGCAGGCCAACCTATAGTCCTGCTGGTTCCTGCCTGTTTAAGTCTGATCTGACCCTTCAGCTTCCTATGAATTCTGTGAGAAGCCCTCTCTTCTTTCAACAAGCTCCCTTTTCGTTTAAGACCATCAAAGTTATGCCTGTGCTTTTCAGCCAGGCACTCTGACCAACACAAGATACAAAAACATCATTGGATTGGATCCCCCTGGGTGGGGGTGGGGGGATACAGTATACAATGTCTTAGGGTCACTGTCAAGGTTCTCTTTTTTGATGTGGGCAGTGTGTACTGCTGTATTTTATTATTCTTTGCAATACATATATGCATTATGTAGATGTAGAAAATACTTCATTATACATACACACATTAAACAAATCCCTGGAGTGTATTGGAATTCTAGTGTCAGGTAACTCAGATTTCTACATGCAACCCTGTTCCTGTGGGGAAAGTAAACTGGGCCTACCTACCTCCGTTGCAGTGGTGGGATTCAGCCAGTTCACATCGGTTTGGCAGGACCGATATATAACTTTTTGAGTTCGGCAAACCAGTTGTTAAAATGGCACTTGTAATCAGGGTTCCCTCTAAGGTGGGCGCCTAGGCAGCCGCCCCGTCCAATGTGGAAATCACAAATTTACATTCCTTTCTACTTAAAAAAAATTTTATTTATTGATTTTAGAGAAAGAGGAAGGGAGAGAGAGAGACAGACAGACAGACAGAAACACCAGTCTGTTCCTGTATGTGTCCTGACTGGGGATCAAACCAGCTACCTCCGTGCTTTGGAACAATGCTATAACCAACTGAGCTATCCAGCCAGGGCCATTCCTTGCTCTTTTTTAATGTTCATCTGTGCAACAGCGCATTCTAAGCGCCTGTAGGAATGTTCATTCCGTCCATAGGTGAAAAAAGAAATGACGGAACTATACTTATAATATTTATTTATTCATTTCATAAAACTCATGATACCCTTGGTGAAATGCTACATTTTAATTCCCTCGCGTTTGGGACTTCAGTAGGAAGTGAGGATGCCAATGAAGAAACAATATTGCTTGACCACCAGGTGGTGGTGCAGAGGATAGACACAGAGAACCCAGTTTCAAAACTCCGAGGTCTCTAGCTTGAGCGTGGGCTCACCAGCTTTAGCGTGGGGTGGCTGGCTTGAGTGTGGGATCATAGACATGACCCCATGGTCGCTGACTTGAGCCCAAAAGGTCGATGGCTTGAAGCCCAATGTCACTGTCTTAAGCAGGGGGTCCCTTGCTCTGCTGTAGCCCCCAGTCAAGGCACATGTGAGAAAGCAACCACTGAACAACTAAGAAGGTTGCTGCAACCAAGAATTGATGCTTCTCATCTCTCTCTCTTCTTGTCTGTTCCTCTTTTTCTCTCTGTCTCTTCCATACACAAACAAAAAAGAGGTAACATGGAAATATCTTAAATAACGGTTTCATTGTTTTTTGTCAGGTATTTATTATTTAATATTTTTTCATTAATATTTTAAAACTCTTTCTTATAATATAATCTAGTTTTGTGTACTTCTTTTATTGTTCTTATTTAAGTATTAAATGCATAAAATAATAAACTACCTTTTGGTATATCATTATTTTTTATACTTAAAGTGGTCATTAGGGCAGAGAACCGGTTGTTAAATTACTTGAATCCCACCACTGTTTCGTTGATACAGCATCCTAGATCAGGAATAAAAAAAAGTCCCTGCCAGTAACAAACGATCTAGTAAGTACTTCTGTGCCATGGAAACGCAGTCTGTTCAATGAAATGCTAGGTCACACTGTTAGCTGTGACAGCCATTTGAAGTCAGCCAAAATTCTAAAATCAAGTAATCACGGCGTAATGTTATCAGTAAGGGGTGATGTATTATTCCCCCTAAAAGTCCTTAAATTTGCCTTTAAAAAAGTCCAATTGGGAAAATTGTGAAATAAAACTAAGAAGAAGTATAAGAAATTTGGAAATATTTTGCTGACAAAGTCAGCAAGAGAACTTTTAAGCATGTTTGGACAATTTTTTATATCGATGTTTGTTGTAAATGATCTCTTTCCTTGGTTACATGTGAATGATTAAAGCTTTATATGAGCGCATGCAAGAAATTCCTTATTTGACACAAGAAAACATTTTATTAAATAGAGAATACCTACTCCAACTAAACATGTTAAAACAGGTTTGAAGGGACCCAGGTTGTCATCAGCTTCCTGGGAACCCAAATGTCTTCTGATTCTGGGAAGGAGTGCAGGTTGGTATCTTTACATTCCCTGTAGCTACAATGGCAATCATATCAAACTATATTAAAGTATAAAATAAAAATGTTGTACACCTTAAACTTACACAATGTTACATGTCAATTACATTTTAATAAAAGAGAAAAAATGATTGCTTTGTTCCTGTAGATCACATTCCTTGCTTACCAGAAACATCAAACCAACGGACAAAAATATTAGCTGTTCTTATCAATGCTGCCACCAGATGGCAGCAAATCACCTCTTATGGGATTGCCTCGAACCTAGGGACTGCTGGGCGGTTGCAGGGTGGGTGGTTAATAGGGATGTGTCGTAGAGGCTGAGTGAGACCCATTATGCCTGAAATAGTAGGCTAAGTACTCAAACATGAAAATTTCACTTAATCCTTGTATCTATGAGATAGGTATTAATATCTTCCCCATTTTGCAGAAGAGATCATTGAGGTTTAGGGAGGTTAAGTAATCTGGCTAAGGTCATACACACCTTCAGCTGCAGAGCTGGGATCAATTGACTACAGAGCCTGACACCTTTGGCACTGAGTTTTATAGCTTTTCCAAAGACGTATGCACACATCACACAATACACTAAGACTGCTTAAAGAAATGATGTGAACTGTTTAGGATTATGAGCAAATTACAGAGATTGTACTTTCTATTTTCTACATTTTTAAATGAATTATTTAGCAAAACTTTCCATTTCGGGAAAATAATTTGGGATTTTGATTAAGATTGCAATTAATTTATAAAACATTGTGGGTAGACTTGCCATTTACATAGCATTTAGAATTCCAATCTAGGATTATGGTAAATCTTTCCATATATATTCAAATTATTTCCATTCTGTCCTTAAATTAAATGTGATAATTTCAAATGCACAGCTCTCATACCTTTCCTGTTAAGTTTACTCCTCGGCATTTCAGTGCTGGTTACTATTTAAAATGGACTTTCCTTACAGTTTCCGTTTGTTTTGTTTGTTTGTTTGTTTTGTATTTTCCAAAGTTAGAAGTGGGGAGGCAGTCAGACAGACTTTTGCATGCACACGACCAGGATCCACCAGCCATGCCCACCAGGGGGTGACACTCTGACCATCTGGGTGTTGCTCCCTTGCAGCTGGAGCCATTCTAGCACCTGAGGCGGAGGTCATGGAGCCATCCTCAGCACCTGGGCCAACTTTGCTCCAATGGAGCCTTGGCTACGGGAGAAGAGAGAGATAAAGAGGAAGGAGAAGGGGAAGGGTGGAGAAGTAGATGGGCGCTTCTCCTATGTGCCCAGATCGGGAATCGAAACCGGGACCTCTACACGCTGGGCTGACGCTCTACCACTGAGCCAACTGGCCAGGGCCCAGTTTCCATTTTTCACTGGACATTTCTGTTTTGTGTCAAGGTATCTAATTCTTGGGCATTAATTTTTTATTTATCCACTGTATCAAATCATCTTGTTTTAAGTTGAGATAAAGTTTATATAGCATAAAATTAACCATTTTAAAGTAAACACATTCAGTGACATTTAGTATATTCACAATGTTGTGCGACCACCACCTCTGTCCAGCTGCAAAACATTGACTCACCCTGCACTAAAACCCTGTGCTCATTATGCTGTTATTCCCCGTGAACTATCTTATTTTTTTTACTCCGATTCTTAGAAACCAGGGCTGTGCTCACCAGGCCCTCTGGCATTGCCACCAGGTGGAGGTGGTTGTGATGGATCTTCTGTCTCCTAAAGCATGGGAAACCCCACAAGTGTGGGCTTTCTCCATGAGGGAGGCTCACTCAGGTTTCTACCCTCCTTCTCTGCAGCAAGTCCTCCCCGCTTCCGAGATAAAGCCGAGGCCTTGCTGACTTGCTGCCTGGACTCCTTGCTTCTGCGTTTATTGGAAACAACTCCTCGAGCTTCCTGGAGTTTGCATGGAAAGTTCTGGATATGTTTGGCATGATCCAGGTAGAAAAATGAGGGGGTCGCCTGACCAGGCGGTGGTGCAGTGGATAGAGCATCGGACTGGGATGCAGAAGACCCAGGTTCGAGACCCCGAGCTCACCAACTTGAGTGCGGGGCCATCTGGTTTGAGCAAAAGCTCGCCAGCTTGGACCCTAGGTTGCTGGCTCCAGCAAGGGGTGGCTCGGTCTGCTGAAGGCCCGCGGTCAAGGCACGTGTGAGAAAGCAATCAATGAACAACTATGGTGTCACAACGGCAACAAAAAACTAATGATTGATGCTTCTCACCTCTCTCCATTCCTGTCTGTCTGTCCCTATCTATCCCTCTCTCTGACTCTCTCTCTCTCTCTCTCTCTGTCCCTGTAAAAAAAAAAAAAAAAATGAGGGGGGTCTAAGCTTTCTCCAAACCGTAGACACATCTCTGCCCTCAGCCTCAGTCTGCCTGAAAAAAAAATGTTCAAGATATTCACACTGAACTGACCCTTAGACCTCCTTTGGCCAGTCACAAGCCTGGCTCTTGCTGCCAAGGATAACCGGTATTTTGGCATGGCTGGAACCCAACTAGGTGCCGCCAGGGCTCACCGAGGAGCCCTGGGCTTGTTTGTGGTTGTCAATACTCAGGGATATTTGCATAATATCTTCATATATTATTTGGATAAACAGAAATAAATTCTTTCAAAAAATTTTTATTTTATCAAGAGAGGAAGGGGACAGAGAGAGAGAGAGAGAGAGAGAGAGAGAGAGACAGGAACATCGAGCTGTTCCTGTATGTGCCCAGACTGGGGATCAAATCAGCAACTTCTGTGCTTCTGGGCGATGTTCTAACTAACCAATTGAGCTATCTGGCAAGGGGTGAAATGAATTAAGTAAATTATCTGATTAGTGATTAGCAGACATTTGGCTTTAACCAAAGTGCCCAAGGAGACATTTGGTCCATGCCAAAGGATCGTGAAATTTGATCCTGCCCAAAGTGTCCAACCCTAAAAACTGCTCCTGGGGTCAAATAGCCTATAATGTTTATTTCTACTTTTGTTTTACAGGGTTAATACATTAAAAAATACTATTATGTTTTATAGGTCTAATAATTGTGTTGTGGCTGCATTGGCAATAATAATTCTTCTTGCCTCCGTGGCCTGACTATGGCTAGGCAAATGGATCAGGGTTCCAACCTTGTAGGAAAGTGGGATTTATGTTAACTATGCAGACTAAATGTCTCTGTGATGTTTTAGACAGGACCAAATGTCCTGTAAGGAAATTTTCCACATTCTTTTTATTTTAGACTGAAGGGTTTAATGTCACACTAGAAGAAAATATTGGTAAATATTTATGTAGTCTTGGATCGGGAGAATATTCTAAATATAACACCAAAAAGAGACACCATAAAGGAAGAGACTAATTCATTTAATTCAAAGTTTAAAACCTTCGAGCATTAAAAAAAAATCATAAAGTTAAAACCCAAAGTAACAGCCTAACTGGTAGTGGTACAGTGGATAGAGCGTTGACCTGGGACGCTGACATCCCAGGTTCGAAACCTCATGGTCACTGGCTTAAACAGTGGCTCATCCAGCTTGCGTGCGGGCTTGAGCCCAGGGTTTCTGGCTTGAGCCATGGTCACTGGCTTGGCTAGAGCCCCCTGGTCAAGGCAATTATGAGAAGCAATCAATGAACAACTAAAGTCACACAGCTACAAATTGACGCTTCTCATCTCTCTCCCTGCCTGCCTGCCTACCTGTCTCTCTGTTTCTAGCTCTCAAAACTAACTAACTAAATAATAAGGTAGAGATATCTTTTCATCTACTTGGAAAGATATTCATGTTGTATTATTAGGTGAGGAATGGAAATAGTGTGCATAATAAATCTCTTTTATGAAAATAAAAATAATGTATGCATTACATGTTTTAAAAATAGATTGGGCAATGCAACAAAATATTCAAAGTGCCTGCCTCAAAGCAAGGAAAGAGGATTAAGGATTATATGTGACCTTTTTTCTTTTGACTTATTGATATTTCCTTTTTATTTCAATGTTGAAATACCCATACTAATTCTTTTGTTGCGTTTATGTTTTGCTTTACTCTCTTAGATTTTGAAAAAATATGACAAGACTCCTCCAGGCTTGTAACAAATCCAAACCAGACAGAAGAATACGGATGCTTCCCCCCCATCACTTCGTTCCCCAGAGAGGACTGCTGTGGACAGGTTGGCGTGTTTTTCCAGACATTTGTATGCACAGAAAAATGTGTGTATGTATATTTTAATACAAATGCGATTACGCTACATACACTGTGCTGTAACTTGCTTGTTTCAGTAAACAATATGTCATGGACATTGTTTCACATCAATACATGTAGATCAACCTTATGCTTGAAAGAATGCATGCCTTTAGATGGCTGCATATTATTACCATGGACAGATAAATCCAAATTTTTCTTCTCTGATTGCTCTACAAAGAGCATGTATTACTTGTGTAATAGAAACCAAGGGAAGAAAGAAAGGAAGGAAGGAAGGGAAGGTAGACGGCAGACAATCTTTTGGTTTACTTTCCTTTTCATGTGGACTTGGGGTCCCTTCCACTGTGGAGATACTTTTGGTTCTAGAGAGCTGTTGGGACTTGATGAGGTCCAGGAAAAAGAGCTGCTTACTCCGTGATTAAAGAAAAGAGGACCAGGGGCTTTGGGATCTTTGGTGTTCTCACATTCTTTTTAAAAAGGTTTCTAGTTAATGACAGAAATAGTACAGGCAAACCTTTCCACTATTTTACCCTTACTATAAATCTGTTCACTAGTCCGTCTTCCTTGTCTATTACTGGGTGGAAAGTTGCTGTGTGTGTGTGTGTGTGTTGTGGATTGATCTGGGTGTCAAAAACTGTGCTAGGCACTGAAGACAATGTCTTCAGTGAACCCCCATTAGGGAGGGTTAGAAAGCCACCTCCTTTGGTTCTCCACCTCTGCCTCACGAATGTCACCCCAATGCGACGTCTCCCGGGCCCCCCTCACTTTCTTCATGTGCAGTCCCAGCAGGGCCAGTGGAACTGGAGCGGTCCCACCCAGCAGAGCCGAGGTGAGTGGTGTAGTCAGCTCATCAATGGAGAGCCAGCTCCCTGGGGGTCACAGTGGGGCCAGAAAGCTTGTGACTCCTGTGCTTGGTATTGGTATGTGCCTTGGACTTTGGTATGTGTTACAGACTGAATGTTTTTGTCCCCCCAAATCCACACGTTGAAACCCTCCCTCCCAATGCGGTGGTTTCAGGAGGTGGGGCCATGGCGAGCAAGGTGATTAGGACTCAGTGAGGACCTGAGGGTGGCGCCCTCAGGACTGAGGTTAGTTTCCTCACAAGAGTCGTGAGAGACTGCGGCCACCCTCTGCTCTCCACCTTGGGAGGCTGCAATAAGAAGACATCCCAGGTTCTGGGCAGGAAGAGAACTCTCCCCAGAACTCGACCATGACCTCACACTTCCAGCCTCCAGAACTGTAAGAAATAAATTTCTGTTGTTCATAAGCCACCTGGATCCTAGTCTATGATATTTCTTTTACATGATATTTCTCTTACAGCAGCCTAAACGGCTGTGACAGTCTCTGGTAAGTAAGTGTATCCACGCGCAGCAGAGGGCGGGAGACCCCCCATGGGGACCAGGAGACTGATCCTAGAAGATAGTCTATGCTTTGCCTGAACTGGTCGACTTAGTTTTCTTCTTCCTACTCCCCCCGCCCCTCAGCAACCTTGGAGTTCATGCTGATGGCCCTCCCAGCCTGCTGGTCTCCCGGTTCCTACCTTGCCTCTCCCGCCCGCCCCTCACTTATCCTCTTTTTCCATTGTGTATTTTCTTTATTGATAATTTAAATTAAAATTTCTGGAACATTCCATGTGTTAATTAAATCAAGCATTCAACAGTTTCCCAAAGGTTTTTCTGTACTGTGGAAATAAATACCAATGGCCATGCTTTTGGTCATAGAAAACAGAGTGAAACAAGAATTAAAGTGGCACCCACAGTGAATTGTCACATGGGCCAAATGGTCCCCAAAGGTGAATACTGGAACCCAGGCCCCAGGTCATGAGATCTTAGTTTGACATGTTCTCTCATCTTCATATGTTATGGCTGGAGCTCTACCCTTACACAGGTCAAGAGAAAAAACTGGGGGAGCATTGCTGATCATGATTTTAACTGGAATAGATGAATAATTACCTCGTATTATAGAAGTGTGGTTGCTGGAGATCTTGGCAAATCAATGTTCTGTTCCTTCCCCAGCCTTCCAATTTGTCTTTCTTGTTAAACTGAAAATTTTAAGCATACACCATCACTGATAGTTGGTTTCATCTATACTTAATCTACTCACCCACGCTCCTTCTGTGCAAGCAAATCAAAGTCATTATACCATTTTATCTGTAAACATGTCACTGAGTATCTCTAAAAGTCAGGCTCTTAAAAAAATGTAACCCCAATTTTATTACCCTACCTAAAGAAATTAACAACCCCTCATTTTATCATCATTGAACACATTTTCCCAATAGTCTTGCAATTTTTATGAGTTTGTTTGAACCAGGATTTCAGAGGGTTCACACAATTGATCAATATGGCTCTTATGCCTCTACTGGTCTGTAATTTCCTTCCCCATCTCTATTTTATTTTTTATAACTTAGTGATTTTTGTTGCTGGAGAAATGAATCCTTTGCCCTGTAAAAGTCCCACGTTTTTGCTGATTTCTTGTGGTATCGTTAAACATGTTTCTCTGTCCCCTGTGCTTTTCAAAATTAGATCTTAGAAGTTGGATTTGAAGTTAGGTACATTTTAGAAATTTTTGTTTGTGTGTTTTTCTTTGTTTTGCAAGACTATCTCATAGATGGTGGCATATACCTCCATTGAGAGATATATACAGTGTGTCCGTAAAGCCATGGTGCACTTTTGACCGGTCACGGGTCAAAAGTGCACCATGACTTTACGGACACACTGTATAATACCTGATTATTTCGTTATTTTGGGGATTTATCAGCCATTGATAATCATTGCTTGGTACATCCATTCATCATTCATTAAGAGTTATAATAATGATTATATTTTAATTCTATCAATCCTTTTTTGTTGATTAGCTAGAGCAATCCTATAAAGATTTCTTTATTATTATGGTATGTTCATCATGATTAGTGAACCAATATCAATATATTATTATTAATTAAAGTCTATCTTTTATTCAGATTTCCTCAGTTTTTACTTAATTTATTTTCCTGTTCCAGTGTCCCATCTAGAATACATATCACCTTTAGTCATCACATCCCTTTAGGCTCGTCTTGGCTGTGACAGTTACTCAGACTTTCCTGGTTTTTGAGGAATACTAGATGAATATTTTGTAGGACATCTTTCTATGGGATTTGTTTGATGTTTTCCTCAGGATCTGACTGGGTTTATGGGGTTTGGAAAACAATCCCAGAGAGATCAAGTGCCATTCCCTTCATATTGAGGGTGCCTGCTTCCTCTATTTCTTCTCTTACTAAATGTATTTTTTCTTCTTTTCCAAGTAAGAGAAGGGGAGAGAGAGAGACAGACTCCCACATGTGCGCCGACCGGGATCCACCTGGCAACTCCCATCTGGGGCCATGTTGCAACTGAGCTATTCTTAGCACCTGAGGCAGAGGCACCACAGAGCCATCCTCAGCACCAGGGCTGATGTGCTCGAGCAGATTGAGCCATGGCTACGGGAGGAGGAGAGAGGAAGCAAGAGAAGGGGGAGAGGGAGGGGTAGATAAGTAGATGGTTACTTCTGTGTGCCCTGACCAGGAATTGAATCCAGAACATCCACATGCTAGACCAATGCTCTACCACTGGGCCAACTGACCAGGGCTGAGACTTACTAAACTTGAATAGGATCCCAGAGGTAGAAAGTGGCAGAGCCAGAAATCAAACTTAATCGCTGTCTGTCTACCTTGGAGCCCATATTCTTAACCACTCTGCTATACCAGTTCTCAGAATCGATTCCTTAACTTAGCAAAGGCCCCACACAACCCTCTTCTTTCTAGTTCCAGCACTGTGCCCTCTCCCCAGAGCTCTCTCACCAAGTGGTCAAGAATCCTCTTTGATCCTTGCTTCCATGGGGAGACATCTACTCTTCCTCCCTGTCCAGGGGCCAGGCCATTTCCCCTTGCCCACCTCCCCCCATCAAACTGCAAAGAAGCCCTGTGATGAATGGGAAGAAAAGGCGGAAGGGGAGGGAGGAGGGAGATGATGAGAAATAGGAGGGGGGAGAGTGGGATGGAGTAGGGGCCACAGCTACAGAGCCACAGACCTTAATTTAATCACAAGCCCACATACTCAATTGAACAGACACAAGGGCTCAGGATGGGGTCCCTATGTGCCGGTGGGGCAATCAGCCCACTGCCATTGCTGGGAAAGCAGTAACTGCGGATGACAATGTATAAACAGTGGGGATGAATGGAGTGTGCAGGTGTAAGCGGCTGGGCCAGCCCGGGCTGTTTTCACAGGAGCTGCAGTTTGGCTCCCTCATTGCTGACCTGCTCCCCAGAATGGGATTAGTGGCAGCAGTTGGGAAACAGTTGACGGTGTTGGAGTTTGGCACAGAGCAAGTGGCTGAGAGTGGAGCGGGTTGGAGGAGGGACTGAGACCTGGGAGACCAATAGTGGTGTGTGTGTGTGTGTGTGTGTGTGTGTGTGTGTGTGTGTGTGTGTGATATCTAGCCCCCTGGCCAAGGCTCTGGCTCTCTGCAAAGCAAGGCTAGAATTTTAATAACAGCTAAGGGTGTCAGGGCCTGCGTAGCTCAGGGACCGGGCCTGTGTCTGTGTCTGCTGCCCCCCTTGGTGAAGAAAGCCAGTTGTAGGGAAGCTGGGGAGAGCACCCTAGGTCTTGACCTTGAGAGTAAGAGCTCTCCCGAGGGCCTTCTCTCCTGAAACAGAGCTGGGGATGTTCCCAGGGAAGGCCAGGCAGCGCCAAGGTCCCTGGGCAGCTGGGCCCTCCTGCACCAGCAGGGAGACCCCCAGCCTGATCTGTGAGGGACAGCAGTGGTGGTTGTGAGAAATTGGAGAGCTGCTGAGGGACAAGTCCAGAAAAGCCTGGATATTTGAACATCTTTTATCCAAGGGCCCCAAAGCTTCTTTCCAAAGCTGTCCCCACTGGGCAAATGTAAAAAGGGAGGCACATGGGGTTCTCTGCCTAACCCCAGCTGGCGGGCTCCTGGCACATACTACCCTATGATAATGATAACGCTACTTATGACTACTCTTACTTACTTTAGTCAGGCACTCTGCCAAACACTGTACTTCTATAAACTCCAGGTCTGCTTCACATGCAGCTTCTGCAGTGGCTCTCTGGGGACAAAGGCCATGTTCCCTTTTCCTCTTGTCTCTCCCATTATTCCTGGAACTGAGCTGGACCCTCAGGAATCCCAGTCTTTGTCTTGTAGGCAGTGGGGGTCCACGGACTGTTGTAGGTAGTTGATTGTCATTGGGTTTCGGATAATGCTAGCCCTAGTGTGAGGGCTCTGACAGGGGAGGGATGGCTAGAGGTAAGGGTTTGAAGGAATTATAACAGACCAGGTGAGGGGTAAGGACAGGGTAGGACAGGTGGGTTGAGAGACATGGAGGAGGTGACTTCCCTGGACTTCAGGACTGGTTGGCCTTGAGGTGTAAAGGCCCAGGACTCTGGTTTGAAGGGCCAGGGCTGGCTGGCTGGTGGCAGCAGCATCTGTGTCCCAGCAGGGAACACATCTGTGTCTCAGCAGGGAGCACAGACCGAGGGGCAGGTTTATGACGCGAGATGCTGAGTTGGGTTTGGAGTGACTTTCTGATGATTACTGTGGACTCAAGGTTGGTAATAGCGAGGAACAGAGAGCCAAAAAAGAGTCCGATGGGAATTTCCTGAGAGAGGCCGGGTCCCCACATCTACCTTTAGCCCAGGGCTGGGCCCAACTGAATCCCTGGCAGGGAGTGCTGCTGCCTGGGAATGCCACGCTCATTCTGAACACCTGCTGCATGCCAGGCCCACAGCTGGGGAGTAGTCCGGGTACATTGGATGTGCAAACTGATGACAGACTCGGAAGAGAGGGAAAAACATCAAGTTGGCTCTAAAATATTTTGGGCATTAGCCAAGGGGAAACAACAGAGATGCAGATTGAGCAGAGGACCACAGATCTGCGTTTTCTACAGGCAGCCTGTTCAGTCCCTCCCCCGGCCGGTTTTTATTTCCTTTCTAGAGAGATGCACTGTTTTTCTTTTTCCCCTTTTCAAGGTCCAGGCCCCCGAGGGTTAAAAACCAAAATGACTTTTCAACCAAAGGAAAGTCAATGGTAAGTAACCCAAGCCTAAAATACTGAGGGTAAGAAGTTGGATATTGAATACTATCTGTATTTTTGGGTCATTTTCCTATTTCAGTTTTTAAAGAAGAATTCTGGATCCAGAGAGTAAGAGCAGATCCCAGCTCTATAACTTGCCAGCTGTGTGACTTTGGGCAAATTTGCAGAAGCTTCCTCCCTCAGTTTTCCCACCTATCAAATGGGGATTATAATACCTACTGCATAGCACTATTTTGAGGGTCACAGACGTTCATGCATGTACTGCTTAGCAGTGTGTCTGGCTCATTGTAAGAATCACTAAATATTATTATGATAATTGGGGCTTGCTCAACCTTTCTGCTTTGGCTCAGGAAGGGCTCATCTTGGAGAACCCTCTGGCTTTTCTATTCTATGTACAGGAGGTCACCTCAGTTTCTTGGGTCCTTAAAATGAAGCCCTAAAGGGAGGTCAGGACTGTCTGGCAGTTCATTGCTCCCACTCTTTTCATCTGAAATGCTTAACTCTGTGGGTCAGACTTGAACAGTGGTTCCTCCATGCTTGGGTTTCTTAAATCAGATTTATAAAAAGTGATGGACAAATATAGAGTAGTTAACTATAGTATTTTGACAAATATAGATAGTAAAGAAAGAATGATCATCATCATCTCATACAGGGACATTTTAGCACCAAAAATGTTAAAGGGGGCATTGGACATCAATGAGTTTTGACCACCAACATCCATTAACCTGCTTTAGGTAATAACCCCCAGTTTTTTTGTGTATGCATCTCTCCACCCACAATCGGCCCCTGACTCAGAACTTAAGCATGGGCCAGGAACAAACCTTTAGTAGGTTTGTTAGCTTCTGTTTTCTCCAGGCGCAATGATTGAGCCTGTGGGTCAACGAGACACAGTGAGGCACAGAGCCTTACCGGGTTCTGGGGAAGAAGCAGCCGCACCGTTCTGCTGAATGTAACCTGATAGGACACAGTGCTGGGCGTGCTGCTGGAAACCTACACAGAAGTAGCCAGAGTCAAAAGATGGGGACCTTACTGAAGCTCCAGGTCTACGCATGACTAAAGCCTCTGTCTTGTTCTTTAATAGAAAAGTTTTATTTTAGAATAGGTTTAAATTTACAGAAAATTTGTGAAAATAGCACAGAGAGTTCCCATAGACCTCCTACCCAGCTTCACCTGTTATTAACATCTGACATTAGTATGGCATCTTGATCTCAATTAATGAACCGATATTGGTACATGATTATTCAATAAAGGTCAAATTTTATTCAGGTTTTCTCAGTTTCCCCCTAATCCCTTCTATCTTGGAGCCTGTCAAGGGGACTACATTACATGTAGGCTCCTGCTGGCTATGATGGTTTCTCTGATTTTCCTTGTTCTTGGTGATTTTGATACATTTGAGGAATACTGGTCAGATATTGTCAAGTGCTCCTCAGCTGGGATTTGTGGAATGTCGTTCTCATAACTAGACTGGGGTTATATGCTTTTTGAGGCAGACCACAGAAGCAACGTGCCATTCTCGTCATATCTTATCAAAGGTACATGCTGTCAGCATGACTTCTCAATGCTGATGTGGACCTTAATCACCTAGCTGAGGCTGGGTTTGTCATGTTTCTCCACTGGAAAGTTAGTGTTTTTCTCCATTTCCAAACTGTAATTTTGTTTTGTTTTTTTATAAATTTCTTTTTATTTTATTCATTTTAGAGAGGAGACAGAGAGTGAGAGAGAGAGAGAGAGAAAGAGAGAAAGGGGGAGGAGCTGGAAGCATCAACTCCCGTATGTGCCTTGACCAGACCAGTGCAGAGTTTTGAACTGGCGACCTCAGTGTTCCCAGGTCGACGCTTTATCCACTGCGCCACCACAGGTCAGGCCAAACTGTAATTTTGGAAGGCAGTTCCATGCTTAAGGAGTGAGGATTTATGTTCCTTCCCCTCAGAGTATCTACAGAAATTATTTGAAAAACTTGTGCACAGGAGATTTGTCTCCTCGCCTCCTTTTATTTATTCAATTATTTATTTATATACGTATGAACTTTTGCATATTTATTTTATACTTTGAGATCTAATCCAAGACTATTTATTGATTTTGTTACTCAGATTGTTCTGGGTTTGAGCATTGGGGGATTTCATTGGACCCTATCCTAGCAGTCCCCTGAACTTTTCAATGACTTGAGCTATGAATTCCTTTTTAGTCTCAGTCACTGTAGGTCAAAGTTGTCACTTGTTACCAAAATATTCTTTTCTCTTTCTTCTTTCTTTTCTTTAGGTGAGAAGAGGGTGAGATTGTGAGGCAGACTCCCACATGTGCCTTGACTGGGATCCACCTGACAACCCTGTCTAGGGCCAATGCTCAAGTACCAAGCTATTTTTAGCACCTCAGGCTGATGCTCTCCAACTGAGCTCTCCTCAGTGCCTAGGGCCACGCTCAAACCAATAGAGTCACTGGCTGTGGGAGGGGGAGGAGGGAGTGAAGGGGGAAAACGGGTGGGTGGAAGAAGATGACAGTTTCTCCTGTGTGCCCTGATCAGGAATCAAACTCTGAATATCTAAACACCGGGCCGATGCTCTATCCATGGAGCCACTGGCCAGGGCCCAAAGGTTCTTAATAAATTTTTAGAGAGAGTCTTTAGGTTGTATCCCTTGTTTAAATTTTCACAATATTTTTTCTTGTGTTAATCCAGCTGAGTGAGTTTCACACTGGAAAGCACTGGAGCTGTGGCAACAGGCTTGCTAAGCACTGTAGTAATAGCAGGAGAATCAGGACAGGGGATAGGGGCTGTGTGGGGTCAACTTTTAGTCTTGTGATCTCAGACAAGTCATGTAAACTCAGAGTTAGAAGAAGGGCACTGAGATGAGGGAGGTTAGTGACGTCACACCATGGTATGATGTGATCTGGAGACCAAGACTGTCCATCTCATCTGCTGAACCGGGTCACCAGGGAGTGTGAATGAAACTCCCAAACTAGGGTTGCAAGATAAAATTCAGGGCACCCAGTTAATTTAGAATTTGAATATGTAATGAAGACTTTTAATGCACTACACTAAAATAAAAAACATTGTCTATCTGAAGTTCAAAGTTAACTGGGTGTCCTGTATTTTCATTTGCTAAATTTGACACTCCTACCCCAAGTGCCCTCCCATTTTAGGTTCTTCAGGAAAGGTGACTCTGTAACTTCACCAGTAAAGGAACCTGAGCCATGTAGTGTCCTGGGAAGAACAGAATTTTGTGGTTAGATTCTCATGAGTTCAAATCTCTTCTCTATCCCTGTGGGAAATTGCTTAGCCTTTCTAAGCTTAGTTTCCATACTTTGTCATGCAATGGACGCTATTGTAAAACTTTACAGGGTTTCAGTGTGGATTAAATGAGCTGTGGGTCTGACATCTGGTGAGCACTAAGTTAATGATGGCTGACATTGATGTTACTTTTAACTGGACAAATGAACAGAAAGTCCTGAGGAGGTTTAAGGTCAGAGAGGCAGCCTCCTCATCCCAATGTGGCCCCTTCTCTGGGCCAGTGGGAATGCCAAGTCACAGGAACAGAGGTTGGGGCTGGGTGGCCATGCTCTGTGAAGCTCTCTGGGGACTGGGTTTTTAGCTGCGGCTCAGTGTTTCATTGGGATCCGGCTTTGCACTGGGCCTGAGGTCAAAGGCAGGAGCCAGTGTTGATAAGTCCTTGGAAGGAGCTGGTCCTGAGAGATGAAAGAGAAAACTAGTTCCTGGGGAAGGCTGACCTTACTCTTCACAAGCAGAGCAACAAGGAGTCACAATAAGGACAGCTAAATTTATTGAGCGCTCAGTATGTGCCAGGCATTGTTTCATGTACTTCTTATTTATTCCTTTAATCGTTACAACTCTCCTTTTAATTGGTGGAGAAATTTAGGCACAGAAGGATTAAGGAACTTGCCCAAGGTCACACAGTGAAAGGGGCAGCTGGGCATCTGTATCCTAGTTACACACTCTGCTCTGTGGGCAGGGTTTGGGAGTTCTGAGAAAGACCCCTTCTCATATTCTCCTTCTAGCCCCCACCAGCCTGGCATGACCTGAAATTCATCTGGGAATTCGACCTCAGTTAACAAGGAAGGGCGTCTAGGTGCCAGGCGTCAGCTAAGCACTTTGAGTATCTCATTTCATTTAGTTCTCACATCAGCCCTCTGAGGTCGGTATGATTGTATCTTCATTATGTAAGCGAGGACTCTGAGGTTTATACAACTTGCCCCAGGCCATAATTTACAGGGGTCATGATTCACACCAGAATTTTCAGCTTGCAGGTGCCTGGAGGTGTCAGGGAGGAGAGGAGGAGGCCAGTGATGACCTTTCCCCTCTGTGCCAGCCCTAGGAAGCATTGGAAGTGCCTGCCTTATGCCTTTGATTTATAATGGGGCAGGGGTTAGTCCCAGCTGTCAACTTGGGGAGCCACTTGAGGATTCTATCTTTAAAAATCGCCTTGAATTTGTAATAGTGAGGGGGAACAACAACAACTAAAAATTGAAACAACAAACTCCAAGCAAACAGGAGAATGATTTAAATGTCCAACAATGGGGGAACCAGTTAAATTAATTATGGTACAAGCTGTAATTTTGCAGCTGTTTAAAAATATTTTCAAGTACTATTAACAGGAAAATGCTCCAGATAAAGTAAACGCAGGATCATGTTTATACAACATGATCCCGATTAAACAATGATAATTTTGTATATGACATATTCCACATAAAAAAAAGCTAGGAGAAAATACCCTGGAATGTTAATAGCGGTTATCTCCAGGCTGTGAACTTTTATGGCAATTTAACATTTCTGAATTATACTGTTACGTACTTGCCACATATTTTACAAATTACTTCGTTGACTCAGAGACCACTGGATTTGAAAGGCACAGTGTGGCATCCAAGCGGGACATTTTAAATGTGGGGAAACTGAGGCTGGCGAGGAAGTCAGGCACACCCCCGCCCTAGGCCCCCACGGGTGGCCCTGGCCGGAGTGGTGGGAAACCCCTGCCTCCAACGCAAGAGGGAGGTGGGGAGGTGACCGACCCAGCGCCTGGAGGTGTCGGGGAGGAGGTGCGCGTGGTGGGGGAGGGGAGGAAAGCGCCCCGCCCAGGGGCATTAGAGCACAGAGGAGGGAGCTGGGAAGGGTGCAGGTGGGTGGGGGCTGGGTGGAAGCGAAGATTGGGGACCTTTCAAAAATGGAAACCAGATGAGCTGTTCAAAAGGGAGCACATTCTGCAGGCGGCTCCTTTGTTGGAGCACGGGAGGCGACGACAGCTGCGCCCTCGCCCCCAGTCCAGGCCCGATAGGGCGGACACGGATAACTGCATTAGATGCACTCGGCTCTTTTCAATAAAACGCTCTTCTGGGCGGCACAATAGGGGGAACTGGGCAGCCACCCTAGGCCGGGCGGGGGCACCCTTCCCTCCCCCAGGAGTGGCGAGAGTACACTCATTTTTCAGGGCTCTGCTAATTGACGTTTGGCCGCCGTGTGGTTCAAAAGAAAAGGCCGAACTCAAGTCCACTTCCACCGGAAATGAGGCTGCCCCTTCCCCCACAGGGTGGGTCTATGGGGGTGCAGCCGGGACCACAGCGCAGCTGGCCAGGGCACACGCGCCCTGCAGAACCCTTCCTGGTGTTGCTTTGACTCAGAATGTAAGGTGTCTTGAAGGCATCTGCCCAAGCGCTTGGGCACCCAGCCCCCTCGTTTCTGTGGGAGAAATACACCTCGGGAAGGGGGCAGGTGACAGCTGCCAGTGTGAAAGACAATTGCAGGGCTGGAGGACTTCAATAGTAACGCCCAAGAGCCACATTCTTTTAGTGATTCTAATAAAGATAGCTCAGAACATTCTTTATAAGTTAACAAGAAAGAGGGTAAAAAGGGAGTATTTCTTGCCCCCTAACAAAGTTTCATCTAGGAGTGAGTGAGGTATTTACATTTCAGGTGTGGGAAGCAAAGCTCAGCACGGTCATTGGCTTGCTAAAATTGCACAGGTAGGGAGGCAGAGCTGGAGTTTGTACCCAGGTCTGTTTGACGTGTAAGCAGGCTGTCCCAGCGTGGGCACTGTTGAGGTTTCGGCCTCAATAAGGCTTTGTTGTGGGGCTGTCCTGAGCATTGCAGGATGGAGGGCCTTCCCTTTCTAGATCCCCCTCCCAGGCCTAGCAATCAAACATATCTCCAGACATTGCCAAATGTTCCTCTGGGACAAAGTCACCCTCCCCCCATTGAGAACTGCTGTTTTAATTAATTTATTTATTTATTTATTCATTTTAGAGAGGAGACACAGAGTGAGAGAGAGAGAGATAGAGAAAGAGAGAAAGGGGGGAGGAGCTGGAAGCATCAACTCCCATATGTGCCTTGACCAGACCAGTGCAGGATTTTGAACTGGCGACCTCAGTGTTCCCAGGTAGACGCTTTATCCACTGCGCCACCACAGGTCAGGCACGAGAACTGCTGTTTTAAAGTAACTGGCCTGCTGTACGGCTGGCAGGCTGGTTTTCACTGGGCCCAGTATTTCATCTTTTGGAAAAACCAATTTGACAAGCAGTGTAGGACTCTCTTTATGAAGGCTGGCCCTGTGGGCTATATAGAGGGTGTGTCAGAAGAGCTGGCTGAACCAGACAAGGCCAAACTGTCTGGACACCAGAACCCAAAACTCCGTGGAGTGCTGGGGGCATTTTGAATTGGGTATCCGTCTATCTGGAATGGCCTTTAGTCCCTTCAACTGCTCTCCCTATTTCTGCCAAGACTGTCCCACAGGATGTGAGCCAACCTCCATCCCCTCTGCCAAAGAGCAAGAGTAGTATTGGCCACTAGAAGAGCTAAAACACCGGGAAATGCAGCCAGTGAAGGGGGAGTGATGGCAACATGAAGGAAGGTGATGTCACCCAAGCAGAATGGAGCCTCCTTGTGACATAAGAAGACATTGAGGCAGGCAGACAACCCCATTCCTGGCCCTTGATGATGGTAGAGGCCTTTAACCTGATTTTTTATAAGTGCTCACACCATTTTTAGCTGCAACTTACATGTGACCCTTCCTCCACCTTCTTGTCCTGCTGTAACCTGCTGGTGCTTTAGCTGACTGGATGGTTCCACTCCCCAGTTCCCAGAGCTGCTCAGGTCACTCCAAAGCCAACCTTAGGCTCTCGGGCCACACTGAAATGAGGTCTGTATCAGTTCAACTGTCCTTTTCTCACTTAGGGTTGATTGATAATGGGCTCCATCATATTTGTTTTTCCAATTCTGACCTTCCTACTATCCAAATGGCTGTATTGACGTTTTACTGGAAGTGCCATTTACAAACCCTCTCTGAGAAGTGTCAGGTCCACAGAAAAGTCGAGGCATTAGGGCCTACCAGGCTTTAGCTCAATGGCCTCAGTACCCTCCAGGCTGCATACAGTTCGTGGGTGGGGGCTCTGGGACTTGGGCATGGGGCTCATATCTTTGGATTGAGTCCTGTCAAGAGAGAGTAGAGGACAAGGGCCCAAGGAATTAAAAGAGAAAAACAGACATCTGGAGAGAAAGGACATGGAAAGTTGGGATAGTGCAGAGCCACCCACATTTCGATCAGGAAGAGTTAGGACTTTAAAAATTTTTTATTTTAGAGAGAGGAGAGAGAGAGAGAGAGAAAGTGGGGGTGGGGAAGAGGAAGCATCAACTCATAGTAGTTGCTTCTTTTATGTGCCTTGACAGGGCAAGCCCAGGGTTCTGAAGGGGTTGAGCCCAGTGTTCCAGGTTGACACTTTATCCACTGCGCCACCACAGGTCAGACAGGTTAGGACTTTTGATAATTGAAATTTGTCCTTGTATCTTGCTCTTCCCCTGATATGCCCATCTGCATTTGGGGCCAGTGTAGAGACGTGTGTGCATAACACTCATGCACGCACGCACACATCCTTATTTACCTGTAGTTTGGCATCAGATACACCTTTTCTCTTTCCTCTCTTAGCCAGTGATACCTATCGGGTGGCAAGAACTTCCTTCTAAAAGGAAGACACAAAAACAAATCTGTGCAAAGCCGTGTGTGTCTCCACCATATGTAACCACTTTCTTTTCTTTGCATGCCCTTCCCCTGGGTGGTTCACACTCACCCTCCTTTGCTGAGATAATTTGCACTCTCCAACTTCATTAGTTGCAACCCCCTCCTGCCCTGGGACAAAAAATAGGGCCAAACTGTTCAAAAGAACACATGGAGACCCCATTAATGCTGGCCCTAATTGTGCCAATTCAAACCCCTCAATAACTCTAATTAAAACCTGTCTTGTGTGGGGAGCTGAACGGCCACACAGCTGTCATTCCAAACAATCACATAACAGAGCTGTGGAAAAACAAAGTCTCTCTGCACTTTTTGGTGGCGTTTGTTATGGAAAGGGTCAATGGAGAGGATTAAGACAAGGGTGCAGTCAGAGTGGGGAACCTTGAAAAACTCTTCTATGTCAGGTCACAGTTTGAAATCTGAAGACCTTTTGCTTTTTCCCTCCAGTTTCCCCTTCTTCCCCTCCACCTCGGGGCAGAAACACCTGCAAACTGACTGGAAGGGGCCATGACTACCAGACACAGGGATACCACAAGTTGACTGAAACATCTGAAAGAAAACGAGAGGGAAAAAAATCCAACCAAGAAAACTGCACATCGAAAACTGAGAAAGAGTTTTTTCTCTGCTTCCACTCTGTCTTCAGGATCTGGTGCACTTTGCTGGGCACCATAAATAACCCTGCAATTACATTAATTGGTTGCATATTTGTTGACACTGGAGGAGAAGCCCTTGAGGTTGGGGGAGGTGGGTTTCAGCTGCAATTCAATACTCCTCCCTTCAGCCATCCCTCCAAGTCTTATTTCCAACGACCAGGTTTAGTTTTTCTGGATGGAGGGAAGCAGTGGGCTGACAGGCTGATTTCTGAATAAGCTTTGACAGCCCCCAGTCAGACTCATGTCTCATCTGTTGGCTGTTCCTGGTTCCTTTCATAGATCCATTGGGTGAAGAAGTTACATTACCCTCTAGGAGAACTTGAGAAATAGGTTCCTGGCAACCCTTGATGGAGTTTAATTCCCTTTGGATGCAGGGGATGTGGTAGACTTATTATTGTCAGGCACATTGTTTTGATCAAATGAGAACTGGCCCGACCTTTGTCTGAATCCCCAAACCCATCTTGGATTCTCAAAGGGTTGGCCCACCCTCTGGAGTCTCTCAAATTCCATTCTTTGGGAAGTGACAGGATCTTAGTTACCTTATCCCCTCTATTTCGGTCAGTGGGCAAGAACTGGAGAGTTCAGCTTGAAAAACCAGCTCTCTGTTAGCCAGAGGACTTCCCAGGGCAGGGTGGAGGCTGAGGGGGGTGGGTGGCAGAGATTGAGCCCTGGGGGGCAGCTCAAAGTTAGTGGAGGCCTGGAGGCTCAGGACTCATGTTCACTTTGCCAGAGCCAGGATGGGAGGAATTCATAGGGCTGGAGGGTGGTTAAGCGTGTGTGTGACACATCAGGATGTGTGTTTTGAAAGTGGCCCTGCTGAATGGTGAGAGCCATCCTTCAGAGGAGGGGCCATATCTGTCCTACATCCTCACAGTGCCCAGTGCGAGCCTGGCACGTATGCAGCTTTCAGCTGAAGCTGGGTGGCTGAAGGCCTGAAGTCCTGGTTTCCAGGTGTTCTTAGATCTGAAGAAGAAATGAATTACATCGGTCCGATGTCACGTGGTTCACTTCACACAGTGTGGTGGCAAGGGCCGAGGCTGTGGAGCCAGCAGACCATAACTTTAGTCCTATCTTTTAGAGCCATGGTAAGACTCCCTAAGCTCACATAAGTACATAAAATAACAGTTCCTGCTTTTCCTCTTTCTGTGAAACCACAGAGAAGAACTTTCTGAATCTAGGTCTCTGCTTTCCACACAGCGAAATAAGAATGGTGGAGTCCTGCAAGATTAACCAAAGGGAAGGCAGGGCAAACCTGGTCTCTAGCATGCCCTCACCCTTAGTTCCTATCTGCTCCTCCCTCTGCCTGGAACGCGCTTCTTTAAGATCTCTGCAGGTCTCAACCCCTCAGTCCTTCAGGTCTCTGTCAAGTTATTTCATGATAAATGCATTATAAGAGGGTGGTTCTTCTCTTCTTGGTTTCCAACCTGGGATTCCTAGAGCAGTGGTTAAGACCATGGTCTTAGAAACCAGATAGATCTGGATTCAAATCTTGGCTCCCCACCCCCCCCTGTGAAAGCAATGTGAACTTGGGTTCATTACCCAGCCAGCACCTTTGAGCCTTGCTTTCCTCATCTGAAGATAGTAATAATTGTGACCTCAAAGGACTATGAGGTGAATTGAGATAATGTTTGATAACTATTTATGACAATTCTTGGCACACAGTACCTGTACAACAAATCGTGTACCATTGTCATCATGGTCATCATCACCTTCATTATCTTGATGCTGAGACCCCCCCCCCCCCAATAAGTGAGAGTGGGGTTGGACTGGCAATACTGTGAGGTGAAGTGACAAAGGGAGTGTAGGCTTTTATTTTGAAATACTCTCCCCTAACTAATAGCACTTAAGGAGGAGGGGTGAGCCAAGCCCTGTTTTGCTGATTCTATTCCTCTGCTCTCTTATTTTTAAACCTTGGACTTGACGGCCAAACACAGTCACGTAGATGCAGAAGGACCACAAATTCCCCACTAAATTTATTCCCCTGAGCTTGGACAGCTGGTACGGAAGGGCCCCAAGTGGTACTTGGTTCATAATCACCTTGACAAGGAATCTGATTCCTCTCCAAACCAGAACAGGCTTCTTTCTGTCCAAGGCCAGAATAAATACCACTCCTTAAAAGCGACCGAGCAGATGAGTCAGGAGCAGACAAATCTGAGTCTTATTTTTCAGTTTCCCCAGGACGTTGTGAGTGGCTACACCCTTATTCTCTTATTAGTCACCAGGAGCTGGTCTTAGGTATGGGCTAAGGAAACTGCCAGCTCCAAGGATTTTCAACCTGTCAGTCTATGTTTGGACCTATGATTTCCTGGACATGTCAGCATCTCCACTGCAGCTATTTATCTGACCATTCACCGTGTGATCAACTATATTGTATGACCATGTAGATACGTATGTTTATGTGCATATAGGTGCACATCTGGAAACACATGATACATATAAAAACCCTAGTTATTTTCTGCTCTTGGAGAGTTGGAAACAGTTTGGGTGTTAGAATTATCTAGACCTCAACTTCACATACTACTTTTGCCACATAGTAGCTTTATGCCCCAGGTCAATGTGCTTCGTCTCCCTAGAAGCAAAACTGGGTAAAAGGTCCTAGGTGGAAAGTCCAGTTTCGTTCCACCTGTGTGAGAACCTATGTACGCCAAAAGGTCTTCTTACTTCTCCCAGCAGGAGCAGTGGGGTTAGCTATGCAGAAACTGGGTTCCTGGGTAGGAGAAGAGGAGAGTGGAAGGACTCTCATACTTTGGAGAAGGGAGGGACTCCGGTGTGAGCAGGGGTTGTACAGGAGAAGAGCCAGGGAGAATCATTCCTGGAGCCAGATCTGTCTGAAGGCACTAAGTGCTGCTCATCCCAGACAGCTCAGTTCTTTGCAGCGTGTGGACCTCAGTGCAAGCCGTGAGCTTGGCTCGGCTCACACATAGGGACTGCTGACAGCAGGCAGCAGGGAGGCTGAAAAGCTGAGAGAGATTCCATCTACGGGGGCAGGAGCAGTCAGAGGGCTTTTATTGATAAGGGGATTGCAGTGGTCACCAAAGGGTGGCCCCCAAGACAGTCCTCTGGAGGATGGGAAGAGAATGGTAGCATTTCTCTTTCTATCTGTAGTCTGTTTAAATTAAAGAAATAAAAGTGCTTATTAATGTGTAATTACAAATGGCTCTCATTCCCTCGCTCAGGTCATACATCCCACAGCGTGCACTGTGCTGGGAGTGGGACTGGAGATCCCAGAGTCAGGAGGAAACCCCTCCCTCTTTCCTGGGCTTGCCCATCAATAGAAATTTACAAACGATATTGTGTAGGTGTAACTCATACCTACCTTCACAAGCTGCAAGAGATTCCTGCTAAAAACTGAGTTTTAAAGATACTAATAATAAAATGTTATATATAGTATAATGTTCCTTGGCAAGCAAAAATATACAACGACAATGGGTGAGCTGACACTTTGCTAATTTCTCTTAAGAGTTCTTTTCAGTCATGTTAGGAGAGAAAAACAATGATCTGGCAAGAAAGCAGTGACAAAAACAGATGGAAATGATCTTGCTACTTGAAATACAGAGTTACAGCAACTCTCAATGGAGAATCTTGTACTAAGTAAATATGTTGCCTTGAAATATTAGCCAGAATTAAATTCAAACCATCGTGATTAGTAAAACATAAAAACATAATTTACATCATGTTTCTCTTATTCCTTAAAATCTTCTAAAGGTTGTGTACATTGTATATTGATACAAATGCTAAATTATAAGTAGATATGTTATATTTATATAATATAAGTAGATATTTAGATAATATAAGTGGGGAAGAATGCTCTAAAGGCTTTTTTACTGATGGAGGCGTACGATAAAAAAGTGCGGTGCTCACCAGTCCAGACTGCCTCTCCCGTTGTGCAGATGAAGTAACTGAGGGTAGAGGAATCAAGCCTTGTGTTCAAGGTCTCACTGTGAGTTAGCCTTGGGCCACCATGTGGGCCCTGGGGCTTGGAGTCAGCACTCTTGTCCAGAATTTTTCAGCTATACAGGATTTCGTTACTGTTGCTAAGGCTAGAGCACCTCCTATCCACTTATTGTGCATCATCCAAACAGCTCAGGGTATTTGCATTTCCCTTTTCCCTCCGCAGTTGAGCTATATCTATAAAAATATGGGGTGGCCATGCCAAAGCCCTGATAATGTTCAGGAAATGTTAGTCACTTCAAGAACGAGGGCCTTGCCTGACCAGGCGGTGGCGTAGTGGATAGAGCATCGGACTGGGATGCGGAAGACCCGGGTTCGAGACCCCGAGCTCACCAGCTTGAGTGCGGGGCCATCTGGCTTGAGCAAAAGCTCGCCAGTTTGGACCCAAGGTCGCTGGCTCCAGCAAGGGGTGGCTCGGTCTGCTGAAGACCCGTGGTCGAGGCATATGTGAGAAAGCAATCAATGAACAACTAAGGTATCACAACGAAAAACTAATGATTGATGCTTCTCACCTCTCTCCGTTCCTGTCTGTCTGTCCCTGTCTGTCCCTCTCTCTGACTCTCTCTGTCCCTGTAAAAAAAAAAAAGAACGAGGGCCTTTACCCATGACACTTACACACTAGTGACTGACACACTGAGTATGCTTTATTTCCTACCTGTTGCAGACTTGGAGTGCTATTGTCCTGTAACTCTCAGAGTAGCTAGTGTATATTCTAGAACCCAGGAAAGTAAAATTTCTCCAATTGGTCAGATATTTAGAAATACTCCGTTTCTCAAGCTGCTCTCCCCTCGGTTGGGGAAGAAGGAAGATTTTATTGGAGTTTAAGAAGTGCTGGGCACAGCCTGACCAGGCGGTGGCGCAGTGGATAGAGCGTCAGACTGGAATGCGGAGGACCCAGGTTCGAGACCCCGAGGGAGCCAGCTTGAGCGTGGGCTCATCTGGCTTGAGCAAAAGCTCACCAGCTTGGACCCAGGGTCGCTCGGTCTGCTGAAGGCCCCCCGTCAAGGCACATATGAGAAAGCAATCAATGAACAACTAAGGTGTCACAACAAAAAAACTGTTGATTGATGCTTCTCATCTCTCTCCATTCTTGTCTGTCTGTCCCTATCTATTCCTCTCTCTGACTCTCTCTCTGTCCCTGTAAACAAACAAAGAAACAAACAAACAAGAAGCGCTGAGCACAGAGAGGAGGGTCTGGGGGACAGGAAGGGCGGTGAGGAGGGGAGCATGGGTGGGAGAGAAGAGAGGCAGAGCCCAGCATAGGGAAGAGACAGAAGCTGGGGAAGGAGCTGGGGACAGGGAGTGGAGGCTGTGGTGAGGGGAACCCTGGAGAGGAAGGGCTGAGGGCTCACTATAACCCTTGCTTCTGTTACTCCAATTAAAATACATATTATTAAAATACATATTGAGAATAAGATCTTATGGGAAGCTTTTAACATGAATTTTTCATTATGGCACTGGGGTGGGAGTGGAGAAAGGAGAGGGACAGAATAAGCACCAAGTCTGCTGTGGGAACAGAAGTCTTCTGGTTCTCTTCAGGGCACACCGGACCTGGGCCTGTTTCTGTGCTGGGGCCGGCAGGAACTCAGGCCTCCTCCCCCAAGTACCTCTTGCCCCGTTTTTATTTCCTTTAAGCCCACACAACCCCATTCTATTGGTAGGGCACTTGTCAGATAGAGTCAGAAAGAAGGGTTCATCAAAGGCTCCCTGCTGTGGCCCCACAAAGCACACCCCTGCCACATCTCTCAAGACCCCCTCAGCGTTGCTGTTGAGGACATTGTTTACAAAGGTAAAGGAGGAAGAGTAAGCTTTCAATGCCCAATACTATACATTTAACCCCCATTTGCTTCAGAACTGGGTGTGAGAAAAAGAGCCGGGAACCTGGCACTCAGAAAGGTCCCCTCTGGTTCCAAGACAACAGATCACAGGGTAGAGAAGAGGTATGCTCAGGTGGGAAGGGCAGCTCACACCCAGCTCCCTCCCTTCCTCTGCACACCTTCCACACTCTCTCCTTTCCACTAGGAAGACTTCCTTCCTGCCGGAGCCCTGACCCTGACCTGACCTGATGGCTGGCACCAGGTTTGCTGCACTGAGCTTCTGACATTCCCGCTGGCGAGACCAACAATGAACAAAGCAAACAAACACAGTCCTTCAGGTGATCCTAAGTCAGACCATGAAAATAACCAAGCCGCACATCTCTCTGGTGCTCAGTCTGGGTTTGTAGCCTCCCTGGTTGGAAAGTGAAGCAGTTGGCCAAGGTGAGGCAAAATGGTCCCAGGTCACCCAGTTAGCTGGCGGAGCTGAGATGAAAACCCAAAACATCTGTCCCCGGTTTCCCCCTCGAATTAGGTTTGTTACATGGTAAATACATTTGGCTAAGTTAAAAAATAATTGAGGGAATGGCATTGTAAGGCCAGTAGCCGTGGCCGTCACAGCCAGGCACGTGCAGCTTCCCATTAGATTCGGACAGAAGGTAGAGAAACAGCAGAGCCAAAAGCCGGTGGGTCATTCCTTTATTCTAGCCTCGCACCTGGCCAATGAGTGAAAACACACACACAGGGCACCAAAAAACAACTCACTTTCTCCGGTTCCACAACCAGGAGAATCTTTTCCAATTTTTCCTACAATCAAAGGCCCCACTAGTCTCAGTCCCCTCTGGTTCCCCATCTCCTTCTCTGCACAAACTCTGCAAAACATGGCCTCCTTCTTAAAACATTTTGGCACAAAAACCCCTCCAGCAGCACACATTAGCATAACAAAGTCCTTCCCAAGCAGGAAGATAATTAGCACTTTCACCTAGCAGCACAATTCACATGGGCAGCGGTCATTTTTAACAATAAAAGTGAGTAGAGTCAAATAACACAAATTTTACAAACTTATTTGCCCAACAGGCATATTTGGCCACATTCAGTACAATGTTCTTATTTGTGACTTGCCTTTGGTCATCCATCCCTTGTCTGGTTGTAGGATGAACAAGACTTGACTGTAGTGAATGGGGATTCAGGTCTGCATGCAGGGAGGGCTGTCCTTGAAGTCTCCTCTCCAACCTCAGCTCTCCTTCTCTATGGGAGGGGAGGATGGACGACCCTCCCCAAAGCCTGGATTTAATCTCTCCACCAGGTCCCTGCGGGATGGGCCTCTGTGCTGAGCCTGTGGGCTGGGCCCCTGCGGGCTGGGCCCCTGCAGGCTGGGCCCCTGCGGGCTGGACCCCTGCGGGCTGGGCCTCTGTGCTGGGCCTGCGGGCTGGGCCCCTGCAGGCTGGGCCCCTGCGGGCTGGGCCTCTGTGGTGGACCTGCGGGCTAGGCCTCTGCAGTGGGTCTCTGTGCTGGACCTGCGGGCTGGGCCCCTGTGGGCTTGGCCCCTGTGGGCTGGGACCCTGTGGGCTGGGACCCTGCGGGCTAGGCCTCTGCTTTGGGCCTCTGTGGGTTGGGCCTCTGCTGGGCCTGCGGTGGTGTGTGGTCTTTCACTCTGATGTGCCTCAGCAGCTGGAAGTAGTGAGGAAGGGGGAACCCCCGAGCATAAATCCTGGCACTTCTCAAAATAAAACAATTCCAGCTTTTAATCAGTTTAGGGCTGAGGCGAGAGAATTGTGTTTGGTTTTTGTAAAGCCAGTAGGCACGGCCACCATCACAGCCGCCTGGCCAATGCAGGTTCGCATTTGATTCAGACAGACGGTAATGAAATAACGGAGCCAAGAACTGGTGGATCATTAGCTTTAATCCTAGCTTGCACCCGGGGGGCGAGAAATACACACAGTGGGAAAACACTTCCCTTTCCATTCAGGGCTCCCAAAGCCACTGACTTACCCGAGATTCCTAGAGTCAAAGGTTTCTAGGTCACCAGCCTTATTTACCTCTGTTCCCCATCTCCTTCTCTCTGCACAAACTGTACAAACTGGCTTCTCCTTCAGCACTCTGCCATCTTGGCTGCTTCTCCTCTCCTCCACATGGCCTTTCCTTGCTCTCCTCTCTAATGCTAATCTCAGGAACTGAGAGAAAGCAAGCTCTCAGTCAGTTTGTCCCATTTTATAGTGTAGAAATCAAAACCTTTAATCCAATATACAAACAAGGAAGTCTCTGATACAAAGCCACTTATCTAAGGCATAAATGGGATTCCTCATAAGAGTACACCACCCCCTAAAATGCAACAGTCAAGGGTATGGGGAAAAGCTTAGTCTTAAAACTAAGCCTTGGGCTATAATGACCCTGCCTGCTTACAGCCTGTCTCCCACACCCAATGCAAACTGTAAGCAAGCAAACATATATATCATATTTACAAACTTATTAGACCAACATTCCACCCCTTTTGCTTGCTTTACCATCTAAAGCACAGGTATTTCTGCACAAGGAAATTAGGCACATTACACAAATTACAACATGACAAATCATACAATTTCAACAATTACAAAGATACACTTCATCAGTTTCTGAGCACTTTGCCAAAAGCACAAAATGTCCTCTGACTTCTTTCTAGCCATGGAAAAAGCTTCCCAGGATAGGGGAAGGGTCTCCAGCAAAGCTGCCCCCCCCCCATTAGGGTATTTCACATTGTCCAAAATCCATAAATCCATTCAACAAAGGAGCCAGTGCTCACTCTGGTCACAGTCCAGGAATCAGTTTATACACATGGGGTTTCAGCCACCTCCCTCATCCCTGCCATCCTGGCAGGTCTTACACTGTTTCAAAGAGAAGCACATGGCAATAACAGTCAGCATTTCCCTCTCTGCTCCAGAGAGCATGATGGCATCCACCCCTATGTCCCAAAATCGCAGACCTACCAGGGGTATAGGAGGTGCTCCTAGCTGCTGGGCTCTCACCTTCTGGAGACTGAGGATCACAGCTCCAGCCCGATTCTCCTCATCCTCCAAAGAGGAACTGGAAACACCAGCTCCTGCAGCTGGGCTTGTGCCCTGGGGCGCCACCACCTTCTGCTCCACAGGCCATGCAGCCCCAGCCTTGGCCTCAGCCCTGGTGTCCTGCTGCTGCTCGCTCTCCCCAACGTCCAGGACAATCTGCAACTCACGAACCTGTGATTCCTTCTCCAGTGGCTGCTCCATTTCCAAGTGTTGGTCAAATAAGTTTGTAAATATGATATATATGTTTGCTTGCTTATAGTTTGCATTGGGTGTGGGGGACAGGCTGTAAGCAGGCAGTGTTGTTATAGCCTAAGGCTTAGTTTTAAGACTAAGCTTTTCCCCACACCCTTGACTGTTGCATGATAGGGTTGGTGCACTCTTATGAGGAATCCCATTTATGTCTTGGATAAGTGGCTTTGTATCAGAGACTTTCTTATTTGAAGATTGGCTTAAAGGTTTTGGATTTCTACACTGTAAAACGGGACAGACTGACTGGGAGCTTGCTTTCTTTTGGTTCCTGAGATTAGCATTAGAGAGGAGAGCGGAGAAAGGCCACGTAGAGGAGAGGAGAAGCAGCCAAGATGGCAGAGTGCTGAGGGAGAAGCCAGTTTGTGCAGAGTTTGTGCAGAGAGAAGGAGAGGGGGAACAGACGTGAATAAGGCTAGTGAAGTAGAAATCTTTAATTCTAGGAAACTCGAATAATTCAGTGACTTTGGGAGCCCTGAATGGAAAGGGAAGTGTTTTCCTACTGTGTTTATTTCTCATCTGCTGAGTATGAGCTAGGATTAAAGGTAATGGCCCACCAGTTCTTGGCTCCATTGTTTCATTACCATCTGTCTGAATCAAATGTGAACCTGCATGGGCCAGGTGGCTGCGATGGTGGCCGTGGCTACTGGCTTTACACCAAGCGAATCTCATGAACCTGGTCGGCCTCCTCCTCCGGTGCTTGCTGCAGCTCCAGGGTCAGCATCTCTTTCTCCCACATTTGCTCCAGCTCCTTCCGCTGCTTGGTTTGCAGGTCCCAGGCAGCCTCTTCCACAGAGCTCTCAGTTTTCTCATGTATGGCTGTAAAAGTCAGCCAGCCTATTGCCCCCAGAAGGCCAGCAGTGGGGAACCAAAACAGCAGCCAGTCCTCTTCTTCACTGCTCAAGGGTGGTGGTGGCTCCATATCAATCTGTATCAAATCCTGCCACTGACTATGCCAAATGTATGGCCAGTAGCCACGGCCACCATCACAGCCACCTGGCTCGTGCAGGTTCGCATTTGATTCGGACAGATGGTAATGAAACAAGTCCAGAAGTGGTGGGCTGTTAGATTTAAACCTAGCTTGTACCTGGCGGGGAAGTAATACACATAGTGGGAAAACACTTCCCTTTCCATTCAGGGCTCTCAAATCCACTGACTTATCTGAGTTTCCTAGAATCAACGATTTCTACCACACCAGCCTTATTCACCTCTGTTCCCCATCTCCTCTCTGCACAAACTGGCTTCTCCTTCAGCACTCTGCCATCTTGGCTGCTTCTCCTCTCCTTCACGTGGCCTTTCTCTGCTCTCTTCTCTAATGCTAATCTCAGAAAAAGAGTACGAGCAAGCTCCCAGTCGGTCTGTCTCATTTTATAGTGTAGAAATCAAAACCTTTAATCCAATATACAAACAAGGAAGTCTGATACAAAGTCACTTAGGGTGGGAAAGGCTTAGTTTTAAAACTAAGCCTTAGGCTATAAAGACCCTGCCTGCTTATAGCCTGTCCCCCACATCCAATGCAAACTATAAGTGAGCAAACATATATATCATATTTACAAACTATTTGACCAACAGTTTTATAGAGACAAAGCCTATTTTTTTTTTAGGTCTCTGCTTTGAGAGGAATCCACTGTCCTTTATGCAAAAAGCCAGGGCGGCCTGGGCAGATGGTGCTGGTGCTGCTCTGGCACTGGCGTCTGGGAGGTGAGGAGGCACAAGGTGGCGATCTAGCCTTTACCAACCAGACCACTCCGTCTGCAGTGGACCTCAGACCCAGTATGGATTTGGACCTCGGTATTGGCTACTTCCCTCTTGCTCTCAGAAACCCAGAGAACCACAGCTTTTGGGACAGTGGCTACACGGCCTTAAACTTTGACAGATGAGCTCTTTCAAAAGTGGGGCTGCAAATTTCAGTTTAAAAAAATTAATTTCTATAAGAAAGTAATTTCTATGTTAAGATGTTTAAGGGAGCTTTCTATTTCTAGGACCTCTACTGTGAAAGAATAAATTTGAAAAGCAAAGAATCCTATCTTGTCCTCCACTGGCCACCACTGCCCTGTCCAGAGTTTTAGATACCAGGATATTCTTGGGTCTCTAATCATCTTTAATGACTTAGTGCAAAATACTGGAGGCTGAGCCATGCCTCTGGCCCAGATATGCTAGATTTAGCAAGTAAGAACACAGGGCGCCCAGCTGAATTTGAATGTCAGATAAACAATGAATAGGTTCTTAGTGTAAGTACATTCCATAAGACAAAACAGATTACGCCGTATTTACTACATAATTATTACAAAAAATTTATTTGTTGTGCCCCGGCCGGATAACTTTATTGGTTGGAGCATTGTCCTAGAGCGTGGAGGTTGCCGGTTGAATTCTCTGGTCAGGGGACATATAGGAGCAGCTTGATGTTCTCCTCTCTCTCAAAAAAATTTATTTGTTGTTTATCTGATGTTCAAGTGTGACAGCATATGACATTTCCCTGGCAGCCTTACCTGGGCCTTCTTTCATGTGAGGCCCTGCAGATCTCTCTGGGTCTTTCTCCAGTCTCCTCTGTCCATCCCCAGGGACTTTTGGAAGTTAGGTCTCCCCAGGACCTTGTTGTCTTTCTCTCCTGTTATAATCCCCTTATGTCTCAGTCTGGGGTTCTCTATTCATCTGTTCTTTCTTGTTCAGTTCTACTGGTACACCCTGGGTTGCTCGAGATTCAGCCATTGGTTCTGAACTCGAAAGCCAAGGATGGGAATGTCTACAACTTAGCAGCCCCCTACCATGTGCGGGGTACTGTCAGAGGCTTTACTAGTGTTAGTCCATTAGTAAACAAAACTAAAGGAAGGCACATTTAAAACTGTAGTAAAATATATATTACATAAAAGTTACCTGTTTAAAAATAATGAGGTGTAATCAACTTACAACATTATATTAGTTGCAGGTATACAACATAATAATATAGTATTTGTATATATTGTGAAATGATCACCATGATGGGTCTAGTTAAAATCCATCACCACACATAGCAACAGAATGTCTTTTTTTATCTGTGATGAGAACTTTTAGGATTTATTCTCTTGGAAATTTTACAATATGCAACACAATATTATTAATATATATATATACATATATATAGATGTATATTGTGTGTGTGTATGTGTGCGAGAGTGAGAGAGAGAGAGTGAGTGAAAGGGGGAGAGAGATGAGAAGCATCAACTTGTAGTTGTGGTACTTTAGTTGTTCATTGATTTCTTCTCATATGTGCCTTGACCAGGAGACTCCAGCTGAGCCAGTGACCCCTTGCTCAAGCCAGTGACCTTAGGCTTCAAGCTGGTGACCCTGTGCTCAAGCTAGTGAGCCTGCACACAAGCTAGTGACCTCTGCTTTTGAACCTGGGTCCTCAGCAACCCAAGTCAACACTCAATCCACTGTCCCACCACCAGTCAAGCATACAGTACTATTAACTGTAGTCTTCATGCTATACATCAGATCCCCTTGACTTAGTTATTTTGTAACTGGAAGTTTGTACCCTTTCACCTCCTTCACCTGTTTCACCCATCCCCTCCACCTCCTTTCTCTTTGGCAGCCACCAGTCTGTTCTCTGCATCTAAAAGCTTGTTTTTGTTTAGTTTTTTTAGATTTCACATATTAGTGAGATCATTTGGTATTTGTTCCATTTAAAAATATATATTTTTAGTGATTTGAGAGATGAAGAAAGAAAGAAAGAGAATAAGGGAGAGAGAAAAGAGAGAGAGAAACAAAGAGAGAGAGGAGCATCAACTTATTCCACTTACTTGTTGTATTTAGTTGTGCACTCCTTGATTGCTTCTTGTGTGTGCCCTGACTGGGGATGGAACCCTTGACCTTGGTGTGCTGGGATGATGTTCTATTCATTGTGCCACCTGGTCAGGACCATATTTGTCCTTCGGTGACTTATATTGCTTAGCATAATGCCCTCGAGATCCATTCATGTTGTCACAAATGGCAAGATTTCATTTTTTATTGCTAATATTTAGTTGAATATAAATTTACAATTTTAACCATTTTTGTGTGCATAGTGAAGAGGCATTAAGTAAATTCACATTATTATACAACCATCACCATATTTTATCTCTAAAACTTGTTCATCTTTTCAAATTGAAACTCTTTCCATAAAAACAGTACCTCCCTATTACTAGCTCCCTCCAGCCCTTGGCAACCCCCATGCTATTTTCTGTGTCTATAAACCTGACAACTCTAGGCACCCCATTTAAGTGGAATTATACAATATTTGCCCTTTTGTGTACTTCTTATTTCACTTAGCATAATGTCTTCAAGGTTCATCTATAAGTGAGTATCAGTACTTCATTCCTTTTTATGGCCCTATAATATTTCATTATATGGATTTACCACATTTGTTTATCCATTTATCTGTTAATGGACTTTTGAGTTGCTTCTACCTTTCGGTTATTGTGAACAAGGATGCTCTAAATGTGGGTTTACAAACAGTTGTTCAAGTCCCTGTTTTCAGTTATTTTAGGTTTAAACTGAGAAGTGGAATTGTTGGGTTATATGGCATTTCTATGATTAACTTTCTGATACTGTACTGTATTTCATAGCAGTTGCATCATTTTACATTTTAGCAAAGATTTCTAATTTCTCCATATTCTTGCCAACACTTATTATTTTCTGGGGGTTTTTTTGTTTTGTTTTTTTAAATAATGGACATGGACAACAGTGTGATGATTGTGGGGGTGGAAGGTGGAGATGGAGGAAGGTTTAGGGGGGATACATGGTGATGGATGAAGACTTAACTTGGAGGGGGATGAACACAATACTGTCTACAGAGAAGTGTAGAATTGGGCACCTGAAACCTGTATAATCATGTTAACCAGTATCACCTCAATAAATTCAGTTAAACAATAAAAATAAAATAATATCTATCCTGATGGGTATGAATAAGAAAGGTACTTTTAATTACTATTTCACAAATAAGAAATTGAGACTCAGAGAGCTGGAATGACTAGTCCATGGTCAACTAGCAAGTCACAGAGATAGAATTGGAATCAAGGTCTAACTCCCAAGTTCCTGCCTCTAATACATGTATCCAAATGCAAGTATTTCTGTTTTTGCACAGATGTCTAATTATGCATGACATCTAATAAAGACACAAATGTAAGAATGAAATATATCCAAAGAGCTTTTACATGTTCTTATTGAAAATACATTTCTTACATGTAATTTATCCCTAATCTACACTTCATCCTAATTTTAAAGTAACTTATTCAATTCAGTCACTCTGTAATCCTTTGCCTATGGACCTTATGTGGGAAGGTAGATAAACCAGAAAATAGAAACTAGGGGCTCCCACTTCATGATTTTGTGGCCTAATTAGCCAGAGACATGTGGTCCTCTGAGCAGCCTCACGCAGAAGCACAGGCACATGCAGGAGTCTATCTATCTGCTTCCCCACTTCTCACTTAAGAACAAAAGAAAAGAAAGGTGAGAGGGAGGGGAAATGAAGTGTGGGGAAATGTAGTAGGCTTAATCATCCTCTCCCTGCAGAGATGTCCACATCTTAATCCATGAAACCTGTGAATATGTTGTTTTATACAGCAAAAGGGATTTCGCAGATGTGATTAAATATTTTGAGATAGATGGTTTTAGATTAACTGCCTGGGCTCAATGTAATGATAAGGGGGCATATAAGAGGGAGAGAGGAGGGTCAGAGTCAGAGAGAGGGTGAAAGAAGCTTTTGGCTCTCAAGATGGAGGGTGTGGCATGAGCCAAGGAATGCAGGCAGCCTGCAGGAAATAGGTAAGAAAGCAGACTTCCCCAGACCCTACAGGAGGCACGCAGCCTTGCTGACACTGATTTTAGCTTGCTAACACCCCTTTTGGACTACTGTCCTTTGTAACTATGATAGTAAGTTTGGGTTGTCAGAAGCCACTGTTTGCGGTAATTTGTTACAGCAGCAATAGGAAACTGATACAGGGCGGGAGCTGACATCCTAAACACTGAGTGGGCATGTGCAGGGGTGTTTTGCTAGGTGGCTGGGTATGTTAGTGGAGTTCTCGGTATTAATAGCATGCATGAGGCTGTGCCATAGATGCAAGACTCCAGGGCAGGTCTCTCTGCCCCTTCCCCACTTGGCATCAGCCCTGCTGTGGTGCTTGTGACTTTCACATGGGGAAAGAATCCCACCTGCCTCATACGCTCTCCATGGCTTACAGTGACCAAGCTGCCAGGGTGGCCAGTACCAGCTCTGTGGAGAGTATAAGCTCTAGGTGCCCTCATCAGTCAAGTTCCTAGAGGCTGCCTGGGGACGTCAGAGGTCAGGTGCTGCTGCCCATGACCTGCAGTGAGGTGGCACACAGACCAAACAGTGATGAGATCTCTTTGGTGGCAGCAAGAGGAAGAGGATGCACTAGCTGAGCTGGGAAGGTATCTTCAAAGGTAGGAGGCAGTTTGGGAGCTGCTGGATCTTTGGATCCGGGTACCGCAATGCCTCAAGGGAAGTGCCTTCTCCCTCACCCCCCCCCCCCCCCCAGCCACACACAATCCAGCAGCCTCATTCTGAGAGCTGAGCTCCAGGGTCCAAGGTGCTCACTCTCACAGCCTCTCCCAGGGTGCAGAGAGCTCCACAGGGCTGTGAGCCCGAAAGACGGTGTCCCTGCCACTGGGTCCCTCTTGCTCCCCAGTGGCCAAAATCCTCTGAAGGAGCAGAGCTGCTTACAGCACAAAAAAGGGCTTGTTATACTCTTTTTCCAGGACACTGATGCCTATGGAGCCTTCATTTACATGACTAAAGGGGACTCTATTGACTTATCTAAAACAAGGCCCATGGGCTTTGAGGTGAATTTCTGCCCCTGCCTCCACCCCAAGGCTGCTAGCAAATTATCGCTAAAGAAGATGGAAAACACAGAGCATTCTAGTACAAACCACGATTACTTCAGGCAACTTTGTGAAGACGTTATTAGCCCTATTTTGTAGAGGCAGCAATTGAAGGCAGAGAGGCCTGGACTGGAATCCAAGTCCCCCATCTCCATGCCCAGGGATATTCTGCTGCCCAGGCTATTTCTGAAATGAGATCAGACTGTCCATTTGCCACCCACGGGGAACCCATTCCAACTTTTTGTCAAGTAGAGAAAACATTTCTGATGGTTTTAGACAGCTCCTTGCTCTAATGACCTCTATAAGCATGAATTCTCCTAAACTGCAGTCTACCACCATTACCTAGTCTCCTGGCTGCGTGGCCTGCTTATACCAGCCCACTCTGTTCTATTCTGGGTTGATGTAGGTGAGGCCTCCAGGTAAAGCAAGAATAGCCACACCAATGATTTTTGGAGCTGCAGCTGCTTTATTGTGGTGTTTCTTTGTGTAGGTTCTTTATTTTTTTTTTAACGGCAGATTAAAGAATAAGGAATTTTGGTACAAATAGTTTATTTGGAAGTGATTCAAGGAAACACAGCAAGGCAGTGGGGAAGCGCAGCTGGGAAGGGAGGAAGGGCAGTTGTCCATGCAGAACACATCCGAAACAGTAAGAATATTTGAGTTTATTGGAGCCAAACTGACGACGATTATGAGGAAGCAAAATCTAAACAGATTGAAAAAATGCTCCAGAGAATGGCAGTTTTGCGGCTTATTTTATACATTAGAATCAAAGGAGGAAACTTAAAGAGGGTTACATGAAACCCATTCGTGGTAGCTTAAGGGGGTGGGGTGAGTGGGGAGAAAACATGGTGGGAGGAATCTCTGGGACTGGATGAAAAGTAAAATAGAGAGACACAGACTTCTTTTACATTGGTGGGGCCAGCATAGTTAGTAATTATCATTCACAGCACATAAGATGGTGTGTAGGGAACAGGATGAGGAGGGGTTCTGTGGTCTCATGCTCTGGCGCTTTGGTTGTGCCCTGACGGAGTCTGGAAAAGGGGTTACTCTGACATCCCAAGGGCACGATATCTTAGATGCAGAAAGGCAATAGACAGGCCTTTACTTAAGGCAGTGGTTCTCAAACTTTTGAAGTCAGGGTGCATTTAAAATCGTACAAATAATTGTAGGTGCACTATATACAAATTTCTGAGAAATATGTTATAATAATTAAGTCAAATAATAAAGAAAAAATATAAAGTCCAAGCATGCTTTTAGGGTTATTAAAGAAAATAAATACGACAAAATTAAATTTATTCTGACATTAAAAAACATTTTTATGTTACATTTTTTGAGTTATGCTTTTTAGAATTTGTAAAAAAAAAGAGGGGTTAAAAATAGAAAAAGACTAAAAACTTATCTTTTTATATATATTGATACATTCTTAGTAAGATTTAGTAAATTCGGCAGGTCCCGGTACAAATGTGTTAAGTTTATTCATTCTTGTGTTTATGAGAAACATGAGCCTGATGTGTCCTAGTGATTTCTTCAATGTTTGGGCATGTATTTGAAAGGCAAACTCTCATTTCCTCATCAATACATTGAAGAATTCCTCTCTTTTTACTCTTACTTGTGTTGAGGGTAGAAAATCCTAATTTACATAAATAGGATGTTGAAAATTGTAGTAAAATGTTCAAAGCTTTTTTAGATATTGCCACATATTCTTCTTTTATAGAAATGCAAAAGGTCTCAAGAGACAATTTCTTATGTTTAATCATCAGTCCAAAACCTTCACCATACATATCATCTTAACTTTACACCAAACAAAGGATAGAAAAAATTTGCCTCCAGTCTTTCCAGGGAACACAGGGGTAGTGTAAACAATCCAGCACCACAGTTTAACAGTTTTTGCAACCTAATCAGGCAAGTGAGGTGGGGGGTTGGGCAGACTGTTAGCTTACAGCCAATTCCCCACAGCTCTGTCCCCCAAAAACCGAAGCTTCAAAAATCCTATTGGATTTTTGGTCCCCAACAGGCACATATTTCTCTGGAATACCACAGGGTGCACCTGGAAATTATCTAGGGTGCACCAGTGCACCCTGGGGCACACTTTGAGAACCACTGATTTAAGGTAAAGATCCATCTTTGTCAAAGAAGCTACAGGCCTAGAATGTGACTATCTGCCATGGCCTGCATTTAGTTAGGAATTTTAATGTTCAAACCATCCTGTGTGGTTTCTGAGTTAGCAAGCCCTGGGGACAGGACTCCCCTGAGCTTGTGAGACTTAGTATATACCGTATTTCCCCATGGATAAGTCACTCCCATGTATAAGATGCACCTTAGTTTTGGGGCCCAAAATTTGAAAAAAAGAAGTATTACATAGTTATTGAACTCAAGTTTTATTCATCATAAAATTCATACAAATCCTTATCACTGTCAAAACTCCCATCCATTAGCTTGTCCTCATCTGTGTCTGATGAGGAATCACTGTCTTCATCTATTGCCTCATCCTCCGTTCTATCTATGGTATTTAAATGCCACAACCACTGTATAAGATGCACCCAGTTTTTCAAAAAATAAAATAAAAAGGTGCGTCTTATACGTGGGGAAATACAGTAGTCCCCTTTTCATTCATATAACTAATGGTTTATTAATGAGATGGCTATTATTGTGGGCAACTAAGGCCTAATCCTGTTGGGGGCTCATTGGAAGACTGTGGAACACACATCAGAATTGTCTCGTTGGAGCTTGAGGAAGTTGGAACATTTGCACACTAATTTTGATTCCTCATTGGCTGAGGGCTGCTCCTGGGGGTGTGACCTTCCAGGCATTCACACGCCCTCCGCATAGGATAAGTAGGCAGGCACCTTCAGCCACAGGGAGTCCTCAGACAGAAAGATGAAGTGCTGGGAGTTTAGGAAGCTGCATGGAAACTTGTGGGCTGAGGGGATGTGAGTGGGACAGTAATGTCAGCTTCAGGTCGTTTTAGTGGTGCCACTTCTCCTAGATTCAGTAGATCAGTTGTATTAGTACCATCCATGGTCTATTGTGCCAAATTTTAGTTGATTTTTTAAAGCACTTGAAATTTTTGTGAAGCATTAATATTTCTTGACTTTTGTCTTAAGATATCTTCCAAAGCATAAAGACATTATTTACTTAATTTAAAAAAAGGTTTTATTTATTGATTTTAGAGAGAGAGCAAGAAAGAGAAAGAGGAAGAGAAAGGCTGGGCAAGGAGGAGCAGAAAACATCAACTCATAGTAGGGCTTTTGGTATGTGCCCTGACACCGCAAGCCTGGGTTTCAACCAGCGCCCTCAGCATTTCAGGTCGATGCTTTATTACTTATTTTTTAAAGATAAATAAAACTTATTCTCTGTTGCAGTTATGATATGAGCACATTGGAACTCTTTTTATAAATGTAAATATATTATGAAATCATAGTAATCTTAATTTTTCTTATATCTTGGAGCATTTATTTTTGTCTTCCTAGGGATTATTATTACTCATCAGTTATTCCCAACTATGCTGAAAGAGACTAAAATAATACAAAAACTGAAGAATGAAGAAATTACCAAGAAGGATGAAGCAATAGTATAATAAATGATGAGTATTTTATCATCCTCCAGTTTTCTTAATTTGTTGCCTAAAGTACTGTATGTATCATTTCTCAAGAAGATATAAAAGAAAACTAGAGACATCATCTTTGTGGTCTGTTTTTAGTTTCATTTGCTAAAACTGAAAATTCTGACTTTTTCTTTTCCTACCTATAATGGCAACAGGAGGTAGAGGGTGAGCTTTTATAATTATTATATAAGTCAGAAGAATGATGTAGCACTCTAGAATATAAGCAAGTGATAATGGCAAAATTGATTGTGTAAGAGAAATCTTAGCCTGTAAATCTTTAGATAATGATATTCTAGATAATCTTCAATAAATTAAGGATATGTTTTTAAGGAAAAAGAGGAAATATGGTACTTTCATCCAGTTAGTCACTCAACCAGATGGATTTAATTATACAACATTTTATGACAAGAGCCTAAACCTTCCTATTTTCTTAAAAAGACATATGGCAATATTCTTTAATCTTTTAAGTATTATTTTATTTAATAAAGTGTTATTTTTCAAAATGTATGGCTGGTGGGACCTCCTGTTTATGCATCTTCACCAGCAGCAGGGCAACCTCACCCTTGGTGTTTCTGGTGTAAATTACTTGAGCTTTGTACTCTGAAACTAGTTTAATAAGTCCTTTTCTAAGGAGCTCCTGCTGGCCTGTCTTGGCCAACACACTGGGGGTCTTCAGTCTCAGAGAGACAACAGCTGGGGTTATAATAAGACCAGAGATTGTCATATGTCACTTTGTCAAACAAGACTAGATTGCTGAGTTTGTCCTGAACTTTGTCTTTGGACCACTCCTCCTTCCCGGCCTCGCCCTGGGTTTGCTCACTGGGTCTTTGTCTTTCTTGGCTGACTTGCCGGCATCTTTCTTCTTGTTGTCCTTGGGCTGCAGAACGAAACTCCAAGAGCTGCGGCTACCACTACAGCCTTGCTAAGACGTCAGATAAAAAAAGTAGTCTTTTAGATTTCTGTGCACCAAAATTTACTTGAAGTGCTTTGTGCATGGTTGAGTATCAAAGGCAGGTGTGTGTACAAAGAGGAAATAGATGATGAAGAAATAAAAATATGAATTAGATTTGATTGAAGATGGTAAATTATGTTTATCAATCTGAAAATGAAAATGTTTCGCAATTATAGAACAAAGAAGATGGTCATATGCTCTTCAACAAAATTACGAGCCACCAAAGGCTTCAAAGGTATTATGTTTTGATGATGCAACTGCGAACAAAAAGGAATGATAAACCAGACCAATTAGAGGTACATTTGAAATCTGGAATCAGTATTTACATAGTCAGTATGTTCCAGGTTCCTGACATTTGACGAGCAGATGGTTTCAATCAAAGTTTACTGTTTATTCCAGTTATGTCTCCTTTAAAACTAAGAAAATATAGAAACAAATTTTGGGTTTATTATATTAAAATTTTTATTAGCAATTCTTTTTTAAAAAGATTTATTTATTCATCTTTTTTAGAGAAAAAAGAGAGAAAGAGAGAGAGAAAGCAGTGGGGAGGAGCAGGTAGCATCAACTCCCACATGTGCCTTGACCAGGCAAGCCCAGGGTTTTGAACCAGCAACCTCAGCATTCCAGGTCAATGCTTTATCCACTGCGCCACCACAGGTCAGGCCTTTATTAGCAATTCTAACAAAGTTGGTTTTCACTATGTGTGATCAGTAGCCGCCAAGTTGATCCCCACTGATCTTTGCCTCCTGGAATTTATACTCACACATATTCCCCTTTTCCATCATACCAGGTGTGTAATCAATAGAATACGGCAGAAGTGTTAGTATGTCACTCTTGAGATTAGGTTATAAAAGACTGTGGCTTCCATCTTGGGCTCTCTCATTAATCACTTGCTCTGGGGGGAAGCCAGCCAGCTATCCTGTTGTGAGAATCCATGTGGAGAAGAGTGGAGGTATTCGGCCAACAGCCAGTGAGGAACTGAGGACTGCTCACAACCACGTGGGTGAAATTGGAAGTGGGTCTTTTAGCTATAGATGATGGTAACCCTGGTTGATAGGTGGACTGCAGCTAGAACCAGCTATATAACTTATGGGGTCCAGTGCGAAACAAAAATGGGTAGGGGGCTTCTTGTTAAAAAATTATTAAAATTTCATGACAGCAACAACAGAGGATTAAGCCAAAGGTGGAACTTTTCATTATTGCACAGGCTGCATGCCTATGACGCTGGCTCTGACTGCCACCTCCAAGAAAACCTGAGCCAGAGCCACCCAGCTAAGCCATTCCCAGATTCCTGATTCATAGAAACTGTGAGCTTTTTTTAAAATTAAATTTTTGCAGTAATTTGTTACAAAGCAATAGATATGAAGACACTATCCCTTTATACCTCCTTTTGTAAATTATTTGTAAAATGACTTAAAATATAAAAACATGAAATAACTGTATCAGACCCACATGGTAAATAGTGATAAATATTTTTCCTGGGCTACTGAGAGTTCAAGGGATAAGAGTGATCCAGTTAGTTGAAATTTTAGTTCTTTTTTTTTTTTTTTTTTTAGAGGGCCAGAGAGAGAGTCAGAGAGGGGGATAGATAGGGACAGATAGACAGGAATGGAGAGAGATGAGAAGCATCAGTCATCAGTTTTTTGATGCGACATGTTAGTTGCTCATTGATTGCTTTCTCACATGTGCCTTTGATCACAGGCCTTCAGCAGACTGAGTAACCCCTTGCTGGAGCCAGCGACCTTGGATCCAAGCTGGTGAGCTTTTTGCTCAACCCAGATGAGCCTGCGCTTAAGCTGGCGACCTCAGGGTCTCAAACCTGGGTCCTACACATCCCAGTCCGATGCTCTATCTACTGCGCCACTGCCTGGTCAGGCTGGGGCCCAACCTTTTGGTGAGCCAGAGGCAGGTAGGGCCCAGTGGTTTCAACTGCCAGCAGTCCTGCATGGGAGCAAGCTTGAGGCGAGAGACATGATACCAAGGTGTTTGTCCTAGGAGTTTGGCTGCAGTAGGAGTAGTCAACATTACCATATGGGGTCCCATCCACTCCCATAACCAAGACCTGTGAGAGAACTAGAGGTCCAGAGTGTGCTGGCAAAACAGAGAAGGTAGCCCCCATGTCCACAAGAAATGAGATGGACTTACCCGCTACCTGCAGTATTACATGGGGCTTGGCGTGGGTGATGGGAGTCTTCGAGTCCGGGCCGTGTCAGTGGTCCACGAGGTCTAGGAATTTGAGCGGTGGGCCTGCCTGGCTGGCTTGGCCTCCCATTTGGGTGGCTTGTCCTCCATGTAGAGGCGCTGAGGAAAAGCCTGTTGCCCAAAGGGGCAATCGCTCTGCTAGTGATCAGGCTGCTTGCAGTCAGGGTAGGGCTTAGTGGGCACTGCTGGGACCAGTGACCCTCCTTGCCACACTTAAAGCAAGCTGCTGGTGAGATTCCTCTTTGTGGCCCAGACTTGGGTCGGGCACCTCCTGTACCTTGCCCCTGTTGCTCTGCTGGCCTCAGGGATGCCACAAGAGCCTGGGTTTGGAGAGTCACCTTCTGCTGCATGTGGGCCTGGCAAGTAGTCTTGGCCTTTTCCTATTAGCCGTGACCATTAAAAACTTTAAATGCCATGTTCACTGGTCTTGGATAGGGGTTTGGGGGTGAGAATAAGAGGAGGGGGGCTCCTGGGGACCCCGGCACACAGATCCAGCCAGAAATGCTGGAGCCAGAGGCAGGACAGGGCAAGGCCTTCCTGCAAGAAGAGCAGGGTCATGCCGTGGGGTCAGGAGCCCTGCAAACTCTCGCGAGGGCCAATGGCCGGTGGAGGGTGGCCTGACAGAAGAGGTGCTTAAGAACACAGCGGAGAAGGGAGGGGCTCCTGGCCGACAGGGCTTCCTGGAGGGAAGAGACCTGAGCAGAAGAGGTCCACAGAGGGACCAGAGAGGGGTCTGGAGAGAGGAGCACCCCTGGGGGGTCAGGCAGGAGGGGGAGAGAGTTGGGGGTTGGCAAAGGAGGAAGGATCGGGAGTGGAGGGTTTAGGTGAGGTTTCTCTGGCCAAAAAGGGCCTGCACCATGTAGCAGGCGGCACAGAGATTAGGACAGGAGTGCAAATACTAGAAGCCCTGAATGTAAGGGATCTCCAACTAGTTCCAGTTCTTTTGGCGATAGTTAAATTGGTGAGGATGTTAAAATTAGAAATCCCTTTAGAAGGTCACCTGGTTTGATTATCCAGTAGGTTCTGTGGCCCGGCCACAGTGGAGAAGAACAGTTTCTTCTTCTTTCGGGAGGGAGAGATTTCAGATAAGGCATTCCAGGAGTGTTTTTGGATCAGGTTTAGATTCCTGTGACTTTATGGCTGCCCTCAGTCCTCGGAGTGATCAGAGATGAGAACTGGCATCTCAACTCAAACTCTGGTCACCAGACAGTTAGGTAGAGTGGATGTGTCCAGGATGTCTCCATGGGCACAGACGCACTCGGAATGGAAAAGGGGTCCCTGATGCAGCTGCAATTATGGACAGGGAGTCTCGGTGGAAAGAACTGAAGGGAGGCTGGAGGCAGGGGACTTACCGTGGCATGTGCCAAAGTGGGTGGAAAGTCAGAGATCCTGGTTCTTTCTCGGAAGGTAAGGGGAGAGGAGCGGCCCCAGCAGGCTTCAAACTCCTCCCAGGTTTCGATACCAAATGTAAGGTATTTTTCCCCACCGAGGAAGAAGGAAGGGCATAGCCACGAAGTGTGGAATAGCAAAAGCTTTATTCAGAGTGCTTCCTGGACGATGTTCTCTGGTCCAGGGGACAGGGACCAGAGAAGTCGCATGGAGGTATCCGCGAGGAGGAAATTTAAAGGATCGTTTAGAGTGGTTGAGTTAATATGACGTGGTGAAATTTCATTGGATGGCAGACAGTCGTTCTTTTTCAAAGGGTTCCTGGGAAGTTTCTTTTGGCACACATAGGTATGGGCAGTTCTAGCCAAAGTTCCTGGGTCTGGTTCCTCACATGACCTTCCCCCGTTGGCAACCAACCTCACAAGCAGTATGTATGTCAATTATATCTAAAGAAAGAAAGAGTCTGGGTGTCTGGTCCTAAGACCATTAATATTTTTTAGCATGAGGGAGCTGGACTCTACATAGAGTTAGAGGGAAGCCACACTGAACCTTCCAGACTCATTGCATTGTCTGTGATTCTTTCATTCAGCAGCTCAACCTATCATAATGATGAGGGCCCCAACTGCTAGTTGTCCCCAGTATTTTATTCTTAGTAACATAAACCCCAATTTTTAGATGGACTCCTTTGTCTACTTTGAGTGGAGACTATATTTTTTTCAGCCTTCTCTATTGGGAGATGTGGTCATATGACTATGTTCTAGCCCAGTGATGGGCAGTATTTTGAGCTTTGTGTGTCACTTCAAGAAAAACAGCCTAACTGGAAGTCCCAGAACTAGATGCTCTCTGCCAGAGTTCTGTTTTGGCCTACAAACCTCCGGCACAGAGTGTCTACACTACAGCAAATGTTTTATCCTTAGCTACTGCACCTGACCTTGCAGGAGCCGAGGATGAAACGTCATTCTCAGCATGTGGCCCCATACTTCTCTGGTATGTGGACGCATTTATCATAGAAAATGGCTATGCATATCAATCTGACATGCATGTCATAGGTTCGCCATCATGGTTCTAGCCAATAGATAAAACTAAATATAGCTTCTAGGAAGTGTTCTTAAAGATGGAGGTATGCTCTTCTTTTACCCTTTTCCCTCCCTGTCGACAGGAAAATAGATGTGATGGCTAAAACTTGAGCAGCCATCTTGGACCACAAGGTAGAAGATGCTTAATAAAGATGACACAGCTATACCAGAAGGACACTGGGTTAGAAAGAGCTACCCTATACTTTGAAGGGATTTTGTGTACAAAAGAGAGTCTATGGCCAGTAGCCACAGCCACCATCACAGCCGCCTGGCCCATGAAGGTTCACATTTGATTCGGATAGACAGTAATGAAACAATGGAGCCAAGAACTGGTGGGCCATTAGCTTTAAACCTAGCTTGCACCCAGCGGGCAAGAAATACACATAGCAGGGAAAACACTTCCCTTTCCATTCAGGGCTCTCAAAGCCACTGACTTATCCGAGTTTCCTAGAATCAAAGGTTTCCAGCTCACCAGCCTTATTCACCTCTGTTCCCCATCTCCTTCTCCCTGTACAAACTCTGCACAAACTGGCTTCTCCTTCAGCACTCTGCCATCTTGGCTGCTGCTCCTCCTCTCCACGTGGCCTTTCTCTGCTCTCTTCTCCTATGCTAATCTCAGGAATTGAGAGAGAGCAAGCTCCTGGGTCAGTCTGTCCCATTTTATAGTGTAGAAATCAAAACCTTTAATCCAATATACAAACAAGGAAGTCTCTGATACAAAGTCACTTAGGGTGGGAAGGGCTTAGTCTTAAAACTAAGCCTTAGGCTATAACGATCCTGCCTGCTTACAGCCTGTCCCCCACACCCAATGCAAACTATAAGCGAGCAAATATATATATATATATATATATATATATATATATATATATATATATTTACAAATTTATTTGACCAACAGAGAGAAATAATCTAGATTGTTTGAGTCACTATAACTGTTTTTGTCATGCATATTTTGAATCTTTATTGAGGTATAATTGACAAATAAAATTGCGACATATTTAAAGTGGTAACATGATGGTTTGATATTTTGATATATGTATGCATTGTGAACTGGTTCCTCCACCCCATTGAGTTAACTAACACATCTATCACTTCACATATTTACTTTTGGGGGAGGGGTGAGTTGTCATGTATATTTAAAATTTAAGGACTCACATGATAATGTTAAATCCTGTGGGTCAACTTTATCTGCATAATGGGACTAATAATACCTACCTAAGCCCAGTGCTAAGTCTTGCTGCAAGTTAGTTGTAAATCCAGAAACAGAATCCAGGATTCTTGGAGTCCCAGGCTTTTGAGTTTATTTAAAAAAAGTTCTGGATCTTAAGACACAACTCACCTTTTTCTGTTGGTAGCTGTTGTCGTAAGTGAAGCAAACATAAATAAAGGTATATTTATATTATAAATGCACCTTTCTCCAAAGCCCCATTTAAGATCTACCTTCATGAGACCTTCCCTGCCCATTAGATTTATAGTGCGTCCCTGCTCTGAGTCCCTAAAACACATTTCAGGCTTTGCTCTCACATATGGGCTCCAAATATCTGTCTGTTCTATGTCTTATATTAGATTGCAACCTCTCAGAGGGCAGAGTGTGCATCCAAAGATCCCTCATAATGACAAGCATGTGATGGATGCAGGAAGAGATGCATCAAAGTGGTTGTTTAAATGAATGGAAAGGTTTTATTCTGAATATGAGATGAGGCAAGCTTCCTCTGGATTATACAGAAAGAGATTTATTTGAAATGGGCATTCCTAGCCAGTGCTACATATTTGAGGCCTTCAGGCCTCAATATGGGATATAGAGTATTATTTTTCTTCTACTGAAGTATCCCCTTGCAAATAGAAGTCCCACAGGACCAGGAGTATGGCTGAAACTGGACAGACCAGATGCCCAGATAGCTAGGTTTGTTTATAAGCCTGGCCTCCAGGGAAAGAAGGAACTTGTCAATTTCACTCTTTGCTTGGATCAGAAGATTGAGCCTGGCAGAGAGACGCTGTTTGGGACTAATAGTTCTCTGGAATTTCTAACCTTCTCCGGACCTGGGAGGATTTGGGAGAAGAAAATGCATCATTTGAATGATGGCCATGGTTACGACAGGCCTTGCATGCCAACCAGAGGGAAAGAAAATACTTGCTGAGCAAAGTAACTGGAAAGCAGTTGCTTACATTTTAAACTATGCTACATGGTTGAAATCCATAATAATGTAGAATTTTGGACTAGTGACCACTTGGAAATAAGCTTTCTGGCTGGAAAGCAGCATGTCGTGTTATGGATAGAAAGGACTATTGCAATGCCTTTTCCCTGGGCATTTGGTGCTGCCAGATACCAGGGGGCCATCTCAAGCGTATTTACTTACTCCAACAGATTTCTCAATAATTCCAGCAACAGAAAGCTGCTGACCAGCTTGATGGGAATGCATGTAACCAGGTGGTAGAGTCAGGACAAACCTGTAAGGTTGCTGAGTCCATTGGTAACATTTCCATCTTGCTGAACCCCTGGTGGGTAAACACTTAGGTGGGCACATGGGAACTGATGTAAGTGCTGCATAAGGCCCAGTAGTACTGGACAAGTGTCACAAATTCAGCTGGGCAAATTCCCAGCATGCCAGATCACAAGGGCTATTTCCAGGAAGGGCTGACCCTTGTTGTTTCCACACTCTTCTGCTGGAGCTCAGCGGAGCTCCGAAGTCTCAGTTCCCTTGCAGGCCACTGAAGAAATTCCCAAGGAGCATACAGGGAATTTTTTTATCCCTGTGGCATTTAAGATGGGACATCATGGTCATCGCATGACATAGGCAGAATTAGACTCTGAAAACCTGGGCTTGAATCTCGAATGGCATTTATCAGCCAAATGAGGCCAAGCAAGTCCCAATTGCATGGAGTGTCCACATACCTCCTGTGAAGTTGAATCTATTTACTACTTGTCAGATGGTGATGTTTCTAAATTAACCATTTTAAGGGTTTTATTTACTCCATTTTTTTTTTTTGAAAATCCTGACAACAACTCGTGAGGTGGATGGTATTTTTATTCCCATTTTACAGAGGGGAAAATTGTATTTCAGACAAGTAAAGTGACTTGTGCAAGGGTGCAAGGTTATACCACTAGGTGGCAGACCCAGGATTTGAACCCATCCTATCTACCCTGTTTCCCCGAAAATAAGACATACCCTGAAAATAAGACCTAGTGCAATTATTATCAAGCTTAGAAATATAAGGCCTCCCCTCAAAATAAGACCTAGCGTGTCTTTAGGAGCAAAAATTAATATAAGACACTGGCTTATTTTGGGGGAAACAGGGTATCTCTAGGGAGCGCATCTGACCACTGCATTGTTTCCCAGCAGAAGCAGCTAGGCAGTTCTCTTAGACGCGTTATCTTTGTTTGGAGAACCACAAGTACCTTATTAGTGTTTCAGCATCCAGTCTGGGCTTTTTTTTTTTTAATCGTTTTTATTGATTGAGTGGGGGGTGGGGTAAGGGGAGAGAGAGCAAAAGAGAGAGAGGGAGAGAGGAAGAGAGGAGAGAAGCATCAACTCATTGTTCCACTTAGTTGTTCCGTTTAGTTGCGTGCTCACTGATTGCTTCCCGTATGTTCCTTGATCCAGTATCTACCAGCCACCTGGATGTGCTGAGCTAACACTCCATCCACTGAGCCACCTGGCCAGAGCCCATCTGAACTTTTAAATCTGAGGCTGCTGGGGAGAGTTGAAGCCTTTTATGCAGGGAGTGGTGCATTCAGGTGTGCTCTTTGGAAAGATGACTGGCTATAGGGTAGATGGGGTGGGCCATGGGAGTGAGCAAAACTGAATACAGGAGTTGGGTAGGATGCCTGTTCATATAACCCAGGAGAGAAGTCGTAGGGGAGCAGAGTTAATGTTTGTCAGGGCCTTCTAGGCCCAGAGAAGGAGAAGAAGTTAAATGCTGATGCTGCTTGTAGTTTGGTTGGAGAAAAAAAATTTTCTTCACGAAGTGGGTGGTCCATACCAATGGGAGTGAACTCTAAGGCTTGTGCCCCACACAAGAAGAGAAACCGTGGTTCTCTTGTGTGAGTGCAGTGGAACACCTTGCTCTGGTTTGGAGCTGGTGTGATGCTGCGCTTCTTCCCAAGGTGGCCCTCTGGAAACCAACCTGGGCAGAGCCTTCCAACATCCGACTGGACCCTTTGCTGCGCTGTCCTCTCCAAGTGGGTTGGGCATCCAAGAGAGGTCTTCCCTCCTTCCTCTGACCCATCCCTGGGGTCTTTGCACCCACAGACCCCTCTCCTCACCAGGAGACCAGGGCCCTTTGGTCCCTCTTCCGGGCTCTTAGGCCACAAAGAGGCTGCTCCCTGGCTTTCCAGTTCAAGGCAGGGATTCAGAACACCTGGGTTCCAATCCCAGATCCACCACAAGGGCACAGGTGGGCCATTATCCCCCCCCCCCCCATACAGGGGTCCGCCCCAGGGGGCAGATACCCAGCGGTGCTTCACCTAGTCTCTTCGACATTTCTTCTGGGGCAACCGCTGTAGGACTTTCTTTGAAAGAAGTGAATGTGCCCACTCCCCACTCCCAACGCCTGTGTAACAGCCTGCCCGGTAGGGGTCATCCGGTGACTTCCCAGTTCTTTTCAGTGTTCAAACAGCAGGTAAGCAGATTTCTCAGTCTCTGTGCGTCCCAGTATCCTCATTGGAAAAATGGGACTAGTAGTATTTTCCCTGCGTATTTCACTGGGCTGTTATGAATGACAACTCAAGTACCCGTGCTGAAATCTATACAAACTTAAAGCACTGTTATAAATCGGGTAAGCTTTCTGATAGGTTAAGGCTGCTACAGGTCTCTTAGGCTTCCTTGGACGGAAGGGTGGAGAGAAAGGTCCTCTTGATTCCCATTTCTCCTGGAGCCCACTGCGGCGGAGCAACTGGGTATCTCTCCCTTGTGGGGTTGACCGCGAGCCGCCCCTCTTTCCTCTCTTCCATTGGCTTTCACCTGCCAGAGGGGCGGCTTCTATGGGCCTCTTGGCCTGTCAATCAGGACCGGCTCAGGCCCGCCCCTCTCGGGGGTTTATAACGGGAATTCCCATGGCCCAAGCCCTGGCATGTAACCTGCTGTTGCCGGGACCTGGCTCAGCCGAGCGACTGCCGCATGCAGATCACACGCTCGCACTCCAGCTCGCTCCTTCACGGTTCAAGACCGTGCGCTCTGCCCGCAGCCTCCGCCAGCCCGCGCTGCACCCCCGCTGCCGGCCTCCCGCCGCCACAGCCAGAGCCCCCGAGGGAAGGAAGGCAGCAAGGCAGGCGCGGCAGTGCGCCCGGAGGAGCCCGAGACCCCGGACCGCAGCGCGCTGGCACGATGCTGCCCCCGCGCTACGCCCGCTTGCTCACACCCCACTTGCTGCTCGTGTTGGTGCAGCTGTCCCCGGCTTACGGCCATCGCACCACCGGTCCCCGGGTAAGTCGTTCCCAGCCGCGCGCCCACCTGCGGAGGAAGACGAAGGTCGATTGCCCTCATTCTCCCGAGCAGGGGGCGGGGGCGGGGGGCGGGGGGAAGAGAAAGGGAGGTGTCAGACCTCGTTCCCCCAACCCCCAACATACTACCCAGTCTCCTGCGCGCTTCTTGGCGAAGTTGCTGAAATAAAAAAATCGCGCACTGCCTGTCCCCCACCCTCAATCCTTTCTTGCAGCACCGACTCTGCGATCTCCCAACACCCCAAACTGTCACCGGTGGGTTTTCTTTCCCAACCTCTTCTCCCAGAGCAGTTTGCACCAAGACCCTGAGAGGTACCTCCTGCGTCCCAGAGGCTCGCTCTCCGCTCAAGTAGGTCTGCCCTGTGGTCTCACACTGCGCCCGGTCCCGGAGCGCTGGCGTTCTTGGCAGGCGGCGGGGGGCAGCTCTGCCTCCAGAGTTTTAGGTTACTCGAGAGCCACACAAGGACCGTGTGTTGTTGTTGTTTTAAAAACCGATCGCTGCTCGTAAAACCCACAGCAGATAATTTTAATGCTCCCTCCTGCTGGGCACAGCCGTGGAGGAGGCTGGAGGTAGGGGGCTGTGGAGAGGTGGTGGAAGGTAGCTGCGCAGAGTGCAAGGCTCTCTTCCCCAGAGTTGAGGCTGGAAGCTTGGACTACTTGTTGAACCTTGGGCTGATTGGAGTTTCTGAACGATATGAAACGTGCCAATTATGTGCACAGGACAGGCTGTCCAGGGTATTGTAAACTCGCCTGGAACCGACAGCATTGTGTTCATTTCTGATCTCGATTGATCTAATGAAGAATCCCACTGCCTTACAAAATGTACTATTAAACTCCCTCGTTGTTCTTTTGGTCAAGCATATGTAGACCATCTCTGGCTGAGCATTAGCTTATGTCAGGGCAGTCACCTCTCAGGGTGCCTGCTTGCCCCAACCGGCATTATGGGAGTCCATGAAATAGCTAGGATCTTTGTAAAAACCAGGTTGGCTCCTTAATCAACGTGTGCTTTTGGATTTGGATATCCTTGGGCCTAGCCTCATTACCACCTGTTCAGATTGCAGGTTCTTTATTCATAGCTCTTGCTATATGAGAATCGTCTTTATAGCTGTCGTGTGGAGAGCAAAAGCCTCGCAAAGTTTGACGAGCTTTAATGACTGCCCAGATGCTAGCTGATTACATCCGAGCCCAGCTATCACTGTGAGATCAGATTTGCAGCCACTTAGGAAAGAAAAGTGTTTGTCCCCGTGTTGGGCCGGCCCTTGCTTTTATGACCAGATGTGCAACAGCAGCAGTTAAAGTGCGGCAGATTAGATCCAGGGCGTGTCATAAATCCTCGACAGCAGGCATTCCCAAAGCTGGGGCAAGTAAGGGCTCTGGGAGTGACTTTTATGGATGCAGTTGAGGATGCCTTTTAAATGAAGCTGCTTGGTTTGATATTAGGACTCACAGCTCTTAAACTCTGAGGTCAGGAGAGCCATGGCGTCCCCTCCAATAATTAGGAACAGTCAAGACAGAGATGCAGACCAGAGCACCCCGCCTGAAATCTGGAAGCCCGCCCACGTGAGAGGCCCAGAGACAAATGGTGGGGGGCTCATTTGCTGCTGGGCATGTCTAGCGTCTTAAGCCATATGGCTCTCCTTCCCTGACTCCTGAAATTGGAGGAAGCAACTTTTAGGGGAAAGCTTGGGGCTTCAGGGGAAAAGAGAAGCATTGGTTAGGTTTCCCTCCAGCTTCTTTAGTTTTTAATTTGATAGAAGTGATAGAACATAAACAGGAACTGTAAATAGGTTTGTGTATGTCCCAGCTCTCTCTCTCTCTCTCTCTCTCTCTCTCTCTCTCTCACACACACACACACACACACACACACACACACACACACACACGTGTATTTAGAAAGTACCCAGGGGAAGCTGCTATCTTGAGCATGTGGTTACCTGAATGTATTTATAGGCAACAATAAGGCTACCATTTATGAACAGTGGGGCTAGGATTGCTTATGCTTATGAGAACATTTTGCAAGTGAAACCCGGGAGGCTAAATGGCTTGCTTGAAACACTCATGGTGCATATGCAGCTCTGGGAGCCAAATCACAGTTTATATGGGTTTACAAGTTGTGTGCCTGCCACACCACCAAGCAGCTGCAGGGAGTGTTTGCTGAACTAGGGATGCCATTGCTGTTAAAGGAAAGATACAGCTCAATGAGAAAATACCGAACCCACATGCATAGGCGAGTCTGTTAATAATAAAAGAAAGTGTTAATGATATTTTTGGCTGTCTGTATTGTTAATCGATGCTGTCTTTGAGTTTCTACCTATTCCAAAAGACTACAATTCTCTAGTGTGGCTTCTTGGTGGTCTCTGAAGTGTGGCTTTGATGGCTGGTGAGAGGCAGCATCATCGAAGGAGTAGAAACATCTGGCTTGTTGCAGTATTCCCTTGGGCACCCCTGGGTCTCTTCTGTTAATCTTTTGAGTGACAGAGGCTTAAGGATTGGCATCTTTTCCAGCTGGCTTTCTAGGAAACCGAGAGCATGCCCTTTCGGTTTAAGTTTATCTGGCTCACTAATTGAGCTCCCCCAAGGCTTAGAACCCAATCCTTGCCCCCTTATTTGTTTCCTGACTTCATAAAATTCCTGACATTTGTTTGACTCTGGAAGCCAGCAGTGATCAAGTATCAGTTTGGAGGCTATTATGTAGGAAGCACCTGAGTTTTTGGTCTCTCAGCTCTCAGCAGCATGGCTACCTGGAACATGGTCAGGATCCTTTTAATTACCAAGGAGGCAGACATTTCTTTAATCCTGTACAATTTACTGAAAATGTTTCAGGGGGAAGATGGGATGGGGGAGTATCTCTCGCAGGCCGGTGGAGTCTGGCTGATGGTCAGGCCAAGCCAACAGCCTGTCTTTGTCTAATCCTCTGTCTTCCCTTGAAGGCTGGAAGCTGGGAAGGGGCAGGTAATGTGCCTGCCTTGGCTGTTGGTGTGTCCCCAGAGCTCAGCACAAAGGATTGACTTAGTAGGTGTGTGTGGAACTAACAAATAAATGCCAGTCGTGCATGCTTCACAGTGATCCATGGGTACTATTTTGTTGGTGATTTAGCAGGACTAGAGGCAAGAAATAGATTTAGGAAGTTTAAGAAATAGGAGAAAACGAGAAGGTCCACAAGTCCGAGTAAGACATTTGATTTTTTAATTGTTTTAGATCTAGTCTTTGTCTTCTCTCTCGGGTCATCCCGCAAAACCCAGGTCCAGCTTCACTCTCTAGGAACTTTCCTGATGGTTAAAACTGATCACGTTCACCTAACAACTTCTGTACCTGGGGCACTTGTGTTCTAACTTTTGCTAATCCTACAGTGAACATCTTGAAATCCCGCCAGCATCTGCATCTTTTCAGCACTTAACTAGCCGCTTCGGCACTCCATGCAGGATCCTGTCTTGTTAAGTGAACAAGCTTGAAAACCCTGGAGGGCAGAACAGAGATCTGACTGGTCACACTGCAGGGCATTCTGTAAATATTTATTGTAATTATTTGTATATTGTAAAATTGCAAAGTTACAATATAGAGTGATATACATTGTACAGTGATTTCTAAGCTGGACCTCTTGTTCTCATTTGAACCTGAAGTTTGTTACTTACAAGTGATTTCTCATTTTTAGGCCTTTGTTCTTTGTTTAAAAATAATTGTGTGTGGTGGTTATGGGAGGTTTGGGGAGGAGAGTAAGTAAGTATACTTGGGTGGGAAACAGGCGTTAGCTCCACCCTAAACCTTTTTTTATTTATCTTGCATTTGCCAGATGTGAAGGAGCTTTTAGACAGTTTCCTTCTATTTGACTAGCCCACCTCTTGTCGGAACAGGGTAGATCCTTATGTCTACACAGATGTCTCTCTTATTATCTGTGTGCCAGACAAGAAGCCTTCTTTTCCACATGGGGGATTTATCTGAAATGCTACTCAGGTATTAGGTCAAGAACTTGGTTTAAACATTTTGATGGAGCTGACATGTGAAATTTAAAGAAACAAAATTGAGGAGGACAGGAGGAGGAAACAATCATCTTAGAAACTCGAGGAAATGCAATCAAATGGAAACCACTTTGATATTGTCTCATTATCTCCGGAAATTGAACTCGCACATTTCCATGGCCCAGCGAGTCCACTCCTAGGTATGTATGCCCAAGAGAAACTCCTGTCCAGAAGGAGACACGTACAACTATGTTCACAATACTATGAGCCTGGAGAGAGTCCAAATACCCGTGAGTTGGAGGACAGATGAATAAACTGTGATGTGTTCATAAAGTGGAGAATTAAACTCAGTCAAAACAGATGAATGACAGTGACATGCAAAAATATGGATGAATCTTGGTAATATGATAGTAAATAAAAGAAATGCCCCAAAAGATGGAGCACAGCAGCTTTTATAAACTTATACATAGCTAAAATGAAAGAAAATAACATGTAGGAATACTTATAGCTGCAATAAAACTATATAAAAAGACCCTGACCAAGCAGTGGCACCGTGGGTAGAGTGTTGGACTGGGATGCAGAAGATCCAGGTTTGAAATCCTTAGGCCGCTGGCTTGAGCACAGGCTCACCAGCTTGAGTGGGGTCACTGGCTTGAGCGTGGGATCATAGACATGACCCCAAGGTCGCTGGCTTGAGCAAGGGATCACTCGCTCTGCTGTAGCCCCCAGTCAAGGCACATATGAGAAAGCAATCAATGAACAACTAAGGTGCCACCACGAAGAATTGATGCTTCTCATCTCTCTCCCTTCCTGTCTGTCTGTCCTTCTCTCTGACTCTCTCTCTGTCTCTGTCAGAAAATAAAACACAACTATATAAAAAGCAAAGCAAGGTAATGACGGACACAAGATTCAGGGGGAGGTTAGGGTGAAGCAGGGGAATCAATTGGGGAGCATGAGCAGTTGGTTAGTGTAAGTACTTTACCTGTTTTTGTAAGGAGAGAATGAGTTTGAAGGTATTTGTTCATTAGTACCGATCTAATAGCTGATTAAATAAAAATTTAAATAAAAAACAAAAGTGGACCCTGCATGTACCCATGAGTTGAATGAGTCATGAACCAAAAATTATAATTAATTAAATTCTTTGCATTTCAGGTGAAACAAGAATTTCCTAAGTAGGGACTCCTTTCCTGCCTCCTTCTCCCTCCGCCCTCTTTCCAGATGTGCACGTGGTCCTACCTCAAATACCACCTTGGGGAGTGATTATTGGCTTTGTTTCAATTCTTGGCCAGTTAGACCCAGAGCAGGCCCAGGCCCTGGCACAAATATCTACACCAGCTGGCCAAAGGGCTCATGTAAAGCTGAGCTGGCAGTGGGCAATCTTCCCTCCTCCTTGCTCAGGGGAATCAGCCCTGGACATCTGAGCACCCCAGCCCTGCAGAGCAGAAAAGTTCACTAGCTGAGGCCTGGGTCACAAGCCTTATTTGCCAGTGGGGGTGGGGGAAGTGTATTTCTGGTTTGATGCTTGTCTTCATTCCGGCCTCCTCCCCCCGCAACCCCCCCCCTTTGCCGAGGCTGGGGGAGGGGGCACGGCCCTGCTTAGCAGGTACAGGGCACCCTTTCTCTCCCGGCCACATAGAGATCTATTGTTCAGGCAGCCAAGTTCCTGGCATTGCTGGTGGGGGTGGGGGGATGTCCTTGTGGAGGGCCCCCTCCGTCAGCGTTTGTCACTGCAGAGCTGTTCGGGAGAGGACAAGGGTTGAGTTGCGGATGAGAAATCGATCGGACTTGCTTGTGAAGCCTGCCAAACAGGGTTAGCATTGTACATACGTGCTCTGCCCGAATCCTGAGTTACCCAGGGGGTAAGAGGGTTGCATCTCCATGAACACTTACAACAGCCTGGTGAAGACCCCAAAGCAACATTGGTCATTATCGCAATTAATTAGATTTCCCTTTGCAACTGACATCATTCTCGACTGAATGGCTAGATCACCATTAATCTTACCTTTGGCAAACAGCTAAGCTTGATAGGTGAGGCACTCTGTGTACTTCCCGGATGTTCCCTGGGTGGATTTCAGACTCCTTTTATTGGAGCCAGCGTGGGGCAGCCTCTACAAAGAAGAAAAGGCCACTGGTGAGAATGGAGACTCAGCTCCTCTCGCCACCAGGGAGAACCAAGAATGAAGGAGCTTCATGAGATAATGTGTCAGGGGCTTTGAAACCTGACAAATACTCTACAAATGAGAGTAACATGCCCTCCCCCCTTAAAAACCATTTGATGGTCTAGTGTCAAGATGATAACTAAAACTACTGATCTATAAGGGCCCTTTTTTTTTAAAAAAAATAAAGTGTTGACAGAGGAGAAAAACTAGACCTACTTCCTAGAATGGTTTCTTTTAGGAATAGGTAAGCATCTCTAGGACACTCCTGGCTAGGAGTTTAATATGTGTGTGTAGGTTTATTGTGCATCTATTCTTGAGGAATTCCGCAAAGCCCCTGGGGGAGAGGACACTACAGAAGATAGTAAGGAAGAGACTGAGGCGGAGCATGTTACGAAAGGACAGAAATCACTCCTCAGGTATACAATGCCACTGACCTGCTCAAGAATGACTGGCAATAGACCTTCTTGCCAGGTTGGCAGTGTTCCATATCTGCACTGTCTAATGTTAGACACGTGTGGCTATTGAAGTTTTAAGTATGGTTAGTACAACCGAGGAACTAATGTTTTAATTTAATTAGCTTTTAATGAATTTAAATTTAAATGTTAATAGCCCCATGTGGCTCATGCCTATGTCACTGGACAGAGCTGGGCTCTGAGCAGTGCGCCCAGGCTTTACTTCTCACTGGATATTCCCCGGTGCCCTGGAGCTTGGCTGCACTGAACCATGTTGCATTTCCTGACCTCTCTTCTCTCTCCATCTCTGTCAAAATTCTGCCCTTCTTTTGAGAGGCTCCAATGGCTCCCCACAGCCCTCCCAGCCTCACTGCAGGTGGAGTTCATCCATCCCCCTGTGCTTTGCTTACTCCTAGAGTGATGTGTGTCCCCATCTGCCCTGTAATCTAGTGGCCAGAGGACGAAGGGGAGTGGGGCAGCCTCGGCGCAGGCTTTGGAGGTACACAGACCAAGGTGAGTCTGGCTTAGCCACTGTGAGTCTGGGCTAGTAACCTTTTGGGTTCTCGGTTCCCTAATTTGTCCAATGGAGGTCACAGCATCTTTGTTCAAGAGTGGTGGGAAGAATAAAATGGGAGGTCTTAGTTTCCTGTTCCTATTTCTGTTCTAACAAATACCACAACCATAGTGGCTTCAACAACACACATTAAAGGAAAGTTTTCAATGAAGCTGTAGGGGAGAATCCGTTTTCCTGCTGTTTCCAGTATCTAGAATAGCCTGCATTCCTGGGCTTATAGCCCCCTTTCACTTTCAAAGCCGGTGATAGCTGGTCCAGTCTTTTTCAGGCTACATCTCTATGGTTCTGATTCTTCTGCTTCTCTTCTTCCCATTTAAGGAATCTTGTGATTGATTATATTGGGCCCACCATGTGAGTCCAGTCTGGCCTCCTTATTTAAAGGCTAACTGATTAGCAACCTTAATTCTTCCTTGCCAGGTTACACAGCAGTATTAGGATGAGGACCTGAGCATCACCGGGAGGGGCATTATTCTGGCCCCCCACTCATTAAGGGGGGCACTTAACACAGCGCCTGGCTCATAGAAGGTGCTTGATAAATGGGGATCATTATTATGACCTGTAATTATTAGTTTCTTTCCTTTTAGAGTGGGAGTCTTTTAATGGTGAAGTTGTTTAATTTCCTTTATAGACTTCGTCCTGCCCAAGAGCAGGTGCTTAGTAAATGTTTATTGAATAATAGAATTTTCAATAAATGCTGATTGTTTCTTTCCTTGTAAAGAAATATTGAACAGTAAAAAGAAGTAGAATGTAAACCAGAATATATAACCCCCTTTGTGCAAAAATGAAAAGTTTGTTGTATAGAAAAATTGAATGATTTATATGCCATGCTGTTAATGTTGGTTATCATGGAGATGTTCCATTTCTATGAGATGTGTCTTAGTAATTATGAAAATAATTTTGTTTACAATGAGTATCATTTAATCTTAAAGGAAAGTAATAAAGATTAAAACATGCATGATTTTAAATAAAAGCTCTAAAACTGCCTCAATCTAGCCTGTAGACCAGGGGTCTGTTCTTTTTGGCCGAGAGAGACATGAACACCACATATTTTAAAATGTAATTCCATGAGAGCCATACAATGACCCGTGTATGTTACGCATTATCCAATAAAAATTTGGTGTTGTCCCGGAGGACAGCTGTGATTGGCTCCAGCCACCAGCAACCATAAACATGAGCGGTAAGAAATGAATGGATTGTAATACATGAGAATGTTTTATATTTTTAACGTTATTATTTCTTTTTATTAAAGATTTGTCTGCGAGCCAGATGCAGCCATCAAAAGAGCCACATCTGGCTTGCGAGCCATAGGTTCCCGACCCTTGCTGTAGAGCCTTGGATTCAGTCTACATTTTAGTATATGTGCTGCCGAAGCGAGCATGGATTCAATCTACATTTGACACAGTTGGCCTGTGCTTATATTAGGCTGATTTTTAGGGTTAGTAACTGTGAATACCAGACCTCCTACTCATTTTTAGCATACTTTGAACTCAGTCTGCTTTAAAGGAGAGTTTTCAATGAACCTCAGCAGGACATAACTGTTAAAAAAAAAAGGATTTATTGCTGCTGATGGGAATATCAATTAGTACAATCACTTTGTGGTATGATAGCTAAAGTTGCACACACTCTTTGACATTTTAATCCCACTCCTGTATAACACCCTAGAGAAATGCACTTAAATATATACCAAGAAACATGTTTAAAGACCTACACAGAAGCAGTTCTTTTGGTAATAGTAAAAAATTGAAAAACGAGCTAAATGCACATCAACAGGAGACTAGAAATATAAATTGTGGTATTTCCAAATAATGGAATACTATTCAGCACCGAAAATGATTAATTTAAAGCTATACTGATTATGGATCAATTTTATAATCAAAATATGGGATGAGAAAAGACAAATTGTAGATGAGCATATACATTAGGCTGCTATTTACATTAAGGTTGAAAGCATGCAAAAGCTAAATGTTGTTTAGGGGTGTATGCATATGTAAAGAAATTGTGGGAGAGCCCTGGCTGAATAGTTCAGTTGGTTGGAATGTTGTCTCAATACACAAAGGTTGCCAGTTCGATCCCTGGTAGGACACATACAGAAACAGATGTTTCTTTTTCTCTCGTGCCCTTCCTTTGGCTCTAAAAATCAATCAATAAACTTATAAAAGTTGTGGGAAAATTAAGTGCAATGATAACTGAAGCTCAGAGCTGTGAGGGCAGGAGGGAGAGAAACATGTCGGTAATGTTTTATGTTTTTCAAGTGGGCGGTGAGTACATGGATTTTAAAATACGTTTTGTATGCATTACATAATACATCATAAACTTTTCCATAAAAAATAAAAATGCATTTGGATAGATCACAGGGAAGTTTTAAGAGCAAGTAATATAAGCGATGCTTCTGTAAGGGGTCCTCTGCTCTGTGCTGTTGATTATGATTTTCCTTTCCCGTGAAGAGCATGCTCAGGGACAGTCAGCCACACTTGTGACTTTTGCTGAAAGTGCTGGCCTCCCCCCCGCCTGCTCTCCTGAGGTCAGGCTTCCCTGACCAGCTCAGGACTGGCACACGCACATATGCTGCCCTTTCCCACCTCTCCCTGGGGTGCCTGTGTTCCCCTCTGCTGCCCCAGCATCTCTCTCCGCTCTTCTCACTGTTCTTGCTCTCCCTGGATGATAAGGGATGAGGTCGGTTGTTTTCTCAAATCTATTGGCCATTAGATAGGGTTGTCAGAGTTGGCATATAAAAATACTAATGTAGACTTGCCTAAAATTATAAATTGGGTAAAATTGAATGTCATTGAATAATGTAAATTTTGAATGATATAATGTAAAACAATGTAAGTTGCATACATTTGAATTTAGATAAGCAACAAAAAATGTTTTAGTATAAGTATGGCCCCAATAAGAAATTATTTGTTACTATTTGAAATTATTTGTTATTTATGTGAAAGGTAAACTTAACGGAGTATCCTGTATTGTAATGGCAGTCTCCATTACGGGGGTCCTCGAGTTAAGACACAGTTCTGTTCCTACAACAGTGATGTAACCCGAATTTTGGTGTAAGAAGAAACACAAGGTAGCCTAACACAAATGGAACACTTATACTTTTAACAGTCTAAAATGGTGTAGGTAAGCGTACTGGGGGCCACCAACTCCCTCACTCAGATGCTGTGTTACTGTAGGCAGTATTCTGTCACGTGCCACTGAACTAGTTCATCCTGTACACATGATGTAAGCTGAAACTCTCACATCTCAATTTTTTTAAGTTCTTATGGGATTGAGTATCATAAACTTGAAACATCATATGTCGAGACTGTTGTAACTCAAGGACCCCCTGTAGTTCCTTTTCTCTTGAGAATCATCTGAAGAGATATTTTGCTAATTCTTAAAATAAGGGTGGTAGTTTTTATTTTCCTGTTTTCCTACTTGAACTGCCTGACTTGGGAGAGTATTTTCTTTAAATTTAATATTGAGGATATTAATCTGTTTTATGACATGTTTCACAAAAGCCTTTTATTATGAAAAGACAATGGTTTTAATCTACTAAACTTGATATCTTTATGTAGCTAACCTGTCATTATGGTTTCTCATGTTAGTGTCAAGATGAAAAAGGCCTTACTCTTCTTTTTTTCTTTCTTTTTTTTTTTCTTTTTGACAGAGACAGAGAGAGAGTCAGAGAGAGGGATAGATAGGGACAGACAGACAGGAACAGAGAGAGATGAGAAGCATCAATCATTAGTTTTTTGTTGCCGTTGTGACACCATAGTTATTCATTGATTGCTTTCTCATATGTGCCTTGACCGCGGGCCTTCAGCAGACCAGGTAACCCCTTGCTAGAGCCAGCGACCTTGGGTCCAAGTTGGGGAGCTTTTGCTTGAACCAGATGAACCTGTGCTCAAGCTGGTGACCTCGGGGTCTCGAACTTGGGTCTTCTGCATCCCAGTCCAACGCTCTATCCACTGCGCTACTGCCTGGTCAGGCCCTTCCTCTTCTAAGAGTACAGAAATTATAATAATTTTGATTCTCCTTCACCTTTGGGTCCTTTTATTTATAAAAAACTCTTTATTATAAAGACTTTCAAATGTACACAAAAATGAAGAGAATAGTGTAATGAATTCTGTGGAACTCTCATCCAATTTCAATAATGAACAACTCCAGACCAATCTCCCAAGTCCTCCACTTAGATTAGATTATTTTGAAGCAAATCCAGACATTGTATTTTATCATCTGTAAATATTTTCATATATATCTTTAAAGATACTCACAAGAACTCTAACTACAATACTGTATCACAACCAAAAAATATTAACAATAATTTATTCCTTCATATGATATAATTCAATCAATATTTAAATCACTTTCTCTCAAATACACTTTTCTGTTTATTTTAATCAACATCCAAATTAGAATATCCAAAAAAAAATCCCTATCTTTTTTTTTTTATAGTAAGTGAGAGGTGGGGAGGCAAGGAGGCAGAGAGACAGACTCCTGCATGCGCCCCAACCATGATCCACCTGGCAAGCTCCCTACAGGGTGATGCTCTGCCCATCTGGAGCCACTGATTCATTGCTTGGCAACTGAGCTATTTCAGTGCCTGAGGTGAGGCCATGGAGCCATCCTCAATGCCCAGGGCCACCTTGCTCGAACCATTCAAGCCATGGCTGCAGAATGAGAAGAGAGAGAGAGAAAGAGAGAGAGAGAAAGGGAGGCAGAGGGTGGAGAAGCAGATGGTCGCTTCTCCTATGTGAGAAGCGAACTCTGGACTTCTACACTCTGGGCTGATGCTCTACCGCTGAGCCAGCCATCCAGGGTGACTCATCTGTACCTTAAATCTCTCTTACTTTATGAGTTTCCCTCCACCTCCTTTTTACTTTATCATTTATTTGCTGAATAAACAGGTTGTTGTAGGGTTTTCCATACTAGATTTTGCTGATTGCCTTCCCTAGTGTTGCATGACATGTTCCTCTGTCCTTTCTATTTCCTGTAAAATGATAGAGCTGGAAGCTTGATCAGATATGGATCTGATATATTTTTGTCTAGTTTATCTCATGGGAGTTGGTATGTACTTTCATCAGGAGGCACATCACATTGGTGGTGTTAGCATCCAGCGATGACCATTTGGGACTTGTTAATTTGTTAGGAGTTGTCACTGATTTTTAAACAAGTAGAGTGAAAAAGGCTTCCAACTTTTGTGTGGCATTGCCATCTTCCTGGTCTCTACTGTTACCACGGAGGTGTACTGAGAAAGGGGCTTGGGTGCCCTCGTTGCCTTCCCAGCAGTGCCTCTGGGTCAGAAAGCTGAGTGTGCCTGCAGAGCGGTGTCACGCCAGAAGCTCTGCATGAGCTCTTGGTTGGTGACCAAGGAAGGGGAGTCTCCTTGGTTGTGGCTGCCCACAGTAAAATATGAGGGAGCTGGTTTTACTCTCTAGTGCTAATTAGGAGGCCTGCAAAGCATAATTGTAGATCAACTTTGTGTGTGATCTTTGCCATATATACGTTAGTTGGGAATGTGTGTTACAAGAAACAGACACCAAATTTTAAACTGGCTTACTCATTGGCTCAAGTTGTAATAGTAGGTACAGTTAGACACGAGGTAGGTTCCAGGATTGGTTTGATTCAGCAGCTTAATGGTGCCATCAAAACACTGAGTGAGGCCTGACCAGGTGGTGGCACAGTGGATAGAGCATCAGACTGGGATGCAGAGGACCCAGGTTTGAAACCCCGAAGTCACCAGCTTAAGCACGGGCTCATCCAGCTTGAGCATGGCCTCACCAGCTTGAGCACGGGGTCGCTGGCTTGAGCATGTCATCATAAAAATGACTCCATGGTTGCAAGCTTAAGCCCAAAGGTCGCTAGTTTGAAGCCCAAGGTTGCTAGCTTGAGTCCAAGGTCACTGGCTTGAGCAAAGGATCACTTGCTTTGCTGGAGCGCCCCCTCCATCCTCCCAGTCAAGGCACATACAAAGTAATCATTGAACAACTAAGATGCTGCAACAAAGAATTGATGCTTCTCATCTCTCATCTCTCTCCCTTCCTGTCTGTCTGTCCCTCTCTTTGACTCTCTCTCCGTCTCTGTCTAAAAAAACAAAAACAAACACTCAGTGAGTGGATGTCTCTCCTCTCTGCCTTTTGTGGTGTGGTGTCTGTTTAGTCAGAAGCCTAGGTTTTCAGGGTGGCGGAATCGCTGCAGTGGTTCTAAGCATTATATCTAAACATCACACTTTCTGGAAAAGGGAATTGGCATCCCGTTGCCCTCTCCTATGTGCTCTCAGAAAACTTTGGTTCATAGCTTATTGATCTAAATGGAATTAAATGCCTATTCTTTTAACCAATCCCTCTGGCCAGGAGAGTGCCATCCTGTGAGTGACTTAGGCCTAGAGTCTGTGGACCATTCACTGTGGCAGGGAAGGTGATAGGGTACCCATTTCTGGAGCTGAGGGTCACATTATTCCTCTTCCTTCCTCCTGACCACATGGCTATACAAGATGAGAGAGTGGAAGGGATGCTGGGGCAACAAGCCCAGTGTGCATTTTGGGATTTTTTTTTTTAATTTTTATTCATTTTAGAGAGGAGACACAGAGAGAGAGAGAGAGAGAGAGAGAGAGAGAGAGAGAGAGAGAGAGAAAGAGAGAAAGAGGGGAGGAGCTGGAAGCATCAACTCCCATATGTGCCTTGACCAGACCAGTGCAGGGTCTCGAACTGGCGACCTCAGTGTTCCCAGGCTGACGCTCCATCCGCTGCGCCACCACAGGTCAGGCGCATTTTGGGATTTTTATAATCAGTAGACCAACAGAGTGGTGGGGTGGCATGTGTGGTGAAAAGCGTACTGGCTGTTAATGGGCAGAGCCCAGAAAGGCCTGTGTGATCAGTGTCTTTATCTATTAAAGGGAGACTAACTGTTGACACATATGTTAACTGTGTGATCAGTGTCTTCCTCTATTAAAGGAAGACTTAACTGACTTTCAACATGACTACCAGCACAGACATTCCAAGATAAGGAGCTGATAGGAAAAAGAGAACGTAGGAAGAGTTTGGACACTTTCAGAGAAGAATAAATAGGCCAAAGAATATGATTCCAGAAGGCTCCCCAAATGAGAACATGATTATATAGATCCACAGTTGAAATAAATCTCAGAATGTCTTCACTTTATGCATCAGGTAAGGAACGTCCAAGTCCACATGGCCAAAAAGCCACAGTCAGAGCCAGAGTCACGACCCAGATTTGCACCTCAATTGCTCTGTCCCTAACGTTTTCATTTACAGATGCCCTAGGAAACTTGAGACAGTTGCACAAGTCTAGTCAAAGGGAGAAAATAGCTTGAATTTTGGTAAAAGATTATATTTCCTAGTTGCCTTTGGCTAATTCACCAATTTACAGTGGCAAATTCATCAATATACAGTGGCTATAACTAAAACAAGTAGCCAGAGATAGTTTGAAGAAGTAGAGGTGGATCTTGACATTAAGGTTCTTAATGTTCCTTAATAGCAATGCAATCAGTGTAGATGTACACAGAGTCACATGACAGATGGTCTGGAGCACAGGGAGCATGTTTCATGGTTGACACAGGGTACAAAATTTTAGGTTGATTGTTTTCTCTCTCAACACTTTAAATATTTCACTTTACCATCTTCTCACTTGCATGGTTTCTGAGGAAACCCAATGTAATTCTTACCTTTGTTTTCTTTTTTTATTTTTATAGGTGAGGAATTTTTTCCTTTGGCTTTTTTGAGATTTTTAAAATTTATCTTTGATCTCATTTCATACTGTTTAAATATAATAAGCCTAGGCATAGTTTTTTGGTATTTAACCACCTTGGTGTTCTCTGAGCTTCCTGGATCAGTGGTTTGGTGTCTGATGTTAATTTTGGGAAAATTCTTAGTTATTATTGTTTTCAATATTTTTGTTTCTTTATCTTGTTTTTTTATGCTTGTAGTATCCCTATTCACATGTATTTACATCTTTTTTAGATGTTCAACAGTTTTTGAAAATCTGTTTATTTATTTATTTATATTTGCTTTTTCAGTTTTGCAAGTTTCTATTGATATATCCTCAAGCTCAGAGATTCTTTCCTCCCTGTGTTTAGTTTACTAAAGAACCCATCAATGACATTCATTTATGTTACAGTGTTTGTAGCATTTCTTTTGGATTCTTAGAATTTTCATTTCTCTCCTCACATTACCCATCTGTGTTATATGTTGTCTACTTTTTCCATTAGAGCCCTTAGCATACTGATCATAGTTTTAAATTCCTAATTTGGTCATTTGAACATCTCTGACATATCTGAATCTGGTTCTGATGGTAGCTCTGTCTCTTAAAATTATGTCCTTTTTTTCATTTTAGTAAGTTTTGTCATTTTTTTATTGAAAGTCAGATGTGAAATACTGGGTAAAAGAACTGCAATACATGGGTATTTAGTGGGGTAGTGGTAAGATACAGGGGGCAGGGAAGTGTTCCATAGTGCAATGTTTAAGTCTCAGTCTTTCAGAGCTTCAGCAAACCCGAACCTCTGGGCCGTGAAGTTCCAAGTGCTTCTCAGTGTTTACTTCCCCGTAGGTGGGACCGGACGGCCAGAGGGAGCTGGAGATGGAGATTTCCCTTCCTCCAGGTGGGTTAGGCTCTGAAAACTTTAATAAGGAAGGCTCTGGTAAAATAGATTCTCCTGAGGGCAAGCTAGAATGCTGAGGTCGCTGGTTAGAAACCCTGGGCTTGCCGGGTCAAGGCACATATGACAAGCAACCCATGAACAGCTAAAGTGAAACAACTGTAAGTTGATACTTCTGGCTCACTCCACATCTGTAAAATCAATAAATAAAATCGCTTTTAAAAAATTCAAGCGCTGGCCAGTTGGCTCAGCAGTAGAATGTTGATCTGGTGTGTAGAAGTCCTGGGTTCAATTACCAGTCAGGGCACACAGGGAATCTGCTTCTCCACCCCTCCCCCTACTCCTTCTCTGTCTCTCTCTCTCTTTTTGTCTCCCATATGGCTCCACTGATTTGAGCATGTTGGCCCTGACATTGAGGATGGCTCCATGGAGCCTCTACCTCAGGTGCTAAAAGTAGCTTGGTTGCGAGCATGGCCCCAGATCGGCAGAGCATTGGCCCCAGATAGGGATTGCTGGGTGGATCCCAGTTAGAGCGCATGTGGGAGTCTGTCTCTGTATCTCTTTTACTTTCACTCAAAAAAAAAAAAAAAAGAAAAAGAAAAAGAAACAGAATGCTCTAGGCTCTTTCAAAGTGGCTACTTTCCCTTCCCCCTGCTAGAAACATGGATTTTTCTCTGACATTCACTATAAGACCCATATTCTTGCCAATCTCCAATACTCAAAGTCTCCCCCCTTGTAAATTATGAAAAACCTGACAACGAGGTATTCCCCAGTGCTACAGCAAGTGAGGTGCACCTCACAGTGTAGAATGCTTGTCCGTTGCTGCACTCATCATGGCTGACTGGGCTCACGACCACATACCACAGTGGCCTGGTCCAGCACATGCAGCCTTCAGTCATGCCAACCTGTAGCTGGACATCATTACTGGCCTCTTAACTACAGTTAGTTAATTAGTTAGATACCAAAATTGACCTCTTCTATGAATAGCTGAGAACCAACAGTTAAGAATCTTCTTATATCTTATGGACTTGTATTTCTCAGAGTGTATTTCCTAAAGTCTAGTCTGTAGTTCACCTGAGATGCTACAAGGTTCAGGAATCTGCATTTTTAAAAAACACTTAGACGATTTTCATGCACACTCTGGTTTGAGACATTTTGAGACTAAAATTGTAGAAGGAGCTACAATTTCAGGTGAAGCCTAGAATCTATGGCTTATGCAACCTATTACTTAAAAGATCATAAATGAACGCAAATTCCATTTGCTTTTTCTAGTAGCTACTTACATATGTCAAAACAAGCTCTCTTGGAAGGTAGCCGCTTGACGTCTTTGGCCTATGCTCTCCCAGATGTTTTATGTTCATGTTTGAGAGTGGTGGAGCATCTTTGTTTTTGGGTTAGAGCCATTCCTGCACTGACATGAAATTGAGAATCTTTGCTGGACGGCTGCAGTTCTAAAAGAATGATGTCTAATTCTGTGGAAGGCTAAGTCTTAAGAGCCACATGCAACTGCTATACCATAAGATGAAATGGAAAACAACGATTTCTTTTTCCATGCCCTTGTCCCATACTCTGGAGATGTCCAGGAAGATGAAAAGAAGTGTTACAAAGTACGTTAGTACATTGGAGTTCAAGAGGCGTAAAAGAGATGGACCAGTTGGAACCGGTCCATCTCTAGCTTTACCTCCTGCACTTGGGGCTTTGGGTCTAAGCACAGTTCAGTTAAAGAAGGACATTTTGATTCATGACCTCATTCATTTATTCATCTATGAGTTGGCCTTTAAAAGGGCTGTGGGAGGCAAGAAGGAAATTTTGTTTGCCTCTGATCCAGAAAAACCACTAAGTTAAAAGACAAAGAGCATTCTGATTCCTATTAGGGAGGGGCATCTTTGGGAGTAATGTGACAAATATTCAAGAAAGGACATCTTTTGCCAGAAGAATTGTGCAAATGCTTTTTTCAAAAGGCTTTGTCTTATGTCTTTGTTTTTCATATTCACAACAAGCTATTCAATGGTGCACATGCCACCCCACTGGGAAGCTGGGACCTGTCAGCTGGGGAAGTTGTATGGTGCAGTGGGAAAGAGAAGTTCAGTGCATTCTGTGGTGGCTGTTTGGCCTGTCATCAGCTTGAGAAGCCTATTATAGTATACACATCTGTTGCTTTAGTCTGCTTAGTTTCTATTCTCTCTTTTCTGGTAATAGAGTCTCTAGTTTCTTTTGGGGAAAATCTCTCCCTCACTCTCAGTCCCGACAACTTAAGTGGACTGATCCCACCTCCCAGTTGCAGAGTAAATATGTGACTGGGCCTTGCTCAATCAATCAGTGTGTGCTTGCTTGCTGTCAAGGGTGATCATGTGACCCACGCTGGGCCAGTGAATTCAATTCTGGAAATTTTGCTGAAACTATTGGGGAAGAGAAGCTTTGGGGTTGGGACATTCTGAGGATGTAGGTCTATCGTGAGTGGTGTTCATTTGGTCACTATGAATAAAAAGCTTGCCTGAAAATAAAGCCAACGCAGAATGAAACAAGCTGAAGGAGGAAATTCAAGCCAGGTTTCTGATAATACATAGTGAGCATTTGGATGCAGCTATGCTTAAAGCTGTCTTGTATCTACCATTTATATGTGCCAGTAACTTCCTGGGATTCATTAAATACAACCACAGTTTCTTTGCGGCTCCTTTCATTAAGTGGTGGAGTCTGTTTTCCCACCCCTTGAATCTGGTCTGGCTGGTAACTTGCTTTGACTCATAGAATGTGGTGGGAACAAAATGTATGAATCTGGAGACTGAGCCTCAAGGGGCCTTACACCTTCTACCTTCACTCCTTTAGACCTCTGCCCTGAGGCTGTCATGTAAGAAAATCAGTCTGCTGAAGGATGAGAGGTCATGTGCAGGAGAACTGAAGCGCCTCAACCAACTGCTGGCACCATTTGCCCAGCATGTCAGTGAGGCCATCTTGGGGACTTCTAGCCTAATGCAACTGCAAAAGTGAGCCCAGCTGAAACCAGCAGAAGAGCTGTTAGGATAGGTAGCTAGTTAGCCATGAGCCGGGACAGGCAAAGGGGGGAAGGAGAGCAGAGAAAACAAAGCAGATTTGATGAGGGGCAAGGAAGGATTGTTTTGGACTTGTTGAATTTGAAGCTTCAAATCCAGGTGAAGTTTTCAGGACATAGCCTAGATCAGAGATAGACTGAGGAACCACCAATGTGTAGATGAGAGTTAAAGCTATAAGTGTGGCTAAAGTTGTCCTGGGAAAGTGTGTGACCAACTCTGGAGAATGCTACCATTGAGTTGGGCATTAGAAGGGAAGTCATGGAAGAGAATGTAGCAGATTACATTTTCCAAAGATGATTGCAACAGTATTCTCCATCCCTCATGTTCCTCTTACTATGTGACAGTGACATTCCTTCTAGAGAGGGACGGTGTCCATGTCACTTTTCCATGATTTAACAGGCTTGTGACTCCAGTGTGGATGATGTCATGTGACTTCCAAGGCTAGGTAATAAAAGAAGATGAAGCTTTCACTGGTTCCTTTGGAGCCCTGAGCCACCATGTATGTATCTGAGGTAACCATGGTTTGAAGAACTCAGGCCACAGGGAGAAGCCAGGTATAGGTGTTTTGACCAATACCCCTAGCTGAGGTCACAGCTGACAACTGGTATCAGCTGTCAGAAGTTTGAATGTAGACACCATCAGTTGATCCTTTCTCCCTGCTGTAAATTTTCAGCATGTAGCCTTTGAGTCCTTTAGGAAGCAGAGGAAAGTCACTCCATTGTGCTCTTTCCAAAGTCCTGACCCATAGAATCTGTGAGCATGACAAAATTGTTGCTTTAGTTGCTAAGTTTTAGGGTGTTATGTACTGAGTATTTGTATTCCCCCTATTCATAGGTTGAAATCCTAACCTCTAATGTGATAGTATTAGGAGGTGGGGGCCTTTGGGAGGTGTTTAGGTCATGAGGGTAGAGGTTTTATGAATAGAATTAGTGCCTTCATAAAAGTGCCCAGTAAGCTCTCTCACCCCTTTTGCCATGTGGGGACATAGTGAGAAGATACTGTCTATGATTTAGGAAGTGGATCCTCACCAGACACCTAATCTGTCTGCATTTTGATCTTTGACTTGCCAGCCTGCAGAACTGTGAGAAATAGGTGTTTGCAGTTTAAGCCACCCAGTCTATGGTATTTTTTTAATGGCAGCCTGAACTAACAATGACATGGCACGACTTGCTCTACAGTTATAGATTAATAACCAGATCAAGGACAACAAGGAAGAGTCAGGAGAAGTAGGAAGCTAACTGAACAAGAGGGAGGCCTAGAAGAGGTCTGGAGAGCTGACACCTGTGAGGTATCCAATGGGTTTGGCCACTAGGAAACCATTAGCAACTTCAGCAGGAACACTTTCAGGGCGTCAGGAAGACAGAAGTCAGATTGCCGTGAAGGAGGAAAGTGGAAATGGACTGCAGACCAGTTTTTCAATAAGCTTGGCCGTGAAACATGGGATAAGAAGGGTGAGAATTAACTAGAGATACAGGGTCTAAGAATTTTCTTTAAAAGAGTATAGGAGCCTGACCAGGTGGTGACGCAGTGGATAGCATTGGACTGGGACACAGAGGACCAAGGTTTGAAATCCCGAGGTTGCCGGCTTGAGAGCGGGCTCACCAGCTTGAGCACAGCATCACCGACTTGAGTGTGGGATCACTGGCTTGAGCCCAAAGGTTGCTGGCTTGAGCAAGGGGTCACTCACTCTGCTGTCCACCACAAGGTACATATGAGAAAGCAATCAATGAACAACTAAGGTGCCACAACAAAGAATTGATACTTCTCATCTCTCTTCCTTCCTGTCTGTCTCTATCTGTCCCTCTCTCTGTCTCTGTCATAAATAAATAAATAAATAAATAGAGTATAGGAAAGTATTTGAGAGGAGTAAGTGGTTGGAGATGCAGAAAGAATGAATTGGAGGAAGGTCTTAAAGGAAATGGGAGGAGTTTGATGAAAGCAATCATACTAATGAAGAAGTAAGTGGTCTTGAGCAGCCTTTAAAGAAGAGAGAAGGAGGTTCAATGAATAGTGGGAGAGATCGTTTCTGAGGCTGGGAACCATAATTGCTTTTACTTCTGGTGGCCACCATGGTGTTCTTTGTGGAGCAGACATTGCTTCACAGACCAGGGATTGACAACCACAGGAAGCAGTACTATTCCATTTATTGTCTCATCATTGAGGAATTATACAGTGTGTCCGTGAAGTCATGGTGCACTTTTGACTAGTCACAGGTCAAAAGTGCATCATGACTTTACGGACACAGTATATTATTGTTTTGATAGCAAAACTCAGTTAACTTCACTATCTATTTATAAAAGATGAAATCTACCACAAGGAATCTTAGCTAGATGATTAAATTCTTTCTAAAACATCCTTACTATTGATCTGCTTTCCTGTTTAAGTACATAATCATTGCTTTTTTCCTTTAAATGGAATTCCACCTTTCTGAGACTTCCCCCCATTGGTCTTAGTCCTCCAGAGCTACACAGTCCTCCATTTTGTCTTGTAATTAACCTACAGTAGAGAGAACAAAAGTAAGGACCTAGGATTTAAGGTGACTCTGCTCTTTTTTGACTGTTGAGGCACTATGTCTCCAATTCAGTGACAGGCAGTAAAAACAAGGGAGGATAAGACAGAAACAGAGGAGATTAAGAATGAACCTAACTAGAAAGTAGATGAGTTATGGCAGAGATCTGTGGTACAATCTACAAAAATGGTTGTCTGTTTTGACATGTTTAAGTACACAGCGTATTTAGTATAGGAAAAAGAGAGGTTCAAATCTTATGTGTTGTGTATGGAAGAGTTCCATTTTGTAAGTGGTAAATATGCACAGAAAAAAGAGTACACATTAAAACGGTAATAGTTTCCTCTGGGTGGTAGGATTCTGGAGGATTTCATTTTCCTTGTTTAAAAAAGAACAGCATTTTTTTTTCTTTTAAGTAAGAGGCAGGTAGGAAGATAGTAAAACGGACTCTTGCATGCACCCTGACTGGGGTATACCTGGCAACCCCTGTCTGGGACCGATGTACAAATCAACCAAGCTATTTTTAGCTCCTCAGGCTGATGCTCGGACCAGTTGAGCCACTGGCTGTGAGGGGAGGAAAGAGAAAAGGGGAAGAAGAAGGGAAAGAGAAGCAGATGGTTACTACTCTTGTGTGCCCTGACCAGAATTGAACCCAGGACGTCCATAGGCGGGGCTGACGCTCTATCCTCTGAGCCAGCCAGCCAGTGCCAGCAATCATTTCTTATGTGTATAAATGCAATTAGTAAAAATGAAGCAGTCACTGAATCTGCCTGTCTGTTCATTTCAAGTATCAAAGTTGACCAACAGTATTGCATGGTTATGTCTATGCAAAAAGGTAAGTCCTGGCTGTCACCTTTCCTGACATTTTGCCCCCTTGAATGAGGCCATGTTGCACCTTAATGATAGCTGCTGCTCAGAGGGTGGTGGGAACAAGACAGACTGGCCACAGGACACGCTGTGTTTAAACACAGAAAAGGAAAGAACACAGCTAGACCGCTGGGAATCTGCTAGCCAGGACTGGAGGGCCTGAGCCTCAGCATCCTTTCTGCCCCCCTTCGCATCTAGCCTCTGTCTTGTTTCTTTGAAAAATATGTATATCTTGGATGCTTCTCTAATTCTGACAGTGCCTTGTGTTCTGCGGGTACTGCGCTGGCCTTCCGGTGCCCTCCGACGTTCTTCCTGTTAGTGTTGGAGGCTGGAAGGAGAGACCAGTCTGGTCTATTGTGGTAACCTCCCAGGTACAATTAGGACTGGGACTGGCTGGGTTCGAAACAGTGCAGGGGAGTTGTTTTCTGTTTTCTATCCCCTTTTCCTGTTAATGCTAAGTATTCTGTAAGGGGTGTGTGTGTGTGTGTGTGTGTGTGTGTGTGTGATATATCTGTGTATTTACTTACTTTCTTTTTGGGAGATTTTTATTTGGGAGATGTCTACTTTCCAGATTGTTTATGTGAAATGTCCCTCTCCTCTTGCTCTCTGTCTACTCACATCTGCTAAGTGATGGATTATCTTTTTGCCCTATTGGACTATAGGCTCCTTGAGGGCAGGAATCCCATGTTGCTAACTACATCAAAAGAACTGAGAAGGCCCTGGCCAGTTGGCTCAGTGGTAGAGCATCGACCCAGCATGTAGATGTCCTGGGTTCAATTGCCAGTCAGTGTACACAGGAGAGGCGACCCTTTGCTCCCTCCCTTTTCTTCCTCTCTCTTCCCCTCCCTGAGCCATGGCTCTATTGATTTGAGCATATTGGCCCTGGGTACTGAGGATGGCTCTGTGGAGCCTCTGCCTCAGGCTCTAAAAATAGTTCGGTTGCAGGTGGCCCCAGATGGGCAGAGCATTGGCTCCAAAGGTTGCTGGGTGGATCCTGGTCAGGGTGCATGTGGGAATCTGTCTATCTTCCCTCCTCTCACTTAAAAAAAAAAAAGAACTCAGAAGACAGACCTGTTTCCAGTCCCTATATATTCAACATTGTCATTCCCAAGGCCCAACATGTATCAAGCACCAACCAGCATTTCCTCATAAATATGTGTTTCCCATGTCTCTGAATCATAGTACATGTTTACGCTATACTCAATGTAATTTTACTTTAACTAGTGTATAAAATATTGTCTTATGCTTGGAACATGTAATAAACCACATCTGAGAGAAGGGATTGGTTAATGCTCTTCCCTGTTTGTGGTAAACATCTGTAAGCAAATACATACATGCCCTACGATGGACTTCACTTTGACTGACGCAGTTCCCCTGCAGTGTCTGGGCGGTGGAGGGAGACAGCTTTTAGTTCAGAGTGTAGCACGGGGAAACAGGACTCTGGTGAAGATTTATGTGAAATCTTTAAAATTGTGATTATAGGCCTGGCACGTGGTGGTGCAGTGGATAAAGTGTCGAACTGGAACCCTGAGGTCTCCGGTTCGAAATCCTGGGCTTGTCTGGTTAAGGCACATATGGGAGTTGATGCTTCCTGCTCCCCCTCCCCCTCTTCTCTCGTTCCTCTCTAAAATGAATAAAGTCTCTAAAAAAAATTGTGACTGTATCTTTAATGAAGGTTCAGTCTTTTATTTTGGTGAAGAGCTGTTTTCCATGGGAAAACAATCTTGGTTTGTAAGTTATGCTGTGTAAAAAGTTTCCAGAAAATGTCAGGGCATTTTCCAAGAGCACCCTAGGAGGTAGGAGCAGTTAAAACACTTTAAAAAAATCTGTATTCTGATGGACATTGGCCATTTAATTTGTTTTTCATTGATTCTTGGGCCAAAAAGAATTCCAACCGGCTGTGAATGAGGATTGGGGGAGTGAGAGAGCAGAGGTTTATTGGTCTAACACTCCCTAGCAAGGGACCCCACTGGATGATTAGTCAAGGTGACACAATTGGAGACCAAGTTTCTTTTCTTCGCTCATGTATCAGTCACTCCTTTGAACCAGGTTCAGTAACTTGGAGCAGATGGCCTCTTCCTCCTGCTCTCTGGTCATCTGCCTCTGCTTTCTGAGTTACCCTTGTTTTTAAGTGGGAATTAACCTAAGGGAGAGAAAGACAAATGTGATGAGAGGTTTGTGTTTTTTTTTTTTTTAATTTATTTATTTTTATTTATTCATTTTAGAGAGGAGAGAGAGAGAGAGAGAGAGAGAGAGAGAGAGAGAGAGAGAGAGAGAAGGGGGGAGGAGCTAGAAGCATCAACTCCCATATGTGCCTTGACCAGACCAGTGCAGGGTTTTGAACTGGCGACCTCAGTGTTCCCAGGTCGACGCTTTATCCACTGCGCCACCACAGGTCAGGCTGTGTTTGTTTTTTTTTTTTTGACTCCCATACCATGTTTAGTGTTTTACATAGAGTCTCATTTATTTCTGTGAACTGTTTCTCAAAGGGGTCCAGTTATTATCCCCACTTATAAATGAGCAAACCGAGGCACAGAGAATTTCAGGAAAGTGCTCAGGACTCCTAGGAAGACTGGACTTGAATCCAAGTCTGTCTAGTTACAAAGTCCTTGTGTTTTCCAATACACCACGCTGCAATAACAGCACATTAGAGCAGGGTTCGGGTTACCCAGCACAGGTGGGTGGAAAAAAAGAGTTGGGAAGAAACCTTTCTGTGAAGGTTGTTACTATATTTCAGGCATCGAAGGTGGAGTTTATGATGGCCAGGCAGGAGGTTTGGCAACACTATTCTGGCACCTTCTTCCCACAAGACAGGCTCTGTTTATTTCACGCCAGCTAACGTGGAGGGTGCCTCAAATGATTTATGTTTGAAGGGTTTTTTTTTTTTTTTTTTGGTTGACAAAAATACCCCTATTGCATTAAGCCTGGATACTCAATATTTAATAAACCAGGCTTAGTAGCTCATAAGGTCAAGAGAGACAGACTGTGCTTATGCCGAGGAGGTGTCAAAGCGAATGTGCCCTGGTCAGAATCCCTCCTGAGCAGATGGAATTTCCATGGCCCAACACTCAGGGATTAACCCTGGACAGTCAAAGCTTTAGGGTACCATGTCTTCCAGGAGATCATTGGGGATGACTATCAGGAAGCCTGAAATGGGGTTTTGGTGGAAATGGGTCTGATGTCTGTATTATTAACCAGGGAGTTTCCAAGGACTGAAACGCTTATGAACTATATAGATCTAAGACTGACACATTGAACTGTATCCAGACTCCATGTTACCCTGGGCAGATCCTCAAATCCTGGGAGTTGGGCAGCTGCAAAGGCCAGTAGCAGGGAGTCACCATGGAACTTGTTGCTAATGTTTATGCAGTGGCCTGTATGGAGCTGCATACAATATGGCTATTGTTCTGCATTTCAGGGGTGCCAGTTAGTGGCTGGTGTTAAAATATGTTCAGGATTTGGATGGAGAATCCTCTCTGCCTAGCACCATATTAGTGCCTGTGGTTAGGGGATGGGGATGGAACATACTAGGACAAACACTGAGACTAGGTGGACACCCAGGAAAGTCATGTGAACCACAACTATTTTCCTAAAGGCCACTCATTTCAACCTTTAAAAAACTTATTTTTCAGTCTATTCAGAGTAAATGAAATACTCTTTCTGGTGCACAGTTCTATGAGTTTTGGCAAATGCACAGAGTTGTATCACCATCACAATAAAGATACAGAGCTGTTCTCTCGACCCCCAAATTCTTCCTTGTTGCTCCTTTTAATCGACCCATCCTACCTTAACTCCTGACAACCGCTGATCTGTTTTTCGTCCCTATAGTTTGGCTTTTTCTCGGATGTCACATAAATGGAATTATACAGTCTTTTGAGTCTGGCTTCTCTCACGTATCATAGTGAATTTAAGATTCATCCATGTTATTGCATATATCTATGGTTTTATTGCTGAGTATATATCACAGTTTTTTACTCATTTACTAGTTGAAGGCTATTTGGGTTGTTTCCAGTTTTTGGCGCTTATGACTAAAAGCTGCTGGAAACATCCATGTACAGGTTTTTGTGTGGACATAAGTTTTCATTTCTAGGAGTGGGATTTCTGGGTCATAAGGTAATTGCATGTCTAACTTTATGAGAAGACTGCCCAACTTTTGTCTAGAGCGGCTATACCATTTTGTATTCCCATCATCAATGCGTGAGGTTTCTAGTTGCTCTGTGTCCTTGCCAGCACTTGGTACTACTACTACTACTATTATTATTATTATTATTATTTGTATTTTTCTGAAGTGAGAAACGGGGAGACTGGCTCCTGCATGTGCCCCACCGGGATCCACCCGGCATGCCCACTAGGGGGCAATGCTCTGCCCATCTGAGGCTGCTCCCAACCAAACTATTTTGAGCACCTGAGGCAGAGGCTCCATGGAGCCATCTTCAGCATCCTGGGCAGATATGCTTGAACCAATCGAGCCATGGCTATGGGAGAGGAAGAGAGAAGGTGAGAAGCAGATGGTCACTTCTCCTGTGTGGCCTGAGCAGGAATCGAACCTGGGACTTCCACACTCTGGTCGATGCTCTACCACTAAGCAAACCAGCCAGGGCTCATTGTGGTTTTAAATTGCATTTTTATTAAAATGTTTTGGACATTGTTTCCAAATGAAGTTACATGTACAGTCATAATTTACAGTATTGAAAGAAGTAAATAACACAATAATTTTTTATGTAGAAAAACCCCCATTAATTTATTAGGTGTATATATAGTGGACCCTTTTTAAAAAAATGCTTATTATTGATTTTAGAGAGAGAGGAAGGGAGAGAGGGAGAAACAGATCTAATCCTGCATGTGCCCTGACCAGGGATCAAACTGGCAACCTCTGTGCATCAGGACAAAGTTCCAACCGACTGAGCTATCTGGCCAGGATACTGTTGAGCCTTGAATTACATGAGTTTTAACTGTGTAGGGCCACTTATACGTGGACTGTTTCCCCCCATGAATACTATAAATGTATTTTACCTTTTTTATGACTTTCTTTACAATATTTTCTTTTCTCTAGCTTACTTTATTGTAAGAACATGGTCTATAATATATGTAACATACAAAATATGTGTTAATTGACTGTTTATGCCATCGGTCAGGCTTTTGTCAATAGTAGGCTGTTAGTTGTTAAATTTGGGGGGAATCAAAAGTTATACACAGATTTTCGACTGCGTGGAGGTCAGCATCCCTAACCTTCATGTTATTCAAGGGTCAACTGCATTTAAAATTTAACTAAATTTTGGTAATGCTGTTTTGGTATTTCTTTACATTTTGATATTCCCCCAAGCCTGTAGCATTTAGGAATGGTGTCTGGCTGCAACGAACAGATACTCAACTATAGTTTAGGCTTAATTATATCTGGGCTTGTTCTCTCACGTAAGGGAGTTCCATATGTAGAATGTTTGGAGCTGGTACGGTGGCTCCACAGACCAGCAGGGACCCAGGCTCTCTTATCAAGGTCACAGGTGGTTCCCAGTGCTCTAGCCATAACACTGCCTTCCAGCCTGGAGAGAGGGAGTGGGAAGAGGCTCTTTTAGCTTTGTCTCATGTTAAACATGTGCATTTCTTTACCCTTCTGGTTGCAAGCCTGTCCAGGGTCCAGTTGTTCTTTTTTTTTTTTTTTTTAGTGAGGAGGGAAAGCAGAGAGACAGACTCTCATGCATCCCAACCAGGCTCCTCAGCAAGCCCGCTAGGGCGTGATGCTCTACCCATCTGGGACGTTGCTTCATTGCTCAGCAACTGAGCTCTTCCCAGTGCCTGAGGTGGAGGCCATGGAGCCATCCTCATCACCTGAGGCCAACTCACTCCAATTGAGCGATGGCTGCAGGAAGGGGGGAGAGAGAGAGAGAGAGAGAGAGAGAGAGGCGCGAAGTGAGAAAGGAGAGGAGTGGAGAAGCAGGTGGTCACTTCTCTTGTGTGGCCTGACTGGGAATCAAATGTGGGACATTTATATGCCGGGTTGATGCTCTACCACTTAGCCAAGTGGCCAGGGCCTCCAGTTGGTCTGTATCCTTCAATGTGTGTGATTATTTTCTGCAGAAAAGAGATAGCTAGCCTTTCACTTAGGGCCTGTTTATTTAAAGGTTAAGCATGATAGGAATAAGTTTGTGCCTCTTAAGTTCATTTGAAAATTGGAAGCATCAAAATGTTGGAGAGGAGGGATAGCTAAAGGCTGACAAATGGAAACACTTGACCACTGACACTTGACTATGAAACTTCTTTACAGAAAAAAATCCAGATGACAGCCTAAGGCCATCCAGTGTAGGGGCAAACAGCTCTGTGTGACTTTGGTGCCTCTGGTATCTTTATTTATTTATTTATTTATTTATTTTTACAGGGACAGAGAGAGTCAGAGAGAGCGATAGATAGGGACAGACAGACAGATGGGAACGGAGTGAGATGAGAAGCATCAATCATTAGTTTTTTGTTGTTGTTGTTGCCGTTGCGACACCATAGTTGTTCATTGATTGCTTTCTCACATGTGCCTTGACCGCGGGCCTTCAGCAGACCGAGCCACCCCTTGCTGGAGCCAGCGACCTTGGGTCCAAGCTGGCGAGATTTTGCTCAAGGCAGATGGGTCCGGGCTCAAGGCAGATGGGTCCGCGCTCAAGCTGGAGACCTCGGGGTCCCGAACCTGGGTCTTCTGCATCCCAGTCCGACACTCTATCCACTGCGCCACCGCCTGGTCAGGCGTCTGGCATCTTGATTATGTAATTCCATTCCTACACTTGGCTTGCCAGTAACAAAATGATTTCTGTACCTCTTCCCTTTCTACTAGATTGTATTCTCCTGTGGGGAGAAACGTGGTGGCTTTTCCATCTCTATCCAGTGTGCTATGTACATACACATGTGAATTGTGCACTCTTTGTCAGGTTTCCAGGAAGACCCAATAATGTGAAATGTGATTGGATTCTTTGGGGAACCTGAATGTTAGGCTTGCCAGATAAAATCAAGATACCTATTTAATTTTGAATTTCAGATAAATAATTATTTAAATTTGTTTTTTTTTTTTAAAGTATAAGTATATCCCAAATAGTGCATGGAATATACTTATACTAAAAATGTATTATTTACTGCTTGTCTGGAATTCCAGGTTAACTACACATTCTGTGTTTATTTGCTAAGTCTGGCAATCCTACTTGGACCATATGTGTGTCAGAAGAAGGTCCTGATTACCTCTCAGCCTGATGTAGCTGGTGGATAGAATCGATTTTAATGAAACATGCTCCGTCTTGGCACAAGGGTACAAAATTTGTTGATATAATTTTGCTCTGAGTGTGAGACTTCTGATGCTCTTCTGAAGCAAGAGAAATAAGTTTTTCTGGCCTGCCTGGGTAGCTCAGTTGTTTAGATGCCCATAATCCTGCTATGCCAATGTTGTAGGTTCGATACCCAGTCTGGGCACATACAAGAGTCAACCAACGGATGCCTAAATGAGTACTACCGCGGGTCAATGTGTCTTTCTCTTTCTTTCTCCTTCTCTCTCTCCAATCAATAAAAAAATTATTTTTTTCAGAGCTGCTAATAAGATCAGTCGATACAGCAGCCCTTAGAAAAATCCTGGCTAGGGTTTTGTGAGACCAAGGGTTGATGTGAGGTTTGTGTTTCCTTATTTTTTTGGCCCATCCTTTGCCTATTTAGAGAATTAAAAAAAAAAAAAGAGTTGTGTTCCTTTTTTCTTTAATATCTATTTATGCATTTGAATGTAGAGTTAGGATGGAAAAGTTCAAGTTCATGGATCACAAAGAAAACCCGTATGATGTGAGCACAGTAGGCCAATGGTGATAGTTCTGTAAGCTAGTAGTTTTCAAAGTGTGGTCCCTGGACCAGCAGCATCAGTATTGCCTGGGAATTTATTAGACTTGTTGAATCCTAAACTCCTAAGTTTTGGGCCCCGTGATCTGTTCTTAACAATCCTAAAGGTGATTCTGATACATAATGATATTTGAGAACCATTGCTCTAAATCATGGGCAGGCTACCCTTTTTTTGTAAAGAAACAGAGAAGTAAATATTTTAGGTTTAGGGGCCATAGGGTCTGCCATTGTAGCGTGCAAGCAGACACAGTGTGTTAAAGAACGGGTGTGGCTGTGTTATAAAGTAAATAAGGCATTATATTCACAAAAATGGGGAGCTGGGCCAGATGTGTCTCTTCTGAATAGTTTATTTATGACCCCTGCAAAAACTAAGACTACTTCAGAGTAGTTCGACTTGCTTGTTACTTGCCTCTTCTCTTTATTGATAGATGTGAAATGCTCCTAAAAAGCCAAATTATCACAAGTAGTTAATGCCACAAGGAAGAAAGAAAATACAACAGCTGCCTGGGTCTGCTGGAGTAGCTGCTGTCGTCAGAGAAGTCTCCCTCTCAAGGGGCCCAGTGACTAGAGTGTTTTGGTCCATCTAGTCTTTCCTTGTTTCCAACTGGAATGCTCATTAATGAGACCATTTGGACTGTTCTCACTGGGAATTTATTCCTGTTTATCTCATGTTAACTGGCACTTGTATTTGATTTCTCTAGTGCATTCACTCTGCATTTGTTCTAGGAGACTAGGTCTCACATTCGCTCTTCAGCCTCTAATGCAACCTCTTTCCTCACTCTCAGCTGGGTAGCCTTGCTTCCTTTTTCTAGAAAATACAGGCAAGAGAAGAGAACGTCTGCATGCTGCCATTACTACATTTCCAAATCTACCCATTCCTGTCCCCAAATATTCCATCCGTCCTCTTGTCACTGTGGGTGAATTGCTGTTGCCTCTAAACAAAACAAGCCTCCACTTCTGCACTAGCTCTCACCTCCTTGCGCCCGCTCGAGAACATTACTGTAACAATTGTCTCTCTGCCTTCGCTGTCACTGTTGCCCTCCTCCCATCTGGGTAATTTTCTCAGTGTGGGCCTGTTGTAATTTCTCCCATGTCATTCCTTTGATGGTACTCTGCTGCCCTTGATATCAAACTCTCTGAAAGGGTTGTCTATACAGGCTTTCCTCAATTCCTTCCATCTTGAACTCACACCTATTAGGTTTTTATCTCTATTTCTTCCCTGAAATAACTTGACAATGTCACATTGACCTCCAAGCTGGTTAATTCCATAGTCAGTGTTTGCTGTTCATCTTATTAGGCTTTCGGTGGCATTGACCCACTTTTCACTGCCTCCTTTAATTTCTGGGACATCACTGTCTCAGTTCTTGTCCTACCTTCCCAGATGCTCCTCATCTGCCTCATCTCCTGCTTCCTCCTCATCTCCTGCTTCCTCCTCTCTCCCACCCCTAAACATTGGAGTTCTTTAAGGTTCAGTCTTTGGGACTTTTTCCATGTATTCCTTTGCTGATCTCATCTAATTTTATGCTTTAAATAGCATCTTTGTTCAGAGCTACCTCACATCTATATCTCTAGCCTGGATATATTCATGTCAAACATCCGTCTTCCTTCTCAACATCGCTACATGGATGACCAAAACCAAACTCCAGGTTTTTCCTACCAACCTACCAAACCCATTCACCCTGTAGTGTTCCCTAACTTAATCAATAACAACACTACCTTATAGTTGTAATGAAACCTTTGGTCCATCTGTAGTCTTTTCTTGCTTGCAACTGGAATTCTTAACCTTTCTCTCACATTTGTAGGATGGATATCAATGATATTTGATCAATTCGAGCTTATCTAGTGTTTACCCTGTTTCTGTTGTCCTTTTATAAAGTTGAGAAAGTCTTGATTTACTATGCAATAGCAGAATATACTTGAGTTAAACTGACCCAGAAGTTTGAAGGAAAGATAAGTTATTTTTATTTCAAAGTTGAATTACTAGCAGCATTTAACAACTGTTTTTTCCTTCCTTTCTTCCTTCTCTCTCTCTCTCTCTCTCTCTCTCTCTCACACACACACACACATACACACACACACCACCACCACCACCACCACCACTCCAGTCTAGAAAGAAATATCCAGATTTATAATAAGGTCTCAAACTGTCAATAATGAGCTGTTACTATGATGTGGTAAGTTACACATTTATGGGTTTTTAATTGACCAAAACACTTTGATGAGAGCACACTTGCTGAGTGCGTGTGCCTGAGCATTTGACCAGAGCGCACATGTGCCGGAGTGAGCTTTACTTGATTGTATAATTTCACATGAGCAGACATCAGCAGCCTCAATTAAAAGGAAAAACTAGGCAAAACAAATCGAGCTGCTTAATCAACGAATGACATATTTAGAAAACATTTAAATACACACAGAGATATGGCCTGGGAGAAGTTTTATTATTGAGTGTTGTGCAGAAACCTTAGGACCACAAGACATCGTGTTGACAGTATTCAGTGTGTTAAAATCCGGACAGTTACACAACAGTTGTTCATTTTAAAAATGCTTTAAAAAACAGTTAAGCTGTTCTAACTTATTCTTTTTCTTAACACTCTTTTTTAAAAATTGCAAACATTTTTTTTTCAGGTGGATTCTACTATATAAATAAAATCTAGTGAGCAGTGGGCATCAGGCTAGTGAACTTGGTTGTTGTTTCCAAAGGGCCATTAGGGATTACTCCAAAAATAGCTTCTAGGCACACAGTAGACACTCATTTAATGAATATTAAGTGTTGAATGAAAACAGAGGAGGTCAGAAGGGAGGCAACCTGTAGTGACCTCTTTACAAAAACCAAACCTTGCTTCACCTTCCCTTCATGCCTATTATATGAGGTGGTGTTGACCATGAGCCCTAGAGTCAGACTAGCTGGATTCCATGTGTGGCACCATCACTTACCAGCTGGTGACCTTGGCCAAGTAACAGAACTTCCCTGTGCCTCAATTCTTTATCTTTAAAATCCGTAAAAAGTACCTATCTGACAAGAATTTATTGAGGGTTACATGAATGAATTTGTTAAATAATTAGAATAACACCTGTTCTAAGTGCAATAAAAACGTTTGCCATTATTATTCTGAGACATGACACTTTTCAGAGCAGCCTAGTTAGCATAGGATGTTGAGCTGTGAATAAAGCTTGTCTGTTCCTCTGAATTGTAGCATTCTGAGGGGCTTGGGATACTTCTCAGGACAACAACCACACCCAGACAAATGGTACAGGAGTGAGGACACATTTTTCTGTTAGTGTGGATAACTCAGGGGAACAATTTTTATTTCATTTTCTGTTGCATGAGGATTTAGAACTGTTTCTATATATTTCTGCATCGCTGATTCAAAATCTGAAATCTGTTTTTGGTGAATGCTCTAGTTTTTATGCAATTTTAATTTATTTTTGTTACAGTTAATGGCAGGCGTTGGTTTTTAAATTGGAGTTAAAGGGCAACGACTCTTGGATTGAACATAACCACAAGGCAGTTAATGTTTTACAAACATCACTTTTACATAATTATAGTTGTTTTTAAATGTAAAAAATTATTATCTGATAAAAACACCCTCTTATTTTGTTTTAAGATTGAATCATGGCTTCTTCGAGTAGGCGTAAATGTAAGAATAGTCCTGACACCTTCTGTTCTATATGTGGCTGTTACACACTTCAACGTCAAAGGCGCAATATATTATCATGTGTGACACATGCATATATTGCCTATTTTCAGTTTCCCTTGGCGATTAAGACAAGAATTGGGCTCCTCATATTGTGTGTCATGATTGTGAGGAAATGCTTCGTGACTGAACAAAAGGAAAACACAAAGGAATGCTTTTGGTATTTTCATGGTTTGGCGTGAACCTAAGGATCACAGCAGTGACTGTTATTTTTGTCTGATCCATACAAAGGGCATCGGCAAGAAAAAACGACATATGATCGCATATCCTAATTTTCCTTCAGCAATACGACCTATCCCACACTCTGAGACACTCCCAGTTCCAGTTTTTAATGGTTTTATTTCTTCTAAGGACGAAGAAAGTGAACATGGTGATCAAGTGTATTTTTTTTTTTTTACAGGTACAGAGAGAGAGTCAGAGAGAGGGATATATAGGGACAGACAGTCAGGAACGGAGAGAGATGAGAAGCATCAATCATTAGTTTTTTTGTTGTTGTTGCCGTTGCGACACCATAGTTGTTCATTGATTGCTTTCTCACATGTGCCTTGACCACGGGCAACCCCTTGCTGGAGCCAGCGACCTTGGGTCCAAGCTGGTGAGCTTTTGCTCAAGCCAAATGGGCCCACGCTCAAGTTGATGAGCTTGGGGTCTCGAACCTGGGTCTTCTGCATCCCAGTCCGACACCCTATCCACTGCGCCGCCGCCTGGTCAGGCATGATCAAGTGTATTTTGATAAGATGCATGAGGAAATGGTTGTAGAATCTGAAAGGTCTTCTTCTGATGCCAAGCAGTCATTAACCCCTCAGCAGTTTAGCCAACCCAAATTGAATGACTTAGTAAGAGATTTGGGCCTATCAAAGAAAGCAGCTGAGTTTATTAGCCTCCACGCTTCAAGAAAAGAATGTACTTCACCAGTCAGCTAAAGTATCCCATTTCAGGAAACATGAACAAATTTTTGTGGACTTTCTTTTCTGAAGACAAACACTTTGTTTACTGTCATGATATCAGTAGTCTTTTCAGCCAGCTAGGTGTTACCACTTCCAGTCCAACAGAATGGTGGCTATTCCTTGACAGCTCTAAATGGATTCTGAAATGTGTTCTCCTACACAACGGTAATGTTTATGCAGCAGTTCCAATTGGTTATTCAACTCATCTGTGAGATGATAATGACATAAAAATTGTCCTCGAGTTTCTGAAGTATGAGGAGCATAACTGGATCATTTGTGTGGATCTTAAAATGGTCAATTTCCTGCTATGACCACAGAGAGGTTTCACGAAGTATCCTTGCTTTCTTTGTTTGTGGGACAGCCAAGCTCAGGAGAAACACTGGACACAGAAGGAGTGGCCAAAACATGAAGCTCTGGAAGTAGGGATGCAAAATATTGTGAATGAACCTGTAGTTAATGGAGACAGGATCATTTTTCCCCCACTTCACATCAAACTTGGCTTAAGGAAGCAGTTCAGGCTTTGAACAGAGAAAGTGAATGCTTTCAACATATTATTTCTGCTTTTTTTTTGCCTTGTCTTTCAAGAAGATAAAAGCAAGTGTATTCGATGGAACTCAAATTCATATGTGACGAAGAATTTGCCAGGAAGATGAATAAGGAGGAGAAAGCAGCATGGCAGTCTTTTGTGGTAGTTACAAAGAACTTCCTTGGCAACAAAAAATCAGAAAACTATGAACTTCTGGTTCAAAGAATGCTGTTGGCTTTCTGCAACATTGGATGTAGCATGAGCGTTAAGATTCACTTCCTGAACAGTCACCTTGATAAGTTTACCGAAAATCTTGGAGCTGTTAGTGATGAGCAGACTACTGCTGGAGCATCAAACGAGATTGTCCTCAACAAGTACACAAACGCAAGAGCTACAAACGCAAATTATTGCCTGAATAGAATTTAAATAAGTTTTGCGCAAATTTTATGATTAAAATAAGTGTTTTAATATGTTCTATTTCAAAATTGTAGACAAATTCTGATGCAATCATATCTTTTAGTGTATTAGTGTATTTACTGCATTATATAAATTATTATATTTTCACAAAGATGATGCCCAAGAAGACATTTTACTTCATTATGTTAAACTAAATATTAAAAATTTTAAGATGAAAACCTGAAATTTTGAATTGCAAAGAAACTGTAGCTTACAGAGAAAAACTAATGTCAGATTTGAGATCAGCACACTCGAATTAGGTAAGAACAAGTGTTTTTTTGTGGATGCAACAAAAATTTTGTTCCCCAGTGAATTATTTACATGTTTACAGATATGCAGAGACAACTGGTATATTAAACTTGACCTGAGCCTAAGGTCACTTAGCTTGTGAATGTAAAGTTGGGCGCCAAACTGTGACCATGACTTCACATTTCATGCTCTTAGCTCACAGCTGTCAACGCTTCCATGAGGGCCTAAGACATGTAGGAATCCTACTTCATTCACTCTCTCGACTTCGATAAAAATCATTGGTACCTGCCAGAGGTAGATTTTTTAAAAAATGTGTTTTTATTATACAATTCTTTAACATAAACTTGGAGGATTACCCAATATAGAGTTAACATAACCATCTGGACTAAATCATCCTATTAATTCCCCTCTCTCACTCTTTCTCTCTCCTGGATTAGGTATAAAGGGCGCACATTGTACCTTAACTCCCAGGTGGGTACTGCCATGCCCATGGTCTCCTTGGAGGCGTGATGGGCTCTTGCTCCCTGGTGCTGCTGAGGCTGTTGTGGTGGAATGGATTCATATTAAGAGATCTCATTGGAGTGACGCTCAGAGCCTCTAGCGGTATCTGGATCCGTAGGCAGAAGGGCAGAGTCTGCCCCGCAATGGGACCAGTGCCAGCGAGCATGACAGCCCAGGCCCTTATATTCTGTCTCTTTCTGTGACTGGTTTCTTTCAGGCTTTGCTCTGATTGACTCTTTGAATGAATGAACCCCAATGTGCTCACCCTAGATATGGTTAGTGTCTATGCCGGCTCTGTTCTTGCCACCCACCTGGCTGTGCAAATTAGGCTGATGCAGATGAGCCGTGGGGGGCCCTCATTGGAAGCAAGAAGCCCTATGTTAGTATTAATACAGGGCTGTTGCAGAAGTGGGACTTATAATCATAACTCATAGGTTCATACACCACCCCAGCTCCTGCCATATACACACTATTTGCTCTACCTGAAATGCCACTGCTCTGTCCTCTGAACACTGTTCTAACATTCACCTGGCACATTCATACTGAGTTTCTGCTCTGTACCAGATGCAGCCCCAGGTGAGGATACAATGATGAGAACAAAACAGACACAGCCTCTGCCACCATGGATTGACATCTAGTGGGGGAGGCAATAAAATAACCACACCATTAAAATATAGTGTCCACAAAGTGTGAGCTACAGAGGAGAACTGCTTGACCCTGGGGCTTTGAATCCATCTGGAAGGTCAGACAGGCAGGAGGGCCCTCCTGAGGGTGAGGTGTTCCAGGTGAGGTCTGGAGGAGGAGGAGCTCTCCCTCAGTGAAGAGTAAAGAGATGTGCTCTAGGCAGAGGGCACAGGGAAAGATAGTAGGTGGAGGTGACCTGTTGAAATTCTACCTGTTCTTCTTTTTTATTCAATGAGAGAAGGGGAGGCAGAGAGACAGACTCCCGCATGTGCCCCGACCAGGATCCACCTGGCAAGCCCACTAGGGGGCGATGCTCTGCCCATCTGGGGTGTTGCTCAGCAACTGAACTCTTCTTAGTACCTAAAGTGGATGCCATGGAGTCATCCTCAGCACCTGGGGCCAACTCACACCAACTGAGCCATGGCTGCAGGAGGGGAGGAGAGGAAGAGAGAGAGAGAAGGGAGGGGGTGGAGAAGCAGATAGTCTTTCTCTTGTGTGCTCTGACTGTGAATCAAACTTGGTACTTCCACATGCTGGGCTGATGTTCTACCACTGAGCCAACCAGCCAGGGTCTCTACCCATTCTTTTTTTTTTTTTTTAGACAGAGAGAGAGGGATAGGTAGGGACAGAAAGAAACGGAGAGAGATGAGAAGCATCAAACGGAGAGAGATGAGAAGCATCAATCATTCTCATCAATCATCAGTTTTTCGTTTTAATCAATGAACCTTAGTTGTTCATTGATTACTTCCTCACATGTGCCTTGACCGCGGGCCTTCAGCAGACCAAGCCACCCCTTGCTGGAGCCAGCAACCTTGGGTCCAAGCTGGCAAGCTGGCGAGCTTTTGCTGAAGCCAGATGGGCCCGCGCTCAAGCTGGCGAACTCGGGGTCTCGAACCTGGGTCTTCCGCATCCCAGTCCGACGCTCTATCCACTGTGCTACCGCCTGGTCAGGCTCTACCCATTCTTAAAGCCAGGTCACAATCACTGTTCAGATGGGGAGCCCTGATCTGTGTTCTTTAGCACTGGGTTTCTTAGGATGTTTGATGCGCCCCAGCCCCTGTGAGACAGTTCTTTAAGGATGAAGGTCCTCACTTGAGTGCTTGGAATAGGCCATGAACTACCCTCTGTTACACCCCCTTCATGTGTGAGGCTGACCAGGTGCTGACTGAGCTCTGCTTTCCCACTGAGTCACAGCCTGGGGTGTTGGGGTAGGGGGAGGTAAGGTGGGAGGGAGTTTGACTGTATAGGCCCCTGGCTCTGCAGACTTCTGCCTTGGTTGTTACATGATGGGCAAGATCTCGCAAGCTGGTGGAGAGAGAAGCAGGGCTGGCCTGATCACAGTGAGCCTGGGCCTTCCCAGAATACGAGGCTCACAGCCTGCACTGTTTTACATTTTGACTTACTCACTGTGAAATTCAGAGTGATGATTTCTTCTCTGTTCTGGGCCAAGTTTCCCTGTAGACAGAGGAGACATCAATTCATTCAACAAATACTTATCGCACATCCCCGATGTGTCATGTTCTGAGTCCCTGGGCCCTGTGTCTCGGGGCCTCAGAGGTAACAGGCTCTGTCCTGTATCTTTGGGGACTCCCACCCTGGTGACAAGGCCAGCCCCCCTTCCCTTCTCTAAACTGATCTGTGAGAGGGGTGAATGAAATCTCGTATCTGTGCAGAGCTTTGTATTCTGGAGAGGGAGGGGGCTGACATAAACCCCAGGAGAGTCTCATAGTTTTCTGTTTCCAATTCAAGAGCGCTCTTAGGGGCTGGGCTGGGGCCTTTGCCTGGGTGGTCTCACTGCATCCAGCTGGAGAACGGATGATGCTTCTCATGTGTTTCTTTTCTTTTACAAAATGGCTCAGAGGGTCTTGAAGCCTCTAGTGCTTTGTGGTGGCAACCAGAAACAGCAGGCTAAGCATCAAGATGGGGATGGGAGACAAAGGGAAGGAGGCCCCTCCCCCCTCGGGGCCCCCCAAGGTGCTCCTGGTGAATTAGGCTGGCTGTGGTCATGGTTTGCTCGTCCTGAGCACACTGCATTAATCTTCCCCAACCTCTTACCTCTCTGAGCCAGAGATGTGTTGCACAATCAGGCAGTGCCTCAGCTCACAGCAGTGAGCTTCATTTTCCACTCGCTCATTGAAGAGGCAGTTCAGTTGTCATGATGTGGAGACCAGGTTCAGAGTGGGACCGCCTGGGTGAGGGCTGTGTCGTCCTGGTCTAGTAACGTGATCTCCAGAGCTTTCTCGTTGGTAGGATACAAGCACAAGCTGGGCAGATAGACTGAAAACCACACTCGATGTCCTTTGCACAGGGCCTGGCACAAAGTCAGTGAGCTCAATAAATGGGTAGACATAGTTACCTGCTTCTCTTACTCTTCCCGTCATGCTTCAGGGTGTTCTGTGCATCATCACGTGCTCAGGCTCAGTGTGTGCGGCTGCCTGAAGTGCTGCACTGTAGCTCGGGGTGCACTGAACCCTTCCTGCTACAGGAACTGGCTTACCTGGGGGGAGCCACGGCTCAGGCTAACCTCCTGCTGTTGCCCTCATTGCTGTTGGGTGTAATGCATTCTCTACACCACTGGCTAGCTTCACTGGCATCACCTAGGGTCTTATTAGAAATGCAGCATCCCAGGCCCCCTCCAGACTGACTGAATGAGAATCTGCATGTTAACACGGTCCATAGGTAATTCGTGTGCACCTTAACGTTCGAGAAGCCTGCTTGACATAGTATTGGCTCATGAGGATAGAGCCCTCACTCTATTTTTGGTGCAGTGGGGGAGAGGGTACATACGGGCAGAGGAGGGGAGGGGAGTAAGCAGAGGGGATAACTGAAAACCAAGAGAACTTGATCTCTGACTCTTTGCCTCCCATCGGTTGTCACACTGAACTTCGTTTACCTGCTGACTGACTCTCCTCTCTTAGGTGGACTCCTGGGTAAGGGGCAGGGCCATCATTATCAGACATCTTCTGTACCAGCTCACTGCCTGGCTCGCAGTAGAACTCAATAAATAATTGAGTAAATAGAGCAGACCGTTTTCATGTACACATGAATTTCCTCGCTGGTTCTGAAACCCGGGTGCAGAGAGGGGCAGGGATAGTGGGAGCGCATGGGGTGACTTGTTATAGACACGAAGGAGTGAGAGACTTGCTGGTTCTCCTTTGATCTCACTGGGTTTTCCTCCTCAGTTTCCTTGGCTGCCTCCTTCCATTTGCCTGCTTACCGTGTGGCATTGCCCATGTCTCGGTCCTCAACCCTCCGTCTCCAGCTGTACTCAGTCCCCCAGAGGATATCGAGTCCCGTGGCTTCACATTGATATCTCCAGTCATTCCCTCTACGCTCCCATGACAGGAGCTTAGTGCACATCTTCATTTAGGTGTTGTCCTGCTTGGGTTCCCGGTTGCAAACAGAACTTGAGACAGGTATTCTAGTGCACGGGGTGTATGGAAGGCACGCTCTCCGGGGAAAGAGGTTGAGGGAAGCAGGATAGGGTGACAGGGCAGGGGAAGAGGCTAAACGAGGATGTGGTGCTGCCCCCCTACATGTGGAAACTAAGAGTCAAACTCATAGAAGCAGAGAGAACGGTGGTTATCAGAGGCTGGGTTGGGGAAATGGGCAGATGTTGGTCACAGGGTACAAACTTCTGGTTATAAGAGGAGTAAGTAATGGGGATCTAACCTACAGAGTGATGACTAAAACTGTGACCAGAAAAAATGACCTACAGATCCAGCTGCCTGTTGCCATGAAAGCCAATTACATGACACAGGTGCTAATGGGAAGGAAAGAGGTTTATTCAAGTGCCAGCAACCTGAGAAGATGGGGAGGCAGGAGTAAGATAGTCCTCAAACGCCTCTCTTACTCCTCTGGTGCAGGCGGGGGTTTGTTTAAGGAGGGAAAAGGAGGGGGAATGAACAAAAATAGAACAAAGTAATCAAAAGGAGGGGGGTGATAGTTCTTTGCTGAGGGGGGGTCTATGTGCCAGCTGGTCCAGTCTATTATTGAAGGTCAGTAACTCCTGGGAGCCGGCCTATCTGAAGGGCAGAGTTTGTTTCCTTGATTGTCACAGGAACTGAAGCTTGTAAGTAACTTATAAACTAGGGTTTTTGTTCTACATAATAGGTTTCCACATATTCCGGTAGTCAGGTTGCCCTGTCGGCCTTGAGCGAGAATCGGAATTGTAAGCCTCCGTGTGCTGGGAGCAGTGGGCGGAGAGGAGGCTGAGGTGCACGTGTCTCCTGCGTATGCTTATTCTTCTTGTTCAGTTGTTAACCCTTGATGTACGTCAGCAGGAGGGGAACAGGCCTTTTAACTGTAACGAGAGCTTGGCCAGCGGTGGAAACACAGGATTGATTGTACTGTTGCTTTGTCACAGAATTCATAACTGTGATCACTAAACTAGTTATATTGAATCGTGGTTAAAAGAACAACAAACTGAATTTAACATTTTGCAGAAATTCTTTTGGTTAAGAAATTCTTTTATTTTATTTTTTAAGAAATTCTTAAGCTTACTTTCTTAGTTAGCTCTATTTTATGGCTAGTCAGATGAATATCAGTAAACCGGTAATACAGCATATTTATTCCCGGTTACAACTTCCCACAGTCAGTGCTGGCTCCATTGCTGTGGAGCTATTGATGTCTTCCAGATTTTCTAGGGCTATGGAAGACGTGGGCCTACTGTAAAGCAGAATTTTGTGAGTTAAAAGTAGGCTTATTTTACAAAGGCATTTGTCAGGCAGAAATGCATTTGCCTATACAAGAAGAGCAGGTTATAAAATGTTTCAGGTAAATAAAAACAGGTAAAATGAAAACAGGAGAGTTAGTTCCAATTAAAAATCCTTCCAAGTGTGGACCTGAATCCCTGTGGTATCTGTGAGAATAAACCTATAAACCAGGCTCCAGTGCCTGGGTCCTCCAGGTCTTTTTATTCCTTTTCTTTTCCAAGTGAGAGGAAGGAAGGCAGAGAGACAGGTACCCACATGCGCCCGACTGGGATCCACCTGGCAACCCCCATCTGGGGCCCATGCTCTGCCCATCTGAGATCATACTTACAAGCTATTTTTTAGCACCTGAGGCAGAGGCTCCATGGAGCCGTCCTCAGTGCTTGGGGCCAATGTGCTCAAATCAATTGAGCCATGACTTTGGGAGAAGAAGAGAGGAAGAGAGAGGGAGAGAGAGAAAAGGGGAAGCCGAGGGGTAGAGAAGCAGATGGTTACTTCTGTGTACCCTGACTGGGAATCAAACCTGGGACATCCACACGCTGGGCCAACGCTCTACCACGGAGCCAACTGGCCAGGGCCCAGATCTTTAGTAGAACTTTATTTCTCGGTTGAATGGATGCAGAGGCTCATCGTTTCTTTTGCTGGAAGGAAAGCCAATAGTGGCAATCTGACAGAGCCTTCTTATCTGCAGTTTAGATGTCCTGGTGATGCCATCAGGTGCTTAGGTAACTTCTGTATGGCTTACATAGCATTAGTCACCAAGATTGTTCAAGCTGTTGTGATAATTTTTTAAATTTCACATCATGCTCTTTAGCTGTAGTTTGCCATGGCAAAGCTCAGAAAAATGTTTTAGTTTCCAGTAATTTCAAGTCAAAGGATAAGAGAAAAATTAAACATTGGTTCTGAGGGTTGTAACCAAAACATTCAAGAAAACTAGAAAAATTCAGGATCCAGTCTAGAGTCCGATATTCACAGCTGTGTGTTATATATTCTATTGCAGTGATGGGCAATGGTGTGTCAAAATTTGCCAAAAAAACGAGCATAACTCGGGTGGTGGGTCACTCTGAGAAGAAAACCATAATTTTGCGATATTTATAGTTTAAATAACAAAAATGTTTTGGCCTACAGACCTCCAGCACAGAGTGTCTACACTACAGCAAATGTTTTATCCTTGGCTACTGCACCTGGCTGTAGCCTTCTCGGCATGTGACCTCATACTTCTCTGGTATGTGGCCACATGCAGCCATGTGTCATCAAAAATGACTACGCGTGTCAGTGCTAACACACGTGTCATAGGTTCGCCATCACAGTTCCATTGAAATGTAGTTTCCCCCCTAAATTCACTCTTCTTTAAATTAAAGATAGTCAAATCAAGACTACTACTGCATTAAGTCCAGTTTCAATTTGGCCTGATTATTTGCATAAACACAACAAGAATAGTAATTGATGATATCGGCTCTTTCAAATCTGCTTTGCTGGAATTTCATAAGGAATCCTTAGATTGAGCCTTAATTAACCCTTCTAGGCGAAGAAACCAAGTCCTTCTGTTCCCATCAGGTTTTGCTGTCAGTACCTATAGGTCTTCAAGTCCTTGAGGTCCCCAGTGATATTTTGAGGTTCTTTTCTTGCCATTTTTCAAGAAAGCAACCTTCTTCCCTTATCTGGACAGACTGCCACGAATCACATGATCAAGCAAGGTACTAGGCTATTTCTGCACCAATGGGTTTTTACCAGCTTCAAAAGTCAATCTCAATTTCTTAAGGCTTTCTGGTGACATTCAGAGTCCAGGCATGTCTTTTTCAGACATGTCATTCCAGTCAGAGTCTTGGTTAATAAAACCATAATTGGAAACAGGCGTAATGTATCCTATTATAAAGAGAACAGATTCTTACTGGATTTGTGCAAACAAGTATATTACTATGACAATAATACTTGCTCATTAAGAGTTACCAGCTTCTGGTGGGATCAAGCGGGGAGAAAAATATAAATATCCCAATATTGCTTATAAAGGTATAATTTATCAAATTGCTCTAAGGAAAAATGTTTTCTTACCTCTGGAAAACAGAAAGATTTGAAAGTCAACAATATTTTGAATGGTCAGAAAATTAATTACTATTTTTAGCTCATTCAGTCACATATAACCAACTTTGTTTATCCTGATTATTTGTAAGTATTTCCACGAGTCCAGTTATTTCCCAGAGTTCTATAAATCTTCATCCGGTGACCTGAAAATTTATTCTTGGACATCCATATTTTAGAATAATAGCCCTTTCCATGGATCTTCCTGAAGATGTAATATATTTGCTAGAAGTACATTAGACCAAAACAATGACTGCCTCTAAATGACAAAGGGAAAAGCATTAAATGACATGGTTATAGACTTGATGACAATGCAGTTGACAAAGGAATTTGCTTTTCTGTAACAACGTTTTAAGATCACCATCAAAATTATAAATGAAAGTAGATCAGAATCTTGTAGACTCTTGGAGATTTTCACAAAATTTCCAGAATATTTACTTTAATAAATAATATGTATACAAATAGAATGTTGTTATTATTTATTATTATTATATTTTGGCAAAGCTTCCCATGTAATTTCAAGTATATTAAATAGGCCTAATTAGTCAAAAATTTCTCTTTGATTAGGAGAGAGAACAAATCCTTGATATTCCAGGTGCCATTGGAATAAACTGAATTCTTTTCTCAGTTAGAAAAAGGCTCCTAATGAATAATGTGAACTGAGGAGCAGAATAGAAGCAGAGGCGCGATCAAAGGGACCAGAGGGAAAGGGGATGAGAGGATGGGATCAGAAAAGGGAAAGAGATTGGTGAAATTATATACACATAACAGCAGAAAGGTGGATCCTGGAGAGGAGGGGAGAAGGCGTTGGGGGGGTAAGCGGGATGTCGAGGGGAACACGGGGGTGGGGGAGAGATATATTCGGGGGGACACTTGAATCTATGTAAACACAATAAATTAAAATCAATAAAAATTTTTTTAAAAAAGAAAAAGGCTCCTTAAATTTAAGCACTGGGAAGATTAGAGAAAGGCCTTTTGTTTCATCGGTTTGGTAACTCCTTCTGAGACAGTTGCCTGACTCCTTTTGAACAACTTTGTACTTAGAACTGAATAAATGGCTCCAGTATTGATTAAGAAATCAATCAATTTGTCCCCCACTGTCACTCGTACCTGGAGAGTGTTTGTGGGAAATTAAGTTTTAAAAAGCAGCGTGAGATCCCAGGCCTTTCCATTTGCTGTCCGAATCACCACTTAGCTCCACCAACCATCTACGTGCCTTTCTTTTTCTTTTATTTCTACTTTCCTTTTCCTTTTAGCACAGTTCTTCTTCCAGTGTCCTTCTTCCCTGTAATGTGTATGTCCCTTTCTTTTTTATATGCCTTTCTCACCTTTATTCACTTCCTTAATTCTTTCTCTTTTTACTGTTTTCTTCTGCACAAACCTTCTGCAAGTTGCACAGACCTTCCGCGACTTATACAAACCTCCTCCTGCAACTTTCCAGTCCCCTTTAGTTGGCCTTTTCCCCCTTCTTTTCCAAGTGAGAGGGGGGGAGATAGAAAGACAGATTCCTGCATGTGCCCCATCTAGGATCCACCTGGCAATCCCTGTCTGGGGCCAATGCTGTGCCCATCTGAGGCCATGCTCACAACCAAACTATTTTTAGCACCTGAGGTGGAGGATCCACAGAGCCATCCTCAGTGCCTGGGGCCGATGAGCTTGAACCAATTGAGCCATGGCTGTGGGAGAGAAAGAAAGAGAGATCTCTGGGAGAGGGAGGGGGTGGAGAAGCAGCTGGTCGGTTTTCCTGTGTGCCCTGACTGGGAATCAAACCCGGGACATCCACATGCCGGGCCAACCGTCTACCACTGAGCCAACCAGGGGTTAGTTAGCCTTTTTAAACTTCTTCAGAAATAACTATTTTAGAACAGTGCTTTCTTAATCTTGCCCTTTAAAAATGTATCTTTCTATCTTATAATTTCATTACTAAAACCATATAGTTCTTTTCCAATTTAATTAGAATTCTCAGAAACCTTAACCTTCAGTGAGAACCAAAAGTGAGTAATCAGCATTCTTTAGATTGATACTTTTATGATAATATTTCATAACTTTAAGAAACAGGCTCTTTCACTGCCAAACACTCATAGTTTAAAAAGACATAACAGAGATAACAAGAACCTTTTGTAAACCCAGGCAAAACAAATACATATTTTTTGGTTAATGACTTTGAAAGACTAACTAAACTGAAACCAGTAGTAATATTGAATGCTTTCCCAGTCCATCTGATCCTAAAAAAATCATTTGGGATACTTTTATATTTTACCATATAAATAAATATATAGTAGTATTAATAGTTGTAGAGAAGTCAAGATTTTTCCTTTTGTCTTTGACAACTTTTCAAGGAGGCTGGAGAGGAGGGCGGGGAGGTATCAGGGATGGGCAACTTGGAGTCACTTGGGTTTTAAAAGTGGCATTTTTTCCCCCTTTCATATGAAGGGCAGGCTAATTGCCCTTTTCCCTCCCACAGCTTGTAGAAGGTTTGGGGTGGTATTAATTCCCCAGTTGTTCCTCGACCTCCAGGAGAAAGATTTCAGGTGTTTTAAAAGACTTATTTCCCCCCCTTTTCCTTCAGTGTTTTGCTGAAAGCTCTTACTCCCCTCTTTAAATCATCAGTTTATTTTCTTTCTGAGTAGAATCCTTATTATGCAACAACATGAAAGTTTGTATATAAGAGCTCTTATCCTATTTACCAGACCCTTGGCAAAGCAACATTAATTATAGAATAGTATGATAATACAAAGACCCATTCAGGGGCCATCCTTTCCCCAAATCAACTATATACATAAGCCAGGTGGTATTATAATAAAAAACAAACATTTTCTTCTTTGTCATTAGCTTGTAGCCATAGGCAGGCCCATCAGTCAAAATGTGGCCGAGGGGGCTTCCCATGGGGATGGACAGTGCTGCTCCCATGGTTACCAGCCAAGGACAGAACCAGTGAAATGGAAAGGATGTAATTCTTACAAGCCAGTACTTACAGAGTATATACAATCGGAACAGTACATAGCTTACAAAATATATATACAAAAGAGTATTCAAAACAAACAGAACAGTATTTACACCTGGGAGTTCAGAAGTCCAGAGCACTCCAGACGTCCAGAAAAGTGAGTGCTTACAGATCTCCATGCAGGGGGTTGGGATTCTGTGTCACAAAGCCTTGCCACTTGCCGGATGGCGCTGATTGATTCCTTATGGAATCCCAGATGGTTCAGAAGAGCCCCAGATGGTGGGGCAGAGGGCTTCTGGTCATGCACACCAGGGACTTACCCAGCAGAGTCTGTCAGCTTCCCAGAGTTAGTGTGACGGACAGACAGACAAACAACTGACTCCACCTGTGGAGGTACTGGGTGACTTGCCCTGAGGCCTGTTTCCGTTCACTAGCCAGGCATAGCAGGTGACTAACTAGCACCAGGAGAATGAAGCACAGTCCTCAAATAAAATCACTTGGCAGCTGCTAGGGACTCTCAAAGTCCTTCATGGGGTCCGGCAGCTACAGGCAGGCTGGGGAACCGGGGTTGGGGGCTCCCTTGTGCTCCTGGCTGGCTCACCAAAACTGCAACTAGAAAAAATGACCCACAGCCCCGGCTGCCTGGTGCCATGAAAACATAGTTATTGTATACTAGAAAGTTGCTAAGAGCGCAGATAAAGTAACTGTATGAGGTGATGGGCATGATAATTAACTTGATTGTCGTGATCATTTCACAATGTATATACATGTATCAAAACATCATGTTGTGTACCTTAGATAGATACAACTTTTGTCAGTCATACTTCAGTGAAGCTAGAGAGAAGGGAAGGATGTGGATCTAGGTACTATCCGGCCTTGGCAGCTGGAAAGGCTGCCCATAACCTCCCTGCTGTCCCTTGTTGGGGTGGCTGCCTTCTTCAGGGCAGTTCTGTAGGAAGGGCCTGCAGTGCCTTCAGCAACTGGGGGGTGGATGCACGGCCTGAATAGAGGATCTGTGCCAGTGCCAACAGGAGCTACCTGTGATGTCCAATAAGCATCTAGAATGTACGGAACCTCAAATTGCTCTGCCCTTGCAAACTTCGTCCTCCCCGGACTTCCCTGTCTCAGTAAATGGCACCATCAAGACAAGGATCTGGAGATCACTCTTGGTCCTTTATTTCCCCCTCAACCACCCACATCTGGTGCATTAGCAAAGTTTGTTGAGTCTACCTCCGAACTATCCAATCAGCATTGACTTCTCTCTCCTCTTAAATCATCCGACTTAAAACAGCCTAGAGAACCCCGGTAACCCCACTGTAGGTCTCCCTGCTTATTTTCTCACCCTTTTCACACAGCAGCTGGGGTAAACCTCGCTTAAAAAGATTTATTTTTTTGAGTAGTTTTAGGTTTGCAGCGAAATTAAAAGGAAGATGCAGAGATTTCCCATATGCCCCCTGCCCCTACACTTAGACAACCTCCCCCATTATCAATATCTCCCACCAGAATGCTGCATTCGTTATAGTTGATGAACCTACATAGTTTTCATTCTATGGGTTTTGACAAATATATAATAACATTTATCTATATCATTATGGCATCATATGGAGTGTTTTCATTGCCCTAAAACTTGTCTGCGCCCTTTCATTCCCCACCCCTACCCCACTGACCTTTTTCCTATCTCTAGAATTTTTGCCTTTTCCAGGATTTTATATAATTGGAATCATACCATACGTAACCTTTTCAGATTGGGTTCTTTCACTTAGTCATATGTATTTAAGCTTCCTTCATGTCTTTTCATGACTTAATAGCTTATTTCTTTTTAGTGCTGAATAATATTCCATTGCCTGGATGTACCACAGTTTATTTATACATTCACCTACTAAGGGACACCTTGGATGCTTCCAAAATTTGGCAATTTTGAATAAAGCTGATATAAACATCTGTGTGCAGGTTTTCATGTAGACCTAAGTTTTCATCTTCTTTGGCTAAATACCAAGGAGTGCAATTGCCAAAACGTATGGTAAGTGTATGTCTAGTTTTGTAAGAAACTGCCAAACTGTCTCTCAAAGTGGTCATACCATTTTGCATCCCCACCAGCAATGAATGAGAGTTCCTATGGTCCCGTATCCTCATCAGCATATGGTATTGTCAGTGCTGTGGGTTCTGGCCATTCTAATAGGCATGTTGTGGTATTTCATTGTAGTTTGTGTGTGTATGTGTGTAACAGAGACAGAGAGAGGGACAGATAGGGACAGACAGGAAGGGAAAGAGATGAGAAGCATCAATTCTTCATTGCACACCTTAGTTGCTTATTGATTGCTTTCTCATACGTGCCTTGACGGTGGGGGGGGGGAGCTACAGCAGATTGAGTGACCCCTTGCTCAAGCCAGCGACCTTGGGCTCAAGAAGCTGGCGAGCCTTGCTCAAAAACCAGATGAGCCTGTGCTCAAGCTGGCGACTTCAGGGTTTCGAACCTGGATCCTCCGCCTCCCAGTCTGACACTCTATCCACTGTGCCACTGTCTGGTCAGGCTTCTCGTAGTTTTAATTTGCATTTCCCTGATGACATACGATGTGGAACATCTTTTGATGTGCTTATTTACCATCTGGATATCTTCTCTGGTGAGGTGTCTCTTAAGGTCTTCGGCTCATTTTTTAATGGGTTGTTTTCTCATCAGGGATGAAGCTTTTTAAAAAATGTATATCAAAGTACGTCATTCTCTTGCGAAAACCCTTCAGTACTTTCTTATGGTGCTTAGGGTGAAGTTTAAGCTCTCAGCCTGGCCAGTATTGAGTCCTCCATAATCTGCCCTCTGCGCCTCCGCTCTCTCCCCGCACCTCCTGCATCAGGTAGGATGTGGTAAGGTAGGTCAGGTAGGACATGCCTCTCATGTTTGTGTGTCTTTCTTCTCCACTAGACTGGGAGGCTCTTGAGGGAGGAGCCATGGTTTTCCTGTGATTTTGTGTTGGTAGCTCATTCTTGACATTGAATTCTATGCTCGAACGTCACATCACTCCTTCCCCATCTTTCCTTGACCACATGGTCCATTCACTTGCTGTGCCACCACCCTGTTTTATTTTCTTCAGAACAAACATAACTGTCTGAAGCCATTTGTCCATTTATTTGTGTACTTGCCTGGCCCAGCCCATGAAGAGGCAAAGCCCAGGAGAGCAGGGCCATGTGTTTCCCTTTCAGGGCTGAATCCCTAGCACTAAGAAAGTGCCGAGCACATAGTAGGCTTAGAGTTTGTTGACTGAATGACTGAACACTGGGAGGAGTGAATGTGAGGTCTGCCAGCTTTCAGGAATCTTCAGGGGCCCATTTAAGGTCAGGCAGCTCTATCCAGAAAGTTCACTGTAGGTTAGAAGTTGTTCTTTTTCCAAGTTTCTTTTTATCAAAATAAGCAGAGCAGGAAATGAGACCCAGTTTCCTGCTCATACCTCAGACCACCTGGAAGAAAAGACGAATCTGGAAATATCGAAGCACACACTGGAGTGGAGTCCTGGCTTTTTCCAGCTGAAGCTCCTTCCTGGAGACTTTCTCAGCTCCCCATGAGGGGCTCTTCTCAGAACCCTCTGGCACTGAGGCCTGTGCAGCTGGTAATATCAGTCTTTGATATTTCTTTTCATCTTCTGACTTGGTGTTACCAAAACCCCTGACACATGTTGGAACTTGCATGTCCAGGGAACAAACACAAGTGAACTATGCTCTCTTGGATGACAACTATGTGGAAGAGCAAGAAGCAGGATTTTCTTGGGGAGAGTCTTAGGACAATCATGAAGTTAAGCCAGCCAGGCCTCTGAATTGGGTTCTGAGGAGGAGTTTTGGAAGGAAAAGGCTCAGGCCTAGTGCTCATCGGCTCCCTATAGAAGTGAAGTTGGACCTTAGTGTTTGATTCCATGCCAGGGGCCGGGGAGACTGAACCATCCTCCCATCAACCTTCAGGGCAGGCCGGGGGCCAAGTGGACTGCTGGTCTGGGGAAATAAAAGCACGGGGGAGGGAAAGTGAAGAAACAGGGCTGGCTCGAGGGCTGGGCAGTGGGTGCAGGACAGAGCTAGATTCCCTCTCTTATTGTTTCTCCTGCTCATGGCCCCAGTCCTGGAGGCTCTTCAGAAGCCAGCACCTCTGACCAGACCTGCCACACTGTGTCCAAACCAACTACCCCTCTTGACACTTTCTGCTGCCCACAGGGAACCGTGGGGACCGTGCTTGCCCTGCTCATCGTTGTGGCTCTTTGAGCAGAATGAGACTTGGGCACCCAACATTCTTGGCTGCTGAATGGTGGAAAGTGTGTTGGAGTAAGAAGACCTCACTAGCACTTTGTCACGTGGTGACCTCCACCTCTCTGCCCTTTGGCTGCGCTCTGCCCAGGATAGCTCACAGGGTGCTATGAGAACCCGAATGTGGTTGCAATCATGGCGACCATGGCTAACATTCCCCAAGAACCCAACTTGTGCCAGGCACAATGCTACATCCTTCATTGTCCTTCGCTTCAGTGAGAACATCCGTGGGTGATGGTTCTATTACCATGCTTGTTTTACAGCTGTGGGAACAATGTTCAACAACATTGTCCAAGGCCACAGACTAAAGTGAAGGGTTGAACCCATGCATTTATTTCTCCTGACCAATTGAGATAATTTATGCAGAACGTGCTTTATAAAGCACGGGCCAACCTGAGCCGTTTCAGTATTATACATCAGAGGAGGCTTCAGAGGGTCCAGGCCCGGGGTCTGGTTTGGGAGGTCATTGACATCTGAGCACTTGTGTGCATGCTGGGACCCACACATGCCAAATAGGAAGGACTTTGCAACTGCTTGAGAATGTGAGGGGGTTGGCAGCACAGGGAACTGGATCTCCGTGGAACGGTAAGAGGAAAACTCCCACCCAGGCCAGAAAACCTCAGGGGAGATGCAGGGTTGCCTGGGGTGAGGCCACTCTCCAGCCATTCCTTGGCTTTCTGGAGGGAGGCTTGAAGGACCTGGTCCTCCTTCCCTGCCCACGTTTGAACCAAGTACTTGGCAGGAATCTCAAGGCCCTAGTTCCCTTCTGTCCCATAATGTGCAGCGGAGAGGAAAGCAGAATGGGAAGAACAGGTGGGGGTCAATGTGGAGAAGGAGAAGAGAGGTGACAGGGAACTCCGGGCAAGGGGGACTGCCAGGCTTGATGCGGTAGCATTTCTGCCAGAGAGAAGAGATGCCTTGAATGAGTCCAGGAAGCTTCAGACCTGAGGTCCAGATGGGAGAAGGGACTTGCCCGAGGCTTGGAGGAGGCCGTGTTCCTGTGGATGTTTGTGGCTGACACCCAGGGTGGGGAGCAGGAGGGTGGACAGACCTCTAGTAGGCCTCCTTCTCCAGAAGGCAGGCGGGCTTCCTGGGCTGTGCTTGTGTGCAGCCCCTTTTAGTTCAGGATTTGCCTTGTCTGTATCAGAGATGGTTTTTCTTGGCAAATCGCAACTTTTTCAGAAAGCAAAATGGTAATCTCCTCACAGCCCGGGTCAGCACCATCCCGTTTGTTTATGCAGGCTCCAGTGTGTTGGAGGCCAGGCCCAAGCCAGCCAAGGGCGAGGGTCCGGCCCAGCCCACACAGCTTCGTGGCTGGGTGTGTGAACTCTAGTGTGGCTCCAGCTCTGGGTCCTTCCAGTCTTTGGCAGGTGTAGCTGCCTGTGTGCCTGGGTCTCCTGTGTGCTCTACATCGGGGTGCTCTTCTATGGGCCCTTTTCCTGCTGCCTGGAACCTTTATTTCAGAGTGCAAGGGAGAGAAGAATCCACCTCACATAACAATTCAGGAGAAAATCTAGACTAATCCATTTTGTACAATTAATGTGTTAAGTCTGGATATAGTTACTAGTATTACATATCTTTAGAGATCAAATGGTTAAATCATACATAGCTGTTCCTCCTATGCCTAGGTTTGTTCTCATTGTTCACCTTTATCATAAATTCAGTTTTGGTCTGAGGTCTGTGGAGTGGTCCTAATAAACATTACTACCATTTATTGTTTGCCATGGATTGTGCTAAAGTGCTTTGTATGTATCATCTTGCCAGAACTTACAACAAATCCATGGAATGGGCATTATTCTTATTTTACAGATGAAGAAGTGTCTCAGAGAGGTTAAGTGACCTGTCCAAGGTCACACAACAAGTAAGTGGTGGAGATGGGATTTGAAAACCTGGTTTGTCTGAGTCTAAATGGAGTGCCTTCCAGGACATAGGGGTGCATATTTTAAAAATGTATTCTGGGAGCCATTTGAGAGTTAATCCTGGATACAGGGTATTCAATCTTGGAGCTTTTAAAAATCTGAGTCCCCAGAGGGGATGGGAGAGAGGATGTGCTCTCCAGGGGAAAAGTCTAAGTCAATATAAAGTGTCTTGGGTCTCGAATAAACACAGGTGGAACTTCTTAGTAGTAATTGGGAGTTTGGTCAGATGCTGTGCGGCTTGTTTCTCCACGTGGACAGGGAGGAAGGCAGGCCCAGAGGCATTGGGTTGGTGGAGGAGGAGAAAGAGGAAGCCTCTTTCTGGTTTCTGGGCCAGGCAAGGGACAGTCTCTCTTCTGGAGGTTAAGTAAGGTCTGGTGCAGAACTCAATGAGGGCCCACTCAGCAACTCCCCGAAGGAGGTGGGTGCTGGCCAGGGCCTGTCACAGTCCCTGGGAGAGCAGCCTGACCCTCAAGTCCATCTTAGAGACTGGGCTGCGACAGCTACATGTGCTTCTGCTGCATGCTTCCGAGTCCTGACTGCCTCTGTTCCATCCTTGCCTCCAGCCCCGCTCCTTGTCTCCTAGTGATTGACACTCCTGATGGGTCCCTGTCCATCTTTGCACATCTCCATCTGGGTTAGAGTGACTGCACAGTGGGTCCCGTGAGTCAGCTGCTGCGCCCCTCTATTCCAGACGTCCATCTGACACTTGCCTTGTACCAAAAACACTTCTGATGACAGATGGATGTGTGTTTGAGAGGCGGGTCAGGGGATACCGAGTCCTCTTTTGTGAAACATTAGTTTAAATTGCCCGAACCAAACTGCGGCTTTGGGGAGGTGTCTTTTTCCCTTTGGCAGACGACAGGGTATAGAGTAACACCACCCAGCTACTTCTGAACGCTCTGGGCAGGAGCCAACCCCCAGCTCCTGGGCTGGAGTTTGGAGGGTCCGAGTTGTGAGGAGGGGCACTGGAGACACTAAGGAATGGGTCAGGGAGTCAGAGCTGCTGGCCTCTGGGGCTCGGCCTTGGAAAAGCTCCCTTGTCAGGAAGGACCCAGAGAGACCGTTCCCAAGAGGAGCCTGGCTGGCGAGAGAACACTCTGAAGCTTGCTCCCTGATGAGGACACTCACCCAGGGCCTGAAGCAGCTCTTGGCCTGAAGCAGGGAATGCAGGAAGTGACCTAATTACATCACATTTAGTGAACTAGGCTGGAGCCAGAAGATTGTGACAACCGCTTCCAGAATCTTCCTCGGAATCGTCTTCCATATTGATTCTCTCTTTCCGTCTGCACTGCCACTGGGTAGCCCCAGCGCTGTCAACACCTCCAGCCGAGCTGTCAGCCAGCGCCTCTTCACTGTCTCTTTTGCATTTACTCTCCTCCTTCAGCCTCCTCTACCCACTGTGGCCAGAACAGCCAGCAGAAAATCACCCGTTTTATGAAGTGTCTTTCCTACCAAGCCTCCAACGATTCCTTTTGGCCCCAAAGACTGGGGGACTCCACCCCATCTTCACACGGACGTGTTGCTGCAGCTTGGTCGGGCTCCTCAGTGCTTGCACATGCGCAGTCACTGCTCTACGCGTTCTGCCTTCCTCCTGCCGACCTGAGCACAAATCGTATTTACCCTCCAAGGAGCAGCCTTCGTCCCACACACTCTGCGCGGTCTCTTCAGCAGCTTCCACTCATCCTTCTCCCAGACCCCATAGCCCCGCGTGTTGTTGCTGCTTTTGACAGTTAGGTGACGAGGCAGGTGGAGGATGGCTCCTCATTTGCGGATCTGTTCTCCCCAGTCAGAGCACTGGCGTCGGGAAGGGAGGAGCCTGACCACGTCCCGAGTCAGGGCTGTGATGGGTCCTCAAGCAATAATTGTTCAGCTGACCAGCGGGAAATAAGCTTAAATGGCAGCATGAGGGATTTAGATTAGACTTAAGGAAGGATTTCTAGAGCGCAGTGAGATGTTTGGAGAGGACAACCGAGGAAGGGTGTAGGAGTAGTAGGTCTTGTGATGTTCATGAAAGATCAGAGACAGCTCACCTGGGAAAGGCTGGCAGGGCGTGTGGTGGCGGCAGCAGGGAAAGTTTGCATAGAGAACGGGGGAAAGACAGACATGGCCGAGCTCCAATTTCAGCCTCTGGCACAGACTCCAGTTTTTATCTGGAGCCTGCCTTTCTCCTCTGGTCTTGTCATCGACTCGGTGCTCTCTCTGCTTGCCCTCCCGTGACCCTGCCACAGTCAGGCCATTACTGAAGTGAACACAAGGGGTGGGAAAAGAAGGGACGCAGAAGCCACAAGGAAGGTGGGGGCACCACCCTTGTTAGGGCCAAAGTCACGGAGCCATTCACCTGTTCTGGAAGTCCTGAGCCAGAGTGGCTTTGCCATTCTGTTACCTGAGACCTGAGCTGTTATACCAGCGATCAAATGCACAGTCAGTTGTATGGTGCCTACCTGCCCAAACGGACAGAAACACCCTTGATCTCTGCCATCCCCGTGTTTTCCCAAACACAAGTTGGCTAACCAAGGCTGATGATGTGCTTTGGTCTGCCAGAGTATGGAACCATGGGCTCAGCTTCTGGACAGCACAGCTTCCTGAAGGGCCCATCTAGAGAGGAGGTGGAGTACTGGTTTATGGTAAGCCTGGATGTACATTGTGCAGTAGAATGCGTGCCAGTGAAATGGGAACACAGCTGAGACACGGGGGGACCTTCCTCTGCTGTTTTGCCTGCTTCCATGGAGTGCACCTCCAGGCTGCTGCAACGTGGCCCTCAGCCGCCATGCATTCTGCTGTCTCCCTGCGGATGTGGTGGGGGGTGCTGAGTGACAGGAGTGGTCAAAGTGAGGAACAATGACGACTGTGATGAAGTCAGGGGGACACGGGCAGCAGGAGACAGGGACCTTTTGGTGCCTATTTGGGCTATAGGTATAGAATCGTTCATACAGCTACAGCTGTCTTCTCCTGGCCCTCAATGGCCGAATTAGGTGTGTGCAGGGGCCCTCAGTTCTCTTCATTCAAGGGTGCCTTTGTGGGCCTGGGGACTGGCCCTTGTGCTTTGGGAACCCCTGTATTGGGAGGTGGAGGGGCACTAGCTGGCAGGGTAGTGGCCACTTTCTCCTAGGGACCACAGGATGATGGGAGCAAAGGTTGCTCTGTCAGTCCTGGAAGTTTTGGGGGACACTGGTTCTCCTGTGCCCTTCTGTCACCCCATGAGGAGTTCTAAGTGATTCTGAGATACCATTACCATGTACAAGGGTAGACTGGCCTAGGCAGTGGTTTTCAGACTTTCTGAAGACATGGAACTCTTGTATTAAACCACACCGTGTTTTTAGTATCCGTGGGATGATGCATATTATAATGTGCAAAGCAAAACTTTAACATTGATATGGTTCCCTGAGTTTCACCCGTAGAAATTGCACAGTCAAAAAGAGGGTACAGGTTTTATTAGGGTATAGTTTTGCTGCAAAATAAATCTTTAAGATACAGTTTTATTTTATTCTTTTACTTCAAGCCAGTGACTCTTATTGGAAATAATGGGTCTAAAATAAAGTACTTAGGGTAGTAGTGTTTCACTTTTTGTGAGATTCAGATGGAATTTGCGGGGTTATAATAATATTAGTCTCACATTCAAAAAATTCATTGTTGCTATCTCCCTAAAACAAATCAAAGACAACTTTGACTAAAGGTAGTAACAGTTGTGCCAGTTTTTTAATTTATAAAATTTTAGAACTTAAATATTTTCCACTTCTTTTTGTCATCATCTTGATGACCCTGCTATGGGTTGAAAATGTGAAATATAATATGAAATTAGAAAGAAATGCACTCACACAAATGTAAAATACAAGAAAATGTGGCTATTTCTCAAAATAGCCGTAGTTTAACTTTGTTTTGCAAACTAGCCCCCATGATCTTCATTGAGAATAGGTGAAACTATGGGATGCGGTTTGAAAAACCTTGATTTAATTGATAATTAGGAGAAATAATATGGTAATAGCTAAGATTTATCAGTTTTTTTTAAAAAATGCCAACCTACTCTTTTATCCTGTGATCAAGCATGTATAGGAGAACTGCTGTATCTCCTTGTCTTTACAGATGAGGAAACTGATACTCAGAAGGAAGTATCTTGACAAGTCCACAGTCCAGGGACTAGGACAGTCTATGCTTTTAACACCTGAGTTTTCTGCCTGATACGATGTGTAAGACATTCCCAGAAGGCATCTTCTTGGCTGTGTCCTGTGAAAGGCTTAGATCCAGTCTCTGGTAACAACGTCACCACTGGCTGACAGGTGGGGTGTTGAGCTAGGCTGACAACTATCTTCCCCCCAGCCCATGAATAAGGACAGCCTCTTTCCCCACATCAGAAATAGAATGACATTGACTCTTAACTTAGTCCCTGACCATGTTAGACAGAAGCTCCCCAAGAGCGAGACAGAGAGATCCCTCATCCCAGCCAGGGAAGCTGAAAAGATGGGTGGAGCTGGACCACCAGGGTGGAAATGTTGAGTTCTGGGAAAATTGCTGCTGGTGACAGACTGGTGGCAGTGGCCTATGATGGGTCCAGAATCTTTGCTTAGTCCTGTTCTTTCCCACTGCTCTCCTGTCTGGTATTTGTTTAAGGGGAAGGGCCAGAGGAGGTGAGAGTGTGGTGGTTGGGTAATAGAAATCTACCTTTTCTTTACTCAGTTGTGTGAGAATGTAACCACTTCAGATTGAAAATTGTATTTAAAATTTTTTCTATTGAATTTATTGGGGTGAAATTGGTTAATAAAATTCTATAGGTTTCAAGTGTACAATTACATAATACACCATCTCTATATATTGTATTGTGTGTTCATCACCCAAAGTCAAGTTTTCTTCCAAGACTGAATTTTTAAATTGCTAAACCTTTACATAGTCCAAGGCTAGACTGGGTAACTGTTATGGGTCTTCACATGGTTCTTAGTTCCTTGTTGGCTGGGATATTATGGAGTAGGGGTCTGAATTGGGATTCTGACTGTGGCCTTAAGCAATTGCTTAACTTTTCTGAGCCTCTTTTCTCAGCTGCAAAGTGGGATACAAAATAATGCCTCTTGGGTTGTTGTCAGGATCAATTAAAATAATTTATGTAAAATGCCTTGCACTGTGCCTGAGGGATAGACGTCATACAATACATGAGAATCCTCTCTCCTCCAAATTCATTTCTGCTATGGCCTCTTCCCCTTTCAGAGTACTTTGAGGCCATGGCCTCTTCCCCTCTCAGGTTAGATAAATGTAGACTTTTTTCTTGGAACTTCTGCACCAACATACAGCGTTTTGAGGCAGTTTTATGGTGAATGCTGAGACCCTAATAGATTTAGATCTGGTGTGGATTATCTATTTAAAGCAAAGAAGCTTCTACTTTAAGCCTCTTCTTTGGAAATGCTTTAAACTACACCAGTACTTGGGAGGATATACTCTATTGAGGTATAAAAGGGCACCTTGAAAATTGTCTTTTTCTGCCTTCCTTAGAAAAAATAGTTTCTTATGCAAGACCAGTGCTCTAGGACATTAGCCTTTTCCCTCTCTTCTTGGAGGCCAGGCTGGAGGCAGTCGCCCTGGGTCTTGGCTCAGCCTGAGTTTTCTGGTTAGTTTGACCAGCATCGGGAGGGGCCTGAGGCCCTCAGGGGTCACTCTTCCAGTGAGTTTTCTGGGTTCTCTTTAGAGTTGATCTGTTTTTCTGAATCAGCTCAGAAATGGCATTTTTTTTTCCCATGGGGGTGGGGTGGGAGGGGCACTTGTGTTGTGACCTAGGTCAAGAAGAAACTTCTCCAGGAATTTGCTGCATGTGGGTGGCACACCCTGCTTTGGTTTATTCCTATCTTGAAGTCTGTGCCTGGGACCCAACTCTGTCTGAAAGGACATCACCTGTATGTGAAATATGGACAATAGGATTGTAGAATCAACACAGCCCATGAAGGTGGGAACCATGTCACTGTGTCCCTCATTGTGTGCCCAGGGCCCACACTCTGCATGGCCATAGAAGGACTAATAAATATTTATCCAGTGAATGAATGTGGCAAGTTGTGGCACCAGGATACAAAAGTGCCTTGCAGATTTTGATTTATTTTTCAAGGAACTAGATGCAAGGGTATTTTGGTTCATAAAGGCATTTCAGAAATGATGGGAATAGTCTTCTGCTTCCCTGCCATGCCTGGAGCTACAGCAGCTAGTCCTCCAAGGCCTTGTTTTTAGCCACATGATTTCCATCCCTCAGATGCCAAAATATTCACCAGCTGTCCTCACCCTATAGTCTGATGGCCAATGCAGGGTGCGTGTGTGCCTTTGAGAGAGGGGCTGCTGAATGCTGCTGACAGACCTGGTCACAGCACTTCTATGAGCTTAGAGCTCATCCTGACTGGTGAGATTCAGAATTCCTTCCAGAGAGAAGGCTGAATAAATGCTGCAGTTGCTGTCAGCCTCCCACATGGCACCACATAAAAAGATGCATGTTGTTCTGTGCCTGCTCTACCAGAATTGTATGTGTGTGGCAGAAGAACAGGAAACTTGATCAGTTTCCAGGAGATAGAGAAACTAAGAGGAAGACCCCCTCCCCTCCCACTTCAAGCTCAGGCAAGCTTCTCCCAGCCCCTGGCCTCGTGTGGGCCATTGGCCCTCAGGCTTTGATGTTCCCGAGGGGACACCAGAATCTGGGGTAGAGCTTGAAGGCAACTTTGCTTAACTGGCAGGTCTGGGTTGATTGATTGAGGGTTTTGCACGTGCTTCACCCTCAATCCTTTTAAAACATGCATACTATAGGACACTTGGAAAATAAAGAAAAATGCAAAGGAGAAACAAACATGCCAACCCATCTGTATTCTTGTTCTTCAGAGATAGCCACTGCTAACATTTTGGGGTATTTCCTTCTGTCTTTTTTCCTCTCTCTCTGGAGTGGGAGGAAGATATACATATATATGCATGTGTGCATGTATGTTTCATATGTATGCATATGTGTATGTATGTATGTATGTATGTATGTATGTATATATCTACTCATCTATGCATATATGTTTGATAGTCTGCTTTGCTTTTATTTAACTTTATATTGTAAGCATTCTATTGGCCAATAAGAAGTCTTGGGAAACCCTTTGGAGCCTGGAATAAAAGTCTTTAGAGCCAAGTCTTTGTGGGAACTGTATCGCAACTCAGAAAGCTGAGAAGCCCCTCTGTGGGCGGAGGTGGGCTGGCCTTGTGTGTCTGGGGGGGTGTCTGGGGTGCTCCTGAGCAGCCAGCCCACCCCTGCTGTCTTGTTTGCTTCTCGGATGGGAGCTTCTGCAAAGGGGTCTTCTCAACCAGGTCTAGTGTTTCAGGGAACTCTGGACGTAGGGGTCTGAGCTCCAAGAAAAAGATTCTCAAAAGTCAAATACAGGAAGCCTTTCTCTGTGCCCAGGAACTGAAAGGGCAGGAAAATGGCAGAACCATTCTTTCTCTGCCTCAGGAGCGGGCTTCCTTTGGTTTCCCACTAATCTTCCACGCCTGCCTGTAGACTTTGACATGTTCTATTTACCTTTCCTTGGCCCAGTTTGGGTCAACAGGGTTTCTCTCCTGCCCAGAACAGCCTCATACTTGTGTGAAGTAAGATGTGAGCCTGGGCTCTGGACAACAGTCATTAATCCTTGTCTCAGTGACACAGTGGGGATTCCGTTGAGATGGTCTGACAGCACCAGATTTTATGTGGTACATAGCAGTCCCACATGGGTCCAACTATTTCCTTTTCTCTTTTGTCAGCAAGTGACTTTTCAAGGTGTGTGTGTGTGTGTTGCACGCACGGGCATGAATGCATCTGATTCTGTGTCGTGATCTGAAGCCACCACCAGGACAGCAGGAACTCAAGATGACAGTGGAAATCTCAATGAAAGGGAACCGGGAACTCACGGTGTAAGCACACACAGCCCCAACATAATTCGATGACATAGTGAGGCTGAGAGTTCCCCTTCTGCTTGTTTGAGTCTGTACTTGCTCAGCTTTCATCCCCAGGGCTTAGTGCTGTAAGGGGTGTGGATTTCCTCAAGCGCTACAGAAAAAGCGTCTTTTTCCTGTTATCTCCTTTGTCAATGTAAATTGCTCCGCTGGGTAAGTGGATGCGAAGATGTGCCTCTGTGTATGCCGCAGTATCTTGCTCAAATGAAACGGGCATTAAAATGACATCTTCCTTTGTGATAATCCCGTGACATTGAAAGTTCACTAGTTTTGCTGTTTGGTTATCATGGAGCCATGAGTTAATCCCCACGGTCTGGGAGGGTGAATTACTCCCGTCTCATCTTCCCACTGTGTTTAAACATTGGAAGGTTTTTTTAATCTTGGGTGGGCTGTGGTAAGGCTGTTATTGGCCCCGTGCTGTTGATAAGGGGAGCAGGAACTGGCCAAGGCTGGAGAACTTACTGCAGAGTATGTGAATGGAAGAATACCTAAGGTCAGATAAGTGACAGTAGCAGCACCATGAATCTTGAGTGGTAGACTCATGAGGGACAAAGGTGGCCTTTCTAGCAAGATAAGAAAAGAGACTTGGTCCCAATGAGTGTCTATCTTTCAGGGTAAGGGGCTCATTCTTGAAGGGACTCTGGGGCCGGGCCATCACCCAGGATGGGTGGGGGAAGGAAGCATGCTGGGACTGGGGCTCACCTGTCCCTGGTGTAGGAGGGACTAGCAGTGTATGATCATGACTTCTCTGTGTGCTGCGAGGCGCACTAAACAGAATCTCTGTTCACCTTGTTTGGGGAACGTACTGTGGTGTCAAAGGGCAGAGCAAATCAACGAGGAGAGGGACACAATGACTACCAGGACTATATATTTGCAAGTAATTTAGCTAGCAGCTTTCTCCTTCAGTGTGCATGACCCTATACTCTTGAACAAGGGCTAGTGATTGTGCCCTCCAAAAGATATTTCCAAATATGTGAGTGTGTGTGTGTGTGTGTGTGTACACAGATATGCAGGTGTCCATATAATGAACACACTCATGCCTCAGCTAATGAGCAGATTCAGTTGGCTGGCCCTTTCTATCCCCCTCAGACCCTCCACCCTGCTCTGGGTCAAGTGTGATTAGCTTTATTTCAGCCACATTAGGAGTTCCTGAGGTATTTTGTTGGCCAGCTGGGAGCCTGACAACCATGTCCAGTGTCACCATTTTGGAAAATTGATCTCTGGATCCTCAGTTGGCCTTTGCAAAGTCTGACTAAGTTCTGGGATGCTTATTTCACCTCCCACAGCCTGCTGAGTGGGCCTGAACTCCCATTAGTATCTACATATCCTTATAACTGATATTTCCAAGCCTCTTCTGCCTGTGATTACAAAATGGTGCCCCATTTAACTTGACTCCCAAATTACAACGATTCATCAAACAGCAGTCCCCTACTTTGGGATACTTTAAGTATTTCCACAAACTAGTCATAATTTCCTCCTGTATCTAGAGGACACATTGCTGCAGTGCCCAGCACAAGATTGCCCAAGCTTGTGCCAATGGAACTGTCTCTAGCTGCTGCCAAAGGTGTTGAGTCAGTTGCCAGAGCAGGGCTAGGTTTCATGTGGCGGTGGGGAAAAGGGCCCTCCTCATTTCTGTGGCTGTCTGTCACCAAGGCCCCGAAACACTTCTCTGTGTGCCTCAAAGTGATCTTGAATCTCTCAGGCACCGCTTTCAGGTTCTCCATGCCCTCCTTTGCCTGGAATCTCACCGAGCCTCCCGTGAAAACAATTGTCTTTTCAGCCAGAGGAGCTTAGTCACCACCCAGTACCCAGCTGGATCAAGGCCAATCCTAGTCCCCCACCCCCACCCCCTGCAGCCATTAGTTCCCATCCTGACCAGTCTCTTCACTCATTCCTCCAGTTATAAAGCACATGTCACATATCACTGGGCTTGAAACGCTGCTAGTGATGGCGGGGCAGAGTACGGGAGGGCAGAGCCCAAGGTGTGCAGCAGTAGTCCCCCCATTGCCACTGGCCAGGACACTCAGTGACATGTTAAAGAGTTCTGAACTTAGCAATTAATACCCACTGAAAATTTGGAGCATGTCACTGGGCAGAGCCTGTGGGAGAGTTCAGGATAACTTTGGAAGGAACCGCTAGCCTTGATAGAGTAAATTACTCCTGCCAGGTGGAGAGATAGTGCTAATTTAGCAAACCCCACCACCGGACATGTGTGTCATTGGGATGAAGCATTGGGCACTTAGGTCCAAACAGGTCCTTAAGGACACCTTCCCCATTCTTTTTGCATTGCATGCCATCTGACTTCTCTCTTGTAATTCATTGGATGCACCCCCAATACAAGACCTTGTTAGTATCATCAACTTAACCTTTATTTTTCCCCAGTGCTAGTGGGCCGAGAGAATTGAAAATATCTGGGTCCTGTGTCCTGGAGAGCACACTGTTTATTTGATTTGGACTGAGAGGAGTTTTTATTTACGCTGGTGGCGAAGTTTGAGAGATGGGGTGGGGGTGGGGTGGGCAAGTGACTTTGTTCATGCCCTTGATTGTGAGTTCTGTTGCCTCATAGGTAGTGATGGGACTGCAAGCAGGGAACAAAAACAAGTTCCCTGTCTGCCTTAACACCACATTGGTGATCAAGGGAGGCTAAAACCTAAGTGGTTTTTAAGCCAAAGGACTCCACTTAGTTCAAGAAATATATATTTTTTAATTTAAATTAAATTTTTTTAAAATTTTACTTTCTGTTGGTTTGAGGTGTGCGACTTAGTGGTTAGACAACCATATACTCTACATAGTGTTCCCCTCCATGTTTCTGGTGCCCAACTGGCACCATGCATAGTCATTACAATGTTATTGACTGTATTTCCTATACTTTACTTACATCCCCAAGACTATTTTGTAACCTTCCCTTCACCTCTTTCACCCAGTCCCCAAGTCCCCTCCCATCTAACAACCACCAGCTTGCTTTCTTGTGTCTATGAGTCTGTTTCAGTTTTGTTTGTTTATTTATTTTGTTCCAAAGAAACAAAAGCCACTCATCTTCCATGTCTTCCTTCTTGCCAGCATGCTTGTGGCATCCACCTTTCCCTTCCTAGCCTCGTGGGAGTCCTGCCGGCTGTGATGGAGCATGCAGACCTGTAGACCGTCTCCCACGGAGAGTTAGCTCACTCCCTACTGAGAGCTGTTTGGTTCTTGGTGCTTTTATCTCACCCAGCCACTTCCTTGGTCTCTTCTTCTCCATTCTTCCTGCTGCTATAATTGGCTATAATGTTCTCCCAGTATGTCTCTCTGTTGTCTTTTACTTCCTCCACTGGATTCTACTTCTTTAAAAAAAAAAAAAAAGGAAGTAAAAGGCAACAGAGAATGTTTAAGATCTTCCATGATCTCAACCCCAGCCTGGCTCTAGAGCCTTATTTTTCCCATAAATGGTCATTTCTAAACTATGTTTTTGTATTTTATTATTATTATTTATAAACTGAATTTATTGGGGTGGCATTAGTTAATAAAATTACATGGGTTTCAGGTGTACCATTCCATAATACATCATCTGTACACTGTACCACCTGTTAACCACCCCAAGTCAAGTCTCCTTCCATCACTATTCATCCTCCCTTTACCCTCTTCTACCATCTTTTGAAATGAGTTTGCTTCTTTACTTCCATGTACCAGTCTGAGTTAGCCTCTCACACTGACCCCACAGAACGTGGGTCAGCTGCTCTGTCCCCAGCATGCAGCCTGGCCCTGGGGCATCAGAGGTGCTCAGTAGTTCTTTGCTGAATGCATGCCTCTTTTTCCTTTCCTTTTCTTTCTCCTTTCTCTTTTCTCCTTTCTCCTTTCCTTTCCTTTTCTTCTTCCTCTCCTCTCCTCCCCTCCCCTCCTCTCCTCTCCCCTCCCCTCCTCTCCCCTCCCCTCCCTTCCCCTCCCCTCCTCTCCTTCATATTTTTTAGTTAGTCAGCTCACATCTTAGACTTCCTGGCATCCCATTTTCAAATTGATTTTACCCTTTTGCTTGTTTGTGACTTAAGCTTTGCTTCCCCGTTGCTGGTTTAGAAAATGTAGTCCCTATGGAGTTAACTGTACACATGTCAGTCTTCGCAATGAGCTCAGCTTTCGGGGGCAGAGCCTTTGTTGTTTATTTTTATAACCCCCAATGCACCTAGCACGATGCCTGGTAATTGAAGGGGGTGGGCAGAGAAATCTTCAGTAAGCTCTTTGAGGGTCTATGGGAGGCCTGCTGTTCAAAGCAAACATTCTTTGGAATTATTTTTTTGTCAGTTTTATTCTTTTCTCTTGTTTATTGATACATGATTTACATGCAGTACAATTCACCCCTTCTAGGTGTACACTTTTAGGAATTTTAACAAATTTGTATAGTTTTATAACCACCAGTATAATCAAAACAGAGAATATTTCACCACCCCTTCTGTCATGTGCCGCCAGTCCCTGGCAATCACTGATCTAATTTCTGTCAACATAGTTTTGCCTTTTCCAGAATGTCACTTATAAATGGAACCATACAGTATGTAGCCTTTTGAGCTTGGGTCCTTTCCCTTAGACTTAATGCTTCATAGTTGAGAAGTTTGATGACCTGGGCCCCGACCCATACTTTACCTGCCCCCGCCTTATAACAGATAGGCACGGACCATGGGTTGGGGGTGCGGACTCAGTGAGTCTTAGCTCAGGGTCCCAGAGGCTCTGTCAGACCCACTGACCCTCCCTTCCCCGCTCCCCCACAATGGCACCTGGTGTAAGACAGCCTTCTCCCTTGGGTCCTGACCAGTCATCCCCGTAGTTGTGGGGGGCACAGTGGAGGAAGAAAGCTGGGTGGAGTTGAGTGACCACTAAATTCTTCCCTTGGGTAAGGGGTCGGTGGGGTGACGAAGGTCAGGCCTCTCCTGGATAAAACAACAGAAGTGGTTCCAGCTGCTGAACAGCTGGAGGGGGATGTCTGCTTTCCCTCAGCAGCGTGAAAAGCCCTTTAATCGGGCACACTGTTGTCAGGCCGGCAGCGGAGGTGTGCGGAGGAAGAGCAGAGCGGTGCGGTGCGCTGCCCCTTCCCTTTGACCTCCCTTATCTGCGCTCCTCCATCTTCTCGAGCCCCACTCCGAGTGCCCCCACCCCGCCATGCACCTGTGTAAATGCAGTGGCTGCGGGGTCAGGGAAGGGTGAGCAGAGCTGGCAGGAGCAGGGGTGTGGGCTCTCAATGCAGATGATGGATTAGATAGTGGTGGGTGACTGATGTTTTAATGGGAAGCCGCTCTTCGTTCTCAAAGACGTGGGCCTCAGAGGAAAAGGCTGCAGTTGGGTTTTGCAGATGACCCAGAAGTGACAAGAGGTGGACAGTCCCTGGTTGGAGAGGAAGAGGCTGAGCTGCAGCTAGCCGTCTGGAATGTGCTCTCTCCTTTTTGTTCCAGGCACTGGCTCCAGGAGTGGCTCCCCCACTTCAATAGCAGAGCTCCTCCCAGGAATGCTTTCTAGTGCCTGAGTTCTAAAACCTTGAGCTGGACTTTGGTTTACAGATGTGACAGGAAGAGTCTCCCTTTCTCAGGAAAGCTCTCTCTGCTCGCAGAGCTCTCCTTTCCTGTCCCTAGAGGGGATGTGCTGTGCCGAAGGAGGCAGTGCGGTGTAGTAGAAGGCATCTGGACCTTTAGAGTCAGACTTAAAGACACGCTCTACCCTTGCTAGCTCAACTGGCTTAGCTTTGGCTTTCTTCTTGTTTTTTTAGTCAATCAATTTTTATTGCTGGGCACTGGGGATCCAGCAGTGTGGCACCCAGCAGATCTTGGTTCTTGCCCATAAGGAGCTTACAGTTTAGTGAGGAGCGTGGGCAAGAAACAAAACTGAACAGTTGGTCACTTAATAACAAGTGTGATGAAGGCCACAATGTAATGTAGAGAGTGTACAGAGGCTCATTGCAGGGGTCCTGACCTCTTTGGGAAGTAAATGCCCCAAGGGAGCCACATCTGCTCTGAGATCAGGATGGAGAGGAGCTTATGAGGTGGAAACACAGTCCAGGGAAAGGGACCGGCATGTGCCAGGCCCAGAGGCAGGAAGGACAGGGCAATGGGGCCAAGGCATTCTACCCAGCTGGAGTCTGAGTGCCAGGACCCTTTCCTGTGCCTGTTCCCTACTGAGCGGGCACATACCTTCCCCTTCCCATTCCTTCCAAATATGTGTTTGTGGATGGAGCTGGTAAACTCGCCGTTATTTACAGCCTTAATTCTGTGGGGAAAAAATGATTTTAGGGTGTGAAATATCTGACTTATAAATGCATCCATTTTATTATCTGGCTGTTGTTCTTACTTTAGTGCATGCATATGGTAGGTGTCAGAGAAATCAGAGCACTAATCACATCAGCTGTTAAATCATATTCATTTCAAGCTTGGTCACCCTGGGCATCTCAGATTACTGCCTGACTTACAGGTGACATGGTTTACCTGTAGGGTGGTGGAAAGGCTTCCTGGAGGACTGTGTGAGGTGATTCTCAGGCTAAATCTGCCTCCTCGGGAATGAATTCCGTGGTGACTTAGTGATCAGATATCATGGTATATGGGTACTATCTCAGCCACTTTGATACATTCTTGTCAATGACTTAGTGAGTTTTTACCCTTTCCTTTAATTCAAGGAAAGAGCGCTATGTTTAATGTATGGTTTTCCTTATCTAATAGATGTTTCTTAAAAGGGGAAAACGGAGCAAACAGACTTCATTACTCTATGCATTTGAGAGCTTTAAGCTTTTGATGGTGTTTGGACAAAGAATACCTCTCTTCATAGTAAGTGATAGAAAAAGGAGTTTCTTATCTAGGATATATTTTAGGTAAGGTTTGATATTCACCTATTCATTCTTCAAATATATTTTGAACAACTGTTTTAGATCAGGTGCTGTTAAGTCCTCTTTATATAAACAGGAATAAGACAGTCTTTTCTAGACATTCAAACACATAAATGATAAGGAAGTATATTAAAAACTTTTATAGAAGTATGAACACAATGTCGCTGGAGGATCAAGGGAGCTAATGATGGTGTTTAAAACATGAAAGCATCTGCTTTTTAGGATAACCTCAGTGGCTGTATGGAATTTGAACTTGAATGGGGAAGAGAGGTTGGGGGCAAAGAGTCAAATATCTAGGCAAGAGATAAATAACTGAATAAAGTCATCATGGATAAGAGGAAAGCCAGCTGGAAAGACAGGCCCTGCCATCCCCTGGCCATTTCAGCCACTCCATTGGAGCCACTAGAGAGTGGCATCATCATGAAGATTTTAGCCCCAGGCAAGCTCCCTAAGGAACTGCAGCCAAGTGCCTCCCCTCAGCTGATACCGCATGGAGCCGAGGAAGCTCCTAGCTTAGCCCAGCCAACCCATGGCGTGGAGAGAAATGATAAATCGTTGTTGGAAGCCACTAAGTTTGGGGGTGGTTTGTTTTTCAGCCATTGAAAAATGAAGCAAAATGTTAAAAATGAGTACCTGGCCCTGGCCAGCTGGCTTCATGGTAGAGCGTCGGTCCAACGTATTGATATCCCGGGTTCGATTCCTGGCCAGGGCACAGAGGAGGAGCACCCATCTGCTTCTCCACTCCTCCCCTTCTTGCTTCTCTCTTTCTCTTTTCTCCTCCCCTCATGAAGCCGAGGCTTGATTAGAGCAAGTTGGCTCCATGACTTCCGCCTCAGATACTAAAATGGCTTCAGTTGCAATGGAGCAAGGGCCCCAGATGGGCAGAGCATTGTCCCCTAGTGGGTTTGCCAGGTGGATCTGGATGGGGCACATGTGGGAGTCTGTCTTTGCCTCTCCTCCTCTTGCTAAAATAAGAAAAAAACAAATTAAAAAAAATGAGTACCTGAAGCTGTGTTACCCACGAGTTTATTAACAAAAACCTCTCAAGAGAGTTGAGTGTAGCCTGTGAATTTTGAGTCTGATATCATAAAGGAGAAGGCCACTTGCTGCTTTAAATTATGGACTTCTCACTTCCCAACCCCCTTGCTGGGTCACTGCCCTGGTTGTTTAGTGTGGTTCCTACCCCTGCTTTTACACCTGGGAAACATGCAGAGATGATGCATGTTACCAGACGGATGCCTGTGTAGAGGTTTAGACACAGGTGGAAGCTAAGACCAACTCCATATTGTAAAGTCTCAAACATCTCCCAGATGGAACCTTCAGCTGCCTCTATTGTTCCTTAGATTGTCATGGAAACTTGGCAGGCAGTCAAGCCAAACACAGCTTGTGGTATCGGAGTGGTCTCTCTGAGCAAAGTCTGTGGCAAGGTTTGCATTCTGCTCTGCTGGAGGCTCCAGGACCGGATCAGCATGCGTGACTTTCAGACAGAAGGGATTGCTGGTCTGACATTGATTTCCTTTACCCTCATCTCTTCTATGGTGAAGAATACCCTCATCGGTAGCTCACTATTCCAGTAGGAAGGATGGATTGTTTATATGTATTTCAAGTGCTTGTCCTACTTTACAAATGTGAGCAGACCACAAAATGTCATGTGTTTGCTTTGGAATTGTTCACTCCCCCAGGGAGACAGGGCGGGAAAAGGTTGCAAATGTACCATTGTCCCGACCCCTTTTGTTTGCTTTCCTTATTACGCAATCATACTTAACATAATTATTTTGTTTTTGTTGTCTTTTGGTCAGGGAGAGGGAAGGGAATGTATGTGAGGATTTTTATGAAAATACTATTTTCCCCCAAAGGGAAATGGTTCCGTGTTTGCCTCACTGGGGAGACTGCTTGCCTCTGCCCAACACCAAAAATTTCCACCAACTCTGGTTGCTCTTGAGCCCACAACAGTCTTCTGTGGCTTAGAGGTTCAGGTATCAGCAGGGTGACTCAGATGCTGAGTTTTGTCTGTGTACTGAGAAAAGTGACCTGGACCACAAGCTAATGTTGGCGACATTTAGCCTGTACCTCCAGTCTCCTGGAGAAAAGAGAAGAAATCTGCCTTTGTGACTTCTGGTAGACTGTGATGAACTCCTGGGATGTTCTGTTGTTGACATATAAGTAATAAGCTAATTTAATGTCCAGTTTAAGAATGTGGAAGTTATCCTCAGGTTCTGCTTCTTTTCTTCTCCTTGGTCCAATCGGTCTGAGCTAAGCTCAACTAGGAGAAATTCCAATGAGGATGAACCTCTCTCCCCTCCCTTCTCTAACTGTGCTCTTAAATATGGTAGCCACTAGCCCCATGTAGCTAGGAAAATTTAAGTTAACTAAAATTAAATGCAACTACAAATTCAGTTCTTCAGTTGCATTAGCTACATTGTAGTTCTTAATAGCCCCATGTGGTTTCTGGCTGCCATATTGGACAGCCCAGACGTAGAACGCGTCCATCACTGCAGAAAGTTTTGCTAGACGGTGTGGCTTTGTAGCATTGCAGAGATTCTAGGATTAAATCCTTCCTGGTCCTGCAGTATCCTGTTCCCTTGCAGTGTCATTGTCTTGCTTGTGTGTCTACCCTAGGATGCAAGCTCATTAAGGGCAGGACTACATTGGTTTTGTTCTGATTTCCGTGCCTCCTGGAGTGCTGGGCTCATCACAGTACTCACTTGTTGAGTACAAAAGTAGATGAATGGGTGGCTGCAAAGGCAGTGTTTGTGGGCACAAACACTTATCCCCTTGGGGCCCTGGAGGTTCAAGTGGTCCTATTAGGGTATAATCATCCTAGCAAAACTCCATTTTTATAGAACTCATTGCCTTTCAAAATGTTTCTGATTTATTGATTTTTAGGGAGTGAGAGAGGAAGAGAGAAAGAGAGAGAAACAGTGATTGATTTGTTGTTCCACCTATTCATGCATTCATTGGTTGATTCTTGTATGTGCCCTGACCAGGAATTGAACCTGCAAGCCTGGTGCATCGGAATGATACTCCAGTCAACCAAGTACCCAGCTATGGCTCATTGCCTTTTTTTCTTTTAAAAACAATCACAAACCCACATAGTTCCTAAAACATGAAAACGAGACATCACAGATGACTGAAGCTGACCTTTAGCAAGGACCCTGTGCTGTCTCGGAACTTTTTTACTTGGTCTCAGGAGTCAGTAATTTCTAGATGGAAACTTTCGAGATCTCTTCTTTTTTTTTTTTTTTTTTAAATTTCTTTTTATTTTATTCATTTTAGAGAGGAGACACAGAGTGAGAGAGAGAGTGAGAGAGAGAGAGAGAGAGAAAGAGGGGAGGAGCTGGAAGCATCAACTCCCATATGTGCCTTGACCAGACCAGTGCAGGGTTTTGAACTGGCAACCTCAGTGTTCCCAGGTCGACGTTTTTATCCACTGCGCCACCACAGGTCAGGCTCGGGATCTCTTCTGAAGCTGGAAGGACCTCCACATGTTGGGTTTGGTGGGGCTTCTACTGAAACTCTAACCTGTCTGCTGTAGACAGAGCGTTTCCCTAGTTATTAAGCTGGTCTCTGGCACAGCTAGCTGCTGTGGCATCACTCTTGGCCCAGAGGCGGCCATTTCTAAACCAAATTTATGAACTGTAGTTCAATGCCCCAGTGGTGCCCACAACTGTCATCCCCTGTGAGCTGAGGAGGAGACAACAGGGTAAACTCCTTGAGTTTAAAAAGAAAATGTATTTTCTTGATACCTACTTTTTTTTAAGGTGAACAGGACCCTATGAGGAGCTCTCATGGTAGGCTCAAAGGGCTAAGCTGCCTTACTTAGATCTTCAGCAGTTAGGGTCTTGCACACAGCAGGCTCTTGGTCAGCAGGTTTTGACTTTGTGAATAGGTTTTGCAACTGGGTCCGAGTTGTTTTTTGCAATGTTACTCTCTAACGATGAAAGCCTGGCTCTGGAGCAAGGACATGGGTGTCAATCCCAGCATGGACATGTGCATGCTGTTTAATTTTTCAGAAGTTGCCTAACTCCTCTGGGCTCTAGTTGTTTTTTTTTTTTTTCTTTACCCATTGTGATATATTCTCTATGGTATTAGTTAAGGAGTTCAATGATTTGCAATCAGAAGTTACATAGCCAAGAGACAACCAAGTATAATACAAAGAATTGGTGTGAAGTCCTTTAACGCTTCACAAAGTCTCTTGCTTTAGAGAAATAAGGATGAAAATGAACAAACAAACAAACAAAAAACCCCACAAGCTCCCTGGGCTCCAGAATCTCAACAGAAAATAACATCAGCAGTGAGTGAAATTGTATGTGTTAACATGGAAAACAGATTTGTGCAAATATTACAATTAACACCTAGGGCTTCTATAGGGATGGTTTTTATTATAAACAATAAAATATACATCATGTCTCAATTACATACCTTTCATGTTGAAAGGGTCTCTAACATGAATTGCTTTAATATTAATTCTGAAGTGGAAATGTTTAAGAACCTCACACGGACAAACTCCAGTGATCAAAGACATTCTCTTTTCATGTAAAACAAATGCCATCCACAATTACAGAGAGAATGTCCTAGCTGCAGGTGTAATGGGACAGGCTAACTTGCCAGACTAAAAGGCACTCATAACTGAGGATTAAACAAACTCTGCACCCAACCAGCCAAGTTGGGCTGGGTCCATGGAAGCAGTGGTCACCTACTGTTCAGCTCGAGCAGTCCAAGGGCAAATGAAACACCAAGCAAAAAATACCCCCATACCCCCTTCTCTTTAAACCTACCCCTCACACCGCATGTACTGGCCACCCCCATCACTGCATTGGTTAGGTGTGTGGAAAGCAGTCCAATTCCAGACCGGAGCCATCATCCCCTCTGCAAAGCTGCCACCAGCTCCAGGGATGATCCAGATAGTAGTTTTCCTGAGAGCCACCTGCCACACATCTTCATGAGTCAGCCATGACTGTACACTTTCAGACTGCTTCCTGATTCATCCCCTTTATCTGTAAAATGGAGATCGTAACATACCCTGCCTCATAGGGTTACTGTGAAGATTAAATTGTTAGCATAGCATAAGTGATATATAATTATCAGCTTTTATTATTATTACTCTTCAGACTTCAGTCTGGCTACCAGATCCCTCTGTGACCAAGGATGAGTTCCTTGGTTTTTCCAGGTGGTAGGAGGTACAGATATTTCCATCCTCGTGTGATCATGAAAACAAAGGGCATGCTCTTTCTTGGCTCCTGCTGATTCACATGGCAAAATGACCTAATAAGAGGTATGAAAAATCAGGGTGTTACCTCACATCAGTGGCCCTGACTTCCTCGGACAAGGAGAGTGGGATGGTGACAGCAGAGCCTTCACCTGCTCTTGGTCAGCCTGGCCCATGAGGACACTGAGCCTGCCATCTGGCTTGGCAAAGGGAGACTACAGAGCCAGGTCTGGCTGCATTTCTAGGTGGCAGACAGATTAGGAATGGGTCTGAGGGAGCCTTACTGAGTGACGAAGAGAGGCCAGCCTTTGCCGTTTGCAGTCACCTTGTCCTGTGCCTGTCCAGGAGCCTTTGGCCAGAGCTTTGCAGGCCTGCTGCATTCAGCTGGACCTTTGGTTCCCACGCTTTCCTCGGTGCACCATCGGTTGTAGTCTGGGAGGGCTGTTGTGGCGGAGGGGCCCGCGGTTGGGTTGGGAGAGTTGCACCTCTCAGCCTCAGAGATAACCTGAGCTCTCAGGTGGAGCTGCCCACAGTGTAACTCTGGAGGGAGGGGAAAGCTCAGAGTGAGGGGTGCAGGAGAGGCCCGGAGATCCCCTGGGGTGGCAGGAGCCTGGGAAACCAGGCCTGCCATGGCGCACCAACTGGTTCTGAGGTCATGCTGCGTGGGAAATGCCACAACGGGGATGCATTCACCACACAGAGACTCGAGTGCCCCAGCATTGCCCCAGCATTGCTCTAGATGCTGCGGATGTGTCCAAAGGCAGAAGAGACAGTTATCCTTATCTTCGGGGGGCTCCCAGTTGGGGCTGTCATTGTTAGTCAAAGCACACACATCCATTCATCATCACTAACTGTGCTAAGAGCCATGAAAGAAAAGTGGGGTGTGAGAGGTTATTACTGGGGACCCATCCTCACCTGTGAGGGTTTTAAAACTACTCAGCGGTTTTAAGTAGGGGCAGCCGAGAGGAGTTGAGGCTGAGGACCCTGTGCCCTTCCTGCTATCTGGTCAGCTCCTCCCTCCTGTATGTGGTGGTCTGCCTCTGGACCCGGCTCTACATTTCATTGGTTTTTATCCCAAAACACTAGACTTCATCATGAAACACTCAGGACATTTCTTTTGGGGCTTTCGGATAGACCCAGGTTGAACTTGAGAGTAAGGGAGCTTGGGGTATCTGAAGAGAGAGCCAAGACGCACTATTTCTCCTGCCAAAGCCCGTGTGGGGTGTCGACCCTCAGCTGCTCCCTCCCTCTGCTGAACAGCCTGCACCCAGGCATGTGGTGGGAGGGACTGCTTTACAGCTGGGAGGCAGTCTGTACAACAATGGACAGGCTTGGACTGTCTTGAAATTTGCCTGGTAAGGTTGTGTGTGTTTCCAGTGCACTCTTGAAGGGAATGGACTTCCCTCTGCTGTCTGTGAAAGAGTCAGCAAGTTCTCATCTTTTTGCTTCTCACCAAGGGCCTGCAGATATACCTGAAACAGGTGTGTTTATACCTTCCCTAACTCCTGTGAACTTGGTGTGATACCTCAGTCAATTCTAGCACCACTGAGCACCAGATGTGTGCTCATGACATTGCCATGCATTTTGTGGGCTATCCGTTCCCTTACCCCATACTGATGAAGAGCCTTCGTTGTGCCCAGAGCTCTGCTATATGGGGTGGATGAGAGAAGATCCAGCTCTCAAGGCCGATACAATCTAATCATGGGCTATCTAAAAGAAGCTTATGGATTGTATGACCTACTTATTGCTTCCTGGCTGTGTTCTATAGTTGCTAACAGAGGTCCACTGAGAAAGGGGTTCATGGTCGAATAAGTTTGGGAGAAGCATCATCATATACGTCCCTTGATCTATGTAACAAACTACCACAAACTTAATGGCTTAAAATAACAACTTATTATGATAACTCATAGTTCTGTGGGTTGACTGGGCTCAGCTGGTGGTTCTCATTGGGGTCTTTCATGAAGTTACTTCCTTTAATATCTGTCAGTTGCAATCAGAGGATAGTTGGGGGTAGATTCATCTGAGTTGCTTCATTCATTTGTCTCCATGTCTGGGTTGCCTGGGGATTTCTCTCTGCATATGGTTTCACCACATGCTAGCTTGGGCTTCCTCATAGCATGGCAGTCTCAGGGTTGTTAGGATTCACATGGCAGCTCGTCTCTGCCAGAGTGGTGCAAGAGGTGTAGGTGGAAGCTATAAGGTTTTCTATGAACTCACTTAGTAATCCCAAAACATCACTGCCACAGCATTCTATTGGGTAGGTAAATTGGTGAGGCCAGTCCAGATGTAAGGGGAAGGAATTAGACTCCATAGCTCAATGAGAAGAGTAGCAAATAATTTCCAGCTATCTTTAATTTACTATATCTCTTGGAAATTTACAATGTATGAGAATGTATCCAAGTTGTTGTCCTACAGTAAAGAAACCTTTTGGCCTGAGCTATGGTGGTGCAGTGGATAAAACTTCGACCTGGAATGCTGAGGTCACCAGTTCGAAACCCTGGACTTGCCTGGTCAAGGCCCTTATGGGACTTGATGATTTCTGCTCCTCCTCCCTTCTCTTTCTCTCTCTCTCTCCTCTCTAAAATGAATAAATAAAGTCTTAAAAAAGAAAAGAAACCTTTTTAAACTTAGCATTCTCTAAGCTGATTAGTATTATGTTTAAAATCAGGAAAACTCTTGCTCACACAAAAAAAGTTATTTAACTTATATTCTGCTGGAGAGCAGTAGGCAGATATTAAAGGTAATAGATTTGGGGCTCAATATTACTTTCTAATAAACAAACATTCCAAAGATGGTAGGGAGTTCCTAATTTGGGGAAGTACCAAAGGAGAGGACTCATGACCATCTGCATGAGTGGAAAGGCTGAATGTCTGTCCCAGTGATAAAAGCTTTGATTTGACCTCTGTCTAATCTTGATTCAAATTTACCACTTATAGCTATGTAACACTGGGCAAGTTACCTTTCTCTAAGCTTTGGTGTCCTTATCTACAAGTAGATGGTTTCTACTTCATAGGGTTGTGAAGATTAACGAGATAGATCCTGCATGGGAATTGTGTAACACAGGTGCCTTCCTTGGTTAGACTTTGTGGCTGCTCAGTTCCTTTCCACTTCTCGAGTTTAATACATTTGGGTTTCTTCTGGACTTGCTCAAGCAAACCAGTGTTGTAAGTCAAGGACTCACCCTTCATTTTCTTGCAAGAGTAACCTCTATACCCTTTCACTTTTTCCAATCTAGTTTCTCATAAGTGACCGCGACCCTCAGTGCAACCTCCATTGCTCCAAGACTCAACCCAAACCCATCTGTGCCTCCGACGGCAGGTCCTACGAGTCCATGTGTGAGTACCAGCGAGCCAAGTGCAGGGACCCAACCCTGGGTGTGGTCCATCGAGGCAGATGCAAAGGTAAGTATGTGCCTCTCTGCCCAGTTGAGGAGAGGTACTGGGTGCCACAGCTTCCTGCATGGTGCACTCCCTGTGGGGGGAGCTCAGAACGTGTCTATTTGGTTTGCAAGGTCCCTCAACCTTCCTACCAGGGACCATGAGGAGAACTGGTCTACCTGAAGGAATACACACTTTTCTCTCTTTCAAACAGTATCACCAGGCTCGGGTTTAGAGAGATGTGCTGCTGTGTGGCTAATGCTATTTATTTTTATTTTATAAATGAAGATGCTTAAAATGGCAAAACATTATTGCTGGCCTATGGCTAGAGATTCTAAATGGTTGGTCATGAAATGTGGGTGTGTTTTTTTTTTGTCTAATCAACATGTTTAAAAACACTCAAAACAATTGAGACAACACTTAAAAATTGGAGATTTGACATAAAAATCTGGATTTTTGTGCATGTCATAATAAATTGGAAACACAGGGAATATTAGGTCTGGGTTCCCTCGCATAAGGCAACAGTGGCTGGAGCCGAGTAGCCCTTACCGCCTTTGCAGAGGGCCCTGTTCTCCAGTCTGTCACAGTCTGCAGCACCCCGTAGGGCATCTCCAAGCTGAATTCATTCTTGGCACACCCAGCTTGCTTCTTTCATTTATGTCACTTATCTGCACCCTGTAGATTGAATTTGCGATTCTGGACTGCTTAGAGCCATTACAGGAGTCGTGGGAGCTAAGCAGGCCACTCAGAGTCTGATTTTCTAAAGAAAGTGCTTGCTATTCTTGAACTATAAAACATTTCTGATGCCTTTTGGGCTTGCATGTTTTTGAGTGAAAACCCAGTGAAAGTAATAGAAGTGGAACATTTCTTTTTCCTGGGAGGGGTGGGGGTACTTGGGAAAAAAAAATTAGTAGAGCCTGGTATTGATGCAACCCTGCACTTTTCTAAGAATAACACTGAAAGGGAAGATGAGGCCGCTGTCATTGATCAGCCACTCACTGCCCTCTCGAGGTTAGGAGAGCAGGGGTGGGTGTGTGTGGCTGTGCGTGGGCTGCTGCCCGCGGGCCAGGGGAGGGGGGGCTGTGCTGGGCCGCCCCACCACGCTGTGGCACTCCTAGAGCGGGGTAGCCATTTTGCCCCACAGCTCCTGCATGGAATGCAAGTGAACTGGGAAATCGGCTCGCTCCTCCCCTCTTGTAGACGCTGGCCAGAGCAAGTGTCGCCTGGAGCGGGCACAGGCCCTGGAGCAAGCCAAGAAGCCCCAGGAGGCAGTGTTTGTGCCGGAGTGCGGTGATGACGGCTCCTTCACCCAGGTGAGGTCCAGGGGAGGTGCCCGAATGCAGGAGGGTCCCTCGAGCCTGGGCTTTCTGGGAAGCAGCGGAGGGCTCTTTGACATCCTCTGTGCTACCTTCTGCTGCCTACGTTCTCTCTCCTGGACCCTCCATGCTACCCCTTGCCAGCTGGCAGTGGGTCCTGAAAAGGCGTATGGAAGTCTCAGCCAGGAAACTGGCATTGCTCGGTCCCCATCCTCCCTGCTGGCCCTCTCCATTTTTCTCTTCTGTCAAATGTCGGCTGATTATTTTTTCTTACCCTTGCCAGTTTCCATGGGCAACCCTGGTATTCCCTGCACTGTTTATTGCTACCCTCTGTGCTCCCCTTCTGCCTGCCCCCAACCCCTCAAATGAAGCAGTGATCCCTTTGAGTACAAAGTGCACTGTGGATCTTGGAGTATGTGTGGTGTGTGTGCGTGTGCTGGATGGTGTGTGCACGCATGTGCGTTCCCAGTCATGTGTATGCATGCACACGGATTTTAAATTTCTTTTTCAGGCAGTCCCATCTCTCCTCCTGCTCTGGGTAGAGCTGTGCGTAAAGGTAGCGCTGGCTGTGTTGATGTTGGCACAGGTCATTTGTAAAACATAGGCAGCGCAGAACAATAGGCTGTTCCTTCTTGAGCTTTTAGGCTGGCAGTGGGATACCGCCTGGGGGGCAGGAAGCAGGTGGATATAGGCTCTGTCGGATGTAAGTGGCAAAGGTCACTGGACAAGGGTGAGACAGCCACGTAGGATGTCCTGGTGCCGGGACTCCCTCAGTGGAGAAAGCGGAGTTGGATGGAAGAAAAGGACTCAGAGGTTTCAAAGCTTCCCTGTAATTCTGAATCAGTGGGGCAGAGAGTGTGGGCTGGCCTTTGGTCCCATGGGTTTCAGATTTCCTTTCCAGCTGGGCTCAGGGGATTGCTAATTTTAGAGTGACCACCGCTTGGGAGGAAATGTGGAGGGCTGGTGGGGAAGCGATTGGGCCTCACATTTTTAAAAGTTCCCAGCTGATTCAAATGTTCACCCAGGACTGCGGGCCACAGCACTAAACTGACCGTGGCTGCAAACGCTGTGAGAGATGCTTTTACTCATTTTCTCACTTAAGCCTCACCCTGTGAGGTAGGTGCTATCATCCCCATTTTCAGAAGCTGCAACCCCAGTGGGATGCAGAGTGGCAGAACGGTGATACAGACTCAGCTTCCTCTCGATCCAAAGGCCTCCATACTCGGCTGTTCTCTGAACCGGCAGCTTTAAAGGAGATCCGAGGAGTGGACCAGGAGAAGGCTGTCTAGTGCTGTGGTTAGTGCACTGATCCTGTAGCCAGACTGCCTGAGTGTGACTCTCAGCCCAATTCATTGAACTTCTCTGGGTTACCTCCATTATTACACATAATTATTATTACCATATTATACATATTATTATGTTACTCTTATTACTATCATTAATGAGTATTATTATAGCTTATCTCATAAGATTGTGGATTAAGTGAGTTATTACATGTAAAACATTTGAAGCCCCTAGACCAGGGGTGCTCAATACGTCGATCGCGATCTACTGGTTGATCGCGAAGGAAGTGTGGGTAGATCGCATGACATTAAAAAGACATTTGTCTTTTGATTGGCATACAGGGTAGCCAATCTGACGTCTGAACTTTTGACACCCTACACATGCGCGTTAAACCGCGCTAACTTGTTCAGTTACATTGCTGCATAGTTAGCCTTCAATTTATTTAAACTAAATACAACAAAGGGTATAAAAATGAGTGCCGTAGCTGGTCCGAGTAAGAAGCCTACAACCTACCACTTTCATACAGAATGGGAGGGGATTTTTTTCACTATGTCATATTCTAAATGCGTTTGCCTCATCTGTCTGTGTGCCATTGCTATTCCAAAGAAGGGAAATGTGGAGCGGCTTTTTCGGACTGTTCATGAAAACTATGACATTGACTTTCCTCCAAAAAGAGAGCTGAGAAGGAGAAAGGTGAAAGAAGAATACACAATATTAAATAGTAATAATAGTAACTTAAATAATGATAATATAGAAGAAATAAATTTATGTTTTGCATTTTCATTGTAGGTAGATCATTTTGACTTGGTCATCTTATAAGTAGCTCGCAAGCTGAAAAAGTGTGGGCACCCCTGCCCTAGACTGCTCCGTAAATATCTTACCGCCACCACTATCATCATCATTATCTCCATCTGGTTCTGCTATTAACATCTTCCCCAGATTGTATGGATGACATCACTTTCCGAAAATAAAACCTTTCATTGGACCTCCCCAAATTTGAAAATTGATGAACTCCCTCATCAGTTTTTTATTATTTATTCCAGTGAAAAGAGTGCCGGCGATCTCTGTATATGGATCTGAGAATTCATGTATGAGGGAGAAAAGCAGACCTCTGTCAGCTGAGTTTGGGGCTGAGACGGGGTAAAGGTCACAGGGAGGAGGCAAACTCGTTTTTCCCCTTTCTCCAGGCTTGTGTAATCCTGAGTGTGTTGCTTATGAGAGCGGTTGACCCCTGCCCTCCTGGTTCTGAAGTGTTTGCTGCCTCGTGACAGACAGCTGCTGGCCAGCTTTTGTTTGGGTGAGGCTGGGCTGGACCAGGTGGTGTTTGCCAGGGAGAGGAACTTCCAGATTAGTCAGGGCAGAATTGCTAAGTGAGAGGGCCCCTGAAGTTCAGCAAAGGTTGGATAGACAGTCAAGAACCCCCTCATTTGTTTGACACGCTAAGCACTGCCATGTGTCTGCAGGCTCACAGCTGGTCGCCCCGGTGGGCAGCCAGGCAGTCAGACAGCCTGCCGGTTGCTGTTACAGTGATTGAAATGGATGTGCTTTTCCCCTTGATCAAAGACACTGCAATAACTTCACAGAATGAGGCTGCCTCTTCGAGTGTGCTTCAGTCGCATTGAAGGGCTGCCAAAAGGATGGGACAGATGCTTTTCTCCCTCCCCCCAACCTCCGCCATCACTTAGCTCAATATTTTTTAAGTCCAAAACCCAGATATCAGCTGTGTTGCTTTAATAATCTTTATAATATTGATATGCACTTATCTTGGTGTTAATAACATAGGTTAGCCCTGTGAATTATTACAGTAACACGCTCTTAAAGTCTATGGGGTGAATAAAGGAACCCGAATGGGACTGGGTTTGTCTGGCATAGAACATATTTGGGACCACATGCCTAGGTTTGCTTTTATGGGGTTCATGTTGGATGCAATGACCTCTATTCTCTTGTTTTCTTCCTTCTGTACCCCTCCATCCAACTCACACAGCAGAGTGTTTGGTGCACATTAGACACATTTGATTTTTAAAAGCCTTGATACTTATGTAGTCCACATCCCAGCCCATTAAATCAAATTCTAGGAGTAGGACCCAGACATTGTCTTATTTCATGCTCTCAGGTGATGCCACTGATTGGGCAAAGTTGCAAAGGCTCCATCGCCCTTGCTCTTGATTACATCACTGGAATGTGGAGTTAATGCTCTTTGGTGACCTGTGAAGTAAGGTTGGGGGCTATGGTCTTTGTCCTCTGCTGTAGCCTTATCGGTGTTGTCTTCTGAGTATCAGGAACGTGACTCCTGACATCTGTTCTACCAAGTTCTCTGCCAAGCAGTTGCCTAGTGCCTGAGCTGATTCACAGAAATCACAGCTGTGGTAGAAAGGTGTTGGGTCACCACCACCAGGAAGTGTTAGCTGGGGCTTGTCGAGCTTCTGCATCGCTGAATAGTAATTGTGGTGACTCTTTATTGAGTGCTACTTGGTGCTAGGCATTAATCTTCACTAAGACCTTTTGAGGTAGTTATTAGTAGCCTTATTTATAATGGAAACCTGAGTTTCAGATGGGTTGAATAATTGGTTCAAGGTCAGTAAGCTAGAAGGAATTTGCACCCAGCCTACTTTGTGTTCTTAACTCTTTTGTGCTACAGAACAGTCCTTTATGTAAATGTAATTCATTTTCATCAGCATTGTTATTCTAGAAGTCCCCTCTCTGATGCTGTTGACCAATCAGTTAAGCAGACCTTAAAAAGAAATTGTTTTGATTATGGAAATTTTCAAATATATAAAAAAGTAGGAATAATTGTATAACGAATTCCATGTACCCATCACCCAGCTTCAATAATCACTGACATGTGGTTGATTCTGTTTCATCGTATTCAGTTTTTACCTTCCACCCCAAACTGGATTGCTTCAAGGCAAATCCCAGACAAAGTATTTTGTCATCTCAGACATTTTGGAGCTCTGCTATGTTCTGGGCTGGTTGCTATGTGGGATTTGAGAAATGTCATGACCTGTGCCTTCAAGGAGCTCACATGCAGAAGAGATATAAGAACATAGGATAAAGTAGCAAGTATATGAGGTCATACATGTACAACGAGTTATATTTCAAATGCCCATTTACAAATCAGTAATTTAGGATCCTTAGCGTATTTTATTGTTGAGAAAATATATACAAATTAAAAAATTTTAAACTTTAAATAAATACCTTAAGCAAAACTAAAAGGCAAATGACATATATTAGCCTTAATGACAAAGGACTAACATTATACAAAGAGCTCTTAACAAACTAGAAAGAAAAAGATTCTAGTAGAAAAGTGGGCATGAAATATCAATAAGCAGGTTGCACACTAACAAACAGTCAATAAGTGAAAGTGAATGATGTCTTTTTCCTTAGTAATTGCAGAAATACAAGTAAAAATAATGATGTGTCATTTTGCAGACCAAATTGGTAAAAATTGGAACATTCAGGCTTGAGTGAATGGAAAAGGCTACCCCCACATTGCAGCTGGGGAAGGAAATTGGCACTGATTTTTTTATGTGATGATTTTGCAATATGATTCAAAAGTTTTTGATTGTGCCCACATCTCAAGCATGAAATTCTACTTCTAACTTATTCTAAGGACATAATTAAAAATATGTGCAAATGTTTAGCCATGAGGATTTCCACCTAAGTTTTGCTTATAGTAGCAAAAATTTGGAAATAAGATAAGTATTCAATAAGAGAGAATTGCTTAAACAAACTATGATATAGCCACATTATGCAGATACTAAAACAGTGTGTTTTAGAGGCTTATTGTATCTGTATGTATGTTAGAGACTCAATGAAATAGAGAACTATTTTTACATCTTTTCTAAATAGAAAAGTTATGTACACTTCGTAAAAAAGCATTCTGATTATACAGAAATACATAGGGTAGGAATGTAAAGCTAGTGACATCATCTTCCTGAAACAGGAACAATTAGGTCTATAACTCTGATTTATTTTCCTTGTTGTGTACTTATTATTTAGGGAAGAAGTGGTGTAATATCATATATCATTTTATAACCCTTTCTTAAACTAATTATATTGTGGACTTATTTCCATGTTAGTTACATATAACTCCCATCTCATTTTTTAGATGGCTGCTTTGTATTTCATTATATAAATGTAGTACCATGAATCCTGGAAATTTGGGGATTAAATTTTCAGAAGGTAAATATTGAGTGAAAAGGGTATGCATTTTTAAAAATTTTTATTTATTTTAGGTCAGAGGAGAGGAGATAGTGAGGCAGACTCCTGCGTGTGCTCTGACTGGGATGCACCCAGCGACCCCATCAGGGGCCAATGCTTAAGTACTGAGCTATTTTCAGTGCCTAAGGCTGATATGCTTCAATGGAGCTTTACTGAGCACCTGGGGCCACGCTCAAACCAATTGAGTCACTGGCTGCAGGAGGGGAAGAGGAAGTGAAGGGGGAGAGGGAGTGAGGAGAAGCAGATGGTTGCTTCTCCTGTGTGCCCAGGGCATGTATAGGCCTGACTAACACTATCCACTGAGACACCTGCTAGGACCAAGCATGTACTATTTTTTATATATATCTTTCTGAAGTGAGAAGTGGGGAGGCAGAGAGACAGACTCCTGCATGCTCCCAACTGGGATCCACCCAGCATGCCCACCATGGGGTGATGCTCTGCCCATCTGGGATGTTGCTCTGTTGCAACCAGAGCCATTCTAGCACCTGAGGTGGAGGCCATGGAGCCATTCTCGGCACCCAGGCCAACTTTCCTCCAATGGAGCCTTGGCTGTAGGAGGGGAAGAGAAATATAGAGAGAAAAGAGAGGGGGAAAAGTGGAGAAGCAGATGGGTGCTTCTCCTGTGTGCTCTGGCCAGGAATCGAACCCAGGACTTCCACACTGCTGGGCCTACGCTCTACCACTGAGCCAGGGCCCCGAGCATGTACTTTTAAAGGCATTTGATGCATAATACTAAATTGTCTTCCATAGTGTTAAGCACCAATGTGGTTAATTAACCATTTTAATTTTTTGTATAGATGGATTGTAGTTCTAACAGTACTATAGGCTATAAAACACAATTTGTAATGTTACTTCTATGTGAAAAATGTGCTAGGTTTCCCATCTTTGAGCTCCATGTTCCAGGAACAGTCTCCCTCCCTCCCTCCCTCCCTCCCTCCTTCCCTCCCTCCCTTCCTACCTTCCTTCCTTCCTTCCTTTTATTGTGTGAGAGGGACAAATAGGGACAGACAGACAGGAAGGGAGAGAGACAAGAAGCATCAATTCTTTGTTGCGACACCTTAGTTGTTCATTGATTGCTTTCTCATATGTGCCTTGACCTGGGGACTACAGCAGAGCGAGTGACCCCTTGCTCAAGCCAGCGACCTTGGGCTCATGCTGGTGAGCCTTGCTCAAACCAGATGAGCCCGTGCTCAAGCTGGCGACAGGAACAGTCCTTCTTGATAGAGCTCTTTTCTGGCACTAACATTTTCCCCATTTTTCTTGTTCTAATCACTGTTCCTCAAGCACTGAACACATATACACAGCCTTTTATTTCCCGGAGTCATTTTTTTTGCCTGTGGGGACCTGGGGAGCTAGCTGTACTTTCTTGTTCATGATGCTTTGTTCTGACGTTGGAAGCACAAAGAAAATGTGCTGTGGCTTTTTGGCAAAGATAGTGGGCTCCCCTTGTTGGCATTTCTATAGCTCTTACTGTTGTATTTGCCAAAACCCAGGGAACTGCAGCTTATTTCTTAGGACCTGGGCTCGGGCGTGAGCAGGCCTTGATGTTCCTTTTAGCTCCTCCTCCTTCCTGCCCCACAGCACACAACTGTGCTTCCCAACGTCCCCCTGCAGGCCTGCGTTGTGTGACTAGCTTGCCCTGGAAACACCTGGGTTTACCATCTGGGCTTCCCTCAACCAGATCTCCAGCAGGTATGGAAGGTGTCAGTGGTTTGCATGGACTGTGAGCCTTTGTTGGCCTCTGCTGATTAAACCTGGATAGGCTGGAGTGCTGAGCATCCTCACAGGGTACGAAGGATTTGTCCTATCTTTGATAGACTTTGAGGTCCCAAAAGAATCCAGAGGTTCAGAGCACTCCAAGGCTGAGATCCTGGCTACAGCTGGAGTGTTGTGGGCTTCTCCAGCCCATTGGATTCCCTCAAACAAAGCCAGTTCTGTATATTTTAGTAGGCCTTCTGTGGCATGTACAATGCCAACTTTTTTTTTTTTAAAGCAGTCACACTTAAAAATCCAGGCCTATCCTTCATAGATAGATGGCATAATGGTCAGTAGCCCCACTGTTGAGCAAGCTTTTCTTTTTCCTTTTTGTTAAGTGCTCAGTAAACATAGTACTGTTACAATTTGAACATGTACTCTGCCCCGGGGCATCTTACTCCTTGCTGTACATGTGTTTTTTCATTAGAATTGCTTTTGTTCCAAACAACCAGATAGTGCATGTGATGATAATTTCTGTGAAAATGCCCACTATTTAGGACATAATTGCTATTTGGCAAATGTTTGTTTTCTTCCTCTGCAGGTCTCAGTTTGCTCAGCTGTAAAAGGGAAGAGCTAGTTGATCTATTCCAGAGGCTGGCAGACTGACCTGTGGCCAGGCTACCTGGTTTTATTGGGATATACGAAATATAATTTATATGACATAATTCACATACCATAAGATTTACCCTGTTAAGTGTGCCCAATTCAGTGGTGTTCAGTACACAGGGTTGTGTAACTATCATCACTATCTAATGCCAGAACTTTTTCATCACCCAAGGAGAACTCCTGTACCTATTATTAATCACTCCCTATTACCCCTTCCCTCAACTCCTGGCAACCACTAATCTACTTTTTATTTCTATGGTTTTGCTTATTCTGGACATTTCATATAAATGGAATCATATAATATGTGTGTGGTTTTTAGAGACTGACTGCCTTTACTTAGAATGTTTTCAAGGTCCATCCATGTTATAATATTAATCAGTACTCCATCCTTTTATTTATTTATTTATTTGTATTTTTTTCGAAGTGAGAAGTGGGGGCGGGCAGACAGACTCCCGCATGTGCCCAACCAGAATCTACCTGGCATGCCCACCAGGGGGCAATGCTCTGCCCATCTGGGGCGTGTCTCAGCCTCAATTGAAGCCATTCTAGCGCCTGAGGTGGAGGCCATGGAGCCATCCTCAGCATCTGGGCCAACTTTGCTCCAAAGGAGCCTTGGCTGCAGGAGGGAAAGAGAGAGAGAGGAAGGAGAGGGGGAAGGGTGGAGAAGCAGATGGGTGCTTCTCCTGTGTGCCCTGACTGAGAATCGAACCCGGGACTTTTACACGCCGGGCCGACACTCTACTGCAGAGCCAACTGACCAGGGCCTCCATCCTTTTCATTGTTAAATAATATTCCATTGTACAGATATACCCCATTGTGTTTATCCCATCAGCTGATGGACATTTGGGTTGCTCTCACTTCTTGGCTATTGTAAAAAATGATATTATGAACTATTGCGTGCAGGTTTTTGCATGGATGTATGTTTAGGATTCTCTTGGTATATACCTGGAATTAGAATTGCTTAGTTTTATAATTCTATGTTTAAGCTTTTGAGGAACTGACAGACTGTTTTCCAAAGTGGCTGCACCATTTTACATTCAAACAGCAATGTATGAAGGTTCCAATTTCTTTATATCTTTGCAAACACTTGCTATTGTCTGTCTTTATTATAGCCATCCTGTTGGCTGTGAAGTGGTATCTTATTGTGTTTATTATTATTATTATTATTTTTATTAATTTTAATGGGGTGACATTAATAAATCAGGGTACATATGTTCAAAGAAAACATCTCCAGGTTATCTTGTCATTCAATTATGTTGCATACCCATCACCCAAAGTCAAATTGTCCTCTGTCACCTTCTATCTGGTTTTCTTTGTGCCCCTGCCCTCTCCCCTCTCCCTCCCTTTCTTCCCTCCCCCCACCTCGTAACCACCACACTCTTGTCCACGTCTCATAATCTAGTTTTTATCTCCCACCTATGTATGAAATCATGCTGTTCTCAGTTTTTTTCTGTTTCACTCCGTATAATGTTATCAAGGTCATCCATTTTGTTGTAAATGATCCGATGTCATCATTTCTTATGGCTGAGTAGTATTCCATAGTATATATGTACCAAAGCTTTTTAATCCACTCATCCTCTGACGGACACTTGGGCTGTTTCTAGATCTTCGCTATTGTGAACAATGCTGCCACAAACATGGGGGCGCATTTCTTCTTTTCGAACAGTGCTATGGTGTTCTTAGGGTATATTCTTAAAAGTGGGATAGCTGGGTCAAAAGGCAGTTAGATTTTTAATTTTTTGAGGAATCTCCATACTGTTTTCCACTCTTATTGTGTTTTTGATTTGTATTTTCCTAATGACTATTGACATTGAGCATCTTTTCATATGCTTTTTGGCCATTTGTATTTCTTCTTTTGAGAAATGTTTATTTAGGGCTTTTTCCCATTTTTAAATACAGATATTTGTCTTTATTACTGAGTTGTAAGAGCTCTTTATATATTCTAGATATAAGACCCTTATCAGACATATATGATTTATAAATATTTCTCCCATCTTTGGTTTGATTTTTCACTTTCTTGATAATGTCTTTCAGTGCATAAAAGTTTTAATTCTTTTTTAAGTGAGAGGAGTGTAGATAGACTCCCACATATGCCCCGACTGGGCTTCACCCAGCAACCCCTGTCTGGGGTTGATGCTTGAATCAACCAAGCTATCCTCAGCACCTTAGGCGGATACTCAGACCAATGGAGCTATCCTCAACACCTGGGGCTGATGCTTAAACCAGTCGAGCCATTGGCTGTGAGGTGGGAGGGGGGGGGAGAAGAGATAGAGGGAGGGGGAGAGAAACAGATGGTCACTTCTCATGTGTGTCTTGACCAGGGATCAAACCCAGATGTCTGCATGCTGGGCTGACACTCTATCCACTGAGCCAACCAGCCAGGGGCTAAAAGTTTATTTTATTTTATTTTTTAATCTTTTAAAAAAATTTTAAATTGATTTTAGAGAGGAGACACAGAGTGAGAGAGCGAGAGAGAGAGAGAGAGAGAAAGAGAGAGAGAGAGAAAGAGAGAAAGGAGGGAGGAGCTGGAAGCATCAACTCCCATATGTGCCTTGACCAGACCAGTGCAGGGTTTTGAACTGGCAACCTCAGTGTTCCCAGGTCGTCGCTTTATCCACTGCGCCACCACAGGTCAGGCTAAAAGTTTATTTTAATGAAGCCCAATTTATCTACTTTTAAAAAACATTGCTTGTGATTTTTGTGTCATACCTAAGAAGCCATTCCCTAATCCAAGGTAACAAAGATTCACTCCTGTGTTTTCTTCTAAGAGTTTTATGGTTTTCACTTTTACATTTTGGTTGATGATCCATTTTGAGATAATTTTAACATTATTTGAGGTTTTGTCTGTATATACCCTGTAATCCCAGCGCTATTTGTTGAAAAGACTATTCCTTTCCCCCTTAAATTTCCATGGCACCCTTGTTGAAAGTCCGTTGAGCATAACTGTGAGGGTTTCTTTCTGAACTTGCAGTTCTATGCCATTAATCTCCACGTCTGTCCATATGTTAGTGCCACACTCTTTTATTACTATAGCTTTGTAGTAAGTTCTGAATCTTCCTTTTCCTTTTTGAATGAACAGTGAGGTGAGTGGTGTTCTGCACCCAGGGGTGGGGTTAATGCCAGCTTCCATCACCAGGAGAGTGAGCAGATGGGAGCCCAGGAGCCTGAAGCTTGTGCTGTGGTTTGAGGTTTTGTGACAAGTATCAGTGTTCTTGGTTAGGTACTTGCAAGGGAAGGAAAGGGTGGGAAGGGTACAAATGAGGGAGTGAGAAACTCTCTAGATAATCACTAGATAGCTCTCTGTCTTTGGCAACTTAATATTTCTTCTTTGAATCTACAAGCAGGGAAGGGGTTTCCTTTTCAAATTAGAGACTGGGTTACAGTGACTCTGGAGCCTTAGAGGAGATGTATTCCTGCCTGCGTGAGTCAGGCACTGGCTCGTGCTTGCTCCTCTCCCTGCACTGATGAGGCCTCGGTGGTCATTAAGGTTCTCAGCACATCACGATCTGAAAAGATGTAGAAGCTGGAGCCCTGGTGAGCAACAGCCAACAGCCAGCTTTCTTGCCTTCTGGTAGGTGGTCTAAGTGAGATGTAATTTGTAGTGAATATACAATCTAAGTTATGTTGCTGCAAAAGCAAACTTTACATTTTATAAATGGTGGCAGGGACATGGCTGATTCAGCCATGTGCAGAAAAGACTTGTTTAGCAAGGACTCCTCTAATCTTCTGCATATGGTGGGAGCTACCTCTCTCGTCCTTTCATTGAGAGAATTGGCATGGCCTGGGTCACGCATCAGGTGCAGACATGTGCACTAAGATGAGGCTGGATGGAGCTTGCTTTGTGCTCAGGACACTGAATCCATTGTGTTCTGTCGGGACTTGCCTTCCTCGACCACTGCTTGGCCCCACTCTTCAATGGCCGTTCTCCAGCCGAATGGCCACTGAACATCCTTTCCCAGATTGGCTGACCTCATTTGCTTTGGAGTGAGCATGAGGGGTCTGGGTGCTCCCAGGTGGGGCCCTTGGTGAGTCTATCCCTCCAGTTTGTCTATTGTGGAAATGAAAGAAGTAAGCTCTAGGTGGTATGTGCAGCTGCTCTTCTGCCTATGGGAATGGGAAGGCCCAGTGATGGGGAGGGGGGCTTCAGTTACTATCTCTGCTGTTCTTTTCTCCTTCAGATAACAACTGCACTTCCTTATATAGCTCATACTATGTGCCAGGCTGTTTTTTAAGTGTCTGACACATATTAACTTACTCAATTCCCTCTATGACCTATGATGTATTCAGTCCCGTCTATGACCTATGATACTATTCTATCCTCATTTTATAGATGAGGAAGTGGAACCCCAGAGAAGTTGACTGGCTTGCCTAGGGTCACACAGCTTGCAAATAGCAGAGTCAGGATTCAAACCCAAGCACCTGGCTGCAGAGTTCTCTTCCTAATCACCACTCTCTATGCCTCTCTAAAGGGCATTGAATCTTTTAAAGTTATGTTGGTTGTAGCACAGCCAGGGGTGACTCAGGTGAGGAAGGTTGGGAAATATTGTCTCATGAGGAACATTTGAAGGAGCCAGAGATGTTTGTTTTGTTTTGGAGACTCAAAGGAGGCGGGGGCAGGTGGGGGAATGACCAAAGGGATACTTGAGAGCCATCTTCAGACATTTGTGGATGACAATAGTTTTTTCACAAATAGTTTCACAGAGCCTACCCAGGATCACTGAGTAAAATATGTAATAACTCAGATTTTGGTTCAAAGTAGGGAAGAACTTTGTATGAGTAGAGCAGTTTACAGATAGAATGTCTGACGACACAAAGAAAACTTAACTTCACGTCCTGGGAAGTGGGCAGGCAGGGACTGAAGGACGTCAGGCAGGGTGCCGTGGGGTGGGCAGGGCATGCCACTGCATTGGGAGGAGCTTACACTGGAGACTCCGGGGAGGTAGCTTGCACACTGTTTAGGACCGTGATGGTGAACCTATGACACATGTGTCAGCACTGACACGCGTAGCCATTTTCTATCCTCATTTTATAGATGAGAAAGTGGAACCCCAGACTGACACGCGTACCAGAGAAGTATGGGGCCGCATGCTGAGAATGACATTTCATCCTCGGCTCCTGCACGGCCAGGTGCAGTAGCCGAGGATAAAACATTTGCTGTAGTGTAGACACTCTGTGCTGGGGGTCTGTAGGCCAAAACAACAGAACTCCCATACAGAGCTTCTAGTTCTGGGACTTCCCGTTAGGCCGTTTTTCTAGAAGTGACACACCACCCGAGTTATGCTCGGTCTTTTGGCAAATTTTGACACAGCAAGCTCAAAAGATTGCCCATCACTAGCTTAGGATTTTATGACATTAGCTAATGTTCAACCAGGCGGGTAGGTCCACACCAGGTCCACAGCAAACACTCGGGAACTTTCCAGGCAGGACCATTAATACCCACATTTAGGGCTATTGCCACTCCACCGTTGTGTGCATACAACATGCCAGGAGGTGACCCCATGGGGCAGTCAGCTAAACTCTTTAGCAAAATTAATAGGATCATATTCCCCCCCCCCCATGTCAAAGTAGAGAAAGGTAATAGGAATACAGGAGGGAGGTACAAAGGCAGACAAGTTTAATTAAAAGTGAAGTCAGATATGGGAAGTCAGAAGGAGCTCCTGCTCCTGCAGGCCGCCCTTGTCCCAGGACCAGCCGGATTTTCCCAGCTCAGGTCTAAACCAAGCTCCTACACAAGAGCGACTCTTATTGGGTATATTTTAAAACATAAAATCATACTTGATTCCCACCCGAATGGAAATAAAAAATGAATGAACCAGGTACCATATTTGCTGTCTACAAAACCAAGGCTTTTCTAAGCACCAAATGGAGGGCCAGGACTCAAGAAAACAAAGCTTTTTGAGTCCCCGAAGCCCTAACACCTAGGTTTTAGAAATATTTTAAATGTGTGTTAGGGTGATGGTATTCATACTTTTCTGGAAAATACCAAAAAGGAAAAAAATAAAGTCATATACTTGGAAGAACGGTATTAACACTGACAATTAAGTGCCAGTTTATTAATTTCTACCTTACTTCTAAGCAGCAAAAGTTCAGTTTGGAGCAGGGTTGTAGAATCACAGAACTTGTGGTTTAAAAGTGACCTTAGAGGCACCTGGTTCATCTCCTCCTCGCTCTCCCTCCCCTGCGCCAATCCAGGGTCTGCTTCCACTGACAGTTGCTCACAACTGTCAAGCAGTCATCTAACTTTTGCTTGATTGCCACCAGAGACAGGAAGCTTATTATTGCCAGTGTCAACACACATAATGTATTTTGGGACAATTTAGTTGGAAAGTTTCTTCTCTACAAAGACTGAGGGCTGTCTTCCTGTAATTTCCAACAGATGATCCCAGTTCGAGCTGTGGGACTAATAGAATCACCGAAATCCCACTTTCCACAGAAAGATTTAAAAACAGACACTGTTATGTTTTTATGAAGCCCTGCCTTTTAGCCAACAAAGATTTCTTTTAGCCCTGGCATACATCCTTAGTTTTATCGCTCATTTCCATATCATAAGGATTTCTGTCTGTCTTTCCTCCTGAGCTGCTTTCTCCTGAACTCAGTTATAGAGTGTCCTTCCTCTAACTGGACACGAGATCTCAGATGTGGTCAGAAACAGCCTGGGGAAGAATGGAACGGTCTCTCATTCTAAACACAGCCCTGCTAACGGATAGGGTGTTGGCAGCCCCATTATATCATCATCTCATAAAAAAGCAATCAACAAAGAATCCCTTATTTAGGAGGATTTGAAATCGAAGGGTTATCTTCCTTCCCTGCACCTCCTCTGTTAAGTTCTGGAGGGTGAGGTAAGTACTGTGGGAGGAAAATCCCTCATTCCTTAGCAGACAGTCCTCCCTAGACCTGGCATGGAGCGGGGGACAGTGTCTGCAGCCAACAAGAATAGCTGTACTCTGAAGCTTTGGCCTCCATCCTCCCTGCACAAGGCAAGGGGAAAAGGGATGAAATCAGCGTATGCCGAGCACGTGTTCTGCACCCAGCACTGCTTCAGCTGCTTTGTACACAGTGGGGCAAAAAGTTTGCAGTTGTGAGTACACGGAAGAGTTTATTTTTGTATTATTTGTTAATTATCATATTTTTAAATGAATAGCTGTAACCTTCCTTTTGCTTCACACTGTATATCTTGTCTCATTTTGTCTTCTCAGCGACCTTCAAGGTGGGCACCATTAGCCTTATTTTATAGATTGACTCAGAGAAGTTAAATGACTTTACCAAAGTCACGTGGCTTATGAGCGAGATGGTATTGACACCTAGGTCATTTTGGCTGTGAAGCTCTGTTTTTCCTTCTGCATCTTGTTGCTTCTGAGCAAAACCAGACTGTGAACGAGGAGTACGTTTGTGGGATAACCTCTTCTGAACTGAGGGAAAAGCCTGCTCTTGCTCAGCAGCCCAAAAGGATCATGCCACCCTGTCCTTCTACTCTGCTCCTCACTGCTTCAGACTCTCCTCCACGGATGCAGTCACTAGAGCCATCAATTAAAGACCACATGTCATCAAAACAATTGGAATCTAAAATGTTTGGGAGGAAGTAAGGTCATAGGGCTCCTTATTGGGAGATTCCCACCTAGAAAATGTTGTACTTGTTTCTTGAGTATTTCATGATAATCCCAGAAAGGTTGGCATAGAAATTTCCTTTAAAACTGGTTCTTGAAGGGTGGTCCTGGGACCAGCAGCAGTGGCATCACCTGGGAACTTGTTAGAAAGGCAGATTCTCTGGCTGACCCCAAACCTAGTGACTCCAGGAGCTCTGTGGGAGGGGCCAGCCATCTGTTTTCATAGGCTCTCCAGGTACATCTAATGCACATCTAATAAGCACTGTTTTCCTCTTGATGGAGAGAGAGATTTGGGGGGTACAAGCAGCAGCCTCAGTTGGCCTGGAGACTCAGTCTTCCAGCCAAGGCCCATGGCACCCAGGGAAAACACTTTCTCAGAGGTTCTGTACAGAATTCTGACAAAATGAGAATGGGACTTCCCTGACACAGAGTGATCAATTGGACCAACAGGAAGATCCTTAACTTCCACTGTGCATTTGCTTAATCCAAAGAACCTGCTAACCGATTTGGAGCAACGGGCAGATTAAAAATAAGAAGAAAGCCTCATACTCTCACCACCAAAGGAGAGAAATTTTCATGTGCCTTCTGCTTTTAGCTTGTTTTTCCTGCTAGGAAATGACAGTACTCATTTTATTACAGGTTTGGTAGTTGTTCCTTAGGATGCTGAATCCAGCCTGTCTCTGCATATGGTTCACATTTTCTATTTTACAGAAGAAGCACAAAGAAACAGAGGAGGGACACAAAAGCACAGGTTGAGCTGTGTATCTTAGAGGGGACCCCTGTTGTCAGTGAAGTTCTGAGACAGTTCAAGATGGATTTCTTAACAGATACAGAGCTTGAGAGAGCATTACCAAAAAAGGAGGGAAATTATTTCAAGATTAGTGAATGAAATGAGAGCCTGATGCCAGACTGTAAAAAAGTAGGGCTGCGCGAACTGAAGAAACACGGCAGGGCGCTGGGCTTCATTATACTGCCTCCCCCAAAGCAAAGTTTAGAGAACACTAGTACCATGAAATGTGCGCCACACAAAATGAAAGGAGAGTCCCACAGCTAAATACCTTTAGGACTTGCTGCAAAAGATCTCGTCGTCTTAGAGATAAGCCATGAATTGATTCAATGCTCTGAGACATCCTGCAGTCGAGACCTCTTTTAATTTTAGTTAACCAGATATTTCCAAAGTTATTTGGCTAGAGAGCCTCCACATTCTCCATAAGTCCTAGTCCCATCCATAGGACACCCACTGCATTCATCACTACCTCAAAGCGGCAGAAGTAAAGGTCCTCGGGTCTCCTAAGGATACAGGGGCCCTTCATAGGAGGGAAAGCAAATGTCCAGCGACAGAGGAAGAACTTTGGGATGTGAGGTCGACCCTTGTTGGAGAACCACCCCCAGGAATCACAAGCAGAGAGCTGGCCAGCCATTGGGTGGCACAGAGGCCCCCATGGTGTCCCCCAGATTACTCCAGGAAGGGCCTCTCACTCAAACTGGAGCACAAGACTCTTCCAGCTGCCTCCTTGATCCTCCTTCTCCCCCCCCAAAGAGTTCCATCTGCTGGAGAATTAGGGGCACAAAGACACAGTTTGCTCAGACACGATGCCTGCCACCTGCACAACTAGCTGCAGGCGATCAGGCTATCTCTGTCTCTGGGCCTTGGTTTCCTCTCTGGTAGAATGTTTGGGTTAGGCTGGTGATTGCTAGAGCTTTCTCCATTCTGAAGCTTTACAAAGCTTGGAGATGGGGATGCAAATTCCTGTGCTGTTACGAACTAGCTGTAACATTTGAACAGATAGCCTCTGCTGCCTGTGACTCTCCTGTGACAGACGTGCACACAGGGTGACTGAGGTCCAAATGAGATAATGCACAGATCGTTGGTGGTGATGGAAAAGCCGCTCTAAAGCAGAAGGTGCTTTCCAGGTGGGGCGTGGCTCCTGTGATCACTGCCGTCTGTATGCAGTGTCTTGCTGTCCGTCCGTGTGTCTCCTCTGCTGTTCTTGGTGCTTTCCTCCGTCCCCTCCCTGATCCGCTCTGTCCTGCGAGCTGAGTGGCCTTTCTCTCTGCTCCACTGTACGCACCCCTCACTCAGCTGCAATTTGCTGGGAGTGGCGGCCACCCACCTTTTGCCACGTGTCCAGGAGCTGGGCTCATGTTGAAGATTAACAGGCTTAAGGTAATTTCAAAGTCTGTCTTAATTTGGACAGAGCTTGATCTGCAATATACCACTGGGCTGTTTGTACAAAGGACTTCAAGCCAAAAAATATTAAATATATAAGTCAGATGTGAAATTTACTCACCTAAGAAAAAGGTGAAAGGATTAAGCAAAGAAAAAAATAAAAATAAAAAACCTCATAGACCCAGACAATAGTACGGTGATTATCAGAGGAAAATGGAGTGAGGGAGGGAGAATGGGGTAAAGGGGGGTAAATGGTGATGGAAGGAGACGACGTTGGGGGGTGAACACAATACAATACACAGATGACGTATTATAGAATTGTACACCTGAAACCTATATAATTTTATTGATCTATGTCACCCCAATAAATTCAATTAAAAAACTTACTTACCTAAGAATGTACTGTTTTAAAGTACCCTTAGGAATACCAGTTATATTCAGCAGAACAGTTAAGCAGGGCATTGCCCCTCTTAGGTTGATGATGTGCAAATACTTTTTGACTCTTAAGGAAGGGCTGATCAATTGCCATTTCAGCCTTCCCAGAATGCTCTGGAGTGGGACAGGAGCAAATTCCATGGCCTGTGTCCGTACCTTTGAGGCCACAACAGGCTGTTTTGAGAACTGCACAGTGGGATACTAAGACTAGCCTATTAATTACCTTGCCAATTCCTCTTGGCCCATGCTTTTCCCATAAATTAATTCAAAAACTGATTAATTTGAGGCTGGGGTATGGGAGGTAGAACCAAGAATAAATAATGTATTAATTCAAGAGAATAAGTAAATGTGCAAAGGAGGCTGCAGTAGGTAGAAGTTACATCTTTTTTTTTTATTTTATTCATTTTAGAGAGGAGACACAGAGTGAGAGAGAGAGAAAGAGAGAGAGAGAGAGAGAAAGAGAGAAAGAGGGGAGGAGCTGGAAGCATCAACTCCCATATGTGCCTTGACCAGACCAGTGCAGGGTTTTGAACTGGCGACCTCAGTGTTCCCAGGTTGACACTTTTATCCACTGCGCCACCACAGGTCAGGCCAGAAGTTACATCTTGATGTCCATATAAAACCATCAGTTCTATAGATTTGATATCCTGATCATTTTTCTGCAAGAAGCCTTACTTCTTTCCTCTGAGTGTAATAAAACTATTGCTATTTGAAATTAAATTTCTCTATCCTCCACTGAAACGTTTTCAAACTTTTTGCTGATTTCAGACTGCCCCCTCCTCTGTGACTGGTCAGAATTGGATGTCCTTTTGTTCCCATCAGAGGATCTGGCTATGTGCCCTTTCTGAGCTGAAAAGTAACACAATGATAATAAATAGTGTAGTACTCAATAACTGAGTACTCAATCATGTGACTTCTTTTTCTTCAAGAAGACGTCTTGAAAACTCCCTAAGACGACTGACAAACATCCTCTTGGTTGAGAATCTGGGTTAATCCACTCTGGGCTCTTTGAGGAAAGGGAAGTGACCTTGTGGGCAGCTTCTGTACCTTCTGCACACCTGGGGCAGGCGTGCCTATTTCTGTGTGCTCTAGGCCTCAGAGGCGACAGCTCCTCATCTGGTTCCCGTTGTATAGGACTTGGAAGCAGTTCCCAGCCTGAGGGTTTCGTAATATGAAGTCTATTCCTTGGAGCCTGGAGCCTGGTTCAAGGAAAGTGCTGAGGGCCCTGGGGAGAAAAGGGCTTTGTTTGGGCTTGTGGGCCTGGTTAGGGGCTGGGAGGTAGTGTCCACAGGTCCTCAGGGAGACAATGGGCATACTTAGTGAGCATGTGGTCCTTGGGACCCGCTGAGCCCGGAGATCACATTATATCCCTCAAAACAAAGCTTTGGGCTTAAGTGCTTACTTATGCCTTTAGTTCTGTCCCTACCGGCCTTGGCTGGGACTTTGCACACCCAGGAGGAGGGGGCTTTCCATCCCACTGTTCTCTGCGCGCCTTGACCACAGTGTCTGCTGTAGCAGGCAGCACTGGCCAAGGGCACAGCTTTGGCTGCTGGACTTACGCAGTACTGTCCTCAAGGAGAGGGAGGCCAGCCTTGACCCTGGGAGCCAAGGGGCCCAAGAGTGAGTCAGTGTGGCTGCCAGCCCCAGGGACAGGTTTTCCTTGAGGTGATTATTAACCAAGGATGAGAAAGCAGCCAGCCAGGCCCTATTAAATTACTGTCAGTGCAACGAATCGCCTCTAGGACCTGTCCCCTGTGGGGCTGACAGAATCTGAAGCTGTGGTTGCCACCCAGGCTTCAGGAGGTTGCTAGGGGAGCGCTGGCATGGGAGGAAGCCGGCTTGCCAGGCGTTTCTGACGCAGCCGAGAGCCATCACTGCACAGCCTCCCTGCCTCCGGCTGTCACCCGTGCCAGGTGCTGGACTCACACTGTTTGTTTTCCTCTTCAGAGCCTTGCAGGTTTGGCCTTGTTACCCCCATTTTATAGATGGGGCTCAAAGAGCTAAGTTTGTAACTGTCTGGACCAGGATTCAAACTTAGGTCTGTCTGCGTTTCTTTCCATTCCGCCATGACATCTCTTCAGAAGGTAACATGGACCCAATCCAAGATGTTGACCTTGAGTAAGCGTTTAGGCAGCAACCGTGGCCATGGGATCATCTGCAGAAGCTGAAATGGGAGTGGAACATGGCATGGGGGTAAAGGCATTGATGTTGTTTTCTTACATGGACAGGAGAGGCAAATGCCTCATTTACGCACAGAATCATACTGTTGGGAGCAAGATGCCCTCCATCTTGTTCTTGTCCTGATTTCTGGGGGTAGGTCCACCATGAAACAACTAGTCTTGGGAAGAATATGGTGTCTGGTATCCACACAAAAGTAGAAGCCTTTCCATAGCTTTTCTGCCTTACTGATAACTTTTGGAGTTCATCCAGGCCGTCAGATCTCTCTTTGACCTCTGTGTGCCTCGTAGACCTCAGCTCTAAGGTTGTGTGCTATTGCAGGTTGTATGTCTGTCCTCCATTTCAACATATTCATGATCCCAAGAGGCACACCTTTTTAGACTTTAATATCTGTGCAAATTGGCACACCTCTTATTAATGTTAATGTGGTAGGGCTTTTTAAATTGATGTTACATTGTTAGAATTTATGGAGACCAAGATTGAGGAAATATGATAATTCATGCATTTGTTCTATTTATCACTCACCTACAATAAATGTCAGGCATTATGCTAGATGCTTAGAATATGGAAATAACCATTATGTAGTCCCTTGTCTTCAGGAAGTCACAGTCTAGGGGGGAAATAGACTCGATAGATGAATGGTTTTAGCTCGTTGTGATAAGAATTTGGGAAACCAGGGTGTGTGGAGGATCAGAGGAAAGAGGGGTGGGAAGGCTGGGACCACTTTGCAGAGAAGGTGTATCAAAAATGGTGGGAATTTGAAGGGCTTAGGAGTGGTATTCTGGACAGGTTGAATAGCAGGAGCAAACTAAGTTGAGAATCATGAGCAACTTGGACGTGCTTGCAAGCTTCAAAGGGTTCATTGTGGCTGGAATGGAGAGTGTGTGTGGAGACATGGGTGTAACATGAGGCTGCAGGAATAGGAAGGGGGCAGATCACGCAGGACCTCAAGCGCCATGCAAATTTGCTCATTTGCATGGCGCTCGAGGTCCTGTGTGATCATGAACTTAATCTCCATCCTGAGTCTAGCAAATCATCCAGGGGTTTTGAGCAGGGGAGTGATGCCCTGATTTGTGTCTAGGAACTCGGGTAGAAAGCAGACAGGAAGAGGACAGTAGAGTGGGAGGAGGTGGATAGAATGACAGCTGTCGGCAGGGAAAGAAGAGTTACCCCAAATGAAGCAAAAGCCTCATTTTCCTTTACTATTCCCAGGCAGAATGGGCCCAGTCATGAGGCTTGAGCAAGATCACACTATGGTGCAGAGGGGCATCTAGAACATGCAGGCACAGTGACCTTGTTCTTTAAACCCGGTCTTATGTGCCCTTGTTTCAGGAGAGCCGCCTGATCAACAGGCAGGCTGACCATCTGAATGGATGCTGGAAAAAGACGGGGAAAGAAGAAAAGCTTACCACTTGTCTCTGCTTCTTAAAGAAGGGTCATATCAACCTACAGTGGTGACACTGTAACTTGTACGCCAAATTAGTTCACCAATCAGAATTTTTTTACAGTTGGATGGGAGTTCTTGGGGGAAAATGTGTGGGCATTGGTGAGAACCATCACAAGAAACATATTGGATGTATCTAGATATAAGATATTGAATGTTAAGAGTCATAAGAAAGGAAGAAATTTTTGTGGTTGTGCATGAGAGAAAACAGAGTTGACAGACAGGCTCTCCTGCAAGAGACACCCTGGGGACAGATGCTGGGGTGAGGGGTGGAGGGAGCTTGTCCACCATACTGGTGCTGCTGTCAAAGGGGTGGATGGTGACTGTTGATGTTGTGACCCGAGACTTAAAATTCTTTCCCCCTTTTCACTTTTCCATACAGGTGCAGTGCCATACTTACACAGGGTACTGCTGGTGTGTCACCCCAGATGGAAAGCCCATCAGCGGCTCTTCTGTGCAGAATAAAACTCCTGTATGTTCAGGTACTGTAGGGAGGGACGGGAAGAAAGAAAAGGGCCAAAGAGAGAACTGTTGACTGTCTCCTGCATCTTGTAGGGAGATATTTGAAAGCTTGGTGGTGGCTATGAGCCGTCCCCCAGGTGAGGGAGGATCCCACTCAAACGTGCACTTGCTCTGTAGTCTGATGGGTGATAGGCTCAGGATAGCCTGTGTGCACAGACTTATTATTCTAAGTGTAGGTTTCTGTTTCCCCCAGGGGTCGGCTGTCACTCCTCGAGCCTGGCATATATGTTTTTAGCTTGACTACACTGGTTGCTTGTGACCCTGGGAGCACTTTCTTGAGGTGGATTTTAAAACTGCAAGGGAGTTCAACATCAAAGGCCATGATGATCAATTAGTGATGCCCGTCATGAGCGTAGGAGGGGAGAGTGGTGGCCTGCGTGCCATATATTTGCCACCCCGAACAATGTAACAGAGTGGTGGAAAGTAAACTTGCATCACAGTGGCCCTCAAATCTGGCTGTCATCAGCGGGCCCGGGGAATTACAGAGAGCCCAGGTGTTGGGGCCCCTCCTTGTATATATTCTGACCTCGCAGGTCTGGAGTGAGACCTGGAGTCCACATGTGTATTAAGCTTCTCAGGTGGTTCTGATGAAGAGACAAGTTAGGGAACCACTCCTTCATAGTGACCCTCTAGGTCAGCCCATGGCAAAAATTAAGTGCTTTTTATTTCTAACTTTTTAAGCGTAGGGAAATTTTTGCTCTTAGCTCGGCTTCATGGGATTGTGGATTATGGATTTACACAAGCCCCACACTTTCCACTTCCATGAAGATTGTAAGGAACTTGGGAGTCACTACTTACTTCAGGACTCAGCTCAGCCCTCATTAAAAAAGAACCCTGTCCCACCCGAAGCTGCTTCATAGATCTCTCTCTGTGTATGAGGTTTTATATTTATTTACTTATTTTTAATTTTTAAGTGCAAGCAAAGTATAAAACATTCTAAAACCTTTTGGAAATTCTAATGGCTAGTGATCCCGCTATCCTAACATTGTTCTTTCTCCACAAAATATATTCATCTTTCTACTGGCCCTGCTATATAAAAGGAGAAGAAGTGGGAGGGGCAGTATGTATCTACATTAGGAAACCAAGATTTGCAAGCCGGAAAGGAAAGTTTATTTGTGGTTTACATGGAAACTAGAAACCTTAATTGGGGTTGCTGTGAAGAGGGAGGGGCAGGAGCGAGCCCTCCTTGCAGGTGACCTGGAAAATTTCATTGCAAGCAAACAAATGCCCTAGAAACAAGTCATGCAGGGTAAGATAATTGAATTCTCACAAAACCTGTACATGGAGAAGGGGTGTGGTATAGATTGGGGAAATATGAATTCTTTTGTTGGTGGGACACCCACAAATGGCCTTCTGTGGACGAGCTGGCTCTGCCCTGCCTGTGTGGGCATCAAGGAGAAGACAGGTGCCACAGGGCCAGGACCATAGGATGGGTGCCTGGGGCATCCTAGCATACACAGGGCACAGTATTTGGCCAAACGCACATATTACCCACCCCCACCTTAAGGAACAGCCTGTTGCATCTAGAAAATTGTTTCCATGCCTCAGACTATTTTGGCCCATTCAGGACAATTGGGCCAACAATTTTCTACTTAATGCAGATGGAAAATCACCGATTTCCTGCCCTAACCAGCAAGGGATGTCAATCATTGCATTTGCAGTGAGAGGGGATTTCTTTTCAGTTGGCCCTACTAAGTGGTGGTGGCTCAGAACGTGGAGCTGGTGAGAGTGGGGGAGATGGGGCGTGGAGGTGCGGGGCAGTTATTGAATGTTCAATAAAGGGAGTTACACGGATGTCGAATTTTGTAAAAGTCTGGTTAAGACTGTTGCTAGGGAACCTGGCAGTCATGGTTCATCTCAGCAGTGCTGTGATATCAGTGACACTGACATTAAATAAACCCCAGTCGACATGTGTGCGCATACTCAGTTTGTATATAGTGTCCCAGGTGTGTATACTGTACAGCTACACACATAACCACATGCGGTTAGCCTCAGGCTCTGCCAGCTCTGTGGGAGGAACCAACCGCAATGCATTCTGAATGTCTGTGTTTTCTTTCCCTTCTCACCCAAGGTTCAGTCACCGACAAGCCCTTGAGCCAGGGTAACTCAGGAAGGAAAGGTGAGTAGAGTTTTGTGCTTTATCTAAATGTTTGCTTCTAAAGCCAGTCCAACCAAGCATTCTTGGGTGACATGGAAGGATCTGGGGTGAAAACTAAAAGTTCCCTGCAGAGAATCTCCATTCTCGTTCCGTGTTTCCTCCCAGAAGCACCGGAGGTGAGTAAGGCTCCTTGGCGGTGGGCACCAAGCTCCCAGAATTTCTGGGGAAGGTGAGCGAGGGCAGGGCACAGAGCTGGCAGGGGACCCTGGCAGCCTTGTCCTAGGAAGTTCAGTCCATCGATTCACCAGTGTCACCAGCATGAAAACCAAGAAGGGCAGTGAAAATAGGCGTGCTTGAGTCTGCCTGACCCTCTTATTGTGGAAACCTGTCAGAGCACTTTTTCCTGCCTGTTCTTCTTAATAATTATTCCACCTCAGCCAGATTCTCTTCACTAAGACTACACAGCCTTCATGGGCTTGTGCTCTGTGCAGTTGCAGTCATTACTTTGTCTTTGAACTTGTGTTAAGTGTGTAAAGTCGACAGGATGATGAGGCATACGTGAGCAGCTGATGTTTGGTCCCCGTGTGTATATGGCTTTTGTGATGCATGTTACAGGGCTTGTACAGTAAGCTTAAACATTATTTTTTTTTGCCTGACCAGGCGGTTGCGCAGTGGTTAGAGAATCTGACTGGGATGCAGAGGACCCAGGTTCAAAACCCCGAGGTTGCCAGTTTGAGTGCGGGCTCACAAGCTTGAGCGCAGGGTCACTGACTTGAGCGTGGGATCATAGACATGACTCCATGGTCACTGGCTTGAGCCCAAAGGTTGCTTCAGCCCAAAGATCGCTGGCTTGAGCAAAGGGTCACTCACTCTGCTGTAGCACCCTGGTCAAGGCACATATGAGAAAGCAGTCAGTGAACAACTAAGGAGCCGCAATGAAGAATCGATGCTTCTCATCTCTCTCCCTTCCTGTCTGTCTGTCCCTCTCTCTGTCTCTCTCTCTGTCTCTGTCACAAAAAAAGAAAATTATTTTTTCTTTACCTAGAACAACATTAAATAGCAAATGAAAAATAACACCATGGCAATCCAAGAGAGAGGCTGTAGATGAGAGAACAAACCTTTATTTTTAGTGTCTTTAATGACACTTCTTCCTGCTTTTTGAACAAGGGGCCTTTCATCTTCATTTTATACTAGGCCCTACAAATTATATGTACCCCAGTCAAGGCATTTGTCTGCTCCTCAGCGGAGCAGCTGCCGTGAGGACTTCCTAGAGGACTACAGCAGAGGGCTGTAGTCTCAGAAAACAACTATCTGTTTCATTGCCTGAGCAAGTGATCCAGAACCCCCATTTTGGGCTCTTAGGTAAAACCAGAGAGGGACCTTGGCTGAGTTTGAGGCTTCCCACCTGAATCTGGACCTTGGGAACTTCAGGCTCATGAGTCCACATGGTAGTCGGGTCTGCAGCGGATCAGAGTGAGGTACAGACACCATCACAGGGAGACCATGGCGAGTCCCTGGTCATTACATCGGGACGGGAAGAGGAGGCAAGCTCATTTTTCCTGCATGCCAATGAGTGTCAGGAGAACCTACTGCCCCTCAATGCAGGTGCTCCAAGAAGGGGTGGACGTGGAGCATGGTGACACCACCACCCACTAGAAAACATGGACCAGTGGACCCACTGGCCTGCTCTCCTTCCTGTGAGCAGGAATGAGTAAGTGGGTGGAAAAGGTAGCGGTGCCTTTCCAAGCCTTTCCCAGAACAGAGGAGACAGCCATGTGTGCTGGTAGTTACCTTCGAGTGGGAGAGGGGTGTGCACATTTTGTCAACACTGTGAATGGCGTGTGTCTACTATTTATTGGGGCTGACAAGGAAAGCTGCCTTTAGTTCTGCTTGTTGCAGCTAGAGCCTTCGGAACATGGCCTTTATTTCTGGGCGTGATCTCCTGGTGGTAGAAGAAAGAAATTGATAATCACGCAGAACTGACCAGCGAGATTTTCCCTGAAAGGGAACTGAGGGCATGGTGCTGAATGAAGCCCCCACACCAAGAAAGGCCGCCCCGGGGCTCGGGCCCTTACACTGCACTTTCCAGGAGTGCTTTCCAGGTTGATGCCACTTGGCACCCCATGGATAACAAGAAGAATCAGACACTTGGTCATGGCGGGATCTTGTGGATTCATCTAGAAGAAGACAGGGGAACCTGATTTCTCCGGGGATGGTGCCAGGAACAGGGGGGTAGAGTTTGAAGTTTCATCTCAGAGATAAGTTGCCATGAATTTTTAGTTCTTTGCTCTCCTGCCCAGATGAGTTCCTCCCTGCCAGGTGGTCCTGCCGAGGCTTCCTCTCGAGTGCCAAGGCCTAGGGGGAGGGATGCAGGGGCTCACTTGCCCCTGGCATATTGGCCTCTGCCAGTGGGCTCTCTCTCTTTCCTTCTCCTTTGGAAGATCACCCTAGGAGTTGATGCTCTTCTGTTTGTCTGCCATGGGCAGTGCAGTCAAAAGCAGTTTGGGGCCACCTGTAGGAAGGGCCACCTGAAGCCACACCTGTCCAGGAAGCTGAGGTCTGAATGGAGACGGGGTGCGAGAGGGCATTCGTAATATCCTGTGTTGGCCCGCTGAGGTCCCTCTTTCAGCTGCCACTTAAGAATGGAATGTGCTCTGGAGGGCAGCAGGTGGGAAGACACAAAGGCCCCTTGTCTGAGCTCGTGCCCACATGTGGGGTTTCCTAGAAGGCACCTCCAGAGAGCCCTGAGGCCTGCCACAGACAGATGCCGGGCCTGGCCCTGGCGCAGGGTAAGGGGTATGGCCAGAAAGGAGGCAAGGCCGCAGGGCTGGGTGTGTGCACGATGGGGTGGGGTGGGGGGAGCAGGCCCAGACTATTCTCTCCCCACCCTCTTGAACGTGCTCCACTGACAGGCCTGGAGGGATCGGCTCTCTCTGCCTGGAGGCAATGAAAAGGCTATTGTGCAATGATGGAGAGTCTGGTTGCCAGCCAGGAATCAGTCCTCCAAAGGAGAGGAGAAAGGCAGAGCAAGAGGAGGCTGGGGGAGGAGACCCGGAGAGATAGCAGGAGGAAAGGAGGAGGGAGGGAGGCCAGGCTGCAGCAGGTCACAGCCAGTTGGCCTGGACAGGGAGGCCTGGATTGCTGAGGCTCCTGGGTCCACAGGTGTGGTGCCCGAGGGCAGAAGGGGGGTAAGGAGGGAGGGAGGTGCTGTTATCTTACCCAGATGCACGTGCCCCGGGAAGGGAGAGGGTCAGAACTTCAGACTGTTTATTTAATCCCTTGGAATGTCTTTGCCTCGCTCTGATCTCTGGGCCCCTTGTGTTTCAGGGACTCCTTTACAGGCGCATGTGTGGTAATTAACACATGCAGTGTAGGTCCTGGCCATGTGTTTAAGTTTCAAATATCCATTGATCTGGGGCGCTCCCGTCCTGGCCACCCCCCTCCCTTCTCCTTTGGTCCTCGCCCTTGAAGAGCAATGGAAGGAGTCTGTGTATTTGGAGGGTGGGGGCACATGTGCATCCACATGTACTTTATTGGGGCTACAGAGCAATGTCAGAACAGGGCAAAGCCCCCCCCCCCCCCCAGCAGCCCCTTAAGCTCTGCCGGTCTGCTGCTAAAACAGTCAAAGGCTACAGACGTGGATAAGATGGATTTTTGGTTTCAACTGACATCGTCTGAAGAATGGCTGGGAAGCGAATGTGTTTAGAGAGCATGAATTTACCCTGAGTGGCTCTTCCTGGCAGACCAAGGCTTGTGGACTTTCCTGTGGTGCCTCTTTACAGGGTCTTGATGATAATGAATGTGGATGATTTGGGGATAACAGAACAGAACAGAGTCAGGGACTGGTCCTGGCTTCATCGCCTGTGAGGTGCCAGGGGGAAGGTCTCAGCTTCCAGCAGGGTGACAGTAGGGGGTGGTGGTGAAGAATGATGACATGCAAGGATAAGGGGAGAGCACTTGTAAAATGATTTCTGGCAGTTCTCTGGGAGTTTTTCCTTCACATGCCCAGGACCTTAGAGATCGCCGGGTTCTTCTATAAGTGGCAAGTCAAAGTTTAGGGTCATCAGGAGTTTTCTGCAGTTTGCCTTTCCTCTACTGTAAGAGGTCTGGGAGTTAGCTGTTTAAGGAAAGGGAGGGGGAAAAAATCATTGGCAGACTTTGCATGCATTTTTTTGTGTGTGAGCTTCTGTATTTGTCAAGCCCGTCTCGGAGAGGGGCTGAACTTCCAAAACCCAACCCACCTTTAATTTGCAGAGACTTTTTAAAAATCCCCACTGTCGGGCCCTGGCCAGTTGGCTCAGTGGTAGAGTGTTGGCCTGGTGTGTGGAAGTCCCGGGTTCGATTCCTGGCCAGGGCACACAAGAGAAGCACCCATCTGCTTCTCCACCCTTCCCCCTCTCCTTCCTCTCAATCTCTCTCTTCCCCTCCTGCAGCCAAGGCTCCATCGGAGCAAAGTTGCCCGGGCGTTGAGGATGGCTCCATGGCCTCTGCCTTAGGTGCTAGAATGGCTGCGGTTGCAACAGAGCAGCGTCCCAGAGGGGCCGAGCATCATCCCCTGGTGGGCATGCGAGGTAGATCCCAGTAGGGTGCAAGCAGGAGTCTGTCTGTCTGCCTCCCTCCCCCCCCTTCTCACTTTGAAAAAAAATCCCCCACTGTCTGCTCCATAGTATGTGTTCCAAGGAAAGTGTAGGTCACAGTTATTTCTCCAAGGTCCCTGTTTTTGTCTCTATCTTTAGAATTTCTCATGGATGCTGATCTACAGATTCGTGCCAACTTGGAGATCTTGTCACTCAAGTGGAGGATGAAACAGCACCTTCATTCAGGGCTGAGGGACATGCCTAGGGCAGGGGTGACTGGTGGCAGGCGTCCCAGAGGAAGGGGACTATGTGGCTTCCAGCCTCAGTGCTCATGGGAGTTGGTTGACATACTTGAAGGAGATTTGCCTTGTCATCCTGAGGCTGGCTGAGGCGTGCAGGCTCCTGTCTCAAGCCTGTCTGCATGCAGAACGTCAGTCACTTCTGCTCACTTGACTTTAACCTCTTCCCAGCAATCTCGTTTTTACCTCTTTCTCCAGCACCGAGGGGGAGGCTGGGTCATTAGTTGATCTGTTGGCATTGCCATCAGATGGCAAATGTCTGATTACCTACCAGCCTGGCTGGATTGGAACGGAGGCAGGAGGCTGATGACTGTATAGGTTGGCTTCTGTGCACATTGAACTTCCCCATGGAGGGGTGTTCTTGTTTTAATACTGCACCTGCTGAACAGAACTGTGCCTAAACAGCTCCCAGCCCATGAAGGGAAGCTCTTTGCTCTCTGCATGTGTGTTGCAACTGCTTTCTGGTGCTCTGAGCCACCCTGACCAAGTCTGGCATACATACCGTATACCAGCTTTGCAGAGAGAAGTTGCAGGAGGGGTGTGCACCACATCTCCCTCATTCCCACAGTTTAATATTCCCCCAGGTTGGTTCCACCTGCTCAACACCCTGCCCTCCATCTTGACCTCTATTCTGGGGTCTCCAAAATAGAAAGTCATGCATGGAGGATGCTAACTAAATTAAGAGTTTACACCCCTGGCATCTCCCCATTCCCAAGGACGGGAGAAGGAATGGGTTATAGGATCCTGGAAGAATCTCCTGATCATAGATTCTTACCAGTCTGTAGTGTTATTAGTAACCGTTGATGTTTTGTATTTGGTTCTTTTGTTCTTTAATTCAACAAATACTTATTGAAACCTTACTGAGTGCCAGGCTTGTTACAGTCACTGAGGATCTAGCAACAAGTACAGTGGTACCTTGAGATATGAATTTAATTCGTTCTGTAACCGAGCTCATAAGTCAGTCAACTTGTATATCAAACTGCCGATACTGGACTTGTGCACCAACTCGCCAACTAGCGGCAGCTTCCCAAATCACGACTCATATCTCAAAATTTTGCTCGGACCTTGAACAAAAATATGGATCGAGTTGCAGCTCATATCTTAAAAAGTATGTTGGTCTGTTCGTATCTCAAGGTACCACTGTAAAATGTAAGAACCCTGGCCTCACCTTACCTTGTGGAGCTCATATTCTGATAGTTCTTAGCCTCTTTTTGTAGACGTTACCTTGTAGAAGTAAAGCCTCCCAGGGAGCACAGACTTCTAGATGTCACCTCTTCAGGGAACAGAAGGAGGGTGGGTCCTCCAGGCAGCCCTGGTTGGTAGGGCTCAGTGCCAGAGCCTCTAAGGACCCTTGGTGGGGCTGCCTGCCTGAGATGAGCCTGGCCCACTGATAGGCTCTTGGTCCATCTATCAGATGCCTTTGGGGGCCCTTGAAGTTCAGGTGAGGCAGCCCAGAGCTTGTCAGACCACTGAAGACATGCTTACCTGCTCGTTGTTCCTTGATTGACTGAGTTCAGTTCCAGGTGTGACACAGAAACCTGGAGGGAGCCAGGGATTTTGGCATGTGGGAGGAAAGCCCTCAAGGGCCACATCTGACCCGTCTCCAGCTCTGAGCTCCAGGTAGCTCCTAGGGCAAAGGCTGAGGAGTTACCACTCATGGGTCCTACTGCACAGAGTCTGTTCCTGTTGGGAGAAAGCTGTGGCAGTCAGGGCTGCTTGTTCTGAATCATGTACAGAAAGGCAGCAGAGCTTGAACAGTTAAAACAGTTCAAAAGAAAAATAAAGTGGGTGCTACCACTCTGGTGTGTGTGTGTGTGAAAGACACAGAGAGAGGGGCAGATAGGGACAGACAGACACGAAGGGAAAGAGATGAGAAGCATCAGTTCTTTGTTGTAGCTCCTTAGTTGTTCATTGGTTGCTTTCTCATATGTGCCTTGACCGGAGGCTACAGCAGAGCGAGTGACCCCTTGCTTAAGCCAGTGACCTTGGGCTTAAGCTGGAGAGCCTTGCTTAAACCAGATGAGCCTGTGCTCCAAGCTGGTGACCTTGGGTTTTGAACCTGGGTCCTTCACATCCCAGTCCGACGCTCTATCCACTGCACCACCACCTGGTCAGGCACTCTGTTTGATTTTAAGATTATATAATGCTATAGTCATCAAGACTGTGTGGTATCAGCCAAAGATAGACACATAGATCAATAGGACAGAATAGAGAACCCAGAAATAGGCCTACTACACAAGAATGGAAAACTGTTTTTTGACAGAGGTGCAAAAGCAATTCAGTGGAGGAAAGATACTCTTTTCAGCAAATGGTGCTACAGCAATTGGCCATCCACACATAAAAACAAAACCCTCAAGCCTGACCAGGCGGTGGCGCAGTGGATAGAGTGTCAGACTGGGATGCGGAAGACTCAGGTTTGAGTCCCTGAGCTCGCCAGCTTGAGCACAGCCCATCTGGCTTGAGCAAAAGCTAGTCAGCTTGGACCCAAGGTCGCTGGCTCCAGCAAGTGGTTGCTCGGTCTGCTGAAGGCCCGCGGTCAAGGCACATGTGAGAAAGCAATCAATGAACAACTAAGGTGTCGTGACGGCAATGAAAAACTAATGATTGATGCTTCTCACCTTTCTCCATTCCTGTCTGTCTGTCCCTGTCTATCCCTCTCTCTGACTCTCTCTCTCTGTCCCTGTAAAAAAAAAAAAACAAAAAAAACAACCTCAAGACCTTCACACCTTATATAAAAATTAATTCAAAATGTATCTTGGACTTAAATGTAAAATGTAAAGCTATTAGAAGTTTTAGAAAAAAATAGGACAAAAATATTCTGTATCTACCACTAGTTGAACCTAGAGCTTTGTTATCTTAGAACACCAAACACATGATTTAAAAAATTTTTTTTTGTTGACTTTTTTGGTTGTTGTTGTTGACTTTTTTTTATTAAGTGGGAGTCGGAGGCAGAGAGACAGACTCCCACATGCATGATTGGGATCCACCCACAAGCCCCCCATCAGGTGATACTTTGACCATCTAGGGTTGCTGCTCAATTGCTCAGCAACAGAGCTATTTTAGTGCCTGAGGAGAGGCCATGGAGCCATCTTTAGTTTCTGGTGCCACCTTGCTTGAGCCATTCAAGCCATGGCTATGGGAGGGGGAGAGCAGATAGCCCGCTTCTCCTGTGTGCCCTGAGCGGGAATCAAACCTGGGACTTATACACACTGGGCCAATGCTCTGCTGCTGAGTCAACTTGATTAATTGTTGGACATAATCAGGATTGAAAACTTGCTCTGCAAAGGATCCTATTAAGAGAACAAAAACAAAACTACAGACTGAAATAAAATGTTCACAAACCACATATCTGACATGGGACTTATATCTAGAACATACAGAGACTCTCCAAAATTCAAGAGTTGAAAATAAATTCAATTTAAAAGTAAACAAAACACACAACTAGACATTTCACCAAGGCACATAGGTAGAGAGTAAATACACAAAAAGAAATTTGCATTTCTTTAACCATAAAGAAATGCAAATTGAGACTATGATAAGATACCACTACACATCTATTAGAAGAGCTAAAATTTATAAAGTAATGGCAATACCAAATGCTGGTGAGGATGTGGACAAAGTCAATCTTTCACGCATTGCTGGTAAGAAATGTAAAACGATACAGACACTCTGGAAAAAACTTTGGAAGCTTCTTAAAAAACACAACAAAACATCTAAACATGCACTTAACCATATAATCTTTTTTTTTTTTTACAGGGATAGAGAAAGAGTCAGAGATAGAGATAGATAGGGACAGACAGACAGGAACGGAGAGAGATGAGAATCATCAACCATCAGTTTTTTGTTGTCATTGCGACATCTTAGTTGTTCATTGATTGCTTTCTCACATGTGCCTTGACTGCGGGCCTTCAGCAGACTGAGTAACCCCTTCCTCGAGCCAGTGACCTTGGGTCCAAGCTGGTGAGCTTTTGCTCGAACCAGATGAGCCCGCGCTCAAGCTGACGACCTCGGGGTCTCGAACCTGGGTCCTTCCACATCCCAGTCCAACACTCTATCCACTGTGCCACCACCTGGTCAGGCTATCCATATAATCTAGCAATGGCACTCCTGAGCACTTATTCAAGAGATATGAAAACTTATGTCCACGCAAAGACCTGTATGTGGATGATCACAGCAGCTTTACCTGTAAAAGCCAAAGATGGAAACAATTCTAAACGTCCTTCAATGGGTAAAGCAGATTGTGTTGCTTCCATGCCACGGAATACTGCTCAGTAGTAAAAAGGGACAGACTTCTGATATATGCAGCTCTCGGGCATTATGAAGTGAAAAAGGCCAATCTCGAAAGGTCATATGCTGCATGATTCCATTTATGTAACGTTCTACAAATAATAAAATTATAGAGATGGAGTTAGTGGCCGTCAGAGGTGAGGGATGAAGTGGAGGAGGGCCAGTGTGACTGAAACGGGTAGCAGGAGGGAGATCCTTGGGATAGAATAGTGCTGTGTCTGGACTGTGGTGAAGGTTACACGAGTCTACACATGGATGAAATTGCATAGAAATTTCATAGAACTACATACACACACACAGATGAGTGCATGTAAATGCAGTGGAACGTGAATGCATTCTGTGACAAATGCCAATATCGATTCCCTGATTTTGCTGTTGTATGATAATGATATTGCCTATATAATTATGCTACCTATATAATTCTTAATTGTAGAGATGTTATCAATGGGGGAAATTGGGTGAAGGATACATGGGACCTCTATGTCTTATTTTTACAACTTCCTGTGAATCTATAATCATTTCAAAATAAAAGTTCAGAAAAAAATTAGCAGTCTACTATGTAAACCTGGCCCTGAACTGACTTCTCCCCTCCTTTCCCTCCACCTCCACCTCCACCTCTTCCTGTCCCCTTCCTCTTCCACCTCTGGTCTACCCTTTTCACCATACTCAAGATTTTGCTTTCGTTCAGGGAAACGTGGAGTGTGAGGATGTGGGCAACAGCCTTAAGCTTGTTCTCACTTCTTTTGGGAGGGAGTGTGCAGGTGGGCAGACAGAATGTGAAACATTGATCTTTTGCTCTGGAAAGGACCCTGAGTGCCCAGAGGACTTCTGCTCTCAAAGTCCAGGGTCAGAACAGCTGACAGTACATTTCTGAGCCTCATTAGTCATGGGACACGCATCCCAGGAAATGCTGAGGTCCTCATGGTATAACTCGGGCCAGGTTTTTAAGGGACTTTAGCAATCAGGTACAATTGTGTTTTTTATGGTGCTCAGAATAAGTGATCTCGACTTTTACACTGGGTTCCTGGGTCACATGCTGAGGGGGATGGTGGCTTTGGCATAAATGTGGCCCCTTCAAAAGCCATAATCTATGACACCTCTACCAGGCTGAAGTTTATCTCCATGTCTTTAAAAGAGATGGCCAATGGAAGCCTAAATGTATGTATAAGTAAGAGGGTGGCCAGTGACGGACCTTGTCTGGGCAGAGCCCAAGAATGAAAGGGGACTTGGGATCATTGAGAGACCTTCCAAATCTCAGGATGGGGGTGGTTTGCTTTTTCCTTATTCTCCAAGGCTCCTCAGTCTTGGAGACCCCAAGAGATGCCATTAATAAGGATTCTTCCTCTGGCCCCTTTGACACATTTGCTTTTGAAGGACCTGGAAGAGAAAGCTCTTTGTATGTGGTCAGAATAAAGTCATTGTACACCCAAACAATTAACTCCTCAATGGACTTGCCAGACCCTTAAAAGGCCCAGCCCTGCTTCCCTGGACTTCTCGGGCTCTATTCAGTCCCTTAAGCACACCAATGTTTTTGGGTTTTGTTTTGTTTTGTTTGTTATTCTGAAAAGTTTTTTTCCTGAGAATAGTCAGAGCGGATCAACATTGTCCTTAGCCCAGCATTTATCTCCACTCACCAGCAAATGTCAATCAGGAATCAAAAAGCCAAACAGAGGAGGCTTTGAACAGTGTCATCAGGGGTCGAAGTGACTTCCAGCTGTCTGTGCGTGGGCCAGTCCTTCTTGCAGTGCAAGGAATTGTGCTGTCACACAAACCCACTGTCTGTATGGGCTCCCAGAGCCCATGCGGGGGCTGCAACTAACTTTGTGGGGCTGCACCTGTGAGGAGGCGTGGTTGGGGGTTGGGGGATCTTGGAAGGTCAAACTTCGTGGCTCAGGGTCTGGGCAGTTTCCAAGGCTGCTCACTGCCTCTGGGGCCTGGAGCAAACCACTTTTCTACGGAGACTGGGTCTGTTTTTATCAGCCTGGTGACTTCCTCCACGCGGCTGGTGGTGCGAATAGGCGAGGCAAGCCACCAGCCAAAAACTTGAAGTGTTGCAAAATGTGATAATATTATTGTTGTTGATCTTGACAGCATCCTTGAGAAATTCTTTCAAGTTTGCCTTATTTATTTTTTTTAATGTTTCCAAATTTACTTTTTTCTCCTTGTAAGAAAAGTGAAAATCTTTGAATTGACATTTTATTTTCAGTTCACTTCACCTTGGTCCGGAAGGGAGTTATGGTAGCAAAGAGAAATAAAGTCTTACTACAGTGTGTCTTTAAAGTCATGGTGCACTTTTGACGGGTCACACGGTCAAAAGTGCACCATGACTTTACGGACACACTGTATTTAAGGTCCCAAAGAATCACCAAGAATAAGTCTCAGGCATCACATTATCATGTGCATACATGTTAAGTCTCAGGCATCACATTATCATGTGCATACATGTACACTGAGATTCAGATATATTTTTCTTTAATATATATTGAAAAGTCTCCCTCCCAAATCAAGGAGTGCTCAGATAATCTAGCTGTAGACACCTGATGGTTTATCTGTGATGACTTTGATGTTTCTCCCCTTGTTTTAACAGCTTTAGTGAAGTAGAATTACATACCATAAAAATTACTTTACTCTCAATGTACAATTCGCTGAATTCAGTACATTTATGGAGCACTAACTGCTTCCACAGAGCAATTCTGTCACCCCTAAAAGAAACCCTGCACTCATTCAGAATGATACCCCATGCCCACCCCATCCCCGGCAACCACGGATCTGCTTGTCTCCATGGTTTGACCTTCACTAGGCGTTTCACGGAAGTGGACTCACACAATATGTGGTATTTGCACATGGCTTCTTTCATTTGCTATGTTTTTGAGGTTCATCTGTATTGCCACATGTATTAGTAATTCATTCCTTTTAACTCCTGAGTAATATTTCTTTATTTGGACATGACAGTTTATCTGCTAATCAGCTGACAAACATTTGCTACCAGTTTGGGGCTGGACATAAGGCTGCTGTGAGTATTTGTATACTTGTCCTTAGATGGACATGTTTTCATTTTTCTTAACTAGAATCTCAGGAGTGGGATTTCTGGGTTGAATGGTAAGTTTATGTTTAAGTTTTTAAAGGGATTGCCAAACTCTCTTCCGAAGTGGTTACCCAGTTTTCCATCTGCAGTGAATGAGGGTTTCCACTTCTTCACCTCCACGCCAATACTCAGGACCATCTATGGAAAATGTTTAGTATTCTGGTAGGCATGTCGTGGGGTCTCCTGTGGTTTTAACTTGCGTTTTCCTGGTGACTAATGACATTGAGCATCTTGCCATGTATTTAGTAGGCATCGTGCATCTTGTTTGGTGAAATGTCTATTACAGTATTTTGCCCACTTTAAAATCAGGTTGTTTGACTTAATTGAGTTGTAAGGCTTACTTTATTGTTTAACTTAAAAGCTTTGGTAGGATTTTAATTTTGCAAATACAATTTTAAAAGTAAGCTGTAGGATAAGGTGTTTTAAAACTACTACACTTCCTTTAAGAGGCCTTTAAAGCCGTTTCCTCCTACAGTGTCCTTAGGCTGGGGAGGCAGGCAGTCTTCCTGTTTAGAGGAGGACATCACTGCCCAGAGAAGGACAGTGAGGGGTTCAGATTGCCACCATATTGCATATAATGCTGGGTCCTGGGGTGCGACCCCATTGGAGACTAGGAGGCCCGGAGCACATGTGGAAGCTTTCTCTCTCCCCAGGGCCCAGTGTGAGGCCTGGTGTTGCCCCAAGGCTTGCCAGAAGGCAGAACTGGTGTGGACCTTGGACCCAGGCCGTGGTCTATTTGGTGGAAGGGAATGTTTGTTTGCTGGGTTGGAAGCCAGGTACCCAGGTGCCCGGAGGTGATGGTCAGAGGGTCCTGTTGGCTTTGGCTTGCCTTCCCATCCTTTGGGCATGCTGGATGTCACAGGTGGCTCTCCTGGCAGCAGAGCACCTTGTCTTTTCTCACCTCATAATGGTTTCCATCGCGGGCCTCCCTGTGGCAGGGCAGCTACATCTCTTTGCCCTCTGAGACCCCCCCTCCCCATACACACACAGGAAGATCTGCTCCCCGCACTTGGCTTCATGCTCTGTGGTATTCTGGGCCTGTATCTGGGCAATCATGGAGGTCCTTCACCTGCAGAAGGGCAGAATTTTCCCTGAGAGACTGGAAACCCTCCTTCCTCTCCCTGAGCAGCAGACATTGTTTTCTGAGGTTGGGCCAGATGGGCAGTCCCAGACTTCCGTCTGGACGATGGCAGAAATAAACAGAATGTCTTGTCATCCAGCTCCAGAGGGAGATACAGCTCTCAATATGGGAGGACTTTAACTGAATATTAAAATATTACCTAAGCTGCTTTGCACTTGGGTTGTCACCCTGAATTGTCCCACTGGCAATGTCTGATTTCTGCTTTCCCTTTGTGACCCTTCGGACTCCCCTCCACCCTGCGTGAAGGGGCTGAATGCACCGTGCTGGGCAATTTAGACGATGAACTTCGCATCCAGCAAGAGCAACCAAGTGTGTGTCGCAGCTGCCAAAAGACTCATTCAGTGGCTCATTGAATTCAATGGAAAGAGGTGTTAATAGAGTCAGGGGAAGTGATGCTATTAAAAATGACATGCTGTGGCTCTGCTCCGTGTTTGTCCTCCCTCAATGACTTCCAGACCAAACTTACCCAGCTTGGCACCAAAGATGCCTATTCCGGCCTCCAGTTGGAGGCAAATAAGATAACCAGCATGGTTGGTTACTGTCTTCCTGCTGCATCTTATCCCTTGGGATAATGTAAGGTGGTTCAGGACCGCCGTGGCGCCTCTGGGAGTTCGGTCTTGGAGTCAGCACCAGAGAATAAATAGCAGGGTCAGGTGTCACACAACTGTCGGGTTGCTGGCTCAGCCTCCAGCAAGGGTTGGGGTCTGCAGATCCCAAGGGTCGGGTGTTGGCACAAGATGGGGATCAGGACTCTGTGTTCTTTCTCGCTCTCTCAGTAAGATGCAGGGAAGTCAGCCAAAGGTTCTGGGAGCCCCAAGTGGTGCGGGTGTGTTATTATTGATGATCTGACTGGCTTTGCAGAAACTGTCTGAGACCTTGCCCTCCATAAATAGTTAATGCTTGGAGAATAAAATATGTAGGTCTGAAAGACCTTTGGGGGTTCTGGAAGGAGAGAGATGTTGTAATCATAAAAATGTCTGAGACCACGGGCCCCTTTGCTCCCCCCTCTGAGGGAGAAAACAGAATTCTCTAAACTATCACTCTCAGGAGGGGCAAAGGCACCTGCTCCCAGCTTTTGCCAAAGAGACAAAAATTGGTTCTGGGAGCGGGGCGGCATGCTCTGCTTCCATATAAAGCACAGAGATGCATACAGGACATAGAGCGTATCTTCTTTTTTTTTTTTTTTAGGAAGGTGATTAGGAGAAAAATGTCTTAAAATGCTCCTTAGGGGAACGATAATGGAAAAGAAATGGAAGAATGCTGCTATAAATTAAGGTTTTATTTTGCTGAAATAACCGAGTCCTGAAAGGTAGACCAAGTCTGCACCCACTCGGACCCACAGAGATTCTTGCTGTGCAGGTGCTGCTGGGACCCCCCAGCTTCCATCCTCTGTGTTAGAAGCAAATCCAGGGTGCAGCTTACCGTGTCCCCTCTCGTGTTGTTTGCCCCATCTCTCACAGGGAATTGGGGTGCATGCTGTTTCACAAGGATTCCCAGTTCTCTTCAGTTCAGCATGCTAGAGAAAGAATGATCTTTTCAGCCTTCTCTTCTTTTTAATTTTTAAATTCTATTTATTTTAATTTTCAATGAGAGTTAACATACAATATGATGTTCATTTCAGGTGTACAACACAGTGACTAGACATCTATGTCACTTGCCACTTGATCACTCCAATAAGTCTAGTTCCCGTCTGACACCATCCAGTTATTATAGTATTATTGACTATCGCCCCTCCGCTATCCTTTACTTTAAATGAGGATGGCGAAATAGCTAGAAGTTGGGCAGGGACTAGCACCGAAGTTTCTTGTCTTTTTTAAGCTCTTTAATCATGGCCACTAGAAAGGCACAGGGCTGATACCTCTTAGAGACAAGAGGGCAGGAAGAAACTGAGGGCACCAGAATTTGATGCCACAATATGTGACGACCGTGTCTTACCACGCCTGGCCAAAATGCACCCAGCTTTGCTGTGGGGAGGGACAAGGACCTCAGAGCCATGAGGAAGGGTCCTCCAAAGCCCTGACCGCCTAGCTGCCCTGGGTCCCTCCGGTGGAAGGGTGAGCACACTCCTGGGCTTGTCTGACTGTTGGTGTCTCTCTGTGGTTCTCTTTTCCTTCTTGTACTTTCTTCTTTCCTTTCTTTCCCTTTGGTCTCTTCATTGGGACTTGGCCGGGCCACGTGCAAACCCAAACCATTCAACAGTGCTGGAGAGTAGATAGTATTTACCTCAATAATGGTAGTCTCTTTTCGATTCTTTTTAACCCTCAATTCAGATGACGGGTCCAAGCCGACACCCACCATGGAGACGCAGCCGGTGTTCGATGGGGACGGTAAGCTCTGGTATTACTGCCGATTCGCACCCCCCACCCATCTTCAGATTTGGGGAAGGCCGGTCTTCCCTTCGGATGTTTGTTTAAGCTTTATGGTTATTATTTTTCCGTCTTTTAATTTTAATTTTTCCCAGCTTAAGCTGGGTTGTTTTAACCTTTTGAAATATGCAAACCCTCCCAGGAACTGGTACACTCTCCACTTCTGGAAAGGCCCTCTGTTCTTGCCAGGCTTCCTGCCTGGTTGCCGATGTCCAACAATAACACAGCCTGGATGGACCCATCGGGCTGCTAAGACAGCGGAGCCCTGGCTGAGAAAGACAGGCAGGCAGCATCGTCCCTTCAGGAGACAAGCCAGCACTTAGAGATGTCTGCTGTGGGCCCGGCTTCATGCAGGGCTGCAGGGGGAAGAAGGAGACATGACGAGATGAAGCCTTGACTCCAAAGACGGCACAACTGGGGAGGACTTCATGCGTTACATTATATGGCCCCAGTAGCTATTGTATTAGAAATTTATGGAAGAAAGGCATCACAGTGGTCTGGGGAAAGATTCTGTGAGGAGATGGGTGGGACTTGAGTTGGACCTTAAAAGTGGGGAGGAAGAATGAGAGCATTCCAGGCGGGGGCCTGGCATGGACAACGGAGGGACTGTTGTGGGGATGGGGGATGGTCAGGAGAGGAGCAGGAAAGAGGCTGGTGAGTGGAGCTGGTTTGGTTAAGTTGTGGGGACCTTGAGAGTTGAGTGAAGACATTTGGGAGAGGAGAAAGTCTAGGTCAAGAGAACTAGTGGCGGCTGTTGGCAAAATAGAGGTTGGATGTGCCTGGAGGTATGGGGAGTATTCAGGAGGAGTGCGGGTGCTGAAGGCTGGCCTCGATTTGAGTCTGAGGTGCTCAAGGCCTGTATTCTTCAGCGTGCCTTGCTCAGTACTCCCGGGTCCCGTGGGAGGAGCAGGAAGCCGAACCTGACCACAAGGTTCAGCTCTTGGTGCAGTACCCAGCAACCTTATAGCAGCTTTCAGCTGAGTGGATCCAGGCTGCATCCAGAGACTGGACAGTGAGAAGGAGGAATAAAAAAGATATCAGGCCAGTGTCTGGTACTGTGGCTAGGGATATCCAATAGCACAGACTCAGCTCTAGATAGAGGAATCGAAGCGTGAGCTATCCTTTGTAACTGGTCACTTAGCAGGACGTATGTGTGTTCCTGCCTAGAAGTTCAAATGCTCCTGTGATCCACAAAGGGCCTTTATCATCAGCACGTCTGGGACCCTGGGGGGTGGGTGGGGAATGGAGACCACATCAGCTTGGGAGACCTTCCATTCCCCCCACTGAAGATCTTGTCACTCTACCGTGAATTCAGGGTCATCCTGGATTCCAAAATCACCTGTCCACTGGGTGACCCAAGCCCTGGAGGGCCTAGAGGCACCCCAGAATTCTCTGGAGGGAGCTCAGCCTCTGTTCAACAAGAAACCATTCGGCAGGGCGCTGAAGCCCACATTGGACCCTTGACTGTCTTCCCCTGTGCAGCAGAGTCTCAGACCTAAAATCTGTTGTGCCTCAGCTGTTTCCTCCAAAATGGTTTTTGTGGTTTGTTTGGCGTTCATTTGTTGATTTATCCCCTTTAAATTCTTCCAGGGAAGCAGCTGAGAGAGACTTGGCTTGGCTCATGTTCCTCACCTCCTGGGATAATATTTTTATTCCTGGATGGAGTGGCTCGGTGCTCTGGACTCTGACCATTCTGCCTCCCGGAACAGGAGCCCTGCTTGGCTCCTAGAAGCTGACAGGGGAGGAGCTTCCCTAGTGAGGAAGGGAGCGGTTTGGGGACAAAGTGGAGATGAGGCTGATAGTCAAGCCTCGATGCCTCAGGCTTAAAAAATAAAGCTATTAAAAAGTCTGGGCGTTACACTCAAACTTACCTGCTCTCTTTGCCCAGACTTAATTTTCTCTCTAACCTCTACTCCCCCCCTTTTTTTCAGAAATCACAGCTCCCACTCTATGGATTAAGCACTTGGTAATCAAGGACTCCAAACTGAACAACAGCAATGTAAGAAATTCAGGTAAATAATCTGCCTTGGATTTTATACTTACCTAATTGTCCATGGTTGCCCCCTGATTGTTACCCCAAGACTACTGACTGTGTGGACTTTATTTAACCCATCTGGTCTTCAGTTTCTACAGAAACTGATTTGTAGAATGAGATTAGATGAGCTAATCCCTTCCAATTTTAATTGTCTTGAATTATTATCTCAGGGATCATCTTTCATGAGAAGTGGATACTTGGAGCTAAAAAAAAACCTTTTACGCTCTACGTTTCAATATTTTCATTGACTTTCTGTATTTGAAAGAGGAAGGGTTGGGCGTAGAACACTAGGACTCAATCCTCGGGCGCCTTGGTTCTCTGTGTCTTTAAGGCTCCGAAGAGCTGTTTATGGTCATATCTTTTCTACTCTCATCTTTTGAGGATCTTGTACATGGTCAGGCTTTGTGCTACTGGCTGACCCCCTTGTAGAAAGGTGCTAATTTTTGAAAGATGATAAGATTTGTCAAGTTCATTTACATCAGTGAGGACCAAAGTCAATAAAGTTTATTTACCATCAATAAAGACCAGATGTCCATCAACAGGAAATGTATTAACAGACTCAATGTGTATCTCTATGGGGTGGGGGGCATCCTTCTTTCAGCCCAAGGCTTTATTGTGAGAAATGCCACTTGGCATGATTTATGCCTGTTGACTTTTGCCATATCATCTTTTCCTTGTTGATAGCAAGGATTATAAACAAAAGATACATCTCTTTCAACTGGTCACGCAAAAAACAGAATTTTGCGTGACCAGCAAGTCACGAGTGTGCTGTCCTTGGCTCGCTTTAGCTCTGTCCTAGTGTGGGGACTAGCGTGCATGGAGTTAGACCCCAAGGTGAATCCGTGCAGCATTGGTTGATGCCTCTGTGACTTGGGCAGGCCAGAACCTCAGCATGTGTCTGGTTCCTTGTTGGATAAACGCCGGGGAGCTGAGGGGTAGTGGATGGGAAGGAGACCATGTGAACTCCTGTGGGCCGGATTCTTCGATGGAACAGGGCTGTGGTTAAAGCATAGCCTGTGGAATCAGAGAAATTGTGGTTCACTTTTTGGTTCCAACACATAGTGAGCGATGCAGCCAAGTCCAGTAACCCCCCTGAGCCTCAGTTCTCGTCTGAGATCATGATCTCTCCTCAGGGGAATGTGGTTAAAGGTTAACTGAGTTAATGTCTCCATGGTACCTAACCAGTGCCTGGTAAGTGACAAATAGTAAGTGCCTGATAAATTCTAAGTACATGTATTTGTTATTATCATCATTTTAGGTAAGAAGAAATGGGAATATTAATGATTCTGCTTGTAGTGAGAATTCTTCAATCAGGAGAGAATTTGTGATTGTACAGGAACCAAAAGCATCTATTAGGAAGCTTCTGCTTAGACCCTCCTCCAATTCCCCCTCACTGTTAGGCAAATATCGGAAGTCAAAGCAAACTGGTTTTGGTGCTTGTGGTACCGGGAAGTGAAACCTGAAAATGGTCTACCCAGTCTTTGAGCCCCCGCAGGTCTGCAAAGGCCCAGCACAGTATGAGGCTGAATTCTGTGGCCATGTGGTTGGTGTGAGGGTGTGCTATCTCTGAAATTATACAGCACCTTTTGTCTGGAACACTCATTTGATATTTAGCAATTACTCCCTTGAATTGCTTCCTTTTTATCTACAAGTGGTTTTAGTTTTTCTACCTAGATTATAAACTGTGAGGACAAGCTCTATTGGTTTTCTAATATATCCATTATAGAATCGAGCTGGAGGTTTGAGTGCTCTGGGGAAGGATGGAGGAGGAAAGACCGTCATCCTTGGCAAAATCAGGACCATCACAGTCATCACAGCTCATCCATGTCAGGTTCTGCAGAACTTCCCATGTGTTATCTCGTTGGAGCTTTACCATAACCCTATAAGTGCTGTTATAGTCCCCATCTCACAGACGAAGAGTCAGAGGGAGAGAGAGAGAGAGAGAGAGAGAGAGAGAGAGAGAGAGAGAGGTGAGAGGAGGGAACTTGTCCTGAGTCACATCTAGTAAGTGATGTGCCTGGAGAAAACCACATGTCCTTGGGAACAGAGTGCCTGTCTTCTTGAGTTGTATTCTCTGCATGTAGTGAAGTGGCCATGTCAAGCTAGCTGATATTGTTTGCTTCCACTGAAATCCAGCTGTCTGTTTCTATTTCTGTATGGTTTCCAGTTGGATGAGTATGGGGTCATGTTGAGAAATGATTTCCAGGCAGGCATAATCACCTGTCTTTTGTTAGAGTGACCCAGCCACCTTTATTTCCCTCTGGTTGGCCCCGTTGTGTCCAAGGTTGTGTCCATAAGGTTAGTGTATAGCGCCGGATGTTGGGGGAGAGAGAAAAGCAATAGCTACTCTTGGTGGAATATCTTTATGTTTTGTGCTAGCCCCTTTTCAAATTATCTTGCTTGGTTTGATGAGAAGTCAGATATACTTTAGTGATAACTTGTATCTGGGCATCTGGTCTTGGTATGGACTGGACCCTCTGGGTCAAGCCCCTGAGGCAGTTTCTCATTGAGTTTGCCATAAGATTCTGGAGTGGGACTCTGAGAGCTGACTTAGTGAGAGCTCTTCTTCTCAGCTCTCTGTCTCAGAGGCAAAGGGGCCATCCCGGTTTCTTTTACACCCCAAAAGTCCTTCTTCCACCCTCAGACCCAGTGACGCCAGGTTTGTTTTCTGGCCTGGGGACTGTTGACGTTGGAAAGGTTCCACTGGGCAGCCGAAGTTTTGCAATAACATGACACGTATGCCTGCAGACTTATCATGTCTCCTTCGCTCCTTCTGGAGGTTCTGGTCCTTGTTTTTAAGGCTTTGTCATGTGTTCGCCATGGTCAGTGTCACCTGTTGAGTACGTGGCAGGTTCAGCATTGACGGGTTTGCCTCAGTGGACCTCTCTCTGACTCTCGCCTCTGGTTCTTATACCAGGGGTCCTTGCCTTTAGGAAGACCACGTCCCTGGCCAGCCAACACCTAGAACTTGAGACTGGGCGTCTTCTCATACATGCGTGTTGGCCAGACTCTGTTCTGCTTTTATAAGAAAATATGAACTCTTGCTGAGTTTCTTGTTTCGGGGGCTAGCTACCAAGGAATTTCTTAATATAACTAAAATTAAAATAATTTTTTAAAGTCATCTACATTTTGTAGAAGAGGGGAAAGAGATTAAAGCAATGACAAAAACTAGGCTTCATCTCATTCTTCATCCTGTAGCTCACTGCTTCTCATTTTGCTAGTGGTGGACTCTTGCCTGCGGCTTTGATTTATAAGTCTTTCTTTTCTTTTCTTTCTTTTATTTTTGTAAGACAAAAGTCTGTGCTCTCTTCTCTGGGAAAATACTGTCTCTCAGGAAGTACGGTCCTCAGAGCCTTGCCTTCTTGTGCAGCACGGCAGTGCCCTCAAGGCTGGGGACCCCTTTCCTGGGTCCCAGTCCCAGGGGTTGACTCTTGTAGCCTCTGGGGGGGGGGTCATTTAACTTCCCTTTGTCCTTCTCCACCTCTTTCTTTCTTTTATCTCCATCTTTTCTAGTTAACTGCTTTCATAATCTAATCTGGGATTCCAAGAAGGCCCAGAACATGGGCCCTCTGGGTTAAATCCTAAAAGACTATGTTTTTCCTCTTTGTCCGGCCAACCTGTGCTGCAGTCCGAGGTAACCGTCCCCGGAGACAGGCATCAGTGGGGACTCAGGTGGAAATGCATCTCTTATAAGTTCTGCCTGGAAAGTGGCCTCCCTGTCCCTTTATACATGAGTGAGTTTGCCCGCCTCCCCATCCGTGTCACAGGATAGCATCCTGCCTTCACCTGCCCATGTTAGAGCATTGCTCCTCTAAGGTCTGCTTTGGGCCCTTTGGCTGCATTTTGGATTGCTCCTCCCTCCCCAGGGAAGTTCCTGCCTGGAGAGCTGCTGCTCTGGTTGGGATTTGGGGTCACCGAGGCAGCTGCACCCCCTGGCTGATTCCCCCACTCCCAAACCAGCCCTCTTGGCCGGCCCAGAAACCGCGGGGTGATGTAATGACCCGAGGCCTGGAAAAATCAACAGCTCTCAGGGAAACCAGTGGTAGCCGCTGTAAGCAAACACCCCGCAGCCACCTGGAAGCTCACGCATGACGTGACTGGAAGGAAGAATGAGTAATCCACTAACGTTAGCCACCGCCGATGGGCCTGGGCTTGTGTGCATTTAAAGTATCTATATAAAAACAAACCCTTGATATTTATTTCTATAACTGGCTTTCTGGACATCTGCCCACCTATCTTATGCAGGTGTCTTGGTCCATCATGGCCAATAGACTAGAACCGGGGATGGGTGATCGGCCCTGGCGCTTTCTCTGTGGCAGCAAAGGCCTTTCTCAAGTTTTCTCTTTACAGGGGGGAGCTGTAAACACGTCCATAAAGAGCCTAGCCCACAGTCCATCTTTACCTTGTTTTTGAATTAGCTTTTCTGGCTGCCTTGGGCCTGCACCCCACATTGTTTGCTTGGAGCACAGAGGCACAATGGTGTGAGGAGTGGGGGTGTGATCCGGCCTCTGGAACTTGCTCAGCCAGCGAAGGTTTTGTTTTCTCTGTAGGCGAGTATGTATGCTTTTTGGTGTTGATAGCAAAACCGCATGTCCCTGTGTTTTTCTTTTGGCCTCTGTTGATAAAAAACGGAAATCAAAGATCCTGCTGAGGGATTGTAATTGACTCCTTCCAATTTGCTAGAAGTCAGCCGTGGTCTCTGCTTTGATCTGAGGGTCCTTATTTGGTGTTTATTTGTAAAATGGCTTTGGAAGTCAGCAGGGTATAGATCTTATAAACACACACACACACACACACACACACGGCATTAGTGTTTGGAGGGATGAAGGGTGAAGTTCTGAGACTTTATTTTGACAAATTAAAAGAAACCTCTCACCCATCTCCCCCTTTGGCCTGCTCCCTTGCTTCTTCTCTTGTCCTTTTCTTTTTCTTTTTCTTTTTTTAAATTTACTAGCTCTTGTCCTTAGAGGACAGAGCTATTTAGGTCAAGGTCAACGAGTTACTGAGAAAAACTAGAAAGAAGACAGCTTGCCACTTCTCATTGCAAAACCACTGGGAAGCTTTTCATTTTCTTTTTGGTGGAAGGGTCATCTGAGCTAGCTCAGTGAACGGCATGAGACCATAGAGACGGAGCCTTTTCTAAAATGTGAGTGGGTGAAGCTTTGGGGGAAAAGGTTTTCGTTTGTTTGTTTGTTTGTTGTGCCTACGTACTATATTGGGATGATCCATCCCAGAAGAAATATTGTCAGTAGAATTTATATCTTGGTTTCTTTCACTCCTCAGTTTCTGTGTGTGGGAAGGGATAGGTCACAATGGTGCACTGTGTGTGGCCATTTCAGGTTCCACAGAGAGAAGTTATTTAGGACAGGCTAGTTGGTTTGTCGTTTTCTCTTGTACCTCCTCAGCTGTGACACTCCATCCCAGCCACAAGCCCAATTCACAGAAGCCACTGCAGACAGCCTGTGAGCAGTGCTTTCAGCCAGTGTTGGTGAGTGGGCTGGGCTCTGTTGATTTCGTTTTGTAGATGGGGCCTCCGAGCCACAGCAGGCTGGGCCACACAGCATGAGCGTGGCGGGCAGCACAAGGTGCAAGGGAGAACCTGAGGGCCCCCGAGCCTTGCCTGACGCTCAGGGCCCTCCTGGTGTTTGGGGGCCCCTGAGCTGTGGGGAGCACACCCAACGCTGTCTAACTGGAAGGCGGTGGGCCATGACAGTGGTCTCATCTAACACACACCACTTCATTTTAAATGAGAAAAAGGAGACCAGACTGGTTAAAGGCCTTGTTCAGGGTCACAGGCCATCAGCGACTCTTATGTGTCAAGTCCTCAACTTGGTGCCAAGGGGCCCATGGAAGAAGTACAAGCCCCATCCCAGGAAGAAGCTGACTGTTGGGCAGTAGCGTGCCTACAGGAGAAGACAGCCTACCGCAGTGGGGAGAAATTATTCTCTCCCGTTGTTTAGAGTTGCTGGCATGGTGATCATGAAAAGCAGACTGATTCTAAGTCATATATATATTTTTAGTTTATCTACAGTGTACCCCTTTGTTGCCTGCACCTGGAGTAGGCTGGTCCCACGGCCTGCCCACGGCCAGCCCCTGCAGTCCAGTTAGGGGGACTGGTCATTCACAGGGACAGGTCAGAAAGTCCGGACTTAGTCCACATTTGCTGAGGACACTGCTGCTTCAGGCCAGCTAAAAATCAACCATTTGTCATTTAACTCTGGTGCCAGGTTAAATGCTTCATGTACACTATTGCATTTCACCCTCACAATGATCCTAAGGAGGTGTGTGCTATTGTTATTCTTCTTACACAAGTAAGAAACCAGGAACTTAGAGAGTTAAGTAAACTGTCCAAGGTCACAGAGCTAACAAGTGGTAGAGGCTCATCCAGCTGACCCCCAAAACCATGTCTTGACCACTACGCTTTAGTGCCTCTACTCCAGTGGTGGTTGAGTTCCATGAAACCACAACAGAGCCGTCCGTGTACAGGCCCTGGGTGACATGTGCAGGGGCACAGAAACGGGCACTTCCTCATGCTTGCAGCCTTGCCAAGAACGCCAGACATCCCGCCACCCCTCATCCTGTCCCTGGCACCTCCTCCCTCGGACTGCTCTGAGTTCCCTCTGGGCTTTAGAAACTGCCGTCCTGCTGAGCCTTCTGTACGCCCTCTCTTCTTCTGGGCCAGAGCTCAAGAACATCTCTTTTCTTGGCTAGTTATTCCATCGGAAGGGAGGCCCGCCTCCAGGGAAGTGATCCAAGGCCCCGCTGTAGGTTAAGATTGGGAGGTGACGTTATCTTTTTCACTTCATTTGGCTGCCTATTCTGTGGGGGAAAGGGCCTTCAGATTAAATGAGATGGGGAAATGTATTCCCATGGAAGAAGTGGCTGTTTTATTATTTTTATTAAGTGAGAGGTGGGGAAGCAGAGCTACAGACTCCCGCATGTACCCCGACCGGGATCCGCCTGACAAGGCCCCTACTGGGCATTGTTCTTCCCATCTGGGTCCGCTGCTTTGTTGCTCAGCAACCGAGCTATTTTAGCACCTGAGGCGAGGCCATGGAGCCATCCTGAGCATTTGGGGTCAACTTAGCTCAAATCATTTGAACCATGGCTGCAGGAGGGGAAGAGAGAGAAGGGAAGGATAGAGAAGCAGATGGTCACTTTTCCTGTGTGCCCTGACCGGGAACCAAACCCGGGACTTCCATATGCTGGGCCAATGCTCTACCACTGAGCCAACCGGCCAGGGCCAAGGTGACTGTTTTTAAATGTGTGTTTCTGTTTCTTTTCTCCCCACCTCATCCCTGCTCGATGCACACCTGAGCACAATTCCCATTTTGTGTCCGCACGTCTGCTCCTTCCCAACCTCAGCAGGGCCCTCTCCTCTGGGCCTTTCTTTTCCAGGCCTGTTGTCTGCCCTCTGTTCCAAAGGGAGCCCTGAGCAATTTTCTGTGAGTTTCCCTTCTCTTGGTGGGGTTCTTGGAGTCCCTAGATGAATTTGAGATTTGTGAACTCACGATTGCCAAGTGGCAGCTAGGTGCTGGATGTGACAGGATGCCCGAGGTGGAATGGCAGAACCAGCCTGGCCAAAGCTGCTTGGCAAAATGGTCCTCCGGGGCCACTTAGCCCCTCCTGTGAACAAGCACAAAGTCCACGAGTAAGAAAAATAACTTCTTCACATAGTTGGCTTGAAACCTCAAGTGCTAAAACCACGTGTGGCTAGATAAACCAAAAGGGCCTGCTCAGGGACATACGGTAAATCCCTCCCAAAGATCGTGGTCTCCAGTGGCATCTTCCCCCTGGAGATGTCTTTCGGCCCTGGGCCGGCCCTTCCAGAACGGGAGCCAGTGCTTCCCAGCCTGGTCCTCCCTCCTTTGGCCTCGGCCGTCCTGACAGCGCGCCCACACGCCGACCCGCAGAACCCTGACGCAGGAGCCCACGATTTCTTACGCCTCCGGAGCTTCACGTTGTGATTTAGGGAAGGTGGTTTTTCACACGCAATTTGTTATTTTGTGTTTTCGTTCAACGTTTCATTCGTTTTTGTTAAGAGGCTAGGCAGGTGTGAGGTATTTGAATGGGTTTCCGGGTCATTGTAGGCAACACAACACTAGTGTTTTTCAGAATATTCTTGGCCTGGTGAGCTGATTCCTTCTGCAGTGGAGCGTAAATGAGCTCCTCTTGTTTTTTCCAGAGGTAACCATTTATTGACTTTTTTTTCCCCCTAAGAAAATCCAGAACTTGATAGTCTGAGGGCTGAGTATACCACTTCCCAGGGTGAGTCAAAGGGGCAGATACTCTTTTCTCAGCCTCCTAGTCTTTTCCCCACGGTTTGGCTCTCATGCAGCAGCGGGCGGCTCCACTTCTTGAGGGGTCAGGCTGGAGCAGAATGCCGTGGCCGGGGATGGCATGGCAGGGTTCAAGCAATGGAGGTGTTCTTGGACTAAATACTCTTTTGTGGAGCCTCTAAAGCTACGATTCCATTGTTCTCCTCTGAATGAGGAGCTGGGGGCCCAGGATGTGTGTGGTGAACAGGAAGGCGCTACAGTCCCTGCTCTCAGGAGCTTACAGTCTGGCTCATCACTGTAGGAGGCGTAAGGTGGGCTTGAGGGAGCCTGCACTCTGGGTTGGGGCTGTCGGGACTGGAGGGAGGCTGGGATGAGGTTAGGTTAAGATCACATGTCCAGTTTTATTTTTCTTGCTACATTTTACACATTTTTTCTGACCTCTCTAGAGCCCAACATTGTGCCAGCACACAACAGTACCAACCTGCATGAAAACTGGGTTCCCTCAGGTCTCCAACATTTTCTGCGTCCACCCTGTGAGCCCTAATCACATGGGTTTCTCAAGATCCCATGTTAGGTTCGAGACTCAGGAGTACCCTCCTGTCCCAGGACACTGTCCCCCCCACACTGTCCACTTCCCACTCCCTTTTACTTGAGTATAAGTAGCTCTCAGCCAGGATAGGCTGAGCAGCTGCCCTTAATCACCAGCTGAGCCTGCACTAGGAAGAGGGCTTCCGGAAGGATCGTATCACCTGCCCAGGCGTCTTCCGAATACTTGTTTCTGTGGCCCTTGAGTCTTCTCAGTCCCTCTATGTACGGTTTCTGGTAAGGTTTGGCTTTTTTCTTGCTCTGAGTTTTCATAGGGTTAGTTGTACGTGTCAACTAGGCTGGGCTGTGGTGCCCAGCTTGGACACACAGTAGTCCAGATGTGGCGCTGAAGGTATTTTTTAGATGTGATTAACAATTTAAGATCAGTTGACTTTCTAAGTAAAGCAGATGACCCTCTGTACCATGGGTGGGTCTCATCCAGTCAGCTGAAGAGCAAAAACGGTGATTTCCTGAAGAAGGAGGACTGACTTGTGTCTGCAGACTCTTGCGTAGAAACCCTGCCGGAGTTTCCAGCCTGCTCGCCTGACCTGTTGGTTTTGGACTCAAGTCTGCACCATCATTCTTGCTTGAATTTCTAGCCTGCCAGCCGGCCCTAAAGATTTCAGACTTGAGCCAATTCCTTAAAATAGATCTCTGTCTCTGTGTGTGTGTGTGTGTGTGTGTGTGTGTGTGTGTGTATGCACACACACATATATCTGTATAGGTCATATATACATACATACACATACGTATCTGAGTGTGTGTGGATACCTTCTCTTAGTTCTGTTTCTCTAGAGAACCCTAACTACTGCTGACCCTCTGACCGCTGCCTCTTCTCCATTGCTCTCCCGACTGCCTCCATCACCGGGAGGTTCCCGCTTGTTCTCCACAGAGCTCACCACGTGACTGTTCCGCTGAACCGCTGACTCAGGTGTTGGGTTTCCCGGCACCTCAGCCTTGCTGTCTGCTCACTCCTTCAGCACTTCCTCCTCTGGAAGGCAGAAAGAAAGACCAGCCCGAGCACCTGAACCTAGAATCTTCTCATGTTTATGTATTTTGGCCATTTTGGTTGAACAAAGTAAAGAAGAATAAAAGGAAAAGATGATAAAGGAGAAAAGGTTCCCGGAACCAAAGGATAAAGTCTGGGCTGAAATCGAGCTTTGGGATTAGCTGAGGATTTAGGTCACCCACGCTCCCCTTCGCTCCTAATGACCACGAGTAATTGAGAGGCTTAGCGGCCGGGGCTCGCCAGAGCGGGCAGAGTGCTCTCCATGCTTATCCTGTCTTGGCAGGTCGCATGAGAACCCGCGCCCTGGCCTGCAGATAGGGTTTCTGTTTGTGTGGTTCAGCCCAGTCTTTTTCTCCCCCTCCCTTCGTGCCCGCGCCCACCCCACTTCAGTCCTGCTTTGCTCTGCTGCTCTGTGTCATTGCTGGTACAGAGGGTGGGGTGCTTTCTGGTGGCCAGGGCTGGACCGTGTGCCTACTCGTCCCACAGGATGCTTTCCTGACGTGTCTTCTTCTAGGCACACACAGGTTCGGGAGGGAAACTTAAACCACCCACTCTCAGATGAAGGGGACCTGGCTCCCTTTTTCTCATCGGGATAGGATGATGGGGGTGGTGTGCGTGAGTGTGTAAGGACGTGTGGTCAGGTATGCCCATGCCCCCTAAACAGCCTGATTGGTCCCTCTCCCCTGCTGTTATGTCTTCCAAGTGTTTACCGGTAGTCCTGGCCCAACCTCATGGTTACCGGGCTGGACCTTCTAATCTTGTCATTCTTTCCTGAACTTCTCAAGCAGAGATCGAATATTTTCGAACAGCGAGTGCTTACATCTGGGGATCTCTCTTTCTGACCCAATGGTCATGAAGAGACCCTTGAAATAGATTCCTTCTCTTGCATTCTGGAAGGTGATTTATTGGTATCTAGGAAAACTGATATCTGGAAATTGTAAGATTCATTTGGGCGGGGGCTCAGGAGGGTAGGGGGGTGAAAATGGCTCCAAGAATGAGACTGGCTTTTGGGTCCTCAGATACAGATGAGTTTATGCCCCCTGGGGTGTCTGTGTGTTACATGCCAGCCAGTCAGCTGACTCCTACTGAACCTATGGGTGAGCAATGTCTATATTGTCTTGTTCTCAACAGCCCCACTCAGCTCCTGTAGACCCATGCCTATGGCTTCTTTTATGGGGACACTCCATCTCATGTTTGTTCTTCCTCTTTTCCTGCTGCCTCCTATTTCCCAGCATTATTGTCTTTTTTTTTTAAAGAACCCTATCTTCTCGTGATGTGCCAAAAGTCGGACAGCTTCAATTCTGTCATTTTTGCCTCTAGGGATGTTTCAGGCTTAATTTGCTCTAGGACTCACTTGTTCATCTTTCTGGTGGTCCAGAGTATCCATAGAGCTAAGCGTATTTATAATGAATGAATTTTTTTCTATCCTTATGCTTTGTTGAACTAGCTCAACTGTGCATAGAAATTTGGAATATGAAGGAAGGTGTGGATGATCTTAGCTTTTGTCTCTAATGACACATCTTTGCTCTTGATATTTCCGGACTCTCCATTCATCCTTGCTACATAGTGATGAGTATTTGCATGACCTCTGGAGACGCACTCCAGGAATAATCGATCTATCCATCGATTGGCTGAAGGGTCTGAGAGGACTACAAAAATATAGGAGAAATTGATGAAGAGTTGAGCAAGTGCAGGTGTTTCAGTTATCTACTGCTGTGTAACAAACTACCGCAAAACTTAATGGTTTAAATAAAAATAATTTATTCTTTCTAATGTTTCTGTGGATTGGCTGGGGTGGGTCCTTGGCTGGTTTTGCCTGTACTCAGCTAGCTGGAGGGTCGAATGGGCTGGAATGTTCAAGATGACTTCATTCATACGCCTGGCAGTTGGTATGGCTGTGGGCTGTGCCCCTTCGGTTCTCTTCCATGTGGCCTTTCATCCTCTGGTGGGCTGGGCTGGCTTCCTTCCATGGTGGTCTCCAGGTGGCTTCCAAGAAAGTGAAAGTGGAAGCTGCAAGGCCTCTTAAGGCTGAGGACTGAAAGTAACCCACCGATACCTCTGCCTTTTCCATTGATCAAAGCAAATCAGAGTCAAGGAACATGGAGGGGTTAGTTGAGGGCATGGATACAGGGAAGTGCAATTCAGTGGTACCATTTTGTAATGATCTGCCACTCCAAGTAAAAGAAGAAGACAAGTTACAATAAAAATCAGGTTCGCCTGTCTGTGGTGGCGAGAGCCAGTATTGCAGGGGTACTGAGCACAACCCTGGAGCAGGCTGCCTGGGCTGGAATCCGGCCCTGCCACTTCCTAGTGGTATGACCTCGAGAAAATCACAGCCAGTCTGTGTTCCTGGGCACTCTGCTCAGTGAGGATAATGATAACACCTGTCTCAGGGGCTTGTGATGAGTTTAAAGTGAGCTAATACAAGTACAGTGCCAGTACCAAGTTTGGCGCACCATAAACACTCAAATAGATGTGAGCTGTCATTATTCATTTTACTCTTCTGTATTGGTGGGTGATGTACAAATTTGGCTTTAAATTTCTTAGTCTCAAGGCAAAGAGGGAAAAGTACTCAGGTGTGAGATTTGTAGTGTGCATAAGCTGAGAGAAATTGTTTCAGAAGTGGCTGAGCTGGGTCAGTGGTTAGAGCATCGGCCCGGCGTGTGGATGTCCTGGGTTTGATTCCCAGTCAGGGCACACAGGAGAAATAATGACCATCTGCTCTATGCTCCCCCTCTCCTGTCTTCTCCCTCAGCCATGGCTCAGTTGGTACGAGTGCTTTGGCTCCAGGTGCTTAGGATAGCTCCATCCGGTTGCTGGGTTGATCCTGGTTGGGGTGTATGTGGGAGTCTATCTCCCCTCCTCTCACTGGGAAAAGAAAGGAAAATAAAAAAGAGGCTGTGCTGTGTTGAATGAGCAAGTACCTGTTTCAAACGCAGCAATAGAGGGTAGTTTGCAAAGTGACTGACATGGGAAAACTTCACACTATGGAAATAAATGTATTTTGTCTCTGAGAGCAGGTGATTAGAGGCAGGACTGTCTAGAGGTTAGCAAGACAGGCTCGATTCTCAGAAGCCTTGACTGGAACCCCAGTCCTCCTCTTTCTAGCCTGAGTGAACTTGGGGAAATCCTCAGGTCTCTCCAACGCCCACCTCCCTTCTCTGCAAAGAGGCACAATAACAGTGTCCACCTCGCACAGATGAAGAGACTAGGCCAGTGAAGCCCTTGGTCTGTTGCCTGGCGCATGTTGTTCCATGAATATTTGCTTTGACTATTAGTTTAAAGATTTTTTTTTTTTAAAGGATGGGATGGGATGGGGAGCAGAGAGAGATAGGAGGTTATTTATTTATTTTTGTGGCAGAGACAGAGAGTCAGAAAGAGGGACAGATAGGGCCAGACAGACAGGAAGGGAGAGAGATGAGAAACATCAGTTCTTCGTTGCGGCTCCTTAGTTGTCCATTGATTGCTTTCTCATATGTGCCTTGACCAGGGGGGCTACAGCAGACTGAGTGATCCCTTGCTCAAGCCAGCGACCTTGGGTCCAAGCTGGTGAGCTTTTTTGCTCAAACCTGATGACCCTGCACTCAACCTGGCGACCTTGGGGTCTCGAACATGGGTCCTTTGCGACCCAGTCCAATGCTCTATCCACTGCGCCACTGCCTGGTCAGGCTAAAGATGGTTTTAAGGGACATTTTCTTTCTGTTGGGAGACAAACTCTCTGTATACTGTCCTAAAGTAATAAGCAAGCAAGCAAACAAATAAAAGTGTAGTAAACCCTGCATTTACCCTTCTTTCTAATTCCATGCTAGTCCCCGCTTTTCCAGATTGGCAGGCTTTCTCGCTTGTATGGTTTCTGCTTGGTGCAGTCCTGCGGCAGCTGGCTGTAACCATTTCAGAACAGCCTTCGAGGACTTCCAGAAATATGTCGACAGCCCCCAAACCACGGTTCCCACCTCTTCTTCGATGGCTCCTCTCCACATTTCCACATTGCCGGGATCCCCACTGGTGTGAAGTCAGGTTCATCGTTCACGCTGCCCCTGGGGAAGCTTCCTCCCCCCAACTCTTTGCGTCTGGCTTTCAGTCTGATTTATGGCTTTAGAATGTTGGCCTGGAGGATCTTAATTTAAAGCCTCTGTCAGAGGCTGTTGCATGAATGTGGTGCCAGTCAAAAGCTGCTTTCCTTTGGTTTTTGCTCCTCTGTCGCCTTTTCGGTGGCATGAAATACGAGGTAGGAAAGTAAGGCTACCAAATTGTTGAAAACTTGCGTAATCCCCTGGAAGGGGCTGTGGCTCCACCCTAGCCAGGGGCTCAAGTGAAAACCTCTGGGTCTGTAAGCCAGGTGTCACCCATCGGTTCATGACTCTTTCCTAAGCTGCTTCTAGAGGCTGTTGCGCTGGTGGCTATAATCGGGTTCAGATTTCCTAGTCTGATGGCTGCCAACTATTGAAAACTCCTGTCCCTCTAAGCAACGAGAGTCTGTTGAGCTGCGCTGTTTGCATTATGAAAACAAGTTTGGTGTTTTTTGTTTTTTTCACTTTTTCAATTCAAAATTATGTTTGAATTGAAGGTATGTATAGCGAATGAGCTATACATACCTGCCTCCTGGCCCTCTGACATTCTTCTGCCCCTAAGGAAATATTCCCCCATGTGGTGAGAATCGCCTCTGTTGAGAGGTCACATCCCCATCACCCGACATCTATCTCTCTGAGGCAGTCTTGAACTCTTCTGCATCGATGTCCACACCTGCAGTTTAAGCATCTGTTCTGCTCATGTGTGTCATTGACAGAGCCATTATTTCAAAGATGTTGGCTCCTTTAGAGTTGAGTTTCTGTTTGTTTGATGACTTGTTCTGTTGGTCAGTGAGTAGCATGAGTTTCCAGGCTGCTGACACCGAATTCCTGGCCCTAAGAATGGTATTTCTGGTAACACACTGAAAATTTCATGACATGCTCAAGACTGTATTACTGTCAACTTCTCCAAGAGGAAAGTTCTGGATTAGTGTTATTGGAAAAAGAAGAAATAAGCTAAATAAACAAGTAGGTTAAAAAGTAATTGTACGGTTTATAATGTGACTGATCCCTTTTACTGTAGAAATACAGGTAGGTATGTGCACAGGCATTTGCGTGTGTGTGCGTAAGAAAAGATCTAGGGAAGGGAGGATTACATTTGTGGAAGTATAGTTTTTTAAAAGTTTCTTTATAGCAGGAAAAGAAACCCAATGCTATTTAGTTTTAATAATTACAAGGCAAAACACAGCCCAACAACAAGAATAGCAACAAAAACCAAGAAAGGGAAGTCAGGCAGGTTGACTGGTTGGCTGGTGGAATTTTCAGGTGAGTTGCTGCGTGGCTCTAAGGTCCCCTGACCTGGCCTCAGCCCAGGCCTGGCTGCCGGGAAACCCAGTGTGACTGTTCAGACACGTCTACCTGTTTCCTGAGGTCCCTAGGCGCAGACCTCTTCCTGTGGGCCTGTCTCTCTCTCCCACTGGACAGAGCAGTGCTGTGTAATAGGATCAAAGCCATTCGGCTCACTTTGTCCAGCCGTGTTGGAAGCTGGGAAGGAGTGAGGTTGGGCTGGGGTCTGTTCTCTGGGGCTCTGAGCATGGCTCCCCCTGAGCCTGGCAGCTCGTGGCTCTGTCTACTGTGTCTGGGCTTGGAGGGTGTCCACACACACAGGCGTGCCTGCATCAGCTCGGTAACTCCGGGCGCAGGGCAGTCAGGCTCTGGCAACCCTCCCCTCCCTGCCCTCTGGGAGTCAGCAGACGGTGCATCAGCAGGAACCAGGAACTGCTCTGACACAGTCAGGAAATCCATCCCGGAGCAAACTGCTGCCCTGATAAGGAACCGGGCAATCCCCGCTAGAGCCTGCTGGGTGTGAATGCTGATGAAGCCTGGCAATGGACAAGGCCATGGCGGTGGGGTGGGGGGCAGGGGAGTCTGGACCTCCCGCCTCTCATGGGCCAGGGGGGAGACACAGCTCTCCATGGTGAATTACCAGCCAAGATGAGTTCTGTGAGACCAGGCTGGGTCTTTACAATGAAGGCAGCAATGGTAAGTCACAGGGGTCATAGTCACCACAGGCCGTGTCTTCTTTTGTAGAGAAAGTCCACTCATGTGACCAGGAGAGGCAGAGCGCCCTGGAAGAAGCCCGGCAGAATCCCCGAGAGGGTATTGTCATCCCAGAGTGCGCCCCTGGGGGGCTCTACAAACCAGTGCAGTGCCACCAGTCCACTGGCTACTGCTGGTGCGTGCTGGTGGACACGGGGCGCCCGCTCCCTGGGACCTCCACACGGTAAGCCCCCCAAGCCTATCCTGCACTTAGGTGGGTCCTGGGGCAAGAGAACCAGCTTCCTGCTGCTCTGGCCCCTGATACCTCCCCGCTTCGCTGTCCTGACGGTGGGAGCCAAGGCACTAGGAGACCAGGGTATCCACTCCTGGGCAGATAAGGTTCTGACAGAAAGATCTGGGTCCTGGATGCTGACTGACTTTGGAAAAGTAGGTAACCTCTCTGAACCTCAGTTCACCAATGAGAAGTTTATTACCGCGCCTGAGCCACTAGGTTTTACGGATAAGAAAAGATCACACGTGCAGACACAAGGTGATATCCCTGTGCTTGAACGGTGCAGAGACGTGTCTGACACGTCTCAGCGGGAACACGAACTGGGGCTGCCTTGTTGCTGCCGGACAGTGGTGGCGGTGTTTCACCACCAGCCCTGGGAGTGCTAGGCTTTGCGACAACACAGGTCATTGCTGGCAGTAGTGGCTGCAGTCCCCCCCTCACCTACCCTGTCTCTCTCTTCCCAGCTACGTGATGCCCAGCTGTGAGAGCGATGCCCGGGCCAAGAGTGCAGAGGTTGATGACCCCTTCAAGGACAGGGAGCTGCCAGGTGGGAGAGAAGGCCACCCGTGCTGGCCCCGCCTCTCTTTGTCCTTTCCCCTCCTCTCTCTGTCCCTTCCCCTCCCCGTCATACGAAGTGGCCCCTCCTGAGGGTCTGTTTCTCCATCTGTGAGGTGAAGCAGAAACATTGGACAGGGTATCCCAAAAGCAAGGAGCCCAGGGCTGAGGGGTCTGCGCCCATTCTAGGATGTGTCCCTCAGTCCTGTGCACTCCATGGAGTGCGCTGCTTCTCCTCCGTACCCTTTCCTTTTTTCTTTGAAACATGGTCATTGGGTAAAAATCCTATCCCTGGAATTCTACAATTCATTCTCTCTCCTTTGGTGATTGGGACAATGCTCTGGGTGCCGTGAATCCTCTCTTCCCAAGGCTGCGAAGAGAAGATAGCTTACAGGGAGGGCTGTCTTGGAGGGGCAGTGTCTGTCATCTGCCCTGACGAGTGCTTTTGCAATGATCTCTGGCAGCCCAGCATTGTCACTGGGTTATGACACAAGACACACAGGCTGGGGGCCCAGAACCTCTAAATGGCTTCTGTGCTGGGTCTCCCTTATTTACTATTGAGTTACCAGAAAATTACTAAATGTTGGTGGCTTGAAACCCTGTGGTCTTAATCAGCACCAGTGGGGGCCAGCGCTGTCCCAGTAGAGCCTGAGCTCTGCGTCAATCAGGTATTCCTGATTCGACTTCTCTGCACAGCAGGACACTCCTGCTTAACGGCAGGGCTGGCAGCCTCTTCGAGACTACTCTTGAAGTGGCTGTTAGGATTCTACTTATCAGTGCCGAGACCAATCGCCACTGGAGGAAAGACATGACCGACAGACAAGTTAGTTGCAAGAATCACACAGGCAGTTTATTACTCACAGATCCTATGATGTGCCTGGGTACAGCTCAATGGAGCCGCATGGGTGGGTTCCTCTCAGTTGTCCTTGGTCAGAGTGGCGTGGAGACAGTCCACATTCAACGTTGGAGTCTGGATGACTGACTGCAGCTGAGGCCCCCTCAGTTTAAGTACCTTTTCTGGCCTAGTCTTCTAACAGGTGTTAATCTACGGGATTATCACATCAAGCCACTTTTAGGGAGTTCTTCACAGGGAGCCCTTTTATCTACATATCATTTCCCGCACACACTGACTGGGTCCTGCACAGAGGACATGGCCTTGCCTATAACATCGCTACACACTAGGTTAGCTCTTGCCCAGAGGGTGTAGCCTTATTCACTTGCCTTAATGGCTTTCAATATTATATCCTAACTCATTTCTATATATTTGATTTCCTATATTACTATAACATTATATTGCTGTAACAAGCGTCATGGGAGCCAGACCCACTTTTCCATTTCGCATTAGGACTCTGAAGTGAGACCTGGAAACAGGATCTTGAAAGTTGGGGGTTTCCAACCGAGTGTGTTGTATAGAAATTGCTCCGTTCCAAGAACGGAATTGTGGAGGCCAGGGTACCTCCTTCTGCTATCTCCTCACCAAATATGAATTGGGATTTGGCCGAGTGCCAGCCTCAGGCTCACCTCATGATCAAAACTGACACAAGGCTCACATAGGCAGGAGACGGGGAGCTCATGAATGAATGGATGGATACAAGCATGCAGGAGGAGCAGTGGCAGCGGCTTGAAGAGAAAGAGCAAGGCACTGTGAGGTGGGCAGGGAGAGCCCACTTCAGGGTCTGTGGCGTCTCTGAGAAGGCAGCGTTTAACCAGAGACCTGGAGAATTTGCAGAGAGGACAGTGCAAGTGTCACCACAGAGAAGGACTCTGTAGGGAGTGTTGAGAGCCTGTTTGGGAGCAGCAGTCATGAGTTGTGTGGTGGTGTGTGCACCAGCAATGCTGGACTACGTGGGTGTCAATGTGGAAAGGACACATCTGTGAAGGTTCATCGTGCTTTGGGTATTGCTGGAGTAGTTCAATGGAGGAGAAGAAAAAATCTGAGAGAATCCATAAGGGAGATTTGGTCATTATCATCTAAGTTGGATGAGAAATGATAAAGAGAAGGTGGTTCTTAGATAGATAACCTGGTAGGTTTACTTGAGTCATCTTTGACCAAAGGGGGTCTCTGTCCCTGGACAAGAAGGACTTGGAAAGGTTTTGGAAATGGTGGTCTCTGAGGAAACTGTTTACTTGACTGTTTACCTGGCCTCGGCCTACAAATCTCACCTTGTCTTTCAGGCTGTCCGGAAGGGAAGAAAATGGAATTTATCACCAGCCTACTGGATGCTCTCACCACAGACATGGTGCAGGCCATTAACTCAGCAGCGCCCACTGGAGGTGGGAGGTGAGAATGTGAGCAGGACTTGGGCCCAGAGGGGAGTGTGGACCCCGACTCTTCCAGTGCTGTGGAGGCTGGGGGTGAGGGGTAGAGAGGGGTTAGGTAGGACCAGAGCTGGAAGTCAGTCCTTTTTCTGAGAGCACTTTGTCCCACCAGAAATCTCCCTGCCCCTCTCTCCTCCCTATTCTTTGTTGCCCGCCTTTAGCTTGTAGTTACCAGCTTACAGGCTGGTCCAGGGGTGTCTGGAGACTTCTAGCACTTCGGTCTCAGGGGTGGATACATTGGAGGGATAGCCTTCAGTGGCAGGAAGGGGGATGGGCATGTGATGGAAGCAGGGAGGGCAGGAGGGAGTACAGAGCACTTGGTAGTTTTCTTCTGAGAAGGAAGGAGCCATGTGCCTTTTTGGCTTCCTGAGAATCCAAGGGGCTCTGGGCAGTGGGATTGGATACTCTCATAGCCAAAACCAACTTAGTTCAGGAGCTGATGTCTGGCTGTGGCAGTCCTGACGCGAAGCCGCAATGCCTGTGCTCCGCAGTGACCAGTGTCCATGGCGCTCACTAATCTGGGGCCGTTAGGTCAGTTGGTTGGAGCAGGCACACACCCACCCATTTGCCCGGCACCTGTTGACCATGCACAGCATGCCAAGCACTGGACTAAGGACTGGGGATCCTTCAAAGAATGCAGCCTAGTTGGGATAATGGGCTCTAGACAGATACTGACAGGCTGTGTGGTAAGTGCTGGAACAGAGGTGGAAGAAGAGAGAACGCTTGTTAACTAGTCTGGAGGAGTCAGAGAAGGTTTCCTGGAGAAGGTGATAGCTGAGCTGAATTTTAAAGGCTAGGTAGGACTTAGCCAGTAAAAGAAGGAAAGCCATTCTAGGCAAAAGGGAAGAACACTGTGACCCTAAGTAAGCTCATGTCTATAGATCAGTATGGCTGGGCTGGGTGGACGGGAAAGAGGGAAGAGGAGATGAGAGTGGTAATCACCTGTCATCTAGGCCGCAGACGTGGGCAAGAGCCAGCTCTCTAAGGGCCTGTCATACCTGCTTCCAAGTAGGAAGCCAGAGGAAGAGGCACAGCTGGGTGGGGAGGGGGCAGGGGGAGCTGAGGTGGTGCTTGGGTGTCTGCAGTAGAGGAAGTACCCTGTGCTTGGCAGGGATGGGCAGCCCGCCTCTGAGCCGGTGAGGCTCACCACGGCGGGGGTCTAGTCCCCCCACATCTGCTCAGAGCAGAACTTGGTCATCAGTGAGGCAAGGAGTACTGCCACGGTGACCGGGCCGGAGGAGGGCGCCAGCATGGCTCCCTCAGTGACAATCAGGGGACCGCGGGGTGTATGTCTAGGGTGGGGAGCAGGGCCACAGGCACAGCTGTCGGTGGCTCCTGTCCTGAGGTGGATGAAGGGATGAAGCCAGCCGTGCTGAAAACCCATCTGAATGTCACATGAAATCCAGCGACTGCCTCATGGGTTGCTGCTTTTAGAAGTGGCTTGTCTGGGGCACTTGCTCTCCGCACCCATGGGCCTGTGAGCCCTGAAGCTGGCTTCTGGGCTCACCTTGTGCATGGGTGAGGCTTCCCCAGGAGGGGCTCAGTCACGCCTGAGGAGACAGAGACAGGGTCTGCCAGGTCTGCCAGTGGGGCGCAGCCCGGGGTACTCAGCGGCTGGGTGTCTCAAATAGAGAAAGCTGTGTCCGGATCTCCAAGGAGGTGGGAGGGGTATGAGTCTTGAAAAGGCGTATTCAGTATTATATGCCTTTATGCTATTTATGCTCAGAATATGAAAAGAAACCTGTAATTTCATGCAGAATTGGATGGGAGATATTGAGGTTTATTAGAAGAGAGAGGGAAGAAAGGAAAGGGCATAGGAGTGTGGGCTTAACAAGCGTCTGGGTACTTCCGCCCCTCCCCCCCAACTCGATGAGGGCTGCTGGCTCTGGCCAAGTGCACAGGATGCTGCCTGGCACTTGAGCTTCAATGCTAAGGAGACTAGACGTCAAGCCTCACCCCATAGCTTCCTCAGGGGCCCAGACCCTGAGACCACATGGCCCTGCTCCCAGCAGGCTGAGGCTGTTGGGAAAGGACCCAGCCCGTGAGTCCTGGGCCAGCAGGGGCCGAGAATGCAGGTGGGCCCCACTGCCAGGGACGGTCAGGACTCATGTCTTACCATCAGATGATGGGCTGAAGGGATTAAAAATACACTTTCCTAACCTGTTTCTTAATGTTAAGCACATATAGCCTGATTGTGTTTGGTTTCCATGCGAATGGAACGTTGAGCCGCATCTGGTCATTGTGCTCCCTAGAAGCCGGACTTGTAATCAAAGGGCAGACAAGAGGAACCAAGCAATAATTTAGAAATCAAGGGCCAGGGTGGGGTAAGAAGGAAGAGAAGGAAGCAGTTGTGCAGGGAGGTAGCTGGCCAGGGTGACCAATTTTACCGGGTCCAGAGGGATCTCCCAGACCTTGTATCCCCAGTGAGCCCGACTCTGACCTCAGCTGGCCCTGCAGCATGGCTTTGCTGGTCTCGGTCCTCGTCTCATACCCCTCTCCGTCCCGTCAGTACCTTCGGGCTGCCCACCCTCCCCGGCTCCTCACAGCCCGCTCTTTCATGCCCCGGGGCCTCCTTGTCAGCTGCCCCATCACTTCCCATCTTCCTGTGACGTGCCTCTGCTTGTGCATTTATACTGCACCTCAGACACTAGCCAATCTAGGGAGCTGCCCGGTCACCCTCTATCACAACACCTCTTTTTCCGTTTCAGCCTAATGCTTACTGCTGTCTTATATTTTCCTGATTTGTTTAATTATGGTCTGTGTCACACACATCCCCTCCACCCCCCATGAAAATTCAAGTTCTGTGAGAGGGGCATTCTCTACCTTCTTCCCTGATGTAGTCCCAGGGTTCAGAATAATGTTGGCCCGTAGCAGGTGCCCAGTAAATATTTGTTAAATGAATAAATAGCTAGAAGGATGGGTGGGTAGGTGGAGGGATCACTGGTACAGAGACCTGTGTCTTGGAAAGGCCTCTATCTTGGCACACATGAGAGCATCAAGGGACCACATCTGGTCCTCCTTGCATCCTCTCAGGGCCTGGCACTTAGAGCCGGACACCAGCTGAGGCCGGTGGGGAAGAGTCTCCCTTGGGGACAGTAGGAGGAAGAGACAGGAAGGATATTTGGGCTCTGCTGAAAACAGGGTGTCTTCCCTCCCGTCCCACCACCTGTCAAGCATGGAGATTTGAGTTTTTCACAAACCCTTACATTTCTACCCTCCCCTCATATATGCTCTGTGCTGGGTTCTGGGGACATTCGGGGACAAGGGCATAGTCCCTGGTCTGAAGGTGCTCCTGGAAGAAGAAGCAGCTAATCATGTGATTTCATCATAAAGTCAGGATAATGGTAGAGGCAGGTAAGTGCTGCAGGGACTCGGGGCAGGGAGGGCATGTGAGAGAAAGCTGTACTCAGGAGGTGACATTTGAGGGACCTCTTCACTTATAGATGGTAAAATGCTCGGACCTACATGGACCCGGTGAGGGCATCCTAGCTGAGGGACCCGCGGGGTGGGGAGGTATGAGCCAGGTAGGGCGTATGGAAGGAACTGCAAGAAGTATGGTTTACACCTGGGAGGCAGGCTGTGGACAGATGGGAGACGAGGCTGCAGAGTTGGGCAGAGCCCAGATCATGCTGGACCTTGTGATTCATGGCAGCAGGGGACCACGTGACTGGATGGGCAGGAGGGCTGCAGCAGCCGTGGGAGTGAGGGGTGGGGAAGGACGGTGCTGCTAGGGGGAGAGGGGGATGCACAGAAGCTTCAGTAATGAAGTTGATAGGATGTGACAACTTCGATGCAGGGAGTGAAAGAGAAGGAGATGTCTACTTCCTTTCCTTGGCCTTGATTTAGGGGAGAAATCAGTGCCACCCAAATCTAAAAGCAGACAAAGTAGAACAGGGTGTCTATGGAAACATCTGTGGCTGGTGCGTGGGAGGGGCTGGCCTCGTATCATTTCTCGACAGCCGTTCTCGATGAAGGCTTGTGGATGATTGGATTTTCTTTCTGGTCCTCCCGACCAGGGCCGCATGAGGCAGAGCCCTCTGTAGGTCAGCCCTCTTCCCGTCAGCATTGTCAGTGCCCCAGGAGAGTTCTGAGAGTCCAGCCCGGTGACTCTGCTCCAGCAGGGGAGCCCTCTCCCATTGTCACTGGACCTGGAGAAAGGCAGCTGTGAGGGGAGGTGGGATGGGCTACGTGTCCCTCCTGGCCCTTCACGTGGTCCCTTGGGGAGGGGCCTTCCAGACTGCAGCTCCCTCCCTGCCCAGTGCGGTTGATGTCGGTTGATGTAGTTGCAAGGAGGAGGCTGGAATGTGGCTGACTTGGCGTTTCCCAGCCCCGCCCTCCCGCACAGCTGGCAGGGCTGGACCCCACTCCAGACGCAGCTCAGTCAGTCTGCTTGGTTTGGCCAGTGCCTCCAGGCCGTCCCAACTCACCTTCTTTAAAACTGCTTGGGGCAGCAGAACTGGGCCCGCGGGCTTGGCTGAGGCCAGCTTCCCTGTGGTAAATGGGCTGGCTCTCCAGCTGCGCATTGCAGCCAAGGCCTGGCGGGGCCCAGGTGGTGGAAGCAAACTGAAAGATCTGCGAAGGGTGCCACCTGCCACCTCTCAGTCTGGGAGAAGGCTCCGGGGTCAGTCCTGGGAAGCCCTGGTCCAGGGGGTGTCCTTACCCCTGGAGGCAGGAGTCAACAGGACAGCCACTGACACAGCCTGGACACAGGGCATTTTACTGTCTTTCCCACGACACCCAAGGACACGCGGCTGCTCTGCATGCCCAGAGAGCCCTTTTAGTAGAAGTGGGACTTTACCTATAGGGAGGTTGTGGCGTGGACCAGCAAATCATTGTTAAGTGACCGTGAGGAACCATCGTGCCCTCTAATGTAGGGTCCCCAGCCCGTGCCTAACCAGCTGTGAACTCCATTAGTCCTGGTCTCCAGTGGGTATCCTGTGTGCACGTGTGACAGAGAGAGAGCCTGGATGTTGGATGCCAGTGTAAGCCTAGAGCCGGGAGGACAGGTTGCCAGCTCTTAGAGGATACTTCGAGAAAGCTACAGTAGCAGGAAGTATCAGTAGTGTATATAGCTTTGAAGTTGGGATAAATTTGGGGAGTCTAACTGTGACAAAGGGGCTCTAGACACGTCTGCTTGAGAGATTCTTGGGGACTGGGGAAGACCCTCCTGCCCCATGCCGTCCAGACTCCCCTGTGAAAATCTGAGCTTCTAGGTTAGCAGAGGCCCCTCCTGTCTTCTTTCACACGTGCCCACTGCTGGTTTGGCTCAACCAGGACTCCCAGGAAGTCTCGGTCCTAACTAGATCTGTGTGAAGCTTGGTAAGTCTGGGAGTTAAGGCTTTTACAAAGCCAAAAACCTGAATTGCACAGTTTTAAATTAGAGTCCTTAAGGAGTCTTTTTCTTTTCTATTATATTTAAATTGGAAATATGAAAATGACCCCCAGATCCTTTCCTGTTACTGTCTTGTCTCACCCTATCTTCTTTTGGAAGGTTCATGCTTAAACATTCTTCCAGGGCATGGTGAGTTTCCTTCTCTCTAAATCAAGGCTTCTTTGCCTGAGTCTGTGACCTTGGATGAGGGTTGGGGAGCCGTTAAACCCCTAAAACCTGCAGAGTTCTCCGTGTGTGCGTTTTTCTAGAGAGGGACTGCTGCTTACTTAGGTTCTCAGAAGGGCCCATGAACTTTCAAAGCTAAGAAGTGCTTGCTTTAAAGCAGTGGTTCTTAATCTTTTTTAGAGGTACCAAACCCACCAGTTTCATATGCGCATTCTTTAGTGATAAATAAAATATGATTTTTTCCCAAATTCAAGACATAGGTATATGTTTTCTTACTGGTGCACAAAATGAGCCATGCATGAACATCACCTTGCTCAAAGAACAAAACCAACAAAGTGCACGAACTCACAACAAATTACGGTATTACTTTATTCTGGCCTCCGCAGCAGAGGCTTCTCCGAACCTCTGAGACCAACTCATCGAACCCCTAGGGTTCGATAGAACCCAGGTTAAGAACCACTGCTTTAAAGGCTTTTGGAGCTTGGCCTGGACAAGGTGTTGGGTTCCAAAGTAGGTCCTTCGCCCCGCCAGCGTCACACGCAGAGCTGGCCTCCGTACTTGAGGGGGGAGTGTGAGTTTCTGGAGGTCAGAGTGCTTCAGAGCCGAGTCCTGCACTAGCTGGGAGCAGGGAGGAAGCGGGCAGGCCTTGCAGGCTCCACAGGGCAGTCTGTGCTATAGAGAGAAAGGGGCTCACTTGGAGGGCCCGTGGAGGACCACTGCTGGCCAAGTGACCTGGGAGCCTCCAGGGCCTAGGGCATGAGATGAGCAAGGGGAGGCCAGCAGTCAGAAGTCAGGGCTGCTCCAGCTTGAGGTTCTGCTGGGAGTGAGGAAGGCAGGGACATGGTTCTCTGGATAAAGGGAGGGAAAAGAGAACAGGAGCCAAATGACAGTAACTCTCGGCACAGGAGCGGGGGGACTCTTACAGGTTGCAAAGTGAGAAGAGAGGCTTCTTGTGCAAAGCAATCCAAAGGTAGGTGCGGGAGCTCCATTCGTGGAGGTGCTGAGAACCGGGCAGGCACGAGCCCCGGGAACACATGTTGGAGGCAGTGAGCCTCTCCTGGCAGGGCGTCCAGGCAAGATGACCTCATTTCTTCCCGTCTCAGCGACTGAGGCTTTATTATTCCAGCCCCTAGGTAGACATGACGCTATGCTGAGCCTAAAGGTTAGCTGCCTTTGCCTGGGATGCTCATGGTCCCCTGGCCAGCGGGCCTCCCCCCAGTCCCAGCTGCATTAGAGAGCCTCTGGTGGGAGTGACTAGGACACCTCTCCCGGGGCCCCTCCCCAGCTGGGGTCCTCCTCAAGTTCAGGGGAGGCAGAGACAGGTAAGGTGCCCCTCCAGGGAGCTGGCCATCCTCCCCCATTCACTGTGGGCATGCTGGTAGAGAATTGTCTGCTGCCCACCTGGTGTACCATGCAGTGCCAAGCTCAAAAATGAGTGTTGCAGGTAAAATAGAGGAAGCTTCAAGACACCCAAATGCCATGCACTGGCAGAGACAAAAATCTGAGCTCCGCGTTGAATAGCGCCTATTACAAAGACCTCCCAGGCCTGGCTTCCATGGCAGATGAAGCAGATTCCCGTGAGCCCAAGGCAGCCATCCCTCCACCATCCTAGGTCCTCCCTGCGTTAAACCCGTCGGGATGAGGTCCTCTTGGCAGATCCACTAATTGCGCTCTCTTGGAATTAGTCCAGGGAGCCCAGGGGGCCTGCCCGAGACTGCAGTCTACTTAATGAGGTCTGGGCATTTAGCAGGCTGGTCCCCCCCACCCCACGTCGAGGTCACTTGGGGGTAGGAAGAGGAGGGTGCTTGCTGGCTTGTTCTTAGGAGAAGCGTTAGGGATGGTCCCCTCCCTTCTGGAAAACTCAACAAACCCCAGAGAAGAACCCCAGGCATTGGCAAGTGCCTTGAATATTTTTCTTGCCAGTACAGCTACAGAATGTGCTGGCAGGCCCTGAACCCCTGAGCTGGGATCCCTTTGGAACAGTGAGCCCCTCTGTCCCGCTTCTGACACGTGGCGGTATCTCGTCTGTCCCAACGCCCCATACACTTAAGTATTTGGAGGCCCGGCACCCCCAGGCTCAGTGTTATGCACCTCACCACCAGAGATTTGAACACAAGGATCAGGACCACATGCCCTCAGTGCCAGCTCCTGGGGGCAGGAGTCATGGGACCGCTGTGGCTTTGTCCTTCTGTTCGGAGACCTCAGTCTCCCCTCTGGGATAGACCCAGCCCTGGCTTTAGAGGTTTTCAAGCTAGTTCCCTGAATCCTTGTGGGGAAAAGATGAGGCACAAGTAAACAAAATGACGGGCAGGCATGTGGGCAGTTGCAGACATGGTCACTGTCTGGTCACCACGTGGGCGCTGCTGTGCATCCAGACACCAGGAAGCTTTGTGGGCTACTGTAGTCCGTGCTTCTCACCGGAGTCCCCTGCGGGTTCTAGTTAATTTGTGGCATCCTGGCCCCACCCCAGAGCTCCTGGCTTAAAACTTCTCTGTGGAGAGACCCACCTCTGGTGGGTCTGGGACTTGCCCGTTTTAGAGCCTCGTTTGTGTCCATCCTGACTGCCTTCTGCTCTCAACTGTACCTGGCAGTGATGGACCCCGGGAAGCTCACACTTCACATTGAGTCGCCACTGCCTGCTTTCACATTTCTGGCTCTGTGTCGCTGAGATTGAGCAGCTTGAGGCCCGGGGCTGTGCCCTCCCAGGACCGGTCCTGGTTCTGGGCATGTGGTGCATAGGAAGCACCATTTCCCATGGTTATGTTTATGCGAGTGCCCATGTTCGTGTATGAAGAGCAGCTGTGTGGCAGGGAACACTAGGCCAGGAGGACAGTTAGGTCTGATCAGTGGTTTCCTCAGGTGAGTTAAATCTAGCCAGTGTGTCGTGAGTTCCCATCTTGTACAAGAACATTCCCGGCTATTGTAGAAAGTGAGGCACATTCATGTGATAAGAGAGTCGCCCACTGGACTTGAGTCATCCAGGCCTGACACTCACGCTGGAAGAGGATGGCTTGGTTCTGCCACTGGCCGGGTGGGTCTCGGGGGCTCGGGTTGGAGGAGCCATTTCTCCCTGGCAGCCAGCACCCATCATGAGTGCCCTGGCACCTGCCCTGGGGGAGCAGTGGTTCCTGCAGCACCCTGAGCCATGTCCCCCGGGGTGGGGTGTCTGCCACCGCCCAGGTTCTCAGAGCCAGACCCCAGCCACACCCTGGAGGAGCGCGTGGTGCACTGGTACTTCCGCCAGCTGGACAGCAATGGCAGCGACGACATCAACAAGCGGGAGATGAAGCCCTTCAAGCGCTACGTGAAGAAGAAAGCCAAGCCCAAGAAATGTGCCCGGCGTTTCACCGACTACTGTGACCTGAACAAGGACAAGGTCATCTCACTGCCCGAGCTGAAAGGCTGCCTGGGTGTGAGCAAAGAAGGTGAGTGCTCGACCTGGTCTTCTGGTGCTGGCCCCACCGGCACAGGAACCAGGGGATCCCCAGGAGACGGGGCCCTGGGTACTCATTCATTCAGCTGTTTCCAGGGAGGACGTTATGCTTCATGCTAGATGCTTGTACACAGGAGGGACTGATGGACAAGGTCGCTATCCTGACTTAGCCTCCCGAGGATATAGATGTTAAACTGTTCTTATCCGTTGTGCTAAGTGCAGTGTGAGAGTCTAGGACAGGATGGTGCAGACCCATACACATAATAGCCGAGCACGATTCCAGGTCACGGAGGTGTGTGTATGTGTGTGCACACGTGTGTGTGTGGTGTGTGTAGGGGAAAGAAGGAGTGGGGATTGCTCCACAGTCACTGAGATCCAGGCTAAGAATGACTCTGCCGTCTTTATCAGGTGGCTTCCACAGTCACAGTGGGGGTCACCTATGTCCCCAGTCAGCCTGGAGTGACACCGGGTTATGGGCCAGCCTGGCAGTGACACATAGCACCTCTCATGTCTCACGGGTGGAGCTCAGGGTCTGGACCAGGCCCAGTAGCACCGGGCGCTGGGAGCCCAGGAAGAGGAGTAGTTGGATTCTGGCCAACACCTGATTGTCTCTGTCACAGGCAAACAAGGACGGAGTATTGTAGGGACATACGTTGGGGCACCTAGGTCAGCGTGGGGACAGGCGGCCTCGGAAAACTTCTTGAAGGAACTGATGTCTAAACCAGGAGTCAGCAAAGCCTGGCCAGGAGCCCAGCCTTGTCCATGGCCAGTTTCTGTGTGGTTTGTGAGCATGAATGGTTTTTGTATGTTTAGGGATGTAATTTTTTAAGAAGATGAAGAAACGACAGAGACAATACACGGCCCACAAAGCCTAAGATATTTGCTCTTGCACCCTGTACAGGGCAGGTGCCCCCGCCCCAGCCTAAGGCAGTGCCTGAGGATGAGTGGTGGTTGGTGGGGCAGACAGGTCAGGGAGGGCGTGGAGGGTGGGAATGCGGAGGAGTGGACACAGTCTGAGAGGAGCCGGGAGGGTGAGTGTGACGGAAGCGTGTGTTTGAGAAGGGCAGGAAGGTGGCAGGCAGCAGGGTGGGTTTCGACTTGATAAAACCAGTGGGAGCTGTTGAAGGGGCTCAGTCTAAGAGCTGTAGAACAGCTTAGTTTTTCTAGCTGCGGCATGGGAAACAGGATGGGGACAAGCACGGCACAGGACCCAGTAGGAGACAGTGGCACTGTGCAGGCAGGGGGTGGCGCAGGCCCGTGTTACGAAAGACAGTGAAGATGAGAAGTGGGTGGATCGAGAGAGGCGGGAGTCAGTGCTGGAGTGGGGACGGGGCTGAAGGCTGGTTTGGACAGCTGGACGGCGGGTCCGTTCACTGAGATGGACAGTGTGGAAGGGAGAGCAGAGCGTGCCCAGGGGGCTGGGAGACAGTGTGGCTAAGACAGGGTGTGTGGGAGCCCCCGGGGGATGGGTGTATCTGTGGGACAGGCTGAGGGCCTGAGATGAAGGTGCTGCTACGTGTGATGTTGACTTATTTGAAGTAAGCTTTGGGAAGCTGAGGTTGCCAGGAGGAGACGCAAGAGCTTTTCCTTGTTCTAACCCTCAGTGGCTGGTGTAAGCCCGGGGGGATAGCATGGGAAGTAGCTGAGTTACCCCACGGTACCCAGTCTCAGGGCCTGCCCGCTCCGTCTCTGGTTTTTGGCTCTAGTTCTGGGGTGAGTGACATCACTTGGAGCACTCCTATTTGATGAGGATGACACTTTGTGTCCCCACAGTACTCGGAGTCCCTCAGATACAGTGCAATGCCACGGTTCAAACCCTGGCTCTGCCACAGACTGGATCTTTCACCATGCACAAGCTACTCAGCCCTCTGGGCTTCAGTGTCTTCATCTCTAAAATGGGCATAACCACAGCATCTGCCTCATAGGGCTGTTGTGCCAGTTCAGTGGGACAGTGAGTGAGAGCATTTGCCATAATGCCTGAGACGCTGGAACAACTCAGTAGAATTTCAGCATTACTTTTCTTCTCCATGATTATCGTCTCTGTCAACAACACTTTTCACACCGTACTGCACTTCACTTCCATTTCCCCCTGAAGCCATGACCCCATGGACTGTGACCCCGAGCACACACAGTGCATGGCACCTGGTCATGACCCATTAGAACCTTGTCAGATGAGCGAATGAATGGACAAGGGGTTGCCCCTTGTGGCAGCATCCTGCTTCAGCACACTTGGAATCTGTACTCACTGCACAGAGCACAGGCAGAAGCCAGTGTTGGAAAGAGACCACCAGTGTCAGTGTAGACCCCAGGCCCGCCCAGGAACACTTCAGAGCTGAGCAGGGATGGAATCGCAGAGGTCTATAGCGGCTCTGCCCTCGGTCCCCTGCCTGTGCTGGTAGTTCTGGTCCACACAGCACTAGGGGAAGCAGAGTATGGTGACCTCGGGTCCACGGAGCTCAGGGAGACTTTCTACCTTCCTCCCAAGCCTTGCCAGGCACCTGGTGTTCGCCAGTCCTGGCTGATGCGCAGGACCTGAGGGAAGCCTCCAGCCCTGCCTCCTACCAGCTCTGCCATCTCTGGCAGGTTACTGAAACTCTCTGAGCCTTAGTTTCCTCATGTGTGAAATGGAGGTATCTACTTCTACTGCATAGATTTGTTGTGGAGATTTAACAAGACGGAGCAGGTGAAGAACTTAATCCAGTACCTGGTTCGTGGTGAATGTACACAAACAAATTAGTACAGTAGTAATACAGGAACGCATCCATGGCTGAAGCAGCCTCCCTCAGCCCTGCTCTGGGGAGCAGCAGAAGGCGGCTTGGATGGATGGTTGTAGGGAACGGAGCCCATGCCTTGGTCATCTGGTGTCGTGTAGTGCCCTCTGGTGGGATGAGAGGGGCTTGCATGCCGGATGAGGTGATGAAGGGACGGGGGTGGGGGGGGTGGGGGGGTGGGGTGGGGGGGGTGGGAGGATGCAATGTTGGGGGTGAATGTAGCGTGGGGTCTGTGGGACTGAACTTTTTGGAAATGACTCCTGAACGCAGGTAATTTTAGCAACCATACTCCTCACTGGGAGCAGAATTCTCTGTGACATAAAAAGGCCAGACATTCTGAGAGCTGGACCTCTTTCTTAACTGGTCCTTCCAGTTTATAACACACCTTTATCAGGATTATTGTCACCGTCCTGGGAGACAGGCAGGGTGGAGACTAGTTACTCCATCTTTGGAAAATGGCAGCTTTCCCCTTGACTTGCCCGAGGAAGACGCCTGCTTCCCTGCTGCCCTCCTGGGTGGTTAACACCCGGTTCTGGGAGCAGGGAGCCAGGGCTGAGCCCCCTTCACTGCGTGAAAGCGAGGCCGTCTCCAAGCCTCAGTTTCATCACCCTCACATAGGGATGATTTGATCCTTTCACAACTACATGATTGTTGTGAGGAGTCCGTTCCATGATTTAGGTGCAGGGACGGGCGTAGGGAGCCACACCAGGGAGGGCCGGTGACCACTGGCGCACATGGCCTGTCCCAGCCCCGCTGGCTGGGCAGCGCTGCGGGAAGCCCTCCGCCCGCACCGGGAAAGCAGCTGCCGGCTGGCCGTGTGGAGGGTGGCTCTGCCTCTTCCCACCTGCCTGTCCTTTCAAGTTCGTTTCCTCATCCGTAAAATTGGATACACCCCTGTCTACCCGGTGCCCCCTCCGTGCGTCCTCCCTCTCCTCAGGTCTTCAGGACGGTCAGCATAACTGGAGGCGCAGGGAGTTGTGGGTTCACGTGACCAGTGGGTGAGCGTGGATTCCACTACACTTCCCACTCCTCGAAGCCCCTTCTCCACCTGTGTGAATTCAGTTGACCCTCAAGGCAATCCTGGGAGAGAGGCAGAGCAGAAGCAGCGTGGCTGTGGTCCTAATTCCCGTTCTACAGACTGACCCAAAGGGTGACGGGGCATGCACAGAGTCCCATGACTCCAGAGGTCACAAGGAGCTGGCCCAGCTCGTGGTGGGCCTGCCTCCCAGCTCCCCACTCCCCATTTAGCAGCCCCGGGCCCTCAGAACCCTCCCTATGGGGCAGAACAGGTATTAACAGAGCACACCTTGGACCAGGGTTAAGTCGCTCAACTGCTTTGAGCCTCAGTTTCCAGGTATGTCAAGTAAAGGCTGGCCCAGATGATCACAGAGGTTCTTTCCACCTCTGGCATTCTGGGACTTGGAGAACCATCACCCAAGAAGGTCATGCAGTGTCCACAGACACCAAAGCTCTTCTTAGCTAATAGCTAGGGGATTCCAGGGAGGTACTCCAGTGGGGCCTGGCTTTACAGAAAAGGGACTTTGTTGTAAGCTGTTGGTTAACCAGGGATACACTCAGGCAGAACGGGGCCACTGACACCCACAGAACAGGAAGCAGGATCACGCAACCTCTGGCTCTTTCTCGAGTCCACTTGGGAGTCAGAGGGGACAGGAACACAGGTGCCGATGAAGCTCTACCAGTTGTCTAGGTCAAGGCCACTCGAGTGTCATGTGCTCCTGTTGTTGCAGGTGGCAGTTTGGGCATCTTGTCCCCCAGGGACAAGAGCCAGTGCACACCCATTCAGTAGGTGCAGTGGTGGGTGGGATTCAGCCAGTTCGCACCGGTTCGGGAGAACTGATACCTAATTTTTTGTAGAGTTCGGCAGACCAGTTGTTAAAATGGCACTAGTAATCAGGGCACCTGGGCAGCCTCCCAATGGGGAAATCACAGATTCACATCCCTTACTCTTTTATTTTTAACATACATCTGTGTAACAGCGTATACTAAGCGCCCACAAAAATCTCCATTCTGTACATAGGTGAAAAATATGTATTGCATGTGAGGACGCCAATCAAGAGCAAATGGAAATATCTTAAATTAACAGTTTTATTGGTTTTTTAATAAATAATATTAATATTATTTAATATTTTTTCATTTATTTTAAAACTCATAATCTAGTTTTGTGTACCACATTTATTCTTATTTACTAAATGCATGAAATAATAAACTACCTTTTGGAATATCATTTTTTTTAGGGAAGAGAACCGGTTGTTATTTGAATCCCACCACTGAGTCAGTGGGCTTGTTTCTGGGGTGCGCTCTGTGATCCCTTACGCAGCTTTGGTGCTGCAGTGGGAGTGGAAGGATTGGCCAAGTAACCTAGCCTCCCATTAAATTTTATTTATTTATTTTTGCTGAGGATGCAAGAAATAGATCGGTTAGTGCTGTGAGGATCCCACCATCCATCCCCCTTGCACACAAGCACCTGCCACTTCTGCCGGCCCAGCCTGGAAGGCCAGCAGCCGGCCGGGGGAAGTGCGGTATGTTCAGAGTGCACACCCAGTGTGCTCGCTAGGCAGGCGTGCTCACTAGGCAAAGCCTAGTTCAGGGGTCCCCAAACTACGGCCTGTAGGCCGCATGTGGCCCCTTGAGGCCATTTATCCGGCCCCCGCCGCACTTCCGGAAGGGGCACCTCTTTCATTGGTGGTCAGTGAGAGGAGCACAGGATGCATCCGCACCCATAGTTCCCATTGAAATACTGGTCAGTTTGTTGATTTAAATTTACTTGTTCTTTATTTTAAATATTGTATTTGTTCCCGTTTTGTTTTTACTTTAAAATAAGATATGTGCAGTGTGCACAGGGATTTGTTCATAGTTTTTTTTAAAATTTATTTTATTTTTATTTTATTCATTTTAGACACAGAGTGAGAGAGCGGTGGGGGGGGGGGGAGCTGGAAGCATCAAACTCCCATATGTGCCTTGACCGAACCAGTGCAGGGTTTTGAACTGGCGACCTCAGTGTTCCCAGGTCGACGCTTTATCCACTGCGCCACCACAGGTCAGACCCATAGTTTTTTTTATAGTCCGGCCCTCCAACGGTCTGAGGGACAGTGAACTGGCCCCCTGTAAAAAGTTTGGGGACCCCTGGCCTAGTTCGCTGGAATGCTAGACTTGTCCCAGCTGCTGCTGTGACGCCTCCTGGTGGCAAAGGATGGGCTGGCAGCACATGGGCTTCTCTGCAGATCCAGGCTCCCTGTGTCCTGCTCAGCCATGTATCTAGCAGCAGGTAGAAAAGGCTGTGCTTTTGGGGAAACTGACCAAAGTAGTTGGATTTCTCACAAACACAGCTCTAACTTCTTGCTGATACCTCCCTTCCTCAGCAGGACGCCTCGTCTAAGGCGCAGAATACCAGAGGCTGGACGGAGAGACCAGGGAGGCAGGACGGACCACCAGACACCCAACCTTCAGCGTGGCTGCGGCGCAGCCCCATCCCATGTAACATGAGTGCTGCCCACCGTGTTTGCACTTTTAATAACTCGTATTTGCGTGTTTTCTTTTCGGTTTCATTTGTAAACACCGATATCTAATACCACAGTGGGGAAAGGAAAGGGGAGAAAGACTGTTTCTTCTCTCTCTTATTGTAAGTTTTTGGATCTGCTACTGACAACTTTTAGGGGGTTTTGGGGGAGGGGGTGTTGTGGGAGTGAGAGGAAAGAGATTTATATACTGTATATAAATATATATGTAAATTGTATAGTTCTTTTGTACAGGCGTTGGCATTGCTGTTTGTTTGCTCTTTCTGTCTCCCCTGCTCTGGGTGGCGGGAGCTCTGGACACACAGCCCAGCTTTCTAGAACCCAAGACTCCTCCCCACCCCCTGCCTTCTGTTTGGAAACTGACCCCTGTGTGCATGTGCATGGGAGCCCTGTCCTCACATGGCGCTTACATGCTCTCACATGGCGGCTCCCGCAGTCCTTTCTGGTGGGACGGGGGGATTGCCCTCAGCCACAGCTGTCAAGCTTGGCAAGCCGCCTGGCAGTCGGTCTTCTCAAGGGGGGCTGGGTTGGGCGAGAGATGGGAGTTGCCTTGGAGGGAGGGAAATACCAGCTCACACACCAGTTCTCCCTGTTATCCAGACCCCAGGTGGCCCCGGATCCACAGAGAGACCAGTATCCTAGTGACCCACTGTGCAGATATGCTCAGAGGGTTTGCATCAGGTCAGTTGAGACATTTCCACCCACATTTAGCACCTACTCTGTGTAAAACATGAGAGGGGAGGTAAAGAGGAAAAAGGCACACAGTGGGCCTTTTATTTAGATGTCTAATGTTTAAACAGCAGAAGGAAGAGGACAGAAAGAGTCACTGGTGAGTGTAGTGCCCACAGTTGGGGCTTCTGAGACCTAGCCCTCCCAAGGCCTCAGTGGTCAGCACGGGCCTGAGGAAGGAGTTGGGTCACCTTGTTGGTAACTTGAGTGGTTTTATTTTGTAACCCAATGCTGGGATTCTTGCTGTTTCTTCAAATGCTTCTAAGGGCCTCCAGGCTTGAGGCCAATTCCAGAGCATGGCTTCAGGTGGGCCTCCTCTTCCTGCCCCTCCTGGACCTGCAGGAACAGTAACTGCACGGGGGGCGCTCAGGCTCAGCTTTCCCCAGGCTGTTCCCTGGGGAGCCAAGGGTGCTGCCCAGCCTTCTGGGGACGTGCACCCGCTGCGCAGGTGAGCATGCCCAGCCAGACAGCCAGCAGGAGTGACACAGCGCCTCTCCCCATGAGCAGCCGTGGCGGCAGCGAGCAAGGGCAGGTACCCGGGGTCTGGTGCCCTTACTGGATTGCTCTTGGGAATCTGGCCCAGCCTCACATCCCATCCCAGTACTCCCCTAAGTACACCAGTTTGCTGACCGTGTGCCCCTCCTTGGTCTGGGAAGCTTTGGCACCATAAGCTGGCCATCTCAAATCCTGACTGGGGGTGGGGCGGACCCCTCAGGGAGAAGCATGGCCTTTTGGGGGCATGATCTGAAGGTTCTGGCTATCCTGGTGAAAGTCCTAAACTTTGTCTTGGGGGTGACTGCGGGTCCCACCCCAACATGGGGAGGAGGACAGGGAGCCCCAGCCCTCTTCCCTGGCCCTGAGGAAGCATGTCAACACAGAGGAGGCATCTCCCTTAGAATCAGACTCCCTCCAGGCCTCTCTCTTATGTGTGTGTAGGCTGTGTTGTGTGGTTTTCCTTTGTGAGGGGGAGGGACACTATTTGTAGCTTGTTTTATGAAAAATAAAAGTGGGTAAACCTTGGTGGCTGTTGCCTCTTTCTTTAGGTGGCTTCCTCTGATGGACAGGCTTCGTTTCCTAAGTTCGGTTGTTTTCCCTGGCTCGGGGGCCCTCCACCCTGATTCTTGGAAGCCCCACAGGCTGGAGGGAACCCAGCTGTGGCCACCAGGTGGCATCGCACTTGGGAGTGAGGACATGGACCACCAATGTTTGTGTTTCTCCCTCCTACTCCTACCTGTGCAGCAGACCACCAAACCGTCACTGGGATGTAGGGACTGTTACTGGAGGGGCCCGCTCCATGGCTTCAGGCTGGTGGGTGTGGGCACACTGGCCACACTCCAGATCGCAAGACCCCAGGCTGGGACAGCTACGGACAGGGAACAGATCCCCACCAGGGTTCACGCCAGCTGTGTCTGGTTTTGTAGGGTACATCTTTGGGTTGAGGCAGCTGGTCTGATTCTCAGAGCTGGGGGACTCCAGGCGAGGTCTGGCAGTGAAGACAAGGCCCTGGATTTCCTCCTGGCAGTATCTCCTTTACCCCTCTCTCTACACTCAGCTGTCCCAGGAAATGGCCTCCACACCGCTCTGTGACAGTCCCTCCACATTCCTGGTGCCACACTCTGCACCCTTGTAATTTGCTGCTGAACAGATGATAGCTCCCCTTGAAAAATTCTCTTCTAATTCTTCAATCAGCTAAGCTTTCTTGGGAAAGGGTTTAAACCTTTGACTGGGGTCACACAGGTCCCTCCTCCTCCAGTGCTGACACTGTGCTGTGTCACAGTCCCTGTCATACTTAATACCACAGCCCAAGGAGGCAGGTTCCCCACTCGCATGTGTGGATTCAGACTTCAGGGCAGTGGTTCTTAACCTTTTTTGAGGTACCAAAGCCACCAGTTTCATATGCGCATTCACAGAACCCTTCTTTAGTGATAAATAAAATACGATTTTTTTTCCAAATTCAAGACATAGGTATATGTTTTTTTACTGGTGCACAAAATGAGCCGTGCATGAACATCACCTTGCTCAAAGAACAAAACCAACAAAGTGCATGAACTCACAACAAATTACGGTATTACTTTATTCTGGCCTCCACAGCAGAGGCTTCTCCGAACCCCTGAAACTGACTCATTGAACCTCTAGGGTTCGATAGAACCCAGGTTAAGAACCACTGCTCCAGGGTTTAGTGCCTTGCTGGGTGCATCCAGCTGGGAAAGGCTGAGCCAGGAATCACCCTCAGATTTTCTGAGCCCAGGCCTAGGGCTCCACTCACTCACCAGCTGCCTTCCTTTAGGGGCCAGAGCAGCATCCTTCCCCTCCCATCCAGCTCTGACCTCAGATGCTTGCATTCAGTGCTTTTTCTTCTCTGAGCAGGTTAGTCATTAAAGGCCACTAATTGGCAGAGGTCGAATAAGCTTTAGAGACGGGAAGAGAACAAAAGGAGGCATTTGCCCATGTAGAACCTCCTTGGGAGACTTGGGGTTGACCTAGCCTCCAGCAGAGAGATCCAGCCTGGTGTGGGGAGGGGATGGTCAGCTCTCATTTGACTCTAGGCCCTGTCTAGCTTTCCACTGCTTCCTCAAAAAAAAGGAAGGGTGGGAGGGATGGAAAGAAAGAGAGAAAGAAAGAAAAGGAAAAGGAATGAAGGAAAGAAAGAAGGAAAGGAAGGAAGGAAGGAAAATAAAGAAATAAAAAGGAAAGAAGGGAGAAGGGAAGGAAAGGAAAGGAAAGAAAAAGAAAGAAAGAAAGAAAGAAAGAAAGAAAGAAAGAAAAGAAAAAGAAAGAAAAGAAAGAAAGCCACTGTTCAGTTGGCTCAGTGGTAGAGCATAGGCCCGGTGTGTGGAAATCCCGGGTTTGATTCCCGGCCAGGGCACACAGGAGAAGCACCCATCTGCTTCTCCACCCTTCCCCCTCTCCTTTCTCTCTTTCTCTCTTCCCCTCCTGCAGCCAAGGCTCCACTGGAGCAAAGTTGGCCCTAGCACTGAGGATGGATCCATGGTCTCCGCCTCAGGCGCTAGAATGACTCCGGCCACAACAGAGCAACACCCTAGATGGGCAGAGCATCGCTCCTTGGTGGGTATGTTGGGTGGATCCCCGTCAGGCACATGCGGGAGTCTGTCTGTCCGCCTTCCCCCCTCACCCCACCCTCACTTCTTACTTTGGAAAAGTACAAAAAAAGGGGGAGGGAGAAAAAGAATGGTTTCTCCCCAGGAGGACCAAGAGTTAAGAAAGTGTGAAATATCTATTGTTTCTTTGTTCACAAGAGTCTTTGAGCCTGACCAGGAGGTGGCGCAGTGGATAGAGCGAAGGCTGCCTAGGACACTGCAGACCCCAATTCAAAACCCCTGTGGTCACTAGCTCAGCTGGAGCCCCCTGGTCAAGGCATGTATGAGAAAGCAATTAATGAACAAATAAGGTGCTGCTTCTCATCTCTTCATCTCTCCCTTCCTGTCTGTCCCTATGTGTCCCACTCTCTTGCTTTAAAAAAGAAAAAGGGTAAATTGCCCCTTGGTTCTTACTCGCTTGCGGCAGCTTCTCAGATTAGCGCTGGCTTGCCCGCTGTACGGTGGGTGCCCGGGTGCTAGTTCTCAAATGGAACACATTTTCAGTCCTAGGAGTCGCCTTCCCATGGCACAGGGCTTTCCTGTGGGAAGTCCAGCTCAGGAATGACCTGGCCCCTATTTTCCCATACCCACTTCATTCAAAGGATCCTGCCTTTGATTGTGCACCTGCAACGCGGCTCCTGCCCGGCTCCCTGGTGGGGTACCCATCACCTATGGGAGACTCACACAGCCTTGCTACACCTAACGGCGAGTTTCCCCCGATTCTCACTGCCTCCTGCCCTGGCTCTGCGTCTCTCCCTGCTCTCTTCTCCCTCGCTTTGCTAAGGAGAGGAGTCTGATCAGCAGATCAGCAGGTCTGGCTTTGTTGGGAAAGGAGATGCCAGGCCTGTGGCCAGCCTACACCCCTGGGAGCAATTCTCGGAAAGCCTCCTTGAGTTTTTAGCTCCAAGGAGGAGAGGAAGCAGAATCTTGCCTCTCTTTCCTCTCTCTTCCCCACACTTAAAAAAAATAAAAAAGGCTGGAATTGGGAAGGGCTGGGTGGCAAGCTGTAGAGCTATTATTTCAGGTATCATGCTATCTTTGCGGAAGGTATCAGGGCCCAACTCTTGTTCTTTAGGATATAGGATACTTAGCATCTCTTTTTTTATTACTAGTTTGGGACCCTAATTCTAGGAAGCTAGAAAATGTATCCCCTCAAAATCCTGTTACAGGGGCTTTAGTGATAGAGGCAGGGGACGTTGGTTCCAGAGAGAACCCCTCAGTAGCTCCAGCCCAAGGACCAGGGACTCCCAGGCTCACACCATCTCAGAATTAATTCAAACAGGGGGACATAGGAATACAAATAGATTTCATGATTTTTGTAAGCCATCTCATCGGCTAATGTGAATTTTTCAATTTCACGGCTGGCAAAAAAAAAAAAACCCTGAATGAGCCTTGTAGTCAAGACCTTCCCCTGCCGGCTTTTCTGTGCTGTCCTGTGGGGCTCTGCACCCCAGCCCTGCCAGCTACGATCCCGCCTCACCCCATCCCTGCTTCATCCCGTCCCTCCCTCATGACTCTGTGCTCTTCCTGTCCGTCTGTCCTTCAGCACCAAGCCCTCTTGCCAAAGCAAATCACTCCTTATTCTTCCTGCAATGTCCCACTCTCTGTGAAGTCCTTCCCACTCCAGGCCGCATCATCTCTTCCCACCGTGTCCCCACGGTGCCGTCAGTGCCACGCAGAGCACTCAGGACACAGATCTGGAACTTTTATCTGCACCTCTGCATCACTTAGCTTCTGGAAAGGACCCTGGGACACACAGTGTGTTAGCGACCCTCCTCTTCTTACGCGAGTTGTTCAGGCCAGGAGGGGACACCGGGCAGACAGTAACCAGTCCCTGGCACCCCCACCACGGTGACACAGCCATCTACAAAGGATTCTGCTTTTCCGGAATGACCTTTTGGGGATGGGGAACTGGTCACATTCTCGTCACTGAGAATTTGCATGCAGACAGAAAACACGGGACATCCCAGTGAGTTGTGGAGAAGTGGACTGTGAGGTCAGGGTACCGCGTCAGGGCTGGCGGCCGTGCTGGGCCACCCGCAAGACAAGCAAAGCAAGGGAAGCAGCAGCTGGGGGGGGAGGGGGAGAAGGGGCCGGGCCCACAGGGAGAAGGAGGCGAGGACAGGAGACAGACATGATGCACTGCGGGGGAGGTGCAGCGTGGCCTTACTTCCTAAGGGCTTTCAGGCCCCCATGGCTGGCGGGGCCTCCTGCTTTGGAGTCTAGAGCCCCCAACCCTGCCAGGCCTTCACAGTACTGCCTTCCTCCACTTATTTATTTTCTTTGTAGTTTTCTGAAGTGAGAAGCGGGGAGGCAGTCAGACTCCAGCATGTGCCCAACCAGGATCCACCCGGCATGCCCACCAGGCGGCGATGCTCTGCCGATTTGGGGTTTTGCTCTGCTGCAACCTGAGCCATTCTAGTGCCTGAGGCAGAGGCCATGGAGCCGTCCTGAGCTCCTGGGCCAACTCTGCTCCATGGAGTCTTGGCTGCAGGAGGGGAAGAGAGAGCTAGAAAGGAGAGGGGGACGGGTGGAGAAGCATATGGTTGCTTCTGTGTGCCCTGGCCGGGAATCAAACCTGGGCCTTACACACGCTGGGCTGACGCTCTACGACTGAGCCAACCAACCAGGGCTCCTTCTTGAGCTAGTGTAATGAGTTTCAGTTTCCTGTAACCAAAAGAGCCTTGTTGAAAAGAAGTTTTGCCTTCCTCCTCTGGCCTGAGTTTCTTGAGGCCGGGAACTTTATCTTACTCTTTCTGTAGCATCAGATGGAGCTCAGAGCATGTAAATACTTTTGCTGAGTGTATGATGAACAACCAAATGAATGACTTTGCCTACTGATGATAAATCCCGAGCACTGTTTGCCAGGCTGGGACCCGCCCGGGACCTGCCCCTCCACGCTTTCCTAACACACACAGCTCTCTCCCCTTCAAGCACCACCACTCTACTGCCATGTCCTCCAGCACCGGGGTCCGCACTCTGACAAGTGGAATGCCTCTGAAGTCGTTGTTACTTTACAGATACTGGGGCTGGCATGCTGGAGATGTCCAAGGGGACGACAAATACAAACAGGAGATACAAACAGAGACGACACCTTCACCTCACCCACATCTGCTCCCGAGGGAGCCCACAGTGGCCCCGGCCCCCTCCTGAAGAAACACAAGGAGAAACAAGCTGCATTTAGAGAGATATAAGTATAGCTTTTATTTTTTTTTTTTAAACCAACCCAACATTTCCACTGGCAGCTGTCAACATAGCTTATGACATGAGCACTGTTTTTTTTTAGTTATTTTTTTCTTAAAAAATGTGTCTAAAATTAAACAGGTTTTTTTTTTTATTTCTTTTTCCCCTTAAAAAATGTATTTATGTCAATGCAGAAAGCCTAAAGATCGTGGGCAGTTTTGTGGCAATCTTTCACGTGTGTGTGTGTGTGTGTGTGTGTGTGTTTTAAAGCCAGGTCCTTTCAAAGTGTGTTGGGAGAAGGTGTGGAGGGCGTGACACCTTTCTTTCTATAAAGCCAGGGTCCATGGGGTTATGGCAACTGGCGCAAGAAACGGCCCACAGGAATAAGAACTCCTGGAGGTTGAAGATACAGGAATATGGGATAGAGGTTTTGGTTCCTATCCTGTCAAAATGCTTTCACACTGGACCTTGGGGCCCAGGAGAGGTGAAAGGAGACTCCAGTGTTCTTATAAACCTCTTAAGTTTTTGCATTACCTCAAGATATAGTCAGACCTCTCAGTATGGTGCGTCAGACAATGGGGGACCGGGGGAGAGGCTGGCCTTTCTCAGAAGCGCTGACATTTTAAATATATTTCCCCTTGAAGGTCTCCCTAGTGGGACATCCCTTCTTCCAGGCCTCGGATACAAAGCCACAGATATTCCGGAAGGCAAAACCCCTGTCTCCCAGCTGCCCTCTCTCGTCTCATACCATTCCTAGTTTTGTCCCGCATCTCCCGTTTGCTGGGTCTTCCTGCAGAACAAGACACATACAGACATTGACATCACGAGACAGAATTTGAAAGGCGTGGGCAGGGAAGGCAACAATGACTTCTTCTTTTGAACCTGATTTTGACACAGGCATATAGAGCTCCCCCTGCTCTGCCACCACTCACCCTTCGGTGCCCTGTGTGGGTGCGCAAACTTGCTCCATCCACAGCACAGTCCACTTGGGAGGTGAGGGACAGGACCTCGAGGGGCCAAGACCCATCTGTCACTCAGTGAGAGTGGGAGAGGCTGTGTCTGAGAATTCACGTCTCCCACATGGGCTCAGACCTTGAGTTCCTTCCCAGCACCTTTGTCGCTGACGTCAGAGAGAAAGGACAGAATGAACAAACGCCGAGCAAAACCTGACGGAAAATGAAAGGTAATGATTACAGTAAAAAGAGAACCCCACACCGGCCACACGGCTCCCCTTATCTTCACGCCGCCCGCCGAGAGACGCTGAGCTGGACGGACAGGAGGAAGCCTGTCTCCAAGGAACGTGGGAGCACAGGAATGATTGGAGATAAAGTCCAAGATGGTGAAAGGATCTGACCTTTGCCCTAGGCCAGGGACATGGGCAGAGGCAAACTTCTGGCTGTTGTTGGTTTGTACTGAATTAAATACTTGGTAAAGTGGGTGCTTCCTCCGTCCTGTAGGACTGATTAAGACTGCCCTCTCAGATCACCACTTCAGCTCGGTCAGCGAAGTTCCTGGGCTCAGGCCCTGAGGCTGTCCTTCTAGGGCCGCTCATCCTGGACAGGTCCCGAAGGGGTGGTGCCTTCTCTCCAAGGTCCTCGGCCTGCCCTGCTGGAGGCCTGGTTCGTGGCTCAGAACCCTCTGATGTAGCAGTAGGCCTCCAGCGTCGCAAAGAGTATGTAGAGGAGCCACAGGCTCACAAAGAGCCAAGTCGTGGCAAGCTTGCAGCCGCGAGGGCCACCAAGCTCCCCACCCAGGTGGGGCCGCCGGCGGTACAAGAGCACGCTGATGCACACGAACGCCAGGATGGTGAAGAGGGTGACGGAGAAGGCCAGCGTGCCTGCGGACACGCGGAACTCCTGTCCCTGACTGGCCCAGTAGATGGCGGCCACGGACCAGGCCAGGCCGATGCCCAGGAAGACGTTGACGGCGTTGCTGCCCGTGACGTTGCCAATGGAGGCGTCTGCGTACACGTCCTGGGTGGCGGCTGCTTTGCTGGCAAACATATCTGGAAAAGGGCAGAGACAAATAGGAGCTGGAGGGAGGCGGAGGTGAGGAGGGCCTCCCTTTGAGCACATCTAAAAGGCAGCAGGGGCTGGCAGACCGAACCCCGGATGGACGGAGAGGCAGCCCTGCCATAAACAAGCTGCCTGTCCCTGGGCAAGTCATGTCACTTCTCTGAGTTCCCTGTTCCTCGTCTGTTGGAGTTGGAAAGATTCCTAAGGGCCTCTCTGGTCCTGATATTTACCAAATGGGTTTACTGTCCCTTTTAACTATTTTTCTTAGTAAGGGAAGTTTGCTATCGCTTAATACCTCCCCCAGGAGCCTTGACCTCCTGGGAAGCTAAGTAGGGTAGATGCCTGATTGTGACTGTCACACGGGGCATCTTACTCATCATGTAACACAGACAGTGTACTGCTCAACACACGTGGCCTCACCATTGCGCTAGGTGCTGCTGGATCTACAGGGACAGAGAACACACGGGGGAACCATGGGGAGGACGTGCAGGGTGAGCTGTGGACCCCAGGAAGAGCTGCCTCTGCCGTTAGCACAGAAACAGGGTTCTGCAGGCTGCTTGACTTGAGATGGTGGCACAGATCACAGGCACTGGAGGGGATGTCAGGGACATGTAGCCACCCTTTCATTTTACAGGTAAGGAAAATAAGGGTCATGGAATCTACCCAAGGTCAAATGGGAAGTTAGTGAGAGCTGAGATCCTAAAACCCTCACCCTTGCACACCATCACCCTACATCCAAAGTTCCAGCCAAAGCCATGAAATTAGCTGAGTGGGCCACAGCGTAACCTTCCTCAAGCCCTGAAGGCTGCCAGCTGTTCCCTGGGCCAAGCGCGAGAAGCTGAATGTGCCCCAACCCCTCTCCCTGCTGTCCTGGCTTGCCTGTTAGTCACCAGTTTTCTCAGATCTCCCAGAGAAAACTTCTTGCCTTACCCTGCCTATGACCTTGTTTTCATTATTTTGTTTGTTTGTTTGCTTTTGCCTCCACAAAGCCTTCCCTGGATCATCCATCTAATTTTCTGTTACCCAATGCCTTTCTGTAATAGCCAAACCTCTTTCATTACCAATGCATAAATGATCCCATGGGTCTGCGCTGTGGTTTTGGAAAGAGGTTCTGCTAGAGTGTGATGTGAATTCAGTTACTCTCCAGAAAGATTTGTTTTCTTAGTCCAGGAAGGGTTTCCCTGGGTCTAGCCAGCAAAGTCCTATCTGATGAGATTCAGCCTAACCCTCTTCTAAGAGGATGCTCTCTCTTCCTGTAGCAATTGGGAAGCCAGCAGGAGTTCAGGGTTCAAGAAAGGAAGCTGAGCTCACACAGCCGTGGTCCCCCTGCTAACGGCCACTCGACACTCTGGCCCAGCTCACATATACCCTCTCTTGGAAGCCATCCCTGAGCCGGCTTAGCCCATGTCCCCATTTTTTACTTGCACAGCACCTGTACTTTTTATTCACAGAACTGATCGAGATGATTTTAATTATAGTAGGTGAGTGTATTCTCTGTCACTAGATTATAAACTCCATGTGGAGGGGGAAAGCATGTTTGTCTTACCTCCCACAATAGCCCCAGCAACTAGCATAGGACTCTGTCGGGCTCAGTGAACGTTTGTCTAATGAAGAATAAATGCACACTTATTCCTGTTCATCTTTAGGTATTTGTAAGGAAAAAGAATATGTAATTCATCATATGAAAGACAAGACATCGCTGAGCTTCCTTTGCCTGTCCTGCTGGAAGATGCCTTGTACTCACGTGTGTCCTACCTAAGCAGAGGAGGCCAAGAGCACTTGTGGGCGTTTCTATTGTGACATCTTCAAGCAGGCTAATCTTTAGCCTTTTGGGGACTGCCAGAGGAAAACGAAAGGAGACTACATTCTTTAAATTACATTGTTCATGGCCTATTCATAAATAATGTGGGTCCCGGCTGGTTGGTTCAGTGGTAGAGCGTTGGCCTGATTTGTGGATGTCCTGGGTTCGATTCCCAATATTGTACACAGGAGAAGCGCCCATCTGCTTTTCCACCCCTCCCCGTCTCACTTCTCTCTCTTCTCCTCCCCTCCTGCAACCATGGCTCAATTGGAGCAAGTTGGCTCTGGCTGCTGAGGATGGCCCCATGGCCTCCACCTCAGGTGCTAAAAAATGGCTCCAGGTGCAATGGAGCAAGGGCCCCAGATGGGCAGAGCATCGCCCCCTGGTGGGCTTGCCCGGTGGGTCCCAGTAGGGCACATGCAGGAGTCTGTCTCCACCTCCCCTCCTCTCACTAAAATAAATAAATAAATAAATAATAAAGTGGAGGTTAAGAAATGGGACCACTTATTGAGCAGGTCACCTAACCTCTGTGGGCTTCCATTTCCTCACCTGCCAGGAGGGGTAATAACTGTCTCTACTGTCCCATTACAGGGACAAAACGCGTGAATTGCTTAGTGCCCGACAAATCAGAGGGCGCAAGAAGTGTTAGTTATCACTGGTGACGTTATCATTCATCGCTTTGATTGAGCTGTGCACCTTAGGGACAGAGGACCCGTTAGGCTCAGGTCTGAGATGGTAAGGAAGGTAATGCAGCTAAGGGCAGGGGTCACCTAAACCCAGTGATGTCCTCCCTGCAAACCCAAGCATCCCTCACTCTCACCTGGCACAGACGTGCCAAACGCCACAAAAACCACAGCCGTGACTGAGTCCTTGAGGCCAATGGTGCAGCCGAAGTGAGAGGCCAGGTCCCCGATTACGGCCGTGAGCATGCCGATGATGAGGATGGAGACGACGAAGCAGGCCCAGCCATTGCAGTACCCCGTGGGGGGCACGCAGGCAAACAGCACCTTCCAGAAGACCGTCAGGAAGTGCATGACGTAGTCGAAGCAGGATGGCAGCCTCTCCTCGCCTGACTCATCCTCATCCTCGTCCCCTGCTGGAGGCAAGATAAACAGGTTCGGGAAAGGCAGCGAGGTCAGATTCCCATTCTTGAGAGAGAAAGAGTCACATCTAACCCATGTCAGGAGCGCCATCAGCTGGGGGAGGCTCAGCTCTCTCCTAGGCAGCTGGTGTGGGCCAGGGGGTGGGCACCAGAGAACAGCTGAGACGTGGGAAACGGGCTGGTGTCCCATTGGTTAGTTTGAATGCAGGGCACAGTGGGAGAGAGGATGGGGCTGGATAAGTGAGAGGAGACTAAGAGCCAGCATGGAAAAACAGGAGAGGGCCAGGCAGGGCGGGGGGAAGGGACAGGCGAGCAGGACGCACTGGTTGCCTGCATGAAGCAAAACCATTGGTGTGCTTCACTGGATGCCAGGGGGGCTCCTCTCTCCTTTCCTGACAGAACTGCTGCAATAACCTCGTGGTTCTAGCCCTTCTGTCCCCAGAGGGACGGCTGTCATTCTAGATCATGCGGGTATACCAGAGAGCCAGGCCATCCTCCAAGTATTGCAGGGGATAGAGCAGTGCTGTCCCCAGAGGGACGGCTGTCATTCTAGATCATGCGGGTATACCAGAGAGCCAGGCCACCCTCCAAGTATTGCAGGGGATAGAGCAGGGCTGGGCTCCGCTTGCCCTTGCCAGGAAACGCGGGCAGACTTGCCCATTCAGCAGCCCAGGAGGAGAGGATGTGTTGGCACCTCATCAAGGGCAACCTCTGTCTTGTTTTGACACACCCGTGGAGGCCGGGTTTCGACAGAGCAGGAGTCAGGGCACTTGCGTTCCGACCACTACTTTGCCATGAAGAGAATCTGTTGCCTGGGGTAAGTCACCTCTCGTTTCTGGACCCCGGTTCCCGCATTTGAAAAGGGAGGGGGTCAGATCATGCGGCCTATATTCCATTTATCGTCTCTTTAGGGGCAAAGTCGGGTCATGAGAGGGTGAGCCAGGAGTATCAGCAGCAGGCGACGTGAAAAGTGGGGCAGCAGCAGCCCTCTCCTGGCTGTGCTTTGCAGTGGTTCTGGGCCTCGGGCAATGACACTGAGTTGCTATGACAACATCAGAAGGAGCCAAGGCAGTACCAGGAGGCCTCAGTGGTGTGAGAGCCTTGGCATCCCCATTCCAACAGGTCCGGGGGCCTTGGGGACACTGGCCGTACTGGATCCCCATTGAGGGGGGGTCTACACCGAAGGGGAGGCTTGGGATCGGTCTACACCGAAGGGGGATCGTCTACAGCGAAGGGGGATCGTCTAGGATGGAGATGTGTCAGAGAGCTGATGCAATGATTTTATAAACTCTAGACCCTGCATCTCTAAATTAAAACTCTTCTCCATTTTACAAAAACGAGGACCAAATTGACGAAAAGAAGGAATGATGGAAACCAGAATTTACTGAGTTTGCGTTTGCCACCAGGCTCCGGACCTTTCTACTTACTTTTCTGAGAAAGGTAGCAATAGTTCCCTCTTGGGATAAGGACACTGAGGCCCATGTAGGATAACGTGCCCCATTTCAGACAGCAGAACCAGGACTTGAAACCAGAGACAGCCATGCTCTTTCAGGTACCCATGATTCTTTTCCAAAGTGACCCAGGGAAACAGACAAACATCTAGGACCAGCGCCGAGAAGACTGGACACGGAAGTCTTCCCAGAAACTGGCGGACTGCTGATGTGGCTGTTTTATTCCTTCTCTGGTGTTGCCTGCTTCTCCTAGCTAGGCCAGTGCCCACCCTGAGACCCTCTTACCTGCACTGACAGTGATGGCCTCCAGGAATTGGTCCCTCCAGGAATGGGTCCCCACGACCAAGGCCAGATTTGTCTTCTTGATCAGTTTGTCCACTGTGCTCTGTCAGGGAGATAAAAACTTGGAGCCATGAGGTTAGAATGCTCAGAAGCACTGAGGAGTGTGGTGTTTGAAGGGAATCCCAGCAGGCTCTACATGCATTCTGCAAGTTATGCCTGGAACCATCTTGATGAAGATCTTCTGGGGCAATCCTTCTATTTCCCTTTGCTTTGGTCATGACTGCTGACATGGGGTATTCAGAGTAATTCAACAGAGAATAACGGTAATGATATTATTAAAGGAGTACGGAACTTCAGGATCTTTGTTTTAAAAATACAGGTCAACCATGGCAACAACACATCTATGGCTCTACAACCCATTTATTCCATGCCGCTCTGTCATGTCTTCTCACAATATTCCCCGGATACAAAACGGCCAGCATTTCAACTTCACATGTTCAGTGGTACAACTGGAACAAAACTCTGTGCCACCTACCTCCCACCCCATCACTCTATATTATGCAATCACATCTCACTTATGGCCTGACCTTGAACTCATAGGACTCTTCAATGATGACCTCTAGTTTGGGGTGTTCACCCAATACTGGCTTTCCCATTTCTGCTATCCTCTTGGCTTCCTCTTCCTCCACAGTCAGCTTCCTGTCTGTCACCTCTGCAACAAAACAAAATCAGACTAGCTTCAGCACCTTATTCATTCCCTAAAAGTCTAAAGCTCCAGAGTATTAGGCCTGGGCGCGGACATAAAGCAAATAGCTCTTGGGAGTAGGGATATTGTGTACTTTGTGGTGTCTTTCTCTAAATCATTGAACACATGACTATCAGACCATAAATGGTTCCTTGTAGGCCTGTTATATAAGTTCCCCATCTTTCCATTTTGTACCTCAGTGGGCAGCCTGACCCAAAGACCTTCTGAGAAATACAACCAAGTGAAGTTCCCAAGTCGTTTGGTGAGATATTGTAGAAATGGGAACATATCTTTTGACCTTTAACTGTTTTGAACTGTTGTGTCTGACTGTTCAGCTACTCCACATAAGAGTTCTTGGAGGTCAGAGGCACATTTAATCCAAGGGTAATGCCCACTGGTTCATATTAACAACTACTTCCAAAACCCTGGCACTATCCCCTTTATAAAGGAGGAAGGGGGGATGTTTCCAGGAATATTTACATTTCATACAAGTGAATATTATCCTCATGATGAGAAACTTGGAAGATTCCCCCAAAACTTCATGATTTTCCAATAAAAGTTCCCTGGGACTTCTACAGGAAGCAGGCACATTTCTTCTGGAACACAGATATTCGTTCAAAAACACAACAAAAGCCAGATCTTCCTTTACTTTCTTGGGCATTCCTCTGTCCCCCAGCACCTTGCCTCATTCACCAGAGGCCCCTTCTCATGTCCACCAGTTGGAAATTTTTCCACTTCAGCTGGAGAGGCCATTTTAAGACCACTTCATCGTGAAGACATGTTTTCTGGATTAGAGCGAAACAGAGATTGAATCTTTTTATTCCCCTTTGATTAGAAAATTGCTCTTGGCAGCCTGTTTCTTTCAGAGGTTGTTTAAACATTTTTCCATCCAAGTCCACATTCTTACGTGCAATTAATTCTTTTATTCAGCTCCTTAATTGCTTTCATTCCACACAGTGAATATCTGAGGGAAATCCTCTGGTCTCTGGATTATCTCAAGGACAAAATGGGTCAGAGGCCAAGAAGGTCTTCTTTTCTATCTTGGGAATTGGTGAAACATGGGGAGGGGTGAGATGTGAGCTTGAGGTTGCAAGGAAAGGAATTCACTGAATGGACCATAAGCCAAGGGCGTAAGTTAACAAGCAGAGAGACTATTTTATGTAAGGACTTTCTTAGTTGGCCTGACTGAAGATGGTAAAAAAGCGCACAGAGGGTTCCTGAGCTGGCTGTTTCACTCAGTGCTTCTGGCATGGAACACAGAAGGCATTTCCGAAACGTTTGGGAGCTGTCCGTGGTGCTGTCTTAATATCAGTGTTGGTGATGGCTTTCAGCAACAGTTATTTTCCAAGGTTCTATGTTCTTCTGTATATTTATAAATCAGCTGATACCCCCTAGCAGCCAGACCTTTTAAAATTCTTTAATTTTGAGTCCCTTATTAGTTAATCCTGAAGGTAAATGTGGGTACATCCAGGATTCTGGCTATGAAGTTAGTGATCCTAGAAACCAGACTGAAAGCCATTCTGAAAGAAAGCCTTTGGAAAAAGACATAGATCCCTTAAAAGGACGAGGACTCTTTTCCTCTACCCGTGGATTCTGGCATCACACATCAATGGTTATCCTAGCAGTGACAGGGTTATCCCCCGCCCCTCCCCCCAACTGCCCCATGTTGTACTCTACCTGTGCCACAAGAACTTCATACCAACATAATGAGCTCTCCAGTGACATATAAATGTACCTGTCTAACCCTTTGTCTAGCAATCAATCTAGCACTATATCCATCTGGCAAGATATTCATCAACCTACTGACCTGTCCACCCCTGTGGTGACAGTCAGTTTTTCCATCTAGCTTTTCTGAAGAGATGTCTTTGACAAATAACCAATCCTCTCTCTTTGGCTCTCCCTCAGCCCCAGAGAGGCACTCCATATATATCTGCTAATTGATTCCATTTAAATCAACTCTGATTTGGTGTCTTGGTTTGGTAGTAATTCCCTCCTTTTTCTATTTTTGTAATAATCATCCCTTAAGTTCAAATTAACTTCTTGAAAGAATAACAAGTCTCAAACCTAAAAGACCATAGTGATTCTGATCACTTGTTTACTTGACTCTTCAGAATCTCAAGTAAAGAGAATAAAAGGCAGGTGATGTTGATATTTAGACTGACTAAATAAACTCTCAAATCTAGAAAAAGGAGGAGGGGAAAGAGAGGCAGAGAGGGACCAAGAGAATAGGATGAAAAACGGAGCACATGTAGAAAGAATAAAGAGCTTGCGAGGCCAGACAGGATTAAAATTGTCATGAATGCTCCATAGATGTCCTAAGGAAGAAGGGGGACAATGCAGCCAGTGCCCTCCAGGTCCCTGAACTTGGGGCTGTCGCTCAGAATGAACTATTTATTCTCCATCTTTCACCACCAGGCACTGTTAATCACGTTTGCCTGTTCTTCCAGAAAAATTCAAACAAAGGTTTAAAATTTCCAGTGAATTTCAAGTCTAACCAAGGGCTCCTAAATTAAAGGTTTAGATCGGAAGATCTAGGAAGTAACACCTTCTTTTCCATTTTGAGCTTCTATTAGCATTTGTGCAAATATGCTAAAAGTATAAAGAGGCTTAAATGAAATCCTAGCCTTTGTTGTGTATGGCCGTGAGAGGTGGAAGCCAAAGTTAGAACAAAGAAGCCCAAACACCTTCTCAGACAAGAAGATAAGTGAAGTGGAGAAGGAAAACCTGGGAGACTCGTGGAAAACATGGGGTTGGAGGTAGTCCTTATCCTACTGGTATAAAAAGGAAGCAAGAGGCCAAGGAAGCTGGAGTAATTACCTTTCTTCAGAAAGGGAAAATGTAGGTGTTTACCAACATATTTTTTTTTGTCTAAGGCTCCAAGGAGACAAATGTCCTTACTATGTACACTTCCCCTTTCTCAAACCCAAGGTGTAGCTTATATGTGGCTTTGAACACCAATACATTCTATAAGATGCTCTGGCTCTTAAATGACTTGAATTTCTTTTATGTTCAAAGCACTTCTAAAAAGTAAAACATTCTTTCAAAATATATCAAGACATCTTGCATAGCTCACTCTGCCCATACCACAAGCTACAGTATTGCTGGGTGCTCCTATCTGCTGTGTGCTCCTATCTGCTCAGTTACCATGGGATTCCACTGATTCAAGCACACTCTCAAAGTAGGTGTATGTCTTACAACAGGTTCTGGACTCTGCATGAGAATCTCTCTAAAATTTCTTTTCAGCCAGTTGATTATCCCCATCTCTCATATATCTTACTTCTTGTTTGTTGTTCATGGCTCATGTGACTTCAGTATCAGTGACAAACAAATCAACGTTCTAGCAATGGAAACCTCAGCTGTGCTAAGACTGAAGATCTCTAGGATCAGTAAAACTCCAGACTCTTTAAAAATTGCTTCTGTGTTCTCACAGCAGCTTCTGATTAATTTTCCCTGGATCACCCAAGATCAAAGTCTTTTCTTTCAAATCCCAACAAGATCCTCCTAGGAGATTCAGCTCTGACTCTCCTCCCTTCTTGCCTCACTACATGAGATGCCAGATAAGTTAAGACTCAGGAGAAATCTATGACCCACCATCTCTTCGGTAAGTTTCAATTCCCTTCCTGGTCCCAGAGAGGACCAGCCTGTGCCTTTACCCACAAACACTGATAGAAATGGTGCGCAGGGAATTGTCTGTTTCCTTACGATTGCTTCAAGTGAGGACATAAATCTCCTAGTCTTTAGGAGAACTTGTCAGTTAACTTGAGCTTACAGTCCCTACTAAATAAATCAAAGGACACTGGTCTTAAACTAGATAACAGCACTGGCAGGAAGTGGAAAAGCCGGGCGAGCACCTCTTACCTGGAGACAACAGGAGCGCTGTTTGCAAATGGATACCAGACAAGGGGAAGAAAGAAAAGGAAAGAGCATTAAGGTCCCATCTCGAAAGTGTCCCCAGGCTCTGTGGTCGCAGCAGTGCAGGAAGCAGTGAGCTTAGTAGGTGAGAGCTCTGCAGCCACATGCGAAAGGCAGCGTTTGGAGCATGCGCAGCAGCAGCGGCAGCAGCCAGAGGTGTGAGCCACTGGAGAGACTGCTGAGCACCGGGGCCTGTGGTTAGGAGAGTTCCCCTACACCTTCCCTGCAGCTCTGAGGGCCAGGGATAGAGGAATGAGGGTGGGGAACCACGTGAGAGAAGCAGGCAGGGTTGGTCGCTTGTGATCTGCTAAGGATCAGGTTATCATAACCATTCTGGAGAGGAGAATCCAGTTACCTCAAAAACTGCATACAGCTTGCAGCCCTGCCAAAGTCGTTGGCTTATCAGTGGGGACTATGACCCCAGGGGAAGCTCAGGGTACCAAGTAACGGTGTATGAGAGTGGAACCCTGCCCCATTCTCTATTTCTATTCCTAAACTCATAATTAGATCATGCTTAGCCTCCCAGTGCCCGTAACATTTTCACGGCCACTTGGCGTCACAGCTAACATGCTGGCCAGAACTTTGAGTGCCCCTGTTAAGAACTGCAGAACATTTACCTTGAGTGGTTTATTTATTGCAGATAGAGCCTGGAGGGGGTGGCTGTGCACTCCTCCCCCTGTGTATCACCTGTGCCCAGCAAAGTCACTGCAACTGGTAGTTGTTAATACAGGTTTGTTCTTTGCTGACTGTTGGGGCAATTGCATTTTTCATAAATCCTGTGGTGCTATTGCTGGATGGTAGCCTTTTTGTTCTAGGAAGGGCCGGTTAAATTAGAGCCCAGATAATCTGAACCAAAGAGACTATCACACTCATAAACTGAAAGTGATCCGTAGATGGGAAGATGCCAAATACAAGGTCCCTACATGGACTGGGAAGCTGATTTAAAGATATAGCCAACATAGGTGGTCCCTAGCTCCTGAATTTGTACTTAACGCTAAACTCCTTCATTTTCAAGGTCCAAAAAAAAAGAAATTCTTGTGATATACCACATTTTCATGTTGCTGATGTTTTAATACAACCACTTACTCCCTCTCTGCCACTGGTATAGAAGACTCCTATTGGCTAGCTGGTGACTGATAGGGATTGCTGAGGAAGGAGTGGGAGAAAGGGTGTCTGTGAATTGTTTCTTCTAAAGAACTCAGACCTGTGACCCATCATCCCGTATTCACAATCCCTGAAGACACATGTGGATCCAGATGTTTATAAAATAAAAGAAGGAAGAATAGCAACTGTATTTCTCTGGTTTCTCCCATATGGAATTCCAAGGGGTAATAAATAGGTCAATGGGTTTCCTTACTACAATCAGATAGATAGAAAGCAAGAGAGGTTGTTCATTTTGCTCCTTCTATGAATCTTCTGAAAGAGCCCCTCCTGGCCCACCTCCCGTGGAGACCAGAAACACAAACATATCAGTGTATCTGGGTAGGCAAGACAAGGGGCAACTCTTTCAATAGGTCCCGCTGCCCTGTTTTTCACTCAGATGTACCTCCCAACACGAGGATCATCCCTAGCACAGCAAGACGGCTCGCAGTCAGCTGGAATCTCACCAGCCTCTGGTCATTCTCTACATGAACCTGAGACTTTCTACCTAGCAGTTAAGGATGGATCAGTGAGCTCCATCTAGCCCAGCTCTGAATGACATAATCCCTCCCAAGCGTTTCTCCTGCTGCTTATGGTGGGAGAAGCTACTAGAGCTGACCTTTCACCTGTTTCGAGCCTCATGGTCAGGTGAATTTCCATCTCTGCTTAGACAGCGACAAGCAGGAAACAGCAGCTCTCTAGATGAGTGGGAGCATCTGAGCAGCTTGTCAGGGTGAATCCATGAATGCACTAAGAGGAGGCACAAACAGGCCCCGTTCTTGGGGGAGAGCGCTTTCCTTCCCACCTGAGACTTTCACTGTCCAGGCACGGCCCGACAGCCCCGACCGACCGTGCTACTCAGTGTTGCTCTCAGAAGTCCACTTCTAGGCCCCAGCGCTTACTACAGGCAATGTGTTTCCTATCAACCCTCCCTTCCCCTCCCTACCTTGTCCAAAACTTTTCATCTCACTTCTGAAATCTGTTTTGTTTACCAAGAACAGAATCTCCTATTTCAAATCTAGTCCTTTGATTTTTTTAAGAATGCAATTGTCATGTTGACCATGCAGAGACTATGCTGTTCCAAGTACCTAAGACTCCGTGCAGCAGTGATTGTGAAAAGCAACTTCTGCTGCACTATTTGTCGCTCCAAGGCCAGTAGGAAATTCTAGAAATCAGGGTGGGTTTTCACTTGATTCTGAGTCTAGATAATCAAGTTTATGACCTTTGACTTAATGGTCTGATGCCAAAACATGGGAAGAACTGAAGAAATAAAAAAATTAACCCTATAGACAATAGAACAGGATGCCAGGAAACACACACATTTCCATGGGCACCTTTCATCTTGACATCATGTTCTCTGGGAGGAACTGGGGGTATATTTCACACCGATGACTCAATGAGATCCTTGTCTTCTTGCCTACGCCCTCCTCCAGGACTAGGCTCCAACAGGGCTTTGTTGACATCTCCTTGGACAGAGAATCCAGTGTGGCAAAAAGGGGTTCTCAAATGTGGAGTATCCGAGGTGTTTGCGTTTGACCAAGGTTAGTCTTAGGTCACTCCGTCCTGCTGCTGTTGGGAGTTTGTAGGGGAGGCACACAGGAGCCTCTTTACTGGTAGAACAAAGTCATGGACGGCCTTCCAACCTATTCTTCTTGTCCAGAGCAGATGCCTTCTTTCCAGCTACCCAGTACGGTCCTTTTGCTGCTTTCATTTACACCTAAGGACTTGGGACTTGAAAACTGATGAAGCCGGTGTACAGTGATCTGAGGTGCCTGTGTGTCCAACCAATCATGAGGACGTATAGTAAATGCACAGGGAGGTGGGAGGGAGGTTGGGCAGGTGTTGAGACCATTTCTGAGAATATTCCCAGTGGCAGAAACTGGACGATCAGCAGGAAGAAAATCTGGGAAGCAGTGGTCCAGAGATTTTGATACCTTTCTTTTAGCACTCTCTGGCAGTATCTTACTGGGTGGCCAAGGAGAGAACGAGCAATAGAAGATGGAGAAGTTTCTGCTTCTAGAACACCAGGTGTGTCCAAACCATGTAAGCACAGAAGTGGTTTCAGGTCTGCAGAGCAAGTCCACAGAAGATAATAAGAGCTGATCAGTTATATGGGTCTGAGAAGACCTGTCAATGAACCTTTGGGGGTACAGTTACCAAATCACTTTGGTCTGTCCTTGGGTGAAAGGCTTTCTGAAGCTCTCTGCCATGTGAATATGAAGTAACTACAAAATAATCACCCTTTTGACAAACACATGGGTCTGTTTAATCTTCCACGAGGCTCCCAGCAGCATGTCTCCCGAAGGGCAGTATGGGTGTCTTCCTCTTGGTATTTCCAAAGGACACCCTTACCCATTGCATATATATTCTTCCAGCACTTCCAAAGTAGTGGCTTCCAATCGTTCTCCTCAAGGGAAGAAATCTTTCCTTACACCCGGCTTGTTGCACCATAATCAGTCCCTTAGGATAGAACCCTGGCAGGTATTCCAAGATGTCTGTCCAGAGGAGAGAAGACGAGGCCACTTCTCTGGTGTAGGATACTGGCTATCTCGGGATCTGAGTGATAGGCTCATTTGCAGATAGGAGGCAAAGGCAGGCTTCTGTGAACCTTCCTGCACCTGTTTCTCAAGGATCAGCACCACTACAGCATGGACAGTGCCTTCTCCAGTTGGAAAAGTCTATACTCTGGGCCTGCCCAGTATCAGTCCTCCTCCAGGGCCCGCTGGCTAGGGAGATTTCCGTACTTGAAACTGCTTTCTTTCCTCTGCAGACCCTCAATTTTCTGCTTTAAAGATTGCATTATCCTAAAGTAGCCTGAATAAAGTACCCTACCTTGGGCTAGGAACAGAGGTAGAATGGGATGGGGTGGGATGCTAAGGGGAGGAAGAAGAGCTCAGGACGGCAGAGTACACGACAGCCTCAGAAGCCAGCTCCCTCTCAGGGAGCTCTCGGAGGCTGTGGCCTCTGACAGATGGCATAGCTTTTCATGCCACGGTCTACCCGACTGTGAAAGAGCCAGATAAAACACTTACCTCCGTGAAGGGCAGAGGGGCCTATGGGACACTCTGCAAGTGAATAACCTGCCAAGCACTCAACAGAGGTTGGGGAATGCAGCAGAAAACGGTCAAAGCATCATTGCAACATGGGCCCCAGCCCCCATTAGACCCTCCCCCATTCCATCCAGGCCAGAGAGTGAGGAGCAGGAGGGGAAGAAGGCAGGTGAGGGGCACCGGCATGCATTGCATCACATTCCTTTCTTTTTCTTCTCCCCACCCCCCCAGGAGTCTCCGCATTTGCAGGTCATTGTGTATGTGTGCGGGCGGGCTGTGGGGGAGAGTGCAGGGACAGTGGTCGTCAGATCATTAGAACACAAGGCGGAAGTCACTCAGGAGGGTAATGAGGAGCTGAGGCTGCAGTGCTGCCCAGAAGGCGGAGAAGGAGGACTTGGAAATAAGCTAAGGCTGAGAAGGCAGAGATGATACCGAAACAGGGTGAGAGCGAGAATACAGGAGGGAAAAGAATAAAAAAAGTCTGTTGGTCAAAAGGAGGAAGGAGGAAAAGGGACAAAAAACAGGGAGAAAAAATATAGTTGCTTTTTGTTGTTGCTTTTCAGTTTGTTTAGAATTTTTTTCCTTTTGTTTGTTTTACTTTGTTTTGTTTTGTTTTTTAAAGAATCTCACACCTGATATTCCACGTTCCATCCATTTCGGTTCACCAAGGGCAATGAAGAAATTCTCTTGCCTTTCGTATTCCTCCTCATCTACTATTTTAACCCTTATGGTTTTCCTGTAGGGACAACAAGAGAGAGAGTGTGTGTCGACTGGGTCGGCAGATTGGTCGGTCACGTGGAGCACAGCCTTTAAAATCATCCCCCATCACTCTTGGCACATGCAGCCCGGTCCTGCCATGTTGGCTTTGACAGGACTATGGTGGACTGTATTGTTCTTATATTTTTTTAAAAATGGTCTTAGCTTTTCTTGTCTCCTTGGTCACAGCTGTCCTTATGGGGGAGCGGGAAAGGGAACCAGGAGGCAAAGGAAAGCGGGCAAAAGAAGAAAGGGGTCCAGGAGGACAGCAAGGGCGTGGGGAGGGAGATGGGGCTGACGGTGGGAGGAGTCATTTTAGATCCCATTGACAGTTAGTAGGCAGTGAGTCAGCAGCACATTCTAGTGGGTGTCACATGGTAACAGTGGCATTTCTCTGGGCAGCAGGTAAACTGCTGTTCACTGGGAATGACCCAGGCCCCTTCTACAACAGGAAGTATGTCGACAGTACCTAGCTAGGGATTTGTTCCCATTCCTGTGTCTATACCCACTTCTTATGGGAGCCTCATTAAGAAAGATTTTAAAGTATTTACAACAAAGAGAGATAAGAGAAAGAGAGAGAGAGAAAGAGAAAAAGAGAGAGAGAGAGAGAGAGAGAGAGAAAGGGAGGCATAATTCTATCATCTCATTCTTTATCGCACTGGGCTTCCATGGTGGAAACTGAAACAAGTATGCTTTAACCACTGTATGATACAGGACTCCTTTAATATTTACGGCTGGTGCACTCCTGGCAAAACGTGAAGCAAATGATGTAAATCATCAGGTTTTAAATTGCCTTTGGACTTCTATCATGTCAGGGTGGTGTGTCCTGAGCTGGCTTCCTTCATTGCTGATTATCACAGATCCAAGGCACAAGGGGATAAACATTGCTGTTCATTTCTGGGTATCTCAATAAAGCACTGCGTCTTTTAAAAACAAATAATCAGGGAATCAACATTTTCTTGAAAATCACTCTCCTTCCAAGACTGACATGAGGCTAGCTGAGGCCTATCGTCACAGGATAAGTTGCTGTGTGGGCTTGGATCTCCCTGTGTGGCTTCTCCTGGTTCTTCTTGAAACCACAGTGGGATTGCTAGGTCCCAATAGTGAACCCTGACTTCTCTCTCTCTCTCTCTGGCCTGGGACCTAAATGCTTTCTAAAGGGCAAAGAAGTGCTAATGAACAATAACCTAAAATGTCTAATCAAAGCCTCTGATGTTCCTATTCCATTCTATTACTGGTTTTTTTGTTGTTGTTGTTGTTTTACGGAGACAGAGCAAGAGTCAGAGAGAGGGACAGACAGACAGGAACAAAGAGAGATGAGAAGCATCAATCATGATGAGAAGCATCAATCATCACTTTTTCATTGCGATACCTTAGTTGTTTATTGATTGCTTTCTCATATGTGCCCTGACTGTGGGCCTTCAGCAGACCGAGCCACCCCTTGCTCGAGCCAGCGACCTTGGGTCCAAGCTGGTGAGTTTTTTGCTCAAATCAGAGAGTCCATGCTTAAGCTGGCGACCTCGGGGTCTCGAACCTGGGTCCTATGCATCCCAGTCTGACGCTCTATCCACTGTGCCACCGCCTGGTCAGGCCCTATTCCATTCTAAAGACAGGCTCATCTTTTCTATCTATGAAGTGGTAGGCTGATCTGAGTTGGTTTGTTAGGCACAGGACTTGCTGTTCTTAGTGTGTGTTTTATGAGTACATTTATGGTCACCTTTCTAGAAGTTTTTTGGACACTTTGCTCAGTGTACTAAAAGGACAAAGTTCACTGATTGTCAAGAACACTTTCTGGGAATTTCTCTCCAGGCCAAAGACCCTGGCCTGTCTCCCCATCGCAGGGGCTCTGCAGCCATGGGCATATCCGGAAGGATATGACTGACAGCTCTGCCAGGAAAGGAATGTTGCCTCAAACACTAGCAGTGCCCCCTCCCCTAGATTTATCTATCCAGATGATTTTCTGTCTGTCTTGCCTATTAGAGGCCTGGGGTTTAAAGGGTCATTTAAGTTGAAGGCAAAAGGTCCATCTACGCCAAGAAGTCCTGTGACTTCCTTCCATTCGGGTCAGACTCCTCTTTCCCACAGCTGTAACTCTGCCTCCACATCCAGATGCTCCTCCGAGGGAAAACAGGGCACTGCGGGTGGGTCTTTCACCTGGACCTAGAATCCAAACCTGTGCTTTCTGCTCAATCAAGGTCAGGGAGAGAAACACACCTTGATAGTAGGGATATAAGAGGTAAGATGGCTCCTAAGGCCTGCTTTGGGGAATAGAATGAACCACAAACAGAACTCAAATATAAATACATTGACTTGGGACTATGCCCAGGGACTCTAAGCTTAGCCCCGAGAATAGCTGTCCTGTGGAAATCGGTGCTGAGAGCCTAGGCCAGTTTCCAAGGGCCGTCCTCTTGCCTTGTGCTGCGCTATCTGGTCCTTTTCTCTTCTGTATATTATTAAGCCATTCAGGATAAGCAGAGAGCCTCATATACAATACTCTCAGGGCTGTGGCTGCCTCTCTCTCTCTCTTTCTCTCCATATGCATTTCTCCATCTTAAAAAAATTACCATTCGCTCTTGATCATCCCTCTTACGAATACCATGTGACAGGCTGGCAGATGTTGGGACACAGCTGGAAGCAAAGAGACAGGGAGAGAGGAAAAGAGAGAACAAGAAAGGAAATGGGGAAAGTGAACCAGAGAGGTAGAAGAAAAGGGAAGAGAAGGAAACAGACAGATGGGAGAAAGAAACAGAAGAGAAGGATGTTAATGTTAGTTAGTGTGGAGGACAGGGTACTACACCTTTCTGAAAACTCATATCCACCATGCGGGGGCCCATCATCTCAATGAAGTAATTCTTGTTTTTCTCATACGCCTCACCATCAATTACCTTGATGTGAATTGCTTTGCTGTGGATGGAAAAATAAGTATCATAAGCAAGGAGTAGAGTTGGGGATGGGGAGGGGGGAGCCATCCAGGAGAAGAGGAAGAGAAGGGGACAGTGAAAAGGTCCAGAAAGGTCAGAGTGTGCCCCAACACCACAAGGGCATGAACGAGAGGGCCGCCCCAACCCCCTCCCAACCTCACTGGGCTCCTCCTGGGCTTCGTAGCATGACCAGACTTGACGACTGGAAAAAGCACAGGCTTTACAGTCAAATGTTCTGGGTTCTGACCCTGGGTTTGCTATGTGACCTTGGACAAATGACTGTAACCAGTACACACGCAGGCTGAATGATGCTTACACCATCCCAGGTCAGTTCAAGAGCAATGAAATAATATAAACACAATGGCTCAGGCATTTAGGTCCTTCCATAATGTTTGCTTCCTTACCCCTTCAGCTTTGGGGACAAGGGCGAATTTTTTTAAATTAAAAGATTTTTAAAAAAAAATCAGCTGTTGTTAACCTAAAAGCTTTATTTTATAGAAAGTGTGTGTGTGTGGCAGGGGGAGGTTGGCCTGCGGAAGCTGGAAGCAACAGAACTTCTCCCTGTCTCTGGGGCAGTGACTGTCACACGGAGGCCAGGAGGGCCATTTGGCTCAGGCTGTCCATTCTGGTGATGCACAGCGGGCCTCCAGCTCTGCCGAAGGAGGCTTTGCAGTCACAGGGATACACCGCCCAGATCACACTAACTCCAGGGCCCTCTGAACTGTGACTAGTTTATAAACCTCACAGACATTGTGACTAGCACAATTATATATATATATAATATTTATTATTTTTATTAATATTACATATAATATTAATAAAAGCTGTTACATTGTTAATTTAAACAATGAAAAATATGAACTAAGTTTAGTAACTGTTTTGTATTTCTTCTTGTTTTTTAATATTACTAGACACTTAAAAACAAAGACGGACTTGGTCCAGGCCTCTTCCAACGTTTACTTCATGATGGGGCCATTTCAGGACCCCAGTCAAGATGTCTGGCCCTTCCCAAGGGGTGTGAGACATTGCTAGATGGGCAGGCGTGGAACTAAGTCTCCCCTTAGCAGAGGAAAAGAAGGGATCCACGCAGAAACCCGCTCAACTGCTGTGGGCATGGCCCCTTTCGGACTCAGACACCTGGCCTTGGCAGAAGAGACTGAAGCCTTCAGCTCCTCCTGTTATTCTTTGCTATAAAGTAGGAATACCTTGTACATTCTGACTTGGGACAACCTCTCTGCACTCCTGAGCTTTTTCAAATCACTGTTAGAGCTGGGTGTCTCCAGAGCTTCCTTTGTTTACACTGCGTCCTGTTGCGCAGATGTGAGTTCATTGCTCTTGAAGTGAATGTAATAGCAGTTACTAATACACCCTGGTCTCCAGTGCTGAATGCTTCAAAAACAAAGAGTCCATACCCTCATCACTTGCCACACCCACTGCAGTTACTGAAACACTTGTCTAGCCACCACAGAAAGGTGAGTGTTCAACCACTAAAAGAACACCACACTTTGGCCTTCCTTCCTCCAGAACAGTGGCATTGGTCAAGGAGACTAAAGCCTTGGGTCCAGTCCGGTCCTCACCTCTCATTAGATGGGTGACCTCGGGCAACTTGCTAAAGCTCTCCAAGTCTCATTTATAAAGTGGAATACTAGAACCTATTTCACAGTGTTCCTAAATGAGATGAAGAATGCAAACTGCTTGACAGCGTACATATTCCCTAGTTAAGTGCTTAATAAATAGCAACGATTGTTACTAAGAGCAGTATGACCTGGTTGGTGGCTCGAGAATAATACATAAAGAAATCTTATCATTTCTAGTCACTAAGTCCAAAAAGAAGGGAAAATCAATAAACAGAACTGGTGTCCCAAGATATGGTAGACATAAAAGTCAGGTCAAGAAAGAACTGGATAAATCAGGATGCTAGATCCCTAATGGGCCAGGGGGTTGGCATGTGAAGGGAGGTAGCATGGAGGGTAACTCTCTGATTCTCCCAAAATCTGGCCTTGTGTCAGGAACAAGCTCTCGGCGAGATAAACCACATGTCATAAAACAAAGCCTGACTTGTGCTTCTTATGATCCTTAGTGAGCAGATAAACAGAATAGGGGACGCCACCAACAACTTAGTTGAAGACAGGGAAATGAGGACAGACATTAAGTAGTGGCAAGAAGACTTTGGGTTAGCTAGCTGGAACCACCAGTTGGCGGGTGTCAGGAGTGGGGGAGGTAGGTGTGAGATTCCCTCACCAAGATCACTCATGGGTAAGGCATCACTCTTTTTGAAAGTAAGGTGCCATCTTGCCTGGAGCCCAGAGAAATCCCTTGAAGCCCTTGAAAACTGAGAAAGTTCTCAGTTCTGCTCAAGCCACAAATGAGACCTAAGAACATTTAAATTTAGTCAGAGTCACCAGCCAGGTCTTGAGTTCTCTTTCCAAACTTATTCTTCCCCATTTCAGCCAATGACACCATTGTCTATCAAACTGTTCAAGCCCCAAACCTAGAATCACCCTTGATTCTTTCCTTTCCCTACTCCCACCTCTAACCCTCACCCACTTAATTTGCCACCATCTTTCCCTCTGCTATCAAGACCTGGATCAAAACACCCTCTTCCTTGGACTTTGCAATAGCTTCTTGAGATTTCTCTGCTCCAGCCTTTGCCCTTGACCTGCAAACCCTTCCCTGCAATACAACCAAGGTTATCTATTGAAAACGCAATCCAGGTCCCATCATACCCCCTACAATTGAATATATATAAAATCCTTGCGTGACCTATAAGATCTTATATGATACATGACTGACCAGGCGGTGGTGCAGTGGATGGAGCGTCGGACTGGGATGCGGAAGACCCAGGTTCAAGATCCTGAGGTCGCCAGCTTGAGCACGGGCTCATCTGGCTTGAGCAAAGAGCTCACCAGCTTGGACCCAAGGTCGCTGGCTCCAGCAGGGGGTTGCTCGGTCTGCTGAAGGCCTGTGGTCAAGGCACATATGTGAGAAGGCAATCAATGGACAAACTAAGGTGTTGCAACAGCAATGAAAAACTAATGATTGATGCTTCTCACCTCTCTCCATTCCTGTCTGTCTGTCCCTATCTATCCCTCTCTCTGACTCTCTCTCTCTCTGTCCCTGTAAAAAAGAAAAAAAAAAACTTATATGATACTGATGCTGCTGACCTCCTTGACTTCCTAACATTCTCCCCTTGGTCCTTCTGTTCCTCAAATCAAGTCTTTTCCTCCTTAGGGCATCACCCTTGCTGTTCTCCATGTCTGGGCCTGTGCTTATCCTCATTCTTTGAGTCTCCCCACAAGTATGACTTTCCTGGAGAGGCCTGCCACGGCCACGTTATCTCCTTGGATTGCCTTCCTCCCACTATCTCCACCTCTTCACCATGGGTCACTTTCCATCACATTCCATCTGCTTACTCCTTTCATTGTACTCACCACAGCCTGAAGTTAGCTAGTTAGTTTATTCATTCACTTGTGTATAGGCTGTGTGTCCACATGAGACAGTAAGCACCATGAGGACAGGAAACTTGCTTCCTATTTGCAATTGCCATTCTAGTGTCTGGTACAGAGGACGCCCTCCCCCACTGATGACCGGCTGAGTGACTAGTTGTGAATTTCTAACACAGTCAAGGCTTCATGAAATCAACCTACTTTGCCTTTTTGCAGTAAAAATATAACTCATGGTGGGGTGGGGTGGGGGGAGAATAAGTTGAAGGCTATTTGATGGAATGCCTAAGGATTCTCAGTGAGATGAAGAGACCAGAATGCCAACGTCACTGTATATATACCCTTAGCTTATCAGCCTAGTCTATTTGTCCAGTCTGTGGGAGAGCTCTCCAACGAGCCAGGATCATTCTAACTCATGGGTTTAGACTAAGCTTTTTGAACCCTACATTTCTTCTATTCCCAAGTCCTCCTTCTGTCCCAGTGGCACTTACTAAGTTGGTCATGGGGTCAGCTCATCTGGAGCAGCTGCCCCTTGAGCCAGTATTGCTTTCTGAGGCTCCGGAGATTATCCCCACCTCTCAGTCTTCTGCTGGGGCACTGTCAAAGCATGGGCATTCCCAGCTAAGACCTGGCTGTGCTGCGTGGGAGAGGTGCGCCCAGATCTCCCTCCAACAACCTGGAGGGGATTAGAAAACACACTGCTGGGGAGGGAAGGGGAGTAAAGAGGGACAAGTTTGCGGTGATGGAGAGTGATTTGACTATGGGTGATGGGTACATGACATAATCAACAGTTCAAATGCTATAGAGATGTTTATCTGAAACCTATGTACTCTTATTGATCAGTGTCACCCCATTAACGTTAATTTTTGAAAGAAAGAAAGAAAGAAAGAAAGAAAGAGGGAGGAAGGGAGGAAGGGAGGGAGGGAGGGAGGGAGGGAGGGAGGAAGGAAGGAAGGAAGGAAGGAAGGAAGGAAGGAAGGAAGGAAGGAAGAAAAAAGGAAGGAAAGAAGGGAGGAAGGGAGGGATGGAGGAAGGAAGGAAGGAAGGAAGGAAGGAAGGAAGGAGGAAAGAAGGAAGGAAGGAAAGAAAGAAAGAAAGAAAGAGAAATAAGGAAAGAAGGAAAGAAAGAAAAGAAAGAAAGAAAGAAAGAAAACCCATTGCTGTGCTGCCTGGCTGGCCTCTCAGAACATTCCTTTTCACTGAAGACACCCAATTCCATGTCAGGCCTCTGGTCCTTGGGGGTACTATAAAGAGAAAGGGCTGCTCTTCAATCACTGAGTTCCCCCAGGGTAGAAGGGGGAGGAAGCAAGAATTACCTGCTGAATGGATGAATGAATACTATATTGGAGGAGGCGCTGTGAATTTCCCTCTATACAACGAAGGAATCTAAGATAATATACGCATTTACATTATACTCAGCACCATGAGAACTTTATTTCATACCTTTTTAAACCATGAAACATCGCTATTATTACTTCCCCTTTAAAGACAACAGATGCTCAGGGAAGTTAAGTAACTTCCCCAGAGTCACACAGCTAGTGAGCATCAGAGTTGGGATGCTAGCATATGTCTCCTATTACTCTTATAGCTAACTTCATACAAGCAAGTGGGCAAAGTCTCGGTGCCACTCCCAAGCTGTGGCCACAGTGAGGAACCACAGAATTCTTCCATTTAACTGTGGGCAGCACAGGCACATAATAAGTGGATGTGCCTCTGCACTGCACTGTGAGTAGGTGGCTTCTAACCCTGTGGCCCTCCCTTGCTAGAAATAATCTCTAAATGATCTCTGACTCGCAACCGTCAACCTATTCCCTCCTGATTCCCATTAAATGGCTCTTCATCAAATCAAAAGGGCTCCTTTTCATCATTTCTAAATTTACCCTGGCTGCTCCTGGCCAGCTAATACCCGGGAAGCTTCCTTGACCTGGGGCTGCAGAACGGAGCTGGTGGCGGAGCTTCCTGCCTTTTTCCACAGGAGCTTGTGGAAACCTCGCGGTTCAGGGCTGGGTTCTTTTTTTAGACCTTATCTTCCCAGTTGGGCACCAGCAGCTTCCATCTCTTCCCCAGGCAGGTTTTTGGCTCTGAACCAGAACAGAAATGACCCTCCCACCTCCGACCACATCCTGACAGCCCAATATTGACAGTCTCCTGCCCCTACACCAAGGTCCAGGGAAAAGGCTCCTTGTCTCGTGAGAAGGCTTAGGAGGACGCTTCAATTTATTTTCCTCTGAAAATAGGGTCCCAGAAAATGGCACTCCTCAGACGTTGGTATGCATGTGTATCTGCTGGGGATCTTGTTAAAACGAAGGTTCTGATTCAGCAGGTCGGGGCAGGGCTCGCGATTCTGTGATTCTAACAAGCTCCCCGAGTTAGCCCATGCTGCTGGTCCAGGGCCCAAGACTCCTTGGAGAAGACTCTCTGACTCTATGAAAAACTTAGGGGAAAGGGGTCTGGAATCAACACGTAGCATTTCAACCAAAGGTTGTAGTGCTCAGGTCCATCCCGACACTACACTTTGAGAGGGGTACTGGAGTGCACCGGGAGGAGGGTGACTAGGACAAGGCAGGGCCTAAAAACCACGTTTTAAATGAATTTGCTAATATTTATATAGTACTTGCTTTGTGCCAAGCATGTTTTGTTCTGTTCAGGAATTTTACTAATACTATCTCAATCGTCACAACAAACCTGTGAGGTAGGCACATGCCAGGAAGGTGCTGTTCTCTCTGCACGTATTATCTCGTTGAATCTTCACTATAACCGGGGAGGTAGATACTGTTTTTAGCCCCATTTTATAGATGAAAACCAGAAACACTCAGAGACTTGCCCAAAGTCATAGCTAAGTAAGCGGCAGAGTTGTGATTAGAATTCAGATGCTGTGGCTATAACGATTGTGCTTCCAACTGGGATCTGACATGGGGATCGAGAAGAGAGATTCTCTGGGAGGAGATGACACCCACAACAAATGGTTCTGGGGCTGTCACAAGTGTTGCTTCCAAAGGAGTGGGGTCCCTGACAGGAAGGCAGACTTCAGCCCCACCATGTATCATTACACCAGTGAGGTGAACTGGCTTACAAGGGAGTGATTGCTCTATTCCTGGTGGTATTACAAAGTAAAATGATGACCATGTATGAAAATGGCCATAGAAAGAATTTCTGCTGTCTAGGTAAAATAAACCAGCTGTCTAGGGATAGCGGGGAGGAACCCTGACGGGGGCATATGCTTTTCACAGTGTAAATATTCCCACTATGGTCGATTTTAAGCTACTAATACTTTTAACAACCAACTTGCAAAATTTCTTAACGTTTAACAATCAGCTCTTGTGAACGGGTGGGAGTCACTTCCCACATACCACTGACAATGTCAGATTCCACCAAAAAGTTTGAGCGAGATTAAGATGGCAAAATGTAGTTCTGATTGATTTACAAATTATTCTGCCACATGCTAGCATCTGCCCAAAATGGGTAACTATCTGATAAAGTAAGGTATTAATGTGCTTGTTAAAGCAAACTTTTTTTTTTTTGGGGGGGGGAGGTTCAAAGGTTTGGCTTTTAAAAGGAATGTGGGCAGGTGAGGAGGCTGTGTTAAGTGGACTTTCTAAAATGTCCCACTAAAGACATTCTGCCCAAATCCCTGGAAACTGTGACCATGATGAGATATCACTCCCATAATATTATATGACATGGTGCTATATGGCACAGCTGACTAAAATAGGAAGATTTTCCAGGTGGGCTGGATCTATTCAAACGAGCCCTTAAAAGCAGAGAGCTTTCTACCATAAGAAGGGGAAGCTGGAGGGATTCGTGCATCGGTCTCTTCAAAACCTGAGAAGGATTCAACTCGTTATTTCTGGTTTGAAGATGGAGGGTGTCACATGAGCAGGAGGGTAGGCAGACTTTAGGAGCAGAGTGGGGCTTGGATGACATACAACAAGAAACAGGGCTCCTCAGACCTAAAGCCGTAAGAGTGAGGATTCTGCCAGTAACCTTAATGAGCTCAGGAGCACACACTTCCTCAGAGCTTCCAGATGAGAGCCCACCTGGCCAACAGCTGGATTTCAGCCTGGAGTAGAGAACCCAACCACACCATGCTTGGACTTCTGAGATCCAGAGCTGTGAGATAGTAAGTGGTATTGTGCTGCTTCTAAGTTTATTACTATTTGTTTAACAGCAACAGCTAACTAACATGGAAGGCTTACTGACTTGATGAAGTCAGGGACTGAGCCAGATGACCTCTCGGAACTCTCTTGCAGTTATCTATTTTGTAATCAGAATACTTTGTCCTGATGGCAGGGCCACTGCTAGGCCTGTACAACACCTTTGTGCAAGGTTGAGAAAAGATACAACCCTGGTCATGTACCACTTGGTTTATAGTCAAGGTGTCTTCCTCTGGCTTGCACAGCAAATTGTTAGGGTGCAGGGCTTGGCACAGAGAGCTTTGGCTGGACTTGAGCCTCCACCCAGGGATTTTATGTGATACACAACTGTAAGTAAGCAGCAGACCTGCTTTGTGGACTCTCATCGGATTCACTATTCCACATATGCCTGAACCACAGGAATATGGGATAGGCTAAGGCAGAGAGATGGATTTCATTGAAGAACTTCCTGCAGCAGGAGGAATAGTCAGGTGGACAGGATGAGCGGGCAGGGAGGTACAAGGTAGGAGAGAAGGGTAGGAGGAAAGGGTGTATGAATGCGCATGAAGGACCATGACCTTTGCCCCTTTGGCATCTACTCTGGACTCTGTGGAGGAGCCCTCTGCTGCTTGCTGCTTCTCCAAACCTATGACTAGTTGGGCTGATCAAAGAACACCTACAAGGATGTGGCTTCCCCTAGGCAAAATGTAAGAACGTTTTGTCTCCACTGACAATTAAAATCTGATTGCTGGGCATGTCCATGGGCGCACACCCATGTGTTTGAGGACTTGGCACTGATTCTACCCATTCTGGAATGTCTGCGCTCAGAACTGGGCACTGTAGCTCATAATCAACTCTTTGATTTCCTAAATAACCCAATTTCCAATGCATGGAGAGCTTCTTACCTTGGGCTAAAAGGGAAAGGGCATCTGAGATGACTGTACGACTATGGACCTAGACTTCAGAACGTGGTCACAGACACAGTGGTGTCAAACACCCCAAAGTGGCCACTCGCTCTGTTTCCCAAAGGTCAGGGCAAAGTGAGGGAATTTTCAATTTTTTAAAAAGGCAGTCTTCTAAAGTAGACACCCTCCCTTTCAAAGGCTGTCATACCTTGCACGGCAACTCTACAGGATAGAAAAGATTTTAAGTCATAAATTTTTATCCTCTCTACCCTCTTTCATAGAAAATAAAGACTAAACTCTTCATCCCAGGAATTGGAAGCTCTCTGTTATGCCCATCCATCCACCCACCCATCCACCCACCCATCTTCCCAGCTACCCACTTATTTACCAGAAGCATGTTCCTATCATGCAACTTATAATCTAGTGGTATGAACATGTACAGAAAGCATCCCTTTGCCCCTCCCCTTAGTATGCTTATGTGGGATTTCTTAAACTCTAGGAAATTTAGTATCTCCACGGAGGGAATCAGTATACTCACATTGCTCAGGCAGCTCAAATCAGTCTTGGTGTGAGTATACCACAGACCTCAAGGAGGCTCCTTAGCTTGACTATTGCTTATGGCTACCATGAAAAGATAAAAGCATGTGCATGCATGTTCACACATGGGAAAACTAACATGCTCATCCACTGGCTAAATAAAATTTTTCTGCTAGTACAAGAATCCTCTCATCTCCTTAAGCCACAAGAAAGATTTCTCCTCCTCTTTGCTGCCCTATGGCTGGGAGTGCTTCACATTCCTGATTGAATGTATATGCATGTCAATGGGGGTATGATGGGGTGCGGTGAGCATTTGGAATTTTCCACTATTCATTAAATGAGGGGAAATCTGGCCTTCATAAAAACAGTCTCTGTAGCAACCTTGCCTAGTTACTCTCAAAGGGGAATTAAATTTACAATCCCCATAGCGGTGGGCCTGTGCAGGTTTCAGCACTATATGCGACTCAGTTATTCTCAGCCCTATTTGAGTCCCAAGTTCTTCAAATTATATTATAGAGCCACGACAATCAAAACAGCATGGTATTGGCAGAGAAATAGACACTCAGACCAATGGAACAGAATAGAAAGTCCAGAAATAAAACCACATATATATGGTCAAATAATTTTTGATAAAGGAGCCAACAACACACAATGAAGAAAAGAAAGCCTCTTCAACAAATGGTGCTGGGAAAACTGGAAAGCCACGTGCAAAAGAATGAAACTCGACTACAGTTTGTCCCTTTGTACTAAAATTAATTCAAAATGGATCAAAGACCTAAATATAAGGACCTGAGACAATAAAGTACATAGGAGAAAACATAGGTACTAAACTCAGGGACCTTGGTTACAAAGAGCACTTTTTGACTTTGACTCCAAAGGCAAGGGAAGTGAAGGCAATGATAAATAAATGGGACCACATCAGACTAAGAAGTTTTTTTTGTTTGTTTGTTTTTTGTTTTTGTTTTTACAGGGACAGAGAGAGAGAGCCAGAGAGAGGGATAGATAGGGACAGACAGACAGGAGCAGAGAGAGGTGAGAAGCATCAATCATTAGTTTTTCATTGCCGTTACAACACCTTAGTTGTTCATTGATTGCTTTCTCACATGTGCCTTGACCGCGGGCCTTCAGCAGACCGAGCCACCCCTTGCTGGAGCCAGCGACCTTGGGTCCAAGCTGGCGAGCTTTTGCTCAAGCCAGATGAGCCCGCGCTCAAGCTGGCGAGCTCGGGGTATCGAACCTGGGTCCTCTGCATCCCAGTCCTATGCTCTATCCACTGCACCACCACCTGGTCAGGCCAGACTAAGAAGTTTTTACACAGCAAGAGAAACTGACAACAAAATAAACAGACAGCCAACTAAATGGGAGATGATATTTTCAAACAACAACTCAGATAAGGGGCTAATATCCAAAATATACAAAGAACTCACAAAACTCAACAACAAACAATCCAATAAAAAAATGTAAAGAGGACATGAACAGACACTTCTCCCAGGAAGAAATACAAATGGCCAACAGATATATGAAAAGATGCTCATCTTCACTAGCTATTAGAGAAATGCAAATCAAAACTACAATGAGATACCACCTCACGCCTGTTAGATTAGCTATTATCAACAAGACAGTTAATAACAAGTGTTAGAGAGGCTGTGGAGAAAAAGGAACCCTCATCCACTGTTAGTAGAAATGTAAAGTAGTACAACCATTATGGAAGAAAGAATGGTGGTTGCTCAAAGAACTAAAAATAGAACTACCATATGACCCAGCAATCCCTCTACTGGGTATATACCCCCCAAACTCAGAAACACTGGTACATAAAGACACATGCAGCCCCATGTACGTTGTCGCATTGTTCACAGTGGCCAAGACATGGAAACAACCAAAAATCCCTTCAATAGATGACTGGATAAAGAAGATGTGGTACATATATACTATGGAATACTATTCAGCCATAAGAAATGATGACATCAGGTCATTTACAACAAAATGGATGGATCTTGATAATATACGGAGTGAAATAAGTAAATCAGAAAAATCTAAGAACTGCATGATTCCATACATAGGTGGGACATAATAAAGAGACTAAGAGACATAAACATGAGTGTGGTGGTTACCAGGGGAAGAGGTGGGTGGGGGGAGGAGAGGGAGGGAGAGGGGGGAGGGGAGGGACACAAAGAAAACCAGATTGAAGGTGACAGAAGACAATTTGACTCTGGGTGATGGGTATGCAACATAATTGAATGCCAAGATAACCAGGAGATGTTTTCTTTGAATATATGTACCCTGCTTTATTAATGTCACCCCATTAAAATTAATAATAAAAAAAGAGTCCCAAGTTCTCCCTGCCTCATTCCAGAGGAGTTGGTGGGGGGAAGGGAGGGCAATTCACAGCTTCATTTCTCTCTTCTAAGTCAAGAGGGGAAATTTAAAAAAACCCGCCAATGATTTGGAATAAAGCTTTTGTGCATGAAGTTGATAAATTTTCCTCCTGGAAAGGTGGGGAAAATAATCTATAAAATCATTTTACCTAATAGTGTGTCTGCTCCCAGCACTAAAGAGAGCAAATGGCTGGTTATCTGAATGATGGCTCTGGAGATGTTGGTTCTCTCTGTCTTGCTTTTCTTTCTGATGGGGATCTCATTTTTAAAAGAATGGTTTTGATCCAAGAAGAAAGGAGAGACATTTATATTGGATCGATATGAAACTTCAGGTCCGAGAAGAATCTTCTGATAAGCAGGAAGAGAGAAGAGCTGGCTGCTAAGGATCTGGGTCAAACACAGTCAGTGCTCCTGCCTCCCACCTGATTCCCTGTCCACTTGTGCACTTACAAAGCCCATACTTCTAGTGGATACTTTCTAGAAGTCTCAGTGAATAGCAAGCCCAGAAAAGATTATTGTCCCTGGGCTGGGTGGAGAAAATCCTTCAATTAAGAGACTTACAACATGGAAGATTAGCTGATTCTACAGACATGTTATTGAATCAATCAGGGACTGCCCTGAGCCAGAGCTGCAGCCCTGCACAAACGCAATGGGCTCCATTCCTGCATAAGTCAATGGGGATGCTTCTCAGGGGGCTGTACAGTGAGCGCAGAGGTCCTGGCTGACAGAACAGCTTGCCGACTGCCTTCAGCCGCTGCTCCCCCTCCTTTCCCAAACAAGCCTACGTTCCTTAGGTCATCAAAACTGAAACCTGTAGCACAGCAACTGGGATATAATAAGAAGGCATTCAGGGAAAGAAAGTACTGTATGATCTCACTTATAGGTGGGAAAAAAAACCCCTCACAGACACAGAAAACAGATTGATGGTTACCAGAGGTGAAGGGTAGGGGATAGGCAAAATGAGTGAAGGGGGTCAAAAGGTACAAACTTCTAAATAAGTCCTGGGGTGTAACGTACAGCATGGTGATGACAGTTAACAACACCGCATTACAATTGTGGTAGTTGCTAAGAGTAGACGTTAAAAGTTCTCATCCCAAGAAAAAAAAATTGTAACTATGTGTAGTGATGGAATTTAACTAGACTTATTGTGATCATTTCACAATATACACACCTATCAAATCATTGTTATATATCTGAAAGCATATTGCATGTTACATGTCAATCGTATCTCAATAAAATATGCAAACATTTGACAATAATTTGTTGTTTAAGTTATAGCTGAAGCAACCACTAAAGGGTTATTGTCTCCCTAGTTTCCAGGATAGGAACAAAAGAGGGTGAGAGAGTTGGGAGTTGAGTTTGACAAGAGAAAGCTGGTTTGGAAGCAGGCAGGAAAATTTCTGAACTCTATGGTCTGGGTGGAGGAAGAATTTCAGGCAAAGGGTATGCCTGGAGAGGACAGCCTGCATTTCCTCAACGTCATTCCTCATTTTCCTACCACTGCATACTGACCTTGGTTTGTCTTTAGGAAGTCTGTTTGGAAATGGGGATTATCTTTCTGCTGCCCCAAAGTTAGCTGCACGCCTTTCAGAGGGTAACCTTCCCTACTCCCCAACACTGTTTCTTGTTCTTTCCTAGGTGGGAGCTCAGAGGGTGGTTGCAGAGGCAGTTTATTTGCATATTGTCATCCCCACTGGTCAGAGAAGGGTCTCCAAGGGTCCTGTCTGACTTCCATGGGAGAGGTGTGGAAGAACGAATGGTACCAGAGCACTGTATCATTATCTTTGATGCAAACACTATGTATTTAAACAGCACTTCTCTCAACCTGGAGGAGGAGGTCTCCACTAGAGGTCAAGTGGGTGGGAGCAGCACTTGAAGTCACTTCCTTCTAGCCTGATCCTGACTACTCCTGTTGACACATGACCAGCCCCCTCCGTTCACGCCCCTTTTCTTCCCCCACAGATGCAAGAATCTGATTTTGTAGTCCCACTCAGTGGCAATTTCTCAAGCTCCTTCCCCACACTGCCCTCACCTCAACCACTTTGCCCGAGCTATGCTCCCTCATTCTGCTGGCAGGGCTGGGAGAGGGGATGGAAACAGTCTATTTCCCTTACATAATACACCCTGCGCTTCCTCTAATTGCCACCTCTCAACCCCGTTCAGGGCCAAACGTTAGCAGTCAATATTTATTCATTGTGAGCAAGACATTGGCATATTCTTGTCCTCAAGGTGTAAATAAAATAAGCTCGGACATCCTGGGTTCACAGAGAGGCAATGACCAGCCGACAGTAGCCAGCCCAGAATGCCTGTGGACACTCAGTTAAAAATGTTTGTTTATATTACACATCTGTAGGCTGCTGCCTTTCTGATGACATTCAGGGCTTGCAATAGTTAGGCACAGTTGTTCACCTGAAATGGAGGACGGTGATACTCCAGGGTGATAAAAGAAAACATAACCACAGTGACAGTAATATAAAACCTTTAAAATTCTACATCTGCCTGGAGGGCCTTTAATCAAGGATTTCAAAGCTCATTCCGCAGATCTTGCCCATTCATCTGTGCCACATCCCTGGGAAGGAGCTGGCAGGCAGGGAGCAGAGCACTATAAATAGAGCACCGTATCATTATCTTTGATGCAAACACTATGTATTTAAACAGCACTTCTCTGAAGAGCTAAAGGGCTCCACACACAATAGATGATCTAATTCTAGCTCCATTCATACAGCATCCCCCACACTTGCTGCCTTGCAGGTAGTTTGGAAGAGCTTTGCATCAACAGAAGTTCACAGCTTTAATGCCTACTCCTCCTCTCCAGCTCCTGCTTAATTCACAGGCACTTCCAGGTGCGGCTCCAGCTCCCGCCAACCCTAAGGAGCCAACCCCACAGCTTGACTCACCCTGTCACCTGTCTACCCTGTCACACACTTGGCTTTATGGCAGTGACACCAAGGGTTACAGGACAGAGTCATTATACATTTCCTCACTGTCAGATTGCATTTGGGTTTAGTTGGTTGGGTTGTGAAACCTTCGTTTATATAGCCATCAGATGGACTTCATGATTATTATGAAGATACAAGGCAGGGAATGGGTTTGCTGGGTGCACTGACCACACAGGCCCATGGTCCATGCTGAGCTACATCTCCCTGTTCACCTTGAAAATGCACATGACCTTTAAAATTGACCAGGTGGGTTTTTTCATTTGTAAGTGCTTCCATGTTTCCCATCTACTGATACCATCAGGAGGTGATGTCCTTCTGTTTTGTACTTATAGTACATCTCACAGCTGTAAAAAAACCAATCAAATGTGTAATTATTTCCTTATTTGTCTTCCCCACTGTCTTAAACTCCACAAGGATTGAAGCTGTATTTGTTTTCATTGTCTACATATCTCCAGACTTAAGCACATGTCAGATGCTTAATAAAAATATTTGTGAACAAATGAGGGAATGTGTGACGGTATGAATCGCAATACGCATTTTCTGGTTTAGAGTTTCTAATCCTGCCCATTTTGCACTGGCTTAAGTTCTGTTTTATGGCATCATTAGGACCTCCACCCACTGCCTATCATCATGCAGTCTTGCCAACGCCCCCCTTCCTTCTCCTGGACCTCGAGGAGCACACAGAGGTTTCTTAGGTAGGAGCCATATATTTGCTCTCCCTTCCCCATCTGCACCCCACTAGGCCTCATCTCATCCAATAACTTAGTGTAGGTCTGCCCTCAACTTATTTATTTGACCTTCTCAAAAACACAGTATCCCCAGCAACCTTTCTCACCTGAACCTGTACTCATGGTATGGTAGGAAAACACGAACTCTGGGGTCCCAGAGATGTGAGTTGAAAGTCGGAGCTCTCCTGCTTCCAGCTGTGTGACCCTGACCAAGTTCCTAGCCTCTGTGAGCATCTGTGTCTTCAGCAGTAACAGGGGGTGGGCAGCATTCATATTGGGTGGTCTGGGGCTAAGCAAGAAGACACAGCAGAGGTCCCCAAACTACGGCCCGCGGGCCAAATTGTGGCCACCCGAGGCCATTTATCCGGCCCCCGCCGCACTTCCGGAAGGGGCACCTCTTTCATTGGTGGTCAGTGTATGGAGTACTGTATGTGGCAGCCCTCCAACAGTCTGACGGACAGTGAACTGGCCCCCTGTGTAAAAAGTTTGGGGACCCCTGAGACACAGGTAGCAGGCTCAGTAAATGACTGTGCCCTGTTCTTCCCTTCTATCTTCGACCCTTCTTTGGCTCACGCTCTCCCCGGGCTGACACTCATCCTTTGGATGCTTCTAGCTGTCACCCCCTACCTTTTAGGTTCCATGCTGGAGGTGTTGAGACTCAGACTATATTTAGATGCTTTAGCTTTTTTATTCTTTTTAATGTCACTGTGTTGCTATGGTGATGACGGGGAGGGAAAGGGAGAGGCCAGCCTGAAAGGAAGGCTGGAGCTCAGCCATGAAGATCAGTGGGTCTGGCTAGGACCTGTTCCTGGTGAGCTGGTGCTCTCCGAGGACCTTGTCTGTGCATTCCATCAGGAGATGCCACCAGGAGATGGGAGGAGGCACTGCCTAGTAAAGGCTCTTACCGGAAAAGGAGCTAAGAGGCCTGACTGCTGAAAATTGCTCACGCCTCTGGCCTGGCCACATCCCAGGCTCTTGGAGCCTTCCTCAAATGGTTTCTCTATCAATAGTCAGGAGATAGCAAATGGGGCTGGGTGGAGGAATGACATCGTAATGTTGGACTTTGGAAGACGCTCCAACCAGACTTCTTCCCAGGAAAAAAGTGGGAAACCTCAATCTCACTTGGTTTGGAGGAAGGCTTGGAGGAGGAAACAATGGGGGCCAGTGAAGCCACTTATGGTCTAGTGTAATCATGGATTCAGTCCATGGGGAACCAAAGTCAGAAAATGGCAGAAAAGAAGAGAAGTCTCTTTTATTCATGTGCAGAACCCCACACACCCACAGGATTTGGGTGTGGGCATGGCATTACCTGGAGATAAACCTGCAACTCCTGAGTCAGAAAGTTGAGAGATGAGAATTAATTGCATCACCTCTTTCTTCCTCTCTGATCCCTCAACTTCACTGTAGCAGCCAAGGTCAGGCATCCCAAAACAATCAGGCTGAGCTGGGTGTTTTAGTTCTTGGGGTCTCAGTCAGTTGCTGAACTCTCGGCTCTGGTCTACAAACTGGTCATCAGGGTCCAGGTGAGGTCATAGCCATGCCTGACCTGGCCTAACAGAGCAGATGGCAATCCAGGGAAGCTCTGGGTGGGGGTAGGCAGGCAGGGCACCTTACTCAAGAGCATACAAGGGATGATTATAAGAAGAAAAGTCCCAAAGGAGCATGTGAGACTTGGAAAACATACTTATTGGCCAAGCACAAAGTCTGGAAAAATATATAAAGACATGGAATGCTTGACTTCTCGCTTATGGAAGGGTTGAAAGAACCACATGATAAATACAGGAAGTCCTGACATTACTGTTGTAGGGCAGTAAGAGCTGGATTAAGCCTTTAGCTCCTCTAGGTTCTGAAGACTTAATAATGATCCCCTCCCCTATAAGTAATAGCTTCTTCTAGGCCAGACAATGTGCTTTAATTTACACAAACAGCTCATTTAATCTTTTAAAGAACTATTAACAGTTCTGTTTTGCAGGTAAGGAAAGAGACTATTAGAAGTTAAGTTCATTTTGCCTAAGGTTACTGAGCTAGTAAGTGACAGAACCAGGATTTGATCCCAGTGGTCTGACTCCAAGGCCTCTGTAAACTTGTACCCTAAACTGACCCATAAAATAAGTGTAAGAACTCCAATTAAGCTCTCATGATGAGATATTTTTAAAATCTCAAATTATTTCATTCCCCCCCCCTAATTTTTTGGGGGAGGTATAACCCTGCTATGTCTGGATAATCCAGCATTGGGTAAGTGAAGAAATGTTTCCCAAAGGGTTATTTTCCCAATTTTCTTCTTTGCTTCTTTCTGCTCTTTCAGGAGACTGCATTTTTTAAATTGTCTTGAAAATTTTTATTTTCAATCCCTACCCCTATAAAACCCAATAACAAAAGACTGCAACACATTATGTTATAATAAGTCCTGCCCGTAAGACAGAGCCGAAGTCCTTTGTCCTCCAGAAACCTTCCCCTGTGACTTGGGCCACAGGGGCTCTCCCTCCTCCAAACCTGGTCCCATTTCCAGTTTGTAGCAACCACTTGGCACCCAGATTCCACAATCTCTGTCTTCTCTCATCCTTACTGTCCTGTGAGCCCCATGGGGGGATGGCCATGTTGTATACCTCTCCGTTTCTCCAACCCTTGGGAGAGTAAGGTTAACTTGAGCCATCAGGCATTCATGCAGGAGCAGGAAGTTGAAGCAAAGGAAACTGAAATTAAGGGAAGCCAAAGAATCATGTGCACAGAAGGAGGTGAGGATGGGCAGACTGAACTTACCAGCCTCCTGTGCAATTTCAATATAGGCAAAAATATTCTTGATTACATTTCTTCCCTTCCCACTTGTATGATTTCCAGGGATCATGTTCTGCTCTATTTCTCATATGTCCTGGGGTCCAGGAAGAAGCAGTAGGGAGGGAGAGGGGAACAAAGGAAGTAGACATGACTTAGCCATAATTCATGATGCAAGGTCATGATCCAAAGGAAGTTGGCTGATTCTGGTTCTAAAGTTTTCATAAGTTCAGATTCAACATGTCTGGTATCTCCTGTTCCATTCTGGACACTGACTGGTTTCTCTCCCCAGAATCTGTCTCTGATACTAGCCATATATGTAGAGTAATTGGTTTTCTAAGAATCTACCCTTTAAGCATGGAGCCCTCTGAGATATCTTCTCTCTGGATAGCCTTTTATCCTTTATGAAATCTCTCCCATTCATGACCATTCAAGAGTTTCCCAATTATACTGTGGGGTGGACAGGGCAGTTATCAGGGATCCCATTTTATTTATTGCTGAGAATGGAATTATGAGGTTAGTTTTGGGGCATCTTGATCTATTTCCTCTCTCCCAAAGGAGAACAAAATCTATTGGAAAGGCAGTTAATATATGTTTTAAGTTTGGAAAAGGAAGTAAAAGAGCTAAGCCAAAGTCAACTATAGCACCAGTTAGCAGACAACTGTCCAAGTTCCATGTTTCCAGTTGCCTAGGAACAATTTCTAATACCTGATCGGTAGGGAGTGCCAATAGTCCTTCGCATTGGCACTGGGCACTTCTGTTTACAGTGTTATTCTATTTTATCCTCACAACAGCCTAGTGAGGTCCATGCAGTTAAAATCAGTCCTGTTTGAAGGGTGTGGCAATTGAGAGAGGGAGGAGTGAAGGGATCAGCCTGAGGTCAGACAGCTAGCTGGTAAACGGTACTGCCTGATTAGGTCCCTGTCTTCAGATAAGGAGGTCAAGGATCTTTTCCATACTCTATTCTTCCCTGCTATGAGCTTTACCCAGTCCACACGTATGCATTCTGAAAGAAACAGAAGTAGTGTCCAAAGACGGTCCATTTCAATGCACCAGGTACCTGTACGCCACAACGTAACAGTAGAGATCTCACTGCCAGATTGACCTACATCTGAGTCACAGCTCTGCCACTTACAACTACATAACACTGGAAAGAGTACCTTACTAACCCTCAAGTTTCTCATCTGTAAACGAATGCCATTAAGGACTAAGTGAGATGTCCTTCTGCAAGCTGCTTAGCACAAGATGCCCAATATATTATGCTTACTACTGTTCTGATTGACAACAACATGGTCATTAATCAGACTGTCTCATCTTCCAAGGGTTGTTTTCCCAGGAGGAGGTGGTGTCCCACATGCTTAGGCATCTTCTCTCTCACTAACGTCCCTGTCCTGTTTCCTCAAAGTGGCTTGTTTAGCATACCCTCTATAAAGAGTAGTTTCAATGCTTGCTGTTGTCAACCTTCTGGGGCTTGAGGATAGAAACCCTACGGGTGGGTGCTTATCTTATCTTTTCACCCTGCTGGTCATTATTCAGCCAAGCTTAACACATTTCTGCCTTTTCCATTTTTCCTCACACGTTGTGTAGTCAGTTTCTAGAGAAGCAAAGTTGTCACTGAAGGGGTCAAACAGAACACTTAGCATTTTCCTCGCACGCACATGCTTTCAAAGTCCTTTTCCATCTCTCGCCAGTGTTCAGTCTCTAGAGGGAGTGCTATGTTCGGGCGCCTGGCATCTCAGAGAAAGAAACAGTATTTTCCGGAATTGCTATATGCCTAGTGGTGGCTCAGAAAACATTCACTGAGGAAGAGGAGAAATGGCATTGGTCAGAAAACTGGATTGCAGGGTCTAAAGAGTCTTATGGCTCCCGATTTCTAGAGCTGTTTCCCAAGTGGCACTTGAAGTTTTTCAGAGACAAAGAGCAGTGGTGGAAGATGTCTGGGAAATGTTTGCATGTTGTTTATAGAGTGGATGACGGAAGGAAAGATGTGGCTGGACAAACTGTGTAGTAGGGGAGACATGGAAAAAAGTGAGTGCTTCTTAGACTTCAGCAATTCAATTACGTTTATAAATCATTGCTGAGCATCTGTGGACAAAGCAGGTACCAGGCACTAGGGGCTGAAGGAGTCACACACATGAATAAGACAGTTTTACCCTCCCCCCGTCCCCCAGGCCTTGGCATGACATGATTACAAATGATGAGGAAGAGTAACTAACCGTCCTTGAGTTACTAGAAGCCCTCGTAACCAAATTCACAGCTCACAGATCGTCTGTGACAATTTCTCTTGCACCCTAGTCTTGGGAAGGGGAGCAGATTGGCACCCCATTTTCCACGCACACCTAAATGAACACACACCACGCACACAGAAACACACAGTACGACCACTACTACTAATACTAAGACACACGCAAGCACATCATAATTTTCCCTCTCCTGCCACCCATCCTCCTTGGGCTTTTTTGGTTTTGACAGTGAAGATGAACTATTGACCTGATTTCTCTTGGACAATAATGTTTGTAGTTCGCCCTGGTGATTAGAGTGATGCCCTGAAGCCCTTCTCTCACTTTCAACCTGCCTACCTCCCACCTGCACTGACCTGCACTGACTGAACCCCTACAATATGCCTAGTACTGTGTTTGGCACCTTGTAAATGTCAAGCATTTAAATGTCATAAATGCTGTAGCATATAATAAGATGCTATGCTACACAGAGATAAATAAAAATGTCCCTCATCTTTAAGAATTCACAGTCCAATGGGGAAGGCAAATATGTAAGCAGATATTTACACTGAAAACTAAGTGTGATTTATGAAACTGGGAAGAACCTCAAGCCTTTGAAGCTCCTATATATCTTAAACCACTCATCACTTAAAAATAATAATAACAGCAAATACTTACATATCACTTAATATGTTTGAAGCACTGTTTCAAGTACTTTACATATATTAACTCATCAAATCTCCACAACCCATCAGCGTAGGAACTTTTATTTTATTTATGATCTTCTTTTACAGATGGTAAAACAGACACAGGAAGGTTAAGTCACTTGCCTAAGGTCACACAGCTAATAAATGACAGAGAACTTGAACTGAGGTCATCTAACTCCATAGTCCATGGTTTTAACCACCATATGTACTGCCTTTCAGATGAGATCACTAAAACTGCTTTTAAGTGAGACAGAAGGAAATTGTGCCTCTGTCATCCACTGTCACCCGTGGCTTTCTCTGGCTTCTTCACAGCAGCATTTATCAAGTGTTCCTTATGTGCTAGACAATGCGTTGAGTACTCTCAGCACGCCTTGTTTAACCCTCCTTACAGCTGGAGGAGACAGGTCCTAGCAGTGCACCTGTTATAGATTGAATTGTGTGTGTCCCCAAAACTCTGGAGTTTCAAGAACAATAGGTTAAGCCTTTCCAGTTCCCTCAGCCTAAGACCAGCTGTGCCACGCCCTCCACTCTGGGAATGAGTTTGTATCCGCCTCATCAGAGTCCATAAACCAGACCCGCTACTATATGGAACCAGTACCAAGTTAGCAGTGTTGGAGGGAAGAAGACGGGTCGTCAGCAGATGATGCCCTTGCCGTTCCAAAGGTCCTGAATCACTGAAGCCTGGGGACTGCTGCTGATGTTAGCTACCCATAGGAACCACTATCCAAAGCATTGGTTTCACCATCTTTGATGATAATCCAAGAAAACAGAAACTCTTCAAGGCTCTCTAGCCATCTAAAAAATTTTTAAATATCATTACCCAAAGGAAAAAATAATTCAGGATTATCCTCTCCCTAGTTGTCCTGGCCAAAGTCCAGACTAGAGTATTATTCAGATAACCATCATAAAGATGAGAAAAGGAAGACAGCTTGGTGTGAAGGAAGAACAGAGAACAGGCCAACAGGCAGATGGCACTCCGTAGGAGTACCACTGTCCTAGGAAGGCTCTTGGGTTGCTTTGCAGCTTCCATTAATCTCCTTAAACTTCCTGGAACATTGGCCACTGATGCATAGTATCCATCTATCAATGGCCCAGCAGTCATATAAACACTGTCCATCAATGGCCACAGGGACTTATGTCCAGCAGGTTCAGACACTTGCCACTCGACCTCATTTATCTTCACTTTTTTATTGCTCTGCTATAAAAAAAGTCTTGAGTGCTACAATTGCCTCTTTTTCTTGTCGCAAGCAGTTACTCTCTACCAAATACTCCATTTTCTGGATGTACAGAAAAATCACTTGAGTCGCCATTCACAATTTCAGCTCTTAGGCAAATCAAACTAATTTAAAACAATTGCTACAAGAGTTAAAAGAGGGAGGGGAGGGAAGTCTGCACCATCACTAATATGCTTTTGCTTCATGGAATTCAAGCTCCGCGTACTGTCTGTCATTCTTACTTTAGAAAAGAAGCACACGGGCCAGATCTTTGCAGCCCTTCTAGTTGCCCAGCAGGATATTACCTAACGGGTCTTCCGGATATTTATGGCGCATCTATCTATGCATGTATGGAAGTGTGCTAGAATTATAAGTCTGATTGTCTGCCAAGAGATTGAAATATATGTGCCTAATAGGTAGTAGTTGATAGTTATAGAACAGATGCGACAAGAAGTGTGCAGTCAGTAGGGAGAAAGATCACTTTATCAGTATTAAGAATACGTCAAGTTCAGGTAGGTAAGGTGAAGAAGAGGGGAGAAGAAGGTTACAAACAGTGCAGCAGGGGAAAGAAGAACATACAAAGTACATTCTGCAGACAATGGGTAGACCCTCATGGCCAGAGCAGGAGGGCTGTGGGAGCACATATGTAATGACATATATACCTGGTTGGTGATGTTCTGAGAAATGGCAAAATCTCTTATTTAGACAGGAGTTCCTTGGGAATAGAATTCATCTCAGCAGGTTTTCTGGGGAAGCCAGGACCTACCACTTCCTCTGGATACTGCTGTTTCTTTCCTAAGGGCTGACTGAGCAGCACAATTCTTGAAGCTGCATCAGCCAGGGATAATTGTCCTCCCTGTTACCTTCAGGTAATGGTCCCTTCCCCAGCAGGCTATCAAACCCTCGCCTGCTGCTTTCTGCCACAGTCTGCTGACATCTGAGTCAGTTGCCTCAACACCAAAGACTCTGGAACCTGGCTCACATCTTCCCGCCAGCATGCTGGGCGATGTTAGTGGCCTCAGATGACTAATCCAAAATCCTTGGCCCTCAGTCCCTTGACTTTCTCATCTTTAACGACCTGCGCCACGGCTTCAGCCATCAACCTCATGTCTACGCCCTGAGCTAGCTGTACCATCACCTGAACCACTCCACCTCTGAAATGAAATTCACATGTCCCAAAGCTGAATTGACATACTTTATCAAAGCTGTTTCTCCTCCTTTAATCCCCATGTCAGTGGATTATAGCATTACCCATCCATTCCTGCATCCTAGGTCCCCCTCCTAACGACCCCCACTTCCAATCAGGCGTGAGATCCTGTTGTTTCTACCTACTTACAGCCTGTGACCACAATTTCTTCTTTCCATTCTCCCATAAAACTCATATTCACTGGCTGCCATCACCTCTGGCCCAGATTCCAGTAAAGTCTAACTCATCTCCCTGACCTAATTCGCGCCCACTCACTCAGTTTCATTCTCCCAACCCAGCTGTAGCCATCTGTTCAAATTGCAAACCTCATTAGGCCCCTCCTTCCCGTTCTAATGGTTCTTGACTGAAAAGGTCCTTTTCTGGCATGCTGTTACTTGCCCCCTCTCTCGCCCAGTTTCCATACATCCTCTGTATCTCAGACATCACCCTCTCTGGGAATCTTTTCCCAATCTCCTTGGACTGGCTTGGTGAGAGTCTCAAGTCCTCCCCCCCAGTGCCCTGTGCTTGCCTCTGGGGTAGCACTTATCACACTCGATTGCAATAGCTTGTGTTTATAACACCGTCTCCAACACCAAGCACAGTTTCCAGAATGGAGCAGAAGTTCATAAATGTTTGTGAAATGAACAAATGAATGAAGATGTATAAGGAAAACATTTTGAATGTAGACATGGGAGTTAAGATAAAGTAAAAGGTAAATTTGAGGTTTCATGCTCGGTGAGGAAGGTGGGGGTGATGCATCAAGAGAGGGACTTCTAGAAGAGAAGTTGGTTTTGGTGAATGAAAATGATGCTTTCAACTTGGGCATGCTGACTGGGAGATGTGGGTAGATATAAGGGAACAGAGCCTAGGAGACACAGATTTGGGGTTAATACACTAAGATATGTTTGAAGCAATCAACATAGATGATGTCTTCACTATCAGATCCATAGAGGGAAAAGCAGAGGACAGAGGCTGCTTCCTGAAGGAAGTTTTACCAATTATCCAAATAATTCAGTTCTTTCTTTTCCCTTTGTTTTCTAAATCGTACTCTCCATTAAAAAAAAAATTAATATCTGCTGTGTATGATTCTTTTTCTTTCTATCTTTTTTTGAGCAGATTTTTCGAACTTTAGCTGTTAATAACCTCATCACACAATCAAGCCATTGTGACTTAGGTTGGCTGTTTTTTATGCAGCATGATGACTATTTTTCTATTGGCTTACTATTCCTCCCCACCCCCAAAGATAATTTCTTTGATAAATATTGGCTGGGTATTGACCCATCCATGTTTTATCAGAACTCTACTGGCTCACGTTTCTCTTGCCCCTCTAGGTTGATTCCCATAAGACAATCTATGCTCTCAACTTTCTTCTCCTCCGTTAGATGTAATGTTTGTGAGCCCTGACACTGATCACATATGGGCACATCCTCATCACGCCTCCTTGCCAGTTTCAGAGGCTCAGTCCTCTTCGTGGATGGAAGTACGGTGCATTGGAACTTCACAGGGGCTACATTTTACCCTTAGAAGCCAAAACCAACCAACATTTTCCAATTTGAAATATAAAGGTTTTATTTAGCAAAATCACAATTTATTTTTCAGGGATGAAACATAAATACAAGGGTGCTTCATGAATCTGATCATGTTCTTTCCTGGCAAGGGAAGAATCTTTGATCTTTTGGAAGAATTGGTATACAGTGCTCCTTTTTCTAAATAAATTCAATAGACCGCATTTCTGATTCTTAGGGAATTACTACAATATGCCCTTGATGACTGTGCACAGCTGGATGGAAACGTGCTGTTGAAGTGTTGCAGTGTATCCCAGTCATGTGAGCAGCCCTGGCCAGGAGTAGCAAAAACTCTGTTCTAGCGACAAAGCCTTTTGAGGGGTCATGAACTGCTTTGATAATTCAGGTACCTTTTTACCAGAAAATCACATGCACTCACAGACATTATGAAAACCCAGCCGTTGGTCATCTAAAGGTCCTTGGGCTTCAGGTTAATAAGCCCTAGACAAAGAGCTAAATTAATTGTTGATGTGATGGGTGAGAGATTTCAGCAAATTCCAGAGGTGCAGAAAACAGCTACAACAAAAATGTGAACTGCTGGGCAGTGCCTACAACCTAGAAGTGGAGGCATGGCTTGTGTACAATTATGCCCAGCATGGCACCCAAGGGGCTGCCATCTTCCCTCCTGCAGGATATAAAGCTTTCTGCCTATTCTAAGATTTTATTTTATGTCAGCAGAGCTCTGATTTTATGACAGAAGTCAGCACAAAATAACTCCTTTTTCTAAACAAAAATTTGCCTAATGGTTATTTCAGTTAAAACAATTCCCTTTTCAGCAAGAGGGGAGGGAGGTGAGGAGGAGGCCCTCGGTTAAAAGAGCTGCTCTTCCTGCCTGTTCCTGACTCTCCCACAAAACCCTCACTCCTCACTTTCTCTAGTATCTTACGCTCCCTTGACTTCTACTCACCTTTCTTTGATCTCACTTCATGTTCTTGAGGCTGGCCCCTGAAAATCCTGTATCAGTTCCAATCTTTCATGTGTGCTTTGACATATCTGACTTCTGGGGCTTGTACCAGTCCCTTGCATCCGAAGGGGCAGCTTGGTGCTTTGGATCATTTGAGTTACCATCCTATATCCTTTTTAAACTGAGGTAACATAATCTTCCCCCCATCAATATTTGTTTTTCAAACTTAATTGACATTTAATTTTTCAAAATCATGTTTAAAAGTGTAACCTGAAAAGTATGCCAACTTAGGAACTGCTAATCACAAACTACTGTATTTCCCCACGTATAAGACATTCCCATGTATAAGATGCACCTTAATTTGGGGTCCTGAAATTTGAAAAAAAAAAAAAACTACATTAAGTTGTTGAACTCAAATTTTATTCATCATAAAATTCATACAATTCCTCATCACTGTCAAAACTCCCATCCATTTGCTTGTTCTCATCTGTGTCTGATTAGGAATCACTGTCCTCAACAATGAGCACAAAAAACAAGCGCAAAAAAAGAGGAAAATGCAAGTTACAAAAATCTACAACTACTGCATAAGACGCACCCAGTTTTTAGACCTCAAATTTTTTGAAAAAATGTACGTCTTATACATGGGGAAATATGGTATGCTGTGATCAAATTTGCCCGTCTCACCATCATCCTCATAAATACGTTTACTAAGATTTTGTAAGTAAAGGTAAGCTCATTAGTCACTGAGACAATTTGATATATTTTTTCTCTCTTCTCAAAGGAAAATCCTCTAAAATACCATCATGCTGAAGATACAGTTTTCAAGCCAACATTTCTCACCATGTGACCGCTTACCCAATACCTCTCAACCCATATACTTTGTTCGAGTTGTTCTTCAGTTCTGCTCTAAACAAATCCATCCAGGGTTCCTGAGATCCTAACTCCACAAATATTTCTGAGGAGTCTTTATTCTTCTACCCTTAACATCCCGGCCTTACTTGCCCTGTCTTTTGTGCCTGGGCCTCCAACAAGACTGAGCTCCTTGCCTTTCCCATTCTTCTGGAGGTTTGCTAATGTGGGTGCTTCTGTCTGGAAAGCTCCTCCTCCCTTATAATGATGCCCCCTAACCCCGATCCAGACCCACACGGATGCCCCTCTTAGGGCTCTCAAGTCACAGAGCTATGGCCCTATGTTACCGTTGCTGACTTGTCGTGCTCACACCCGCGACCCCTAGACTAGAAGCTCCTTTGGGGTCAAGGACTGGGTATTATTTGTCACCTAGAACAGGAACGTCCTTCCTCCAACCCTCCGTTCCAGAGTGTGTTCATTCCTCTAATTCTAACCAAGTGGTTCAAATGGGAGCTGCTATCTTCCTACACATCCTACCTCCTTGGTAGAGCGAATGGTCTATGTGGTCCCTGACACAAGAGGGCCAGTCTGTCTCCAGTGTTCAAGCCAAAGATATAAGCCTGAAGACTGCTTGCAGCCCTATCCCCAGCCCGGTGGACGGACCCAGTCTGGCGGAAGAAAGCTGGCAGGAAAGTAGAAGACAGAGGAAATCCTGGAGACTGCTGAGTTTCTGGCTGTGGTCATCCCTAGGACAGCCCTTCCCAGGCTTTGGTCATCTGAGCCAGTGAATCACCCTTGCTCCAGAGCAATGCAAGTTGGGAACTCAACTTTGCAAAAGACAGGCAAAGTAATTCTAACCACCTTCTTCATTTCCCTACCTCGAATTGCTAACTCAGAGTCTGGCATTCCAAAGGGGCTCCATGAACCTAGCCATTGTTTGCTCAAAGCCTTAAATTGTGTTTGCTGTAATGTGGAATCAGTAACTGAGGAGACAGTGAACACATGCCATACTATGATGGGAGTATGAGGATCACACCTTAGAGCTCTAAGCATCTATTTGGGTCTGAGTTTGTTCTGTTGGTATTTGATCAACCATCCTGCAAAAGTGTTGGCTAATCATATCTTATCTAACCAAGAAAAATGAGCTCTTCTAGGACACAGCTCTGAAAGACGAAGTGAGAGAGACTGTAGCATGCATACTCAATGGTAGGCTACACGGCTGCCCAGCTGGCTTTCTATTTGCATGGTACACAGACCATTAGATGTGGGAGAAGATGACGAGGTGAACACTCTACCAGCTGTGTAGCTCTGGAAAAGCAACTTAACTTCTCTGGGCTGTGCTTTCCCTATTTGCTAAGTGAAAAGATTTGCCTCATAGCACTCACAGGACCATGGAGAGGATGAGACAAGAAAGCACATACAATAGGACCTAGCTGGTTAGCTTAGTTAGAGCATCATCCTGAAACACCAAGGTTGCGGGTTCAAACCCTGGTCTCAGGGCACATATGGGAAGTGATCAATGAATGCACAACTAAGAGGAACAACCCCTCCTTCTCTCCCCCACCCCCATTTCTCTAAAATCAATCAATTAAAAAATACATGGCAGCATATATTTGTTGTTGTCATCAAATCCTTTCTAGGGGGATCATGTCAGGCCCTTCTCTAAACACAGAGGCCACCGCAGGACTGACCGGTCTGCTTTGATAGACATACAAACTAAGGTGGTCAACTGCTTCAAGAGCTGGCCTAATGAGCCTTTCCATATCCAACACCCACTTTCTTTCCTCCCCTCCTGGTTCTAGTGCCAAACAAGCTTCTGGACACTTCTCCCTTTGCCCTGTTCAAAAGCCCTCTCAGCTCAGCCTTTGGTCATGAAAACCTATCCCAAGTCTCCTGCATTAAGGCCTGTTCTATCTCTTGGAACATGCCTCCAGATACCTGCCCGAGCTAAGCAGTTGGGCTGCACCTCAATGAAACCTGAAGGCTGTTCCTTCACAGGTGCCTACCAGCTTGTGCAATGTACAGGATGCCTCTGTAGAACACAGCCAGCCCTGTCTGCAACCCAGTGGTGACAGCTGGCCAGATGGTGTGGGCCAGCATGGGCAAGATGCCTGGGGGATCCATCCAACTCCAGCTCTGCTTTCCTTCCTAGCTGGCCTTTGCATAAAGAGCTTTCAGCAGGTTCCCAACCTGCCTGACTGAAAATAGGCATCTCTGACACCCATTCCATGGCCTCCCCCTCCAATGGGAGGCAGTGGTAGAAAGATAGAGGCTTTAGAGACCTGGGTTCAAATACCAGCTCTGCCACCATCACAAGAGCCAGCACATGGAACACAACCGTGCCGCACCATATTCCTAGCCTGAAAAATGTGGGAAAAGCCTGTAGTACGTTGCAAGAATGCCCAATAGTCTCGGAGCTGCCCAGCATTGGGCTGGCATTCAGTAGCTGACATTTCCTTTCCCACCCCTCAACTATAAAACAATAGTCCCTCATCATTGGGATATCATATATCTCTGGCCCAGAAACATGCGTGCAGACCTGAATCCACAAATAAGAAACATTTTAAAAATAAATTTGGGACGTGGGGGAATCTATCTCCTTATCTCCGCAACCTGCTGAGACCCAAATTCTAGGTTCTCCTCCCCCCCTCCCCCCAACAATGGAGACAAAACATGAGCTCCAGTCCTTCCTGAGCATGGGAAGGTGAGTGTGGGGGGAACGAGGCTCACTCTGTCAGCCTGGCTCAGGATGAAGACAGACTGTCCCCCCTGCTGTTGGCTGGGAGGAGTTCCATGCTGGGTACAGCTCAGCAAAGCCCCAGGGCTGGCAGTGTGTGACAGCAACAAAAATAATTCCTGTCTGCAGAGGCTGCTTATGTTTCTAGAGCACTTTTATCTTCTTTTATCTGTCCCCCACCCCCCACAATATCCATGTGAGATAGGCATTATCGTTTCCATCTGACAGATGAGGAAATGAAGCAGAGAGCAGTGTCGCGAGTGGCTGTCAGGAATCACAGCCGTGTTCACATCCAGGCTCAGCTGTGTAACCTTGAGCTAGCTGCCGACCCTCTGGGCCCCCCTTTGCTTGTCTGTAATATGGGCCCGAAAGTACTCATCTCACAGGATTGTGGTGAGTTTTATGAGAGTTTGTTGCAAGTAGAAAGAATGGAGCCTCTGGAAACCTGTATTTAAACCTGAGCAGTAGTAGGTGTTAGTTCCAAAAGGGTACCTCACACCAGATCTGCAATGAGCTGGTTCCAGGACCCAGCTATCATTATTCCAGAACTCTTACAGAACTTTGATTTGGATGTTTTTTTCCCCTGGGGCTCTTGAACTGAGTCTGTCCTAAGAGGATCCCAAGCCTCCTGGCAGCCAGTGCTGCGTGGATGATGGTGGGACAAAGTCGAGAAAACACACCTTCCTATTGGGATTGGACACCATGTCTGGTGTTCCTACTACTGATGCAAAGGTCAGAGACTGGAATCCCCAGCCAGGCTTATTCTGTGCCTTGGTTTCTCCATCCATGAAAAAGAACATGACTTCTACCTTGACCTTTGAACTGACCACCTGGACCATGACAACAGCTTCCTGCGCAGGCTCCTTGTTGCCCATGGTCCTGGCAGCTGTGTCTCTTTCTCCATTTCCCTGAACTTCAGCTGGGCCCCTGACCCACATTTTCTCCCTGGAATGTGGAGTCGTAGGGACATTATGGTTGCCTGAAGCCATATGAAAACTTGGTATTGTTGACAGAGGGTTTTCCATGTTCGTGAAGAATCAGTGCAAGACAGCCTGAAGCGATGGGGAGAAATGAGGCAGAGGTGGAGAAAGAAGCAGGTAAGAAGCCTTTGGGTTCCAGAAGAAAAGACGGGAGGTGCTGGCAGCATCCCAGTTCCTGTCTTCAGCACCTCAGAAGGCCTGTTTGCCGTTTGCCCTAACTTGAGTTCTGCAAGATGCCTTTATATCTTATGCATTCAACTTATTTTTAAAGCTAGATTTGGTGGGTGCCTGCTTTTGGTAACTAAAAGAAAGTAACAAGGACAAGGTACTCTGCCTACCTTGTCCTTAGATTGCTACATTGCTTATGAAATCACAGTCATCAGTTGTCCCTGGTGGTGTCCAGTTGTCAGGGCACCCGGGCAAGGCCCTGAACTTTAGAGGTTATCACTGAACACGAGCCACTGACAATAAACAATCAGGCCTATGTAGTTCCAGGACAGAGAGCCTCTGCTTTATTGTGCAAGAAGATCGCTGCTGACCTATCTCACACGTTTCCATGGACGTCCCCAAGTGGGAGGCAATACAGAGTTGGATTAAGAGCACAGGTTCTGGAGCCACACGGTCCAGTTTTGCATCACAGTTCCAACCACTTACTGGCTGTGTGACCTTGAGCAAGTTAGTTTATCACTCTGTGCCTCAGTTTACTCATCTGTAAAATGGGGCTATTTGTGGTACTTACCTCACAAGGACACTGAAAAGGTTGAGGGATATGGGATAATAAATAAATCAACATATGTCCCTAAGATGTTCATGTCCTAAACAGAGCAGGGACAGCATTTAGAGGACAGACTGTGGCCGGTGGGGCTGTGCATGGAATTTGGTTTCATCGTCTCCACTTTGGTTCTGTGAGGGACATGAGGGAAGCTGGGAACTTCAGAGAACGCCAAGGCTTTGAAGAGGGGCAGACTGAAAAAGAGATCATCAAAGAGACTGGCGGGTAAAGAAGGAAGCAGCTTGCCAAGCTCTAAGGAAGGCCCTCGGAGCTACCCTGGAGGGGGTGGGGGGGAGCGGCTGGAGAAAGAGGTGGGGAGTGAAATGCTGTCCTGAGAGAGGAGAAGCAGACCATGGGGCTGGGGTACAGAGGTGCCCCGCTGCCTGAGAATGTTAAGGTGTGGCACAGGCCTATCAGCCATGCTGGGGGCAACGGCGGCTCGAGAGAGATGAGGTAATAAAACACGAGCAGCGTGGCAAGACACGAGAGTCAGAATGAAGCTTGTGAAAATCCTGACTGAAAAGATTTTCATGAATTTGGATACCACCCCCAGAAAACCTTTGAAGAAGAAGAAGAAGAAAAAAAAGAAACCCACGTCTTTGAGGATGAATGAAATCCCTGCGGCACATCTGCAGACTACTTTCAGCTCATCAATACAGTTACTATAAATGGGTCTGTGCACAGAAAGAGGCTGAGAACGCATGACAGGACAATGATACATTACTGATTTAGGACTGCAGATTCTCAGATCGGGTGGCTTGGCTGCAAAACCTGGCCCCGCTGCTAATTCACTCCATAACCTTGACTAATTTTTGAACATCTCTGTGCCTCAGTTTCCCTGACTATAGAATGGAGATACTGGAGGTCTAGTCCATAAAATTAGGGCAAAGAAAAATGAGTGAGCATGTATACAACACCTAAAATGTCATGTGACCACAATGAGGGCTGAGTGAGCATAAACTACTATCTCTGCCTGTGGTATTTTTCTTTAAGTGTCATTATACATGGATGCACACATGCACGCACGCGCGCGCACACACACTTAAGCAACTTCATTGCAAACACCAACTCATTATCAAGAGCTCTCTCAAGTGCAGGGACAAAGTGAGGGCACAGTCTGGCTGAAGAGCAAAATTGAAAGCTCTGAGAACTCCAGCCGCCACGGGATAAACCCGGTATAAGGTTCCAGCACCAATTGCACTGCATGCCCTGTCTGACCCCCAATCCTGTCTTTGGGTATAAAACTCCAATGTGGTAAGATGCCCTCTCTCCCCCGCTGTCACACGGCAGACCCCAGGGGCAGCAGCCCTCTACCCTGATCCTTTTCTTTACCTGACCCTCCTGCCCCCTGGAAGGGGAACCCCCTGGGCAGCCGCATCAGTCAGTCACACTCCCTGGTTTAAGTGACACCCTGGCTGGAGCCAACTGAGCTCATGGCAAGGGAGATTAGAGGCTCCCCTGACATGTGACCAGGACAGTTGTCATGACAAGTGTTCACGGGCTGCCAGGAGCAGTGGCCCCAGCTGCCCAAGGGGAGTGCTCCGTCCTTTGCCCTTTGGGGAAACCCTTCCTTCCTGAGGCTTTCCTCCCCTTTCTGCCTCTCTTTTTTTTTTTTTTTTTTAAATCTCTCTGTCCCTACTGGCCCCTCTTCCAATCCCTATCTCATTATACAACTGCATGGGCTAAAAATACTTCTGGCAGCCGTGATCAAACCCAAACTGAGCAAGATGCAGATTTAATGAGGCTCCATGGAAACAAGTTCCTTTTCCAGGCAGAAGAATGTGTCTGCGCCAGGAAGAGGGGGTGGGCAGGGAAGCGTGGGGCAGGAGATGGTGATGTCGGTTAGACCGGGGTGGGGGAGGTGGGGGAGGTGGGGGAGGTGGGGTGGTGGTGGGGGGTGGGGGTGGGTGGGGGGTGTCATGGAAAGCTTGTTGGTCCTGCAGCCTTCCTGGAAGGGAGTCAGCCCACAGCCGGGGACTGCATCTACTGGAGACAGCCAGCTTCCCTGGTGGGGAGCATTCTAAGAGCCACACTGAGCGAGCTCGGCAAAAGGACCTACAGCTTCTTTCAGGCTAGAGATAAATATTTACCATGGGAGTCCCTTAAACAGTCCAACATTTGGCAGCTGAGAAAGAAATTAATTATAACATAAACATAAAAAGCTGCTGACTCTAGGCTTCCCAATAGTGCTCTGATTCTAACCAAGAGGGTGAAGAGGAGAAAGGCTGAGCAGGGTCAGGCAGATGGGAAGACAACTTCTGCCCTGCAGGCATCCCTCTCCCGTGAGGAAACGCTTCCCTCCAGCCTGTGGTTCTCGGGCTGCTGGAGGCAGGAGGTTCCTGAAAGACTCGCCAAGGGAAACGTAAGCCCACCCTTCCACAGCACAGCTGCCAGGTGGATAATGACCCCTGAATTCATCTCCCTGGAGCAAAGGCAGCACCTAATGTAACCCGGCTCCCTCTCCTGGGCCCTTTCCACTTCTCTGCCATTTTCCCCTGGAAACACTGAGTTTTCACGTCCTGAGAAGCACTGTGTGTCTATTAATTAAAAGCAGGGGACAGCAAACCATGGCCCACAGGCCAAATCCGGACCAAATCTGGCCCATGACCTATTTTTGTGTGGCTTGTGATTGCAAATGGCTTTTGCCTTTATGAGGGGCTGTAAAAGAAAGAAGAAAAAGTACATGACAGAGCCCACATATTACCTGCAAAGACTAAGATACTTACTATCGTCTCTTCATAAAAATAATCTGCCAAGCTCTGACTAAGAGCAAAGACTATGGAATCAGACAGACAGGTTCAAATCTCAGCTCCTTCATGGACAAGCTCAATTAATTTATGGAATTTACTTTATCTCTTTGTGTCTGGGTTTTCCCAGCTGTAAAGTCGGGCTCATAATGCCTATCTCATAGAAAATGAAGATCCCAGCACAGCACTGGTTGCATAAATGCTCTGTAAATGGTGGTCAGCACTACCTTTGGGAAATATGAGAAAGTATATCTGAAGTCTGGCAGAAAAATATCCAGATTCTTCGCCAGTATTGCCCCAATGGCAAATATTGTGCCCCCTGGTTTGGACTAAATATCAGATATGCATACTCACCATTGGCACGGGAATTGAATTCCTAGAGTTTTGAGGTGCTCCATGAATGCAGAAATTCTAAACACCTAAAGCCAGAATGTGCTATTCACCCAAATTACTACCTTATAGCTTTGTGTTCTAAGTCCAATCTTATTAAGCATAAGACTGACTAGAGCCAAGGCCATCAGGTTAAGAACCCTGTGCTGACTTACCTATGGGCTTTAGAACTGTGGGGCAGCAGGAAAGTGGCAATGACCACGGAGAGATCAGACAACATTTAATAGTGCAAAACTCCTCTGGCCTACCTTTTTCTTGTCTTTACCTTTTATAAAATATTGAAAGAGAAATGAGCTCCAGAGGCCCAAAGAGACACTAACCCTGCATTCACTTACCCCTTGGGATGAATAACTGAGCTACTGAGCCAAAGTGGTGCTGAGAAGATAGCGCTGATGAGGCCAAGGTTAAACCTGGATCAGCCATTCAGCTTTGTGTGGTCAAAAACTCAGATGGTGTTCCCAGCAAGTTGTCATGAGGATATCCATGCTGGTCACAGAAAGTAGCTAGGTGGAGGATGTAGACTCAGCACCTTCTATCGAGGGAAAACAGCACACAAGTGACCACGGGCTTTCTACTGATGGCTGATTTTTGGCACAATCTTTACTGGCTTAAAAAGAAGAAAAAGAGGCACTAGAATTTTTGAGATATATTTTTGCAACAAAAAGGCCAGCAACTTTACAACGTAACAAAATGGCAGGCCAAGAATGGGGATGCAGAAAGTGCTCAGTGTGGGGAAATGGTAAGAGAGAAGGATGGCAGGCCTACACAGAGTTCCCTTTGTCTTCACTGCTTTCTTTAAGGGCCTAAAAAGCCAACATGAGTCCAATCTGAAAAAGTGAAAACCTGTTTCAAAAAGAGAGCTATAGCCTGACCAGGCGGTGGCGCAGTGGATAGAGCGTCGGACTGGGATGCAGAAGACCCAGGTTCAAGACCCCGAGCTCATCAGCTTGAACGCGGGCACATCTGGCTTGAGCAAAAAAGCTCGCCAGCTTAGACCCAAGGTCGCTGGCTCCAGCAAGGGATTGCTCGGTCTGCTGAAGGCCCGCGGTCAAGGCACATGTGAGAAAGCAATCAATGAACAACTATGGTGTCGCAACGGCAACAAAAATAATTCATGATTGATGCTTCTCACCTCCCTCTGTTCCTGTCTGTCTGTCCCTATCTATCCCTCTCTCTGTCCCTGTAAAATAAATAAATAAAACATTTAAAAAAAAAAAAAAGAGAGAGAGCTATACTTTGTATACATTTTCCCCTACAAGGTTAGAAGGAACCCAAGAGAATGGGAGACCAGTGCAATAAAACAAGAAAAAAGAAATTAAAGGCATAAAACTAGAAAAAACATAAAGCTGTTCATAAACAACATAATTGTTTATATAAAAATTCTAAGAAAAATATAAAACAACCATTAGTTGTTAATAAGTAAATTTAGCAAGGTCACAGGACATGAGGCCTATATAGAAAATTCAACTGTATTTCTATATGCTAGCAGCAAACAATTGGAAAATAAAAATTTTAAAAATATATTAAAATTTTATTTAACATATCATCAGCAAAAAAAAAAAAATTCTTTGAAGTAAGTTTAAGAAAACATGTTAAGATGGCTACACTGAAGACTATAATACATCCCTAAGGGAAATTAAAGATCTAAACAAATGGAGAGATAGAATATGTTCATGGATTAAAAGCCTCAATATTGTTAAGATTTCGATTCCCTCCAAAATGACCTATACGTTCAATAACACATTTCCAATTATATTCACAACCAGTTTCTAAATAAAATTGACAAGCTGATTCTAATATGTATATGAAGAAGCAAAAGGACCTAGAATAGTCCTTAAACAAGAACAAAGTTAAGGAACTCTCACTACTTACTAAAATGTCATCGTAATTAAGCCAGTGTGGTATTGGCAAAAGGAGAGGCAGACCAGTGTAACAGAAGAGTGAATTTCTAGTTTCTACTAAGGAGAAATTGATAGATAGGAAAGTACACCTAAAATTTTTCTAAGAAAAATAAGTTATCTGAAGTATAAGGAGAAAATCCGTAATGCATGTGAACAGTTGGTACTCTGTGCAATAATTATAACTCAATATTATAAAGAACAGGAACACTAAAAAAGACATATCAATGTTATAGAAATAAGAGTGACCACCACTACTCCCATTCTTAATGCACATGCATCTTATTTCATATCTGACTAGATAAAACTTATTTTGCAACTTCTTTGTGCTAATAGTCTCAAGTGCATTTTTAATTTTATTTTATGAAATAAAGAAATATTGCCTGAGCCTGACCAGGTGGTGGCGCAGTGGATAGAGCGTCGGACTGGGATGCAGAAGACTCAGGTTCGAGTACCCAAGCTCGCCAGCTTGAGCATGGACCCATCTGGCTTGAGCAAAGAGCTCGTCAGCTTGGACCCAAGGTCGCTGGCTCCAGCAAGGGGTTTCTCGGTCTGCTGAAGGCCCACAGTCAAGGCACATGTGAGAAAGCAATTAATGAACAACTAAGGTGTTGCAACGGCAACGAAAAACTGATGATTGATGCTTCTCACCTCTCTCCGTTCCTGTCTGTCTGTCCCTATCTATCCCTCTCTCTGATTCTCTCTCTGTCCCTGTAAAAAAAAAAAAGAAGAAGTATTGCCTGAAAAATGGACTAAAGGTGGTATAGAAATAGGAAATCAGTCACAGTAAAGCCAGACTCCTCATACATCTACTGTGGCTGATACATTTTATCAGAAATAGACCAGCAGGTTTCATACTCGGGTTGTAATAAATGTTGCCAGCAGCCATTGAGTGCTTGTAGACAAGCATCTATACATCAGATCATATCAGCAAGGGCATGCAGGGCATTTTCAGTCTCAATGTAGGGAGACATTTGGCTTGCTCTGCACACAAAGCCTTAGGTCATTTCCAGTAAAAGTCAACCTCTTGATTTGTAGAGATACTGCAGTTGTGAATTCATGCCAGTCCTGTTCGGTGGGGTCCAAACATTATCACAGCAGCTCCAAGGGCCACAGCTCAGCTTTTTACATAAGCTGATTTATACAATAGGGATGAAAGATGGGTAAGTCTGCAAACTCAGGGCAGAGGTCTTCATCTCTGCACATTTGCTTATCCCAGAAATGACTCCAGCAGAAGCTTCCTGCAATCCTTTCAAATATGCGGCTGGAGTGGAAAAGGATTAGAGATACTGAGGTACCATAGCAGACGAATTTTGCCACCCAGATAATTACCCTTGTCCTTGTCTATTTTCCTTCCCATAAACCTCCTTTCATCATTCAGGTCAGGTCTTACAATTTCTCTCTCTCTCTCTCGCCTCTGGCATATGTTTGGCATCAATGAGTGTGCTTGCCCTCAGCCCACCTTCTCTTGGACATGCTTACAATGACTTCCTAACGGGCTGCTTTCCATTCCATCACATCCACTGCTGGGTAGGCTCTTTGTCTGTCTGATTCATTGTCATATCCTCAAGGCCTGGTACAGCCTGGTATGTAGTAGAGTCTCAGTAAAAATTCACTGACCAACTGAATGAGCAGCCAAGTTATTTCCAAGATTCTCTTCCAAAGGAGCGGCTGAAGACTGGCTCCTCTGTGTGACTCAGCTGAAGGCTGGGGATTTGGAAAAAGGGCTCAGTGCCTCCTTTCCTCTCTTTAGCCTTACCATATCCCTATCACAACAGGCTGTTTTCCCTTGCTGTCTCGTTTCCTCTGAGACCAGACAGATTGCTGGGTTCCTCTCAGAGCAGAATGCTCTCTTTATGAATCAGAGTTCTGTCTCACAGTGCTTGGCAGGAAGACCTGCTTTGAATTAGAACAGCTGCCACTCATAGTGATATAGTCCAAGTATAGTAGAGTTTATTTAAGAAACTGCCTTCCTTAGATAAATTAGCCTTTAAATAGCAATCATATTATTTTAGAAAGCAAAAGTACCTTATAATCTCCAAGTTGCCTAGTGCACTGGGAAGAAAATCTAAACTCGCTGTGGACAACGGGGCCCATCAAGCTCTGCACCCCAAACACCGTCCAGCGATGCTGGCCCACCTTCCTTTTCATTCCTTCCCCAGCTCTGCACCTCAAGGCCTTTGCATCTGATGTTTCTCTGTCTGCCTGCTTAACTTCTGCACCTTAACTTTTGCTTTCAAGGGGTCCTCTCAACACAAAGTGCATCCATTATTTTCATTTAAGACCAGGGGTGCCCACATTTTTCCAGCTTGCGAGCTACTTATAAGATGACCAACTCAAAATGATCTACCTACAATAAAAATGCAAAACATAAATTTATTTCTTCTATATTATCATTACTTAAGTTACTATTATTACTATTTAATATTGTGTATTCTTCTTTCACCTTTCTCCTTCTCAGCTCTCTTTTCGGAGGAAAGTCAATGTCATAGTTTTTATGAACAGTCCGAAAAAGCCGCTCCACATTTCCCTTCTTTGGAATAGCAATGGCACACAGACAGATGAGGCAAACGCACTTAGAATATGACATAGTGAAAAAAATTCCCTCCCTTTCTGTATGAAAGTGGTAGGTTTTAGGCTTCTTACTCAGACCACTACGGCACTCATTTTTATACCCTTTGTTGTATTTAGTTTAAATAAATTGAAGGCTAACTATGCAGCAATGTAACTGAACATGTTAGCGCGGTTTAACGTGCATGCGAAGGGTGTCAAAAGTTCAGAGGTCAGATTGGCTAACCGGTATGCCAATCAAAAGACAAATGTCTTTTTAATGTCATGCAATCTACCCACACTTCCTTCACGATTGACCTGTAGATTGCGATCTAGGTATTGAGCACCCCTGTTTTAGACCTTCTATTTTCTTTGTAACAGCCCCTTTTACCAATTATAATTTATGTATTTAGCACTTAACCCAGTCTCTCCCGGTGGGCTGAAAATTCCTCAGGAGGATCAATATCATTTTTGTCACCACTGCATTCTCATCTCCCAGCATAGTTACTGATGCATACATGACTCTTTATATTATTTAACAAAGGAATAAATAAAAAATGTATCCTTTCTGGCTGTCTTCCCTCCTCCTTTTCCTTTTTTCTTTCTCTTAAGTGAGAAGTGGGGAGGCAGAGAGACAGACTTCTGCATGTACCCTGACCAGGACCCACCTGGCAAGCCCCCTATGGGTTCTGCCCATCTGGAGCCATTGCTCTATTGCAGTGGTTCTTAACCTTTTGTGAGGTACCGAACCCACCAGATTCATATGCGCATTCACCGAACCCTTCTTTAGTGATAAATACAATATGATTTTTTCCCCCAAATTCAAGACATAGGTATATGTTTTTTTACTGGCGCACAAAATGAGCCGTGCATGAACATCACCTTGCTCAAAGAATAAAACCAACAAAGTGCATGAACTCACAACAAATTATGGTATTACTTTATTCTGGCCTCCACGGCAGAGGCTTCTCCGAACCCCTGAGACCGACTCATCGAACCCCTAGGGTTCGATAGAACCCAGGTTAAGAACCACTGCTCTATAGCAACCAAGCTATTTTAGTGCCTGAGGCAAGGCCATAGAGTCATCCTCAGCACCCAGGGCCTACTTGCTCCAACTGAGCCATGGCTGTGGGAGGGGAAGAGAGAGATAGAAAGAGAGAAATGAGAGGGGGAGGGGTGGAGAAGCAGATAGTCGCTTTTCCTGTGTTCCCTGACCTGGAATTGAACTCAGGATATCCACAGACCAGGCGACGCTCTACCACTGAGGCAACCCTCCAGGGCCCCCATCTCCTTTTCAATTCAGAAATAGCCTCTGCAACATGCCTAACACAGAACATTTGACAGTTTCAGCATCAGGCTGCTCTGAGTATAATAAGGTCATTCTTGCCTGACCAGGTGGTGGCGCAGTGGACAGAGCGTCAGACTGGGATGCGGAAGACCCAGGTTTGAGACTCCGATCTTGCCCATCTGGCTCGAGCAAAAGCTCGTCAGCTTGGACCCAAGGTCGCTAGCTCCAGCAAGCGGTTGCTCCATCTTCTGAAGGTCCATGGTCAAGGCACATGTGAGAAAGCAATCAATGAACAACTAAGGTGTTGCTATGGCAACGAAAAAACTAATGATTGATGCTTCTCACCTCTCTCCATTCCTGTCTGTCTGTCCCTATCTATCCCTCTCTCTCTGACGCTCTTTCTGTCCCAGTAAAAAAAATTAAAAAATAAATAAATAAATAAATAAATAAGGTCATTCTTACGTCAAGTCCACAATGGCCTTCCTCTAAAGTCCACTGACCAGTTTTAGTTGTCTAATATGGGGACACATAAACTAAGTCACCTCTTCCTCTTCCATGGGTCGAATTTTCTAGTAGCAGGAGTTCAAGCCACTGAGACAATCCAAAATATTGCCTTCATCCTATGTCTTATGTGCATCATTAATGTCCCCAATAGATTCTGTTACTGTAAGCACAGTGACGTGTGCAAAACCAGTTTTACCACACTCTAATTGGTATAAACAAGAGTAAAGTTCCTACAGCATCTCATCAACATAATGAAATGAGGTTGAATGAAATGACGTCACTTGAGGACCTGCTCTGTAATTCACAATAAAGAATGAAAGCTATGACCAGTGTAGAAATCATCTTAACAGGAGGCAGAATATGATGGAAGACAAGAGAAAAATAAAGAGGGGCACAGATTGGCCAACAAATTACCTTTTGTGATCTGTTTCCACAATCTGTCAAAGGAATAGTATTTTACCCTTCCCAGCTACTGGTTTTTGTGAGACTTGAGAAAATGCATGGGGAAACATCTTAAAAACTGAAATATTATTTAAACATCAGGTGACAGTGGTGATGATGGCCATGATGACTTGGACTATACTTCAAAACATGTCCTGGATTTTGACGGGTGGTGTTAGACACTGCAGGAGTTGGGTGGTATGGGACCACTACGATGGAGGGTGTAGCCCTCAGAGCCAAGACACAGAGGCTGAAAAAAATGAGGAGTGTCAGGGAATCCTGAGCAAGAGAGTAAGTACAGGAGAATAGTGGGTCACATAAAGGAACCACATAGTGAAGGCATATGGAGGCCAGACTGAGGTCATATTAAGGCCAGCTTGAGTTATCTGTCACAGATGAACTGTTTTTTTCTTTTTTAGTAGGATGGAGTCATGCTCCCTCCAACTCAGACTTCAAGCAGTAGTACTTTGGATTTTTTTTCTGTCAGTACTAAAATTGGTCTTAGCTCATAAATGAACCTGATAATAATCCACTGCAGTGGTCCAGATGAGATACGATTAAAGCCTCATTGGCGGTATTAGCACTAAAAAACAAATTTTTTTGAGGAACAGTATGGGGCTGGAATCCAGAGTAGTCAACCACTGAGACGAGATGATAGGTTCAAAAATGACTTTGGAGTAACCAAGAAAATAGTGCGAAGTAGAAGATAAAGGAGGGAGAGCCCCAAGCTGGCCCCCAGGTTTCTCAGGAGGGTGGCAGGTGGATGCAGATGCCTGGTGCAGGGAGGAAGAGCACAGACAAGGAAGAGTGCTTGAGGAAAGATCAAGTCGCTTTAGATACATTGAGAATGAGGCGCCTGTTAGACATCAAGACAGAGCTGCCTTGCAGACAGTTGGATAAGAGTCAGAAGATCAGTGGAGAGGTCTGGATTGACAATAAGAATTTGTAAACCATCAGCACATGGGTATTCACTGAAATTATAGAAGCAATGAGATTAGTCACAGACAGCTTGTAGAATGAGGAGGAAAAGTGGCCATCAAAAGTGGGTAGAGCCCTGGCCAGTTGGCTCAGTGGTAGAAAGTTGGCCCAGTGTGTGGAAGTCCCAGATTTGATTCCTGGTCAGGGCACACAGGAGAAGCACCCATCTGCTTCTCCACTCTTCCCCGTCTCCTTCATCTCTATCTTTCTCTTCCCCTCCCACAGCCAAGGCTCCATTGGAGCAGAGTTGGCCCAGGCACTGAGGATGGCTCCATGGCTTCTGCCTCAGGCACTAGAATGGCTCTGGCCACAACGGAGCAATGCCCCAAATGGGCAGAGCATCGCCCCCTGGTGGGCATGCTGGGTGGATCCTGGTAGGGCGAATGCGGGAGTCTGTCTGACTGCCTCCCCCCTTCTAACTTCGGAAAAATACCAAAAAAATAAAATAAAATAAAAAGTGGGTAGAGAAGAGGAGCCAGTAAAAGATGCAGAAAAGAAACAGGGGGAGGAAGAAAACAAGGGTCCAAGCTGGTTGAGAATTTCAAGAGAGTGAGCGATCAGCAGTGATGAGTGCTACAGAGAGCATGCAGTTGTGTTAACTATGTGTGTGCGTGCGTGAGTGTGAGTGTGTGTGTATAAGGCGAGATGCAAAAACTTTTGTCTTTCTTCAAATTTACGTACTGATTTTAGAGTGAGAGGAAGGGAAAGAGCCAGAGAGACAGGAACATGGATCTGTTCCTATACGGGACCTAACTGGGGATCGAACCTGCAACCTTTGTGTATCAGGATGATGTTCTAAGCAACTGAGCTATCCGGCCAGGGCAAGATGCAAAAACTTTTTAAAAAATCTGTTTAAGTATGAGACTATGTGTGATGCTTTAAAATTAGTATCTGAGTCCACAACAGTTTGCTGAGGTGGAAGGAGTGACTATTAACAACTTGGTAAAGAATCTGAAGGTCAAGTAAAAGATCAATAGCGTCTGAGGAGTGTGTGTGTTGGTTTGGTTTAGTTTTATTAAGAGAGACCTAAGCCTGCTGTAAAAAGACACTGAGAATGGGGATGGAGGAAAGCACAGGAGAGGGAAGGAATGAGACAGTAGCCAGGGAGAGAAGAGCTGATGGAGGAAGGTCCTTAAAGTTGCCAAAATGGTTGGGGTCAACAGCACAGTTGAGCTGACCAGGCAGTGGCACAGTGGACAGAGCGTCAGACTGGGATGCAGAGGATCCAGGCTTGAAACCCCAAGGTCACCGGCTTGAGTGTGGGCTCATCCAGCCTGTGCATGGGCTTACCAGCTTGAGCATGGGGTTGCTGGCTTGAACCCAAAGGTCACTGGCTTGAAGCCCAAGGTCGCTGGCTTGAACCCCAGGTCACTGGCTTGAGCAAGGGGTCACTCGCTCTGCTGTAGCCAACTCCCCCCCCCCCAGTCAAGGCACATATGAGAAAATAATCAATGAACAACTAAGATGCCGCAACAAAGAATTGATGCTTCTCATCTCTCTCCCTTCCTGTCTGTCTGTCTGTCCCTATCTGTCCCTCTCTCTGTCTGCCTTTGTCAAAAAAAAAAAAAGAAAAAGGGCACAGTTGAAGAGAGTCTCTTTGACAAGTAACAGGTGCACACCTTCCCGCTGACACAGGCTACACAGAGGGGTTCTAGGTGAGAAGAGTGCTCTCATCAATGCCTCCGAGTAAACCAGGGTAGTCAGCTTTTTAATAAAAACTACCCACTTTTGCAGTGGTAGTCAATCTGGTCCGTACCGCCCACTAGTGGGTGTTCCAGCTTTCATGGTGGGCGGTAGCGGAGCAACCAAACATCACCACGATTACATAAATTTAACTATAGTAAGTTGTTTTATAAAGATTTATTCTGCCAAATTTAGCGAAAATCCAACATAAAATACTTGGTAAGTAATTATTATATGCTTTCACTTGCTGTAACTCTGCTTTATAATTTTTTTTTTTTTTTTTTACAGGGACAGAGAGAGAGTCAGAGAGAGGGATAGATAGGGACAGACAGACAGGAATGGAGAGAGGTGAGAAGCATCAATCATTAGTTTTTGATTGCCGTCGCAACACCTTAGTTGTTCATTGATTGCTTTCTCACATGTGCCTTGAACCCGGGCCTTTAGCAGACCGAGCAACCTCTTGCTGGAGCCAGCAACCTTGGGTCCAAGCTGATGAGCTTTTGCTCAAGCCAGATGGGCCCGCGCTCAAGCTGGTGAGCTCGGGGGTCTCGAACCTGGGTCTTCTGCATCCCAGTCTGAGGCTCTATCCACTGTGCCACCACCTGGTCAGGTTGCTTTATAAATTTTATAAAGTAAAGTTACTTCCCTACTTTATAAATCACCACTACTGTGGAACCGGTGGGCGGTTAGAAAATTTTACTACTAACAGAGATACAAAAGTGGAGTTTATATAATAATAATTACTTACTGAGTACTTTATGTCGGATTTTCGCTAAATTTGGCAGAATAAATCTTTATAAAACAACTTACTATAGTTAAATCTATGTAATCACGGCGCGGTTTGGTTGCTCCGCTACTGCCCACTATGAAAGCTGGAACACCCACTAGTGGGCAGCATGGACCAGGTTGACTACCACTGGTCAGTAAACCATCCATTGAAGTTGAGGTAGGTGGATGGGTTTGGAAGCTTGAGAAAGATTTGGAATGGTCACTGAGGGGATGGGACAGCAGCCAACAAGAAAGGAAAAGAAGGCTCGCCCCACAGCCATGGTGACCTGGGTGGGACTAGGGAGCAGGGACTAAGAGTTAGTGAGATCATCAGCAGGTTTAACAACAGCTGGAAGTGGAAATGAAGAAAGTGGGCAGTGAATAACCCACAGCTGGGGTTTCTGGTTCTTCTCATTTGTTCTCATATGGCTCCCAGATGCCTTTCCACTCTGCTCACAAAAATTAGAAGATATTTTATTGCTTCATATTTGTTTTGAAATATCCCCTACTTTTTGTGAGCAGTATATTAGTTCCCTAGGGCTGATGTAACAAAGGACCACACACTAGGTGCTTAAAACAATAGAAATGTATTGTCTCACAGTTCTGGAGGCTGGCAGTTTGAAATCAAGGTGCCAGCAGGGAGATACTCCCGCTGAGGCTCTAGGAAAGAGGCCCCTTCCTTGACTGTCCCTATCTTCTGGGGGTTGCCAGCAATCCCTGATGTTCCCTGGCTCATACACGGTGGGGCAAAAGTAGGTTTACTGCTGTTCATATGGAAAATAATATGATACTTAATAATAGTGCTACAAAAATAAACTCTGTGTTGCCCCACCCTATAAATCCATCACTCCAGTCTCTGCTTCTGTCATTAATGACCTCCTACCCTGTCAGTCTGTGTGCCTCTGTCTCTTCTTATAAGGACACCAGTCATATTGGATTTAGGGTCCGACACACTCTGCTATAACCTTATCACATCTGCAAAGACTTTATTTCTAAATAAGGTTACATTGCGAGGTGGACATAAACTTTTGGGGAGCACTGTTCAACTAAGTGCCCTGGTCTTTGTGCCCAGGGAAGACTCAAGCATGGGGATGGTCTCAAAACACAGCGTCTAGACCTAACCTCATAATGCAATGACCAGGGAAGGAAGCATATAGCATTTGTCAACTTTGATAGAGCTAAAAACTTTTCCTACTCCTTCGTTTTATACTCCCTTTATTTATAAAGTCATTTGTATTCCAGAAAGAACTCTTATTTAGCCAATTTTACCTGAATGTTAATCCCTTAACACAGAGAAAATGATCCTGCTAAAGGCAAAGGGAAATATAAAATGAGGCAGATTACTAAACCATTAGCACTATAACCACAGGCCAAACGAACATGCACAGATAGAACCAGAATTGCCTCAAATTGGCTCAGAAATCCACTTCTGTGCTAAGGGAAGCAACACATTTTACAGCATTTCATTAGCCCTCTTGTCTATCTTGTTCAGTTACAAGTTCAAGGTCAAATCAGAATTCAACAGTCTACCCTGATTATGGCAAAGGGGATATTTACTTTTTTACATTTTACTTTTTAATGTTGCTAGGTGTTGGTAAAAATTTCTCTGTGAAGATTTGATAATAAGCCTCATGAACCCACTACGCCCTTTCTAGATGACATTCATAATCCAGAAGAACCTTTTGCCTTCTTCCCCAAGAAAGTTTCTAAAATCAAACCCGAGGATGACTTTAGAGTAATGGCCTCGTGAGAGATACACTTCATTTCTGCCCTTGGAATTTCAACAAATTGAACAGCTATAACTCAGTGACGGAAGCCCAGCTGGGCTCACGGGCTTACCTGAAAGATCAGCACATTGGATGGACTAAAGATGAGAAGGGTAAAAATGGATGTGGAAGATAAGAAGCACTCGTGTTGGGGCTCTGGAGGGAGGACAGGCCCGGACTGTCTGGGCTTCTAACTGCTGGGGCTCCACAGAGGAAATATGGAGTAACTGGGACTCCTTCTGTGGGGAGGAGTGGAGAGATTGGGGGGTATCTGGAAGGATACTGAATCCAAGTGGCAGCAGAGTGAGGGATCACTGCCAGTGTTTCCACTGTCTGCCAGCAGCCCACACTTGGCACAGAGACACGAAAAATTCAGTGTGGATCCTCAGCCTCCCATATCCTATCTCCCTCACCTCACAGGGTATTGAGAGTGGCAGACACATACCCCATAACTAGTTCTACAGAAACACTCATGCTCCTGAAGAACGGAGGTGCTCTGTGTCTGGTCCCCTGATCTGTTGAAATGGAGGAACACCTGGAGGCCTGAGATCATCATTGCCAAAGCAGAAAACCTCACATCACGCACCACCCATCATTGAAACTGCAGCCCCACCTATATCAAGACAACAGCTTCTCAGCAGAGGTCAGCCTGGGATTTCACAGAGCCGAAACTTGTAATCCAGTGTAACCTGCTGGGAAAAGATAGAAAAATCTCTTGAAAGTACTTTTTTTCTGTTTGCTTGGGTTTTAGGGGGAGATAATTTCTTTTTCTTTTTTTCTAAGTTTTTATTTTCCTTTAGGTTTTTGCAGTTGTTTTGTTTGTTTTTAATTATTTTTTCTTTTCTGTGATTTTCTCTTTTATTTTTACTTTGTTGCTTATTTTTATTTTTAATTTATTTTGTTGTTGTTGTGTTTTGCTTGATTTCTTAACAAAATATCATTCTCAAAGACCATCAAAACAAAGAAAACTAATACCATGGCTACCCAAGAAAGAGACACAGCTCAAAGAAAATGAAAAATCTCCAGAAAACAATCTCAATCACATGGAAACCTTGGAGTTAAACAATAGAGAATTCAAAACAGAAGTTCGAAAAATACTCAATGAGATATGAGAAAACATTGACTGTCAATTTAATGAGCTGAGAAAACAAAACAAGTACCTCACCAAGGAGACTGAAATTTTAAAAACAAAGGTGAAGAACTCAATACATGAACTGAAAAATGAGCTAGCAAGTTTAGCTAATAGAACAGGTCAGATAGAGGAGAGAAACAGTGACATTGAAGACAGGCAACTAGAGATGATTCAGAGGAAAGGAAAAGAGTCAAGAATTTTAAAAGTGAGAGAGCTCTACAAGAATTGTCTAACTTCATTAGAAAAAGCAATATAAAAATAATGGGTATTTTAGATGAAGAAGAGAGGGAAAAGAGAATAGAGAACCTATTCAAAGAAATAATTGATGAGAACTTCCCAAGCTTATGGAAGGAGACCTTCAATTCCAAGACGCAAACAGAACGCCTAGTAACCTCAACCCAAACAGGCCTTCTCTAAGGCAAATTGTAATAAAACTGCCAATAATGAATGACAAAGAAAGAATACTTAAGGCAGTTAGGGAAAAGAAGAACATAATATATAAAGGAAGAGCCATCAGGTTATCATCAGACTCCTCAGCAGAAATTCTACAAGCCAGAAGAGAGTGGACCCAAACATTCAAACTACTGAAAGAGAGGAATTACCAGCCAAGAATACTATATACATTAAAGTTATCCTTTATATATGTGGAATAAAAACATTTCCTGATATACAGAAGTGGAGGGAAATTATCACCAGAAAGCCCCCACAGTAAGAAATACTCAGGAAAGTTATTATACTGAATATAAAGAACAAAGATACATGTAAAAGCTCCAGCAAGGTTATAATACAAATAAGGATACCCTGTGACAACAAAAACTTAAAAGCAGAGAAGATAAAGGTCTGAAGTAGCAAAGGAGGACAGAGGACAGAAGTAATGATAAGACAAAGGACTCTTGTATATATGAAACTCTTTTCTCTATAACCTAACAGTAACCAACCAAGGAAAACAAAACAAAACTGAAATACATAGTTAAAAAGAAAAGGAAATAGAAGAAAAAAGGATGGAATATGACCAAACAAAAACAACTGACATAAACACAATGGAAAAGAACCGAAGGAGACACCGAGCTACCAGAAAATAAATCATAAAATAGCTATAGGAAATACTCATATGTCAATAATTATCCTAAATGTAAAGGAACTGAACTCACCAATAAAGAGGCACAGAATAACAGATTGTATCAAAAAGCAAAACCTGACCATATATATGGTGCCTTCTGGAGACACATCTAAGCTACAGGGACAAAAGTAGAGACAAAGTGAAAGGTTGGAAAATTCTCCAAGCAAATAATACCCAAAGAAAAGCAGGTGTAGCCATACTTATAACTGACAATACTGACTTCAAGACAACAAAGGTAACAAGAGAAAAAGATAAACATTTCACGTTAAAGGAGATACTATATCAAGAAGACATAACACTTCTTAAAATATAAGCACCAAATTAGGGAGCTCCTAAATATTCTGTTCACAAAAATTAGGGGATATTTCAAAATGAATATGAAGCTATAAAATAACCCCTAATTTTTGTGAGCAGCATATATAAGACATCTACTAACAGAACAAAAAACAAAAACAGACAAAAACACAATCACAGTTGGAGATCTCAACACACCATTGACAACTTTAGAGAGATCATCCAAGCAGAAAATCAATAAAGAAATAATGCCCATAAATGACACACTAGACCAATGAACATAATAGACCAGTGATGGGCAATCTTTTGAGCTTGGTGTGTCAAAATTTGCCAAAAAACCGAGCATAACTCGGGTGGTGTGTAATTTTGAGAAAAAAACCATAATTTCACGATATTTATAGTTTAAATAACAAAAAAGATTTGGCCTACAGACCTCCAGCACAGAGTTTCTACACTACAGCAAATGTTTTATCCTCGGCTACTGCACCTGGCCGTGCCGGAGCCGAGCATGAAACATCCTTCTCGGCATGCGGCCCCATATTTCTCTGGTATGCGGCTACATGAGGCCGCGTGTTATCGAAAATGGCTACACGTGTCAGTGCTGACACGCATGTCATAGGTTCACCATCACCATAATAGACATTTACAGAACATTTCATCCAAGAACATCAGATTATATGTTCTTTTCCAGTGTGCATGGAACAGTCTCAAGAACAGACCATATCTTGGGCCACAAAACTCACCTCAACAAATTCAAGAAGATTAAAATTATACCAAGAATATTCTCTGACCATAATTCTCTAAATTCTAAAATTAGAATTCAGCTGCAAAAAGGAAGTAAAGAAACTCACAAAAATGTGGAAATTAAACAACATATCTTTAAAAATTGACTTTGTCAAATAAGAAATAAAAGCAGAGATCAAAAGATATATACAGACAAATGAGAATGACAACACCACATATCAAAACTTATGGTATGCAGCAAAAGCAGTAGTAAGAGGGAAGTTTATATCATTCAAGGCTTATGTCAAGAAACAACAGAGATCCCAAGTAAACAACCTAACATCATATCTTACAGAACTAAAAAAAAGAAGAACAATGCCAACCCCAAATTAGCAGAAGACAGAAAATAGGAAAAGAGCAGAACTAAATGAAATCAAGAACAACAACAACAAAAATAACTATAGAAAATATTAATACAACAAAGAGCTGGTTCTTTGAAAAGATTAGTAAACCTGACAAACTCCTGGCTAGACTTACTGAGGAAAAAAGAAAAAGGACTCATATAAACAAAATCTGAAATAAAAGAGAAATTACCACAGACATCATAGATATACAAAGGATAATACCAGAATGCTATGAAAGATTACATGCCAACAAATTCAACAATCTAGGAGAAATGGATAAGTTCCTAGAACTATACAATCTTCCTAGACTGAGTCATAAAAAAAATGGAAAACCTAAATAGACCTATAAGCAGGGAGGAAATAAAAACAACTATCAAAAAAACTCCCCCAAAATAGAAGTCCAGGACCAGATGGCTACATAGTGAATTCTACCAAACATTCAAAGAAGATTCGATACCTATCCTTCTCAAAGTCTTCCAAAATACAGAAGAGGAAACAATACTACCTAACACATTTTATGAGACCAAGATAAACCTGATACCAAAACCTGCCAAGGACGATATAAAGAAAGAAAACTACAGACCAATATTTCTAATAAATACAGATGCAAAAATCCTAATCAAAATACCAGTAAATTGAATACAACAATACATTAGCCTGACCAGGCGGTGGCGCAGTGGATAGAGCGTCGGACTGGGATGCGGAAGACCCAGGTTCGAGACCCTGAGCTCGCCAGCTTGAGCAAAAGCTCGCCAGCTTGGACCCAAGATCTCTGGCTCCAGCAAGGGGTTGCTCGGTCTGCTGAAGGCCCGCGGTCAAGGCACATGTGAGAAAGTAATCAATGAACAACTAAGGTGTCGCAATGGCAATGAAAAACTAATGACTGATGCTTCTCACCTCTCTCCGTTCCTGTCTGTCCATCCCTATCTATCCCTCTCTCTGACTCTCTCTCTGTCCCTGTAAAAAAATAAATAAGTAAATAAAATAAAAAAATAAATAAAGGAAAAGATTCCATTTTAAAAAAACACAAAAAAACAATACATTAAAAAAAACCACATCACAATCAAGTGGGATTCTTTCAAGGAGTACAAGGATGGTTCATATGCCAATCAGTCAGTGTAATATACCACATCAGTGAAACAAAGTACAAAAATCATATGATTCTATCAGTAGATGCAGAAAAGGCATTTAATAAGATATAACATCCATTTATGTTTAAAACAATAAAAAAAATGGGTATAGAAGGAAAATACCTCAGCATAATAAAGGCCATATATGACAAACCATCAGCCAATACCATATTTAATGGTGAAAAACTGAAAGCTTTTCCTCTAAAATGAAAAACAAGACAAAGCTGTCCATTCTCTCCCCTCTTATTCAATATGGTGCTGGAAGTCCTAGCCAGAGCAATTGGGCAAGAGAAAGAAATAAAGTATCCATATCAGGCAAGAAGAAGTAAAGGCATCACTTTTTGCAGACGACACAATCCTGTATGTAGAAAACCCCAAAGACTCCATTGAAAATTTATTAAAAACAATAAGCAAATTCAGTAAGTCCAGGATACAAAATCAATATACAAAAGTCTACTGCTTTCCTATAGGCCAAACCCAAAACTACAGAAAATAAATAGAAAAAAATATTCCTTTTACAATTGCAACAAAAATATTAAATACCTAGGAATAAACTTAACAAAGGATCCGAAGGACCAATATATTAAAAACTACAAAGAATTATTAAAATAAATTGAAGAAGACACAATAAAATGGAAAAATATTCCACATTCATTGATTGGAATAATCAACATAGTTACCATATTTTCCAATGTATAAGATGCACCTTAATTTTGGGGCCCAAAATTAAAAATAAAAACTGTATTACATCAAGTTAATGAACTCAAGTTTTATTCATCATAAAATTCACACAACTCCTCATCCATGCGAAAAAGCAGAAAATGCAAGTAAAAAAATCTACAACCACTGTATAAGATGAACCCAATTTTTAGACCCCAAAATTTTCAGAAAAGGGTGCATCTTACACATGGGGAAATACAGTAAAATGGCCATATTACCCAAAGCAATATACAAAGTTAATGCAATCCCCATTAAAATCCCGATGTCACTTTTCTTTTCTTTTTTTTGTAAGAGAGAGAGAGAGAGAACAACAGACAGACAGGAAGGGAGAAAAATCAACTCATAGTTGCGGCACTTCAGTTGTTCATTGATTGCTTCTCATATGTGCCTTGACGGGGGTAGGGGGGTTCCAGCTGAGACAGTGACCCCTTGTTCAAGCCAGTGAACTGGGACTCAAGCCAGCAACCCTGCACTCAAGCTGGTGACCTCAGGGTTTCAAACCTGGAACATCAGCATCCCAAGTCAATGCTCTATCCATTGCACCCCCACTAGTCAGGTCCAATGTCATTTTTTAAAGAAATAGAACAAAATGCCACCAGATTTGTATGAAATCATATAAGACCCTGAATAGCTAAAGCAATCCTTAGAAAAGAGAATGAAGCCAGAGGTATCACACTAACTGACTTCAAATTATACTACAGAGCCATAATAATCAAAACAGCATGGTACTGGCAGAAAAACAGACACACAGACCAATGGAACAGAGTCACGAGCCCAGAAATAAAATTACATATATATGGACAAACAATCATTGACAAAGGAGCCAAAAACACACAATGGAGAAAAGAAAATCTCTTCAATAAATGGTACTGGGAAAATTGTAAAGTCACATGCAAAACTATGAAACTTGGCTACAGCTTATCCACATGCACAAAAATCAATTCCAAATGTAAGATCTGAACCAATAAATTACATAGAAGAAAACATAGGTACTAAACTCATGGACCTTGGCTGTAGAGAACATTTCATGAATTTGACCCCAAAGACAAGGGAAGTAAGGCAAAAATAATGAATAGGACTATATCACACTAAAAAGCTTCTGCACAGCAAAAGAAACCAACAACAAAACAAATAGGCAGTCAACTAAATGGGAGAGGATAATCACAAACAACAGCTCCAATAAGGGGTTAATATCCAAAATACAGTGTGTCCGTAAAGTCATGGTGCACTTTTGACCGGTCACACGGTCAAAAGTGCACCATGACTTTACGGACACACTGTATATAAAGAAATCACAAAGCTCAGCAACAAACAAGCAAACAATCCAATTTAAAAATGGGGAGAGGTCCTGAACAGACACTTCTCTCAAGAAGATATACAAATGACTGACAGATATATGAAAAGATGCTCATTTTCACTAGCTCTTAGAGAACTGGAAATAAAAAAACTACAACGAGATACCACCTCAGACCTGTTAGATTGGCTATTATCAACCAGACAGGTAATAACAAGTGTTGGAGAGGCCGTGAAAAAAAAGGAACCCTTATTCGCTGCCAGTGGGAATGTAAAATGGTATAACTATTGTGGAAGAAAGTATGGTTGTTCCTCAAAAAATTAAGAACAGAACTGCTATATGGCTTAGCAATCCCTCTACTGGGTATCTACCCAAATACTTGAAAACATTGGTACATAAAGACACATGCACCCCCATGTTCATCACAGTGGCCAAGACATGGAAACAACCAAAGTGTCCCTTAATAAAGGATTGGATGAAGAAGATGTGGTACATATACACAACGGAATACTACTCAGCCATAAGAAATGATGACATATTGTCATTTAGGACAATGTGGATGGACCTTAAGAACACTATACTAAGTGAAACAAGTAAATCAGAAAAAGCTAAGAACTACAGTGTGTCCGTAAAGTCATGGTGCACTTTTGACCGGTCACACGGTCAAAAGTGCACCATGACTTTACGGACACACTGTATATAATTTCACACATAGGTGGGATATAGATAAAAGTAAAGTGGTTATGGGGTGAGGGGAGTAAGTGGATACAATATATGGTGATGGAAAGTGAGTTGACTTTGAGTATGGGCATACAACACAATTAACAGTTCAAATGACATGAAAATGTTACCTGAAACCTATGTACTCTTATTGATCCATGTCACCCCATTAAACTTAATTTCTATATTAAAAAAAAACAACTGTGTCGTTTCAATTTTTAAAACTTTTTAATAAGTTGATATTCAATATTATATTGTGGCTTGGATACTTAGAAGGACAGGTTAGGTTGTAACCTAGAGGTAACTGAGAAGTTTTGGGTGAAGGAAAATATTTAAACAGGAAGAACCTAACCCTTTGTGGACCACATGACATTTCACAGTTCCAGGGCTTTAGCACTGTTGACATCTGAGGATCATCTAAGATTTTAGAGTTGGAAGGGACATGCAGATCGTTTAGTTCAACCTTCTCATTTTACAGATGAAAAAACTGATAGGGGAAGCAACAAGCTCAAGAACACATGAAGGGCTTTTAGCAAAGCTGGAAATAGATTCAGGTTTCTTGACTGCCAGGTCAGCCCTCTTTCCACTGTATGCCAACAGCATCTGAAAGGTAAATGGAGGGGCAGGAGAGTGAGCCCAGATCTCACATACTTGATTCTCCAAACCCCTTCCTGAAAATTCAGGTTCAGAAATTCAAGGACTAAAATTTTGGGAGATTTATGTGTTTAAAAAAGCGTTCTCTAAACATCTCTTCTCCCTGCCCCCATCCCTACCATCCTCTGGCAATTCCATTAAAAATAGCCTTGACTTGAAAATGGCCTGGAGATCATCGTCCACTCTGCAATTATATGAGCCCCCAACTTAAGGCATCACCATACCAAGCGAAACGGAGAGAGGAAAGCTGAATCCCTGCTGGGGGCAGGGGCAGGAACGGCGTGTGCGTGTGCGTGTGTGTGTATGTGTGTTGGTGAGGGGATGCTCCAAAGAGTTGGAGAGATGGAACTCTCTAGGTAGCTGGACCAGAGAGGGATGATAGAAAATGGACTTAGCAGTGATCTCCTAACATCTGAAGTGATAACAGTAACAAATGTGAAGGGGAGATAATTAGGTTTAAATGTGGCCATGAGGGAGAAGCATCCATGATGGCACTTATTAGTGCCCGTATAAGAAGAAAAAGAGACACCAAAGCTTTTTATGTCCACTGTGAGGACACAGCAAGACAGCAGCTCCCTGCAGTTCAGAAAGTGAGTTCTCGCTAGACATCACATATGTGGGCACCTTGATCTTGAACTTCCTGGCCTCCAGAACTGTGATAAATAATGCCCGTTGTTTAAGCTCCCAGTCTGTGGTATTTTGTTATAGCAGCCCAACCTGACTAAGACACTCAAACATCTGATCTATTCGCTCAAAGTATCATATGATGCCCCAGCAGCCAAGTCCCTCATGTCTCATCCAGTTTAGTGTTCTCACTTCACAGAGGACAAAACCAAGATGCAGAGGGTAAAGGTGAATTGCTGAAGACCACTCAGGCTGCTCAGTGGCTGTTGTAGCTTCTCAGGCCAGAAGCTAAAAACAGTGGAATATAACATAGGAGCCTGTGCTCTGGAGTTACAACTTGACTTCTGAATTTTCCACCAACTACTTGTGTAATCTTATGAGTTATAACAGAGTTATAGCTCTATAGCTTCTTCATCTACAATCAGTTTCTTCATCTGTGCATCGAGGACGATAATAACCTTATAGGGTTGGTGTACTGATTGCATGAAACAATACTTAGTACATTGCCTGGCAAATAATAAATGTATAAGGCCAGACCAGGCAGTGGCTCAGTAGATAGAGTGTCAGCCTGGGATGCACAGGACCCAGATTCAAAACCCTGAGGTCACTGGTTTGAGCACAGGCTCACTAGCTTGAGCATGGGTCACTGGCTTGAGCGTGGGATCATATTCATGACCGCAGGATCACTGATTTGAAGCCCAAGGTCACTGGCTTGAGCAAATGGTCGCTGGCTTGGCTGTAGCCTCCCGGTCAGGGCCATATAAGAAAGCAATCAATGACAACTAAGGGGCTGCAGCGAAGAACTGATGCTTTTCATCTCTCTCCCTTCCTGTCTGTCCCTCTCTCTATTTCTCTGTCTTTCTTTATCTCATGCTATAATAATAATAATAAATGTATGAATGGTAGCCACTATGGGAGAGCCCAGTAAAGACTCAGTTCCCCTACCACAGTGTGGAGCTGCTCCTGGGATGTGGCTGACCAGCCAGGGCCCACATTTCCCAGTTCTTGCACTCGGCAGGGCCACATGACTGAGTGACCACTGGAGGAGTGGAGGTGGAAGTGATGTGTGCGGAGGTAGAAGTGGAGGTAGAACCACTGTTGGGCCACTGCTGGGGTTAAGTGACAGGTACAGTCTGCCTTCCTCAATTGGCTGGGTTATGTCAGAGAAACTGTGCAGCCCCACCATGCTGGGGTAAGATGGAAGCAGCCTGTGTTCCTGAGAAATGACTTGGAGGAAAACCAAGATATTAGTCGCTGTGTGAGTAAGAAACAAACTTGTTATGTAAGCCAGTGAGATCTGGAGGTTATAGCAGCTAGTAGAAAGTACACTGACTAATATGTTATTGCTATTATTACTAAAGCGGGACAAGTTTGGAGAAAATGAAAGGGGAAAATGGTGTTTAACCAGTGTCACCCTTGGCAACAACTTCTGGGTTTGAAGGTGGGGAAGGTGTGCATTTGCAACACCTATACTCACACTAATCTTCACACTCAAAGGCCTACATTCTCCTGCTAGTAAACAGCAGAGGGCAAAGACACAGAGTGCCAGCTAGCTGTTTTCCCGAGGGGGTGACAGAGCTTTCCTGATGAGTGGTGAGAAGATTCTAAATAACTTCAGCTCTGGCAGTACACTCCTGCAAACTCCCTCGCGAGGATGGTAAAAACATTAGAAATGTTGCCGGAAGGGTGGAAGCAAGGGGGTAGAAACAGCTGGGGCCTGGTCGTCCCTCTGCCTTTAGCTCACTGTGTAACCTTGGCCAGGCCTCAGTGTCCCCAGCTTTAGCTTCCTCATCTATAATACGAGGGACTGAAGGGTCTCAAAGTATCCTTTCTGCTCTAATGATGTGCACAAGTTCATCCATTCAACAAACATTTCTTGAGCACTATGCTGGGTGGTGCAGGTACAAAGATCTTTTAAGATATGGTCTCTGGCCTCAAGATGCTCACAGTCTAAAGAGAACTTGCCTGTTCTGAGTCAGGCATGGTAGAGGTGGTCTTTATTCAATGTTCTCTGCCTATAAGGGCACTTAGACATTTCATTTCCTTTGATGTAAAATAGAAGAAGAGGGGAATAAGGACTATGCACAAATCTGGAACAGCCCAAAATCTACAGCGTCGCAAGAATTCAGAAAATCTCTCCCCCCCGCCCGCAACCCTGCCCTCAGCAATCCAATAGCACTGACTGCATTTCTAGACCAAAAGGAGCCTATTATCTCACACTCCCTCGGTGACAGTAAAACTTAGACCCAGAGAGACCGAATAGCTCATCTGAAGTCACTTAGCTGAAGATCAGATCAAGTGCAGGCTCTCTATGTCAGTCATCTTAAGTCATGGCTTTGGTAAGGAAGGGAAATTTGAAGAAACATCCCCACTCTATGCCCCTTGGAGGGGTCGAGCATTTCCCACTGCACCACCACCCACCCAGACTCCTTCCCTGAAAACCTCAGAATGTCTCTGGTGGGTGCTACTAAAAGCGCTGGGAGACTCCTAGTGCTCCCCTTCCAACACACGCACAGATTCTGATGAGTCTTGCTCTAACCAGGTCTTACAAACACAGCTCTGACATGTAGTTGCTGAGAAACCACCAGACCAGTTGCCTCCTTAAGCCTTTCGGCCTCAGTTCCCATATATTATACCTGTTTCAATGATGTTTAAAACTCCATAAATGCAAAACTAGTCATACAGTCAAACAAGGGGGGGGGGTGTTGAGTATGGAACATGGAGAAAAGCCAACAAGCCACCTTCTGGTTAAAAGGATTCAACCTTCTGAGGAAAACAAAAAGCCCCTTCCTCTGTTGCCATGGGAACAGCTCAGCAATGCTCTGGATGCGCTGCAGGAGGCTGCCTAGAAGCAGAACTGGTGTGAGGGCTTTCTTTCCAAAGAAGGAAGGCTATTTGTGAAAAAGGAATCCTGTTGGCTTTTCTGATTCCTGCAGGGGCGGGGAGTGGTTCCCCAACCTCTGGTCCTGGGGTATCATTTTTTCATAGCACTGTCCAGCTGGCAAAAAATAGGGTCATGGCCTGCAGCTCACTCTAAATGATTATGGAGTCAGGTCCTCGGTTTAAAGACTCAAACTCACTGAGGAAGAGATGCTTCCTCATCTCCACTGGTACAGCTATATCTCTGCCCCACTAGGACAGGACAACTGGGGACCCCTTGTCTGAAGACGCAAAGATAGCCAGAAAGGGAGCCATGGCAGAAAAGAGTTGAGCCGGGGGTGTGGGGGACAGGTGTGTGAATGAAGACAGGGAGCAGCCACAAGTCTCCCCTATGTGACTTTGGAATCCTTTATGGCCCCACTCCCACACCACACGTTCACACGAAGATTGACAATGATGATTGCCTCCTGACCCGGTTTGCCTTTCGCTCTGTTTCACAGAAGACTCATTTCTCAGCCCACTCCCAGCTGTTTCTGACTCAGACACACCCTGGAGGGCCACATCCCACACCTATCCCTTGTGAAGAGCTCCAGCTTTACTGGGTCAAGGACACTGGGGAGAGCTGATGGCAAAGCAGTTAAAAGTGAGCTCTGATGTCAGACAGACCTGGGCACGTGACCTCAGTCAGAATACCAAGCCTCTGAGTCTCAGTTTCCTTATCCATAAAATGAATAGAAACACTATCTACTGAAACACTATCCTGACATGCCAACGTTGCGTGTTCGATCCTCGGTCAGGGTATGCACATGAATCAACCAATGGTGGCATGAATGAGTGGAACAATGAATCAATGTTTCTCTTACTCTGTCTCTCTCCCTTCCTTTCTCTCTAAAAATCAATAATAATAATAACAAAGACTATTAGGAGTACTAACATGATATATTGCACAGATAGCATTTAGCCAAGGATCTGGAGCCTAACGCCCATTAATAAATGCAGCCTTGGCCAAAAGAATTTTTTTTAAGTTTAGACTAAATGACCTTGACAGTTTTCCAAATTGTAGGAGTGTGTGATTTCTATCCGCACTTCCTGAAAATAATGTATTATGACTCTCTTCCATGGTTAGGATTATTTCAGCTAGTTTTTAAATGTCTTATTCACTCTCCTTTTCTTATTCTCCTTTATCAATAATTATTTATTGCTTCTCGGCCTTTTGGCTAAGATCAAGTATATAAATAATTGTTTATGCTAAAAACAAAGAACATGGAAGAAAGAAATACAGTAAGAGGTGAACAGTGTGTTGGCTGGAGATGATGTGGAATGGTTGTTTATTTTTTTAATGACAAATAAAATATTTTTTAAATTGTTATTATTCAACATTCCATGTGATCTTCACTCTTTTTGACATCTTGTTATGAGATCTTAAATATTGCCTAACTTTGTATCTTCTATGGAAAATATTTTCAAGTCTTCATCTCCAGGCCCAACTTCTCTTTCAGACGCTGGTCCCTGGAGCCACGTGATGAGCCAGAAGAATCCATAATTCACCGAGTGCTTGTGCTTTATACTGTTTAGAAAGCCCTGCCACATTTGTCTTTTTAAATCCTCAAAATAACCCTGTGATATGACTATTAATATCATCACCCCTGTTTTACGGAAAAAAACAATGGAGACAAATTAAAAGGCTTACCTACTCCGTTTCTATTTAATTCAGTAAATAAAGGATGGAACTAGCAATTTCAACCCAGGTCGGCTGATGCCACTTCACAGTAGGTTTCCTCACAGGTAAAATTTCTGGCTACCCCAAGTTAATTAATTATCTCTCTGCTAAATCTGTGACTTCTCCAGGTTGTCTCTTTGTGATGATGGCATCACCATTTCCTCAATCACCTCGTCCTCAAACCTGAGAGTCACCTGAGTTCTCCCTCTTTCCTCCAGCATTTTACTCTATTGATCATGAAGCCGTATCAACTCTTCTCTTTCAGTGTCTCTCAAATTGTCCCTTTTTCTCAGTTTCCACTGTGACTCCTCATGTGCAGGCCCTGCTGCCTCCTGTACATCCCGATGGCTCAACTATGCAAAAGCCTCCCAACCGGTTTCACTTGCTCCAATCTCTTTGTCTTTTGCAGTAATCAGTATCTTATTCATAGTCTCTTTTCCAAAAAACTTCAATCACTCTTAATTGCCTACAAAATAAAGTTCATAACGACTGACAGACAGGGCCCTTCTCCAGTTCCTAAACCGACAATCCTCGCTTTAACTCCCCTTCCCCTACTTAGTATTCATCTCTATCCATATATGCATGACCTGTCCAAGAACAGCAAATGGGTTTATGCCCAGGTGCCAAGAGATCAAAAGGTGATGTCTGCCTACAGCCCTTTCTTAAAAAGGCTTAAGAGACCCGTATTAGGGTCAGGAAAAAGGGTGCCAAAATAAATTAGGAAAATCTGCCCCTGTCAAACTAATGAAGAGAAGGGATGGAAGAAGGTGGCACCAAGTTCTTATCTCTGCTTTTTCCTATTAATATGAAGCTCATCTAGGCCATGACCTTGCCTTTGTCCCCTCATCTAATTTCCCGATAGCCAATTAACCCAATGTCTTGCATAGAGTAGAAACTCAGTAAATATTTTAAATTTGATCCATAGATTTTTCTAAACTCGGTTTGAGCTACAGTAGAGCAGAGGCCCCAGAAGATAGAACAGTGGCTCTTAACACTGGGGAGCTTTTTTAAAAATACTGATGTCTGGGTCTCATCCCTGTAGGTTCCAATTTAATTGGACCAGGAAAGATCCAGCACGAGTAGTTTTTAAAGCTCCCCAGAGTTGAGAATCATCGGTTTGGAAAAAGGCAGTGGGTTCTGAAGTCCTGGTTTCACTGAATCACCCTGTGATCATGAACAAACTGCTGTGCTTCCATGGGTCTGCATTTCACCTGTTAGACAATAAAGTGGTTTGAATGCACTGCATTTAAGGTGCATTCGAGTTCTAACAGTTTTTTCTTCCATTTTAGGAAGAATTTCTCTACTAGCACAGTCCAGCTGTTATCCTGGGGGGATCTAAAAACCTTCATCAAATACTCCCACAATGAAAAGAAACGGGAAACCTAATATACATTCTTTCCCCACCAATGGCAATATTGCTTCTTAAATCAATCAATCAACAATCAATCAATTAATGATGGTAAGGGTAACCTGGGAGTTGTTAAATTCCACCATTAGATATTCCCAATTGACATTTTCTCCTATTTGTAAAAATGTGCTTTAAGTAAAGTTCCTGAACTTCTCTCGTAACCAGCGTTGACTTTAAGGCACCTCCTAGGTAGGAGATTTGGAGCTGTCTAAAATCAAGGACTTAATGAATTCCAACTGTTGCTTGGAATTATTCAAGAGCTATGTGGAGAACATAGTGTTCTCCGCTGGGACATGGGGATACATTTCAAGGTCCCCAGTAAGTACCTGAAACTATGGGTAATACCAAACCATATATACCCTGTGCATTTTCCTAAACATACATACTCAGGATAAAGTAATTTGTAAATTAGAAACAGTAAGAAATTAACAACTAATAATAAAACAGAACAATTATAACAATATACATAATAAAAGTTATGTGAATGTGGGTTCTCTCTGTGTCTCTCTGATAACCAAGATGGCTACTAGGTGACCAATGGGCAGGGAGCGTACACAGCATGGATACGCTGGGAGGGGTGTGGGGTGACTCATGTCCCAGGCAGGATGGAGCAGTTCCTCAAGTGGGAGATCTAGAAAACAAGAGTTCATCATGCTACCCAGAATGGAGCACTATTTAAAACTGAGGAAAGAAGATTAACACAGACTCAATTTAGAACTAAACACTGGGTCCTGACAGTAAGGGTGTTCAGATAGCCCCCAGGAAAGGAAAAGATCCATGCTCCTCTTGCCACTCCCAGAGAGGTCTCTTTGACCTGAAGAGTGTCGGTATCATCTCCAACCTACTATCAAGTTCAGTCGCATCACATGACCAATTCCTGGCCATAGGAAGCGGCTCCCAGGATGCCTCTTAATTGCTGAGCACAGCAGGAAGTAGCAAGAAACATCCTCCACCCTTCCTATCATCTCTGCCTTCTATCCCCCCTAGTGATGGCTCCCAAGTTCACTCCCAAGTAATTTACATGCAAATTAGACTGGAAGGAGGCAGAAAGAATTGGAGATGGTGGGGTGGGGAAGAGAAAGTAAATTGAGCTCTGGCTGGATAGCTAGGGTTGGTTAAAGAACCGTCTGGATAGGTCAGGGCACATTCAGGAACACATCAGTGTTTCTATCTCTCCCTTCTGCTCTCTCTAAAATCAATTAAATAAAAAAATTTTTTAAAGAAAATAAATTGAATGCCAGACACCTACAATTGAGAACCAAATGTTCTGTTTTATTGAAAACGGAGTCTGGGTGTTGCCGAGACTAGGTCTATAGAGAATGTGGTGAATGTGGACTTGGTAAAGGTCAGACGTCTGGGCACTGTGCTGAGCAGGCAGACTTTCTGAACCTGCCCAGGCATCATAGTGCTTTATTGACAGGCCTTGCAAACCACTGTTCTCTGGCCATCTCCCAAGGGTTAACTCTCAACTCTAGTTGTTTCTCTTTCTGTGAGTGTGATCAGTAGTTACTGAAGATGAAAGCTGCTAATAGTGATGGCAACTGGGTAAGATGAGTCCTGTCTACTTGGGTCCAGCACCAAAACGTTTTCCCCTATACTAGACATTTTTTGCTCAGTTCAGCCTCAGAATAAACTTCTTTGATAGCAGCCACTTTGTTACCTTCTCTCCAACATGGCTTCCCAGAATGTGGACCATCCATCCAGTCCACCTCTGAATTTATAGCTGAGGAAATCAGGCCTTTCTGGAGAATGGACGTGGCCATGGTCACCCATTAGGGGGTGTTAGCATCATGAGACTCTAATGGTGTCTTGCTCAGGTCTGAAGGGTATCAAGGGAAGAAAGACCACCACAGAGTTAGCCTTTGGCCTCTTCTTTAAGTTCTAAATTAACACCTTTGTGATCTCATCTACCCCTATGTCTTCAGTCTCACCTCCACTCTGTGACCCTCACTCTGAACCTGTCTTGAATGCCAGGTCCATATTTCCATTAGTCTAACATACTTTCCCATGGATGCCTCATTACTGTCTCAAGAACAAAATGCCCCAAATGGAACCCATCATTAACTAGCAAATATCTCACATACTTTTTCCCCACTTTTATATTTCCCGTCTTACTAAGGGCAACCCTATCCACTCTGTCATGACTGATTGAAACTGCAGTGATATGTGACTCTGCCCTCTGATTTTCCCTCCATAGTACCACTAAGCCTCTGTATCTACTGGTCCTCATCATAGAAGCCTTCTTACCCATCTATTTCAACTGGCACAACCCAGGCCCCATTATTCTTCACCCACATTACTGTGAGTTTCTTTTTTTTTTTACAGGGACAGAGAGAGGGACAGACAGCGACAGACAGGAACGGAGAGAGATGAGAAGCATCAATCATCAGTTTTTCATTGCGACACCTTAGTTGTTCATCGATTACTTTCTCATATGTGCCTTGACCGCGGGTCTTCAGCAGACAGAGTGACCCCTTGCTGGGGTCAGAGACCTTGGGTCCAAGCTGGTGAGCTTTGCTCAAGCTGGCAACCTCAGGGTCTTGCACCTGGGTCCTCTGCGTCCCGGTCCGACACTCTATCCACTGCACCACCGCCTGGTCAGGCTACTGTGATAGTTTCTTAATTGGTTCTTTAATCCTCTTTCTGGGTTCTCCCCATCTGCTCCTTATCCACCTCCATATTGCTGCCAGACTCACCTTTCAAGAACACAGATCTGTCATGTCATTCTCTTACTCAAAATGAGCTTTTGTGGTCATCTTATGGCCTATAACGTAAAATCCTTCGGGATGTTGTCAAGGCACCCTACCATTTGGTCCCACTCTGAAGTTCTTGCACTCTACCTCCTGCGCCAGTCATACTGCACGACTCACTCCTTCCTCAGTAGGCTCCACAATTCCTTCTCTTGACCAGAAATGCCCATCCTTCCATATCACTGAAACAAAACCCTACTTCTTCTTTAAGACTCACTTCTTTCACGAAGTCATCTCCCATCCCACACATTCTCCCTGAGTGGTGCCTTTGAACATTTTAAAGTAAAATTGATGACATACTGGTTATTAAGATGAAAAAAATATGTTAGAAGTAGCAGTGCAAAAAGCAAAAGCATAAGAAAAAACTGGAGAAAGTGGTCACAAGGTGGCCTCTTTTAACATGTGTTCTTTCTCCCAATCAGTGGGCCAGCTCTCAGGCTCTTAAAATTCTTCCACCCTATAATTTTTCCTTTGTACCTTTATTTTAGCTCTTACCATCTGTCTTTCATGATAGGTGTCGGTATAACAATTTTCCTTCTCTACCAGCTTCAAAGCTCATGCAGAGAGCACCAAGGAAGTCTGAACATTAGGGCGCCTTAACATTTGTCAATGTTATCACTAGGTCATTGACCTCTGTTGTAGTTATGGGCACAGTGGTTGTGGTGGTGACAGTAGGAGGTGGCTGCATATATGAAACAGGTCCCATTACTGGTTTGGGCTCTGGGCCGGAATACCCATGTATAACTCCTCTACAGTAAGCCAGACAGACTTTGGGAGGTACATTTTCCTGTACAGGGTAGACCAAAATATAATTCCCCTCTACACTTAAACCAATCTCAGATCACACTCTTCTCAAGCTTGGAAAGGCCACACTCAGTGCCTGTGAGTAGAGGGCAAGAGTTAACAGTGTGGATAAACCCAAATAACCTTATTTATCCTCCTGGGGAAGCACTTACAGAAACTGGTGTCCTGGAGCCTGACCACTCTGACCTGGCCTCCAGGACATAGAGGAGGAGGGAGATCGTGCTGAGAAAACTTCCCATGGGGGGAGACCATTACACAGTACCCACTGTCCCTGCAAGGCAGGTGCCTGCACTATGAGCATTAAACACATTGTCTCACTTCGTTCCCTAGCAACCTTATGTGGGTATTAATACTATTATCCTTATTTTACAGAGAAGAAAAAGTTTAGAGAAATTTCCATTGTGTGATTCATAAAACAGAGCATTTAGTAAGCTTCATCATTGTTTTAATGTATCCACTGAGCATTCTACCATTAGACTAGACATGTGGAGACATCAGGATAAATCAGATAAGTTCCCTGACCTAAGACGTGCACAGGCCAGTGAAGGAGATAGTTTAGTATTCAAATAACCCAGATTTTGATAGAGAGAGGAACACATTGGGAATGACTTACAAGGCTTACCTAGGTAAAAGAATTTGAGCCAGCGGCCTTGCAAGATATACCAGACTTCAAAAGGCAAATATAGGAGGGCATGTGCTTTCTGGAAAACTTAACTGTGAATTCCTTGAGGGCAGAATCAAATCTTATGCACAGTTCAATCTGACAGACTTTTTCTATTCGAGCATCTTCTGTGTGCCTGCCATGGTAGTCTGTACATGAAAAAAGGGTAGGAAATGAAGATAAATGAGATCAAGTCGCTGAGTGGCCCTCAGACTCTGGAGATCCCCCTCTTTCTTCTTCCCTCCATGAACACTTGACTGACTTGTTTGTCCTCTACTTGATGTGGGTCAGACAACCCAGAGCAGCATTTGGGGCTGGAATTCTGAGACCTAAAAGACTAGGAGAAAGAGCTTCACACCCTAAGAGTCACTTACTGAGCCTGTCTGTGCACATGTTGCTGAGGAGGTTTAATAACCTTCCTTAATAATACTCAACGCGCCTGAAATTCACCTGCGAATCCACACGTTCCCATCCTTAACAGGGGCGCAAGAATGCCGATGTCAGGGAAGGAAAGATGTTGGGTTTTTCATGTTTGCCTTTGTCCCGTGGATGCAGCTGTGCGCACATGTGAGTTCATGTGTGCATGTGCACATGTGTGTGTATCACCTGTACAAGTGATACTTCTCAGGCTCAGCATCGACACTGGAAGAACCCAGGTATGGTTTCCTGCAGACCTGTGAGGATACCCATATCTAGGAAACCACTCCACACCTAATTAATTGACCTGAGTGACAAGACAGGCTCTCTGGGAATCCCCAGGGGCTTGTCTGAGAAGAGCTATGAACGGTCTCAATAACAGAGGCAGAAAAAATAACAACAGTCCATCTTGGCACCCTGGTTGTAAATGGCTCATTTACTCTGGTCAGAGGAATGGAGTTTTAATGACAAATTGTAATGCTGCACAGCAGGCTTGGTTGTGTGCTGTAAATTATTTTGAAAGAGGCACTATGCCTTAATAAAGAAAAGGATTGCTCTCTGCTGTAATCTAGACTCGGCCATGGGGTGAGAGTAATGGGAGTCTGTAGTCTAGACTCGGCCATGGGGTGAGAGTAATGGGAGTCCCGCCACCCTCTCTTCCACCCCTTTCCAACGCTTCCCCGCTCCATCTCCAGATCCACTCTATCCTGGCTCTTGGGCATGAAGACATGGCACCACATTTCACCGTCGGGTTTCAGAGCAGTGCATTTTCTCTTCTGGGACTGTGAGGCGATAAAGTTGTGTTTCACAAGACCCAGAGCCAGAAGACACAGGGTCCAAAGGGCATTGCTAATTTTCCCTGTTGAGAGTTTGCTGGTCTCGCTTCCACACAGGCTTCACTTTCACAAAGGAGGAAAGAGCTCTAAGGACTGTACTGGAGAGATTTAGAGGCTCGTCAGGAGACCTCCAAGCTCACACCTTCAACACCTTCTAACAAAGTGACATCTTTTAACATCTTTTGGGGATAAGAGACAGATGCTACTGACACACTGTGGCAGAGATAGTGCTCACTCAATATGCTCACCCTCCATTAAACTTCTGAAACTCCCTGGCAGTTGGATTGGACCATGTGACCAGTTTTGGCCAATGGCCTACAACTAAAAGTGAAATATGTCACTTCAAGGTCAAGACATTTAAGATCCTAAGTGGCTCCTTTCTCTATACCTCTCAATGGTGATCTTGGAGGGCACTGGTTCCAGACGGGATAGGCAAGAGATAAAGAAGGACAATGTGTCCTGCATTGGATTTTGAATTCTAATGAACAAGAAATAAAGCTGTGTTGTGGCAAGCCAGTGAGATCACAGGGTTTCGTTGTTACTGTAGTGCAGCAGTCAAGCCTATCCCGACCAATGTACCCTTCGTCTGTAGGGCCAGTACTTGGAACTGTGTTTCCTGATACCTGAAAGCTCATTCCCATGCATTAGCTCTGTATGTCTTGAGGCCTGACTGTACCATATCAATGCAATCAGACAGCCCTGCATTCAGTCTGGCTCTGGCACTTATTAGGAGCGTAGTTTACTTTGGTGACCATGTGAAGAATGGACTTGGAGGTGGACAGGCTAAAGACACACAGACCATTTAGAAAGCTACTGTAGTATAAGATGGAGATGATGAAGGCCTGATGTATGGGCAGTGATAGGCCATTCTGAGACACATCTATGAGAAAATGTTGTTAGGGAAAGAACATGGGGTTTGTTGGATTCAGAGCAAAGCAAGGATGGCTTCAAAGAACCCCAGGTTACCAGCTCCAGTGACAAGGTAAAGGATGACATTACCAACTGAGGAAGAGACAGTTCAGGAGGAACATAACTGTGAGGAATCTGTGAAACATTCAAGTAGAGTTGTCTAGCAAATAATGAAATGTATGGCTATAAATATAACCTTGGATATGTCCATACTGAAATTACAGACAAAAACTGAGTGGATAAAATATATAGATCGAGCAGACTGTACAGCAAGGAAGCAGAGGTGAGACCCTGAGGAACACCAATATTAATGGGGTGTGATGGAGAACAAGCTACTAGCAAAAGAGGCAGAGACAGAATGAGAAGAGCCAGCAGAATGCTCTGTTCTGGAGCGCATGTGAGTAAGGAGCGTCAGGAAGGCCAGTGGTCAACAGTGTCAATACTGCAGGGAGGCCTTGGAAGGTCTGAGATGGAAGAGGGCCAAGGAGTGAAGGGAAGTGGGGACACAGAGATGCCAGGACATTTGAGAAGTCTGGATGGGAGCTGGAGGTGGGAGAGAGAAGGAGCTAAAATGATGTAGAAGAGGAGACAGAGGGTAGAGCTTCTAAAACGCTTTGGGGTCAAACATGGCTTAGACTCTCAGCTTTCATACAATTGTGCAGTCTGGAGCAGATAATTTAAGCTCCAAGCCTGTTTATTCATCAATAAGATGAACATAATAAAAGCTAGACCCCACAGGGCATACAGTAGGTGCTCAATAAATGGAACTAGAGGAGAACGAGGTCATAGGAGAGGTTTTCTAAAAGACAGGATAGAGGCTGATAAGACAAATTCAGACATTGACCCTAATAAGGTCAAGTTGTGTAATTCTACTAATTTCTCTTGCTGAAAGTGGGTTTCCATCATTGCACTTGATGAACCAAGATGTGCTGGTTACAGAATGAGACAAAAGTCTGTACTTGTTTAGGAAAACACCATGTTTGTGTGAAAATCAGGTTGAAGTCTGGGCACAATAGAAAGTGAGTATCATAGTAATAGTTCAGAAGTGATAAGTACAGTGAGAGAGCAACTGACAAAACAGAACCAAGCGGGCAGATAAAGTCACAGGGAAGGAGGAGAGGGCGGGGTCAAGGGCTGTCTGTCTTAGAGTAGAAGGAGGACATCCCCTGCCACCTCCCTCACGGGAAAGTTCCCAAGTGAGGAAATTCCCTTCTGGGGGAGGGAGGAGAGGGGTAAGCGTGATCAGCGACCACCCAGACTGCTGGTTCATGGTGCAGAGGAAGAGCTGGGTCCAGAAGGCTGAGTTACAGTAGTTACACACATAGCTAGTGCAGAGCTGGAGCTAGGACCTGGATCTCTTGCCTCTTTCCATGGCATCTATTCGTTAAAATGAACTAAAAATGAAAGAATTAGCTTGTCTTATTTTGGTGAGTTTCCCTTTTGGTGATCGCTCCTTGCTGGATTGGAATGGGAAAGAGGAAACCAAATAAGAAATGAAAACCCTCCGTCAGAGAACGTGAAGTTCAGGAAATGCAGCAGGCTTCACTGTAGTATTTAGGGGCCCAACCCCTTACACTGAATACTACTTTAGTTTATTAGTAGAATCCTAGTATGTTAGTGCTAAAAAAAAAAAATTGAAACCAGTTATGGAAGAGGCACCTCATTTTACAGATGAAGAAAGCAGTCTGCCAACCACACAGGGAATCCGCGGCCGAGCTGAGACTAGAATTGAGGGGTTCAGACTCTCGGCCACAGGAACACCATTGTGCGTGTGCGGTGTGGGCAAGCAAGTGGAGCTCTGGCAATTTCGCCTTGGTGCTCGTAGCAGCTCAGAAAGCAAACGCGGAGGAAACAGGAAGCCCTTTGTCCCATTCTCCAGTTGCATTTCGGGAAGCTTTGTGAGGTGATGACCCTGGCAATGTGGTGTTCAGACATAGGTATCTAGATTGCCCAGATAAATTCAGCTCTTTGCTTTGCTGCTGAATACCCGGCCTCTGTGAGCAAGTGCGTGTTGTTTGTCAGCCCCAAGAGAGGAGAGAGGAGACAGTGTTAGCAGGAGCACAGGTAATCTCAGCCCGACCTCGGGCATCTGGGGATTCACCACAGGACAGAATGAGGCCTACAAATCCCTTTCATGGGGCAGGCCAGCCATTCACCTGTCTCTGCCGCCTGCCCCTTGCAACACCTCCATCCTCTCTGCTTATCACTGACTGCTGTCTTCGGATCCTCATTTACTGCCAGGATTGGCATTCAATAAAAGCCAAGAAAACATGAGTTAGGAAATCCTTCCTTCCTCCAATCTCCCAAACCAAGTAGATGTCTTTTAAAGTTGTATAAGGGAGAGAGAGCTTCCTTCCCCATTAGTGGCAATAGCACCTAGTATTCACTTGGCACCTTTAATGGAATGGCCTTTGCCAATTGGTGAAACCAACTATAATGAGACCATGAAGGAAAAGAGAAAGGAAACAATAGGATGTAAGTGACGCTTAAAACTCTTTTGTGCTCCCAGCTCAGGCAGAATAACCTCCATTCAACAGGCTGGACAAGTGGACCGTGTGACAGGCTCTGAGGTGGTCTAGCCAACGACGGTAGACCCTGCAGCCACCCTTTCCTTCACTGTCACCTAGAAAAAGCTACAAGAGGGCTGGGGACGCCTTCTGGTACAGATAAATGCCATAATATTTTCTTGAGTTGATACCTTATTCAGAGGAAGATTCATTGCGGCTGGAGAGGAACTGATACTCACTCAGCATGTCTCTTGGTAAAGCCCAGGCACAGGTGGGCAAACCCAGGATGGGGCAACAGCACATCCAACAGTGGGAGCCAATGTGGTCACGCTATACGCTAAGCACCAAAGCCAGGAGGAGCTCACTCCTGAAGGTGATTATCCCAAGTGCCCAATTCAGCTGATCTGACAGGAATTCAAACAAAAAGGGACAATGCAGATATATACTTAAAAGGTGTTCTGATGAAAACGTAGCCCTGGTAGAAGCAAACTTCTGGGGTTTAGAAGAGCTGAGGTCATAGTGGAGTAGGATGGGCCGCTAATTCAACATGCCTAGTGTCCTTATTAAGCACAGGGAGGATGCCATGTGATGACAAAGGCAGGATGGAACAATGCAGTGCAAATCAAGGGATACCAAAGACTGCCAGTAAGCCAGCAGCAGCTAGAAGAGGCAAAGCGGCTTCCCCTGCAGTGGGAGCACGGCTGTGCCGCCATCTTGCTTTCAGACTGCTGACCCCCACGACTGTGAGCCAGGGATGTTCGGTCGTCTGAAGCCACCCTGTTTGTGTGCTTGGTTACAGCAGCCCTAGGAAGCCACGTACCATGGACCCCATGGTCCTGCACCATGAGGTTTCTGCCTACTCTGGTAAACCTCACCCGAATTCCAGCCACACTGGCTTTTTCTTCAAGTTCTAGAGCACAGTCGGGCCCAGTCGCCTTTGCATGTATTAGTGCTTTTCCACTGAACGTTCTTCTTCCAGCTCTTCATGTAATTGGCATTTTCTTACCTGTTTGGTTTCACTTAAAATGTCTCTACTTCACAAGGGCCCTTCCAGACCACCCTGCCTCTTCCCTTCACAGCACCAGTCCTGACCTAAAATTACTTACTTAATTTATTTTTTTAGCTACTTGTTTCACCTTACTCTTCCACTAGAATATTAGCTGCGTAGGGCATGGCCATCAAGGTAGGCTTGCTATTCTAAGCCGAGCTCATGGTCACTGTCTTGAAGGGGTTTGCTTACCAATACTTCCTCGGCTGTGCACAGTGATTGGCACATGGAAGCTACTCAATGAAGACGCTGTTAACAGATGAAGAAAAGAATGCTGCACATTAAAGGCACATCTTGCTGTATCTCCCTGTGCTGAATGAAGGAGGACCCACTATGAAGCGCAGAGGACTACTCCATGTAGGTGGCAGCATACTTTTGTTGGAATCAGAAAGAGAATTAGAAACCAGGCCAGTAAGATGTGGAACTCATGTTTTTTTCTATCTGCTTATGCTAAGAGTATCATAAAAATCTGTTGGTATATCAAGTTTTTTATACATGAAGTCATATTTTAAAGGTACTAAGGGAGCTGGACACTTAAAAGGAACCCTGGGGTAAACCAATTTCTTAACTAGGCAACAGTTTCCTACCTTGTAATTTGTGAAAATTCAGCTTTGTGACTATTGAGGTGGCTGGTATTAATACAAACTCCTTTCTGTCACCCCTCTTTCAGGGTTGGGTGCCAAATGCAATGATCTGTTCCAAAAATACAACTCACCCGTCTGATGTGAGAGCTGGTGGTGACTTCTTGGGGGGAGGGGCAGTTTGGAAACTTCCCAGCACCTCGTAAATTTGACTCTCTGGGGAAAAGTGGGATCTTCAATTCACCTCTGTCGGGGAGAACGACAGATGACTTGACACGGCCCGTCCCTTACGCCAGTCTCCTCGCTCTCCGTGCTGGGCCATGATTCACTTCCACAGTGCCCTCAATCCACCCGGCCCCTCAGTCCCTTCACACATCTTTCCTGGTGCTCTGCAGGGAGGGGAAATGCATGGCCGATGTTTCCTGCAAGCCTGCTCTCAGGACACAGGAGGCCACAGGGTAGGGGTAGCTCTGCTCAAATGGCCCACAGCTGAAGTCCCTGTCCTCGAGGGCAAAGGTGGCTGGGAAAGCTTCCTGATGGCCTGGGTGACTCTTGGAGCAATGGGTCCCAGAAGTCGGGGAGGACAGCCTGTGGTTTCTCCGATAGAGAGAGTGCCTGCTGCCCTGGCCGGGTCGCTCGGTGGGTGGAGCATCATCCTGATATGCAAGAGCTGCGGGTTCCATTTCTGGTCAGAGCACATATAGGAACAGATCAATGTTTCTTTCTCTCTCTCTAAAATCAATAAATTTTAAAAATAATAAACACTGGGATTATTAAGAGAGAGAGAGAGAGGCTGCTGAGAGTGGGGCTTTCAGTCCCTGGAGTGTGAGCTCCTTGGGGCTGGGGTTTTACAGGCGTTGCTCACTGCTGTATCCTTAGTCCTAGAATAGTAGGGACTCCTCTATCACTGTCCCTGACAGAAAGCAAGACAGAATGACCATGCATGCCTCCCACCAACCATATACAACAGCTTAGATGTGACAGATCCTTCTTTGGACCAGTGGTTTCTTCCCGCTCTGACCTCACAGTTCTACCCTATGTATCACCTAACTAGATCAAGCAAATTAAATCCTGGTTCAAACCTCTCCCATCATTGCATCAACTATAAACTCCTGGAAGGTAGAGACTTGGAGCTCTACTTACAAGTCTTTCTTTGGTCCCCGTATTTGAAGCAATCCAACCAAGTGTCCTGACTTGGAGTTCAGAAGAGATGGTCTCTGTGGCTTAGCACAGTGCTTTGCATACAGTGGGTCCCAGTAAACACTTGTGGAACGAGAGTGTCTAGGTTGTGGCCTCCAGGCTCCCGGGTGGGATGAGGACACAGGGCAGGGAGTGCCGCAGTCTCGGTGTTCTGTTTATCTTGCTACATGGGAACAAACAACCTCGAAGGTTAAGCAAAGAGGAAACTCATTCAGTAGGCCTCCTGTTGGCTACCACTCAGAAAATACCTGCCCAGTGCCAGGCCCTATGCTAATACCCATTACATATTGAACAGGATGCGGGATGGAACTTTTCCTGCTGCCCCAACACTGGCAGTTAAAGTGCGGGGCTGAGGCAAAGAGGCTTTAAGTCTCTCCAGACTTAAAGAGAGCAGCTGAGGCCAGACACCCCCCTCAGGACTTAGAAAAGACAGCGAAACTAGCCCTGCTCAGCCCCTCTCCAGCCATCACTCCAGAAAACCCCCTTCCAGGTCTAAAAACAGAGGAGAGAAGGAGGGCTGCTGAGCTATGGGCCAGTGGGGCGCTATTTGGCTTCACTCCTTTTTTGAAGAAGTGCTTTCTCTCTCTCCTACAAAGGCAAGTGAAGGGGGCACCAGAAAATTATTCAGACATATCAGGGATGTCTCCAAGAAGAGGACACTGGTATTTCACTTCCAGTTATTCCAAGTGCCCTGTTTGATAATGTTTAAAGTACTGGGTACTTTAAACTCAAATGGGCAGAACAGAGCAGACATCTGAGAGTTCTTAATAAAGCTAGAGTGCGACCTAAGAGTTGGGGGGCATATGAGAACACAGGGGTTCACGCCTACTGCTTCTTGTCCAGCAGGTGGCTGGCTGGACCCTGTGGAGCCAGCCAGGTAAGGAGGGATAGCAGTGTAATGTCCTACCTAAGGTCCCTCCCATTCCTCCAGTGATCTCTAGGTCTCAGAGGGTATGAGAGAGAAACCCAGTCTCCTGTGGCTCTACAAAGGTAAAGGGGGGAGAAGAGCTGTAAGGCTGCCCAGGCAGCTGCTGGATCAAGCAAGGTAATGCCATCTCCGCCATCACAGGGGTTGGGGAAAGGGCCAGGCCCAACGGAAGTACAGTTGTCACTCTCTTAGAGGGTCCACAGTGACTGCAGAGCTGTGCCAATGGGTGGTGGAAGCCAAAGTGACAACCTAAAAAATATCTCCAATTCCCTGTCCCTGACCCAGAACATCAAGAGGAGTTGGAGCCTAGAAGAACAGTGGCCGGGGTGGAGGTGTCCAGGGGCAGACCACGCATCGCCACTGCTACTCCAAGGACCAGGTTATGGGGAGGAATCAGCAGTGGGTCACACTTGGGAGTCTTCCGAGTCATGAACCTGGCTGACACTGTAGAAGAGAACCTTAAATGAGACTTGAAATTGGTACTTTAAACTAGATGGGCAGAATAATTTTAACAACAGAGGTGCCAAGAAATCATGGATTCTGTCCAAGATGTCATTAAGGTAACAGCTTAAGGTATATGCCCCAGAGAGGGGGGATGATGCAACATAAGGCTTTTGGAGACAATAAATGAAGAAAGAGAAAACTGTTGCGAACACCTTGAGTTCAGACTGTCTAATGAACTAGTTACACACAGGTTCTGGCACTACATGCTTAGAGCAGCCAAATACGGTGACGCAGTCCTCACTGAACAGATGAAGAGACTGAGGGCCACAGAGGTAAATAACTTGCCAATAGCCACACAGGAGCAGGTAGCTGTACTCTTCACTTCTGCAGAGCATTGATCCCCATTCCTCCCTGTGGACTGAGCTCCACATGTGTTCAAAGGCAGATGCTAATGGAGGATTCAGAGTGCAGATTAGGGGCGAGGCCGCAGTAGATGTCGTTATGCTGCTGCACCCGCTGCACTGCTGTCTCACACCCTGGGCTTGTGAGCAAATGACTTAATGAGTCTGAGCCTCACTTTCCCCCTCCATGAAATGGGCATGGTACCTACCATCAAGGACTGTGAGGGTTTGCTAACACGTTTGCACAGGGCCTGCTAAGTAATGTGAGTGCACATGAATATGAATTCTTTCACTAACTTACGGTGCCACCTTCTCCTTTATCTCCGACAGCGTTAGTAAGGTCTTCTAGCTAAACCCTTTCTCCACAGCTCTCAGCAGTTCCTATACACTGCTTTGCCTATGTTTAGATTCTTTTCCATCTGATTACATCAACCCCTCCTAATTAGACCATAAGCTACTTAAGGGTAGAACCAAATTCACACTTCCCGGTATGGTCAGAAGCATTTAGCCCCCCTCCCCCCCACACACACACGCCTCTGCTCTATGTCTATAAAACAACTGGGAAAACCTGAGGCCAATGGAGGAGAAAGAGGATGATGATAATAATGTTGATCATAATAACAACAACTAATTTATTGAGCATGCCTTCTCTCATGGGCTCCTTCCATCAACCCCAGCTAAAAAATTTTCTTTGCTGGTGGGTTAGTTGGTTGGCTTTCACTAACACTTATCAAGCGCTTACCATATGCACAGACACTGTTAAAAGTGTGTTCAATGTGTATTACTCTGTTTAGACCTTATTGCAATTCTATAGACAGGCACTGGTATGCCATTTTATAAGTAGATAAGTAAGAGGGATGGCGAGGTTAAACAGATTGCTCAAAGTCATGCACATAGAAAACGAAAGATCCAAGATTCAGATCCTTGAAATTTGTCTCCAAAGCACAGCGGTAACTCCTGTGTTCGTTTTAGGGTTAAGGGGCTAGGCGACGTGTCAAATGTACCGGGCTAATAAATGCCAGTGTGGAGAGGCCAACTCCCTGGCTACAGAGTTCAGTCAGGTCCGATTTCTGCTAGTAGAATCAAGGCTCCAGAACAGCAGTTCAGATATGTATCACTTGTTTGTTTCAGTCTGTGAACCTTTTCCATAGGACAAAATAGTTCATGGGACCCCTTCTAACCTCTTGTCAACAGGACAACCCCTCCTCAGGGAAGGGATTGATTAGTGGGAAGATTGGTGAGGTTTTAGATAAGTCATGAAGGGCATATGCCCTAGTTTCAACTGATCATAAATTTATGTACTCCACCAGAAGTTAAATGCTATAATTTTAGGACTATTACTGTCCCAGAGTGCCATCTCTGACACCCTTCTCTTACACCCCAGGAACTCAGTATCTTTCTTAGATCTGCTTTCGTTCTTTCTCCCTGGCTGACCCCAGCACTACTTTCATCCTATAATCTGTTCTTCTCCCTGAAAGGGGTACCCACCTCGCTGCTACTCCTGGGAATTGTAGATCTTTCCCAATGGCTTCCCTATCGTCAATGACAAAAGCCCAGTTACAGAGCCCAGCCCAGCACCTAATGGCCAATGCAGCCCCACTGAGTCCAAAGAGAGAAATCAGCCGCTGCTCCTTCCTGAGTAGGGCTGACTCAGAGACCCCATGAGAGAAGAAGTACTATGACTTTTTAACTATGGACAGACAGGCTTCCAATATCTCCCAGTCAGCCCTGGGCTTTCCTGGGAGATGTTTCCCCGCCATTCTTGCAGAGCCCACAAAAGAAGCTAGAATCCTTCAACACTCAGACTCACGTGAAAGAAGGGAGGGGTGGATGAGGTGATCACTGGCTTATCTGAAAGATTCTTCATTTAAGCACAGGGTTCCCTGAAATAGAATTTAACTTCCACACAAATATTCATTAATTTATGTAAAAACAAGGCATCTGGCTTCCGGATAATTTATTTTTAAGGTTTTATTTATTCATTGTAGAGAAGGGAGATAGGGAGGGAGGGAGACAGAAAGAGAGAGAGAGAGAGAGAGAAGGGGGTAGGAGCAGGAACATCAACTCCCATATGTGCCTTGACCAGGCAAGTCCAGGGTTTAAAATCAGTGACCTCAGCATTCCAGGTCAATGCTTTATCCACTGTGCCACCACAGGTCAGGCATGCTAGTGTTAGGATAAGGCTGCATTCTTAGACCCAACTAATCATGCATAGTCTGGTTGATTTCCCCCAAAGATGAACACAAGAAATGACATTGAATTTTCTCTTGGGAATCACACCGAAATCCAGTATTGCCTTCTGATGACTGTACTGGATAAAAGCTATTCATTTATGAGTGGAACCTACCCTTCAGGAGACCTAACTCAAAAGCAATTAACTGAATGTTAGTTTTCTTGGTGGAGGGTCCTCTTGTTCTTTCTCAGAATGACTTTTTTCTCCCATCAAGTCTAGAAAGATTGTCCTACTCAATGACTTGGATTAAATATAATCTAGATTCTTCTGTTTCCTTAAAAAAAAACAAAAAGACCCTCAACAGATCTAGATTTTTTTTCTTTTCAATGAATGCAAAATTATCTTTTGCCTCACCAACCAAGTTTTGGTCTCGGGGCTATATTCATTTAATTATTTAATTGTTGAGCACAAATATGGGTGACATTCAAGTGTTTTCCTGAACTTCATTCTGCTCTGTCCCCACCGCCCCCCTCCATTCTTCCCCCTGCAGCTTATCACATGTTCCCCAGATGCCAAATGAGACCTGCTGTCCATAGGTTTTCACTTCTAACAGTGGTCTCAGATTATTTACTTGGTGACATAAAAGTCCTAACATCTGACTGTTTCCTCTGGTTTAAAACATTAAGTCTGTTGAGGGCCAGCCCGTGGGACTGTGTGAGTGCTTATTCACGAGCTGGGAACTACTCCATGGACAGAGGAGGTACTACCATTGTACCCATTTTACAAATTAAGGATTTGTTAAGTTTAGGCAGTTTTAGTAACTTGGCCAAGGTCACTACATGGTGGCATGAAGATTTAAACCCAGGTGCGCTTGGACCAGGGCCTGAGAGCACCTCTGGAGTGCAGAGAGATCATCTAAAGCAGCTGTTCTCAACCCTAGCTATGTATTAGAATTACTTGGGATTCTTTTAAAATATACTGGTACCCGGGCCCCAACTCAGCCCAATGAAATCCACATCAGCAGGTAGGACTGATCTTAATACAGTGTGTCCGTACAGTCATGGTGCACTTTTGACTGTGTGACCTGTCAAAAGTGCACCATGACTTTACGGACACACTGTAGTATTTATTAAGCTCCCTGGGTAATTCTAATGAGGAGCCAGGCTGAGAACCACTCACCCACAGGGCGGAAAGGAGCTCATGCCTAGGACAGTGTTCAGATTTGGGATCCCAGAGCTGAGGTCAGTTCTAACACAGCAACAATAGTTTGCTGGTTTTGCCAATGCTGTTCTAAGATCCCACAGCTACCTCTGTACCCCCCGTCCCAGAAAACCAATAGCTCTAACCCATCCTTTCTGGGTTCTAATATGTCACATGACTGTTAGCTGTGCGCACGTTCCACCTTACCTATCCTCTGTCAACTCTCCCCTTGTACTTATGCCCTGCTCACTGTCCCTCCTGGGGGGTCACTTACTCCTTCTCGTGAGTCCTCACAACGCCTCACAGAGTACTTATCTCATTGTATTGTAACCATCTGTTCATGAGTGTGTCTCCCGCCCTGGACTGTGAGCTGCACAGGGGCTGTGTCTGTGTCTGAACAGTGCCTACATTCCACTGTACGACAGAGCATTTAGCACAGAGGAAGGGCTCAAACAATGCTGGTTGAAAGAATACATTCAGACATGAAGAACTGGATTCTGATGTCAGAAACATCTTTAGAGAGCTCTTTTTCCTGTTGCCACAACCTCTTCTTCCCTTCACCTCCATTTGACACAAAGACATTTTATAGGAAGAGAAAAACAAAAGTAATTCACCCTTCCAAGATCTGGCTCGAAACCTATCTCCAAAAAGATGTCTCTTGGATTGTCCCCAGCTTGTAATGATCTCTTTTAGTGAATTTTTATAGTCACTACAGTCTGTATGATTCAGTTGTCAGTTGCATTCTTTTGTTACTATCTTCAATAGTTGTGTGGGTTTTTTTTAATGCTTGTAGGTTTATGTTTTACCTTCCTAACAAGACTATAAATTCCATGAATTTAGGGAGTATCTCTACGATGGCATTTTGTTTGGTATCTCCTGACAAACTGTAAGCTCTTTGAGGCCTGATACTCTCTGACATTACCCTTCACAGGCAGCTCCAGACCCAGTCCTGGTACGGGCTGGGAGCTCAGCAGCACTGGGTAAAATAAGACAATTGTTAACCCCTCTTAGACCAGTGCTCTGAACTTACTAGGCAACCACCAATCACATTTGCTGACTGGCTAGGAAATGAAAAAGTGGAATTCTTATAAGATGTGGTTCAGCCTGACCAGGCGGTGGCGCAGTGGATAGAGCGTCGGACTGGGATGCGTAAGACCCAGGTTCCAAACCCCGAGCTCTCCAGCTTGAGCACGGGCACATCTGGCTTGAACAAAAGCTCGTCAGCTTGGACCCAAGATCACTGGCTCCAGCAAGGGGTGGCTCGGTCTGCTGAAGGCCCGCGGTCAAGGCACATGTGAGAAAGCAATCAATGAACAACTAAGGTGTCGCGACGGCAATGAAAAACTAATGATTGATGCTTCTCACCACTCTCTGTTCCTGTCTGTCTGTCCCTATCTATCCCTCTCTCTGACTCTCTCTGTCCTGTAAAAAAAAAAAAAAAAAAAAAAAAGATGTGGTTCATATGACACACAGAAATTCTCAGATTAAGTCTTATTTCAGTATCTTTTCTGCCTTTTGTAAATGCTTATTTGGCTTTGAAATTGAATCGAGGTATCAGGGAAGAATCCCTGATCTACTTCCAAATTCCTTCCTATCAATTTTACACAAAGCCCCTAAACCTTCAGTTCAAATCACTCTGGATTTCACACATCTCCATTATCAAACTCAACAAGTCATTGCAGAGAGGAGACAGTGGTGCCAGCTGGGCTGGTTGGTGCCCGCGCACCCACGCTTGCTCCTGGGTAGGACTTCTTTGTCTGGAATTGGGTCTGCTATGTAATGTCTTGATGAAGGAAACAGAATCCCCAGCCCCCTCAACAGAGACACTGCTCGGCTGTATTGGCTGTAAAACACAGGGTTCTGTTTTGTTTTGCTGACTGATGATACAACAGGGTTCCCACAGATGGCAGGCTTGGTACCCAAAGAGAGCCACGTTGCCAAGCAGATCATCTGTGTTCCTCTGGTGCAATAAAAGTGGGGGTGAGGGGGAGGACAAAAGAAACAAATGAGCTCACCTGCCCCAGAAAATCACTCGCCACCTTGTCGCCCAACACCACCTCCCAGGCCCCACATTTGGCCTCACAGCTGCTGCTGCCAGCACACACAGCTGTCGCTACCGAGTTCCGATGAGCTGCAGTTAGCAGGGTGGGAAGAAGGGACGGGCTCTGGTGTCACTGATGAGGAGGCGCGGACAGGCACTTAGCAAAGCTGGTTTTAAAGCAGACGCAGTAGAGTGAAGGAAGGCAGGCAGAGCCAGAGACAGCGTGTCCCAATGTCGGAATTAGAGACTATGTATAAGGTGTCCTTGGAACACTACAAGTGTGTCTCAAAGGCACCACCAGCCAGGGCTGGTTGCAATCCTTCACCACAGGCAGAAGAGAGAGAGGAAAAGGCATCTTGTTTAGCCGACCCATGCCCAGCTCTGACCACCTGGGCATCACCCCTTCAGCCTTCTTCAAAGTGTGATCGCCGCTGTGGATGTCTGCCCACTGCAGGCAGCAGGAGAGCTGTACTGTCCATGATGCCATGGCCGGGAAATGCAAGCCGAGCCACCTTGGGCAGGAATCTGGGACGGCAACAGGGTGAGGGGGCTGAATCCCAGTCTTCAAAAGGCTCAGGGATCCCCTTCTTAGTAGAGTACTGGGCAAACAGTTTCTTTCTCTTTATCAGCAGTGACTTAGTATCCCTCTTTTCATGCTGCCTTGGAAGAGTTGTGAAATATTACTGCAGGGATAAATGTTCTCCAAAGACGCCCAGCAAGAGAAAAGGGAGAGGGCCCTTACTTCTGACCCTTGTCTAGCTCCTCAATACGGCTATTAAAAGAAAATGCCAGAAAAAGATTTGAGGGGGGAAAAATAACCTACCGGTTTTATATATACTGATTATAAAATTTGGGTCACCTGACTGCATGCTCCCCGGGAGGCCGACCAAGGTGATGCTCTGCCTTTTTGTTCTCTCTCATACCAGAAACAAGTGCCTTTTGCAGTCTGTTTATATTTAGTACCATGATTTTCATATTCTGGTGGTTTTTCTGTTGGTGGTGGTGATTTTGCTGTTTGTAATGGTCCCCAAGCATAGTGCTGAAGTGCTGTCTAGTGTTCCTGAGCACAAGAGGCCTTGGTGTGCCTTAGGGAGAAAACATCTGTTAGATGAGCTTTGTTCCGGCATGATGTGTAGTACTGCTGTGGTGAGTTTACTGTTAACTAGTCAACAGTAGAGAGTAAACAAAAGGTCTTTAAACAGAAACACACTTCAAACAAGGTTTCATCGGTTAATGAAGATGTTGCACCACAGGCTTGCAGAAACCTAGCTCTGAATCTCCCCCAGGAGCAATGCTTGCTCTTCACCAACTTCCGTTTCCAGTGACCATAGGAAACAAAAGTATTGCAAATCACAAGTATCAACCGCACTTTCCCCATAACTTTGGCTACCCAGAATGCTTGCCTGTGGTATTCCAAATCACAGACTGCAGGGCAGAGAAACAAGAAAGGGAGGACAGGCAGGAAACTAGTGCATTACATGGTATGAAGGTGAAGAACATCAGCGTGGGGGACAGGGGGACCTGGATTTGAACCCCGACTCTGACACTCCCTCGCTGTATTCGTTTGCTCTTGCTGCATAACTAGTCACCACAGACGACACCGAGGACTGCCTCTCAGATTCCACACATCAAAAGTCTAGGCGCAACTGAGCTGTAGTCAAGGAATCAGTCGGGGCTGCTGTCTTAGCTGAGGCTCAGGGTCCTCTTCCAAGTTCTGGGAGGTGCTGGCAGAATCAGCTTCCCCGCCACAGCAGAGCCTGCACTTCCCCCTGTAAGGCCAGACCAAGAGACTCGCTCCTCTTCTCAAGGGCGCACCCCGTAAGGTCAGGCCCTTCCAGAATGATTTATTTCCCTTAAAGCCAAGGTTCCAAAGGCAACCAATTAGGAACTCTAATTATATCTGCAAAATCCATTCACATTTGCCTTGTAACATAGTCATGACATAACCATTACCATGTCCACATTAGGTGACAGAAAACCGCCTTATGTAGGAAGCAAGGGTGAGTACCTCCGAATACAAGGGTGAAAAAGAAAGATATGGGGCCCTGATTGGAAAAACCAGAATGAAGGGGGGGGGCAAATGGGGGGGTCAGAAACAGAACCTTGGACAGCACTCTGGGAGTGTTACTTCTCTAGCTCCAGGTCACCACCATGAAGAGCAGGCTTGCCTGACCAGGCAGTGGTGCAGTGGATAGAGTGTCGGACTAGGATGCGGAAGACCAGGGTTCGAGACCCCGAGCTCACCAGCTTGAGCGCGGGCCCATCGGGCTTGAGCAAAAGCTCGCCAGCTTGGACCCAAGGTCGCTGGCTCCAGCAAGGGGTTGCTCGGTCTGCTGAAGGCCCGCGGTCAAGGCACATGTGAGAAAGCAATCAATGAACAACTAAGGTGTTGCGACGGCAACGAAAAACTAATGATTGATGCTTCTCACCTCTCTCCGTTCCTGTCTGTCTGTCCCTATCTATCCCTCTCTCTGACTCTCTCACTGTCCCTGGAAAAAAAAAAAAAAGAGCAGGCTTCTCCACTTGGAGGAGTCCAGGCCCGACAGGCTTGTGGTTTCCATCCCAGGAGCCACAGACAGGACTCCACTCTGAAACAGTAATTGTTCTGTCTACCCTGAGCAGCAATGGTGGCACGCCCTGGGGCCTAGGAAGCGCGTTGAGTGAGAGAGGCCTCAACACTACCTATGTGCTGCTCAAGACATGCCCGAGAGCCCTCCGGAGCCTGTACTATAATTACTATAGTCATCCCAGCCCCAGAGGCACGCTGGCAAGTGACTCCACATGTAATTATTCTCGAGAAATTACATGTGGAATCTTTACCCACCCTCCGCCCAACGCTTCTTCCTTCCTCTCCTCTTACTCTCCTTCTCTCTCTCTATTCCTTCTTTCCTTCCCTTCACCCCTCAACAAGCCCAAGTCTACCTCAGGAAGCAGAGGAGTCAACCTCAAGGTCACCTTCTACGCAGGCCTGGGGCTGCTTTCTCCTTGGAGGGTAGCCTGTCATGTTCCCTGACGCTGTCAAAGAAAGCTCGGATGATATTTCCCTCCACCTTACTCCAGACAAGACTCTGACTTTCTATCTTTAGATCAGCTGGCTCTTCCTGAAAGCTCACCTTGGGCTCAAGGAGGGACTACAATTACTGATGGGGGAAACTAAGCAAAACACCAGCTGGCCCCACAGGTCAGAGCAGCTATAACACTGCCAAGATTCTACTAATTAACTACTTCACTAACTAGCACATGACACACCTGATGGGTAACTGTGACTTGGCACCAGGTTAAACATTCACAGTCGTGTTTAATCCTCACAACAACCGTAGGAGGTAAGTACTGTTATTATGCAGATCACATAGATGAGTGAAGTGAAAAGTTAGCTAACTTTCTCTAGATCACATCACCAATCAGGAGCCGAGATGGATCTCCAACTTGGTCTACATGACACCTGGCCTGAGGATTTAATCACCCTGCCCTGTTATCCCCTTTGTGTGGACTTCTACCCACGATTATTGGCAATTTTGTTGTGCAAATGATAAAAGCAAATTTCCCGGCTCCCCAGTGCTCATTCAGTGTCCCCTCCTCAGCTGTCAGTGCGCTGGCCGTGGCTTGCTTGCCCTTGGGTTGCCCAAGGCATTTTCAGTCATGCTCCAGCCAGGCCTGCCTCACTTTGCAGAGGGAAGCAGGTAACATTCCTGCATTTCAAGACAAGCAGCTAACACATCTGCCTCTCTGGACTAGCTGCAAGACAAAGGAAACTCCAAAGGGACAGAGGATCTGGAGAATGGGACCCTCTTTGGCCTCTCCAATCACACGGTGAAAAACTCTTAACTACACATTGGGGCATTGTTGCCAACGGCCCAGAGTTTAGCCATTGGAAGGGTAGAAAATGAGAATGGCCTGCAGTTCACGGAATATCAGCCAGAGCCTCTGAGAAATTAAGAACTATCAATGGATCAGGACGAAGGAGACTGGGAGACAGGAGGCCATTATAACACCTGTCATAATATAACTGAACTGAATGGGTATGTGGCTTAGAGAAAGTGGCCATTTTCTTTTTTTTTCTTTTATAGATTCTCATCTAACTTGCCAACAGGAATTGAAAGGTTTACTGTCCCAGTCCACATGCAACAAAGCTGTTAAACGAGCTCTGGCCTCCTTCTGCCCCAGGGACTGTGGGTCAGCATCCTGAGGACAGGTGACCCCAGAGGAAGCACTCGTCTCTCCGACCGGCCTCTGACCATCGGTGTTGAGGTCCCTCACTGACTGAAAACTAGAGAGGGCATTATGCAGAGCTTGGGTGTCCGTGTCCTTCAGCTTCTGTAACAAATTGCTACAGACTTGGTGGCTTAAAACAAATTTATTCTGGAGGCTGAAGTCTGAAGTCAAGGCGTCAGCTGGGTTGACACCTCTCAGAGAGTCTGAGGGAGAGCCTCTTCTATGCTTCTTTCCTTGCTTCTGTCATTCGCCCCAAATCCCTGGTGTCTGCTGGCCTGTAGCAGCATCCCTCTGCAGCTTTTGTCTGTCATCATGTGACCTTCTCATGAGGATGCCAGACATAGGGTTGAGGGCCCAAACTGAGTATAACTTCACTGTAACTAACTACATCTGCAAGACTATTTCCAAATAAGGTCACATTCTTAGGTTCCGGGTGGATGTGAATTTGGGAATGGGGGACTCTATTCAACCCAGGACAGCCTGTCAATGTTATTTTGACAGATCCCACATAAAGGCCAGGACAGCATTTAAGTTCCTCAAGAGGAGGGCTCAAGAAAACCTATGCAGGTGGGGAGATGAAGGGGGAGACCACTCTGAGCAGTGTCCATGTCAGATTGAGCCACTGCCCCTGCATCTGAACATTTTCCAGAAAGGAAGCCAAAGGAGCCTAGAAAGTAACACAGAACTAAGGCGACTTCCCTCATAGCTCAAAACACAGAAGCCAGCCTTCTCTTCAAAGTGAAACATTTGAACTACCCAGGTAAAATGCCAGGTAACTCAAATCATCTCTATTCCCCTTCCCCACAGCTGACATGAAACCAGGCAAATGGGCCTTCCCTCTCCTTTCATGTCCCTTCTAACCCCCAGGGGGCTGGGGGACACACAGGGGCTCCAGCCATGAGATCAGAATGGAGCTCTCTCAGCCTCCAACTCAGTCACTCCCAGAACAATCCTAGGCAGGTGGGCTCATGGCAAAGAGCAGAGCAGGACGGAGTAAACCCTCATGGTTCCCCAAGGCGACCCTTTCTGCTAGTGGCCACTCACTTCTGAGGCCTTTGGAGAAGTGCTGTGTAGAACTGCATCCAATCTGGGCTAAGCAGATTAGTTCCCTCCCAGCAAAAGGTTCTGGGCAGCTGAGCAGGACATAGTGGCAGGGGGCTGTCATTACAAGGCCCAGATAGGACATAATTACATGCTCCCTGGTGGGAGCTCCTAATCGAATTAGAGGGTGTCCCCTGAACATCAAAAGCCAGTGCTCAGAAGTAGCCAAACAGCCCAGAAACAGACCCTCCAAGAGCTGGTGCGGGGCAGGCCTCAGGCTGTGGGGTGGCTCAGTGATGCTCAAGCCCACAGGGCTCCATGGAGCACTTGAAACTGGAAGAGGAAAGGAGGAAGGCACAGAGAGCAGAGGATGGTGGACGCCCCTTGGTTCTTATGCTTGAAGAGTACATTCCAGTCCCATGTCCCCTAGGCTTGCTACAACCTGGAACTGGTACAGAGCCAGAGGACATGCCAGGGATTCACTCTGTCCTTTCATTCTTTCACTTATTCATTCATTCAAGATTGTTTTGTGTGTATCCCTATAATGGGACACAGATTGAGGCATTCTGATAGACAGAGGGAAGAACCAGGTACTGCTGAGAACTGAGGATATGTTCTGCCTGGGGACCATTTACACCTGAGGACAACTTCTACTTGTAACTGTGTGTGCCCCACAAGCCAAAGTCAATCATCCATTCTTAACAAGTCCTTCTGAGTTGTCTGGAGGGGGTGGGAAGTGTGTAACAACTCCAGTTTAAATTCAGTTTAATGACTCAGGCAGCCCTTGGAGTCCCCCTCTTCTGTAACAACTCACACACACACTCCTCTTCTCCACCAGACTGGGAACTCCCTGAGAACAGGGACTGTGCCTTTGCTCACTGTGTTTCAGCTCAACACATGTCTGCTAATTGTAACCTTGGGAACTGAGACCCATCTCCCTGCTTTTGCTTTTCTATTGCTTCTGGGCTCACTGATTTGGGGGGTACTCATGGGCTCTCCAGGGGCTGCAACAGACCCACCTTCTCACTCCTACCATCCTCCCCTCTAACCCATGATCCCAGAGGCCTTCAGATACCATGGACATAGCATCAAAGGAGGCCCCCTGAATCTTGACGCATGGTCCTGAGCCAGCCTTGCCCTGTCCCCCAGGCAGTAAGCCAAAGCATCGTCTGTTGGTAGTTCCTGATGGTGAAGTGGCGCAAACAAGAGCCATCCGTGCACTGGCGTGGGCACAGGTAGGTCTGAGTCAGCAGTCAAGGGTGATGAATCCGGATTTCTGAGCTAAGCATCAAGAAATTTATTTGGTCCTTGTCAAATCCCTGGGCCTACTTGCCCCTACATTAAGATGAAAGAAGACAACTCTTGCTGTTAGGAAGAGATGTGAGGTGTGTTCTTAGCTGCTTCCAAATGAGAAGAAAGCCAGTGCTTTCGGTTTCATGACCTTCTTCTTCTTCTATTTTTAAAATCTATTTATTGATTTTTATAGAGAGAGGAAGGGAGGGAGAGAGAGAGACAGAAACAGTGATCTGTTTCTTTATGTGCCCAGACCGGGGATTGAACCAGCAACCTTTGCATATTGGAATGAGGTTCCAACACACCGAGCTATCTGGCCAAGACCATGACCTTATTCTGATGCTAAAATATGTAACACAGGGGAAAGGTTATGTGATTTAGAATCAGAAGATCTAGATTTTGAAGTAACTCTTAAAAGCTCTGTGTTCTAGAGCAAATCTTTTGTAGACTCTATTACCTAGGTAATATTAACCTCTAACGGTACAAAAATATCCTTATACTTTTTTATATTTTCATATAAATATTAGAAGTTTTATTATGTAAGAAAAGTAACAACAACAGTAATCTTTCCCCGAGATCTGAGCAATGGTAAAGCCCAGGTAACCAGTACAGAACCCTATATACTGTAGAATATTATGATCTTCCCATGGGTTCACTCTCATCAAAACAACCTTAAACAACTAGCGCCTAATAATTTCAAAGCATTCTACATCAGTTACTTTGAAAGTTGGCCCTTAGCTATGTTCATTCTACTCTCTCCCCAAACCTCAAAAGAGAGAGTATATATTCTTCCAACTGTCCCAGCGGGTTAATTAAAATGCCATTTCTCTCTGCTTTGGCGAGAATTATATTAACTCACTATAGTAACACTAGTTATCTTTTGCTATATTTTATGAAAAAATGGAAATTTAATTTTCAGCTAAAAACCTTCTAAAACATAAGCTCTATGAGGAGGGGCAGATAATTAAAATGGTCTGTGGTAGGAAACCACTGGTCAACTGAATGAAACCCACCAGGTCGGCAGGGGTTCTGGAAGATTCTGATCTAAGAAAGAAATTACCTGCTTCATGTGTCCAATGGGAATTTATGTCCTTGTGGACTCATCCAGGGAAGACAGTGTAATTCAATGGGGTTTTCCCATTAGACTTAGCCCAGTATAGGACGGATAGTGGCAACTTCACGCTAACAATGGAGACTCCTAGTGCCTTTTATCCCATGCCGTCCTTTCTATCTCTCATCACTAGACCATCACTGACAGATATTTGGTTCTTTTTTTGCATCCACAGCTGAGCCCAGATAGAGCCTCAACAATCCTTACCCAGACAGCCACTAACTGACTAGAGCTGACATACAGGAGTCCTGCTGTATACCCCAGCCCTGTGCCCTGGGACGGGAGCACATGACAGTCATACACTGTGCCACCTGCAGATGAGAATGCTCTGGCTTCCGGGGAGTTCCTGGAAAGGCATCAAGCTACAGCTCCAAAGATAAAGACGGGGTGCCTGCTGGCTCCAGTTACGTCCAGCTGTCCAGCATGAAAGGCAGGGCAGGATGTCTTTTTCTCCCTGGCGAGCATGAGTAGCAGGGAAGCTTTCTGTCTGTCTGGCACATGGGCTGGTCTGGAAACCCAAACCCAGGACGAGGCTTTGAAAGTGACTCAGTACACAAATAGTCCACCTGAAAGTGACAGCAGATTATCTTCTGACACTAGTCCCCAGGAACGGACAGAGCATAACAGGGTAAAGGGGGAGAAATGACCCTGGAACCATGAGATTTGTGTCACTGAGCATCAGGCCCTGGGAATGTTTTTTGTTGATCTGGGCAGAGGCCAGCTTAATCTTGGCTCCTGAATCAGGGTCAGCTTGATGAATCTGATGGGGTGGGGGTTCCAGAGGTGGCTATTTTTCCCCTTCTCTGGTCTACTGCCTCAGCACATACCCCTGCAAAATCAATGCTCTCTTTGAGGCACTGCAAACCTTAAATACTGTGTCAGTTTCAAGGTGATAGATGACTGTCCACCTGAGACTTCCTTCTAAGTGACATTGCCCACCACTTATAGACCAACTGTTTAGGTAGCTTACCATGGAATCCCCATGGCAACTTCATTTCCCACCCCACCATCCAGTTATGGCTGATTCCGATTGGGCTGGTGGTGGGGGTGGGAGGAGCTTGGCTTGACAGAGGGCAAGCAAAACATATCTGGCCAGTGGCCTATTCATGGCCACATTGGGGGAAATGGTGGTGGCTGGGTGAGGGCAGAGGAATCAGATTCTCTTTTTTGAGAATCTGAGGCAGAAGACTAGAAAGGTCTTTCCAGGTAGGAGAAGAAAGCACATGGAAAGAGGAGCTATGAGACAAGACTGCTAGTGCAAGAAGTATCATCGCAAGCTAGAAACAGTAAAGGAGAAGACCAAGAGAGAAGCAGAGATGCCAAGAGGCGCAGGCCATGTGGTCTGGGAGGGACAACATCAGAAAAAGAAGGTGGTCCCAGCACTCCCCCAGCCCCTGATGGTTTTCTGATACCAGTTCCAGTCTATGCTGGATCCTTACCACTCAACCTTCTTGTCTCAACATCCAGCCAGGCAAATACTTTGTTGTGAAGGAGGACAGCACCACAGTAAGTGCTTTGTTTCCTGGGAGCTCTCAGTCTTCTTGGTATTATTGTGAAGCTAGTTCTTTTTGTCAAAATGACAGGCTTTCTTAAGGAATACACAGCTCATTCTTGATCACTCAAAGAAATCATAGATCAGACAGCAGACAGAAGGCAGTCCCACTATAGATGCCAACAGTGTGAAGAAAAGGCACACAGGGGACAGAATAAATATAAAAGAGGAGGCAGGACTAACAGAAACGGGGAGAAGGCACCGAGGGTGAGCAGGAGTGGAGACCACAGCACCAAGTCTACAGCGCCTGTAACACATGCAGTAGAGAAAGAAAAGATGTGGCAGAAAATGTTCAGAAGAGAGAGCGAATATAAGAGAAGATCCTATAATCAGGAAGTAAGGTATGAGCAGGGACATAAAGATTTGCAGCCAGGGCCACAGTGAGACCTAGTGACAATGGCACTGAGGGTCAGATGGTAGGGGGATTCACAAGAAGAACTCAGGTTACACAAGGAGAAAACCAAAAGAGAGACAAATCAAAGCCAAGAGCTCTGGAGAAAGATGGGCTACTATAAAGAAAGGCAGTATTAGCCATCCATAATCCATAATTTGTTCTGCGGCCATATTCTGAGTATTAAGTTACTGTCACAATGTCACTCATGTTGAAAGAACCAATGAATCAAATGTACAACAGCATTTTTCTGTACCATAAGTAAATGGTTCTTGGTCCTGGCCAGGGGCTCAGTAGATAGAGCGATGGCCCGGCATATGAACATCCTGGGTTCAATTCCCAGTCAGAGCACATAGGAGAAGCAGCCATCTGCTTTCTCTCCCTTCTCTTCCTCTCCCCCTCCCGCAGCCAGTGGCTCGATAGGTTCAAGCATAGGTCCCGTGCTAAGGATAGCTCGGTTGGTCCGAACACATCAGCCTTAGGCACTAAAAACAGCTTGGTTAGTTGGAGTGTAGGCCCCAGATGGGGGTTTCCTGGTGGACCCCAGTCGGGGTGCATGTGGGAGTCTGTCTCACTAATTCCCCTCCTCTCATTTAAAAAGAAAAAAGAAAAAGAAAATAACTGATTCTTTGTGAAACCTTAAAACCAGTGGCAAGTGACTGGGCTCAGGCAGGGACAGGTGAACCTGGTTGTGTCTGGGCATGCTGACCCACAGCTAGAATGGATCAGTATGGTGCCACATTGACAACTGCACTTAAATACAGACACATGTCTTATGATGACTCAGTTTTCATAAAATCAAAATTTTCCATAATGAATAAGTTTCACTTTCAACTTGATCTTCTTCTCCAGTTATGCAGGTAATTTCCTACTTGGGTGCCTGGTAGGTGGTAGGAGTGGGAATATAATAGCTATGAATGATAACTATAATGAGACATGTTTATCATATGCTTTTCTTCATGGTCATTTAGCAAAAGTCTCAATGCATTTGATTCTACAAAATGCTTCTGGATTGTGCAGAATTTAAATATGAGGACTCTGCTATATTTGCATTATCAAAAAGTTCTCTCTCTCCAACTATCAAGAATATACTACCAGCTCTCTGCCAGGGCTTCCTATTGGGCTCTGAAAATGCAGTTTAGTTTCTCTTTTTAAAAACAAGAAAACAAAACCTTGAATAAGCTGACTACCATTGTTCTGAATTTCTACTACCTTCCTTATGGAGTTGACAGGCACAGCCAAAGGTGGAGAAGAAATGAATGCTCGTAAGCTACCCAAACACATCTGAGAAGTTGATGAAGGGTTGGACAACAAGGAAGAATCCTCCCCACTCACCCACCTCACTTTGCCCAAGTGTCCCTTTCTTTCACTCTCATGAGTGAATAAGAAAACTGACCCTAAGAGCCAGGAATCGAAACAAAATAGGTAAGGCCATGGCAGTATCTCCATGAGTGCCCCTTGATTATTACAGCTTGCAGACCCAACCAGCACCTCGCCAAGCAGTGCACAAGAGAGCCTGCTTTGCAGATGAGACTGTGTTGCTTTCTGAAGGGCTAATCATACATTTATCTCCCATCACAATGAGCCTTTCTCCTGAAACCATAGATCAGACAGCAGACAGAAGGCAGTCCCACTACAGATGCCTGCTACCCCCTCATAAAAATCTCCAACCCTGCGACACTGAGTTTTCTAGAGGACAAGTTAATATGAGAAGGCCAGGGGCAGGCACACTGGATGCTCTGCTGCATATATATGGTCCCTAAGTCATGTAGAGGGGGTGTTGCCTGACCCAGTATTGACAGGGGATACTATACCCTGACCTAAAACAAATTAACTAGGAAGGGTCTGGACTTATGGTGATTTTTGCAGACATGTAAGTTTAAGTAGATTTGGGGTGTTTTATGCTTTATGGATCCTAGAGCTGGAATATGTCCTTCTTTGATATAATCTCTGACAATTTCAGTAATTAAGGAGAAAAGAAATAATATTATCAGGACAGGGGGACTTTGTGGACACAATATCCAAAGCACTGCTAAAAAGGCCACAGAGCCTTTAATTGCTTCTTTGGGCCCAGAACAACTGTAGTTAACAAGCTACTTGAAATGTTCCAATGTGCTGTTAGTTCCCCCATTCAACAACTGGCTTAGATACAGGGTCTCATCTCAGGACAACTCTAAGCCAAGTACATAATTCCACTGTGAGTTTCATGGAGCCACGATCCTCGGGACTGTTTACCTAAAGCTGGGAGGAGACCTTGTTCCTGGAAGTCAGACACTGAAGGCAGAGGCAGAAAGAAAGGGAGGGACACCAGCCCTTAGAGAACTATCACCACCTCCATCCGATTCCCACCCTCACTAAGCTTGTAGCTTGTGACCTTTCTCAAGCACAGAGGGGGGCATTCTGGAGGCAGATAACCTCCTGGGTAGCATAAAAGAGACGATCCTAACACTTTGCAGAGTCAAAAAAAAAAGCCTACTGTGTTTTAGACAAATTGTCCTGGAGAACTCCAGATTTTTAGATTTTGATGAAAAGATTTTTAGGGGTTGAAAACTTTAGACAGAAAACATCCCTGGAAGAGAATGGCCTGCATCATTTTGAAAATATTTCATCCCTTCATGAGTCTACCAGCACTGCCTGAAAGAAAGATGTCACAGCTATGCTTGTCAACTTTTCTCAGTAAGAGATCACTGAGATAAAGTTGTTGTTGTTTTTTATTTCTATGGGCTCAATATTTTCCTTCCTGAATGGTCTCAAGGTGAACCGAGAGATTAAAAATAGTCCCTTCGTCTGAGCTCAGATATTAGTCACATCATATTCTTGGATTTATGCTTTCAGAGCACCTTCTACCCAAGAATTTCCGCATCCTTTCCAAAATTAATATTTTTCTGGTGAGTTAAAATAAAATGGAAAAGTCCAAAAAGGGAGGGGGGATATTAAATCTGTAGGCTTTAAAAACTCCTTTCCAACTCTAACTTTCTTTCATATATAGCTGTGTGATCTTGGACAAGTTACTTTCCCTCTCTGAATCACAGCTTCATAATCTGTAAAACTGGGAGGTCAGACACCTTCCAGCCTTAACAGTCTAATTCTGTTGGAAAATCTGTGCACAGCTAATACTCCATTCTTCTTCGAAGGAGGCCTGTGCCGTTTACTTATAGCAGATCCTGACATTTGCATATTTGACATCTGTGGCTTTGATTATTCCCAGAGACCCCAAAGGTCCATGAGCTGCAATAGTCTGTTATTCTGCAGAGGCGTGCTGTGAGCCTGGTACACAGGAGGCAGCCACGTGCTTAGTGAGTGGGATTAACATACAGGCAGAGCCCACATTTCCGTGAGATTCTGCTATTGTCTACAGTAGGCTCAAAGACCACAATTCTCACAATGTACTATAGTGGTAGTCACAAAGGTAGGGATCCTTCTAGCTCATAAAGATGTCAAATACTATCCCTCTCAAATGTCAAGAGTTTGTTGTGACATCGGTTTAAAGCAATCATGTACCCACCCCCACATCATCTACTCCTCTACTGCATCTTGATGAAGTTTGATTTTAAAACTTCAGTGGTGCCATACACATAGCAAGGAGATTTTATTCTTCTTTTACTGAACTTATCTCAATCAGACACTTCTCCCATGTGTTTTGATTAGTCTGTGTATCTGTATCCTCTCCACCTGAGAAGAACATCCTTGAGAGCTGAGCTCGTCTGATTAATTATCTCCAGAGTACCCAGCAATGTACCCTGCGTGTATCAGATATTGAATGAATGTCTACTGAATGACTGAGCACCTTCTATGAGCAGGCATTGCGTTAATGGTGCATTTTCTTCACATTTGTATGTAGTACTTATCACACCCCTGCAGGATAGATATTATTATTCCTATCACTCCAACAGAATATCTGGGACTCAGATAGGTGAAGTGACTTGTTCAAAGTTACACAGCTGGTGAGTGATGGATTCACATCTGTCTGTCAGATTCCAAAGTTCATGTTTTTCCATCTTACCATCTTTGAAGAACTAAAGCATAAAACCAAGTAAGTGAATCAAGGATCCATTGATAGAGCACAGGTCTAGCTTCAACCTAGATAGATTCAGAGGAGTACAGTGAGGGCAAAATTAATAATGCTGCCAGGCTTGGAAGGCAAACAAAGCAACACAAAGAGGGAAGGACGAGAAAGTGGAGTTGTTGCAGACATCACAGAGCTTCTGTTTAAGTACCCTGAGGGTTTCCATCTCAGATTCCATACTGGTACTGCAATTAGCAGGGTCTCTGGCAAGAGGTGGGTTCCAGCTAAGTTGGAGTTGAATTGGACCCAGAACCAGAAATTTCAGTAGGAACTGGAAAGCAAGCATTCATGACTCAAGCAATTCATTTGAAAAGCCACTTTCCTTCCTGAGTCTCATGGTTTGATCAAGCGCTGTAGAGCCAGCCTTTCAGCTCTAAGTTGGGACCAGCAGCATCAGGAGCTTGTCAGAAATGCAGAATCTCAAGCTCTACTCCATATGTTTGGAAACATAACCTGCACTTGAGCACGATCCTCAGTTAGTTCATCAGCACATTAAAATCTGAGAAACACCACTCTAAAGATATTCTAGGTTCTTTCTGCCTCTAACATTTGAATATTTTATGAGTTTAGACTAGAAATTTTTATGGTAGCTAAAAAACTAGCATGCTTACTAATGAAGGTCACATAGAGATCCAAATAACCCTATTGCCTCAATGGTGTCTTCTGAAGAATATTGTTAATTCATCGATATTACTATACATGGCTCATTACTGAGCATATACCATGTACAAGAAAAAAATGCGTACAATATCTTGAGCCATCACAACAGTCCTGAAAGGGGAACATCGTTATCCCCATTTTACCAATGAGAAAATAATCTCAGGAATTAATAAAATTCCCCCGAACTACCTGGTTAAATCAACAGTAGTGACAAAACCCTAATGCAGAGTATTTAGAGTCCATGGTTTTTCTGCTATATCATACTGCCTCTAGTAAAATTACAACTTAAAGTATCAAGCCTATGGGTGCAATGTGAGGAGATAAGAGCTGGCTTTGGACTCATTCTTCTGCAACAAAGAAGGCCAAAAAGGTAGTGTAAGTCTACTGAAGTCTCAAAAATAATGCAAACAAATAGATGGGAACACGGACTTGTACATCAAACCCTAAACTACCCAGACCAGAATCTCAAAGGAGTAGAGGTTGATACATGTTTAGAACCAGTATCACCCAGAAGTGACCATTCAGGAGGCATATTTACATTCAAGCTGAAAACACAAATAGAAAGGTTTAGCATATTCAGGGATCCTAGGTGCACAGTAATTATTAATGGGACAAAGAAATTGGGTGCCACACCTCTGATCTCTCTAAAACTAACCTTCAGTGCTCCTGATAGATAGATACTGAATTGGAAGAACCACAAATCAGTCCAATTATGGACAATGCTGTGGTCTTGATGTCATTTAATGCCTGACAATAACCTCCTATATACTGACATTGTCAAAGTGTTATGCAATTTCACAAAATTGTCTTCCCAGTAAGGCCTGTCCTTCATTTGTGTGTATAAACACTCTCCTGATGCACATATAAATGGATAGTAGTCTCATCTGACAGGTGGTGGTGCAGTGAATAGAGTATTGACCTGGGATGCTGAGGACTCATGTTCAAAACCCCAAGGTCGCCAGCTTGAGCGCAGGCTCATCCAGCGTGAGCACAGGCTCACCACCTTGAGCTCAGGGTTGCCAGTTTGAGTGTGGGATCATGTCAATGATGGTCACTGGCTTGAACCCAAAGGTCGCTGGCTTGAGCAAGGGGTCACTGGCTTGGCTAAAGCATCCTGGTCAAGGCATGTATAAGAAGCAATCAATGAACAACTAAAGTGCCGCAACTACGAGTTGATGTTTCTCATCTCTCTCCCTCTCACTATGAAAGAAAAACAAAAAAAGAGATAGTATTCTTTAGAAGGCAAATATTTATAATTATGCTAACAAATTACTACCCTTCCCAGAGAAATGACTAAATAAATCTCCAATAAATTAATTTGTCAATGGCTATTACACTTCAGGAGATAATATCCCGTTCCATCTTTGGCTAGTGCAAATACAGTGTGTCCGTAAAGTCACGGTGCACTTTTGACCGTGTGAGTGCACCATGACTTTACGGACACACTGTATTTCCTACATTGAGTGCCTATGTCAACGGTTCAGAAAATCCTACAGCTGGAAGGAACTGCAAAAAGATCTGACTCTGCCTCTAGGCGAGGGAAGTGCTGTTACTCTCACTTTACAGATGAGACAGTTCAGTTCTAGAGCTACATATAACTAAACGACTTGGCCAAAGTCACCGTATTAGGAATTGAGGAAAGACAAGAGCAGAGTCCCCTGGATGACACACTCAGCTCTGTTGTCAGCAGAACCCAATCCCTTTGGAGCTCTGTCCCAAAACTAGGCCAGGGAAGAAGTTCTGTTATGACACCTCTCCCTTGGTTCTACAGACCCCCCCTTTCCATGAGTTCTTTCCTTTGCTCTTCTGGAAGGTATCTGTTTTTATTTCCCAGTGAAAGTGTTTTCAGCAGGTTATTGGAGTAGTTTGATATGCCCCCATTCCTGTATTTCTCTTTTCCTTCCCCTGCTGCTGCCTACTGCTGGTGGACAGGAGCAGGAATTCAAAGACAAGGTCCCCCTTTTTCACCCCCATCCTTCTTGGCCACCCTGGAAAGTCTACCCTATCATAAGCTGCAAATCCTGGGAAAAGTCATTCTGTTTTCTTCACAGCTATCTATCTGAAAAAGGACAGAACACCCAGTAAAAGAAGGTCAATGGGGGAGAGTTATAGAGTAATAGAAGTATAATACCGACACTGAGAGAAGGACTAAATGGGGCAGTAACCTGAAAACTATTTCAGGATCATTCCAGACTATGAAGAGATCAACATTCAGAAGATATATTTTCTCCCACCATTCTTAAGTGGCTTCTCCTTCACTGCTTAGCCAGATTTTGGAGATGAGATTTGTGACTAAAGACAGGTGGCTGCTACCCTGGGAGCTCAGCTTCTCCAACACATACCCAGTACCCAAGTCACACTGACCATTTCACTTCAACTGGGAAGGCCTCATAAAATAGTCCATGGACTTTTAAACAGATTGCCAAGTTTCAATGAATTCTGCAATTTCCAAACTGAAGGAGAGGTACCTGAAATATGGTTATACAACACAACTGCAATATAACACTGAAAAATAAAAAGCCAATGACGCTTGCTTTCTTGAGGATATCCTGACTGGACTATTGCTGTCTCAGAATGGAAAGAACTGGTCAAAACTCATATAAGCCCTTGGCATGAGGAGAGAAGAAAGGAGAGACCCAGTCATCTCTCAGCTCTTCCTTAGTTATAAGAATTCTCCAAAACCTGATATCAAACGTTTGTCACCCCACACCTCCACCAGCCATCCTGTTGAGTGTCAGTAGACAAAATCTGTGTCCTTAGATCTTGCCACAGGATTCCTTGCCCAGAAGCAATTTAAAGTGAGAAGAACTGAAGGAGAGCTTAGAAGCAAAAACTGCCAGTAGTGTCTGCTGATCCTGCATACCTGTGATGGAACCAAAGTTTGACATTAACACAAACACAAGAAAATTTTAGAGTAGTGCAGAAGGATAGAAGAATATGGCAAGGGACAGAGGGGGACAAAATAGTAAAAGGTTACTTACACAGTTTCGTCATTCTTGAATTCCAACTCCCCATACATGTCTTCAAAATCCTCACCACCACCCTTGGCTGTCCCTTCTATTGTCCTAAAGGGGACAATGACTGTACCACGGGCACCCGATGTCCGCAGAACCTTGACCTCCATGACACCAATATTCTCACTGACATGGATAGTGTCACACTCAAAAGTAAAGATGCCTGCATGGTCATCATCCAAGATTGTGACCGTGGCCACATAAGGGGACACTAGGACAGCCTGAGGCAAGGGAAGACTATTAAGTATTGTTGAAGGCAACCCCTCCTCTGGTTGTTCCTCCTCTATGCGGACTTTGTTCAATCTCACAAAGAAGTGCTCGTCCTCCTCAAAAATGTCATCATCAATGATGCCCACAGAGAATTCCTTCTGGGTCTCTCCTGGCTTCAGAACCACAGTGCCCTCTGTGAACTCATAGTCAGCCCCAGCATTGGCAGAACCATCCTCTGTTTTATAGTCCACATACACAGTCTTGGACGTGTCTCCCCCTTTCCTCACCACTGTCAGGAGCACAGCCCCACAGTTCTCCAGGCACTGGTAAGAGCATGGGTCAAAAAAGACCTTGGTAATAAAGTCCTCAGGCTCATCTGTGTGCACCTCATTCATGCTGGAGGACTTTTTGGCTTGTTCTGCAGCATGTTTCTTCAGGATGTTGCCTGCACCAGTCATCATCCGTGTGGCTTGAATCCGGTAGAAGGCACGGCTCTTCTGTTGGTGGGAAAGAGCATAGTAATTGGCCATCTCTACCAGCTGATCTAAGTCCTTCTCTGGGTGTTTTTGCTTCAGATCTTTGAGAATCCGGATCATCTCCCTACGGGACTCATCCACTTCCTTCCCTTCCAGGGGCACCAGATTTCCATCTAGGAAGTGAGAATTCATCATTTTCCCATCCATCTCAATGCCCTTGGGGTGGTCACCCTCTGTCTCTATGATAATTCCTCGGTGTTTATCTGTGCGGTACTTTTTGTGCATGTATTTGTAGAAGAGCAGTCGCCTATCTGCCACCCATGCCAGAAGGACACACACTGGAAAAAAGAAGAGAGTGAGCAGGCCTTCCCAAACCTGGACCACACCAGGAGAGAAGACTGCGAGGATCATATAGAGCCAGATGTAAGCAAAGATGCTCCAAGCAGCAGTGACAAAGAAGACGCGTAGATGCTTGATCTTCCTAGTCTCGCCATCGGGGATCACGTAGACGCAGATGCCAATGATGACGAACATGTTGAAAGCTGCACTGCCTACGATGGTCGAAGGTCCTAGATCACCAGCAATGAACCCATGACCACACACCTCAATTAAAGAGAGGAGGATCTCAGGAGCAGAAGAACCCAGGGCCATAAGGGTCAGGTTGGAAACAGTTTCGTTCCATATCCGAATGGTTGTTGTGCTGGTCTCTCCATTGGGCTTTTTGATGGTCACCTCTCTCTCTTGAGAAGTGATAACTTCAATAGAGGCCATGAAGCGGTCAGCAATGATGGATACCCCAAGGAACATATATATCAGGGCCACAAAATAGACAATGACCCTGGCAATCTTATCCCCAAGGGAAGGGTTCTCCGGGTACCAGATTGGTAAAATGACACCCTCCTTGCAATCCGATGACCCGGAACAGGACTCATTGTTCTGCCCTGTGCTGGGCACATCCCCTGAGCCACCAGCCTCTGCCCGAAGACCATTCAGGAAGAGCACAAAAGTAATCAGCCCAAAATGGAGGAAGGCAGAGGTGAGAGGCTGCAACCTTAGCCACGCCATACACGAGACTTAGCCACTGGCTTTCACTGCAGCACCAATGGTCCTCCTGACAGGCCAGAGACCTAGAAAAGACCAGAGAGGCAGGAAAAGGCATGAGGAAAAGGAAGACAGCAGGTTCCCACCAATACAAACTAATATTTCACCTCAAATGACATATTGTACTAACATACGGGGCTGTCTCTCACTTGGAAAACTACCTATCAGTGGGAGGCACAAATAGCTGCTCTGTCGTCAGGACCATCTGGTGGAGATTCAGTTGAAGAATGGCTTAAAATAGCCAGGAATATTGGTAATGGAAACATAACTGATGCCCATCTAGTGCTGTCTCACAACCCTATTGTTATCTGTGAGAATTCTTAAGAATCGACTTAAAATGGCCAAGGATGACCTGAATTTTTATCCCTACTTACACTATTTCTAGGGTTTTCAGTCTTTTTTACCTCATTGTCATCATACTCAAGAATCCTGTATAACATGTGTTTGCAACAGTACATATTAAATTGAACGTTTATTATGAGCTAATCTCCAAAACAGAACACCTTGCCTGTATACAATTGAGCCCACTTGGGGAAAACTCCTTACTCCAGTGCAAAACTTTTGCAGGCAAGCTATAATTCTGAGGTTGCTCAGGAAATCAAGAATTGCTTCTGTAGTAAGTGCTCCCTGCAAGTGTAGCTAAAATGGGGTCCTGTGAGCTATGCCCAAGACTCAGTCCATGGCAGCCATCAGTAAAACATGATTATGAAACAGTTTCAGTATCCAGTTACAGGAACATGAAGATCAGTCAGTCACTCAAATTCCAAACCTAAACACTGAAAGAATCAAGGGCTAGAAATCACTATTAATGAAGAAACACTCAAGTGGCTCTCAAGTTTTTTAAAAAACTGCAAGCAAGGTTTTGGAGTAAAATACAGCCTCAGGCCCTGGCCATTGGCTCAGTGGTAGAGCGTTAGTCTGGCGTATAGATATCCTGGGTTTGATTCCTGGCCAGTGCACACAGAAGAAGTGACTGCTTCTCCACCCCTCCCTCTTCCTCCTCCTCTCTCTCTCTTCTCCTCCCACAGTTATGGCTCGATGGTTTGAGCACATTGGCCCTGGGCACTGAGGATGGCTCCATGGAGCCTCTGCATCAGGCACTAAAAAATAGCTCAGTTACAAGCATGGCCACAGATGAGCAGAACATCAGCCCCAGAAGGGGGTTGCCAAGGGGATCCCAGTCGGGACACATGCAGGAGTCTGTCTCTCTATCTCTCCTCTTCTCACTTGGAAAAAGAAGAAAAAAAAATGCAGCCTCACCTGCTGGCCTCATGCCATTAAAAGGTGAGTATGAATTCAGAAGAATGAAAAGAAACTCAATTGAAACTACAGACTCATCTTTCCACTCATGGCTTCATTCAGATAAAATGAGAATATAAATAACCATGCAATAGCTTTAAAAAAAAAGGTACTTGCCAATTTTTCCACCTCTGCTATAACCGTGTGAAGTACCTTCACGAATAGAGAGAGACCTGCTGATTCGCATCTGTACAGCACCTTCAGGGATTTGAAGTCTTTGTCTTCCATACCTGCTCCTCCTCCTCTGCTGCTTCCCATCTCAGAAAATAACACCTCCACCCACCCAACTATGTGTGCAAGCCTTCCTCTCCCATCTGTCCCTTATTCAATCTAGCAATAAATCCAATAACTCTCCCTAGATCTCTACCACCAACATCACAGCCCAAAACACCATTACTCCTCACCTGATGAATCTACACAGAAACCACCAACCTGAACTCACCACTCTAATTCCTGCCTTCCCTAATCCATTACCTCATATAGCCACACTCATCTTTTTTTTTTTAATCCAAACTTGGCCCAGTCAGTTGGCTCAGTGGATAGAGCATTGGCCTGGCATATGAATGTTCCAGGTTCAATTCCAGGTCAGGGTACACAAGAAAAGCAACCATATGCTTTTCTCCCCTCCCTCTCCCCCTTTTCTCCCTCTTTTCCTCCCATAGCCAGTGGCTTGATTTGGTTCCAGCGTAGACCCTGGGCACTGAGGATAGTTTGGTTGGTCCAAATATTGGACACAGGTGCTGAGATAGCTCAGCTGATTGGAGCACTGGCCCCAGACAGGGTTACTCTGTGGAACCCAGTCTGGGCACATGCGGGAGTCTGTCTCACTATCTCCCTTCCTCAAAAAAGAAAAAAAATCCAAACCTGCACTATCACTTCCCTATATGAAACCCTCCAGCAGTTTCCTCTTGATCTTAATATAAAGACCACATTCCTTCCCATGACCTACAAAGCCTGGCATGAGCTACCTTCTTCCTTCTTTTCCCCCTTTATCTCCTGCCACTCTCTCTCTTTTACTGCATTTCAGCAATAATGGACTTCATATTAGGTTGTTTTCCACCTCAGGACCTTTGTACCTGACATCATCCGTGCACACCTGAAATGACAGTTTCTTCATTGCATCCTCACTCTTAACAATCCTTTAGGTCATAGCTTAGGTGTCACTTTCTCAGAAAAACTTTCCCTCACCCCTCAAAGTGTTCAGCTTGCTCTGTTAGGTCCTCTCATCACACTCTTTACTTTTCCTTTATGGCATTTATACAACTTTGAAGTTACATGTTTTTTTGTGTGTGTGTTTGTGGCATTTTATGATTAATGTCTAACTCTTCCACTGAACTGTGAATGACATGAAGGCAAAGACTATGTCTATTCTGTTTAACGTGGTATCCTAAGTAGTTCATTAGTTAGTGGGTATTCAGTAAATGTATGTTTTTGGAATAAATATATGTAGCCACTAAGGAAGCTTCCTCGGTGCTATGAACTAAATTGTGTATCCCCAAATTCATGTGTTGCAGCCCTAAGCCCCAATAAAACTATACAACGAGACAAGGCTTTTAGGAGGTAATTAAGGTATAACGGGGTCATAGGGTAGGGTCCTAACCTGATAGGGTTGGTGGCTTTATAAAAAGAGAAGAGAGAGAGATCTCTCTACCATGTGAAGATGTAGCAAGAAAGTAGACATCTGCAAGCCAGGAAGAGAGCTCCTGCCAGAAACCAAGTTGGCCAGCACCTTGCACTTGGCCACCCTAGTCTCCAGAACTGTGAGAAAATTAGTTCCTATTGTTTCAACCACCCAGTCTATGGTATTTTGTTATGGCAGCCTGAGCAGCCTAACACACTCCAGCATCGGCCATCTTTAGAGACATTTTATGATCTGAATTATAGACATTTACTTTAGAAACAGAATACATAGATCTCACAGACAAATCCTGACTTGATTTTAGAAACTATGTAGAACCTCTTTAAATTTCGTAAGCTTGCACTGGAAGAGAAAGTCCCTTTGGCACACAGTGCATACTGTAATCTGAAGGCCTTCCTCCCAAAGGCCTCTGTGGATTAATTTGGTTTCATATTCCCCAGAATGGTAGCCAAATGCTGAGGCCCACATTCCCCATTAGTTCAGGTACTGGAGGTCATCACAGCAGGTGTTTGGGGCTTTGACCTCACTCAGCAGACAAAAGGTTAAAAGAATGACTATAGAAGAGGAGTGGTTGAAGGTCTTCAGCATCGGCATTCAAAGAATGAAAAAGCTCTCATAATCTGTGATGTACACAGAGACCCCATTCACTGGTTTGGCATTCACGCACCCTGGAGAAACGTGGGCTAGAGAAGGATCTTGGCACCCTGCCTTGACCCTGAAAACCCCACACTTTGTGGATTCTGATAAGCCCCATGCAGGAGAAGACAGAAGGTGGGCACAGCTGGAGCAGCTCTTTGATCAAGAGCCAACAAGGTGACAGGAAGTGGCAGCTGCATAGACCAGCCCACCCCAAGAAGGCAGGCTAGCTAGAGGTGTCATGCTCCTTCTCTGTCCACATTTCTCCAGGGTTGGTGAGTGCCAAACCTGTGAATGAACATGGAACACTGAGGCAGTCACGTTATCCTGGTTAATGAGGATAAGAACTCTTACTCCTCTTCCCCCAGAATTAAGGAGGATCATGATCTTTGTTCTCCTCAGTCTAACAGACACCTGTGGCAATAGGTTTTTATGGGAAATAATCTATCATGTGGTCAGAATCAGAGGCCAGTTTAGAAAGACTTTTCCCTATGAAAACAAGGCAAAGAGGAGGCTAATAAATGCCTGTACCAAGTTTTTGGAATTGGAGGGGGAAAACAACCTGTGAATTCCCGGTTGTTCCTTCCAGCCCTTCCAGGAAATGGTTTCTGGCAGAGATTTTAGAGGGAGATGGGTACCTCTGATGGACCAACCTAGTGGTCACTTTTTTGTGCTGCAAATATCAACTGAGACAGATCCCAATGTTCTGGAGGTCCACCCCAGCCCCTTAGAGACCCAGCCGGTCCCAGAAGGCTCTTAATCTGCCCTAAGATATACTCAGAGATATGACTCAGCTTGAGATCTCCCAGAACCAGCCCAAGTAATGAAGATATTAATAACAGTAACTAACACTTAAGACTGCTTAGTGTATGATAATGCCAAGTGTTTCCTCAGTTAATTTCCTATCAATCCTATAAGATTAGTACTATTTTTATCCCTTTTATAAAATGTTTTAGGAAACTGACTCTTAGTTAAGTCAAAGTAAAAAGCAATTAAGTAGAAGAGCCCAAACTCACACACATATGACATAAAATGTATGGTTTTAACCACTCCACTTTACTGAGATGTCCTACTTTATTACAGGATGTCCATGACCCACAATCAGCTTCCAGTCCCATGTGGACTGATAAGCAATATGACTGCTCCCTACACCTAATAGGAGAGACTGGCTTATTTGGTACACTTGCCCAGTCCCCAGGCTTACTGGGGGCGTCCCAATTGCTCAGTGCAGTCTCCCACCCAAACAGTCTCCTTCCATCAGTTCATTTTGATAAAAATTAACCAAAACTGGAGATCTACCAGGTCTGGTACTAGAGGCTGGTGGAGAAAATGAAAACTAAGAAACAGGGTTTGCCCTCAAAGGGAAAATCTAGCAGGGATGAACAGCTGCACAAATAGGCACTTTCACTATAATAAGTGAAGGTAAAGGCAGGGTGCTGTGAGAACATGTGGAGGGCGCTGAGCCAGCGTGGGGAGTCAGGGCGGCGTTCTGGAGGTGATCCCTGTAATGAGTCTTCAAGCATGAGTGAGCTGTAGTCAAAAAAGAAAAAAAAGTGGGAAGGGCATTCGAGTCGAAGAGAACATACTAAGCAAAGAAACAAGGACATGGAAAAGGCTTCTGTGTGCCTGGGGTTACAAGAAACTCAGAGTGAAGAGGGAGAGAAGATGAGTGTCCAAAGACCGGACACATAAGGAGGACTCTATGGCGTCTTATATGCCAGGCTAAGAAGATGAGATGGTATCCTAAGAGCAGTGAAAACCCGATGACAGGATATTAAATAAGTGAATGACAAGGTCTGATTTGTAGTTCAGAAAAACCAATTCAGCTAAAGAGTTTAGCATGGCTGTAAGAGGGACAGGACAGCAGGAAGATCCGTTAGAAATCTGCTGGAAACAGAACAGATACAGATAGAGGGTGGGCCTAGGGTCTATTCTGCAGATGATGACCCCCTGGTCCCATGTCACATTGCTCTCCCTCAGATGGACTGGTGCCCCAGCTCAGCCGATAGCCTCTCATCTCTTTCCTGGATTCTTTTCCTAACATCCCTGGGGCCATCTGCAAGGTGTCTGTGTCCTCAGCAGTGGCTCCTGACATCTTTTAATATCACTGGCAAATTTAATTAAAGTCACTGTTCCTCTGCTCTTCCAAATCATTAATAAAACAGTGCCACCAGGCCAGACTGGGCAAATTCTCCCCCTGCTACGCCCTCCACTTTCTCCAATGGGAACACTGCTCCAGGTCTGTCACCAGCCTGTGTAGAGTCGTCCTGCTCTGCTTCTAAATCTGGGCCCCTGCACAAGCATCACAGCCAATTTACATTAAAATTTTAGGTGCAGCCAGACTGCACTGGATCCACTGTGTCACTCTAGTCCAAGAGCACTGCATGTTCTCCTGCACTTCTTCGGCCTACAGGGGACGAGAGTCAGTGTGGAGTCGTCACTCTGGCAGCACTCTCCCAGCCCCCACTTAGAAACACAGGAACTAAATTCCTTGCACTTTCAAGAAGAGGAAATCTGTGACTTCAGCTGCTTAGGTAGTTTGATTATTACAACTGGAACGTGGATCCAAGGAGTAAAACGTAATGCTGTTTTTCATGCATTATCTCTTTGAATCTTCATAGTAAAGTAAGTACTATTATCATCATGCCCATTTTACAGATGAGTAAATTTGAGCTCATAAAGATTAATCTGCCCAAGATCACAGTAAGTAGAAAGGTAAGCATTGAATTCTGGAAGCCTGACTGCAGAGCACATGGTGCTAACACTGTGCTTGTTATACACCCTGGGTTTGGGGACCCCTTTGAGCAAGAGCCTGGGGAGAGAAGGTGAGTCTTTCTCAGCGTGGAGGCCTCACAGCTTGGAGGCTCGACATAATTCAGGGCAGCCTAGAGCAGTGGTAGAGCCCCAAAGGTGAAAGCAGGAGGAAAAGACTTTCTTCGCAGCCGTGCCTCAACAAACTGTGAGACTTCAAAGGGTCAGTAAACCTCTCAGGGCATTAGCTTTCCCCATCCAGAAAACTCAGGTTGGGTCGGATGATCTCCATAGTTCTATTAAGACAAAGATGCTTTGACTGCAGGTACCCTGTCTCTCAAAAGGCAAAGAAGTTGGCCCTGTCCTGTTGGCTCAGAGGTAGAGCGTTGGTACAGCATGTGGATGTCCCGGATTCAATTCCCAGTCAGGGTACACAGGAGAAAAAACTATCTGTTTTTCCACACCTTCCTCTCCCCTTTCTTTCTCTCTTCTCCTCTCAGTCACGGCTTGATTGGTTGGAGTGCATCGGCCCCAGGTGCTGAGGATGGCTCCACGAGCCTCTGCCTCAGGCACTAAAAATAGCCCAGTTGCAAGCGGCTCCAGATGGGCAGAGTATTGGCCTCAGATGGGGGTTGCTGAGTGACTCCCAGTCAAGGCACATGTGAAAGTCTGTCCCTCTATCTCCCCTCCTCTCACTTAGAAAAGAAGGGGGGGAGGCAAAGAAATGTAGGGACATATTTGAGTCACGTTAGGCCCAAGTACTCTGACAGCTAGGTACAGACTTGAGACTCCCAAAGAGACCTCAGTGGATAAGAGAGAAAGTTAAGGGAGGGCAGGAAAAGGAATCTCAAGAAGTCAAGGAGAGCCCACATTTTGAATTTAACAGAAGCACCTTGGATCAAACCCATTTTTTAAACAGCTATCCTTTGAACACCCATTTAGGCCAACCACTGAGCTAGTCACTGGGAGTATAGCCATGAACAAGCTATACCATATCCCCAACCTTATAGACTGTATCTTCTGATGAGAGAGGCAAATAAGGAATTACAGGGAGAACAAATCAGTGATGTCAGGGGAAGTGATATATTTTTCTTTCTTCCCTAAGCTCTCGGGTTGGTCACTGCACAGCTCTTTAAACCGTCTGGGCAGTGGCCACAATGCAGCATGGCTTTATAATACAGAGAATCTTGCAGTAGTACTGTATCTTACTGCTCTTGGTTCTCCAAGCTCATGCAATTGTCATATTTTGCCTTCCCTGAGGCCTCTCAAAGCCTTAGTAGCATCCAAACCATAAGATAATGTCATGGAACCCTGCTGACATTTTCCCAGGTACTACCATCCAGGAAGAAAAGCCCCTGAACAGTCCAGGCACCAGCAGGCCTTCATTTTCCTCATGCTCTCCATGAACCAAGGACTTAAAAAATGACAACAACAATAATTACATCTATTCGCTGAGCACCTACTCTACGGCGGGCACTACATTAGGCACTTTCGTAGCTGCGATTTAATAGCACAATGAAACAGGTATTGCTATATGTTTTAGAAATGAAGAGACTTGGGCTTGAAGACAAATAATTCACTGAAGGTCCATTAGCAGAGCAAGTGACACCGCTGGGCTATGCAACTTGGCATATCACATACCAAAGTCTGTTTTTCAACCCCAGGTGGTAGATGGAATGGTGGAAGAGCAGGGTAAGAATCTGGAGCCCTCAGGTCAAGAACCCAGAGTCCCAGAAACTTCGACCTGCTCTAGGAAGCCTTCCTTGACAATGCCCTCTTCTTCCCTGTTCCTCTAGCTCTTTGTTAAACACCTATCACACAGACCTGGGCTTACCTGTACATATCTATCTTCTCCTACACTCATGTAAACTCTGGGGGATTTCAACTCAATACAGGGAAGCTTTATTTATTTATGTATTTATTTGGGGGGTGAGGGACAAAAAGTGGTCACACTCGGTGGAAATTTACTGAGAGAACTCAGAGGTTGGACCTGACTTCCAATATCCCCTCTCCCTGTAAAAGTCTAGGATTCAAAGCCTTGTTAATTCTATGATTGTGAGGTTTACATATACCAGACTCTGTGGATGGCAGAGTATTTTTCCCTCTGCAAGTCCTTGACAGATCTGGGGAGTCACAAACCATGGAAGTGGGCCACGGAGACAGAAAAAGGAGGGACTTTGCCCACTAAATTTTGATTTTTCCATTGCTGGATTGACGACTGCATTTAAGTCATCCCCCCTCCCCCGCGGGGACACTAAGGGAGGTAAGACCAGATGCTAGAAAGGGTTGTGCATTAGAATAACTTTGAAGCTCTAAAAATATAGACATCTGGATCCTACTCCAGACTGAAGTTTTAAACTCTCTGGGAGTGGAGTCTAGATATTGAGGTTTTTAAAAAGTTCCTTAGTTGATTTTGAGGTACAGCCAAAGTGGAGAATCCTGGGAGAGAAGACAAGCAACAATACAACCTGGCTATGACATTCGCGTCTCAGGAATTGCAACCATGAAGGACTTTCTTTGGACTAGGAAAAGGACTCTCAGTGTATCATGAGCTGACTCCCAAATAGACACAACACAGCCTTTCTATTTGCTGGACAAACATTCCACCCTCCTATACTCTCACTTACGTTCATACCTTGCCAAGGATAGTCAGCATCAACTCCCTACCCACATAAGTAGATCTTCCCTTTGTCTCTCCCAAACCTGCTGTCTGATTGGTTTGCACCTTTACTAAGGAAGTGTAAAAGATCCAGTTCTCTTAAAATCATAGAAAAATGACGCTATTGACCCACTCTCTGCAAGACATGTTTCTAGTTGTTTTCCCTCCCAGTGATGATAGCTTCGGCTGACTTGTCCACACTTTTCTTCTGGGCCTCTCTGTTCACTTATTTACTCATGCATACATCATGCATGCATTTGCATGAAACCCAGTCTATGTGTCACAGGCTGACTTTCACTAAGTTACGGGGAAAAAATTTACTCTGATTTGTACCCAATTCATTTTCTCTTTTTGCACACTCAAAAATAATTAGAATAAAAGTTCCTAGAGGGTAGACGTTTTTATCTGTTTGGTATTTCTGCATCCTCAGTGCCTATATCAGTATCTCATAGATGTTCAGTATATAGTTATTGAATAAATAGAAACACTGAATAAATGTGCAAAAGTTCAAGGCATAATATCCAGTAATTTCTCCCACTCTTGACAATGTTAAAATGGAGCATCCCATCTGTCAGGGATACTGTGAACAAGGTTTCTCAAATTTGAGTAATATGAACAAAATAAAATTTAGGAACACTCTTCATTGGAGAACAGTGACAGAAAACCAAACAATTACAACAAAACAAGCACTTGGTGTGGAGGAAACATGAGCAGCATGCCAACAAGCACAGAGGAAGGAAGATTGAATGCTGCCTGAGGTCATCAGAGCCAGTTTTACGAACCAGGCCACCACTGCAGATGTAGGATTTGGGGAATGGACAGGAGTTAACTGGGTAGAATTCAGTGCATCCCAAAGACAACAGAAAGCTGATGCTAAAGAGAATGGCAGCCTGAGCCAAGCAGAGTGCTTTAAAAAGGGTGAACAGTGTGGATGAAGGGCAGGGCATTGTAGAAAATCTGCCAAGATAAGAGAGGACTTAATTCATAAGAAGGCCTTGTATGGAGAACTGGCAAGATGACGATGGAGTAGGTGGATGTACCAACTTCCAACTCCGAGAATCAAAGTGGATTATAGCTTAATTTTAAGAACCATCATCCGGATAAACCAACTTTGAACTACACTAAGTAGACTCTTCAACCAAGGAACACTGAAGAAGCCACATTAAGACTGGTAGGAAAAGCGAAAACGCGGAAAGGGCTGCCCAGCTCCCAGGAGCGAACGGCAGCCCGGAGAGACTCGTGGCGGGAAGAGAGTTTAGCGGAGAGGGAGGGACCTGGGTCCCAGGAACAAAGCCCCAGGCTGCAGCCCCAGAGCCTAGAAGAGGTGTTTGGACAGTACTGAGCTATGAAACAAGTGAGGATACTGTTTGTGAGAAAGAGACAGTTTTCTCAGTCCCAGAATTCTTCTTAAAGGGACAGCGCAGAAAACCTCTCTCACAACCACTTACCCAGGGCTCGAGGGAATAGGGACAGAGGAGAGGACCAGAGCATCGGGAAGAGAGTGTGGACTGGAAGGCACAGGGAGAAACACTCTGAGGGACAGCCACCCTAACCTCTGGGCTGAAACACTTCCCTAATCGAAAACAAATATTTCTCTTGGAACTAGCAATACCAGCAAAGGGAGGGAGGACACCAGCCAAACAAGCTCTTCCACGGTACTTAGAGCAGAGCTGCTTAGATGTAGGGAGCTTCCAGGACTACAGTACGGAGAGTTAGGGTCTGAGCTGCAGTGCCCCTACCCATACCTCTGAGGGCTTGCAGGAGGGATGGTGGTGGCCGGATGCTGAAACGTGGTTCTGTCGGTGGGGGCGGAGGGCCAGTCTGCATGAGTTCGGTCTAGCCCAGCAGGGGCGGAGAGGACCCGCGAAAGCGGTCCGGCAGCTGTGGGCCTACCTGCAGCCACACCTGCGGGGGGAAAAGCGGGAGGCCAGGAACAGGCGGAAATCTGCTGCTGAGCAGGGCCCCGTGGGCGCGCAGCATCACCTGGCCTACGAAGTTTGCGAGACTGCACGAGCCGGCCCTGACCACGAGGGTGGGGCTAAAGCCAGGGACAGGCGGAGGCTCGCAGCTGAGTGCACGACAGCAGCCCTGCCCGACCCAAGAAACCGTGGTGAGCAGGCTGTGACCACAGGGGCTGGGCGGAACCCCGGGAACAGGAGGGGCCCGCAGCTGAGCAAAGGTGCTCACCCCTACCTTTGGTGCTGAGGCATGTGGCTTGAGTGTGGTAAGCAACCCCACCTGTGAGGGCGAGGCGAAGGCCTAGACAGGCTGAGGCTTGTAGAGCTGGGCACCAGAACACAGCCCCTCCCGCAGAAAAAGGTGGAAATCACAGCAACAGCAGAAGTGGCAATGCCCATCCAAACTGCCCTAGGCAGCGACAGAGGGGATGGCGGGCCTGCAGACAGACCACAACAAAGGAACACAGAGGCAACACCCATTGGACTCCAGTGGACACACCCTTCTTATACACAGACAAAATGGGCAGGCAGAGAAATGCAACCCAAATGAATCAAGAGAAATCCCCAGAGAAGGACCTGAATGAGCCAGATATAACCAAATAACCAGATGCAGAGTTTAAAATCATGATGGTTAGGATGTTCAAAGAGCTTAGAGCAATAATGGATAGTCATTACAAACTCCTAACTAAAGAGATAACAAGTATAAAAAAGGAAATTGAAATAATAAAAAAGAATCAGACACAAATGACAAATACAGTATCAGAACTGAAGACCACAATGGAAAGAATTAAAAGCAGGATGGATGAAGCTGAGGATCGAATCAGCGATTTAGAGGACAAAATAAACAAAGGCACAGAAGCAGAGCAAAAAAAAGAAAAGAAACTCAAAAAATGTGAGAAAACTCTAAGGGAGTTTCAGTCAAAATAATACTGGACCTGATAAATGAATTCAGCAAGGTGGCAGGATATAAAATTAATACTCAGAAATCAGAGGCATTTCTATATACCAACAATGAACTCTCAGCAAAAGAAATTAAGGAAACAATCCCCTTCACTATTGCAGCCAAAAAAATAAAGTACCTAGGAGTAAATTTAACCAAGGAGGTTAAGGACTTGTACTCAGAAAATTATAAAACATTGATAAAAGAAATCAAGGGAGATACAAACAAATGAAAGTATATACCATGTCATGATTAGGAAGAATAAACGTCATTAAAATGTCTATATTACCCAAAGCAATTTATAAATTCAATGCAATACCAATTAAAATTCCAATGACATACTTCAAATATATAGAACACATATTCCAAAAATTTATATGGAACCAAAAAAGAACACGAATAGCTTCAGCAATCTTAAAAAGAAAAAATAAAGCAGGAGGTATCACTCTTCCAGATATCAAGGTTTACTACAAGGCCATTATACTCAAGACAGCCTGTACTGGCATAAGAACAGGCACACAGATCAATGGAACAGAACAGAGAACACAGAAATAAAACCACATCTTTATGGACAACTGATATTTGACAAAGGAGGAAAGAACATACAATGGAGGAAAGACAGCCTCTTTAACAAATAGTGTTGGGAAAATTGAACATCTACCTGCAAAAAAATGAAACTAGACCATCAACTTACAGCATTCACAAAAACAAACTCAAAATGGATAAAAGACTTAAACATAAGCCGGGAAACCATAAGCATCTTAGAAGAACACATAGGCAGCAAGCTCTCTGACATCTGTCATAGAAATATATTTTCTGATTTTTCTCCACGGGCAAATGAAATAAAAGGCAAGATAAACAAGTGGGACTATATCAAACTAAAAAGTTTTTGCACAGCTAAAGACAAGGAGAACAGAATAAAAAAGCTAACCACACAATGGGAGAACATATTCGACAACACGTCTGATAAGGGGTTAATAACCAAAATTTATAACAAACTTATAAAACTCAACACCAGGAAGACAAACAATCCAATCAAAAAATGGGCAAAAGAAATGAATAGAAATTTCTCCAAAGAGGATATACAGATGGCCAATATGCATATGAAAAAATGCTTAACATCACTAATCATTAGAGAAATGCAAATTAAAACCACAATGAGATATCACCTCACACCAGTCAGAATGGCACTCATCAGCAAAACAACACAGAATAAGTGCTGGTGAGGATGCGGAGAAAAGGGAACCCTCTTGCACTGCTGGTGGGAATGCAGAATGGTGCAGCCACTGTGGAAAACAGTATGGAGATTCGTCAAAAAATTAAAAATCGAACTACCTTTAGACCCAGCTATCCCACTTATAGGAATATACCCTAAGAACACCATAGCACTGTTTGAAAGGAAGAAATGCGCCCCCATGTTTGTGGCAGCATTGTTCACAATAGCGAAGATCTGGAAACAGCCCAAGTGTCTGTCAGTGGATTAAAAAGCTTTGGTACATATATACTATGGAATACTACTCAGCCATACGAAATGATGACATCAGATAATTTACAACAAAATGGATGGACCTTGATAACATTATATGGAGTGAAATAAGTAAAACAGAAAAAAACTGAGAACAGCATGATTTCATACATAGGTAGGACATGAAAGCGAGACTACGAGACATGGACAAGAGTGTGGTGGTTACGGGGTGGGGGGAGGGAGGAGAGGGTGGGATAGGGAGAAGGGGAGGGGCACAGGGAAAACTAGATAGAAGGTGGCAGAGGACAATTTGACTTTGGGTGATGGGTATGCAACATAATTGAATGATAAGATAACCTGGAGATGTTTTCTTTGAACATATGTACCCTGATTTTTTGGTGTCACCCCATTAAAATTAATAAAAAATATATTAAAAAATTTAAAAAAAAAGGTCTTTGTATGGCCAGCCAAGGAATTGAGGCATTATCTTGGAGGCAATAGGAACCACTGAGCTGTGTGTGGCATAGTGGATAAAGTGTCAACCTGGAATGTTGAGATCCCCAGTTCAAAATCCCAGCCTTGCCTGATCAAGGTATATACCAGAAGCAACTACTACAGGCTGATGCTTACCGTTCCTCCCCGCTTCTCCCTCTTTCTCTGTCTCTTCCCTCTAAAATCAATCAATAAAATCTTAAAAGAAAAAAGGAACCACTGAAAGTTTTTAATCACAGGAGGGACAAGATCAGTGCTTTTCCTTTTAATAGCAGACCTAGAGTGATGGCAGTATGGAAACCAGATAGGTAAGCAAAAGCGGGGCAAGACCTGGAAAGACCTGGAGGCACAAAGACTAGCTGAGAGTCTCACAGCATCTGAGAAAGCCATGTGCTCAGACCTAAGTAGAGGTAGGGAGAACAGGCTTGCTGAGAAAGGTGGGGATCTAAGAGCTCTTTCAAAAGTAGAATCAATACATGTTGGAGACCAATGGAAAAGAGAACATGTGGTGAAAGAGGAATGAAGAAGCATAGCAAGGACCGAACCGCATCAGGCGCCTTCTTCTTCCCACTGGCCCTGCAAAGTTCCTTCTGATTCAGGGATCTCCAGGCCCAGAGAAACGGAAGCTGAAGGAATCAACTCAAAACCACTGAACTTAGATCCATGTTTAGCTTCAGGGTTGTCCTGTGACCATGACACAAATGAGGCCAGCAGCAGTTCTGGGCTCTTTGGGAAGAGAGCAGGAAGGCCCTGGACTTCAACCCAGGCACAAGAGTGCTCCTCAGCCTAGTCGATGTGCTATTTGTTGATTCAATAGTCCAGACGGTGATAAGCTCTGGAGGCCCCGTGATGAGGCAGGTCTGGTCTCTGTTGTGTAGGAGTGCATAGGAAAATACACAAGATCTGTATCTAAATGTGAGCAAAGGGTTTGGGAAATCATGAACACTGACTGAGAGCATCACGGAGATGATGGAGTTGGACTTTTCATGTCTATTTCAAAAGAGAAAATGAATTCATGCAATGCACTGCCCCTATGAAATACTGCTACCTAAAATAAAGTATTTTTAAAGGCTCCAAAACACTGAGACAAACTCTAATCCTAGACTGACTACAAGAAAGCCTGATTCTGCTCACTGATTCATTTGTCGAGCATTTGCTATGTGCCCAACATGTTGCAGGTTCTTTGAGAACCATTTCTGCCTTAGATATATGTTCTCAAATTTACTGAGCACCAGCGATGTGTCTGTCATACTCTATTATAGTGACTGGAGATTCAATATCATAGCTCTCCACGGGAGGATTGCAGTAGCTGCCAATCTTGCCCCATCTCTTGCAGTTTACTTCCCACAAAGCAGCCAAAACTGTCTTTTTTAAAATGTAAATCAGATAGATCATCATTCTTTGTAAACTTCTCTTCCTGCAGACACCTCCCACCCCCTCACTGACTCCTAACTCACTGCCCTTAACTCCCACTACTTTATTTTGCTGGCTCCATACTCCACTCCAGCTAAGGTGAAGTTCTCCGAGCTTCCAGAACACACCAAGCATGCACATGCCCCAGGACCTTGACAGTTCCTGTCTCCTCTGCTTGGAATACCCTACCGTAAAGACCCCCGGAGATTACTTTTTAGAATTTCACTGAAGTTTCAGGTGCCCCTTTCTCAGCTGCTTCCCCCTCATCTTATCTAAAGATGATCCTACCCCTGCTCCCCAAAGTCACATCACTTCTCACTTTCTTTATAGCACGTCACTTGCTGAAATCATCATTGTCCTTGTTTATTTGTTCACTGGTTTATCATAGACTATAAACTCACGATAGCGGGAAACTTGTTCCTTTTATTCACCACAGTTTGATCGGAGCCTGGCAGACTGAGTGTCAGTATTTTTTGAATGTATCAACGATAAGTCTACAGGATTAAGTGTGGACAGATGCGCCTGTGAAAAAGCGACTTCAAACTTACTGAGAAGCCTTAGGGTAGAAAGGTAAATGGTTAAAGCCAGACCTCAGACAGCAGGCAGTTTTGTTCATTCAAAAAACCAACAATATATATATAAAAAAAAAAAAAAAAAAAAAAAAAAAAAACCAACAGGATGCCTGCCCGGAGGTGGCACAGTGGATAGAACACCAACCCAGAATGCTGAGGTTGCTGATTCAAAACCCTGGGCTTGCCAGGTAAAGGCACATGTGACAAGCAACCAATGAACAGCTAGAGTGAAGCAACTACTTCTTGTCCTCCATTCCCATCCCCCACTCCTCTCTCTGTAAAATCAATAAATAAAATGTTTTTGTCTATATTAGCAAGAGAGACAGATAGAGAGAGACAGAGAGAGGGACATACTGGGACAGACAGGCAGAAAGGGAGAGAGATGAGAAGCATCAATTCTTTATTGCACCACATTAGTTGTTCATCGACTGCTTTCTTATATGTGCCTTGACAGGGAGGTTACAGCAGAGCAAGTGACCCCTTGCTCAAGCCAGCCACCTTGGACTCAAGCCAGTGACCTTTGGGCTCAAGCCAGCGACCCCGTGCTCAAGCTCATGAGCCAATGCTCAAGTCAGTGACCTCTGGGTTTCGAACCTAGGTCCTCTGCATCCCAGACTGATGCTCTATTCACTGTGCCACCACCTGGCCAGGCAATAAGTAGAATCTTAAAAAACAAAACAAAATTAAAACAGGACCATATAGTGTTTGGATGGCAATTGTGTGGCTGTCTCTAAACACAATTCCTTCTCTCCACTGGAGTCCTCTCATTGGCACCTTACTTTTCCTCTACAGTGTGTGGTATGATGATAACCAACATTTAAGTGCATCATTCATTCAACAAATATTAAATAAGACTACGTGCCAACAATTTCCAAAGGCCTTCTCACATGATCTCACTTAATCCTTCTTGTAAGAATTTGTACAGATGAAGAAACTGTAGACCAGTGAGTTGCCAAGAGTCTCCATGCCAATAAATAACGGAGCCAGAAACAAACTTTGGTCTCTTGGCTGCCAGAGGTCTCCTTCCCCTGGGTTGAAGGAGTGTCATATCAGCAAGGACCAAGAGAAAACATCCCCTGCCACTGAAAGGAAGTCGGAGACGTGAGAAACCAGGGCAACCTGAGGGGACACTGCCCCCGCTCCTGCCTATTCCCCAGAGGGAGCCATCTGGGCCCTACCTTTGGGGCTACTGCAGAGGGTTGACATCCCTCCGCCCGGTCACCCCCCAGCCCCCAGCGGGGGAAGCTGGAGACTAGCTGCCTTTCTGTACCTTTTCTCAGCTCGTTCTCCAGGAGCCTGCTTTATTTTAATGCCACTTAATTTCTCTTAATTTTTAAATGTTGAAATATAGAATTAACTCATTGCCTAAATGAAGAACAAATGGATTCCGGCAAGCTGTCAAAGTCCTCTCCCTGGTACAATCAACTCTGGGGGTGCTCTGGGCCCCTCTTTCATGAGGTGCCAAGGACGCATAACAGATCTAGTCACTGGCCTTGCTCCTATGCTCATTCCCCACCCCTCTAGTGATCCCCCTCAAAGTTGACCCCCCAGTTTCTTCCTTCCAAGAGGCTGGGAAGGTACAGGCTCAGGATGATTCTTTTAGTCTCAAAGGGAAGGAAGTACAGTGCTATGGTGGGGAGTGGGCAAAGCCTCCGGAAAGCTACTGAGCAGAGTAGCCCAGGTAGACTCTCAACAGAGTCTACATGGCTCTAAAAGCATCCTTCCTGGGTGGAAGAGGAATGGCAGAAGCTCAGGGGCTGAGACAGAACCAACTGGAGACTTTGGGGGCCTAGAGCACTACTAGTCATTCTGCAAGTGCCCTGGAGTATTGCAGTGGGAGTTAACTCCACACAGAAGTGCCAGCTTAGGGACATCAGGGCACTCAACCAGCTCAGGGTACCTCATTTGCCAGATATCCAGATAGTCGAGTTGGCTGGCCCTCTTGACCAATGAAGACCCAATGTGATAACAGATATATTGGGGGTTTCAAATTGTAGATAGAAGGTTCTAAAATGAAAGTACTGTAAGCACTAAAAGTATTCTTAGCAGAAGGCAATCCACAGGGTATAAAACAAGACACAATACAGAACTGTCAGGCCAGGGTGGTAGCTTAAAAATCAACACATCTATCTGCCTGACCAGTGGTGGCTCAGTGAACAGGGTGATGACCTAGGACGCTGAAGTCCCAGGTTTGAAACCCTGAGGTCGCCAGCTTGAGCACCGGCTCATCCAGCTTGAGGTCAGGTTTGCCAGCTTGAGCATCGGGTCTCTGGCTTGATCCCAAAGGTCGCTGGTTTGAGCAAGGAGGTCACTGGCTTGATGTGAGCCCCCCAGTCAAGGCACATATGAGAAGCAATCAATGAACAACTAAAGCGACACAACTACAAGTTGATGCTTCTCATCTCTCTCCCTGTCTTCTATTGCTAAAAATAAAAATAAGCCAACACATCCAACGCAACCTTTTTTGATGGATAAGGAATGCAAGGCCCAGAGAACAGAAGTGGGTCTTACCTTTGGTTGTCAGAAGTGATAGGAACAAAAACATAACATTCCTCCCACCAGTTCAGAGCTGCTCTACTTGCACCTTGTTGCCTGTGCCTAGTTTGATTTTTTACTCCACCACTGACCTACCGGCTTCTTTTATGATAAGTGGCATAGATATGCTTTCACCAACTCCTACCCAACTTTTCTTTCTGGGATTAGCTAGTCCTAGAAGTCTTCCTTAAGCTACTATAAAGAGGTGACCTTCCTAGGTGTTCCCATTGTGCCCAGGAGGTACCCTCCACTAGAAGGAGCCACTTTATATGGATGGTAATTGCCTGTTCACTAGTTGGTTATCCCTGCTGGAATAAATGTTTATGAAAAAGGGGACCATTCTATTTTATTTGCCTCTATACCTAGCAAATACTTGGCAGAGTAGATTGTTGTTGAATATTTATTGAATAAATAACTGATTGAATAAAAAATAAATGCTTTTTCTTTTGGAGTCCAATGTATTTCTGATCATCACCCAATAGTTGAACCCTTAGGCAATGTAACCAGGCTTGAGTGAAAGTTATCCTCTCTTCTTGTCTGACCTTGGTAGCTTGAAGAGAAGCCATGATGTGTGACACATTCCCTCATACCCAGACTGTGGGCAATTTGGACCAGGGAACAACGTCCACAATGACTATCCACTGACAATACCAGCAACTATGCTCAGAGACTGTACTAGGGACTACCTTATACCAGAACAGGGCAGGGACAGGGCAAGAGGACGCTGCCTCAGCTTTAGGGTCCCAGCTCAAGAAAGAGCCTAGGGGAAGAGGAAGTTTTTACAAGATCAGTTTAATAACCCTCTTCTCCCTTCTCTGAACCAGAAGGCTATGGAGGGCAGTGCAAGAGATGCCAAAGTAGAGCTCAGAGAAGTATGAGCAGAGAGGAGATATAACTCGTTCCTTCAAGTTAATTTATTTAATAAAACATTTACTGAGTGCCTCTTCTATGCCAAGAGAGACAATGTAAATAAATTCACCAGCTATCTTTCCTCCCTTCCCTTACTATTTAGGGGTGTAACTAGCATTATTCAATTGCATTAATAAATTTAATATGCATCTTTAAATTACTTCAAAATAACAGGTTCAGGTTATGGGTATATAAAATAAGGGGATCTGGCCGACTCAGAGAAGGCATGGAAGGCTTCCTTGAGGAAGTAACCAGTGGAGCTGAAGGGTGAATATGAGTACATTAGAGGAGGATGGAGTTGAGGAGTGTCAGAACAATAAGTGCTCAGGTAGAGAGGAAACTGCATACGCAGCCCTCCCATCACCATTCAATTCAAGAACCACTTTAACAGAGTTCAGTTCTATAGGTCCCATCGGCTTATCAACCCACTATCTATAGTCTATTTAAAGAAAAATTAGGCTTTTGAGTGGACTTATGTGTGGGGGCTGCCCATAAGAAATGTAGATTGCAATGAGGGGCTGGGTGATCAGCCCCACACCTAGTCCCTATACTCTGATCATCAACCATCCTCATTTGGATGCAAGGCATAAAGGGGCAAGTTCCTCTCTGAGCTGGACCCAGTGCTGCAGGCAGAAAGAAGGGCCAGCAAAAGGCCAAGTGCCCTATGGAGTGAACTGACCCCCCTATTTCAGGAAAAGCATGGCGCAGCAGCTATATTTGAAAATCGAGATAAACAAGAGCTCAGTTCAAGTGGATGGGGCACAACAGCTGTGGAAGATTAATCACATGCCGCTGCAAGTCACCAGGTCGCCAAGGCCGGAGGCTTCCCTTTCAGTGCCCCAGCAATAGGCCGGACGTTTTCCTGTAACCCACCCACAACTCCCTCCTCTTGGGGTGTTTCTTGACCACTCAGGAGCTTCACGCCTTGTTCCCAGCTGTGGCCTACGTTTCTGAAAAACTGTCACCAATTTCAATCCTTCTGCCCAGGAGGCAGAACCACCAAAGGTGCCAGTAGAGAAAGAAATGGGGGGGGGGGCAGCGAATGGGTAAATTTATGGCACTGCATTAGAAGCGTTTGTGCTATTTAAACACACACATAGCCCTCTACGGTTAAAAATAAAGCAGAGTGAATAAAGACTAGACGCTTCTTTTTCCCCCTGGATCAAATGACTTTATCTCCTCCAGGGCTCGGGTACTCAAGGTAGGTCAGACAGGGTCTGCAGGAGCAGCACTAGCCTCAGAATAAGGGTAGGCGCGCCTGTGTGTGACACTGGGTGTGGGTGTGAGGGGTTATTGGAGGGGGTGGAGGGTCATTACATACTTAGCTTCTCTCCACCTGGCCCAGGACCGCCTAGACCACCAATGTCTGGAGAGCATAGGAAGAGGAAAAACCCTTTCCCCTCCCCTCCCCCCGCCCCCTGGACGCCGCGGGTGGGTGCGGGTGCGGGTGCGCTGGGGTTGCAGTTCCCGACCCACGGAGGTGGGGTCCGGACATTGGGGTGCACGCGTGCCTGTGTGCACGCGCCAAGTGGATTAACACGCGCCCCTCCTAGTCCCAACACCCGGTGGGCACTTTCACCCCCGGGGCACAACACAACCTGGCACAGTCAGCACACACATACATCCAGCACGCAACACAGCAGTCTGCCTCCCCAATGCGCACCCACCAGTAACCTAGCAGACCCGCGACCCCGCTGCACACACATGCCCAGAAACCTCTCTGCACCCTCCCACACCCCTGCTAGACAGTCTGCCAGAACCCCCCCCCACCAACACCGCATACACAACGTACACTTTAAGCCCCCCCCCACACACACACACTTCTTCAGACACTAAGACCTCAGGAAGGCAGTTCATATGAATGATCTTGAGAAATAACTTAACACCACTATTCACAAGCAGGAACCCTCTTAGGGACACCCCCAAACCCTCCAACGTCTGCCGCCCTTGCCTCGTCCGTCCGCTGGGGGGGAAGGGCAAGAAGCTCAACCCATTACTCACCGTTTCCTCTCAGTCTCCAGAACGGAGTGGGCAAATGCAGGGGTGAGGAAGGTGTGCGATGCCCCTGCCGCCCAGCTCCTCACCGGCCGCCGCGGCTCATCGCCCCCGCGGGCTGCCCGCCGGCCGCAGCCGCGTTCGGGGCATGTCAGTCCGCCGCCGCCGCCCGCCGGCCAGGGCTCGTGGGCTCGCCGCTTTCAGGGAGCTGAGAGGTAGGGCATCTGGAGCACTGGCGAGGAACGTGGGGAGGGGTCTCTAGGTGTCGATTTTAGTAACAGGGAAAACCCTCCCAAAGATCTCCCGAAATCCCCGACCCGGGGTGCAGGCTTGGGACTAAGCCCGGGGGAGGCCCGGAGTCCCGGCCGCCGGCAGCGGGGGGGATCCTGCCCGGAGGGGCGGAAAGGCGAGCAGCCTGGCGCGTCCCGTTGGCTCCGAGGGACCCCGGCTTGCAGTGGTGTCGCCGGGGCTTTCCCGGGGCTGGGAGAGCGCCCGCTCCCCGCCTCGCACGCCGTCAACGCGGGCGACGTCTCGGCCTCACCGCGCGCGGAGGGGACGCGCGGAGAGGCTGGTTTCTGGGTGAGCTGAGCGCTTTGCCCACTAAACTGCAGCAAGAAGCCAAATCAAAAAGCCAATCTCAAGCCTCCAAACCAAACGTCATCCTATCAGCTGGAAGAGAGAGAGGGAGAGGGAGCTGCTCGGAATGACAAGCCGCGCGTACTTATCCTCACCTGCCGATGGGGGCAATTTTCAGATAGCTTTCCGACCTGCAGCGGGGAAGTCGAGCCTGCACCTCGTTGAGTCCAGAGAGCCCCGAGGGCCGAATGCAGACGAACCCCCAGCCCACGGCCACCCACCCAATCTTTGAAGGCTAGCGCCCGGCTCCTCCCAGCCAGCGGCACCTCCAAGGCGGCGGCGTGTCCTGACCTGGATTCCGCGGAGAACGGAGCTCCGGGCAGGAGGCGGGGAGGACCGGCAGACGGGCGCGTGGCACCGGCTTCTCCCTTGTCCTTAGGAGACGCCGTTCGCAATTCCGAAATTGAGTCTCCACCAAACACATCTGTGGTTTTTAAATATAGCAGGGGACGATTACCCAGGCAGGGTCCACCCAGGCCTAGGGGAGGAGTTTTGAGGGGGATGGATGTTGGCAATGGAGGGAAAATAAAACTCCTTTTTTCCTTCTGTTCTTGGTGCAGAACTCAGTCTGTCATTTTCTCAACCCAAATCAAACAACAGCTTGTGAGAGACGCTTGGGTGAGCGCTGGTATGTTTGGTTTGGGGTTTTTAAAGCTAAAAATAAGAGGGGGTTGTCTCCCAAATTGCTGCTTACTCTGGGCCTGGAGCCTGGAAGAGAGATGGTCCTTTGATGCAGCAGAACTAGGGTTTGGGGCTTGGCTCGGACAAAGTGTACATACACATGTAGTTTTAAATCAGATGCCTGTAATTTCTGCTATATTTGTCAGGCTTGGTCCTGGAGGCATGGGTGGGTGGGTAGGCCACTCCTAAGAATGGGGTTTTACATCCCTAGTTTACCAGTGGCATATCTGAAATGATCATAGTGGCTGGCCTTTTGTAGAGACACCAGTGCAGATCCTGGGATAGAATATAAGACTGGGAAGTTATTTGTCAAGCCTCTGCTGCCTAAAGCTAAGTATGAGGGACCAACAACCAATCCTCAGCAATTATCTGCACCTCCTTGGGGCCAGATGCCTTGCTAATGAATTTTTTCAACCATTACTAAAGGCAGTGACTTGTGTGGGTTTTCCTAGTTGTAGGTAGACTGAAATAACAAAACCCAACTCTATACTCGGAGCCTTTGGATCCTCACCAGTAAAATTTGAGTAATAATATCCATCTCAAGGAATTGTGAGGATTCAGTGAAATCACAGGTTCTGGTATGGAGTAACTTCCAAATATTCTTTCTCCCAAGCCTGCTTCTCTTCCACTGTAAGTTCTACAGCCAACATTCTCCTTTGAACACTAACTACATAGTCTCACTCATTTTCCCCTCTCTACTACATGCATGCAGGCTGGAAAACAGTATATTTGATGACAATTAGTCTTCAATTTCTGCCACTGTGTATTCCTTTATTTCTGGTTATGCTAGAACTCAAGGGGATTTTCACAAGAAAGCCAGCATGAAAGCATTTATCCTCAGCATTAGAGGCAAGAGCCACAAACTTCATTTTAACCTGGGAGGAAACTGACGCCTCCAAAAGGGAAGGGGATGGATCCAATCACAGAGCTCAACAAGGGATAGAGTCTGTTATGGGCTGAACTGTGCTGACTTCCTCTGGATCCCTAGGCCAAATGCCTATGTTGAATGAAGTGCTAACCATCAGTACCTCAGACTGGGATTGCAAAGAGGTAATTAAAAACGTGTAAGGCAACATTAAAAAAAAGCAAATGTATGTTCTTCTTGTTTCCATAAACTGGTTATCAGACAAACATGATTTTAAGTTAATAAAACTGTAACTGGAACTGATTTCATTTTTGAAAAAAGAAAACTCACTCCTAGAGTCAGTGAGCATGAAAAAAACCTCACTACTGAAAGGGTTAAGTTAAAGTGGGGTCTTTAGGATGATCCCTCATTGAATGACTGCTGTCCTTATAAAAAGAGTAGATTAGGACACACAGACAGAGGGGAGATGATGTGAAAACACAGCAAGAAGGCAGCAAGCTGAAAAGACAGGCTCCAAAAGAAACAAATCTGCTGACTCGTTCATCTTGGACTTCTAGCCTCCAGAGCATGAGAAAATATATGTCAGCTGTTTAAGCCACCCAGTCAGTGGTATTTTGTTATAGCAGCCCTACCTAACCAAAACAGAATCCAAGTATGTACTCTGGGTGATTCTATGAGTCCTGATTAAGATTCCAACTTCAAGGAGTTACCCAGGGTTATTTGGAACCCTGAAACATGCTGGATTTTATAGTTTAACAAAAAGGAAGAGAGGAAACCAGCCTGTATTGAATGTATTCTATGACACTGTGCTATGTGTTTCTCCATGTGCTACTTCACTAAAAAAAATACATATTTGGGGAACACCCTCTGTGTGCCAGAAACTATTCTGAGTACTTGGGGATACAGCTGAGAACAATGAATATCCCTGCCCTCAGCCCTGGCCGGTTGGCTCAGTGGTAGAGCAGTGGCTCGGAGTGAGGAAGTCTCAGGGTTTAATTCCTGGCCAGGGCACACAGGAGAAGCACCCATCTGCTTCTCCACCCTTCCCCTTCTCCTTTCTCTCTATCTCTCTCTTCCCCTCCTGCACCCAAGGCTCCATTAGAACAAAGATGGCCCAGGTACTGAGGATGGCTCCATGGCCTCTGCCTCAGGAGCTAGAAATGGCTCCAGTTGCAAAGGAGCAACGCCCCAGATGGGCAGAGCACCGCCCCTAATGGGCTTGCCAGGTGGATCCTGCTTGGGCACATGCAGGAGTGTTTCTCTGCCTCCCTGCTGCTCACTCCAGAAAATAAATAAATAAATAAATAAATCCATTCCTGCCCTCATGGAACCTATATTCTAAAGGAAAAGACAGATGATAAAAACAACAAAAAACATAGGGCATGTTAAATGGTAAGTGCTACACAGAAAATACAAAGCAGGGGAGAGGAATAAGGGGTGTAAGGAGTACTGAGGGAAGGAAAGGAAATTGCTGGACTTTATAATTAGTCAGAGGAGTTTGCCTGGAAGTTTCACTGAAACAGTGACAGTTGAATAAGAACCCAAAAGAGGTGAGGGACGGGGGCATGCCGATGCCTGAGGGAAAGAGGTTCCAGAACAGCAAATGCCAAGGCCCTCAAGTAAGGGATATCAGCCCTGCTCAGGAAAAATTGTTTTATTTAGGACTCACCTCCACATTGAGAGGTGCACACTTCCCCTTTATCTAAAGAAGAAACCTCAAATGGGTGAAGTGACTCCCGTTACGGTCACAAACACAGGAGGCAGTAGTACCCTTCTTTCTCTAGAGGCTGCCCACTGATGGGGCTGATGGAATAAACATTGAAGAATGGGCCATATAACAACAATAATAATAATGAATAATAATAGAACAGGTCATGCGGCTTCTCAGTTATTGCCCATTACTTACCCCACCTCTCCAAACATAAGGCCTCAGGCACTTCACAAGGAGCAGCCCTGCCTGCCTTTGTTGCCATTAGGGCTTCATTCCACACAAGCCTCAGTGTTACTGGCCACAGGTGCTGCTGTACCAAGGTGCCAGCAGCTCACAGCCCTAGGACAGCATCATCGGACAGTAGTTAAGGAGAGGCAGGAACAGACAATCAAGTTGAAGCTCTGGAGCAGCTCTGTAGAGGAGAAAAGGTTTCATAAGCTATGTTTCGTAATAAGGTAGTTATTTCTCTAGTGGTCTTCTGGTCAGGATAATAGGGTAGTTCAGTGAGACATAACTCTTCCCTATGGGTTACATAGTTTTTAACCTTCTTTTAACTTGCAACTCCAAAATTTATCACTTAATTTCCCTTTTTTTCCCCCTTTAATAAAATTGTTAAAGTAGAGCATATACACAGGTGCACAACCTCTAAGTGTAAGCTCAAAGAATTTTTACAAAGTGAATACATTTCATTTAATTACCACCCAGAACAGTAAGTATACGCACATCCCAGGTACTTCTCCGGAACTACACTGTTGATTTCTAAAACCAAACACAAGTTTTATGAGATTTTGAACTAGACATAGAGAAACAGAAAATGTACCATTGTATCCATATTGTGTGTAGTTGCAGTTTATTTTTCCCATTGAATGAATATGCCACAATTTAACTTCTCATTCTGTTCTTGATTGACAGCTATGTTGTTTCCAGTTTTTATTATTTTGAATAATGCTATTATGAACATTTGCGTATGTCTTCTGGTTTACATACATGCTCACTGCTCTGGGGTATACATCTAGAAATGAATTCAGACTCAAAAGGTTTGTGAATCTGCAGCTTAAATTCATAATGACTTTTTCAATTGTTTGCACAATTTACACCTCCCCATCCCCTGCACTGTGCCACATTTTTGTCAGCATTTAGTACTGCCAATTTATTTCATCTTAGCCATTTTGGTGTGTGTGTGTGTGTTTAATTTTATTTTCAGAGAGAGAGAAAGAGACAGGGTAAGAGTGGGTGAATGAGGGTGAGAAACATCAACGCCGAGTTGCTTTCACTTCAGTTATGCGTTGATGGTTTCCATGAGGGAGAAGAGTGAGAGAAGCATCAACTCATAGTTGCTTTCACTTTAGTTATACATTGAGCTTCTATGTGCCTTCACCAGGGTGCTGCCCATGTCCTCTTGCTCAAGATAGCCACCTTTGGCCTCAAGCTGGTGAGTTTTGGGACCATGTGGACGATCTCCCTCCCACTCAAACCAGTGACCCATGCTGACAAGCCCTTGCTCAGAGCCAGTGACTTGGGGGTTTCAAAGTGGCTACCTCAACTTCCCAGAGCAACGTTTTAATCAGTACACCACCACTGGTCAGGCAGTGTGTTTTTAACTTTAATTTGTGGTCTTCATTTGCATTTTCTTAGTGACTATTGAGGAGAGAACCTCCTCATATATGTATTGGCTGTTAGATATCCTCTTTTGTTAAGTGTTTGTTCAGGTCTTTTGCTCATTTTTCTGTGGAGCTGTCTTTTTCTTACAGACCTGTGGGAGTTTTTACATATGCAGGATATAACCCTCTGCTGTTACATGCATTGCAAATGTCTTCTCTCAGTCTGTGGCAAGCCTTTTCATTCTCTTGTGTCTTTGATAAATACAAGTTCTTAACTTTAATGTAGTGCATTTATCATTTTTTTCTTCATCCTAAGTGCTTTGATTCCTGTTCCTTTGTCGAGCCATGGTCATCAGGGTATTTGTGTGTTATCTTCTAGAATTCTTATTTTTAATCTTTCAAATTTAGATCTACAATTCTCCTGGAATTTCATTTTTGTATTTAATGTGAAATAGTGGTGCAATATCTTTTTCCCCCTATATGGATAAACAAATAACCCAATACAATCTGTTAAAAAGAGAGAATTTCAGACTGACCTGTGGTGATGCAGTGGATTAGGCATTGAACTTGAATGCTGAGATTGCTGGTTCGAAACCATAAGCACATACAAGAAGCAATGAGTTGATGCTTCTTGCCCCTCCCCTCACCTCTCTCTCTCTCTAAAATAAAAAAAATTAAAATCTTGTCTTCTCTGTGGTGGTGCAGCGGATAAAGCATCAACTTGGAACGCTGAGGTCGCCAGTTCAAAACCCTAGGCTTGCCCAGTCAAAGCACATATGGGAGTTAATGCTTCCTGCTCCTCCCCTCTTCTCTTTCTCCTCTAAAATGACTAAATAAAATCTATTTTAAAAAAATAAAATCTTTTAAAAAAAGAAATCATTTCATATGCAATGTCACCTTTTATATAAACCACGTGTTTGGATACGAATGGGTCTGTTTATGGACTCTGTTTATTTTTCTAATATTTTATTCAATTCATACTGTCTTAATTACTGTAGCTTATAAGAAAACTTAGTGTCTGGTAGAGTGAGTGTTTTTACTTTGGTCTTCTTCATGAGTATCCTGGTTATTTTTGGTCCTTTGTAATTACACATAAATTTTAGAATCAGCTCACCATTTTCACAAAAATACCTGCTAGGATTTTAATTATGATTGCACTGAATCTATAAATCAAGTTGCAGAGAAACTGACATTTTTACAATAATGAATCTTTCGACCCATGAACACAGACAATCTATTTACATAGAATATTTTTAATTTCTCCCAGTACTGTTTTACAGTTTTCAATGTATAGATCTTGCACATATTTTTAGATTTATTCCTAGGCATTTAGGTTCTGTGACCAAGTAAATGGTAGTGTTTTCATTTTGTTGTTAAACAAAATTTTGTGTTTAGTTGTTTTATGGTAAATAAAAATATAATTGGGTTTTCTATACTGAATTTGTATAAAGTAACATTGCTAAATTTACTTTTAATTCTAAGAGTTTAGAGTTTATTTGTGGATTTTCTTTTTCTTCATTTTCCTCATACATAACCATGTTTGCAAATTTCTTCCTTTCAAATCTTTTATTTTTGCACTGGCTAGCATCTCAAATACAATGATAAATAGAGATGGACATCGTGGGAATCTGTTTATTAATCTTAATGAAAATGCTTTTCTTTTTCTCCCTGTGCACTATGACCATAAAATGTTTGCTGTATGCTCTTTGTAGAAAAATCTTTATGATATTAAGGAAGTTCTTTTTATTTCTAGTTTCGTAAGGTTGTTTTTCTTTTAAAGAGTATGCTTGTGGTTAATATTATCAATTGCTTTCTTTGTACCTATCAGAAGATCGTTTTTTTCTTAATCTGTTGAAGTAATAAATTATATGGACTAATGTTAATTAACCTTTTGAGTAGTGAGTTTTTTTCATGCTCACTGATCCCAGGGCGTGAGTTTTTTTTCAAAAAATAAAATTCCAGTTAGTTTCATTAACTTAAAATCATTTATTTGATAACCAATTTATGGAAACAAGAACATACATTTGCCTTTTTTTAATGTCACCTTACACATTTTTAAAATAAACTGATTGTACTATGGATGGTCAGGAGGCACGAGGACATTCACGAACGTTCGTACTACTCAAAGGGTTAAGTTTACATTCCTCAAAGTTATATTGGTTTGCTTAAAATGTGTTAAGAATTTCCGTATCTATTCATGATAGGTTAAGTCAGTAATTTTCTATTCTTATAATGTCCTTTTCAGATTTTAGTATAAAGCTTTTCTTACCTGACCAGGTGATGGCACAGTAGATAGGACCCAGGTTTGAAACCCCAAGGTCACTGGCTCGAGCATGGGCTTATCCAGCTGAACATGGGCTCACCAGCTTGAGTGCAGGGTCCCCAGCTTTGAGTGTTGTAGGATCAGAGACATGACCCCATGGTCGCTGGCTTTAAGTTCACGGTCACTGGACTTGAGCCCAAGGTCGCTGGCATAAGCAAGGGGTCACTGGCTCAGCTAAAACCCTCCAGTCAAGGCATGTATGAGAAAGCAATCAATTAACAACTAACGTGCCACAACTACAAGTTGATGCTTGTCTTCCTTCCTGTCTGTCCCTCTCTTGCTTAAAAAAAAAGAAATATTTTTTCTGGCCTCATCGAACAAGTTGGGAAGCGTTTTTTCTTTTCTATTTTCTGGAAGTTTATGTAACATTGGTGAAGCCAATCTGGGACTGGAGTTTTTTATGTGAAAAGACTTTTAAATTAGGTATTCAACTCTAATAAATAACTTGTTTTCTATGGCTGCTGTGACAAATTACAACAAATTTAGTGGTTTTAAAACACTGCCCATTTATTATCCTACGGTTCTCTACGAAGGCCAACAGGGGTCTCAGGTATGGCAAGGCTATGTTTCTTTTTCAGTGGCTCTAGGGGAGAACCCTGCTCTTTGCCTTTCTCAGCTGCCTAAGGCCGCTCACTTGACACACGGCACTCTTCTTCCATCTTCAGAACCAGCAATGTTGCATCTTTCTGATCATTCTTTTTTAGTCACATCTTCCCCTGAGTACAAGTGGAAACGTTCTCTGCTTTTAAGGACCTGTGTGATTAAAATTGGCTTATCTGGATAATCCAAAATAATCTCTCTATATATCAAGGTCCTTAATTGAATCACACATGCAAAATCCCTTTGCCATATAAAGTAACATTGTTCATAGGTTCCAGGGATTAGGACATGGGTATATTTGGGGGACCATTATTCTGTTTACTGCACAGATATTTAAATTAAATCTAAAATATATTCAGATTTTCTATTTTTTAGCATAAATGGTATATTTTTAAAGGAATTAGTCCTCTTCATATACATTGTCAGACTTAATAGTAAATGTTCACCATGTGCTTTTTTAATGTCTTTAAGGATTTGATTAAATTTTTTATTTTTTATTTAAATTTTTGATATAGGTAATTTATGCCACCTTCTTTTCTTGATTAGTCTTGCTAGGATATATAATCCTGTTGTCCTTTCAAGACATTTCAAAGAAACAACTTTTAGGTCTGATTTTGTCTAATGCAGTGGTTCTTAACCTGGGTTCTATCGAACCCTAGGGGTTCGATGAGTCGGTCTCAGGGGTTCAGAGAAGCCTCTGCCACGGAGGCCAGAATAAAGTAATACCATAATTTGTTGTGAGTTCATGTACTTTGTTGGTTTTGTTCTTTGAGCAAGGTGATGTTCATGCACGGCTCATTTTGTGCAGCAGTAAAAAAACATACCTATGTCTTGAATTTGGGAAAAAAAATCATTTTATTTATCCCTAAAGAAGGGTTCGGTGAATGCACATATGAAACTGGTGGGTTTGGTACCTCCAAAAAGGTTAAGAACCACTGGTCTAATGCATAATTGTTGTCAATTTCACTTTTTTCAAAATTATCTCTATTATTTATTTTCTGTAGGCTTGATTTACTGTATTTTCCCTCATTTCTTGAAATAAATACTTTACCACTGATTTTCTTCAATCTTCTTTTTAAAACCATGCTTGTAGAGCATGATGGGCTTTTCATTGGTGTGCTGCCAACATCTTTAAAACATGACACCTGATGACTTAGTCAGGAACACTGACCTCTTTTCCCTTAAATTGTCAAATAAAGGGCCCTCGCCAGTTGGCTTAGTGGTAGAGTGCCAGCCCAGCATGTGGAAGTCCTGGGTTCGATTCCTGGTCAGGGCACACAGGAGGGGTGCCCATCGGCTTTTCTACCCCTCCCCCGCTCGTCCTGTAGCTATGGCTTGTTTAGAATGAGTTGGCCCCGGGCACTGAGGATGGCTCCATGGCCTCTGCCTCAGGCACTAAAAATAATGGCTCCGGTTACAACACAGCAAGAGCCCCAGATGGGCAGGGCATCACTCCCTAACAGGCTTGCCGGTGGATCCTGGTCAGGTCGCATGCGTGATTCTGTCTCTGCCTTACCTCCTCTCATTAAAAAAAAGATTGTCAAATAAAAAAAATGACAACAGCCAACACAACAATAGCTATCCAATGTGAATGAATAAAGATTATACCTATATTTCTTTTGTCAAATCAACAAAAAAATATTTTTTGGTGTGCCACAGAATTTTAGTAATTATATGTGCCATGAAATGAAAATGGTGGAAAAATAACTGCTATAGAGCTTTAAATTTCACTCTATGCCATTTTATCTTTCATAACATTTTACAGGCTGTGATTTTATCATTCAATTAAAACATTTTATAATTTCCACTGATATTTTTCTTTAGCCCATAGGTTAAGAGCGTACTTCTAAATTTCTAACATTTGGAAATTTTATTTTCTTGTTATTAATATTTAACTCAATTCTTCTGTGTTTAGAAAACATTCTCTGTATGACTTAAGTCTTACACATGTATTAAAACCTGCTTTATAGTCCAGCATATAGTCACATGCTCCATGTGCCTTTGGGGAGGAGGGAAAATGTGCATTCTGTAACTACTGCATACAGTGTTCTATATTTCAATTAGGTAAAATTTGTTAAAAATATTTTTGAAATCTATTTTTCCATTTACATTTTATCTGCATGTTTTATTAGTTACTAAGAGAAATTTATTCAAATCTCTCACTATGATTGTGGGTTAAGTCTGACACAATTTGTACACTGTTATGTTTTTTTAGGCTACATTATTAGGTGCATACATACTTAGAATTACTATTACCTTCCCCTTTTATTTTTTAAAGTGTTTGTGTGACATTACCACAACTATATCTTTCACCTTTTGGTTAGTGCTTTATGGTTTTATTATTATTTATATATTTATTTATGAGAGAGAGAGAGAGATGGAGACAGACAGGAAGGGAGAGAGATGAGAAGCAACAACTCATAGTTGTAGCACTTTTAGTTGTTCACCAATTGCTTCTCATATGTGCCAGAGGGCACTAGCCAGCAACCTTAGGCTTCAAACTGACAACCCTATGCTCAAAGCGGTGAGCCTACGCTCAAGACAGATGATCCCACACTTACGACAGCAACCTTAGAGTTTCAAACCTGGGACCTCAGATTCCCAGATCAATGCTCTATCCATTGCGCCGCCTCTGGTCAGGCTTTATGGTCTTTTTAATAGTACTGTCTTGTTTTTTTGGTTGTTGTTGTTGTTTTTAACCAATAAAGAATACCAAAAACTCCTCTACAGAAAGAAGTGTGTAGTGAAAGAGAGGGCCCTAAGCTGAAAGTCAGAGGCCATGTATTCTGGTCCCAAAAACCTGCTAACCATATGCCTCTAAGTGAATTGCTTAATTATTTATAAGCCTCTGTATACTTATCTATCAAACTGGAGAATCTTTACCTTTGAGGATTATTAGTTTCTAAGGAGATCATATCTATGCACATAATTAAAAATTGTAAAATGTTATATAAATGTCAAATAATTATTATATATGTTCTTAGTAAAATTTTAAAAATTAGGAAGCAGCTCATTTCAATTTTGGAACAGTGAAAAGATTTGTCTTTCCTTTTCACAAATTTTTCCACAAATATATATTTTTTTAATTTGTCTTTTCACAATAAAAAACAAAAGAATGTTCTCGGTCATTAGGTTTCCTGGTCATCCAGCTTCCTTTGTCTCAGTTCAGCCCTCACATGCTTCCCCTCTCCTCCCTGTGCACTATGACCTTGAAAATACTGAAAGGGTTAGAACTCTGTTCATCTTCTATGAAAAAGAACAGTCTTCTATAAAAGGAGCCCCTGAATTCCATGCCTTCATAACTTCTGGATTTCATGTTTGGATCAAGGCCTTTCCCACTTCAATACATGTTTTCCTAAAATTGATTTCCTAAAATTTTATATTTCATATTTAGATATTTAATTTGTCTACAATTTTTTTGTACATGGTATGATATGATACATGGTTCTAACCTGTTTTCCTCAGATGCCAATTCCATCAGCATACTTACCAAATAAACTACCCTTTTCCCACTCAGTCAAACATTAAGACTAATATCTACTTAAACCAATTTTGGATTCTGTTTCACTGATCTACTTTGTCTATTACTGTGCCAATTTCATCATTTTTTGGCTTATTTATGTTAAATAACATTTTTAGACATTTCAGGATGGCAATATTGGGCAGAAAGTACAGAGGGTTCTCATATACCTTCTGTTCCCATATAATAGTCTAATTTTATTAATTTAGATTTATAAAATTGTAATATCACCCTTTCATCTTTCTGTAAAAATTTACTAGGTTGCTCACATCTATTCCTCCATTAATCTTTAAAATCATCATATCAAGTGTAAAAAAATACCAAACTGGGATTCTGTTTGAAATTTCATTAAATATGTACATTAATTTGGGAAGAGTATTATTATTATGACATTATATTTTTCTATCTTAGAAAGTTCTCACTTCATTAAGATATCTTTATTTACATTCTAATAAAGTTTTATAGTTTTTCTTATTTAGGTCTTTTGTCTTGTGAATTTTATTTCTAGGCACTTTAAGAGGTTGAGTTTTATTAAAAATGAGATTTCCACCCTCTTGACATTTAAATTTCTTTTGATTAAAAGTAAAACTAATTCTGTAAAAGTATTTTAATTTTGTATCCAGTCACCCTATTCAGCAGCTCAGTAATGTCATCAAGAGGTAAGACATTTCTACGCAACAGTCCATGGCATGTTGACTTTTTCCTTCAAGCTTTTAAGTTCCCAACAGAGTTGCTAAGAGGTTTTAATGAAGACAGACTACCTGCTCCATTTTGATGAGGGAGAAAAAGTTTTCACAGTCCCAAATTAAGTGTTAGAGGTGAATTAGGCCACAAAGGAGCTGCTGCCATTGTGGGCTTCTTCGGGTCACTGCCCTTAAGACACTAGTTATAGACTCTAAGGTTCAGAGGCAAAGTCCAAATGAGAACAACCAGGTTTCCATGATAATGAAGAGTGCAAAGGAAGAAAATCCTGCCGTTTGTGAAAACGTGGATGAATCTGGAGGACATGCTGAGTAAAATAAGCCAGACACAGAAACACAAATACTGTTATCTTGATTATATGTAGAATCTAAAAAGGTCAAACTTATAGAACCAGAGAATAGAACAGTGGAGGGTAGGGGAAATTGGGAGATGTTGATCAAAAGGCATAAACTTTCAGTTATAAAATGAGTAAGTTCTGGGGTACCTGGTTATGGGCAAAATAAGTTCTGTAGGTTTGAAAATATTTAAGTATTTATATGCACAGAAAGGTAAAAATAAATACTATGTTAAGACAAACATCTAAGTTGTATTTAATAGGTAAATGTACCTGTTCCAACTAACATTCAAATTCAACTTAAGAACAAACCTACACAACCTATCTCACTGGTAACCCAGGGACTGCCTGTATTTGCAATTTGCTAAGAAAGTAGATTTTAAGTGTTCTAACCAAGATATACAAATGTATATGTATATTATTACCACATTATACACCTTAAAAATATGTTGCACTACTTGAATATATGCAGTTTTTATTTGTCAATCATAACTCAATAGAGCTGGCAAAAAAGAAAAATAAAAAGAGCACAGGGAGATGCCCAAGAAAAGGCTGAGCCTTTAAGGGGGGTCCCCAGAGGAAAGTTTGAAGAAACCAAAGTAGACACGAATAAAATTAAAAGAATATGAGATAAGAGAGAGGAACGTGCTTTTCAGCAGTGATCATGATAAGGGAGGGAGACAAAAGGGAATATATTCAACATCAGATTCAGAGTTACTGCAACTTAATGACAGGAGATAAAGCTTTCACAGTCACCTTCACCAGTGAGGTGAGGGGGACGATTTGTTCATTCATTCACTGATGAGACAATTATTCATTGAAAGCTGACTAAGCCGGTGTTCAAGGTGTGGAGATTTAGCAGTCACCAATACAAAGCTCCTGCTCTCATTGTGCTTCTATTATAACAGAGAAGGAGGGATCATCAACAAGTAAACTCGGGTGCATTTTTATAAAACTTGAGATGAGAATAAGTGCGATGAGGAGAATGCAAGCCAGGTGAAAGGTTATAAGTGGCTGTAGTCGGGATGTTTTAGCAGCAGTTTAGACTGATTTCTCAGAGGTCTCTTGGAAGGGGTTAACATTTGAGCAGTGACATCACTGGAGTGAAGGAGTGAGCCACGTGCAGAGTTGGGACAGAGGAGCAGTGGCTGTTTGAAGAATAAGAAGCCATCTTGGCTGCAGTGAATGACAGGGGGCAGTGCGGGAATAGGGGAGTAAGAGACAATGAGGGAAAACCTGCTGCTCTGGCAGCTGCTGAAGCCACATAGTCTGGAGTGCCTGAGGCTTTTAGCTTGATTTCGTCTTCTCTCAATACTTTCTATCTAGCCTGACCAGCGGTGGCAGAGTAGATAATCAGCCTGGGACATTGAGGACCCAGGTTGGAAACCCCAAGGTCGCCGACTTGAGAACAGGTTCACCAGCTTGAGCATGGGATTGTCAACCTGATCCCACGGTTGTTGACTTGAGCAAGGGGTCACTGACCAACTGGAGCCCCCGGTCAGGGCGCGTATGAGAAACAATCAATGAACAAGTCAAATGCCGCAACTACGAGCTGATGTTTGTCATTTCTCTTCCTTCCTGTCTATCCCTGTCTGTCTCTCTCTCACGGAAAAAAAATAAAATAAAAGTAGTGTGAAGAGGCTGACCTGTGGTGGTGCAGTGAATAAAGCCTCAATCTGGAACACTTAAGTTGCCAGTTCGAAACAACTAGCTTGCCTGGTCAAGCACACATTGGACTTGATTCCTGCTCCTCTTCACCTTCTCTTTCTCTTCTTTCTAAAATGAAATAAAAATCTTAAAAAATAGTGTGAAAACGTCATGCCTAGAGCTATGGTAGAAGGAACGCTTATGAAATTTTTATTAAATTTCTTTTTATTTATTCATTTTAGAAAGGAGACACAGAGTGAGAGAGAGAGAGAAAGAGAGAAAGGGGGGAGGAGCTGGAAGCATCAACTCCCATATATACCTTGACCGGACCAGTGCAGGGTTTTGAACTGGTGACCTCAGTGTTCCCAGGTCGACGCTTTATCCACTGCGCCACCACAGGTCAGGCATTTTTGAGTTGCCAATCACGCCTGGAACTGACCACTTTGAATATCATTCTTTTTTTTTTCCTTATTTACAGGGACAAAAAGAGAGTCAGAGAGAGGCATAGATAGGAACAGACAGGAACAGAGAGAGATGAGAAGCATCAGTCATTAGTTTTTCGTTGCCATTGCGACACCTTAGTTGTTCACCGATTCCTTTCTCATATGTACATTGACCGCAGGCCTTCAGCAGACCAAGCCACCCCTTGCTGGAGCCAGTGACCTTGAGTCCAAGCTGGCGAGCTTTTGCTCAAGCCAGATGGGCTCATGTTCAAGCTGGCGAGCTCAGAGTCTCGAACCTGGGTCTTCTGCATCCCAGTCTAATGCTCTATCCACTGCGCAATCGCCTGGTCAGGCTGAATATCATTCTTAAATAACAAAAAAATTTCTCATGGTTTAAAACAGTGATTTTCAACTGCTGGTCTATAGACCAGTCCACCAGGAATTTTGTGCCAGTTCACAAGAGTTATCCACCTTGGCGTTGTATGAAGATTATAGATAAACCCAATAATCTTAGTCAAGTTCACTTATGCATGGCAAGATAGCAATGGAGTAGGCGGACATACCAACTTCCAACTCCCAGAACCAAAGTGGATTATAACTTAATTTTAAAAACCATCATCCAGATAAACCAACTTTGACTAAACTAAGTGGACTCTTCAACCACAGAACACTGAATAAGCCATATTGAGAATGATAGGAAAAGCAAAAACGTGGAAAGGGCTGCCCAGCTCCCAGGAGCGAACGGCAGCCCGGAGAGACTCACGTGGCGGGAAGACAGTTTAGCGGAGAGGGAGGAACCTGGGTCCCAGGAACAAAGCCCCAGACTGCAGCCCAAGAGCCTAGAAGAGGCGTTTGGACAGTATTGAGCTGTGAAACAAGTGAGGATACTGATTGTGAGAAAGAGACAGTTTTCTCAGACCCACAATTCTTCTTAAAGGGACAGCGCAGAAAACCTCTCTCACAACCACTCACCTAGGGCTCCGGGGAACGGGGACAGAGGAGAGGACTAAGCAGAGGGAAGAGAGTATGGACTGGAAGGCACAGGGAGAAACACTCTGAGAGACAGCCACTTAACCCCTGGGCTGAGTCACTTCCCTAATCGAAAACAAATATTTCCCCTGGATCTAGCAAACCAGCAAAGGGAGACAGGACACCAGCCAAACAAGCTCTCCCACAGCACTTAGAGCAGAGCTGCTTAGACGGAGGGAGCTTCCAGGACTACAGTATGGAGTGTTAGGGTCTGAGCTGCAGCTCCCCTAACCACACTGCTGAGGACTTGCTGGAGGGACGGTGGAGGTGGGACGCTGATACATGGTTCTGTCGGCGGGGGCAAAGGCCCAGCCGGTGTGAGCTCGGTCTAGCCCACCAGGGGTGGAGGGGACGCGCAAAAGCGGTCAAGCAGCTGCAGACCGCCTGTAGCCCCACCTGCGAGGGAAAAGCTGAAGGCCAGGAATAGGCAGAGATCTGCTGCTGAGCAGGGCCCCGTGGACGCGCAGCATCACCTGACCTCTCAGATTTGCAACCCTGCGCTAGCCAATCCGGCCATGACCATGGGGGCGGGGCTAAAGCCAGGGACAGGTGGAGGCTCACACCTCTATGCATGCCAGTAGCCCTTTCCGACCCAAGAAACTGCGACAAGCAGGCTCTGACCACGAGGGCTGGGCGGAAGCCCGGGGACAGGCTGGGTCCGCAGCTGAGCAAAGGTGCTCACCCCTAACCTTGGTGCTGAGGCTTGTGGCTTGAGTGCAGTGCGCAACCCGACCTGTGGGGGCGAGGCAAAGGCCCACAGGCTGAGGCTTGTAGAGCTGGGCACCAGAACAAAGCCCCTTCCGCAGAGGAGAGGTGGTAATCACAGCAACAGCTGCAGTGGGCTGGCACTGGCAACACCTATACCTAACCGCCCTAGGCAGCAGCTGAGGGGGTGGCGGGCCTGCAGACAGACCACACCTAGGGAACACACAGGCAACACCCATTAGACTCCAGTAGCCACATCCTTCTTATACACAGACAAAATGGGCAGGCAGAGAAATGCAACCCAAATGAATCAAGAGAAATCCCCAGAGAAGGACAAAATGTACCAGATATAACCAAATTACCAGATGCAGAGTTTAAAATCATGATACTTAGGAAGTACAAAGAGATTAGAGCAACAATGGATAGTCATTACGAAAACCTAAATAAAGAGATAACAAGTATAAAAAAGGAAATTGAAATAATAAAAAAGAATCAGACAGAAATGACAAACACACTATCAAAACTGAAGACCACAATGGAAGGAATTAAAAGCAGGATGGATGAAGCTGAAGTTCGAATCAGTGAGTTAGAGGACACAATAAACAAAGGCACAGAAGAAGAGCAGAAAAAAGAAAAGAGACTCAAAAAATGTGAGGAAACTCTAAGGGAACTCTGTGAAACATGAAGAGAAATAACATCCACATCATAGTGGTTCCCGAAGATGAAGAGAAAGAACAAGGGATAGAAACTTTGTTCAATCAAATCATAGCTGAAAACTTCCCTAAATTAAGGTTGGAAAATGTTTCACACGTTCAAGAAGCACAGAGAAGTCCATTAAAGAGAAACCCAAGGAAATCTACACCAAGACACATCATAATTAAAATACCAAACCTAAAGGATAAAGAGAAAATTTGAAAAACTGCTAGAGAAAAAAGGCTATCACCTACAAAGGAGCCACCATAAGGATGACATAGGACTTCTAAACAGAAACACTTGAGGCCAGAAGGGAATGGCAAGACGTATTCAAAGTAAAGCAGAACAAGAACCTACAACCAAGACTACTGTATCCAGCAAGGCTAACGTTTAAAATTGAAGGAGAAATAAAGAGCTTGCCAGACATAAAAAACCTTAAGGAATTCATTAAAACCAAACCAATTCTGCAAGAGATGCTAAGGGGCCTGTTGTGAACAGTTCAAAGGGGGAAAACAATATAGCAAAAAAAGAATACAGCTTTAAAGAATAAAATGGCAATAACTAACTACATATCAATAATAACCTTAAATGTAAATGGATTAAATGATCCAATCAAAAGACATAGGGTAGCTGCGTGGATAAAGAAACAGGATCCATACATATCCTGTCTACAAGAGACAAACCTTAAAACAAAAGATGCACATTGACTGAAGGTAAAAGGATGGAAAAAAATATTTCATGCAAATGGAAATGAAAAAAAAGCCGGGGTAGCAATACTTTTATCTGACAAAATGGACTTTAAAAAAGAGGCTGTAGTAAGAGATAAAGAAGGACACTACATAACGATAAAGGGAATAATTCAACAGGAAGATATAACTATTATAAATATCTACGCACCAAACATAGAAGCTCCGACATACATAAAGCAGACTTTGATGTATATGAAGGGCGAGATTAACAGCAATACTATAATAGTAGGGGATTTCAATACTCCACTAACATCACTGGATACATCCTTAAGAAAGAATATTAATAAAGAAACAGGAGACTTAAAGGATACACTAGATCAACTCGATTTAATAAATATCGTCAGAACTTTTCACCCTAAAGCAGTAGAATATACATTCTTCTCAGGCGCTCATGGTACAATTCCTAGGATAGTCCACATGTCAGGACACAAAAATGGTCTCAACAAATTTAAGAAGATTGAAATCATATCAAGCATTTTCGTGATCACAATGCCATGAAACTAGAAATTAACCACAAAAGAAAAACTGAAAAATACTCAAAACACTCGGAAACTAAATAGCATGGTATTAAATAATGAATGAATTAACATGAGATCAAAGAAGAAATAAAAAAGTTTCTAGAAACAAATGATAATGAGCATACATCAACTCAAAATTTACGGGACACAGCAAAAGCAGTACTGACAGGGAAGTTCATAGCACTACAAGCATACCATGAGATAAGCTACAAAAAGCTCAAATAATCAACCTGACCCTGCATCTAAAAGAACTAGAAAAACAACAGCAAATAAAGCCCAGGACTAGTAGAAGGAAGGCAATAATAAAGATCAGAGCAGAAATAAATGACCTAGAGGCTAAGGAAACAATACAGAGGGTCAATGAAAGCAGGAGCTGGTTTCTTGAAACGGTAAACAAGATCGATGAACGTCTAACTATACTCACCAAGAAAAAAAGAGAGAGGACTCAAATAAATAAAATTAGAAAGGAGAGTGGAGAAATAACAACTGACAGAATAGAAATACAAAGTATTGTAAGAAAATACTATGAAGAACTTATGCCAAAAAATTAGGAAACCTAGGTGAAATGGACAAATTTCTTGAATCATATAATCTTCCAAAAATCAATCTGGAAGAATTCGAACACCGAGACAAACCAATTACAATAAAAGAGATCGAAACAATTATCAAATAACTCCCCCCCAAAAAAAGTCCTGGGCCTGATGGCTTCACAAGTGAATTCTACCAAAAATTCAAAGAAGAACTAACTCCTATCCTCCTCAAGCTATTTCAAAAAATACAAGAGGAAGAAAGACTTTCAAACTCCTTTTATGAGGCGAGCATAATTCTGATCCCAAAACCGGGCAAAGACAACACAAAGAAAGAAAATTATAGGCCTATATCCCTGATGAATCTAGACGCTAAAATTCTCAACAAAATATTAGCCAACCGGATCCAGCAATATATGAAAAAAATCATACACCATGATCAAGTGGGATTTACTCTAGAAAGGCAAGGCTGGTTCAATATTCGCAAATCAATCAATGTGATTCATCACATAAACAATAGGAAGGACAAAAATCACATGATAACTTCAATAGATGCAGAAAAGGCATTTGATAAAATCCAGCACCCATTCATGCTCAAAACTCTCAGTAAAGTGGGAATACAGGGAACATTCCTTAACAAGATAAAGGCCATCTACGACAAACCCACAGCAAACATCATACTAAATGGGCAAAAATTAAAAGCAATCCCCTTAAGATAAGGAACCAGGCAGAGGTGCCCCCTTTCACCATTCCTATTCAACATAGTTCTGGAAGTCCTAGCTACAGCAATCAGACAAAAAGAAGAAATAAAAGGCATCCAAATTGGAAAAGAAGAAGTAAAACTGTCATTATTTGCAGATGATATGATATTGTATATAGAAAACCCTAAAGTCTCAGTCAAAAAACTACTGGACCGCCCGACCTGTGGTGGTGTAGTGGATAAACCTGGGAACACTGAGGTCGCCAGTTCAAAACCCTGCACTGGTCTGGTCAAGGCACATATGGGAGTTGATGCTTCTAGCTCCTCCCTCCGTTCTCTCTCTCTGTGTCTCCTCTCTAAAATGAATAAAATAAAAACTGCCTTTAAAAAAAAAAAAAAAACTACTAGACCTGATAAATGAATTCAGCAAGGTGAAAGGATATAAAATTAATACTCAGAAATCAGAGGCATTTCTATATACCAACAACGAACTGTCAGCCAAAGAAATTAAGGAAATAATCCCCTTCACTATTGCAACTAAAAAAATAAAGTACCTAGGAGTAAATTTAACCAAGGAGGTTAAGGACTTGTACTCGGAAAATTATAAAACATTGATAAAAGAAATCAAGGAAGCTACAAACAAGTGGAAGCATATACTGTGCTCATGGTTAAGAAGAATAAACATCATTAAAATATATATATTACCCAAAGCAATTTATAAATTCAATGCAATACCAACTAAAATACCAATGACATACCTCAAAGATATAGAACACATATTCCAAAAATTTATATGGAAACAAAATAGTACATGAATAGCCTCAGCAATCTTAAAAAGAAGAATAAAGCAGGAGGTATCACACTTCCGGATATCAAGGTGTACTACAAGGCCATTGTTCTCAAGACAGCCTGGTACTGGCATAAGAACAGGCACATAGATCAATGGAACAGAACAAAGAACCCAGAAATAAACCCACACCTTTATGGATAACTGATATTTGACAAAGGAGGAAAGAACATACAATGGAGTAAAGACAGTCTCTTTAACAAATGGTGTTGAGAAAATTGGACAGCTACTTGCAAAAAAATGAAACTAGACCATCAACTTACAGCATTCACAAAAACAAACTCTAAATGGATAAAAGAATTAAATGTAAGCCGTGAAACCATAAGCATCTTAGAAGAAAACATAGGCAGCAAGCTCTCTGACATCTGTAGCAGCAATATATTTGCAGATTTATCTCTATGGGCAAATGAAATAAAAGGCAAGATAAACAAATGGGACTATATCGACCTAAAATGTTTTTGCACAGTTAAAGACAAGAAGAACAGAATAAAAAGACAAACCACACAATGGGAGAGCATATTCGACAACACGTCTGATAAGGGGTTAATAACCAAAATTTATAAAGAACTTATAAAACTCAACACCAGGAAGACAAACAAACCAATCAAAATATGGGCAAAATAAATGAATAGAAATTTCTCCAAAGAGGACATACAGATGGCCAATAAGCATATGAAAAAATGCTCAACATAACTAATCATTAGAGAAATGCAAATTAAAACCACAATGAGATATCACCTCACACCAGTCAGAATGGCGCTCATCAGCAAAACAACACAGAACAAGTGCTGGCGAGGATGTGGAGAAAAGGGAACCCTCCTGCACTGCTGGTGGGAATGCAGACTGGTGCAGCCACTGTGGGAAACAGTATGGAGATTCCTCAAAAAATTAAAAATCAAACTGCCTTTTGACCCAGCTATCCCACTTTTAGGAATATACCCTAAGAAGACCATACCACCGTTTGAAAAGAAGAAATGCGCCCCCATGTTTGTGGCACTATTGTTCACAATAGCAAAGAACTGGAAACAGCCCAAGTGTCCATCAGAGGAGGAGTGGATTAAAAAGCTTTGGTACATATATACTATGGAATACTACTCAGCCATAAGAAATTATGACATCGGATCATTTACAACAAAATGGATGGATCTTGGTAACATTATACGGAGTGAAATAAGTAAAACAGAAAAAAACTGAGAACAGCATGATTTCATACATAGGTGGGACATAAAAGCGAGACTATGAGACATGGACAAGAGTGTGGTGATTAAGTGATGGGGGGAGGGAGGAGAGGGAGGGGGAGGGGGAGGGGAGGGGCACAAAGAAAACTAGATAGAAGTTGACAGAGGACAATGTGACTTTGGGTGATGGGTATGCAACATAATTGAATGATAAGATAACGTGGAGATGTTTCTTTTGAGCATATGTACCCTGATTTATTAATGTCACCCCATGAAAATTAATAAAAAAGAAATTCAATTATGCTCAGGTTGATTTCTGCCTTAGTGAACTCTGAAATAATTCTATTTTCACCGTACCCAAGTGTAAAAAGTTGAAAACCACTGGTTTAAGGTACTCTTTCTTATTTTTGTAGTGCGAGGGGGGAGGCAGAGAGACAGACTCCTGCATGTGCACCAACCGGGATACACCCATTGCTCTGTTGCTCAGCAGTCGAGCTATTTTTTTCTTTTTTAGCACCTGAGGTAGAAGCCATGAAGCCATCCTCAGCGCACGAGCACAAAGTCAACTCACCAGAGTCAATCAAGCCTTGGCTGTGGGAGGGGAAGAGAGAGAAGGGGAGGGGGATGGGTGGAGAAGCAGATGGTTGCTTTTCCTGTGTGCCCTGACCAGGAATCTAACCAGGACATCCACATACCAGGCTGGTACTCTACCACTGAGCCAACCAGCCAGGGCTGTAAGGTATTCTTTCTTGCATGTGAACGTACGCTAATTGATATATGCCAAGCGGGGCCAATGAGTGAGAGGTTCAACATTTGTGAAGGGCAGCCTCAATACTATAGTAATGCAAAACTCCAAACCAATGCATTCAGTTTCAGGAGCTGACCAACTGGGCAAACAAGATGCATTTATCCTTCAATGGGGAGAAGCTGATCTTTCCAAAAGATGAACAGATTTAGATCAAAGAGTAGACAAAAAGGAACCAATCAGAATCTATATCCCATTATACTTTAGGTACAGGGAATGTGGCACACTCTTCAAACATTTTCTGTTAAATCTAAAACATGTTGGCCATTAATTAGTACTTGTTTTTGACAGCACATAATGGAGAGAAATTAACTTATACAATATAAGAACACAGAGTTAGCCTGACCAGGCGGTGGCGCAGTGGATAGAGTGTCGAACTGAGATGCGGAAGACCCAGGTTCGAGACCCCGAGGTCGCCAGCTTGAGCGCGGGGCCCATCTGGCTTGAGCAAAAGCTCGTCAGCTTGGACCCAAGGTCGCTGGCTCCAGCAGAGGGTTGCTCGGTCTGCTGGGGGCCGCGGTCAAGGTACATGTGAGAAAGTGATCAATGAACAACTAAGGTGTCGCAAGGGCAACGAAAAACTAATGATTGCTTCTCACCTCTCTCCGTTCCTGTCTGTCTGTTCCTATCTATCCCTCTGCCTGACTCTCTCTCTCTGTCCCTGGGGGAAAAAAAAAGAATGTAAAGTACAGGACACACAGTAGGTATTGATAAGTAATAGCTTCTGTGTAAGTAGGATCTAACTGGAAACAGAACATTCAAATAAATTTTAAGATTTTTTTTCTTACAAATGGATTATTTCCAAAGGTGGCAAGACTCAGGGAAACCACATCTGAAAATAAAACAATCCTCAGGGTAAACAAATAAACCTACTATCCAGATTTAATTTACAAGGGGGTATACATCATTGTTGCTTTAGGGAGTCTCAGAAAACAATCCAGACATCCAAATATAGGAAATTGTCACATTCATACTGCTGAATACCATATATCCAATAAAAACAGTACTGTAAAAGTAAATGTACCAAATATATTAGTAATACAATGCTAAGTAAAAAGAGCAGATTTTAAGATTTTATGGAGAGTAGACTCTATTTTTCTAAAATCATATGTACATTATATTTATAATCTAAATTTATATCTAGATATAATTTAAAGGCAGAGCTTAGGACTCTTTTGGAATCTTTAATAAATTTCCAGCTTTTTTTCCAGTCCTTAAAGATGTAAAGTTGGTTTCACTTTTTGGGCGGGAGAATCATCCTTCACCTGATTCAGGTAATTTAAATTGAATGGCCAGTAGTGTTTGGTAATGGGTCTTCCCAAGTGTGTTTGAATAAGAGATGTCTGTGAGATGCTGTAATCTCTTTGGAGTGATGTTCAAGGTGAAGGTGGGAAAGTGCTGTTGCCTGTGTGAATTCAGAGAGCACTGCCTCGCCAAGTGTTGGTTAATTATGTGCAGGGTATCTGCAACCAGCAAACTGAAAACTGAAGGATGGAGGCAGGATATTCTCTTCAGAATAGAGACTATAAAAAGTAATTGGACTGGCTATGTGTTAGCTCAACATGGGCTGGATGAGTGACGTTCATGTGCAGAATTACTTAGGGCAGAATAACCCAGAAAGCATAGCTGCTTTATTATTATAATCTGATCTGATTGTCTGGCTAAAGCTGTACCTCTAAAAGTAGAAGAATGGAATTTCATCTATACAAGGGATGCAAACTGAAGTGCTTACACTGTGATAAGTAGTAATAATTATAATAGGAAACACACATGCCAAAAAAGTGTTTTAAGGGTTTATTTGGGTTACTGCTTTAAATTCTCAAAAATCCCTCTGAAGAAAATGCTATTATTAGCTCAGTATTATAAACTAAAGAAGGTTATACAAAGAGAGATAAAGCAACTTGTCCAAGGTTATAGAGCCAGTAAATACCTAGGGGAAGAAGTTGGCACCTGAACTGTGGTAGAGCAGTGGATAGAGGGTCGACCTGGGACGCAGAGGACTCAGGTTGGAAACCCCAAGGTCACCAGCTTGAGTGTGGGTTCATCTGGCTCGAGTGCAGGCTCATCAGCTTGAACGCATTCAAGCTCACTGGCTTGAATGTGGGATCATCAATATGACCCCCGCTCACTGGCTAGAGCAAGGGGTCACTGGCTCAGCTGGAGCCCCCTAGTCAAGGCACGTATAAGAAGCAATCAATGAACTACTATAAGTGCCACAACCAGAGTTGATGCTTCTCATCTCTCTCCCCTCGTCTGTCTGTTTTTCTCTCTCTCTCTCAGAAAAAAAAAGAATGTTGGAAAGCAAATCTTTACTAATGAGTGTTGGTAATTGTTGACTGCATTTGACCATTTCCTGAATTCAAAAAAGAATCTGTATGTTTGCAAATAAGAATAAAGAGTAGAAAATATAAAAATTCATGAACTTTCAGAGATGAAAAAGAAAAACTACTTCACCACCCTAAAATGTAAAAATTAAATGTAAGAAAATCTCTGATCAACAAAAGCTAATTATAACTCAATTCTGAAGCAGAGGTCAAATTAAAGGTGTGCCCATTATAACTTTGTCAAAACCACTGGATGGGTTAAGGACTTCAGCCTAAAAAGCCAATTAGAATATAGTATCAACGAATTGCTTATTTAGATACAATAACTATGGATCTTCCCCAGTGATATCTAACAGGCTAAAGTTACCCGATATTTAAGGGGGTGGGAAAGCAGAATGTTATATGTGTGAGAATAAAGAAATATAACACTGTAAGAAACTACATCTTATACAGAACTATAAATATGAATACTGGGACATACAGGTGATTAAAATCAAGTAGATAGAAAGTCCATTAAGTTTTGGATAGTTTCATAGCCAGAGGAAGCAGGGCAAGAAAAGCAGAGAAAATTGCATGACCCACAAGGAGGGGGTCTGTTGCCCTCTATTTAAGATGTGGTCAAGAAGAATAAAAGAAAAGGAAGAGCCTTCCAGAAGTTAGCATCAGGGCCACAAAGAACAATGGAAACAGAAATCCCTCCATGTTCTGGAGAGGACATGTAATCAAGAACATTTCCCATTTCAAATATGGACAGTCTTAAAAGTATCTGCCCACCAAAATATTAAAATTGCTATGGAGCAGTGATTGCTTTGTATGCCAGAGTTTTCCTTTTCTAAATGGGAGTACTTTTCTGGTTATGCTATTCCTGTTTCATCAGTGTATGTTGGGAGCATGTAATGAACCCAATTTGTCTTCTTGGCTCAAAGGGTTTTTTATCAAGGGTAACCACATCAAGATCTTCTGTAGAGACTGCTATGCATCCACAACATAGAGGAAATCTGACTCTGAGCTAAAATTTCTAACTAGATGGGACTTTGGGGTTGTCTCCCTTGAGGTGGAAATAAGTATAATCTACAAGGGAGAAAGACCCAAATATCTGGTGAGCAGAAAGGCGAATTGCAGTAGACATTACATTTCCTCACCGATACTTCAAATTTTCCTCTCATTCTACTCACAAAGAATTGCTCTTTCCTGCTCTCAAGAAGTTGAGTGTGGTCATGTGTTTTTGTCCAATAAAATATGAGAAGTGATCCCAGGCAGACACATTTAAGCACCACTACAAACTATCTATTCTCTCATCTTGCCACAACTGATGCTCCCAAATGGTAGATCTTCCATCAGGCTATATTGCAGAGGGAGCATGGAAATCTTTATTGTTCAAAGCCAGTGAGAATTTGGAATTGTTTATTCCCAGTGCATAATATAGTATATTCTAATAGACACCAGTATACAAGTTAAAGCATACAGGGAGGTTCAGGCCAGAGAGTTTAATTGGTAAGAACGTTGTCCCAATATACCAAGGTTGCAGTTCAATCCCCTGTCAAGGCACATAAAACAATCAACGAATGAATGTATAAATAAACGGAACAGCAAATCAATGTTTCTCTTTCTCGCTAAAAAATCAATAAATAAAAACCTGAAAAACATATATATATATATAAATAACTTTAAAAAATACAGAATATAATTCTAAACTGTTAAAATATAGAATATAATTTCCCCTATTAGGGGAAAAATGAAAGTAAAAAAATAAATCAAGAAGAAAGTATAATATGAGAAAAAAGGAAGAGAGAAAGAGAGAAGCAAATAATAGGGTAGGAAAAATTTAAATGCATTAATCAGATCTTGTAACACTATCCTGCATTAATTACTATTAAGAAATATAATTAATTAGTAATTAGTAATATAGGATAGCCTTAGAGATCTAAGATTTACTTCTCACTCACATTATATGTCAGTCTTCAGGGGGCTTTAAATATTCAATCTGGTACCTAGACCAAGGGAATAGCTTCAGTCTAGAACACCACAGTATATTGTAGCAGAGAACAAACACCTCAGAACAACATGGTGACTCAAAGCTTCTACTCAGAAGAAGCACATTAAATTAAACTCGCTTTTTTTTTTCTGACAGAGAGAAAGAGAGCTAGGAAGGAAGAGATGAGAACCATTAACTCATAGTTGCGGCACTTTTGTTGTTCACTGATTGCTTTACACATGCCTTAACCAGGGGCTCAAACCAAACCAGTGACCCCTTGCTCAAGCCAGTGACCTTGGGGTTATGTTGGTGATCTCGCACCCAAGCCAGCAACCCCTCGCTCTAACTGCCTAGCTTGTGCTCAAGCTGAATAAGCCCACACTCAAGTCTCGGAGTTTTGAATGTGGGTCCTCAGTCTCCCAGGCTGACTGACACTCTATCCACTGTGCCATTACTGGTCAGGCAATTATACTCACTTTTAATTGGTTAAAAATAAATCAGTCAATCACATACTCAAGCCTGTTAATGGACATAAATGTTAATGGGGTTAGAAGTATAATACTTTAACAGGGACAGGACCAAAAGAGAGGGTCCTTGTAAAGAGGAGCCTTTAGTGGATAATATGATGATAACATTATCCACCATAACAAACATAAAACTTATCTTATTAAGTAGAATTTACCTAAACTATCCAATTAGAAGTCAAAGATGGTCAGACTAGATATTTTAAAATCCAACTCTATGCTCTTTTTAAGTGCCTCACCTAAAACATTTGAATAGAGAAAGTCTAAAAGTTAAAAGCAAGAGAAAATAGAGTAGGAAAATACTAAACAAAGAAATCTTGTGTAGTTATACCAATATCATACAAAACATGAGATTTTAAAGCAGAAAGCATTTTTAGAGATAAAGTCAGCCACCCCATAATAAAAACATCAGGAAATTTAACAATTCTGAACTTTATGCTCTTAATAACATAGTCTTATAATCTAAGAACAAATTCACCATCATAAAGGAAGATTGTAACCTAATTTCTTCATAGTAAATTAAACAGATAAAAAAATAAAAGGATATAAAAATATCTGAGCAACACAATTAACAACCTTAGAACATTGCACTCAACAGGTACAGAATATACATTAATTTTTAAGATCAAAATATATAATTTATTAAATCAGTCTCAAATTTCAAGAAATTTGTATCATATAGTACACTTACTTGACAAACATAAAATGAAAAATCAGTAACAAAAAAAAGTAGAAATACTACCACGTATTTAGAAATTTAATTTTTTTAATTACCATTTTTTATTTTCAATTACAGTTGACATACATTATTATATTAGTTTCAGATATACAGCCCAGTGATTAGACATAAGTTACTAAGTGATCACCTGGACAGTTCTTGCCCCCATCTGACACCACACATAGTTATCAGAATATTAGTGACTACATTCCCTGTGCTGTACTTCACATTCCCATGACTGTTCTGTAACACCCAATCTGTACTTCTTAGGCCCTTCACTTTTACCCATCCTCTAAGCCCCCCTCCCAAAGAACCATAAAAATGTTCTCTGTATCTATGAATTTATTTCTGTTCTGCTTATTTGTTTATTTTGTTTTTTAGATTTGTCAAGATACGTATGTACTGCCATTTTGTAGGATATATATTTGATCGGGGTTTTTTTCTTTTTCTTCTTAAAAAAAACCCTTTAACATTTCATATAATACTGGTTTGGTGGTGATAAACTCCTTTAGCTTTCTTTTGTCTGAGAAGTTCTTTATACTGTATGCCTTTCGATTTTAAATGATAGTTTGGTGGGTAGAGTAATTTTGGTTGTAGGTCCTTGCTTTTCATCACTTTAAATATTTCTTACCACTTCCTCTGGCCTGCGAAGTTTCTGTTGAGAAATCAGCTGACAGTCTTATGGAGCTCCCTTGTAGATAACTAACTGCTTTTCTCTTGCTGCTTTTAAAATTGTCTTTAATCTTTGGCACTTTAATTATCATGTGTCTTGGTGTGGGCCTCTTTGGGTTCATCTTGTCTGGGATTCTCTGGGCTTCTTGGACTTGTATGTCTAGTTCCTATACCAGGTTAGGGAACTTTTCCATCATCATTTTTTTCACATAGGTTTTCATTTCCTTGCTCTCATATCCATTTGTGAATGTTGGTATGCTTGAAGTTTTTCCAGAGACTCCTTACTGTATCCTCAATTTTTTGGATTCTTTTTTCTTTTTGCTCTTCTGATTGGGTGTTGCTTCCTACCTTATTTTCCATATCGTTGATTTGATTCTTGGCTTGATGTACTCTACTGTTGAGTCCCTACAAAGCATTATTCATTTTAGTTAGTGTATCCTTCATTTATGACTGGTTCTATTTTATGGTTTCCATATCCTTTTTTATGCTATTGGAGTTCTCAATAAGTTCACTGAGTATCCTTATAACCAGTGTTTTGACTTCTGCATCTAGTAGATTGTCTCCGTTTTGTTTAGTTCTTTTTCTTGAGTTCTGTTCTGTCCTTTCATTTGGGACATGTTTCTTTGTCTACACATTTTGGCAACCTTTCTGTGTTTGTTTCTGTGTATGAAGTAGAGCTGCTATGTCTCCCAGGATTGGCAGTGTGGTCTAATGTAGCAGGTGTCCCACAGGATCCACTGGCACAGCCTCCCCAATCAACTCTAAGTTGGGCACTCAAGGTGTGTCCCCCACGTGGGCTGTGTACACTCTCCTCTCGTAGTTGAGCCTTGATTGCTGTTAGCATACCAGTGGGAGGCATTTACCCCCAGGCTGATCGGCTACAACGACTGGATGTGACCAGTGACCACTGACCTCTGTGGAGAATCAGCTGTATAGGGGCCTTCCTCAATAGGGTTCTAATACCTGCCGGATCCTCTCTTTGAGAGTGTCACTTGTGGAGATGGTTGGGTCTTGGTACTTTGACATGTAAGCAGTCCCCTGGGTACATTGGCCCTGGAACCTCCTGGGAGGTGCAAGCCAAGGTCAGCTACCATCTGTGTTCTGCCCAGGGCCATGCAGCATGAGCTACAACGTAATCTGCAGATGGCTGCTACCTGTACTGGGCTTGAAGGAGCCCAGGTGAGGCCAAGCTATGAACCAAGGCCAGTTGCTGCTAGTGCTGGGTATGGTGCCATTTAGCGATAGGTATAGGTCACAGTGAGGCCAGAAGCTGCTTGTTTGAGAGATTTTAGGAAGATATGAAGCGTGAGCCAAGACAGGTCATTCACATAGAAAAGCCACGATAATGTCATGGGTGAGCCTAAAAGTTGAGTCGGGAAGGGCCTCAGGGAATCACCAGGGCAGGGCAAACAGTATGAGCCAAGTGGATGTAGACTCAGATATGGCTCCTGCCTGCCACCTGCCAGCTTCATGGGAGGGCTCATCAAAAAAGCAATGGTGTTTGCCAGCATTTTTTCCTAGGAGGGTGCTGTTCCACCCCAAGTTCTCTTCCTGATACTGGACAATTCAGTTCCTCCCCATAAGTCTCTGGTGTCTTTCAAGCTGTTGCCCCCATGCTGGAGCTCAGAGGGAATGAGTCCAAGTTAGCCCATGTGTGGGCACCTTTAAGAGGAGCAGCCTGGGCCTCCAGCAGACCTCCGTCTCCCTCAGCCTCAATCCCCACTGGTTTTTACAGCCAGAAGTTATAGAAACTTCTCTTCCTGGCACCGGAACCCTGGGTTGGGTTCTGGAACCCCTCGCTCCTCAGGGGGGACCTCTGCAGCCAGATATCCCTCCCGATTTTAAACTACCACACATGGGTGTGGGACCAGCCCAGTCTGCATCTCCACCCCTCCTACCAGTCTCGATGTGGCTTCTTCTTTAATTCCCTTGTAGGACTTCCGTTCAGCCAGACTGCAGGCGGCTTTGAATGCTGGCTGTTCTGTAGTGCGGCTGTAACTCTGACGCGGTCGTGGGAGGAGGCAAGCACCATGTTTACCTACGCCGCCCTCTTGACTGGAAGTCTGAAATTTAAATTTTTATTTGTGAGTTTTAAAAAGTCATAACGGAAATCAGAAAATTCTTCATACTGGTCAAGTCATATGCAATAGTTGAGAGACACTGCTAAAATCTTATTTGGAGGAAAATGGATAACTATATATTCCTAAGTAAGCACTAAAGAGGCTCAACATTAATGAACTAAGCTTTCCATCTTTAGACATTAGGGAAAAGATAGAATAAACTTTACAGAAGCCAAAAAAATATAATTAAGTTTTATAAAGGGAGAAATTACATATTTACATGAGAAATCTTAGGCCAGACACAACCTTGGGTCGCCTGTTTTAGACCAATTGGCATACCAACTCCATCTTTTAGGGTCCATCCTCACATCAAAAAACAAGTGGCTCTGGCAGGTTTGCTCAGTGGATAGAACATCAGCCCAGCACGCAAACACCCAGGTTTGATCCTGGGCCAGGGCACACATGAGCAGTGACTGTCTGCTTCTCTTCCCCTCCCTCTTCCACTTCTCTCTCTCTTCCCCTCTTGCAGTCAGTGGCTCTATTGCTTCAAGAGTACTGAGGATAGATAGCTCAGTTGGTCCAGCATTGGCCCCAAGTGCTGAATATAGCTCGGCTGATTCGGACATCAGCCCCAGATAGGAGTTGCCAGGTGGATCCTGGTCAGGGTGCTTGTGGGAGTCTGTTTCTCTATTTCTCCTCCTCTCACTTAAAAAAATAAAAAGGAAGAAAATGAAAGGAAAAAGGAGATGCCAAGGGAAGAAGCAAAGCAAGAGTGTGGTTGCACCTCAGCCTGAACTCTCTAGGAACTCTGATGCGTATAGCACACTGCATGCAGCCTTTGCCACATTAAGACAAGTGAGGCTTCTGTACTTTGACATGTAAGCTAGGCAATGCTGACCAACTGATACAGGGGTGAGTAGTCCATAACTTCCAGACACCTGCTGGTGCTACTGCTCCAGTCTACCGCAAGCCTCTAGAAAATGTTGCTGGTGTGAGCCATTAGTAGCATCACATACGGCAGCTCATGAAGAATGGACATACAGGACCAATAAAATGAAGCCCAGGAGGTCTGGAGAGAGCACCGATATTGTCTACTATGCTCCACCCCTTGTACCACTCAGGTCTACTTGCTTTGCTGATCAGTTCACTCCATTCCTTTATAACTTCTCCAGGATTCTGGTTGATCACAATTTCTAGGGAAACTTAATAGAAAAGTTGGTGGCATGAAACTACAGCCTTCACAGCTGCAGTTGGTCCTAAGGTCAGAACTACTACTGATTATTTCCTTTCCATTTGTATCCTATATATAAATGAATGCATGCAGCTATATAAATCAACATGAATAAAACCCCAATAGCATGTACAGTCTGATTTCATCTATACTGAGTTAATAAACATGCAAAACAAAACAATATTTAATTTATAAATATATACATCTGCAATTAAAATGTAAAATTAAATATGAGGAGTGATAACCAAAGATCCAGGGTAATTAATATCCTGATCAGCTGGGGTAGGGGATCAGTATATGGAAGGTGAGGCATGAAATCAGGGAAAAGCACTTCAAATATATTGATAATATTCTATTTCTTAGGTTTGGTGATAGGTTTAGAACTTTTAAAAATTGCTGCTTTTATACCTTAAAACACAAAATATTCCTTTGTATGCATTAAATATTTAATAAAATCATTGCAGACACATTCGAGTCAGGATGGACCCTATTCAAGCTGAATAGTTCAAATTCTGGTTTCAATGTAGACACACACCAGGAAGCTGTGAAACGATGCATTACTCGTACAATGAGAGCAGGCTGGCTCCCAAGCAAGCCCAAAGTGGCTTGAGAGAGCAAAAGGAGATTGGCTGTGGCTTCCATGGGGTCTAGGGAGGGTGATGGGACAAAGGCTCCCACGCATGGTTTAACCTTCCACAGGCATGGAGGAAAGGCCACCTGGGCTTTCTTATCAGCTTGCCTATATGTGACACAAAGGGGGAAAAGGGAATGGTCAGCCTTAAAGATGCCAGTCAGACCTCAAGTAATAAGAGTCACACTCTTCATTACAAAATCATTTTTAACAAAAATGTGTAGGGAACAAAGGATATCTGCCATTTTAGAAATAACATGTCTGCAGAGAAAAGAATGTCACCTCTCCCTTTTTGAAGCCACCTCTCCCAGGAATACTCCACTAGAGGAATAACTATGGTCAAAAGCAGTGGTTCTTAACCTGGGTTCTATCGAACCCTAGGGGTTCGATGAGTGGGTCTCAGGGGTTCGGAGAAGCCTCTGCCACGGAGGCCAGAATAAAGTAATACCATAATTTGTTGTGAGTTCATGCACTTTGTTGGTTTTGTTCTTTGAGCAAGGTGATGTTCATGCACGGCTCATTTTGTGCACCAGTAAAAAAACATACCTATGTCTTGAATTTGAAAAAAAAAATCATATTTTATTTATCACTAAAGAAGGGTTCGGTGAATGCGCATATGAAACTGGTGGGTTCGATACCTCAAAAAAGGTTAAGAACCACTGGTCAAAAGGTTAAATTTGGTAGAAATTTAAATTATTTAATATTCCACATAAGAAACTGAATATCAAGAGGGATTATTATAGTAACATAATAAGTCAGATATTGAGTCCTGTGGAGTGAAAATAATAATTATTACTGATGATTGAAATGATTCATCCTGGGATTATGCAGTAGAATGTCATTTGGGTCTCTGGTACATAGCTGACCCTAAAAGGAATCACTTGCTTTACCATCAAGGGAGTAAAGAAATTCTGCAACTTTACTCCCACTAACTCAAAGGAACACCAGGCCTGGAGCCTTCTACCTAAAGAAACTATTTCATTCTCCTAAAGAGACAGACAATGAATGTTAATGAATGCCTCAAGTTCTGAGCCACCTACTGGGTACTGCTGTGGATATAAAGATGAGTAAGATTCAATCTCTGCTCTTGATGGGCTCCTAGTCTCCTACATTACTTTTGTAGCCTTAAGTGTGAAAATGTGAATTTACAGAAGTAACCAGATTGTTTCAGCACACTTCAGTAGTAAAGAACCATCAGGAATCTCATCTACTGCATGCTATATTCTTACAGAAGGAAGACGAATTCATGCTTAAGAAGATTTTTAAGACCCTGGCCAGGTAGCTCAGTCAGTTAGAGCAGTGTTTGTCAAACACCTGTCCACGAACCTGTCTGCCAGAATTTCATGCCAGTCTGCAAAAGATGAACCACCCTGGCACTGTATGAAGATTATAGACCCAGAGATCTTAGTCAAATTTGCTTATGCTCAGAGCAATTTCTACCTTAGCAGTTCCTTAAATAATTCTATTTTCACCAATCCCAAAATGTAAAAAGGTTGAAAACCGCTGGGTTAGAGTGTCCTTGCAATATGTCAAGGTTGCAGTTTTGACCCCCAGCCAGGGCACATACGAGAATCAACCAATGAATGCATCTCTCTCTCTCTCTCTCTCTCGTCTCCCTTCCTCTCTCTTTAAAATCAATAAATAAAAATTTTTAAAAATATTTTTAACTAACAGAATGAGAGCCTAAAAGCATAAGTCAAAGGGAAAGAAACAGATTGCTAAAATTCTCTACATTTATGAAGACTGAAAATGTGGGAGGAGTGGAGAATGAGGAGAGAGGAAGTTCAAACTGGAAACATGTGAGGAACTTTTAGGAAGAGAACTGGATACCCTAGATTCTAAGTGTTGGCACAAATTAAATGTAAGTTCCTCATAGCCCCAATCTTTAGCAGTCTTACACACACACACACACACACACACACACACACACACACACACCTTTAGAGTAGGGAGTAGGGTAGTTTTGGGTAGAAAAAAAGAAGAGCCCAAGCTCAACATCTGGTTTGATACATAATACCAAGTCAACATAATCATAACAATGTAAAAATACTTACTATGTGCCAAGTGGTATTCTAAGCTTTTTACATACACTAATGTATTTAAATGCTTTATATCAAATAACTTATTTAATAACACTCAAGGCAAACCTAGAAAGTAAGCAGCAATATTTTCATCACTTTGCAAGTGAAGCACCAAAAACACAAATAAGTTATGTAATTTTCTAAGACCATACAGTAGCTAAGACACAAAACTGAATTCCAACTTTGGTAGAAGGGTGTGAAAACGATCTACAAATTGAATGCATTCAATGGAAGCAGAAGTGAGAGTCAATGACAATCCTGAGGGACCCGGGAGCTTCTACAAATTCACAGAATTAAGGAGAAATTTAGTATTTCCGTAATTCTGGTATGGAGCTCTTTATCAGTCTTAGCCATATCTTGAAGGATAGGATCGCCCCAACTTGTTCCCTCCTCTCTCTCTTTCTTTCTCTCTCCCCCTCACACACACACACACACACACACACAAAGAAAAACTGCTCTGGTTTTGAGTCTCTTGATTTTCATCCCTCTGAGAATAAGCAAATACAAAGCTGACCGCACTTTATAAACATTCTCCATTCTACCTAGAGCTTTGGCTTTGTCCGTATTCCTCTTGCTCAGAAAGCCCCAGATGAGGCTCTTTCATGCTGTTTCCTTAGTTACATAGTGATGCTTTTTGTTCAGTCTCTGCCTCATAGGGGTCTGTCTGCCTTAGATGTGAGCCTGCCTTTTAAAGACCTCATTACTCCCACCATATGGTGTCCACATGCAGAAAGCAATTGTGCAGATAAGCTCCAAAGTGAAATGGAGATCTCAAACAGATCAACCCTGGGCTATAAGCATTCAACTGTTTCCCACTTCTCATCCTCAGCCAGCCTTCCTGACCCAACCTCCCTTGATTTCGCTCTCCTGGTTAAGAAGAGTGCAGAATCTTCCTGTGGGCAGCACTCTTCCTCTGGGGATCCAGGAAGAGAAAACGAAGAGAAAGGAAGGAAAGTATCTAGGAACATTTTTACTTAAACTGGTTTAACTTCTGTAAGAATTTCTCAATTGAAGTGGCTATGCATGTGTGTAAACATTTGACACGAAGCATACAAATGTGATCACACACATACACACATCTTATTTGGTGAGACCAGCTCTGAATGAGACGCATCATTCTGGGGCCTTTATCCATATGTACTGTTTTTACCCTCACCAGTAAAGAAAATGAGACCCAGAGTGGTTAAGCAACTTGCTTAAGTAGTAGACTAGTGTCAAGTTAAAAGGGACTCCCCAATAAAGCTTCCTTGTTATTCAATCAACTTGGTCTTCTCTCTCCAGTTACCTCTCCATTTCTCTGCCTCAAATGCAAAATAATTTCCAGAAGTCTTCCATATCAGTTGTTTGTACTTCCTTACTTCCCATTCTGTCTTCAAGACATTCCAATTCCCCTTTACCCTATTCTTCCTCTGAAATAAGTCATAAATCCTGATGACCTCTATGTTGCTTAACTCAATAATCAGTTCTCTGTTCCCACATGAAGTCTCAAACATTTTGACACAAGTGAACACTTCTTGAAAAATTTTCTTCTTTTGATTCCCATGTATGATGTCCTCCCATAACAGAACCTATTTGTATGGTTTTTTGTTTTAACTCTGATTCTTACCTAGGGAGTCCTATCAACATATACTCATTTGCCTTAAATCTTTATACTGTCACCTTTTTAAGAGGAAATATTGATTTTGCCTTATTTTAGGGGGCGTTTTAAGTTTATTTATTGATTTTAGAAAGAAGAGAGAAGGGGGAAGCAGGAAGCATCAACTCATAGTAGTTGTTTCCTGTATGTGCCCTGACCAGGCAAGACCAGGGTTTTGAACCAGCAACCTCAGCATTCCAGGTGGACACTTGATCCACTGCACCACCACAGGTCAGGCGATTTTTCCTTATATGTCAACATGGTTAACTGCTTACTAACACACTCATGCAAATAACAGTATCTCAGAAAGCTACCTCCAACACCAGACTTTTCTGGCTCTGTAGCTTAATTCAAGCTGTTATCCTTACTGAGTATTTGCTCAATTGTCCTTCTGAAAGAAACACTATTCCTTTTCAAAACTGAGTCCCAAGAGAATTGATCATTTCCTCCTCTGTGCTCCCTATGTCATGTCCCACGGCTCTTCAAGTCCCCAAAGCCTCCATTTACCTCACTGGTTTACAAATCTGCTGTATCTACAAGACTACGAGTTCCTTGAGGGCAGAGAATGTCGGATTTCTGTGGTTCTGATACCTAGCTCAGTGTCTAGGACTTAGTAGCTGTCCAAGTAATCCGCGGGAAACTCCAGAATGAAGGCTTGAATAAATAAGGTCTGGAGGAGCAGAGAGAAGCTGATGGCTGCTACAGAAGCTGACCATGGAACAAAAGCTGGCAGTAGAAACTGCCAACCAGCCACCCTGTAACCCTGGTGTGGCTACAGTGAACACAACAAACTGGTTTACTTAGCCTCAGTCTCTGACTGTGGCTAGTACCTTGGGGTTGGGAAATGTGTTCCTCTGAGGCCTCATACACTGTGCACACTCACATCTTACCTCACTGGGCTAAGGAAAAAGCCCTACGGCAGAGGCTTCAGCTAAGTCCCAGATTCACCATCAACTCACTATGAGGACATTTCAGAGCCTCAAGAGCCCATCTGCCAACGTAACTAACTGTCTGGATGCAACAGGGCTATTGCATAGCACAAATGAAGACTCAGCTGACTGCATTCTTATTCACATTTGAACCTCAAGATCCTAGCAGAGTGCCTAGGACACAGATGGTGCTCAGTGATGTTTGAAACATTAACAAAACAGGGTCTACCTGCTCTGTCTCCTGTTTCCCTATACTGGTACCAGCACAGCTCAGAAACCTTGGAACCTCAGCTTCTCCCTCTTACTCACTGCCACATCTAACCTGCCCATATCCGGTCAGTCCTATTTTCAGATCTTCCTGACTCTCTCTCTTGCGTTCTGCTCTGTCTCTGCTCGCCTCAGTAGCATCCGCACCATTTCTCTCTCATGTGTTGTACCACAGTCCTGTTTTAACCGGAAAGGCCAGGTGGGAACACTGCCTGAGGGAGGACAGGCAATGGGAGGGTGCTGGTGGCAGGGTTAACCCTGGAGAAGTGCTAGCTAAGGTAGTTTGGTTGTTGAGAAGTCAAGATCATGCATCAAATCTGAGAAGCAAGGTAAAGATCAGCTGCTGAATAAGTTCAAATCCACACTGAGCAAGATGGGAGGGATGGGTTGAGATAAACAGTTCAGTACAGCAGCAGTGATCAGTAATAGCAGAATGCAAAAATGGCGTTAAATGGCCCTGAAGTGTGCTGCAGGAGGAGGGTCCTTTAAAACAGCTGCCACTCCCTGGGAAACGGTCTTCTCAGTGCTGCTCCCCACTCCCAGCGTTGCCCCCTTCCTAGCCCTCCCCTACACGGTTGCCAACAACACCTCAATAAAATGCAAGCTTGGGTTTTTTCACATACCTGTTCGATGCCTTTCAGTGACCACCACCTCCGCAAAGTCAATTCTAAATCTGTAACTATGACATGCCCTATCACTTGCTGTGGAAGTCCCAGCTGCCTCATCGGCCTCATTTCCCAGCATTCTTCCCAGGCCACCTTACTGAACCGTGTCTGTTCTGCAAAATGTGCTCGCCTCTCTCACACCTCTTGCCGGCACACACTGGTACCTGTGCTGTTAACATCCTTCCTCATTTTGGGCAGCTGGGACAATCCGTTCTTCCCTTCCTTCCCCTCCCCGCCTCACTCACCCCTCCTCCGCATCAGGCCCCATACACCCTGGTGCCTCATAGACCCAAACATGTCCCCTCTTAGCTGCATGATCTTCTTCAGGCCTCCAGACCCAGCTTCACCACCACTCCCTCTGGGGTTTCTCATACTTTCTTGCTTACGAGTGCTAACCTCCGCAGTGATTTGGAAATGTCTGCATTAGAATACTTACTACACTCCACTGCTTTTTAACTTAAAAAAACAACAACAAAAAAAAACTGTGATACATAAAAGACAAACAAAAAGTGCACGTCAAAACCAGAAAGCTCAGCCCTGGCCTGGTGGCTCAGCAGTAGAGCGTCAGCCCGGCTTGTGGAAGTCCCACGTTCGATTCCCAGGCAGGGCACACAGGAGAAGCACTCATCTGCTTCTCCACCCTTCCCTCTCTCCTTTCTATCTCTCTCTTCCCCTCCCTTCCCTCTCTCCTTTCTATCTCTCTCTTCCCCTCCCTTCCCTCTCTCCTTTCTATCTCTCTCTTCCCCTCCCTTCCCTCTCTCCTTTCTATCTCTCTCTTCCCCTCCCTTCCCTCTCTCCTTTCTATCTCTCTCTTCCCCTCCCTTCCCTCTCTCCTTTCTATCTCTCTTCCCCTCCCGCAATTGGAGCAAAGTTGGCCCAGGCACTGAGGATGGCTCCATGGCCTCTGCCTCAGGCGCTAGAATGGCTCCAATTGTAGCCGAGCAACACCCCAGAGGGGCCAAGCATCGCCCCCTGGTGGGCATGCCGGGTGGATCCCAGTCAGATGCATGCAGGAGTCTGTCTGTATGCCTCCTCACTTCTCACTTCGGAAAAATACAAAAAAAAGAAAAAAACCCAGAAAGCTCAATGATCACAAAGCACACGCATGTAACCATCATCCAGAGCAAAGACTGGCAGACTTTTTCTATCAAGGGCCAGATTTAGATGTTGGGGGCTTTGAAGACATATGGACACTGCCACTGCTGCTTAATTATGTTGTAGCAAAAGCAGATAGACAACAGCAAATAAAAGATTATGGATGTGGGCATGACCTGTGGTGGCGCAGTGGATAAAGTGTTGACCTGGGAACACTGAGGTCGCCAGTTCAAAACCCTGCACTGGTCTGGTCAAGGCACATATGGGAGTTGATGCTTCCAGCTCCTCCTCCCTTTCTCTCTTTCTTTCTCTCTCTCTCTCTCTCTCTCACTCTGTGTCTCCTCTCTAAAAAATAAATAAAATAAAAATAAAAATAAATAAAATTAAAAAAAAAAAAAAAAAGATTATGGATGTGTGTTAATAAGACTTTACTGACAAAAACACAGGGCCAGATCTGGCCTGTGGGCTGTAATGGGAAGACCCATGACCTAGATCAGTTCCCATATAACCTTTTATTAATGACTATCTCCTGCCTCTCCCAAAAGATAAAATATTATTGTGACATACATAGTAATTGCTATTTTTTTACATATTTTACTATTGAGGCATGAATCCCTAAATAGTTTTTTATATTTATCTAAACATGTGAACTGTACACCACATGTTCTTTTATATCTGACTTATTCCATATTACACTTGGGAAATTTATCCATGCATGCAGCTATAGTTGTCTGGTGTTCACTGCTGTAGAGTATTCCATTATATAAATTTATTTATTTCTATTCTGCTGATAATGGATATGTGGTTGGCTTTGGTTTTTTACTGTTATGAATTATTACACAGCTATGAACAATTATACTGTATATACAGTATCTTGATGCACAGGCATGTCTTTCAGTTTCCAAATTAATTGTACAAATTTATAATCCATCAGCAGTGTGTGAAATTTCTAGTTGTTCCACATCCTTGCCAATTCCTGCTATTGTTCTCCTTTGAAAATTTTAGCCCTTCTGTCAGATGTGCAGTGGTATCTCATTATGGTTTTAATTTGCATTTCCTTCTGATTAATAAGGCTGAGCACTTTTCACATTTGTATTGGTCATTTGGATAGCCTTTTTGTGAAGGTTTTGCCCTTTTACTTAGTGATTTATAAAAAGTTCGTTTTATTTTCTGGACACAAAACCTCTAATTGTATGTGTGGCAAATATCTTCTTGCAGTTTAAAGCTTGTCTTGGCCCTTTCTTTATGTTCTCTTTTGATGAACACCAGTTCTTAATTTTAATATTGTACAACTTATCAATATTTTCCTTTATAATGATTTTTATGTAACATCTAAGATTTTTCTGCTTTGAACAGATTATCCAAAAATTTTTAATCTTTTACATATGACATAGAGCTAATGGAATACTGACTTTATGTGGTGTGGGATAGAAGATTCTACGTTTGACATGTGGCTATTTTTCCCAACACCATATATTTAAGAGATCTTCCTTTACATAGTACAACATCTTAATTTTTTCTTCCATAACACAGGTATTGACATACTTGGGTCTTTTTTTCCTGGAATCTCTATTATTTTTAATCTTGTCTATTTGTCTATCCTTGCTCATATACCTTAATTACTGTCTTGGAAAAATCTTGGCCCTCTGACTTACCAACTAAAAAATAGAGATTAATGAAAGACCAAAGAGACCCTGGCCAGTTGGCTCAGTGACAAAGCATCAGCCTGGCATGTGGATGTCCCAGGTTTGATTCCCAGTCAGGGCACACAGGAGAAGTGCCCATCTGCTTCTCCACCCCTCCTCCTCTCACTTTCTTCCTCTCTCTCTCTCTCTCTCTCTCCCCCCGCACCCCCCACCCTACAGCCATCACTCAATTGCAGTGTGTTGGCCCCAGGCAGTGAGGATGGCTCCATGGCCTCTGCCTCAGGCGCATCGCCCCTTAGTGTACTTGCCGGGTGAATCCCTGTTGGGGCACATGCAGGAGTCTGTGTCTGCTTCCCCTCCTCTCACTGAATAAAAAAGAAAGAAAGATCAAAGAAAAAGAATGAAGGAAAATGAAAAAGAACTACAAACTAGCAAATGGAAGCTGGGTGTTCTTTAAAACAGGGCTTTTGAAAAGCAGGAAGTCAGAATTGATAACAAATACAATAAAAAAGTAAGGGTGGATAAAGGTGAGAAAGTATCAGATTTAGAAACTGGTGGGTCTCTGATGATATCAGCCAGGGAAATGGTAGGGAATGGGTAAAGAAATAGCTCATGCAGCAAATTCATTATTTGGCAGCGGGGGAGGGGGTTAACAGAAGAAAATTATTAGTGTATACCCAGTGCCTCTTCTGTATGTTATCACATAAAGCTTATTGATATTTATCAGAGGAAATAATTCACCTTGAAGATGTTATAGTAATTGTGGGATATACAGTGTGTTCATAAAGTCATGATGCACTTTTGACCTGTGACCAGTCTAAAGTGCACCATGACTTTACGGACATACTGTATATAATATGACATTCTCAATATTTCTACAAAGGATATATCATTTGATTTCACTACAGTTTTGTTGGGTTTAAGTGCATTGAATCCAATACTTTTGTCTTCCCAACTCCCAACTGTGCCCATAAGCCAACTAATACATTTGACAGACCACCAGAGATAAGGTTTATAACCCTTCCCCAAAACAGACTACTTTATGTTCACAATAAAGTGGCCTTATCTTTAGCCACATTAGTGTAACTGGACTTAATTCTGACTGAAAGGCCTACCTCCTCTTTCAAAGCTTTACCGAACTGCCGTTTATGTACAAGACTCAGGACCACGAAAGCAATCATCTTGCCTCAAACCACACAGCAAATAAAGGGGAGCTGTCTGGATTTCAGCTCGGGTCTAACTGATTTCGAGGCTGGCCTAATCCTTCCACTGTTATACTAGTGTCAAACTGTAGTCCTTTGAGCAGTGGGAAGGGTTCCCATTCTCAGGGCACTCCCAGGAGAACGGGACAAACACATAAAAGATCATCGAATATCATGGGAGCGGTAATATACCCAGGGTAGGTACAAAGAGCTATAGAAACGAAAAGCAGAACACAGCTATCACTTTGGAAGCCCCTCCCAATTAGCAGACATTTTGCTAAACCCTGTATATATCCTTACAACCATGTGAAATATGAACTAAGCCCATTTCACAAACAAGGAAACTGGTAGTGCGTGGAGATGCCGCAAAACTGTACAGTTTTAACTAACGGCACTTGAGTCCAGTGATCCTGAGAAGCTGCATGCGTATGTCTTAAGAAGAAAATTGTAGACTTTGTAATTAGTAGACTTGGGTTAAAATCTGGCTCAGTGTACGTTAATATTGTTACCTCCTGCAAATCTCTCAGCCTTGAGAAGGGCTATCTAAAAACTCCCAATCCATCCACCGCCGCTTTGGCGCCAGGGTTCCCCGGTTGTGGACCTCACGTATTTCATACACACAGCGAGCAATTGGATCGCACCAGGAGGCACCGCCCCTTCCTCCCGCCCCAACACTGGATCAAACCTCCTGGCTCTCACCTCTCCAACTCCGTGGGGACACCGTAAGGAACAGTCTCGTTCCTGCACAAGGAGTATGTCACTGCACGTACAAGCATTACTGAATTCTCCGATGCACCTGGACGCCCTGCCAAACAGGCCCAGAGCAGATCCGCGAATTCCTGCGGCTCAGGATCCCTTCTGAGCAAGGACGAGTCTCTTCGCGCCTCTGAGTTCGCAGTCCTCTTCTAAAAGACTTCCGCCAGGCAAAAGCAATCGAACCATGGTAACATATTTCGGCATCCACCTGGGAATCACTGCAGAAACAATGTGGTTCCGGCGCGCTAGCGTGCAATTGGAATTTACGGATTTGAACTCCTACTCTACTTTACCATCAAACTAACAGAAAAACTGATACTTCCCATATTCCAATTCTTGATTAACTTCTTCTTAGAACACTTCCTGGCACATAGGCGCTAGATAAAATCAGCCAAGGCAAAAAAAATTATTTTAAAGCTAGCACTGTAGCCTCTGGCTATTTGTGGGATGGGGAATTTATCAGCTTAATTAAATAAAACAAAACAAAAAACCTTAAGTGCTATGAAATTCCTATGACACAGGTTACTCTACCTTTCCTACATCACTCAACTCTTCCCTTACTAACATCTATTATCTACACAACAGCAGTAATGATAGGCACTATTTAAGCCCTGTAAATTAAGTGAAGTACCTCTTGATAAAATGCTTAGAACAGTGCCTGGTACAGAGTCAACACTATAAAAGTATTTATAAAACAAAACAAAAAGCATTTAAAATTTCCAACTCTATGAGTAGGTTCTATTAATACTCTTATCTTTTAACAACAACAAAAAGAAATTAAAGCATAGAAAGTGAGGTAACTTGCCCAAAGTCACAGAGTTGGTAACTCGAGCCTTTTGGCGCTTAATTACTAAGCTCTGCTGCTCACTGCAATTGTTTAAAAATTCAGTTCTCCTTTGTATCCATAGTGCCTAGCATAGAAACATGCCCTATTGTCATTGCTCAATAAATATGTGTGAACTGAAAGAATGATTAATTCAAATGAATGGATCCAGAGATTAAATGAGTAGGCATCTTTTGACGTAAAGTACTGTATATTCCCTGGAGACCCAAAGATGAAAGATGTCACTTGTCATCTTGTTACTCCTCCCAAAAGACAGTAACAGATATGCATTGACAAACAGGACAGAGGGAAAATATTTCACCTCAAAGGAACACAAAGATGGTGCAACAATAAAAAAAAAATGTATAATGGCCATGGCCAGTTCCTCCCCAACCCAGTGCTGCATCTGATGGGGCCAATAAAGAATATGATCTGTCAAAGCTGTTTCAGGCACTACCTGCCAGGATGTACACTGGGCCCTTACCCCTCTTTTTTATTTTTTTTAGACTTTATTTATTGATTTTACAGAGAGAGGAAGAAGGGAGCAAGAAGTATCAACACATAGTTGCTCCACTTTAGCTGTTCAGAGCTTGTCATATGTGCCTTCACTGGGAAAGCTGTGGGTTTTGAGCCAGTGACCTCAGCATTCCAGATCAACACTTAATCCACTGCGACACCACTGGGCAGGCAGTATATACATTCTTGCAGTTGCCTGATTAAACTGATTAAATCAAGTTATTGCAGAGGAAGTTGTACACAAAGAGCGACAATATTGTCAACAAACAGAAATGCATACTGAGAACTAGAGGCTTTTCATAGTTCTTTTACAGAAAGAAAGATCCATATGGGACTACCAAAATCACTAGAAGTTTCTAGTGGTGATAACTGTTTCTGTTTTGTGTATCTTCATGATGACACAGTGAAGAAAAGATGAATGAAGACTGTGAGGCTTCTTAGGAGTACCACATACCGGGTAACTAGCTCTGGGAGGTGATAAACAAAAACTTATCTTTTCTTCTTAACTGAACCACCAAAACTTCAAATGCATGTTTGAGGCTAAGTTCAGTCCAAAATCTGTGGCTCTACTCTCTTATGTTTATCAGCTTATATGAATAAGATATGAACATACTTAGGAAAATTCAAGTCTCCTGGTGAATAAATCCATTCATTTTGAATACATGCACATAATACCAAAATTAAATGACTTTGGGGTGAAATGTATTACCTAGATATAATTATTCTTCTTAATCAGTTCCTTTAAGTTTGTCCTAATTCCAATGAATCACAAAACAATGCTATCACTAGTAACTTTAGGTCTGTAAGAACAACACAAAATTTCAGTAAATGGTGAGCTAAATATTAAGCAACACTGCCAGGCAAATACCAAAAAGGATGAAGTGATACTAAATGGTGCTCCAAAAATATTTAGTGACTGGAACATGCTAGATAATATCAGACTTCTGCTCTGCTCTAGTCAGGAGATCCTGGAAATACTATTGGATGCCAAAGCCAAAGGGCTATGTCAAAGTATGTTAAATTCCTAAGAGATGAGAATCAAACCATGTCACAAGAGAGCAAATGTAATAACTAGGGATATTTAGGCTATAGAAGGAAGAGACTAAACAGGAGCAGAGCAACTTTAAATATTTGCAGGGCAATCAGATGCTAAATGCAGCTTAGTTATCTTTCCAACATTACCTTCCTTGTTTCATACCTGAACTCACAGGAATGAAAGACCCTGACAATCAACATTTTCTAGTCACGTAATATATAAGTGGTTAACCTGCTATTACTGTATCCTAAATGACCAAAACGTTTTGTTTATTTCATTTTTCATATATCTTAATACATGTCACATGTTTGAATTCATCAGTTCTTTTATTGTTACCAGTACAATTAGTTCCATTCATTTTTATACCTGACATAAATTACTTTTTCTTTCTAAAAGTATCTTTTTTTTTCATCATGGCCAATTTATTTCAGGCTGAAGTCAAAGCATGCTCATAACTTTGCAAATATTCCCCATTGCATTGATGTTGAAAAAAATCCTTCAGTGTTGCATAAAACACACTTAAACATCAGTATGTCTACTTCTTTTCTAAATATTAATGGGTGTGTTACCCTTCCCAACTAAAAGATATGACCCATAAGAGAAGAGAATAGGTGAGATAAGTTATTCTTAGCAACTTCCCTATATTGAGATAAGTGCATTCACATGCAATTGAATGTTGAAATGAGTTTTGGAAAGGTAAGGAAGATGTTGTGTGGGATAAATAATGATAAGCTTCTTCAGACTGGGTCAAAAAGAAGCTGAAGTTAAACTTTTATACAAAATTAACTTTCTGAGGTCTATTTAGCATTGTGTAAAATACATAGCCCTGGCCCATTGGCTCAATGATAAAATATTGGCCTGGCATATGGACGTCCAGGGTTTGATTCCTGGTCAGGGCACACAGGAGAAGCAACTATCTGCTTCTCCACCTCACCCCCTCCTTTTACTCTCTCTCGCAGCCAGTGGCTCAGTTGCTCTAAGTGTAGACCTTAGGTACTGAGGATAGCTTGGTTGATTTGAGCATCAACCCCAGACAGGAGTTGCAGGGTAGATCCCAGTTGGGGTGCATGCAAGTCTGTCTCTCTGTCTCCCCTTCTCTCGCTTAAAAAATAAATAAGTAAGTAAATAAATAAAGCATAAATAGAAAGGATTAGACTTCAATATGATTAGTCTGCTCGCCCAGGTGTGCTGCCATAAAAATCACCAAACAAGCCTTGAAGTGCCTCACTGTTGGGCCTTTGCCAGCAAAGTACCGGAGTTTCTGAAAGTTGTGCATCCTTTCACCTACAGTGTCCAGTGCAGGGCTTGGAGTTTCTTATCATGTTCTCCCAATGCCCAAGGGAACTGTGATTTGCCCAAGAGACTTCTCGTCAAGGAACACTGTCTGGCTCCACTCCCAAGAAGTGGAGTCTTAAGACTCCTAGACATTGTCCTTCCCGTGCACAGTGTAAATGTGGTCCCCTGGGGATATGGTACAGACTGGCCATTTATGCTGACGGCAGACCTCAGCTACCTCTCAGGCTGCTGTCCCCGAGAGCCCCTCCCTCTCAGACACTCCAGGTGGGAGCCCTGGCTGGTGTACCTGTGTTTGCATGTCAGTAGGTTTGTGCATCAGCAGGTTGAAGGGACTAGCAACAGGATTTGATTATTACTTTCTGGAGCCCTCTGATGCAAAGAGCCCCGGTTTCTTATAGTTAATATATTAGGGCAAAGAAAGGGGTGCTGAGAAGGAACAGGAGAAAGCTGATCAAGAAGCATGAAGGCAGAAAAGACATAAGACAGCGAGCAAAGCCCAGCTCAGACACAGGTGGTTGGCCGCTCCTCAAAACACCAGATCTGGAAGACTTTCTCCTCTGTGGCTCCCTGTGGCTCCTCTAGGTGGAGTCTGGGACTGATGTGGTTCTGCTGGGCTACAGACATCAGCCCATCCTTGGGGGAGCAGGTCTGCACAAGAAGGATTCACCCCACCTGGAACCACCTGGCCCCACAGTATCTGAAGGGAGAATGCAGAGATCGAGAGCGAGAGAGAGAGAGAGAGAGAGAGAGAGCAAGTCAGGATTCGCGATTAGGGGACCCCCGTGGAGACTGCAGCCCCATACCAGAGCTGGGCTTCATCTTAGAGGTACAGCCCCCAAACTCGGCGCTGTATGGTCTTAGCTCGCCCTCTGGTGGTATCAGGCCGTCACTCCAGGGCTTTCCCACACCAGGAGCGCCACAAACCGAAGTCACACTTCTTAACATTTTAGCCCTGAGTCTAGTCTCCACTCAAGACTGAGAGGAAATAGAAAATCCCATTTCAAATCCTTTGTCCACTTTCAATCTATCATTTGGTAGTGCTTCCAACAGGCTATTGTCTAAAGGTCAAAGGGCAGAAAATAAACTAGAGCTATTTTTTTCACTGAATTATTTGAAGCAATGACTTAATGACTTGGTTATCATCTGTAAACAGATTAATTTCCATCTTCTGGTCAATAATAATGGCCACTACTTTATCATCTACCTTTTCTTGGCCTAATTGACACAGACAACTACAAAACTCCAATTCACAGATGAGGTGACTAAGACTCTAGTGTGTTATGTAATCTATGTAAGATTACAGTTTGTAATCTGGGAAATTGACAGAGCCAAGATTTCAGTTGGTTTTCAAAAAAACACCCATCATTTTGCATGGTTTCCCATGGTGCTTTGCTGTTTGCAAAACAGACATATAAAATTGCTCAGCATGGCCTGACCAGGCAGTGGCGCAGTGGATAGAGCGTCGGACTGGGATACAGAAGACCCAGGTTCGAAACCCTAAGGTTGCCAGCTTAAGTGCAGGCCCATCTGGCTTGAGCAAAAGCTTGCCAGCTTGGACCCAAGGTCACTGGCTCCAGCAAGGGGTTGCTCAGTCTGCTGAAGGTCTGCAGTCAAGGCACATGTGAGAAAGCAATCAATGAACAACTAAGGTGTCCCAATGGCAACAAAAAACTGATGATTGATGCTTCTCACCTCTCTCTGTTTCTGTCTGTCTGTCCCTATCTATCCCTCTCTCTGACTCTCTCTGTCCCTTTAAAAAAAAATTGCTCAGCATGGAAGGCACAAGGAGGAGGGTAGAGGTGTTACAGTGAGTGGGACACTTGAAACCAAGTCAACACAATAAATTAAAATTTTTAATTAAAAAAAGGATACATCTTTCCACACAAGATTAGTTGCTCTTAATTTAATAGATGGCCTCTGGCCAGTTGGCTCAGTGGTAGAGTGTCAGCCGGTGTGTGGAAGTCCTAGGTTCAATTCCCAGTCAGGGCACACAGGAGAAGTGCCCATCAGCTTCTCTACCCTTTCCCCCCTTCTCTCTCTCTCTCTTTCTCTCTTCCCTTCCCACAGCCATGGCTTCAATGAGCAAGTTGGCCCAGGGCACTGAGGATGGCTCCATGGCCTCGCCTTAGGCACTAAAATAGCTCAGTTGCCAAGCAAGAAAGCAGCAGCCACAGATGGGCAGAGCATCAGCCCCAGACCAGGATTGCCAGGTGGATGCTGGTTAGGGCGCATGTGGGAGTCTGTCTCTCCACCTCCCTGCCTCTCGCTTGGTAAGAAAAAAAAAAGAACTTGATAGATGGCTGGGAAATATTAATATACTATTTTAGATGTGACTTTTGTTATCACTAATAATCCTTTCCAATTTAATAATAATAATAATAGCTAACATCATTGAGTGCTTTCTCTATGCCAGTTATCATTCTAAGAGCTAATTAAATAATAATTAAATCACATTAACTCTACTGTACTGTCATTTCCATTTTCCACAGGAGGAAACTGAGGCACAAAGTAGCTAAATAATTTCCCCCAAGATAATGCATATATAAAATTTATACTATTTATATAATGCCCCTCACTGTGGTTCCTAACTAGTTAGTTCCCTGTGACAGAAACAAGCTTATTTGCTGAGGATGTGGGGAAGGATGCAGTGTTTTGCAGGAGCTGGGCAAAAGCAGACTTGCAGTGCATAAGAAGCAATGAGTTTGAAGGAGTAAGGGGAGAAGAGCATCTGTTGGGAGGGTATTAGTTAAGAGCAAGAGAAGATACAGAAACAGAAGCATCAGGACTCATTGAGGCTGGGGTGTTCGTGATGGACTTTGTGGGGAAGAGAAATTTTGGGGATTTCTTGAGTTACTGCATGGTGTGCAGTGTAAACCTTCTCTTCTCTATGAAATCTTCAGTAAATTTTACATTGATTTATAACACTTCATGTCGGAAAGCTGACTTTTCTTTAGAGTGGGGAACTTGAAGACAATGATAGAACATTACCAGTCAACTGCACTATAAACTGAAATGCTCCCCTGGATTCTCAAAGGCAAAAGATCTCAATGTCTTAAATCGATATATTAAAGTCTTCTTACCAGGAGTTTGGAAAGAACAGGAAAAACACCTTCCACATCAGGTCAGCTCAGAAAGCACTGTCTCTGTTTTAGTGGAGAGAGGAGATTGTTGGGCAGGATAATTAAAAGAAACACATTCTCTGCCCTTGAGGGTTAGTCTTACCAAATCTTAATGCCACCCTTGTAAGTGAATATACTTGCATGTGTTGGACTCATTTATTAGTTATAATAGTTCTTAGAATGTTCTTGATACAGGATCAGGTCATCTACAGAGGTCGTTTTGCTTATTTGTTTCCAGTTTAGATGTGTATTTTATTGCATCAATGTAGACCTCAGAAAGTTAATTTTGTATAAATGTCTGACTTCAGCTTCTTTTTGACTTAGTCTGAAGAAGCACATCATTATTTATCCCACACAACACCTTTACCTTTCCAAAAATGATTTCAACATTCCATTGCATGTGAATGCACTTGTCTCCACATAGGGAAGCTACCAAGAATAACTTATCTCACCTGTTTTCTTTTCTTATGGATCATATCTCTTAGTTGGGAAGGGTAACAGCACATTAATACTAATAATGAAGTCAGACATACTGATATTTAAATGTGTTTTATGTAACACTGAAGAATTTATTCAGCCGGCAGTTTGGAATATTTGCAAAGTTTTAAGCATGCCTTGCCCTCAGCTTCATACGAATTGGCTGTGATGCGAAAAAAGATACTTTATGAAGAAAAAGTAATTTATGACAGGTGTAAAGATAAATGGAACTAACTGTCCTAGTAACAACAGAAAAAATTGATGAGTTCAAACATTTGACATGTATTAAGGATTTTTGGAAAACGGAACAGAGAAAACGTTTTGGTCATTTGGAATATAACCATTTATATATTACGTGACTGGGAAATGTTGATTGTGAGGGTGTCTGTGAGGAGAGGGATGAAACAAGGATAGTAATGTTTGAAAGATAGCTAAGCTGCTTTTAGCATTTAGACCCTAGAAAACTACTACACAAAATGTTGCACAAATGTATAGGGTATCTGAATGGTCTGAAGAGGAGTGTTCCTGAGAACATAGAATGAATTATACCCTTGAGTAGTGACATTTTTCATACGCGACCCTCGGGAGTGAGTTTAGAAAATAATAATAATAGGTTTCATTTACAGTTTTATTAACTCTAAATCATGTTTGTTTGATAACCAATTTATGGAAACAAGAAGAACATACATTTGCTTTTTTTAATGTTGTCTTACACATTTTTAAAATAAGTCGGTTGTACTCTTGATGGTTAGGAGGCACGAGGAAATACGTGAATGTTTGTACTACTCAAAGGCTTAAGAAATGAGTTGTTTTGCCTGATCCGGCTGTGGTGCAGTGGATAGAGCATCGAACTGGGACATGGAGGACCCAGGTTTGAAACCCCAAAATCACCGGCTTGAGCGCAGGCTCATCTGGTTTGAACAAGTTTGAACAAGGCTCACCAGCCTTGTTCAAAGGTTGCTGGCTTGAGCAAGAGGTCGCTCACTCTGCTGTAGCCCCATAACCCCCTGTCAAGGCACATATGAGAAAACAATCAATGAACGACTAAGGTGCTGCAAGAAAGAATTGATGCTTCTCATCTCTCCCTTCCTGTCTGACTGTCTGTCTCTCTTTCTGTCTCTGTTTCTGTCACACACACACAAAAAGGAAATGAGTTGTTTTGAGTAATCATGTATGTGTGATTAACCTTGAAAGTTCTACTTGATTAAAAAAAAAAAGACCAGTCTGAAAAGTATTCTTCTTGTATTTAATTATTCTCTTGTGTCTCATTTGTCAAAACTTGTGTCCACTTACATTATCTCCTGCTTAAGGGCAGGTAATGTTGGTATTTGAGGAGGAGCGAGGAGGTTGGTAAGTGTAGGGGTGTTCACTGTGAGTGTAGAATGTGGAGACAGTTGGAGGCTGATTCATGCATTTTTCTAATGGAAAAGTGTCATGAGATTTTAAATAAATCATACTTTTAAAGTCAGTAAGGTTCTTGAGAATATCATGAACCAGAATATAAACAAATATTTTATAAGCAAATGTATACTTAATGTAGAATTAGGCTTGACTGCTGTTACTGAAAGAAACAAAATAAAGGAGCAGAACAAGCAATATATGATGCCAACCGAAACTGAATCTACCATATACAAAGACACTTGGCTATATATGACATGAGAGATAATTTAATGGATTTTGCAATAGTTGTAATTCATACCATTGTCTATGGTGAAAAATGAAACACGATTATGTTTTGCTAAGTTGCAATCTTGAAACAATTTATGGTTTATTGTGGGGTTGTTTTTGTTTGTTTTTTTTTTTCTTTTTTAAGTGAGAGGAGGTTGAGAAAGGGACAGACGTCCTCAAGTGCCCCAACTGACAGGGATCTACCTGGCAATTCTGTCTGGGGCTAACACCGAAATCAACTGAGGTATCCTCAGTGGCCAGTGTTGATGCTCAAACCAATCAAGCCACTGCCTGCTGGAGGGGAAGAGGGAGAAATAGGAGAGAGAAGCAGATAGTCGCTTCTCCTGTATGGCCTGACCAGGAATCAAACCCAGAATGTCCATATGCCAGGCCGATACTCTATTCCCTGAGCAAACTGGCCAGGGCCTCATTTATGGCTTTTAATGAACCACTGTGTGTTGTTCTGTAAAATCGTTCAAATTTTTAAAGTTTTGTATTCAGACTGACATAAGCAACATGGCGCACCAGGAAGCTCCAAGCTCTCATTCTCCCACAGTAAAACTGAAAAACAACTAGAAACAATCTGAACTAACTTTATTGGAGTGCAGGGAGGAAAACAATCAAAGATTTACAGCAACCAAGGAATGGACCAATTAAGAATAAGCCATCTTTGCCTGACCAGGCTGTTGTGCAGTGGATAGAGCGTCAGACTGTGATATGGAGGACCCAGGTTTGAAACCTCAAGCTTGCCGGCTTGAGCACAGCCTTATCTGGCTTGAGCACTGGCTCACCAGCTTGAGCATGGGGTTGCTGATTTGAACATGGGATCATAGGCATGACCTCATGGTCGCTGGCTTGAGCACAAGGTCACTGGCTTGAGCAATGGGTCACTCACTCTGCTGGAGATTTCCTAGTCAAGGCACATATGAGAAGCAATCACTGAACTACTAAGGAGACTAAGGAGCCGCAACAAAAAATTGATGTTTCTTATGTCTTTCCCTTACTGTCTGTACCTATCTGTTCCTCTATCTCAGTCATAAATAAATAAATAAATAAATAAGCCATCTTCAAACTACTTTAGAAATCCATGGGAATCTGTGAACACATAATAAGATGAAGATGAGCTACAGGAACAGAATCTTCCATAAACCCCAAAATAGTATTTGAAAATTTTGTGAAAAAGTCTCCATTCACTTTCAGCAATCAAAAATTTTAAAGGCATCATGGAGAAGTATGAAATTGATTTCCAGAGTTGCCACATTTCAATTATAAAATACCTAATTTTTAACAACCAAAAAGAAAAAAGAAAAGGATAACATATACAAAACTACAGTAAACCATGTCTCATTTCAAGAAACATGAAAGAATGACAGAAATGATCACCAATGGAGCTCAGACATCAGACTTACTAGACAAAGATTATTTAGAAACTGTCTTAAATATTTCCAAAGAGGTAAGTAAAAACCTGTACAAAGAGACAAAGTAGGACATTATGTGTTTATAAGAGGACAAATTTGCCAAGAAGATAGAATAATTATAAACGTACATGCAACAAGCATCAGAGTTCCAGAATATAAAGTAAACAGTGACAGAATCAAAAGGAGAGATATAGCTTTATAAAAAAATAATTGGATACTTCAACATACCACTATAAATACTTGATATAATGAGAAAGAAGAGGCCCTGGCTGGTGGCTCAGTGGATAGAGTGTCAGCCTGGCATATGAACATCCTGGGTTCTCTTCTTGGTCAGGGCACCCAGGAGAAGAAACCATCCTCTTCTTTTCCCCTCCCTCTCCCCCTTCACTCCCTCTTCCACTCCTGCAGCCATTGGCTCGATTTGTTTTCAGCACAGGCTCCTGGGTGCTGAGTATAGCTCAGATGATTTAAGCATCAACCCCAGATGGAGTTGCTGGGTGGATCCCAGTTGGAGCACATGTGGCAGTCTCCCTCACTATCTCCTTTCCTCTCACCTGAAAAAAAAATTAGAAGATAGATAAGGTAGTAAGACTTTAACCAATTGAACCTAACAAGGATACAAATAACTCTTTAACCAACAAGACAAGAATATATCTGTAATTGAAAAATAAATATATTAAAATAAAAATGAAACAGACTTTCATATTATCAGAAAATGGGAGGGAAATATTTTTAAAAATTAAAGTAAAAATAAAGGAATTGCCTTCTTTTTTAGTTTTTGGTTTTTGTATGTTTCTTTTCTTTAAGTGAGACCCAGTCTGGAACCAAAGTCATTTTTAGAAACTGTGGTGGATGCACCTCAGCACTCAGGGCCACGGTGGAACCAACTGAGACACTGGCTGTGGGAGGGGAAGAGGGAGAGAATGGGGAGAGGGAGAAGGGAGAAGCAGATGGTTGCTTCTTCTATGTACGCTGACCAGGAATCAAATCCAGGATGCCATACATGGGGCTTATGCTCTATCTACTGAGCTGCCAAGCAGAGCCTGTTTGTTTTTTATTGGCACACAATTAACATAGTTTTAGATATATAACATAATGATTTGATATATGTATATATTGAGAAATGATTACCACAGTAAATCTAGTTAACATCCATCATCACACATCATTTGAAACATATTTGTTGTGATGAGAACTTTCAAAATTTATTGTCTTGACAAGTTTTAAAAGTACTAAACACTAATCTTAACTATAATCTTCAAGGTGTTCAATATATTCCTAGGACTTATTTTTTATAACTTAAAGTTAGAACCTTTTGACAACTGTTATTCATGTTGTCTACCTTCCAACTGGCAACCACCAATCTCTTCTCTATATCTATACATTTAAATTTGCTTTGTATTAGATTCTAAATATGGTATTTGTGTTTCTCTGTTTGACTTCTTTCCCTTAGCGTAATGCCCTTAAGGTCCATCCATGTTGTTGCCAAAGGTAGTACCATACTTTCTCATGCATAAGACACACCATTTTTGAAAAATTTGGGGTCTAAAAACTTGGTGCATCTTATACAGTGGTTGTAGATTTTTTATTTGCATTTTATTTGCATTTCTTGTTCATGTGGATGAGAAGTTATATGAATTTTATGATGAATAAAACTTGAGTTCAATAACTTTATGTAGTACTTTTTTTTTTCTTCAAATTTTGGGCCCTGAAATTAAGGTGCGTCTTATCCATGGGAAACACAGTATTTTTTTCTTTTTTATTACTGTACAGAAGTCCATTGTGTGTTTGTGTGTGGTGCATACATAAATACAATATATACATAAATATGGCATCATATATATATATATATACACACACACACACACACACACACACACATATATATACCATATTTCTTTTATCCATTTTTCCATGATAGGCTTTGTTTCTTTTCCTCAATACTGTATATGTTGAATATTGAAAATCCTAAGTCTTTTGCCTTCCATATAAACTTTATATCAGTTGGCAGATATCAAGAAAATAACTTGCTGCCATTTTGCTGGGGATGTTATTGAATTCCAAAGTCAAGTTGGAAACGAAGGACATCTTGACAATATTGAGACTTTTTATCCATGAATAGGGAATAGCTCTTGATTTATTTAGTTCTTTAATTTTATTCATCAGAGCTTTACAATTTTCCTCATATAGATCTTGTACATACTTTGTACATACAGATTAATATGTATATATTTCATTTTTTTAGGCTTTTTGAGCTCACTTTTTGAGCATTTAGCTGATATAAATGGTATTGTTTATAATTTCAAATTCCATTTATTCATTGTTGATATATAGATAAGTTATATTGCCTGACCAGGCAGTGGCACAGTGAATAGAGTGTCAGACTGGGAACAGAGGGCCCAGGTTCAAAACCCCGAGCTTGCTGAATTAAGCGTGGGCTCATCTGGCTTGAGCGCAGGGTTGCTGGCTTGAGCATAGGATCATAGACATTACCCCATGGTCCCTCGCTTGAGCACAAGGTCGCTGGCTTGAGCAAGGGGTCACTCACTCTGCTGCAGTCCCATGGTCAAAACATATGTGAGAAAGTAATCAGTAAACAACAAAGGAGGCTAAGGAGCCACAAAGAAGAATTGATGCTTCTCATCTCTCTCTCTCTCTGTCTGTCTGTTCCTCCCTCTGTCTCTCTCTGTCTCTGTCACACACAGAAAAAGAAAGAAAAGTTATTTACTTTTGTATATTATCCTTGTATTCTGCAGCATTTGTATACTTGAAAATTAATTCCTGGAGTTCCTTTGTCAAGTTTTTTGCATTTTCTACAGAGAAGATCATGTCATCTGCAAAAAGAAACTTATTTCTTGCCCTGACTGGTTGACTCAGTGGTAGAGCTTCAGCCCAGCATGTGGATGTCTGGGGTTCAATTCCCAGTCAAGGCACACAGGAGGGGTGACCATCTGCTTCTCCACCCTTCCCTCTCTCTTTCTCTGTATCTCTCTCTTCCCCTCAAGCCAGTGACCGAAAAGTCACATCTATGATCCCACGCTCAAACCAGCAACCCCGTTCTCAAGTTGGTGAGTTCGTGTTCGAGCTGGATGAGCCCTGGCAACCTTGGGGATTCTAACCTGGTCCTCCACATTCCAGGCCAATGCTCTAGCCACTGCACCATCACCTGGTCAGGCTATAACAGGTATTTGACTTGTGCTGTCTCCAATGTCTTCAAGAACCTTGGAAGTTTTTAATATTAGTGCTACAATCAAGGAAGTAATAATTTGTGGAGATGTTGTTATTGATATTAAGTGACAGAAATTGGATTCTCATACTTTAATGTTTGTGTACTTTATGTCTTCTATGCCATGTAGATATTACTTATTTTAATTTTTTAAATTTATTTTTACCAAGTCAGAGGCAGGGAGGCTGAGAGACGGACTCTCATATACACCCCAACCTGGATTTACATGCAAGCCTCCTACAGGGTGATGCTCTGTCCGTCTGGGGCCACTGCTCCATTATTCAGCAACTGAGCTATTTCAATGCCTGAGGTGAGGCTATGGAGCCATCCTGAGCATCTTGGGGCCAACTTGCTCAAACCATTTGAGCCATGGCTTTGGAAGCAGAATAGAGAGAGAGAAGGAAGAAGAGGAGTGGAGAAGCAGATGGTCGGTTCTCCCGTGTACCCTGACCAGAAATTGAACCTGAGACTTCCACACGCCAAGCCGATGTTCTACCTCTGAGCCAACTGCCAGGGCACCATGTAGATTTTAAACTCTTACTTAAGAGCAAAGTCTACATTCAAATACTACTTCACTTCTTTCCAGGTATGTCCGTAGTTATCCAATCCTCTGTGCCCAGTTTCTCCCAACTATAAAATGGGGATAATAGCAATAACCACCTGTTAGGATTGTTTTATAAGTTAAGTAAGTTCATTAATATTAATATTATTTTAGATTAGAACCTGATACTTGGTACTTTACTTCTGAAGTAACTCAGTTTAGCTGTCACCTCTTTCGGGAAACGTGTCTGATTACCTCCCTTCCACTCAACCCTATGCACACTGTCCAATAACATTTATCTGTTCTGCTGTTATTCTGTATTCTCATGTCTTTTTACCTCAGCAGGACACTGAGCAAGTTTTGAGAGCAAGAGAGTCTTTACAGTGTACTTGAAATCACACATACTCTCTCTGTATCCTACCCCGCACGCACAGTTTCTAGTAGCCAGGGTAATTATAAGATTTGCCTCATTTATTATTTTTATTTTAGACTGAACTTTCTCTTACTAGATTCCTTTGTTAAAGTAATTTACTGGGGATCATTTTAGACCATTGCTTGTTTTTATGAAGATCATAAAAACAGAAAGCATGTTTTCTTTGCTTTCCTTGACTCTGTGACTTTTGCCATTTTTTGTCTCTTTATTTAATTTTTTGGTTCCTTTTCTAGCTATTTTGTTTATAAGCCTTGTTCTTCTGATTTGCTCTACTAGTTCTTCAGATACTACCAAAGAGCCTGTACCTTTTACTACTCTGTCCTAGTGGTTATGCCATGCAGTCTTTGCCTTCTACCTGGTTAGAGGGTGTAGTCATAGAACTAATATAACGAAAGCACTGGAATAAATTTCTCCATGTAAGACATGCCAAAATTATAGTCCTGTTGGTGAGCAAGGACCACCGAAAAGGAAAGAAATCTTCTCTGATGAATTTACAAACTGCTGTCCCAAAGTGAGGGTAGCATATTCCTGAGATCCAAGCCTACAAACCCTTGCCTACCAACAGATGCCAGATTAATGTGGCAAACAGTGATAAAGACGAACACTTTCCTCCTAGTGAAACTGTCAAGTGGTTGACTTATGCCTTGTTTAACAGTGAAGAGACTCCCCTGGTTCCAAATCCCAGTCCCAATGAAAGAAACATCAAAATACTAGCTGGGGATAGACGGAATCTATTAAGTTGGTCACATTGAATATATATTTCTTCTGTTGCCTTGGCGACATTCCTATTTGAGTACATAAAGCTATAGTTTTATATACCACGAGGACCAACTCCACAAAAGGCCTGTGGGTCCACCAGCTGTGGAGACTCTGTAGTGGTTTTGAATTCTGTGCCTCTATCTCGAGCTTCTGATGTTGGGTTTCCTCTTCCTTTAAGCCACATTTCATTGCTGGGAATTAACTGTGGTTACTGTCTGTCTTATACAGTTGATGTTCAACTATGGTAGAGTGTTTTATGGTTTCAATTTCATGAGTGAGATCATTTATCTGTAGCATCCCCCTGAAAGGCACCCAGACAGGTAGAGAGGCCAACTGTGGACTTTGGCCCCTCTACATAACCAGGATAGTAGTAGTCATCCTGGACAAAGGGCTGATTCTCCTGGAGGGCATGCTGCCCTGTGTAGATGAACACTGGCAGTTGTCTGTAAACCAGGAAGCTCTGAGGCTGTAGACAAATGCTGTGGGTGCAGACCTCCAAGCACAGGCTGGTACTAGGGGAACTGGGTCCTTCTGGGGCTTCACCATTGGTGGGGTTTGAGTGCGTTTGAACCTAATGAGTATTCTACAGTTGTTGGATAGAGTGTTTTATATGTGTCAATTAGCTGAATTTTTTTAATTAATTAATTTTTTTACAGGGACAGAGAGAGAGTCAGAGAGAGGGATAGAGAGGGACAGACAGACAGGAATGGAGAGAGATGAGAAGCATCAATCATCAGTTTTTTGTTATGACACCTTAGTTGTTCATTGATTGCTTTCTCATATGTGCCTTGACTGCGGGCCTTCAGCTGACCGAGTAACCCCTTACTTGAACCAGTGACCTTGGGTCCAAGCTGGCAAGCTTTTGCTCAAGCCAGATGGGCCCGCGCTCAAGCTGGCGATCTCTGGGTCTTTAACCTGGGTCCTCCGCATCCCAGTCCAACGCTCTATCCACTGCACCACCATCTAGTCAGGCTCAATTAGCTTAATTTGATTATCTTTGCTTAAATATTTATTTTTTTGTTATTACTTTTGTCTGATTATTTTATCAGTTGTTGAGAGAAGTATGTTAATACCTACAAGCAGATTATGGATATTTCTTCTTTTTTAAAAAATGATTTTATTTATTTATCCTACAAGAGATGGGGTATAGATGAGTAGTTGCTTCACTCTAGCTGTTCACTGGTTGCTTGTCATATGTGTCTTGACCAGGCTAGTCCAGGGTTTTGAACCGACAACCTTAGTGTTGCAGGTCAGTACTCTACTCAATGCATCACCACAGGCCAGACCCTTTTATCTTTTTGATTCTCAATGTATGCTTTATATATTTTGAAGCTATTTATTAATTAGACAAACATTCCTTTTGAATTTTATATTAAATATACTTTATATAACTACTTTGTTTCTGTCAGTATGGTTTGTTTAATTTTGCCACTGTAAATTAATTAAATATTGTCATTATTTAAGAGTAGAAGTTCTTTCCTCTCAATTCAGCTGTTGAACTTGTTCCTCTGGAACATGTTAAATTAGATTCTGACTTGGATTTAGAGCCAATAAAGGGTGGTAAGAGTATGTTCTGAGGAGACTAGTTATACTGTTGCAGAATAACTTCCCCAGCTGAGATAATGACACGGTCTCAAGCTAGAGGTGAATGGACTTCTCAGACAGCAGAGGACTGGGCTCTCTCCCTGGTAAAGAAGACTCAAGGAATAGTTGGAGGCTCTAGATATTCAGAATCAATCAAGTCCAGCTAGAATAATCCTTTGCAAGTGTCAAGGATCTTTCCCTTCTCAGTGTCCTCTTTCCCACTGAGTGTTGCCAACTCGACGTATTCAACTTACATTGTCATTCTACAACTCCACAATTAAAATCTGATTTTCTGAGAGGTTAGCCCTGTGGCTAAAACAAATGAGGCATTCTTTAGGCCTACCCTCTTCAGGTCCCTGAGCTGAGAATTTAGAACCTTGAGCCACATTATGCAAATTCTGCAGTAGAATCCAGTGGGGCCAGCTTGTCCCTCAGTCTTTGAGGTATTTATAATCATCATCACACCCTCATTTAGTCCCCACACTTGCTTCAGTAGGGCACTTCATCACAATCCACATTGGGTGGTAATAAGTAATTGTTATGCCACACATGCCATTGCCCAGGAGTCAGCAGTGCGTTAAAATCATGCACAAGCCCAGACCCGTCCCAGAGTCTCATTTCGTCTGTGTCTCTTGGCAGCACTGTTGGTATCAAGTCCTGTTATCTGTCAAGATCTTGTCCATAAAAGAGAGAAATCCACCAAGTGTAATTAATACATGGAATTCTTTAAAAGGTGCTAAGGACCTGAAAATATAAAAAGGGAACAACACTGAGGTGCACAGAGGTATGGTCCCGAGAAGGGAGTTCACCCCTAAGAATGGGGGGGACAGAGGGAAGAGGTCAGGATTATCCTAACAAAGAAACTCTCATAATGGGCCTCATAGACTGAGACATGGACTGTAGAACACAGGTATGCTGGTAATTTATGAATGCAGAAAAGGAGCATCATGAAGCTGATTCGTGTATCTCTTTATTTTTTAGGGATTTAGAAGAAATCCCTCCAAAACTGTGACTCAGATCTCAGAGTTGCTATCTATGTGGTGCTTGTGTCAAGGCACTTTGTGGTGTGATCTGGAACATCTGAGAAAGAGACACAGGCTGACTAGTGTGGGTTGCCCAGGGTACTGGAGCATGGCTCTCTATACCTGGTTCTCAGGAGGGTGCACTGCCCACCAGGCCCTCCCATGTTTGGTAGGGCTGGTTCTGGGATTGCAGTAAACAACCCTCACCACTGGAACAAGGCACCATTGCTGCAGATTCACAGGAAGTAACAGCAGGGAAATGGGTAGTATCAAGTCCCTTGTCATATCTCTCTGTCTCTCTCTCTGTCTCTCTCTCTCTGTCTTATTTCTCTTTAATGCCCTTCTTGGTAAAACGTCAGAAAGCCAAATAGCAATGGAGAAATACACCATGCAGAGTCTCAGCTCCAGCTTCACAGACAAACTATAAATGTTAGTTTTGAAGTTTAGAAAATAGTTGATAATCAGCGTGAGAGGGGCCCACAGAATGCTGCTGTTGTACCTGCTGTGGTGACAGATAACAGCAGGTGACATGACCTCTGTGAAGCTATCTGATATTTTTGTCTATCTTTGTGTTTTATTTAGCTGTGGCTCACTATATCAATCTCATAACCGTGTGTGGTTTTGGACCCGAGTTTGAGAAACTCTGAATTAGGCCATAACTGAGAGAGTGCGTGGAGACACGGTAAGATAGGGTTTTTGAGGAGTTTAAAATAGCTGCCAGGAATAGAAGAAAGAATTCATGACTGATAGGAAGATTTACAGTCTGCTTGACCTGCTAATAATGCTAGAATGAAGGGCTTTGGAGTGACACTAGTACACATAATTAAAGTTTAGGTGATATTCCTTTAGTACTTGTCTTCGAAGTCATGCAGTGGTGACCAAGGCTGGTATGTCTCAAAGATTTTTGGCAATTAAAATTTCTATTATTACCTATCATGTTAGTATGGGTTATTTCCATTTAGAATGTTTTATTGATAATAATTCTCTTCCAACAAATGCTTTCCCATCTTAATATTCCCAGATCTGTAGCTAATAGCAATGCTATCTGAAGAGAGACATGGAAAGGAAATCTGGTAATTTAGAGTTTTACCTCTGTAAGAAGTACTTCCTCTCAGAGTGTTCATCTAGTATTCTTGCTTTTGGTAGCCATCCATTAGTACTGGAAAAGTATCCAGATGTGTGCAGCTTTTCTTGACATCACAATGTTGAGGCTAGTTTTCATGCTGTACACTGCTGGGTCCCATTTGTGTTTCTTTTTGTTTGTTTTTGACAGAGACAGAGAGAGGGACAGATAGGGACAGACAGGCAGAAAGGGAGAGAAATGGGAAGTATCAATTCTTTGTAGCATCTTCTTCCTCTCCTTAGTTGTTTATTGACTGCTTTCTCAAATGTGCCTTGACTGGGAGGCTACAGCAGAGTGAGTGATCCCATGCTCTAGCCAGCGACCCTGCGCTCAAGCCGAATGAGCCAACGCTCAGCTGGTGACCTTGGGGTTTTGAACCTGGGTCCTCCACATCCCAGTCCGACGCTCTATCCACAGCGCCACTGCCTGATCAGGCCCATTTGTGTTCTTATTCTGAATATTCAGGTCACCAGGATGCGTTCAAATGTGTCTCCAAATTTGTTATAACTTCTGCTTTTAAATATTGAGCAAATTGCTGATACTTTGAACTGAAAGCCAATGAATGAGGAAAATTAGCTGTTGCCTGAGCTAAAATTTGTTTGCAATAGGAGTGATATAAGTCCACTTGAATTGTGGCCTTTTCAACATTTTAAAAAACTGGCTCTATGTTTAAACTCCTCAGTCCAGCTTTCTCTAGAGAATTCAGCTAACTCACCAGCCATGTGACACATAGAATCTATATTTATGCAACCAAGATGAGTCTCATAATGGAGAATGTGATACGGCTGGGCTGGGTAGAGAGAAGGCTGCTGTCTCCATGCTGTGATTAGAGGCAAGTGGACTGTTTACCTTGCCTCCAAATAGCAGCCCACTTCCTGTTATTCCATCAGTATGGCTACCCTCTTTGACATCCATCTGGTTTCTTCTGCAGATAAGACTGCATTAAAAATTTTTTAAATGTCTTCATTGAAGGGGGTCTCTGAAAACTAATGAGACCTTAAGCATGGCTTACTTTGATTAGTAACCTTAAACAGACTGGAGGTTACTTCATCAGTATGGCTACAAAAGAAAGGAGGAGATGGCCTGACAAGCAGCGGCACAGTGAATAGAGTGTCAGACTGGGACACAGGGGACCTAGATATGAAACCTCGAGGTTGCTGGTTTGAGCGCAGGCTCATCCGGCTTGAGCACTGGCTCACCAGCTTGAACCTGGAGTCACTGACTTGAGCAAGGGGTTTCTCGTTCTGCTGTAGCCCCCAACCCCCAGTCAAGGCACATATGAGAAAGCAATCAATAAACAACTAAGGAGCCTCAACGAAGAATTGATGTTTCTCATCTCTCTCCGTTCCTGTCTGTCTGTTCTTTCTCTCTGTCTCTGTCACACACAAAAAAAAAAAAAAGAAAGAAAGAAAGAAAGAAAGAAAGAAAAAGAAAAGAAAAGAAAAAGAAAAAGAAATAAAAAGAGATGTGGAAGAAACTGCCTAAATAAAGGGACCAAAAATGGCATGTTTTGGATGGGTTGTCCACATATTTGTTGAAGATAAAAGGATATCAGTAGATTTTGGAGTGGAGGAGAAATTTGGGAGTCAGATGTCAATTCTTTTATAGGAAAGTTTTATGCTGGCTTACATGTTTAGAGAATAGTATGAAATGAAGCCTTATGAGGTATCAAATCCTATTATTTGTCAAGATCTTGTCCAGAAAATAGAAAAATCCACCAAGTATAATCAATACAGGGAATTCTTTAAAAAATGCTAAGGTCTCAGCAGTGCCTCATACCCTGCCCGCTTCTGCCCCGGACAGATGGCTCTGCAGTGACAGCTCCAGAATGACAGCGGGTGAGGCCCTGGTACCCCCAAGGGCACTCTGCTAGGGCTGTGGTTTGGGGTGTCTCTGTCCATATATGGCCACTGTCAGGCCAGATCCTTCCAACACTTCTCCTCCCAAGAAGTAGTGATCCCCTTGAAGGTGACCAACAGGGACAGAGATGCTCAGGCTCCAGGCTGGCTCTCGTACAGCCTGCACTTTGGGGGCCAGAGACACATTGTCTACATGAGGGTCAAGAAGTTCTTGGTTTCCAGACAACTCTTGGTGTTCACCTACACGGACCAGCATGCTCTTCTCCTGGAGCAGCCTTTTGTCCCTGGTGACTGCTACTATCACGGTTATGTGCAGGGGGTCCCTGAGTCCCTGGCTGCCCTCAGCACCTGTTCTGGGAGGTTTCCGAGGAATGCTACAAATAAGTGATCTTGCTTATGAAATTGAGCCAGTTAGGTTTTCCGCCACGTTTGAACACCTCGTGTATAAGGTAGATATGCAGCTCCCACCTATGAGCTGTGGCTTAACAGAAGAGAAAATAGCAAGCCAATTGAAGGTGCAAGAGCTGTATAAAGGCACTCTGATGCAAAGTTCTTACATGGGCTGGTGGACTCACTTGCGATTTCTCGAGCTGGCAGTGGTTGTGGACCAGTTTCGCTACACTTACTCTCAAAGTAACGTGTCAATAGTGCAGCGTGAAGTTCTCGATGTGGTCAATATAATAGGTCTCCTCTATCAACCTTTGAGGGTTGATGTAATTTTGACTGCAGTTGAGGTCTGGAATAAAGGAAACCCATTTCCCACCGACAGCATAGAGGACACTCTGGATTTCTTTTCTATGTGGAAGTATACGCATCTTAATGTCCGAGTACAACATGATATTGCATCTTTTTATTAAAATATCATTTGGCATAAAGGGTGGTCTTGTCTTCATTGGTGGCCTATGCCAGAGGGTTGTTAATTGTGGAGTGGATGTTTTTGAAGACAATGCTCTGTATCCTTTTGCACTTACTGTATCCCAAGAGCTTGGTCATAATATGGGTATGGTGCATGACACTCAGTGGTGTAGGTGTGGTTTCAGGTGGTGCATAATGTACCCCTACAAAGTTCCATCAACTAAATTCAGCAACTGCAGTTATGGCCACTATTGGGACTATGCTATCAGTAAAGGGTTATGTATTAACCCTCCTCCACATCCAGCGAATATTTTTAAGTTACAGTATTGTGGGAACCTAGTTGTTGAAGAAGGAGAGGAATGTGACTGTGGATCTATAAAGCAGTGGAACAGGATCCCTGCTGTCTGTTGAACTGCACTCTGAGTCCTGGTGCTACTTGTGCTTTTGGGCTTTGTTGCAAAGACTGCAGGTTAGCGCCAGCAGGGACAATGTGCAGACAAAAAATCAGTGAGTGTGACCTTCCAGAGTGGTGCAATGGGACATCCAATCAGTGCCCAGAAGATGCATATGTACAGGATGGGATTCCCTGTGGTGACAATGTCTACTGCTAAAAAAGAGATGTAATAGCCATGACAAGCAGTGCCGGGAGATTTTTGGTGAAGGAGCGAGGAGTGCATCTCAGCACTGCTATAAAGAGATCAATTCCCAGGGAAACCGTTTTGGCCACTGTGGTCTAAAGGGCACGGCATACCTAAAATGTAACACGTCAGATATCCTTTGTGGGCGAGTTCAGTGTGAGCACGTGTCAGTAATGCCTAATCTGATAGATCATACTTCAGTACTTCAGCATCAGGTCGATGACACCATTTGCTGGGGCACCGATTATCATTTAGGAATGTCCATTCTTGATATTGGTCAAGTGAAAGATGGCACAGTGTGTGGTCCAGAGAAGATTTGTATCCACCAACAGTGTGTCAATTTTGTTCCTCTGTCACAAAACTGTCACCTGAGACCTGCAACATGAAGGGGGTCTGCAATAATAAACTGCATTGTCACTGCAGTGATGGGTGGGCACCCCCTTACTGCCAACACAAGAGCAACGGAGGTAGTATTGACAGCGGCCCACCGATCGAGGACCAAGTACCACAGGGAAAGTTGGGTTCTCTGCTCTTATTGTGGCTTATTCCTTCGGTTCTTTTGTTTTTATGTTTCTTCATTATGTTTTGTATAAAATGTAAAAGAAAACAGGAAGAAGAGCTAATGGAAGAAGATTACTAAGGCTCCACCTTCATTAAAAAAAAGACTTCTAGTTTTTTAATAATAGAGAAACATGTCTACTGCTTAAAGAAAAATTTAAGGATCTCTCATGTTTGAATCATATTACACCAAAAAATCCATAGCATGTTCTTACTTCCTGTTCAGAGTTTCAAGCAATATTAAAAGTTCACTTTTTCTAAAAGTCATCTTTTCTTTTTTAGAGAATTTTTATAAGAATCTATTTTCACCAAATGAAAAACATACATAGGGCAAGAGCTCAAACACCTCATTTACATCTTCATGTACCCTGGGCAAGGGAAGAGCAAAGACACATTTTGAAGCTGACGTCTATCAGATCTAAACATTCTCCAGCCTTTGTACTGAATGTAACGTCTGGGATATGCTACTATATCCCATTTCTGTTTTTCCAGCTGTCTTCCAGGTAGCTATGCCAACAGGGGACAATAGAGGCAGCCTGGAATGAAGGATGAGGGAAGAAGGGAGTTTAGTTTACTTGATGTATACTGAAAGTTACACTTAGTGTCATTTTGGCTAGGGCCATTCACTCCAATAGTTACATCTGGTTTGGGCTTCCAACTTTGTCAGAACCACCCTCATTCTTCCTTAGAAGAACCAGTACCAGTTGGTCATGCTTCATACCCTCAGAGAGCTGAGTTGCAGATCTAGGGTTAGGAGGGTGATCGTCTTCTGAGTTCCTGAAGCATGAGCAGTAGCTGGTCACTTGCCCTCCTTAAAGGGGCTTGGTCCCTGCTCTGCAGAGATCTCCCTTAATCACCAGTATTCTAATACTAATAGAAACTCAGCTTCTTTTCTTTGCTTTCCTGACACTAGGGTTGTTAAGTGCTTGCAGTAACTACTTCATTGTGACAGTTTGAGTTCTCCAGAGCGGACGGACACCATATTGGAGTTTAGAGTGCAAGGTATTTATTAGAGATGAACACCTGGAAAGGAAAGTGTTCTGAGATGAAGGCAGTTCTTCAGGCAGAGGATCGATTGTTTTGTAGGCCTGACCACGCCTTGGCCACCCGGGAAGAGCACGGTGAGCCAATTCTTTCCTGTCGTGTCCTTCCTGCATCGGGCCGCAGTGGCAGGGCCTCGTGCCCTCCATAGGTGTGATGTGCCAGTGTTGGTGGTTCTGGTCCTCACCTGCACTGCCCATTCCGTGTGATTGCTTCCTGGAAATTATAAAGCTTAATGAGGGTAAGACCTCGGATTTCTCAAAACTGTTTAGAAGAATTAACTGAAATTCCATGTGAATCTATGATTTCAGATTCAATCCTTTAAATACAAATGGAACTATTCATCTTTTTATTCATGTGTTAATTTTGGCGGATTACATTTTTTAAGACTTTTCTCTTTTTTCTAAGTTTATCATCTTAAAGTTGTTAATAAGATCTTTTCATTTTCTTCTTTATATTTATGTGAACTCTAATTATGTCTCCTTATTACTTCCTTCCCGATAATGACAATTTGCATTTTCTCACTATTATGCTTTATCAATTTTCTATATCCCTATGTGCCTACACAATAGGGCTTGTTATGTTTTCTTAATGATCTCTTCTAGTGATCACAATATGCGTGATGGGGCTTCTGCTTCCGTAAGTTTAAAGTAATTTATCATCATTGACAAAGACCCATTTGATCTTTGCTGCAGAAATGCCATTGAATTAAATGGGAATATGATTTGGATTACCACCCTGCAGCTGTTAAGTGGTGGCATTAATCTCTGCTGTTACACTCCTGATATGTTAGTGTTCCTGTTTCACTGTGGAGACAGGTGGGTATGGGGGAAAGTTTTAGGGCTTCTCACTTGGTCCTTTCTGCCATAACTCTTAGAACCATTATGAGGGTCCCATCATCTTCTGAGTTTATAATTCAGGAGCCAGGGGAATTACCACAGAGTGGGTTCCTGGACCTATTGGACCCACTGTGAGATGCACTTGGATTAAGATTTTATTAATTAATGTCATCTCCTTCTCGAGGCATTTTTGGATCCTGTGGTGTCTCTGTCAGGTCAGATCTTGCATCTGATAATCCTCAAAAAATCTGAATAGTCCCCCTTTCTCCACTGTGTAGTTACTCTGTCTGGTACATGTGTATTCATTTTGGGGGACAAGTCGCTTTGGGAAACAGGAATATTTATTGTGTGTATTTGTGGTGACATTGCAGGGTGCTTCTTGAGTGGTACTTGGTTTTTCCTTCAATTGGTCAATGATTCATCTGACTCAGGATTTAAAATGGGCAAAAGATGCCCATTGCAGAAGTTGACATCAGTCTACTGATCACCAGATTTTAATTTTTATTTTTTTTTACGTGTATAAGGCAATAAATGCCCTCATTGCCTAACCTCCTATATCATCTCTAGGAAAACCAAAATTCTTAGACATGGCTCTGATATACTTAGGTCAGGGTCCAAAGTTTGTCATTCTAATCTTATCGCCCTTTACAGTAATTATATCCACCTTGTTTCTAATAGTTAAGGGCTACCAGCTTTTTTTGACTATTCTAAAATCTTATCACCTTCACTGATACTAGGGAGCCTTGTTCTATAGCACTCTGTCTTGTCATCAAACCTGGCCTACAGAGAAAGCCACCAATGAGGTTCCAATGATTACTGCTTTTCTCTGACTGACTTGTGCATTTCTTTACGCTTGGTTGAAGATATTCCTCTAGGACTTCCAGAGGAACATGGTCAATGCTGGTTTCTCTGGCCTTTTGTAAATAGCACATTCTAACACTCCTTCTACCCCCAAATTGACTTCTCGGACAAAGTAGTTTTATAATCTCCACCTTGATTATTACAGTCCATCAACATTTCCAAGCCTCAACAATGCAGTAATTCCATCAGTATGTTAGGAGGAGCTCTAGGCATCTTTGCAAGAATGTTAAATCCTGAGAACCCTGTTATTAAAAAGCCTTCTCTTGTATAATCTATTTATCCTCAAACAGTAACCTTAGGATCTAGTCTCTGTATTCCTGGCTTCGGAAGGCATATGTTAGCTCCGTGATGGCGAAACTATGACATGCGTTGTCAGCACTGTCACGCGTATCCATTTCTGATGACACGCAGCTGCATGTCTGCGGCCCCATACATACCAGAGAAGTATGGGGCCGCATGCCGAGAAGGACTTTCATCCTCAGCTCCTGCACCACCAGGTGCAGATAAAACATTTGCTGTAGTGTAGACACTCTGTGCCGGAGGTCTGTAGGTCAAAACAAAAGAACTCCAGCACAAAGCATCTAGTTCTGGGACTTCTGGCTAGGCCGGTTTTCTCAAAGTGACACACCACACGAGTTATGCTTAGTTTTTGGGCAAATTTTGACACACCAAGCTAAAAAGATTGCCCATCACTGTGTTAACCAGCTCCCAAAGCTCTCTTGATCAGTGATACTGTTCCTGTCATACTAAGAACTGTTCTGACCCTAGTTGTTGGTCTAGATCAGTGGTTCTTAACATGGGTTCTATCGAACCCTAGGGGTTCCATGAGTCGGTCTCAGGGGTTCAGAGAAGCCTCTGCTGCGGAGGCCAAAATAAAGTAATAGCGTAATTCGTTGTGAGTTCATGCACTTTGTTGGTTTTGTTCTTTGAGCAAGGTGATGTTCATGCATGGCTTGTTTTGTGCACCAGTAAAAAAACATATACCTATGTCTTGAATTTGGGAAAAAAAATCATATTTTATTTATCACTAAAGAAGGGTTCGGTGAATGCGCATATGAAACTGGTGGGTTCGGTACCTCAAAAAAGGTTAAGAACCACTGGTCTAGATGCAAGGAAGGGCTGTTAAGATCAAATCATTAGGAAGATAAGCATAATGTTTGGTTAAACATGGTCTCTAAGCAATGAAGACATACTCTCTTCAAGCAAAGTTTGAGGAATGAGTTTTATGGGCCCAGCGTGTTCATGAGACTCTCAGGATCCAAATTTTATTTCTATAAGTGAGAGGAGGAGAGATAGAGAGACACACTCCTGCATGTGCCCCAACCGGTATCCACCCAGCAATCCTTACCTGGGGCTGATATTCAAATCAAACAAGCTATACTCAGCACCTGAAGCCAACGCTTGCACCAACTGAGCCACTGGCTGTAGGAGGAGAAGAGAAACAAGTGGAAGAGGGAGGAGAAGAGAAGCAGATGGTCGCTTCTCCTCTATGCCCTGAGTGGAGATCAAACCTGGGATGTTCACAATGCAGGGCTGACATTCTATTCACTGAACCAACCAGCCAGGGCCCTAGGATAAAAAATTCCAAATGCAGCTTTTCAAATTTCTTTGTTTTAAACCTCAGGATAGCATTTCTTCCTTAATAGGACCTCTGATTTTTACATGGGAACATACCAGAACTCTAAATTCAGTAATCTTTATGAATCTGCATAGTTATAACTAGTCTGGGGTATTATTTTCAACAGTCTATAGAATGAGATTCCCTTCCAACATTGTCATTGAGGTCTTGGGACTTTAATACCATGCCCAAGTTATTTTATCTGAGCATGTTATTTTCTTTATTCATCACTTCTTCACCAGCTACCTAACTTCATAATTTTCATATTTCTAATTCAAACGTGAGAGCTATTGTATAAGCCAGGGCACCACTTCCATCTGTACCTCATCTTAACACACCATTTTCATCAGAGGAAAGCAGTCATTATTGGGACCAGAGTGGGAGCTTAAGTGAGAGTCTTATAAGGTTTCTGGTGTTGTAGACATCAGTTGTCACCAATCCACAGGCCACAACTATGAGTCCTGGTTGCCTTCTGACAAGTAACTGATCTAGTTCTGGAATCTCACACCCAATGGATCTACCTTTTAAGGAACATTTCTGGTACCAACTGTCCCAGAGATAAGGATTTGAGAGTGAACAGTTCATTTGGGATATAATCACAAGATGTGAGTACATGGTGAAGGAATCGAAACTGAGAAAAGAAAGAGTTAAAAGCAATTCAAGCATACATTAATGGGTGAGTGACTGTGAGAAACCAGTGCAGTTCTACCATGGCCTGCCTGAGAGACACTCAGACACCTCATGATTGTCCCACGAAGACTGGGAGAGCTGTGAGATGTAGTCACAAAACAACTCTCATTCATTGGTTAGCAGTTGTTTCCATATGTATTAACTTCCTCTTGCTCCCAACCTGCCCCATGAATGGGCCAAGCACACTCTTATGAAGTAGGAAGGCATGAACATATATAGGAATCTTTGCCAGTAGAACTGAAGATACATTTACATTTAATCCTTGCATTATCATTTGTTTTCTTGGGAACCTGTATACAATAGTTGCTGATGGCCTGTCCTACATTCCTTGTCCCACCTGCGTGTCCTTGCAGCTACAGTAGACAATATTCATTCTCTGACATCTTCCTACTTTAAATGACGTATCTCGCTCCTTTTCCCTGACCGTGTTCTCTTGCACCATGGAGAAATATCCCAAGGTGTATTTCACATAACTTCTTATAGAGTCCACAGAAAATGAACCCAGTAGCCCATAATGGAAACTTGCTCATTAATATACTCTTTTTAGTGCTTCCAAATAAACTAAACCCACCTAAATCCTGGTCTTAGCATCCGCTTCTTGGAGAATCAGCATTCTCCAAATACTTTGTCAATAATAGGAGGTTAATTCTACAAAATTGTAAAAGAAAAATATATATGTATAAGCTTGTTTGTAATGGGTTAATTTTACAAAATTATAAAAATATATAAATATACGACCCAGTGAATATGAAAAAACATTAGATTGATAAATTTGACTATAATAATTTTTCCCCTAAAAACAACTTGAAAAGAGAATGAGTAAATTGGAACAGCTGCCATTTGTCTCCAGATGGACACTTCAAGCATGTGGCTCTTTACGCAGGTTTAATCAAATAGTATGCTTGGTTCACACTTCCCTGTTTCTGTGTTTCTACCAGACATTCTTCTCTTCTGTACCTTGCTGATATACTGTTAGACTTTCTCCTTTTCTTTTCTTAGAGTGTGTCAAAGAGATGACCACAAAGTGAGAGGAGCACAGAAGTAGAACACATAACTCTTCAGAAGAAAGTGCCTTTCCAAAGGTATGATATTCAATCTCTGCTGAGAAACAAATTGGAGTTTTCCAGGGCATTGGTCGGAATGGGGGTTGGGGGAGGGCAGTAAATAGCATAATGGGAATGGGAATTAGATGTACAGATGTGCAGACACAGGACACTGCCAAGTATATTCAAAACAGGAAGTAGCCAGAGGATGCAAAGTATGCAAAACGTATGAGAAAATTATATCAAAAAGGTTGTTTGACTTGATTAATAAAGCATAAATAGAAATTAATAGAAATTATCTGGACCATATATAGAGGGCATCTGATTAGATATGTTTTTTCAAGAGACAAGATTTCCAAAATCACTGAGAATAGACTGAGGAGGAGACAAATTGGGGACAAGGAGACTGGAAAAAGTCAATACTAGAGGGAGCATTAAAAGTACACATTATTTTAAATATTCAATGTCCAATTTTGAGCAAGTGTTTCTGTGGTTCTAAAGACAAGATGAAGGTTTATTTTTACTTTTCTTAAATAATTTTATGCAACTAATAAATCATTTCTATTACTTCTTTTGAATATTTATTGTGTATTGCATACTATTATATATATTGAGATAAAACAGTGTGCAAAACAAATAAAAACATCCCTGCCCTCACAGAGAGTATATTCTGGTATTCAAAAATATACTCCAGGGCCTGACCTGTGGTGGCGCAGTGGATAAAGCGTCGACCTGGGAACACTGAGGTCGCCAGTTCAAAACCCTGCACTGATCTGGTCAAGGCACATATGGGAGTTGAGCTTCCAGCTCCTCCCCCTTTTCTCTCTGTCTCTCTCTCTCTCACTCTGTGTCTCCTCTCTAAAATGAATAAAATAAAAAGAAATTAAAAAAATATACTCCAGCCTGACCAGGTGGTGGTGCAGTGGTTAGAGCATCGGACTGGGATGCGAAAGACCCAGGTTCGAGACCCCGAGCTCACCAGCTTGAGTGTGGGCCCATCTGGCTTGAGCAGAAAGCTCCCAGCTTGGACCCAAGGTCGCTGGCTCCAGCAAGGGGTGGCTCGGTCTGCTGAAGGTCCGCGGTCAAGGCACATGTGAGAAAGCAATCAATGAACAACTAAGGTGTCGCAATGACAATGAAAAACTGATGATTGATGCTTCTCATCTCTCTCCATTCCTGTGTGTCTATCCCTATCTATCCCTCTTTCTGACTCTCTCTCTGTCCCTGTAAGAAAAAATAATACTCCAAGAGGATACCGAAACCACTAAATTAAGCAAAGAGAACAGACAAACATGGCTAGAAAACACAAAGGGAACAGAGCCAAGATTATTTTCTTTTCCTTGAGAGAGTGAGTGAGAAAGACACAGGAGAAATGAGAGAGAGATAAGAAACATCAAGTTGTAGTTTTATTTTAGTTGTTAATTGATTGCTTCTCATATGTGCCTTGACTTGGGGGGGGGGGTTGACCTCTGCTCAAACCAGTGACTTACCTTGGGCTTCAAGCCAGTGGCCTTCGGGCTCAAGTCAGTGACCTTGGGATCATATTGATGAGCTCCTCACTCAAGCTGGTGATCTGCCACTCAAGCTGGTGCACCTGTGATCAAGTGCATGAGCCCGCACTCAAGCTGGCAACCTCAGGTTTCCAGCCATGGTCCTCAGCATGCATCCCAAGTTCATGCTCTGTTCACTGCGCCACCAATGGTCAGTTATAACTAGGAGTTTTTCTTAAACAACAATCTGTTTACATTTTAATAAGAATTTCTTTCTCTTTTGATTACCAAATAAACCCATGCATTTGGGTGAAACAATTAATATTATCATTTTTCTTTTCAGATTTTGGAGCAGAATGTTATAAAGTTTAAGTAATTTTCCCAACTTTATTACATCTCTTTGTAGTAGGCACTGTCACCACAGGGAATCCCATCTTGCACATATGCATATTCTGGACATGATGGGATATCCCACTGTACCACTCTGGAAGGTCAAGTTCATTTACCTGATGTCTACTGAGTTCCGCTGATTGCCTGAACTTGCAGTCTTGACTTGTTCTATGCTTTTACTGGAAAAACATTTCATCATTTCAAACTCCAATCCTACTCAAAAGTACCATACTGCTGATAAATGGTATCCACTATGTTGACAACAAAAAATGTATCCTCTCCACCTTCACCTTTTAGAAATTACTTTGGGAATAAATGGAGAGGTAAGACTCACCCATAGGTCTTTAGATGTCTGTCTCCTGGCTTTCCTGTGAGTTATATCTGCACGCAAGAAACACAATGAGGAACAACCTTATTAAAGGTCTTTATTTGCTGCTTATACAACCAACAGTAGTTAGGAAGGTGTTAGGAATTATGTTTTCTTGATGACAATGTTTCAGATACAGATAAAAAGAATATTTTCTTCATTTTTCTGTAAACTGTCTGAAATGTGCTCAGTTTCAGGAATGTAGCATTTCTACCTCCAAGAAACTAATACTTCATTATGCATAGGGTATTAAATTAGAGGCATTCTCTTCATCTGATGGGTGGGCCTTGGTCTCCTTGGGACCCAAATGTTTTTAAAGGTACATGAATACAGCAGTCAACAGTAGAAGCAAAACAGACAAGCTAAGAATCATGACCAGTGGGAAGAAAACTTTTCTGGCAGACGCTGGGCCACTGTCGACACTCCCTCCGTAGCCTCTCTTCAGGCAGTAGGGCGGGGACCACCCATAGCCACAGTGGCAGTGATGTTTGTTATTGCAGATTCCCTTCAAGTTGCAGGTCTCAGGCAGGCAGACTTGTGACAGGAGAGACAGACTGACACACTTCTTGTGTATGCAGATCTTTCCTGAACCACACATGGTGCCATCTTTCACTTCACCAACATCAGGTGTGCCCACCTCTAAATGGTAACCGACACCCCAGCAGGTGACACCATTGATGAGAGTGTGCAGCAAAGCAGAATGGTCTCCTAGATGGGGAATGCCTCCCATATTTTCACACTGAACTCGCCCACAAAGGATATCTGACGTGTTACATTTTAGGTATGCCGTGCCCTTTAGACCACAGTGGCCAAAACGGTTTCCCTGGGAGTTGATCTCTTTATAGCAGTGCTGAGATGCACTCCTGGCACCTTCACCAAAAATCTCCCGGCACTGCTTGTCATGGCTATTACATCTCTTTTGGTAGCAGTAGGCATTGTCACCACAGGGAATCCCATCCTGTACATATGCATCTTCTGGGCACTGATGGGATGTCCCATTGCACCACTCTGGTAGGTCACACTCACCGATTTTTTGTCTGCACATTGTCCCTGATGGCACGACCCTGCAGTCTTTGCAACAAAGCCCAAAAGCACAAGTAGCACCAGGACTCAGAGTGCAGTTCAACAGACAGCAGGGATCTTGTTCACACTGCTTTATAGATCCACAGTCGCATTCCTCTCCTTCTTCAACCACGTCGTTACCACAGCGCTTTGGCATAAGAACTTTCCCTGGACTTGGAGGATTGTGCAGACATGATCTCTGGTTTAATGTGGTTTTGGTAAAATCTGCGTAACTACAGTTGGTGAATCTCTCTGCTGGCACTCTGATAGCATTCATGATGCAAGCACTTTGCTCACATGAACAGAATTCTTCATCATGCCGCATACCTAAAGTAGGACTGAACTCATGGGCCACAGTGAGGGCAAAAAGAGACCAAGGGTCTCCTTGGAAATTATTAACTCCACAGTCAATAGGAGGACGACATGTTCCTGCAACGCAGGCTATACCAAGTGTACTCATAAGTGAATTTTTAATGAAAATATGTGCGGCATCATATTGTAGCCAGGAAAGTCTGATTTGTTTCCACTGAGCAAAATCTTCCAGAACCTGCTCTATGCTTATCATTGGGAAAACATTCTCATGATTCCAAATCTCAACCCCAACCAAAATCACATAAGTACCCAACTGCTGATAGATGGAATCCACTATGTTAGTAACAAGAAATACATCCTCCTACACCTTTGAGAAGTTGCTTTCAGAGTAAATGAAGAAATTTTGGTCTACCACCACAACCAGCTCCAGAAACCATGAGGGGATCCACCAGTTATCAGTAGAGTTTTGTTTCCGAGTTGTTTTCTCAGCCTCTACAAATTCCAATCGTTGGTGTGTTCTTTCCTTCTTTGTTAAGCCACAGCTGATAGGTGGGAACTGTGTCTCGTTGATGTTTATCTTGTAAACCAGGTGTTCAAATGTGGTAGAGTGCCTAATGGGCTCGACTTCATAAGCAAGGTCATTTATCTGCAGCATTCCTCAAAAGCCTCCAGAACAGGTACTGAGAGCGACCAGGGACTGGCGGAAGCCCTCATTATAATCGTGATAGTAGCAGTCATTAGGAACAAAAGGCTGTTCTTCCTGGAGGGCACACTGGTCCATGTAGGTGAACACCAGCATCTGTCTGGAAAGCAAGAACTTCCTGATTCCCATGTGGACAATGTATCTCCAGCCCCCAAACTGAATGCTGTAGGAGAGCCAGCCTGGAGTCTCTGCACCCCTGCCCCTGCTGGCCACCTTTAGGGGGATCACCACTTCTGGGGAGCTGAGGTGTTGGGTGGACCTAGCCTGGGACAGGCCAGAAAGGAACACTGATACCCCAGGCCAGAGCAGCAGGAGAAAAACACTCATAGACAGGCTGGCCTCAGCAGCCACCATTATGGAACCGCCATGATGGAGTCAGATGTACAGAGAAAAAGAATGTGAGACACTCTGGGTCTGGCTCCTCCCTGTAAGTTGGCCGTTGTGTAGAGCTGACCTTTAAGGATCTGAGTCCCAGCAGAGTTGGTCAGCAGAGCTGCCGTGCTGAAATTGAACATAAAAAGAGGGGTGGGAGAGATGGTGGTGGGATTAAGTATGGAAAGTGGGAGTGAGAAAGAACTGGGTGTTAAAAAATGATTAATGAATCACAAAATTAGATTTGCTTTCAGTAAATAGGAATGGGAAGGAAGGAGTTATAGATAAAAGAGTATTAGCCTATATTGGTAGCTGTTAAAGTTGGATGATAGGTACCTCTCTTTCCATTAATTCTGAAAAGATTTGCATATGAGATATGAAAATGAAGATGCCTTAACTACCAATAATCTTCTGGACTCCGAATTCATTTATTGTCAATACTTCCTTTACTGTGATTCAAATTCATCTTTATCTGTTTATATAAGTTTCCATATGAGTCCTGCTGTCTTTTTATTTATTTATCTATCTATTTATTTATTTTTTGATGACCAAGGAAGGAGAGAGAACCAAATTCAATCCTAAACCTCTTCACAGAGCTCCCTATATCTACTTATTAAACTGGAGATTCAACAAAATTTACTTCTTTCCCTAAAGCTCATTCCAGAAAAATCCAGTTCTCAGCAGCTCTGTGTACCTCATGATCCAGAGTCTGGGCTCCCATTCTCCGCAGCCCACAAAGTCATTTTCTAAACCATTCATCCTGCTACATTTGACTACACTAAATTTTAACCTTTCTTTTGCACTATTCCATTAACACTCCCTGTCATTCTTTTATAAACTTCAAAGCCTTTGATACCTGACTGATACTTATTCTCCACCCAAAAATCCCACCTTCCTCATAAATAATGATAACAATTATATAGACAATTCATCTGAAAACCACAAGGGTTTTTCAACATTTTTTTAGCTTTTCCAATTCAGCTTTACGGTACTTCAGTTTACCCCGCCACTATCAATCTATACCTTGATGTCACCAAATGAAACAGAACAAAACCATTTCTTACCTCCTAAGCAATTTACCACGAATTTTAATCCTTCCAGCTCTCCCTTACCCTTGCTGTACCTATTCCTCGGACTCAAATAAAACCCAAATACTTTTATCTTTCCTTATCTCCCATTTCTCTCAATCTCATGGCCCTCTTCAATTCCATTCCAATTGAGCCTCGCTGACCAGTTCCATCATTTCAATGGCTTTATGCCCAAATCTTTAATCCCCTAAAGCTCTATAATAACACTAGTTTGCAAAACAAACACAACTGGTTTAATTCTGCCATGTACTTTTTCTATTTCTATATCAAAATGCTCATGCACCACTTAGGTGAGAATCTCAAAACACTGTGTGCAAATCTTAAAAGGGAATGTATAATCAGAGCTGGAAATGGATGGAGGTTAGAAGTCAGCTGATATTTCAAACCCTCCCATGCCATTTAGTTCTTCTCTTCATTCATTCTCCCGGCCGTTATGTTTACACTTGCCTACTATTCTGAGCTCCTCATTAATGTATAGTGTCAGTAGTCAATACATTCTGATTGCCTTTCAGTCACAGTGGAAAATAGTTAACCAACTAGACTTCATCTTTTTCTTTCTAACATAAAGTATTTAAGTTTGTAATTTATCGTAGACTTGCTGTGTGGATACTGGCAGATGGGGAAGACTTGTTTCAGTCTGAACAATATCCTTAGCATTAACCTGTCTAGAGAGTGCGGATCCATATAAGCACATTCCATTGCTAATGGATAGGCCCTTTATTCCAGGCGCAAGGAGCTCACTAGAGAAAAACAAAGCTCACAGACAAATATAAAAACTGCCAAGAACAAAGATCTCTAAATTGGGTGTATCTCTCAATATGTTTGTTACTTATTATGGAGTGGCAGAGGTAAATGGGAGGGTGGAAAGTGGAAAGGATAATAAAACTAGAGTGTTGTGAAGAAGGCTGATAAACCACACCATATTATTTTTCTTAGAGTTCATCTTGAGAGCAGGCGATAATGGGAAAATGCTTCAAACAATGCTTGAGCCATATTGTTTGTCCTCTTTATATTATTCCTATGACCCCAGAGACCTAAACTCCTAAAGAAACATTATTCTACTATCATACTATAAAGTGGTGCCTTAAGATCCCATGTGCTCTAGGCCCTGGCCGTTTGGCTCAGTGAATAGAGCTTCGGCCTGGCATGCAGATGTCCTGGGTTCAATCCTTGGTCAGGGTACACAGGAAATATGACCATCTGCTTCTCTCTCTCTTCCCTTCTTGCAGTCAGTGGCTCGACTGATTCTAGTATTGGTCCTGGGACACACTGAGGACAGCTCAGTTGATTCGAGCATTGGCCCAGACAGGGGTTGCTTGGTGGAATCTGGTCAGGGTGCATATGGGAGTCTGTCTCTCTCTTTCCTCTCCTCCTACTTAAAAAAGCAAACAAACATACAAAAAAAAAAATAAACCCCATATGCTTTTAACATTATTGGAATCTCATAGTAGACAATTTCCCTCGTCCATATGTTTCACCAACCCATCGTTCCTTTCTCCAAAGCTATTTCAAATTCCTCAAGATTTCTACTTATCCATCTCTCTTTTTATTCTATCAGGAATGCACTGTCTTCCCAACTGTCTGTCACTAATGTTGACTCACTAGTGAGTCATGAAATCAGTTTAATGGGTCCTAAGGCACAGTTTTTTCTTTAAGGAATGTGAATAAAAATATCAGATGACATTCCTAGAAATTACATAGCAACTCTTACACATAGGGTGACAAAATTTGGGGGGTGTTTGTGCATGTGTATGTAGAAATTGAATTTCTTACTCTGGAACATAGTAAAAAATATCTCTATCTATCTATCTATCTATCTATCTATCTATCTATCTATCTATCTATCTAAACTATAGTGATGCCAAATTCAAAAAGACAAAATGGCTTCGAGGATATCCACCATTACAGACCAATCTGAATCCATGCTCATTTCCTCCCAGTCTCAGTGGGAAAATAACCCTCCCCCAGAGTCATGTAGTAGCCCGCATCTTGTGTTCCAAGATCTCGCCTATTATCTACTTGAGGACTGATCCTATGAATTTTCCCTCCTTTCAACTTTATTTTCTCCTATTTTCCTTGCTCTTAACTGGAAATTAGAGTAAGCAATGGATTCTGGTTTTCCCGGAACTGTCTTGGTTCCTGGTTGTAAAACTGTGAGTCCCGTATCCTAGCAACATGTTCAGGCCCAGGTAACCTGGAATGGTCAGTCACCCTATCCACAACACCTTATCCCAGCCATGCTTAAGTCTCATCATTGAAAAGGAAAACAAAGCAAGGCCCTGGCCAGTTGGTTCAGTGGTAGAGTGTTGGCCCAGCATGTGGATATCTCGAGTTCAATTCCTGGTCAGGGCACCCTGGAGAAGCAACCATCTCCTTCTCCACACCCACCTCCTTTCCCTCCCAAATCCCTTGGTTTTATTGGTTCAAGTGCATCGGTCACAGGCACTGAGAATGGCTCAAAGGAGCCTCGGCCTCAGATGCTAAAAATAGCTAGGTTGTGAGCATGGCCCCAAATGGCCAGAGCATTGGCCCCAATGGGGGTTGCAAGATGGATCCTTTCCCGGTGCATATGGGAGAGTCTGTCTATCTCCTCTCCTCTCACTTGGAAAAGAAGAAAGAAAGAAAAAAGGAAAGCAAGACAAAAGTTAAACTTCACATTATCCAACATAATATTCCAGCTACTACTTTGTACATAGAGCCAAACTTCATGAATGACTTACCAGCAGAAGAAACAGTAGTTTCCATGGCCTTTTCTTCCTGAATGGTTTATACTATACTTTTCAATGAACAAAGATTAGTAGTTCAGACCTCATATAACAAAGGAAAAGCCCCTCCCCTTTGTCTCTCAGATGACTGAGGTCTAGAGTTAGCTGCTTAGCAACAAGGATCTTTCACTTCCCAGAAACAGCAACAGGCTCCCAAAGATAGGTTGCTGTGGCTCCACCATTTCCATACAGATTATTGTCTGACTTCAATATAATTAAAGTCAGGAAGTCTCCACAACTTCCTTCTGTGTCCTCTCACAGTTTTGATGCCTTTCTTCTTCATAATTTTACTCATCCTATTGCATTGGCCAAGACTTTAATCACTCTTCACTACTGGACTAAAATATAACTTTCTTGGTCATTATCATTCTACATCTAGCATCAAATCTCTAAATAACCAAAATAACATTAATATTCTGTAATTCTATTTATAATTACCGTAGTCAATGTATTTTTATTATATAATTTAAAACCTAGTCATTTTGTTTTATATACAAGTTTTTAATATTGCACCTCAAAGTATAACGTTTTTGAGAAAAATATGCTTAAAATGGTTTGGTAGAAAATTTATGGTATAGTATTTGGCAAAATATATCATCTATAAAATTTTAACTATATAAAAATTGCATAGAATAAAAGGTAATTCAATAAAATATTAACTTTAACTCTAAGTAAATTCTGTTTTAATGGAATTCTTGGCTGAGTCTTTTCACCTCCTAATTTAATTCATAGATTCTGAACTCTATGATATAACCATTAAATAGAAGCATTTTTAAGTGGCAGTGCCCTTCCTTATCCCCTCAGAAAAAGTTTCTTCTATCCATGATGCTTTTGTCAGATATCTGCTTTGGTATTAGTAATTTTTTAATTAATTAATTTACTTAGTTGAGGTGGTCACACAGGTTGTGCCTGAAGACCATTATAGTAAGTTAAAGAAGCCAGTCAGAGAAAGACAAGTAGCATATGATTTCACTCATACGTGGAATCTAGTGAACAAAGTGAACAAGCAAAACAGGGACAGAATCAGAGAGCAGGTTGAGAGCTGTGGTGGTTTGGGCTGGCTGAAGGGATTGAGCAAAAAGAAGAAAATAACTCGTGGGCATGGACAAAAGTGCAGGGATTGCTGAATGGAGGATGGTTGAACAAAGTTGGAGGATGGGATGGGACGATAAGTGGTCATGGATGGAGACTTGACTTGGGGTGGTAAATACACAGTGCTATGTACAGATGATGTGCTGTAGAATTTTGCACCTGGAATATTCCATCTCATAAACTATTTTATTCATGCAGGAAGAACGAGAGACACCTTTATTTTTCAGGAGTTCAGTAGAACTATAACAAAGATCTAATATTCAGGTTACCACAGTCACAATAGTAGAGAAGAATAGGGTAAGACTGAAAAGTATTCAAAGAAATAGTGGCTGAAGATTTCTTAAATTTGAAAAACAGTCATATACTACAGATTCAAGAACCTGAGGGAACCATAAACAAAATTTACCCAATAAAATTCATGCCAAACTTTGAAGTCTAATGATGAAGAAAACATCTTCAAAGTGCTTGAAGAGAAAACATCTTGCCTAATAATAATACCTATAGGGGAAAAGCAGCAGAATTCTTATTAGAAACCACTGAGACCAGAAAGAAGTAGCAAAATATTTCATAAGAGTTAAAAAGAAAATATCAACACAGAATTTTATATCCAGTGTAACTATCCATCAGGAATGTAGACAAAATGAAGACATTCTGAAATTAAGGAAAACACAGAATTTGTCACCAGACCTGAAAAACAATGGCTAAAAAAAATTCTTGAAACAAAAGAAATTATAAAATAAGGAATCTTACAATGTTAGGAAGAAAGAAGGATATGAGAGTAAAAATATGGGTAAATAAAATGTCCTTTCTTTTTCCTTTTGAATTTTCTAGATTATATCTGATAGCTGAAGTAAAATTATATTGTCTAATGTAGTTCTCAGGGTATATAGAGGAAATATTTAAGGCAATTTTACTACAAAGGGATGGCAAAGCAGCTTAAAGAAACTAAGATTTCTGGGCTTCATTTGAATGAGAAAAATTTTCAGAATGACAACTACAAAAGGCAAAAATAAAGCAATGGTGGATAAGAAGCAAACAACAAAAGCAGTGAACAGAAGACATTAACAAATAGGGTAGATATTAATCACCTATAATCAATAAGCACTTTTAAATGTGAATGGTCTAAATATACCAATTAAAAAACAGGAACTAACACAGTGTATAAAATATAAGACACACCTATATGTTGTCTACAAGAAACCTACTTTAAACCTACAGATAGCCTGACCAGGTGGTGAGGCAGTAAATTGAGTGTTGACCTGGGACACTGAGGACCCAGGAGCTAAACACTGAGGTCCCAGGCTTGAGGGCGGGCTTATTCAGCTTGAGTGCAGGTTCATTGGCTTGAGTGTGGGGTCACTGGATTGAGAGTGGGATCATAGACATGATTCCATCATCGCTGGCTTGAGCTCAAAGGTCACTGGCTTGAGTCCAAAGGTCGCTGGCTTGAAGCCCAAAGTCACTGGCTTTAGCAAGGGGTCACTGGCTCGATTGGAGCCCCCAGTGAAAGCACGCATGAGGAGCAATCTATGAACAACTAAACTCACACAACTATGAGCTGATGCTTCTCGTCTCTCTCCCTTCCTGTCTATCTGTCTGTCTGTCTCTTTCTCTCTCTCTCTTTCTCTCAAAGACCTAGAGATAGACTAAAAGTAAAAGGATACATAATGATATCACGCTAACACTAATCAAAAGTGCTAGAGTAGATATAGCAGCAGACTTTGGAGCCCAGGCTGACACTTCCCAGTCTGGTGATGTGCATTCCTCCATGGTTTGGCTTACCCAGGACATCCAGCTGCACAGTAAAGAAATCCTTAGAGAAGTACCTATCCCAAGGTCATGGCAGTATGAAGAACCATCTCTCCACAATAACTCCTTGGGAAGACAGTTAAGATTAATTTATGAAAATAAGCCTTTTATGGCTATTATGTTTTTATGGTTCATCAAAACAAAATCTTGGACGGCAAGATGGCGATGGAGTAGGCGGACATAACAACTTCCAACTCCCAGAACCAAAGTGGATTATAACTTAATTTTAAGAACCATAATCTGGATAAAACAACTTTGAACTAAACTAAGTGGACTCTTCAACCAAGGAACACTGAAGAAGTCACATTGAGACTAGTAGGAAAAGCGAAAACGCGGAGAGGGCTGCCCAGCTCCCGGAGCGAACGGCAGCCGGAAGAGACCCGCATGGCGGGAGGAGAGTTTGGCGGAGAGGGAAGGACCTGGGTCCCAGGAACAAAGCCCCAGCATGCAGCCCCAGAGCCTAGAAGAGGCATTTGGACAGTATTGAGCTGTGAAACAAGTGAGGATACTGTTTGTGAAAAAGAGACAGTTTTCTCAGACCCAGAATTCTTCTTAAAGGGACAGCGCAGAAAACCTCTCTCACAACCACTCACCCGGGGCTCCAGGGAACGGGGACAGAGGAGAGGACAAGAGCAACAGGAAGAGAGGGTAGATTGGAAGGCATAGGGAGAAACACTCTGAGGGACAGCCACCCTAACCCCTGGGTTGAGTCACTTCCCTAATCGAAAACAAATATTTCCCCTGGAACTAGCAATATCAGCAAAGGAAAACAGGACACCAGCCAAACAAGCTCTCCCGTGGCACTTAGAGCAGAGCTGCTTAGATGGAGGGAGCTTCCAGGACTATAGTATGGAGTGTTAGTGTCTGAGGTGCATTGCCTCTACCCACACTGCTGAGGGCTTGCTGGAGGGACGGTGGTGGCGGGACACTGAAACGCAGTTCTGTCAGCGGGGGTGGAGACCCAGCCAGTGTGAGCTCGGTCTAGCCCAGCAGGGGTAGAGGGGACGCGCAAAAGCGGTCCGGCAGCTGCGGGCCCGCCAATAGCCCCACCAGTGGGGGAACAGCAAGAGGCCAGGAACAGGCAGAGATCCGCTGCTGAGCAGAGCACCGTGGGCGTGCAGCATCACATGGCTTCCGAGGTTCGTGACCCTGCTCGAGCTGGCCCTGACTGCGGGGGCAGGGTTAAAGCCTGGGACAGGCGGCGGCTCCCAGCTGAGCGCATGCCAGCAGCCCCGCCCAGCCTGAGAAACCACAGTTTGTGATCCTGTGGGAGCCGGCCCTGACCGTGGCGGTGGGGCTAAAGCCCAGGACAGGTGGAGGCTCACAGCTGAGTGCACAACAGCAGTCCCGCCCAACCTGAAAAACCGAAACGAGAAGATTCTGACCATGGGGTTAGGGCAGAAGACCGGGAACAGGCAAGGTCTGCAGCTGAACAAAGGTGCTCACCACTACCCTTGGTGCTGAGACTTGTGGCTTGAGTGCAGTGTGCAACCCCACCTGTGGGGGCAGGGAAAGGCCCAGACAGGCTGAGGCTTGTAGAGCCGGGCCTAGAACACAACCCCTCCCGCGGAGGAGAGGCAGAAATCACAGCTACAGCTGCACTTGGCCAGCGCCGGCAATGCCCACACCTAACAGCCCTAGGCAGCGGCAGAGGGGGTGGCAGGCCTGCAGACAGACCACACCTATGGAACACAGAGGCAACACCCATTGGACTCCAGTGGCCACACCCTCCTTATACACAGACAAAATGGGCAGGCAGAGAAATGCAACCCAAATGAATCAAGAGAAATCCCCAGAGAAGGACCTGAATGAACCAGATATAACGAAATTACCAAATGCAGAGTTTAAAATCATGATAGTTAGGATGTTCAAAGAGCTTAGAGCAACAATGGATAGTCATTATGAAAACCTTAATAAAGAGATAAAAGTATAAAAAAGGAAATTTGAAATAATAAAAAAGAATCAGACAGAAATGACAAATACAATATCAGAACTGAAGACCGCAATGGAAGGAATTAAAAGCAGGATGGATGAATTGAGGATTGAATCAGCGAGTTAGAGGACAAAATAAACAAAGGCACAGAAGCAGAGCAGAAAAAGGAAAAGAGACTCAAAAAATCTGAGGAAACTCTAAGGCAGTGGTTCTTAACCTGGGTTCTATCGAACCCTAGAGGTTCGATGAGTCGGTCTCAGGGGTTCAGAGAAGCCTCTGCCATGGAGGCCAGAATAAAGTAATACCGTAATTTGTTGTGAGTTCATGCACTTTGTTGGTTTTTTTCTTTGAGCAAGGTGATGTTCATGCACAGCTCATTTTGTGCACCAGTAAAGAAACATATACCTACATCTTGAATTTGGAAAAAGAAATCATATTTTATTTATCATTAAAGAAGGGTTCAATGATTGAGCATATGAAACTGGTGGGTTCGGTACCTCAAAAAAGGTTAAGAACCACTGCTCTAAGGGAGCTCTGTGACCACATGAAGAGAAATAACATCCACATCATAGGAGTTCCCGAAGATGGAGAGAAAGAACAAGGAATAGAAACTTTGTTCAATCAAATCATAGCTGAAAATTTTCCTAAATTAAGGCTGGAAAACGTTTCACACATTCAAGAAGCACAGAGAACTCTATTAAAGAGAAACCCAAAGAAATCTATACCAAGACACATCATAGTTAAAATACCAAAGCTAAAGGATAAAGAGAAAATTTGAAATGCTGCTAGAGAAAAAAGGCTATTACCTACAAAGGAGCCCCCATAAGGATGATATGCGACTTCTCAACAGAAACACTTGAGGCCAGAAGGGAATGGCAAGACATATTCAAAGTAATACAGAACAAGAACCTACAACCAAGACTACTCTATCCAGCAAGGCTAATGTTTAAAATTGAAAGAGAAATAAAGAGCTTGCCAGACAAAAAAAGCCTGAAGGAATTCATTAAAACAAAACCAATTCTGCAAGAGATGCTAAGGGGCCTGTTGTGAACAGTTCAAAGGGGGAAAATAATATAGCAAAAGAAGAATACAGCTTTAAAGAATAAAATGGAAATAAATGACTACATATCAATAATAACCTTAAATGTAAATGGATTTAATGATCCAATCAAAAGACATAGGGTAGCTGCGTGGATACAGAAACAGGACCCATACATATGCTGTCTACAAGAGACACACCTTAAAACAAAAGATGCACATTGACTGAAGGTAAAAGGATGGAAAAAAATATTTCATGTAAATGGAAATGAAAAAAAAGCTGGGGTAGCAATACTTATATCTAACAAAATGGACTTTAAAACAAAGGCTGTAGTAAGAGATAAAGAAGGACACTACATAACGATAAAGGGAACAATTCAACAGGAAGATATAATCATTATAAATATCTACGCACTGAACATAGGAGCCCAGACATACATAAAGCAGACTTTGATAGATATTAAGGGTGAGATTAACAGCAATACTATAATAGTAGGGGATTTCAATACCCCACTAACATCACTGGATAGATCCTCAAGAAAGGAAATTAATAAAGAAACAACAGACTTAAAGGATACACTAGATCAACTCCATTTAATAGATATCTTTAGAACTTTTCACCCTAAAGCAGTAGAATACACATTTTTTTCAAGCACTCATGGTACATTCTCTAGGATAGACCACATGTTAGGACACAAAAAGTGGTCTCAACAAATTTCAGAAGATTGCAATCATATCAAGCATTTTCTCTGATCACAATAGCAGGACACTAGAAATTAACCACAAAAGAAAAACTGAGCCTGACCTGGTGGTGGCGCAGTGGGTAGAGCATCAGACTGGGATGAGGAAGACCCTGGTTCAAGTCCCCGAGCTTGCCAGCTTGAGTGTAGCCCCATCAGGCTTGAGCAAAAGCTCGTCAGCTTGGACCCAAGGTCACTGGCTCCAGCAAAGGGCTGCTTGGTCTGCTGAAGGCCGGCGGTCAAGGCACATGTGAGAAAGCAATCGATGAACAACTATGGTGTTGCAATGGCAATGAAAATCTAATGATTGATGCTTCTCACCTCTCTCTGTTCCTGTCTGTCTATCCCTCTCTCTGACTCTCTCTCTGTTCCTGTTAAAAGAAAATAAAAGAATAAAAAACATTTAAAAGAAAAAGAAAAACTGAATAATACTCAAACACTTGGAAACTAAATAGCATGTTATTAAATAATGAATGGATTAACAATGAGATCAAAGAAGAAATAAAAAAGTTTCTAGAAACGAGTGATAATGAGCATACACCAACTCAAAATTTTTGGGACACAGCAAAAGCAGTACTGAGAAGGAAGTTCATAGCACTACAGGCATACCAAAAGAAACTAGAAAAAGCTCAAATAAGCAACCTGATCCTGCATCTAAAAGAACGAGAAAAACAACAGCAAATAATGGCCAGAACTAGTAGAAGAAAGGAAATAATAAAGATCAGAGCGGAAATAAATGATATAGAGGCTAAGGAAACAATACAGAGGATCAATGAAACCAGGAGCTGGTTCTTTGAAAAGGTAAACAAGATTGATGAACCTCTAACTAGACACAAAGAAAAAAAGAGAGGGGACTCAAATAATAAAATTAGAAGGGAGAGTGAAGAAATAACAACTGACACAACAGAAATACAAAGTATTGTAAGAAAATACTATGAAGAACTCTATGACAAAAAGTTAGACAATCTAGGTGAAATGGACAAATTTCTTGAATCATATAATCTTCCAAAAATCAATCTGGCAGAATCAGAACACCTAAACAGACCAATTACAACAAATGAGATAGAAACAGTTATCAAAAAACTCCCAACAAAGAAAAGTCCTAGGCCTGATGGCTTCACAAGTGAATTCTACCAAAAATTCAAAGAAGAACTAACTCCTATCCCCTCAAGCTATTTCAAAAATTCAAGAGGAAGGAAGACTTCCAAACTCCTTTTATGAGGCAAGCATAATTCGGATCCCAAAACTGGGCAAAGACAACACAAAGAAAGAAAATTATAGGCCAATATCTCTGATGAATTTAGATGCAAAAATTCTCAACAAAATATTAGCCAAACAGATCCAGCAATATGTGAAAAAAATCATACACCATGATCAAGTGGGATTTATTCTGGAGAGGCAAGGCTGGTTCAATATTTGCGAATCAATCAATGTGCTTCATCACATAAACAAAAAGAAGGACAAAAATCACATGATAATTACAATAGATGCAGAAAAGGCATTTGATAAAATCCAGCACCCATTCAGGCTCAAAACTCTCAGTAAAGTGGGAATACAGGGAACATTCCTTAACATGATAAAGGCCATCTATGACAAACCCACAGCAAACATACTAAATGGACAAAAATTAAAAGCAATCCCCTTAAGATTAGGAACCAGGCAGGGCTGACCCCTTTCACCACTCCTATTCAACATAGTTCTGGAAGTCCTAGCTACAGCAATCAGACAAGAAGAAGAAATAAAAAGGCATCCAAATTGGAAAAGAAGAAGTAAAACTGTCATTATTTGCAGATGATATGATATTGTATATAGAAAACCCTAAAGTCTCAGTCAAAAAACTACTGGACCTGATAAATGAATTCAGCAAGGTGGCAGGATATAAAATTAACACTCAGAAATCAGAGGCATTTTCATATACCAACAATGAACTGTCAGCAAAAGAAATTAAGGAAACAATCTCCTTCACTATTGCAACAAAATATATAAAGTACCTAGGAGTAAATTTAACCAAGGAGGTTAAGGACTTGCACTGGGAAAATTATAAAACATTGATAAAAGAAATCAAGAAAGATACAAACAAGTGGAAGCATATACCATGCTCATGGTGAGGAAGGATAAACATCATTAAAATATTTATATTACCCAAAGCAATTTATAAGTTCAATGCAATACCAATTAAAATACTTCAAAGATATAGAACACATATTCCAAAAATTTATATGGAACCAAAAAAAGAAGACGAAAAGCTTCAGCAATCTTAAAAAGAAAAAATAAAGCAGGAGGTATCACTCTTCTGGATATCAAGGTTTACTACAAAGCCATTGTACTCAAGACAGCCTGGTACTGGCATAAGAACAGGCACATAGATCAATGGAACAGAACAGAGAACCTAGAAATAAACCCATACCTTTATGGACAACTGATATTTGACAAAGGAGGAAAGAACATACAATGGAGTAAAGACAGCCTCTTTAACAAATGGTGTTGGGAAAATTGGACATCTACCTGCAAAAAAGGAAACTAGACCATCAACTTACAGCATTCACAAAAAAAAACTCAAAATGGATAAAAGACTTATACGTAAGCCGTGAAACCATAAGCATCTTAGAAGAAAACATAGGCAGCAAGCTCTCCGACATCTGTAGCAGCAATATGTTTGCCGATTTATCTCCACGGGCAAATGAAATAAAAGGCAAGATAAACAAATGGGACTATATCGAACTAAAAAGATTTTGCACAGTTAAGGACAATAAGAACAAAATAAAAAGACAAACCACACAATGGGAGAGCATATTCGACAACATGTCTGATAAGGGGTTAATAACCAAAATTTATAAAGAACTTATAAAACTCAACACCAGAAAGACAAACAATCCAATCAAAAAATGGGCAAAAGAAATGAATAGACACTTCTCCGAAGAGGACATACAGATGGCCAATAGGTATATGAAAAAATGCTCAACATCACTAATCATTAGAGAATTGCAAATTAAAACCACAATGAGATATCACCTCACACCAGTCAGAATGGCGCTCATCAGCAAAACAACACATAATAAGTGCTGGAGAAGATGTGGAGAAAAGGGAACCCTCCTGCACTGCTGGTGGGAATGCAGACTGGTGCAGCCACTGTGAAAAACAGTATGGAGATTTGTCAAAAAATTAAAAATCGAACTGCCTTTTGACCCAGCTATCCCACTTTTAGGAATATACCCTAAGAACACCATAGCACTGTTCGAAAAGAAGAAAAGTGCCCCCATGTTCGTGGCAGCATTGTTCACAATAGCAAAGATCAGAGGACAAGTGGATTAAAAAGCTTTGGTACATATATACTATGGAATACTACTCAGCCATAAGAAATGATGACATCGGATCATTTACAACAAAATGAATGGACCTTGATAACCTTATACGAAGTGAAATAAGTAAAACAGAAAAAAATTGAGAACAGCATAATTTCATACATAGGTGGGACATAAAAGCGAGACTATGAGACATGGACAAGAGTGTGGTGATTGCAGGATGGAGGGAGGGAGGAGAGGGAGGGAGAGGAGGGAGGGGAGGGGCACAAAGAAAACCAGATAGAAGGTGACAGAGGACAATTTGACTTTGGGTGATGGGTATGCAACATAATTGAAAGATAAGATAACCTGGAGATGTTTTTTTTGAACATATGTACCCTGATTTATTAATGTCACCCCATTAAAATTAAAAATAATAAATAAATAAATAAATAAATAAAGAAGAAAAAATAGTGCTGGAGTAGCTGTATTAATTTCAGACAAAGAATTCAGAGCCATGTCAATGATCAAGCATACAAAGGATCATTAACTAGTGATTGATAAAGGGGTTAATTTCCTAAGCAGAGATAATAATCCTTAATGTATATGTGCCTAACAACAGAGAGCCAAAATACTTAAGGCAACATATTATAACCGTGCAAAAAGAAATTGAGAAATGTGCCATTATATTTGGAGATAACAGCAACTATCAGTAATTGATAGACCTAGCAAGCAGAAAATCAATAAGTAAGGATAGAGTTGAACTCAAGAGCACCATCAATCAACTGGATATCAATGACATTTATAGAATACCTCATTCAACAAAGCAGAATACACATTATTCTGAAACTCACATGTAACATTTATCAAATAGAACATGTCCTGGGACATAAACCACATCCTAATATATTGCAAAGATTGGGCTGTGGCCTGTTGGCTCAGTTGTAGAGTATTTGGTTTCATTGACTTTCTCTATTAACCCAATCTCTGTGGATCTGTAAAGCAGTGTGAATAAGATGCCTGTTTTGGCCCTGGACAGTGGCTCAGTGGATAGACCATCAGCCTGGCATATGGATGTCCCAGGTTCGATTCTCAGTCAGAGCACACAGGAGAGGTGACTATCTGCTTCTCCTGCTTCTCTCTCCACCTTCTCTCTCGTTTTTCCTCCCACAGCCAGTGGCTCAATTGTTTGAGCATCAGCCCTGGGCACTGAGGATAGCTTCATTGGTCAAGTACTAAAAATAGCTCGGTATTCAAGCATTGGACCTAGATGAGGTTTCTGGGTGGATCTCAGTTGGAGCGCATATAGAAGTCTGCCTCACTATCTCCCCTTCTCTCTTCTAAAAAAAAAAAAAAAGATTCCTGTTGTCTGTTGAACTGCACTCTGTGACCTGGTGCTGCATTTTCTTTTGGACTTTGTCACAAAGAGTGTGCAAGTTCATGCCATCAGAATAACTCTGTAGACATTAGCTCAATGAATATGGCCTTCCAGAGTGGTACAATGGGACATCCCATCAGTGCCCAGAAGATGCATATGTGCAGAATGAGATTCCCTGTAGTGACAATGCCTACTGCTATCAAAAGAGATATAATAGCCATGACAAACAGTGCAGGGAGATTTTTGGTGGATATGCAAGGAGTCCGTCTCATAATTGCTATAAAGAAATGAACTCCCAGGAAAACAGTTTAACATGAGTGACCCTTATCTCCTGGAAGGGAAGAGAAATCCTAGCTAATAAGCAATCATAGCATTAGGTAAAGTCCAATCGCTCCAGAGGCTTTTCCATGCTCATCCAGAACAAGTCTGTTATTCTTTCAGGGCTCAGGTGAAGAAAACCAGGACCATTGTATATGATACCTGGGTGGGTGCCTCTGAAGATATTGGCTCTGTGAATCCATATGAACCCCCCCAACCATAGAGAACAGATCCCAGAACATTAAGGTAGTGTCTCCATTCCTCTTACTGGCTGCTCTACCTTATTTCTAGGGGTGCTGTGTCATGCTCAGCACAATCTGGTTGAAGATGCACAAATATTCATCAATGGAGGATTGAGATTATACATTAAAGAGGATGTAAGAATTGGTTGCATATAGTGGAATACATCTGTTAGATGGTTATTTGGTAAAGATGCGCTACATACAAATCTGAATAATTATTAATTTGGGGTACTTTCTTAATGTGGGATTTGTCATGCTGCCAAGGACCCCACTCTAGATGATGAGGCAACCTTACTACTAGGGTGACAATTAAAAACAAGGAATAAGAGATAGCACATACAGGATAAAGTGTAAAAGTTTCACGGACATCCTTTAATGTTAGAGTATTTAGGGATACAATTGCTAAGGTTAAGGGCATTTTCACATATGCCCTCAGAAAAAAAGGCAAATTGTTCTATTCCTTATCAAAGGAAGGTGGTGCCAGACATATGGCTCTTTCGGTTATTAAAACAAACTTTCCCCACCCATGAATACTGTGCCAGCCATATTCTGGACATAATGAAAGTGGTCATCTTTGAGTGGGACCCAAGGCAAGAAGGGGCCTTGCTGTAGGTACAGACAGTGATGCAAGCAGAAGCCATTATTTGGGCCATAATGTCTGGCACCCCCTGTGTCTTTGACCCTGTCTGGTTACGGGTGGTGGGAAATGATGTGGGACACAAGCAGGCCCCAGAGGGAAAAATCACAGTGCAGGTGCTTTGGGTTGGGAATCAGACGGTACCAACAACCTATTGAGAATGAGCTCTTGGTATGTTACATGGCCCTAGGGAAAAGGAGATTTATAGCCAGGTGACTTCAAATGAGCATGTGCCCTGAATCATCTAGTATAAGCTAAAATCTTTTGGTTCTGCCATGCCATAAAGTCAGATGGACCGGTCAGCCAGTCACAACGAGTTCAGAACACAAGATCCTATATGAAGCTCATACAAGAGGAAAAACATGTGTAAGCTATATGAGCAGGAAGTAGAAGTCACCATATCACTCAACACAGATAGACCAGTGCACTGCACTCAGCTTGCATATATGCCCACATGGAGTTTTCTTCAACCAGCTGAAGGGGGATAAAATGCCTAAGTGTGGTGTCTGAATGGGTAGAATTGATATGTGGGTACAAATGCGACATGGAATATGATGGCATAACATTTCTCTTTGGAGATGACTTTTCAAAGAGAGTAAATAAAAGAGATCAATGTATTCAACAGAGTTATGGATAATGTGCTTGGTTATATATGTGATGTGGAAGGATGAGTGAGGAGTGACTTAGCTTGTCCTAAGGGTCTTACCAACTGGTCAGGGGCCTGGAAATAAGAAGACTAGAGTCACAGAAAGGTGTTCTAGGTTAGAGATAAAAGGCTATAGATATAGCAGTAGTCAGGAAAGTATGAAGATTGTTGTGGCAGATTCTGGAAGAGGCCCTATACATCCAAGGAGGCTAAATGACTTGTCCAGTCAATAATAAACAAATTATATCTTTTTCTACCCGGGAACTGGCACTATGGGCACATGAACAGAGTAACCGTGGTGGCAGAGGTAGAGAAGATACATTAGGGTTAAATATGGTCTGGTGCAAAGGTCATTAACTTTATTAATTTTCCACTTAAGTCGCATGATTTCAGTAAGCACCACCTTGAATTATAGTGGCCTTTTGGTTTCTTGAGTGTGTCACACTTGTGTATTGCATCACCTTGGAAGAAAAGACTAAATAATGACTGCACCCTGGGTAGCTTACTTCAGTTGGTACTAAGAAGCCAAGAAAAGAAACATTATGTAAAGACTTCTTTTTCCTGTAATTATTTTTTTCTAATTTATTTTAAGAATTACATTTAGGCCCTGACCGGTTGTCTCAGTAGGAGAGTATCAGCCCTGAGAGTGAATGTTTTGGGTTCGATTCCCAGTCAAGACACACAGTAGAAACGACAATTGGCTTTTCCACCCCTCCTTCTTTTCATTCACTTTATCTCTTTCTTCCCCTCCAGCAGCCATTGCTTAGTTGGAGTGAGCTGGCCACAGACACTGAGGATGGCTCCATGGGCTCGCCTTAGGCGCTAAAATAGCTTGGTTGCTGATCAACAGAACAATGCACCAGAGGGGCAAAGCATTGCCAGGTAGGGAGTATGCCAACTGGATCCTGGTCAAGGCACATGTAGGAGTCTGTTTCTTTGCCTCCCCGATTCCTACTTTAAAAAAAAATTACATTTAATAGGGTAACATTGATCAATAAGAGTACATAGGTTTCAGGTAAGCATTTCTATAGCACTTTAAATATTGATTATGTTGTGTACCGTCATCCAAAATCAAATCATTTTCTGTCATTGTATATTTGTCCTTTTTTACTCCCTTCCCCGCTCTTTCCCCCATCCTTTCCCCACACCCCACTTATAACTATTTCATGTTTATCTATGTCTGTAAGTCTCACTTTCACATCCCACCTATGTGTGAAATCATACAATTTTTAGCTTTTTCTGATTTACCTATTTCACTCAGTATAGTGTTCTCAAGGCCCATCCATGTTGTTGTAAATGGCAGTATATCATCATTTTCTATGTCTGAGTAGTATTCCATTGGATACCACACCGTCTTTATCCAATCCTCTATCGAAGAACACTTTGGTTGTTTCCACGTCTTGGCCACTGTGAATAATGCTGCAATGAACACGAAGGTACATGTGACTTTACATACCACAGTTTTCAAGTATTTGGGTAGATACCCAGTAGAGGGATTGCTTGGTAATATAGTAGTTCTATTCTTAATTCTTAACTTTCTTCCATAATAGTTGTACCAGTTTACATTCCCACTAGCAATGAATGAGGATCCTTTATAATTCACAGCCTCTTTACCACTTGTTATCACCTGTCTTGTTGATAATAGCCAATCTAACAGCTGTGAGGTGGTATCTCATTATAGTTTTGATTTGCTTTTCCCTAATAGCTAATGAAGATTAGCATTTTTTCATGTATTTTCTGGCTGTTTGTATGTCTTCTTGGGAGAAGTGTATGTTCAGGTTTTCTTCCCATTTTTTAATTAGATTGTTTGCTTGTTTGTTGCTGAGCAGTGTGAGTTCTTTATGTGTTCTAGATATTAACCCCTGATTGTAGTTGTTGTTTGTATATGTTATTTTCCATTTTTTGGCAACCTTTTTGTTTTGCTGTAAGTTTTTTTTTACTCTGCAGAAGCATTTTAGTTTGATATAGTCTCAGTCATTTATTGTTGCCTTCACTTCCCTTGCTTTCATAAATTACCCTCTATGTCCGAGGTCTGTGCGTTTGGTATCTATGTTTTCTTTGGTGTATTTATTGTTTCAGGCCATATATTTAGGTCTTTGACCATTTTGAATTAATTGTTGTGCAGGGGGAGAAACTGTAGTCATGCTGCATTCTCTTACATGTGACTGGCTTTCCAATTTTCTGAGCGCCATTTATTAAAGAGGCTTTCATTTCTCCATTGTGGGATTTTAGCTTCTTTGTTAAAGATTATTTGTCCGTATATATGTGGTTTTATTTCTGGCCCCTTGAATCTGTTTCATTGGTCTGTATGTCCGTTTTTCTGCCATTACCATGTTGTTTTGATTATTGTGGCTCTATAGTATAATATGAAGTTGGATAGAGTGATTCCTCCAACTTCATTCTTTTTTCTCAGAATTGCTTTGTCTATTCTGGGTGGTTTGTGTTTTTATGTTTTTATACCAATCTGTTGATTTTTTGTTCTATTTTTAAAAATAATGACATTGAGAATTTGATGGGGATTGCATTAAATTTGTATATTGCTTTAGGTAATATGGCCATTTTAAGTATGATGACTCTTCCAACCCATGAACATGGAATGTTTTTCCATTTCATTATGTCTTTTTCAATTCCTTTCAATAATGTTTTGTAGTTTTCAGTATATAGGTCTTTCACATCCTTTGTTAAGTTTATTCCTAGGTATTTTTTGTTGTTGCAATTGTAAAAGGAATTGTTTTACTGAGTTCATTTTATGAAGTTTTATCATTGGCATATAGGAAAGCAGTAGATTTTTTTATATTGATATTATATCGTGCGACTTTAGTGTATTGGTTTATTGTTTCTCATTGCTTTTAGTAGAGTCTTTGGGGTTTTCTATGGACAGGATCATGTCTTTTAAGCGATGTAAAAGAAGCTTTACTTCTTCTTTCCCGTTTTGGTGCCTTTTATTTCTTTCTCTTGCCTGATTGCTCTGGCTAAAACTTCTAGAACTAGAATAAGATGAAGAGACTGGGAAGCCTTGTCTTGTTCATGATTTTAGAGGAAAAGTATTTTTTCACCATTTAGTATGATATTAGCCAATGGTTCATCCTATATGGCCTTTATTATGTTGAGGTACTTTCCTTCTATACCCGTTTTATTGAATGTTTTATACATAGAGGGATGTTGTATATTATCAAATGCCTTTTCTGCATCTATTGATAGGATTATATGATATTTGTTCTTTGTTTTGTTTATGTGGTAATTTACGTTTATCAATTTACATATGTTGCACCATCCTTGTGCTCCTTGGATGAATCCCAATGGATCATGATGTATTATTTTTTAATACCGTGTTTCCCTAAAAATAGGCAGTATCTTATATTAATTTTCTTCTAAAAACATGCCAGGTCTTATTTTCAGGGGATGTCTTATTTTTCCATGATCAAGAATTCACATCCATTGTTGAACAAATCATTAACATTTATTAATATAATGTAGTCATGTCATCACAAGCATCAGCATAATCGGCTAAACTCTGAATTCCATCAAGAATTTCTTCTGACTCTATTTCAATGTACAACAATCCACCCCGTTTCCCGGAAAATAAGACAGTGTCTTATATTCATTTTTACTCTTAAAGATGCAGTAGGTCTTATTTTTAGGGGAGGCCTTATATTTCTAAGCTAGAAAAAAATTGCACTAGGTCTTATTTTCGGGGGATGTCTTATTTTCAGGAAAACGGTATGTTGTTGTATTAGAATTGCTAGTGTTTTGTTTAGGGTTTTTGCATCTGTATTCAAGAGAAATATTGGACCGTAGTTTTTTGGGTTTTTGTGTGTGTGTGTGCTGTCCTTGCCAGGTTTCGGTATCAGGGTTATGTTGGCCTTATAAAATGTGTTAGGGAGTATTGTTTTCTCTTCTATTTTTTGAAGATATTGAGAAGGATAGGTATCAAATCTTCGAATGCTTGGTAGAATTCACTAATGTAACCATCTGGCCTTAGATATTTTCCAGTGGAGGTTTTCCTCCCTCCTTATGAGCCTATTTAGGTTTTCTACTTCTTTCTGACTTATAGGAAGATTTCATAGTTCTAGGAATTTATCCATTTTTTTTTTTTAGATTGTTGACTTTGGTGGCATATAATCTTTCATAATGTTCTAGTATGATTCTTTGTATATCTATGATGTCTTTGGTAATTTTTTCTCTTTCATTTTGATTTTGATTATATGAGCCCTATTTCTTTCTTTCTTAGTGAGTCTAGTAGTGGTTTGTTAATTTTATTGATCTTTTCAAAGAACCAGCTCTTGGTTGTATTAATATATTCTATAGGGTTTTTGTTGTTGTTGTTATTGTCTATTTCATTTAGTTCTGCTCTAATTATTACTATTTTCTTTCTTCTGACTTTGGGTTGACTATGTTCTTTTTATAATTCTTTCTCATGTGATATTATATTGTTTACTTGGGATCTCTTGTTTCTTGATATAAGACTTTACTGATGATATAAACATCCCTCTTTTTACTGCTTTTGCTGCATTCCAGAAATTTTGATATGTGGTTTTGTCATTCTCCTTTGTCGGTATACATTATTTGATCTCTGCTTCTCCCTCCAGGCTTCTCCCTTTTCAGTAGAACTGGCAGGCAAAACCCAGACTGTCCAAGCCTCCCTCCTCTCCATATTCCCAGCAGACAAAAACCCAGTCACTTGGCCTCCCTTCTCTCTGGAGCCTTAGCATACTAAATCCACAACAGTTTGGGTCTATCTACTCTCCAGAGCTGATCGCACATACGTCTTATCTTCCTTCCAGTTTGTCAATTCTCCCCACATTATCCTTTCAGTGTGTAAATCTTTTGGGCACATCTGCGAACCCAGCTGGGGTTACTTTGCTGCATTATAAATGTTCAATTTGTTGTTGTTTCAAATAGAGAGATCAGGGATATTTCTTATGGAGCCATTACTCTGACATCGTCTGGCCTTGAACAGACTTTAATATTTAAAGACCCTTTTAAATAACTTAAAACTTTCCCCCTCCCCTAGACCTTGTCCTCCTGTCTACCTCTGTTTCTGTGTCTCATAACCCCACTTCTTTCTCACTTCCCTCCTATACTGATCCTTGTCTTTTATCCTACCCCATTGTTCCTCTTCTTCACTTTCCCCAGCTCCCCCTCACATTTGTCCTGTAACCTTGCCCTTTCTTGATATGCCACAGCACTAGAAGTATGAAAAACAATTTTAAGACTAACTTTGAGCATTTCTGTTCTTGTGTCAACTGGTAATAAACCAGCTGTGTTGACCAGTTTGTGCTGAATCTGTCTCAAATATCTGGCACGAGTAAGAAACCACTTTTAAAGAATACATGTTAGACTTTAACACCACACAGGCACCTTTTCAGAAGTTATGGCCTATAAGCTGAACTATCAATGCTATTTGAAAACATTTTACTGGCATACCACACCCTTCCATTTTAGACAGAGCATGACAACCAAAGACAAAGCTACCTGCACACACTCAAACTTGTGGTACTACAAATGAAATAGCCTGAGAGACACTAAAGGTCCTTATCAAATGTAAAACAATTGTAAGGATATGAACCAATATAGGAAACATTGGGGAGGCAGGAAAACGGAAAATTTACAGGACCTAAATTTATACTTTGGTAAATCGGCTGCTAAAACAGAAACAAAATTACTCCTCTCCTAGGTAGACTGTCTAGTTTAGGTCTTCCTTCTCTCTCTCTCTCTCTCTCTCTCTCTCTCTTTCTTCTATTGACAGTTTAATTTCAACCATGCCTTTGGATCAGGAAAAAATAATCCTGTTGATCCTATTTCATTTTTAGTAGATATTTATTACAATTACAAACACAGCTCCCATATTTGATAAGAGCATAATAAATAGGAACTCAGACCTGCCATCGGTGAAGGTATAGGTCACCTACCAGATAGCTACCTAGATGGGAAATGCTGGTCAAGAAAGCTTTATAAAAGATGGACAAATTAGGATATCACAGCGTGGTGAACTTACTGATTCTCTATAGCTGCATCTTTCCTCCATCATTTGGTGACTACCCTCATTAGGATTCTGTATTTTTAGAAAGAGATTTGATCTGAGGCCTGAGGCTCCTAAATAGCACAAATATACCACACTGCTTATCAGACTCAGTTCTGGTATACTATTTTGGGACTGTTTGCTTCCTATTTCCTTTTACTTAAATTTTGCCTCCATACATATACCAGATGATCAGCTCCACTCTGTAATACATGGACAGGCTGTTATTAATAAATTCCTGAGATTTTAAATGTGAAATACTATGACTTCAATAACCAGAGGGTTCATGAAATGATATATCAGTGATCAATTGCTCCTTATGTGATAGCTTTACAATAAAGATGCAATGCCAAAGTCATTGTATTTGGAACACCCTGGGTTTAGCAGAACTGAGGAGTAATAATGAGAATAAGGAAAACGATACAGTTAGCATAGTAAGTGCTTAAAAACATGCAGGTTCTTCTTATATGCTTTCTTGTTAACATGTAAGCTTAGAAAAAAACACATTTTATCTCTGAATGTAATTGTGGACCTAGAGAATGTAAAATTCTAAGACTTTCTCCAAGATCACATACAGAGTAGGTGTTTGCACTATTGTTGACATTTACGGATTAGGACATTGAAGTTTTTGATCTTCCTACTGTATCTGCCCAGAGGTTCTTTGTCATGCTCATTTTACACTAGCGATAAAATTAACAAATAAGAAAAATCCAGCACATAACAAATTATGAAGAACTTATAAAAAACACAGTAGTGTAAACAAGAGTTTCTATAAGCGGAACTATAAGACATTAGAATCAACATCAAGTCAGTACCGGCCCTCCTGCTAGTGAATCTAAGAGTTCCTACTCTCGTCTACAGGAATATTAACGGTATGACCACACATGAAATATTAAGCAAACTGAAACACATTGATCCTTTTTAAATTGTCCAGTCATTTTATTTCAAGATGACAGTCTTAGAATAGCTTTAGGATGTAATTGCCAGAATGATTATTGATCATTTCTCCCAGTAAATATAAATGTGATTTTTCTCATAGATCCAAGAGAGCAGTTAATAAAGTTCAAGAGAATCTCTTTACCTGTTTAATATTTACTGCTCATTAATTAACCACTTAAGTATGAAATACCACCAAAAAATAATGCAAGCAGTAAAAGAGCTGAACGAATAAACATTAGAACTATTGCCTGGTTTACATTAGTAATAAGTTTACTGCGAAGACCTAGTTCTCTGTTAGGTGGAGGGCCACTACCATTACTACCACCTGATCCTCGGATATCACACTTTGGTGGTTTCCAGCCATGCTGACAGTGACATTGCTTTTTGTTGTTGCACACCCCTTTGAAATTGCATTTCTTGATATCACAGTCAAAATGCATGTCCTGATGAAAGGTACAATTCTGGTTTAAACAGTATCTTCCTGGCCCACATGTTGCACCATCAATTACAAGCCCCAGGTCTGGACTGTCTGTCCCCGGATGTGCATCAAACCCAAAGCATATTTCTTGTTTAACATCTGTTACTATTATGTGACGAAATGTCGTGTGCTCACCTGCACCAGGTATATTTTGGACCTTCCTACAGTGCAACAGCCCACAAAAAACATCATCTGTCTCACATGGAACAGGCACTAATCCTTTACGAAGCCTCCTCACCCCACAGTTTCCAAATCGGTCACCTCTTGCATTCAATTGTGTATAGCATGCAGGTGAACCATCTTTTACTTTATAGCCAAACAGCGATTGACACTGCATATCACGGTCACTGCAGTTTCCTCTCACACAAACGGCTAATGGTGAACATGGGGTTCCATCCTGGATATAAAGGTCATCTGGACAATTCTGCGTTTTCCCATCACAGTATTCTGGTAGATCACAAATACCTCGCACCTCTCTGCAAATCCATCCAGTGTGAGCATATTTACAGTTCCTGCAGCATCCTCCTTCATCACAATCACTGCCAAGGGAGAGGGCACAGTTGGTCCCACAGCATGTATCTTCGGCACATTCTTTAAGGGTGCCACAGTCACATTCTTCTCTCTGATTTACAATGTGGTCGCCACAGCGAGGAGCTACATAAGGAAAATTAGAGTATGGTACATTTTTACTACCCAAACAAGGATCCCACACACGAAGCCGTGCATGCACTGCTGCATAAGAGCAATTGCTCCACATATCATTAAGACCTGGATCAGGAGCCATGACACAGAAGGTTCTTCGAAAACATTTACAGCCCGGCCTATCATGTTCTATACCCAGGCTATGACCTAGTGTATGTGCTGTAACAGTGGCAGCAAAAAACATATGAAAATGTGCTATATATACCCATGATGACCCCCAGTTGGGATTGCATACTCCTTTTGAGAAACTAAATCGGATGGTGTTTCCAAATTTAAATGCAGTAAAAAGTACTGAAGTATCATGTGGAAATTGTCTCCAAAAGGTACGTTCTTTCCACAAACCAAACTCTTCTGCAAGGGCGTATGGACTCTGATGCTTTTCTGGGCGAAAACGACTCCGCTGTTCCCATATGCACAACATACGTATGTGGACTTCTAGACCGTTAGGATCAAAAATGGTATGTACTATGCTGTTTAGCATCACCACCTTCTCCACTAGATCTGTTACATTAGGGTTCAGCTTGTATAATCCATCACTAACCGTGTAGTGGACTTTTAAATATCTCCTATGTGGCCACCACAGATACACTGGCGCTGCTCTAGGGCTTTCAGCAAGTATTGCCTCTTCATATGCTAGATCTGCATCTCCATCCTCGATTGTACATCTTTCAGTCGCTGCTGACTGCTGTTCTGTCACAAGCAGAGAAATCACATGCTCAAATTGGGAAGAAGCCTCCAGTGGTTTGATTTCGTAAGTGAAGTCATCCACCTGCAGCATGCCACGCAGGCCCCCGTAGCAAGTGTCCAGCGTCCCAATGGACCCGGGGACCCCTTCCAGGTAGCTGTAGTAGTAACAGTCTCGAGGGACAAACGGGTAGTCCTCCTGCATGGCACCTTGGTCGTTATCGGTGATCACAGGAAAATGTCTGGGCAGCAGGTTCTTCTTGACCTTCATGTGAATCACATGACTGCGGCCCCTGAAGTGAATCTTGTAGGAGAGCTGGTTTGGTGCCTGAGCTCCCCCCACCCTGTGGGACACCTTCCTGGGGATCACAACTTCAGAGGAAGTGAAGCGCCATCCTGGTAGGGCATGGGAGCAGCAGACCTGGGACAGGAGGAGACAGAGCAGAGGCAGGCAGAGATCACCGGTCAGGTGGGCCTGGGCCCAGGCAGGCCCCATGAGTGAGGGCGCCCGTGACCAAAGAAAATGCAGTCAGGTGCGAGGTGGGCAAGACTAGTGCCGAAGCAGCAACTTTCTGGCAGTGTAATCAGGACAGCAGACAGTCTGGAGGTTTGACACCCACGGGGAGAGGGAGGGAGAGGGGGAGTTGGGGAAGCTATTGCATAACAATGGTGCATTCATTAGGGGAGGCTGTGCTCAGTGCTCTGGGCATCCTGGACTGAAAGGTCCCCTGGCCTCTTGGAAAAGACATAGAGGAAGAATAAGCAGATTTGTTGGCAACTTTATGACCCTTTGTAGCTTTCTTCCTGACATCTAGAAGACATAATAGATCAATATGTAATTAAAAAGGAAAATGGAAAGAAGAATGGCAGTTTTTTCTTTTAAGAACTTTGAGGAGAGAATTAGATTCACTCATATTTATAAAAACTGGATGCCGTTGGGGCTGAACGATGGAAAAGAGTGGAAGGAGATGTCATGAGTAGGAAAATTAGGGTATAATAATAGTTTCTTGTAGAGTGAAACTTATACTTATCTGCCCTATGTCCTGGCAAATCTAGTCTTGGGAAATTATCCACTAGGACTTGCAGAGAAATATCATAGCAGCATTATTCACGAGCTCATCCCACCAACTGGAACAAACAGTACTTAACAGACAAATGCATGAACAAACTGGTAAATTTGTCCAGTGGAACAGTCTTCAGTAAATCACAAGAAACTACTGATACGTGTAAGAATATAGATGTGTCTCACAGGTATGATGAGGATGTTGACAGAAAGAAATCAGACCTAAGGAACTTAATATATGGTTTAGTTTTTATGAAGTTCTAGAACAGTCCAAAATCAGTTATGGGAACAGAATGTAAAACGGTCGTTTCCGTGGAAATGGAGGAATGAAGGGAACTTCCTGTAGTACTGGAAAACTTTTATTTTGACTGGGATGTGCTATAGATGGAATGTTTATGTCCCTCTGCAATTCATGTTACAATCCTAAACCCCTAAAGGATGGAATTGTTATTGTAGGTAGCCAAATATGAATGCACGAAGCAAGCAGAAAACATCGGACATTGAGCATAGTAAACTTTGGAGGAAAGAATCAAACATTAGGCTTACTAAAACTTGGAGGCCCACTTCAATAGGAGTTATAGCATTCCTTTCATTAGGAAGCTCTAGCATTTACAGGTTAATTTCAACACTAGGTTACCAATGCACCGTCTGGCCATGGGACTTAATTCCTGAGCTAGTTAGGAACTGTCCCCTGGGGTACAGCTGGTCCATCCCAAGACTATGGGGGTGGTCCTTCTTTGTCTCCACTTCGAGGCATGCAATATAGAAACCAGGGTGTTAACTACACAGAACTGTCAGTCTAACCTAGAAGAAAGATCTGATTGATTAGTGAGAGAAACTAGCATAAGCCCACAAAAGACTAAGAATTTAATGCTTAGTTTAAATAATATAATCTAGTGTTGGCCGGTTAGGTTAGTCAGTTAGAGTGCTGTCCCTAAACAAGGTTGTGGGTTCGATTCCTGTCAGGACCCATATAGGAGCCAACCAGTGAATGCACAACTACTAAATGGGAAAACAGATGACTTCTTCTCTCTCTCTCTCTTTCTCTCAAATCAATCAATCAATAAAAAAAGTAATTGAAAAATAAAGCCTATACTACAAGCAAACAACAATGCTTTCCTCTTCTTTTCCCACTTGGAAACACATTCTGCCGCCTTTCAGTTGCAGCTCTAATGATCCTCAGGGACCCGGCAGCGACATGGGCTCCGAGTGTGCCCTGGGTACAACAACACAGCACCTGGACTGGACTAGGCTCTATGCGGATTGAACCATGGCACATTTCTGGACCCTGGTCATTGTGCTGGGTTTGGTGAAGATGAGGCAGGACTTTTTCCAGGGTGGGATGAAGAGAAATGAGACACAGGCAACCTTGGGTCTCCTTCCATTTCAACCCTGAATAAATCTTACCACGAATGCCTCACTCCCCCATACACGGGTCCTGTGCGATGCCTTTCCATGATTCCATGAAAGAACACCATTTCCACCCACAGCAGTATTAGGAGGTGAGGCCTTCAGAAAGTGATTAGGTCATGAGAGCACAGCCCTTATGAATAGAATTAGTGCCTTTATAAAAAGGGGCCCGAGAGGCTCCCTCTGCCCTCTGCCTGCCATGTGGGATTACAGGAAGAAGGTGCTGCTGTCTGTGAACAAAGTGGATTTCATCAGACACTGAATCTGCTGGTGCCTGGAACTTGGACTTCCCAGCCTCCAGAACTGAGAGAAATAAAGTTCCTTGCTTAGAAAACAGCTCATCTAAGGTGTTTTGTTATAGCAGCCCAAACTGACAAAGACAGGGTTGTGGTTACAAATCACACCCTAAAATCTGTGTATTTTATTGCATCAATGTAGACCTCAGAAAGTTAACTTTGTATAAATGTTTGACTTCAGCTTCTTTTTGACCTAGTCTGAAGAAGGACAGCATTTATCCCACACCACACCTTCTTTACCTTTTCAAAAATCATTTCAACATTCCATTGTGTGTGAATACACTTATCTCAATATAGGGAAGCTACCAAGAATAACTTATCTCACCTGTTTTCTTCTCTTATGGATCATATATCTCTTAGTTGGGAAGGTTAACAGCACATTAATATTTAGAAATTAAGTCAGACATATTGATATTTATTTTTTGTTCTTTTTATTTTAATAATAAAGTTTATATAATTGTAAAATTTCAGAAAATATAAAAATATGAAGTGAAGAATGAATATAAAAATGTATAATAAAAAACATAATGACTTTCAAGACAAAATGTCCTGCCCAGTGATAACTATTGCTAATCCTTTATTGTATACTTTTTCACATTTAAATTTATATTATTAAAGATTTTTCTGTGCATACACATTTTTATGTTTTTTAATTTAATTATTTGTGTTAACATAATTCCTAGTGTTGTTGGGAATGCATCCCCCCTCCCCCGTATTCTCCTCCACATCTCCCTTTCCCCCCTCCCCATGGCACTCTCCCCATTCCCTTCAGGTTTATCCCATCCTATCATCCCCTTTCCCTCTGTCCTCTTTTCCTCAGTTCCATTTGATTCCAACTCTGTTTCAATTCCGTTCCTCAGTTCACACTGTTCCTTGGATTCCTCAAATGAGTGAGGTCATTTGATATTTTTTTTCTCTGCCTGGCTTATTTCACTCAACACAATAGTTTCCAGGTCCATCTATGCTGTTGCAAAAGGTAATATTTCCTTCTTTTTAATGGCCCCATAGTATTCCATTGTGTATATGTACCACCGCTTTTTAATCCACTTGTCCACTGACAGACACTTGGGCTGTTTCTAGATCTTCGCTATTGTGAATAATGCTGCCATAAAATTGGGGGTGCATTTATTTTTTTGAGTCAGTGATATGGTGTACTTGGGATATATTCCTAAAAGTGGGATGGCTGGGTCAAAAGGCAGTTCCATATTTAATTTTTTGAGGAATCTCCATACTGTTTTCCACAGTGGCTGCACCAGTCTGCATTCCCACCAGCAATGCAGGAGGGTTCCCTTTTCTCCACATCCTCGCCAGCACCTATCATGTGTTGTTTTGGTAATGAGTGCCATTCTGACTGGTATGCAATGGTATCTCAGTGTGGTATTAATTTGGATTTCTCTAATGATTATTGATGTTGAACATTTTTCATCTATTGGCCATCTGTATGTCCTCTTTGGAAAAGTGTCTATTCATTTCTTTAGCCCATTTTTTGATTGGAATGTTTGTATTCCTGGTGTCGAGTTTTACAAGTTCTTTATAAATTTTGGTTATTAACACCTTATCATGTATTGTCAAATATGTTCTCCCATTGTGTGGTTTGTCTTTTTATTCTGTTCATATTGTCTTTATCTGTGCAAAAGCTTCTTAGTTTGATACAGTCCCATTTGTTTATCCTGTCTTATCTCATTTGCCCATTGGAGATAAATCAGCTAATATATTGTGATAGATGTAAGCTTACTACCTATGTTTTCTTCTAAGATGCTTATGGTTTCTTTATTTACATTTAAGTCCTTTATCCATTTTGAGTTTATTTTTGTGAATTGTGTAAGTTGGTGGTCTAGTTTCACTTTTGCAGGTAGCCGTCCAATTTTCCCAACACCATTTGTTAAAGAGACTGTCTTTACTCCATTGTATGCTCTTACCTCCTTTGTCAAATATCAATTGTCCATATAGATGTGGGTTTATTTCTGGGTTCTCTGTTCTGTTCTATTGATCTATATGCCTGTTCTTATGCCAGTATCAAACTGTTTTGAGTACAATGGCCTTGTAGTATAACTTTATATCAGGAAGTGTGATACCTCCCACTTTATTCTTCATTTTCAAGATTGCTGAGGCTATTTGTGTTCTTTTTTGATTCCATATAAATTTTTGGAATATGTGTTCTATATCTTTGAAGTGTGTCATTGGTATTTTAATTAGAATTGCATTGAATTTATAAATTGCTTTGGATAATATAGACATTTTTTTTTTAATCAAATGTTTTTTTTTAATTTTTTTTATTTTATTCATTTTAGAGAGGAGACACAGAGAGAGAGAGAGAGAGAGAGAGAGAGAGAAAGGGGGGAGGAGCTGGAAGCATCAACTCCCATATGTGCCTTGACCAGACCAGTGCAGAGTTTTGAACTGGCGACCTCAGTGTTCCCAGGTCGACGCTTTATCCACTGCGCCACCACAGGTCAGGCTTAATATAGACATTTTAATGATGTTTATTCTTCCTAACCATGAACACGGTATATGCTTCCACTTGTTTGTATCTTCCTTGATTTCTTTTATCAATGTTTTATAATTTTCCAAGTACAAGTCTTTAACCTCCTTGGTTAAATTTACTCCTAGGTACTTTATTTTTTTTGTTGCAATAGTGAAGGGGATTGTTTCCTCAATTTCTCTTTCTGACAGTTCATTGTTGGTGTATAACAATGCCTCTGATTTCTGTGTATCAGTTTTATATCCTGCCACCTTGCGGAATTCATTTATCAGGTCCAGTTGTTTTTTCACGGAGACTTTAGAGTTTTCTATATACAGTATCATATCATCTTCAAATAATGATAGTTTCACTTCTTCTTTTCCAAATTGGATGCCTTTTATTTCTTCTCCTTGTTTGATTGCTGTGGCTAGGACTTACAGTAATATGTTGAATAAAAGTGGTAAAAGGGGGCACCCTTGCTTTGTTCCTGATTTTAGGGGAATTGCTTTTAACTTTTGCTCATTGATTATGATGTTAGCAGTGGGTTTGTCATAGATGGCCTTTATCATGTTGAGGTATGTTCCCTATATTCCCACTTGGCTGACAGTTTTGATCATAAATGGGTGCTGGATTTTATCAAATGCTTTTTCTGCATCTATTGAAAGTATCATGTGGCTTTTCTCCTTCCTTTTGATTATGTGATGAATCACATTGATTGATTTGCCTCCCCAGAATAAATCCCACTTGACCATGGTGTATGATTTTTTCATAGATAGCTAAATTCTGTTTGCTAGTATTTTGTTGACGATTTTAGCATCCAAATTCTTCAGGGATATTGGCCTATAATTTTCTTTCTTTGTGTTGTCTTTGCCTGGTTTTGAAATCCGAATTATGTTCGCCTCATAAAAGGAGCTTGGAAGTCTTCATTCCTTTTGAGTTTTTTGAAATAGCTTGAGAAGGATAAGAGTTAATTCTTCTTTGAATACTTGGTAGAATTCACCAGTGAAGCCTCTGGTCCAGGCTTTTGTTTGTTGGGAGTGTTTTGATAACTGTTTCAATCTAATTTTTGTAAACGGTCTGTTTAGGTTTTCTGATTCTTCCAGACTGATTTTTAAAGATTATGTTTCAAAAAATTAGTCCATTTCACCTAGGTTGTCTAATTTTTTGGCATACTTTTCTTCATAGTACTTTCTTACAATCCTTTGTATTTCTATTGTGTCTGTTGTTATTTCTTCTCTCTTATTTCTAATTTTATTTTTTTGAGTCCTCTCTCTTTTTCTCTTGGTGAGTCTGGTTAAAGGCTCATCGATTTTGTTTACCCTTTCAAAGAACCAGCTCCTGGTTTCATTGATCCTCTGTATTGTTTCCTTAGCCTCTATGTCATTTATTTCCTCTCTGATCTTTATTATTTTCTTTCTTCTACTAGTCCTGGGCATTATTTGCTGTTGTTTTCTAGTTCTTTCAGATGCAGGATCAGGTTGCTTATTTGAGCTTTTTCTAGCTTCTCATGGTATGCCTGTAGTGCTATAAACTTCCCTCTCAGTACTGCTTTTGCTGTGTCCCATAAATTTTGAGTTGATGTATGCTCATTATCATTCGTTTCTAGAAACTGTTTTTCTTCTTGGATCTCATTGTTAACCCATTTGTTATTTAATAACATGCTATTTAGTTTCCTTGTCTGAGTATTTTTTAGTTTTTCTATTGTGGTTGATTTCTAGTTTCATGCCATTGTGATCAGAGAAAATGCTTGATATGATTTCAATCTTCTTAAATTTGTTCAGACTGATTTTGTACCCTACCATGTGGTCTATCTCAGAGAATGTACCATGAGCACTTGAAAAGAATGTATATTCTGCTGCTTTAGGGTGAAAGGTTCTGATGATATCTATTAAACCCAGTTGATCTAGTGTGTCCTTTAAGTCTGCTGTTTCTTTGTTAATTTTCTTTCTTGAGAATCTATATAGTGATGTTAGTGGGATATTGAAATCCCCTACTATTATAGTATTGCTGTTGATCTCATCCTTTATATCCATCAAAGTCTGCTTTATATATTTAGGTTCTGCTGTATTAGGTACGTAGATATTTATAATAGTTATATCTTCCTGTTGGATTGCTCCTTTTATCATTATGTAGTGACTTTCTTTATCTGTTTGTCTGATATAAGTATTGCCGTCCCAGCATTTTTTTCATTTCCATTTGCATGAAATATTTTTTTCCATCCTTTTACCTTCAGTCTATGTGCATCTTTTGTTTTAAGGTGTTTCTCTTGTAGACAACATATGTATGGGTCCTGTTTTCTTATCCATTCAGCTACCCTATGTCTTTTGATTGGAGCATTTATTCCATTTATATTTAAGGTTATTATTGATATGTAGTTGTTTATTTCCATTTTATTCTTGAAAGCTATATTCATCTTTTATATATTCGTTTCCCCCTTTGTACTGTTTACAACAGGCCCCTTAAAATTTCTTGCAGCATTGGTGTGGTTGTAATAAATTCTTTGAGTTTCTTTTTGTCTGGGAAGCTTTTTATTTGTCCTTCAATTTTAAATAAAATCCTTGCTGAATAAAGTAGTCTTGATGTTAGGCTCTTGTTCTGCATTACTTTGAATATTTCTTGCCATTCCCTTCTGGCCTCAAGTGTTTCTGTTGAGAAGTTGGATGTCATCCTTATGGGGGATCCTTTGTAGATGATATTCTTTTTTTCTTTAGTAGCTTTTAATATTTTCTCTTTACCTCTTAGCTTTGGTATTTTAATTAGATGTGTCTTGGTGTAGATTTCTTTGGGTTTCTCTTTATTGGAATTCTCTTTGCTTCTTGAACATGTATGAGTTTTTCTTGCATCAATTTAGGGAAGTTTTCAGCTATGATTTGATTGAACAAGGTCTCTAACCCTTGCTTTTTCTCTTCTTCTTCAGGAACCCCTATGATGTGGATGTTGTTTCTCTTTAGATTGTCACAGAGCTCTCTTAGAGTTTCCTCTGATTTTCTCAACCTCTTTTCTTTTTGCTGCTCCACTTCCGTGTTTTTGTTTATCTTGCCTTCTAAATCGTTGATTCAATCCTCTGCTTCATCCAGCCTGCATTTAATTGCTTCTAGTGTATTCATTTCTGACATTGTATTTGTCATTTCTGTCTGATTCTTCTTTATTATTTCAATGTCCTTTTTGATACTTGCTATCTCTTTATTTAGTGCTCACTGTGTCCATCTATTGTTGTTCTAAGATCTTTCAGCATTCTAATAATCATTCTTTTAAACTCTGCATATGGCAGTTTGCTTATATCCATCTCACTAGTTCATTTTCTAGGGGTTTCTCTTGTTGATTCATTTGGATTGCACTTCTCTATTTTCCCATTTTGTCTGTGTTGCCCTGGACCTCCCTGGCTGGGACCTGGCACAGATAAGTGGGGGTCACTGCCTATGACTGGTTCTTATCCACCTTTTGGGAGCTACAGGTTATCCAGATGTTGTGGCTGCCTCTGTTGGGTCCAGGTGCCATTATAAATATTAGCCGTACTCCTAGGCTTGCTTTTATCTACTCTTGGCCTTGGAGAAGTTTCTTTAGAAGTTCAAGTTTCCCTAAAATTCGTTTTCTATTGCCTCTTTTTGCTGGCTACTTGTTGGGCTCAGTACTGTAATTCAGTGATTAGGTAAGGTATTAGATGTGGCCTATTCCTTAACCTCAGGTGTCATCCTATCCAAACATTTTATTTACTTCTTTTCTTTTCTTTTTTTATTCTTTTTCAGCACTCAGTAGGGTGTAGTCACAGGGGTCTAGCGGGTGTGGCCCCTGTGATCCTGTTGTGTGGTGTGTCTACCAGGCCACCGCCACTCTTGCTGCCCAGGGTATTTGGGATCAGTTGCTGCTGGCTCAAGCCTGCCTCCGTGACCGCTGCTGCCCTGGTTGGGGTAATGCTTGCCCACGTGCCAGTTTGGACTGTTTCCATGGCTCCCCCAGCCTCCGCTGCCCCCAAGAGCCAGTGTGCAGCTCAGGCACCCATGATCACTGGCTTGGGCATCTGCCCCTGCCCTCACTTCTGTGGGTGGGGCCCCACACACTGGCTCAGAATACTTCTGGGGCTGCATTATCTCCAGAGATCTGTGTGTAACCTCAGACTTCGGTAGCCACTGCAGAGGGACCATATGCTCCCACTCAGATTACCACTGAGGGCATGCTTCATCTGGGCAGGTTTGTGTGCTGGCCCAGATCCTAGCTGCGGCTGCCCCCATTTCCAACCTCGCTGGTGGGCTCATGCGAGCCCGCATGTAATAACCCCTCCACCGATGCTCAGGCCTCCACCCCATCTAAGGGTGTGCCTACTCAGCAAGCAGGACTGTGTGAGCCTGAATTTCCTGCAGCGGCTGTGGTGGTTCCTGGCTCTGTGGGCTAGCTTGTGCGTGCTTGCTCGTATTTCTGCAGCCGTACCTTTCTGCCTCTGGCCTGCCTGCCCCAGAGAGCACTGAGCAGTGCTGGGGGTGGTGTAGCTTAGACTTATGCACTCCCTATTTGTGTCCCTAACCTGGTGCCTGGCTCTATGCACTTTTGTTCTAGCTAGGGTATGGGAGCCTCCGGTGGATGGGGCTCTTTCTTTCCTTTGCTGGTGTTCCCAGGAAAAATGTTCACTTTAAATTTGGGGAGTGACTCAGCCCAGGGTTAGGGTGTCCTGGAGCTCTGGGAAAGTGGCTGTGAGCGAGGCTCTCTGTGCAGTTCCCTTACTATAGAGCCTGGGTCTGAGAGTCCTGCCTCCTTTTCTCAGACAGTGTCTAGGCTTTTTCTCAGCCAAATATAGTCGGTAAGCCCTTTCCAAGCTCAAGGGCTCTAGGCTGGGATTTCAGTATTGGGGATAAGTATATACAACTCGTTTGGCAGCCCTCAGCATCTAAAAAGACCCTCCTAGCCGCCAGTCCACACAGCACAAGTCTAAAGTGGTTCCAGGTGACTCACCTCCAAAAAGCTCTCCAGCTCCAATCTTTTCAAAAAGACACAACTGAAAACAGAAAGTGGGGAGGAGGGGCAGTAACTCAGGTCTCCATGGAAATCTGAGATACACCTCCCCTTACTGAAGCCTCAAAAGCACTCCGCCCCCAAAGAGTAGGTTATACCCACCACCTTCCTGGATACACTTTTTTTTTTTTTTTTTTTTTTTTGCAAATAATTGACTTTATTTAATATTTGTGTTAAATCGATATCTGCAAACACACATATTTTAAGCACAACTGGAAATGGATTATATTAAGATATTAATCAACAATACAACAAATTTAACAAATTTTTTAATTTAACACTTATTTGAAGACAGTTGTAAGAACTGTAAGTATTCCTTCCCCTTCCTTAGACTGTCATGCCCTACACTTGGATACGTATGTGTGACCGTATTTTTATTTATTTATTTATTTATTTATTTAAATTTATTTTTTATTAACTTTAATGGGGTGACACCAATAAATCAGGGTGCATATGTACAATGAAAACATCTCCAGATTATCCCATCATTCAATTGTGCTGCATACCCATTACCCAAAGTCAAATTGTCCTCTGTCACCTTCTATCTGTTTTTCCCTGTGTCCCTCCCCTTCTCCCTATCTCACCCTCCCCTCCCTCCCCCCATCCCGTAACCACCACACTCTTGTACATGTCTCGTAGTCTCATTTTAATGTCCCACCTATGTTTGAAATCATGCTGTTCTCAGTTTTTCTTTTTTTCTGATTTACTTATTTCACTCCGTATAATGTTATCAAGGTACATCCATTTTGTTATAAATGATCCGATGTCATCATTTCTTATGGCTGAATATTGTTCCATAGTATATATATACCAAAGCTTTTTAATCCACTCGTCTTCTGACGGACACTTGGGCTGTTTCCAGCTCTTCGCTATTGTGAACAATGCTGCCACAAACATGGGGGCGCATTTCTTCTTTTCGAACAGTGTTATGGTGTTCTTAGGGTATATTCCTAAAAGTGGGATAGCTGGGTCAAAAGGCAGTTCGACTTTTAATTTTTTGAGGAATCTCCAAACTGTTTTCCACAGTGACTGCACCAGTCTGCATTCCCACCAGCAGTGCAGAAGGGTTCCCTTTTCTCCACATCCTCGCCAGCACTTGTTCTGTGTTGTTTTGCTGATGAGCGCCATTCTGACTGGTGTAAGGTGATATCTCATTGTGGTTTTAATTTGCATTTCTCTAATAATTAGTGATGTTGAGCATTTTTTCATATGTCTTTTGGCCATCTGTATGTCTTCTTTGGTAAAATTTCTATTCATTTCTTTTGCCCATTTTTTGATTGGATTGTTTGTCTTCCTGGTGTTGAGTTTTATAAGTTCTTTATAAATTTTGGTTATTAACCCCTTATCAGACGTGCTGTCGAATATGTTCTCCCATTGTGTAGTTTGTCTTTTTATTCTGTTCTTATTGTCTTTAGCTGTGCAAAAGCTTTTTAGTTTGATGTAGTCCCATTTGTTTATCTTGCCTTTTATTTCATTTGCTCGTGGAGATAAATCGGCAAATAAATTGCTGCTACAGATGTCGGAGAGCTTGCTGCCTATGTTTTCTTCTACGATGCTTATAGTTTCACGGCTTATGTTTAAGTCCTTTATCCATTTTGAATTTGTTTTTGTGCATGGAGTAAGTTGATGGTCTAGTTTCATTTTTTTGCAGGTAGATGTCCAATTTTCCCAGCACCACTTGTTAAAGAGGCTGTCTTTACTCCATTGTATGTTCTTTCCTCCTTTGTCAAATATCAGTTGTCCATAAAGCTGTGGGTTTATTTCTGGGTTTTCTGTTCTGTTCCATTGATCACTGTGCCTGTTCTTATGCCAGTACCAGGCAGTCTTGAGTATAATGGCCTTGTAGTAAACCTTGATATCCGGAAGAGTGATGCCTCCTGCTTTATTTTTTCTTTTTAAGATTGCTGAGGCTATTCGTGTTCTTTTTTGGTTCCATATAAATTTTTGGAGTATGTTTTCTATATCTTTGAAGTATGTCATTGGTATTTTAATTGGTATTGCATTGAATTTATAAATTGCTTTGGGTAATATAGACATTTTAATGATGTTTATTCTTCCTAGCCATGAGCACGGTATATGCTTCCACTTGTTTGTATCTTCCTTGATTTCTTTTATCAATGTTTTATAATTTTCCGAGTACAAGTCCTTAACCTCCTTGGTTAAATTTACTCCTAGGTATTTTATTTTTTTGGCTGCAATAGTGAAGGGGATTGATTCCTTAATTTCTTTTGCTGACAGTTCATTGTTTGTATATAGAAATGCCTCTGATTTCTGGGTATTAATTTTATATCCTGCCACCTTGCTGAATTCATTTATAAGGTCCAGTAGTTTTTAAACTGAGACTTTAGGGTTTTCTATGTACAATATCATATCATCTGCAAATAGTGACAGTTTTACTTCTTCTTTTCCAATTTGGATGCCTTTTATTTCTTCTTTTTGTCTGATTGCTGTAGCTAGGACTTCCAGAACTATGTTGAATAAAAGTGGTGAAAGTGGGCAACCCTGCCTGGTTCCTGATCTTAAGGGGATTGCTTTTAATTTTTGTCCATTAAGTATGATGTTTGCTGTGGGTTTGTTGTAGATGGCCTTTATCATGTTAAGGAATGTTCCTTGTATTCCCACTTTATTGAGAGTTTTAAGCATGAATGGGTGCTGGATTTTATCAAATGCCTTTTCTGCATCTATTGAAATTATCATGTGATTTTTGTCCTTCCTTTTGTTTATGTGATGAATCACATTGATTGATTTGCGAATATTGTACCAGCCTTGCCTCTCCAGAATAAATCCCACTTGGTCATGGTGTATGATTTTTTTCATATATTGCTGAATCCGGTTGGCTAATATTTTGTTGAGAATTTTAGCGTCTAAATTCATCAGGGATATAGGCCTATAATTTTCTTTCTTTGTGTTGTCTTTGCCCAGTTTGGGGATCAGAATTATGCTCGCCTCATAAAAGGAGTTTGGAAGTCTGCCTTCCTCTTGAATTTTTTGAAATAGCTTGAGGAGGATAGGAGTTAGTTCTTCTTTGAATTTTTGATAGAATTCACTTGTGAAGCCATCAGGCCCAGGACTTTTCTTTTTTGGGAGTTTTTTGATAACTGTTTCAATCTCCTCTGTTGTAATTGGTCTGTTTAGGTGCTCTGATTCTTCCAGATTGATTTTTGGAAGATTATATGATTCAAGAAATTTGTCCATTTCATCTAGATTGTCTAATTTTTTGGCATAGAGTTCTTTATAGTATTTTCTTACAATGCTTTGTATCTCTGTTGTATTAGTTGTAATTTCTCCAGTGTCCTTTCTAATTTTATCTATTTGAGACCTCTCTCTTTTTTTCTTGATGAGTCTAGTTAAGGGTTCATCAATCTTGTTTACCTTTTCGAAGAACCACCTTCTGGTTTCATTGATCCTCTGTATTGTTTCCTGAGCCTCTATGTCATTTATTTCTGCTCTGATCTTTATTATTTCCTTCCTTCTACTTGTCCTGCATTTTATTTGTTGTTGTTTTTCAAGTTCTTTTAGCTGCAGGGTTAAGTTGCTTATATGTTCTTTTTCTAGCTTCTTATGATATGCCTGTAGTGCAATAAACTTCCCTCTCAGAACTGCTTTTGCTGTGTCCCATAGATTTTGAGTTGACGTATGCTCATTATCATTTGTTTCTAGAAACTTTTTTATTTCTTCTTTGATCTCAATGTTAATCCATTCATTATTTAATAACATGCTATTTAGTTTCCAAGTGTTTGAGTATTTTTCAGTTTTTCTTTTGTGGTTGATTTCTAGTTTCATGGCATTGTGATCAGAGAAAATGCTTGATATAATTTCAATCTTCTTAAATGTGTTGAGGCCTTTTTTGTGTCCTAACATGTGGTCTATCCTAGAAAACGTACCATGAGCGCTTGAGAAGAATGTATATTCTACTGCTTTAGGGTGAAAAGTTCTGAATATATCTATTAAATCAAGTTGATCTAGTGTATCCTTTAAGTCTGCTGTTTCTTTATTGATTTTCTTTCTTGTGGATCTATCCAGTGTTGTTAGTGGGGTATTGAAATCCCCTACTATGATAGTATTACTGTTAATCTCGCCCTTAATGTCCATCAAAGTCTGCTTTATGAATGTCGGGGCTCCTATATTTGTTGCGTAGATATTTATAATAGTTATATCTTCCTGTTGAATTGTTCCCTTTATCATTATATAGTGTCCTTCTTTATCTCTTACTACAGTCTTTGTTTTAAAGTCCATTTTGTCAGATATAAGTACTGCTACCCCGGCTTTTTTTCATTTCCATTTGCATGAAATATTTTTTTCCACCCTTTTACCTTCAGTTTATGTGCATCTTTTGTTTTAAGGTGTGTCTCTTGTAGACAGCATATGTATGGGTCCTGTTTCTTTATCCACGCTGCTACCCTATGTCTTTTGATTGGATCATTTAGTCCATTTACATTTAAGGTTATTATTGATATGTAGTTGTTTATTGACATTTTATTCTTTAAAGCTGTATTTTTCTTTTTTTTGCTATATTCTTTTCTCCCTTTGAACTGTTCACACTAGGCCCCTTAAAATCTCTTGCAGGATTGGTTTGGTTTTAATGAATTCCTTGAGGTTTTCTTTGTCTGGAAAGCTCTTTATTTCTCCCTCAATTTTAAACGTTAGCCTTGCTGGATAGAGTAGTCTTGGTTGTAGGTTCTTGTTCTGCATTACTTTGATTATATCTTGCCATTCCCTTCTGGCCTCAAGTGTTTCTGTTGAGAAGTCCGATGTCATCCTAATGGGGGCTCCTTTGTAGGTGAGAGTCTTTTTTTCTCTAGCAGCTTTTAAGATTTTTTCTTTATCTATTAGCTTTGGTATTTTAACTATGATGTGTCTTGGTATAGATCTTTTTGGGTTTCTCTTTAATGGGGTTCTGTGTGCCTCTTGGACATGTAGAATGTTTCCCAGCCTTAATTTAGGGAAGTTTTCGGCTATGATTTGATTGAACAAAGTTTCCATTTCCTGTCCTCTTTCCTCTTCTTCAGGTACCCCTATGATGCGAATGTTGTTTCTCTTCAGGTTGTCACAGAGCTCCCTTAGAGTTTCCTCACATTTTTTGAATCTCTTTTCCTTTTTTTTCTCTGCTTCTGTAACTATGTTTATTGTGTCCTCTAACTCACTGATTCGATCCTCAGCGTGATTATCCTGCTTTTAATTCCTTCCATTGTGGTCTTCAGTTCTGATACTGTATTTGTCATTTCTGTCTGGTTCTTTTTTATTATTTCAATTTCATTTTTTATACTTGTTATCTCTTTATTTAGGTGCTCATAGTGACTATCCATTGTTGCTCTAATTTATTTGAACATCCTAACTATCATTATTCTAAAGTCTGCTTCTGGTAGTTTGGTTATATCTGGTTCATTCAGGACCTTCTCTGGGGATTTCTCTTGGTTGATTTGGTTTGCGTTCCTCTGCCTGCCCATTTTATCTGAGTGTAAGCAAGTTGTGGCCACTGGAGTCCAGTAGGTGTTGTCTTTGTGTTCTCTAGGTGTGGTCTGTCTGCAGGCTTGCCACCCCCTCTGTCGCTGCCTAGGGCGGTTTGGTGTGGGCGTTGCCAGCGCTGGCTCACTGCAGCTATTGCTGTGGTTTCTGCCTCTCCTTTGCGGGAGGGGCTGTCACTCAAGCCACTAGCGTTAGCACGCAGGGCAGAGGTGAGCACCTTTGCTCAGCTGCGGACCCGGACTTTTCCCGGAAGGCTTACGCCCAGCCCCCTCAGTCCGAGCCTGCTCGCCACCGTTTTGTGGGTTGGGCGGGGCTTTTGACGTGCTCTCAGCTGTGAGCCTTTGGGTGTCCAGAATTTAGCCCCGCCCTCGAGGCCAGGGCCCTCCTGCGCAGGGACTGAAACCGAACACCGGGGATTATTGGGCCGGGCGCGTTTGCTGAAGTGCGCACCGCGGCTAGCTTCCGGTCGTTCTGGCTCCTACCCCGCCCCCACGCTCGGAGAAAGCTCGGGCACGTAGAGTGGTACTCCGCAGTTTCTCCGGCCGGGCGGGGAGAGCAGCGTGAGCTCAGCAGGGAACTTCCCCTGGTCTCAGTGTCTCCCTCGCCCCCAACTTAGGAGCCCGCTTGCGCCCGCAGATGGCACACCGAGGTTTCTCCTTCTGGGCGGGGTTGGCAGTGTGAGCCTCGGGCCCCTTACCCGTCCCTGGTCTTAGCCCGGTGCCCGCGGTCAGGGCCGGCTAGCGCAGGGTCGCAGGGCTGATCTCTGCCCGTATTTTTCCCCACAAGTGGGGTCACAGGCGGCCCACAGCTGCCGGACAGCTTTCGCGCATCACCTCCGCCCCTGCTAGGCTAGCCCGAGCTCTCACTGTTCCGCCCACACCGACAGGACTGCGTTTCGGCGTCCTGTCCCGACCATAGGCTTCAGCAACCTCAGGGGGCTAGAAGTGCCCTAAGTCTCCACACTGTAGGCTTGGGAGCTCCCTCCCTCTAAGCAGGTCTGCTCTAATTGCCACGGGAGAGCTTTTTTGGCTAGTGTCCTGTCTCCCTTTGCTGGTATTGCTAGTTCCAGGGGAAATATTCGTTTTCGATTAGGGAAGTGACTTAGCCCATGGGTCGGGGTGGCTGTCCCTCAGAGTGTCCTCATGCCTTCAGTCCACTCTTTGTTCCCGCTGCTCTGTTCCTCTCCTCTGTCCCAGTTCCCCGGAGCCCCGGGTGCGTGGTTGTGAGAGAGGCTTTCTGAGCTGTCCCTTTAAAAAGATTTTTGGGTCTGAGAAGACTCTCTCTTTTTCCCAAATAGTATCCTCACTTGCTTCACAGCTCAATACTGTCCAATCGCCTCTTCTAGGCTCTGGGACTGCAGTCTGGGGCTTGGTTCCTGGGACCCAGGTCCCTCCCTCTCCACCAAACTCTCCTCCCGCCACGTGGATCTCTCCGGGCTGCCGTTTGCTCCGGGGAGCTGGGCAGCCCTCTTCGCGTTTTCGCTATTCCTACCAGTCTCAATGTGGCTTCTGCAGTGTTCCTTGGTTGAAGAGTCCACTTAGTTTTGCTCAAAGTTGGTTTATCCAGATGATGGTTCTTAAAATTGAGTTATAATCCACTTTGGTTCTGGGAGTTGGAAGTTGGTACGTCTCCCTACTCCATCGCCATCTTCCCTCCCTCCCTGGATACACTTTTAAATAAGGCCACTGCTGAGCTAGTAAACAAGATTACCACCGAGTTAAGAAAACTAAGAGCAAAACAAAAAAATTAAGACCTCAAAGTGGCTCTACTATGCAAGGAGACCACAACTAGAAAACAGATAAATGGGAAGGCAGAGAAGCATAAGTCATATGCTTCAACAAGATAAATCCTCAGAAAAAGTCCTGGATGAATTGAAAGTAATCAAATTACTGGATGCAGAGTATAAAATAATTATTGTTAGGATGCTTAAGGACCTCAAAGCTACAATGGATGAACTTAATAAACAGCTAAATAAAGAAATTGTAAGCATCAAAAAGGACACAAAAGTCATAAAGAACCAGACAGAAATGACAAACATACTATCAGAAACGAAGACTATACTAGAAGAAATTAAAAACAGGCTGGATGAAGCAGAGGATAGAATCAGCAAGTTAAAGGACAAGATAAGTGAAAGCATGAAAGCAGAAAAGAAAAAAGAAAAGAGGATTAAAAAGTCTGAGGAAACTTTAATAGAGCTCTGTGACAACATGAACAGAAACAATATCTGAATAGGGGTCTTGAAGAAGAAGAGAAAGAACAAGGACTACAGAAGCTCTATGAAAAAAATTTAGCTAAAAATTTTCCTAAATTGATGCAGGAAAGTGTCACAAGTTCAAGAAGCAGAGAATCCCATTAAAAAAGAACCCATAGAGACCCACACCAAGACATATTATAATCAAAATACCAAAACTAAGAGATAACCAAAGAATATTAAAAGCTGTAAGAGAAAAACAGTAAATAAACGAACGCCCATAAGGATGACATCCAACTTTTCAACAGAAACACTTGAGGCCAGAAGGGATTGGCAAGAAATATTCAAAATAATGCAGAACAAGAACCTACAACCAAGATTTCTTTACCCACCAAGACTATCGTTTAAAATTGAAGGAGAAATAAAAAGCTTCCCAGACAAAAAAAACCAAAAAACAAAACTCAAGGAATTCATCACAACTAAACCAATGGTGCAAGAAATGTTAAGGAACCTGCTGTAGACAGAACAAAACAAGGGAGATATATATATATAGTAAAACAGGAATATAGATTTAAAAGAAAAAATGGCAATAAACAACTACATATCAATAATAACATTAAATGTAAATGGATTCAATGCTCCAATCAAAAGACATAGGGTAGCTGAATGGATAAGAAAACAGTACCTGTACATATGCTGCCTACAGGAGATCTACCTCAAAACAAAAGATACACATAGACTGAAAGTAAAAGTATGGAAAAAAATATTTCATGCAAATGGAAATAAAAAAACAAGCTGGAGTAGCAATATTTATATCTGACAAAATAGACTTTAAAACAAAGACTATATAGTAAGGGATAAAGAAGTTCACTACATAATGATAAAGGGAGCAATCCAAAAGGAAGAGATAAGCATTATAAATATCTATGCAGCTAATATAGGAGCACCTAAATATATAAAGCCGATTTAGATGGACATAAAGGGAGAGATCAACAGCAATACTAAAATAGTAGGGGATATCAATACTCCACTAACTTCAATGGATAGATTCTCAAGAAAGAAAATTAACAAAAAAAATAGCAGAATTAAGGGACACACTAGATCAACTGGATTTAATAGATATCTTCAGAACCTTTAACCCTAAACCAGCAGAATATACATTCTTTTCAAGTGCTCATGGTACATTCTCTAGGATAGACCACATATTAGGGCATAAAATGAGTATCAACAAATTTAAAAAGATTGAAACCATATAAAGCATCTTTGACCATAATGGCATAAAACTAGAAATCAACTACAATAGAAATACTGAAAAACACTCAAGCACTTAAAAACTAAACATGTTATTAAATAAAGAATGGATCAACAGCCTGACCAGGCAGTGGCGCAGTGGATATAGCATCAGACTGGGATGTGGAAGGACCCAGGTTCAAGACCTTGGGGTTGCCAGCTTGAGCGCGGGTTCATCTGGTTTGAGCAAAAAGCTCACCATCTTGGACCCAAGGTCGCTGGCTCCAGCAACCGACCTCAGTCTGCTGAAGGCCTGTGGTCAAGGCACATATGAGAAAGCAATCAATGAACTAAGGTGTCGCAACAGCACCGAAACTGATGATTGATGCTTCTCATCTCTCTCCATTCCTGTCTGTCTGTCCCTATCTATCCCTCTCTCTGACTCTCTCACTGTCTCTGTAAAAATAATTTCCTTGAAGTAAATGAAAATGAGAGTACAACAAATCAAAATCTGTGGAACACAACAAAAGCAGTCCTGAGAGGGAAGTTCATAGCATTACAGGCAAACCTTAAGCAGCTAGAAAAAGCTCAAATAAACAACATAATTCTACAACTAAAAGAACTAGAAAAAGAACAGTAAGTAAAGCCTAGAACAGTGGTTCTTAACCTTTTTTTAGGTTCCGAAACACCAGTTTCATACGCGCATTCACCAAACCCTTCTTTAGTGATAAATAAAATATGATTTTTTTTTCCAAATTCAAGACATAGGTATGTTTTCTCAATGGTGCACAAAATGAGTCGTGCATGAACATCACCTTGCTCAAAGAACAAAACCAACAAAGTGCATGAACTCACAACAAATTACGGTATTACCTTATTCTGGCCTCCGTGGCAGAGGCTTCTCCGAACCCTTGAGACCGACTCATCAAACCCCTAGATAGAACCCAGGTTAAGAACCACTGGCCTAGAAGAAGTAGAAAAAAGGAAATAATAAAGATTAGAGACGAAATAAATTACATAGAGACTAAAAAAAACAATACAGACGATCAATGAAACCAAAACCTGGTTCTTTGAGAAAGTAAACAAGATTGATGAACCCTTAGCAGGCTCACCAAGAAAAAAAAAAGGACTCAAAGAAATAAAATTAGAAATGATGGTGTAGAAGTAATAATGGACACAATAGAAATAGAAAGGATTGTAAGAAAATACTATGAAGAACTGTATGCCAAAAAATTAGACAACCTAGGTGAAATGGACAAGTTTCTTGAAAAATATAATCTTTCAAAAATCAATCTGGAAGAATCAGAAAACCTAAATAGACTGATTACAACAAATGAGATCGAAACAGTAATCAAAAAACTCCCAACAAACAAAAGCCCGAGGCCAGAAGGCTTCACATGCGAATTCTACCAAACATTCAAAGAAGAACATAAAAATGAAACTCTATTCTTCTCAAGCTATTTCAAAAAATTTAAGAGGAAGAACAACTTCCAGGCTTCTTTTATGAGGTGAGCAAAATTCTGATTGCAAAACCAGGCAAATACAACACAAAGAAAGGAAACTATAGGCCAATATCCCTGATGAATTTAGATGCTAAAATTTTCAATAAAATATTAGCAAACCAGATCCAGCAATACATGAAAAAATCATACATCATGATCAAATGGGATTTATTCTGGGGAGGCAAGTCTGTTACAATATTCGCAAATCAATCAGTGTGATTCATCACGTAAATGAAAGAAAGGAGAAAAACAACATGATAATTTCAATAAATGCAGACAAAGCATTTGATAAAATCCAGCATCCATTTATGATCAAAACTTTCAGCCAAGTGGGAATATGGGGAACATTCCTTAACATGATAAAGGTCATCTATGACAGGTCCACAGCCAACATCATAATCAATGGGCAAAAGTTAAAAACAATCCCCTTAAGACAGGAAAAAAGCAAGGGTGCCCCCTTTCACCACTCTTATTCAATATAGTTCTGAAAGTATCCAATTACTTTTTATAAAACCATATTTCTCAAACAGAGAACCCAGAAATAAACCCACACCTTTATGGACAACTGATATTTGACAAAGGAGGAAAGAACATACAATGGAGTAAAGACAGCCTCTTTAACAAATGGTGTTGGGAAAATTGGACAGCTACCTGTAAAAAAATGAAACTAGATCACCAACTTAAACCATTCACAAAAATAAATTCAAAGTGGATAAAAGACTTAAATGTAAGTCATGAAACCATGAACAGCCTAGAGGAAAACATAGGCAATAAGCTCTCTGACATCTGTAGCAGCAATATATTTGCTGATTTGTCTCCATGGGAAAATGAAATAAAGGGCAGGATGAACAAATGGGACTATATCAAACTAAAGAGCTTTTGCACAGCTGAAGACAATACGAACAAAATAAAAAGGGAAACCACACAATGGGAGAATATATTTGAAAATACGTCTGATAAGGGGTTAATAACCAAAATTTATAAAGAACTTGTAAAACTCAACACCAGGAAGGTACACTGTCCAATAAAAAAAATGGGCACAAGAAATGAATAGACACTTCCCCAAAGAGGACCTACAGATGGCCAATAGGCATATGAAAAAATGCGCAACATCACTAATCATTAGAGAAATGCAAATTAAAAACACAATGAGATATCACCTCACACCAGTCAGAATGGTGCTCATTAACAAAACAATACAAAGTAAGTGCTGGAGAAAATGTGGAGAAAAGGGAACTCCTGCACTGCTGGTGGGAATGCAGACTGGTGCAGCCACTGTGGAAAACAGTATGGAGATTCCTCAAAATATTAAAAATGGAACTGCCTTTTGACCCAGCAATCCCACTATTAGAAATATATCCCAAGAACACCACATGAACAATTCTAAAGGAGAAATACACCACCCTATTTATGGCAGCATTATTCACAATAGCCAAGATCTGGAAACAGCCCAAGTATCCATCAGTGGATGAGTGTATTAAAAAGCGGTGGTACATACACACAATGGAATACTATGGGGCCATGAAAAAGAAGGAAATATTACTTTTTGTGACAACATGGATGAACCTGGAAACTATTATGTTAAGTGAAATAAGCCAGGCAGAGAAAGAAAAATATCATATGATCTCGCTCATTTGAGGAATCCGCTGAACAATATGAACTGAGGAGCAGAATAGAGACAGAGGTGGGATCAAAGGATCCAGAAGGAAAGTGGACAGAGGGAAAGGGGATGATAGGGTGATAGGATGAGATGAGAGCAGAAAAGCAAATCCCAGAGGGAAAGGGGGATGGTGTTACAAGGCGGACAGAGAGGATGTACTGGGGAACTTTGGGGGGGAGAAGGAATTCAGGAGGACACTAGAATCTATGTAAACATAATACATTAATAAAAAAAGGAAAAAAGATATAAAATATGAACAATAAAATGGAAATATATATATATCTATCATCAGTTGAATCTAAAAAACGAAATAAATGAACAAGAAGAACTGAAACAAACTGAAGAGACGATTTGACAGTTGCAAGATGGGCAGGGTTTTGGGGGGATGAGTGAAAAAAGTGAAGGGATTAAGAGGTACGAATTGGTTATTATGGAATGGTCACAGAGACTATAGCTAATAATATTCTAAAAACCATGTATGGTGTCAGATAGTTGCGAATTATATTGAGATGATCGCTTAGTAAGTTATATGTCTAATCACGGGGGTGTACACCTAAAAGTAATATAATATTGTATGTCAACTATAATTGAAAAATGATTTTTTAAAAAATGCATTGCTAAAAATATAAATTCTCTATAATAAAAAAGATAAATGGATCTAACTGTACTGGTAATGATAAAAAAAATTGATGAACTCAAACATTTGACATGTATTAAGGATTTTTGGAAAATAGAACAAAGAAAATGTTTTGGTCATTTGGAATAGAGTAAGTTAACCATTTATATATTACGTGACTAGAAAATGTTGATTGTGAGGGTGTCTTTGAGGAGAGGGATGAAACAAGGATAGTAATGTTTGAAAGATAGCTAAGCTGCATTTAGCACTTAGACCCTAGAAAACTACTACACAAAATGTTGCACAAATGTATAGGGTATCTGAATGGTCTGAAGAGGAGTGTTCCTGAGAACAGAGAATTATCCCATTGAGTAGTGATTTTTTTTCATGCTCGCGGACCCCCTGGGAGTAAGTTGGTGTTTTTTTTTTTCAAAGAATGAAAGAGGTTCCAGTTACAGTTTTATTGACTTAAAATCATGTTTGTTTGATAACCAATTTATGGAAACAAAAAGAACATATATTTGCCTTTTTTTAATGCTGCCTTACACATTTTTAAAATAAATAGGTCATACTTTGGATGGTCAGGAGGCACGAGGATGTACATGAATGTTCATATTACTCAAAGGGTTAAAAAATTAGTTGTTTTGCCTGATCAGGCAGTTTCACAGTGGGTAGAGCATCGGACTGGGACACGGAGGACCCAGGTTCAAAACCCCGAGGTCACCGGCTTGAGCAAGGGGTCACTTGTTCTGCTGTAGCCCCCTGGTCAAGGCACATATGAGAAAGCAGTCAATGAACTACAATACTAAGGAGCCACAACAAAGAATTGATGCTTCTCATCTCTCTTCCTTCATGTCTGTTTGTTTTATCTGTCTCTCTCTGTCTCTGTCAAAAAAAAAGAAAGAAATAATCCATCTTCAAACTGCTTCAGAAATTCATGGGAATCTGTGAACACATAAGATGAAATGGGCTACAGGAACAGAGTCATCAGTGACCACACATAATCCCAGAATTGTATTTGAAAATTTTGTAAAAAAGTCTCCATTCACTTTCAGCAATCAAATTTATAAAAGGCATCATGGAAAAGTATGAAATTGATTTCCAGAATTACCACATTTCAATTATAAAATACCCAATTTTCAGCAACCAAAAAGAAAAAAGAAAAGAATCAACACATACAAAACTACAGTAAACCTTGTCTCATTTCAAGGAACATAAAAAAATGACAGAAATGATCCCAAATGGAGCCCAGACATCAGACTTACTAGACAAAGATTATTTAGAAACTGTCTTAAATATATTCAAAGAGGTAGGGGAAAACCTGTACAAAGAGACAAAGTAGGACATTATGTGTTTATAAGAGGGCTAATTTGCCAAGAAGATAGAATAATTATAAACATAAATGTAACAAGCATCAGAGTTCCAGAATATAAACAGTGACAGAATCAAAGGGAGAAATATGGTGTTTTCCCCCCAAAAGAGCTTTATTGAGTCATAAGTTACACATCACACCCATTAAGTACACAATTCAATGTTTTTTAGTATATTCACGAGGTGAACACCCATTTCCACAATCTAATTTCAGACAGTTTTTGTTCCCCCTAATAAAAGAATCTCATGCCTATTAATAGTCAATTTCTGTTTCCTTCCAACCCCGCAATGCTGGCCCTAAGCAATTACTAATCTACCTTGTTTTGTGTGTGTGGGACCTACCTATTTTTTTTAATTTTAATGGGTGACATTAATAAATCAGGGTACATATGTTCAAAGAAAACATCTCCAGGTTATCTTATCATTCAATTATGTTGCATACCCATCACCCAAAGTCAAATTGTTCTCTGTCACCTTCTATCTGGTTTTCTTTGTGCCCCTCCCCTTCCCCCTCTCCTCCCTCCCCCCACCCCATAACCACCACACTCTTGTCCATGTCTCATAGTCTCGCTTTTATGTCCCACCTATGTATGAAATCATGCTGTTCTCAGTTTTTTTCTGTTTTACTTATTTCACTTCGTATAATGTTATCAAGGTCCATCCATTTTGTTGTAAATGATCCGATGTCATCATTTCTTATGGCTGAGTAGTATTCCATAGTATATATGTACCAAAGCTTTTCGATCCACTCGTCCTCTGACGGACACTTGGGCTGGTTCCAGATCTTTGCTATTGTGAACAATGCTGCCATGAACATGGGGGCACATTTCTTCTTTTTGAACAGTGCTATGGTGTTCTTAGGGTATATTCCTAAAAGTGGGATAGCTGTGTCAAAAGGCAGTTCGATTTTTAATTTTTTGACGAATCTCCATACTGTTTTCCACAGTGGCTGCACCAGTCTGCATTCCCACCAGCAGTGCAGGAGTTCCCTTTTCTCCACATTTTCTCCAGCACTTACTTTGTATTGTTTTGTTAATGAGCACCATTCTGACTGGTGTGAGGTGATATCTCATTGTGTTTTTAATTTGCATTTCTCTAATGATTAGTGATGTTGCGCATTTTTTCATATGCCTATTGGCCATCTGTAGGTCCTCTTTGGGGAAGTGTCTATTCATTTCTTGTGCCCATTTTTTTTATTGGACAGTGTACCTTCCTGGTGTTGAGTTTTATAAGTTCTTTATAAATTTTGGTTATTAACCCCTTATCAGATGTATTTTCGAATATATTCTCCCATTGTGTGGTTTCCCTTTTTATTCTGTTCGTATTGTCTTCAGCTGTGCAAAAGCTCTTTAGTTTGATATAGTCCCATTTGTTTATCCTGCCCTTTATTTCATTTTCCCATGGAGAAAAATCAGCAAATATATTGCTGCTACAGATGTCGGAGAGCTTACTGCCTATGTTTTCTTCTAGGATGCTTATGGTTTCACGGCGTACATTTAAGTCTTTTATTCATTTTGAGATTGCTTTTGTGAATGGTGTAAGTTGATGGTCTAGTTTCATTTTTTTGCAGGTAGCTGTCCAATTTTCCCAACACCATTTGTTAAAGAGGCTGTCTTTACTCCATTGTATGCTCTTTCCTCCTTTGTCAAATATCAGTTGTCCATAAAGGTGTGGGTTTATTTCTGGGTTCTCTGTTCGAGAAATATGGTTTTATAAAAAGTAATTGGATACTTCAACATACCATTATAAATACTTGATATAATGAGAAAGAAGAGGCCCTGGCTGGTGGCTCAGTGGATAGAACGTCAGCCTGGCATATGGACAACCTGGGTTCTATTCCAGGTCAGGGCACACAGGAGAAGCAGCCATCTTCTTCTTTTTACCTCCCTCTCCCCCTTTACTCCGTCTTCCACTCCTGCAGCCATTGGCTCGATTTGATTCTAGCATAGGCCCCCAGGCATTAAGTGTAGCTTGGTTGATTCAAGCATCAACCCAAGATGGGGTTGCTGGGTGGCAGTCTCCCTCACTATCTCCTCTCCTCTCACCAAAAAAAAAAAAGAGAGAGAGAGAAAGCCCTCATTCACTGTTGGTGAGAATGTAAAGTAGTACAACCATTATGGAAGAAAGTATGGTGGTTCCTCAAAAAATTAAGGATAGTACTACCATATAACCCAGCCCTCTAGTGGGCATAGACCCCCAAAACTCAAAAACATTGGTACGTAAAGACATATGCAGCCCCATATTCATCGCAGCATAGTTTACGGTGGCCAAGACATGGAAACAACCAAAAAGCCCTTCAATAGAAGATTGGATAAAGAAGATGTGGTACATATATATTATGGAATACTACTCAGCCATAAGAAATGATGACATAGGATCATTTACTACAATGCGGATGAACCTTGATAACATTATACGGAGTGAAATAAGCTAATTAGAAAAAAGTAAGAACTGTATGATTACATACATAGGTGGGACACAAAATTGAGACTCATGGACATAGATAAGAGTGCAGTGGATACCAGGGGGAGGAGAAGGTTATAGAGGGAGAGGGTAGTGGGAAGGGAGGGGAATAAAGAAAACCAAATAAAAGGTGACAGAGGATGATTTAACTTTGGGTGATGGGTATATATATGGTGACCAACTTTTTTACAATGAAAAGGAGGACAAAAATAAATTGAGGAAAACAATATCGTAAATAAAAGTAACATTTTATTCGTTGCAACAATAATATAGTATAATATAAATGCATAATAAAAACATGTGTAATATTTTATATTGTAATTATGCTTACATGCCTATTAATTTTTAATAGTAAATGTAAGAAAAAAGTACTCATTTAGTAAAACTAAATATCAAACAAACCACTAATTTTAATTTTTAAAAATTTCACCTTACTTAATCCTTTCAACCTCATATATATGTATGTGTGTATATATATATATATATATATACAGAAACAGAGAGATAAATAGGAACAGACAGAAAAGGAGAGATAAGAAGCATCAATTCTTCATTGCAGCACCTTAGTTGTTCATTGACTGCTTTCTCATATCTGCCATGATGGTGGGCAGGGGCTACAACAGACCAGTGACCCCTTGCTCAAGCCAGCGACCTCAGGCTCAAGCTGATGCGCCTTGCTCAAACCAAATAAGCCCATGCTCAAGCCAGCCAGCGACCTCAGTGCTTTGAACCTGGGTATTCCGTGTCCCAGTCCAATGTTCTATCCGCTGTGCCACCGTCAGGTCAGGTGATCCTTTTAATCTATTAAAGGTCTATTATTATGCCCTCTTCTCAGATGGGGGAAACACAGGATATAATTATGTCACCTGCTCAAAACTAGACGACTGGAAGAAGGCAAACTTGAACCTGGAGATCAAGCTTTCTGACATCTCCTGTGTTCTTTTCCACTACTCTGGCATTATTTTGGGATTAGCAAATAAAAGGTCTCCTGAGGAATCTGCCTTTTTCTTGTTTTGTTTGGTAAACACAGTAGCTGTTTTAATTATTCAATCTGAATTCAAATACCTTAATTGGAACTGCACTTTTTAGTCCTCCAGAGTCCCCACCAATTTATGTGGTCTAACTCCCCGTTGTTTACCACATTTCAACCCACATTTCCGCTCCAAAAGCTTGTCAGTCTTTGACCCGGGAAGGTTCCTTCAAGCCCCGATTTGAAATTCTATCTCAAGCGTCAGGAAGGCTGGCTGAAGCCACAGCTAGTTTATCCACTGGTCTTCCTGTTAGGATTTTTCTTTTTTAAAGATCGAATTTTTCCTGGTACTAAAAGGAAGAAACCTATATCCCAATTCCCTTTTCTTAAAGGATTTTTCTTGAGAAACTTGTCATCCTGAATTCTTCCACTGTCCCTTTTGTATGTATGTAATGGAGGCGCCTTGCTCCAAGTTGTGAGTACCTTATACATGAAAATACACATATCTGCGTGGCTACAGAAAAGGGTAAGGGTTCTTCTGTCTTTGCAATCGCATTAACGGGCTGCCTGACACACCGCGCCAGTCTGGTTTTATGCTTACTGAATAAGTTTTCCTTCCTTTTTTTTTTTTAATTTGTGGAGATTTCCTGAAGTGGCAGGAGATACTATTTTTAATTTTTCCTCGACAATACGAATTCACTTAGGCCTCTCACCTTTCCTATTCCTCCGTTCCCCAGCCGTTCTCGCTCCTCGCTCGCCTCCCACTGGGCGCCGAAGGTGCAAGGACCAGGTTAGATTACGCAGCTCGCCCGCGGCCGAAACCACGATTCCCAGCATTCCCTGCACCACCAGCGCTCTCGGCTTCCGCTTCCGGTCCAAGGGCTGCTGAAACCGAAAGTGAGTTTTGGGCGCCAGGGGGAGGTTGATTCACCTTCACCTGCGTGAGCCCTAGTTGGCCAGGTGTGAAACCAGACAGGCAGTAAAACATGAACGGAAGAGTGGATTATTTAGTGACTGAGGAAGAGATTAATCTCACCAGAGGACCCTCAGGTATGTGCGGATCAGGTCATCTCTGGGAGTAGGGCACTTGAGGTGTACTTGCATAGCAGACACTTCTTCTGCTGAGCGGAATCCTTTTGTCCTCGGAGTAGGCAGGCCCCAACCTAGAGGTTTCCTGCAATTGTTTTTGAGCACGTAGATGAATAAATCTATTGGCATCCATTGTTACCCAGACATGGACCTAGGGATCCATCTCCTTTTTTTTTCTTTAGTTGAATTACCATATGTATTATAGTCAGGACGGGTTTCTTTCTGCTAATGAATGGTACCAGAAAACCCTGGGGGGAAACCTGCCTTTTAGCCAGCACCCCGTGAACAACACACCCTTCCTTACATTGCCTGGTCTGTTCCTGTTACTGTGAGACTGTTAATAAAACTGGGAGCATAAACGGTGAGTGTAGACCATGAATGCACAGCCGTTTTCTTGGTGCTAATATCCCTCCTTTCCTCCTTGTATTTCTGGGAAACTCATTTAGTGTCCACTAGAATTTTTTTTTTTTTTTTTTTTTTTTTAGTGTCAACTAGAATTTTAAAGCAGAAAGAATTCAGCCTCAAAATTACCCCCGAGTGTTTGGGTTTTGCTTAACAACAACAAAAGTTCATTCCTTGGTCTCATCTCTAGGAGTTTGGATTCAGTGTATTTTATTATTTGGGTTTTTTCCTCTTTTTCTTTTTTCTTTTTTTTTGTATTTTTCCAGAAGTGAGAAGTGGGAGGCAGGCAGGCAGACTCTCGCTTGCGCCTGACCGGGATCCCCGGGGCATACCCACCAGGGGGCGATGCTCTGCCCATCTGCGGCGTTACCCAGTTGCAACTGGAGCCATTCTAGCATCTGAGGCGGAGGCCATGGAGCCATCCTCAGCACCCAGGCCAACTTTGGTCCAATGGAGCTGTGGCTGCGGGAGGTCAAGAGACATAGAGAGGAAGGAGAGGAGGAAGGTTGGAGAAGCAGATGGACGCTTCTCCTGTGTGCCCTGGCGCCGGACTTCCACACGCCGGGCGCATGCTCTACCGCTGAGCTCATTTTTCTTCTTTTTAAAACAAGCACATTATACTTCTGCAGTGCCAACAACTTTCTTTTTCTTGACATGGATAGTGATTCCCTAATTCTGATACTGCCAAGTCCTTCAGTAGCCCTACAGTCCTCTTCCCCCTGATGGCTCTTCACTCACTGGTTTACTACCATTACTATATGCTGCCTGCCTTGAATTTTGTTGCATTTCCTTTACTCCTGTCTAGTGTATCTATGCAGAGCTTTAGGTTTGGTCTTATTAGATCCAAACCTGGTATCTACTTTTCCTACAAGTGCTTTGATATTTATTCTCTGACCAGCGGTTATCTATGTAAACCATAGTTTCTCTTTCATAAAATGTGCATGATAATAGAATACCTTTGTAGCATTATGAGAATGAAATTAAACTGTGTAAAATTTAGTAATTTTCCTGACACATGGTAATCACTATATAAGTATTTGCTATTACTGTTGTGATTGTTAATAGATGAACCTCCAGAATAATACAAAGAATCCCACTAAATACTGTTATTCCAGGAGTCCCTGTAAGTCATCAGGTACCATGAGCTCTATCTCTGAAATGTTTCTGTAAGCCTTCCACTTCCTTCTATTCCCATCACCACAACCTAGAACAGTCCATCTTTTCTCACCTGGAATTTTGCAATAGCTTGACTACACATAAGTTATTCTCCATAAACTATTGCTTTCAGAATCTTCATCTTTTGCCTTCTTGTTATAAAATATTGGAAGTTGACTTTACTTATCAGAATATAATTCATTCCTAATCTGCATGGTTTAGTGTCATGTCCCAGATGAACCTCTAAACTTTATCAAAGGCTCTTATGCCCAAGTCTCTTCGGTACACTTTCCTATTTTACATAAATTTCTCCTCTTACCCTTAATATTTTTTTACTTTTGAAGTTCATGTGGAAAATTATTATTAAACCAAAATCTGTTTTTCTGATTTTCATCCAATGGTACTTGTTCTCCTAAGGCCCATTAAAACAACGGTCATTCTTTTTCTGATTGCCCTGCAAATATTTAAAGGCGTATAGTTGTTCTGCTTCTGTTTTGTGCCTTCCTTCTATAGCAGTGGTTCTTAACCTTTTTTGAGGTACCGAACCCACCAGTTTCATATGCGCATTCACAGAACCCTTCTTTAGTGATAAATAAAATATGATTTTTTTTCCAAATTCAAGACATAGGTATATGTTTTTTTACTGGTGCACAAAATGAGCCGTGCATGAACATCACCTTGCTCAAAGAACAAAACCAACAAAGTGCATGAACTCACAACAAATTACAGTATTACTTTATTCTGGCCTCCGCGGCAGAGGCTTCTTCGAACCCCTGAGACCGACTCATCGAACCCCTAGGGTTCGATAGAACCCAGGTTAAGAACCACTATTCTATAGCCTAAATATTCCTAGTTATTACATATGCTGTCTTGTAACATGGTTTGAAATTTGATTCTCATCTCTTAGGAATTTAACATACTTTGACATAGTCCTTTGGCTGTGGCATCCAACAATATTTCCAATATCTCCTAACTAGAGCAGAGCAGAAATCTAAAATTATTTTGCATGTTCCAGTCACTAAATATTTTTGGAGCTCCATATAGTATCACTTCATCCTTTTTGGTATTTGCCTGGCAATGTTGCTTAATGTTTAGCTCACCATTCACTGAAATTTCGTGTTGCTCTTACAGATCTAAAGTTCCTAATGTTAGCATTTTTTTCTGACTCCTTGGAGGACAAACTTAAAGAAACTGATTAAGAAGAATAATTATATCTAGGTAATACATTTCACCGCAAAGTGGTTTAATTTCGGTATTATATGTGCATGTATTCAAAATGAATGGATTTATTCACCAGGACACTTGAATTTTCCTAGGATGTTCATACTTTATTCATATAAGTTGATAAACATAAGAAAGTAGAACCACACATTTTGGATTGAACTTAACTTTAAACACTCATTTTAAGTTTTGGTGGTTCATTTAACAAGAAAAGATAGCAAGTTTCTGTGTATCACCTCCCAGAGCTAGTTACCTGGTATGTGGTACTCCTAAGAAGTCTCACAGTCTTCGTTCATCTTCACTGTGTCATTACGAAGATAGAACAGAAACAGTTATCACCACTAGAAACTTCTAGTGATTTTGGTAGTCCCGTAGAGATCTTTGTTTCTTTCTCTCTCTTTGACAGAGACAGAGAGAGAGTCAGAGAGAGGGACAGATAGGGACAGACAGACAGACAGGGAGAGAGATGAGAAGCATCAATTCTTCATTGCCGCACCTTAGTTGTTTATTGATTACTTCCTCATGTGCTTTGAGGGGGGCAGCTAAATCAGAGCAAGTGACTCCTTGCTCAAGCCAGTGACCCTGGCCTTAAGCCAATGACCTTGGGCTTCAAGCCAGCGACCTTTGGGCTCAAGCTAGCGACCCTGTGCTCAAGCCGGTGACCTCGGGGTTTTGAACCTGGGTCATCTGCGTTCCAGTCCTACTCTTTTTTTTTTTTTTTTTAATTTCTTTTTATTTATTTATTTTAGAGAGGAGACACAGAGAGAGAGAGAGAGAGAGAGAGAGAGAGAAAGGAGGGAGGAGCTAGAAGCATCAACTCCCATATGTGCCTTGACCAGACCAGTGCCGGGTTTTGAACTGGCGACCTCAGTGTTCCCAGGTCGACGCTTTATCCACTGCGCCACCACAGGTCAGGCCCAGTCCTACTCTTATCCACTGCACCACCACAGACCAGGCTCAAATTGGGCATTCTTAATGTTGGAAATACTCACTCTTAAGAATAATGACAATAACCTAATCTAGCTTTTTTTCACTGCAATAGGTAGATATTGGCCATAAAGATAACTCTACTATACAGTAGCTATTAGGATTAGGACTCCTTGTATTACTGGAATAAGGCAGGATTTGTGTTGCCAGTCACCCTTTTAACAAGTTTATGAGCAACAAGGACTGAGTAGTTATAGGGGTGTCTTTTGGCCCTTGTTGGCTGGTTCAGTGCATTGGGCGTAGGCCCAGCATATGGACATCCTCAATTTGATTACTGGTCAGGGCACACAAGAGAAGGGACCATCTGCTTCTCTCCCCTTCCTCTACACCCCTCCCCCCTCCCCTACCTCTCTGCTTCTCTCTCTCTCCTCCCTCTCCCTCTCCTTTCCTTCTCCTCTCTCCCCTCCCTCTCCCCTTTCTCCCTCTTCCCTCCGTCTCCCCCCTCTCCCTCTCCACTCCTTATTTCTCTCCCTCTCCCTCCCCCCTTTTCTCTCTCTCTCTACTTTCTCTCCCTCTCCCCTTCTCCCCCTTTTTCTCTGTCTTCCTCCCCTTCTCTTCCTCTCTCTCCCCCTCCCTCTTTCTCCCTCTCCTTCTCTCTCCTCTCCCTGCTCCCCCTCTTACTCCTCCTCTCCCTTCTCTTTCTTTTTTCCTCCTGTAGCCAGTGGCACAATTGGTTCAAGCATCACTCACAGCGCTGTGAATAGCTTGGTTGGTCTGAGCACGTCAGCCTCAGGTGCTAAAAGTAGCTCGGTTGATTGGAGGATTGGTCTCCGTTGGGGTTGCTGGCTGGATCCCAGTAGAGGCACATGCGGGAGTCTGTCTCTTTATCTCCCCTCCTCTCACTGTAAAAAAAAAAAGGTGCATCTTTAATTCAAATTGCCAGCAACTTGACAAGACTGGGGACTCAGGTCTAAAAAACTGCCTTAACAGTCTCAGCTTACTGGCCAGTTTTATATATATATATATATATAAAATTCATTATAGAGCACATAGTTAGTCATGTAGTAGTTAGTGAGTGGGAAGTGGGAGTCCAGTTTGCAAGGACACCTCCATGGAATGTTCTGACACTAGCACCAGTTTATCTGGCATCTTTGATGTTGCTCCAGAAAGGCTGTGGTCTGGCAGCACCTCTGGGAACGATCTGCAAGAGAAAGTCCCTCCTTCTGCAAGAAGGCCTCTCTGTATTCTTTAGGAAACAAAGTAAAAATTAAGATTTGTAAACTAAGCTTCTAGTTCTCTGTACTGCCTTAACTCCTTACAGGAATTTCTGTGATTGAGCTCTTACAAGCAATTATTGTGATTTAGCCCTCTAAACTTGTTTATAACTGAGGCCTCAGAGGGTTTCAGCAAGTTGTTCCTGATATATTTTTAAAGAAGGAAGAAAAATCTTTCCTTTTTTACTCTCTTTGAAGGAGTTGCAGAGGATAAATGGCTTGGTATAAGGTTTTAATAATTATTAAGCAAGTATTCTCTTCCTGGCACTGTGGTAATTATATATGTATTAACTCATTTAATTTTCACAGCATCCCTGAGTGGTAAGTGGTTAATCTACATTATTAGATGAGGAAATTGTTTCTCAGAGAGGTTAAATTTTGCCCAAGTTCTTAAGCCAGTAAGCTTCAAGATCCAGGAATTTAACCCAGGTGTGTTGATACCAGGGGTCCCCAAACTTTTTACACAAGGGCCAGTTCACTGTCCCTAAGACTGTTGGAGGGCTGGACTATAAAAAAAAACTATAAACAAATCCCTATGCACACTGCACATATCTTTTTTTAAAGTAAAAAAACAAAACGGGAACAAATACAATATTTAAAATAAAGAACAGGTAAATTTAAATCAACAAACTGACCAGTATTTCAGTGGGAACTATGGGTGCGGATGCATCCTGTGCTCCTCTCACTGACCACCAATGAAAGAGGTGCCCCTTCCAGAAGTGTGGCGGGGGACCAGATAAATGGCCTCAGGGGGCCGCATGCGGCCCGCGGGTCATATAGTTTGGGGACCCCTGGTTGATGATATTTCATGTGCTACTTCCCAGTATAGTAGCTATGTCTCAGGAGTTGACTGCCAGCCTTTCTCCTGACCTTTATTTTGTTATTTCATGCCTTATTCCCAGAAGGATTTGAGGCATCCTAAATGACTGACACAGTCCACAGTGGAAAGTTTTTATAGTTTGCTGTTGATAGAGCTGAGGGCATGTCAAGGTGAGAACCTAAAAACAAGAAACCTCATTAAGTCCAAGCATTTAAGCCTCTACAGATCTGTCATGTGCTTTGTCATGTGTTGAACCCTGAGACTGTTGCTAACAGTTTTCTGATCTATTCATTCATATACCAAATAGATAGGAGACTGAAATGCTATATCCACGCTGTATTTTATCTTGATTGTGTGAAGTCTAGCCTGCATTTCCCTGGACACATGACATTCTCATGTAAAAAGTTAAATCTCAGTGCAAAGGTACAGATGGTGATGGATTAAGGCTGCATGTATGTAAAGAGCAGGCAAAGGAAGTATGTAGGGGAGTGTGTCCATCTGACCCTGTGATGGAAAAGTTCAAAGAATGGAGCACTGATAAGGGCCAGACTGATCAATTATAAGAAGGTGGAACTTATGTTGGTTTTATGGATGGGCTTTATGCTAGTGAGGAACAGGGATGCGTATGGCCTAAGCAGTAATAGGTAAAAGAAAATAAATTAAGCATATTCTGAACTCAGTGAGTAAACCAGCCTGGCTAGAAGGAGAGTTAAGGATCACAAAGTTGCTAAGAAAGGTAAAAACTGGATTATGAGCCTGACCAGGTGGTGGCGCAGTGGATAGAGCATCGGACTGAGATGCGGAAGACCCAGGTTCAAGACCCCAAGCTTGCCAGCTTGAGCGTGGGCCCATCTGGCTTGAGCAAAAGCTCGCCAGCTTGGACCCAAGGTCGCTGGCTCCAGCAAGGGGTTGCTCGGTCTGCTGAAGGCCCACGGTCAAGGCACATGTGAGAAAGCAATCAATGAACAACTATGGTGTCGCAGCGGCAACGAAAAACTAATGATTGATGCTTCTCACCTCTCTCCGTTCCTGTCTTTCTGTCCCTATCTATCCCTCTCTCTGTCCCTATAAAAAATAAAAAAACTGGATTATGAGAAGTTCTCAATGCTACTATGAAAACTTAACATTTCGTTAAGGTTTCATATTGATTCCTTCCCCTTCCTATTTATTGGTTAAGACTAAATTCAAGAGTCACTGCCTCTAGGAAGCCTTCCTGACCCAGGCTGAATATCCCTCTTTCTGTGAGTACCATACACCTCTTATTGAGTGCCTGTTATGTATTGCCCCACTAGGCACTTTGTCTCATCTGCTCCCAACAAGGAACAGATGAAATGGTTATTATTCCGTTTTACAAATGAGAAAACCTTGACTCTCACCTCGCATAAATCTTTGGGTGCCAGAGTTAAGAATGGAGTCAGGTCTGTGTGACTTAAAAATCTAGTCTCACCTGACCAGGTGGTGGCACAGTGGATAGGGTGTCAGACTGGAACGCAGAGGATCCAGATTTGAAACCCTGAGGTTGCCCGGCTTGAGCACAGGGTCGCTAGCTTGAGCGGGGGATCATAAACATGACCCAATGTCACTGGCTTGAAGCCCAGGGTCTCTGGCTTGAGCCCAAGGTTGCTGGCTTGAGCAAGGGGTCACTCACTCAACTATAGCCCCCCTGTCAAGGCACATATGAGAAAGTGATTAATGAACAACTAAGGAGCCACAACGAAGAATTGATGCTTCTCATCTCTCTCCCCCTTCCTGCCTGTCTGTCCCTATTTGTTCCTCTCCCTGTCTCTCTGTCTCTGTCTTTCTTGCTAAAATATATATTTTTTAAAGTTGAGTCTCTGAATCATCATAGAAAGTTTTGCCCTGGCATGTTGGCTCAGCGGTAGAGCATTGGCCTGGCGTGTGGAAGTCCCAGGTTCAATTGCTGGTCAGGGCACACAGGAGAAGCAATCATCTGCTTCTCTACCCCTCCCCACTCTTTCTATCTCTCTCTATCATCCCCTCCCACAGCCATGGCTCTAATGGTTTGAGCAAAGTTGGCCCTGAGCACTGAGGATGGCTACATGGCCTTGAGCCTCAGGCGCTAAAATAGCTTGGTTGCTGAGCAATGGAGCAGTAGTCCCAGATGGGCAGAGCATCCCCCAGTAGGGGGCTTGCTGGGTGGATCTTGGTCAGGGAGTATGTGGGAGTCTGTCTCTGCTTCCCCACCTCTCACTTAATTAAAAAAAAAAAAAGTTTTATTTTTATCCTTTTGCTACCACAGGACTCTGTTCATGTCCCTATCTTACTGTTTATATTTGTTCCTTACTTGTGTTTCCTATTCTGAGCTCTTCTGATTCAAAGGATGTATATTCTGTTTTCGGTTGTTTTTGTTTTGTTTTTTTTTGTATTTTTCTGAAGTGAGAAGCAGGGAGGCAGAGAGACAGACTCCTGCATGCACCCGATCAGGATCCACCTGGCAAACCCACTAGGGGGCGATCCTCTGTCCATCTGGGGTGGTGCTCCATTGCAACCGGAGCCATTCTCGCGCCTGAGGCGGAGGCCATGGAGCCATCCTCAGCACCCAGGCCAACTTGCTGCAGTGGAATCTTGGCTTTGGGAGGGGAAGAGAGAGATAGAGATAAAGAAGAAGGGGAAGGGTGGAGAAGCTCATGGACACCTCTCCTGTTTGCCCTGGCTGGGAATCGAACCCACACACCGGGTCGATGCTCTACCGCTGAGCCAACTGGCCAGGGCTGAAAGGATGTATATATATTTCATCCCTTGTTTCCTAACTTCATGCCTGGCACATGACACTAAGTGGTCAGAAGATGTATACAAAATGACTGTGCACGTTGGTAAGTAAATTGAACCAGTCATAAACAAGGTTCTCCAGTAAATACAATTTAAACTGAAACAGTGAGTTTGGATATAATGTGTTAGAATGGATAGGAAACTAAGATACCAGAAACAGGGAGATGGAACAGATGGGAAAACCACGTAGAACAGTAAATGGTACAGGTCTCTAAAGATTGCTTCAAGGGTCAGCCTTAAGATTTTTTTTTCAAGATAATCCTTAAGAATGATTAAAAAATGTTAAATATCTAGGAATTACTTTGAAGAAGTAGAGGGGAAAACTGATAGATGCTCAACTTTAGAAACATGTGTCTAGTCAGCAAAGTAGCCTGTTACTATACATTAATATGAGGAAAATCATACTTACTGTACATTATGAGTCATGTTTACTACATTATGGTTAGATATCGTGGATACTAGAATGAAAATGGTTTTAATGATTCCTATTTTTAAGAATATTGCAGTTCAGTAGGAGGATATTTATGATAGGCATCCGTTAAGTACCTTCAAGAAGTAGATAATGAAAGGCTATGGATCTTCATCAGATCTGTTGTGTTCCTTGAAGAGTCAGAGTCAATGAGCCATTTCAGGCAAAAGACCCAAGAAAATATTAAATGCCTTTATGAATTTAGAAACAAATTCAATAATGTCATTCTCCCCGTGTACAAAAGTAAAGTATATTCATGAAATAAGTATACATTGTCCAGTTTGCCCTATGTTGGGCAAGAAGAGGTAAAGTAAGAGAAAGTTGAAAAGAGGGCAGTGGGGCCCTGGCCAGATAGCTTGGTTGGTTGGAGAATCTTCCTGATAACGCAAATGTTATGGGTTCAGTCCCTGGCCAGGGCACATACAGGAATAGATCAGTGTTTTTGTCTTTCTCTCCCTTCCCCTCTCTCTAAAATCAGTAAATAAAAATTTTTAAAAATTTAAAGAAAGAGAAGAGGACAATAGAGAGGGTTCAGATTGTAATAGGCAAAAATAAAGAGATTGAAACATTTCAAAAGCAAGGGAGCAAATGTAGACATGATATAGTAGAGGCTAGGCACTTACTTTGTGCTTGAACAAGGGCTTTTTTTGGAATGAGAGAATAAGAATGCCTACCTAGATATTTGAAAGAGAAGTCTGGGAGAAGAAGAAGGAGCTCTGATGTATATCCTGGCAGGTACTGCCTGAAACAACTTTGATAGATCATCTTTGTTAGCCCCATCAGATGCAGTGGATTAGGGAGGGACTGGCCATGGCTATAATACATTTTTTACTGTTGCACCATCTTTCTGTTTCTTTAAGTTGAAAGATTTTCCCCTTTCTCTCTCTCTCTTTCTCTCTCTCTCTCTCTCTCTCTCTCTCTCTCTCTCTTTGAGAGAGTGGAAAGCAGGGAGAGAGAGACAGGAACATGGAGCTGCTCCTGCATGTGCCCTGACCAGGGAATTGAACTAGCAACCTCTGCGCTCCTGGAGAATACTCTAACCAACTGAGCTATCTGGCCAGGGCTTAATCCTTTATTTTTAGAGAGACTGGAGGGGCGGGGGGAAGGGAAGCATTCATTTGTTGGTCCACTCAGTCATGCATTCATTGGTTGCTTCCCACGTGTGCCTGACTGGGGTCTGAATCCACAACATTGTTTTGGGATAACACTCTCAGGTAACTGAGCCAACTGGCCAGGGTCAGATTTTTCCACTTTCTGTCTGTTTATTTGTCAATGCATATTTGTTACTGTCTTTTGGGAAAGGTACCAAAATGACAAGTGACATCTTTCATCTTTGGGTCTCCAGGGAATAATATATAATACTTTAGGTCAAAAGATGTCTCCTCATTTAATCTCTGAATTCATTCATTTGAATTAATCATTCTTTCAGTCTACACATATTTATTAAGCAAGGACAACAGGGTAAGTTTCTATGCTAGGCAATATGGATACAAAGTAGAACTGAATTTTAATACAATTGCAGTGAGCAGCAGAACATAGTAATTAAGAACAAGAAGGCCTGAGTTACTAGCTCTGTGACCTTGGGCAAGTTACATCACTTCTCTATGTGTTAATTTTTTTTTTAAGCTAAAAGATGAGAGTATTAATAGAACCCACTCACAGGGTTGGAAAAATTAAATGTTTTTTGTTTTGTCTTACAAATACTTTTATAGCAGGGGTCAGGAACCTATGGCTTGCGAGCCAGATGTGACTCTTTTGATGGCTGCATCTGGCTTGCAGAAAAATCTTTAATAAAAAAAATAATGTTAAATATATAACACATTCTCATGCATTACAATCCATTCATTTCCCACTGCTCATGTTCATGGTTGTGGGTGGCTGGAGCCAATCACAGCTGTTCTCCGGGACAACACCAAATTTTTATTGGATAATGTCTAACGTACATGGGTTGTTGTGAGGTCAGGAAGTAAACTTCCCTCCTTTTAATCAAGGAGTCAGCTAGCTAATTGCGAAACTCTTTTGACGAAAAAGATGGCTAAAAGAAAAAAAGATGAGTATTGTACTTTTCAGCAGAAATGGACAGAGGAGCCTGACCTGTGGTGGCGCAGTGGATAAAGCGTCGACCTGGAACACTGAGGTTGCCAGTTCAAAACCCTGCACTGGTCTGGTCAAGGCACATATGGGAGTTGATGCTTCCAGCTCCTCCCCCCTTTCTCTCTCTCTCTCTCTCTCTCTCTCTCTCTCTCTCTCGTCTCCTCTCTAAAATGAATAAATAAAAAAAATTAAAAAAAAAAAGAAATGGACAGAGGAATTCACCTTTGTGGAGAGAGCAGGTTCTGCAGTGTGTCTAACATGCAATGATAAAATTGCATCAATGAAACGGTCAAACATAAAGTGGCACTTGAACACATGCCATACTACATTTGCATCAAAATATCCAGCAGGGGACAGCAGGAAGAAAGCATGTCAAGAGCTACTGTGCAGAGTGCAAGTTAGTCAGCAGCAACTCCGTGTTAGGACCCAACAAAGTGACTGGAATTTGGCTAGCTTTGTTGTGCTTTAGCAACTGTGAGAAACAGAAAGCCATTCACAGATGAGGAGTATGCCAAACATTCATGCTTGATGTTGCCAGTGAACTTTTTGACGACTTTTCGGATAAAGACAAGATAATCAAATGAATAAAAGACATGTCTCTGTCGGCAAGAACTGTTCACGATCGTACCATCATGATGGCAAATCAAATTGAGGCAACACAAGTGAAGGACATAAATGCAGCACCATTCTTTTCTCTTGCTTTGGATGAGTCAATAGACATAAACCATTTATCCCAGTTCATCTTCGGCGTGATTGCAACGTATGCTGTCAGTGACACACTATGTGAGGAAAGTCTTGCTGTTTTGCCTATGAAAGAGAAAACAAGAGGGGAGGATTTATTCAAGTCTTTCACTGAGTTCACTAAAGAAAAAAATCTACCAATGGATAAACTTATTTCGGTGTGTACTGATGGTGCTCCGTGCATGGTGGGGCAAAACAGGATTCATAGCGCTTCTTTGTGAACATGAAAAGAAACCCATCCTAAGTTTTCACTGCATCCTACATCAGGAGGCGCTTTGTGCTCAGATGTGTGGCGAGCAGCTTGTTGAGGTGATGTCACTGGTCATTTGGGTGGTCAACTTTATTGTTGCCCGAGCTTTAAATGATCGCCAGTTTAAAACAGTGCTGGATGAAGTTGGGAATAATTATCCTGGTCTGCTTCTGCACAGCAATGTGCGTTGGTTGTCAAGAGGGAAGGTGCTCAGCCGTTTCACAGCTTGTCTGAGCCAAATCTGGACTTTTCTTGAAATGAAAAATGTCAAGCATCCTGAGTTAGCTAACACTGAGTGACTCCTGAAGTTCTACTATCTCGTGGACATGACTGAATGTCTGAACCAGCTCAATGTGAAAATGCAAGGTGTTGGAAATACAGTCTTATCCCTTCAACAGTGTTTGCATTTGAAAACAAGCTGGAACTCTTCATTGCCGACATTGAAACAGGTCGTTTACTACACTGAAAAACTGGGAAAATTTAAAGATGCATGTACGGCAAGTGACCCTGCTCAACATCTTGATCTCCAGCAGCTAGCGGGCTTCACGTGTAATCTCCTGCAGTCATTCAAAGTGAGCTTTGGAGAATTTCGTGAGCGCACTCGTCTTTTTAAGTTCATCACCCATCCACACGAGTGTGGAGTGTGCAGTGGACAGTGCCGACCTGAGTTACATCCCTGGTGTCTCCGTCAGAGATTTTAAGCTATAAGCTGCTGACCTGAAGGCCTCAGACATGTGGGTGAATAAGTTCAAGTCACTGATGAAGATTTGGAAAGATTTGCACGACAGCAAGCAGAGTTGGCGAGCAAACACAAGTGGGGAGAAATGAAAATCTTCAAGCCGCGGACCAGCTGGTTGTCAAAACTTGGAACGCGCTTCCCGTCACATACCACACACTGCAGCTTGTGAGTATTGCTGTAATGACAATGTTTGGCTCTACGTGTGCATGTGAACAGTCTTTTTCACATCTAAAGAATGTTAAGACCAACCTACGATCGTGTTTAACCGATGGAAGTCTCAACGTCTGCATGAAGTTTAACCTCACCACATATCAACCAGACTACAAAGCCATCAGCAAAACCATGCAGCACCAGAAGTCGCATTAATGGTAAGAAGTACTTTATTCGTCATTGGTTAGCAACAGTATAACAACGTTATTAAAAAGAATTCAGAGACTTAGTGTACTTTAAAAGTGTTGGTCTTACATAAAATGCACACATTTACTTGTATTTAGTGTTAGCCATATTGTACGGCTCTCCCGGAATTACATTTTAAAATATGTGGCATTCATGGCTCTCTCAGCCAAAAAGGTTCCCGACCCCTGTTCTAGACTATAGTAAAGAGCATTTATATAAGCAAAGGAAGCTGCAGCTCAGGATACACGGATTCAGGTAGCAACCTAAATTGTGCCCCAGGGAGAATAAAGAAAAGGTTCATAAAGGCAAAAATCACAAAATGTAATGCAAATGAAGGAATACTGGCTAGGTTAATAAGGCTTGGTTAGTTCCAACATGCAAACAAGGGAGGCAGAAACTACAAGAAAGAGGTCAAGTCCATATGGTCCATGCAGCAGTTGTTCCAGGATATTTAGGACTCAGCCTTAAGCTGAGTTTAGCAACAGGTTTAGCAACACTAACAACTGGAGACCTGAAGCACACATGTGTTAGTCTACAGAGGCCTCACTTTCTTAGTGGCATCCTGATTCCATTTTAGGTCCCCTAATAGTGACTCCACTTTAGATATTTTGGTTCATACCACATTTAAAAAATTTTTTTTAGTCTGTTGAGTCTAGGTAGTTTTCTTTGCTCTCTTCCCATAACTCCCATTGTAGATGCTGATAGCTGAATTAATATTATCTTTAGCTCTATAACATGGTCATCATCAGTACATGCAAGATCCTTTTTTGGTCTAATTTTACCCTTTATTTCTAACCTCATCTTGAATTTTTCCCTAAGATATAGTTACCCACTCTGGTATTTCTCCACGTGTCCTTCAATATGCATGTGTTTTTGTAAATACGTAATAGTATTTTGTGTGTGTGGGCTTTTAAAAATTTATATTTTCCTTTATTGTGTTGACATGGTGTCAAGTGTACGAGTCAGTATAACACCATCAACATGCCACATCAAGCCCCGCATGCTCCACGCAGTCTTTTTCCACTCCCATTTACCCGACTTGACCCTTCTCCTTCCTCCAACAGCCCCTCCCCATTCCCTCTGGCTATTGCTAGTCTGTTGTTGCATGGGTTTTTAATTTATAAGAAGATATGTGCTATTAATATCAGCATTACATTTTTTTAGAGATTTTATTTCTTGATTTTACAGAGAGAGGAGAGAAAGGGGTGGAGGAGTGAGAAGTATCAACTCATAGCTGCTTTACTTTAGTAGTTCACTGATTGCTTGTTGTCTGTGCCTTGACTGGGCAAGCCCAGGGCTTCAAACCCACAGCGTCAGCATTCCAGGTCAAGGATTTATCCACTGTGCCATCACAAGCCAGGCGATATCAGCATTCCATTTGATTTTTTCATTTACTGATTTTAGAGAGAGAGAGAAACATCAATTTGTTCCTATAATGTGCCCTCACTGTCAGCATTACATTTTAAATCTTTGTTACTTTATATATGGTTATTCAGTGCTTCTAACTTTTAATTTTATTAGTTATCTAATCCCCAAAGAATAGAAGCCTAAATTAACATCAGTTCCACACTATCACAAAACATGCTGCAATTAACATTCTTTTTTTTTCTTTTTGGATTGTACTATTGCCATGAGGTACACATACAATACATTTATTAACTGCTAAGATCAGTTTCTATAATTTTTCAACTTTGCTCCTTCAACCCCCAATTTAGGAACTGTCATGAAACCTTTTTAAATTAAAAGTGTAATCAATAACACCAGCTGCTTTAAAAAATTCATGAGTTGCTAACATACAGAAAGTTCATCTCGGGCTCAGAAATAAATCTACATTCCTGATCAGTGGTCTTATTTATCTTTGAGTCATCCATATTTTGAAGAATCAAAAGATGGCAGCAGTACCTGTATGGAGGAACGGTGGGTTACATGGAAAATACCTCCCTTGTTGATCTTGGTATCAATTATTAGGTTGTGATAGTGTAATTCTCAGACCTTACTAACTCATTCTGTCTCTTGCTTCTTTTTATTTTTAATTAATTTTAATGGGGTGACATTAATCAGTCAGTGTATATAGGTTCAGAGAAAACATCTCCAGGTTATTTTAACATTTGATTATGTTACATACCCATCACCCAAAGTCATATAGTCTTCTGTCACCTTCTATCTGGTTTTCTTTGTGTCCCTCCTCTCCCCCCATCCCTCTCTTCCCCTCCCCACCCCCTCTTATATCATTTTTTATAAATAGGATGTTCACATTGGTTCAAACTGAGATGCTTTTCAGATTGAAGAGAAATATTTTGATCACAGGTGTATATCAAGACTCTTAGACCAGTATATGTGATCCACCCTGTTTATGGAGGATTATTCTAGGACACAGCTGATAATCAACGGATATGTACTGAGATAGTCCTCCCCCTTTCATTTTCATTTCTTGCGGTTGGTACATGTGCTGGACTGATTATTGCTTATTACAAATAGCACTCTAGAAATTACTCACGAGAAATGCGTGGTTCACAGGCATAGACATACTTAAAGTTTGAGTTCCAGTCTCACTCTGTCCTATTTATAGATGAATGGACTTTTTATTCCTTTTTCTAATTTCTTTTTTTTTAATTCAAAGAGAGGAAGGGGGAGAGAAGGAGACAGAAACATCAATCTGTTTCTGTGTGTGCCCCAACCAAGGATCAAACCAGCCACTTCTGCTGGACAACACTCCAACCAACCAAGCCATCCAGCCAGGGCAGATGCATGGGCTTTTTAATCTCTCTGTCTTCGTATATTTCAGGACTTTCCACATTTGTACTATGTAATTATTTATCCTTTCTCCTTAGACTATTTGGTTTAGGGCTATAACAGGTACTACTTAGCTTATTTTTTTATTTTTTTTACTCAGTAAGAGGAGGGGAGGTAGAGACAGACTCCTGCATGTGCCCCGACCGGGATCCACCCAGCAAGTCCACTAGGGGGTGATGCTCCACTCCTTTGGGGCCCTTGCTCCGTTGCAACTCGAGCCATTTTTTAGCACCTGAGGCAGAGGCCATGGAGCCATCCTCAGCGCCGGGGGCCAGCCCCACTCCAACTGAGCCATGGCTGCAGGAGGAGAGGAGAGAAAGAGAGAAGCAAGAGGTAGAGAGGTGGAGAAGATGGGCACTTTTCCTGTGTGCCCTGTAGAAATCGACCCAGGACATCCACATGCTGGGCCAACACTCTACTGCTGAGTCAACCAGGGCACTACTAGTTTATTGATAACTACTCTTAGTGCAGTTAATCAATATAGCAACCATGTAGTTTATAAGTATTTTTTCAGATTTGTTGAAATAATTGGACCCTAGCAATTACCTTTTGAGATAGGGCAGCATTTGTAATCCCTCTCTTTTTTTTATTTTAGCCAGAGACAGAGAGGAAGGGAGAGAAATGAGAAGCATCAACTTATAGGTGTGTCACTTGAGTTGTTCGTTGATTACTTTTCATATGTGCCTTGACCAGGGGCCTCATGCCAAGCCAGTAACCTTTAACTCAAGCCAGCGACCTTGGGCTTCAAACCAGGGACCATTGGACCATTTTGATGATCCCACACTCAAGCCAGCAACCCCACACTCAGGCTGGCCAGCCTGCACTCAAGCTGGCAACCTCGGGGTTTTGAACCTGGGACCTCAGCATCCCAGGGCAATGCTTTCTACTACGCCACCACTGGTCAGGCTGTATACCTTATGTTATAGAAAAGGAAGCTGAGGGGCTGAGGTACACGGTACACTGATTTGTTTTAATCCACATATCTATTAAGTTATGGAGTTGAATTTGTGACCAGGTCTTCCATTTTTAATTTGCTTCTGAAAAATCTAAAAGGGACAGGGAAAAGGGTAAATTTCTGTTTGCAGTTACAGTAGAAACTGTCCAGTTTAGCTTTATGTTTTTCTCAGACCATAAGAGAGTGCCTGACACATGGTAACTCATCAGTAATTTTTAAAAAGTATTTTATTTATTTATTTATAGAGGAGAGAGATAGAGACAAGAGGGTGGGGGGAACAGGAAGCATCAGCTCATAGTAGTTGCTTCTCATATGTGTTTTGACCAGGCAAACCTGGGGTTTTGAACCAGTGACCTCAGCATTCCAGGTTGATGCTTTGTTCATAGGTCAGGCTCGAATTATCAATAATTTTTAATGAAGAAACAAGCTGGGGATTATGTAGTTATCCACAGGACTCAGGTTTGAGTTGATGATGCTGTTGCGACTCAGTGCTTTGGTGACTTCTGTTTTTTGCACCAATGCTTTGAATTATAAGTGAGTTCATTTCCATAAATGTCCTGGCCAAGTAAAGGAATTTAATATCAGTTCTGGGGTTCTCATATTAAGTGGTGTGGTTCATTTATAACTGAAGTAGCAGTAGGTTATAAACATGCCTGTATAATGTGATTTCTGGAGGGAGTAGACTGCACTTGTTTGTTTATAGAAAATTTCAGTAAGATCTCTTCTGCTCTTCTCAATAACCAGTAGCACAGTCCTTCCTTTTTCTTACTGCTGTATCTCATTCACCTGCTTATTAGCACATACTGTCCACCCAAGATTCCCAGAGGCAGCTGTAGTCTTTGGTGAGGATGTTGGATTTCATTGAAAGATTTTCTCCAAATAGTTTGTTCCAGTACTGAGAGAAGGCGGTTGGCCTCAGCCACCTTGCTCAAACCTGTCACAGTTCTGAAGTAATTTCAAAGCTTTCCATAAGGTAGGCTTTCCATCTTACCTCAAATAACCACCCCTTTCCAATACCTGCCACCCACTATAATACAAATTAAAGGTGTTCTAAGAAAAACCATGTATTAATTTAAATTTTTTATACTCCACCTTTTAAGGAAGCTGAAAGTCATCTTCCAAAGTTGTTTTTGCTCTCATGTGTCTTAATTCCTTCTTTTTATTCTCTAGCTGCAGATATTCTATGCACAGCTTATGCTATTTCAGTTAAATATGTCCTGCTGCTTCTCTCTTCAGCCATGTGTTTCCTTAAATCGCAGATTAGTTATGTTTATATTAATACGCTTTTTACATGTAAGCTCTTATCCCACCAGTGAGAACTTTTAGAAAGCCCACATATGTCTCTTTAAGTATCTGCTTTCTACTATAACCAGTCTGTTCCTCCAATTGTGCTACCAGATTTTGGTGTTTTGTTTCCAAACTATATCCTTTTTCTTTGCACTGTGTCCTGAATTCTACAGTACCTGATCCAAAGATAACCCTAGGGAAGTTCCTTTTTTCTTTCTTTCATTTATTAAAAATGTATTAATTTTAGAGAAAGAGAGGAAAAGGGAGGGAGAAAGAGAGGGAGGGAGGGAGGGAGGGAAGGAAGGAGGGAGAGAAGGAGGGAGGGAGGGAGGAACAAACAAACATGGATTGTTGTTCCACTTATCCATGCATTCACTGGTTTATTCTTGTACATGCCCAGCCTGGGGATCAAACCCACAACCTTGGCATATTAGGACAATACTGCAACCAACTGAGTTATTCAGCCAGGGTCTTTTTCTTTTCTTTTTAACGCATAGGTAAAATCCCTTTATAACAGTGGTTTTAGTAAACTGAAATCCTTCCTACAGCTCAGGGTTTTCTTGTATGTTTGTTTTTTAATTTCATTGTGTTAACACTTAAATGATATCTACTCTCAACATATATTTAAGTGTAAAATACACTATTATTTATAGGCACAATGTTGTACATCAGATTTAGAACTCAACTAGTCTTGGGTAACTGAAATTTTATGTTCATTTAACTTAGTCACTCCTCGAAGCAAAAAATAGAATGGTAGTTGCCACGGGCTGAGGAAAGGGGAAATGAGGAGTTGTTCATCACTGAGTAGTCAGTTTTCTACTGCAAATAAAATTTAGCAATCACTTATCAAAGTACCAAGTTGTTTGCGCTTGAGGTAAAAAAAAAAGAACAAAATGAATTTAAAAGTGAATTTAGCAATTTAATTCTGTCATAAAGCATCAGTTATCTTTTATTTACCATAGTTCCTGCCAACACTTACACTACCGCCCCCTCAACTCAAAATAGAAAAAAATAAATAAGATTCCTAATATTTCCAAAATATCACTGTACACAAACTCTTCCAAAGTTTTGGAGAAGTATAGAAGGGAAAGTTGGATTAGGAATCTCTCTCCCATTAAATTAGGAATAGTTTATTTGCTAATTAGTTAAAAATGTGGCTTCTTCTCATGAGCACAGCTAACACTGTTACATTTATAACAGGAAAGTCAAGAATTGGGTCCACTGAATGCCATCAACAGAATTGGAAGCAAGTGTAAATGGAAGCACATCTTATAAGAATCACCATTATTCTTTTACTGAGTTAGCTTAGATATTTCTTTTTATAGTCAACAAACCATGTTGATCACTGTGTTTGTATTTTTCATTCTACCTGATCTGAGTGGGCAACTCTAAATACTCTTTACTTCTGTTGGTCATACTATTTTGCCCGTGATTATTCACGAGCTGTATCAGCAGTCTGACTCACCAGCCTCCTCTCTCCATTAGGCCTTTCCTCTCTCTTTCTCTTCTCTAATCCTTTCTTTTTCTTCACTCCTATCTCCTTCACAACTCCTCCGTGATTTTCTCAGGGCTGGGCTTCAACATCGTCGGTGGGACAGATCAGCAGTATGTCTCCAACGACAGTGGCATCTACGTCAGTCGCATCAAACAGAATGGGGCTGCGGCCCAGGATGGGCGGCTCCAGGAGGGTGATAAGATCCTCTCGGTGAGAACTGGCTTCGGCCTCCTTCGCTGTCCCTTGCTCCCTAGACCCTACTTCCTACTCCTAGCCCCTTCCTTGGGAAGATTCCTCCCTGCCTTTTTGGATCAGGAAATTTCCAAATTGTAGAGTTTAATGGGAGGTGCTTTGATCAGTCAGTCATCTTTTCCAGCCCTATGATAGCGTATGGAGTCTATTACATTGCTTGATAGACAAGGCAAAAGTAAGTCCAGAATGTGAAGTTACTTACCCAAGTTCAAAAAGCCTGGAAGAGGGAGGGTCAGGGACTGGTGGGTGGGGGAGGCACTTAAAATCCACAATTGTTGTTCTTCCATTATACTTTATCACTTTCTTTTTGTAGATTAAAACATGATATGTCTTCCTTTACACCAAAATTGGAAAAAAGGGTAGGTAGGAGTTAAGTGTTCTTTTTAGACTTAGAACCTTTTTTCACCCATTATTAAGATAAAAAATAGGAATGCCCCTGATTTGGATATCTGTCTATCGTGGTCCCGTGTCACTCTGCTAACGTCTCTAGTAAGACCCTTACTACATGGTAACCATTAATTTTACTATTTTCTGGAAGTTCCTCAAGTCAGTGACCACATCTTATTTTAACCTTTTACATTCTGGCCCAGTGTTCAGTATGTATTTAACAAATAAAACAAGTTACTAAATTCAGGCAAACCCAGCAAGATTGGCTGATCAAAATATGAATGGTAATATCCCATTTTAGTCCTTCTCACTGACCATTTTGCCTCTTTTCTGTCCATTAAGATTCTAGACCCTATTTCTTAATCTGTTGCGATTTTTTTATCTCAAAGGATATTGAGAAGTTAACCAGATAATTTTCTATAGCTCCAAGGAGAAAGACATTCTAAAAATATGACATCAATTTGAATGTTACATTAAGGAAAACTTGAGTCAGGTTAAAATAAAGGTATAGCATGTAGTTAGAAACTATGCAGTCCAATACTTTGACACAAGAGGGACTTGAAAAGTACAGGGAATAAGAAGAGAGCCATCTTATTTGAAAAGCTTTGGTTAAAGTTAGATTCACTGGGGAACAAGTTTTTTTTTCATTTTCTGTTGCATGAGGTTTTAGAACTGTTTCTATATATTTCTGCATCGCTGATTCCAAATCTGAAATCCTTTTTTTTTTTGGTGCATGCTCTAGTTTTTATGCAATTTTAATTTCTTTTTGTTACAGTTAATGGCATGCTTTGGTTTTTAGATTGGAGTTAAAGGGCAACGACTTTTGGATTGAACATAACCACAAGGCAATTAATGTTTTACAAACATCACTTTTACATAATTGTAGTTGTTTTTAAATACAAAAAATTATTATCTGAGAAAAACACCCTATTATTTTGTTTTAAGATTGAATCATGGCTTCTTCGAGTAGGCATAAATGTAAGACTAGTCCTGACACCTTCTGTTATATATGTGGCTGTTACACACTTCAACGTCAAAGGCGCAATATTTCATCATGTGTGACATGTGCATATATTGCCTATTTTCAAATTCCTCTTGGTGATCAGGACAAGAATTGGGCTTCTCATATTATGTGTCATAATTGTGAGGAAATGCTTTGTGACAGGACAAAAGGAAAACGCAAAGGAATGCCTTTTGGTATTCCCATGGTTTGGCGTGAACCTGAGGACCACAGCAGTGACTGTTATTTCTTTCTGATCCATACAAAGGTCATCAGCAAGAAAAAACAGCATATGATCGCATATCCTAATATTTCTTCAGCAATACAACCTATACCACACTCTGAAACACTCCCGGTTCCAGTTTTCAATGGTTTTATTTCTTCTAAGGACGAAGAAAGTGAGCATGGTGATCAAGTGTATTTTGATAAGATGCATGAGGAAATGGTTGTAGAATCTGAAGGGTCTTCTTCTGATGCCAAGAAGTCATTAACTCCTCAGTAGTGTAGCCAACCCAAATTGAATGACTTAGTAAGAGAATTGGGCCTATCAAAGAAAGCTGAGTTATTAGCCTCCAGGCTTCAAGAAAATAATGTACTTCGCTGGTCAGCTAAATATCCCATTTCAGGAAATGTGAACAAATTTTTGTGGACTTTTTTTCTGAAGACAAATACTTTGTTTGCTGTCATGATATCAGTAGTCTTTTCAGCCAGCTAAATGTTACCACTTACAGTCCAACAGAATGGCGGCTATTTCTTGACAGCTCTAAATAGAGTCTGAAATGTGTTCTCCTACACAACGGTAATGTTTATGCAGCAGTTCCAATTGGTTATTCAACTCATCTGCGAGAAGATGATAATGACATAAAAATTGTCCTCGAGTTTCTGAAGTATGAGTAGCATAACTGGATCATTTGTGTTGATCTTAAAATGGTAACTTTCCTGCTAGGACAACAGAGAGGTTTCACAAAGTATCCGTGCTTTCTGTGTTTGTGGGACAGCTGAGCTTGGGAGAAACACTGGACACAGAAGGAGTGGCTGAAACATGAAGCTCTGGAAGTAGGGATGCAAAATATTGTGAATGAACCTGTAGTTAATGGAGACACGATCATTTTCCCCCCACTTTACATCAAACTTGGCTTAATGAAGCAGTTTGTTCAGGCTTTGAATAGAGAAACTGAATGTTTTCAACATATTATTTCTGCTTTTCCTGCCTTGTTTTTTGAGAAGATAAAAGCAAGTATATTCGATGGACCTCAAATTTGAACCCTCATACGTGATGAAGAATTTGCCAGGAAGATGAATGAGGAGGAGAAAGCAGCATGGCAGTCTTTTGTGGCAGTTACAAAAAACTTCCTTGGCAACAAAAAAGCAGAAAACTATGAACTTCTGGTTCAGAGGATGCTGTTGGCTTTCCACGACATTGGATGTAACATGCGCGTTAAGATTCACTTCCTGAACAGTCACCTTGATAAGTTTCCCAAAAATCTTGGAGCTGTTAGTGATGAGCAGGGAGAACACTTTCATCAAAATCTGAAATGATGGAAGAGTGTTATCCGGGGCGATGGAACAGAAATATGATAGCAGACTACTGCTGGAGCATCAAACGAGATTGTCCTCAAGTACACAAACGCAAGAGTTACAAATTTTTGCCTGAATAGAATTTAAATAATTTTTGTGAAAATTTTATGATTAAAATTAAATAAATCATAAAATAAGTGTTTTAATATGTTCTATTTAGAAATTGTAGACAAATTCTGATGCAATTATACCTTTTAGTGTATTAGTGTATTTACTGCATTATATAAATTTTTATATTTTTGCAAAGATGATGCCCAAGAAGACATTCTACTTCATTATGTTAAACTAAATGTTGAAAATTTTACAAAGGATGAAAACCTATAATCTTGAATTGCAAAAGAACTGTAGCTTACAGAAAAAAACTAATGTCAGATTTGATATCAGCACACTTGAATTAGGTAAGAACAAGTGTTTTTGTGGATGCAACGAAAATTTTGTTCCCCAGTGTGAAAAATGGGAATGGTTAGAAGTTTTTGAGTTCTATATGCTATGCATTATGCTGAGAATTATAAACTTATTTAATGTTGTAATAATCCTTTGAGATTGGTATAATTATTATGTGTATTTTGCAGCTAAGAAAGCTGTGGGGTTGGTACATACAGTCAAGCAGCTTGCCAAGGGTCACAGAAGAAGTAAGTAGCAGAGGACTAAAACTTTGGTCTGTCTGAATTTGGAGCCTGTACTCTTAATCAGTATACTGTACTGTCTTTTAGAAGTAAATAGGGAGCTAGGATTAGTTACTCTAAACAAAATGTTGCATGGTGAATTAATAGTAGATTTCTTTTTCTTTTCCATGAGAAAGGAGGGGAGATAGAGAAACAGACTCCCACATGCACCCCAACTGGGATCCACTCGGCAACCTCCTTCTGGGGCCAATCCTCTGCCCATCTGGGGCCATGCTCGCAACTGAGCTATTTTTAGCACCTGAAGTGGAGGATCCCCAGAGCCATCCTCAGCACCCAGGGCTGATGCACTCGAACCAGTAGAGCCATGCCTGTGGGAGAAGAGAGAAAGAGAGAGAAGGGGGAAGGAGAGGGGTAGAGAAACAGATGATCACTTCTGTGTACTCTGACCAGGAATCAAACTTGGAACTCATACGCCAGGCTGGAGGCTAATAACTCTACCACTGAGCCAACCAACTAGGGCCATGAATTAATAGTAGATTTTATAATATGTACAGTTTTATATAAAAACTGAAAGTTCTTCTATAAAGGATGGAGTTAGACAAAGGGAAAAAAGGACATAAACCTCAATGTGAGAGAATTTATTAGACATAAGCTGATATGCAAAGCCGTTTCTATATGAGCCATTGCCTCAGAGAGAAAGAAATGATTGGAAGGCCACTCAAATTTTTTAAAAGGGTAGGTAATAAATGTCAGTGAGGAAAAAGTAGATGTCTAAATAACTCTGCTCACTTGACTTTAAGATTTATAGCAAAGAAGATTTCACTTTATCAAAATACAAGAAATATTACAGGCCTGACCTGTGGTGGTGCAGTGGATTAAGTGTCAACCTGGAATGCTGAGGTCGCCGATTCGAAACCCTAGATTTTCCTGGTCAAGATACATATGGAGCTGATGCTTCCTGCCCCTCCCCCCATTCTCTCTCTCTCCTCTCTAAAATGAATAAATTTTAATTTCTTTTTTTTTAATTTTATTCATTTTAGAGAGGAGACACAGAGTGAGAGAGAGAAAGGGGGGAGGAGCTGGAAGCATCAACTCCCATATGTGCCTTGACCAGACCAGTGCAGGGTTTTGAACTGGCGACCTCAGTGTTCCCAGGTTGACGCTTTATCCACTGCGTCACCACAGGTCAGGCTAAAATGAATAAATTTTAAAATTTTACAAAAGAGAAGTTACTATAAGACATTAAGTATTGTAAATATATATAGAACACATTACAAAGAAAGTTTATGTTTTGTCTAGTTAAGGAAAAGATCTGAAAAAAGAGAGGAAAATGCAAGTCAAATATGGAGAGAGATAAAGAAGACAGAGAAGGAGAAAAAGATGGAGTATATATAGGTGAAAGTGGCCAGCATATCCTCCCCATTCTATCTAGGTCTAGACTTTAACTCCAGTTTCCCTTCCAAGATATGGTCCAAAATTCTTTCTAGATCTCATTCCTTAAAAAATAGTGACTATTGTCTCATTCACCATCCAGTTCCCTCACCGTCTTATTATTTTTATTTTTTATTTTTAAATTGGATTTATGGGGGTGACATTGATTAATAAAATTACATAGGAGGCCCTGGCCAGTTGGCTCAGCAGTAGAGTGTCGACCCGGCGTGTGGAAGTCCCAGGTTTGATTCCCGGTCCGGGCACACAGGAGAAGCGCCCATCTGCTTCTCCACCCTTCCCCCTCTCCTTTCTCTCTATTTCTCTCTTCCCCTCCCACAGCCAAGGCTCTATCGAAGCAATGTTGGCCCAGGCACTGAGGATGGCTCCATGGCCTCCACCTCAGGCGCTAGAATGGCTACAGCCACAACAGAGCAATGCCCCAGGTGGACCAAGCATCGCCTCGTTGTGGGCATGCCAGGTGGATCCCGGTCGGGCGCATGTAGGAGTCAGTCTAACTGCCTCCCCGCTTCTAACTTCAGAAAAGTAAAAAAAATTTTAAAAATGCAACTAAATAAATAAATAAAATAAAATTACATGGGTTTCAGGTGCAAAATTCAATAGTACATCATCTGTACATTGCACTGTGTATTCAACACCCCAAGTCAAGTCTCTTTTCATCATCTTTCTCTATCCTTAAGTGAACTTAACCATTAAACACTTACATATGTGTTTTAGCTTATTTTATCCCTTTGATGTACTTAAATACTCATTTATTATTGGCTTTGGAGTCTCTGTAAAGTGATGCTAAATTATTTATTAGCCTATATTTTCCTTTATTCTTTATGTGATTTCCTATTCTCACACGGGTCCATGTTATAAAATATGCCCCAGCTCTTTCTTTTAACTTTTACTAGATAATCAAATTAAGAATATGCCTCTTCCTTACCACATATCCATTTTGGATAACTATTGATAATAGAAGTATCATTAAATGACTTAGATATCTTGTGAGTTATTATTCACTATTTTAATCTTTGCATTTCTCTCTAAATATCCATGTTTTATCTTTGTTTCAAGTTCTAAATTTAACTGCATAATTTATTAGGTAGTTTTCCCTTCTTCATGAAAAGTGAAATACAATTTTTTTCTGATCACTGTGGATGGTTTAAACAAAAAAGAAATTTCTTTAATGAATGTAAATGATATTTAAGGCCCTGTGACATCTGACAATCATGAAACAAAGACATGTTACCAATAGAGAAGCAAACCTGAAGTTGAGATGAGGTCTGGAGATTCCTCACCCAAAGTACATTTTTTGTGTGTGTAATGGTAAGGGTGGTTTAATATTTGTATAGTTACCAGGGAACCTGGGGAAATTTTATTGCTTTTTGAAAAATAAAACTTACTTGTCTGCCTAAATGAAGGGAGGTAGGTAGTCAAGAATAGTCAGTCCTCAGTGAATTATACATTTGTATGAAGCTCAGGGTTATACAGCTGGGGATTATACTGCCCAGGTGAATGTGTCATTTTGACCAAACCCCTTATATTACGAGCATGGCATAGGTTGGGCCATTAAGTCAGCTGCATTTTGTATTCTCTTCAAAAACAGTTACTGATTTGGTGAATGAAAGAGTTGAGTAGTCATCAATATCTATCAACTATTGTACTTGATGGCCTGCATAGCACTGTGCTGGGTGCTAGGGAAAATTAAAAGAAAATGAAAGACTTGTTTCTTCCCTTAGCTTAGAAACCAGTAGGAAAAACCCGGCAGAAATCCTCATCCAATCAGCTGCAGAGACATTGAAATATGTCCTTTAGACAAGTACCTCTAGGGAAGAATCTGTCTTCTCATCTCTGTAACCCCAACATTTAGGCCTGTAGCTAGCACAGAGTAAGCATCTAGTAAGTTGGTTCCTCTATGAGTGAATTATAGCATAATTCACATTTTTGGTTGGGCCTGATTAATTTGAACTAGATAATTTTTTTTCTTCCTTTAACTTTGATAAAAGAGAGAGAGACTCTCTCCCTCCCCCAAATTGCAAAGATCTTGGTTGATAATTAAAATATCCAGAGGATAATCTGGGGTCAGTGCTCAGGGAGTAGCAAGAAGTATCAACTCATAGTTGCTTACTTTAGTTGTTCATTGACTGATTGTTGTGTGTGTTTTGACCAGGCAAGCCCAGGGTTTTTAACTGGTGACCTCTGCATTCCATGTTGACCCTTTATCCATTGCACCACCACAGGTCAGGCTTTTATCTACATCTTATACATCTACTTTTGTATTATCCTATATAATTATATACTTTCTGTAACTAACATTATCCTAAGATAATGTTAGATTATCCTGAGGCAATTCAAAATTACTCATCTCAAAGAAAACTACTTTTAACTTCATTTACTCATTTCCCAAGGCAGGAAATAGGAAACTTATTTTTAAAGACTGCTAACAACCATGGTTAAAGCAAAAAATTGTGTTTTCTCATCAGAACACCTAGACCACCCCCACCATCCAATTCTCTGAACAATTAGTTAGCAGAATTTTCTAGTAATGTTGCAAATTCCAGATTCAATAAAACTCACTATGCCATGAGTTACGGAAGCTGAAGTAGCAAGTTTAGTAGGGTTCTAAGATTTCTCAGTTGAGTACCTCTTGTTACTAAGAGTGAGGTCCAAGACCATGAGCCCATCACTTCAAAGCCTGTTAAAAATGCAGAGCCTCAGGCTTCCCAGACCTGCATGGTAACAAGATCCTTAGGTGAATGCAAATAAAGTATGAGAAGCACTGCTGTAGGCAGGTATCTTTTACAATTATGACCTGTCACAGGAAATACATGCATATGCACATGCATGAACGCACACACTCAATTGAAGCAAAGTTTAACAAAATAATACTAATTTCTTCTATATCTAATACTTTCTGATGTTGTTTTCTTCTAATTTCACTTTTTAAAAATTAAAATACTGGTTTTGACCCACTGGATTACCTTCACTACCTTCTGTAATGGGTCAACACAGCCATATTTTTTTGTTTAATCACTACTCCAGGAAATGGAAAATCACTGAGGAGATCTTCAGATGAGGAAGGTGTTAAATAGGGGAAGGAGACTGGTAAAGAGACCAGTTAGAAGAATGTTTCTGGCAGTTTAGGTTAGAGCTACTCTGACTTCAGAATCACCAGGAGGACTTGTTAAAGCATGGAATACTAGGATAGGATCTAATAATTTTTCATTTTAACATGTTCCCAGGTTAATGCTAATGCTGCTGATTGTGGGACCACAGTGAGACCCTCTCCTTTGGTCTGTGTTAACACTGTTAGTAAAGGTGGTGATGGAAAAAATGGCTATCACATATAGTTAGGGGTAGAGCATAAAGAACTTGGTGGTTAATCAGTGTGAATTGAAATCTGTAAAACACTTAGAGGAGCTAAATATTAGAAAGCATATTTGTCTCTTGGCGCATAGAGGTGACATGTCAAGAGAGAAAGTACCATAAATTTGTTTTATGGGGCTGATTCACCTTGGGCAAAGGATGAGAAATTGTTCTTTAAAAAAGAAATTCCCTTGCCTGACCAGGCGGTGACACATTGGACAGAGCATCAGACTGGGACGCAGAGGACCCAGGTTCAAAACCCCAAGGTCGCTGGCTTGAGCAAGGAGTCACTCGTTCTGCTGTAGCCCCCCAGTCAAGGCACATATGAGAAAGCAATCATTGAAGAGCTGAGGTGCCGCAATGAAGAATTGATGCTTCTCAGCTCTCTCCCTTTCTGTCTGTCCCTATCTGTCCCTCTTTGTCTCTGTCTCTGTCACACACACACAAAAAAAATTCCCTTTGCATTTCTTAAAGGCCTCTTGTTTTATTTTCTAAAGCAATTAGAATAAAAGTCCTCTTATATTAGAATACGTTTAAACTTAACTAGGAGGGTCAAAAGGCATATTAGCATAATTTGCCCATGCCCTGAATAGCACCTTTATTTGCCTGATGTCATCAGTAGCCTCCCTATTAGAAGAAGGAGTCTCAGGAGAGAACCAAGATTATATGCACACTGAGTCATTGGTGGGTAAAGCTGCTAATAGAGTATAGATCTTTTAGCTTTGTGTAATTTTATGACTATATCAGTCAGGCTTGTGTAGTAGTAGCTTCTGCAGAATGTACTAAACCTCAGGAAATCATATGATATTCATTATACTCAAGTGTAATTCATTGCACTATTCAGGTATTTTAGGGGTTATAAAGATGAGTTGAGAGCCTGACCAGGCGATGGCGCAGTGGATAGAGCATCGGACTGGGATGTGGAGAACCCAGGTTCAAAACCCTGAGGTCACTGGCTTAAGTGTGGGCTTGCCAACTTGAGTGCAGGGTTGCTGGCTTGAAGCCCAGAGGTCGCTGGCTTGAGCAAGGGATTACTTGCTCTGCTGTGCCGCCCCCCGTCCCCCCCCCATCAAGGCACATATGAGAAAGCAATCAGTGAGCAACTAAGGAGCTACAACGAAGAATTGATGCTTCTCATCTCTCTCCCGTCCTGTCTGTCTTTCCCTCTCCCTGACTCTCTCTCTCTCTGTCAAAAAAAATAAAAAAGATCTCAACTAAGAAAATGTAAAGAGAGTTGAGAAAAGTTTTTTTAAAAATGAATTGAGATACAACTTCTCTAAGTTATTTACAGTAGAATGTAAAGTGATATAATAAAAGGCAGCATTTAGATTGAGTTTTAAGATGGTTACATAGTACGAAGATTCAAAGGAACAAATCAGTCACATCTAGAAATGCCTTGTCAATGAAGTGGCAGTTAACTAATTTGCTTTTAAAATTTTAATGTTACCTCAGTATATAGAAATGAATTAAGATATTAATATATAGACTTAGCTGTGATGGCACAGTGGATAAAGTGTTGACCTGGAACACTGAGGTTGCTGGTTCGAAATCCTGGGCTTGCCTGGTCTAGGCATGTATGGGAGTTGATGCTTCCTGCTCCTCTCTCTCTCTCTCCCCTCTCTCTGAAAAATGAATAAATAGAATCTAAAAATGATATTAATACATAAACCTTATATTTGTATACAACTCAAATTTTTCAATGTGTTGCATATTTAGATACAAATGAAACTACAAAATCTATAAAAATTCAATTTACAGCATTAGTCTGATGGATAGTGAAATAAAATATTTACTTACAGAGTAAATTTGTATAGTTCAGTGTTTCAGAGTGAAAGTTTTGAGGCCAGGCTTTTGAGGTTGAGTCCTAGCTTTGCTGCTTCAATTATATATGACCATGTACAAGTTACATAACCTCTCTAGTATTATCAGTAAAATGGGAGCTTCTAACTTATAGGACTGTTTTGAAGACTGAGTAAGTTAGTACACGTAAAATGAATAGACAGCTCCAGAGATGATAAATGTGCAGTTATTCCTGGCAATTATTACTGACTACCATGTCAAAGATTATTTTGAATTCAGTGTTGTTGCCATTGAATGTCATACTGTTCTCCTGTTTACATTCGTATTACTATGAAACTTGGTTCTGAGGTTGAGCTATGACGTCTTTGGCATTTGTTAGCATAACTGCATCATTAACTTAACTTATTTGTCTGTCTCTGAGAGAAAATAAACACTTATTTGTCTAAATGAGAAATACAGATATCACATGAGCTAAGTTAGTTGAGTATTCCCACTACAGTCAGCAATTTCACACCTAATTACTCCCCCAGCAATTAACTAAAAAATTGAGTCACTGAGAATGACTCAATTGAGGAATTTCAAAGTTCTTTCTTTGTGATATACCTACCAAAAAAAAAAAGAGAGAGAGAGAGACATGATCAGAATGTGGCTTGGTAGCATGACATCAAAGACCATCAGTTAGAAAATCCTGTATTCATTTCTACACTATGGGTACCAGGACTGATTCTATTTAAGATCAATCTTGGAAGGTAAATACAATTTTTTAAAAGGCAAGGGTATTCAGCCTGACCAGGCAGTGGCGCAATGGATAGAGCCTTTACCTGAGAAGCTGAGGACCCAGGTTCAAAATCCCAAGGCTGCTTGCTGGCTTGAGTGCGGGTTCACCAGCTTGAACACAGGTCTCTGGCTTGAGCGTGGGATCATAGACATGACCCCATGGTTGCTGGCTTGAAGTCCAAAGTCACTGGCTTGAGTACGGGGCCACTGGCTCAGCTGAAGCCCCGGGTCAAGGCATGTATGAGAAAGCAATCAATGAACAACTAAAGTGACGCAACTACAAGCTGTTGCTTCTCATCTCTCTCCCTTTCTGTCTGTATTGCTCGCTTGCTCAAAAATAAAAATAAGGAAAGTATATTTAGATGGTGGATATAGCTTAAGCACAGGTTGAAAGTAAGAATATTTTTTTTGTCTCAGGGTCAATGACTTCATGTTATAGAGCATAGGATATATGAAAGGAATAATGAGAGATTAAATTGGGAAGGTAGGTTCCAGCTATTTCCTGGAGGTTTTGCATATCAGAATGAGAAATCAGGCATGCATTTTTTCCTCCTTTGCTTCTTCTGTTTTTGTTTTTGAGCCAAAAAGTGATATAAACAGAATTTTACTTTAGAAAGATTAGTCTGGAGACATAGTGTTTGAACAGGATAGAATGGGAAGGATCTAGAGGAAAGTAAATCAGAGAGAAGGTGATTAACGAAACAGTATCCACAGCCTAAAGAGATAAATAATAGAAAGAAAATAATAGCATATAAGGAATGTCATGTTAGATAACAGGATTTGACAACATACTCTATGTGAAAATTGATAGAATGGAGACAGTTTAAAAATATTCTCAAAATTTTAGTCTGAAGGGATGGTAATGACAATAAGGAAGTTGGAATAGTCTGGTTTTGTGAGAAGTAATGAAGAGGTTTTTGAGGGTTTAGCTTAGGGCCTAGCAGATTATTCAAGTCCAGCACCCAGTGGCAAATCCAGAAGTAGAAGTAAGGACACAAATTTGGGAGTTTTCTTACAGATTATAGTTGACATTGTGAAAGATCACATGGGATAAAAGTTGAGAGGACAAAAGACAACTGACATTGCGTTCTACGTACTTACCTTAAGAGAGAAGTAAAAAGAAATTAGGAAAAGAAAGGACTAGTTCAAGAACTAAGGGAACTAAGTATTCATAACTAAGGAAAGATCTGCAAAACAGAGGAAGTGGTCTGAAGACTGAAAAGGGGTGATAAGATTTGGTGATTGGGATTCACTGCCTATTGTTGAAGTCCAAGGCTTATGCCAGTTGATGACTAACATGGAATAGAGCTAGAAACTATTAATTTGGGAAGGCCAAACTGTTGGTAGATGAATTCATCAAGGTTATTGGCAGGAGATAGTGGAAGGACTATTTTGAGCCTCTAGAAGGAACACTGAGGCAAGGAAGATAAGAGGGTTGAGTATGTCAAGAATATGTCAATGGCTTGAGCTTCAGCTGAGCAGAGAATAGCTGGTGAGTCAAAGTGATCTATGTATTGGATATTTTTGCTGCTGTTGCTGTTGCTGACATTGTCATGTATAAAAGATATGTAGATCTTGCATAAAGTGGGCTATGCTATGTCACTGAGTGCAGCATAGGATAGATATTGTGGCCTGACACTAAAAAAATATTAATGTCAGTAGTCTTTCACATCTCTCACCTCTAAGTGCTAGGACCGACCTACACGAAAACATTTTTTAGGAGTTAGTATCATCACAGAAACATGTTTTTAGTAAACTTAAGGACGAGCATCAGTGGAATCAAGAGAAATTGTTCACAATAGAGTAAGACCAATAGAATCGGCTAGTGGATTTGTAGTGCATCAATATTAATTGTGGGAGAGTTTCATATAGTAGTTATATTTCTAGAGTTGAAGCTGGCAATGCCAGGGATTAGAAGTAAATCTGGAAGACCATGTTAGCTGTTGGAAGCCAGGCTGATGCTCATGGAAGTCAGACAAATACAGCAAAGAATTCTAAGTGTCCAAATGAGACATGCTATCAGAGCTAACATGAAAGGGAGACTACTTTTTTTTTTAAACTTGGGTGCTCTTCATATGGCCCATGGAACCTTAGTTCTAGGAAAACATAGCTTTGAAAATGAAAAATCACACTGAATTCTAAATGACTTTACCTATTCTCTTGACCCTTGGAATTTGCTGTGTAGGAGTTTGTTTTTTAAATGTTTGCTCACATGAAAGTAAATCTTTGACTTCAGAAGGTTTACATTTACCTCTTCCTATTTTTTCTTGCTGTTTGGACAGGTAAATGGCCAAGACCTAAAGAACCTGCTACACCAGGATGCAGTAAACCTCTTTCGTAACGCAGGCTATGCTGTGTCCCTGAGAGTGCAGCACAGGGTAGGTGGTAAGCCATTTGCAGCCGGCAGCCTGGCACCAGATTTTCGTACTGTTCTAGTGAATAATCTTGTGGTGTGGTTTTCAGTGGTGTGTTTGGCTTTTTTTCCTTTCTCTCCCACTCTTGAAGAGCTTGTCTGGCAGGGGTCTTTTAGAACTCTGCTTACCATGAAAGGAGATTCCTGACAGTATTATTGCAACCAGGTCCTAGCTGCAAGGTAATGTGCCTTAAAGCTTGACACCCAAATTAAAATAAATGGGGAAAAAATGCAACCTCATTATTTTTTTTAGTAGGGAAGGAAAACATATCTGCCAATGAACGTTCTTGTTGATGAAACTCTTAAATACAAAAATGGTGGGTTTTCTCATACTCACTCACTGTGTGCTTTCCCCTATCACTTCCATGAACCCTTTACTTATCAGCGTGATGACTGTCCTGACCAAAGCTCTGATGCATAAGGGTGAGCTCCAAGAAAACAAATGGAATTCAGAATTCAGTTAAGGCAGTACCTGTCCCTCAGTTCCTAGAGTCTTATAATTTGAATGATGGGAAGGGAAACCTATAGACATAATGCCTTCTATAGCAAGGATTTCAGAGGGCATTTGCAACACCTGTCCAATGTGTCTTTTTTTTTTTATTGAGAAGCAGGGAGGCAGAGAGAAAGACTCCTGCATGCGCCCCAACTGGGATCCACCCAGCAAGCCCACCAGGGGGCGATACTCTGCCCTTCTGGGGTGTTGCTCTGTTGCAACCGGAGCCCTTCTAGCACCTGAGGTGGAGGCCATGGAGCTATCTTCAGCGCCTGGTGACAACTTGCTCTAATTGAGCCTTGGCTGCAGGAGGGGAGAAGAGAGAGAGAAAAGCGAGAGGAGGAGGGGTAGAAAAGCAGATGGGTGTTTCTTCTATGTGCCCTGACCGGGAATCAAACCCGGGACCTCCACACACCAGGCTGACGCTCTACCGCTGAGCCAACTGGCCAGAGCTGATTCAGTATGTCTTTAAACTTACTCTCTCTTCAATTGATACTTGGATGTGATTTCTTATTTACTTGCCTCTGATTCTTTTTACTTGCATTCCACACAGGTTCTACCTTTATCTATGTCCAGTATCACAAAATAGGGGATGAAGAACATGGCCCCATCTTAGAAGGAAATGGGTGCCTTTCGAGATTGGAAAGTATTTCCAACTAATGACTTTATAATTTAAATACTATTGCTTAGATCTGCTCTTACTGCACTTTAATGATAGTCTTTCTAAGTAAACATTCTAGGAAGATGGGTATTCCCCGTCCCCCCATCCCATCCAATAATTTTCAGGTTTCCTATAGGAGCAATAAACTTCATCTCATGTCTTCATTTTCTTGCTGTGGTACACATATAGCTTGTTGGAAACAAGCAGAAAGAGGTTATCTGACTCACCTTCAGGGGTCCCTTTAGGTCAGTAGCACCTCATCAGACTTACTTTGTTTCCAAAGATTTGGTGATATTGATGTATTAAGTGAAGACAAACAAAGAGGACATCCTCTGTTAGATAGTTCTTGGGTTTGCAGTTTTGGGTAGTCTAGGGACTGTAGACCCAGTAATGTGTCAACCCTGACATTTCAGTTTTGGCAAACACACATTGGTCACTAGAGTTAACATTTTTCTTTCTCTTCCAGTTACAGGTGCAAAACGGCCCTGTAGGACATCGAGGTGAAGGAGAACCGGGCGGTATTCCCATACCTATGGTGCTGGTGCCACTGTTTGCTGTCACCGTGGTAGCAGTCTGGGCCTTCATGAGATACCGGCAACAACTTTGAAAGGCTTGCTTTCTTCCAGTGCTCCTGATGAAGATAACATTTCTTCCTTTCATCCTCCCTTCCCCTGTCATTCTCTCATATCTTTCCCTCTCTCTGTATAGCGCACACATGATTTAAAGAGACTGCTTCCCAACCAGAACTGTGCTGGTCAAAATCTCTAAATTCTCATATTCTAATGGAGGAGTAAAGGCATTGTTTGAAGGGAAGCTGAAGAAAAGACTTGCTTGCAACAAAAGAAGAGTTATGTATTTTACTAGGACTGCCAATAGAAGTTCAGCTGCGACCCAAAGAGGGAAAGGTCCGGTCTTCCCATCACCGTAGGTGACACCTATTTTCCTGGCTGGCTGGCGTGCCTCAGAGACCAGCTCTGTGATGGAAGAGGAAGAGAGGATTTTTTCTTTTTAATGATCTTCCTTGGGAAGTTTTTGTGGCCTTAATTTACTTTCTAAGTAGATAATTAGGTGCCTGTATCAAACAAAATAGAATGAGAGCATTTTTACTTTTTAAAATAAATACGCACACGCATACATGACAGCATAAGAGTGATACCTTATGGAGAGTTAGAGGTAGAAAGCTACTCTGGTTGCTAGTTTTGGATATAAGGGATGATCTTAATTGAGGGAGTAAGAGAGTGAGTTTTAATCTGAGTCAAAAAAGAAGAGGAAAAGGAAACTGAAGCAACTAATTTAAAATCTTGAATTCTTATTGCTTCTCAGAGTAGTTAAGGTGAAGATGAGGTCAAATGCCATAATCCTGCTTTGCGCAAATCAATCTGTTCAAAAAACTTTTGAGATTTAAAGATAAATCTTACCAGTCTCTGGTCTACCCTCGTGACTTTTTGGTACCTCACAGTCCTGTTAAAGGATCGCTGGAATGATTGTGGTCAGAGCTGCTGTGATGGGACCAAACCAACCCAGTGGAAAAAACACTAAAAAGGAAAAAGATATTGCCTCCAAGATGGTCCCTGTCAGGCTATCAACCAGTCTTCAGTCTCTAGTAACAGGCAAAATCTGAGAAGGAACTGCTGCGCCCTGGCACGATGGGCGAGAAGTCAGCTTTGCCTTTGATTCAGTTAAATGGAGGCTTTGGATTGCTACTTTTTTTTCTAAGGCTCTAAACACTGGTTTTGGCTTTTCATGGGTGACCCATTTTGCAGGGAAGGGGAAGAAGAGTTTTGTTTGTTCTAGGGGTAGGGAAGTTTCATAGGGAAGCCTTGAGAGAAGATACAGATGAAGGGATGTTGGGAAACACTAAGATTAGTATTGAGAGAACTGTCTTATTTATGTGGTATTGGAGGTTGGTTTCAAAAACACTAATGAGATCTGAAGCAAGGCTAATTTTCTGGCTTTTAAGAAAATCATTTCCATCTTCTAAATATATCAAATAGAGACGATAGGGTTTATACATATAATCTTGACAGCAAAAGCATGAGGACTTTCTCTCAGGCAATCGGTTATATTTAGTACAATGATCTACTAAGTATTTTACAAATGTTGATTGGACATCAGCTTTGTTAAGGCACTTTTACAAAGAAGTAAAATACATATAGACTTCATTCTAAAGGTTTTTTGTTTTGTTTTGGTTCCAGTTGAGAAGAGAGCACTATACACTTAAAAGTTGAATTAGCTACATAAGCAATGCATTTAAAGTTGATGTCAAATTTATATTTCAGATAGCAAAAGGGGACAGTTACTGAGAATTGAGACACTTGAAGAAATTCCATGGAGGAAGGTGACAAGTTAAGGACACTTGAGAGTTCACAGCCTAATTAGGAGAATTTATAAGTAGGTGAGAAGTTAAAAGGATATATATTACCAGGTTAGCAGTTGAAAACAATAATAAAAGAAATGGTTCTATTCACAGCACAATACAGCAGAAAAGATGTGCAACCAGCATTATTTTTTTTAGGTGTTCAGGAAAGAAAGCTGTCACATGATGACATGAGGCCAGAGTGGAAAGGGAAGGCTTTTAAAAATAAAAAGCCCAGTGAGACCTTGCCTCTGGGTCAAATATTCCTGCAGGGAGAAACTTGCTTTGAACAATCCTGATGTGACTTAGGTCTTTAAACCTGAACTGTTCAGTATATTTGAGACTCACTTAGACCATTGCACCTGTACGTTCCACAGAAAAACACAGTATTCCAGTTCTCACCTCAACCCGCCCCAATGGGAGATGCAATCTCGGGCCCTCTCTGCATCTGGACCTGTGTGCAACTGCTTCTGCAGTGGGCCCGCTGGCTCCCAGGACCACCTCAAGGTTTGGACAATTACCCTTGGAAGAACCAGAGACTTAAGTACAAAATGAAGCAAAATGGCAAGCAGAAAGGAGAGCTATTTTTAGTTCTTTATTTGTTGGTATATGTAAATAAAGAGAAAACCAATTCCATCGTTGGTAGACGTTTTGTTTTGGTTGATGACAGGGATTCTGATGCACTTGAATAATTTAGATTTTCTTTGGATTTAAATAGTGTTTAAAGATCAATGTATTAATGTTTGAGGCAAGTATACTAGTTTTAGTTCTGATTCTCTAGAAGACTAAATTATCATAGATAAGCTATCAGAATTCATTGGAGGTCATTAAAAAAATCCACGCCCTTTATAAATTGTCTAATATTCCAGTCACTTTTATAGATTGTATCTAATTATTCCTACCACCTAAATTACTGTGTTTAAAATTTTTTTAAAAAATGAATGTATTTTAAAGACCATGTACTTAAGACATTTCTCTATATTTATCATTCTCTATTATACATATAATCTTAATAAGACATTGTTCGCTTCAGTCATCTATTTCTTTTTCCTGCCAACTTTTAATCCATGCTATTGATTTAATTAATCACACCATTTAACCGTGTATAATGGAAAAGGGAAATTAGTATTTGTTACTGCATTCTGTGCCAGGTACTGTACTAAACCCTGATTTGGTAACACTATTTCTTTCATGCCTCACAGCTCTGGGATCTAAGTATTAAAAAAACACTAAAGGAAAGAATAAAATTACTTTCCTATGATTACGTACAGAATCAGGATGTCAGGTGCCACCAGCAATATGTTCTCACTGGCAGTGATTCTCAAAGTGAGCATCAATATCACCTGGGAACTTGCTAGAAAAGCAAATTCTTGGGCTTTATCCCAGACCTACTAAATCAGACACTGAGTTGGGCACTCAGCAATTGGTGTCTTAATCCCTTCAGGTGACTAATTCAGCTGTAGTTAGAATCACTTCTCTTTGCCAATAATTGAATTACCCAGAGTTTATAAAAATTCTGATGCCTGCGCTGCACCTAAGCCAATCCAATAGAGTCTCTTGGTGTGGGAGTCAGGCACCATAATAGAAAGTTAAACGTGGTTCTAGCGTGCAGTGTCAATAAAAATCCCTCTGTGGCATTTAACCTACGCAGTGTTGGAGCTACATGCAGGCATTGCTCCAGCCAAAGGTGAAGATTTCACTTGCTTTGAACAATCCTGATGTGACTTAGGTCTTTAAACCTGAACTGTTCGGTACATTTGGGACTCACCTTTTCAGAGTCCAGCTCCCCGTGACCTTCTGCACCAAGAATAGACGTGGCGTAAGAAGTGGAACGCTGGCTTCTGATTTGCTAAGGACTGCCCAACCCCCAGCAAAATATTACAGTTTCAGGTTGTGCATCTGTGAAATTAGAACCAAGCTGTAGAACACTGGAGTAAAAGGAACCAGAAAGATTGTAGGATGAATCTGTTTTAGAGATAAAATCAAGGCTCAGAGAAGCAAGCTAACTTAACCTAGATCACAGACTTTGTTGCAGAGTCGCTCTTTCTGTCTGGAATGTATCCACCAGGTGAACATACCCAAAATAGCCTTTTTATCTCAGTCCACTTCCATCTTCTCTCTTTGAGTCTTCAATAAAAACCAGAGGAACTGCCAGACTGCTTAAGGGCATTGCAAGCATCAAACATAATTGGGGGAGATTCCACAGAATTATCTGAGAGAGAACTAATATCAAATTCAATTAAGTGAGCTCATCTGAGACTAATTCCAATAGCTCTAAACCAGCAAAGTTTTTTGACATTGGACATTGTTTTTATTGTGTAAATAAGCAACTTAAGATATTTAAAGAAATGAAGTAACACAAGAACATTAAACTGCCACGTATGTAGAGAGTGAAGTTTGTGTAATTTCATGTGGAGCCAATAAAGATTTTATTCAACTTTGGTCAAAATTGATCTTTGGACAGATGAGGGTTTCCCTTCATTCAGCAAATGAGTGTGTGCTACGTGCTGAAGTTGCAAAGATAAGATACAGTCACTAAACTGAAATTTTATTATCAGGAAGTGGCAGAGTATTTGTTGATGATCTTTATGATAAAGCATTTTTCTAACATCACCTAGAAGCAGAAGATTGAGTTATGAAGCTTTCTGCCTCTCAGCTAGAATAGGTTTAGAGCTGGTTATGATATTGGGGTAAGTTCCTTTTGCTGTTGCTTTATCTGCAAATCTGAAACCGGTATTTACATTCAAAAGGGCAATTGTGATCAAAGGGAAGATGGTATTTTAAGGAATTTTTGTTGGAACCAGGTTCTTAACTGCCATAGACTCTTGCCTGGTGTTGAAGTTTATATATGGACTACAAAGCACTTGATCTTACCTGATACACTTGATGACAATGTAATAACATTTAAGAAAGCACTGTGCTGTCTAATTGTTCTAGTTATTAGCAAACACGGTTTAGTCTTAAATGTCCTTACTGTTAATGTCTTTTTTTGCAGATTGAAAAGGGAAGGGGAGAGGGCTGTAAGTCATTCATTAACAGAGACAGTTAATAAAAGGACTTTGTGGTTACTGTAATTACATTTAGTGTAATTACATTTACTGTAATTACATTTATTGACAGGAAAATGGGATGATCCTTCATAGCTTGCAGATTGGCAAATGGAATCACAAAACTGAATTCTATTTTAATTCTATATCTGCAATGCTGATTTGAATATGAATATCTTTACTAGATATATGTGCATTTTACCCCAGGCCATATTAGGTGTTGTAATGATTATTTTCTTTTCCATATGAATCTTATTTTCCTTTCTATGTTGATTCTAATGTCACATTTCATGCCTGGATCTAAAAAGAAAATAGATGCCCTATAGCAACCTGGAAGATACTTTGGCATAAAACTGTATCCTCTATATCACTATAGATTACATGTGTCAGTGAGGCCATCGAAATAGATGATGATTTCCTAAACTTGCCATCCACTGCTAAAAACAGGTTTTCCTTTGTTTTTTCTTCTTTTTGCTATTTGATACCAGATACAATAAGTGAGATAATGAGATAATAGTGTTATCAAACTGCCTAGCTGAATGTTGGCATTCAAAAGTTATCACATTTGTCAATGGACCTTTTTTCTTTTTCCTTTTTTTTTTTTTTTTGTGAGAGGAGGGGAGATAATGAGACAAACTATCGCATGTGCCCCGACAGGGATCCACCCAGCAACCCTGTCAGCGGCCGATGCTGGAATCAACCAAGCTATTTTTAGCACCTGAAGCTGTCGCACTGGGACCATCAGAGCTATCCTCAGTGCCCAGGCCATGCTCTAACCAATCGAGCCACTGGCTATGTAAGGGAAAAAGGAGGAGAAAGAGGAGAGAAGCAGACAGTCACTTCTCTTGTGTGCTGTGACTGGGTACTGAACCTGGAACGTCTGTATACCGGGCAGACGCTCCATTCACTGAGTGAACTGGCCAGGGCCATAGTTGTTTTTTTAACAATGAGGAAACAGTACTATGTAGGAAGGAAGAAAACACGATATAGGGATGTCTGCTCAGAGAAACCAATTGAGAAAAATTACGGAATCAAGGTAGTCATTGGAGGTATTTAGGGAATAGAAAATACAACATAGTTGTGGGGAAAGCAGCGCTGTTAGGCTTGCTTGCTGGTTTATCAGCTGCAAGAACTTTGTGAAATTAGTGCACGGGCATGTGACAGTACTATTGTAAGGATATAAATGCTTCCCCTCAGGGGTGATGGGCAGCAGATCATGCTCCCACCTTTGCGAGGTGCGACTTGTTTCCTGATCCCTTGCAGTCCACTGCAAAAAAACAGGTTTTCCTTTGTTTTGTTTTTTTTCTTCTTTTGGCTTGGATGTCTTTGCGAACCTCCAATAAATTTGGTATGGCTTACTGTTTTCTGGCTCCAAAGTTCCTTTACCGTCTGCCTGAATTCAATGCGAATTTGCATGAACACAACCACCAGCCTTACAGTAATCTATGAGTGAAACAAGCAGAATGAGTTGGTAGGTGATGACACTGAAAAAGTCAGCTAGAAAAATTGTGGAGGAACACAAGTGCAAAGCTATGCACTTAATTCTATATGCAACAGGCTAAGATGGAAGTTTATTTCTCTCATATTATAGAAGTCTAGAAGTCAATAGTTCATGCCTGATATCGAGACTCCTCAGTCATTGGGGCCCAAGTTCCTTCCAGCCTTCTGTCCTCCCTCCAGCCCCCTCCCTGAGTGTGGCCTTTGCTTCATGGTTCAGATGGGTTTTAGAACTTTGAACCTGATTTTCACATTCCAATAAACTAGTGAAGAAAAGGTAGCTCTGGCCGGACAGCTCGGTTGGTTAGAGCATCATCCCAAAGTAGCAGAAATTGCTGGTTTTATTCCCCGTCAGGGCACATACAGGAGCAGATTGATGTTCCTGTCCTTCTCCCTCTCTTTCCTCTCTCCCTCCCTGATGCCCCCCCACCACACACACACTCTAGAATCTAAAAATCAATACAGTAAACGTTTAAAAGGAGGGGGGTGACCTTTCACTCATACCTTTATGGAGACCTCATGGGAAGTTTCATATACTTTTTGTATCTCATTAGCTAGTAACCTGGTCTTATGGTTTTACTTAACTATAAGAGAGGCCGAGGATAGGTTATATCAGGGGTCCCCAAACTATGGCCCGCAGGCCGCATGCAGCCCCCTGAGGCCATTTATCCGGCCCCCGCCACACTTCTGGAAGGGGTACCTCTTTCATTGGTGGTCAGTGAGAGGAGCACAGGATGCATCCACATCCTGTGCTCCTGGAGTACTGTATGTGGCGGTACCGCAAAGCGTGGTGTTGCTCACGTACAGTACTACTTCTGGTGACGCGGGACACCGGCATCACGGCTCTGGAAGCGTGTCATATGACATGTGTGCATATGTGCATAGGGATTTGTTCATAGTTTTTTTTATAGTCCAGCCCTCCAGCAGTCTGAGGGACAGTGAACTTGCCCCTTGTGTAAAAAGTTTGGGGACCCCTGGGTTATATATATATGTTAGTAGAATGGAAATGTGCCAACTAAGAAAAATCAGGGTTACTATTATAAGTTAAAAGGTGAGAATGGAGATTGGAAGACCATTAGTACTCTGACACACAAAGTTACACTTTCTGTCTGAACTAGGCTGTTTAAGGCCTTATGATCGATCTTGAGGTATTTGAAAAGTATGAATCTTGGTTTCTCCAGTCTATTACTTACAAGATTAGCGGAGGCTGCCTCATACCTTGAGGTACTTTACTCATAACTTGCTCTGTTTTTGCACATTTCATGTCCTTTATTAACTTTGTCTCCCTGATCTCCTGTTTGCTCTTACCCCCTTCTACTTAAATATTTTTGTAAGATTGTTTGGGAGTAGGGGCTAGGATGTTCTCATTATAGAAACTCCCATCCTCGTCTATCGTGAATGGACCTCAAGGATGCACAGCTGTCTGGGTGACTGTTAAGCCACAGAAGATAAACCTGACAAATGATCTTTCAGCAGAGACTTGCCAAACAGTCCATGTGTATGTCAGAGGCCTAGCAACGAGAAACATCCAACCAGAATCCACCTCTAAAACTCCTATAAATCACCCCCTTAGACTGTACCCGGGCGCGCCTCTCTCTCCTCTCCAGAGGGCGCCTCAGCAGGTTTTCTTTCCTCTTGTAAAGTCTGCAACTCCTACCTGTGCCCAGTCTGATTATTTTCTATCAATTTTATTCTGTTAGCCTCTCTGATGACTAATGGATGTGCTTGCATTGAGGACTTAAACACCTCACCATTGATACGACATCTGTTCCAACTTGTTGCCCTGTAACTGACCTCTTTGGTTTCAGACTGTTGCCTATTTTTGTGTGTGCACTTCCATAAGTGAATAAACCTCTTTCTGATCAACACATTTTTTTCTTGCTGTGTTATTACATTTAATCAGATTGTACCGTTTTTTTAGAGCTTCCATAACAAATACTGCAGACTGAGTGGCTTACACAACAAAAGTTTATTTCTCATGGGTTCTGGAGGCTCGAAGTCCAAGAGCAGAGTGTTGGCAGTATTGGTTTCTTTTCAGGTCTGTCCTTGTCGGCTTATAGATGTCTGCCTCCTTCCTCTGTGTTTATCTGAGTTTTCTTCTGTGCGTGCATGGAATATCTTTTTTTTTTTTTTTTTTTTTTACAGGGACAGAGAGAGGGATAGGTAGGGACAGACAGACAGGAACAGAAAGAGATGAGAAGCATCAATCATCAGTTTTTCGTTGCCATTGCGACACCATAGTTGTTCATTGATTGCTTTCTCACATGTGCCTTGACCGCGGGCCTTCAGCAGACCGAGCAATCCCTTCCTGGAGCCAGCGACCTTGGGTCCAAGCTGGCAAGCTTTTGCTCAAGCCAGATGGGCCTGCGCTCAAGCTGGCGACCTCGGGGTCTCGAACCTGGGTCTTCCGCATCCCAGTCCGATGCTCTATCCACTGCACCACCGCCTGGTCAGGCCGGAATATCTTGTGTCCAGATTTCCTCTTTTTATGAGGACACCAGTCATATTGCTTTAGGGCTTGTCCCAAAGAGCTCTTTTTAACTTACCCCTGTAAAGGCTTTATCTTCAAATATGGTTAACACTTGAGGTTAGAGATTCAAAATGTGAATTTTGTGCAGATACAATTTCTCCTCTCACACCGATGACAGTGATGTCTCACAGATTTTAGAACCGTTCTGTATTTTCAAAGTGGCACTGCATGCCTGCTTTGGGCCATTAGCTGCTGGTTTTACAATTTAACCCTGATAGCAGTACTGTTTCTTTCATTTCCAAGTTCTCAAGGAAGGTTGCACTGCAGACCTCAACTGTTGGTAACAGCAGGTATCAGCAAGGCATTTACAGCCATCTCACCTTCTAGCAGCCTTTTGGGTTGGCACTCTATATTCTTTTGCATATGTACACTCTCTTCCCAAGAAATCTAATTTAGCCCCTTGACCATAAGTGCCATTGATATTCCAGCCCTCTTCTCTTCACTTAGCATCAGTCTTGTATCGGTCAGTTGTCTTATGTATCATCTCAAGATTTGGATGCCTAACAGATACCTTAAATTATTATGATAAAAATAGAATTCCTAATCCTTATGCCTCCAAACTTACACCTCTTTTAGTCTTTCCCCTTCCTTGGGTCATTTGATTTACTCAGTTCAAGTGATAATCTTCACAACCATTCTTGATCATATTCTTTCCATCATACCCCACATACAACCCATCAAAAGTCCAGTTGTCTTTACATACCAAAAGTATATAGCCTGTATCTGACCATCTCTGCCACTACCATCTTATTCCAAATCACCAGGATTTATTGCCTGGATTTCTGCTAGTCTTCCTAACAGTCTGCCCTGTTGCCACTACCCACCCCTAACCTATTCTTCCCATAGAAGTCAGGGGAATCTTGCAAAAAATGTTAATTAGAGCATACCATACACTGGCTTGAATCAATTCCATCTGACTTAGAATAAAAGTCAAAGTCCTTAATATTGCTCACAAGGTCCCACATGATCTGACCTCTGTCTAGCTCTCTCATTCATCTACTTCCACAACCCCCTTCCCTTCTCACTTACTGTACATACTCCCTGGCCTTCTTTTCTATTGCTCAAATAAATTTATTTGCTTTAGAGCAGTGGTTCTTAACTTGGGTGCTATCGAACCCTAGGGGTTCGATGAGTCAGTCGGTCTCAGGGGTTCGGAGAAGCCTCTGCCGTGGAGGCCAGAATAAAGTAATACCATAATTTGTTGTGAGTTCATGCACTTTGTTGGTTTTGTTCTTTGAGCAAGGTGATGTTCATGCACGGCTCATTTTGTGCACCAGTAAAAAAATATATACCTATGTCTTGAATTTGGAAAAAAAAAATCATATTTTATTTATCACTAAAGAAGGGTTCAGTGAATGCGCATATGAAACTGGTGGGTTCGGTACCTCAAAAAAGCTTAAGAACCACTGCTTTAGAGCTTTGCATTTTCTATGCCATCTGCTCCCACTCCATGTTCAGTGCTTTATCTTTATTCCCTAGAAGAATTGCTAGCAGGCCTTCAATGAATGAATGTATTTCAGTGATAAACTTAAATTCAGTCACTTGCTGAAGGTGTTACCAGAACAAGCTGGGATCCATGTTGTCTGCCACCCATATTTTATTTCCAATTTCACAGGAGACAGGAACTGAGTACGTATAAGAGCATCTTTAATTCAAAGTACAGAAACTTGAGTAGGCAGGGGACTTCTGTACGAAAGAATTGCCTTAACAGTTTCCTCATGCTGACTGTTTTAGTGTTTAGGGGTTGTTAGTAATGTAAGAGGCAAACCAAGTCCGTGCAGTTAATCATGTAAAAATATGCAGGAGTTTGGGGTTCAGTTTCAGGAATGTCTCCTCTGAAAGTTCTGATATAACATAGGACCAATTAGCATGGTCCTATCTGGTGTCCTTGGTAAATCTTTAAGACAGCCTGGGTCAGGTGTCTTCCGGGAATAGCCAGGACCTTGTGCCTCTGGGACCAACTGCCTCTGGAAATTGTCTGGGAAAAGACTCCCTGTTTTCTCAGGATACAAAATAAAGATTTAAGAATGGTGAACTAAGTTTTTAATTCATAGGCCTTAACTTTCCACAGTAAGTCCTGTGGCTAGGCTTTTACAAACAACTATTGAGATTTAAACTACCACAATTGTCAGGTCCCTCCCCAATGTGAGCTTTCCCAGACATTCTTCCTACAAAGGTAAACTTTTGCCTGCATTTCAAAGCAAACGCAAGAGAGCCATTAAGGGAGAAGAGCAAGATTAACTATTTCCTAACCCTTACATATCTCTTATGCATCACAACCAAGAAGCTACTATAACTGAAGCCAAATTTCTCACTTTTGGGCTCCTCTATCAAAGGTCACACTGCAGTTTTCATTTGCTGTTTCATTACCTGCTGCTCCCACTGGTGTGCTAGCTCTGCTGCCTGTTTCCCTTTCAGTTATCCCTATTTACAGTGCTGACGCCCTCAAAATGAATCCAGAATGTTTGCCTCAGAAAGACAGTCTCTTTTTTTCAGACTGCCAAAAGAAAATTCTGCCTCATTGCTAACAACTGGTTAAAGATATACTCTGCATCTTTGTTTGCAGCTTTTATATATACTGGCAACAGTCTCTTTAAAATTAGAATGTATTGTTTCTGGTCTCTACTGATACCATTTCATGCTTTAACAGTAATAATTAGCCTTATTAGATGCTGCTATTGGGGGAAGAAACCTTATTATTCCAATATCAGATCCAGTGTATTATCTCTTATTTCTTAAGTGAGCTGTTTTCTGCTATTTGTCACAACATAGACGAATCTGGAGGACATTATGCTAAGTGAAATAAGCCAGATAGAAAATGACAAATACAAGTCAAACTCACAAAAACCTCGCGTAGAATGGTGATTGCCATGGCTGAGGAGTGCGGTAAATAGAGAGATGTTGATGAAAGTGTATACTCTGAGTTACAATATCAGTAAGTTCTGGGGGTCTGATGCACAAATGGTGACTATAGTTAATTATACTGTATTGTATACTTGAAGTACTACCAGAGTAGATTTTAAGTGTTCTCACCATACACACATGCAAAGGTAGTTTTTTGGTCTTAGTTTTTTCATGTATCAACTAACGGGATAATAACAATATCTATGACCCAGGATTAAAGTAAAGATCAAATGAAATACTCTTAAGCATTTAGCATTGTGGCTAGATTACAGTAAGTGATCAGTAGATAGTCACTATTAATTTCACTATTTCTATTACTGTTATTATGATACAATTATGGGTCTACCACCATTCATCTAGATTCTCCATGAAAACAATGGATAATAAATCCCATCTAAAAGCCACTCGCTAAAAATATTTTGTCAAAGTGCGTTGCTGTTCATGGCAGATGACGTGTCATCATGGCCACAGTAAAGCAGTAGTTCCAATTAAAGAACACAAATCCTAGTGATTTAAGAGATGGAAATTAAAGGAACAAGTTCCCCCAACAGAAATAAATTCTCCCTTATAATTGTTTTGTTAAGCCAGCAGTCTGACTAGTGCTATTGTGTTAAAACCCAATACTTATCTGTTTAATTCTCTTCAGTTGTAAAGACAATAGCTCTTTAAAGGAAATAATCCGTTATTCATAACAAGCAATGTTAATCAATGTAAACACCAAGGAAGTGCCCTTATATGACAAACTCCAACAACTAATAAAAAAGACAAATTATTTTATAGAATAATGAGGAAAGGACATGAATGAGAAATTTGCCTAAGAAGAAACAGGTAAGAAATATCCATAAGATAAATGTTAATCTGTCTTTACAATTTATAAAGATTTTTTGGGAGCCGTGGCCCGTTGGCTCAGTGGTAGAGCATCAGCCCCGCCTGTGGATTTCTTGGGTTCAATACCTGGTTGGGAACATAGCCCTGTTTTATACCACCTAAGAAATATGATTTGGCTATATATATCAACCTGGCAATACAGATCAAAAGCCTTAAACTGCAGCTTATAGAAGGAAGGGAGGAAGGGGAGGGAGGAAAGGGAGGAAGGAAAGGAAGGAAGGGAAGAAGGGGAGGAAGGAAGGGGAGGAAGGAAGGAGGGAAGGAGGGAAAGAGGGAAGGAGGGAAGGAAGGAAGGGGGCCTGAGTGGTGGTGTAGTAGATAGAGCGTTGGACTGGGATGCAGAGCACCCAGGTTTGAAACCCTGAGGTCTCAGGCGTGAGTGCTCATCTGGGTTAAGCAGAGGCTCAGGAGCTTCAGCGAGAGTCACTGACTTGAGCGTGGGAACACAGACATGACCCCATGGTTCTTGGCTTGAGGCCAAAGGTTGCTGGCTTGAAGCCCAAGGTCGCTAGCTTGAACAAGGGGTCCCTCACTCTGCTGTGCCCCCCCTCCCCGCGTCAAGGCATTGAGAAAGCAATCAACGAACAACTAAGGAGCCACAACGAAGAATTGATGCTTCTCGTCTCTCTCCCTTCCTGTCTGTCTGTCCCTCTCCCTGACTCTCTCTGTCTCTGAAAAGAGAGAGAGAAAGAAAGAAAGTTGGAGTAATTGTGTAGGGCTTGGTAGGTGAGTCATTCCCTGACTCACCCTGGAAAAAGGCCCTTCGGGGCTGTTTCCTAAGCTATATCAGTAGTTAGACACATATTCATTTGTGTGCCCATTAGAATGCCAGCTTCCTTAGGGCATGGGTGGTATCTTTCCATCTTTGTGTTCCTGGAGCCTTCTAATGGCCCGCAGAAAGGTGTGCTGGATAGTTTGAATGATTGGAAAATTGACATTCATAAATGACTGAAGATGACAGGCTATTTCACAGTAAAAGTATCAGCATTAAAGGTCCAGTGATAGCAGGACATGATATTACCACTCAACCTAACCTTTCGTGGCGATCTATTTATTTCTAAAAATCGATAGGAATGGCCTGACCTGTGGTGGCGCAGTGGATAAAGCGTCGACCTGGGAACACTTAGGTCGCCAGTTCAAAAAAACCCTGCACTGGCCTGGTCAAGGCACATATGGGAGTTGATGCTTCCAGCTCCTCCCCCCTTTCTTTCTCTCTCTCTCTCACTCTCTCTCTCACTCTGTGTCTCCTCTCTAAAATGAATAAATAAAAAGAAATAAAATATTTTAAAGAAAAAAAAATCGATAGGAAGCTGGTAAACGCTATAGAAACTTGTCTCAAAAGTTTATTTTTCCTTTAACCTATTTTATCGAGCGGCTACGTCCCAGGGAGGGTTCTAGGAAGTTGGTCAAGACCCAGAGCGTGGGAGGTACCACTTACCAGGTCACTTCACAACCAGTAAAAACACGGTTTAAAACCCCAAGTCCCTACCTAGAGTGAGCCAGCGCGCTGGAACCAAACCTCTGACACCCCAGTTTCCTGGCGGACCCGCGAGTGTTTGATGGCGAATCGACGAGTCGAGAAAGCGATTGCTTCTGCCTGGCGGAGGCTGCTAGGAGAGGACCGAGCGCGCGAGGCCGAGGGGAGGAGCCGAGTGCTAAGAGTCTAGGGCGGCCGGACCGCTGAGCTCCGGGAGCCGGCGCGGTCCCGCTCGGCCTGGGATCCAGGCGGGTCTGAGAGTTCAATCATGGTGCCACATGCGGTAACGCGTGCCTTGCGCAAGAACAAGACCCTACGCTACGGGGTCCCCATGCTGGTGAGTGCCTGGAAGAAAAAGTGTGGGGGCGACATCGCGGGAGGGGTGGGACTGCGGCGAGTCTGTGACAGGACAGGCGGGGGGGGGACAGGCACCGGTCTAGGAGAGCGCGGGCGTAGGTGGAGAGCTTTAGGCTGTCCTGTTGTAGTCTTCTCCGGCTGGTGGCGTGATCTCCAGGCCTCCTCTTACCTTCCCGGGTGCTTCGAGGAGCGACGGAAGAACCAGGTTTTCATCCAAATCTGAGTGATTCCTAAACTAGCCCCCACCCCCACCTCCACACACCCCCTCTCCAGCCCCGATCATTGAAACTGGACCTATTTACTTAATTTCATTGTATAGTTTCGGGCATCCCCATTTTTCAGCTTTCTAGTTTGTGAACTGGTTTAGTTTTTCCTGGGTTGTCGTTGAGGTCAACAAAACCTGGTGAACTGGGCGTTCAGCACGGCGCCTTCTTCGTCGTAGCAGCCCGCCAAAGGTCGCTGTGGATATTTTTAAAGCACTCAGGAATTTCCACGTTAGTAGCTCCCTCCCAGGAACCCGGTACAAAGACCAGATTTTTTTCCTCTCTCTAATGTAACATGCGTGTCCAGTGATTGAAGTAGTCCAGGAAAGAGATGGTGGTGGCCTGGACTACAGTATTAGAAGAGGATGTAGATTATTGGAGAAGATGATAAAGCCGCGATGACAGTTCGAGATCTCTTTTAAGATTGACCGCATACAGAGGAATATGGTAAATTTTATAAGACTCTTATGTCACTTGGTAAGGAATTGGCTTAATTTTGTAAAATTATAAAATTGAAAGAATTCTAGTCTTGAAGAAACAAGGCCAGAATTTTATTCCTGGTGTTCTCCATTGTGATCATGCAGATGGCTGTGCTTTTATTTCCTCATCTGTTAAATGGATTTTTCTTTCCTTTGGCTCATAGGTCTTTTGTAAGGATTAACTAATGTGAGGCTTGTGATGATATTGTTTAAATCATAAGGACAGGTATGGGTTACTCATGTTGGTATATGGTGATGTGTTAAAATGTTTCCCAGTGACAGTATACACAGCATCTACTCTGAAAGGTGAGTGGTAACTAACCAGGAAAAGCAATCTGTAGGGTTTAGGATCTTCTGTTGCTGTGGCCTTTAGATAACACTGGGGAACAAAATTTTTGTTGCATCCACAAAAACACTTGTTCTTACCTAATTCGAGTGTGCAGATCTCAAAATTGACATTAGTTATTCTATGTAAGCTACAGTATTTTTGCAATTCAAGATGTTAGGTTTCATCTTATTGTAAAATTTTCAACATTTAGTTTAGCATAATGAAGTAGAATGTCTTCTTGGGCATCATCTTTGCGAAAATATAATAATTAAGATAATGCAGTAAATACACTAATACACTAAAAGATATGATTGCATCAGAATTTGTCTGCAATTTCGAAAAAGAACATATTAAAACACTTATTTAATCATAAAATTTGCGTAAAAATTGTTTAAATTCTATTCAGGCAAAAATTTGCGTTTGCAGCTCTTGCGTTTGTGTACTTGTTGAGGATAATTTTGTTTGATGCTCCAGCAGTAGTCTGCTCATGACTAACAGCTTCAAGATTTTCAGGAAACTTATCAAGGTGACTGCTCAGGAAGTGAATCTTAACGTGCATATTATATCCAATGTCACGGAAAGCCAACAGCATCCTTTGAACCAGAAGTTCATAGTTTTCTACTTTTTTGTTGCCAAGGAAGTTCTTTGTAACTTCCACAAAAGACTGCCATACTGCTTTCTCCTCCTTATTCATCTTCCTGGAAAATTCTTCATCAGATATGAGGGTTTGAATATGAGGTCCATCGAATACACCTGCTTTTATCTTCTTGAAAGACAAGGCAGGAAAAGCCGAAATAACATGTTGAAAGCATTCACTTTCTCTATTCAAAACCTGTACAAACTGCTTTACTAAGCCAAGTTTGATGTGAAATGGGGGAAAAATCATCCTATCTCCATTAACCACAGGTTAATTCACAATATTTTGCATCCCTATTTCCAGAGCTTCATGTTTTGGCCACTGCTTCTGTGTCCAGTTTCTCCCAAGCTCAGCTGTCCCACAAACACAGAAAGCAAGGATACTTCGTGAAACCTCTCTTTTGTCCTAGCAGGAAATTGACCATTTTAAGATCCACACAAATGATCCAGTTATGCTCCTCATACTTCAGAAACTCGAGGACAATATCTATGTCATTTTAATCTTCTCGCAGATGAGTTGAATAACCAATTGGAACCGCTGCATAAACATTACTGTTGTGTAGGAGAACACATTTCAGACTCTGTTTAGAGCTGTCAAGAAATAGCCGCCATTCTGTTGGACTCTTAAGTGGTAACACCTAGCTGGCTGAGAAGACTATTGATATCATGACAGTAAACAAAGTGTTTGTCTTCGGAAAAATAGTCCACAAAAATTTGTTCACATTTCCTGAAATGGGATATTTAGCTGACCAGTGAAGTACATTATTTTCTTGAAGCCTGGAGCCTAGTAACTCAGCTGCTTTCTTTGATAGGCCCAATTCTCTTACTAAGCCTTTCAGTTCGGGTTGGCTAAACTGCTGAGGGGTTACTGACTGCTTGGCATCGGAAGAAGGCCCTTCATATCCTATAACCATGCATCTTATCAAAATACACTTGATCACCATGTTCCCTTTCTTTGTCCTTAGAAGAAATAAAACTGTTGAAAACTGGAACCGGAAGTGTCTCAGAGTATGGAATAGGTCATATTGCTGAAGGAATATTAGGATATGCGATCATATGCCGTTTTTTTCTTGCCAATGCCCTTTGTATGGATCAGACAGAAATAACAGTCATTGCTGTGGTCCTCAGGTTCACGCCAAACCATGGGAAATACCAAAAGGCATTTCTTTGTGTTTTCCTTTTGTCCAGTCACGAAACATTTCCTCACAATTATGACACACAATATGAGAAGCCCAATTCTTGTCTTGATTGACAAGAGGAACTTGAAAATAGGCAATATATGCACATGTCACACATGATGAAATATTGCGCCTTTGATGTTGAAGTGTGTAACAGCCACATATATAACAGAAGGTGTCAGGACTATTTTTACATTTATGCCTACTCGAAGAAGCCATGATTCAATCTTAAAACAAAATAAGAGGGTGTTTTTCTCAGGTAATAATTTTTTACATTTAAAAACAACTACAATTATATAAAAGTGATGTTTGTAAAACATTAATTACCTTGTGATTATGTTCAATCCAAGAGTGGTTGCCCTTTAACTCCAATTTAAAAACAAAAGCATGCCATTAACTGTAACAAAAAGAAATTAAAATTGCATAATAACTAGAGTATGCACCAAAAAACAGATTTCAGATTTGGAATCAGCGATGCAGAAATATATAGAAACAGTTCTAAAACCTTATGTAACAGAAGATGGAAAAACAAATTGTTTCCCAGTGTAAGTGATCTACCTGTTGACTGAATTCTGGCCTTCTATTTTGTTTAATTGTTCCCTTTCTTTGTTTCAGTTGTTGGTTGTCGGAGGGTCTTTTGGTCTTCGTGAGTTTTCACAAATCCGTTATGATGCTGTGAAGATTAAAGTAAGAACTGTCACTGGGTTCTGACATGTGTCTGTGTATATGTATGTTCTGGTTTAGGAGGCATGTGTACTCAGTATCCTAAGCAGTCTGACTTTTGTCTAGCTTTTCAAGACTGATATATGATGATTGGACTCTTTCTATAAAATAACCGTAATGATCACATGGAAATGAATCATGAAATGTAAAGAATTTCGTAAGCTTTCTCCTCATTCACTAGAAAATCTTCAATGATGTTAGCTTCCTGCCAACATGTGCTCTGGTGTAGTTGATTTTAGGATTTAGAAGGGACTAAAGAACACGGGACAATTATTTCATTCAATTTTATTACTTCAGTTGTAAATTAGCTATTTCATATTAATACCACTAATTTTATAAATGATATTGCTATGCATCTTTAGGAACTAATACTAAAGGAAAGAAAACTTATTTTTCATTACAAATAGTTATACCTATCTTTCTATAGGTATGCCTTTATGGTAGGACTGTACTGGATCATATCTATATAGTTGTCTTTATTTTACAGGTGAGGAAACAAGCTCAGAGAGCTTCAGTAACTAGCCTAACGTCATCTGGCTGTTGTGGGGTAGAGCCAGTATTCCACCCTCTGTGATTACACAATTACTCTGAAATTCAGGCCAAGTATTACATAAGAACACTGGTCAATTCATAAATGGGTAGTTTTTGTTTGTGGCACACATCTGACATTGGAAGTTTTTTCCAAGTAAAATATATATTTCGTCAGCAGACCTCAGCAATATGGGTATGAAAGGGAAGAGTATCAAAGGCCTATTCAATTTTCTCAGTTAATTTTATGGCTTAATAGAAACACCAACTCCAGCTAGTCTTGTAGGTTTTAGAATAAATAATACATTTTAAAAGGATATGTTTTGCCCTGGCCATATGGTTCGGTTGGTTAGAGCATCGTTCCCAAGCGCAGAGGTTGCCGGTTCGATTCCCAGTCAAGGAACATACAGGAACAGATCGATGTTCTTGTCCCTCTTTCTCTCCCCCCTACCTTATCCCCATGTCTGTCTCTCTAAGATCAATAAAATAAAACATTAAAATAAAAGGATACGTAGTTTCTATGACGGAATAGAGCAATAATCAGCTGAGCTAAAAAGTTTCTGGCCCCGGCCTGTTGCTCAGTTGGTTATTGTGTCATCCTGAAACCACAAGGTTAAGGGTTCAATCCCCGGTCAGAGCACATACAGGAAGCAACCAGTGAATGCACAACTAAGTGGAACAGCAAATGAATGCTTCTCTTTTCTCTTCCCTCTCTTTCCCTTCTTTTCTCTGTCTCTCTGAAAATCAATCAATCAATAAAAAATTTAGCCCTGGCTGGATAACTCAGGTGGTTGGAGCATCATCCTGAAGCGCAGAGGTTGCTGGTTCGATCCTGTTAGGGTACATACAGGTACAGATCAATGTTCCTGTCTCTCTGTCTCTCCCTTCCTCTACCTAAAAGAAAAAAGTTAGCACCCAATTATTTTATTTACTTATTTATTTATTTATAGGTGAGAGGAGGGGAGACACATGCGCCTGGAGTGGGATCCACCCAGAGACCTGTCTGGGCCGATGGGTGAATCAGTCAAGCTATTTTAGCACACTGGGAGCTTTTCTCAGCACCGGGGGCCAATGCTCAAACCAATTGAGCACCTGGATGAGGGAGGGGAAGAGGGAGACAAAAGGGAGTGAGAGGGGAAAGGAGCCGTTGGTCAATTCTCTTCGTTCTCTGACTGGGAATCAAACTGGGATATCCATATTCCAGGCCAATGCTTTATCCACTAAGCCAACTGGCCAGGGCCTATGTACATTTCTTTTTTTTTTTTTTTTTTTTGTATTAAAAGTATTTTATTACTCCTAACCCTCCTATATTACTTTTTTTTTCTTTTATTAAATTTTAATGGGGTGACATTAATAAATCAGGGTACATATGTTCAAAGAAAACATCTCCAGGTTATCTTATCATTCAATTATGTTGCATACCCATCACCCAAAGTCAAATTGTCCTCTGTCACCTTCTATCTGGTTTTCTTTGTGCCCCTCCCCTCCCCCCTCTCCCTCCCTCCCCTCCCTCCCTCAACCCCGTAACCACCACACTCTTGTCCATGTCTCATAGTCTCGCTTTTATGTCCCACCTATGTATGAAATCATGCTGTTCTCAGTTTTTTTCTGTTTTACTTATTTCACTTCGTATAATGTTATCAAGGTCCATCCATTTTGTTGTAAATGATCCGATGTCATCATTTCTTATGGCTGAGTAGTATTCCATAGTATATATGTACCAAAGCTGTTTAATCCACTCGTCCTCTGATGGACACTTGGGCTGTTTCCAGATCTTTGCTATTGTGAACAATGCTGCCACGAACATGGGGGCGCATTTCTTCTTTTTGAACAGTGCTATAGTGTTCTTAGGGTATATTCCTAAAAGTGGGATAGCTGGGTCTAAAGGTAGTTCGATTTTTAATTTTTTTGAGGAATCTCCATACTGTTTCCCACAGTGGCTGCACCAGTCTGCATTCCCACCAGCAGTGCAGAAGGGTTTCCTTTTCTCCATATCCTCGCCAGCACTTGTTCTGTGTACATTTCTTATAAGTAGTATAGCATATAACTGTATTTCTAAAAATTTCAGTCAGAAAATCTATTTAATAGCTGGATTCACATCTACTGGGATTATTGATGTTTGTATGTCTTTCTACCACTCAAAACAGTGATAGAGAAAAACTCAATCAAGTTGAAGCCAAGAAAGGAGAATATAGTGAAAGTAAAATTGAGCTTCAAAGTGATCCTCTCTCAGCAATCAACCTTTAAGAATAGTTTTATTTTAGTTTACTATTTTAAGTTGCTGATGAACAGTCTTTTTTATAATTCTTATCCATTTGTAAACTTTTTTTTCCTTTTTATTTTTGAGATTGTTCTTTTTTACTTTTAAATTTTATTTATCTATTTATTTTTATTTTAGTGAGAGGAGGGGAGGCAGAGAGACAGACTACCACATGCGCCCCAATCAGGGTCCACCGGGCAAGCCCACTAGGGGGTGATGCTCTGCCCATCTGGTGCTCTTGCTCCATTGCTCAGCAACCGAGTCTTTTTTATTAAGTGCCTGAGGCAAGGCCATGGAGCCATCCTCAGCGCCTGGGGCCAACTCGCTAGAACCAATGGTTGTGTGTGTGTGTGGGGAGAGAAATAGAGAAAGGAGAGGGGAGGAGTAGAGAAGCAGATGGTCACTTCTTGTGTGTGCCCTGACCGGTGTTGAACCCGGGACATCCATACACTGGGCAAACGCTCTACCACTTAGCCAACCTGCCAGGGCTGAGACCGTCTTAAAAAAATTTTATTGATTTTAGGGAGAGAGAGAAAAACATCAACTTGTTGTTCCCCTGCCTGACTGCTGGTGGCACAGTAGATAGAGTGTCAACCTGGGACACTGGCATCCCAGTTTCAAAACCTGAGGTCACTGGCTTAAGCACCGGCTCTCCAGCACCAGCTTGAGCACAGGATTATGGATGTGATCCTAAGGTCGCTGGCTTTAGTCCAAAGGTCAGTGGCTTGACGCCCAAGGTTGGTAGCTTGAGCAAGGGGTCACTGGCTAGTCTTCAGCCCCCAGCATGTATGAGAAGCAATCAATGAGTAACTGAAGTGCCTCTCCTGTTGTGGTGCAGTGGATAGAGCATCCACCTGGAATGCTGAGGTTGCTAGTTCAAAACCTTATGCTTGCCGAGTAAGGCACATACAACAAGCAATCAATGAACAACTAAAGAGAAGCAACTATGAGTTGATACTTATCGTTCCCCCTCCTTCTCTGTAAAATCAATAAATAAAATCTTTTAAAAAATTAAAAGTAAAAAAATAAAATGAACAACTGAAGTGACCCATCTAGGAGTTGATGCTTCTCAACTTTCTCCATCCCTGTCTTTCTCTCTCACTAAAACAAAACAAAACAAAATTTGTTATTCTTTTTACTTATGCATTCATTGTTGATTCTTGCATGTGCCTTGACCAAGGGATTGAACCCACAAACTTGGCATAACAGGACGATGCTCTAACCAGTTGGGCCTTTTGAAATTAAAAAAAAATTTTTTTTAATTTACTTATTGATTTGAGAGAGAGAAACATCATTTTGTTGTTCCACTTAGTTGTGCATTTATTGGATGCTTCTTGTATGTGCATAAGCAGGGATTGAACCCCCAACCTTGATATATCAGTATGACACTCTAACCAACCGAGCTACCTGGCCAGGGCTGAGATTTTCTTCTTATCCTTAATATTGTAAAGCTGTATGATTACTTGATTGAGAATGGGCTTCTTTTGTTTTGTTATGGTTATTTATAGTGTTCTTTCAAAACGACTAATTTCTTTTCTATATGTTATTCACTTAATTACTTATTAATTACTTAATTATTGCCCTTATTCCATTCCTTTTACTCTCTTATCCTGAAACCCTTCAAGATGTATGTTGGAATTTTTGGGTCTAGCTTTCATAATGTGCTTTTTCTTTCATTCATCCCATCTCGTGCATCATTCTAGTGGAACCCTTCCTTGGGTTGTAGTTCTAGCGTACTGATTTGCTCTTAAGCTGCCTATTCTGCTATCCCATTTAATTTAATTTGGATTTCATTGTTGTTATTTTTTATTAATTTCAGCAATCACATTCTTCTTACCTGAAGACTTTCCTACACAGAGAAAATATTGCATCAATCCTGTTTACCACCATGGAATCCTGTATAATTTTTTTATTCACACTTCTGTTTTCTTTCTTTTTTTTTTTAAGTGAGAGGAAGGGAGATAGTGAGACATACTCCCACATGTGCCCTGACCAGGATCCACCCAGCAACACCCATCTGAGGCCGACGATCGAATCAGAATCAACTGAGCTATTTTCAGTGTGTGAGGCTGTTGCTTACACCAACCAAGCTTTCCTCAGCTCCTGGGGCCAGTGTTCAAACTAACTGAGCCACTGGCTGCAAGAGGGGGAGAAGGGATGAGGGAGAGCAGGGGGAGCGGGAAAGGGAGATAAGTAGATGGTCACTTCTTTTGTGTGCCCTGACTAGGAATCAAACCCATGACGTCCATACGCCCGGCTGACGGTCTATCCACTGAGCAAACTGGCCGTGGACTCATTGATACTTCTTTGTTTCAAGTATATGGAAGGTGTTCCTTTTTGTTTTTAAAAGTAGCATTTCTTTTTTATTAGCATTTTTATAACATTTCTATGTAACAACATAATTTAGAGTCATGGTTAATAGCATAGACCTCTGGAGGCAGATGACCCCAAGTTTTGCCTCTGACAAATTATGAAAACTCCCTGTATCCTATTATCTTTAGTTATGATCATAATAATAAGACTTATCTCATAGGTTTTTGTGAGGATTAAGAGAGACTACGTATGTCAGAATGCCTGGCACATGACAAGTGCTCAGTACATATTAGCTGTTGTCAGCAGTGGCGGAGATGGTAGCACTACATTAGTTACTATGCAGTTGGATGGGTGCATGGTGAAGATTGTGCCATGTGTCTGTAATCTACTACCCCATCCTAGCCATCCCTAAGTAATTATATTTTTTAATTAAAATTTTTTTTTCTTTTATTGATTTTAGCAAGACAGGAAGAGAGAAAGACAGGAACATAGATCTGTTCCTGTATGTGCCCTGACTGGGGATGATCTAGCAACCCTTGCACTTCAGGACGATGCTCGAACCAACCAAACTCTCTGGCCAGGGCCCTATAGAACTTTAAATTGAAAATTAAATCCAACAGACTTAAATAATATATGGCTTCTTTTTCGTTTTTACAGATTGATTCTGAGTTAGAAAAAAAACTGAAAATGAATAAAGTGTCACTGGAGTCAGAATATGAGGTACAGTATGTTAATACAGTGTCTGTTTTGTAACAATCTTCCTTGTCAGTGACTGGTTCTGACTGCCTTAAGGTAAACCTAAAAGTATGAGCAGTGCAGAAAAAATTATTTACCTTAAACATATGGTATTGGGACAGCTATGTAGCGATTTGAAAAGAAAATAAAGGTGGATCTATGTTATATATCTACTGTTCACAAAACTTAGGGGATATTTCAAAATGATACTTAAAAATATGAAGCAATAAAACATCCCCTAATTTCTGTGAGCAGTATATTACAAATTAATAAATTCTAGATGGATCAAGAATATAAAAATAAAAAATGCTAGAAGTATGAGAACAAAAAACAGGCGTTGTGTGTGTGTGTGTATGATCTTCAGTGAGAAAAGCCTATATAATGTGATACCAAACCCCGAAGCTTTAGAAGTAAAGATTGATTAGTTCATACTTAAAAATTCAAAAGTTCAGCCTTAAAAATAATCAGTGTATATAAAGTCACTGGTTAAATGAAAAATCCTAAAATGTTATCTTATTATGATGAATTAATTTATTTAAAATATGAAGAGCATCTACAAATCAATATGGAAAACTTCATTTGGGGGATGTGAATTATATGTATATTTCTGTAACTTTATGTGTTTGGTCATTTTTTTTTTTAAACTTTTTTTTTTAATTTCTTTTTATTTTATTCATTTTAGAGAGGAGACACAGAGTGTGTGTGTGTGTGTGTGTGTGTGTGTGAGAGAGAGAGAGAGAGAGAGAGAGAGAGAGAGAGAGAGAGAGAGAGAGAAGAGAGAAAGAGGGGAGGAGCTGGAAGCATCAACTCCCATATGTGCCTTGACCTGACCAGTGCAGGGTTTTTTTTTGAACTGGCGACCTCAGTGTTCCCAGGTCGACGCTTTATCCACTGCGCCACCACAGGTCAGGCTGTTTGGTCATTTTTGATAGAAATGTAGACATTGTTAATAATACATTGAAGAGATTTGAACTTTTACAGGTATTTCAACTACTAGTTGATCATTTTGAGCTTGGTTTTGTGCTTTATAAAGGAGGAACTGTGGCCCTGACCAGATAGCTTGGGTGGTTAGAGAATCATCCCAAAGTTCAGAGGTTGCTGGTTCGATTCCTGGTCAGGGCACATACAGGAATAGATCAACGTTCTTGTCTCTCTCTCTCTCTTCCTTGTTCTCTCTCTTTAAAAAAAAAATCAATAAAACAATTTATAAGGGAGAAGCTTGGTGTTTCTTAAAACCCTCTTTCTGGGTCTCATTCTCCAAATTGTCTCCCTTTTGTTGAGTGAGTCTAAATTAGGTCTTCCTCTTGGCATAATTCTTACTCCTAAAGAGCAGCAGCCTTTTTGACGTCTCAGCTGGATGTCAAGGTGGCAACTGGGTATAAGTTCACTCTGACAAGGGCTGAAAATCTGGTATTGACACTGCTTTTTCTCAGTACTTCCTGCCTGTTTTACACTCAGTTCTATAGCAGTTGGCTGTTCAGTAGTGAGCCTTTACATTAGGTGGCCTTGCCTGGTAATGTACACCCTAGTCTTCAGCAATTTTGTGTGCTTTAGAGAATTAGTGACTCTGAAGGTTTTGCCAAATTCTACAGAGAATCTATAGATCCTTGAGGATTGGAGCACTTTTACATGAAGTTGTTCTGCTAACTTTGCATCCCATCTAAGAATTATTCTTAAATTCTCTTGAGCATATGTGTCTTATGTTATCATGGTGAAGGCCATTATTATTTTTCGTTTTATTTTTCCATTGATTTTGGGACAGGGGAAGGAGGAGAGAGAGAAACATCAGCTCACTGTTCCACCTAGTTGTGCACTCATGGATTGCTTCCCACACAGGCTGTGACTGGAGGTGGGACCTGCATCCTCAGCATGCCAGCATGACGCTTTATCCACTGAGCCACCTGGCTAGGGCCAGGGCCATTATTCTTTTATAAAACCATTTTATAACTTTAAATCATTTCATAACTTTACTTAAAAGTAATATCCTCTCTTCTTGCACATTAAATTAATAGAATTTTGTTCACCTATATATTTAATACAAACTCCTGGTAAAACTAAGTGAAATTCAGAGAACAATTTCATTCTCTACTTCCCTATTATTTTGTTAAAACCTGTGACTTGCTGCTTCTCAATATATAAGCACTGTGTCAGTTGTGATGCTGCGGCAGGTTTGTCTCGGGGTATACATTAGTTCTTTTAGAAACCATAGACCTGGATAACTGAAGAAACCGTGTAGACCATTTGCTCAGCCTTTTTATTATTACATAAGAGGGAATACTAATTCCCAGGATGGCTTCAACTACTTAATGCCAGGGTGATACAGCTCCTTAGAGAAAGAGTAATGCTTAGTGCCCAAATGTCAAGGCAAACTTACATTACTCCCTGTCTCTGGATAGAAGGCATTTGCTGTGTTCTCGGATCCCCTTGTTCTATCTTATTCTCTGTTATTGCAGAGCAGTCAAAGCAGATGAATAAAACTCACTGTCAGAAGGGTGAAGAAACACCTATGTTCCTCCCATTAACAAACTTTTTCCCTGTGCTTGGGAGACTTCTCATGAACTGAAGGTATAGTGATTCGACTAGTTGGATTAGTTTTTATGACCCGAAAGGGCTTTGCTCATGGCGGCGATGTCTTCTCATTGTTAAGCTCATTTCTCAGGTGCAGGACAGATGATCCCGGTCTGTTCTGTTCCCCCTTGTTTACTGCTCTCACCTATGCTAACCCATGCTACTCACTATGCCGGATCTGTCTTCAGAGTCAAACGTTTGTTCTCCTAGCTTCTTCCCTTTCATTGTGCTCTCAAAACCAACACGTGGAGACTCTTTTATTATTTTAATAGTTTTATTCTGGTGCAGAAAAAGGCATTTACATCAATAGCAAGCAAGAAAAATTGCAGGTCCTAAGAAATACGTCATTTCTTCAGTTAGTATTCTTGACATGCAGTTGATTTATTTGCTAAAATTATAATCGAGAGCCTGTTGGAGTCTTTCCACTCACTTATTTATTCATTTGTTCAGTAGTGTCCTAATCAAAGCTTCAGGACTACTACACTAATAATATATACTTTAATTTTTGTGGCTCTACAGAAAATAAAGGATTCTGCTTTTGATGACTGGAAGAATATTCGAGGACCCAGGCCTTGGGAAGACCCCGATCTCCTCCAAGGACGAAATCCAGAAGTTCTGAAGACTAAAACAGCTTGACACTGCTCATTCTTTTTTTTTAAATTAAATATTATCACCTGAATTCTCACTACATACTCCTATCTGGTGGAAAGAAAATTCCAGACTTGCACAAACCTGTGTGAATAATTTGATGACAGATAATCTTAATTCAAAATTTCATACAGGTTTTCTTGCTTCCCAACTCTGCCATTTGCAAATGAAAGTAAACAGTGTTGACTACATATATTTTATACAACTCAATAAAAATGTGCACACTGCCACTTAAAGACTGCCATTTTTTCCACTCCCAAATATGAATTCATATTCTTTTTTTGCCAGCCACTGGGGCAATATTATGATAATTCAATCTGACTACCAATGAGAGTAGTAGGTCTGGATCCAAATTCTCATAGAAACACCAAGCAGAAATTTTATGTCAAACCTACATAGGAAAGCAATATTGACCACCGCCTGATAAGAATCCTGTTTTTAGAGTATTATATTATACCCTAATTTTCCTACTCATGACATCTCCTTCCACTCTTTTCCATTGTTCTGCCCCAACGGCATTCAGTTTTTATAAATATGAGTGAATCTAATTCTCTCCTCAAAATTCTTGGAAGGAAAAACTGCCATTCTTCTTTCCATTTTCCTTTTTAATTACTTCTTACCATTCTCCTTCTTAATTACATGTTGATCTAAATTGCCAACAAATCCACTTATTCTTCCTCTGTGTCTTTTCCAAGAGACCAGGGGACCTTTCAGTCCAGGATGCCCAGAGCACTGAGCACAGCCTCCCCTAATGAATGCACCATTGTTATGCAATAGTTTCCCCAACTCCCCCTCTCCCTCCCTCTCCCCGTGGGTGTCAAACCTCCAGACTGTCTGCTGTCCTGATTACACTGCCAGAAAGTTGCTGCTTCGGCACTAGTCTTGCCCACCTTGCACCTGACTGCATTTTCTTTGGTCACGGACTCCCTCACTCATGGGGCCTGCCTGGGCCCAGGCCCACCTGACCGGTGATCTCTGCCTGCCTTTGCTCTGTCTCCTCCTGTCCCAGGTCTGCTGCTCCCATGCCCTACCAGGATGGCGCTTCACTTCCTCTGAAGTTGTGATCCCCAGGAAGGTGTCCCACAGGGTGGGGGGAGCTCAGGCACCAAACCAGCTCTCCTACAAGATTCACTTCAGGGGCCGCAGTCATGTGATTCACATGAAGGTCAAGAAGAACCTGCTGCCCAGACATTTTCCTGTGATCACCGATAATGACCAAGGTGCCATGCAGGAGGACTACCCGTTTGTCCCTCGAGACTGTTACTACTACAGCTACCTGGAAGGGGTCCCCGGGTCCATTGGGACGCTGGACACTTGCTACGGGGGCCTGCGTGGCATGCTGCAGGTGGATGACTTCACTTATGAAATCAAACCACTGGAGGCTTCTTCCCATTTTGAGCATGTGATTTCTCTGCTTGTGACAGAACAGCAGTCAGCAGCGACTGAAAGGTGTACAATCGAGGAGGGAGATGCAGACCTAGCATATGAAGAGGCAATACTTGCTGAAAGCCCTAGAGCAGGGCCAGTGTATCTGTGGTGGCCACATAGGAGATATTTAAAAGTCCACTACACGGTTAGTGATGGATTATACAGGCTGAACTCTAATGTAACAGATCTAGTGGAGAAGGTGGTGATACTAAACAACATAGTACATACCATTTTTATTCATACCGGTCTAGAAGTCCACATACGTATGTTGTCCATATGGGAAAGTCGAAACTATATTGTCCCAGAAGAATTTACAAGTGCGTACGAACTTGCAGAACAATTTGGTATGTGGAAACAATGGACTTTTTGGGATCTATTTCCACACGATACTTCAGTACTTTTTACAGGATTTAAAGTGCAAAACCAAATCCACTATGCTTTACCAGCTGGAGTATGCAATCCCAACTGGGGGTCCATATGGGTATATATAGCACATTTTCATATGTTTCTTGCTGCCACTGTTACAGCACATACACTAGGTCATAGCCTGGGTATGGAACATGATAGGCCGGGCTGTAAATGTTTTCGAAGAACCTTCTGTGTCATGTCTCCTGATCCAGGTCTTAATGATATGTGGAGCAATTGCTCTTATGCAAAACTGCAAGGACGGCTTCAGGCGTGGATGCCTTGTTTAAGTAGTAGAAATGTACCATACTCTAATTTTCCTTATGTAGCTCCTCGCTGTGGCGACCACATTGTAAATCAGAGAGAAGAATGTGACTGTGGCACCCTTAAAGAATGTGCCGAAGATACATGTTGTTGGACCAACTGTGCCCTCACCCTTGGCAGTGATTGTGATGAAGGAGGATGCTGCAGGAACTGTAGATATGCTCACCCTGGATGGATTTGCAGAGAGGTGCGAGGTATTTGTGATCTACCAGAATACTGTGATGGGAAAGAGCAGAATTGTCCAGATGACCTTTATATCCAGGATGGAACCCCATGTTCACCATTAGCTGTTTGTGTGAGAGGAAACTGCAGTGACCGTGATATGCAGTGTCAATCCCTGTTTGGCTATAAAGTAAAAGATGGTTCACCTGCATGCTATACAGAATTGAATGCAAGAGGTGACCGATTTGGAAACTGTGGGGTGAAGTTGCAGCGACAAGGAATAATGCCTGTTAAATGTGAGGCAGATAATGTTTTATGTGGAATGTTGCACTGTGGGAAGGTCAAAAAAATACCTGGTGCAGGTGAGCACACGACATTTCGTCACATAACAGTAACAGACGGTAAACAAGAAATATGCTTTGGGTTTGATGCACATCCGGGGACAGACAATCCAGAGATGGGGCTTGTAATAGATGGTGCAACATGTGGGCCAGGAAGATACTGTTTCAACCAGAATTGTACCTTTCATCAGGACATGCATTTTGACTGTGATATCAAGAAATGCAATTTCAAAGGGGTGTGCAACAACAATAAACAATGTCACTGTCAGCATGGCTGGAACCCACCAAAGTGTGATATCCGAGGATCAGGTGGTAGTAAAGGTAGTGGCCCTCCACCTAACACAGAACTAGGTCTCCGCAGTAAACTTATTACTAGTGCAAACCAGGCACTACTTCTACTGTTTATTCGTTCAGCTCTTTTACTGCTTGCATTCTTTTTTGGCAGCATTTATTACTTAAGTAGTTCATTACTGAGCAGTAAAAATTAAACTGGCAAAGAGATTGCCTTGAACTTTTTTGTCCGCTAACAACGACGAGAAAAATCACATTTATACTTACTGGGATAAACGATCAATAATCACTCTGATACTTACATCCTAAAGCTATTCCAAGGCTGTCATCTTGAAATAAAATGACTGGACAATTTAAAAAGGGTCAGTGTGTTTCAGTTTGCTTAATATTTCATGTGTGGTCATACCGTTAATATTCCTGTAGATGAGAGTAGGAACTCTTAGATTCACTAGCAGGAGGCCCGGTACTGACTTAAGATGATTCTAATGTCTTATAGTTCCGCTTATAGAAACTCTTGTTTACACTACTGTGTTTTTTATAAGTTCTTCATAATTTGTTATGTGCTGGATTTTTGTTATTTGTTCATTCTATCGCTAGTGTAAAATAAGCATGAAAAGAATCTCTGGGCAGATACAGTAGGAATATAAAAAACTTCAATGTCATAGGTTGTGAATGTCAACAGTAGTGCAAATACCTGCTCCGTATGTGATCTTGGACAAAGTCTTAGAATTTTACATTCTTTAGGTCTACTAGTACATTCAGAGATGAAATATTTTTTTTCTAAGCTTATGTGATAACCAAGAAAGCAATTAAGAAAAGCCTGCACGTTTTTAAGCACTTACTATGCAAACTCTATCATTTTCCTTATTCTCATTATTACTCCTCAGTTCTGCTAAACCCGGGGTGTTCCAAATACAATGACATTGGCATTGCATCTTCATTGTAAAGCTATCACATAAGGAGCAATTGATCACTGATATATCATTTCATAAATCCTCTGGTTATTAAGTCATAGTATCTCACATTTAAAATTTCAGGATTGATTAATCACACTTTTCATGAATTACAGAACATGAATTACAGAGTGGAGCTGAACATCTGGTATATGTATGAAGGCAAAAATTTAGGTAAAACAAAAGAGGAAGCAAACGGCCCCGAAATAGTGGACCAGAACCAAGTCTGATTAAGCGGTGTGTCATATTCATGCTATTTATTTGCCTCAGGCCTCAAATCAAATCTCTTTCTGAAAATACAGAATCCAGATGAGGGCAGCCACCATATGATGGAGGAAAGATGCAGCTACAGACAATCAGTAAGATTGCCACGCTGTGACATCCTGTTTTGTCCATCTTTTATAGAGCTCTCTTGACCAGCACCTACCATCTAGGTAGCTATCTGGTAGGTGACCTATATCTTCACCGATGACAGGTCTTAGTTCCTATCTACTATGCTCTTATCAAATATGGGAGCTGTGTTTGCTATTGTAATCAGTATCTATTCAAATTGAGATAGGATCAACAGGGTTATTTTTTGCTGATCCAAAGGCATGGTTGAAATTAGACTGTCAAAAGAGAGAAAGAGGGAGAGAGAGAGATAAGACAGAAACTAGACAGTCTACCTGAGAGAGGAGTAATTTTGTTTCTGTTGCAGCAGCCTATTTACCAAAGCAAAACTGTAGGTCCTGTAAATTGTCCGTCTTCCCGCCACCCCTACATTTCCTATATTGGTTCATATCTTTACCGTTGTTTTACATTTGATAAGGACTTTTAGTTTCTCTCAGGCTACTTCATTTGTAGTACCACAAGTTTGAGTGTGTGCGGGTGGCTTTGTCTATGGTTATCATGCTCTCTCTAAAATGGTGAAATAAGATTTGTTTTATCCCGAAGTTAGAAGCAGTGAGTCACTCAGACAAATTCCCTCATGCATCCGACCGGGATCCACTGGGCACGTCCACCAAGGAGAAATGCTCTGCCCATATGAGGTGTTGCTCCATTGTGGCCAAGCAATTCTAGTGCCTCAGGCGAAGCCATGGAGCAATCCTCAGCCCTGGGCTGTTGGGAGCCATCAAGTAAACACAGCTGTGTAACTTGAGGGCAAGGCGCAAGCCCCCGATATTCCCCAGATTTATTATTAGCTGAAAGGTCAGAACGACCAGCGAACGGATATGGTCTGATAAAGCTCAAAGACTTTTACTCCCTGTTGATGTGGTTTTAAGGCAGGAGCCTTTGTACAGGAGACACCTGGTGTTTAACCATTTAATCTCTGACGAAGGAGGTCATGTGACTTTGGATACGAAAACATTGTACTTGCCAAGTTTTGCTGTATATAAGAAACTTGCTTGCAAAAATAAATTGCTGATGGCTGATGGTTCATCAGACCTCCCGACCCAGACTCATCAATTCCACATCCCCTCACCCTGTGGAACGGCTCGTCACGCTGGCTCGTGACACTGGGCCACCTTTGCTCCCATGGAGCATTGGTTGTGGGAGGGAAAGAGAGAGATAGAGAGGAAGGATATGGGGAAGGGTGGAGAAGCAGATGGGTTCTTCTTCTCTGTGCCCTGACTGGGAATCGAACCTGGGACTTCCACATGCCAGGTCAATGCTCTACCACTGAGCCAAATGGCCAGGGTTTGAAATAAGATTTTGACCCAAGGAAGGGTGTGGTCTGCCAGTCTAAAATGTTTCCAAATAGCATTGATATTTTAGGTTCTAGGTTATAACTCCTAAAATGGTGCCTGTGTGGTGTTAAAGTCTAACATATATTCTTTAAAAGGTGTTTCTTATTGGTGCCAGATATTGGAGACAGATTCAGCACAAACTAGTCAACACAGCTGGTTTATTCCCAGCTGACACAAAAGCAGAAATGCTCAGAGTTAGTCTTAAAATTGTTATCCTATTTCTAGAGCTGTGGCATATCAAGAAAGGGCAAGGTTACAGGACAAATGTGAGGGGGAGCAGGAGAATGAGGACATTAGGGGGAGCAGGAGATAGTGAAGAAGAGGAACATTAGGGTTGAAAAGAAGACAAGGATCCGGATAGGAGGGAGATGAAAAAGGAGTGAGGTTATGAGACACAGGAACAGAAGTAAACAGGAGGACAAGGTCTTGGAGAATAAAATTTCAAGTTGTTTAAAAGGGTTTTTAAAATATTAAAGTCTCATTGATGTCAGAGAAATGGTGCCATGACGAGGGCTCCTGATACCTCTCCCGAAATTTCAACAAATTCAACAACTAGAGACAGAAAAACAATCCCAGGAGCATCTGAAATACACATACACCAAATAAAGGTACGATTGGGTGAAATGGTAGCTAAATATATAATCTACTCTGAAGGAAATAAGATGGAGAACGGAGCACTCCGTCTTCCTCACTGACCTGAGCAAGGGCTGCTTTCACTTGGAACTGAGAGAAAGCGAGGCTAGGGGGCATGTAAAAAGCTGGGCTATGGCAGAGACATTCAAGCCGGGGAGAGAATGTGCCCACGGCTCAACCCACATGGAGTGTGGAGCTAACATCAACAGCAAACCCCAGCAGAGGTGGGCGAGCAGTTGCCTTGTTTACTCTCGATATCCTGGTCGGCGAAGGCGGACAGTGTATGAGTGGTTTCTCCTAGCGCACCCCGGTGTGGGTGCCTGTGTTCCCCGACAGAAGGGCTGGGTCAGAGACTGTCAGCAGTAGCCTTCTGTGTGGGCTGCGACCTGAGTCTCGGTGTAATCCCTGAACAACAGCACTTGGGGCATGTGTGAAAGCCGGCTTCCCTAAGCCCAGACCTCTCCAGTAGGGGCACCTTCACCAGCCATACAGGCTAACAAAGCACATTACATGGGAAGAAAAATACGGAAGTGCTGGGAGGAGGGACGCGCAGGCAGCTTGCAGACAGTCTCTGGAGCAGATCTGTGGATCCAATTGCTGAAATTAGCTTAACCTGCGGTCTGCTCACTACTCAGCTGGCTTACGCCAGCAGCGGCTCTGGCTGACAAGGTCTTCTTTCTCAAGTCTGTGATCTAAGAGAACCTGAAGGAGAGACGTGATATTTTTTTAGGGTCTCTTGCTCTGCACACAGTGGCTGGGGCAACTTTCTGCCAGCTGATACAGGGTAAAAAACACATTCATATGGAACAGACCTCAGAGAACACTGCAGAAGTTGGGCAGGCTAGGTTGTAGGCTTCTTAACAAGGGAGAAGCCTGCAGAGAGCAGTCCCACAGAACACTAAGGCAAATTTAACTAGACATACCCAGGGAACCTTAGAAAGGAGCCTGAACAGAAGTCAACTCACCCCCCTACCTGCTTAAGCTGGTGGCTCTGGTTGGCAGAGCTTCCATACTCAGGGCTGTGCTATAAAAGGACATGGAGGAGGGACTTGGCAGCTTTTAAGACCTCCTGTTCTGTAGGCAGTGACTAGGGCATCTTCCTGCCAGCCAATACGGGTTATAAAGTGCAAAAAGCCTGGGGAGTGTGGTCCCACAGAGTGCTGAGGCATACTAGACATGCCTGGAGGCACATAGACACCTTGAGAGCAATTAGCTCCCAGCCCTGCCTGATTACGCTGGTGGCTCTGGCTGGCAACACCTTACCCTTACTGCACTGAGTGGGGATAGAGGGGATATTTGACAGTTTTTAGGGCCTCTTACTCTCCTGGCAGTGGCAGGGGCAACTTCACAGCTGGGTCACCAGGCTGCTGGTTCAGGAAGGAGAGACTTGGGAGAGAGGCTCTGGGAAAACAGACTGTCCCATTGTTGGAGCATGCAAATGCTAACAAGCCCCGACTACCAATAAGAATGAGGCCTAGTATATGTCATTGCCATAGCGACACATCAACTGCAAATCTCTACCTAAGCGTGCCACAGGGGCAGAGCCTGGGGTACAGTGCCACCGACCAGGAAGAGGGAGAGGAAGGAAAAAGGAAGAAGATAACCTCTCAAAATCAAGAATAATCCACAGTCTTTATAACTTTTTTCACTGTTTTTTCCATTTTTTTCTTTATTTTTGTTTTCTTCCACCTTGGTCCTTTTATCCTCTTTTTGTCTTATTCTTTTCTTTTCATCTCGAACTTCATTACCCATAGGTGTTATGCTTCCCATTCTTATTCCTTTTTCTTTCTCTCTATAAGGGTTACATTCCAAAAACCTTAACTCTCTCCCATTTGTTTTCTTTCCTTTTCTCTTTTTTTTCCTTATTTCCCCCTCTCTTTTGGTTTCTTCTTTTCTCTTTCACTTTTCCTCTCATTCAATCCTCACTCACAAACAAATTATTTTATTTTGGATTCAAATTTTTTCTTTGTGGCATTTTATGTGCTTTTTACTTCGCTTTTTATCTCATTTGCATTCCTCCAACCCCGGTTCTCCATTCTATGTAGTTTTTGTTTCACTTAATACAACAGTATTTTCTTTTCTTTTTTTTTCTTTTTCTTGTTTTCTTATTTTCTCTTTCACTATATCTCACATTCGACCATCATTTACAAGCAAATTATTTTATTCTTGATCCAAATCTTTTCTTTGTAGCATTTTGTGGGTTCTTACCTCATTTTTTGCCCCTTTCTCACCTCTCCCCAACTCAGGCCCTTGGTTCTAGGTAGTTTTTTTTCAATTTAGCACAATATAATTCTCAGTTTTTCATGGTATTTTCTCAAAAAAAATTTTTTTTTATTAAAAATTTTTTAAATTTTTATCAATTCTTATTAGTGTTATTAATAAAACCACCCTCAGATGCCATTAAGGAAAACGCAATCAAATATCATGGATACAAAAGACATAGATGTAGCACAGATAGATGAGGAAAAATCTATAGAAAAAAATTTTAATAGATTGGAAAAATTGGAGTTAAATGGCAAAGAATTTAAAATAAAAATTCTAAAAATACTCAGAGATATACAAGAAAGCACAGAAAGGCAATTTGGGGAGCTCAAAAAACAACTCCATGACAGAAAGAACATATTACCAAGGAAATTGAAACTATGAAAACGAATCAAACGGAGATGAAAAACTCAATTAATGAACTGAAAAATGAGGTAACAAGCTTAGCTAATATAACAGTCCAGATAAAAGAGAGAATTAGTGACATAGAAGACAGGCAACTAGAGGCACTACAGAGAGAAGAGAGAGACTGATAAATTTTAAAAAATGAGAAAGCCCTACAGCAAATGTCTGACTCCATCAAAAAGAGCAACATAAGAATAATAGGTATATCAGAAGGAGAAGAGAGAGAAAATGGAATGGAGAAAATATTAAAACAAATAATAGACGAGAACTTCCCAAGCCTATGGAAAGAACTAAAGCCTCAAATTCAAGAAGCAAACAGATCACCGAGTTATCTTAACCCCAACAACCCTACTCCAAGGCACATCATAATGAAATTGGCACAAACCAATGACAAAGAAAAAATTCTCAAGGCAGCCAGAGAAAAGAAGAATACAACATATATAGACAGGCCTATTAGATTATCATCATATTTCTCAGCAGAAACTACAAGCTAGAAGAGAGTGAATCCCAATATTTAAAGTTCTGAAAGAGAGGAACTTCCAGCCAAGAATACTATACCCATCAAAGCTATCCTTCAAATATGAAGGAGAAATAAAAACATTCACCAATACAGAAAAGATGAGGGAATTTATCAGCAGAAAACCCCCACTTCAGGAAATACTAAAGAAGGTTTTCCGACCAGATACAAAGAACAAACCAAAACAAAACCACAAGTAAAAGTTCTACCAAGAACACAATAAAATCACATTTAAACTGTGACAACAAAAAACAGAAAAGGGGAGAGGACGAAGATTAACAGTAGCAAAGGAGGATGGAGTGCAGAAGCACTCAAGAGATAGTGTACAACAATTAACATGGTAGGTACCCTTTCCATTACTTAATGGTAACCATCCCTGAAAAAAATCACCACAGAAGCACATGACTTGAAAAAAGAATTAACAGAGGAAAGAAATATGGATTACAACCAAACAAAAACAAATGATAGAAAACCAAAAGAGAAGAATAACACAAGATATAAAACTAACAGAAAGCAATATATATAATGGCAATAGGAAACCCTCAATTATCAATTATTATACTAAATGTAAATGGATTGAACTCACCAATAAAAAGACACAGAGTAGCAGAATGGATTAAAAAAATAAATCCAACTGTATAATGCCTACAAGAAACACATCTAAGCTATAGAGATAAAAACAAATTCAAAGTGAAAGGCTGGAAAACAACAGTACAAGCAAATAACATCCAAAAAAAAGCAGGTGTAGCAATACTTATATCCAACAATGCTGACTACAAGACAACAAATCAGAGACAAAAATAGTCATTTCATAATGATTAAGGGGACATTGAATCAAGAAGACATAACACTTCTTAATATATATGCACCAAACTAAGGAGCACCAAAATATATAAGACATCTACTGACTGACCTAGAAACAAAAACTGACAAAAATACAATCATACTTGGAGACCTCAATACACTGCTGATGGCTCTAGATCGTTCATCCAATCAGAAAATCAATAAAGAAATATTGGCCTTAAATGAAACACTAGAACAATTGGATATGATAGACATCTACAGGACATTTCATCCCAAAGTGCCAGAGTATACACTTTTCTCTAGTGTTCATGGAACATTCTCAAGAATTGACCATATTTTGGGCCACAAAAATAACATCAGAAAATTCAGAAAAAATGAAATTATACCAAGCATATTTTCTGATCATAAATCCTTGAAATTAGAATTCAACTGCAAAATATAGGTAAAAACCACAAAAATGTGGAAACTAAACAACATACTTTTAAAAAATGAGTGGGTCAAAGAAGAAATAAGTGCAGAAATCAAAAGATACATACAGACAAATGAAAATAACAACACGACATATCAGATTCTCTGGGATGCAGCAAAAGCAGTAATAAGAGGGAAGTTCATATTACTACAGACCTATACAAACAAACAATAGAGAGCCCAAGTAAACTACTTAACTTCACATCTTAAGAAACTAGAAATGAAAGAACAAAGGCAACCCAAAACCAGCCGAAGAAAGGAAATAATAAAAACCAGAGCAGAAATAAATGAAATAGAGAACAGAAAAACTGTAGAGAAAATTAATAAAACAAGGAGCTGGTTCTTTGAAAAGATCAACAAAATTGACAAACCCTTGGCAAGGATTACCAAGGAAAAAGAGAAAGGACTCATGTAAACAAAATTCAAAATGAAAGAGGAGAAATCACCACAGATATCATAGATATACAAAGAATTATTGTAGAATACTATGAAAAACTATATGCCATGAAATTTAACAATCTAGAAGAAATGGATAAATTTCTAGAACAATACAATATTCCTAGACCAAGTCATGCAGAAGCAGAAAGCCTAAACAGACCCATAAGCAGGGAGGAAATAGAAAAAACTATTAAAAACCTCCCCAAAAATAAAAGTCCAGGGCCACATGGCTATACTAGTGAATTTTATCAACATTCAAAGAGGACTTGGTTCCTATTCTATTCAAAGTCTTCCAAAAAATTGAAGAAGAAGCAATACTTCCAAACACATTTTATGAGGCCAACATAAACATCATACTGAAACCTGGAAAGGACAACACTAAAAAAGAAAACTACAGACCAATATCTCTAATGAATACAGATTCTAAAATACTCAATAAAATACTATAAATCGAATTCAACAACACATTAAAAAAATAATACATCATGATCAAGTGGGATTCATCTCAGAATCATCAGGATGGTTCAATATATGTAAAATGGTTAATGTAATACACCATATCAACAAAACAAAGAACAAAAACCACATGATCTTATCAGTAGATGCAGAAAAGGCATTTGATAAAATACAACACAATTTTATGTTTAAAACACTCAACAAAATGGGTACAGGAGAAAAATATCTCAACATAATAAAGGCCAGAGTAGAAATAAATACCAGAGCAAATAAATATTACTAGAAACAATAAACCAATACAGTAAGGTCTCAGGATGCAAAATTCATATACAAAAGTCCATTGCCTTCCTATATGCCCACAATGAGACATCAGAAAATGAACTACAGAAACTAATCCTCTTCATGGTTGCAACAAAAAAATAAAATAGCTAGGAATAAACATAGCAAAGAATGTAAAGGTCTTATATAATGAAAACTACAAAGCATTATTAAGGGAAATCAAAAAAGATACAATGAAATGAACAAATATTTCTTGTTTTTGGATAGGAAAGATAAATATAGTCAAAATGACCACATTACCCAAAGCAATATACAAATTCAATGCAATTCCCATCAAAATTCCAATGGCATTTTTTAAAGAAATGGAACAAAAAAACATCAGATTTATTTGGAACTATAAAAAAACCCAAATAGCCAAAGCAAGCCTAAGGAAAAAGAACGAAGCTGGGGGCATTACAATACCTGACTTCAAATTATATTATAGAGCCACAACAATCAAAACAGCATGGTATTGGCAGAAAAATAGACACTCAGACCAATGAAACAGAATAGAAAGCCCAGAAATAAAATCACATATATATGGTCAAATAATTTTTGATAAAGGGGCCAACAACAAACACACAGTGGAGAAATGAAAGCCCCTTCAACAAATGGTGCTGGGAAAACTGGAGAGCCACATGCAAAAGAATGAAACTCGACTACAGTTTGTCTCCTTGTACTAAAATTAATTCAAAATGGATCAAAGACCTAAATATAAGACCTGAAACAATAAAGTACATAGAAGAAAACATAGGTACTAAATTTATGGACCTTGGTTATAAAGAGCACTTTAAGAATTTGACTCCAAAGGCAAGAGAAGTGAAGGCAAGATAAATGAATGGGATCACATCAGACTAAGAAGTTTTTACACAGCAAGAGAAACTGACAACAAAACAAACAGCCAACTAAATGGGAGATGATATTTTCAAACAACAGCTCAGATAAAGGGCTAATATCCAAAATATACAAAGAACTCATAAAACTCAACAACAAACAAACTAACAAACAATCCAATAAAAAAATGGGAAGAGGACATGCACAGACACTTCTCCCAGGAAGAAATACAAATGGCCAACAGATATATAAAAAGATGCTCATCTTCATTAGCTATTAGAGAAATGCAAATCAAAACTACAGGTAATAACAAGTGTTGGCGAGGCTGTGGAGAAAAAGGAACCCCCATCCACTGTTGGTGGTAATATAAAGTAGTACAACCATTATGGAAGAAAGTATGATGGTACCTCAAAAAACTAAAAATAGAACTACCATATGACCCAGCAATCCCTCTACTGGGTATATACCCCCAAAGCTCAAAAACATTGCTATGTAAAGACACATGCAGCCCCATGTTCATAGCAGCATTGTTCACAGTGGCCAAGACATGGAAACAACCAAAAACCTTTCAATAGATGGCTGGATAAAGAAGATGTGATACATATATACTATGGAATACTACTCAGCCATAAGAAATGATGACATTGGATCATTTACAACAACATGGATGAACCTTGATAACGTTATATTGAGTTAAATAAGTAAATCAGGAAAAACTAAGAACTATATGATTCCATACATAGGTGGGACATAAAAATGAGACTAAGAGACATGGACAAGAGTGTGGTAGTTATGGGGGGCAAGGAGGGAGGAGAGAGTGGGTGTAGGGGGAGGGGAGGGGCACAAAGAAAACCAGATAGAAGGTGACGGAAGACAATCTGACTTTGGGTGATGGGTATGCAACATAATTAAATGTCAAAATAACCTGAAGATGTTTTCTCTGAGAATATGTGCCCTGATTTATTAATGTCACCCCATTAAAATTAATAAATAAATTATCTAAAAAGTCTGTTAAAGGCAGGATGATGTCAGAATAATGTCTCCATAGGAAATATCCCTGATCTCTCCATTTGAAACACCAACAAATTGAACATCCATAATGCAGCAAAGCAACCCACACTGGGCTCACAGGTGTGCCTGAAAGATCTGCACACTGAAAAAAAGGTGGGAAGGGTTGACAAGAGGGAATGAAGATAATACGTACTCGCAATCAGCTCTGGAGAGTAGATAGACCCGGATTGTTGGGAATATTATCCACTGGAACTACAGAGAGGAAGGAGGCTTGGACAGTCTGGGTTTTGCCTGCCAGTCCTACTGAAAGGGGAGAAGCCTAGAGGAACTGGTTTTTTATTTTTCTTCTCTGCCAGGACTACAGAGAGGAAGGAAACTCAACATTTCTGCGTTTTGATTGCTGGGGATATGGAAAGGGAAGCCCAGTGTGACCTGGTCTCCTTCTGCGAGGAGGACCAGTGAGTTTGAGGGGCTGAGGGGGAGATACTAAGCCAAAGCAGCAGCAGCATAAGGGGTTACCATGAATGTTCCTGCAGTCTGTCTTCAGCTTGCACTCAGTGCAGAGATGGAGTAACTCAAAGTGCAACCTCCCTTATGCCCCCAGATCACACATCCCTCTCTTTGAGGGTACAGAAAGTCACAGTGACAGACCCCACAGCCAACTCTCCAAAGATACTCTCTCCCATGAAGAACAGAGGTGCTCCATGTCAGGTCCCCTGGTCTGTTAAGACATAGGGAGGAGTGCCCCAAGGCCTGAGATCACCATTGCTAAAACCTGAAAGCCCTCATAACACATTCCACCCACCAACACCACTGTGGCATCCTCTATATCATTGACAGATACGTCACAGTGAGGCCAGCCCAGAAATCTCAGAGAGCTAAAACTTGTACCACACTGTCACCTACTGGAAGAAAACAGTAACAGCTCAAAACTGAAATATTTTTCTTTTTCTCTCTCTTTTTTCTTGTTTTATTTTTCCTTTGAATTTTATTTTTCTTAATTCTTATATTTTTATTCTCATTCTTTGTGGATGTTTTGTTTGTGGTTTTGCTTTTGATATTTGCTCTTTTTAGTGGTTTTTCCATTTTTCTAGACATTATTTTTATATTTTTATATTTTTCTTTCTTTTTTTTTTTTTTTACAGGGACAGAGAGAGAGTCAGATAGGGACAGACAGACAGGAACGAAGAGAGGTGAGAAGCATCAATCATTAGTTTTTCGTTGTTATTGCAACACCATAGTTGTTCATTGATTGCTTTCTCACACATGCCTTGACCGCGGGCCTTCAGCAGACCGAGCAACCCCTTGCTGGAGCCAGTGACCTTGGATCCAAGCTGGCGAGCTTTTGCTCAAGTCAGATGGGCCCGTGCTCAAGCTGGCGACCTTGGGGTCTCGAACCTGGGTCTTCCGCATCCCAGTCCGACGCTCTATCCACTGTGCCACCGCCTAGTCAGGCTATTTTTATATTTTCATAGTATTTTTACTTTAACATTTTATTTCTTAGTTGTCCTTTGTAAGAGGTCCCAAAAATACTATTTCTTAAATGCCATCAAGGAAGAAGAAATTGAATATCATGGCTACACAATCCTGAGATGTAGTTTAAAAAGAAAATTTAAAAATCTCCAGAAAACATATTCTAAATCAAATAGAAACCTTGGAGTTAAACAAGAGAGAATTCAAAAGTGAGGTTCTGAAAATACTTAATGAGATGTGAAAAAACTCAAATAGGCAACTTAATGAACTCAGAAACAAAACAAATGCCTCACCAATACTGAAACTTTAAAAACAGAGGTAAAAACTTAATACAGGAATTGAAAACTGAGGTAGCAAGTTTAGGCAATAGAGGCCAGGTAGAGGAAAGAATCAGTGAGATTGAAGACAGACAACTAGAGATGCTACAAAAAGAAGAGAGAGGAATTTTAAAAAATGAGAAAGCTCTACATGAATTGTCTTACTCCATCAGGAAGAGCAATACAGAATAATGGGAATATCAGAAGAAGATGAGAGGGAGAAGGGAATGGAGAGCCTATTCAAACAATTAATGAGACCTTCACAAGCCAATGGAAAGAGTTAGAGCCTCGGCTCCAAGAAGCAAGCAGAACACTGAGTTATCCCAATCCAAACAGACCTTCTCTAAGGTACATTGTAACAAAATTGTCAAAAATCAATGACAAAGAAAGAATCCTCAAGGCAGCTAGGGAAAAGAAGAACATAACATATAAAAGAAGGCCCATTAGGTTATCATCAGACTTCTCAGCAAAAACTCTACAAACCAGAATACAGTGGACATTCAAAGTACTGAAAGAGAGGAATTATCAACCAAGAATACTATATACAAAGTTATTCTTCAAATATGAAGGAGAAATAAAACCTTTTGTAGACATACTCATAAGACATAGACTTTTGTACATATGACCTCTTTTCTCTTAATGGCCTAACGGTAGCTAACCACATACACCAAAAGCCACCACTGAAACATAGTTTAAAAAGGAAGAAACAGGGGAAAGAAGTTTGGTATACCACCAACTAAAACAAGTGACCGAAGCAAAAAAGAGAAGAACCAAATGAGACAAAGAGCTACCAGAAAACAAAACATAAAATGACTGTTGGAAATCCTCAAGTGTCAATAATTACCTTAAAGGTAAGAGGACTGAACTCACTAATAAAGAGGCACCGACTGGCAGTTTGGATTAAAAAGCAGAATCCAACTGTATGTTGCCTTCAAGAGATACATTTAAGCAGCAAGAAGAAAAGTAGACTCAAAGTGAAAGAATGAAAAACAATTCTACAAGCAAATAGTACCCAGAATAAGGCAGGTGTAACCATACTCATATCTTACAATGCTGACTTCAAGACATCAAAGGTAACAGGAGACAAAGACGGACATTTCGTAATGATAAAAGGAACATGGTATCAAGAAGACATAACACTTCTTAATATATACAGGAAGTCCTAGGGTTATGACAGTCTCGACATACGAGGTTTTGAGGTTACGATGCTCATTCCCATAAAAACTTAACGGAATTGAGATGTGCGTGTTTTGGCTTATGCGGTTAGCATTGTACTTACCGACTTCATGGGCTAGTTCGGTTGCGCACGGCAGAAGAATATGCAGTAACGCAGAGTATAAGTGAGGGAGTTGATGTCCCTTAGTACACTTAACTATGCCATTTTGGACTGTTAAAAGTGCAAGTGTTCCATTTGTGTTAGGTAAGAGTGTGTTTCAACTTACACCAAAATTTGGTTTACATCACTGTAGTAGGAACAGCACTGTGTTGTAACCTGAGGACCCCCTGTATGCACCAAATGAGGGAGTACCAAAATTTATAAGACATTTACTAGCTGATCTGAAAATAGAAACAGACAAAAACACAATCATATTTGGACATCTCAAAACACCACTGACTGCTTTAGATAGATCACCCTAGGAAAAATCAACCAAGATATATTGGCCTTAAATGACACACTAGACCAAATGGACATAATTTATAGGATACTTCATTCGAGAACATCAGATTATATATACTTTTCCAGTGTGAATGGAACATTCTCAAAAATAGAGCATAACTTGGGCCACAAAACTAAAATCAATTAAAAAAGGTTGAAATTAGGCCCTGTCCCATTGGCTCAGTGGTAGAGCATTGGCACAGCATGTGGATGTTCTGGGTTTAGTTCCTGGTCAGGGCACACAGGAGAAGTTCCCGTATTCTTTTCTACCCCTCTCCCTATTGCTTCTCTCTCTCTCTTTCGCTCTCACTTTCTCTCTTTCCCTCCTGCAGCCATGGCTTGATTGAAGCGAGTTGGCTCTAGGAGCTGAGGATGATTCCATGGCTTCTGTCTCAGATGCTAAGAAGAACTTGGTTGCAGAGCAAAGAAACAATGCCCCATATGGGCAAAGCATCACCCCTAATGGGCTTGCCTGGTTGATCTGGTCGGGGTGCATGTGAAAGTCTGTCTCTGCTTCCCCTCCTCTCACCGAATAAAAAGAGGGAAAAAAATATAAATTATATCAAGCATATTTTCTGACCATTAGGCTTCTAAATTAGAATTTAACAGCAGAAAGAAAGTAAAAACACCCACAAAAATGTGAAAATTAAACAACCTACTTCTAAAAAGTGACTGGGTCACAGAAGAAATAAGAGCAGAGATCAAATAATGTATACAGACAAAGGAGAATGACAAAACCACATATTTCTGGGATGCAGCAAAAGCAGTAATAAGAGGGAAGTTTAGCTTCCAAGATGGCCATATAGTAGGCAGACATTCCAACTCCCACTTCCCAGAACCAAGTTGATTACAACTTAAATCTGAGAACACTCATCATGAAAGACAAACTTTGGACTAAACTAATAGGATTCTATAGCCAGCGACCACCAAATAACTCACACTGAGTCTGGTAGGAAACGCAGAAACGCGGAAAAGGCTGCTCTGCTTCCGGGAGCAGGTGGCGCCCGGAAGGGTCTTTCGTGATAGGGAGGGCTGTCCAGAGAGGTGTAGGCCCTTATCCCCAAAACCGAAATCCCAGCCTTGAGCCCTGGAGCCTGGAAGAGGCTGGCTGACTATATTTGGCAGAGAAAAAAGCCTAGACATGGTTTGAGAGAAGGAGGCAGGACTCTCAGACCTGTATTAAAGGAACTGCACGGAGAGCCTCGCTCACAGTCACACTCCCAGAGCTCCAGGAGGACACCCTAACCCCTGGGCTGAGTCCCTCCCCAAATTTAAAGTGAACATTTTTACTGGGAACACCAAGACTTCTTTAACCAGCAAGGCTATCATTTAAAATTGAAGGAGAAATATAAAGCTTCCCAGACAAAAAAAAAAAAAGAAAGAAAACCTCAAGGAATTTATTACAACCACACCAATGCTGCAAGAAATGTTAAGGGGCCTGTTGTACACAAAACAAAGGGCTAAAAGGATATAGTAAATGAGAAATATAGCTTTAAAGAATAAAATGGAAATAAACAACTACATATCAATAATAACCTTAAATGTAAATGGATTAAATGATTCAATCAAAAGACATAGGGTAGCTGTGTGGATAAGAAAACAGGACCCATACATATGCTGTCTACAAGAGACACACCTCAAAACAAAAGATACACATAGATTAAAGGTAAAAAGGATGTAAAAGAATATTTCATGCAAATGGAAATGAAAAAAAACCTGGGGTAGCAATACTTATATCAGATAAAATGGACTTTAAAACAAAGGCTATAGTAAAAGAAAAAGAAGGTCACTACATAATGATAAAGGGAGCAATCCAACAGGAAGATATAACCATTATAAATATCTACGCACGTAATATAGGAGAACCTAAATATATAACGCAGACTTTGATGGATATAAAGGGTGAGATAAACAGCAATACTATAATAGTAGGGGATTTCAATACCCCACTAACATCACTAGATAGATCCTCAAGAAAGAAAATTAACAAAGAAACATCAGACTTAAAGGTCACACTAGATCAACTTGATTTAATAGAAAAATTCAGAATCTTTCACCCTAAAGCAGCAGGATATACATTCTTTTCAAGTGCTCATGGTACATTCTCTAGGATAGACCACATGTTAGGGCACAAAAGCGATCTCAACAAATTTAAGAACATCAAGCATTTTCTCTAATCACAATTACATGAAACTAGAAATAAATCAACCACTACAGAAAAACTGAAACATACTCAAACACATGGAAACTAAATATGTTATTAAATAACAAATGGGTTAACAAAGAAGAAATAAAAAAATTCCTCGAAACAAATGATAATGAGCATATAGCAACTCAAAATTTATAGGACACAGCAAAAGCAGTTCTGAGAGGAAAGTTATAGCACTACAGGCATACCTTAAGAAGCTAGAAAAAGCTCAAATCAACAACCTAAACCTGCATCTCAAAGCACTAAAAAAAGAACAGCAAGTAAAGCCCAGAGGTAGTAGAAGAAAGGAAATAATAAAAATCAGAGAGGAAATAAATGACATAGAGTCTAAAAAAACAATACAAAGGATCAATGAATCCAAGAGCTGGTTCTCTGAAAGAGTAAACAAGATTGATGAAATCACCAAGAAAAAAAGAGAGAGAACTCAAATAAGTAAAATTAGAAATGAGAGTGGAGAAATAACAACAGACAAAACAAAAATATAAAATATTGTAAGAAAATAGTATAAAGAACTGTATGCCAAAAAAATTAAACAATGTAGGTGAAATGGACAAATTCTTTGAAACATATAATCTTCCAAAAATCAATATGAAAGAATCAGAAAACTTAAACAAAATGATTACAACAAATGAGATCGAAACAGTTATCAAAAACTCCCAACAAATAGAAGCCCTGGGCTAGATGGCTTCACTGGTGAATTCTACCAAATATTAAAAGAAGAACTAACTCTTATCCTTCTCAAAATATTTCAAAATATTCAAGAGAAAGGAAGACTCCCAAGCTCCTTTTATGAGGCGATTGTAATTCGGATTTCAAAACCAGGCAAATATAACACAAAGAAAGAAAATTATAGGCCAATATCCATAATGAATTTAGATGCTAAAATCCTTAACAAAATATTAGTAAACTGGATTCAGCAATACATGAATAAAATCATACATCATGATCAAGTGGGATTTATTCTGGGGAGAAAAGGATGGTACAATATTTGTAAATCAATCAATGTGATTCATCACATGAACAAAAGGAACTAGAAAAACCACATGATAATTTCAATAGATGCAGAAAAAGCATTTGATAAAGTTCAGCACTCATTTATGTTCAAAACTTTATAAAAGTGGTAATACAGGGAACATATCTCAACATGATAAAGACCATCTATGACAAACCCAAGGCCAACATCATAACTAATAAGCAAAAATTAAAAGCAATTCCCTTAAGGTCAGGAATAAAACAGGGTGCCCCCTTTCACAACTGTTATTCAACATCTTAGCTACAACAATCAGACAAGAAGAAACAAAAGGTATCCAAATTGGAAAAGAAGTAAAATTATCACTATCATTATTTGCAGATGATATGATACTGTATATATAAAACCCTAAAGTCACAGTCAAAAAATTCTGGACCTGATAAATGAATTCAGCAAAGTGGCAGGGTATAAAATTAATACACAGAAATCAGAGGCCTTTTTATAAACCAGCCTTGAACTGTCAGAAAGAGAAATTAAGAAAACAATCTCCTTCACTATTGCAACAACAACAAAAAATAAAGTACCTAGGAGTAAATTTAACCAAGGAGGTTAAAGACTTGTACTCAGAAAATTATAAAACATCTATAAAAAAAATCAAGGAAGATACAAACAAGTGGAAGCATATACCGTGCTCATGGTTAGGAAGAATAAACATCATTAAAATGTCTATATTACCCAAAGCAATTTAAAAATTTAATGCAATACCAATTAAAATACCAATGACATACATGTAAGATATAGAACACATATTCCAAAAGTTTATATGGAATCAAAAGAACATGAATAGACTAAGCAATCTTGAAAATGAAGAATACAGTGGGAGGTCTTGCACTTCCTGATATCAAGTTATACTACAAGGCCATTGTACTTAAAACAGCTTGGTACTGGCAGAAGAACAGGCATATAGATCAATGGAACAGAACAGAGAACCCAGAAATAAACCCACATCTTTATGGACAATTGATATTTGACAAAGCTTCCTCTTTTACATTGCTTAAAAGACATGATCCTGTGCATAGAAAACCCCAAAGACTCCACCACAAAACTATGAGAAACAATAAACCAATACATTAAAGTCACACGAAACAATATCCATATAAAAAGTCTACTGCTTTCCTATATGCCAATGATAAAACTTCAAGAAATGGGTTAACAATGATATCAAAGAAGAAATAAAATAATTCCTAGAAACGAATGATAATGAACATACAACAACAAAAATATTATGGGACACAGCTAAAGCAATCCTGAGAGGGAAGTTCATAGCACTACAGGCATTCCTTAAGAAGCTTGAAAAAGCTCAAATAAACAACCTAACCCTTTATCAAAATAAACTTGAAAAAGAACAGCAAGTAAGGCCCAGAGGTAGTAGAAGGAAGGAAATAATAAAGATCAGAGTGGAAATAAATGATATAGAGACGAAAGAAACAATACAGAGGATCAATGAAACCAAGAGCTGGTTCTTTGAAAGGGTAAACAAGATCGATGAACCTTTAATGAGACTCACCAATAAAAGAAGAGATAGGACTCAAATAAATAAAATTAAAAATGAGAGTGGAGAAATAACAACCGACACAACAGATATACAAAATATTGTAAGAAAATAATATGAAGAACTGTATGCCAAAATATTAAACAACCTTGGTGTAATGGACAAATTCCTGGAAACATATATTCTTCCAAAAATCAATCTGGAAGAATCAGAAAACCTAAACAAACCAATTACAACAAAAGAGATGGAAACAGTTATCAAAAAGCTCCCAAAAAACAAACCCCCTGGTCCAGATCGATTCACTGGTGAATTCTACCAAATATTCAAAGAAGAACTAACTTCTATTCTTCTCAAGCTATTTTAAAAAATTCAAGAGGAAGGAACACTACCAAGTTCCTTTTATGAGGCAAGCATAATTCTGATTCCAAAACCAGGCAAAGACAACACAAAGAAAAAATATTATAGGCCAATATCCCTGATAAATTTACACCCTAAAATCCTCAACAAAATATTAGCAAACGAGATCTAGCAATACATGAAAAAAAAATCATACATCATGATCAAGTGAGATTTATTCAGGGGAGGCAAGGATGGTACAACATTTGTAAATCAATTAATGTGATTCACCACATAAACAAAAGGAAGGAGAAAAACCACATGATAATTTCAATAGATGCAAAAAAAGCGTTTGATAAAATCCAGCACCAATTTATGATCAAAACTCTTAGCAAAATGGGAATACAGGGAACATACCTCAACATGATAAAGACCATCTATGACAAACCCACAGCCAACATCATAATCAATGGACAAAATTAAAAGCAATTCCCCTAAAATCAGGAACAAGACAGGAGTGTCCCCTTTCACCACTCTTATTCAACATAGTACTGGAAGTCCTAGCTACAGCAATCAGACAAGAAGAAGAAATAAAAGGCATCCAAATTGGAAAAGAAGAAGTAAAATTATCATTATTTGCAGATGATATGATACAGAAAACCCTAACAGCTCAGTCATAAGACTACTGGACCTAATAAATGAATTCAGCAAGGTGGCAGGATATAAAATTAACACAGAGAAATCAGAGGCATTTCTATAAACGAACAATGAACTGTCAGAAAGAGAAATTAAGGAAACAATCCTCTTCACTTTTGCAACAAAAAAAATAAAGTACCTAGGAGTAAATTTAACCAAGAAGGTTAAGGACTTGTACTCAGAAAATGATAAAACATTAATAAAAGAAATCAAGGAAGATACAAAAAGTGGAAGCATATACCGTGTTCATGGTTAGGAAGAATAAACATCATTAAAATGTCTATATTACCCAAAGCAACTTATAAATTCAATGCAATACCAATTAAAATACCAATGACATACTTCAAAGATATAGAACACATATTCCAAAAATTTATATGGAACCAAAAAAGAACACGAATAGCCTCAGCAATCTTGAAACAGAAGAATAAAGTGGGAGGTATCACACTTCCTGATATCAAGATATACTACAAGGCCATTGTACTCAAAACAGCTTAGTACTGTCATAAGAACAGGCACATAGATCAATGGAACAGAACAGAGAACCCAGAAATAAACCCACATCTTTATGGACAATTGATATTTGACAAAGGAGGTAAGAGCATACAGTGGAGTAAAGACAGTCTCTTTAACAAATGGTGTTGGGAAAACTGGACAGCTACCTGCAAAAAAATGAAACCAGACCACCAACTTACACCATGCACAAAAATAAACTGAAAATGTATAAAGGACTTAAATGTTAGCCGTGAAACCATAAGCATTCTAGAAGAAAACATGGGCAGTAAACTCTCCAACATTTATGGAATCAATATATTTGCTGACTTATCTCCACAGGCAAATGAAATAAAAGACAGGATAAACAAATGGGACTATATCAAACTAAAAAGCTTTTGCACAGATAAAGACAATATGAACAGAATAAAAAGACAAACCACACAATGGGAGAACATATTCGACAACACAGCTGATAAGGTGTTAATAAACAAAATTTATAAAGAATTTGTAAAACTCAACACCAGTAAGACAAACAATCCAATCAAAAAATGGCCTCAAGAAATGAATAGACACTTCTCCAAAGAGGACATACAGATGGCTAATAAGCATATGAAAAAATGCTCAACATCACTAATCATTAGAGAAATGCAAATTAAAACCACAATGAAATACCACGTCACACCAGTCAGAATGGCGCTCATTAACAAAACAACACATTATAGGTGTTGGCGAGGATGTGGAGAAAGGGGAACCCTCCTGCACTGCTGGTGGGAATGCAGACTGGTGCAGCCACTGTGGAAAACAGTATGGAGATTCCTCAAAAAATTAGAAATGGAACTGCCCTTTGACCCAGCTATCCCACTTATAGGAATATATCCCAAGGACACCATATCACCAACTGAAAAAAAGAAATGCACCCCCATGTTCGTGGCAGCATTGTTCACAATAGCAAGAGCTGGTAACAGCCCAAGTGTCCATCAGTGGACGAGTGGATTAAACAGCTTTGGTACATATATACAATGAAATACTATGGGGCCATGAGAAAGAAGGAAATATTACCTTTTGCAAAAATATGGAGGGACCTGGAAACTATTATGTTGACTGAAATAAGCCAGGCAGAAAAAGAAAAATATTATATGACTTCACTTATTTGAGGAATCCAAGGAACATTGAGAATGGAGGAAAGGAATTGAGACAGAGGAGGGATTAAAGGGACCAGAGGAAAGGAGGACAGAGGGAAAGGGGATGATAGATTGGGATAAATCTGAAGGGAAGGGGGCAAAGGGGTAAATTAGATGTGGAGGGGAATATGGGGGAGGGCGATGCAGTTTGGGTTACACTAGAATCTATGTAAACACAATTAATTAAAAATAAATAAATAAGTAAAATAAAAAATAAGCCCATCACTGAAGCACCTAGTCTTTACTAATGGGTCCAGCTCAGGAATAGCAGGTTTAATAACGATGGATAAGTTTATACTTAAATAGTTGCCTTAAAATCAGCTCAAAGAATAGAATTACATGCCATGATCATGGCTTTTCAGCATTTGCCATGTTCCTCCTTTAACCTGTACACAGACAGCAAATATTTACTTATGGTTGTTTCCACTATAGAGACTGCAGTCTTAGGGACGACTGCTGATGAGGAACTGTTTCGGCAATTTCTTCTTCTTCAAAGACATGTACGTCAACATAGAGCTCCATGTTTTATAGGACATATTCAAAGTCACTCCATGCTCCCTGGAGCTTTAGCACAAGGGAATGCTCTTGTCGATCAATCTACCCAAAAGAAAATTATTGAAGCAACCATGACAAATCAAGCAATTTAGTCTCATACTATTCATCACCGGAACGCTGCAGCCCTGCATAAACAGTTTCATCTTTCTGAGGAAGCAGCACGGCAAATTGTTAATCCTGTCCAAGGTGCCCTATACTACAATCTGTCACTTCGTTTGGAGTTAACACTCGAGGACTCCTACCAGGACAGCTTTGGCAAATGAATGTTACTCATATGCCTTCATTTGGAAGCAGTCCTTTGTGCATGTTATAGTGAATACTTATTCTGAATTTATAGTAGCCTCTGCCAGAACAGGAGAGGCTGCTAGGTATGTTATAGCTCATTGTTTGTATGCATTTTCTATTATTGAACTTCCTAAACAGACTAAATCTGACAATGCTCCTGCATATGTAGGAAAAGCATTTACTACATTTTTTTAGAGTTTTGAAATTGACCTAAAGACGGGGATTCCTTACAATCCCCAGGGCCAAGGCATTGTAGAGCGTGCACATCAAATGCTTAAAAATCAATTAGAAAAAATTAAAAAAGAAAAATTATACCCTCAAACTCCTGCAAATCCTTTCGTCATGCTCTTTTTACTTTAAATTTTTTGAATACTGATGTACAGGTTCATTCAGCAGCTGAGAGACTCTGGAATCCTACAAGGAAAGCCTTCTCTGAAGTGCGATAGAAAGACCCACTCAGAGGACCTGACCAGGCCAGACCCTGTTCTCTTATGGGGCCGAGGATATGTGTGTGTTTTTTCTAGTTCTGCTGAAGCTCCTCGGTGGGTTCCTGAATGATTGGTGAGACCATGACCGTGGATGAAAGACTTCACAAGAGCAAATGTATAAGGCTTATTTTACTATACTCTTGTCCGTTTCTCTGTCAAATTTGTTATCCAGCTAATAATGCTGTTTTGTGTTTTTCCAATCAGCTCCAGATATATGGAAAAATTTTATATAGGTGGATGGGGACCCTCAAACCCCTCAGTGAAATCTTCTGAGCATGGCTTTCAAAGTCTAAAATGACCAAGAGAGGAACAGAAAAGGCGGACAGAGATAAAAAAGAGATCAGGCAAAATACCAACTCATGGCATACGCCCATAAAGGCTACAATGCCCTGAAGAGCTTTATAGGACTCCATGAGGGCCCTGTTTCAAAAATGGAAAGGAAGGTCATTGAGCTAAAGCCTGCCAGGCTTCTCTGCCCTCATCAGGAACATGCCTTTGCTGTGGGAAAAGGGACACTGGAAGGTAAGCTGCCCCCTCACTCCTCTAAGAGAGGGTTCAGTCTCTTCCAGCCCTGCTCCAGCCACTTGTGACCTGACCTTGCCCAGCCTGCTGCGGTTTGCCACTGAAGACTAAAGGTGCCCAGGGCTGTCTGCCCCATCTCATGTCGCTGTGGACGAGCCTAGGTTATTTCTTCCAAGTAGCAGGTAAACTGATCTCATTTCTTATGAACACAAGGGCCACTTACTATGCCTTGCCTGATTATTCAGGTTTTTATCCATCCCTCGAAGATCACTGCTGTGGGTGTTGATAGTCTTATTTTCTGCTGCTTTGTTTAATATATAATGTTTCCTTTATTCCTCTTGCCTCAATGCCCCATGCCTATTTTAGGCTGGGACTTGCTCCTAATTTACCTCTGCCACCCAGCATAGTGTAGTATCCCAAGGTTCTCTTCACCACGTCACTGTTGCAGAGCTCCAGGGAAAGGTACCCTGGGTTCACCTCTCCAGTTTAAAAGAAAACAGAAGCTCCATCTCCATATGTGCTACAGATGTCTTTTCCAGTTTACCTGACTCATTGCCAGCTAGACGCAGTCGTCATTGGAACTTGGACTCTAGCTGCAAAGTGTGAAAATATGACTACAATTTCAGTGCCTTTTGAACTTTTCCTAAATGTGTGTGACTCCTGCTCCTTGGGACAGTTCTCAGACTGAAGAGGGGTGGGTTACATTTACAAATAATATAAAGCAGTGATGGTGTCAACATGGACTTGGTGAAAATACATTAACATGTTAAGGGCATTTAAGACAGTAAGAATTTTACTTTAGATCCTGTTGTATTAGTTAAGTTTTTGCTTAATAATCTATTAGGCCTTAATCACTTCATTGTATTAGGACACTTGTTATAGTATCTGTCAGCATTGGCTATTTTAATTTTGTTATTTATTTTCTATTTTTCCAGTCTACCTCCAAATCCAAAATTGGGAATTCAGATGAGTATGAATCACAACACACGAATTGAAGTCTTATAAATACAAAAGGGGGATCTGTTGGGGACCGAAATATAAACAGGGTGTTTTTACAGTCTGTATATCCAGGCGACAGAGGTGATGGGCCTAACCCTCCACCTTACCTGCCCAGTTAACAAAGAGCTATACCTGATTCTCGCTTCTCTCACCCATGTTCTTCAGAGGAGGCTGGAAGCTAGTTTCTTATTGGTGTAATATTAAATATAAATGGTATGGTAGGGGTTGTCTTTGAGCTGTCTTAGAAACAATTGAATTTCTAATGGACCACTTTTCTTCCCTGAATAAAAACAAATGTGCTTCTCAGAGCTGCCATTGCATCAGCTTAGGAACAGTAGTGACTGTTCGCCGTGCTGTCCTCCCGAACCCATATTTATGTATATACATTTAGTTCTTTGTCTATCATTTATTTAATTCCATACCTTTTCCCACTCAAGGACCCCATAATAGACTCATCATGCCTGGACGATGACACTTACATTTTGCGACAACATGCATGGACCTGGAGGTTATTATGCTAAGTGAAATAAGCCAGGCAGAGAAAGACAAATATCATATGATCTGACATATATGTGAAATCTAATGAACAAAGTGAACTGAGGAATGGAATAGAGGCAGAGGCGGGGTCACAGGGACCAGAGGGACAGCACTCAGAGGAAAGGAGGATGAGGGTATGAGATATGAGAAGGTAAAGGGATTAGTGAAACTACATATATACATAACACAGAGATAGATAACAGGACAGCTAATCATAGTGGGAAGGAGACAGAGAGTAAGGGGTAGGGGGAAAGGGAGTATAAAAGGGGACACCAGGGTGGGGGTGAGAGACATATTCAGTGGGACACTTGAATCCATGTGAACACAATAAATTAAAAATTAATAAAAATTAAAAATTAAAATAATATATTTTAATGATAAAAATAAAGGGAAAAAATTCAAAATCTACTTTTAGGTATTAACATGCTTCTCTCAACAACCGATAGAACAGTAAGACAAAAATAATAAGAAGAAAATTAATACTTAAGCAGAAATAATAAAATTAAGCTAATTGAAATATATAAAACACTATATCCAACTAGTTTAGAATACTCATTAGGTTCAAGCACACTCACGCCCCACCCACTGGTGATGCCTCAGAAGGACCAAGTTCCCCAGCACCAGCCTGTGCTTGGAGGGCTGCACCCACAGCATTTGTCTACAGCCTCAGAGATTCCTGGTTTACAGACAACTTCCAGGGTTCATCTACACAGAGCAGCACGCCCTCCAGGAGAATCAGCCCTTTGTCCAGGATGACTACTACTATCATGGTTATGTAGAGGAGCCAAAGTCCACGGTTGGCCTCTCTACCTGTCTGGGTGCCTTTCAGGGGGATGCTACAGATAAATGACCTCACTTATGAAATTGAGACCATAAAACACTCTACCATAATTGAACATCAACTGTGTAAGACAGACAGTAGCAAGAATTAATCTCTAGCAATGAACTGTGGCTTACAGGAAGGGGAACCCAACATCAGAAGCTTGAGGTAGTGGCAGAAAATTAAAAACCACCACAGAGTTCCCATAGTTGGTGAACCCACAGGCCTTTTGTGGAATTGGTCCTCGTGCTGCATAGAGCTATAGCTTTACGTATGCAAATAGGAATGTCTCCATGGCAACAGAAGTAATATATATTCAATGTGATCAAGAGTAGATTCCGTCTATCCTCAGCTAGTATTTGATGTTTCTTTCATTGGGACTGGGATTTGGAACCAGGGGAGTCTCTTCACGGTTGAACAAGGCATAAGTCAACCACTTGACAGTTTCAGTAGGAGGAAAGTGTTCGTCTTTATCACTGTTTGCCACATTATTCTGGCATCTGTTGGTAGGCAAGGGTCTGTAGGCTTGGATCTCAGGAATATGCTACCCTCTCTTTGGGCCAGCAGTTTGTAAATTCACCAGAGAAGATTTCTTTTTTTTTTCGGTGGTCCTTGCTTACCAACTGGGCCATAATTACATGGAGAAATTCTGTTTATGCAAGAAAAGCACACTGCAACTTCAGTCATAGAAGTTATTTTAACTTCATTAAGCACAGGGGAGGAAATCTGTCAAATACTTGCTTTTCAAAATGCTATCCCATTGGAGTGGCAAATGAAGAAGAGTGTGACCGTGAGTGAGAATGTCAATGCAGAAAGGATCCTTGCTGTGGGTCTAACTCAGTGGTTGTTAACCTGGGTTCTATCGAACCCTAGCGGTTTGATGAGTTGGTCTCAGGGGTTCGGAGAAGCCTCTGCCGCGGAGGCCAGAATAAAGTAATACTGTAATTTGTTGTGAGTTCATGCACTTTGTTGGTTTTGTTCTTTCAGCAAGGTGATGTTCATTCACGGCTCATTTTGTGCACCAGTAAAATAATATATACCTATGACTTGAATTTGGGAAAAAAAATCATATTTTATTTATCACTAAAGAAGGGTTTGGTGAATGCGCATATGAAACTGGTGGTTTCAGTACCTCAGAAAAGGTTAAGACCACTGGTATAACTAAATGGAAACTTCTGTTTCTCTGCTGAAAAGCCTTATAGAACACACTTCAGTAAATGTCACCTTCGTAACTGGTCCAACAGATGGCCAAGGTGGTACCTTGAGAATTTCTATCTGCAGGATGACATGCTTTGTGGTGACAGTGCCTTCTGTTATCGCAAAATGTGCAACAGTCATAATAAACAATATTACTATATTTTGGGGCAAACAGCAAGGCGCCTCTGTGAACTGCTGTAAGATAACTAATATGCAAGATCATTTTGGCTACTGCGGTAAAGGTTTAACATACAAAAGATGCCCTCCAAGCATTTTATGTGGAAGAGTGCATTGTGAGAATAATGCATTCAGCTAAGCTGAGTTACCTCAGAAGCAAAGCCCCGGAAATGTGTTCCAAACACAGTGTCATAATTCAGATATGCATTAATTGTACCAAGTCTTGGGGAACCAACTGCCACTTTGGCAGAAATATAGTTGATATTGGATATGATGGCATCTTGTGAGGTCTAGGCAAGATATGCATGAGGAGTTGTGTTGATTCTTCTGCTCTCAACCATGACTAATTAGAGAAATGTCACGAGAGGGTGGGCAACAATGAAGACACTGCCACTGTTGGTTTGGGAGGGCTCCTTCTTACTGTGTTTGCGGGCTATGGAAATAGCTCAGACAGTGGCCAGTTCCCAAAGGGCCAGCCTCGTTCCTCACTATTAACAATTCTTCACACAGTAACTTTTTAAATTGGTTTTTATCGAGAGAGGGAGATGGAGATAGAGGAAGAGAGGGAGAAATGGAGGAAGATACAGAGAGGGAGAGAAAAAGAGGTGGAGAGAGGGAAAAGGAAGAGAGAAAAGAGAAAAGGAGAGAGAGAGGGAGAGGGTACAGGGAGTGAGGGCGGAGGCAGGAAAGATGGGGAGAGGGAGCTATGGGTGAAGAAAGATGAAGAAAGGGATAGGGAGAGAGGGAAGGAGAAAGATAGAGGCAGAGGAGAAGTGGAGAGAGAAAAGAAGAGAGATAAAAGGAGAAGAGGGAGAAAAGGAGAGGGAGGAGGATAGGGTTACTGGGAGAGGGGGAGGGGGGAAGAGAGAGAGGGAGAGATGGAAAGAGAAAGATGTAGATGGAGAGAGGAAAAAAGAAAAGTGGAAGAGAAGGAGAGAGAGAGATGAAGAGGGGACAGGGGGAGATAGGGAGAGGGGGAAAAAAGAACATTGATCTGTTCCTATATGTGTCTTGACTGGGGATCAAATGGGCAACCTCTGTGCTTCAGGATAATGCTTTAACCAACCGAGCTATCCAGCCAGGTCTACACAATAATTTTATTCACACACTTTTCTTGTCTCGGTATCCTATGTTTTTTATCAGAGTACTATGTTTTTAAGCGTCCCTAATCAAGAAAATACCCTTAGAACTTAAAACAGGAAATAGAAGGATTATAAAATATTCATTGGTTCAAAGTAAATATCTTTGGAAAGAGAAGATATTGCATGATCATTGTCCAATAACCTACATTTCATTAATTTTGAAAGTGTGATCAAAGGCAGATTTTCTTGGTTCTTTATGTTTACTTGAAAGAAAAATGGGCTTTTCCTCACTAAATACTCAGTTTCTTCCATTTCAGTGGGGTTGTACTCAGTAGGAAGCTCTGGAAATTTATTCTAGTGCTTTCATCATATTAGCTCTGCGACTACACCCTCTAACCAGGTAGAAGGCAAAGACTGCATCATATAACCACTAGGACAGAGTATTAAAAGGTACAGGCTCCGTTACTAGTATCTGAAGAACTAGTAGAGCAAATCAGAAGAACAAGGCTTATAAACAAAATAGCTAGAAAAGGAAACAAACAAATTAAATAAAGAAATAGAAAATGGCAAAAGTCATAGAATCAAGGAAAGCAAAGAAAACATGCTTTCTGTTTTTATGATCTTCATAAAAACAAGCAATGGTCTAAAATGATCCCCAGTAAATTACTTTAACAAAGGAATCTAGTAAGAAAAAGTTCTGTCTAAAATAAAAATGATAAATGGGGCAAATCTTATAGTTACTACCCTGGCTACCAGAAACTGTGCATGGGAGGTGGGTGCAGAGAGAGTATGTGTGTGTGTGTGATTTCAAGTACACTGTAAAGATTCTCTTGCCCTCAAATCTTGCTCAGTGTCCTGCTGAGGTAAAAAGACATGAAAACACAGAATAACAGCAGAACAGATAAATGTTATTGGACAGTGTGCATAGGCTTATTTGAGTGGAAGGGAGGCAATCAGACACATTTCCCAATAGAGGTGACAGCTAAGCTGAGTTACTTCAGAAGTAAAGTACCAAGTATCTGTTTCTAATCTAAAATAATGCTAATAAACTCACTTAACTTTTCAAACAATCCTAACAGGTGGGTATTGCTATTATCCTCATATTATAGTTGAGAGAAACTGGGCACAGAGCATTAGATTACTTATGGACATACCTAGAAAGAAGTAAAGTAGTATTTGAAGCTAGACCTTGCTCTTAATCACGAAAAGAATAAGAGTTTAAAATCTACATGGCACCCTGATGGTTGGGTCAGAGGTAGATCATCAGCCTGGCATGTGAAAGTCTTGGTTTCAATTCCTGGTCAGGGTGCAAAGGAGAAGCCCCGATCTGCTTCTCCGCTCCTCATCCTCTTTCACTCTCTCTCTTTCCCTCCCAAAGCCATGGTTCAAATGTTTTGAGCAAGTTGGCTCTGGGTGCTCAGGATGGCTCCATGGACTTAAGTCATGAAATAGCTTTGTTGCTGAGTAACAAAGCAGTGTCCCCAGATGGGTATAGCATCGCCCTGTAGGAGGCTTGCATGTAGATCCAGGTTGGGGTATGTGTGGGAGTCTGTCTCTCGGCCTCCCCGCTTCTCAATAAAAATGAATTAAAAAAATAAAAATAAATAAAATGTACATGGCATAGAAGACATAAAATACACAAGCATTAAAGTATGAGAATACGATTTCTGTCACTTAATATCAATAAGAGCACCTCCACAAATTTTTACTTCCTTGGTTGCAGCACTAATATTAAAAACTCCCAAAGTTCTTGCAGACATTGGAGACAGCACAAGTCAAATACCTGTCACAACCTTACCAGGCACTGGTATAGTGACTAGAGCATTGGCCTGGGATGCTGAGGACCAGGTTAGAAACCCCAGGGTTTCCAGGGATCATCCAGCTCGAGCATGGACTCACCAGCTTGAGCGCAGGGTCACTGGTTTGAGCGTGGGATCATAGACATGACCCTGTGGTTGCTGGCTTCAGGGAAAGAGAGAGATAAAGAGAAGGAAGAGAGAGAAAGGTGGAGAAGCAGATGGTCACTCCTCCTGTATGCCCTCACTGGGAATCAAACCCCATCAACATGCAGGGCTGATGCTCTACCACTGAGCCAACCGGCCAGGGCAGGAAATAATTTTCTTTTGCAGATGACATGATCTTCTCTGTAGAAAATGCAAAAAGACTTGACAAAGGAATTCCAGGAATTAATTTTCAAGTATACAAATGCTGCAGAATACAAGATTAATATACAAGTCAATAACTTTTCTTTCTTTTTTTGTGTTTGAGAGAGACAGAGAGAGAAATAGATAAGGACAGACAGGAAGAGAGAAAGAGATAAGAAGCTTCAATTCTTCTTTGCTGCTCCTTTGTCTCCTTAGTTGTTCACTGATTACTTTCTACATGTGTTTTGATGGTGGGACTGCAGTAGCAGAGTCAGTGACCCCTTGTTCAAGCCAGCAACCTTGGGCTCAAGTCAGGGACCATGGGGTCATGTCTATGATCCTCATCTCGAGCCCACAACCCTGCGCTCAAGCCAGATGAGTCCATACTCAAGCCGGAAACCTCAGGGTTTTGAACCTGTTCCCAGTCTGACCCTCTATCCACTGCACCATTGCCAGGTCAGGCAATATAACTTTTCTATATATCAACAATGAACTAATGGAAATGAAATTATAAACAATACCATTTATATTAGCTAAATGCTCAAAAAGTGAGCTCAAAAATCTTCAAAAAGTGAAATATATATATATATTAATCTGACAAAATATGTACAAGATCTACAGTGTGTCTGTAAAGTCATGGTACACTTTTGACCAGTCACAGGAAAGCAAATGCACCATGACTTTACGGACACACTGTATATGAGGAAAACTACAAAACTCTGATGAGTAAAATTAAAAAACTAAATAAATGAAGAGCTATTCCCTATTCATGGGTAAAAAGACTCAATATTGTCAAGGTGTCCTTTGTTTCCAACTTGACCTTGGAATTCAATGCAACCCCCCAGCAAATGTTAGCAAGTTATTTTCTTGATATCTACAAACTAATATAAAGTTTATATGGAAAGCAAAAGACTTAGAATTTTTAATATTCAACATATACAGTATTGAGGAAGATAAATAAAGCCCATCACAAAAGAATGGATAAAATAAATATGGTATATATATGTATATATATATATATGATGCCATATTTCTGTATATATTATATTTATATATATACACACACACATACACACACACACAAACACACAATGGACTACTGTACAGTAATAGAAAAGAAAGAAATACTGTGTTTCCCCACAAAATTAAGACACACCTTAATTTTGAGGCCCAATATTTGGAAAAAAATGTACTACATAATATTATTGAACTCCAGTTTTACTCATCATAAAATTCATATAACTCCTCATCCTCATGAACAAGTGTGAAATGCAAGTAAAAAAAATTTACAATCCCTGTATATGATGCACCCAGTTTTTAGACACCAAATTTGTCAAAAAGGATGCATCTTATATATGGGAAATATGGTACTACCCTTTGCAACAGCATGGATGGTCTTTAAGGGCATTATGTTAAGTGAAAGAAATCAAACAGAGAAACACAAATACTATATGTAGAATGTAAAACAAAAGCAAATTTAAATTTATAGATATAGAGAAGAGATTGGTGGTTGCTAGTTGGAGGGTAGACAATATGAGTAACAGTGGTCAAAAGATTCTAACTTCCAGTTATAAAAATTTAAGTCCTGGAGATGTATTGAACACCATGGAGACTATAGTTAAGATTAGTGTTTAGTACATTTTTTATTTTATTAATTTAAATGGAATGACATTGATAAATCAGGGTACATATGTTCAGAGAAAACATCTCCAAGTTATTTTGACATTTGATTATGTTGCATACCCATGACCCAAAGTCAAATTCTCCTCTGTCACCTTCTATCTGGTTTTCCTGTGTCCCTCCCCTCCTCCCTATCCCACCCTCCCCTCCCTCCCCCCATCCCGTAACCACCACACTCTTGTCCATGTCTCTGAGTCTCATTTTTATGTCCCACCCATGTATGGAATCATATAGTCCTTAGTTTTTTCTGATTTACTTATTTCACTCAGTATAATGTTATCAAGGTCCATCCATGTTATTGGCGAGGCTGTGGAGGAAAAGGAACCCTCATCCACTGTTGGTGGGAATGTAAAGTAGTACAACCACTATGGAAGAAAGTATGGTGGTTCCTCATAAAACTAAAAACAGAGCTACCATATGACCCAGCAATCCTTCTACTGGGTATATACCCCCAAAACTCAAAAACATTAGTTGTCAAGACAATACATCTTAAAAGTTCTCATCACAACAAAAATGTTTTAAATGATGTGTGATGATAGATGTGAACTAAATTTACGGTGGTAATTATTCCTCTCTCTCTCTCTCTCTCTCTCTCTCTCTCTCTATATATATATATATATATATATATATATATATGTAAAATCATTATGTTATATATCTAAAACTAATAGAATCATGTTAATTGTGTGCCAATAAAAAATAAACCGGCCCTGGCTGGCAGCTCAGTGAATAGAGCACCAGCCCCATGTATGGACGTCCTGGATTTGATTCCTGGTCAGCATACAAAGGAAAAGCAACCATCTGCTTCTCCCTCCCCCCCTTCCCAATTCTCTCCCTCTTCCTTTCCCTCAGCCAGTGTCTCAGTTGGTTCCACAGTGGCCCTGGGTGTAGAGGTGCACCCACCACAGGTTATCTAAAAATGACTTCGGACCCAGACCGGGTCTCACTTAAAGAAACACAGACACACAGACACACACACACACACACACACACACACACACCAAAAACAAACAAACAAAAAAAAACAAACTAAACTAAAAAGGAATGCGAATTCCTTTCCTTATACTTTAATTTTTTTAAATATTGCCTTCCCATTTTGTGATAGTATGACAGTCTGTTTCATTTTTATTTTAATATATTTATTTTTCAATTACAGATTATTCTTATCTTGTTGGGTAAAGAGTTCTTTGTATCTCTGTTAGTTCCAATTGGTTAAAGTCTTATTACCTTATCAATCTTCTTTCTCATTTTTTTTAAGGTGAGAGAGAGGAGATAGTGAGGGAGACTGCCACAAGTGCCCCAGCTGGGATCCACCCAGCAACCCCATCTGGGGTTGATGCTTGAATCAACTGAGCTATATACTCAGCGCCTGGAGCCAGTGCTGGAATCAAAACGAGACACTGGCTGCAGGAGTGGAAGAGGGAAAGAAGGGAAAGAGGGAAAAAAAGAGAAGAAGATGGCTTCTTTTCCTGTGTACCCTTTCCTGAAATAGAACCCAGGATGTCCATATGCCAGGCTGACACTCTATCCACTGAGCCACCATCCAGGCCCTCTTCTTTCTCATTATACCAAGTATTTATAGTGGTATATTGAAGTACCCAACTACTTTTTACAAAACCATATTGTTTTCTTTTGATTCTGTCACTGTTTACTTTATATTCTGGAACTCTGATGCTTGTTACATCTATGTTTATAATTATTCTATCGTTTTGGCAAATTAACCCTCTTATAAACACATAATGTCCTACTTCGTCACTTTGTACAGGTTTTTCCTTACGTTCTATCCACTGCACTGCAGCTTGGTCAGGCAAAGATGGCTTATTCTTAATTGGTCCATTCCTTGGTTGCTGTAAATCTTTGACTCCCCCTCTCCCCCCAGCACTCTTATAAAGTTGGTTCGGATTGATTGTATTTGTTTTCCAGTTTTACTGTGGGGAATGAGAGCGTGAAGCTTCCTGGTGTTCTATGTTGCTTATGTCAGTCTGAATATAAAACTTTAAAAATTAGAACGATTTTACAGAACAACACACAGTGGTTCATTAAAATCCACAAATGAGGCCCTGGCCTGTTTACTCCGTGAATAGAGTATCGGCCTGGCACATGGATATCCTGGGTTTGATTCCTGGTCAGGCCACACAGGAGAAGCGACTGTCTGCTTCTCTCGCCCTTCTCTCCCTCTTCCCTTCCGGCAGGCAGTGGCTTGATTGGTTTGAGCATCAACACTGGCCACTGAAGATAGATAGCTCAGTTGATTCCGATGTCAGCCCCAGACAGGGTTGCCAGGTGGATCCCGGTCGGTTGGGGCACATGTAGGCATCTGTCTCTCTCTCCTCCTCCTCTCATTTAAAACAAAAACAAAAAACCACAAATTGTTTCAAGACTACAATTTAGCAAAACATAATCGTGTTTCACTTTTCACCATAGACAATGGTATGAATTACAACTATTGCAAAATCCATTAAATTATCTCTCATGTCATATATAGCCAATTGTCTTTGTATACAGTAAATTCAGTTTTGGTTGGCATCATATATTGCTTGCTCCTTTTATTTATTTTTGCGGTAACAGCAGTCAAGCCTAACTCTATCTTAAGTATACATTTGCTTATAAAATACTAATTTATATTCTGCTCCATGATATTCTCAAGAACCTTACTGTCTTTAAAATCATGATTAGTTTAAAATCTCATAAAATTTTTCCATGAGAAAAATACATGAACCAGCCTCCAACTGTCTCCACATTCTACACTCACAGTGAACACCCCTACACTTACCAACCTCCTCGCTCCTCCTCAAATACCACCATTACCTGCCCTTAAGCAGGAGATAATGCAAGTGGACACAAGTGTTGATAGGTGAGACACAGAGAATAATTAAATACAAGAATACTTTTCAGACTGGCTTTCTTTTTTTAAATGAAGTAGAATTTTGAAAGGTTAATCACACATACATGATTACTCAAAACAAGTCATTTCCTTTATTAGTGTGTGTCTGACAGAGACAGGGAGAGAAAGAGAGAGGGACAGACAGGAAGGGAGAGAGGAGAAGCATCAGTTTTTCGTTGCGGCACCTTAATTGTTCATTGATTGCTTTCTCATATGTGCCTTGATGGGAGGTGGGGAGCTATAGCCAACTGAATGACCCCTTGCTCAAGCCAGTGCCCTTGGGCTCAACCTGGTGAGCCTTGTTCAAACCAGATGAGTCCGCACTAAAGCCAGTGACCTCAGGGTTTCGAACCTGAGTGCTCCCTGTCCCCGTCCAACGCTCTACCCACTGTGGCGCTACTGCCTGATCATGCAAAACAACTCATTTCTTAACCCTTTGTGTAGTATGAACATTCATGTACATCCTCGTGCCTTCAGACCATCCAGAGTACGACCTATTTATTTTAAAAATGTGTAAAGCAACATTAAAAAAAGGCAAATGTATGTTCTTGTTTCCATAAATTGGTTATCAAACAAACATTTTAAGTTAATAAAACTGTAACTGGAACTAATTTTATTTTTGGAAAAAAAAACTCACTCCCATGAGTTCGCGAGCATGAAAATACTTACTACTCAAAGAGATATTTCTCTCTAGGTTCTCAGGAACACTCCTCTTCAGACCATTCAGATACCCTATACATTTGAGCAACATTTTGTGTAGTAGTTTTCTAGGGTCTAAATGCTAAAAGCAGCTTAGCTATCTTTCAGACATTACTATCCTTGTTTCATCCCTCTTCTCACAGAGACCCTCACAATCAACATTTCCCAGTCACGTAATATATAAATGGTTATATTCCAAATGACCAAAACGTTTTCTCTGTTCCGTTTTCCAAAAATCCTTAATACATGTCAAATGTTTAATTCATCAATTCTTTTATCATTACCAGTACAGTTAGTTCCATTTATCTTTACACCTGTCATAAATTACTTTTTCTTCATAAAGTATCTTTGTTCTCATTACGGCCAATTCCTAAGAAGCTGAGAGCAAGGCATGCTTAAAACTGCAAATATTCCAAACTGCCGGCTGAAAAAATTCTTCAGTGTTGCATAAAACACATTTAAATATCAGTATGTCGGACTTCTCTTCTTTTTTTTTTTACAGGGACAGAGAGAGAGTCAGAGAGAGGGATAGATAGGGACAGACAGGAACGGAGAGAGGTGAGAAGCATCAATCATTAGTTTTTCGTTGCCGTCTCAACACCTTAGTTGTTCATTGATTGCTTTCTCACATGTACCTTTACCGCGGATCTTTAGCAAACCAAGCAGCCCCTTGCTGAAGCCAGCGACCTTGGGTCCAAGCTGACGAGCTTTTGCTCAAGCCAGATGGGCTCGAGCTCAAGCTGGCGACCGCAAGGTCTCGAACCTGGGTTTTCGCATCCCAGTCCGACGCTCTATCCACTGCGCCACCGCTTGGTCAGGCTGACTTCTATTCTTAATATTAATGTGCTGTTACCCTTCCCAACTAAGAGATATGATCCATAAGGAAAGAAAACAGGTGAGATAAGTTATTCTTGGTAGCTTCCCTATGTGGAGACAAGTGCATTCACATACAATGGAATGTTGAAATGATTTTTGAAAAGGTAAAGGTGTTGTGTGGGATAAATAATGATGTGCTTCTTCAGACTACGTCAAAAAGAAGCTGAAGTCAAAATTTTATACAGAGTTAACTTTCTGAGGTCTACATTGATGCAATAAAACACACAGATTTTAGGGTGTGATTTGTAACCACAACCCTGTCTTTGTCAGTTTGGGCTGCTATAACAAAACACCTTAGATGAGCTGTTTTCTAAGCAAGGAACTTTATTTCTCTCAGTTCTGGAGGCTGGAAGTCCAAGTTCCAGGCACCAGCAGATTCAGTGTCTGATGAAATCCACTTTGTTCACAGACAGCAGCACCTTCTTCCTGTAATCCCACATGGCAGGCAGAGGGCAGAGGGAGCCTCTCGGGCCCCTTTTTATAAAGGCACTAATTCTATTCATAAGGGCTGTGCTCTCATGACCTAATCACTTTCTGAAGGCCTCACCTCCTAATACTGCTGTGGGTGGAAATGGTGTTCTTTCATGGAATCATGGAAAGGCATCGCACAGGACCCGTGTATGGGGGAGTGAGGCATTCGTGGTAAGATTTATTCAGGGTTGAAATGGAAGGAGACCCAAGGTTGCCTGTGTCTCATTTCTCTTCATCCCACCCTGGAAAAAGTCCTGCCTCATCTTCACCATGCCCAGCACAAAGACCAGGGTCCAGAAATGTGCCATGGTTCAATCCGCATAGAGCCTAGTCCAGTCCAGGTGCTGTGTTGTTGTACCCAGGGCACACTCGGAGCCCATGTCGCTGCCGGGTCCCTGAGGATCATTAGAGCTGTAACGGAAAGGCGGCAGAGTGTGCTTCCAAGTAGGAGAAGAAGAGGAAAGCACTCATTTGCTTGGAGTATAGGCTTTATTTTTCAGTTACTTTTTATATTGATTGATTGATTTCAGAGAGCGAGTGGAAGGGAATGAGAGAGAAAGAAGAATTCATCTTTGTGCCTCTTAGTAGTTGTGCATTCACTGGTTGCTTCCCACATAGGACCTGACGGGGATCAAACCCACAAGCTTGTTGTTTTGGGACAGCACTCTAACAGATTGACCTAACTGGCCACAACTAGATTATATTCTATTCTTTCAACTAACCATTACGTTCTTAATCTTTTGCGGGCTGTGCTAGCTTCTCTCACTAATCAATCAGATCTTTCTTCTAGGCTGACTTATAGGTCTCTCTGGTTGAAAACCTGGTTTCTATTGTGCATGTCTCAAAGTGGAGACACAGAAGAACCACCCCATTGTCTGGGAATGGTCCAATAAATACCCCAGGGGACAATTCCTGACTATCTTGGGAATTAAGTTCTGAGGCCGGACGGTGCAATGGTAAAGTACAGTGTTGAATTAACCTGTAAATGCTAGAGCTTCCTAATGAAGGGAATCCTATAACTTCCTATTGAAGTGGGCCTCCAAGTTTTAATAAGCCTGTTTGATTCTCTCCTCCAAAGTTTACTATGTTCAATGTCCGATGTCTTCTGCTTGCTTCACGCATTCATATATAGCTACCTACAATAACAATTCCATCCCTTAGGGGTTTAGGATTGTAACATATGAATTGCGGAGGGACATAAACATTCCATCTATAGCACATCCCAGTCAAGATAAAAGTTTCCAAGTACTACAGGAAGTTCCCTCCATTCCTCCATTTCCACGGAAATAAACAACCACTTTACATTCTGTTCCCATAACTGATTTTGGACTGTTCTAGAACTTCATAAAAACTAAACCATATATTAAGTTCCTTAGGTCTGATTTCTTTCTGTCAACATCCTCATCATACCTGTGAGACACATCTATATTCTTACACGTATCAGTAGTTTCTTGTGATTTACTGAAGACTGTTCCACTGGACAAATTTATCAGTTTGTTCATGCATTTGTCTGTTAAGTACTGTTTGTTCCAGTTGGTGGGATGAGCTCGTGAATAATGCTGCTATGACATTCCTCTGCAAGTCCTAGTGGATAATTTCCTAAGACTAGATTTGCCAGGACATAGGGCAGATAAGTATAAGTTTCACTCTACAAGAAACTATTATTATACCCTAATTTTCCTACTCATGACATCTCCTTCCACTCTTTTCCATTGTTCTGCCCCAACGGCATTCAGGTTTTATAAATATGAGTGAATCTAATTCTCTCCTCAAAATTCTTGGAAGGAAAAACTGCCATTCTTCTTTCCATTTTCCTTTTTAATTACTTCTTACCATTCTCCTTCTTAATTACATGTTGATCTAAATTGCCAACAAATCCACTTATTCTTCCTCTGTCTCTTTTCCAAGAGACCAGGGGACCTTTCAGTCCAGGATGCCCAGAGCACTGAGCACAGCCTCCCCTAATGAATGCACCATTGTTATGCAATAGTTTCCCCAACTCCCCCTCTCCCTCCCTCTCCCCGTGGGTGTCAAACCTCCAGACTGTCTGCTGTCCTGATTACACTGCCAGAAAGTTGCTGCTTCGGCACTAGTCTTGCCCACCTTGCACCTGACTGCATTTTCTTTGGTCACGGACTCCCTCACTCATGGGGCCTGCCTGGGCCCAGGCCCACCTGACCGGTGATCTCTGCCTGCCTTTGCTCTGTCTCCTCCTGTCCCAGGTCTGCTGCTCCCATGCCCTACCAGGATGGCGCTTCACTTCCTCTGAAGTTGTGATCCCCAGGAAGGTGTCCCACAGGGTGGGGGGAGCTCAGGCACCAAACCAGCTCTCCTACAAGATTCACTTCAGGGGCCGCAGTCATGTGATTCACATGAAGGTCAAGAAGAACCTGCTGCCCAGACATTTTCCTGTGATCACCGATAATGACCAAGGTGCCATGCAGGAGGACTACCCGTTTGTCCCTCGAGACTGTTACTACTACAGCTACCTGGAAGGGGTCCCCGGGTCCATTGGCACGCTGGACACTTGCTACGGGGGCCTGCGTGGCATGCTGCAGGTGGATGACTTCACTTACGAAATCAAGCCACTGGAGGCTTCTTCCCAATTTGAGCATGTGATTTCTCTGCTTGTGACAGAACAGCAGTCAGCAGCGACTGAAAGGTGTACAATCGAGGAGGGAGATGCAGATCTAGCATATGAAGAGGCAATACTTGCTGAAAGCCCTAGAGCAGCGCCAGTGTATCTGTGGTGGCCACATAGGAGATATTTAAAAGTCCACTACACGGTTAGTGATGGATTATACAGGCTGAACTCTAATGTAACAGATCTAGTGGAGAAGGTGGTGATGCTAAACAGCATAATACATACCATTTTTAATCCTAATGGTCTAGAAGTCCACATACGTATGTTGTGCATATGGCAACAGAAGAAATATATTATCCCAGAAAATTATCAGAGTGCGAATAGCCTTGCAGAAGAGTTTGGTTTGTGGAAAGGACGTTACTGGTGGAGTCAATTTCCACATGATATTTCAGTACTTTTTATAGGAGTTAAAGTTCAAAACACCATCCGATATGCTTTTTCAGATGCAGTATGCAATCCCAACTGGGGGTCATCATGGGTATATATAGCACATTTTCATATGTTTCTTGCTGCCACTGTTACAGCACATACACTAGGTCATAGCCTGGGTATGGAACATGATAAGCCGGGCTGTAAATGTTTTCGAAGAACCTTCTGTGTCATGTCTCCTGATCCAGGTCTTAATGATATGTGGAGCAATTGCTCTTATGCAAGACTGCAAAGACGGCTTCGTGTGTGGGATCCTTGTATGGGTAAGAGAAATGTACCATACTCTAATTTTCCTTATGTAGCTCCTCGCTGTGGCGACCACATCGTAAATCAGAGAGAAGAATGTGACTGTGGCACCCTTAAAGAATGTGCCGAAGATACATGTTGTTGGACCAACTGTGCCCTCTCCCTTGGCAGTGATTGTGATGAAGGAGGATGCTGCAGGAACTGTAGATATGCTCACCCTGGATGGATTTGCAGAGAGGTGCGAGGTATTTGTGATCTACCGGAATACTGTGATGGGAAAGAGCAGAATTGTCCAGATGACCTTTATATCCAGGATGGAACCCCATGTTCACCATTAGCCGTTTGTGTGAGAGGAAACTGCAGTGACCGTGATATGCAGTGTCAATCCCTGTTTGGCTATAAAGTAAAAGATGGTTCACCTGCATGCTATACACAATTGAATGCAATCGGTGACCGATTTGGAAACTGTGGGGTGAGGAGCCTGCGAGGAGGATTAGCACCTGTTAAATGTGAGCCAGATGATGTTTTTTGTGGAATGTTACACTGTAGGGAGGTCCAAGAAATACCTGGTGCAGGTGAGCACACGACATTTCGTCACATAACAGTAAGAGGTGTTAAACAAGAAATATGCTTTGGATTTGATGCACATCCAGGGACAGACAGTCCAGAGATGGGGCTTGTAATAGATGGTGCAACATGTGGGCCAGGAAAATTCTGTTTCAACCAGAATTGTACTTTTCATCAGGACATGCATTTTGACTGTGATATCAAGACATGCAATTTCAAAGGGGTGTGCAACAACAAAAAGCAATGTCACTGTCAGCGAGGATGGAAACCACCAAAGTGTGATATCCGAGGATCAGGTGGTAGTAAAGGTAGTGGCCCTCCACCTGACAGAGAACTAGGTCTTCGCAGTAAACTTATTACTAATGTAAACCAGGCACTAGTTCTACTGTTTATTCGTTCAGCTCTTTTACTGCTTGCATTCTTTTTTGGCGGCATTTCATAGTTAACTAGTTAATTAATGAGCAGTAAAAATTAAACAGGTAAACTGATTCCCTTGAAGTTTATTAACTGCTCACTTGGACCTACTAGAAAAATCACATTTATACTTACTGGGATAAATTATTAATAATACTCTGATAATTCCATCCTAAAGCTATTCCAAAGCTGTCATCTTGTAATAAAATGACTGGACAATTTAAAAAGGGTCAGTGTGTTTCAGTTTGTTTAATATTTCATATGTGGTCATACTGTTAATATTCCTGTAGACCAGGGGTAGTCAACCTTTTTATACCTACTGCCCACTTTTGTATCTCTGTTAGAAGTAAATTTTTCTAACCGCCCACCAGTTAGAAAGCAGAGGTACAGCAAGTTAAAACATATAATAATAATTACTTACCAAGTACTTTATGTAGGATTTTTGCTAAGTTTGGCAGAATAAATCTTTATAAAACAACTTACTATAGTTAAATCTTTTTATTTATACTTTGGTTGCTCTGCTACCGCCCACCATGAAAGCTGGAACGCCCCCTAGTGGGCGGTAGGGACCACTGCTGTAGATGATAGTAGGAACTCCTAGATTCATTAGTAGGAGGGACTATACGTAAAATGTTGATTCTAATGTCTAATAGATGCGCCTATAGCAACTCTCGTTTGCCCTACTGTGTATCTTTTATAATTTCTTCATAATTGGTTACATGCTGGATTTCTGTTATTTATTCATTTTATCGCTAGTGTAAAATAAGCATGAAAAGAATATCTGGGCAGATACAGTAGGAAGATCAATAACTTCAATGTCATAGCCCAGGGGTGCTCAATACCTCGATCACGATCTACTGGTCGATCGCGAAGGAAGTGTGGGTAGATCGCATGACATTAAAAAAACATTTGTTTTTTGATTGCCATACAGGGTAGTCAATCTGACGTCTGAATTTTTGACACCCTACGCATGCGCATTAAACCACGCTAACTTGTTCAGTTACATTGCTGCGTAGTTAGCCTTCAACTTATTTAAACTAAATACAACAAAGGGTATAAAAATGAGTGCCGTAGCTGGTTCAAGTAAGAAGCCTAAAACCTACCACTTTCATACAGAATGGGAGGGGATTTTTTTCACTATGTCATATTCTAAGTGCGTTTGCCTCATCTGTCTGTGTGCCATCGCTATTCCAAAGAAGGGAAATGTGGAGCGGTTTTTTTGGACTGTTCATAAAAACTATGACATTAAGCTGAGAAGGAGAAAGGTGAAAGAAGAATACATAATATTAAATAGTAATAATAGTAACTTAAATAATGAGAATATAGAAGAAATAATTTATGTTTTGCATTTTTATTGTAGGTAGATCATTTTGACTTGGTCATCTTATAAGTAGCTTGCAAGCTGAAAAAGTATGGGCAACCCTGTCATAGGCCGTGAATGTCAACAGTAGTGCAAACACCGGCTCCGTATGTGATCTTGGACAAAGTCTTAGAATTTTACATTCTCTAGGTCCACAATTACATTCACAGATGAAAGGTATTTTTTTCTAAGCTTATGTGATAATCAAGAAAGCATATAAGAAGAGCCAGCACATTTTTAAGCACTTCCTATGCTAACTCTATCATTTTCCTTATTCTCATTATTACTCCTCAGTTCTGCTAAACCCAGGGTGTTCCAAATACAATGACATTGGCATTGCATCTTCATTGTAAAGCTATCACATAAGGAGCAATTGATCACTGATATATCATTTCATAAATTCTCTGGTTATTGAAGTAATAATATCTCACATTTAAAATCTCAGGATTGATTAATCACACCTCTTCATGAATTATAGAGTTGATTGTCTAGTATATGTATGGAGGCAAAAATTTAGGTAAAACTAAAGAGGAAGCAAACACTCCCAAAATAGTGTACCAGAACCGAGTCTCATAATTGGTGTGTCATATTTGTGCTATTCAGATGTCTCAAGCCTCAGATCAAATTTCTTTCTGAAAATACAGAATCCAGATGAGGGCAACCACCAAATGATGGAGAAAAGATGCAGCTATAGAGAATCAGTAAGATTGCCATGCTGTGACATCTGTTTTGTCCATCTTTTATAGAGCTCTCTTGACCAGCACTTCCCATCTAGGTAGCTATCTGGTAGGTGACCTATATCTTCACCGATGACAGGTCAGAATTCCTGTTTACTATGCTCTTATCAAATATGAGAGTTGTGTTTGCAATTGTAATCAGTATTTACTCAATTTGAGATTGGGTCAACAAGGTTATTTTTTCCTGACCCAAAGGCATGGTTGAAATTAGACTGTCAAAAAAAATAAAGAGAGAGAGAGAAAGAAGACAGAAAGTAGACTATCTACCTGAGAGAGGAGTAATTTTGTTTCTGTTTCATAAGCTGATTTACCAAAGCAAAACTGTAGGTCCTGTAAATTTTCCATCTTCCTGCCACCCTTACATTTCCTATATTGGTTCATATCCTTACCATTGTTTTACATTTGATAAGGACCTTTAGTTTCTCTCAGGCTACTTCATTTGTAGTACCACAAGTTTGAGTGTGTGCAGGTGGCTTTGTCTTTGGTTGTCATGCTCTCTCTAAAATGGTGAAATAAGATTTCACCCAGGAAGGATGTGGTCTGCCAGTAAAATGTCTCCAAGTAGCATTGATAGTTCAGCTTATAGGTCATACCTTCTGAAAAGGTGCCTGTGTGGTGTTAAAGTCTAACATGTATTCTTTAAAAGGGGTTTCTTACTGGTGCCAGATACTGGAGACAGATTTGGCACAAACTAGTCAACACAGCTGGTTTATTTCCAGTTGACATGAGAAAAGAAATGCTCAGGGTTAGTCTTAAAATTGTTATCCTATTTTTAGGGCTGTGGCATATTAAGAAAGGGCAAGAAAACAGGACAAATGTGAGGGGTAGCAGAAGAATGAGGACATGAAGGAGAGCAGGAGATAGTGAAGAAGAGGAATAGTGGGGTTGAAATAAAAACAAGGATAAGGATATTAGGAAGGTGAGAATGGAGTGGGGTTATGAGACACAGGAACAAAGGTAGAGAGAAGGACAAGGTCTTGGTGAGAAGAAAAGTTTCAAGTTGTTTAAAAGGGTTTTTAAAATATTAAAGTCTGTTCAAGGCAGGATGATGTCAGAATAATGGCTCCATAGGAAATATCCCTGATCTCTGTTTCAAACAACAACAAATTGAACATCTATAACACAGCAAAGTAACCAACGCTGGGCTCACATATGTGCCTGAAAGATCCACAACCGAAAGGATAAGGTGAGAAGGGTTGACAAGAGGGAAGGAAGATAAGACGTATATGCAATCAGCTCTGGAGAGTAGATAGGCTCGGACTGTTGGGGATTTTATCCACTGGGACTACAGAGAGGAGGGAGGCTTAGACAGTCTGGGTTTTCCCTGCCAGTCTTACTGAAAGGGGAGAAACCTGAAGGGACATATTTTTTTCTTCTCTGCCAAAACTACAGAGAGTAGGGAAGCTCAGACTTTCTGGGTTTTGATTGCTGGGGATATGGAAAGGGAAGCCCGGAGTGACTGGATCTCCTTCTGCGAGAAGGAGCAGTGAGTTTGATGGGCCGAGGTGGAAATACTAAACCAGAGAGTGGCAGGATGAGGGGTTACTAATGTTTCTACTGTCTTCCTGCAGCTAGCACTCAGTGCAAAAATGAAAAAACTCAAAGTGCGGTCCCCTTCATGCCCCCTGAGCCCACATCCCTCTCTTTGAGGGTACAGAGAGTCGCAGTGACAGACCCCACAGCTAACCCTTTAGAGATACTCTCTCCCACAAAGAACAGAGGTGCTCCATGTCTGGTCCCTGGTCTCTTAAGACATAGGGAGGTGTGCCCTGAGGCCTGAGATCACTATTGCTAAAGCAGTAAGCCGAAAAGCCCTCATAACATATTCAACCCACCAACACCATTGTGGTGCCCCCTACATCATTGAAAAGAACCTCACAATGAGGCCAGTCCAGAAATCTCAGAGAGCTAAACCTTGTACCACAGTGACACCTACTGGAATAAAACAGTAAAAGCTCAAAACTGAAATATTTTTTCTTTTTTCTCTTGTTTTTAGTCTTCTTTTGAATTTCATTTTGTTTCATTCTTATATTTTTTATTCTTATCTATTGTGGGTGTTTTGTTTGCTTTTGCTTTTGTTTTTTCTCTCTTTTATTGTTTTTCCTTTTTACCTGACATTATTTTGTAAATTTTTATATTTTTCATTTTATGTTTCATTTTGAGTTTTCATTTTTTAGTTGTCTTTGTAAGAGGTCTTAACAATACCACTTTAAAATGCAATCAAGGAAGAAGAAATCAAATACCATGTCTACACAACCCAGAGATATAGTTTAGAAAGAAAATAAAAAATCTCCAGAATAAAATCTCAATCACATGGAAACCTTGGAGTTAAACAATAGAGAATTCAAAATTAAAGTTCTAAAAATATTGAATGAGATGGAGAAAACTTCAATAGGCAAATTAATGAGCTCAGAAATAAAACAAATACTTCATCAAGGAGACTGATATTTTAAAAATAGAGGTGAAAAATGTAATCCATGAATAGAAACCTAAGGTAACAAGTTTAGGAAATAGAACAGGCCAGATAGAGGAAGGAATCAGTGACATTGAACACAAACAACTAGAGATACTACAGAGATAAGAGAGAGAAAAATTTTTTAAAAATGAGAGAGCTCTACAAGAACTGTCTGACTCCATCACAAAGAGCAATACAAGAATAATGGGTATATGAGAAGATGACAAGAGGGAGAAGGGAATGGAGAGCCTATTCAAACAAATAATTGATGAGAACTTCACAAGCCTATGGAAAGAGTTAGAAACTCAGCTCCAGTAAGCAAGCAGAACACTGACTTACCCCAATGCAAACAGACCTTCTCTAAGGCACACTGTAATAAAATTATCAAAATCAATAACAAAGAAAGAATCCTCAAGTCAGCTAGGGAAAAGAAAAACATAACATATAAAAGAAGGCCCATTAGGTTATCATCAGACTTCTCAGCAGAAACTCTACAAACCAGAATACAGTGGACATTCAAAGTATTGAAAGAGAAGAATTGTCAGCCAAGAATACTATATCTATCAAAGTTATCATTCAAATACAAAGGAGAAATAAAACCTTTTGCAGACACTCTCATTAGACATAGGACTTTTGTACATATGACCATTTTTCTCTTAAGAGCCTAATGGTAACTAACCACACACAAAAAAACGCACTACTGAAACAGAATATTAAAAAAGGAAGAAATGGGAAAGAAGTTTGGAATACCATCAAACAAAAACAAATGACAGAAACAAAGAAGAGAAGAACCAAACGAGCCAAAGAGCTACTAAAAAAGCAAAACATAAAATAGCTGTAGGAAATCCTCAAGTGTCAATAATTACCCTAAATGTAAGTGGACTGAATTCACTAATAAAGAGACAGACTACTAGTTTGGATCAAAAAGTAAAATGCAATTGTTTGTTGTCTTCAAGAGACACTTCTAAGCTATAAGAAGAAACGTAGACTCAAAGTGAAAGGCTGGAAAACGATTCTCCAAGCAAATAGTACCCAGAGTAAGGTAACAAGAGACAAAGACAGACATTTTATAATGATAAAAGGGGCATTGTATCAAGAAGACATACACTTCTTAATATATACAGGGAGTCCTAGGGTTACTACAGTCTCGACATACAAGGTTTTGAGGTTACGATGCTCACTCCCATAAAAACTTAACGGAATTGAGATGTGAGTGTTTCAGCTTATGCAGTTAGCATTGTACTTGCCCACTTCGTGGGCTAGTTCGGTTGCGCACGGCAGAAGAATACGCAGTAACGCAGAGTATAAGTGAGGGAGTTGATGTCCCTTAGTACACTTAACTATGCCATTTTGGACTGTTAAAAGTGCAAGTGCTCCATTTGTGTTAGGCTAGAGTGTGTTTCAACTTATACCAAAATTTGGTTTACATCACTGTAGTAGGAACAGCACTGTGTTGTAACCCGAGGACCCCTGTATGTACCAAATGAGGGAGTACCAAAATATATCACATCTATCATTGATCTAAAAATAGAAACATAAAAACACAATCATATTTGGACATCTCAAAACATCACTGACTGATTTAGATAGATCACCCTAGAAAAAAATCAACCAAAATATATTGGCCTTAAATAACACACTAGACAAAATAGACATAATAGGCATTTATAAGACACTTTATCTAAGAACATCAGATTATATATATTTTTCCAGGGTGAATGGAACATTCTCAAAAATAGAACATATGTTGGGACACAAAACTAACATCAACAAATTAAAAATGATTAAGTTGGACCCTGTCCACTTGGCTCAGTGGTAGAGCATTGGCACAGCAAGTGGATGTCCCGGGTTCAATTCCCTGTCAGAGCACACAGGAGAAGTGCCCATATTCTTTTCCACCCCTTTCCCTATTGCTTCTCTCTCTCTCTTTCCCTCTCTCTCTCTCTTCCTCTCCCACAGCTATAGCTTCATTGGAGTGAGTTGGCCCTACATGCTGAGAATGATCTCATAGCTTTGTCTCAGATGCTAAGAAGAGCTTGGTTGTGGAGCAAAGGAACAATGTCCCAGATGGGCAAATTATCACCACGCCGTGATGGTGAATCTATGACATGCGTGTCAGCACTGATGACACGTAGCCACATGTAGCTGCATACCAAAGAAGTATGGTGCTGCATGCCGAGAAGGACGTTTCATCCTTGGCTCCTGCATGGCCTGGTGCAGTAGCCAAGAATAAAACATTTGCTGTAGTGTAGACACTCTGTGCCGGAGATTTGTAGGCCAAAACAACAGAACTCTGGCACAGACCATCTAGTTCTGACCATTTTTCTCGAAGTGACAAACACCCCGAGTTGTGTTTGTTTTTTTGGCAAATTTTGACACACCAAACTCAAAAGATTACCCATCACTGCCCTAGTGGACTTGCCCGGTTGATCTGGTCAGGGTCTGTGCATGTGGAAGTCTGTCTCAGCTTCCCCTTATCACACTGAAGAAAAAGAAGAGAAAAAAAGAGAATTTAAATTATATCAAGCATATTTTCTGACCATTAGGCTTTGAAATTAGAATTTAAGTGCAGAAAAAAAGTAAAAACACCCACAAAAATGTGGAAATTAAACAACCTATTTCTAAAAAGTGACTGGGTCACAGAAAAAATAAGAGCAGAGATCAAATAATATATACAGACAAAGGAGAATGACAAAACCACATATCAATTTCTAGGATGCATCAAAAGCAGTAATAAGAGGGAAGGTTAGCTTCCAAGATGGCCACAGAGTAGGCAGACACTCCAACTCCCACTTCCCAGAACCAAGTTGGTTACAACTTAAATCTGAGAACACTCATCATGAAAGACAAACTTTGGACTAAACTAATAGGATTCTATAGCCAGCGACCACCAAATAACTCACACTGAGTCTGGTAGAAAAGGCAGAAACGCGGAAAAGGCTGCTCTGCTTCCGGGAGCAGGTGGCACCCAGAAGGGTCTTTCGCAATAGGGAGGGCTGTCCAGAGAGGTGTAGGCCCTTATCCCCAAAACCGAATCCCAGCTTAGAGCCCTGGAGCCTGGAAGGGTCTTGCTGACTATATTTGGCAGAGAAAAAAGCCTAGACATGGTTTGAGAGAAGGAGGCAGGACTCTCAGACCTGTATTAAAGGATCTGCATGAAGAGCCTCACTCACAGTCACTTTCCCAGAGCTCCAGGAGGACACACTAACCCCTGGGCTGAGTCCCTCCCCAAATTTAAAGTGAACATTTTTCCTGGGAACAGCATCACCAGCAAAGGAAAAAAAGAGCCCCAACCACTGGTTGCTCCCCTACCCTAGCTAGAACAAAGGCACTTAGAGCCAGGCGCCATGTTAGGGACACAAATAGAGAGTGCAAAGGTCTAAGCTACACCACCCACCTCACTGCTGAGTACTCTTCCAGGGCAGACAGGCTGGAGGCTGTTGGGCATGGCTGCAGAGGTTTGAGTGAGCACGTGCAAGCCAGCGGTTGAGCCGGGAACCACCATTGCTGCTGGGAAGTCTAGGCACACACACAGTCCTGCTCGCTGAGTGGCCGGCACTTGGCGAGCATAGAGGCCTGAGAGTCAGCAGAGGGGGAACGTGCGGTCGCAGTCACAAGCCCTCCAGCGAGTGTGGAAGTAGCACTGGCTGCTGCAGGGATATGGGTCGGCATGCAAACCTGCCCAGTGTGGGGCGGGCACTCAGAGGTGATCTGAGCAGGGGCTGAGGTCTGAATGGCAGCTGAGGGGGAACACGCAGGTGCATGTGAGCTCATCAAAAGGGCAGAAGTCACCCTGGCTGTTGCAGGGTTCTGGGCCAGTGTGCAAACCTGCTTGGGGTGCAGGTGTGCCCTCAGAGGCAGCAAAAGTACAAGTAACCTTTTTGGGTATCAGAGAGGGCACACACGCCCCACCCCCAGCTGCCGCTGCAATCTTAGCCTATGGAGGCAGCCCCAGAAGAGGTCCTAATAGGTGTGCGGTCACATGCGAGCCTTCCAGGGCAGTGGTGGTCATGAAGTTGGGCTGGAGAAAACAGCACATAAGCCCCGAAACCCTAAGCAGCAACAGCCGCGGTGGCCTGGTGGACAGACCACACAATGGGGAGCACAGGGGCCACACCCAATGTACCCCTGAAACGACACCCTTCTGAGTGCTGAAAAAGAACAAAAAAGAAAACAAAAGAAGTAAAGAAAATGTTTGTATAGAATGACACCTGAGGCTAAAGAGTAGGCCACATCTAATACCATACCTAATCACTGAATTACAGTACTGAGCCCAACAAGCAGCCAGCAATAAGAGGCAACAGAAAGCAGATTTTAGGTGAACTTGAACTTTTAAAGGAACTTCTCCCAGGTGACGAGTAGATAAAAGCAAGCCTAGGAGTACAACTGATATTTACAACAAAACCTGGACCCAACAGAGGCAACCAAAGATCTGGATTACCTATAGCTCCTAAATGGGGAATAAGAACCAGTCATTGGCTGTTACCCCTATGGCTCTGTGTCAGGCAAGTCCAGGGCAACACAGACAAAATAAAAAAAACAGAGAAGTGCAATCTAAATTAATCAACAAAATAAACCCCCAGAAAATGAACTGAGATGGAAATAATCAAACTACTGGATGCAGAGTTTAAAAAAATGATTATTAGAATGTTGAAAGATCTTAGAACCGTGATGACAAACTTATGACAATTATGTCAGCACTGACACACGTAGCCATTTTCGATGACAGGTGGCCACATGTGGCCGCATACCAGAGAAGTATGGGGCCACATGCCAAGAAAGACATTTCATCCTTGGCTTGTGCATGGCCACGTGCAGTAGCTGAGGATAAAACATTTGCTGTAGTTTAGACATATGTGTCGGAGGTATGTAGGTCAAAACATTTTTGTTATTTAAACTGTAAATAGCGCAAAATTATGGTTTCTTTCTCAAAGTGACACACCACCTGAGTTATGCTCAGTTTCTGGGCAAATTTTGACAGACCAAGCTCAAAATATTGCCCATCACTGACTTAAAACAACAATGGATGGTCACAGTGAGCACATAAATAAAGAGATAACAAGCATCAAAAAGGACATTAAAATAATAAAAAAGAACCAGTCAGAAATGACAAATACAATATCAGAAATGAAGATTACACTAGGAGCAATTAAAAGAAGCTGGATAAAGCAGAGGATTGAATCAGCGATTTACAAGACAAGATAAACGAAAACACAGAAGCAGAGGAGCAAAAAGAAAAGAGACTGAAAAAATCTAAGGAAATTATAAGAAAACTCTGTGACAACCTAAAGAGAAACAACATTCGCATCATAAGAGTTCCTGAAGAAGAAGAGAAAGAACAAGGGATAGAAACCTTGTTCAATCAAATCATAGCTGAATACTTCCCTATATTGATGCAGGAAAAAAATCACACAAGTTCAAGAAGCACAGAGAATTCCATTAAAGAGAAACCCAAAGAAATCCACACCAAGACACATCTAATTAAAATATAAAAGTTAAGAGATAAAGAGAAAATATTAAAAGCTACTAGAGAAAAAAACGCTGTCACCTACAAAGGAGCACCCATAAGGATGACATTCGACTTCTCAACAGAAACACTTGAAGCCAGAGGGAATGGCAAGAAATATTCAAAGTAATGCAGAAAAAGAGCCTACAACCAAGACTACTTTATCCAGCAAGGCTACTGTTTAAAATTGAAAGAGAAATAAAAAGCTTCCCAGACAAATAAAAAACTCAAGGTATTTATTACAACCAATCCAATGCTGCAAGAAATGTTAAAGAGCCTGTTGTAAACAGAACAAGAGAAAAAAATATATAGTAAAAGAGGAATATAGCTTTAAAGAATAAAATGGCAATAAACAACTACATATCAATAATAACCTTATATGTAAATGAATTAAATCAGGGGTCCCCAAACTTTGTACACAGGGGGCCAGTTCACTGTCCCTCAGACCATTGGAGGGCAGGACTATAAAAAAAACTATGAACAAATCCCTATGCACACTGCACATATCTTATTTTTAAGTAAAAAAACAAAACGGGAACAAATACAATATTTAAAATAAAGAACAAGTAAATTTAAATCAACAAACTGACCAGTATTTCAATGAGAACAATGGGTGCGGATGCATCCTGTGCTCCTCTCAATGACCACCAATGAAAGAGGTGCCCTTTCCGGAAGTGCGGCAGGAGCCGATAAATGGCCTCAGGGGGCCACATGCAGCCAGCAGGCCCTAGCTTTGGGACCTTGCCTGCAGCAATTCAGGGATCAGGAGAGGTGGTGGGTGTGGCTCCGCCACTCAGCCCCATGTGTCGGTCTGTCAAGAGTTTTTTCACAAAACTCAGTAGGGTGTGGCCCCAGGAGTTGGTAGGTGTGGCTTCTGAGACCCAGAGCTATGGCCTGCCCATCCATAGTTTCAAATGAGTCTTCTATGCTGTGTAAGAACTAGTCCTAGACTCAGGAACATGGTAGAATGAGTGTCGCTCCAGCCTCTGCACCAGAAAACTGAGTCACTGATGCGCCCCCTGCTTCCTGGTCTCTCAGAATGACCCTTCATCTTGCCTGGAGGTGGAGAGACTCCTGAGGGTGGAGCAGTAGCTTTTTCCCAGGCTGATGTCACTCAGAGAAACATGGCGACTGCTGTATTGAAGAATGACTCAGCACAGAGATTCCGGTGGCTGTCCCCCACCCGGTCTCTCCTTGGGCATCCAACATTATATCCTCCTCACACAACTCCAGTCCTCTCAGCTCTCTCTCCACCAGAGCCCTGGGTAAGTGGCTATGAAAAAGATTTTATGTGCGGGTCTTTTCAGACAGAGTATACATCTCACCTGACTCTTTCTCGCAGACAGAAACCCAACGCTTTTCAATGCCAAATACTGTCTGGGTGCCTCTTCTTGGCTCTGGGGCTCTAGGCTGGGGCTCCAGGCCTGGGACTGAGCATTCACACCTCTTAGGAGAACTCTCCCCGCATTGAAAAGTCCCTCCGCACACTCCACTGCCCCTCGCTCTGGGAACAGGGTAGCCCTTTCTGCATCTCCACTCTTCCTACCGGTCTCAGTGTGGTTTCTTCTGTGACTCTTGGTTATCGAGTCCTGTTCATTTAGTCCAAAGTTGGGTTTTAAAGATCATTGTCCTTAAATTAAGTTGGAATCTAATTTGGTCTTGAGGGTGGCAGTTGCAATGTCTGCTTACTCAGTCACCATCTTAGAATCCCGCCAAGAATCTTTGAGACACACTAGCCTTGGTCACCAATGCATGACTCCAAAGACAAGCCCTGAAGAAATATCACCTTACCATTAATTATGTGTACTAGTGTCACTCCAAAGCCCTTCATTCTAGCATTATCATCAGGTCAAGCAGACTGTAAATCTTCCTATCAGTCATGAATTCTTTCTTCTATTCCTGGCAGCTATTTTAAACTCCTCAAAAACCCTATCTTACTGTGTCTCCACGCACTCTCTCAGTTATGGCCTAATTCAGAGTTTCTAAAACTTGGGTCACAAACCATACTGGGCTACGAAATCAATTTAGTAAGCCACAGCTAAATGAAACACAAAAATAGACAAAAATGTAAGACAGGTTCACAGAGGTCATGTCACCTGCTATTATCTGTCACCACAGCAGGTACAAGAGCAGCATTCTGTGGACCCTTCTCATGCTGATAATCAACTATTTTCTAAACTCCAAAAGTAACTTTTATAGTTTGTCTGTGAAGCTGGAGCTGAGACTCTGCATGGTGTATTTCTCCATTGCTATTTGGCTTTCTGAAGTTTTACTAAGAAGGGCAATAGAGGGAGAATAAGCCAGAGAGAGAGAAAGAGAGAAAACGAGAGAGAGAGAGAGAGAGAGATGACAAGGGACTTGTTACTACCCATTTGCCTGCTGTTACTTCCTGCGAATCTGCAGCAATGGTGCCTTGTTCCAGTGGTGAGGGTTGTTTACTGCAATCTCAGAACCAGCCCTACCAAACATGGGAGGGCCTGGTGGGCAGTGCACCCTCCTGAGAACCAGGTATAGAGAGCCATGCTCCAGTACCCTGGGCAACCCACACTAGTCAGCCTGTGTCTCTTTCTCAGATGTTCCAGATCACACCACAAAGTGCCTTGACACAAGTACCACATAGATAGCAACTCTGAGATCTGAGTCACAGTTTTGGAGGGACTTCTAAGTCCCTAAAAAATGAAGAGGCACACCTATCAGTCCATGATGCTCCTTTTCTGCACTCTTTAATTACCAGCATACCTGTGTTCTACAGTCCATGTCTCAGTCTATGAGGCCCATTATGAGAGTTTCTATATTAGGATAACTCCGATCTCTTCCCTTTGTTCCCCCCATTCTTAGGGGTGAACTTCCTTCTCAGAACCATACCTCTGTGCACCTCAGTGTTGTTTTCTTTTTATCTTTTCAGGTCCTTAGCATCTTTTAAAGAATTTCTTATATTAATTACACTTGGTGGATTTCTCTCTTTTCTGGATGAGATCTTGACACATAACAGGAGTTCATATCAACAGTGCAGCCAAGAGAGACAGACAAAATGGGACTCTGAGATAGGTCTGGGCATGTGCATGATTTTAGCACTGCTGAACTCCTGGGCAATGGGCATGTCTTGAGCAAATGAGTTTGTATAATTTGTGTTTTTTGAGTTTGCTCATATTTATTATTAGAAATGGCGCTAGGCAGTGCCAGGCAGGTATATGTGATCTGTGAAATTGCTAATTACCTTTCTTCTTGGGAAGGACCATTGGTATGCTAATGTTGGCTGGAGGAGAGGCTTTTGAGCTAAAAAGGTTTAAAAAGAAGGAGGAAGAAGAAAGTAAGATGGCAGGAAAGGAGAGGGAAGCCAGTTTTGCAGAGTAAGAAGCCATGTTGGCAGATGGGAGCCAGAGGTGACTGAGACTTGTGGGGGCCTTTGATTCTAGCAAAAACTGGAGCAGATTCTCCTGGTTGTAGAATGAGAGAATATGTTAGTGGCTTTGTGAGCTCTGAGTGAAAGGGAAGTATTTCCCTTGTGCGTTTACTCGCTGGATGGTGTGAGGCTTCAATAAAGGATGGCCCACCAGTTTCTGGCTCTACTGTTTCTTTACAGTCTGTCCAAATCTCATAGGAACCTGCATGCCCATGGCCACAACGATGGCCACTACTATTGGCCATAAAGCATGGATGGCATAACAATTACTTATTACCACCCAATGTGGATTGTGATGAAGTGCCCTATTGAAGTAAGTGTGGGGACCAAGTGAGGGCTGTGATAATGATTATAAGTACCTCAAAGACTGAGGGACAAGCTGGCCATACTGGATTCTACTGCAGAATTTGCATAACGAGGCTCAAGGTTCTAAATTCTCAGCTCAGGGACCTGATGAGGGTGGGCCTAAAGAATGCCTCATTTGTTTTAGACACAAGGCCAACTTCACAGAAAGCCAAATTTTAATTGTGGAGTTGTAGAATGACAATGTAAGTTGAATACGTAGATTTTCCAACACTCAGTGGGAAAGAGGACACTGAGAAGGGAAAGATCCTTGATACTTGCAAAGGAGAATTCCGCTGGACTTGATTGATTCTGAATATCTAGAGCCTCCAACTATTCCCTGAGTCTCCTTTACCAGGGAGAGAGCCCAGTCCTCTGCTGTCTAGGAAGTCCAGAAACATCTAGCTTGAGACCCTCTTGTTATCTCAGCTGAGGAAGTTATCGTTCAACACGATGACTAATCTCCTCAGAATGTACTCTTATCACCCTTTATTGGCTCTAACTGCAAGTCAGAATCTAATTTAACACGTTCCAGAGGAACAAGTTCAACATCTGGATAGAGAGGAAAGGACTTCTACTCTAAAACAATGACAATATTTTACTAATTTACATTGATAAAATTTAGTAAACAAGCCATACTGACAGAATCAAAGAATTTATATAAAGGATACTTAATACAAAATTTAACAGGAATGTTTATCTACTTAATAGCTTCAAAATATATAAAGCAAATGTTGAGATTCAAAAAAAGAATGAGGTCTGGCCCATGGTGTTGAGGTGGATAGAGTGCTGACCTGGAGCACTGAGGTTGTCAGTTCCAAACCCTGGACTGGACTATCCTTGTCAAAGCACATATGACAAGCAACCAATGAACAGCTTGAATGAACCAACTACTCATCTATGCCCCATTTCTTGTAGCATCAATAAATAAAATCATTAGAAAAAGAAAGAAAACCCTTTATCTAAAAGAACTAGAAAAGGAACAACAGATAAAGCCTAGAGGAAGTAGAAGGAAAGAAATAATAAAGATCAGAGCTGAAATAAATGACATAGAGGCTTAAAAAGTACAGAAGATCAATGAAACCAAGAGCTGCTTTTTTAAAAAGGTAAACAAGATTGATAAACCTTTAACCAGATTCATCAGAAAAATTAAAGAGAGAGGACTCAAATAAATAAAATTAGAAATGAACATGGAGACGTTAACAACTGACACTGCAGAAATACAAAGGATTGTAAGAAAATACTATAAAGACCTACCTGTATGCCAAAAGATTGGACAACCTAGGTGAAATGGATAAATTCCTAGAAACGTATAATCTTGCAAAACTCAATCTGGAAGAGTCAGAAGACCTAAACAGACCAATTACAACAAATGAAATTAAAACAGTTGTCAAAAAACTACTAGTGCTTACATTGAGAGAAATGGCGCCGTGAAGGGGACTCTTGATACCTCTCCCTGAAATTTCAACAAATCTAACGACTAGAGACAGAGAAACAATCCCAGGAGCATCTGAAACACACATACATCAAATAAAGGTTTGCGAATAAAGAGAGTCTGTGAAGAGCAAATTTAACTAGACATTCCCGGGGAACTCTAGTAAGGAGCCTGACCAGATTTCAGCTTGCCCCCCTGCCTGCTTAAGCTGGTAGCTCTGGTTGACAGAGCCTTTATACCCAGAGCTGTGCCTTAAAAAGAACGGGAGGAGGAACTTGGCAGCTTTTAAGACCTCTTGTTCTTCAGGCAGTGACTGGGGCATCTTCCTGCCAGCCGGTACAGGTTATAAAGTGCAAAAAGTCTGGGGAGAGTAGTCCCACGAAGCGCTCAGGCATACTAGACATACCTGGAGGCTCAGATAGACACCTGAGGAGCAATAGGTTCTCAGCACTGCCTGATTACATTGGTGGCTTGGGCTGCCAAGGCCTTACCCAGAACCCTGCATTGAGTGGGGATAGAGGAGGGTTTTGGTAACTCTTAGAGCCTCTTGCTCTCTAGAAAGTAGCAACAGCAACTTCATAGCTGGGTCCCCAGGCTGCTGGTTCAGGAAGAAAAGACTGCAGGAAAGGCTCCTGGAAAATGGACTCTCCCATTGTCAGAGCCTGCAAACGCTGACAAGCCCGGCCTACCAACGGGACTGAGACCTAGTTTATGTCATCACCATAGCGACACATCAACTGCGAATTTTTTTCCTAAGAGTGCCACAGGAGCAGAAGTGCCACCAGCCAAAAAGAGAAAGAAGAAAAGGGAAGAGGATAACCTCTCAAAATGAGAAAAAAAACAGTCTTTATAACTTTTTCTATTTTTCTTTCTTTTTATTTTTGTATCTCTTTTTCTTCCACTTTGGTCCTTTTATCCTCTTTCCACTTTAGTCTTTCTTTTCATTTTGCACTTCATTACCCATAGATGCTACATTATCCATTCTTTTTTTTTTTTTTTCATTTTCTCTTTTCTCTTTCTTTCTCCCTCTCTTTTGGTTTCTTCTTTTCTCTTTCACTTTTCCTCTCATTCGATCCTCCCTCACAAACAAATTATTTTATTTTGGATTCAAATTTTTTCTTTGTGACACTTTGTGTGCTTTTTATTTTGCTATTTATCTCATTAGTATTCCCCTGAATTCCAGCCCTCCATTCTATGTAATTTATGTTCCACTTAATACAATAGAATTTGCATTTTTACTGTACCTTTTTGTTTTTGTTTTTTTTTCTTTTTTTCTCTTTCACTATATGTCTCATTTAACCATCATTTACAAAATAAATTATTTTATTCTTGATCCAAATTTTTTTCTTGTAGCATTTTGTGGGTTCTTACCCCATTGTTTGCCTCTTTGTTACCTCTCTCCAACTCAGACCCTCCGTTCTATGTAACAGTTGTTCCATTTAGCACAATATAATTTTCAGTTTTTCACTGTATTATCTCAAAATATTCTTTTATTTTTAATTGTTATATTTTTATTCTCATCAACTCTTATTAGTTTTATTAACAATACCACTCTCGTAGACAGCAAGATGGCAATGAAGTAGGCGGATATACCAACTTCCAATTCCTAGAACCAAAGTGGATTATAACTTAATATTAAGAACCATCATCATCTGGATAAACCAACATTGAACTAAACAAAGATGACTCTTCAACCAAGGAACACTGAAGAAGCCACATTGAGACTGGTAGGAAAAGCGAAAATGTGGAAAGGGCTGCCCAGCTCCCCGTAGCAAAAGGCAGCCCGGAGAGACTCACGTAGTGGGAAGAGACTTTAGCAGAAGGGTAGGGACCTGGGTCCCAGGAACAAAGCCCCAGCCTGTAGCCCCAGAGCCTAGAATAGGCGTATGGACTGTATTTAGCTGTGAAACAAGTTAGTATACTGTTGGTGAAAAAGAGACAGTTTTCTCAGACCCAGGATTCTTCTTAAAGGGATAGCGCAGAAAACCTCTCTCACAACCAATCACCCGGGGCTCCGGGGATGGGGACAGAGGAGAGGACCAGAGCAGCGGGAAGAGAGTGTGGACTGAAGGCACAGGGAGAAACACTCTGAGGGACAGCCACTCTAAACCCTGGGCTGAGTCACTCCCCAAATCTGAAACAATATTTCCCCTGGAACCAGCAAAGAAAAGCAGGACACCAGCCAAACAAGCTCCCCTGCAGCACTTAGAGCACAGCCGCTTAGAAGGAGGGAGTTTTCAGGACTACAGTATGGAGTGTTAGGGTCTGAGCTGCAGCGCCTCCACCTAAACTGCTGAGGGCTTGCTGGAGGGTGGGCAGTGGTGGGACATAGAAGCACAGTTCCGTGGGCAGGGGCAGAGGCTGAGCTGGCCAGCATAAGCTCAGTCTAGCCCAACGGTGGTGAAGGAGACATGTGAAAGTTGTCCAGTGGCTGTGGCCCCACATATGGGGGAAAAACGGGAGCCCTGAATGGGTAGATATCTGCCACTGGGCAGGGGCGCATGGGAACGCAGCCTCACCTGGCCTCCAAGGCTTGTGGTCCATCACAAACCAGCTTAGCCCGAAGGGGGAGGATGAAATCCTGGAAAAAAACAGGAGTCTACAGCTAAGCACGCGCCAGAAGCCCAGCCCGGCCGAGAAGCAAAGGCTTGTGGCCATGCGCCAGCCAGCTCTGACCACGGGGGTTGGGCAGAAGCCCAGGCTTGCAGCTGAGCATGTGCCCACGGCCCAGCCCAGCCAGAGGAGTTGTCTGACATGGACCTGCAGCTGAGCAGAGGTGCTTACCCCTGCCCTTGGTGCCCAGGCTTGTGGCCCGAGTGTGTTGCACAATCCCACACGTGAGGAAGGGGAGAAGGCCGAGATTGGCTGAGACTTGTAGGGGCAGCATTGAGAACATAGCCCCTCCCGCAGAGGAGAGGTGGAAAGCACAGCAACAGCCATAGTGGGCCAACGCCGGCAACGTCCATACCCAACCGCCATAGGCAGCATGAGCGGGATGGTGGGCCTGAAGACAGACCGCACCTAAAGAACACAGAGGCAACACTCATTGGACTCCAGTGGCCAAACCCTTCTTATACACAGACAAAATGGGAAGGCAGAGAAATGCAACCCAAATGAATTAAAAAATTCCCAGAGAAGGACCTGAATGAATCAGATATAACCAAATTACCGGACACAGAATTTAAAATAATGATTGTTAGGGTGTTCAAAGAGCTTAGAGCAACAATGGATGGTCATTACGAACACCTAAATAAAGAGATAGCAAGTATAAAAAACAAAATTGAAATAATAAAAAAAATCAGACAGAAATGATAAATACAATACTAGAATTGAAGAACACAATGGAAGGAATTAAAAGCAGGATGGATGAAGCTGAGTATCGAATCAGCGAGTTAAAGAAAAAAATAAACAAAGGCACAGAAGCAGAGCAGAGAAAAGAAAAAAGACTCAAAAAATCTGAGGAAACTCTAAGAGAGCTCTGTGACAACACAAAGAGAAATAACATCTGCATCATAGGGGTTCCTGAAAAAGAAGAGAAAGAACAAGGGAAAGAAACTTTGTTCAATCAAATCATATCTGAAAACTTCCCTAAATTAAGGCTGGAAAACATCTCACACGTTCAAGAAGCACAGAGAACTCCATTAAAGAGAAACCCAAAGAAATATACACCAAGACACATCATAGTTAAAATACCAAAGCTAATGGATAAAGAGAAAATATTAAAAGGTGCTAGAGAAAAAAAGGCTATCAACTACAAAGCAGCCCCCATATGGATGACATCTGACTTCTCAACAGAAACACTTGAGGCCAGAAGGGAATGGCAAGACATATTCAAAGAAATGCAGAACAAGAACCTACAACCAAGACTACTTTATCCAGCAAGGCTAACATTTAAAATTGAAGGAGGAATAAAAAACTTCCCAGACAAAAAAATACCTCAAGGAATTCATTAAAACCAAGACAATCCTGCAAGAGTTGCTAAGGGGCCTGTTGTGAAGAGATCAAAGGGGGGAAAGAATATAGCAAAAGAAGAATACAGCTTTAAAGAATAAAATGGCAATAAACAACTACATATCAATAATAACCTTAAATGTAAATGGATTAAATGATCCAATCAAAAGACATAGGGTAGCTGCATGGATAAAGAAACAGGACCCATACATATGCTGTCTAAAAGAGACACACCTTAAAACAAAAGATGCACATAGACTGAAGGTAAAAGGATGAAAAGAAATATTTCATGCAAATGGAAATGAAAAAAAGCCGGGGTAACAATAATTATATCTGATAAAATGGACTTTAAAACAAAGATGGTAGTAAGAGATAAAGAAGGACACTACATAATGATAAAGGGAGCAATTCAACATGAAGATATAACCATTATAAATATCTACGCACCAAACATAGGAGCACCAAAGTACATAACGCAGAATTTGATGGATAAAGAGGGCGAGATTAACAGCAATACTATCATAGTAGGGGATTTCAATACCCCTCTAACAACACTGGATAGATTCTCAAGAAAGAAAATCAATAAAGAAACAGCAGACTTAAAGGATACACTAGATCAACTTGATTTAATAGATATCTTCAGAACTTTTCATCCTAAACCAGTAGAATATAAATTCTTCTCAAGCGCTCATGGTACGTTTTCTAGGATAGACCACATGTTAGGACACAAAAATGGTCTCAATAAATTTAAGAAGATTGAAATCATATCAAGCATTTTCTCTGATCACAATGCCATGAAACTAGAAATTAACCACAAAAGAAAAAATGAAAAATACTCAAACACTTGGAAACTAAATAGCATGATATTAAATAATGAATGGATTAACAATGAGATCAAAGAAGAAATAAAAAAGTTTCTAGAAACGAATGATAATGAGCATACATCAACTCAAAATTTATGGGACACAGCAAAAGCAGTTCTGAGAGGGAAGTTTATTGCACTACAGGCATATCATAAGAAGCTAGAAAAAGCTCAAATAAGCAACCTGACCCTGCATCTAAAAGAACTAGAAAAACAACAGCAAATAAAACCCAAGACAAGTAGAAGGAAGGAAATAATAAAGATCAGAGCAGAAATAAATGACATAGAGGCTAAGGAAACAATACAGAGGATCAATGAAACCAGAAGCTGGTTCTTTGAAAAGGTAAACAAGATTGATGAACCTTTAACTAGACTCACCAAGAAAAAAAGAGAGAGGACTCAAATAAAATTAGAAAGGACAGCGGAGAAATAACAACTGACACAACAGAAATACAAAGTATTGTAAGAAAATACTATGAAGAACTATATGCCAAAAAATTAGACAATCTTGGTGAAATGGACAAATTTCTTGAATCACATAACCTTCCAAAAATCAATCTGGAAGAATCAGAACACCTAAACAGACCAATTACAACAAATGAGATCAAAACAGTTTATCAAAAAACTCCCAAAAAAGAAATGTCCTGGGCCTGATGGCTTCACAAGTGAATTCTATCAAAAATTCAAAGAAGAACTAACTCCGATCCTCCTCAAGCTATTTCAAAAAATTCAAGAGGAAGGAAGACTTCCAAACTCCTTTTATGAGGCGAGCATAATTCTGATCCCAAAACCGGGCAAAGACAACACAAAGAAAGAAAATTATAGGCCTATATCCCTGATGAATTTAGACGCTAAAATTCTCAACAAAATATTAGCCAACCAGATCCAGCAATATATGAAAAAAATCATACACCATGATCAAGTGGGATTTATTCTGGAGAGGCAAGGCTGGTTCAATATTCACAAATCAATCAATATGATTCATCACATAAACAAAAGGAAGGACAAAAATCACATGATAATTTCAATAGATGCAGAAAAGGCATTTGATAAAATCCAGCACCCATTCATGCTCAAATCTCTCAGTAAAGTGGGAATACAGGGATCATTCCTTAACATGATAAAGGCCATCTACGATAAACCGACAGCAAACATCATACTAAATGGACAAAAGTTAAAAGCAATCCCCTTAAGATCAGGAACCAGGCAGGAATACCCCCTTTCACTACTCTTATTCAACATAGTTCTGGAAGTCCTAGCTACAGCAATCAGACAAGAAGAAGAAATAAAAGGCATCCAAATTGGAAAAGAAGAAGTAAAACTGTCACTATTTGCAGATGATATGATATTGTATATTGAAAACCCTAAAGTCTCAGTCAAAAAACTACTGGACCTTATAAATGAATTCAGCAAGGTGGCAGGATATAAAATTAATACTCAGAAATCAGAGGCATTTCTATATACCAACAATGAACTGTCAGCAAAAGAAATTAAGGAAACAAACCCCTTCACTATTACAGTCAAAAAAATAAAGTACCTAGGAGTAAATTTAACCAAGGAGGTTAAGGACTTGTACTCGGAAAATTATAGAACATTGATAAAAGAAATCAAGGAAGATACAAACAAGTGGAAGCATATACCATGCTCATGGCTAGGAAGAATAAACATCATTAAAATGTCTATATTACCCAAAGCAATTTATAAATTCAATGCAATACCAATTAAAATACCAATGACATACTTCAAAGATATAGAGCACATATTCCAAAAATTTATATGGAACCAAAAAAGAACACGAATAGCCTCAGCAATCTTAAAAAGAAAAAATAAAGCAGGAGGTATCACTCTTCCAGATATCAAGGTTTACTATAAGGTCATTATACTCAAGACAGCCTGGTACTGGCATAAGAACAGGCACATAGATCAATGGAACAGAACAGAGGACCCAGAAATAAACCCACACCTTTATGGACAACTGATATTTGACAAAGGAGGAAAGAACATACAATGGAGTAAAGACAGCCTCTTTAACAAATGGTGTTGGGAAAATTGGACATCTACCTGCAAAAAAATGAAACTAGACCATCAACTTACACCATTCACAAAAACAAACTCAAAATGGATAAAAGACTTAAATGTAAGCCGTGAAACCATAATCATCTTAGAAGAAAACATAGGCAGCAAGCTCTCCGACATCTGTAGCAGCAGTATATTTGCCGATTTATCTCCACGGGCAACTGAAATAAAAGGCAAGATAAACAAATGGGACTATATCAAACTAAAAAGTTTTTGCACAGCTAAAGACAATAGGAACAGAATAAAAAGACAAACCACACAATGGGAGAACATATTCGACAGCACATCTGATAAGGGGTTAATAACTAAAATTTATAAAGAACTTATAAAATTCAACACCAGGAAGACAAACAACCCAATCAAAAAATGGGCAAAAGAAATGAATAGACATTTCTCCAAAGAGGACATACAGATGGCCAATAGGCATATGAAAAAAATGCTCAACATCACTAATCGTTAGAGAAATGCAAATTAAAACCACAATGAGATATCACCTCACACCAGTCAGAATGGCACTCATCAGCAAAACAACACAGAATAAGTGCTGGCGAGGATGTGGAGAAAAGGGAACCCTTCTGCACTGCTGGTGGGAATGCAGACTGGTGCAGCCACTGTGGAAAACAGTTTGGAGATTCCTCAGAAAATTAAAAATTGAACTGCCTTTTGACCCAGCTATCCCACTTTTAGGAATATACCCTAAGAACACCATAGCACTGTTCGAAAAGAAGAAATGCGCCCCCATGTTCGTGGCAGCATTGTTCACAATAGCGAAGATCTGGAACCAGCCCAAGTGTCCGTCAGAAGACGAGTGGATTAAAAAGCTTTGGTACATATATACTATGGAATACTACTCAGCCATAAGGAACGATGACATTGGATCATTTATAACAAAATGGATGTACCTTGATAACATTATACGGAGTGAAATAAGTAAATCAGAAAAAAAGAAAAACTGAGAACAGCATGATTTCATACATAGGTGGGACATAAAAGTGAGAATATGAGACATGGACAAGAGAGTGGTGGTTATGGGATGGGAGGAGGGAGGGAAGAGTGGGATAGGGAGGAGGGGAGGGACACAGGGAAAACCAGATTGAAGGTGACAGAGGACGATTAGACTTTTGGTGATGGGTATGCAACACAATTGAATGATAAGATAACCTGGAGATGTTTTCATTGTACATATGTACCCTGATTTATTGGTGTCACCCCATTAGAATTAATAATAATAAAATATATATATATAAAAAATAAAAAATAAAAAAAAAAGAAATCTTCTGTATCCTTACCAAATTTTTATCTGCCTGTTCTCCCTCCTGTTCAATTACTTATGTTAAATATTCTGCTATAACGGTGTATTTGTCAATTTTGTAGTTTTGTAAGCTTTTGTTACTTGTAAATAAAAATCATAGCCATAAAAAAAAAAGAAAAAGAAAAATGGGCAAAAGAACTGAATAAACACTTCTACAAAGAGGACATACAAATAGCCAATAGGCATATGAAAAAAATGTTCAACATCACTAATCATCAGAGAAATGCAAATAAAACAATAACAAACCACCTCACACCTGTCAGAATGGCCTTCATTAACAAAACAACACACAATAATCTCTGGTGAGACTGAAGAAAAGGGATTCCTCCTGTACTGCTGGTGGGAATGCAGACTGGTGCAGCCACTGTGGAGAACTGTATGGGGTTTCCTCAAAGAATTATAAATGGAACTGCCTTTTGACCCAGCTATTCCACTTTTAGTAATATATCCTAAAAATACCAAATCACTAATTCACAAAAAGATATGCACCACCATGTTTATTGCAGCATTGTTTACAGTGGCCAAGATCTGGAAACAGCCCAAGTGCCATCAGTGGATGAGTGGATTAAAAAGGTGGTACATATACACAACAGAATACTACATGGCTATGAAAAAAAGGAAATCTTACCTGTTGGGGACCAAAATATAAACAGTGTTTTTACAATCTGGATATCCAGGGGACAGAGGTGCTGGGCCTAACCCCCTACCTTACCTGCCCAGTTAACAAAGAACTATACCTGATTCTCGTTTGTCCCACCCATGTTCTCCAGAGGAAGCTGGAAGCTAGTTTCTTATTGGTGTAAAGTTGGATCTAGATGGAATGGTGGGGGTTGTCTTTGAGTTGTCTTGGAAACAACTGAATTCTTAATGGACCAGGCTTTTTTCCAAATAAAAACGGATGTGCTTTTGGGAGCCGCCATTGCATCGGCTTAGGAACAGTAGTGACTGTTCACCGTGCTGTCCTCCCAAACCCATCTTTATGTATATATCTTTAATTCTCTATCATTTATTTAATTCCATACCTTTTCACGTTCAAGGACCCCGTAATAGCCTCATCGTGGCTGGACCATGACAATTGGCGCCCACAGGTGTGGCCATTGAAAAAGGGAAGAAGAGAGGTAATGGAACTCCCCCAGAAGTGAGCACACGAAGTAAGTTAAAGCTTTTAGAGAGTGAAGCTTTTAAGTACAGTGTGGGGGAAGAGTATAATGATAATTTGGGAGTAAATAACCATGGGAGCGCTAGGATAAAAAATAAAGAAACTTTTTGTAAAAGAGTTTCCATATGAGGACAAATCGTTATCTGAAGATTATCAGGGCAAGCTGGACACAGAGGAATGTGAATATAAGAACAACTTGGAGTCTGAGGATGACTCAGGGGATAAAAATTTTGTGGCTATGGCGGCCTTAACTGCGGAGCCTTCGCTGCCCTCGGCTCCTTCCTATATTCAACCCTCTGCTCCTCTGTACCATTATTGGGCTAATTCCAGAGTCTATAGTTCAAAATTTGGAAAATCCCCACTCCAACAATCTATAGACCAGGCTCAAAATATAGGGGAAACAATAGATGGCTTTACCTGTTTTCCTGTTGTAGAAAGACAGAACGATAAGGGGAAACTCGTGAGAGAACATGAACCTGTACCTTTTAAAACTCTGAAAGAACTTCAACTTGCTTGTGCTCAGTATGGGCCTACTGCCCCTTTTACACTTGGTTTATTAGATACTATTAGTGTAAAGGCCCTTCCACCAAATGACTGGAAGGTGATTGCTCATGCTTGTCTCTCTGGGGGTGATTCTTTGCTGTGGAAGTCAGACTTTCATGAAAAGGCAGTTGAGCAGGATGAGGAAAATCAGCAAGAGGAGGTTGCTGTAACTGTAGATATGTTAACTGGAGAAGGACAATATGCTCACTTAGCAACTCAATTAGAGTATCAATTAACTACTTATGATATAATTAATCAGATAGCCACAAAGGCATGGAAATGCCTGCCTACTCCAGGGGCAAAAACAGAAGACTTTAGCAAAATTAGACAAAGCGCAGATGAGCTATTTTAAGAATTGGTTTCATGGCTAATTCAAGCAGTCGAAAGAAGAGTAGAGGATAAAAAGGTAGGAAAGATTTTAATGAAGAAGTTAGCGTATGAGAATGCTAATTTGGCTTGTCAGGCTGCACTTCGGCCTCACCGCAAGAAGGAAGATATAGAGGACTCTATCAGAATATGCGCCGATGTTGGGACTTCATACATGCAAGGTCTTGTATTACCACAGACGTTAAGGCAAGATTCCAGGGCATTTTGATAAAAGGCAAAACAAATGAAAAAAGGAAGGTCAGGAAAGTACTGCTTCTCATGGACCTTGTTTCCAATGCGGAGGTTTGGGACATTTTGCTAAAAGTTGTCCTGCTCCCCCTGGATATCAGCCTCAGCTTCCTCTTCAAGGGCAGCAAGCTCCTAAAACACCAGACCTATGCCCACTCTGTAGGAGAGGGAAACATTGGGAGAATGAGTGTAAGTCTAAATATACTGCCGAAGGGCAGGTAATTGAGGGAAACAGACAATGGGGCCCTCTCCAGCCTCATCAAACAATAGGGGCAATGCCAGTGTTTCCTCAGCAAATTATGATTCCAGCAGGCCAAACATTGCCCAACAACAGGCAGTGCAGGACTGGACCTCAGTCCCACCTCCCAATTCATATTAACTCCAGAAATGGGACCTCAAGCAATACCCACTGGAATTTTGGGGCCCCTTTCTAGTAACACAATAGGACTCTTATTAGGCAGAAGTAATTTAACTATGAGAGGATTTTTTGTTCTCCCTGGAGTAATTGATTCAAATTATACAGGGGAAATTAAGGTAATGGTTCATACTCTGAGGAATATAGTCACTATCTCCCCTGACACAAAAATTGCTCAATTAATCGTTTTACCTCTTTTAAGTCAGGGCCAAACCCTGCAAAAGGGACCCTGAGAGCATCAAGGATTTGGTTCCACTGGTGCTGCCTATTGGATTTAAAAGAATAAGTCAGGAATGCCCTGAAATGGAACTAACAATACAAAGACGTAAACTTAAGGGACTTTTAAATACTGGGGCTGATGTATCTATTATTGCTAAGCTACACTGGCCTCCTTCCTGGCGCACTCATGTGGCAGCCACAGAGTTACAAGGTATAGGGCAGAGTAAATCTCCTCAACAAAGCTCTAGTTATTTACAATGGGAAGATAAAGAAGGTCATTCTGGACTTTTTCAGCCTTATGTGCTCCCTGGATTGCCAGTTAGTTTGTGGAGAAGAGATGTTTTGTTTTTTTTTTTTAAATTTATTTATTTATTCATTTTAGAGAGGAGACACAGAGTGAGAGAGAGAGAGAGAAAGAGAGAAAGGGGGGAGGAGCTGGAAGCTCAACTCCCATATGTGCCTTGACCAGACCAGTGCAGGGTTTTGAACTGGCGACCTCAGTATTCCCAGGTCGACGCTTTATCCACTGCGCCACCACAGGTCAGGCCGAGAAGAGATGTTTTAAAAAATATGGGAGTGTTGCTTGTCAGTCCTAATAGTTTAGTTAGTACTCAAATACTTGACCAGGGATTTTTGCCCACTAAGGGATTAGAATATCAAAATTTAGCATAGGGGCCTTGGTAGCTCTTGCTACCCCAATAATGCATTGTGCAGACCCAATTACTTGGAAATCAGACAATCCTGTATGGGTAGACCAATGGCCCCTTTCTCAGGAGAAACTTAAGGCAGCTGCTCTATTGGTACAAGAACAGTTGCAGCTTGGGCACTTTGAACCTTCTAATAGTCCATGGAATACGCCTATATTTGTCATTAGAAAGAAATAAGGAAATTAGAGGCTATTATAAGATTTGAGAGAAATAAACAAGACTATGGAAATTATGGGTCTCTCCAGCTAGGACTGCCTTCTCCTACTGCCATTCCATTGAATTTTCACCTTGTAATTATTGACTTGAAGGATTGTATTTTTACTATTCTTTTAAGCCCTCATGATTGCAAGTGTTTTGCGTTCAGTGTTCCTTCGCTTAATTTTCAGGCTCCAATGGAGCAATAACAGTGGGAGTTTTGCCTCAAGTTATGGCTAACAGTCCTACCTTGTGCCAAAAATATGTTGCTCAAGCTACCTCTCCAGTAAAGGCTGCACCCTAAAGTGTATATAATTCATTATATGGATGATATTCTTATTGCTCATCCAGATAAAGACACTGTGTTGACCATTTTGCAACAACTAGAATATTCTTTGAAAGAATTAGGACTTTATATAACTCCTGAAAAGGTACAGCAATCTTTGCCTTTCTCTTATTTAGGACAAATTATTGAAGGACAACAAATTCATCCACAAAAATTAGAAATCAAGACAGATCATTTGCAAAATTTGAACTATTTCCAGAAATTATTAGGAAATATTAATTGGCTTAGACCTTCCTTGAAATTAACTACCGGGGAACTGAAGCCACTTTTTGATATTCTTAGAGGTTCGGCTGAACCAGCTTCTCCTCCGTTACTTACAGCTGCAGACAGCAGCCTTTAAAGCTTGTAGAAAAAGCCTTGCAACAAGCACAACTAAAACACATAAATCCTGAAGAATCAATTGCCTTGTTAATTTGTCCCTCAAATTACACTCCAAAGAGACTATTGTGGCAAGCTTCAGGTCCTATTGAATGGATTCATTTAGCTGTTACTCCTAAAAATGCTTTATCTCCGGATTTTGATCTTGTGGCCTCCTTGATTATCAAGGGGCATAGACAACTTTTACAACTTATAGCTTTTGAGCCTCAAATTATTGTTGTTCCTTTTTCAAAGGATCAGCAAGAATGGCTCTGGGAAACTTCCACAAAATGGCAAATTGGTTTTGCAAATTTTACAGGCCAAATTGATTCTCATTACCCAGCTAATAAAATAGTTCAATTTTCATTAATTATTATATTTGTTTTTTCCTAAGACAATTGTTAATAAGCCCATTCCTGAAGCACCTACAGTCTTTACTAATGGCTTCAGCTCAGGAATAGCAGGCTTAACAATCGATGGACAAGTTTATACTGAAACAGTAGCCTTAAAATCAGCTTAAATAATAGAATTACATGCCATTATCATGGCTTTTCAGCATTTGCCATGTTCCTCCTTTAATCTGTACAGACAGCAAATATTTACTTATGGTTGTTTCCACTATAGAGACTGCAGTCTTAGGGATGACTGCTGATGAGGAACTGTTTCGGCAATTTCTTCTTCTTCAAAGACTTGTACATCAACATAGAGCTCCATGTTTTATAGGACATATTCCAAGTCACTCCATGCTCCCTGGAGCTTTAGCACAAGGGAACGCTCTTGTCGATCAATCTACCCAAAAGAAAATTATTGAAGCAACCATGACAAATCAAGCAATTTAGTCTCATACTATTCATCACCGGAACGCTGCAGCCCTGCATAAACAGTTTCATCTTTCTGAGGAAGCAGCACGGCAAATTGTTAATCCTGTCCAAGGTGCCCTATACTACAATCTGTCACTTCGTTTGGAGTTAACACTCGAGGACTCCTACCAGGACAGCTTTGGCAAATGAATGTTACTCATATGCCTTCATTTGGAAGCAGTCCTTTGTGCATGTTATAGTGAATACTTATTCTGAATTTATAGTAGCCTCTGCCAGAACAGGAGAGGCTGCTAGGTATGTTATAGCTCATTGTTTGTATGCATTTTCTATTATTGGACTTCCTAAACTGATTAAATCTGACAATGCTCCTGCATATGTAGGAAAAGCATTTACTACATTTTTTCAGAGTTTTGAAATTGACCTAAAGATGGGGATTCCTTAGAATCCCCAGGGCCAAGGCATTGTAGAGCGTGCACATCAAACGCTTAAAAATCAATTAGAAAAAAATTCAAAAGGGGAATTATACCCTCAAACTCCAGCAAATCTTCTTTGTCATGCTCTTTTTACTTTAAATTTTTTGAATACTGATGTATAGGATCATTCAGCAGCTGAGAGACTCTGTAATCGTACAAGAAAAGCCTTCCCTGAAGTGCAATGGAGGGACCCGTGTACAGGAATCTGGCAAAGGCCAGACCCTGTTCTCTTATGGGGCCGAGGATATATGTGTGTTTTTTCTAGTTCTGCTAAAGCTCCTCGAAGGGTTCCTGAATGATTGGTGAGACCATGACCATGGATGAAAGACTTCACAAGAGCAAATGTATAAGGCTTATTTTACTATGTTCTTGTCCGTTTCTCTGTCAAATTTGTTAACCAGCAAATAACGCTGTTTTGTCTTTTTCTAAACAGCTCCAGATATATGAAAAAAGTTTATATAGGTGAATGGGGACCCTCAAACCCCTCAGCGAAATCTTCTGAGCATGGCTTTCAAGGTCTATAATGACCAAATGAGGAACAGAAAAGACTGACAGAGATAAAAAAGAGATCAGGCAAAATACCAACTCTTGGACAGCAAGATGGTGATGGCGTAGGCGGACGTACCAACTTCCAACTCCCAGAACCAAAGTGGATTATAACTTAATTTTAAGAACCATCATCTGGATAAAACAACTTTGAACTAAACTAAGTGGACTCTTCAACCAAGGAACACAGAAGAAGCCACATTGAGACTGGTAGGAAAAGTGAAAATGCGGAGAGGGCTGCCCAGCTCTCGGACAGAACGGCAGCCCGGAGAGACCCACGTGGTGGGAGGAGAGTTTGGCGGAGAGGGAGGGACCTGGGTCCCAGGAACAAAGCCCCAGCCTGCAGGCCCAGAGCCTAGAAGAGGCATTTGGACAGTACTGAGCTGTGAAACAAGTGAGGATACTGTTTGTGAGAAAGACAGTTTTCTCAGATACAACATTCTTCTTAAAGGGACAGCGCAGAAAACTTCTCTCACAACCAATCACCCGGGGCTCCGAGGAACGGGGACAGAGGAGAGGACCACAGCAGCGGGAAGAGAGTGTGGTCTGGAAGGCACAGGGAGAAACACTCTGAGAGAGAGCCACATTAACCCCTGGGCTAAGTCACTTCCCTAATCAAAAATGAATATTTCCCCTGGAACTAGCAATACCAGCAAAGGGAGACAGGACACCAGTCAAACAAGCTCTCCCGTGGCACTTAGAGCAGAGCTGCTTAGACGGAGGGAGTTTCCGGTACTACAGTATGGAGTGTTAGGGTCTGAGCTGCAGTGCCCCTACCCACACTGCTGAGGGCTGGCTGGAGGGACGGGGGTGGCGGGATGCTGAAATGCGGTTCTGTCGGTGGGGGCGGAGGCCCAGCCAGTGTGAGCTCGGTCTAGCCCAGCAAAGGTAGAGGGGATGCGCGAAAACAGTCCAGCTGCAGCCCCACCTGCGGGGGAAAAGTGGGAGGCCAGGAATGGGCAGAGATCTGCTCTGCGACCCTGTGCAAGCCGGCCCTGACCGCGGGGGCAGGGCTAGGACCAGGAGCAGGCGGAGGTTCACAGCTGAGCACACGCCAGCAGCCCTGCCTGGCCTGAGAAAATGTGGCGAGCAGGCTCTGACCGTGGGGGCTGGGTGGAAGCCCGGGAACAGGTTGGGTTCACAGCTGAGCAAAAGTGCTCACCTCTACCCTTGGTGCTGAGGCTTGCAGCTTGAGTGCAGTGCACAACCCCACCTGTGGAGGTGAGGCAAAGGCCCAGGCAGGCTGAGGCTTATAGAGCCAGGCATCAGAACACAGCCCTTCCCGCAGAGGAGAGGCAGAAATCACAGCAACAGCCACAGTGGGCCTGCGCTGGCAACGCCCATACCCAACCGCCCTAGGCAGCGCAGAGGGGGTGGCTGGCCTGCAGACAGACCACACGTAGAGAACACAAAGGCAACACCCATTGGACTCCAGTGGCCACACCCTTCTTATACACAGACAAAATGGGCAGGCAGAGAAACAACCCAAATGATTCAAGAGAAATCCCCAGAGAAGGACCTGAATGAACCAAATATAACCAAATTACCAGAGGCAGAATTTAAAATAATGATAGTTAGGATGTTTAAAGAGATTAGAGCAAAAATGGATAGTCATTACGAACACCTAAATAAAGAGATAAAAGTATAAAAAAGTAAATTGAAATAATAAAAAAGAATCAGACAGGAATGACAAATACAGTATCAGAACTGAAGACCACAATGAAAGGAATTAAAAGCAGGATGGATGATGCTGAGGTTCGAATCAGTGAGTTAGAGGACACAATAAACAAAGGCACAGAAGCATAGCAGAAAAAAGAGAAGAGACTCAAAAAATTTGAGAAAACTCTAAGGGAGCTCTGTGACAACATGAAGAGAAATAACATCTGCATCATAGGAGTTCCTGAAGAGGAGGAGAGAGAACAATAAATAGAAACTTTGTTCAATCAAATCATAGCAGAAAACTTCCCTAAATTAAGGCTGGAAAACATCTCACACGTTCAAGAAGCACAGAGAACTCCATTAAAGAGAAAACCAAAGAAATCTACACCAAGACACATCATAATTAAAATACCAAAGCTAAGTGATAAAAAGAAAAATTTAAAAGCTGCTAGAGAAAAAAAGCCTATCACCTACAAAGGAGCCCCCATAAGGATGACATCAGAATTCTCAACAGAAACACTTGAGGCCAGAAGGGAATGGCAAGATATATTCAAAGTAAAGCAGAACAAGAACCTACAACCAAGACAACTCTATTCAGCAAGGCTAACATTTAAAATTGAAGGAGAAATAAAGAGCTTCCCAGACAAAAAATGCTTCAAGGAATTCATTAAAACCAAACCAATTCTGCAAGAGATGCTAAGGGGCCTGTTGTGAACAGTTCAGAGGGGGGAAAGAATATAGCAAAAGAAGAATACAGCTTTAAAGAATAAAATGGCAATAAACAACTACATATCAATAATAACCTTAAATGTAAATAGATTAAATGATCCAATCAAAAGACATAGGATAGCTGCGTGGATAAAGAAACAGGACCCATACATATGCTGTCTACAAGAGACACACCTTAAAACAAAAGATGCACATTGACTGAAGGTAAAAGGATGGAAAAAAATATTTCACGCAAATGGAAATGAAAAAAAAAAGCCAGGGTAGCAATACTTATATCTGACAAAATGGACTTTAAAACAAAGGTTGTAGTAAGAGATAAAGAAGGACACTACATAATGATAAAGGGAACAATTCAACAGGAAGATATAACTATTATAAATATCTATGCACCAAACATAGAAACCCCAACATACATAAAGCGATTTTGATGGATATAAAGGGCGAGATTAACAGCAATACTATAATAGTAGGGGATTTCAATACCCCACTAACATCACTGGATAGATCCTCAAGAAAGAAAATTAATAAAGAAACAGCAGACTTAAAGGATACACTAGATCAACTCGATTTAATAGATATCTTCAGAACCTTTCACCTTAAAGCAGCAGAATATACATTCTTTTCAAGTGCTCATGGTACATTCTCTAGGATAGACCACAAGTTAGGACACAGAAGCAGTCTCAACAAATTTAAGAAGATTGAAATCATATCAAGCATTTTCTCTGATCACAATGGCATGAAACTAGAAATTAACCACAAAAGAAAAAATGAAAAATACTCAAACACTTGGAAACTAAATAGCATGTTATTAAATAATGAATGGATTAACAATGAGATCAAAGAAGAAATAAAAAAGTTTCTAGAAACGAATGATAATGAGCATACATCAATTCAAAATTTATGAGACACAACTGAGAGGGAAGTTCATAGCACTACAGGCATACCATAAGAAGCTAGAAAAAGCTCAATTAAGCAAACTGACACTGCATCTAAAAGAATTAGAAAAACAACAGCAAGTAAAGCCCAGGGGTAGTAGAAGGAAGAAAATAATAAAGATTAGAGCAGAAATAAATGACATAGAAACTAAATAAACAATACAGAGGATCAATAAAACCAGGAGCTGGTTCTTTGAAACAGTAAACAAGATTGATGAACCTTTAACTAGACTCACCAAGAAAAAAAGAGAGAGGACTCAAATAAATAAAATTAGAAAGAAGAGTGGAAAAATAACAACTGACACAACAGAAATACAAAATATTGTAAGAAAATACTATGAAGAATTGTATGCCAAAAAACTAGACAACCTATATGAAATTCCTTGAAACATACAATCTTCCAAAAATCAATCTGAAAGAATCAGAAACCCTAAACAGACTGATTTCAACAAATGAGATAGAAACAGTTATCAACAAACTCCCAACAAAGAAAAGTCCTGGGCCTGATGGCTTCACAAGTGAATTTTACCAAAAATTCAAAGAAGAACTAACTCCTATCCTTCTCAAGCTATTTCAAAAATTTCAAGAGGAAGAAAGACTTCCAAGCTCCTTTTATGAGGTGAGCATAATTCTGATTCTGAAACCAGGCAAAGACAACACAAAGAAAGAAAAGTATAAACCAATAGCCCTGATGAATTTAGATGTTAAAATCCTCAACAAAATATTACCCAACTGGATCCAGCAATATATGAAAAAAATCATACACCATGATCAAGTGGGATTTATTCTGGGAGGCAAGGTTGGTTCAGTATTCGCAAATCAATCAATGTGATTCATCACATAAACAAAAGGAAGGACAAAAACCACATGATAATTTCAATAGGTGTAGAAAAAGCATTTGATAAAATGCAGCACCCATTTATGATCAAAACTCTCAGCAAAGTGGAAATACAGGGATCATACCTCAACATGATAAAACCATCTATGACAAACCCAATGCCAACATCATACTCAATGGGCAAAAATTAAAAACAATACCCTTAAGATCAGGAAAAAGGCAAGGGTGCCCCCTTTTACCACTCTTATTCAACATTGTTCTGAAAGTACTGGCCACAGCAATCAGACAAGAAGAAATAAAAGGCATCCAAATTGGAAAAGAAGAAGTAAAACTATCATTATTTGCAGATGATATGATATTGTATATAGAAAACCCTAAAGTCTCGGTCAAAAAACTACTGAACCTGATAAATGAATTCAGCACGGTGGCAGGATATAAAATTAATACTCAGAAATCAGAGACATTTTTATACACCAACAGTGAACTGTCAGAAAGAGAAATTAAGGAAACAATCCCCTTCACTATTGCAACAAAAAAAAATAAAGTACCTAAGAGTAATTTAACCTTGGAGATTAAAGACTTGTACTTGGAAAACTATAAAACATTGATAAAAGAAATCAAGGAAGATACAAACAAATGGAAGCATATATCGTGCTCATGGTTAGGAAAAATAAACATCATTAAAATGTCTATATTACCCAAAGCAATTTATAAATTCAATGCAATACCAATTAAAATACCAAAGACATACTTAAAAGATACAGAACACATATTCCAAAAATTTATATGGAACCAAAAAAGAACACGAATAGCCTCAGCAAAATTGAAAAAGAAAATAAAGCAGCAGGTATCACTCTTCCTGATATCAAGTTATACTACAAGGCCATTGTACTCAAGACAGCCTGGTACTGGCATAAGAACAGGCACATAGATCAATGGAACAGAACAGAGAACCCAGAAATAAACCCACACCTTTATGGATAACTGATATTTGACAACGGAGGTAAGAGCATACAATGGAGTAAAGACAGCCTCTTTAATAAATGGTGTTGGGAAAATTGGACATCTACCTGCAAAAAGATGAAACTAGACCATCAACTTACTCCATTCACAAAAACAAACTCAAAATGGATAAAAGACTTAAATGTAAGTCGTGAAACCATAAGCATCATAGAAGAAAACATAGGCAGTAAGCTCTTCGACATATCTCGCAGCAATATATTTGTCGGTTTATCTCCACAGGCAAGTGAAATAAAAGATAGGATAAACAAATGGGACTATATCAAACTAAAAAGCTTTTGCACAGCTAAAAACAATAAGAACAGAATTAAAAGACAAACTACACAATGGAAGAACATATTCGAAAATACGTCTGATAAGGGATTAATAACTAAAATTTATAAAGAACTTGTAAAACTCAACATCAGGAAAGACAAACAATCCAATCAAAAAATGGGCAAAATAAATGAATAGACACTTCTCCAAAGAGGATATACAGATGGCCAATAGGCATATGAAAAAATGCTCAACATCACTAATCATTAGAGAAATGCAAATTAAAACCACAATGAGGTACCACCTCACACCAGTCAGAATGGAGCTCATCAACAAAACAACACAGAATAAGTCCTGGCGAGGATGTGGAGAAAAGGGAACCCTCCTGCTTTGCTGGTGGGAATTCACACTGGTGCAGCCACTGTGGAAAACAGCATGGAGATTCCTCAAAAAATTAAAAATCGAACTGCCTTTTGAAACAGCTGTCCCACTTTTAGGAATATACCCTAAGAACACCATAGCACTGTTTGAAAAGAAGAAATGTACCCCCATGTTTTTGGCAGCATTGTTCACAATAGTAAATATCTGGAAACAGCCCAAGTGTCTGTCAGGGGATGAGTGGATTAAAATACTTTGGTACATATATACTATGGAATACTACTCAGCCATAAGAAATGATTACATCGGATCATTTACAACAAAATGGATGAACCTTGATAACATTATACTGAGTAAAATAAGTAAATCAGAAAAAACTAAGAATAAATTATTCCATACATAGATGGGACATAAAAATGAGACTCAGAGACATGGAAAAGAATGTGTACTGGCTATCCAGGGGGTTGTGCTGGCTATCCGGGGAGGAGAGGGAGGGGGTGGGGGGAAGGACACAAATAAAATCAGAGAGAAGTTGATGGAAGATAATTTGACTTTGGGTGATGGGTATGCATATAATCAAATGTCAAAATAACTTGGAGAGGTTTTCTCTGAACATATGTGCCCTTATTTATCAATGTCACCCCATTAAAATTAGAATTAATAATAAAAAAAGACAATACATCTTAAAAGTTCTCATCACAACAAAAATGTTTTAAATGATGTGTGATGATGGATGTGAACTAAATTTACTGTGGTAATCATTTCTCAACATATATATATATATCAACATATATATATGTGTGTATATATATATCATTAAGTTATATATCTAAAACTAATAGAATCTTATGTTAATTGTGTGCCAATAAAAAATAAACCAGCCCTGGCTGGCTGCTCAGTGGATAGAGCACCAGCCCCACGTATGGACGTCCTGGATTTGATTCCTGGTTAGCGTACACAGGAGAAGCAACCATCTGCTTCTCCCTCCCCCCCTTCCCAATTCTCTCCCTCTTCCTCTCCCTCAGCCAGTGTCTCAGTTGGTTCCACAGTGACCCTGGGTGCAGAGGTGCACCCACCACAGGTTATCTAAAAATGACTTCGGACCCAGACTGGGTTTCACTTAAAGAAACACACACACACACACACACACACACACACACACTGAAACAAACAAACAAAAAACTAACTAAACTAAAAAAGAATGCAAATTTCTTTCTTTATACATTAATTTTTTTAAATATTGCCTTCCCATTTTGTGATAATATATGAGTCAGTTTCATTTTTATTTTAATATATTTATTTTTCAATTACAGATGTATTCTTCTCTTGTTAGGTAAAGAGTTCTTTCTATCTCTGTTAGTTCCAATTGCTTAGTCTTATTACCTTATCAATCTTCTTTCTCATTTTTTTTAAGGTGAGAGAGAGGAGATAGTGAGGGAGACTTCCACAAGTGCCCCAGCTGGGATCCACCCAGCAACCCCATCTGGGGTTGATGCTTGAATCAACTGAGCTATATACTCAGCGCATGGAGCCAGTGCTGGAATCAAATCGAGACACTGGCTGCAGGAGTGGAAGAGGGAAAGAAGGGGGAGAGGGAAAAAAAGAGAAGAAGATGGCTTCTTTTCCTGTGTACCCTTTCCTGAAATAGAACCCAGGATGTCCATATGCCAGGCTGACACTCTATCCACTGAGCCACCAGCCAGGCCCTCTTCTTTCTCATTATACCAAGTATTTATAGTGGTATATTGAAGTACCCAACTACTTTTTACAAAACCATATTGTTTTCCTTTGATTCTGTCACTGTTTACTTTATATTCTGGAACTCTGATGCTTGTTACATCTATGTTTATAATTATTCTATCATTTTGGCAAATTAGCCCTCTTATAAACACATAATGTCCTACTTTGTCTCTTTGTACAGGTTTTTCCTTACCTCTCTGAATATATCTAAGACAAATGCTAAATAATCTTTGTCTAGTAAGTCTGATGTCTGAGCTCCATTGAGGATCATTTCTGTCATTTTTTCATGTTCCTTGAAATGAAACATCATTTACTGTAGTTTTGTATGTGTTGATTCTTCTCTTTTTTCTTTTTGGTCGCTGAAAATTTTATATTTAAAATGTAGTAACTCTGCAACTCAATTTCATACTTCTCCATGATACCTTTAAAAAATTTGATTGCTGAAAGTGAATGGAGACTTTTTCACAAAATTTTCAATATTATTCTGGGGTTATGGGTGCTCATGGAAAATTCTGTTCCTGTAACCCATCTTCATCTTATGTATTCACAGATTCCCATGAATTTCTAAAGCAGTTTGAAGATGGCTTATTTTATTTTATTTTATTGTGACAGAGACAGAGAGAGGGACTGATAGGGACAAACAGACAGGAAGGGAAAGAGATGAGAACCATCAATGCTTTGTTGTGGCTCCTTAGTCTCCTTAGTAGTTCATTGATTTCTTTCTCATATGTGCCTTGACAATGGGGCTACAGCAGAGAAAGTGACCCCTTGCTCAAGCCAGTGACCTTGTGCTCAAGCCAGCAACCAGGGATCTAGTTAGTGACCTTGTGCTCAAGCAAGCGACCTTGGGCTCAAGCCAGCGAACTTTGGGCTTAAGCCAGCAACCATAGTGTCATTTCTATGATCCTATGCTCCAATCAGCAACCCCACGCTCAAGTTGGATGAGACTGTGCTCAAGCCGGCAACTTCAGAGTTTCAACCCTGGGTCCTCAACGTCCCAGTCTGACGCTCTATCCACTGCATTGCAGCTTGGTCAGGCAAAGATGGCTTATTCTTAATTGGTCCATTCCTTGTTGCTGTAAATCTTTGACTCCTCCCCCCCCCCCCAGCACTCTTATAAAGTTGGTTCGGATTGATTGTATTTGTTTTTCAGTTTTACTGTGGGAAATGAGAGCGTGGAGCTTCCTGGTGTTCTATGTTGCTTATGTCGCTCTGAATACAAAACTTTAAAAATTTGAATAATTTTATAGAACAACACAGAGTGGTTCATTAAAATCCACAGATGAGGCCCTGGCCTGTTTACTCTGTGAATAGAGTATCGGCTTGACACATGGACATTCTGGGTTTGATTCCTGGTCAGGCCACACAGGAGAAGCAACTGCCTGCTTCTTCTCTCTCCCTTCTCTCCCTCTTCCCTTCCGGCAGGCAGTGGCTTGATTAGTTGAAGCGTCAACATTGGCCACTGAGGATAGCTCAGTTGATTCCGATGTCAGCCCCAGACAGGGTTGCTTGGTGGATCCCAGTCAGTTGGGGCACATGTAGGCATCTGTCTCTCTCTCTCCTCCTCTCATTTAAAACAAAAACAAAGAACCACAAATTGTTTCAAGACTACAATTTAGCAAAACATAATCGTGTTTCACTTTTCACCATAGACAATGGTATGAATTACAACTATTGCAATATCCATTAAATTATCTCTCATGTCATATATAGCCAAGTGTCTTTGTATACAGTAAATTCAGTTTTGGTTGGCATCATATATTGCTTGCTCCTTTTATTTATTTTTGTGGTAACAGCAGTCAAGCCTAACTCTATCTTAAGTATACATTTGCTTATAAAATACTAATTTATATTCTGCTCCATGATATTCTCAAGAACCTTACTGTCTTTAAAATCATGATTAGTTTAAAATCTCATAAAATTTTTCCATGAGAAAAATGCATGAACCAGCCTCCAACTGTCTCCACATTCTACACTCACAGTGAACACCCCTACACTTACCAACCTCCTCGCTCCTCCTCAAATACCACCATTACCTGCCCTTAAGCAGGAGATAATGCAAGTGGACACAAGTGTTGATAGGTGAGACACAGAGAATAATTAAATACAAGAATACTTTTCAGACTGGCTTTTTTAAAAAATGAAGTAGAATTTTGAAAGGTTAATCATACATACATGATTACTCAAAACAAGTCGTTTCCTTTATTAGTGTGTGTCTGACAGAGACAGGGAGAGAAAGAGAGAGGGACAGACAGGAAGGGAGAGAGGAGAAGCATCAGTTCTTTGTTGCAGCACCTTAATTGTTCATTGGTGGCTTTCTCATATGTGCCTTGACCGGAGGAGGGGGCTACAGCCAAGCAAGTGACCCCTTGCTCAAGCCAGTGCCTTTGGGCTCAACCTGGTAAGCCTTGTTCAAACCAGATGAGACCGCGCTAAAGCCAGTGAGTGACCTCAGGGTTTCGAACCTGGGTGCTCCCTGTCCCCATCCGATGCTCTACCCACTGCGCTACTGCCTGATAAGGCAAAACAATTCATTTCTTAACCCTTTGAGTAGTATGAACATTCATGTACATCTTCGTGCCTTCTGACCATCCAGAGTATGACCTATTTATTTTAAAAATGTGTAAAGCAACATTTAAAAAAGGCAAATGTATCTTCTTCTTCCTTCCATAAATTGGTTATCAAACAAATGTGACTTTAAGTTAATAAAACTGGAACTGGAACTAATTTTATTAAATAAAAAACCTCATTCCCATGGGTTCATGAGCATGAAAAAAACTTACTACTCAAAGGTATAATTCTCTCTATGTTCTCAGGAACACTCCTCTTCAGACCATTCAGATACCCTATACCAGGGGTCCCCAAACTTTTTACACAGGGGGCCAGTTCACTGTCCCTCAGACCATTGGAGGGCCAGACTATAAAATAAAACTATGAACAAATCCCTATGCACACTGCACATATCTTATTTTAAAGTAAAAATACAAAATGGGAACAAAATCGGTATTTAATATAAAGAACAAGTAAATTTAAATCAACAAACTGACCAGTATTTCAATGGGAACTATGGGTGCGGATGCATCCTGTGCTCCTCTCACTGACCACCAATAAAAGAGGTGCCCCTTCCGAAAGTTCGGCGGGGGCGGGATAAATGGCCTCAGGGGCCGCATGCGACCCGGGACATAGTTTGGGGACCCCTGCCTTATACATTTGAGCAACATTTTGTGTAGTAGTTTTCTAGGATCTAAATGCTAAAAGCAGCTTAGCTATCTTTCAGACATTACCATCCTTGTTTCATCCCTCTACTCACAGACACCCTCACAATCAACATTTTCTACTCACGTAACATATAAATGGTTAACTTACTATTACTCTATTCCAATTGATCAAAAGTTTTTCCCTGTTTCGTTTTCCAAAAATCCTTAATACATGTCAAATGTTTGAATTCATCAATTTTTTTATCTTTACCAGTACAGTTAGTTCCGTTTATTTTTACACCTGTCATAAATTACTTTTTCTTCATAAAGTATCTTTGTTCTCATTACGGCCAATTCCTAAGAAGCTGAGAGCAAGGCATGCTTAAAACTTTGCAAATATTCCAAACTGCCGGCTGAAAAAATTCTTCAGTGTTGCATAAAACACATTTAAATATCAGTATGTCTGACTTCATTATTAGTATTAATGTGCTGTTACCCTTCCCAACTAAAGGATATGATCCATAAGGAAAGAAAACAGGTGAGATAAGTTATTCTTGGTAGCTTCCCTATGTGGAGACAAGTGCATTCACATGCAATGGAATGTTGAAATGATTTTTGAAAAGGTAAAGGTGTTGTGTGGGATAAATTATGATGTGCTTCTTCAGACTAAGTCAAAAAGAAGCTGAAGTCAAACATTTATACAAAGTTAACTTTCTGAGGTCTACATTGATGCAATAAAACACACAGATTTTAGGGTGTGATTTGTAACCACAACCCTGTCTTTGTCAGTTTGGGCTGCTATAACAAAACACCTTAGATGAGCTGTTTTCTAAGCAAGGAACTTTATTTCTCTCAGTTCTGGAGGCTGGGAAGTCCAAGTTCCAGGCACCAACAGATTCAGTGTCTGATGAAATCCACTTTGTTCACAGACAGCAGCACCTTCTTCCTGTAATCCCACATGGCAGGCAGGAGGGGAGAGGGAGCCTCTCGGGCCCCTTTTTATAAAGGCACTAATTCTATTCATAAGGGCTGTGCTCTCATGACCTAATCACTTTCTGAAGGCCTCACCTCCTAATACTGCTGCGGGTGGAAATGGTGTTCTTTCATGGAATCATGGAAAGGCATCGCACAGGACTCGTGTATGGGGGAGTGAGGCATTCGTGGTAAGATTTATTCAGGATTGAAATGGAAGGAGACCCAAGGTTGCCTGTGTCTCATTTCTCTTCATCCCACCCTGGAAAAAGTCCTGCCTCATCTTCACCAAGCCCAGCACAAAGACCAGGGTCCAGAAATGTGCCATGGTTCAAAGCCATGGTTCAAAATAAAGCCTAGTCCAGTCCAGGTGCTGTGTTGTTGTACCCAGGGCACACTCAGAGCCCATGTCGCTGCCGGGTCCCTGAGGATCATTAGAGCTGTAACGGAAAGGCGGCAGAGTATGTTTCCAAGTAGGTGAAGAAGAGGAAAGCACTCATTCGCTTGGAGTATAGGCTTTATTTTTCAGTTACTTTTTATATTGATTGATTGATTTCAGAAAGAGAACGGAAGGGAATGAGAGATAGAGAAAGATAGAGAATTCATTTTTGTGCCTCTTAATAGTTGTGCATTCACTGGTTGCTTCCCACATAGGACCTGAAAGGAATCAAACCCACAAGCTTGTTGTTTTGGGACAGCACTCTAACAGATTGACCCTAACTGCCCACAACTAGATTATATTCTAGTCTTTCAACTAACCATTACGTTCTTAATCTTTTGCGGACTTGTGCTAGTTTCTCTCATTAATCAATCAGTTCTTTCTTCTAGGCCAGTCGTCAGGAACTGCTTTTGGCTGAGAGAGCCATAAAGCCACATGTTTTAAAATGTAATTCTTTGAGAGCCATACAATATGTGTAAATACAAGTAAATGTGTGCATTTTATGATAGACCAACACTTTTAAAGTGCAATAAGTCTCTGAATTCTTTTTAATAACGTTGTTTTGCTGTGGCTAACCAATGACGAATAAAGTACTTCTTACCATTAATGCGACTTCTGGTGCTGCATGGTTTTGCTGATGGCTTTGTAGTCTGTTTAATACGTGGTGAGGTTAAGCTTCATGCAAGCGTTGAGACTTCCATCCGTTAAACGTGATCGTAGGTTGGTCTTAACGTTCTTTAAATGTGAGAAAGACTGCTCACATGCATAGGTAGAGCCAAACATTGTCAGGACAGCAATATTCACACGCTGCAGTGCGTGGTATGTGACGGGGAAGCGCGTTCCAAGTTTTGACAATCAGCTGGTCCGCGGGTTGAAGTTTTTTCATATCTCCCCACTTGTGTTTGCTCGCCAACTCTGCTTGCTGTTGTGCAAGTCTTTCCAAATCTTCATTCAGTGACTTGAACTTATTCACCCACATGTCTGAGGCCTTCAGGTCAGCAGCTTGTAGCTCAAAATCTCTGATGGAGACACCGGGAATGTAACTCAGGTTGGCGCTGTCCACTGCACACTCATGTGAATGGGTAATGAACTTAAAAGGACGAGTGCGCTCACAAAATTCTCCAAAGTGCACTCTGAATCACTGCAGGAGATTAGATGTGAAGCCCGCTAGCTGCTGGAGATCAAGATGTTGAGCAGGGTCACTTGCTGTGCATGCATTTTTAAACTCTCCCAGTTTTTCAAAGTGTGTTAGAGACCTGTTTCAATGTTGGGGATGAAGAGTTCCAGCTTGTTTTCAAATGCAAACACTGCTTGTTGAAGAGATAAAACTGTATTTCCAATGCCTTCTATTTTCACATTGAGCTGGTTCAGATGTTCAGTCATGTTCACAAGATAGTAGAACTTCAGGAGCCACTCAGTGTTAGCTGACTCAGGATGCTCGACGTTTTTCATTTCAAGAAAAGTCCGGATTTCGCTCAGACAAGCCACAAAACAGCTGAGCACCTTCCCTCTTGACAACCAATGCACATTGCTGTACAGAAGCAGTCCAGGATAATTATTCCCAACTTTATCAAGCAGTATTTTAAACTGGTGATCATTTAAAGCTCAGGCAACAATAAAGTTGAACACCCAAATGACCAGCGACATCACCTCACCAAGCTGCTCGCCACACATCTGAGTTCAAAGTGCCTCCTGATGTAGGATTCAGTGAAAACTTAGAATACATCTCTTTTCATGTTCACAAAGAAGTGCTACAAGTCCTCTTTTTTTCCCCACCATGCACGGAGCACCATCAGTACACACCGAAATAAGTTTATCTATCGGTAGATTTTTTTCTTTAGTGAACTCAGTGAAAGACTTGAATAAATCCTTCATTCTTGTTGTCTCTTTCATAGACAAAACAGCAAGACTTTCCTCATGTAGTGTGTCACCAAGACCATACCTTGCAATCGCGCTGAACTGGGATAAATGGCTTACGTCTGTTGACTAATCCAAAGCAAGAGAAAAGAATGGTGCTGCATTTATGTCCTTCACTTGTGTTGCCTCAATTTGATTTGTCATAATGATGGTACAATCGTGAACAGTTCTTGCCAACAGAGGCATGTCTTATATTTGTTTGATTATCTTGTCTTTATCCGAAAAGTCGTCAAAAAGTTCATTGGCAACATCAAGCATGAATGTTTTTGCATACTCCTCATCTGTGAATGGCTTTTCATTTCTCACAATTGCTAAAGCACCAGCAAAGCTAGCCGGAATTCCAGTCACCTTGTTGGGTGTGGCTGCTGACTAGCTTGCACTCTGCACAGTAGCTCTTGACATGCTTTCTTCCTGCTGTCCTCCACTGGATATTTCAATGCAAGTGTAATATGGCATGTGTCGAAGTGCCACTTTATATTTGACCGTTTCATTGATGCAATTTTATCATTGCATATTAGACACACTGTAGAACCTGCTCTCTCCACAAAGGTGAATTCCTCTGTCCATTCTTGCTGAAAAGTACAATACTCCTCATCTTCTTTTCTTTTAGCCATCTTCTTTGTCAAAAGGGTTTCTGCAATTAGCTAGCTGACTACTTGATTAAAAGGAGGGAAGTTTACTTCCTGACCTCACAACAACCCATGTACGTCATGCATTATCCAATAAAAATTTCGTGTTGTCCCGGAGGATAGCTGTGATTGGCTCCAGCCACTCACAACCATGAACATGAGTGGTAAGAAATGAATGGATTGTAAGGAATGAGAATGTTTTATATTTTTAATGTTATTATTATTTTTTATTAAAGATTTGTCTGCGGGTCAGATGTAGCCATCAAAAGACCAACATTTGGCTCATGAGCCATAGGTTCCTGACCTCTGACATAGGCAGTAAGCTCTCCAACATCACTTGTAGAAATATATTTGCTGATGTATCCCCACATGCAAGGGAAATAAAGGCAGGATAGACAAATGGGACTATATCAAACTAAAAAGCTTTTGCACAGCTACAGACAATATGAACAAAATAAAAAGGCAAACCACACTATGGGAGAACATATTCGGCAAAACATCTAATAAGGGGTTAATAACCAAAATTTATAAAGAACTTGTAAAACTCAACTCCAGGACGATAAACAGTCTAATCAAAATATGGGTACAAGAAATGAATAGACATTTCTCCAAAGAGAACATATAGATGGCCAATACGCATATGAAAAAATGCTCAACATCATTAAAGAAATGCAAATTAAAACTACAATGAGATACCACCTCACACCAGTCAGAATGGCACTCATAAACAAAACAACACAGAGTAAGTGCTGGAGAGAATGTGGAGAAAAGGGAACCCTCCTGCACTGCTGGTGGGAATGCAGACTGGTGCAGCCACTGTGGAAAACAGTATGAAGATTCCTCAAAAAATGAATAATCGAACTGCCTTTTGATCCAGCTATCTCACTTTTGGAAATATATCCCAAGAACACCGCATCAGCAAGTCAAAAGGAGAAATGCACCCCCATGTATATGGCAGCATTTTTTACAATAGCCAAGATCTGGAAACAGCCCAAGTGTCTGTCAGTGGACGATTGGATTAAAATGCTGTGGTACATATACACAATGAAATACTATGGGGCCATGAAAAAGAAAGAAATATTACTTTCTGCGACAACATGGATGGACCTGGAAACTATTATCTTAAGTGAAATAAGCCAGGCAAAGAAAGAAAAATATTATATGACCTCACTCATGTGAGGAATCCGACAAACAATATGAACTGAGGAGCAGAATAGAGACAGAAGCAGGACTAAAGGATCCAGAAGTAAAGCTGACAGAGGGAAAGGGGATAATGGGCTGATAGGATGGGATAAGAGCAGAAAAGCAAATCCTGGAAAAAAAGGGGGAGGGTATTATGAGGAGGAGGATGGGGAGATGTACTGGGGAATATGGGGGAGGGGAGGATGTATTCAGGGGGACACTAGAATCTATGTAAACACAATAAATCATTTAAAAAAAAGAGCTGCCTGACCAGGCAGTGGCGCAGTGGATAGAGCATCGGACTGGGATGCAGAAGACCCAGGTTCGAGACCCCGAGGTCACCAGCTTGAGCACAGGCTCATCTGGCTTGAGTAAAAAAGCTTACCAGCTTGGACCCAAGGTTGCTGGCTCGAGCAAGGGCTTACTCGGTCTGCTGAAGGCTCATATTCAAGGCACATATGAGAAAGCAATCAATGAGCTAAGGTGTCGCAACAAAATACTGATGATTGATGCTTCTCATCTCTCTTTGTTCCTGTCTCTCTGTCCCTATCTATCCCTCTCTCTGACTCTCTCTCTGTCCCTGTAAAACAAAACAAAAAAAAGAGAGCTGGTTCTTTGAAAAAATTAATAAAATTAACAAACCCCTGGCTAGACTCACTAAGAAAAAAATAAAAATAACTCATATAAACAAAATTGAAATGAAAGAGGATAATTACCAGAGACATCATAGATATACAAAGGATCATACTAGAAAAAAATGGACAAATTCCTAGGACTATGGAATCTTCCTAGACTGAGTCGGAAGAAGTGGAAAACCTAAATAGACTCATAAGTAGGGAGGAAATAGAAACAATTATTAAAAACCTCCCCCAAAATAAAAGTCCAGGGCCTAATGGTTAAACTAGTGAATTCTACCAAGCATTCAAAGAAGATTTGATACCTATCCTTCTCAACATCTTCCAAAAATAGAAGAGGAAGCAATACTTTCTACCACATTTTATGAGGCCAACACAACACTGATACCAAAACCTGGCAAGGACAGCACAAAATAAAATAAACCATAGTCCAATATTTCTAATAAATACAGATGCAAAAACCCTAAACAAAACACTAGCAATTTGAACACAACAACATATTGAAAAATAATACATCATGATTAAGTGGGATTCATCCCAGGGGCACAAGAATGGTTGAACATACATAAATCAATTAACGTAATACACCAAATCAATAAAACAAAGAACAAAAATCATATGGTCTTATCAATAGATGCAGAGAAAGCATTTGATAAAATACAACATCCCTCTATGTTTAAAACATTCAATAAAACAGGTATAGAAGGCAAGTACCTCAACATAATAAAGGCCATATAGGATGAACCATCGGCTAATATCATACTAAATGGTGAAAAAATAAAGACTTTTCCTCTAAAATCAAGAACAAGACAAGGCTTCCAAATCTTTCTACTCTTATTCAACATAGTTCTAGACATTTTAGCCAGAGCAATCAGGCAAGAGAAAGAAATAAAAGGCATCCAAAATGGGAGAGAAGAAGTAAAGCTTCTTCTTTTACACTGCCTAAAAGACATGATCCTGTATATGGAAAACCCCAAAGACTCCACCACAGAACTATGAGAAACAATAAACCAATGCAGTAAAGTTGCAGGATACAAAATCAATATAGAAAAGTCTACTGCTTTCCTATATGCCAATGATAAAACTTCAGAAAATGAACTAAAAAAAATTGCTTTTACACTTGCAACAACAACAAAAAAGAATACCTAGGAATAAACTTAACAAAGGATGTGAAAGACCTATATACTGAACACTACAAAATATTATTGAAAGAAATTGAAAAGGACATAATGAAATGGAAAAACATTCCATATTCATGGGTTGGAAGAGTCAACTTACTTAAAGTGGCCATATTACCTAAAGCAATACAGGTATTGATCAACTTACGACCTATGCAAATTATGACCATTCGATTTTACGACCACAATCGCTAGCCACGACTGCTCCGCATCTGGAGCAGTTTTTGTATACATCTGTATTTTGTAATTTTGTATGTTTTGCAAATATTAAACCAGTTGTACTGGTAATGCAGTGTTTTACTTAAACCTGACGAATGTAAAAATAAGAAACAAAATGGTGTAGAGATGATACAAATGGCATAAAGTGAACAAAGAAAATTATGATATATAACAATAATGAAAGAAAATTATGATAAAATATGACTTAAAGATTTTTATAACATCATTTCACAGTACTGTACACATAGCCTACTCAACTTATGACCAAATTGTGTTACGACCGGTCTGTCAGAACCAATCATAGTCGTAAGTCGAGCACTAGCTGTATACAAATTTAATGCAATCCACATCAAAATCTCAATGTCATTTTTTAAAGAAATAGAACAAAAAATCACCAGGTTTGTATAAAACATTATTTAAAAAAACCTCAATAGCCAAAGCAATTCTGAGAAAAAAGAATGAATCTGGAGGTATCACTCTATCCAACTTCAAGTTATACTACAGAGCCAAAACAATCAAAACAACATGGTAATGGCAGAAAACCAGACACACAGACCAATGGAACAGATTCAAGCAGCCAGAAATAAATCACATATATATAAACAAATAATCTTCGACAAAGAAGCAAAAATCCCACAACGGAGAAATGAAAGCCTCTTCAATAAAAGGAGCTCAGAAAATTGGAAAGCCACATGTAAGAGAATGAAACTTGACTACAGTTTGTTTCTTTGCACAAAAATTAATTCAAAATGGATCAAAGACCTAAATATAAGGTCTGAAACAATAAATTACACAGAAGAAAACAAAGGTACCAAACTCACAGACCTTGGTCAGAGGACACTTTATGAAAGCAAGGGAAGTAAAAGCAACAAGAATGAATGGGACTATATCAAACTAAAACGCTTCTGCACAGTAAAAGAAACTGACAGCAAAACAAAAAGGTAACCAAAAAAAGGAAGATGATATATACAAACAACAGCTACAATCAGGGATTAATATCTAGAACATATAAAGAACTCATACAGTTCAGCAACAAAGAAGCAAACAATCCCATTAAAAAATGGGAATAAGACCTGAACAGACACTTCTCCCAAGAAGACAAACAAATGGCCAACAAATACATGAAAAAATGCTCATCTTCACTAGCTATTAAGGAAATGCAAATCAAAACCACCTCACCGCTATTAGATTGGCTATTATCAATAAGACAGGTGATAACAAGTGTTAAAGAGGCTGTGAAGTAAAAGGAATCCTCATTCATTACTGGTGGGAATGTAAACTGGTACAACTATTATGGAAGAAAGTATGGTGGTTCCTCAATAGATTAAGAATAGAACTACTATATGACCCAGCAATCCCTCTACTGGGTATCTACCCAAATACTTGAAAACTGTGGTATGTAAAGTCACATGTACCTCCATGTTCATTGCAGCATTATTCACAGTGGCCAAGACGCAGAAACAACCAAGGTGTCCTTCGATAGAGGATTGGATAAAGATGGTGTGGTATCCAATGGAATACTACTCAGACACAGAAAATGATAATACACTGCCATTTACAACAACATGGATGGGCCTTGAGAACACTATACTGAGTGAAATAATTAAATCATAAAAAGCTAAGAATTGTATCATTCACACATAGGTGGGATAGAAAACTGAGACTTACGGACATGGATAAATGTGAAGTGGTTATAAGAGAAAGTGGGGTATGGGAAAGGGTGGGGGAAGGGGCCGGGAAGGGAGCAAAAAGTGACAAATATACAATGACAGAAAATGATTTGACTTTGGATGATCGGTACTACACAACATAATCAACATTTCAAGTGCTATAGAAATGTTTACCTGAAACCTATGTACTCTTATTGATCAATGTTACCCTATTAAATGTAATTTTTTTTAAAGTAGGAATCAGGGAGGTAGAGAAAGAGACTCCTACATGTGCCCTGACCAGGATCCACTTGACAAACCCTCTACTGGGCAATGCTTTGCCCATCTGGGGCATTGTTCTGTTGCTCAGCAACCAAGCTATCTTAGTGCCTAAAGCAAGCCCATGGAGCCATCCTCAGTGCCTGGGGTCAACTCACTCCAACTGAGCCATGGCTGCTGGAGGGGAAGAAAGAAATAGAGAAAGTGAAGAAGGAGGGGGAGGGGTGGAAAAAGCCAATGTTCACTTCTCCTGTGTGTCTTTTTTTTTAATATTTTTATTTATTTATTCATTTTAGAGAAGAGAGACAAACAGAAAGAGAAGGGGGACAGAGGAGCAGGAAGCATCAACTCCCATATATGCCTTGACCGGGCAAACCCAGGGTTTTGAACCGGCGACCTCAGTGTTCCAGGTCGATGCTTAATCCACTGCGCCACCACAGGTCAGGCTCTCCTGTGTGTCTTGACTGGGATCTAACCCAGGACATCCACACTCTGGGCTGACACTCTACCACTGAGCAAACAGGTCAGTGCCTAAATGTAATTTTTTAAATAAATTTTAAAAAATTAAAGTAATAGCAGGAAAAAAATAAGTCTATTCATAATGTCTCTTTTCTTGGCTTCTTTGTACCAACTGAAGTAAGCTACCCAGGTGCAGTCACTATTTAGTCTTCCAAGGTGATGCAATACACAAGTGTGACACACTCGAGAAACCAAAAGGCCACTACAATTCAAGGTGATGCTTACTGAAATCATGAGACTTAAGTGTGAAATTAATAAGTTAACGACCTTTGCACCAGACCATATTTAACCCTAATGTATCTTCTCTACCTCTGCCACCACCATGGTCATTCTGTTCATGTGCCCATAGTGCCAGTTCCCAGGTAGAAAAAGATAAATTTGTTTATTATTGACTGGACAAGTCATTTAGCCTCCTTGGATGTATAGGGCCTCTTCCAGGATCTGCCACAACAATCTTCATACTTTCCTGACTACTGCTATATCTATAGACTTTTATCTCTAACCTAGAACACCTTTCTGTGACTCTAGTCTTCTTATTTCCAGGCCCCTGACCAGTTGGTAAGACCCTAGGACACGTTGGGCCACTCATCCTTCTTCGTCGCTTATATAACCGAGCACATTATCCATGACTCTGTCCAATACATTGATCTTTTTTTATTTACTCTCTTTGAAAAGTCATCCCCAAAGAGAAATGTTATGCCATCCTCTTCCATGTCGCGTTTGTACCCACATATCAATTCTACCCATTCAGACACCACACTTAGGCATTTTATCCCCCTTCAGCTGGTTGAAGAAAACTCCATGTGGGCATATATGCAAGCTGAGTGCAGTGCACTGGTCTATCTGTGTTGAGTGATATGGTGACTTCTACTTCCTGCTCATATAGCTTACACATGTTTTTCCTCTTGTATGAGCTTCATATAGGATCTTGTGTTTTGAACTCGTTGTGACTGGCTGAATGGTCCATTTGACTTTATGGCATGGCAGAACCAAAAGATTTTAGTTTATATTAGATGACTCAAGGCACATGCTCATTTGAAGTCACCTGGCTATAAATCTCCTTTTCCCTAGGGCCATGTAACATACCAAGAGCTCATTCTCAATAGGTTGTTGGTACCGTCTGATTCCCAACCCAAAGCACCTGCACTGTGATTTTTCCCTCTGGGGCCTGCTTGTGTCCCACATCATTTCCCACCACCTGTAACCAGACAGGGTCAAAGACACAGGGGGTGCCAGACATTATGGCCCAAATAATGGCTTCTGTTTGCATCACTGTCTGTACCTACAGCAAGGCCCCTTCTTGCCTTGGGTCCCACTCAAAGATGACCACTTTCATTATATCCAGCATATGGCCAGCACAGTAATCATGGATGAGAAAAGTTTGTTTTAATAACCGAAAGAGGCATATGTCTGGCACCACCTTCCTTTGATAAGGAATAGAACAATTTACCTTTTTTCTGAGGGCATATGTGAAAATGCCCTTAACCTTAGCAACTGTATACCTAAATACTATAACAATAAAGCATGTCTCTGAAACTTTTACACTTTATCCAGGTTGTGCTATCACTTATTCCTTGTTTTTAATTGTCACCCTAGCGGTAACCATGCCTCATCTTCTAGGGTGGAGTCCTTGGCAGCGTGACAAACCCCACATCAACAAAGTGCCCTAAATTAATAATTATCCAGATTTGCAGGTAGCATTTCTTTACCAAATAACCATCTAACCGGTGTATTCCACTATATGCTACCAAATTCTTACATCCTCTTTAATGTATAATCTCATTCCTCCATTAATGAATATTTTTACATCTTCAAATAGACTATGCTGGGTATAAAAAAGCACCCCTAAATATAAGTAAGGTAGGGCAGCCAGTAAGAGGAACGAAGACACTACCATGATGTTCTGGGATCCGTTCTCTCTGGGGGATTGGGGGGTTAATGGTTTTGCAGAGCTAATATCTTCAGAGGCACCCACCCAGGCATCATATACAATGGTCCAGGTTTTCTCACCTGAGTCCTGAAAGGATAACAGACTTGTTCTAGATGAGCATGGAAAAGCCTCTGGAGCTATTGGACTTTACCTAATGCTATGATTGCTTATTAGCTAGGATTTCTCTTCCCTTCCAGAAGATAAGCGTCACTCATGTTAAACCGTTTTCTTGGGAGTTGATTTCTTTCTAGCAATTATGAGATGGACTCCTTGCATATTCACCAAAAATCTCCCTGCACTGTTTTTCATGGCTATTATTCTCTTTTGATAGCAGTAGGCATTGTCACTACAGGGAATCCCATTCTGCACATACGCATCTTCTGGGCACTGATGGGATGTCCCATTGCACCACTCTGGAAGGCCATATTCATTGACCTGATGTCTACAGAGATCTCCTGATGGCATGAACTTGCACACTCTTTGTGGCAAAGCCTAAAAGCACATGCAGCACCAGGCTGCAGAGTGCAGCTCAACAGACAACAGGGATTTTTTTTTTTTTTTTTCAGGAGAGAGAAGTGGAGATAGTGAGGCAGACTTCCGTATATGCTCCAACTGGAATCCACCCAGAAACTCCATCTAGAGCCAATGCTTGAGTACTGAGCTATTTTTAATACTTGACCAGTGCCTGGGGCTGATGCTCAAACCAATTGAACCACTGGCTGTGGGAGGAAAAGCGGGAGAGAAGGTGGAGAGAGAAGCAGGAGAAGCAGATAGTCACCTCTCCTGTGTGCTCTGACTGAGACTCAAATCTGGGACATCCATATGCCAGGCTGACGCTCTATCCACCGAGCCACTGTCCAGGGCCGAAACAGGGATCTTGTTCACACTGCTTTACAGATCCACAGAGACTGGATTAATAGAGAAAATCAATGAAACCAAATACTCTACAACTGAGCCAACAGGCCACGGCCCAATCTTTGCAATATATTAGGATGTGGTTTATGTCCCAGCATATGTTCTATTTGATAAATGTTTGACGTGAGTTTCAGAAGAATGTGTATTCTGTTTTGCTGAATGAAGTATTCTATAAATGTCATTGATATTCAGTTGATTGATGGTACTGTTGAGTTCAACTAACTTACTGATTTTCTGCATTCCAGGTCTATCAATTACTGATTGTTGCTGATATCTCCAAATATAATGGCACGTTTCTCAATTTCTTCTTGCAGGGATATAATTTTTTGCCTTAAGTATTTTGCCACTTTTTTGTTAGGCACATACACATTAAGGATTATTATGTCTGCTTAGGAAATTGACCCTTTTATCAATCACTACTTAATGATCCTTTGTATCCCTAATCATTGGTATGCCTCTGAATTCTTTGTCTGAAGTTAATATAGCTACTCCAGCATCCTTTCGCTTAGTGTTAGCATATCATTATGTATCCTTTTACTTTTAATCTATAGATTTTTGAGAGAGACAGACAGACAGAAGGACAGACAGTAAGGAAGAGAGATTAGAAGCATCAGCTCATAGTTATGTCAGTTTAGTTGTTCATCTATTGCTATTCGTGTGTGCTTTGACCGGGGGGCTCCAGTCAAGCAAGTGACCCCTTGCTCAATCAAGCCAGTGACTTTGGGCTTCAAGCCAGTGACCTTTGGACTTAAGCCAGTGAGTGACCTTTGGGCTCAAGCCAGCGACCTTTGTGCTCAAGCCAGCAACAATGGGATCATGTCTGTGATCCCACACTCAATCCAGTGACCCCGCACTCAAGCTGGTGAAACTGCCCTCAAGCTGGATAAGCCCATGCTCAAGCCTGGGATCTCAGTGTTTTGCACCTGGATCCTCAGTGTCCCAGGTCGACATTCTATTCACTGCCTCACCACCTGATCAGGCTATCTGTAGGCTTAAAGTAGTTTTCTTGTAGACAACATATAGGTGGGTCTTATATATTATATACTGTGATAGTTTCTGTTTTATAATTGGTGTATTGAGGCCATTCACATTTAAAGTGATTATTGATTAGATTATTAATATCTACCATATTTGTAAATCTCTTCTGTTCATTGCTTTTCTTGTTTGCTTCTTTTCCACTTTTGCTTTATTTTTGCCTTTTGTAGTTGTCATTCTAAAAATTTTTCTCATTCAAATGAAGCCTAGAAATCATAGTTCTTTTAAGCTGCTTTGCCATCCCTTTGTGGTAAAAATGCCTTAAATATTTCCTCTATATACACTGAGAACTACATTAGACAATATAATATTTGCTTCAGCTATCAAACATAATCTAGAAAATTCAAAAGGAAATAGAAAGGACATTTTATTTACCCATATTTTTACTATCATATCCTTCTTCCTTCCCAATACAGTAACATTTCTTGTTCTATAATTTCTTTTGTTTCAAGAATTTTCTTTAGCCATTGTTTTCAGGTCTGGTGACAAATTCTGAGTTTTCCTTAATTTCAGAATGTCTTGATTTTTGTCTTCATTCTGATGGATAGTTACACTGGATATAAAATTCTGTGTTGATATTTTCTTTTTAACTCTTATGAAGTATTTTGCTACTTCCTTCTGGCCTCTGTGGTTTCTAATAAGAAATCTGCTGCTTTTCCCTAAAGGTATTATTAGGCAGATGTTTTCTCTTCACGCACTTTAAAGATGTTTTCTTCATCATTAGACTTCAAAGTTTAGCATGAATTTCATTGGGTATATTCTGTTTATTGCTCCTTCACGTTCTTGAATCTGTAGTATATAACTTTTTTCAAACTTAAGAAATCTTCAGCCATTATTTCTTTTAATTCTTTTCAGTCCTACCCTATTCGTCTCTACTACTGTGACTGTGATAACCTAAATGTTAGATCTTTGTTATATATAGTCCTACCGAACTCCTAAAAAAAAAGGTGTCACTAGTTCTTCCTTCATGAATAAAATAGTTTATGAAATGGAATATCCAGGTGCACAATTCTACAGCACATCATCTGTACATAGCACTGTGTATTTACCACCCCAAGTCAAGTCTCCATCCATGACCACTTATCGTCCCATCCCATCCTCCAACTTTGTTCAACCATCCTCCACTCAGCAATCCCTGCACTTTTGTCCATGCCCACGAGTTATTTTCTTCTTTTTGCTCAATCCCTTCAGCCAGCCCAAACCACCACAGCTCTCAACCTGCTCTCTGATTCTGTCCCTGTTTTGCTTGTTCACTTTGTTCACTAGATTCCACGTATGAGTGAAATCATATGCTACTTGTCTTTCACTGACTGGCTTCTTTAACTTACTATAATGGTCTTCAGGCACAACCTGTGTGACCACCTCAAATTAATTAATTAATTAATTAAAAATACTAATAGCCCAAGCGGATACCTGGCAAAAGCAGCATGGATAAAAGAAACTTTATCTGAGAGAAAATACAAGGAGAGTGCCACTTAAAAATGCTTCTGTTTAAAAAAAATGCTTCTGTTTAATGGTTATCTCATAGAGCTCAGAATCTATGAAATAAATTAGGAGGTGAAAAGACTCATCAGCCAAGAATTCCTTTAAAAAAGAATTTACCTGGAGTTAGAGTTAATATTTTATTGAATTACCTTTTCTTCTCTGCAATTTTTATATTGTTGAAATTTTATAGATGATATATTTTGCCAAAAACTATACCATAAATTCTCCACCAAACCATTTTAAGTATATTTTTCTCAAAAAGTTATACTTTGAGGTGCAATATTAAAAACTTGTATATAAAACAAAATAGCAAGGTTATAAATTATATAATAAAAATAAATTAACTATGGTAATTATAAAGAGAATTATAGGACATTAACGTTGTCTTGGTTGTTTAGAGATTCTATGCTAGATGTAGAATTTGATAATGACCAAGAAAGTTATTATATTTTATTCCAGTAGTGAAAAGTGATTAAGTCTATGCCAATGCAATAGCCATGAGTAAAACTATGAAGAAGAAAGGCATCAAAACTGTGGGAAGATGCAGAACGGAGTTGAGGAGACTACCTGATGTTAATTATATTGAAGTCAGACAATAATCTGTATGGAAATGGTGGAGCCACAGCAACATATCCCTCAGAGCCAGTTGCTGTTTCTGGGAAGTGAAAGATCCTTGTTGCTAAGCAGCTAAATCTAGACCTCAGTCATCTGAGAGACAAAAGAAGGGGGCCTTTTCCTTTGTTATATGAGGTCTCAACTACCAATCTTTGCTCATTGATAAGTATAGTATAAACCATTCAGAAAGAAAAGGCCATGGTAACTGTTTCTTCTGCTGGTAAGTCATTGATGAAGTTTGGCTCTATGTACAAAGTGGTAGCTGGAATATTATGTTGGCTAATGTGAAGTTTAACTTTTGTTTTGATTTCTTTTTTTTTCTTTCTTCTTTTCCAAGTGAGAGGAGAGGAGATAGACAGACTCTCCCATATGCACCAGGAAAGGGTCCATCTTGCAACCCCCATTGGGGCCGATGCTCTGGCCATTTGGGGCCATGCTCACAACCTAGCTATTTTTAGCATCTGAGGCCGAGGCTCCTTTGAGCCATTCTCAGTGCCTGTGACCCATGCGCTTGAACCAATTGAACCACGGGATTTGGGAGGGAAAGAAGGTGGGTGTGGAGAAGGAGATGGTCGCTTCTCCAGAGTGCCCTGACCAGGAATTGTACTCGGGATATCCACATGCTGAGCCAACACTCTACCACTGAGCCAACTGGCCAGGGTCTTGCTCTGTTTTCCTTTTCAAAGATGAGACTTAAGCATGGCTGGGATAAGGTGTTGTGGATAGGGTGACTGACCATTCCAGGTTACCTGGGACTGAACATGTTGCTAGGATACGGGACTCGCAGTTTTACAACCAGGAACCAAGACAGTCCCGGGCAAATAAGAATCCATTGCTTACTCTAATTTCCAGTTAAGCCTGACCTGTGGTGGCGCAGTGGATAAAGCGTCGACCTGGGAACACTGAGGTCGCCAGTTCAAAACCCTGCACTGGTCCGGTCAAGGCACATATGGGAGTTGATGCTTCTAGCTCCTCCCCCTTTCTCTCTTTCTCTATCTCTCTCTCTCACTCTGTGTCTCCTCTCTAAAATGAATAAATAAATAAATAAAAAGAATTAATTTCCAGTTAAGAGCAAGTAAAATAGGAGAAAATAAAGTTGAAAGTAGGGAAAATTGATAGGATCAGTCCTCAAGTAGGTAGCAGACGAGATCTTAGAACAGAAGATGAGGGCTACTACATGACTCTGGGGGAGCATTATTTTTCTACTCACACTGGGAGGAAATGGGCATAAATGCAGATTGGTTTGTAATGGTGGATATCCTATAAGCCATTTTGTCTTTTTGAATTTGGCATCACTATAGCTGTATATATACATATTTCTTTTACTACATTCCAGAGTAAGAAATCTAATTTATACATAGACATAAACAAAAAAAACCCAAATTTTGGCATCCTATGTGTAAGAGTTGCTAAGGAATTTCTAGGAATGTCATCTGATATTTTCATTCACATTCCTTAAAGAAAAAACTGTGCCTTAGGACCCATTAAACTGATTCCATGACTCACTAAGGAGTCAATGTTAGTGACAGACTGATGGAAAAACAGTGCATTCGAGCCTGATAGAATAAGAAGAGAGGTGAATAAGTAGAAGTCTTGAGAAATTTGAAATAGTTAATGGAGAAAGGAACGATGGGTTGGTGAAACATATGGAGGAGGTTAGTTGTCTACTATGATATTCCATTAATGTTAAAGCATATGGGGTTTTTTTGTTTGTATGTTTGTTTGCTTTTTTAAGTAAGAGGGGAGGATATAGAGAGACAGACTCCCATATGCACCCTGACCAGACTCCACCGAGCAACCCCTGTCTGGGGCCAATGCTCGAATCAACTGAGCGGTCCTCAGTGAGTCTCAGGACGAACACTCGAACCAATCAAGCCGCTGACTGCAAGAGGGGAAGAGAGAGAGAAGCAGAGAAAAGCAGATGGTCACATCTCATGCGTGCCCTGACCAAGGATTGAACCCAGGACGTCTGCATGCCAGGCTGAAGTTCTATCCACTGAGCCAACCGGCCAGGGCCTAGAGCATATGGAATTTTAAGGCACCACTTTACAGTATTGATAGTAGAATGATGTTTCTTTAGGAGTTTAGGTCTCCGGGGTCGTAGGAATAATATAAAGAGGACAAACAATATAGCTCAAGCATTGTTTGAAGCATTTTCCCATTATCGCCTGCTCTCAAGATGAACTCTAAGAAAAATAATATGGTGTGGTTTATACAGTTTATCAGCCTTCTTCACAACACTCTAGTTTTATTATCCTTTCCACTTTCCACCCTCCCATTCACCTCTGCCACTCCATAATAAGTAACAAACATATTGAGAGATACACCCAATTTAGAGATCTTTGTTCTTGGCAGTTTTTATATTTGTCTGTGAGCTTTGTTTTTCTCTAGTGAGCTCCTTGCGCCTGGAATAAAGGGCCTATCCATTAGCAATGGAATGTGCTCATATGGATCCGCACTCTCTAGACAGATTAATGCGAAGGATATTGTTCAGACTGAAACAAGTCTTCCCCATCTGCCAGTATCCACACTGCAAGTCTACGATAAATTACAAACTGAAATACTGTATGTTAGAAAGAAAAAGATGAAGTCTAGTTGGTTAACTATTTTCCACTGTGACTGAAAGGCAATCAGAATGTATTGACTACTGACACTATACATTAATGAGGAGCTCAGAATAGTAGGCAAGTGTAAACGTAACGGCCGGGAGAATGAATGAAGAGAAGAACAAAATGACACGGGAGGGTTTGAAATATCAGCTGACTTCTAACCTCCATCCATTTCCAGCTCTGATTATCCATTCCCTTTTAAGATTTGCACAAACACAGTGTTTAGAGATTCTCACCTAAGTGGTGCATGGGCGTTTTGATATAGAAATAGAAAAAGTACATGGCAGAATTAAACCAGTTGTGTTTGTTTTGCAAACTAGTGTTATTATAGAGCTTTAGGGGATTGAAGATTTGGGCATAAAGCCGTTGAAGTGATGGAACTGGTCAGCGAGGCTCAATTTGAATGAAATTGAAGAGGGCCATGAGATTGAGAGAAATGGGAGATAATGGAAGATAAAAAAAGTATTTGGGTTTTATTTGAGTCCGAGGAATAGGTACAGCAAGGGTAAGGGAGAGCTGGAAGGATTAAAATTCTTGGTAAATTGCTTAGGAGGTAAGAAATGGTTTTGTTCTGTTTCATTTGGTGACATCAAGGTATAGATTGATAGTGGCTGGGTAAACTGAAGTACCGGAAAGCTGAATTGGAAAAGCTAAAAAAATGTTGAAAAACCCTTGTGGTTTTCAGATGAATTGTCTATATAATTGTTATCATTATTTATGAGGAAGGTGGGATTTTTGGGTGGAGAATAAGTATCAGTCAGGTATCAAAGGCTTTGAAGTTTATAAAAGAATGACAGGGAGTGTTAATGGAATAGTGCAAAAGAAAGGTTAAAAATTAGTGTAGTCAAATGTAGCAGAATGAATGGTTTAGAAAATGACTTTGTGGGCTGTGGAGAATGGGAGCCCAGACTCTGGATCATGAGGTACACAGAGCTGCTGAGAACTGGATTTTTCTGGAATGAGCTTTAGGGAAAGAAGTAAATTTTGTTGAATCTCCAGTTTAATAAGTAGATATAGGGAGCTCTGTGAAGAGATTTAGGATGGAATTTGGTTCTCTCTCCCTCTTCCTTGGTCATTAGATAGATAGATAGATGAAAGTTGATAGATAGATAGATAGATAGATAGATAGATAGATAGATAGATAAAAAGACAGCAGCAGTTATAGGGAAAGCTATACAAACAGATATAGAGGAATTTGAAACGGGTAAAGGAAGTGTTGACAAGGAATGAATTCAGAGTCCTGGAGATTATTGGTAGTTAAGGCATCTTCAGTTTCATATCTCCTATGTGAGTCTTCTCAGATTTAATGGAAAGAGAAGTAACTATCATCCAACTTTAACAGCTACCAATACAGGCCAATACTCTCTTATCTATAACTCCTTCCTTCCCATTCCTATTTACTGAAAGCAAATCTAATTTTGTGATTCATTAATCATTTTTTTAACACCCAGTTCTTTCTCACTCCCACTTTCCATACTTAATCCCACCACCATCTCTCCCACCCCTCTTTTTATGTTCAATTTCAGCACGGCAGCTCTGCTGGCCAACTCTGCTGGAACTCAGATCCTTAAAGGTCAGCTCTACACAACGACCAGTTTAGAGGGAGGAGCCAGACCCAGAGTGTCTCACATTCTTTTTCTCTGTACATCTGACTCCATCTTGGCGGTTCCATAATGGTGGCTGCCGAGGCCAGCCTGTCCATGAGTGTTGTTCTCCTGCTGCTCTGGCCTGGGGTATCAGTGTTCCCTTCTGGCCTGTCCCAGGCTAGGTCCACCCAACACCTCAGCTCCCCAGAAGTGGTGATCCCCCTAAAGGTGACCAGCAGGGGCAGAGGTGCAGAGACTCCAGGCTGGCTCTCCTACAGCATTCAGTTTGGGGGCTGGAGATACATTGTCCACATGGGAATCAAGAAGCTCTTGCTTTCCAGACAGCTGCTGGTGTTCACCTACACGGACCAGCGTGCCCTCCAGGAAGAACAGCCTTTTGTTCCTAATGACTGCTACTATCATGGCTATGTTGAGGGCTTCCGCCAATCCCTGGTGGCTCTCAGTACCTGTTCTGGAGGTTTTCGAGGAATGCTGCAGATAAATGACCTTGCCTATGAAGTCGAGCCCATTAAGCACTCTACCACATTTGAACACCTGGTTTACAAGATAAACATCAACGAGACACAGTTCCCACCTATCAGCTGTGGCTTAACAAAGAAGGAAATAACACACCAACGATTGAAATTTGTAGAGGCTGAGAAAACAACTCGGAAACAAAACTCTACTGAAAACTGGTGGATCCCCTCATGGTTTCTGGAGCTGGTTGTGGTGGTAGACCAAAATTTCTTCATTTACTCTGAAAGCAACTTCTCAAAAGTGCAGGAGGATGTATTTCTTGTTACTAACATAGTGGATTCCATCTATCAGCAGTTGGGTACTTATGTGATTTTGGTTGGGGTTGAGATTTGGAATCATGAGAATGTTTTCCCAATGATAAGCATAGAGCAGGTTCTGGAGGATTTTGCTCAGTGGAAACAAATCAGACTTTCCTGGCTACAATATGATGCCGCACATATTTTCATTAAAAATTCACTTATGAATATACTTGGTTTAGCCTATGTTGCAGGAATATGTCGTCCTCCTATTGACTGTGGAGTTAATAATTTCCAAGGAGACCCCTGGTCTCTTTTTGCCCTCACTGTGGCCCATGAGTTAGGTCATACTTTAGGTATGCGGCATGATGAAGAATTCTGTTCATGTGAGCAAAGTGCTTGCATCATGAATGCTATCAGAGTGCCGGCAGAGAGATTCACCAACTGTAGTTACGCAGATTTTACCAAAACCACATTAAACCAGGGATCATGTCTGCACAATCCTCCAAGTCCAGGGAAAGTTCTTATGCCAAAGCGCTGTGGTAACGACGTGGTTGAAGAAGGAGAGGAATGTGACTGTGGATCTATAAAGCAGTGTGAACAAGATCCCTGCTGTCTGTTGAACTGCACTCTGAGTCCTGGTGCTACTTGTGCTTTTGGGCTTTGTTGCAAAGACTGCAGGGTCGTGCCATCAGGGACAATGTGCAGACAAAAAATCGGTGAGTGTGACCTACCAGAGTGGTGCGATGGGACATCCCATCAGTGCCCAGAAGATGTATATGTACAGAATGGGATTCCCTGTGGTGACAATGCCTATTGCTACCAAAAGAGATGTAACAGCCATGACAAACAGTGCCGGGAGATTTTTGGTGAAGGAGCGAGGAGTGCATCTCAGCACTGCTATAAAGAGATCAACTCCCAGGGAAACCGTTTTGGCCACTGTGGTCTAAATGGCACGGCATACCTAAAATGTAACACGTCAGATATCCTTTGTGGGCGAGTTCAGTGTGAAAATATGGGAGGCATTCCCCATCTAGGAGACCATTCTGCTTTGCTGCACACTCTCATCAATGGTGTCACCTGCTGGGGTGTCGGTTACCATTTAGAGGTGGGCACACCTGATGTTGGTGAAGTGAAAGATGGCACCATGTGTGGTTCAGGAAAGATCTGCATACACAAGAAGTGTGTCAGTCTGTCTCTCCTGTCACAAGTCTGCCTGCCTGAGACCTGCAACTTGAAGGGAATCTGCAATAACAGACATCACTGCCACTGTGGCTATGGGTGGTCCCCGCCCTACTGCCTGAAGAGAGGCTATGGAGGGAGTGTCGACAGTGGCCCAGCGTCTGCCAGAAAAGTTTTCTTCCCACTGGTCATGATTCTTAGCTTGTCTGTTTTGCTTCTACTGTTGACTGCTGTATTCATGTACCTTTAAAAACATTTGGGTCCCAAGGAGACCAAGGCCCACCCATCAGATGAAGAGAATGCCTCTAATTTAATACCCTATGCATAATGAAGTATTAGTTTCTTGGAGGTAGAAATGCTACATTCCTGAAACTGAGCACATTTCGGACAATTTACAGAAAAATGAAGAAAATTTCCTTTTTGTCTGTATCAGAAACATTGGCATCAAGAAAACATAATTCCTCACACCTTCCTACCTACTGTTGGTGTGTAAGCAGCAAATAAAGATCTTTAATAAACTTGTTGCTCTTTGTGTTTCTTGCGTGCAGATATAACTCACGGGCTAGCCAGGGGACAGACATCTAAAGACCTATGGTTGAGTCTTACCTCTGCATTTACTCCCAAAGTAATTTCAAAAAGGTGGAGAGGATACATTTCTTGTCAACATAGTGGATACCATTTATCAGCAGTTGGGTACTTTTGACTAGGATTGGAATTTGAAATCATGGAAATGTTTTTCCAATGAAAGCATAGAACAAGTCAAGACTGAAAGTTCAGGCCATCAGCGGAACTCAGTAGATATCAGGTAAATGAACTTGACCTTCCAGAGAGGTGCAGTGGGACATCCCATCAGTATCCAGTATACGCATATGTGCAGGATGGGATTCCCTGTGGTGACAGTGCCTACTACAACCAAAAGAGATGTAATAAAGTTGGAAAAATTACTTAAATTTTATAACATTCTGCTCCAAAATCAGAAAAGGAGAATAATATTGTCCCATCCAAATGCATGGGGTTCTTTTGTAACCAAAACAGAGAGATTATTGTTAAAGTGTAAAAAATTGTTTAAGAAAAACTCCTAGTTATAGCTGACCTGTGGTGGCGCAGTGGACAGAGCATGGATTTGGGATGCATGCTGAGGACCCAGGCTGGAAACCTGAGGTTGGCGGTTTAAGTGCAGGCTTATGCAGTTGATCACAGGTGCACCAGCTTGAGTGCCAGATCGCCAGCTTGTGCGAGGGGCTCATAAATATGATGCCAAGGTCACTGAATTAAGCCCAGAAGCCACTGGCTTGAAGCCCAAGGTCACCCACTGGCTTGAGCAACGGTCAACCCACCTCCCAGGTCAAGGCACATATGAGAAGCAATTAATAAACAACTAAAGTGCTGCAACTACAAGTTGATGTTTCTCATCTCTCTCTCACCTCTCCTGTGTCTTTCTCTCTCACTCTCTCAAGGAAAAGAAAAGAATCTTGGCTCTGTTCCCTTTGTGTTTTCTAGCCAAGTTTGTCTGTTCTCTTTGCCTTAATTATAGTGGTTTCGGTATCCTCTTGGAGTATTATTTTGAATACAAGAATATACTCTCTGTGAGGGCAGGTATGTTTTCATTTGCTTTGCACACTGTTTTATCTCAATACATATAATAGTACGCAATACACAATAAATATTCAAAAGAAGTAATAGAAATTATTTATTAGTTGCATAAATTTATTTAAGAAAAGTAAAAATAAACCTTCATTCTGTCTTTAGAACCACTGAAGCTCTTGCTCAAAATAGGACACTGAGTATTTAAAATAATGTGCACTTTTTATGCTCCCTCTGGTATTGCCTTTTTCCAGTCCCTTTGTCCCCAATTTATCTCCTCCTCAGTCTGTTCTCATTGATTTTGGAAATCGTGTCTCTTAAAAATACATATCCAATCAGATTTCCTCTATATATGTCCAGATGATTTCTACCAATTTCTATTCATGCATTACTAATCAAGTCAAATAACCGTTTTGATATAATTTTCTAATATATTTTCCATACTATGCATCCTCTGGCTACTTCCTGTTTTGAATATACTTGGCAGTGTCCTGTGTCTGCACATCTGTACATCTAATTCCCATTCCCATTATGCTATTTACCGCCCTCCCCCAACCCCTGTTCCGACCAATGCCCTGGAAAACTCCAATTTGTTTCTCAGTAGAGATTGAACACCATGTTTGGAAAGGCATTTCCCTGTGAAAAGTTATGCGTTCTGTTTGTGTGCTCCTGTCACTTTGTGGTCAACCCTTCGACATACTCTAGGAAAAGAAAAGGAGAAAGTCTAACAGTGTATCAGCAAGGTACAGAAGACAAGAATGTCTGGTGAAAACACAGAAACAGGGAAGCATGAAGCAAGCACACTATTTGATTAAACCTGCGGAAAAGCCACATGCTTGAAGTGTTCATCTGGGGACAAACGGCATCTGTTCCAATTTACTGATTCTCTTTTTAGGTTGCTTTTTGGGAAAAATTTATTATACTCAAATTTATCAATCTAATGTTCTTTAATATTCACTGGATCTTCTATTTACATATTTTTAGAATTTTGCAATACTAATGTATTACAAACAAGTTTAAATATACTATATATAAATGTATAAATGTATATATGTGTGTGTGTGTATATATATATATATACACACACACACACATATATAATTCTTTACAATTTTGTAGAATTAACCTCGTATTATAGACAAAGTATTCGGAGAATGCTGATTCTCCAAGAAGTAGATGCTAAGACCAGGATTTACGTAGGTTTAGGTTATTTGGAAGCACAAAAAAGAGTATATTAATGAGCAAGTTTCCACTATGGGCTACTGTGATCATCCTCTGTGGACTCTATAAGAAGTTATGTGAAATACACCTTGGGAATTTCCTCCATGGTGCAAGGGAACACTGTCAGGGAAAAGGAGCAAGATATATAATATGTCCCGTAAAGTCATGGTGCACTTTTGACCAGTCCGGTCAAATGTACACCCTGACTTTAAGGGACACACTATATCATTTGAAGTAGGAAGATGTGAGAGAATGGATATTGTCTACTGTAGCTGCAAGGACACGCAGGAGGGACAAGGGATGTCGGGCAGACCATCAGCATCTATTGTATCCAGGTTCCCCAGAAAACAAATGCTAATGCAAGGATTAAATGCAAATGTATCTTCAGTTCTACTGGCAAAGATTCCTATATATGTTAATGCCTTCCTACTTCATAAGAGTGTGCTCGGCCCATTCATGGGGCAGGCTGGGAGCAAGAGGAAGTTAATATATGTGGAAGCAACTGCTAACCAATGAATGAGAGTTGTTTTGTCACTACATCTCACAGCTCTCCCAGTCTTCGTGGGACAATCATGAGGTGTCTGAGTGTCTCTCAGGCAGGCCATGGTAGAACTGCCCTGGTTTCTCACAGTCACTCACCCATTAATGTATGCTTGAATTGCTTTTAACTCTTTCTTGTTTAAGTTTGACTCCCTAACCATGTACTCACATCTTGGGATTGTATCCCAAATAAACTGCTCACTCTCAAATCCCTATCTCTGGGACAGCTAGTACCAGAAGTGTTCCTTAAGAGGTAGATCCATTGAGTGTGAGATTCCAGAACCGGATCAGTTACTTGTTAGAGGCAAACAGGACTCATAGTTGCGGCCAGTGGATTGGTGACAGCCGGTGTGCCACAACACCAAAAACTAAGACTCTCACTTAAGCTCCCACTCTGGTTCCAATAATGACTGCTTGCTTCTGATGAAAATGGTGTGTTAAGATGAGGTACAGTTAAGATGAGGTATGGAAGTGGTGCCCCAGCTTATACAATAGCTCTCACATTTGAATTACAAATATGAAAATTATGAAGTTAGGTAGCTGGTGAAGAAGTGATGAATAAAGAAAATAACATGCTCAGATAAAATAACTTGGGCATGGTATTAAAGTCCCAAGAAATCAATGACAATGTTGGAAGGGAATCTCATTCTATAGATTGTTGAAAATAATACCCCAAACTAGTTATAACTATGCAGATTCATAAAGATTACTGAATTTAGAGTTCTGGTATGTTTCCCATGTAAAAATCAGAGGTCCTATTAAGGAAGAAATGCTATCCTGAGATTTAAAACAAAGAAATTGAGTGGTTTCATTTGGAAATTTTTATCCTAGGGCCCTGGCTGGTTGGTTAAGTGAATAGAATGTCAGCCCTGCATTGTGAACATCCCAGGTTTGATCCCCAGTCAGGTCACACAGGAGAAGCAACCATCTGCTTCTCTTCCCCTTCTGATCACATGGACAGTGAGTGGCTCAGTTAGGCCAAGCATTGGACTTAGGTACTGAAGATAGCTTGTTTGACTTGAGTATCAGCCCCAGACAAAAGTTGCTGGGTGGATACTCGCCAGGGCAACATGCAGGAGTCTTTCTATCTCCCCTCCTCTCACTTACAGAAATTAAATATAATTTGGATCCTGAGAGTCTCATAAACAACACCCTGGGCCAACAGAACTCACTCCTCAAACTTTGCTGGAGGAGACTAGGTTCTCATTGCTTGGAGACCATGTTTAACCAAACATTATGCTTATCTCCCTAAAGATCTGGTCTTAACATGCCTTACTTGCATCTAGACCAACAACTTTGGTCAGGATAGTTCTTAGTATGAGAGGAACAGGGTCACTGATCAAGAGAGCTTTGGGAGCTGGCTAACATATGCCATCCAGAACCAGGAATACAGAGACTAGATCCTAAGGTTACTGTTTCAGGATAAATAGATTACACAAGACAAGGATTTTTAATAAGGGTGTTCTCAGGATTTAACATTCTTGCAATGATGCCTAGAGCTTATCCTAACATACTGATGGAATTATTGCATTGTTGAGGCTTGGAAATGTTGGTGGGCTATAATAATAGAGGTGGAGATGCTAAAACTACTTTGTCAGAGAAGTCAATTTATGGGTCAGAATATTCAGGGTAGAAGGCGTGCGAGAGTGGGCTATTACAAAAGACCAGAGAAACCAGCACGGACCTCGTTCCTCTGGAGGTCCTAGAGAAATATCTTCACCCAAGCAGCAAGAAATGCATGAGTCAGTCAGAGAAAAGCAGTCATCATTGGGAGCTCAGTGGTGGCTTTCTCTGTAGGCCAGAGACAAGACAGGGTGGTATAGAAAGGGCTCCCTAGTATCAACGAGGTTGATAAGATTCCAGAATAGTAGAATAAAAAAGGTGGTAGCCCTTAACTATTAGAAACAAGGGGGGTATAATTACTGCAATGGATGATAATACTAGAATGACAAACTCTGGACCTGACTTAAGTATATCGGATCCACGTCTAAGAAGTTTGGTTCTCCTAGGAAAGATATAGGAGGTCAGCAATAAGGGCATTTATTGCTTTATACAACTAAAATAAAAAAATTAAAATCTGGTGATCTGTAGACTAATGACAACTTCTGCAGTGGGCATCTCTTGTCCATTTTTAAATCCTGAGTCAGGTCAATCATTGACCAACTGCCAATTAAAGGAAAAACCTGGTACCTTTCAGGAAGCACCCTGAAATGTCACTGCAAATGCATGCAATAAATATTCCCTTGTTTCCCAAAGCACCTTGTCCCGCAAAATGAATATACATGTACCAGACAGAGTAACTACACAGTGAGAAAGGGGGACTACTCAGATCTTTTGAATACTATCAGATACAAGATCTGACCAGACAGAGACACCACAGGATCCAAAAATGCCTCGTGAAGGAAATGACATTAATCAGTAAAATCTTGATCCAAGTGCATCTCACAGTGGGTCCAATAGGTTCAAGAACCCACTCTGTGGTAATTTTCCTGGCTCCTAAGTAAGTGAACTCAGAAGATGATGGGACCCTCATAATGGTTCTAAGAGTTATAGCAGAAAGGACCAAGTGAGAAGCCCTAAAAGTTTCCCCCATACCCACCTGTCTCCACAGTGAAACAGGAACACTAACATATCAGGAGTGTAACAGCAGAGATTAATGCCACCACTTAACAGCTGCAGGGTGGTAATCCAAATCATATTCCCATTTAATTCAATGGCATTTCTGCAGCAAAGATCAAATGGGTCTTTGTCAATGATGATAAATTACTTTAAACTTACGGAAGCAGAAGCCCCATCACGCATATTGTGATCACTAGAAGAGATCATTAAGAAAACATAACCAGCCCTATTGTGTAGGCACATAGGGATATAGAAAATTGATAAAGCATAATAGTGAGAAAATGCAAATTGACATTATCGGGAAGGAAGTAATAAGGAGACATAATTAGAGTTCACATAAATATAAAGAAGAAAATGAAAAGATCTTTATTAACAACTTTAAGATGATAAACTTAGAAAAAAGAGAAAAGTCTTAAAAAATGTAATCCGCCAAAATTAACACATGAATAAAAAGATGAATAGTTCCATTTGTATTTAAAGGATTAAATCTGAAATCATAAATTCACATGGAATTTCAGTTAATTCTTCTAAACAGTTTTGAGAAATCCAAGGTCTTACCCTCATTAAGCTTTATAATTTCCAGGAAGCAATCACACGGAATGGGCAGTGCAGGTGAGGACCAGAACCACCAACACCGGCACATCACACCTATGGAGGGCACGAGGCCCTGCCACTGCGGCCCGATGCAGGAAGGACACGACAGGAAAAAATTGGCTCATCGTGCTCTTCCTGGGTGGCCAAGGCGTGGTCAGGCCTACAAAACAATCGGTCCTCTGCCTGAAGAACTGCCTTCATCTCAGAACACTTTCCTTTCCAGGTGTTCATCTCAAATAAATACCTTGCACTCTAAACTCCAATATGGTATCTGTCCGCTCTGGAGAACTCAAACTGTCACAATGAAGTAGTTACTGCAAGCACTTAACAACCCTAGTGTCAGGAAAGCAAAGAAAAGAAGCTGAGTTTCTATTAGTATTAGAATACTGGTGATTAAGGGAGATCTCTGCAGAGCAGGGACCAAGCCCCTTTAAGGAGGGCAAGTGACCAGCTACTGCTCATGCTTCAGGAACTCAGAAGACGATCACCCTCCTAACCCTAGATCTGCAACTCAGCTCTCTGAGGGTATGAAGCATGACCAACTGGTACTGGTACTTCTAAGGAAGAATGAGGATGGTTCTGACAAAGCTGGAAGCCCAAACCAGACGTAACTACCACAGCGAATGGCCCTAGCCAAAATGACACTAAGTGTAACTTTCAGTACACATCAAGTAAACTAAACTCCCTACTTCCCTCATCCTTCATTCCAGGCTGCCTCTATTGTCCCCTGTTGGCATAGCTACCTGGAAGACAGCTGGAAAAACAGAAATGGGATATAGTAGCATATCCCAGACGTTACATTCAGTACAAAGTCTGGAGAAGGTTTAGATCTGATAGACATCAGCTTCAAAATGTGTCTTTGCTCTTCCTTTGTTCAGAGTGCATGAAGACATAAATGAGGTGTTTGAGCTCTGGCCCCACAGTATGTCTTCAGTTTGGCTCAAATAAATTCTTATAAAAATTCTGTAAAAAAAAATATGACTTTCAGAAGAAATGAACTTTTAATATTGCTTGAGACACTGAATGGGAAGTAAAAATTGCTTCGAGTCCTTCGGTGTATCTGATCAAACAGGAGAGATCCTTAAATTTTTCTTTAAGCAGTAGACATGTTTCTCGATTATTAAAAAACTAGAGATCATTTTTCAGTGAAGCAGGAGCCTCTTCTGTCTGCGATAGCTCCTCTTTCTCCGGTTGCTGTTCCTCCTCTTTCTTTTTATATTTTCTACAAAGCAAAATAAAAAAACATAAAAACAAAAGAGCCAAAGGAATAAGGCACAATAAGACCAGAGAACCCAGCTTTCTCTGTGGTCCTTGGTCCTCGATCGGTGGGCCGCTGTCAATACTACCTCCGTTGCCCTTGTGTTGGCAGTAAGGGGGTGCCCACCCATCACTGCAGTGACAATGCAGTTTATTATTGCAGACCCCCTTCATGTTGCAGGTCTCAGGCTGACAGTCTTGTGACAGAGGAACCATAATGACACACTGCTGGTGGATGCAAATCTTCTCTGGACCACACACTGTGCCATCTTTCACTTGACCAATATCAAGAATGGACATTCCTAAATGATAATCGGTGCCCCAGCAAATGGTGTCATCGACCTGATGCTGAAGTACTGAAGTATGATCTATCAGATTAGGCATTACTGACACGTGCTCACACTGAACTCGCCCACAAAGGATATCTGACGTGTTACATTTTAGGTATGCCGTGCCCTTTAGACCACAGTGGCCAAAACGGTTTCCCTGGGAGTTGATCTCTTTATAGCAGTGCTGAGATGCACTCCTCGCTCCTTCACCAAAAATCTCCCGGCACTGCTTGTCATGGCTGTTACATCTCTTTTGGTAGCAATAGGCATTGTCATCACAGGGAATCCCATCCTGTACATATACGTCTTCTGGGCACTGATGGGATGTCCCATTGCACCACTCTGGAAGGTCACACTCACCGATCTTTTGTCTGCACATTGTCCCTGCTGGCGCTAACCTGCAGTCTTTGCAACAAAGCCCAAAAGCACAAGTAGCACCAGGACTCAGAGTGCAGTTCAACAGACAGCAGGGATCTTGTTGACACTGCTTTATAGATCCACAATCACATTCCTCTCCTTCTTCAACAACTAGGTTCCCACAATACTGTAACTTAAAAATATTCGCTGGATGTGGAGGAGGGTTAATACATAACCCTTTACTGATAGCATAATCCCAATAGTGGCCATAACTGCAGTTGCTGAATTTAGTTGCTGGAACTTTGTAGGGGTACATTATGCACCACCTGAAACCACACCTACACCACTGAGTGTCATGCAACATACCCAAATTATGACCAAGCTCGTGAGTCACAGTAAGTGCAAAAGAATACAGATCATCGCCTTGAAAAACATCCACTCCACAATTAGAAAGCCTCTGGCACAGGCCACCAATGAAGGCAAGACCAACCTTTGTGCCAAATGATTTTTTAATGAAAAGATGGGCAATATCATGTTGTACTCGGACATTAAGATGCGTATACTTCCACATAGAAAAGAAATCCAGAGTTTCCTCTATGCTGTCGGTGGGAAATGGGTTTCCTTTATTCCAGACCTCAACTGCAGTCAAAATTACATCAAGCCTCAAAGGTTGATAGAGGAGACCTATTATATTGACCACATCGAGAACTTCACGCTGCACTATTGACACGTTACTTTGAGAGTAAGTGTAGCGAAACTGGTCCACAACCACTGCCAGCTCAAGAAATCGCAAGTGAGTCCACCAGCCCATGTAAGAGCTTTGCATCAGAGTGCCTTTATACAGCTCTTGCACCTTCAATTGGCTTGCTATTTTCTCTTCTGTTAAGCCACATCTCATAGGTGGGAGCTGCATATCTACCTTATAAACGAGGTGTTCAAATGTGGCGGAAAACCTAACTGGCTCAATTTCATAAACAAGATCATTTATTTGTAGCATTCCTCGGAAACCTCCAGAACAGGTGCTGAGGGCAGCCAGGGACCCGGGGACACCCTGCACATAACCGTGATAGTAGCAGTCATCAGGGACAAAAGGCTGCTCCTGGAGAAGAGCATGCTGGTCCGTGTAGGTGAACACCAAGAGTTGTCTGGAAACCAAGAACTTCTTGACCCTCATGTGGACAATGTGTCTCTGGCCCCCAAAGTGCAGGCTGTAGGAGAGCCAGCCTGGAGCCTGAGCATCTCTGTCCCTGTTGGTCACCTTCAAGGGGATCACTACTTCTTGGGAGGAGAAGTGTTGGAAGGATCTGGCCTGACAGTGGCCATATATGGACAGAGACACCCCAAACCACAGCACTAGCAGAGTGCCCTTGGGGGGCACCACAGCCTCACCCGCTGCCATTCTGGAGCTGTCATTGCAGAGCCATGTGTCTGGGGCAGAAGCAGGCAGGGTATGAGGCACTGCTGGGACAGTTCCTCCCTCCGAGCTGCTCAGGGTGCAGGGTCGACCTCTACAGACCTGTGTCTTGGAAGAGTTGAGCCATCAGAGCCGCAGTGCTGAAAGTGAAAGCAGAAAGGGCTAAAATAGGGCAGGTGCGAAGGGAGGGTGAGGGAAGGAAAGAGAAGAAAGTGAGGTAAAAGTGATTCTACAATTGGGACAAGGCTAAAATCAATAAAATGCCTGAGATTGCCCTGGTATATACATTAAGGGAGTGGGGAAAAGGGTAGGTTTGCAAAAAAAGAGACGTAGGGGATTCATCATAGGTGTGTTATTGTTGAGTCTGGATGGTGGCTACATAAGGCTTCATTTCATACTATTCTCTAAACATGTAAGCCAGCATAAAATTTTTCTATTAAAAATATTGACATCTGCCTGACCAGTGGTGGCGCAGTGGATAAAGCATCAACCTGGGAACACTGAGGTCGCCGGATCAGGACCCAGGACTTGTCTGGTCAAGGCGCATATGGGAGTTGATACTTTCTGCTCCTCTCCCATTTCTCTCTCACTCTCTCTCTCCTCTCTAATATTAATAAATAGTAAATAAATAAATTTTAAAAAATTAAAAAATATATTGACATCTTACTAATATCCTCCTATCTTCAACAAATATGTGGACAAGCAATTGAAAACCCACGATTTTTGGTCCCTTTATTCAGACAATTTCTTCCCTATCCCCTTTTCTTCTTCTTCTTTCTTTCTTTCTTCTTTCTTTCTTTCTATTTTCTGTTTCTCTTTCTCTCTTTCTTCTATTTCTTTCTCTCTTTTCTTCCTTCCTTCCTACTTTCCTTTCTCCGTTTTTTATTCCTTTTCTTCACTTTTTTTTTATGTGTGTGACAGAGACAGACAGAGAGGAAGGGAGAGACATGAGAAGCATCAATTCTTTATGGAGGCTCCTTAGTTGTTCATTGATTGTCTTCTCATATGTCACTTGATCAAGGGACTACAGCAGGGTGAGTGACCCCAGCTCAAGTCAGTGACCCCACGTTCAAGCTGGTGAGCCTACGCACAGGCCAGATGAACCCATGCTCAAACCAGCAACCTCCGGGTTTCAAACCTGGGTCCTCTGTGTCCCAGTTGTACACTCTGTCCACTGCACCATCACCTGGTCAGGCCCCATCTCCTCTTTTCTTCTGCAAACATCTTATCTAACCTCCATTCTGTTTGAGTTTACTAATCGAAGGAAATCCCGCTTAAGGTCTCATTAGTTTTAAGAGACCCCCTTCAATGAAGACAATTTTTAAATTTATAATGCATTCTTATCTGTAGAAGAAACCAGATGGATGTCAAAAAGGGCAGCCATACTGATGGAGTAACAGGAAGTGGGCTCTTATATGGGGGCAAGTTAAACAGTCCACTTGCCTCTAATCACAGCATGGAGGCAGCAGCCTTCTCTCTACCCAGCCCAGCTGCATCACGTTCTCCATCATGAGACTCATCTTGGTTGCGTAACTACAGATTCTATTCTATGTGTCACATGGCTGGTGAGTTAGCCAAATTCTCTAGAGAAAGCTAGACTGAGGAGTTGAACCATAGAGCCAGTTCATTAAAATGTTGAAAAGGCCACAAATCAAATGGACTTACATCACTCCTGCTGCAAACAAATTTTAGCTCAGGAAACAGCTGATTTTCCTCATTCACTGGCTTTCAGTTCAAAGTATCAGCAGTTTGCTCAATATTTAAAAGCAGAAGTTAAAACAAATTTGGAGACACATCTGAACACATCATGGTGGCCTGAATATTCTGAGTAAGAACACAAATGGGACCCAGCAGTGTACAGCATGAAAACTAGGCTCAGCATTGTGATGTCAAGAACAGCTGCACACTTCTGGATACTTTTCCAGAACTAATGAATGGCTACCAAAAACCAAGAATAACAGACGATCCCTGTGAGAGAAAGGACCTCTGACACAGGTAAAACCCTAAAGCACAATCTCTTTCCCTTCCTGCCTGTCTGTCCCTATCTGTCCTTCTCTCTGTCTCTTTCACAAAAACAAACAAACAAACGTAAAACGAAGAGGTACAGCTACCAGCACCACAATGCTCCTTTTCTGCATTCATAAATTACCAGCATACCTGTGTTCTACAGTCCATGTCTCAGTCTATGAGGCCCATTATGAGAGTTTCTGTGTTAGGATAACCCTGATCTCTTCCCTCTGTCCCCCCATTCTTAGGGGTGAACTCCCTTCTCGGGACCATACCTCTGTGCACCTCAGTGTTGTTCCCTTTTTATCTTTTCAGGTCCTTAGCACCTTTTAAAGAATTCCCTGTATTAATTACACTTGGTGGATTACTCTCTTTTCTGGACAAGATCTTGACAGATAACAGAATTTGATACCAACAGTGCTGCCAAGAGAGACAGACGAAATGGGACTCTGGGACGGGTGGGTCTGGGCATGTGCATGATTTTAACACACTGCTGACTCTACAATTTCTACCAATTTCTATTCATGCTTTACTAATCAAGTCAAATAACCGTTTTGATATAATTTTCTAATATGTTTTCCATACTGTGAATCCTCTGGCTACTTCCTGTTTTGAATATACTTGGCAGTGTCCTGTGTCTGCACATCTGTACATCTAATTCCCATTCCCATTATGCTATTTACCACCCTCCCCGAACCCCCGTTCCGACCAATGCTCTGGAAAACGCCAATTTGTTTCTCAGTAGAGATTGAACACCATGTTTGGAAAGGCATTTCCCTGTGAAAAGTTATGCGTTCTGTTTGTGTGCTCCTGTCACTTTGTGGTCAACCCTTCGACATACTCTAGGAAAAGAAAAGGAGAAAGTCTAACAGTGTATCAGCAAGGTACAGAAGACAAGAATGTCTGGTGAAAACACAGAAACAGGGAAGCATGAACCAAGCACACTATTTGATTAAACCTGTGGAAAGAGCCACATGCTTGAAGTGTCCATCCGGAGACAAACGGCATCTGTTCCAATTTACTGATTCTCTTTTTAGGTTACGTTTTGGGAAAAATTTATTATACTCAAATTTATCAATTTAATGTTCTTTAATATTCACTGGGTCTTCTATTTACATATTTTTAGAATTTTGTAATATTAACGTACTACAAACAAGTTTAAATATACTATATGTATATGTATATATATGTGTTTAATGTATATATGTGTGTGTATATATACTTTTTACTATTTTATAGAATTAACCTCGTATTATAGACAAAGTATTCGGAGAATGCTGATTCTCCAAGAAGTAGATGCTAAGACCAGGATTTATGTAGGTTTAGGTTATTTGGAAGCACAAAAAAGAGTATATTAATGAGCAAGTTTCCACTATGGGCTACTGTGATCATCCTCTGTGGACTCTATAAGAAGGTATGTGAAATACACCTTAGGATACACCTCCATGGTGCAAGAGAACACTGTCAGGGAAAAGGAGCAAGATATACAGTGTGTCCTGTAAAGTCATGGTGCACTTTTGACCGGTCCGGTTAAATGTACACCCTGACTTTAAGGGACACACTATATCATTTGAAGTAGGAAGATGTGAGAGAATGGATATTGTCTACTGTAGCTGCAAGGACACTCAGGTGGGACAAGGGATGTTGGGCAGACCATCAGCATCTATTGTATCCAGGTTCCCCAGAAAACAAATGCTAATGCAAGGATTAAATGCAAATGTATCTTCAGTTCTACTGGCAAAGCTTCCTATATATGTTCATGCCTTCCTACTTCATAAGAGTGTGCTTGGCCCATTCATGGGGCAGGCTGGGAGCAAGAGGAAGTTAATACATATGGAAACAACTGCTAACCAATGAATGAGAGTTGTTTTGTCACTACATCTCACAGCTCTCCCAGTCTTCATGGGACAATCATGAGGTGTCTGAGTGTCTCTCAGGCAGGCCATGGTAGAACTGCCCTGGTTTCTCACAGTCACTCACCCATTAATGTATGCTTGAATTGCTTTTAACTCTTTCTTGTTTAAGTTTGACTCCCTAACCATGTACTCACATCTTGGGATTGTATCCCAAATAAACTGCTCACTCTCAAATCCCTATCTCTGGGACAGCTGGTAGCAGAAGTGTTCCTTAAGAGGTAGATCCACTGAGTGTGAGATTCCAGAACCGGATCAGTTACTTGTTAGAGGCAAACAGGACTCATAGTTGCGGCCAGTGGATTGGTGACAGCTGGTGTGCTATAACACCAAAAACTAAGACTCTCACTTAAGCTCCCACTCTGGTTCCAACAATGACTGCTTTTTCTTCTGATGAAAATGGTGTGTTAAGATGAGGTACAGATGGAATTGGTGCCCTGGCTTATACAATAGCTCTCACGTTTGAATTAGAAATATGAAAATTATGAAGTTAGGTAGCTGGTGAAGAAGTGATGAATAAAGAAAATAACATGCTCAGATAAAATAACTTGAGCATGGTATTAAAGTCCCAAGACCTCAATGACAATGTTGGAAGGGAATCTCATTCTATAGACTGTTGAAAATAATACCCCAAACTAGTTATAACTATGCAGATTCATAAAGATTACTGAATTTAGAGTTCTGGTATGTTCCCATGTAAAAATCAGAGGTCCTATTAAGGAAGAAATGCTATCCTGAGATTTAAAACAAAGGAATTGAGTAGTTTCATTTGGAAATTTTTATCCTAAGGCCCTGGCTGGTTGGTTAAGTGAATAGGATGTCAGCCCTGCATTGTGAACATCCAGGTTTGATCCCCAGTCAGGTCACGCAGGAGAAGCAACCATCTGCTTCTCTTCCCCTTCCGATCCCACACAGGAGAAGCAACCATCTGCTTCTCTTCCCCTTCCGATCCCACAGACAGTGAGTGGCTCAGTTGGGCCAAGCATTGGACTCAGGTGCTGAAGATAGCTTGTTTGATTTGAGTACCAGCCCCAGACAAAAGTTGCTGGGTGGATACTCATCAGGGCAACATGCAGGAGTCTGTCTTTCTATCTCCCCTCCTCTCACTTATAGAAATTAAATATAATTTGGATCCTGAGAGTCTCATAAACAACACCCTGGGCCAACAGAACTCACTCCTCAAACTTTGCTGGAGGAGACTAGGTTCTCAATGCTTGGAGACCATGTTTAACCAAACATTATGCTTATCTCCCTAAAGATCTGGTCTTAACATGCCTTACTTGCATCTAGACCAACAACTTTGGTCAGGATAGATCTTAGTATGAGAGGAACAGGGTCACTGATCAAGAGAGCTTTGGGAGCTGGCTAACATATCCCATCCAGAACCAGGAATACAGAGACTAGATCCTAAGGTTACTGTTTCAGGATAAATAGATTACACAAGACAAGGATTTTTAATAAGGGTGTTCTCAGGATTTAACATTCTTGCAATGATGCCTAGAGCTTATCCTAACATACTGATGGAATTATTGCATGGTTGAGGCTTGGAAATGTTGGTGGGCTATAATAATAGAGGTGGAGATGCTAAAACTACTTTGTCAGAGAAGTCAATTTGTGGGTCAGAATATTCAGGGTAGAAGGCGTGCGAGAGAGGGCTATTACAAAAGATCAGAGAAACCAGCACGGACCCCGTTCCTCTGGAGGTCCTAGAGAAATATATTCACCCAAGCAGCAAGGAATGCATGAGTCAGTCAGAGAAAAGCAGTCATCATTGGGAGCTCAGTGGTGGCTTTCTCTGTATGGAAGAGACAAGACAAGGTGGTATAGAACAGGGCTCCCTAGTATCAACGAGGTTGATAAGATTCCAGAATAGTAGAATAAAAATGGTGGTAGCCCTTAACTATTAGAAACAAGGTGGGTATAATTACTGCAATGGATGATAATACTACAATAACAAACTCTGGACCTGACCTAAGTATATCGGAACCACGTCTAAGAAGTTTGGTTCTCCTAGGAAAGATATAGGAGGTCAGCAATAAGGACATTTATTGCTTTATACAACTAAAATAAAAAAATTAAAATCTGGTGATCTGTAGACTGATGACAACTTCTGCAGTGGGTATCTCTTGTCCATTTTTAAATCCTGAGTCAGGTCAATCATTGACCAACTGCCAATTAAAGGAAAAACCTGGTACCTTTCAGGAAGCACCCTGCAATGTCACCGCAAATGCATGCAATAAATATTCCCTTGTTTCCCAAAGCACCTTGTCCCGCAAAATAAATATACATGTACCAGACAGAGTAACTACACAGTGAGAAAGGGGGACTACTCAGACCTTTTGAAGACTATCAGATACAAGATCTGACCAGACAGAGACACCACAGGATCCAAAAATGCCTCGTGAAGGAGATGACGTTAATCAGTAAAATCTTGATCCAAGTACATCTCACAGTGGGTCCAATAGGTCCAGGAACCCACTCTGTGGTAATTTTCCTGGCTCCTAAGTAAATGAACTCAGAAGTTGATGGGACCCTCATAATGGTTCTAAGAGTTATGGCAGAAAGGACCAAGTGGGAAGCCCTAAAAATATCCCCCATACCCACCTGTCTCCACAGAGAAACAGGAACACTAACATATCAGGGGTGTAACAGCAGAGATTAATGCCACCACTTAACAGCTGCAGGGTGGTAATCCAAATCATATTCCCATTTAATTCAATGGCATTTCTGCAGCAAAGATCAAATGGGTCTTTGTCAATGATGATAAATTACTTTAAACTTATGGAAGCAGAAGCCCCATCATGCATATTGTGATCACTAGAAGAGATCATTAAAAAAACATAACAAGCCTGACCAGGCAGTGGCGCAGTCGATAGAGCATTGGACTGGGATGCGGAAGACCCAGGTTCGGGACTTGAGCGCGGGCCCATTTGGCTTGAGCAAAAGCTCACCAGCTTGGATCCAAGGTCGCTGGCTCCAGCAAGGTGTTGCTTGGTCTGATGAAGGCCCGCGGTCAAGGCACATGTGAGAAAGCAATCAATGAACAACTATGGTGTCGCAACGGCAATGAAAAACTAATGATTGATGCTTCTCATGTCTCTCCATTCCTGTCTGTCTGTCCCTATCTATCACTCTCTGTCACTCTCTCTGTGTCCCTGTAAAAAAGAAAACATAATAAGCCAAATTGTGTAGGCACATAGGAATATAGAAAATTCATAAAGATTAAAATTGAGAAAATGCAAATTGACATTATCAGGAAGGAAGCAATAAGGAGACATAATTAGGGTTCACATAAATATAGAAAAGAAAATGAAAAAATATTGTGAACAACTTTATGATGATAAACTGGAGAAAAATAAGAGAAAAGCCTTGAAGAATATAATCCACCAAAATTAACATATGAATAAAAAGATGAATAGTTCCATTTGTATTAAAAGGGTTGAATCTGAAATCATAGATTCACATGGAATTTCAGTTAATTCTTCTAAACAGTTTTGAGAAATCCGAGGTCTTACCCTCATTAAGCTTTATAATTTCCAGGAAGCAATCACACGGAATGGGCAGTGCAGGTGAGGACCAGAACCACCAACACCGGCACATCACACCTATGGAGGGCACGAGGCCCTGCCACTGCGGCCTGATGCAGGAAGGACACGACAGGAAAGAATTGGCTCACCGTGCTCTTCCAGGGTGGCCAAGGCGTGGTCAGGCCTACAAAACAATCGGTCCTCTGCCTGAAGAACTGCCTTCATCTCAGAACACTTTCCTTTCCAGGTGTTCATCTCTAATAAATACCTTGCACTCTAAACTCCAACATGGTGTCCGTCCGCTCTAGAGAACTCAAACTGTCACAATGAAGTAGTTACTGCAAGCACTTAACAACCCTAGTGTCAGGAAAGCAAAGAAAAGAAGCTGAGTTTCTATTAGTATTAGAATACTGGTGATTAAGGGAGATCTCTGCAGAGCAGGGACCAAGCCCCTTTAAGGAGGGCAAGTGACCAGCTACTGCTCATGCTTCAGGAACTCAGAAGACGATCACCCTCCTAACCCTAGATCTGCAACTCAGCTCTCTGAGGGTATGAAGCATGACCAACTGGTACTGGTTCTTCTAAGGAAGAATGAGGATGGTTCTGACAAAGCTGGAAGCCCAAACCAGACGTAACTACCACAGCGAATGACCCTAGCCAAAATGACACTAAGTGTAACTTTCAGTACACATCAAGTAAACTAAACTCCCTACTTCCCTCATCCTTCATTCCAGGCTGCCTCTATTGTCCCCTGTTGGCATAGCTACCTGGAAGACAGCTGGAAAAACAGAAATGGGATATAGTAGCATATCCCAGACGTTACATTCAGTACAAAGTCTGGAGAAGGTTTAGATCTGATAGACATCACCTTCAAAATGTGTCTTTGCTCTTCCTTTGTCCAGGGTGCATGAAGACATAAATGAGGTGTTTGAGCTCGGGACCCACAGTATGTCTTCAGTTTGGCTCAAATAAATTCTTATAAAAATTCTGTAAAAAAAATATGACTTTCAGAAGAAGTGAACTTTTAATATTGCTTGAGACACTGAATGGGAAGTAAAAATTGCTTCGAGTCCTTCGGTGTAATCTGATTCAAACACGAGAGATCCTTACATTTTTCTTTAAGCAGTAGACATGTTTCTCGATTATTAAAAAACTAGAGATCATTTTTCAGTGAAGCAGGAGCCTCTTCTGTCTGCGATAGCTCCTCTTTCTCCGGTAGCTTTTCCTCCTCTTTCTTTTTATATTTTCTACAAAGCAAAATAAAAAAACATAAAAACAAAAGAGCCAAAGGAATAAGGCACAATAAGACCAGAGAACCCAGCTTTCTCTGTGGTCCTTGGTCCTCGATCGGTGGGCCGCTGTCAATACTACCTCCGTTGCCCTTGTGTTGGCAGTAAGGGGGTGCCCACCCATCACTGCAGTGACAATGCAGTTTATTATTGCAGACCCCCTTCATGTTGCAGGTCTCAGGCTGACAGTCTTGTGACAGAGGAACCATAATGACACACTGCTGGTGGATGCAAATCTTCTCTGGACCACACACTGTGCCATCTTTCACTTGACCAATATCAAGAATGGACATTCCTAAATGATAATCGGTGCCCCAGCAAATGGTGTCATCGACCTGATGCTGAAGTACTGAAGTATGATCTATCAGATTAGGCATTACTGACACGTGCTCACACTGAACTCGCCCACAAAGGATATCTGACGTGTTACATTTTAGGTATGCCGTGCCCTTTAGACCACAGTGGCCAAAACGGTTTCCCTGGGAGTTGATCTCTTTATAGCAGTGCTGAGATGCACTCCTCGCTCCTTCTCCAAAAATCTCCCGGCACTGCTTGTCATGGCTGTTACATCTCTTTTGGTAGCAATAGGCATTGTCATCACAGGGAATCCCATCCTGTACATATACGTCTTCTGGGCACTGATGGGATGTCCCATTGCACCACTCTGGAAGGTCACACTCACCGATTTTTTGTCTGCACATTGTCCCTGCTGGCGCTAACCTGCAGTCTTTGCAACAAAGCCCAAAAGCACAAGCAGCACCAGGACTCAGAGTGCAGTCCAGGAGACAGCAGGGATCCTGTTCCACTGCTTTATAGATCCACAGTCACATTCCTCTCCTTCTTCAACAATTAGGTTCCCACAATACTGTAACTTAAAAATATTCGCTGGATGTGGAGGAGGGTTAATACATAACCCTTTACTGATAGCATAGTCCCAATACTGGCCATACTGCAGTTGCTGAATTTAGTTGCTGGAACTTTGTAAGGGTACATTATGCACCACGTAAAACCACACCTACACCACTGAGTGTCATGCACCATACCCATATTATGACCAAGCTCGTGAGTCACAGTAAGTGCAAAAGAATACAGAGCTTCGTCTTCAAAAACATCCACTCCACAATTAACAACCCTCTGGCACAGGCCACCAATGAAGGCAAGACCAACCTTTGTGCCAAATGATTTTTTAATGAAAAGATGGGCAATATCATGTTGTACTCGGACATTAAGATCCGTATACTTCCAAATAGAAAAGAAATCCAGAGTGTCCTCTATGCTGTCGGTAGGAAATGGGTTTCTTTTATTCCAGACCTCAACTGCAGTCAAAATTACATCAAGCCTCAAAGGTTGATAGAAGAGACCTATTATATTGACCACATCAAGAACTTCACGCTGCACTATTGACACGTTACTTTGAGAGTAAGTGTAGCGAAACTGGTCCACAACCACTGCCAGCTCGAGAAATCGCAAGTGAGTCCACCAGCCCATGTAAGAGCTTTGCATCAGAGTGCCTTTATACAGTTCCTGCACCTTCAATTGGCTTGCTATTTTCTCTTCTGTTAAGCCACATCTCATAGGTGGGAGCTGCATATCTACCTTATACACGAGGTGTTCAAACGTGGCGGAAAACCTAACTGGCTCAATTTCATAAACAAGATCATTTATTTGTAGCATTCCTCGGAAACCTCCAGAACAGGTGTTGAGGGCAGCCAGGGACCCGGGGACCCCCTGCACATAACCGTGATAGTAGCAGTCATCAGGGACAAAAGGCTGCTCCTGGAGAAGAGCATGCTGGTCCGTGTAGGTGAACACCAAGAGTTGTCTGGAAACCAAGAACTTCTTGACCCTCATTTGGACAATGTGTCTCTGGCCCCCAAAGTGCAAGCTGTAGGAGAGCCAGCCTGGAGCCTGAGCATCTCTGTCCCTGTTGGTCACCTTCAAGGGGATCACTACTTCTTGGGAGGAGAAGTGTTTGAAGGATCTGGCCTGACAGTGGCCACATATGGACAGAGACACCCCAAACCACAGCCCTAGCAGAGTGCCCTTGGGGGGCACCACGGCCTCACCCGCTGCCATTCTGGAGCTGTCATTGCAGAGCCATGTGTCTGGGGCAGAAGCGGGCAGGGTATGAGGCACTGCTGGGACAGTTCCTCCCTCCGAGCTGCTCAGGGTGCAGGGTAGACCTCTACAGACCTGTGTCTTGGAAGAGTTGAGCCATCAGAGCCGCAGTGCTGAAAGTGAAAGCAGAAAGGGCTAAAATAGGGCAGGTGCGAAGGGAGGGTGAGGGAAGGAAAGAGAAGAAAGTGAGGTAAAAGTGATTCTACAATTGGGACAAGGCTAAAATCAATAAAATGCCTGAGATTGCCCTTATACATATATTAAGAGAAGGGAGTGGGGAAAAGGGTAGGTTTGCAGAAAAAGAGACGTAGGGGATTCATCATAGGTGGGTTATTGTTGTTGTGGATGGTGGCTACATAAGGCTTCATTTCACACGATTCTCTAAACTTGTAAGCCAGCATAAAATTTTTCTATTAAAAATATTGACATCTTACTAATATCCTGCTATCTTCAACAAATATGTGGACAAGCCATTGAAAACCCACCATTTTTGGTCCCTTTATTCAGACAATTTCTTCCCTATCCCCTTTTCTTCTTTTTCATTCTTCCTTTCTTTCTTTTTTTCTTTCTTTGTATTTTCTTCCTTTCTCTTTCTCTCTTCTATTTCTTTCTTTCTCTCTTTTCTTCCTTTCTTCTTTTCTTCCTTCCTTCCTACTTTCCTTTCTCCCTTTTTTTTTTCCTTTTCTTCACTTTTTTTTTGTGTGTGTGACAGAGACAGACAGAGAGGAAGGGAGAGACATGAGAAGCATCAATTCTTTATTGAGGCTCCTTAGTTGTTGTTCATTGATTGTCTTCTCATATGTCACTTGATCAAGGGACTACAGCAGGGTGAGTGACCCCTTGCGCAAGTCAGCGAACCCACATTCAAGCTGGTGAGCCTACGCACAGGCCAGATGAACCCATGCTCAAACCAGCAACCTCCGGGTTTCAAACCTGGGTCCTCTGTGTCCAGTTGTACACTCTATCCACTGCACCACCACCTGGTCAGGCCCCATCTCCTCTTTTCTTCTGCAAACATCTTATCTAACCTCCATTCTGTTTGAGTTTACTAATCGAAGGAAATCCTGCTTAAGGTCTCATTAGTTTTAAGAGACCCCCTTCAATGAAGACAATTTTTAAATTTATAATGCATTCTTATCTGTAGTAGAAACCAGATGGATGTCAAAAAGGGCAGCCATACTGATGGAGTAACAGGAAGTGGGCTGCTATTTGGGGGCAAGCTAAACAGTCCACTTGCCTCTAATCACAGCATGGAGGCAGCAGCCTTCTCTCTACCCAGCCCAGCTGCATCATGTTCTCCATCATGAGATTCATCTTGGTTGCGTAACTACAGATTCTATTCTATGTGTCACATGGCTGGTGAGTTAGCCGAATTCTCTAGAGAAAGCTAAACTTAGGTGTTTAAACATAGAGCCAGTTTGTTAAAATGTTGAGAAGGCCACAATTCAAATGGACTTACATCACCACTCCTGCTGCAAACAAATTTTAGCTCAGGAAACAGCTGATTTTCCTCATTCACTGGCTTTCAGTTCAAAGTATCAGCAGTTTGCTCAATATGTAAAAGCAGAAGTTAAAACAAATTTGGAGACACATCTGAACACAGCCTGGTGGCCTGAATATTCTGAGTAAGAACACAAATGGGACCCAGCAGTGTACAGCATGAAAACTAGGCTCAGCATTGTGATGTCAAGAACAGCTGCACACTTCTGGATACTTTTCCAGAACTAATGAATGGCTACCAAAAACCAAGAATAACAGACGATCCCTGTGAGAGAAAGGACCTCTGACACAGGTAAAACCCTAAAGCACAATCTCTTTCCCTTCCTGCCTGTCTGTCCCTATCTGTCCTTCTCTCGGTCTCTTTCACAAAAACAAACAAACGTAAAACGAAGAGGTACAGCTACCAGCACCACAATGCTCCTTTTCTGCATTCATAAATTACCAGCATACCTGTGTTCTACAGTCCATGTCTCAGTCTATGAGGCCCATTATGAGAGTTTCTGTGTTAGGATAATCCTGACCTCTTCCCTCTGTCCCCCCATTCTTAGGGGTGAACTCCCTTCTCGGGACCATACCTCTGTGCACCTCAGTGTTGTTCCCTTTTTATCTTTTCAGGTCCTTAGCACCTTTTAAAGAATTCCCTGTATTAATTACACTTGGTGGATTTCTCTCTTTTCTGGACAAGATCTTGACAGATAACAGGACTTGATACCAACAGTGCTGCCAAGAGACACAGACGAAATGGGACTCTGGGAAGGGTCTGGGCATGTGCATGAGTTTAACACACTGCTGACTCCTGGGCAATGGGCATGTGTGGCATAACAATTACTTATTACCACCCAATGTGGATTGTGATGAAGTGCCCTATTGAAGCAAGTGTGGGGACCAAGTGAGGGCTGTGATGATGATTATAAGTACCTCAAAGACTGAGGGACAAGCTGGCCCCACTGGATTCTACTGCAGAATTTGCATAATGCGGCTCAAGGTTCTAAATTCTCAGCTCAGGGACCTGAAGAGGGTGGGCCTAAAGAATACCTCATTTGTTTTAGCCACAGGGCTAACCTCTCAGAAAATCAGATTTTAATTGTGGAGTTGTAGAATGACAATGTAAGTTGAATTCGTAGAGTTGCCAACACTTAGTGGGAAAGAGGACATTGAGAAGGGAAAGATCCTAGACACTTGCAAAGGAGAATTCCAGTTGGACTTGATTGATTCTGAATATCTGGAGCCTCCAACTATTCCTTGAATCTTCTTTACCAGGGAGAGAGCCCAGTCCTCTGCTGTCTGAGAAGTCCAGCCACCTCTAGCTAAGACCATGTCATTATCTCAGCTGGGGAAGTTATTCTGCAACAGGATAACTGGTCTCCTCAGACATAATCTTACCACCCTTTATTGGCTCTATTAAGGTGACCACAGGTCCCGCTTTTGGCTGGACAGTCCTGACTTTTAACAATTTGTCCCTCGTCCCGCAGCGTTTTTAAAAAGTCCCAATTTAAAAAATTATATTACAATACTATTTTTACATTCTATGAAAATTTTTTTTTGCTTCATATAGACCAAATTTTTAATCAAGAACACCCCCCCCCCCGTCAATGGTGTCCCGCTTTACCAATTTCAAAATCTGGTCACCTTACTCTGCTAGTCAGAATCTAATTTAACACGTTCCAGAGGAAGAAGTTCAACATCTGAATTGAGAGGAAAGAACTTCTTCTCTAAAATAATGACAATATTTTACTAATTTATATTGGTAATATTAAGCAAATAAATCATACTGACAGAAACAAAGTAGTTATATAAAGTATACTTAATATAAAATTCAACAGGAATATTTATCTACTTAATAAATAACTTCAAAATATATAAAGCACATGTTAAGAATCAAAAAGAGAAAAGGTCTGGGTTGTGGTGGTGCAGTGAGTAGAGTACTGACCTGCAACACATTAGGGTTGTTGGTTCAAAACCCTGGACTAGCCTGGTCAAGGCACATATGACAAGCAAGCAGTGAACAGCTAGAGTGAAGCAACTACTCATCTATGCCCCACCCCTTGTAGATTCAATAAATAAAATCTTTTTTTTAAAAAAAGAAAAAATATCCAAAATCTACACGTAGGTATTAATGCCCCTCTCTCAACAACTGATAGCACAATCAGACAAAAATAATAAGAAGGAAAAAAATACTTAAAGCAAGGATAATCAAATTAAGCTAATTGATACATCTAAAACACTCTATCCAACAACTGTAGAATACTCATTAGGTTCAAACACACTCAGACCCCACCAATGGTGACACCCCAAAAGGACCCAGTTCTGCAACACCAGCCTGTGCTTGGAGGTCTGCACCCACAGCATCTGTCTACAGCCTCAGAGCAGAGCTCCCTGGTTTACAGACAACTGCCAGGGTTCATCTACACAGGGCAGCACGCCCTCCAGGATAATCAGCCCTTTGTCCAGGATGACTACTACTATTCTGGTTATGTAGAGGGGCCAAAGTCCACGGTTGGCCTTTGTACCTGTCTGGGTGCCTTTCAGGGGGATGCTACAGATAAATGACCTCACTTATGAAATTGAGACCATAAAACGCTCTACCATAGTTGAACATCAACTGTATAAGACAGACAGTAACCACAGTTAATTCCCAGCAATGAACTGTGGCTTACAGGAAGGTGAAACCCAACATCAGAAGCTCGAGATAGAGGCACAGAATTCAAAACCACCACAGAGTCTCCACAGCTGGTGGACCCACAGGCCTTTTGTGGAGTTGGTCCTCGTGGTATATAAAACTATAGCTTTACGTACTCAAATAGGAATGTCGCCAAGGCAACAGAAGTAATATATATTCAATGTGATCAAGAGTAGATTCCGTCTATCCCCAGCTAGTATTTGATGTTTCTTTCATTGGGACTGGGATTTGGAACCAGGGGAATCTCTTCACGGTTGAACAAGGCATAAGTCAACCACTTGACAGTTTCAGTAGGAGGAAAGTGTTCGTCTTTATCACTGTTTGCCACATTATTATGGCATCTGTTGGTAGACAAGGATCTGTAGGCTTGGGTCTCAGGAATATGCTACCCTCACTTTGGGCCAGCAGTTTGTAAATTCACCAGAGAAGATTTCTTTCCTTTTGCAGTGGTCCTTGCTCACCAACTGGGCCATAATCTTGGCATGTCTTACATGGAGAAATTCTGTTTAGGCAGGAAAAGCACAGTGCTACTTCAGTCATGGAAGTTATTTTAACTTCATTAAGCACAGGGGAGGAAATCTGTCAAATACTTGCTTTCCAAAATGCTATCCCATTGGAGTGGCAAATGAAGAAGAGTGTGACCGTTAGTGAGAATGTCAATGCAGAAAGGATCCTTGTGGTGGGTCTAACTAAATGGAAACCCTGGACACACTATACTTCTGGTCCTCTGCTGAAAAGCCTTGTAAAACACACATCAGTAAATGTCACCTTCATAACTGGTCCAACAGATGGCCAAGGTGGTACCTTGAGAATTTCTATGTGCAGGATGAGATGCTTTGTGGTGACAGTGCCTCCTGTTATCGCAAAATGTGCAACAGTCACAATAAACAATATTACTATATTTTGGGGCAAACAGCAAGGCGCCTCCGTGAACTGCTGTAAAATAACTAATATGCAAGATCATTTTGGCTACTGCGGTAAAGAAGGTTTAACATACAAAAGATGCCCTCCGAGCATTTTATGTGGAAGAGTGCATTGTGAGAATAATGCATTCAGCTAAGCTGAGTTACCTCAGAAGCAAAGCCCTGGAAATGTGTTCCAAACACAGTGTCATAATTCAGATATGTGTTAACTGTACCAAGTCTTGGGGAACCGACTGCCACTTTGGCAGAAGTATAGTTGATATTGGATGTAAGGATGCATGAGGAGTTGTGTTGATTCTTCCGCTCTCAACCATGACTGCAATTAGAGAAATGTCACGAGAGGGGTGGGCAACAATGAAGACACTGCCACTGTTGGTTTGGGAGGGCTCCTTCTTACTGTGTTTGCGGGCTATGGAAATAGCTCAGACAGTGGCCAGTTCCCAAAGGGCAGCCTCGTTCCTCACTATTAACAATTCTTCACACAGTGATTATTTTTTTTAAATTGGTTTTTATGGAGAAGGATAGAGGGAGAGGGAGATAGAGAGAGGGAGAGGGAGATAGAGAGGGGAAAGGGAGAGAAGATGGAGAGAGGGAGATGGAGACATGGAAAGAGGGAGAGTGGGAGATGGAGAGAGGTAAAAGAGAGGAAGTAGGGGAGAAGGTAAAAGGGGGGAGAAAAAGGGGGGCAAAAGAGGAGAGCAGGGGAGATGGCTGTTCCTGTATGTGCCCTGACCAGATAGATATCAAATGGGCAACCTCTGTGCTTCAGGACAATGCTCTAACCAACCAAGCTATTAGTCCAGGGCTACACAATTATACTTTTGTGTGTGTATGTGACAGTAACAGGGAGAGACTGAAAGAGGGAAAAGAGAGAGACAGACAAACATTAAGGGAGATAGATGAGAAGAATCAATTCTTCTTTGCGGCACCTTAGTTGTTAATTGATTACTTTCTCATATGTACCTTGACTGGGGGGCTACAGGAGAGCGAATGACCTCTTGCTCAAGCCAGCGACCTTGGGCTCAAACCAGATGAGCCCATGCTCAAGCTGGTGACCTCGAGGTTTCTAACCTGTGTCCTCCGCATCCCAGTCCGACACTCTGTCAACTGTGTCACCGCCTGGTCAGGCTATACAATAATTCTATTCACACACTTTCCTTGCCTCAGTATCTTATGTTTTTATCAGAGTACTCTGTTTTTAAGAGTTCCTAATCAAGAAAATACCCTTATACCCTAAAACAGGAAATAGAAGGATGATAAAATATTTATTGGTTCAAAGATAATATCCAATGACCCCCCAGTTCATTAATTTTGAAAGTGTGATCCAAGACAGATTTTCTTGCTTCTTTATGTTTACTTGAAAGATAAATGGGCACTCAACTTCTGAAATTAAATGTCTTTTGCTTTTCCTTAGTAAGTACTCAGTTCCTTCCATTTCAGTAGGGTTGTACTCAGTAGGAAGCCCTGGAAATATATTCCAGTGCTTTCATCATATTAGCTCTATGGCTACACCCTCTAACCAGGTGGAAGGCAAAGACTGCGTTGTATAACCACTAGGACAGAGTAGTAAAAGGTACAGGCTCCCTTACTAGTATCTGAAGAACTAGTAGAGCAAATCAGAAGAACAAGGCTTAAAAACAAAACAGCTAGAAAATGGCCAAAAATAAATAAATAAAGAGATAGAAAAGGGCAAAAGTCATAAAGTCAAAGGAAAGCACAGGAAAAGATGCTTTCTGTTTATATGGTCTTCATAAAAACAAGCAATGAAGCCCTAGACAGTTTGCTCAGTGGTAGAGCATCAGCCCAGCATGTGGAAGTCCCGGGTTTGATTCCTGGCCAGGATACACAGGGGAAGCACCCATCTGCTTCTCCACCCTTCTCCCTCTACTCTTTTTCTATCTCTCTCTTCCACTCCCGCAGTCAAGGCTCCATTGGAAAAGTTGGCCCAGGCGTTGAGGATGGTTCCATGTTCTCCTCCTCAGGTGCTAGAATGGCTCCAGTTGCAACAGAGCAATGCCCCCGATGGGCAGAGCATCACCCCTTAGTGGGCATGCAGGGTGGATCCCAGTCTGGAGCATGTAGGAGTCTGTCTCTCTGCCTCCCCATTTCTTAATTCAGAAAAAAATACAAAAAGAACAGAAAGAAAAACAAACAATGGTCTGAAAATATCTCCAGTGAATTTCTTTCACTAAGGAATCTAGTTAGGAAAGAGTTTAGTCTAAAATAAAAATAATAAATGGACAAATCTTATAGTTACTACCTTGGCTACCAGAAACTGTGCATGGGGGGGTAGGATGCAGAGAGAGTATGTGTGTGTCTAATGCCAAGTACACTGTAAAGACTCTCTTGCCCTTAAAACTTGCTCAGTGTCCTGCTGAGGTAAAAGATATGAGAACATAGAATAACATCAGAACGGATAAATGTTATAGGACAGTGTACATAGGGTTATTTGAGTGGAAGGGAGGCAATCAGACACGTTTCCCAAAGGAGGTGACAGCTAAGCTGAGTTACTTCAGAAGTAAAGTACCAAGTATCAGGTTCCCATCTAAGATAATACTAATATTAATGAACTCACTTAACTTTTAAAACAATCCTAACAGGTAGGTACTGCTATTATCCCCATTTTATAGTTGGGAGAAACCGGGCACAGAGGATTGGATAACTTATGAACATACCTGGAAAGAAGTGAAGTAGTATTTGAAGCTAGATTTTGCTCTTAATCATTAAGAGCCACGTGTGTGCGTGGCACGTGGTCATCGCCGTGTGTGTTTGTGTGTGTGGCATGTGGCCATCACTGTTTGTGTGTGGCACGTGGTCATTGCCATCTGTGTGTGCGTGGCACGTGGTCATCACCGTGTGTGTGTTTGTGTATGGCACATAGCACGTGGTCATCGCTGTGTGTGCGTGGCACGTGGCCATTGCCGTGTGTGTAAGAGTTTAAAATCTACATGATGCCATAGCCAGCTGGCTGAGAGGTAGAATATTGGCCTGGCATGTAGGAGCAGCAAATATGTCCCTACACTGTAAGAACTAGAACAGTAGAATAAATACATAAAACAACTGTTTTCAAACTTTGAAAAAAAATAAGCAGTACAGAACTATAATCTCTAAGATTCACATGGAATCTCAAGAGGTCCCAAATAGCCAAAACAAAATTGGAGGCCTCGTACTTCCTGATTTCAAAACTTAATACAAAGCTACAGTAATCAAGAATTTGGCCTGACCAGTGGTGGTGCAGTGGATAGAGCATTGACCTAAGATGCTAAGGATCCAGATTTGAAATCCCAAGGTCAATGGTTAGAGCACAGGCTCACCAGCTTAAGCACAGGGTTACCGGCTTGAGTATGGGATCATAGACATGACCCCATGGTTGCTGGTTTGAGCCCAAAGCCACTGGCTTGAACAAGGGAACACTGGCTCGGTTTGAGTCCCCGGTCAAGGCACATATGAGAAACAATCAATGAACAACTCAAGTGATGCAACTGAAAACCTATGCTTCTCTCTCTCTCCCTTCCAGTCTCTTCCTCTCTGAAAAAAAAAGAAAAAGTGTGTGGTTTGGGCATAAAGACAGACATACAGATCAATGTGAAACCAGAAAATATATTGGTGTTTGTGCTGCTCGTCACCAATTCAGACAGAGATTGAATCTTTATAGGCCATTTATTCAGGTGGCCAGCAAGAGTTCTACATTTGGAGTTCAAGGGCTTTGCTTGCAGTCCCCTGGGGCACAAAGGTGGATCGCTTACAATCTCGTTAAGTCCTGTAAGCCTGTTCAGGTGTCCCAATTCCCGGAACAAAGATTTTACTGGCATTAACCATTATGCCCACTGACCATAACCAAAGCCACTGTTATTACTCAAGCTAAAATTTTAACTGTTGAACTCCCGCATCAAATGCAAGGATGCCCCAAAATAAACCACCTACACGAGGTCTTTGGGTTACTACCCAGTTCCAATCCTACGACAGTGACAGAACCCAAATTTTGGTGTAAGTTGAAACCTGAGTTTAAGTCACTTACCTATCCTAACACAGTTGTAAAATCATAATCTCGAACATAAAAACACAACTAAGCCACAGAAAAGAGGAAAAGGACATAAATAGACTGTACAGTACACTGTACTGTGTATTCTTCCACACATGCAACCAAACTAGTTCACCCATGTAGTCCGTAAGATGCTAATAGCATAAGCCGAAACACACACGTCTCAATTCTTTCAAGTTTTAATGGGAGTGAGCGTCGTAAATGTGAAATATCATATGCCAAGACTGTCATAACCCAAGGACCTCATATATGGTTAAGTGATTTTTGAAGAGTGCCGTGACTGTTCAATGGAGAAATTACAGTCTTTCAACTAATGGTGCTGGGAAAACTGTATATCCACAGGCAAAAGAATGGAGCTGGACATTCCTAATGTCATATTCAAAAATTAACTCAAAATGGATCAAAGACCTAAACATAAGAGCCTAAACTATAAAATACTTAGAAGAAAACATAGGTTAAACACTTAATGACATTTGATTTTGCAATGATTGCTTGGATGTGATATCAAAAAAGTTAAAATTAGAAACTTCTGTACGTCCAAGGACATTATTAACAGAGTGAAAAGCAACCCACAGAATAAAAAGTATTTATAAATCATATACCTGAGCCTGACCAGGCGGTGGCGCAGTGGATAGAGCGTCGGACTGGGATGTGGAAGACCTAGGTTCAAGACCCCGAGCTCGCCAGCTTGAGCGCGGGCCCATCTGGCTTGAGCAAAAAGCTCACCAGCTTGGACCCAAGGTCGCTGGCTCCAGCAAGGGGGTGCTCCGTCTGCTGAAGGCCCGCAGTCAAGGCACATGTGAGAAAGCAATCAATGAATAACTAAGGTGCTGCAATAGCAACGAAAAACTAATGATTGATGCTTCTCACCTCTCTCTGTTTCTGTCTGTCCCTATCTAAACCTCTCTCTGACTCTCTCTCTGTCCCTTTAAAAACAACAACAACAAAAAAAAATTATATACCTGATAAAGAGTTAATATCCAGAATGTATAACAAACTCTAACTCAAGAATAAAAACATGCCAAGGACTTGAATATTTCTCCAAAGATACACAAATATTCCCTATCATTTTGATTATTTTTAAAAAATATTTTGTTAAAAACGATATACAAATGGCCAATAAGCACATGAAAAGACGTCCACCATCACTAATCATTAGGTGTGATACTCTCATTTATAACAAGAAATATACATTCAGTCTTCATTCCTTCCCTGGCACAGAGATCCGAAAACGCTTGGAATTTCCTAAGGCGACTGCATGGCCAGGAGTCGCCATTGTGGCCATTCACATGGAGGTTCCCATTGGATTCGGGCAGACAGTAAAGAAATGGCAGCGTCGGAGGATGGTGGGCCATTCTGTTTATTGGTGTCTCATGAAGACAGGCAAGCCACAAGAGAATACAAGGAAAAAGCAGAAAACCTGCTTTTCCCATGAAGGGCAAGGGATCAGGGAGGCCCCTGCAATGGTGATAGCAGGAACAGAGAGAGAGCAAGACCCCGCTATGCCCCACTTTATGGTTGTATGGTGGATTAAAAACCTTTTAATCCACCATACAACCAAGGAAGTCTCTGATACAAAATTACTTATCTGAGGCATAATGTGATTCCTCATAAGAATGCACCACCGACATCATACAACAGTCAAGGGTGTGGGGACTGGCAGATCAGGTCTTCAGAGTCTCAGGTTACACCCACCGCATTCCTGGATACAGTTTAAAATAAGCCCCCTGCTGAGATCAGTAAACAAGATTACCACCGAGTTAAGAAAACTCAGAAGAAAACAAACAAATCAAGACTTCAAAGGGGCTCTATTAGAAAAGCCAAATTCCATAGTGGATTACAAACATCAGCTGAAGCCAACCCAAGAAGACCTAGAAATAACACAACTGAATATTGGAGGCACACAACACCAAGCCTAGACTCAACCAGTTCTACAAACAACACACCCAAACACACAGACATAATGAGAAGACAGAAAAGTGCAATCCAAATGAAACCACAAGAGAATCCTCCAGGAAATGAACTGAGCGATATGGAAATAACCAAACTTCCAAATACAGAGTTTAGAATAATGATTGATGGGATCTTAGAACAACAATGGATGGTCATTATGAACACCTAAATAAAGAGATAGAAAGTATAAAAAAGGACATTGAAATATTAAAAAAGAATCAGTCAGAGATGACAAATACAATATCAGAACTGAAGACCACAATGGAAGGAATTAAAAGCAGGATGGATGAAGCTGAGGATCAAATGAGCGACTTGGAAGATAAGATGAACAAAGACATGGAAGCAGAACAGAAAAAAGAAAAGAGACTCAAGAAGTCTGAGGAAACTCTAAGAGAGCTCTGTGACAACATGAAGAGAAATAACATCAGTATAATAGGAGTTCCTGAAGAAGAAGAGAAAGAACATGGGATAGAAACTTTATTTAATCAGCTCATAGCTGAAAACTTCTCTAAATTGATCCAAGGAAGTGTCTCACAAGTTCAAGAAGCACAGATATCTCAATTAAAGAGAAACCCAAAGAAACCTATACCAAGACATATAATTAAAATACCAAAGCTAAGTGATAAAGAAAAAATATTAAAAGCTGCTAGAGAAAAAAAAGGCTATCACCTACAAAGGAGCACCCATAAAGATGACATCCGACTTCGCAACAGAAACACTTGAGGCTAGAAGGGAATGGCAAGTGTTCGGCAGATAAAATATAATATGCTCACTTTGTTAAAGATGGCGCTGCTCACATGGAAGCCCGTCACCCAGGTGATATTATTTGCCCTTATGCTTGGCATGGGTGTGGGGAAGAGGCTGTAATGTAAGCAGGCCAGGTCGTTATGGCCTAAGGCTTGGTTTTAAGAGTAAGTTCTTCTCCACACCCTTGACTGATTGGATGATGTAGGGTGGTGATGTAGGGAGGAATCCCATTATGCCTCAGATGGGTGGCTTTGTATCAGAGACTTTCTTGTATGTATAATTGGATTAAAGGTTTGGATTATCTATGCTGTAAAGTGGGCGGACCGGTAGCTAGATCTCTCTCTTGGTTCCTGAGTTCCTGAGGTTGTTATTAGAGAGGAGAGCAGATTAAGGCCATGTGGAGGAGAAGTAGCCAAGATGGCAGAGTGCTGAGAAAGAAGCCAGTTTGTTAAGAGTTTGTGCAGGAGGAGATGGGAAACAGAGGTGAATAAGTCTGGTGAGCTAGAAACCTTTGATTCTAGGAAACTCGGATAAGTCAGTAGTTTTGTGAGCACTGAATGTGTGGGTTTTGGAGCCCAGTGTGTGTTTTTGCTTGCCCGCCGGGTGCAAGCTAGAATTAAAGCTGATGGCTCACCAGTTTTTGGCTCCTGTGTTTCATTACCGACTGTTCGAATCTAATGCGAACCTGCGTGGGTCGGGCAGCTGTGATAGTGGCCGCAAATACTGGCTTTACAGCAAGAAATATTCAAAGTAATGCAGAACAAGAGCCTACAACCAAGACTACTTTATCCAGCAAGGCTATCATTTAAAATTGAAGGAGAAATAAAAAACTTCCCAGACAAAAGAAAACTCAGGGAATTCATTACAACCAAACCAATGCTGCAGGAAATGTTAAGGGGCCTGCTGTAAACAAATCAAAGTGGGAAAAGAATATAGCAAAAGAGGAATACACTTTTAAAAAATAAAATGGCAATAAACAACTACATATCAATAATAACCTTAAATGTAAATGGATTAAATGATCCAATCAAAAGACATAGGGTACGGACTTCCAGCAAGATGGCAATGGAGTAGTCGGATGTACCAACTTCCAACTCCCAGAACCAAAGTGGATTATAATTTGATTTTAAGAACCATCATCTGGCCTGACCAGGCGGTGGCGCAGTGGACAGAGCGTCGGACTGGGATGCGAAAGACCCAGGTTCGAGACCCCGAGCTTGCCAGCTTGAGTATGGGCCCACCTGCCTTGAGCAAAAGCTCACAAGCTTAGACCCAAGGTCGCTGACTCCAGCAAGGGGTTGCTTGGTCTGCAGAAGGCCCACGGTCAAGGCACATGTGAGAAAGCAATCAATGAACAACTAAGGTGTTGCGACAGCAACAAAAAACTAATGATTGATGCTTCTCACCTCTCTCGGTTCCTGTCTGTCTGTCCCTATTATCTCTCTCTCTGACTCTCTCTCTGTCCCAGTAAAAAATAAAAAAAAAATTAAAGAAAATGTAGAAATCAGAGGCATTTTTATATACCAACAATGAATTGTCAGCAAAAGAAATTAAGGAAACAATCCCCTTCACTATTGCAACTAAAAAAATAAAGTACCTAAGAGTAAATTTAACCAAGGAGGTTAAAGAATTATACTCAGAAAATTATAAAACATTGATATAAGAAATCAAAGAAGACACAAGCAAGTAGAAGCATATACTGTGTTCATGGTTAGGAAGAATAAACATCATTAAAATGTCGATATTACCCAAAGCAATTTATAAATTCAATACAATACCAATGACATACCTCAAAGATATAGAATATTCCAAAATTTATATGGAACCAAAAAAAGAACATGAATAGCCTCAGCAATCTTGAAAAAGAAGAATAAAGTGGGAGGTATCACACTTCCTGATATCAAGTTATACTACAAGGCCATTGTACTCAAAACAGCTTGGTACTGGCATAAGAACAGGCACATAGATCAATGGAACAGAACAGAGAACCCAGAAATAAACCCACATCTTTATGGACAATTGATATTTGACAAAGGAGGTAAGAGCATACAGTGGAGTAAAGACAGTCTCTTTAACAAATGGTGTTGAGAAAACTGACGGCTACCTGCAAAAAAATGAAACTAGACCACCAACTTACACCATGCACAAAAATAGACTCAAAATGGATAAAGGACTTAAATGTAAGCCGTGAAACCATAAGCATTCTAGAAGAAAACATAGGCAGTAAACTCTCCAACATCTATCAAAGCAATATATTTGCTGATTTATCTCCACAGGCAAATGAAATAAAAGACAGGATAAACAAATGGGACTATGTCAAACTAAAAAGCTTCTGCACAGCTAAAGACAATAAGAACAGAATAAAAAGACAAACCACACAATGGGAGAACATATTCGACAACACATCTGGTAAAGGGTTAATAACTAAAATTTATAAAGAACTTGTAAAACTGAACACCAGAAAGACAAACAATCCAATAAAAAAAATGGGCACAAGAAATGAATAGACATTTCTCCAAAGAGGACATACAGATGGCCAACAGGCATATGAAAAAATGCTCAACATCACTAATCATTAGAGAAATGCAAATTAAAACCACAATGAGCCCGACCAGGCAGTGGTGCAGTGGATAGAGCGTCGGACTGGGATGCGATAGATCCAGGTTCAAGGCCCCGAGCTTGCCAGCTTGAACGCGGGCCCATCTGGCTTGAGCAAAAGCTCGTCAGCTTGGACCCAAGGTCGCTGGCTCCAGCAAGGCGTTGCTCGGTCTGCTGATGGCCCGCCGTCAAGGTACATGTGAGAAAGCAATCAATAAACAACTAAGTTGTTGTGACGGCAACAAAAAACTAATGATTGATGCTTCTCACCTCTCTTTGTTCCTATCTGTCTGTCCCTATCTATCCCTCTCTCTGACTCTCTCTCTGTCCCTGTAAAAAAAAAACAAAACACAATGAGATACTACCTCACACCGGTCAGAATGGCGCTCATTAACAAAACAACACATTATAGGTGCTGGCGAGGATGTGGAGAAAGAGGAACCCTCCTGCACTGCTGGTGGGAATGCACACTGGTGCAGCCACTGTGGAAAACAGTATGGATATTCCTAAAAAAATTATAAATGGAACTGCCCTTTGACCCAGCTATCCCACTTATAGGAATATATCCCAAGGACACCATATCACCGACTGAAAAAAGAAATGCACCCCCATGTTTATGGCAGCATTGTTCACAATAGCAAAGAGCTGGAAACAGCCCAAGTGTCCATCAGTGGACGAGTGGATTAAAAAGCTTTGGTACATATATACAATGAAATACTATAGGGCCGTGAAAAATAAGGAAATGTGGCCTTTTGCAACAATATGGAAGAATCTGGAAACTATTATGTTGAGTGAAATAAGCCAGGCAGAAAAAGAAAAATATTATATGACCTCCTTTGAGGAATCCAAGAAACATTGAGAACTGAGGAAAGGGATTGAGACAGAGGAGGGATCAAAGGGACCAGAGGAAAAGAGGACAGAGGGAAAGGGGAGGATAGGATGAGATAAACCTGAAGGGAAGGGGGAGGGCACTGTAGGGAGGGGGGTAATGGAGATGTTGAGGGGAATATGGGGAAAGGAGGATTCAGTCAGGGTTACCCTAGAATTTATGTAAACACAATTAATTAAATTTTTTTTAAAAAGGGTGTGGGGAAAAGCTTAGTCTTAAAACTAAGCCTCAGGTTATAATGACCCGGCCTGCTTACATCCTGTTCCCCACACACAATGCAAACTATAAACAAGCTAACATATATATCAATTTACAAACTTATTTGACCAACATTCCACCCCTTTTGCTCACTTCACAATCTAAACCACAGGTATCTTCCATGACAGTCACTGTGTAAGGAGTAAGGTAGATTGCATAAACAGAAACAGTACCAACTACAGCAACAGGATTGACAAATCAAAAGCTATGGGCGAAATTAGAGAGCTGTCAGTAGCATCAAGAGAGTCAAATCTTTTCCCTCTGGCAGAATACAGGCCAGAGCTTTGTCTGCAGACAGCACCGTAGCTGGTACCAAAGGCCGCCCTGAGCGGGCATACCAAACCTTATTGGCCAATACGCCAGCATCTGCTGGTTCTATGTGTAGTAAAATAGGAGAACTCATTATCTGCCATAAAGAAATTACAAAGGTGCCCTTCATTATGCTGTCCCCCTGAGGACTCAAGGGATAATACACTTCTACCTTAGGTGGCCAGGTGCTGGTTCCCCAAGGAGTTAACTGGACATCCACCTCTAGCCCCTTTCCCCATGGTGCCAACAAGGCCACCCATCTCAGATGGGGGGCCTGTACAGTCCAGGGCCAAGTCCATCGAAGCCATTGGCCTTTAAGAAGGGCTGTTGGGGCAGGCAAGAGCACGTTGCCCTGCAGTCCAAAACCTGGCTTGAGTAAAATGTCCTTGGTGCGTATCTGCAACTGAATGGGGGCAGCTGCCCAACGCAGGAGGGCCTCTACTGGAGCTGAGCTCCCCTGTCAAGATCTCATTCAAAATCCAGAGTACTGTCCATAAGCAGGATGTCCGTCCCATAAAGGAGCTGGTGCCCCTCTCCTGTCACAGTCCCTGCTTTAAGAGTCCATTATACCGCTCAATGATATCAGCAGCCTGGGGGTGGTAGGGAACATGGTACTTCCAGTCCACCCCCAGCTCTTGAGCCCATTGCCTCACCATTGAACCAGTGAAATGGGTACTGTAAAGCCAGTAGTCAGGGCCACCATCACAGCCGCCTGCCCCATGCAGGTTCGCATTAGATTCAGACAGTCAGTAATGAAACAACGGAGCCAAGAACTGGTGAGCCATCAGCTTTAATTCTAGCTTGCACCCAGTGGGCAAGCAAAAAACACACACTGGGCTCCAAAACCCACTCATTCAGTGCTCACAAAGCTACTGACTTATCCGAGTTCCCTAGAATCCAAGGTTTCTAGCTCACCAGACTTATTCACCTCTGTTCCCCATCTCCTTCTCTCTGCACAAACTCTGCACAAACTGGCTTCTTCCCCAGCACTCCACCATCTTGGCTGCTTCTCCTGGGCTCCATGTGGCCTTAATCTGCTCTCCTCTCTAATACTAACCTCAGAAAACCAAGAGAGAGCAAGCTCCCGGCCTGCCCCACTTTATAGCCTAGATTCAAAACCTTTAATCCAATATACAAACAAGAAAGTCTCTGATACAAAGTCCCTTATCTGAGGCATAATGGGAGGATTCCTCATGAGAGTGCACCACCCTACATCATCCAATCAGTCAAGGATGTGGGGAAAAGCTTACTCTTAAAACTAAACCCTGGGCTATAAGGACTATGCCTGCTTACAGCCTGTCCCCCACACCCAATGATATAATTACACCCATCCCAAGCATAAGGGCAACTAATATCACCTGGGTGATGGGCTTCCATGTGGGCAGCGCCATCTTTAACAAAGTGAGCATAATATATTTTATCTGCCCAACAGGTACCATTGTCACTTTCAAGGACCAGCGGTTGCCCATATGCAGCACTCAGGCGGTCCAGAGCCTGTATGACGGCTGTCTGGTCAGGATTATGGGTGGGATAAGCAGCAAGCAGACCGGTGGCAGTATCTACACAAGTGACTGCATACTGGTACCCTTCTGACTTCGGTAAGAGTCCAATGATGTCTATCTGCCATCGTGTCAAAGGAACATGACCCCTCTGTACCTGTCCAGGTGACACCAGTGGTCTCTGAGGGTGCTCTTTGGAACACACTGCACATTGCTCACAAGCTGCAAGTACCTCTGTATAGGACATAGGCAAGTTCCACACCTTAACCATAGCCCACATAGTTTTCTGTCCCGCATGGAGCAGGCACCGGTGGTGCCATTGCGCCACATCACCTGCAGGTGCAGTCTCCAACCATCGTACCTTTGCCAATGTATCTGCCTCATCATTCCCAGTATGGGCTGGAGGGCCATGCCCCATGACATGCTATACTGTTGCCTGCTTCTGATGTCCTATTTCCCATAAGTCCTGCCACATGGCCTGACCCCATACTGAATGGTGCATTACCATCCACTGGTTAATGTGCCAAGTAGCAATCCAAAGGGTCAGTCCACAATAGACAGCCCAGCTGTCAGTACAGATAACCAGAAGTGAAGGTTCATTATGGGCAACTAGCCAAACAGCTCTTAATTCTGCCCATTGGCTGCTTTGGCCTGTACCTGTGTCCATTCAAATAGTCTCAGTGGCCGGATGGAAGGCTATAGTCATCCATTTGGCAGGTTGGCCCCTGCTGGAACCATCAGTATACCGGGCATCCTCAGGGATGGGCACCTGCCCTTCCTGGTAGGGACTGACTTCAGGTTCTGCCTCCTGATCCCCAGCTGCACCTGACTCTAAGGTTGCATAGGTGACTGGACCCAAGACTTCCTGTAGTTCTGCCCTCAATGGGCTGGTGCTAAGAGCACAGTGTTGTTGCAGGTAGGCACCCCACTTGGCCAGGGTAGACATTTGGGTCATACCACTATGTAGTTCTGTCACCCAATCTCTCACCCATCCTGCAATAGGGTATCCTATCTTGACTGTAACTAGTGTTGTGGTTGTAATACTCTCAGTGGCCAAGAGGGCAGCATACACAGCTGCCAGCTGCTTCTCCACTAATGAGTAACGAACTTCAGCACCTTTCCACAATTGGGACCAAAACCCAATAGGTTGCCGTAAGCACTCTATCCGTTGCCACAAGCCCCATCCAAATCATCCGAGGTTACATGAACATCCAGCTCACAGGGCCTGGCAGGATCAAACATATTCAAGGCCTGTGCCACCTTGACAGCTCTCTTAGCTGCTGCAAATGAACCTTGTGCCTGCTCAGACCAATCCCAATGAACCCCCTTCCAAATAAGGTTGTACAAGGGGTGTAGTAACTGAGCTAAATGGGGTATAAATGCTCGCCAATACCCCAACAAACCTAAGAATTCCTGTTACTGTGGTATGCTTGGATCTTATCTATAACTGTGTCAGGGATAACTTTTGTCTTACCCGACCAGACAACTCCCAAGAATTTAATAGATAACCCAGGTCCTTATAATTTGTTCTCGTTGACTGCCCAGCCACAAGCTTTCAAATGGGATAGCAGGGTAGGAACTGCTTGCTCCAATTCTCGAAGACAATCACTAGTTAGCATAATATCATTGGGCAGATAAAATATATTATGCTCACTTTGTTAAAGATGGCACTACCCACATGGAAGTTCGTTGATATTAATGTGTGTTCTGGGACAGGCTGTGGGCAGGCCGGTCGTTATAGCCTAAGGCTTAGTTTTAAGAGTAAGATCTTCTCCACACCCTTGACTGATTGGATGATGTAGGGTGGTGCACTCTCCTGGGGAATACCATTATGCCTCAGATGGGTGGCTTTGTATCAGAGACTTTCTTGATTGTATAATTGGATTGTTTTTTTTTTTAATTTTTTTAATTTATTTATTCATTTTAGAGAGGAGACAGAGAGAAAGAGAGAGAGAGAAAGGGGGGAGGAGCTAGAAGCATCAACTCCCATATGTGCCTTGACAAGACCAGTGCAGGGTTTTGAACTGGCGACCCCAGTGTTCCCAGGTCGACGCTTTATCCACTGCGCCACCACAGGTCAGGCTTGGATTGGAGGTTTTGATTTTACACTATAAAGTGGGACAGACCAGGAACTTACTCTCTCTTGGTTCCTGAGGTATTAGAGAGGAGAGCAGATTAAGGCCACATGGAGGCCAGGAGAAGCAGCCAAGATGGTAGAGTGCTGAGGAAGAAGCCAGTTTGTGCAGAGTTTGTGTAGAGAAAAGGAGATGGGAAACAGAGGTGAATAAGTCTGGTGAGCTAGAAAGCTTTGATGCTAGGAAACTCCAATAAGTCAGTAGCTTTGTGAGCGCTGAATGAGTGGGTTTTGGAGCCCAGTGTGTGTTTTTGCTTGCCCGCCGGGTGCAAGCTAGAATTAAAGCTGATGGCTCACCAGTTCTTGGCTCCGGTGTTTCATTACCAACTGTTCGAATCTAATGTGAACCTGCACGGGTCAGGCTGCTGTGATAGTGGCCTTGACTACTGGCTTTACAATCATCAATATAATGATACATGCGAACTGCCTCTGGCTGTTTCCATTTAGCCAGGTCAGCAGCCACCAGCCCATGGCACAAGGTGGGCCTATGCAAATAGCGCTGGGGTAATACTGTAAAGGTCCATTGTCTCCCTTCCCAATTGAAGGCAAATTGGTCTTGACTCTCTGCAGCTATATCAATAGAGAAAAAAGCATTGGCCAAATCTGCCACAAAGTGGTAGGTCCCCAACTCAACTCATGGCTTAACCCAGGGGTAGTCAAACTTTTTATAACTACCGCCAACTTTTGTATCTCTGTAAGTAGTAAAATTTTCTAACCACCCACCAGTTCCACAGTAATGGTGATTTATAAAATAGGAAAGTAACTTTATAAAATTTATAAAGCAGAATTACAGCAAGTTAAAGCATATAATAATAATTACTTTATGTCAGATTTTTGCAAAGTTTGGCAGAATAAATCTTTATAAAACAACTTACTATAGTTAAATCTATCTTTTTATTTATACTTTGCATACATAGAAATTACATTAGTGTTGGGGAGATAAAATATAATATGCTCACTTTGTTAAAGATGGCGCTGCCCACATGGAAGCCCGTCACCCAGGTGATAGTATTTGCCTTATGCTTGGGATGGGTGTGGGGGAAAGACTGTAATGTAAGCAGGCCGGGTCATTATAGCCTAAGGCTTAGTTTTAAGAGTAAGCTTTTCCCCACACCCTTGACTGATTGGATGATGTAGGGTGGTGCACTCTCCTGAGGAATCCCATTGTGCCTCTGATGGGTGGCTTTGTATTGGAGACTTCCTTGTTTGTGTAATTGGATTGGAGGTTTTGATTTTACACTATAAAGTGGGACAGACTGGGAGCTTACTCTCTCTTGGTTCCTGAGGTATTAGAGAGGAGAGCAGATTAAGGCCACGTGGAGGCCAGGAGAAGCAGCCAAGATGGTGGAGTGCTGAGGAAAAAGCCAGTTTGTGCAGAGTTTGTGTAGAGAGAAAGAGATGGGAAACAGAGGTGAATAAGTCTGGTGAGCTAGAAAGCTTTGATTCTAGGAAACTCGGATAAGTCAGTAGCTTTGTGAGCACTGAATGAGTGGGTTTTGGAGCCCAGTGTGTGTTTTTGCTTGCCCGCCGGGTGCAAGCTAGAATTAAAGCTGATGGCTCACCAGTTCTTGGCTCCGTTGTTTCATTACTGACTGTCTGAATCTAATGCGAACCTGCATGGGGCAGGCTGCTGTGATGGTGTCCCTGTCTCCTGGCTTTACAATTAGTTAATTGAATTATTAGTGGGATCCCCGAGGCTGATGCTGGGAAACTAAATATTGAATATCTAGTTCAATTTTTGTGAGGAACAAACGAAGGTCTCCCCTTTCGGAAATATTCAGAAGGTTTCTTTCTTTTGTCATAATATGATGAACAGCACTAAATCCTGATTCCACAAGATATGAGCTAGGGAAAGGTATCAATAAACTCAGTACCATCTTCCACATATTTGGATATAAGACCGGCATTTTTTCATTTTGCCATAGGTTTTCATATCCACCACTGTCGAATTTATGTTTACTTTCTTCATCATATCTAATTTCTAACAATTCTTCTTGACAAGTTGTATCAGCCTCTTCAATATTGGCAGTAAGCCTGACCAGGTGGGGGCGCAATGGATAGAGCATCAGACTGGGATGCGGAGGACCCAGGTTCAAGACCCCAAGGTCATCAGCTTGAGCGCAAGCTCATCTGGTTCGAGCAAAAAGCTCACCAGCTTGAGTCCAAGGTCATTGCCTCGAGCAAGGGGTTACTCGGTCTGCTGAAGGCCTGCGATCAAGGCACATATGAGAAAGCAATCAATGAACAACTAAGGTGTCAAAACAAAAAACTGATGATTGATGCTTCTCATCTCTCTTCGTTCCTGTCTGCCCCTATCTATCCCTCTCTCTCTGACTCTGTCCCCGTAAATATATATATTTGCAGTAAAAGAATATTTCATCCAGTCATATACCTTCAATTTCAAAATATCTTCAAATAGTTTTTTCATGTCCAATTTAAGTTTGTTGAGGTGGCTACTGAATCTGTCAATATCCTCTGGAGTTACATCATCTTTTATAGATGATAATTGAGGAAACTGATGAAATTCTCTCTTCAATAGATTATGACGAAGTAGTTCAAGTTTGTCAATAAATAATAGCACAATACTGTGGCAACCTATAAGAGTTTTATTAGCTCCTTGAAGCTGCAAATTGACATCGTTAAATCTCTTGAAAATATTTGCCAAGTAAAACACATCATTCTTTACTGTTTGTAACTGTTGACACAGATTGGTCTCATTATTACTTTCAAAAAATTGTATGACACTATCATATAATGCTACAAATCTAGCCAAAGATGTTCCTTTGACAGCCACCGAACTTCTGTGTGCAAAAGTAACTTAATAAAATCTCCATTATGGTCCTGGCAAACATTCTATCATTCTTTGTATTGATTTGATCTTGTTTATGGCTCGAATTATTATAGTTTATGATGAATGGAGACTTGTACTTAGATGTTTTCCTACAAGATGTTGTCTGTGCACCACACAATGAATACATAAAACACTTGGCACTTCCTGCTTCAACTAAGCAACAAATCCACCATAGCGACCTACCATTGATGGTGCTCCATCAGTAGCACATGCAACAATATTATTCAAAGGAATATTATTTTTTGTAAAGTATGTTCTCACAGCATTAAATATAGATAATCCTTTTGTATCTGTGATGAGATTTATTGCGAATAGCATTTCTTCTCATAATATATTATTTTCATCAAAATAGCGTACATATGCCATCAATAAAGCATCATTATCTGCAATGGTAGATTCATCCAATTGCATAGAAAATGAAAAGTTTTGGAGAACACTTATAAATTTGTTTTCAACATTAACTGCCATTTCATTAATTCATCGTTTTACTGTGCTGTCGCTTAGGGGCAACGTTTTTAAAATCTGAGGTATATTCTGATGCATTACTGTTGAGATAAATTCTTTTATAGAGGTTATTATTACAGTTTCTCCAATATTATAGCTTGTATCACTTTTTGCAATTACTTGTGAAATGCAATAAGTGGCAACTGATCCATCTTCGTTCATTGTATGTTGCTTCTTAAATGATGCAACGATAATTGAACAATTTTAAAATTTTTTATATATTTCCTGAAAATATTCAATGGGCTTGTCCTTGTCATTTGGATGCTTTGTAGAAAGATGTTCTCACAATCAACTCGGCTTCATTACCTCAATGGGTAATGTTTTATGGCACAATAAACACATTGGATGTTGTTTATTTGCAACAGATTCTATGAAACCCATCTTCAGATACTCTGGCAAATAGCCGCGTGCATTTTTGTTTTATTTTTTGAGACATGAGCTCACGATATTTCACAATATTTTGTTTGAAGCTGTGAGCATGTGCTTGCTCTCAGAAGTCTAACTACATACTGACTTTAGTTTCAATTATGTAACGATTTAGCTTCACTTAACATGAACAAAACTTATGTGTTTGAAGTTTGTTGCGTGGTCACAACGTTACAAGTGTCGTGGTTGAGCGAGAGTTGGTGGAGACGACACTGTTAATGAGTATCCGTGGTTGTGCGTTTTATAAAATTTTATGTAGTGGGTGTTGGCCAATGGCATCACTTCTTTGCAATTGGGGTGAAGTAGCGAGACATTGGCTAGTTTTCACAGCCCAAGGGGGGTTCCTAGAATGTCACCCTATTACCCTAAAATCCGGGGAATCGAGACAAAAATATGAGTGAATTGGTGTCTCCATTGTCCGGCAGTTTCTGTCATAGAAAGAAGCATCGAACCATGGAGTTCTTTGTCTACAGGGTAATAAAATGACAAACTGCTAGTTTTGGGGCAACAACAGTGGTCATAAACTGCCCGCCAGATCGGGCAACGGGTGTGGACCCTGGGTCAGGTACCTGGCCACTCGCGGATGCGGGCCAGGTGGTCGTGAAAGAGATCTGGTGTGGTCCCAATACAAGTGCCCTGTAACAGAGTCTGACCGCTGTCCTGATCTTGACTGGTCAAGTTAGTCAATTAATATGTAATCGCAGCGCTGTTTGGTTGCTCCACTACCGCCCACCATGAAAGCTGGAACGCCCACTAGAGGGTGGTAGGGACCAGGTTAACTACCATTGGCTTAGCCGATCCATCATGTTAGCTATCAAGGGAACAGTAACATACAAAGGGGGAACAACTTTATTAAGTTCTCTGTAATCTATTATCATTCTCCAGGTTCTGTCTGATTTCCACATAGGCCATACTGGGGAGTTGTAAGGACTGTGTGGTGGATGGATGATCCCCACCTTTTCTAGTTTGAAGATTGTCCCTGTGACTTCTTCATAACCACCTGGCAGGTGGTACTCCTTGGTGTTAGTCACACGCCGAGTGATGGGTAACTGCAAAGGGGAATGTGATGCGTGTCCCTGCAACACTGCCTTCACAACCCTGATCCGCAGCCGGAACTCCCCGGCTGTAGTCTTCAACCATAGTCCTTGCAAGATATATACCCCCAAAATATATTCAGGAATAAGAGGTACATATACCTTATATGGCTTAGGAGGCAGTCTTCCTATCCCCAATGGAATAGTTATTGGCTTCACTTGAACTGTTTGGCTCCCATAACTGTCAAAGGCCACTGGGGTACCAGCAAACTGCCCTGGGTTCCCATAGAGGAGGGAACATTCTGCACCTGTATCCACCAAGACCAACACCCGTTGTACATTGGAAGGGGACCAGTGGGTAGCCAGTTCCACATGTGGCCTCCAGTGCCCGCCCATCCCTGTTAGACGGGTCCCTCGACCCTTTTTCTATTCAAACTGGTACAATGGGTCTTGGGAGTTCTCCTCTCCCTCGATTGTCTCTATCATATAATCTTGTAAACGAGTTGCCCATGCACCAAACGTTTATTGGTAACTGCTGCTGGGGCTTGTCGTCTCAGTGGCTGGAACTTCTGTTCTAGTTTAAGCTGCTGCCAAAACTCCAAAAGAATTTTATTAAACTGGCCATCCAATTTCCCCTTAGCTGCTCCAGCCGCAATCAAATCTACCCACATCTGTGTTCGGGTAACCTTTATAGGCCCATTTCCCTTGTTAGTTGGGGGGGGGGGTGGGCAACATGGGCAGCAGCCCTCACTGCTTTATGATCCTGAGTGGCCTCCAGCTCTCCCAAATCTGCTACCATCTGTGTAACTGCATTGATGGGCTGCCCCACATAGGGACCCAAGATAGCCACAAGTGACCCAAAAAGGGCTGACAGGGAGCTAGCAAGGATAAATTCCCTCATTTTTGCAGTAAACACTTCCTCGTCTGGCCCACAGGACACAGGGTTAAAAACAGCATTCTTCATACCTAGTTCCTGAAGGACCTTTACTAACTCGCTGTAACACTGCCACCAACTCATTGCCCCTGGCTATTCTCCAGTATTCTGCCAGACCATACAAATGGCGGCCATCACCCATTCTAATAAGGTATGGTCTCCTGGGTTGCCATGGCAGTTCTGAAGACGCTGCCTCAAGGAGGAGTGTGTGATAATGGCAGCCAATTTCTCCATCCCTGTTCTGGAGAGCATGATGCCATCCATCCCTATGTCCCATAATCGTAGTAACCAGGCTACCAGGGATTCAGTAGGTTTCTGCCTAAATTGTGCCCTCAACTCCATCAGCTCCACCTGGCTATAGGGCCAAACCACAGAGTATTCCATTACCTGGGCAGAAGGCTGTGGCTGCCCCTGAGGGACTCTACGCTGCTGGGTTTTTACCTTCTTGGCGACCACTGGTTGGGCTCTCAGTGTGCATATGGCAGCTTCAGGCTGAACCTTCTCATCCTCAAAAGGAGTTGCAAGCGCCTGCTCCTGCTGACTCAAAGCCAATCCACTGTCACAAATGCTGCTGCTCCTTTGGCGACTGTTTAGGCTCCTGTGGCTGCTGGCCTTTGGCTGGAAGCTTAAACTCGAGCTCTTGAATCCTCAGTTGTTTCTCCAACAACTGCCAGTGAAAACATTCAGCTTCCAGGGCAAACTGCAACTTGCGAACCCATAACTCCTTCTAGAGTGCTCGCTCCAATTTTAGCCTTTTCTGCCATTCGATTTGCAATTCATACTGAAGCTTTCGACCTCGGGCAGCTTCTCGTACAGAACTCCTGGTTTCCTCTTGAGTAAAAAACACGCTGCCCACGGCCCCTAAAAGGACAGCCATGGGAAGCCAGAACAGCAACCAGTCCTCTACCCCACCCCCAAGGGTAGCGGCCCCTACCGATCTCCGAATCCTGCCGCAAACTACGCCATTTGTATGGCCAGGAATCACCATAGTGGTCATTCACATGCAGGTTCCCATTGTATTCGGGCAGACGGTTAAGAAACGGCAGAGTCAGAGGATGGTGGGCCATTCTGTTTATTGGTGTCTCACCAAGACAGGCAAGCCACAAGAGAAGACAAGGGAAAAGCAGAAACCCTGCTTTTCCCATGGAGGGCAAGGGATCAGGGAGGCCCCTGCAATGGTGATAGTAGGAACCAGGAGAGCAAGCTCCCAGTCTTCCCCACTTTATAGTGTAGATTCAAAACCTTTAATCCAGTATACAAACAAGAAAGTCTCTGATACAAAGTCACTTATCTGAGGCATAATGGAAGGATTCCTCAGGAGAGTGCACCACCCCACATCATGCAATCAGTCAAGGGTGTGGGGAAAAGCTTACTCTTAAAACTAAACCTTAGACGCCTGACCAGGCGGTGGCACAGTGGATAGAGCGTCGGACTGGGATACGGAAAACCCAGGTTCGAGACCCCGAGCTCGCCAGCTTTAGTGTGGGCCCATCCGGCTTGAGCAAAAGCTCTCCAGCTTGGACCCAAGGTTGCTGGCTCCAGCAAGGGGTTGCTTGGTCTGCTGAAGGCCCCGCGGTCAAGGCACATGTGAGAAAGCAACCAATGAACAACTAAGGTGTTGTAACAGCAATGAAAAACTAATGATTGATGCTTCTCACCTCTCTCCGTTCCTGTCTGTCTGTCCCTATCTATCCCTCTCTCTGACTCTCTCTCTGTCCCTGTAAAAATAAAAAAAAAAAAAAACTAAACCTTAGGCTATAACGACCTGGCCTGCTTACAGCCTGTCCCCCACACCTAATACAAACTATAAGCGAGCAAACATATATATTTACAAACTTATTTGACCAACAGTGGCTATCTGCCAGAGTCCAAAAATTATAAAATCTCTTTTCTTGGATCCAAGACCTCTGGTTTCAGGGCACTCTGTCCGATTTCTCCCCTGAAGAAATTATTCTCTTCTGTTGGCTCCTTCCTCTTGTCTTGTGTAATAATGAATCTCTGTAGTCAAACATTTTTTTTAATTTTATTTTTATTTTATTCATTTTAGAGAGGAGACACAGAGTGAGAGAGAGAAAGAGAGAAAGGGGGGAGGAGCTGGAAGCATCAACTCCCATATGTGCCTTGACCGGACCAGTGCAGGGTTTTGAACTGGCGACCTCAGTGTTCCCAGGTCGACACTTTATCCACTGCGCCACCACAGGTCAGGCTATAGTCAAACATTTTTTATTCTGAGTACTGATTATTGTCTGTCTTATCTTTCTTGCCTTTTATTGGTATGCTAATTCCTGGATTTTCCCGGACAGTTTCAATTTTGTAAGTCAGCACCTCAGACATTAAATAGTGGAAAAGAAGGCTGGTGAGGTAGAAACCTTTGATTCTAGGAAACTCTGATGAGTCAGTGGTTTTGGGAGCTCTGAGTGGAAAGGGAAGTGTTTCTCCAGCCTCTGGGGGGAAGGACTGGCAAGTAAGCGGTTTTGGTGAGAGAAAAGCGGAAAGCAGGGCGAGGATGTGCTGTGTGCGGAGCGGTGTGGGAAGGGCACTGGAGTAAGAGTGAGGTGACTGGAGGAAGTATAGAATAAAAACTAATTTCAGATATTCAGATATCCACCTTTTGACCAGAAGAGGTTTTGCCCATTTGGAAAATACAGGGTAGGAATAGTATTAAAAATTAGAACTTTGGCCTGACCAGGCGCTGGCGCAGTGGATAGAGCATCGGACTGGGATGCGGAAGACCCAGGTTTGAGACCCCAAGCTCGCCAGCTTGAGCGCGGGTCCATCTGGCTTGAGCAAAAGCTCACCAGCTTGGACCCAAGGTCGCTGGCTCCAGCAAGGGGTTGCTCGGTCTGCTGAGGGCCCACGGTCAAGGCACATGTGAGAAAGCAATCAATGAACAACTATGGTGTCACAACGGCAACGAAAAACTAATGATTGATGCTTCCCACCTCTCTCCATTCCTGTCTGTCTGTCCCTATCTATCCCTCTCTCTCTCTGTCCCTGTAAAAAAAAAAACAAAAAACAAAAAACAACTGAATTTTGCTTTAGAAAAATCTTAAAACAAGAAAACAGGGCCAAGTAAAAAATTTAGAAATCAACAAACCACGGGTGTGGACCTTTCTGGTAATCAGTTTCCTGAAATAAATTGCAACTCCAGAATGAGTAACAGGATTATAGGAAATAGAATTGCCAGGAACAGACCCTCAGGCTGCATCTTCCTTCCCCCTCCCTAGGACATAGGGGTCGCATGGGCCCTCCATGGGTTGGGGGGGGTGGCTTATTGCCATCCATTGGTGTAAGAAAAATTATAAAAGAAAAAATAAATGTAAAATGTACAAAACTAGCACTGGGAGAAGGGTTCTGACTCCTGCGAGGCCGAGGCAGGTGTTGGGTTCCCTCCAAGTTTCCCCTACCCCTTCCCCAGTTTCTTCGTGTGGCATGGTTGTTGTCTGACGTGGGAGGCATGGGATTCAAATGGGAGGCCCACTGCTCTAGCCATAATAGTAGAAATTGTAAAAGAAATTTTCAGGGAATTGCAGGAAAATTAAAAACCTCACATGGGCTAAAAGCAGTCTACTGTTGGGAAGGTGTATTTGTAAAATTTGTATTTTTTTAATTTGTTGCCTTTGTTGTGGAAAATAGCACTGGGCAGCTGCTCAGAGCAAGGCAGTTGCAGGTAGCAGATTGGATTAAGTTCATGCTTAGAGAAAAATCATTGTTTTGCTAATGGCTTGACTGCAGAAAAAACGGTGGAGAAAAGAAAGAAAAAAGAGGCAGGCTCCTCTCACAGCTCCCAGAGCCTACTCCAGGAATCCCAGGCACCCAGATCCTTATATTGACTTAATAGTGTAAAGCACTGTAGGTCAAAAAAAGAGTTAATGTCTCTTTGCCAGCTGGGTAGTTACGAAATAGTGAGCGCATTTTGACCATCCCTTATTTTTCTCAGTAAATCAATAGTTCATTGGGGATAGTAGTTTACAATCCTCTTATTGTAAAACATACTAATAATAAGGTATATAGAATTGTACAGCATGCCAAATCCAAAGACTTCCTTTTTGTACCAAGAATCCCTTAATGTATAAAAAGTATTATCCATGTTAGAAATGTATATGTTATTTCAAAAGCCTTTTGTCAATTCTTTTTATTTGTTGTTTCATAGCCCTGTGATATTGAAATCTTGGTTTAGATATTTGGGAAATATGGAATGATTGTTATTAATGTCTTTTTATGTAATGTTTATTATCATTTTTGAAACAATATTGTTCAATGTTAGGCCACAAAAACCCAGAGTAACAGATATTACTATTGATTAGCTTAACAGTCAAATTACAGCATAAATAAAATGTACTCAACAAATGCTTAATGGTCAATTATAAATAATATAAAAGGGGGAGTCATATCCTGGAACTCCTGAGAATCTATTTTTATCTTGCTTTTTACTTAAAAATTTCTTTTGAATACTAATGTACTGAGTTATTCAGCAGTGGAGAGACTCTGGAATCCTACAGGAGATGCCAAACCTGTTTTTCCTGCAAACTTCTACCCTCTTTTATTTGATCCAGCTAATAACATTGTTTTTGTCTTTTTCCAATCAGTTCCAGAGATACGGAAAAAGTTTATATAGACAGGTAAGGACCCTCAAGTCCCTCAGCGAGATCTTCTGAGCATGGCTTTTAAGAACTATAATAACCAAGAGAGGAAGAAAAAAAGGCAAATAGATCCCAAAAAGAGATCAGGTAAAATACCAGCTCTTGGCATACGCCCTTAAAAGGCTCCAACGCCCCAAAAGGGTTTCATAGGACTCCACCAGGGCCCTGCTTCAAGAGTGGAAAAGAAGATCATTGAGCTAAGGCCTGCCAGGCATCTCAGCCCCTCCACCAGGGACATGCCTTTGCTGTGGGAGAAAGGGGACACTAGAAGGTAAGCTGACCCCTCACTCCTCTAAGGGAGGGTTCAGTCTCTTCCAGCCATCTGTGACCTGACCTTGCCCAGCCTGCTGGGACTTACCACTGAAGGCTAAAGGTGCCCAGTCCCATCAGCACCATCTTACGATTCTGTGAACGAGCCTAGGGTATTTCTTCTAAGTAGCAGGTAAACTGATCTTGTTTCTTGTGGACATGCGGGCCACTTACTATATCTAGCCTGAATATTTGGGTTTTATTTATCCCTTGAAGATCTCTGTTGTGGGTATTGACAGTCCTATATTCTGCTGCTTTAATGTATAGTGTCTCTTTTATTCCTCTTGTCCTAATGCCCCATGCCTATTTTAGGCTGGGACCTGCTCCTAATTTAGATAAATTTACCTCTGCCACCCAGCATAGTGTGTCCCAAGGTTCTCTTCACCCCACCATGGTTGCAGAACCCCAGGGAAAGGCACCCTGGGTTCATCTCTCCAGTTTAAAGAAAATGAAAGCTGTCTCCATACATACTGCAGATAGCTTTTCCAGTCTACCTGAATCATTACCAGCTAGAAGCAGTAGTCATTGGGACTTAGACTCTAGCTGCAAAGTGTGGAAATGTGACCACAACTCCAGTGCCTTGTGGAATTTTCCTGAATGTCTGTGACTCCTGCTCCTTGGGACAGCTCTCAGACTGAAGTGAGGCTGGGTTACATTTACAAATAATATAAAACAGTGATCATGTCAACATGGGCTTGGTGAAAATACATTAACATGTTAAGGACATTTAAGACTGTAAGAATTTTATTTTAAATCCTGTTGTATTAGTTAAGACTTTGCTTAATAATCTAATTGGCTTTAATCACTTCATTGTATTAGGATACCTGTTATAGTATCTGTTAGCATTGGCTATTTTAATTTTGTTGTTTATTTTATATTTTTCCAGTCAGCCTCAGAATCAGAACATGGGAATTCAAATGAGTATGAAGATGCTACCTACAACCAGTGGGGTTTTAGAAAATTTTAATAACTTCACTAAAACCCTTGTTACTAAAGGTTTATTAGCAACCAATTGGAAAAAGATTTTGCTAACGGGAAAGGGATAATTAGAAAAGCCAATTAATTTTACATAAGTTACAGAAGGTCTTTACAGTTTTTAAGAAATTAATCGCCTGACCAGGCAGTGGCGCAGTGGATAAAGCATCGGACTGGGATGCAGAAGACCCAGGTTCGAGACCCCGAGCTCGCCAGTTTGAGCGTGGGGCCATCTGGCTTGAGCAAAAGCTCGCCAGCTTGGCCCCAAGGTCGCTGGCTCCAGCAAGGGATGGCTTGGTCTGCTAAAGGCCCACAGTCAAGGCGTGTGAGAAAGCAATCAATGAACAACTATGATGTCACAATGGCAACGAAAAACTAACGGTTGATGCTTCTCATCTCTCTCTGTTCCTGTCTGTCCGTCCCTATCTATCCCTCTCTCTGACTCTCTCTCTCTGTCCCTGTAAAAAAAAAGAAAAAGAAAGAAATTAATCAGTAACATTTATTTAATAAACTGTATTACTATTAATGCTGTCTGTTAAATAGCTATTACATGTTATAAGCTAATATTCCTACTCAACGGCCTCATGCTCTACTGTTAAACTAAGTCAATGATTTGACTTAGGATATAAAACCAGTGGGGAATGTGATAAGGTACCAAAAAGTTGCAAAACTAATATTGATATTTTAGGAAGAAAGGTCAGGCTTTCTGTCCTATCCTTTCCTTGGGGAGGGGAGGGAGAAGAATGTAGAATCTTCCAGACCTGCAAGGACAATGGGTCATTTAGTTTTAACTATAGAATAAAGGTTCTCTGAGGAACTTCTTTTTTCTTTCAATAAGAGACAGAATTTACATACCACCCTACATTGATTTTGGCTCTTCTTCCCTTCTTGGAATCCTGAGAGTAACATACCTCGAGGCAAGGGAGGGAAGATAGACACTAAAAGATTTGTAAATGTCTTTAATTGTATTACTTTAAAAGTTTTAATGTTCTTATGAATCCCCTAAACAAATGTTATAAGCCTGTTAATAATTGTGTCATGATGTCATGCTCCCCCCGGCCTGTATGTGATCAAGGGTATATAACGAGTCTGTGAAATGTATTTGGCTCACATAATTTGGATCTGCAATGCCCCGTGTTAGTCATATGCCACCAGCATATTTAATAAATCTCCTCCTTTAATAACCCTTCAAAATTCATCTGGACTTGGTGTCTCTACATAAACCTGCAGAATGAGGTACGGTACTTTACAACAAAAATAAATGAAATACGATAATATAAAACAACTTTGATGAACCTCACAAGTGTAATATTAAACAAAAGAAAAATATGTGAAACATACACAATCCATTTATATTTAAAATAGTTAAATGGATAAAGAAGATATCATATAGACACACACGGTGAAATATTACACAGCAATAAAAAAAGATGAAATCTTGCCATTTGTGATAACACTGATGGGTCTCAAGGATATTATGCCAAGTGAAGTAAGTCAGGCAGAGAAAGACAAATACTGCGTTTCACTTATAAATGAAATCTAAAAATAAAACAAACAAAATTAAAGCAGACTCATTGAAACAGAAACCAAAGCAATGATTACCAGAAGGAATGGGGTGATGGAATAGGTGAAAGGGGAAAAGGGAATATAGTTAATAACATTGTGATAAGTTTAGGCAGTGACAGCTGATTACAGGAATTAGTAGGGTGATCACACTGTAAGGTATAAAAATGTTGAATCACTATATTATACCTGAAACTAATACAAGCAATGTAAGATTGTATAGCCTATACTTAAATTTAAAAAATACGTTAAAAAAATAAGACACTCAAAACATTTATTTAGAGAAAGGGGGAAAAGAAAAAAAAAACATTTATTTACAGCTGTATTGTTACATGGTAAAAATCTAAAGAAAACAAGTGATTACCAAAGAACTGAGGATAAAGATGACCTCTGATCAGGACAAGCATTGTGAACAGAAGATAAAGTAGTTGCTGGTGTACTAGCAATGTTCAATTTCTTTACCTGCATGTTGAATTACACAGGTACAATGAGTGGCAGTGGTGCACTGGCTAGAGCATCAGCCTGGGACGCTGAGGACCCGAGCTCAAAACCCCGAGGACACTGGCTTAAACACCGGGTCGGAGGCTTGAGTGTGGGATCATAAACATAACCCCATGGTCACTGGCTTAAGCAAGAGGTCACTGGCTCAGCTGGAGCCCCTGGTCAAGGCATAGGAGAAAGCAATTAATAAACAACTAACGTGCCACAACTATGAGTTGATATTTCTCATTTCTCTCCCTTCCTGTCTGTCCCTTTCTGTCTCATGCTAATAAAAAGTAATAATAATTATCAATGGATGCTAACTAGTGCATAAAAGTTTGAGAAATGACAGGCTACTTACAAAACCTCTATTTCCCCCAAAAGATACCTTTGACTTACATAAAGTTAACATCACCAGAAATCAGGCTAATTTACAGCATGTGCCTACACAAGCATCTTTTCTGTGTTATTCTGACCAAAGTGCATGAGGTGGATATCTTTTTTAAGGTGAGAGGAGGGGAAACAGTGAGACAGACTCCCTCATGTGCCGCAACCAGGATTCATCTGGCAACCCCCATCTGGGGTCAGTGCTTGCAAATGAGCTATTTTTAGCACCTGAGGCTGAGGTATTCGAATCAACTGAGCTATCCTCAGTGACCAGGGCTGATGCTTGAACAATCAAGCCACTGGCTGAAGGAGAGGAAAAGAGGGAGGGGGAGTGGGATGGGGAACATGAAGTGAATTTAATCAGGAAAATATATCAAACAAACCCAAATTCAGAGACATTAAACAAAATAACTGGCCTAAAGTTTTAAAATATCAAGTCTTCAAAAAAACAAGAACTATTCCAGATTAAAGCAGACTAAAGAGATATAGTACAACTGAATCCAATGCATAATTTAGGATTTTTCTTTTTTTGTATTTTTCTGAAGTGAAAAGTGGGGAGGCAGAGAGCCAGACTCCCACATGTGTCTGACCAGGATCCACCCAGCAAGCCCACTAGGGAGCGATGTTCTGCCCATCTGGGCCATTGCTCCATTCTAGCACCTGAGGTGGAGACCATGGAGCCATCATCAGTGCGCGGGCCAACTTGCTCCAATGGAGCATTGGCTGCAGGAGGGGAAGAGAGAGAGAAATGGGAGAAGGGGAAGGGTGGAAAAACAGATGGGCGCTTTTCCTGTGTGCCCTGGCCGGGAATCGAACCCAGGACCTTCCACAAGCTGGGCTGACACTCTACCACTGAGCCAACCAGCCAGGGCTTAGGATATTCTTTTGCTATAAATTACATTCTTGGCAACTCTGGCAAGATAGAAATAAGATCTACTGTATAGCTTAGGTAATAGTACTATACCAGTTTAATTTTGATAATTGTACAATAGCTATGTAAGAGAATGTCTTTGATTTTAGAAAATGCATACAAAAGTACTTAGGGGAAATAGGCATTATGTCTGCAACTGACTCTCAATCCAAAAGTAAAAAGTATATATACATGTGTATTATATATATGTATATACATAGAAAGAAAAACAGCAATTAACAGCAAGAGTTAGAGATGGGGAATGGACAGAAAAAGATTAAAGAATAAAATAAATATGGAAAAATGTTAACATATGGGGAATTCTTTGTACTATTTTTACACATTTTTTAGGCTTGAAATTATATCAAAAAGCTAAAATATCGCACAAGCTGTGGTGGTGCTGTGGATAAAGCATCAACCTGGACCGCTGAGGTTGCTGGTTCAAAATCCTGGGCTTGCCTGGTCAAGGCACATATGACAAGTAATCAATGAACAACTAAAGTGAAGCAACTATGAATTGATACTTCTCACTCTACTCCCCCCTTCTCTTCTTTCTCTCTGTATAATCAGTAAATAAAGTCTAAAAAAAAAGCTAAAAGAAATATACAATATGTAAAATCAGGTATTTCATAAAAGCAAAAGTGAAAGATAAACAATTACTCAACCAGTTAAAATAATAAAACACCATTTTTTTGCTACTAAGAACATATATGAGCCTGACCAGGTGGTGACACAATGGATAGAGCATTGGACTAGGATGTGCAGGACCCAGGTTCGAGACCCTGAGGTTGCCAGCTTGAACATGGGCTCATCTGGCTTGAGCAAATAAAACTCACCAGCTTGGACCTAAAGGTCGCTGGCTCCAGCAAGGGGTTACTCGGTCTGCTGAAGGCCAGCGGTCAAGGCACATATGAGAAAGCAATCAATGAACAACTAAGGTGTCGCAATGAAAAACTGATGACTGACGCTTCTCATCTCTCTCCATTCATGTCTGTCTGTCCCTATCTATCCCTCTCTCTCTGTTAAAAAAAAAAAAAAAAAAAAAAAAAAGGAACATATATGAGAATAGTTTTGTGAGTGGTAGTGAGATTCTGGAGGTGTTGGTATTTTCATACTTTGCTGTCTGAGTGACAGCTGGTTCAAATCGTTTCAGAAAAATAACCTGGCTTCGCTTCTTGGTCTCTTGGCTAAGATCAAGTGGAGAAAATGACTTGGCAATATGGATTTGGAGCAGAAAATAAAAAGTACAGATTCTACTGACTCTACCACTGGGATTCTACCCTAAAGAAATAAGTACTAAATACTGAAAAGTCATTATAGACAAATTTAATTATAACAGACTTATTTAAAATAAAGCAAACTGGGGAAAAATATAAGTAGAATATAAGAAGAATTTAAGAAAATGCATAATCACTCACAGAAATTATTCAATCATTAAAATAATCTATAAAAACGAAGTAAACATGAAGAAGTGCTTACAATAGACATAATAATATAATAGGTAATATTTTAAGAACAGGATAATTACAAGATTTGGTATTTACTATACCTCTGCACAGAAAAAGAAGACAAAGAAAATTCACAACACTGTTACAGTATTTGATGAGTGATGGTATAGGTGAGTGAGGTTTTTATTCTATTTTTTTATCATTCAAATTGTTAATACTGAAAAGTCTGTAACTAAAAAAGAAAATAGTTCACTTACTACGTTATTAGTAATCCTTTGTGTTTACAAAGTGCTTTTGGAAGTATTTCAGAGAGAGAAATAAAGGGAGAAAAAGTCATGATAAAGTAAGTTAGACAAATATCTTTATTTGGTTTTAAGCATATATAGCAGCAGTACACACGTGTGTAAGGGGGCTGCTCCAATTGGTTAAGGGAAAGGTTACAAAAGTTACATACAAATCTCCATATCTAAAGCACGAGGGGCCTTATATCCCTTCTTAAAAAACAAGCACATTCAACACAAATGGGAGAGTTGTGACAAAGAATTTTAAAGTTCAAGAGCCTGTCACAGTATTGAGGTATGATAATAGACAGGAGAAGTTCCGCAAGCTTCTCTCTTGTCCAATACTCACTGAAGTCTCATTCGTTTTTCAGAGGGGCCTTTAGTGCTCACTGTCTGTTGGGTGTTCTTTGCAGTCTCCTTCTCCTCAGATTTTACAGTTTCTGCTGTAGGTTCTGCCTCTTTCTTTGTCTGCTCCACTACCCATCAAAAACAGATTATTTTTTTGGAGGGATGAAATCAATTTAAACAAAAGTTAATGTGAATTGTTCAGACTCTTTCCAATTCTTCTCAGTTAGACTCTTAAGTTCTAAAATTAGCTGCTTCATCAAGCAAATGTATAAAAATCCATTTACAAACCTAAATATCTCACAACCCAAGTAAATTTGTGGCATGACATTTAAATAACACATTATATATATATATAATTATTCCATTCCAGTTCAACGAATAGTTCAGTATCTCTTTTCAACAATGAGCCAGAAGACTTTTTCCACACTGAAATTTGAACTACAAACCTCAAATCACCACAACTTTTCCATACCTCCTCAATTCCTACTCCTCCCACTCTTGATTCATCGTTTAAATACTAATATCACATCCATAGGAGCACCATCTTTTGGGAGTTCAGCAAATCTCAAAGGTTAGGTGTAACAAACTACATTGAGAGAATCTTAAGCAAAGTAACAATAGCTCATTTTATATGCTACAGTTGTTACTGAGTTAAACAGGTTGTTTGGTTTTATTTCAAGTTTAATAAGAATATCAGATGAACCATACCTGGGATAGGCTTTTCTCCAGACTTTTGCTGTAATTAAAAAAAGAGAAAAGAAAGGAGAGGGAAGAAGGAGAAGTAGAAGAAAACAGTGCAGGTTAGCAAAATTGTCTTCCTCTTGACTTCACAATTCTTATTAAAATTATACCTTAATTCAAAGTACAGCGTGTCCGTAAAATCATGGTGCACTTTTGACCAATCACCGGTCAAAAGTACACCATGACTTTACGGATACACTGTATATTATAAATGACTTCAGGAAGAGAACATGTAACATTAAAAATAAATTAATCCTTTTCTACTCCTCATTCACTTGTTTCAGAAAAGACAATCCAGAACTAGAACAAAACAGTCAAACATAAGGAACCTTAAACACCTACAAAGCCCTTAACCTCTGCATCCTGGCTACACTGACTTCAAAAAATCAGCTAGAGACTCCAACATGATGAATGGGGAAAATTGAGCCTTTCCCGAATTCAAATACTTATTTGCTTAGGAAATATGAGCTATAAAAAAAAGTAGAATGAAATTTAGATGAACCCTCTTTTATTATTTATTTATTTGTTTATTTTTAATTATTTTTATTTATTCAGTTTAGAGAAGAGAAGAGAGAGAGAGAGAAGGGGGGAAGGAGCAAGAAGCATCAACTCCCATATGTGCCTTGACCAGGCAAGCCCAGGGTTTTGAACCGGCGACATCAGCATTCCAGGTCAACGCTTTATCCACTGAACCACCACAGGTCAGGCCCCTGACTTTTAAAGTTGGAAGGTATGGGAAGTACAGAGGAAAAAGAGGTATTTTGCTATAAATGTAAGGCTTCTCCTGATGAGTATACTATTAAAAATAAAACTGCAGGGAAAAGAATGATCGGGACACTGAGAGTCAGGAACCAGGTCAGAGGTGTCATTTGGTATAGCAGTTTTTCTACTTTATTGAAACCTGTTATCTCTCTTTTCCTATTACTCAAGTTAAATGCTTTAAAACACTATCCTCCTCCTTCCTCCTCCAGGCTCACAACCTAACCCTCATCCTCAGCCAATGACTCAACCTCTTATGTTAAAAGAAAAATGTCAGCCCTTGTCAGTGGCTCAGTAGATAGAGTGTGGGCCTGGTGTAGGAATGTCCCAGGTTCGATTTCTGGTCAGGGCACACAGGAGAAGCAAATATCTGTTTCTCTCCTCTTCTCTCTCCCCCTTCTCTCCTTCTTCCTTTCCAGGGACTTGATTGGTTCAAGTGTGGCCCTGGGCACTGAGGATAGCTTGCTTGGTCCAAGTGAATCAGCCTCACGTGCTAAAAATAGCTTGGTACTCAAGCGTTGGCCCCAGATGGGGTTGCCAGGTGAATCTCAGTTGGGGTGCATGCGAGAGTCTGCCTCACTATTTCCCCTCCTCTCATCTAAAAAAAAAAAACAAATGGCAATGCCCCAAGTACCCTCCCATTAACTACTTTCAAACTTATTTTACTTATATCTTTATATACTTCCCTGTCATTGCAGAAGAAAAACTTTCAAAGTTAATGTCTCCATTTGTTTTCTGAATTTCTGAATTTACACGCTCTCCATCATCTTTCGTATCTATTTCTACGACTAAAGACTACACAATTCTGATATCACATGTGCCAGATTTCATGCTGCCAACTGCCAGTTTACTCCAACTACAAGCTTCTCAGAACTGTTACACTTAAAAGCAAAACTGAACTCTGTATTAGCATCCGTTGTGCTGTAAGTCTCACTATTTTAGATACTTCACATTAAGTGGAATCATATAGTATTCATCCTTTTGTGACTGACTTCTTTCAAATAGCACAATAAATTCCAGGTCCATCCACGAGGCTACAAATGGTGTAATTCCCTTCTTTCACTGGGCTGAATAATATCAATTTTATGTATATACCAGTTTCTTTCTCCATTCATCTATTAAGGGACATTTGTGTTGTTTCCACAGTGGCTATTGTAATTAATGCTGAAATACATGTGGGTGTGTAAATTCCTTAGACTTCAAACTATATTACAAAGCTACAGGAATCAAAACAGCATGGTGCTGGCATAAAAACAGACATATACACCAGTGGAACAGAAACAAAACCATGCTTATGTATGTCATCAATTAATTACGACAGCCAACAATATACAGTAAGGAAAGGACGGTATTTTCAATAAATGATGCTGTAAAAACTGGAAACCACATGCAAATGAATGAAACTGGACCACTATCTAATATAATATACAAAAATCAACTCAAAATGGATTAAATTTTTTTATTTTTATTGATTTTGAAAGGAGGGGGGGAGAGAAGCAGGAAGAGGGAGAGAGAATGAGAAGCATCAACCCAGTTGCTTCACTTTAGTTGTTCATTGACTACTTCTTGTATGTGCCTTGACCAGGAGGCTCAAGCTGAACCAGTGACCTTATACTCAAGCCAATGACCTTGGGATCAATATCAATGATCCCATGCTCAAGCCAGCAATGACCCCCCACTCCCACACTCAAGCTGGCAAGCCCACTCTCAAGCCAGTGACCTTGAGGTTTCAAACTTGGAACCTCAGCGTTCCAGGCCGACACTCTATCCATTGTGCCACGACAGGTCAGGCTGGATTAAATTCTTAACATAAGACCTGAAACTAAAATATTCCTAGAAGAAAACATAGGCACATCATCAGTCTTTTATTTTTGCTTTTTATTGAATTTACTGGGTGACACTGGTTAATAAAATGATTTAGGTTTCAGGTACTTAATTCTATCACACGTCATCTGTACACTGTACCGTGCATTCACCATCCCAAGTCAAGTCTCTGCCTATCACTACTTATCCTCTCTTTACCCCCCACCCCCGCAATCACCACACTGCTGTCTGTCCATAAGTTCTCTTTCTCTATTTTTTCTTTTTTATTTTCTGCTCAATCCCTCCATCTCCTCAGTTTTAGGGTTGTTTTCTTGAATTTGAAACCAAAAATGCTTCAAAGGCAAAAATTAAGCAGTGGACTACATTGAACTAGAAAGCTTCTCACAGTAAAGGAAACTATTAATAAATTAAAGACAACCTATACAGAATGAGAAAATATTTGAGGTATCACCTCATACCTGTTAGAATGGTTATCATAAAAAAGACAAGAGAAAAGGGAACCTTTGTGTACTGTTGGTGTACACAAAGGAATGTAAAGTGGTACAACCACTATGCAGTATGGAGGTTCCGAAAATAACTAAAAATACAACTACCATATGAGCCAGCAATCCCCCTTCTGCGTATATATGAAAGGAAATGAAAACAGGATCTTGATGAGACACGTGCACTCCATGTTTGTTGCAGCATTATTCACAACAGCCAAGATAAACAATCTACTTGTCTATCAACAGAAGAAAGGATAAAGAAGATGAAATATTATTCAGCCATAAGAAGGAAATGTTTCCATTTGGAAAAAAAAGAAGATAGAACTTGAAGGTATTAAGCTAAGTGAAATAAGTTAGTGAAAGACAAATACTATATAATATCACTTATATGTAGAATCTAAAAGACCAATCATACAGAGAGTAAAGTAGTGGTTATCAGTGGCTGGGTGGGGGAGGAAGGGCAAGGGACATGGGCAGATGTTGGTCAAAGGGTACAAACTTCCAGCTGTAAGTTCAGGGGATCCAATGTTTAACATGGTGATTATCATTAATAACAGTCTTATATATACCTGATAGTTGCTAAGAGAGTAAATCCTAAATAATCTCACCACACACACACACAAAAAGTAGTTATGTGACATGATGGAGGTGTTAGCTAATGCTGTGGTAGTAATCAGCCGGCAAACCTAAGTGTATCAAATCAACATGTTGTACACCTTCAACTTACACAGCAATTATATCTAGCACAGCTGGAAACAAAGTTTGCCCCAAAGTTGTTTTTTAGGCTATTGTCAATGTGATTGTTCTCTTACTATCCCTTTCAGACAGACAGTTCACTGTTAAGTGTATACAACTGCAACTGACTTTGTATCCTGCAACTTGACTCAATCCACTGATTAGTTCTAACAGTCTTGTAGTGGAGTCTGAAGGTTTTGCTACATGTCATCTGCAATCAGAGACTATTTTCTTTTCCAACTGGATGCCTTTTTTTTCTTGCCTACATTCTTGGCCAGGACTTTCAGTAGAATGTTGGGGGGGGGGGAGTGTGAGATCCTTGTTTTGTTCTTGTTTGGGAAAAAGCTTAGTTTTTCACCACTGAGTATGTCAGCTGAGCGCTTATCACTTATGGCCTTTATTATGTATAGGCACATTCTTTAAATACCTAGTTTGTAGAGCATTTTCTTTTGTATTCTTTGTCAAGTATTTTTATCATAAAAGGGTGTCGAATTTTTTCAAATGTTTTTTTCTACATTTGAGATCATCATGTGATTTTTATCTTTTCTTCTAATAATGCAGTATATCATATTGATTTACTTTAATGTTAAACTATCCTTAGGGATAAACCCCATTTGATCATGGTCTACAATCTTCTTAATGTGCTACTGGATTTGGTTTGCTAGTACTTTGCTAAGGATTTGTGCATCTGTATTCATCAGGGATATTGGATAGTCATTTTCTTGCAGTGTCTTTGTTTTCAGTATTAGAATAATGCTGGTCTCATAAAATTAATTTGGAAGTGTTCTGTCCTCTTCAGTATTATTGAAGTTTGAAAGAATTGGTGTTCCTTTTAAACCAGGAGTCCCCAAACTTTTTACACAGGGGGGCCAGTTCAATGTCCCTCAGACCGTTGGAGGGCCGCCACATACAGTACTCCATACACGGACCACCAATGAAAGAGGTGCCCCTTCCGGAAGTGTGGCGGGGGCCAGATAAATGGCCTCAGGTGGCCACAATTTGGCCCATGGGCTGTAGTTTGGGGACCTCTGTTTTAAACATTTGGTAAAATTCACCTGGTCCTAAACTCTTGTTTTTTGGTAGGTTTGTGATTTCTGATTCAACCTCTTTGCTCGTTTTTGGTCTGTTTTGATTTTCAATTTCTTCATGATCCAGTCTTGGTAGGTTGCATGTTTCTAGGAATTTCTTCTAGTTTGTTCAATTGTTGGCATGTTATTACTTATAGTAGTCTCACTCACCTCTATGACCCTTTTGTTTTTGTGACATCAGGTGTAATGTTTCCTCTGTCATTTCTAATTGTACTTATTTGTCTTTTTTCTTTTGTCTAGCTAAAGTCTGTCAATTTTGTTTACCTTTTAAAAAACACAAACTCTTAGTTTCACTGATTTTTATACTATTTTTTAGTCTCTATTTCATTTATTTTTGCTGTAATCTTTATTATATCTTTCCTTCTGCTAACTTATATGTCTGTTCTTGTGCTAAAACCATGCTGTTTTGATTACTGTTGCCTTATAGTTTAGTTTGATATCAGAACATATGATACCTCCAATTTAGTTTTTCTTTTTCAAGATTACTGAGGTTATACAGGGTCTCTGTGTGTTCCATATAAATTCTTGGCATACTTGTTCTAGATCTGTGAAATATGCCATTGGTATTTTATCAGAAATTGCAAGCCCTGGACAGCTGGCTCAGTGGTAGAATGTTGGCCCGGCGTGTGGGTGTCCTGGGTCGATTCCTGGTCTGGGCACACAGAAGCAACCATCTGCTTCTCCATTTCTACCCCCTCTCCCCCCACCCCCGCTTCCCCACTCCTCCTGCAGCCATGGCTCCACTGGCTGGAGCAAGTTGGCCCCAGGCGCTAAGGATAGCTTTGTGGCCTCTGTCTCAGGCACTAAAAGTAGCTCCATTGCCGAGAGCCATAACAATGCCCCAGACGGGCAAAGCATCCCTCCATAGGGAGCTTTCCAGGTGGATCCTGGTTGGGGCACATGTGGGAGTCTATCTCTCTGTCTCTTCTGCTCTCACGTAATTAAAAAAAAAATTGTATTGAATCTGTAGATTGCTTGCGTAGTATGAACATTTTAATATTAATTTTTCCCATTCATGGACATAGTATGTACTTCCACTTATTTGTATCTTCCTTGCTTTCTTTTATCAGTGTCTTGTAATTTTCAGAGTGCAGGTCTTTTAGTTCCTTCGTTAAATTTATTCCTAGGTACCGTATTTTTTTTGTTATAAATCTGTACAAGTCTTTGATCCCAGTATGTATTTTACACATATGTCACAATTCAATTTGGACTAGCTATGTTTCAAATGCTCATCTGCCACATGTACCTAATGTCTACTGTACTGTTTGGGTCTAGGTATTTCCCCCCAACATCCCTCATATATACTATGTACTCACTGAATATGGCCAACCATACTTAATGTCTTACACTCTGAGGTGATTACTAATCACCCTACACACAGCTATAAATCATTTATTCATCAGATACTGTTTTATCATCAAACTGGCTTTCCTGTCCTGAGTTCCAACTGTGTCCTCTGTTCCCTTCACCACTACATCACCATTCCAATAGCATATATCTCTCAGACAGTGCAGTCAGGAAAGCAGAAAAAGTAGGCTGTTCTAAAGTAATCTCAAAGTGTGAAAAATCTCACTTACTCTAAAATAACTCTCAAAAATCTCTTAATTAGGCCCTCCACAAAACTAACAACAAAAAGAACAGTACATATGATCTTGTATATATACACAGTCCTATAAAGGGTCCATAAGAATTAAGACTAACCATGTGAATAACATGTTCACATATTCTATCTAATACCTATTTCACTTCAAAAACTCATTTAGTAGAATAGCAGGTGGATTTGCTATTGCTGTTGGAACTCTCCAAAATAGCATAATGGAATTCATATAATTTAAACACCAATATAATGCAAATCTTACTATTACTCCTGTGTCCTCCATTTTCATGCCACACCCTCTGCCTCAAATGTTTGTTCTTTTTGCTACAAAAGATTTAACTATTTTGTCACTTAAGAACTTAGATAGCCATGTCTGACCAAGCGGTGGTGCAGTGGATAGAGCATCAGACTGAGACACAGAGGACTCAGGTTCAAAACCCCGAGGTCTCCAGCTTGAGAGCAGGCTCATCTGGTTTGAGCAAGGATCACCAGCTTGAGCCCAAAGTCACTAGCTTGAGCAAGGGGTCACTTGGTCTGCTGTAGCCCCCCGGTCAAGGCACACATAAGAAAGCAATCAATGAACAGCTAAGGTGCCACAATGAAGAACTGATGCTTCTTATCTCTCTCCCTTCCTGTCTGTCTATCCTTATCCATCCCTCTCTCTGTCTCTGTCACAAAAAATAAAAATAAAAAATAAAACAAAAAAAACAACTCAGCCACTACATCAGGTTGGAAGTGAGCACATAGAATAAAACAAATGAGTTTTCAGATTCTAGTTTTGTTACCACCTATGACACTTTTGGCAACCTTCTGAATGAGAATATAGTCTATACGTAGTCCTCACAGTTTGTTGAGATTCAATGAGGAATTGAATCTTCATTGAATTAAGAGCACAGAACAGTGTTAACTCCATTCTGTTTACCCACTTTCTCCATTAACTCTTAGGAAGCCTCTTCTATGATTCAGAGATAATTTTTAACTAGTAAGGGAAATCAGTATTTTTATGTTACATCTGAAACGGTTCTCAATTAAAAACAAATATGCCAGAAAACAGTGTCAAATCAAAACTACCACTTACGTTCCCATTACCTGCACAAATCTGGGAGGAAACTTTTGTCTGAGGTCCAGGAGTAAAGCATCCACACGTTGTCTCTGGAAAATAGAGCTTGGTTCTTCTTTCCTTTTGGTTTTAGGTTTGACTTTATCTATTAAAATAGGAAGTCCAACTCAAGATACTGCCTCGTTTTGTTTTATATTTTACAAATCTTTGTCGTTATGAATATAATCAAACTTCATTATTTTTAATGGCTGCTAGTTCAAAAATAACCCCCCAAATAAGTTAAGCAGAGCATATACAAAAAATGTTGTAACTCTCCCTCTTAAATGAAGTTAACATCCTAACATTTAGCACGTGAAGTGGATTCGAAGGAACCGCTGAGCTAAAGCCAGCCCAACATTCTAACATTTAAAAAAGAGATGTCTTTTAAAGATATTTCAGTTTTAACTGTGTAAAGTATATGATCATCTAATCACTATGCCATACACCTGAAACTAATAAAAAATAACACTGAATGTAAACTGTAATTGGAAAAAAAAAGATACTTTAGTTTTAGTACATAAGCATGGAGAGACAAGAGAATTTTAAGGCTGAAGTTTTCCATAATTACCAAAATCACAATCCAGATTATTTGTCTGAAATTATCTTGTGTATATTTTAAGTGTATTAAATGGACCTTTCCCATGAAACCTAATAGGTACAAATGGAAAATGCAACTTTCACAAACTCGCAGTCACCATACTCAATTATGAAGACTATAATTCACTGGAAAACAAACAAACAAAAAACAGAATGAACCAAACAACAGAATATCCTCAATACCAGAAAGAAGAGAGGAATTCCGAAATTAATGACACAATGGAATGTCCCCTGGGAGGGGGATATGAGGGACTGACTGTCTCTAAATGAAGGGTCCCAGGTAAGTTCACTCCAAACTTCTCATCAGGGTAGAGGCAAAGAGCTTTCAGGAGCCAACCCGCCAGGGCCCCAAACCTCCCTACATCTACTGTTGCAGCTTGCACCTACTAGTATGATAACTAGAACTGAATCTGGGAGACGATTCACGCCACAGGTCTGAATTGTATTTAAAGAGTACTTTTCCATTAGTAATTTATTCTGATTTGCTACTTCTCAAGGAAGGAAATACAGACTACAGATATGCTGTTACAAAGACATTTCTAGAAGTGCCCTATTGGTGAGATATGGTGTGAACAAGTAGCAGGTGAGCAGTTAGGGAAGCTAGGGAGCCAGCATCCCGAAAGGTGATAATACAGGAAGAGCGGAAAAGGACTGGCCACTGGGGGGTAAAAGTCTAAGAGCATCTCCCACACTCTTTTTTTTTTTTTTTTGTGAGAGAAAGAGGTAGGAAGAAAGAGAGAGGAACATTGAGTTGCTCCTGTATGTTCCTGATGGGAAATTGAACCGGCAATCTCTGTGCTCTGAGACAATGCTCCAACCAATTGAGCTACCAAGCCAGGGCTTAAGTTTTTAATTTATTGGTTGATTTTTAGAGAGACAGAGAGAAGAAGGGAGAGAGAGGGGAGAAGAAAGGGAAGCATTCATTTGTTGTTCCAATCAACTGTGCATTCGTTGGCTGCTTCTTGTCTGTGCCCTGACCCAGAATTAAACTTGCAACCTTGTCATTTTGGGATGATGCTCTTAACCGACTGAGCAACCGGCAAGGCCTCTCCTACTTCTAAAACTGAGCAGATTCAGGTTCCAGATTTAAAGATGATTTAACAGTTAGATAAGCAAAAAATATTATCATCGCTCATTCCTCATTACTGATTTTTTTCTGTGTGTTCTAAATACTTAAAAACCTTAAACCTACTTATCAAAGATTACCACTTACCTAACAGATTAAAATTTATATCTGTTCATATGGAAAAGCATATTACCACATCTACTTATATAAAACATAGCTGCGACAAGGTTATCATCCTATGAACAATCTTCCTAAGAAGTAAAACACATCTAGATATTATCAATAGCCATTTTCCTAAAGAAAACAGCTTCATTTTCAGAGAACCAAAAAATGTTTTCAGAGAGTCTAGGTGTCCTACCTACCTTGTTCTTCATGATCTTTGAAGTGCCACCAATACCCTTTGGAAGGATGGTATCGACAATATGACATCGCTTCATCAAAAGCTGACTGAATGCCATGCACTGCAGTAAGCTTGTAAAAAGAAAAATAATTCTGAATTTCTCATTAGATCAATCAAAATTTCCAAAGTAAACACAAAATATTACATTTGCAAAGACAGCAATTTTCTGTTTTTCACAATCTGAATCTTTATATAGCTGGGGCTGAAATATACCTTTAATATTGAGTTGGCCCAAAGTAGCCCTGTCCAGTTGGCTCACTAGATAGAGAGTTGAACCGACATACAGATGTCCCAGGTTTGATTCCTGGTCAGGCACACATGAGAAGTGACCATCTGCTTCACTATTCTTCCTCCTACCTCTTCTCTCCCTCCTCCCCTCCCACAGCCAGTGTTTCGATTGGTTCAAGTGTCATCCCTAGTGTTGAGGATGGCTCAATTGGTCCCAGTGCATTAACCTCAGGGACTAAAAACAGCTCGGTTGATTCGAGCATTGGCCCCAGACAGGGGCTGCCAGGTGGATCCCCATTGGGGCATATGCAAGAGTCTGTCTCACTGCCTCCTCTCCTCTCATGTAAAAAAATAAAACGTTGGCCCAAAGTAATACTGCTCAAAACATTCTAATATGCAACACTTCATACCAACTTACAAAAGGGAGAGGTGTTCCTGTTTGATTGTTGAAATAAAGGTATCTCAAGTAAAAAGTTTTCTTCAGTATTTAAAGAATATGAGGACACTTACCACTCTAGAATTTATAACTGATCCCAAATCTGGTGCCTGGTAGATCACTCCAGCAATGATGTAGTAATCAGCTAGTGGGATAACTGTAGGAATGGGAGGGGGGAAAAACCCACATTTACGAATATAGCTATTTATACAAACTACTAAATAGATTTCCATCAAAAGAACAAGTACAATTTGACATGTTCCCATATTAAAATTTAAGGCAGGGTCTGGCAATTCCTGTTTCTGTAAAGTTATATTAGAAAACAGTCACATTCATATTATATACAGTTGCAATGGCAATAGTTGAGTTGTCATAGAGACCAGGACGCCTGCAAAATCTAAAATATTTACTCTGTGGACCTTCACAGAAAAAGTTTGCTAACTCTTGCCCCAGAGCAGTGTTTCTTAAACTGTAACAGAGACCTGAATCGCCTGAGGACCCTGTCAAAGTCAGATTCTTACTCAGTATACATAGTGTATTTCTAACAAGTTCCCAGGTAGTCCTTGCTATCAGCTAACCACACTTTGGGGGATAAGACCTTAAAGCAAGAGATATAGGGTCCAGATTAAGATATCAGATGTGCTAAACTTGCCTCTGTGCTCCAGTCCTAGGTCCTAAGGAATAAAGCAGCTGCTGGTGCCATCCTGTATAGTTTCTATACCTTGAACCCTCTCATCGTGGAAATCTTGCCCTGGTCTTGCATTTGTTCTAACATTCTCTTTTTCTCTAGAGAGAATATCTAGATTTTTTTTTTCCCAGGGACAGAGAGAGAGTCAGAGAGAGGGATAGATAGGGACAGACAGACAGGAACGGAGAGAGGTGAGAAGCATCAATCATTAATTTTTAGTTGCCGTTGTGACACCTTAGTTGTTCATTGATTGCTTTTTCACATGTGCCTTGATCGCGGGCCTTCAGCAGACCAAGCAACCCCTTGCTGGAGCCAGCGACCTTGGGTCCAAGCTGGTGAGCTTTTGCTCAAGCCAGATGGGCCCGTGCTCAAGCTGGTGACCTCGGTGTCTCGAACCTGGGTCTTCTACATCCCAGTCCAACGCTCTATCCATTGCACCACCGCCTGGTCAGGCAAGAATATCTAGATTTTTAAACTAAATTTAAATTCTTGATTCTGAAATCACAACTTTATTAAATAAGTCATTTTCTGGAATCAATCCCAGGGTTGTTTTTAAATGTCTTGATGAGAATATCTAATTAGGAGATACATTGTCATCTCTGGAAATAAGTGACTAACTCATTGATTCAAAATCAGATCTGAATTCTATACTCTACAGTGTGATTTCTAAGGCAAGTTTTTGTTTGGTAGTATAACACAGGTAAGACTTTTGGTTGAATGTGTCAATCAGGATTTTCAACTGACCTTCTATGAATTTGGTACACTACATCTACCGTGTATTTTATAACGGAATTACTCAGTGGACTGAGATGAAAAGAACAGTTACTTGGGATGCCTGAGGTTCAGCTGGAATCCCAACAATGGTGCTCACAGGAAGACATGGTTTCAATACAGCAAACTGCTCTGTTAGTGAGTGCAGAGTTGTCCTTGGGCATGCTGGGAGACCCTGGTGTTCAAGCATGTGACTAATGGAACTTGGCTTTTGAAATGTTTCCTAAGTAATAAAGCTATGCTTGCTGCACCAGCCTGCCTGGTCAATTTGTATACAAACAATATGATTATAGCGGAAACATGATTTTCTTCTAAGAGTCTGGAATTTTAGCAGGCAGAGTATGTCTACATGATTTGCACTCTCAAAGGGACTTCCCTGAGCAGACATATTAGACCCATGGGTTTGCATTTCACTGCTAGAGAGTGTAGGTGGGGTGATCCCTTTAAAAAAAAAGGGAAAGTAGTCTGACCAGGTGGTGGCACAGTGGACAGAGCATCAGACTGAGACGCAGAGGACCGAGGTTCGAAATCCAGAGGTCACTGGCTTGAGCATGGGCTCATCTGGTTTGAGTGTGGGATCATAGACATGACCCCATGGTCACTGGCTTGAGCAAGGGGTCACTTGCTCTGCTGTACACCCCCCCCCCCGCCAAAGCACATATGAGAATGCAATCAATGAACTAAAGTGCCACAGCGAAGAATTGATGCTTCTCATCTCTCCCTCTCTCTGTCTCCGTCACAAAAAAAAGAAAAATAAAGAAAAAGACCTATTTAAAAAAAAAGAAAAGGAGGGAAAGTATAGGAAGCTTACATGTAGATTCCTACAGATCCTACTTGATGTGGATTTTTCCCTCATTGATCCAGCTGTGTATCCTTCCTGTGTTGCCATAACAAATCTTAGCAGGACTAACTATATGCTAAGTCTGCTGAGTCCCCTAGTAAACCACTGAATATGCATGTTGTCTTGAGGATCCTAAACAGAACCCAATCCAAAACAAAAACAAACAAAAAAACTATATAGTTCAGCAAGTAAATAAATCCTGGTATTTTAAGAAAAAATTATGCCTGAAATTTACATATTTTACCTTGGGTAGGGGACTGCCGCTGCTGCTTCCGAATGATAAAAAGAATGGGCTCCTGAGCATGTAAAAGAATGTATTCCACTCCAACCATCTGACTGAAAATAGAACACAGAAATTCAGAGATTTATGAATGCCCTACAAACAATTCTGTAGAACATTCCTTTTTTTTTTAAATTTTTTTATTAAGTGAAAGTCAGGAGGCAGAGACAGATTCCCACATGTGCCCAAACTAGGATCCACCTGGCAAACCCTCTACGGGGTGATGCTCTGTCCGTCTGGGCCAGCTGCTCTGTTGCTCAGCAACCGAGCTATTTTAGTGCCATAGAGCCATCTTCAGCACCTAGGGTCAACTTGCTCAAACCATTTGAGCCAGGGCTGCGGGAGGAGAAGAGAGAGAGAGGAACAGGAGGGGTGAAAAAGCAGATGGTTGCTTCTGTGTGCCCTGACGGGGAATCGAACCCAAGACTTCCACACGCTGGGCCAATGCTCTATTGCTGAGTCAACTGGCCAAGACACATTCAAATTATTATATACAAGTATAGCAACACTCTAAGTAGGATTTCTAAGTAGATTAAAACTGCCTATGCCTGACCTGTGGTGGCGCAGTGGATAAAGCGTCGGCCTGGGAACACTGAGGTTGCCAGTTCAAAACCCTGTACTGGTCTGGTCAAGGCACATATGGGAGTTGATGCTTCCAGCTCCTCCTCCCTTTCTCTCTTTCTCTCTCTCTCTCTCAGTCTGTGTCTCCTCTCTAAAATGAATAAAATAAAAATAAATTTTTTTTTAAAAAAACCTGCCTGTTTTGGGGCCCTGGCGGGTTGGCTCAATGATAGAGCATCTGCCTGGCACATAGATGTTCCTCTCCCTCTCTCTCCATGTCCCACAACCATGGCTTGAGTGATTCTAGCAAGCTGGCCAGGCAGCTGAGGACGGCTCCCTGACCTCCAGTTGTGGCGCAATGGAGCAACGCCCCTAATGACACAGCACCCCCATAAGGGGCTTGCTGGGTGGCTCCCGGTGGAGGTATGTGTCTCTGCCTCTCTGCTCTCAGCTAATTAGAAAAAGAAAAAAAATAACTGCCTGTGTTTGACATTAAAACTGGCTATTTTCCCAGATAGTAAAATACAGATTAAGACTTGATTTTAAAACAGAAAGCTTTCTTTACAAAAATTTATGAACTTAAATTTTCATCATGAAAGTACACTGAAGCATATATTTCATAAAAAGGCAACCCAAATACCATGATGTTTCCTGACCTAGGAGATATGTAAATATATGTAAAATATAAAAATATACATGAGGCCTGGCCGGTGATTGCCCAGTGGACAGTGTCAAACAGGAGCAGAGAGGTCACAGGTTTGAAACTGAAGTCTTTGGCTCCAGCCACGGTCAAAGATACATGAGAAGCAAGCAATGAATGGATTCACAAGTAAAGTGGAACAAAGAGTTGATGCTTCTCTCTTTCTGTATCCCTCTCTCCCTTCCTCTCTCTTAAAAAAAGAAAAAAATACATGGACTATTCATGTCTTGACTATGTCAACTACATACAGCTAGTGCTCGACTTATGACCACGATTGGTTCCGACAGACCGGTCGTTAACCCGATTTGGTCGTAAATTGAGTAGGCTATACGTACAGTACTGTGAAATGATGTTATGAAAATCTTTAAATCATATTTTATCATAATTTTCTTTCATATTGTTATATATCATAATTTTCTTTGTTCATTTTATGCCATTTGTATCATCTCTACACCATTTTGTTTCTTATTTTTACATTCATCATGTTTAAGTAAAACACTGCATTACCAGTACAACTGCTTTGATATTTGCAAAACACACAAAATTACAAAATGCAGGTGCATACAAAAACTGCTCCAGACATGGAGCAGTCGTGGCTAGCGATTGTGGTCGTAAAGTCGAATGGTAGTAAGTTGCATAGGTCGTAAGTCGATCAATACCTGTATTCTACACACTAGAAAACATCAAAAATCTTATCCTTGTCCTAACACATTTCTGATCTGACAGATTATGTTTAAAAGTAACAGTAAGTGGTCTTAATAGTTACAAATGTATCTCATAACAAAAGCTATTTAAAATAGCACAGAAATTTAATTTCATGAATTCCCCCTGATGTTTTGCTGAGAGATAAAAAACTTTATTACACAGTTGTTTCAGAAACTTTTATAACAGTAATAAATTCTTAACATCCTAAGTCTGAAGAATCTTGCTTCGCATTTGTTTGGCTAAAATTTTACTTTGTCATACAGATAAATCTATTATAAACCTATTAAAGACATTAAATTAGATGTAGAGGAGACAATAAGTATAGTTATTAGGTTGAGAATAACAGTTGTATTGCTCAAATTACTCATGAGATCTACATGTAAACCTCATAGCTATGTTTTAATTGGACAGTAATATATGAAGTTATACAGAAAAGACTTCCTAAGCAACAGTGACTACTACTAATTCCTTTGCACATCAAAATTATTTTATAAACCCAAACAAAACTCCAGTTCTTCCGAAACTTCTACTCATACTTCATGATCCACAGCTTGACAGAACTGTTCATTGCATAAATTCTAGTTGGCAAAGATGCTACCTTCTTACAGTAACTTACTTTAAGTGTTCTAATGTTAGTCTCTGCATTTTGACCACTTCATTATTACATGTTCTGTCATAAAAAGGATTACTTCTTTCTGAAAAGTAATCTAGGACACTTCCACTGTTCAAAATGGGGATCCATGAACTGTCAACCCAAGAGATTCCCAGCAGATTATCTATAGGAAAGAAACAAAAGATAAAAGATGAGTAAAGAGAAAAAAAGCTAATCCAACAAATATTTATTAGGTATCTAATGTGTAGGCACCTTGAACAGAAGAAAGACATGGATCCTAACTTATGTACTCTCAGTCTAACAGAAGAGATAAGTATGCAAGAAAACAATGACAACTTGACATAAGTGCTATAATAAAGGTATGAATAAATGTGTTATGAGAGCACAGTGGAGGGAGAATACCTTACCTGAGGGAACTGGAATAATTTCATGGGGTGTGGGTTTTAGCACTATATGTTAAAGAATAAATAAAGGTTCATCCTGGAAAAAGAGGAGCAAAGTAATTAAAGAATGCATATACAAAGCCTGGGAAATATAAAAGTATATTATTGTTGAAGGAGTAATTTGATTAGGCAGAGAAATGATAGAATTTGAAATCTTAAGAGGTCTTGTTTTTTTTTTAAGAGAGAGACAGTAACATCAAACTGTTCCTGTATGTGCCCTGATGGGGATGGAACCAACAACCTCTGAACTTTGGGATGATGCTCCAACCAACTGAGTTATCTGGCCAAGATTAGAGGTCTTTCAAAAAACTGGAAATTCTAAGTTTTTATGTGTTGGAAACTAATTTAAAAGTTTTCAAATAACATGCATGCCAATGAAAACACACCTGGAGCCACCAGTTTGAGACCTCCCAATTAGGGACAGAGGAGATAAATTAGGAAGTTATTACTATAGATAAAAGTTAAAGGGCAAATGAGAAGTAGAATGCAGCTATACATTTCATATTTTAGAATGAAATTATACCTTAAGTTTTTCAAAATGCACACAAAAAAAAGACATGGTAAATAGAGCTAGATAGCTTTAATTAATGAGCTTTTATTAGCTACTGGCTGCAATGATGTTCCATACCACTGACTCCTAAATCCCACTAGGTGTGAATCATGAACATCAAAATGCCTATATAATACCTGTTGAAGAAGAATTAAAACCTCAAGCTCTCCTATACTGTAATTGCTTCTGGCATCTTTGAAGAAGTCAGACCTAACCCAAGGTGCCAAGCAGTTCCAAGCAAAATTAATCAAGTGAGAAAAAGTACAGTAATTGCATAAAGTAAAAATGTGCCCTAGCCAGGTAGCTTAGTTGGCTGGAGTATCATCCCAATACACCACGGTTGCCAGTTTGATCCATGGTTGGAAAACATTCAAGGTCAACCAATAAATGCACAGATGAAGTGGAGCAACAAATGGATGTTTCTCTTGCTCTCTCTCTCCTCCTTCCTCTCAATTTTTTTTAATTTTTTTTTTTTTTTTTTTTACAGGGACAGAGAGAGAGTCAGAGAGAGGGATAGATAAGGACAGACAGACAGGAACGGAGAGAGATGAGAAGCATCAATCATTAGTTATTCGTTGCCGTTGGAACACCTTAGTTGCTTATTGATTGCTTTCTCACATGTGCCTTGACCGCGGGCCTTCAGCAGACCGAGCTACAAGGGTCCAAGCTGGCAAGCTTTTGCTCAAGCCAGATGGGCCCGCGCTCAAGCTGGCGAGCTCCGGGTCTCCAACCTGGGTCTTCCGCATCCCAGTCTGACGCTCTATCCACTGCGCCACCGCCTGGTCAGGCTTTAATTTCTTTTTAAATGTAAAACATGTTGTGTGCATTCAATAGATAAAGTATGTTAACGATCAAATAATCGGTATAGGTCATTAAGATGCTTCATCCTAAATGGATCATGCCATAACCAAATATACGTATAACAAACCAGGAAATCAAAAGACATATTTTCTAATGAAAAGCAACAAAGGATAATCATTATTCTCAGCTTTAAACACTACAGCCCAGTTATTAGAGTAGTTTTGCTTAAGGCAATTTTGTTATATATTTCTTTATTTCCTTAGGCATGATTATATAAATGCACTTGTACAATTGTAGGTTCCTCACATAGTAGAAACTATTTCAATACAGTGCCATAAATTAGGGAAAATAAACTGTTACAATATTACAGAGCATTTCCACAGAAAGAAATAGCAGAAACTAATGTTTAGTGAACATTACCTACCTACTAACAAGCATAGATAAGGCAACAGCAATGCATAGGAAGATAAGGAGCAAGTCACCAATTACCCCTCTGACCTCATCTCCTTTCCACCTCCTCTGTTTCAGCCATACCTGCCTCTCTGCTGTTTCTCTAACACACCAGGTATGCTCCCACCTTACAGCATTTGTAATGACTCTAACAAATTTTTAAAAAATGTAAAACATTATGAAAGCTAAAATTTGAAAACAGCCTGAATGAACTAAATGTTTTGTTTCTTTTTTATTCAGAACCAAGAGAGCAAGTGATAAAATTTGGCACTGGAAACCTAACTTATAATTAAAGACAAACATGTAAAAGCATTCATTATTCAGAAATGCTGAAGATCACTGGACATTTTGAATAACTATAAAATGAGAATATATTTGTAACAAGTGTGCTAGACTCCACTTTGGATAATACAGAAAGAGGAATCTCGCCCTGGCTGGATGCTCAGTTGGTTAGCGTGGTTCCAAAGCACAGAGGTTGCCAGTTCCATCTCCGGTCAGGGCACATACAGGAAAAGATGGATGTTGCTGTATCTCTCTCTTTTTCCATTCCTCTCTCACTAAAGTCAATAAATAAAAATTTAAAAAATAAAAAGGAATCTCAAACAATTCCCTTTAAAAGTTCCCTATATAACAAAACAACTCTTCAAAGAAATGATTAGGAGAATATAGTTAAACACCCTTTGAGGAAAGAAAGCCCTTTTTCTTTAACCTGCTGGGGGTGAGGGCATAAACTTCAGCTTGCACCCAGGTACAAAAATTCACACTTCTTTTAAGAAAAAGAACCACAAAGTTTCAAATGGAAATAAATCTACCTTGAGAGTTTTACACAAATATAGGAAATTTTGTGGGAGACATCATTACTCAGAAAAAGATAGATAATCGTGGGCCTTCTCACACTCCACTGAATTTTTCCTGGGAATTTCCATCATTCCTCCTCCCAACCTGGGGAACCTAGTCTGTTTAGAACTAGGTTCTTGTGCGTCGGCTATTTTTATTCGCAGATCACTTTTTGAAATCCCAGCGCACAATTCTTAGGGTTTTTTTTTTTAATTCCCTGGAACGGATATGTGTACGTGGGCTGAGAAGAGACTGTACGGCCTAATGCTACCCGAGATCAAGCAATGAAGGTAATGCGTCTCCGTCTATTTATTCGCTGACTGAACAAACATAAGTACCTTTATAGTTCAGCTGTGAAAAAGAAACGATCCCTGCGCTCAGTAATTGTTGGGTGTTGGATGGAAGGTATTGCAGACTCAAAAATAAAACTTACAAAAGCAAGTCGTAGGAGAAAAGAAAAGCAAGTCATAGGGATTCATAGCCAGGAAGGAGGGCAAAGAGAGCGAGGTCAGAAACATAGCAGCCACGACGTCAGGTCCCAAGAGATGAATGAATGAGACAAATGAAATCAATTCACTACCCCACTTCCGAATCTGCCCAAAGGCCATTCCTTCACCCAGATAGAAGAGCCCCAATATTCACTGTATAAATGTGTAAAACAATAGGAAGGTTTGAGGGCTCAAAACCCTGAGCTTTTTTCCAATCCCTTCGTTTCGACACGTCTAAGAGAACACTGAGGAACTGGGGAAAACGAGGCACCTTTTCGCAGGGTTGAAGCCTCGGCCCATCCACAGAAGCCATTCATAAGAGCCTGGAGTTATCACAAAGGAACCTGAACCTTGCCGCCGCGAGCTATAAAGCCCCAAACCAGACCCCAGATGATCAAAAAACAAAGGCTAACACCGCAGGTTACCTCGGATATCCACCGCCGCCATAATCGCAAAAGTGTTTGCGGGTTCTCCTTCCGGCGTAGAGCAAACGTAACAGGAATAGCGACGGAAGCCGCGGGTGGCAGATGCTAGGGATCGCGAGGAGAGCCGCAAAGAGGGGAGGGTGCTCCGAAGCCTGGAAGAAGGTAGGGAAGGGGAGCCGGGAGCACAGGGGATCTGGCAGGTGGAGGAGGCGAAGAGGGACGCGGCTTGCCGTGGGGCGGGGCGGGGAGGGGCGGGGCTTGAGGTGGGTGGGGCGGGGCGGGGAGGTGGAGACGGCAGGGGGAGGCGGGGCGGACTTGGGGCGGGACGGGGAGGGGAGGTGGAAACGGCAAGGAGAGGCGGGGCGGGGCTTGAGGTGGGTGGGACGGGGACGAGAGGTGGAGACGGCAGGGAGAGGCGGGGCGGACTTGGGGCGGCACGGGGACGGGAGGTGGAGACGGCAGGGAGAGGCGGGGCGGACTTGGGGCGGGACGGGGACGGGAGGTGGAGACGGCAGGGAGAGGCGGGGCGGACTTGGGGCGGGACGGGGACGGGAGGTGGAGACGGCAGGGAGAGGCGGGGCGGACTTGGGGCGGGACGGGGACGGGAGGTGGAGACGGCAGGAGAGGCGGGGCGGACTTGGGGCGGGACGGGGACTGGAGGTGGAGACGGCAGGGAGAGGCGGGGCGGACTTGGGGCGGGGCGGGGACTGGAGGTGGAGACGGCAGGGAGAGGCGGGGCGGACTTGGGGCGGGACGGGGACGGGAGTTGGAAACGGCAGGGAGAGGCGGGGCGGGGCTTGAGGTGGGTGGGGCGGGACGGGGACGGGAGGTGGAGACGGCAGGGAGAGGCGGGGCGGGGCTTGAGGTGGGTGGGGCGGGACGAGGAGGGGAGGTGGAGACGGCAGGGAGAGGCGGGGCGGACTTGGGGCGGGACGAGGAGGGGAGGTAGAGACGGCAGGGAGAGGCGGGGCGGGCTTGGGGCGGGGCGGGGACGGGAGGTGGAGACGGCAGGGAGAGGCGGGGCGGGCTTGGGGCGGGGCGGGGACGGGAGGTGGAGACGGCAGGGAGAGGCGGGGCGGACTTGGGGCTGTGCAGGGGGCGAGGAGACGGACGAGGAGTAAAAGCCTGACCCGCGGGATGGGGAAAGGAGTGTCTCAGCCAGGCGAGCGAAAAGACAGGGTGTACTATTGGGAAAAGAATTAAGGAGACTGAGGAAAAAGAGATTGAGCGAGTCCTGTCCACGCCTACCATTGAGAGATTCGAATATTCGACCTTACTCTCCTGTGATTTGTTTAAAGGACAAATTTTGATTATTTAGAGTTGGGGATGGGAACATCTTCAATTTTAAAAGCACCCTCAGGTCTACTCAATGAGCACTGTTCGATTTAGGAGCTGCTGGACATTGGGACAGGACTCAGCAGAAAGAATTTGAAAGTCATTAGCTTTTATGTCACTTAAACCCTTTAAAAGTCTAAACCCATTAAGCAAATGTATTCGATGCCTCTGAGGCAACAATTTCACAAGACAGGAAATGCTTCTGAAATAAAATATTAACAAGAATAAAAGAAAGGAAATAACCCTGGGTCTTTGTAAGGACCTAGTGTATGCATTACAGGTAATTCTATGTAGGTCACAAGATGCCAGAGAAGCAGTGGTGGAAATTCAACAACCAGTTCTCTGCCCTAATAACCATTTTAAATATAAAATGTTATATACTGAAAGGTAGTTTATTATTTCATGCACTTAATACTTAAATAAGAACAATTAAAAAGGTACACAAAAATAGATTATGAGAAAGAGTTTTGAAATATTAATGAAAAAAATGTTTAATAATACCTGACAAAAAACAATAAAACTGTCATTTAAGATATTTCCAATGACAGCTTGTCACCCCTGGTTGTTTGGCACTTTTTCTCTTTACATTATATGTTTGTTTACAGAAGTAACAAATGTGAGGGAATTAAAATGTGGTATTTCATCAAAGGTATAATGAGTTTTATGAAATGAATAAATAAATATTATAAGCATAATTCTATCAAGTTTGTTTTCACCTATGGACAGAATGAACATCACTACAAGCGCTTAAAATGGGCTGTTGCACAGATGAACGTTAAAAAAGAGTAAGGAATGTAAATTTGTGATTTTCACATTGGGCAGCTGCCCAGGCACCCACCTTAGAGAAAACCCTGATTATAAGTGCCATTTTAAGAAGTGGTTCACGAATTCAAAAAAAAAATTAGTATTAGTTCTGCCAAACTGGTACAAACTGGCTGAATCCCACCACTGCAGAGAGGGAATAATTCTGTGATATAGGGATGCCATAGAAAAATTATCAAGAAAGCCTCAGAAAAATTCTCAATCTTTTATGGCCCCATAAAAGCAAAATGATATCTGCAGGCAATACAGAGATACCTAGAGAAAAGAGGTAGACAAGTATGAGTGGTGGGTGCCTATATCTTCTCCAAAACTTAGGTACCATGAAGGCTCCACGAGAGCTTAACTACAACCCAGGGGCAAGAAGAGAGGACCATGAATTTGCTGGGATTTCCCACTTCAAAGACTGGGGCTGCAAAATTTAAAAATCTAGGTGGAATAAAAATACATTGCTTTGTTATACTTCAATTTCTGAACTGGAATTTTAGACCTGAGATGGTATGTATGAAAATGAATGTTCTGGCAAAGTATGCATGTGCACAGAGCAGAGTTTAATAAGGCAGAAGGAAATTTTCAGTAGGGCCTGGGGCGGGGGGGAGTTGGTAGACAGGGCATTCCAAAAAGGGGGAAGATCATGTCCAATAAACAGAAGCATAAAACATCAAGCTTTTTGTTTTGTTTTATTTTCTTGTTTTTATTAGGAGAAAAGCTGCTTAGGAAGAAAAGCAATAGGACAGAGACATGTAGGTAATAAAATATACTGCTCACAAACATTAGGGGATATTTCAAAATGGATATGAAGCGATAAAAAAAAGAAGCATTTGATTTTTTTTATTAAATAAGAACATCAGAAAAGCAAAGGACAAGTCAAAGAAAGTTTTATTATGCAAATGAGATGCAAAACCAACTTATTTTATTTCATTGGTGAAAATGCACTATACAAAAGGCTGAAAGTACCAGAGTATCTGCATGGTCCCTGATCCCCTAATTTTTGTGAGCAGTGTACATGGTAACCAGGGTAATCCAGACCTGGGAACTCAGTCTTTAATGTATAGGCAGTGGGAGAGATGTGATTGGCCTTCTATTTTAGAAGGATTATTCAAGAAAAATAAGTTGGAGGCATTTATACAACTCATAGCGGGGAGTCCCTTTAGGATACTATTGCAAACTAATGTCTAGATTGATACAAAGGCAGGGGAAATGGAGGGAGGGGAAAGGTTACAGACATTTAGGGAATAGCATCAAAAGGGAATGACTAATAGACAAGCCTAATGAGGGAGAGAAAGGGAATAAAAAATGATTCCCAAAATACTGATTTATAAAAATGCCATTAATCAGATTAGGAATAACAAGTAACAAGTGAGTGGGGGGGGGGTAATGATTTAGTTTTAAACATCTATGTTGTGCATGTTTGCACTATTGACATTTTGGGCCACATAGTTCTTTGCTGGAGATATGAGAAGCTCTTCTTTGCATTGTAGGATGTTCAGCAGCATCCTTGGCTTCTTCTACCCACTAGAAGCCATTATCAGCCCCCCTCCCACTTATAACAACCAAAAGTATTTCCAGACATTGCTAAATATCCTCCCTCCCCAGATGGTGGGGCAAAACTCCCCACAGTTTGACGACCACTGCTGTACATTATAGGAGTATGCAGTCAAAGCAGAAGAGTGTCAGGAAGAGAGGAGTTCTCAACAGTGTCAAGCAGACCACTGAGGTAAGGGCAGCGAAGCAGGCATTGTATCTGGTAAATAGAATGCCTCAAACAAGAATAGTTTCTGTGGGATGGTTAAGACAGAAGCCAGAGGAGAATGCGTGTTCAGTAGAAAAGGGAAATGGCACTGAGTGTAGATGGTGCTTTCAGGAAGTTTGAGAGAGAAGGCTAGAACTAGAGCACTACCTGGAAGTTGTACAGAATAATGATAAGAAATATGAGTATGTTAATAGGCTAAGGTGAAAGACGCAGCTAAGAATATCTTCAGTTTATCTTCAATTAGTTCATTTCTTCATTCAATTGGTTATCAATTATTTCACACCTACTAGCTGTTTTAGTTAGCTTTAGTTGCACAGGATAAAGCAGGAAACAAAGCAAGTCTCTGGCCTCAAGCAGCCAACAGGTCTGGTGGAAAAGACAGACAATAAACAAGTAAACAAAGGAAAGCAAGACAGATTGTGATAACAAAAATGGAGGAAGATGAGAAAGGAAATAACTGGAGGAAGTTACTTTGGGTGGGATGATCAAGACAGAACTCTCCGAGGAGGTGATATATCCAAGCTGAGACCTGGAGGATGAGAATGAACCTGTTACATGAAGAGCTGGGATACAAGCTTTCCAGGCAGAGGAAACTTCAGACCCTGTGGTTCTCTTGGTCTGAGAACTGAAAAGGCCCATATAAAGAAACTGGATTGGCCCTGGCTGGTTGACTTAATGGTAGAAGGTCAAGCCTGGTATATGGAAATCTCTGGTTCAATTATCAGTCAGGACACACAGGAGAAACAACCGTCTGATTCTCCACCCCTCCCTCTCCCCCTTCTCTTTCTCTCTCTCTTTCCCACAGCCATGGTTCAAATGGTTTAAGCAAAGTTGGCCCTGGGTGCTGAGGATGGCTCCATGACCTTGCCTCAGGCACTATAAATAACTCAGTTGCCAAGCAATGGAGCAGCAGCCACCGATGGGCAGAGCATCTTCCTGTAGGGGGCTTGCTGGGTGGATCCTGGTCAGGGCACATGCAGGAGTCTGTCTCTGCCTCCCAGACTCTCAGGAAGGAAGGAAGGAAGGAAGGAAGGAAGGAAGGAAGGAAGGAAGGAAGGAAGGAAGGAAGGAAGGAAGGGGAGAGAGAAAGAAAAGAAAGAAAGAAAGAGGATCATATAAGTGAAGGAGGAATGGTGAGAAGAGGCAGAATGAAGGCAGGGGCCAGTTAATAGAGGGCTTTGTAAATAATTTATTTTTTTATTAGAAAAAGAAAAGAAGCTATTGAAGATTTTAAGGAGTAGAATGCCAGAAAGATATTAGTTCTAATCAGAAATTTGTTTATGAATTTCAAAAATGTTTGCTGTTCATTGAACCACTTACTATATAGCTCAGGAGATATTGTGCTAAGTAAGCACTTTGATGAATTATCTAATTTTTCTCTCACAATTTTATGAGGTAGAAGCTATTACTTTCATTTTGCAAATGAGACTGTGGCAGATGATTGGGTGGCTCTCAAATTTACCTTCTCGAATACAAAGCTAATCTACATTTTTTAAACTCTCCTTACATCTAGATGGAGCTACTTAGCTAGTTTTCATCAATGGAATATGAATGGAAGTGATGAGTGCCATCTCCAGGCCAAGGTAGTTAAAAGCCTTGATGCCTTTCCCACTTTCTCTCTCTGCAGCCACCAGCCAGATGTCAGAGAGACCTTAGGCATTGATTGAAAATGGGGGTGGGGGGGCTGGGGTTTCTGAATGACTGGCCACAGACCCTGCTCACCTAAATTGGCCCTTGACAAAAGCAGAAAGTAGGTTTTATTCTGTTAAACCACACAGACAAAATTTTACTATGTACTATCTCTTCTATAAAATCAGTAATGTTGGTTAATCTACTTCCTTCTCTACAGGATATACTAAATTTTTGTACCTGCTTCTCCTACATACAATCTGCACTTTTGAGGCTTAATGATTCGGGGACTTACATCATTTGATAGGTAAGAATGAGAGTGCCAGTGAAAGAGAAAAAAAGCTCTATAATGAGAGGATGGGAATGATTTCTCATTGGTTAAAGAAAATCATGCTTCTGGGTGATTGGTAATATTAAGGTGACCAACTTTTTCACAATGAAAAGGAGGACAAAAATAAGTTGAAGAAAACAATATCGTAAATAAAGAAAACATTTTATTCAACAATAATACACTATAACTTGATAAATGCATAATAAAAACATTTGTATTATTTTATATTGTAATTATGCTTACATGCCTATTAATTTTTAACAATAATTGTAAAAAAATGTACTCATTTAGATACAAATACATCACATCACATGCAATGGATTGACTCTGCATCGATCGACATTTACAGATTAGTCGTCCATTATCAAAAAGGAGGACATATAGGGGACACTTTTCGAGGGAGGACGGAACTTATAAAAGAAGGACTGTCCTCCCTAAAGGAGGACAATTGTTCACCTTAGTAATACACTATAGTCACCTGCCTCCATATGGTTATCATTCAGATACAGGCTCCTTTTTAAGTACTTGACACACTGCTCCTCCTCACTATGTTTCAGTTTCTCTAAAATTCTCTCTGATAATACTTATACATCATGTCATCCTACTTCTTTTTTATTTCTTTTTGTTTGTGACCGAGACAAAGAGAGAGACAGGAGAGGGACAGACAGACAGGAAGGGAGAGAGATGAGAAGCATCAACTCTTCGTTGAGGCACCTTAGTTGTTTATTGATTGCTTTCTCATATGTGCCTTGATGGGGGGGTGGGGGCTGCAGCAGAGCGAGTGACCCCTTGCTCAAGCCAGCAACCCTTGGGCTCAAGCCAGTGACCATGGAGTTATGTCTGTGATCCCATACTCAAGTCAGTGAGCCTGTGCTCAAGCTGGTGAGCCCACGCTCAAGACAGATGAGCCTGTGCTAAAGCCAGCAACCTTGCTCTATCCACTGTGCCACCGCCTAGTCAGGCACATCTCACTCCTTTACCTATAGAAATATGTGCCCTTCCTTATAGTAATATCTTTATACTTTCAGGGCCTGAATTAAGACTCTTCTGAAGAAAATAAAAACTCTCTAGTAGACTGTCAACTCTATGAGGACTTGGTCACGTATGTATTTGCTTGATGGCATTTACTAAGTCCTTGGCCAAGTGTCTTCTATATAATAGATGCTCAACAAATATTTGGTGAATAAACTAATCATGAATAAATAAATGGATGATGCAATGATCCTTAGATCAATAATAAACTTCTGGGATTAAATAATAAATGAAGTGTAATGGCATTGTTAAATGGAAATGATTTGTGGGAAGTTAATAAGAAAACTCCTAAAATCTTTCTGGACCTTAGAAAAATGCAGAACAAACAACAACTTTATTTTTGCTAATGTCTGGAAATCCACAGAATAAAAAGAAAAACACATGGTTGTGTTTTCTGTAGTATCCTATAATAAAAGTGTTCTAGCAAATATTAAATCTGTATGGGTTAGTTTTCTTTTCTCTCTTATACAGTGAGGGGAAAGCCAGCTATGTCTTAATATAGACCAGGACAGAAAAATCACTTCAGAATTACCTAGGAGGAATCTCTGAAAAGTTATCTGGGAACATCTGGGGTGGCCCTGATGGTCGGGGAGAGATATGTCACCACTACTTTGCATTTTAAAGGTTGTGAGTAAAGCTACACCACTCCAGTATGACAAATGCCAAAACCTGATTTGGAGCTGTACTTCTGCAGGCAGCTGTTCACCTTAGGAAGTGATTGTCATCAAAAACCAAAAAAAAAAATTTGATCGCTGAGTTCAACCCTAGAATCCCACACATAAAACACAGATTAGCCTAGCCCAAAAGAAACAATCATCTTTCCTTCAAGATGCTCTCATTGACTTTTGTTCTCATTGCAGGACAGTGGTCAAGTGTCCATGAGTTTGTACAGCCAGCACCAAATCTCAAATAGGACTCCATGAAGCATCAAAAAGCAACAGCAAAGGTGGATGAAATTGATCAAACACGAGTATGGCATTCAATGATGACTAACAACTTGCACACTTGAGGTTGATTATGTCCAAGATGTGTGGCTAACTCTGGAGTGAAGCCAACAGAGTATCCCCAAGAAGATCCTTGACTAACTACTTATGCAGCAGTTACGGCCCCAGAAGTGATGCTGAACATCACGTGGCTTTATCTCAAGTAATAATTCCGGCAAACCTTGGGAAGGGGTGGCTGTGGCAATACCTTGGAAATCTGATGGGAAATCTTGCTCTACTCTTAAGGTTCACGTAGAGAATTAGGTAGTTTCCTAAACAAGATCACAGGGTAAAAAGTAGTAATTCCTAGACCTTTTTAGCAACAAAATTATTCACAGTATTCTCATATTGTCTATTAATCTCAGCTATATCTGCAAGTATGTCCTCATTTTTAGTCATATTTTTTCTTCTCTTTATTTCACAATGAATGTCATCAAAGGTTTATCTCATTTGATTATATTTTTGAAAGAACAACTTTTAGCTTTATTAAGTCTATGATATCTTTTTTTACTTTGCTTCTTTTTGCTTTTATTTTTATTCTTCCTTCTACTTTTTTGGGGGACTATATTCTGTTCTTTTTCTAATTTATTGAGATGAATATTTAGCTCATTAAATTTCATTCTCTATTCATTTCTTAAATAGGCATGCAAGGCTATAAATTTTCCTGAACAAACATTTTCATTGTACCTCAAGATGATCATTTATTCTAAATATTCATTAAGTTTTCCCTGGCTGGTTGGCTCAGTGGTAGAGGGTTGGCCCATCATATGGATATCCCAGGTTTGATTTCTGGTCAAGGAATACAGAAGAAGCGCCCATCTGCTCCTCTACCTCTCCTCCTCTTGCTTCTCTCTCTCTCTCTCTCTCTCTCTCTCTCTCTCTCTCTTCTCCTCCCCTCCTGCAGGCATGGCTCAATTGGAGCGAGTTGGCCCCAGGCGCTGAGGCTGGCTCCATGGCCTCTGCCTCAGATGCTAAAAAATGGCTCCGGTTACAATGGAGCAACGGTCTCAGATGGGCAGAGCATCACCCCCTAGTGGGCTTGCTAGGTGGATCCCAGTTGGAGTGCATGCAAGAGTCTATTCTGCCTCCCCTCCTCTAACTAAAATTTTTAAAATAAAAATAAATAAATAAATATTCATTAAGTTTTAATTCAATTTCTTCTTCGACATCTGAGTTACTTATGTTTTTTAACATCCAAATATATGGAATTTTGAAATCTATCTTTCTGTTGAAGTACTTCTAAGTTAATTGCATTGTTCTCAGAGAACATGTGCCGTGTAACACCTATTCTTTTATATTTGTTTAGATTTGCTTTAGACCTTATACGATCATGTGTGCTTAAGAGGGACATGCATTCTTTTTCTTTTTTAAAAAACATTTTTACTGCTTTATTGAGGATATTTTTTATTTAAAAATTATGGTATGCTGTAAGTTTTACTTTTTTAGTTTCATGCGTACAACCCAGTGATTGGATAGTATATAACTTACTAAGCCAGTAATCATCCTGACAAGTCTTGTACCCATCTGACACCATACATAGTTATTAGAATATTACTGTTTTGCCCATGCTGTACTTTACTTCCATCCCCATGACTGTCTGTATGACTATTCTATAACAACCAATTTGGACCTCTTAATCCTTCACCTTTGTCATCCTTCTCCTCAGCCCCCTCCCATCTGGCAACTGTCAAATTGTTCTCTGTATCTATGTGTTTGTTTCTGTTCTGCTTGCTCATTTATTTTGTTTTTTAGATTCAGTTGTTGATATATATATTTGTTGCAATTTTATTGTTCACATATTTTTATCTTTTTTTCTTCCTTTTCTTAAAGAAGAGCCTTTAACATTTCATGTAATACTGGTTTCATGGTGATGAAATCCCTTAGCTTTTTCTTGTCTGGTAAGCTCTTTATCTGTCCTTTGATTCTAACTGATAGCTTTGCTGGGTAAAGTAATCTTGGTTGTAGGTCCTTGTTTTACATCACTTTGAATATTTCTTGCCACTTTCTGCAAAGGAGGGAGTGCAAAGCTTCTGTTGAGAAATCAGCTGACAGTCTTATGGGAGCTCTCTTATAAATGACTAAGAGTTTTTTCTTGCTGTTTTTAAGATTCTCTTTGTCTTTAACCTTTTGCATTTTAATTATGATGTGTCTTGGTGTGGACCTCTTCAGGTTCATCTTGTTTGGAACATGTTGTGCTTCCTGTTCTTGTATGTCTATTTCCTTTATCAGGTTAGGGAAGTTCTCTATCACTATTTTTTCAAATAAGTTTTCAATTTCTTGCTCTCTCTTCTCCTTCCAGCACCCCCATGATGCAAATGTTGGTACACTTAGAGTTGTCCTATGGGCTCCTTAAACTATCCTTATTTTTTTTTATTCATTTTGCTGTTCTGATTGAGTGCTTTCTTTCTTCCTTATATTTTTTTCTTCCTTCCAAATTGCTGATTTGATTCTCAGCTTACTCTATGTAATCTACTGTTGATTCCCTGTAAATTATTCATTTCAGTTAGTATATTCTTTATGTCTATTTTTTTCATGGTTTTTATGTTATTTTTTATGCTTATTTCCTCATTGAAGTTTTCACTAAGTTCCATGAGCATCCTTATAACCATTGTTTTAAACTCTGTATCTAGAACTTTGCTTGCCTCCATTTTGTTTAGTTCTTTTTTAGGAGATTTCTCCTGTTCTTTCATTTGAGACATGTTTCTCTGTCTCTCCTTTTTGGCTGCTTCCCTGTGTTTCTGTATATTAGATAGAGTTGCTGTGTCTCCCACACTTGGTAGAGTGGCCTTGTGTAGTAGGTGTCCTGTAGGGCCCAGTGCACAGCCTCCCCAGTCACCCGAGCTAAGTGCTCCAGGTGCTCTGTGTGGGCTCTGTGCATTTTCGTGTTGTAGTTGAGGCTTGATCGCTGTTGGTGGCACTGGGAGAGATTGACTCCCAGGCTGCTCAGTTGTGAGGACTGGCTGAGACTACAGCAGAGGAGCTGCTGTGCAGGAGGGGACCCTACGGAACGATCTTGCTTCAGTGGGGTTTTGGTGCTGACCAAGGTGCCCCTAGAGTGTGTCACTCATAGAGGTGGTAGGTTTCTACTCTGGCATTGTCTGAAGCTGTCCACTGGATACACTGGCTCTGGGACCTCCTGGGAGGTGCAGGGTCAGCCACTGCCTGTTCCCTGCCTGGGGCCGCTTAGCCCAAGCTACAAAGCAATGTGCAGATGGCTGCTACGTGTGCTGGGCTTGGAGGTGCCCAGGAGAGGCCAAGCTGTGAACCAAGGCCAGCTGCCACTAGTGCCAGGCCTGGGGTCACTTAGCAAGAGGTATAGGGTAGAAAGAGGCCAGATGCTGTGTGTTTGAGAGCTTTTAGGAAAGTCCAAAGCATGAGCCAAGACAGGCCGTCTGTATGGAAAAGCCACTGGAAACGGCTTGGCTGGGCCTGCAAATGGGTGGGGCAGGGGTCTCAGGGAATCACTGGGTGTGGAGGGGGGGGGAAACCAACAGTGTGCGCCAAGCTGATAAAACACAGATATGGCACCCGCCTGCTGGCTCTGTGGGGGGTGGGGAGTGGGGGGGCAGGGGGGTGTCAGAAAAGGAACAGTGACCTCTACCAGCACTTTTATCTGGCAGACAGCTGCACCCTGGCTCTTGCCCTGATGCCCAACAACCTAGTTCCTCCCTATATGTCCCTCGTTCCTTTCAAGCTGCTGCCCTAGGGCTGCGCTCAGAGGGAGCGAGTCCAAGTAAGGCCCTGTGTGGGCTCTTTAAAAGGAGCTGTCTGGGACTCCCACAGCTAGGAAATGCATTCTTTAAGAGTTGGATACAAACATTGCAACTTCTCAAAACTGTCTTTTCCTGGTTTCCATGGTGGGGCTCCTTTATTTTTGCTGCCTCTCAAACCAGTCCTTTTGATTATCTCTTACATTGGCTTCTCTTCTTTATTTTATCCACGAATTCTCTAATCCTTAATTCCATGCCTCATCTTTTCTATCTTCTTCTTTTCCTTTTTTTTACTCTCATTTCTAGGTAATCTAATTCTTACTGAGGCTTCTGTCTCCATCTGTGTTAACATGGTTTACAAAGCAGCCCAATCCTGACCTCTCTCCGAAGTCCCAGGAACATATTTGTCACTGCTTCCTGGACAGCTCCACCTTGCTGTTTTGTGTACCAGACTGAAAGATTTTCACTCCTGCCTGGATTCTTGATCTCAGCTAAGAAACCTTGTCTCCTCTCTTACTGACCACATCCAAAGTAGCATCAAGTCTTGTCCATTCTTCTCAGGCCCCTCTCTTGTATCGGCCTCCTCCTCTGTGTCTCCTCATTGCTCTTTTAATCCTCATACCCATTCTATCCTACCCGATCACTGTCACTATGGGGACTTTTCTTTTTTTAATTGAGAGGCAGGGAGGTAGGAAGGCAGAGAGACAGACTCCCACAGGCACCCTGACTGGGCTCCATCCTGCAGGCCCCCTACAGGGTGATGCTCTGCCCATCTGGGGCCACCACTCCACTGCTCAACAACTGAGCTATTTTCAGCACCTGAGGTGGAGGCCTTGGAGCCATCCTCAGCACCCGGGGTTAAATTGCTCAAACCATTTGAGCCATGGCTGCAGGAGGGGAAGAAAAGGAGAAAAGAGAGAGAAAGGGGGGAGGGGTAGAGAAGCAGATAGGTGTTTCTCCTGTGTGCCCTGACTGGGAATGGATCCCAGGATTTCCACATGCTGGGCCAACACTCTACCACTGAGCCAACCGGCTAGGACTTGGGACTTTTATTTAAAAAGTACTTTCTTGTTTTAAAATGTCTATATGATGCCCTATTTTCTGTCCACAGGACGAAATGTAAGTAGACCCCAACTTGCTTTTCACCATTTTCCCCAACCCCACCCGGCACCCCACACACTGAAACCCTGCAACACTGAGCTTCTCACAGGTTCCGGAACTGCGCAGGATGTTTGTATCTTTGAGTCCTTGATATTGGTGCTACCCAGAAACTTTAAATGCCCTTCTCTTCCTTCCCACACTCACATCCTCAGCCCTATACACAGGAGAGCAAATTTGTATGTGTGCACATGCACACACACACACATATTTACACAAACACAAAAATCTACTCATGTATAAGCAAGACTAGAATGGGGAGGAAAACTTTTCAAAAAAGTTTATTGCTGCCTGACTTGTGGTGGCGCAGTGGATAAAGCATCGACCTGGGAACACTGAGGTCGCCAGTTCAAAACCCTGCACTGGTCTGGTCAAGGCACATATGGGAGTTGATGCTTCCAGCTCCTCCCCCCTTTCTCTCTTTCTTTCTCTCTCTCTCACTCTGTGTCTCCTCTCTAAAATGAATAAATAAAAGTAATTTAAAAAAAAGTTTATTGCTATGTAGATGCTGCCAATTAATGATTAATGTCGTTTTAGTTGGAGGGAAATAGATTATTAGGGAGAAGGCAAGAGGTGGTTAATAGCGTCTGAGTCGGCAAATAGTTCCCCACACTTCCCCCTCTCTCTGCTGACTTGTTAAGAAAAAGCCTGCACAAAATGGTAACACATTCCTTTCCACTTCTCTGATGCCTGCCAGGCACTTGGATGACTGGATGACTCTATCTCCCAATTCACATTACTATTTCTTTCTCTTGGGATTGGTTGCCTGGTAACTCTGATACCAGACTTGCCTTCCTAGTAATTTTGCTCTTTGTATTCTCCAATAATTATCTTCTGTTGAGTTTTCCTGCAGTTTACATTTTTATTTGTTCCTAAATATAAAATATGTAAACATAAAGAAATAATTTCATTTTCTTAGGGCCATGCATAGAGTATATTTATATAAGAACATTTACCAAATATTTATTGGTAGGAAGAAAACTTCAGGGTTTATGTTCCATTTCCTGCTAAATAAAGTTACCCTTTTCTTCCTAGATCTCTGACCTTGTGAGTATGGCTTTCTGTGAACCTGACATACAATGTGAACTGACTCTTTATTTTCTTGTGGGTGTTGAAATATAAGATTCAAAGTCATTTCCCAGACACAGATTAAAAAAAGATTTTTTAAAAACAGCCAAACAGGACTGCAAAAAGGAAAAAGGTTTAAAATGATAGACTGTTTTATTTTTTTCAGATTTTATTTATTGATTTTACAGAGAGAGAAGGTGGGGAGGGGAGGAGTGAGAAGCATCAACTTATAGTTGCTTCACTTTAGTTGTTCACTGATTGCTTTTCGTATGTGCCTTGACCAGACAAGCCTGTAGTTTTGGACTGGCAGCCTCCACATTCCAGGTCGATGTTCTATCCACTGCGCCACCACAGGTCAGGCAGAAATGATGGACTTTTTTTTAAAATTTAGACAATTAATTTTAACGGGGTGACATTGATCAATTAAAGTACATAGATTCAGAGAAAACATCTCCAGATCTTTTTTTTTTTTTTTTTTACAGGGATAGAGAGAGAGTCAGAGAGAGGGATAGATAGGGACAGACAGGAATGAAGAGAGATAAGAAGCATCAATCATTAGTTTTTCGTTGCCGTTGCAACACCCTAGTTGTTCATTGATTGCTTTCTCACATGTGCCTTGACCACAGGTCTTCAGCAGATTGAGCAACCCCTTGCTGGAGCCAGCGACCTTGGGTCCAAGCTGAGGAGCTTTTGCTCAAGCCAGATGGGCCCGCGCTCAAGCTGGAGAGCTCGGAGTCCTGAACCTGGGTCCTCCGCATCCCAGTCCAACGCTCCACCCACTGCGCCACCGCCCCGTCATGCTCCAGGTCATTTTGAAATTTGATTATGTTGTATACCCATCACCCAAAGTCAAATTGTCTTCCATCACCTTCTATTTGGTTTTCTTTGTGCCCCTCCCCTCCCCCCACTCCCTCCTTTTCCCTCCCCTCCCCCTGGTAACCACTACACTCTTATCCATGTCCATGAGTCTCAATTTAGTGTCCCACCTATGTATGGAATCATACAGTTCTTAGTTTTTTTCTGATTTACTTTTTTCACTCAGTATAATGTTAAGAAATGATGGACTTTTTAATACAGCATGTTTTCTCATGTCACCAATCCATGCCATAAGTTATTCCCAAATTACGCAAATGAAGACTATCATTGTATATATTATTTGGATATACAATTAACCCATGTAAAATGTAAAACCATGTTGTATATGTGCTAGCATTCAGGGCTCTGTTTTTTAATATGCCATGTACAAACCTGAGAATATCTGTCTGCTTCATGGACAAATCACTCACAGGAACACTTTGTTTTCTCAGTATTCATTCATCTATTCATTTTTATTTATTTACTCAGCTGGCAGTTTTGGTGGGTTTAGAATAGCCATGTGAAACAATATTGTAACACAAAGTAAAAAATGATATAATAGAAATTATAGATTTGAGAAGACAAGTCAATTAGAAAGCTCTCGAGGAACTGTGGAATAATGGGGAAAGACTTCTATTCTTAACATAGTTTAATTTGTATTTTTAGCTGAATAAGACATAGTTGTACACATGTACACATTCAAAGATGAAACAAGTAATTCATAATTAATTTTTATTGCAAATTTTATTACCTCTCTTACCCTAACACAGATTTTACATAGAAGATTATCATACCTCAAAAGCTAGATTAGAAATCACAATGATTTCTGTGACATTTTGATATAGAATGGTATAAATTAGATTTTCATGTGTAATTAAAGTAGAAATAAGTCAAATTTGAAATAAGAATGAATAAGCTTAGCCTGACCAGATGGTGGTACAGTGGATAGAGTGTCGACCTGGAATGCTGAGGACCCAGGTTTGAAACCACAAGGTCATCAGCTTGAGTGCGGACTCACGGGCTTGAGCACAGAGTCGCTGACTTGAGCATGGGGTCATAGACATTACCTCAAGGTCAGTGGCTTGAGCCCAAAGGTTACTGGCTTGAAGCCCAAGGTCACTGGCTTGAGCAAGGGGCCACTGGCTTGGCTGGAGCCCCCTAGTCAAGGCACATATGAGAAAGCAATCAATGAATAACTGAAGTGCCACAATTATGAGTTGATGCTTCTCGTTTCTCTCCCTTCCTGTCTATCTCTGTGTGTGTCTCTCACTTAAAAAAAAATGAGTAAGTTTAAAGTTGTATTTTAAATCACACTTGTGTGTATAATGTGAACTCAGATGTCGGGGGAGAGGGTGAATTGGTTGCATACTAAGCAATAGTTCTTAGCAATCCAGAAAAGAGGTGATGATGTGCTAAACTAAGGTGGGAACTATCAAATTAATAGCAATATAGACCTTGAAGGGATAAAACAAATGGGCTCTCCAGCTCCCTCAGGCCCACAGGTGCAAGCCCTTAATTTGTTGTTGGTTATGTGCAAAAATGGTAATGTCAGCAAAGGAGTGCTGTCCTGAGTTTTTCATACATCAGTAATGTTTCCTGCTGTGGGTTCTTCTTTACCAATTCAGATGAGGAGTCATCACTGTGAACTTAAGAGGAAAGGGTAATTATAAAATTCATTAGGCTTCCTGAAAGAAGAAGTATAATGTCTTCCAAGAAAATAATTAAACTACCATGGGCAAAGAGCCTCATCTGTATAATTTAAAGCTATGCCAGTAGGTCATTGTTTAGTGTCTCAAATCTAGTCTACATGTAGGTAATTCATAATCATGCTCCATCTGGCCAAAATTAGTTGCATTATTCTGTAGGCTAAGCAAAAGTGTTTTGCTTTAGAGGTTTCAGTATTCTATCCAATGTAGTCTAATGTGCATCTGAACTATCCATTCTCCTTTTCTCCAAATAGCTGAATCTTGCTACAGTGAGAAGTAAAAGTAGAATGCATGGCATGTATAATGAAAAGCTCTTGTTTCAAGAGTGCAAAGTCCTTAATAGAAGGAGATTGGGATGGACTAGCCTTATACCTACTTGAAAGGCAGGGAAACAAGGAGACGTGTGCCAAGCTGCCAGGTGGGGAGGTGGTCAATTAGGATAACAAGCCAAAAGGAAAATGACACTAAACCACTTTATTCACTTACTTCAACAGTGCAGGCAAGAGGCAAAAGAGAAAGGCACTGGTTGTCCAGTGTTCCCTTTTTCCTCCACGGGAGACCACCAGGCAAGGGTCAAATGAAAGCACAAATGGGGGGTGTCATCTCATGACCAAGGAGCCCTGAACAAAATGCTCCTGCTTTTTTCTGGACCTGTAAAGCCCCAGGAAGGAAAAGGAGGAAAGAGTAGGTGCCAACAGGTACTGAATCAAAGTGGAGAAAACTGCCTCCGCCAAAGGCCCCTGCTAATGAGGTCTTGGTAGAGCTGTTTGGAAAGCGTCTCGCTAAAGTCCCCTGAGAAAGAGGACGGCAAGGAGAAGTGCCCGGGCTGGGAATGCAGGTACGCATTGGAGCATAGCTGGCCCCAGGGGACCTGAGTCCTTGACTGCAACCCCCCTACCCCCAGATAACTACATTGCACTGGCAGGGCACTGAGTCTGGTGTGGGGAGGGCAGCTTCCCCATGAGGCCTGTCAGTCAAAGCCTTGTGATTGCCTACCTGATAGATCGCACAGAGGATTTTGTTCTGGAGCCATGCTCTTCATTGTAAATCCAGGAGAATACAGATCCGGTCAAGGCACATATGAGAAAACAATCACTGAACAACTAAGGAACTGCAAAGAAGAATTGATGCTTCTCATCTCTCTCCCTTCCTTCCTGTCTGTCCTTATCTGTTCCTCTCTCTGACTCTCTCTCTCTGTCTCTGAAAAAAATATAATAATAATAAGCAATATGGAAATATATTAACAGTTTTATTGTTTTTGTTAGGTATTATTTAATATTTTTATTAATATTTTTAAACTCTTATAACAATCTATTTTTGTGTACCTATTTTATTGTTCTTATTTAAGTATTAAATGCATAAAATAATAAACTACCTTTCAGTATATTATTTTTTTATACTTAAAACAATCATTAGGGCAGAGAACTGGTTGTTAAATTGTTTGAATCCCATCACTGGCCTTCACCATAGGGGAAGTGGGCACTAGCTATATTGTGGGATTTCAGAGCACTGGCAAGAGTCTCCCCATCTACCCTGGATACAGTTCATATCTCAGAAGACTCTTAGATTTGTTTTCTAATTCCCATTCTCACTGCCTCTCACTCAGATTTTGTAATAGACTTCAGATTACTGTCCTTGCCTCTGGTTTATTTTTCCCACTGCAATATCTGGTAAGCAATAAGAGACACAGAACTGGAGCTTCTCTGGAAGCTAGTTGTATAGTGTTTGTAATTGAAGTTCATGGGAATAAACAAGCTCTCCTCAATAGTGAGGTAGTATTAAAAAAATAACAACTACGTGCCTGACCCGGCAGTGGCACAGTGGATATAGCATTGGACTGGGACACAGAGAACCCAGGTTCAAAACCCCAAGCTCACCAGCTTTAGTGTGGGCTCACCAGCTTGAGCATGGGGTTGCTGGCTTGAGCATGGGATCATAGACATGACCCCATGGTCACTGGCTTGGGCCCAAAGGTCTCTGGCTTGAAGTCCAAGGTCACTGGCTTGAGCCCAAGATTGCTGGCTTGAGCAAGGGGTCACTTGCTATAATGAAGAATTGATGATTCTCATCTCTCTACTTTCCTGCCTGTCTGTATCTGTCTGTCCATCTCTCTGTCTCTTTGTCTCTGTCACAAAAAAATAAAATAAAATAAAATAACAACTACGACCAAACGATTCTACTAATAAACTAGGGGAAGCATACACACCTGTTTTTCTTCCCATTTATCCATAATTATTGTGAATATTTATTGTTACATTTTTATTATGCCCTAGGATTAAGAAATTCTACCCAGGAAACAATGGAGGAAATGGGGTTGAGTTTTCAGCAAAGGATTTGTCAATGGATGGTCAAATGGTGCCAATTCAATACCAATAGAAATATCTAATTTGCAGTGTGGTGAAGAAGGAGTCCCTGACCCTATCTCTGATTTGGTCTGTCCTCATACAAAAGATGACTCTAATACTCACAGTTGGACTGGTCCAAAAGGTACTGTCCTGATTGGTCAGAATAGAGCCACTCTGATTGGCCAGAACTGCCATCATTTTGGTTGAAATAGTATACCAGCAACTCCCTTTATAAAGGCTGACTCAGCAGGCAGAAGCACAGTGCGACAGGCAGTTCAGCACAGGCTTCTTCATAAAGTGCAGTTTGTGTGAGAGACCCCTGTGCTAGACTGTTTTTTAAAAATTTGAGCCCAGTTAGCCACCAAGAGCCCTTCTTAGTATGCCTTTTCCCCCCCTCATGGTTCACAGATTTATATTGGAGATGACAGAGCTGATATGAAAGATGAGGAGGTTTTTCCAGTTGGGATGGGAAAGGGAGAAACAAGAGGGGAAAGGAGGAGAAAGGAAGGGAAACAAATATGTAGACGTGAAGCATGCTAACATACTCAAAGTTTTGCACACCTTTCCCTATGTCTGGATATTGGGGGTAAGATGAAGAATGAATGAGATGAGTGAGCATAAGATCCAGAAGAAGACCTGACAAGGAGGTGGCGCAGTGGATAGAGCGTTGGACTGGGATGCGGAAGATCCAGGTTCAAGACCCTGAGCTTGCCAGCTTGAGCGCGGGCCCATCTGGCTTGAGCAAAAGCTCATCAGCTTGGACCCAAGGTCGCTGACTCCAGCAAGGGGTGGCTCCTTCTGCTGAAGGCCCGCGGTCAAGGCACATGTGAGAAAGCAATCAATGAACAACTAAAGTGTTGTGATAGCAACGAAAAACTCATGATTGATGCTTCTCACCTCTCTCCATTCCTGTCTGTCTGTCCCTATCTATCCCTCTCTCTGACTCTCTTTCTGTCCCTGTAAAAAAAAAAAAAAGCACAGATATACATGTGATACATAAACAAATATACAGTATATCTAGCCTATTACAATGTCATAGGGCCTCCATATTATATGATTTTATATGAAATGCTCAGAAAGGCAGATCTATAGAAATGGAGAGTAGGTTAGTCATCATCTAGGGCTGGGGGGGATGAGATGGGGGACTGGAGATGATGACTAATGAATACAGGGTTTAATTTTTGGTTGATGAAAATGTTCTAAAATTAATTATAGTGATGATTGCACAACTCTGTGAATGTACTACGAGAAATTTATACACTTTAAATAGGTGAATTGTATGGTATATGAATTATATCTCATAAAGTTTTTGTCTTTTTTTAAAATTTTCTTCCTGCCCCAGCCAGTGGCACAGTGGATAGAGTGTCCTCCTGGAACACCAAGGTCTCTGGGACGAGCCTGGGATCACCAATCCTGAAGTCACCAGTTTGATCCTGCGATTGCCAGCCTGACCCTGAAGTCTCCAGTTGAACCCATCAGGGCGCATATGAGAAGCAATCAATGGCACAACTAAGTAAAAGAATAGTTGATGATTCTCTCTCTCTTTCTCTTCCTTCCTCTCTCTCTCACTCACCCAAAAAAAAAACAAACAAAAAACAACTTCCCTCCTTAAAAAAATATCATGAGGTATGATTAGAAAAAATATCTAAAATGTCTCCATAAGGGACCAATAATGAAAAAGAAAAAGAGAAACACTGCCTCAGACAAAAGACTAATTTCATTTTCAACCTCAGTATTTCCAGCCAAACATCCACAATGACAGATCATCCCCACTTATTCTGAACAGTTCCTCAGTGATTCTACCTAAGCCAAGCTGTATGTATGCTATAGGCCTCATCTCTACCATAGGTTGAGTCTAGAATTATTATTGCTGCCCAGAGCCTAGTCTGAGAAAAGGGGTTGGGGCAGGTACTCCTTATGGAAATCAGGAATCTTGGCTTCCCTGCATGAGAAACTATCTCCTAAAATATGTGTTGCTTGAGATCACTAGAGGCTCCCTGAGCATATAACTGTCTAACTCAGTATTGCAAGGTAAGTTCTCAAGAAGACAAACTCCAACGTGGTTAACAAGCATGGCTGTTATTAGGGAGTGCTTTTAGAATCAACTCCTGAGGACACGAGGGGAGGGAAGTGGGAATCAGCAGAGGGAAAGGTTGAGCTGTGATGCAGGTCCTGACAGTGGGCTTAGGCAACCCCACAAGAAGCTCTGGAGCTGAGGCAGCCCTTCAAAGTTGTCCCAACAGCTGAGCATAAGCCCTTCATCTGAAGGAGTATCTGGCTGGTACATGATGGCATTCATCCCACTCAACATTTCCCAAGAGTCAGAATTGGTTATTTAAGAATATCAGGAACCTTGGCCAGTGGTGCAGTGGATAGAGCATCATCCAGGAGCACCGAAGTCACCAATTCAAGCCTGAGGTTACCAGCTTGATGCTGAGGGTGCTGGCTCCACCCCAAGTCACTGATTTGACCCCTTGGTTGCTGGTTCGAGCCCTGTTCAGGGTATGTATGAGAAACAATCAATGAGTGCACAACTCACAACTATGTGGAACAAGTTGATGCTTCTCTCCCCCTCCCTATCTCTCCCCCTACCTCTCTCTCACTCCCCCCCTAAAAAAAAAAAGAAAAATGCCAAAGGAAGCTGATGATATATTGGTGCTATAACTGACATAAACAACAGAAAGTGACCTCCCAGATGAATTCATTTTCTCAGTCACAGAACCATAGAGAATAAATCTGTATAGCATCACAATGAATACACAGCTAAGACTAGCTAATATCACAAACTTATGTTGATATTATGACAAAATAGGTAAACCAGACATCATCAAAGGAGCCACATCCATCAATGTAAGGATATTTAGTAAATGTTGCCAATAATGTGCGTTTCAACCATGTACTTATGTATTGTGTTACCTGGCATGCAATGTATCAGGTATGATACACTATTTCTTTAAGACAAATTGTCACATGATAATATGAAAAGCAATACAAATATGTTTAGTATTTTCATGTATGTGTAAGAATGTATTCATTAAGATTTCCCATGTTCTGTCAGATATAGCTTTGGGAAGCCCTGTTTTTGTCAAAACCCACTGTCATCCCTAAGTCTTCCATGCTCAGCTCCTACTATGTCTTCCTGACTCTGTTGCTCTCTCAATAGAGAACCCAATATTTAGAAGGCATGAAGAATCCATAATGTTTTCTTTTTAATTTAGTGAGAGGAAGGGAGGCAGAGACAGACTCCCACATGAACTCCGACCAGAATCCACCCAGCAAGCCCACTAGGGAATGATGCTCTGCCCATCTGGGAAATTGCTCTGTTGCTTATCAACTGAGCTTTTCTTAGTGCCTGAGCAGGAAGCCATGAAGCCATCCTCAGCACCCGGAGCCAACTTGCTCCAATTGAGCTATGGCTGCAGGAGGGGAAGAGAGAGAAAGAGAGTAAGCTAGAGGGGGAGAAGCAGATGGGCACCTCTCCCATGTGCCCTGACTGGGAAGTGAACCTGGGACATCTACATGCCAGGCCGACACTCTACCAGTGAGCTAACCGGCCAGGGCCAAGAATCCAAACTGTTTATAGAAGGGTTTCAGGGAGACTGTGAACTCCCTGGAATTGAATGCATCATTACTTATGTACATCAGTCTAGAACAAGAGTCCATAATAGTCATCAGATTCTCAAAAAGGTAATTCCTGGCCCTGGCCAGTTGGCTCAGTGGTAGAATGTAGGCCCAGTGTGTGGATATCGCAGGTTTGATTCCCGGTAAGGGCACACAGGAGAAGCGCTTATCTTCTTCTCCACCCCTCCCTCTCTTGCTTTGCTTCTCTCTCTCTCTCTCTCTCTTCCTCTCCTGTAGCCATGGATCAATTGGAGAGAGTTGGCCTGGGGCCCTGAGGATAGCTTCATGGCCTCTGCCCCAGGTGCCAAAAAATGGCTCCGGTTGCAATGGAGCAATGGCCCCAGATGGGCAGAGCATTGCCCCCGAATGGGCTTGCCCAGTGGATCTTAGTCCAGGAGCATGTGGGAGTCTGTCTCTTCCTCTCACTTAAAAAAAAGAAGAAAAAGAAAAGAAAAGAAAGGTAATTTCTTTGAATTTATTATTTCAGTTTGTTGTTCCACTTACTTAAGCATTTGTTGGTTATAGAAGACTATATGCCCTGACCGGGGATTGAACCAGCAATCTTGTGTTGGGATGACACTCTAAACAACTGAGCTACCTGGTCAGGGCCATAAATCTCATAAATCTTTTTTTTTTTTAATCCCTAAATGGGTCCCTCTTGAACAGATACCTCTTGGCTGAAGACATACATTGATATTCACTCCCAACAGTGGAAATATCTCAAGTGGCTCTATTTCTAATACGCCCTAGAAGCTCCCTAGAGTTGTTGGCATGACTGTCCAAGATAAAGTTTGTTCAAGGAGTTCCTTTCCTTGCCTCCATTTCCAGGTGTATTTCCTCTGGAGAGAAATCCACATGACTTGGTAAATTATACTAAAACAAAACAAAAATATTTTGGCATTCAAATTTTGTCTTTTAGATATAGCTACCATTTATAGAGCACTTAATCAAATATTCAGGCACTTGGCTAAGTACTATACAAATAATGTCATTTAACTCTCATAACAAGCCTATAAGATGGATGTCATTGTTATTATCATTTGATGGAATAGAAAACTGAGGCTTAGCAAGGTTAGAGTGCCTAGAGTCCCACAGCTGATAAGGCATATTTGACTCCAGAGCTAATGAACCCCATGGTTCATACTCTTAACCACTAAACTTGACTGCCAATGAACTATGGCACAAGACTAGCTTTTTAACCTTGTTTATTGGGGGAGGGTGATTGAAAAGAGGTTGAAAAAGACAAGAGGGAGGTAGGGGAGGGCTTCCTGGAGGAAGTGGTGTTTAAGCAGAGACATGATGAGTAGGAGTTTACCCACTGAACAGGAGAGTTAAGAAAATACAAGGCAGGGCCTGACCTGTGGTGGCGCAGTGGATAAAGCATCGACCTGGGAACACTGAGGTCTCCAGTGCAAAACCCTGCACTGGTCTGGTCAAGGCACATATGGGAGTTGATGCTTCCAGTTCCTCCCCCCTTTCTCTCTTTCTCTGTGTGTCTCCTCTCTAAAATGAATAAAATAAAATTAAAAGAAACAAAGAAAATACAAGGCAGAAGGAAGAGTATGAACCAAAGCCAAAAGACAAGAGAGAGCAAGAAAGTGAAAAATATTCAGAATAACTGAAGCGTAGAATGTATAAGGAGACTGTGAGAAATGAGGCTAAAGTAGAAATCAGAGGCAAGATCATTGTAAACTACATCAAGGAATTGAGAGCAGTAGGGTAATGAAGAAAGATTTTAAGGAAGCCAATGACAAGATTAGATCTTAATTTAGAAGTTTGTTACCATAATCTAAGACTGAAAACATGATGACACATACAAAGAAATGACAGTAAGAGATGAACTAAAATGACAGCTCCTTAGGAGGTGGTATTGATAGGAATTGGTGAAGAACCTGTGGTGAAGAGAGGAAGGATTTAAGATATCTAGCTTGGCAGCTGGGTGAATGATTTAGTGAGATAGGAAGAAAGCAGAAGAATGGTTTAGATGAGGGAATAGAATAGTTATGTTTTGTTTTAGTTGTGTTTGAAGTGCCAATGGACTATCCAAGTGAAGATGTCTACGAGGCTGATGAAACTAAGGAAAATCCATGAATCTCATATGTAAATTTAGGAGCTCTGGAAGCCATTGAGTGTATAGTGGGACACGGGGCTGTGTCAAAAACATTAAAAGAAACAGATTTAGCCTGATCAGTGGTGACACAGTGAATGAAGCGCATCAACCGGGAATGCTGAGATCACTGGTTCAAAAACCCGAGGTCACTGGCTCTGAGCATGGACTTGTCAATGTGGGGTCCCTGACTTGAGCAGGGGATCATCCACACAATCCCAAAGCCTGCCAGTTTGAGCCCAAAAGTTGCTGGCATAAAAACCCAAGTTTGCTGGCTTGAGCAAGGGGATATTGACTCAGCCCCAGTCAAGGCATGAAGAAGAAGCTCAGTGTACAACTGAAGTGAAAGCAACAATGAGTTGACCCTCTGGTCTCTCTCTCATGCTCTTAAAAAAAGAGAGAGACTTAATAAATATTTTATTGTCTTATCATGGGATTGAGTTGATTTAATATTTTGTTCTGGCTTCCTGGCCTTACTTATGAATACAGACCTCTAAAAAACTGGTGTTTGTTATGAAGCAGATCTTCTCTCTACTAAACTGACCCCGATCCTTTTCATTCCAGGCAGCTACCTGGGCTACAGTTGAGAGAGATGACTCAAAGAGGGTGGTAATAGTGGTCAAATTGTTTATTGGAAACAACACAGATCATAACAACTAACTTTTTAAGTGTTTGGAACTGGGGAATGCCTAAAGACCCTTTGTGGCTGCCACACATGCATAATCACTCACTCTCGCTAGCTCTCTCTCTGCTAGTCCTAATTCATCACTGCAAACATGTTGCCATTCTAGGGAAGAGGCTAGCCTAGACTAGAATGATGATGGTAGCTCTCCCCTAAATGTAACTTAGGTTGACCTCTATGGTTTAAAAAAGATACTAGACCTTTGATTTCATACTTTAATGAGCTTCTTTCAACCAAATGTCCTCCACATCATCCCCTTTTTAAGAGAGTGTTAAAGTTGTTTTTCTAAGTTTGGCACTAAATCTCTCTATATCTCAGTTTGACTAAATAATAACCACTGCCATTGTTCAGATATTGAGCTAAGGACAGACAACATTTTTTCAGGTGAACAATACAATAATCCTGTGAGTGGATACTGAGGTTTAGAGAAGTTAAAATGACTTTCCCACAGTCACAGAGCCTACATTCTTTAGTGACAGTGCTATTCTGACTTTCATTTTCTATTATTTTAATCTTGATGGTGACAGTAATTACCCTCAAAACAACTAACATGTGTTGAGCATTTATTATGCCCCAGACACTCAATGAAAACACTTACCGTGGATATTGGCTTTTAATTCTCCCAACAGTTTAATGAAATAAGTACTATTATCTCCATTTTTAAGATGGATATTCTGAAGCCTAGAAATTTGTCACTTGCTAAGTGATGAGTGGCAAGTCCTGGAATCCTCACAGTAATCACTACACTTTGGGGTGACCTCTGAGGCCCCTCTCCCACTACCTAACTTCCTGCTGCCACCTGTACGAAGATTCAATGACATTCCTGTACTACGGAGCCTTATCACATTTTATTTCACATTAGTTACATCATTAAAATTATGATTGTGGCCCAACCAAGCAGTGGTACAATAGATAGAGCATCAATCTGGGATGCTGAGGACCCAGGTTCAAAACCCCGAGATCACTGGGTTGAGCACGGCTCAGCTGGCTTGAATGCAGGCTCACCACCTTGAGTACACGGTCACCAGCTTGAGCATGGAATCATAGTCATAACTCCAAGGTTGCTGGCTTGAACCCAAGGTCGCTGACTTGAACCCAAGGTTGCTGGCTTGAACAGGGGGTCACTGGCTCAGCTGGAGGCCCCCAATCAAGGTATGTATGAAAAAGCAATCAATGAACTAAGGTCCTACAACTACCAGTTGATGCTTCTCATCTTTCTCCCTTTCTGTCTGTCTGTCCCTCTCTATCTCAAATAAATAAATAAATAAATAAATAAATAAATAAATAGTATATGGTTGTGTTGAGTTTATCCAGTTTAAGCATTGTAAGGTAGAGTCAGTTACAGGTTGGCCCAGGGCCAGGTTGAGGCAGGGAAATTTATGTTTCAACTCTGAAGGTGCAGGCAAAACGACTAAGTCTTGGCTTCCTACTTCACAGTCTGGGAGGTGCCCCCACTCCCCCTGTAAGGCAGAAGCCACCTTTGCCAGCAGGAGCTCTTCACCAGATTTTCCCAGTCTTCTTCCACATGATAAGGTGGCCCTGATAACACAAGTACTTTGTGAATTAAATAATAGGCAACTCAAAATAATACCTTACCTTCTCAGCATAGGAAGATATTTGATGAATACAGAACAAATCTATCAACTATAATGCAAACTTAGTTGGTAGAAAACAGGTGTAAAGGAAAACTGAAAGAAGAGAAAAAAGAAGAGGTAGGGAAATTGTTTAAAAAAAACTCCATCTTTGCGGTGTAATATGTTCTGTTTCTCTTTTAATATTAGCTTTAAACAGCCCTCTTAATCTCTAACAATGAGCTTGAAGTTTGATCCATTGAGAAAGTTCAGAGAGCCTTGGATTTCAAGATCAGATATTTTACACCCCCCACTATAAAATTATCTGGTGTATGTAAGAAAAATAAGTGTAAATAAAGCTGTATGTTCATCTTAATTTTTTTCTCTGTCCTACCCCCATTATGTCCAAATACCTCCTTTCCAGGCACACATCTCAACTCTGAATTTACTGACATATATTCTGCAGCCTGTGTGTGGGAGGGCTGGGGAAGAATGTAAGGGAAGGAAATAAATAATGGATGATAAGCTTGGCTGGTGACAGATTGTTGCAACAGCAGCAGAATCTGCAGGAGTTTAGACGCAATTCTGCAGATCTGAAGAGCTCTTGAGTACAGAAGAAGGGAAAGAAAATCTGGCCATGTTCAGCAGCTTTGTGACATGAACCCACACTTCAGCTATCATAAGGCAACCAGAGTGGTCCCATATAATCCAAAAATTTGTAGTGGTCAAGAGTGTGATTTGAGGTACAAGAGAACAGCCACCTGCTCAGAAAAGGTTCTCTCTCTCACTGGTCTGAAATGTCCTATTCATTCATTAAAAGTTGATGGTCTCCAAGTTCCAATATCATGACACCAAGGTAACCATATTGTACCAGTCAGGTATTCAAATTTGACTAAACTGAGTAGAAAGGGATTGATTAAAAGGCTATGGGGGGGAGGGGAGATATCAACAAAATGGTGGCTAACAACATATGGACCAGAATACCTCTGTGAGAAGTCTTGAGACCAGTTAAGAAGCTACAGCACCCAACCATTGTAATACAAGGAATTCAAACAAGAGAGGCATGAAAATTTGCAGCATTTGGTATGCCTATCTCTGCTCTTCCCTTATGCAGAATAGAGCTGTGCAGCCAGGAGGAAATTCCTCATACCAGGGTCCTTCTCAGAATGGAAAAAAGAAGAGTAGACCATGTGTCCAACATTGTAGCTTGTTTGGAAGGTACCTGAGGGACTGGTTTCTATCTTGCCTGATTTGGACCACTGAAAGAACAGAGGCAAGTAGCATGTTAGAGCTGTAGAACCACAGGCAGACACCAGGGGGAGCAATATATCAAAAAAAGTTTGAGATGTCCTGAAACCTGCTGCTGAGTTGACTGGTGGTCTTCCCAGCACAAAGCCAAAATACAAAGACTGGGAGAGATGGTTGATTTTTCCAATGCCCAAATCCCAGCAAAAGATTAAAAGGCAAACATAAAAACATGGACCTATCAAGGGATCAAAATAAAACTCTAAAACTCCAGAAGCTCTAAAAAAACACAAATCTAAGAGTTGTCTGACAAAGAATTTAGAGTAACTGTCATAAAGATGCTCAACGACCTAAAAGAGAACACAAATAGATAACTAACTAAAATTAGGAAAACAATACGTGAAGAAAATAAGAATAGCAACAAAGATATAAAAGAACCAACAGAAACTCCAGAGGTTAAAAATATAATGACAATATTGAAAACTTTACTACAGGAGTTCAACATAAGACTTCATAAGGCAGGAAAAATAGTAGTGAACTTGAAGACAAGTCATTTGAATAACTGAATCACTAGAGTAAAAAAAATAATAAAAGAATGAGGAAAAGCAAAGACAGCATAAGGTCCTTATGGGACACCATCAAGAGGACTAATATATATATATATATATATTAGGGAGTCACAAACAAAAAGAGAGAGAAAGGAATTGAGAACTTATGTGATGAAATAATGGCCAAAACTTCCAAAATCTGAGGAAAGAAATGGACATGCAGATTGGAGAAGTTTAAAAAATTCCCATTAAAATTAATCCAAAGAAAACCACACTGAGACACATTACAATTGAATTATCTAAAGTCAAAGATAAAAGAGAATCTTGAAAGCAGCAACAGAAAAGCAATTTGTAACATACAAGGAAGCTTCCGTGAGATTATCAGTGTGTTTCTCCGTAGATGTTTAAGCAGGCCAGTACAGAGTGACATGTTATACTCAAAGAGCTGGGCAGCATGGTACCACTCACTCCCCAGCACCGGATGCTGCAGCCTGCACAACTACCACCAGATTATCTGACTGCCAGTACTTGTCAAAACAGCTGTGACTGCTTCCCACAGAAGATTAAGATAAGTAGCAAGTGATAGAATAATCTCATGGAAACTTCCTATCAATGGAGTAACTCCAAAGCAATGTTCCAGAAACCGATAATGTTTTAACATCTTAGAAATGCATTGATAATACTTTAAAAATTTTAAGTTAGAAAGTTAAATTTATGGAAAGAAAAACAAACAAAACCCTAAGGAGCTTTGAGTCATAATTCCTTTCAGTACTCTAAATTTCATCTGACCTTTATAGTAAAAATACATGCTTTTATATACATTGTGATCAATGGTCAGCTTACTTCATTTTATTTTATTTTTTGATATTTCACAAGTGCCCTCTTAAACTCTAGCAGCTTCTAAGCACAATAAAATACACAACACCTATTTCTCTTTTGAGGCAGCCAGCTTCCAAAATGTCCCCACACTATTCCTGAACTTCTGGTATATAGGCCCTGTGTAGTGGGGGAAGCCAGGTGCCGTATCATAAGGACACTCAAGAAGCCTGTGGAGAGAACTGCCTAGTGAGGAACTAAGATGTCCAGCCAGCAGCCAGCAAGGAACGGAGGCCTGTCAACAATGATGTGAATAAGCTTGGATCTGAAATCTCCTCCAATAAAGCTTTCAGATAATCTCAGTGCTGGCCTACGGCTTGGCTGTAACTTTTTGAGAGACCCTGAGCCAGAACTATCCAACTAAGACACTCTCAGAAACTGTGGAATTGTTTAGAAATCAATAAATGATAGTTTAAGCTGCTGAAGTTTCGGATAATTCATTACATGGCTATAGATAACTAATATATCTCTTCAGAAATTCTGTAGGAAAATGGGGTGGTGGTGGTGGTGTGTGAGAGAGAGAGAGAAAGAGAGAGAGACAGAGAGAAAAGTCTGTTAAAATGCTAAATGCCTGATAACGCATACATAAAATTATGAGAAACAGAACAATGACAAAAAAAAAAAAAAGAGCACATATTCCCAACTTCATGTACCAACAGCAGAGCAAATCTCAGCACTTGGCCAAATAGGCTGCTGCCAACTAGACAGAATCTGAGAGTAGAAAAGTACAGGTTAGCTCTAAATAGCTCACCCACTAACTGAAAATTTTCCATTAGAGATCAATTTCATTGAGCCTTTCAGTTTCAGGTCTTTAAATGTCTCCAGAAGAAATAACATCTTTAAATAGTATTTATAATAGGGTCATGACAGGAAACCAACTCTAACTGTAATGGTTTGTCCAACGCGATTTCTAATACAGAGACTGTTTACAAAAGCATGAGCATGGATATAGGGACCAAAGAATAAAAGCATCCAGAGACTAGTAAGAGAGGGAAAGTATTTGGGCAAAGGGCAGAAGTTGTGTTCTCAGGTAGACCTAGGGAGGAGGGGCACCTGACCATAACTATCATACTCACAGGACATAGCCACCCTAAAACCATGGTGCCGCCTGACCTGCGGTGGCGCAGCTGGTAAAAGCTCCGACCTGGAACTCTAAGGTCACCAGTTCAAAACCCCGGGTTTGCCTGGTCAAGGCACATATGGGAGTTGATGCTTCCTGCTCCGCCCCCCTTCTCTCTCTCTCTAAAAAATGAATAAAACCTAAAAAAAAAAAACCAAAAAAAAAAACCATGGTGCCAAAGCAGAAAGAGAGTGGGAAAGAAATACATTAATCTTTCTCTCCCCTCAACCCCCATCCTCCAGCCTCAGGTTGTTGCTTTGCTTGGAGCAAGCTGATCAGCAGCAAGAGGACAGAGGAGCCCATTTGGTTCAGGGGTCAGTCTCCCAGGGCACAAAACCAGACAGAACAGGGCAGAGAATGGATGGCGGAGTGGCACAGTGTCAGAACACTTCCACATTCTCAAAGAACCTTAAAGGTCATCTAACACAGTCCACCAGGTCATCTCTGTAAATCCCTTTATTTCATCCCTAGCGGAAAGTACCAAAAACTCCAGTGGTAGCAAAAAGCATGGCTTTTGGAGTCAGACAGGCCTGCTTCTTGTTTCCAAGCTGTATGACCTTGGGTAATTACCTAACCTCTGAAAACCTCAGATTTCTTCTTTGTAATATGAGCATCATAATACATAATAACCTCATGAGGTTGTGGTGAAATGAAATATATGTGCAGAAGTGGGGACACTGACTTAGTGTGGGGAGCTGTTGACTTAGTTCAGCATGAAAAATCTGATCACCAGATTCACAGTGCAATCTGACTTCTCAACCAGGTGAGTAGCTCACCAAAACATCATCAGTACTACTTATATATCTATCAGCTGAAATCTGGTGAAATATATTCTGATATAGCTGTACAAATACCATATTGCTATATTTTAAAATGCGGCAGTTCCTTACATACAAAAATTCAATGGTTTTCAAGGTAGTATTTACAATTGAAGATGACTGATTAATTGATAGGTACAGATAGGTATAGATAGATAGATAGATAGATAGATAGATAGATAGATAGATAGATAGATAGATAAATGATAGATGATTGACAGATAGATAGATAGATGATAGATAGATAGATAGATAGATAGATAGATAGATAGATAGATAGATAGATAGATAGATGACAGACATGCCCTGGAATAATGCATGAGAAACAAGCAACAGTGGATGCCATTATAAAGGATTTTGGACGACTGAGAGCAGGGTTGGAAGGCAAAATTTAATTTTTTTAATTAAAAAATGTTATTGATTGATTTTAGAGAAAGAAGAAGAAAGAGAGAAACAGAAACATCGATTCGTTCCTGTCTGTGCCTGACTGGGGATGGAACTGACAACCTTTGTATATTGGGATGACACTCTAAATCAACTGAGCTATCCAGCCAGGGCAAGAAAAATTTGTTTTTTGTTATATAGTCTTTTATAGAGAGTACTTTTTAATTTTTTCCCTGTGTATGTATTGGCTTTTTAAAAACTTGCTTAACACCAAAAGTCTTTCATGTTGGTGTCTTGTATCTTCTATTTATTCCATTTATTCCACAATTGCTACAAAATACTTACTATCATACTAGGTTCTGAGGCTACAAACAGAGTAAGACACAATCTCTGCTTTCAAGTAGCGATAGCCTAGAGGTAGAGACAGAAAAATAAGCAGATAACCATGCTGCAGTGTAATAAGTATGTCTTACCTTAAAATTTGAAGGTACAGCCTGACCTGTGGTGGCGCAGTGGATAAAGCGTTGACTGGGGAACACTGAGGTCGCCAGTTCAAAACCCTGCACTGGTCTGGTCAAGGCACATATGGGAGTTGATGCTTCCAGCTCCTCCTCCCTTTCTCTCTCTCTCTCTCTCTCTCTCTCTCACTCTGTCTCCTCTCTGAAATGAATAAATAAAAAGAAATTAAAAAAAAATTTGAAGGGACACACACATGCCCCATCCCCCTTACACTCCCCTTTTTTGTTGCACTTATCACATTCTAACATTTTACATAATATATTTATTTTATGACATTTATTGTCACTCTCCTTTCGCTCCATGAAGATGATTTTTGCCTGTTTTATTCATTGACAAATCTCTAATGTCTGAAATGGCGAATGTTTTCAACATGTGTTTGTTGAATGAATAAGTGCTATGTAACATAAAAGTATGTAAAAGAAGCGAGCAGAACACAGCAGAAGAAACATCAAGTTTGTGAATGGAGGTCATTAAGGGTTTCCAGGAGAGGTGACACTTGTGCTAAATCTTGAAGCAAATCTGGGTGACTTTGGCTGAAAGATCTAATGTTTTACAAGCAAGCAAATGAGAAATACGGAATGATCAGACACACAGGAAATCATGAGCCCCGAGGCACAGAGATACAAGGGAGCATACATAGCACATGTGGGGAATTGAACATATGGCAATAATATTGGTTGCTGTTAGTTGTTATTGCTGGCTGGGTGTTGAGTTCTTGAATATTTGTTGTACTATTTTTTCTTTTGTATCTGTTTAAATTTTTCCTTAATATAAAGTTAAGAATAAAATAAGTAAACAATTTTTTAATGAGTTTATAAAAGAAATTTTAAAATGAATGTCTTCTAGGCAGGGGTACATGTAACAGCAGCCAATCCAGGCTGGCAGTAGATAGTGGGTAAAAGAGGGTAAATTCCTGAGAAGGAATATGTAAGTCAGTAGTTTTTCCACTGTAAATGATGATTCAAACTAGCTCAAATATAAAAAGAAATTCACTTATGGCCCTGGCTGGTTGGCTCAGCAGTAGAGGGTCGGCCAGGCATGTGAAAATCCTTGGTTTGATTCCCAGCCAGGGCACACAGGAGAAGTGTCCATCTGCTTCTCCACCCCTCCCCCTCTCACTTCTCTCTATCTCTTCCTCTCCCGCAGCCAAGGCTCCATTGCAGCAAAGTTGGCCCGAGCACTGAGGATGGCTCCATGGCCTCCACCTTAGGCCCTAAAATGGCTCCAGTTGCAATGGAGCAATGTCCCAGATGGGCAGAGCATCGCCTCCTGGTGGGCATGCTCAGTAGATCCCAGTCGGGTACATGCAGGACTGTTCCTCTGCCTCCCTGCTCTTCACTTCAGAAAAATACAATAAAAAAGGGAGAAAAAAAAAAGAAATTCATTCATTCACTTTCTAGGAAGTCTGAAGGTGTATCTGTCATTAAAAAAAAAAACTCCTGATCTAAAAATTTAATAGATACTACCAGAGTTCTGTCTTTCCCTCGTATCCTTTTTGCCTCTGTTCAATTTCGTTTTCCAGATAGACCTTCTCCAGGTGGTAAGCAAGACAATCACTGATAGACTTCAAATCCTCCCAATTTAAAAAACTTTTTCCCCCCAATCTCCATACATAGATCTCATGGAAATTTCTGATTGTCTCTACTTATGTCATTGTGCCCCCTCCCTGAACCAATCACTGTGGGGTAGGGAGATGGAATAATATGATTGGCCAAGACTGGAATAATGCTAGCAAGGGGTTGGGGGGGCTCAGACACCATGATTGACAGCTCCTCCAGGACCACATGAATACGGAAAGGAAGAATCCCCTAGGGAAGAAACACCAGCAGATTTAAGTAACTGACATCATGGACCCAATAGAGGGCTATAGTTGATATTGAAGATGGGAAGGGTGGGGGAGTCTGTGAAGAGTAGATTGAATGGTAGGAGAGTAGGGATAGGAAGAAAGGCCTTATTTTTTATATTAAATTTTGTATGTGTGACAGAGTCAGAGAGGGGGAGGACAGAAAGAGGGACAGAGAGGGACAGACAGAAGTTAGAGAGAGAGATGATAAGCATCAACTCTTCATTGCGACATCTTAGTTGTTCATTGATTGCTTTCTCATATGTGCCTTGATGGGGGGGGTGGAACTACAGCAGAGCGAGTGACCCCTTGCTCAAGCCAGTGACCTTGGGGTCATGTCTATGATCCCACACTCAAGCCAGCAACTCTGTGCTCAAGCCGATGAGCCCGCGCTCAAGTCGACGACCTCGGGGTTCCAAACCTGGGTCCTCTGCATCCCCATCCAACACTCTATCCACTGCGCCATTGCCTGGTCAGGCAAGGCCTTATTTTTTTTTTTTAATAAGGCTGGACTGAGCTGGACTCTGGAATTATAGAGAAATTTGTTGTTGGGGTAGGGGCGAGGAGCCAGACCATGGGATAAATGAAACTATGAAGCTCACATTAGCCTCATGTCTTATGCTACATCTGAGCATGAAATAGTTAAAAATCTTCCATCTTTCCAAAGAAAGATGCTTGAAAATTAAACAGGGATAAAAACTGGTGATGGAAATTCTGTCATTTTTCTCAGGTAAATTGTGGAGTCAGATGCAATTAGAAAAACATCCTCAAAATAGCTTTGCTGTGATTGGCATGTGACCAAAACCTGAACAGCGTAGTTTAGTATAAAAGAGATCCAAATATAAGTCTTTCACGTATGCTTAAGAAGTTGAACTGAAGGAAGAGAGAAAGCAGCGCATGCCACCTGTTTAGGAAGTGTACAAGCTCTGAGTGATTTTGGAAAGGAAGGGGCTTTGGTTGTCTAGGACCAGGAGGCAGTGAAAAAGGCTGAGATTCAGAAAAGCAGAAGCAAGGTCAGAACCCAGGGCAGACACAGAACCTGAGGCCCATAAAGCCAGCAGGAGCACTGTGCCTTCTTCTGTGTACTCTGTGAACTCCACCAAGTTCTTTCCATTAAAATGGCTCCACGTACACCTTCTCTAAGAAACCTCCCAGCCTATCTCAGCAGTAATGAGTTACTCCTTGAGTGGTATGATCTTCCGTAGGATTGATTAATTGGACTGTGCCCAGTGCTGGCCAAGAGGAATGAAGAGAGAGGTTTTGGTGACACTGGGCCAAAGGACCATGAGTCCTAGAAACCTACTTTGGTTTAATCATCTTTCTCCCTGATGAGGTTCATAAGTAAGCAATATATTCAAGGGCCATCAACAGCTAAGAAGTCAAAATACTACTTTATTCTCACCTGAATAAATGCCCTTTTGTTTTTATTGTTTGACTTCAGAAAGATGGGGGGGGGGAGCATTCATTTGTTGTTCCACTTAGTTGTGCATTTGTTGGCTGCGTCCCATATGTGCCCTGATGGAGATGAAACCAACAACCTTGGTGTTCCAGGATGTTGCTCCTATCAACTGAGATACCACTCCAGGACCAAAGCCCAATTTTTTTAGTGCAGAGTTGCCTTCTAAAAACAAGGCTGGAGCAAACAACCTACAGTAAAAACCCACATGAGTGCCACACACACCCCAACACACATACATACCAAAATCTTTCTACCTTCAGTCTTGCATTTTTGAATCAGAAATGGAAGCACTAAAAAGTATGTTTGGTGATGCACTTGAGGGAGAGAAAACAAGATGGCAAGCCCTGGCTTCGCGTGCCTATTCTTGCTGCATGAAGTAGAAGAGAAAGCTGCCTGGAATTCCATATCCCGCCCTTTAAATGTGGACCGATTAATTTCCAGGAATCTGACCAATCTAAAGAACAAGTCCTCTCTGGGGGAAGGTAAAGGGCAGGAGAAAAGAGGAGAGATGGAACTCCTCTTTCATCTAAATACTTGCTCCTCAACATGTGGGCCATGGACCAGCAGAATCAGCATCACAGGTAGCTTGTTAGAAGTGTACAATCTTGGACCCCACCCTAAATTCATGGGATCAGGAAATTGCATTTCAATAAGATTGGGGTTCGTATGCATGTCAAAGTTTGAGAAGCACTGGGTTTCTGAATCCTAAATCCATGCCCAAATTGTCTGTCGTTTGGATCTTTGCTCACTTCTGAAAATAGTACTCTGCATATGGTCAATTCTTAATGACAGGATGTTTGAGAAATTCTCTTTGGCACCTATTTGATTCCACTTGAAGGAAGAAGAAAATTTCTGAGAAACCAGCACACATTTACTAACGAGTGGCTTAGATAGAGACAGAAGCATACTAAAAACAACCAAACAAAACAGTTCTAGACATACACACACAGCTCTGCTGAGCAGGACAGATGGGCATAGTAAGTCTCCTCTCACTCCGTGCCTCCCCCCATAATGTTCCCTCCCTCCCCACGCATGCTCTCTTTCATCTGAGCTAGTTAGTATTAAGCTCTCACATTGAGCTCTGTTTCATACACAGGAGAGTATCACATGGATTACATGTCTCTTTCAGCCCTGTAGGACCCAGCAGGAAAACAAAAAGCAACCTGGCACTTCGGTATTTCTCACCTATAGACAGTTTATGACCATCAGGACCCAAATCCTATGCCTGGTTCTTGGTATGATATTTGCCTTCAGTAGCTCTTCCTACCTGAGTAGGAAGTTAATGATAAAAGCTCAGAGCACTTAACCCCTAGTGTCTTCTCTTTCCTCAATCTGACACAGTACCTTAAAGTAAAAAAGGCCAGGGATTGGCAAATATGAATTAACTAGAGTCTGCCATAACATTTTTATGGGATCCAATAATGACAGGATTTAATGAGTAATGATTAAGCTTACCACCTGTTATGTACTTACAGTGTTTCACAATAACTATATAGTGTCCCCATTTAATGAGTGAGGAAATGTTACATTTTCAGAAGTTAAATAACATTCCCAGGAAGGAGCAAAGATAGAATTCCAACTGACATCTATCTTCACCCAGAACCTCTTAGCCACTGAACTAATACGATGTCTCACTGGTGAGAAACCACTGTGTGAGTAGAGAATCATTTTCTTCCTCTGGGGCTAAGGTGAGGATTAAATGAGATTAAAGATGTTCTAACACTTAGTAAAGTCAGGTGCTGTAACATATAAGGTGTCATTTAGTACATTAAGATTGTATCCAAATAAAGGCCCTCAGTATCATATAAATGGTAACTATATATGCGAAGAGCCTACTCTTATAATTAAAGAGATCTAGTTCATTCAATATAGTTTACATTTATTTAATTATAAAATCTCTTTTAAAGTTTAACCCTTGGTATTGGTAAGGTTGTTTTGAAACTAGCACATTGTTGGTGGAAGCACAAGTTAGTACAATCTTTCTGAAAAGCAAACTGACAATACGTTTCAAGACATTTTTAAAAATTGACATCAGAGCCTGACCAGGCGGTGGCACAGTGGATAGAGCATTGGACTGGGATGCGGAGGATCCAGGTTCGAGACCCCGAGGTCACCAGTTTGAGCGCAGACTCATCTGGTTTGAGCAAAAAGCTCACCAGCTTGGACCCAAGGTCGCTGGCTCAAGCAAAGGGTTACTTGGTCTGCTGAAGGCCCGCGGTCAAGGCACATATGAGAAAGCAATCAATGAACAACTAAAGTGTCGCAACAAAAAACTGATAATTGATGCTTCTCATCTCTCTCCATTCCTGTCTGTCTGTCCCTATCTATCCCTCTCTCTGACTCTCTCTCTGTCCCTGTAAAAAAAGAAAATATTGACATCAGAGGCCGTGGACAGGTAGCTCAGTAGGTTAGAGCATCATCCCAATAAACCAAGGATGCAGGTTCAATCCCTGGTTAAGTCACATGCAAAAATCAACCAATGAATGCATAAATAAGTAGAACAACAATTCAATGTTTCTCTCTCCTCCTTCTTCTCTCTCTAAAGTCAGTAAATAAATACAGGTTTTTAATATTTATTTTATTTTATTCATTTTAGAGAGGAGACATAGAGTGAGAGAGGGAGAGAGAGAGAGAGAAAGAGAGAAAGGGGGGAGGAGCTGGAAGCTCAACTCCCATATGTGCCTTGACCAGACCAGTGCAGGGTTTTGAACTGGCGACCTCAGTGTTCCCAGGTCGACGCTTTATCCACTGCGCCACCACAGGTCAGGCAATAAATACAGGTTTTTTAAAAACCTGTAATAAAGCCAATGAATATTGGTCTGCTTTTGAAAAAAAATTGACATCAGAATTTCTTGTAAGGAAAAAGAAATTAAGACAAAAATGAATATAGTTCAGTATGAATTTAGTTAAGAGTATAGATTCTGAAAGCAGATTGCTTAGATTTAAATCCCAGCTCCACTACTTATTAGCAGTGTGAACTTGGACAAGTCTCTGTAAGCTGGTATCAAAAATGGGGATAGTGCCTGACCAGGCGGTGGCACAGTGGATAGGGCGTCGGACTGGGATGCAGAAGACCCAGGTTCCAGACCCCGAGCTAGCCAGCTTGAGCACGGGCCCATCTGGCTTGATCAAAAAGCTCACCAGCTTGGACCCACAGTCGCTGGCTCCAGCAAGGGGTTGCTCGGTCTGCTGAAGGCCCGCGGTCAAGGCACATCTGAGAAAGCAATCAATGAACAACTAAGGTGTTGCAACAGCAATGAAAAACTGATGATTGATGCTTCTCATCTCCGTTCCTGTCTGTCTGTCCCTATCTATCCCTCTCTCTGACTCTCTCTCTGTCCCTGTAAAAAAATAAAATAAATAAATAAAACCTGTGTGATCTGGAAAAAAGGCACATTAAAAAAAATGGGGATAGTAATAGTGTCTATTTCACTGGGTTATTATGAGGATTAAATGAATTATTATACATTAAGTGCTTAATCCAGTGCCTAGCACAAAGTAAGCACTATATGGAAATGCTATCTATTGTTTTTATTATCTCAGTAGTCTGTATAATAGCAAATAATTGGAATCAATCTGTCTGACCATAGGAAAATGGTTAAGTACACTATGATAGATATAAAATGAATATTATAAAAACCATTAAAAATGAGGCTTTAAAAGACTAATCACATATAACGTAAAGTAACAAAGAGCAGAAATTGCATATATTGTTTCATACCACTCATGTTTGTTAAAAGGAGACTTGGTACAAACATAAATGTGTAGGAAACAGCCCATAGGGATTAAATACATCAAAATATTAACAAAGAATATACCTGGGTGACAGTGTAAGGTTGGAGGTTTTATCTGCTTCTGTATTTCACAAATCCTCTTCCAGCAGTGCTTCTCACACTCATATAAGCAAAGGAATTACCTAGTGACCTTGTTAAAATGCAGATTCTGGGTCAGTAGGTCTGGGATTTTATAGGTTCTGCATCTCTAACAGGCTCCTGGGTGGTGCTGATGCTATTGGCCCAAGGCCTACACTTTGAGCAGCAAGGTTTTGGAGCAGGGGTTCTCAAAGTTGTGTGTGCCTCGAAACCGAACCAGAGCATTGCTAAAGTACAGGCGCTGGACTCTGCCTGTAGGGGTTCCGATTTTAACAGAGCTGGGCAGGACCCTAGGATGTACATTTCTAACAGCTTTCTGGGTGACACTGATGTTGCAGGTGTAGAAGCCACACTTTGAAAAACACTGCTTTAGAATACATCTATTCCTTCAGCATCATAAAGAAGGGTGGGGGGAGCACTAAAAACAAACAGAGAAAAAATATGGTCAGGTTTTTCCATTGCTTACAAAATAAAACCCACACTGTTCATCCAAATGCCTTTATCATCAAACCCAATTATTTCCCACTACTCCTACTTAGGACACAAAAGCAAATCTCTCTGCCCTAAACACATTCGAGATTTCAAACATTGTAACTTCTGCTCTTTTTCCTCACTCTGGCTGATAAGTCACTTCCTTCTATTTCCTCGTGCCCAAATTTTACTACCCATCCTTCAAAACCTCCAATGCCAGTTTCTCCATAAAGCTTGATCCATCACTACTTAAAAAGCCTCTCCCTTCATCAGAAGGACGGAGCTCCACAACACGTTCTATTCCTCCGTGGTAATACCGCCGATCCTTACCTGGTAGAGTGACTCTAAGGGTGGGTGGTGTCTCTCTCCCCCAGCAAACTGGCATTGAGAGCAGGGCAGTCACATGCCTATTTTTGTCTTTCCCTTGGTCTCAACAAATCGCCGGCAGACAGCCAACACTAGGGGCTGACCTAAGAATGAATGAAGTAAGGAATAGCATCCCGGGGGAGGGCACGGAACTGTCCTGTAAATGAAAACTAGGACGCATGCATGCCAAGCCTGATGACCAACAGTAACAGGTGCTTTCCATCTCTGATATTCGTGACTCATTCCGCACAGCTGCCTGCACACCGAGGTGTCAGCACACGGCGGCTTCTGGAGTACAACGCCCCACACGCTCAAGTGCACTGTGTTCTGGGCGCTCCGGCGGCCACACGCAGAGTCACACCTCAGCAACAACCTGGATCCATAGAAAAAGAGGCCCTGACACCTTAAAAATATTAATGCCTTACTGAAAAAGAACAATAAGCTATAAGGCTGTGCCTACGCCCCTAGCTTCTCGCCGCACCCTTCTTTTTAGTTTCTAAGAAATCTATTGAGGGTGAGTCTGCAAGTGTTTCATCGCTGGCGTTCCCCTTCCCTAAACACACACACACACACACACACACACACACACACACACACACACACAGCCCCCCTGCCCTCATTCGTCTCTTTCAGACTGGGCACGTCTCCGAAGGCAGGATTGAATGGGAAAGAATGGGGCTGTCTTTGTCATTAATCCTCCCCTTCTTTCAAAGCGAGCCAAGCTTCTTCCGGGTCAGCGACAATCCCCGCCACCCCATTCAGGCCCGCGTCCCCCTTACCGTTAGCCCCAGAGCGCACTAGGGCCCGGTTCCCACCCCCTGCAGGTTGCGGGAGGGGAGGAGGGCGAGGAGGAGGGCAGGCGCGCGGGAGTGGGGGAGGGAGGGAGGGAGGGAAGGAGGGGAAGGCAATCCGAGAAGGAGGAGGAGGAGAAGGAGAGAGCAGCCTCCCGCAGCTGGCGAGGAGAATGGGAGTGCGGGGCGACAGACCACCGCGGGGTATCACGGCCGCAGCCAAGCTTGCCAGACACAGGGCAGGCACCCTCGGCTTTTAAACCCAAGAGGGCGCGGCCAAGGCGGGCTGATCACGGCGCGCTGGGCACCGGGCGGCGGCCGAATGGAGAGGAAGGGCTCGGCGGCTGGAACCAAAGGGAACCTGAGCCAGCCGGTGGCCAGCGAGGTGCAGCGGCCGCAGCCACCGATCTGCGTCCCGGGAGGCGGCGGAGGGGCTCCAGCGCGGGGCCAGGCTGGGGCGGCAGCAGCCGAACCCGCCGAGTTCATCCGGCGCGCGCACGAGTTCAAGAGCCAAGGGTCGCAGTGCTACAAGGACAAGAAATTCCGCGAAGCCATCGGCAAATATCACCGGGCGTTGCTAGAGCTGAAGGGGTTGCTGCCGCCCCCGGGGGAACGGGAGCGGGACTCACATACGGCCTCTCCAGCCGGGGCTCCCAACCCCGGCCGCCTCTCAGAGGAGCAGAGCAAGACCGTGGAAGCCATCGAGATCGACTGCTACAACAGCCTGGCAGGTGAGCTGCGCCGCGCACCCGGCCCCTCCTCCCCCAGCCCTCCCGGCCTCCCGCCTGCGCGGGTCCCAATTCCGCGGCCCGGGCCTCGAGTCACAGCGACCACTGCGGTATACACTATTCCGCTGGGACCATGCTGCTTTGGGAGGAAGAAAGCGGAGGCGGGGACGGGGGCGCTTTGGGAAAAGTATGACTTTTAGCCTTATAGCTTCTAAAACTCATTGTCATTTTGCGTCCCTTTCCCCGCGTCCATCATAAATCTCATCTATAAATAACTGGACAGAGACAGAAGGGGGCCCAGCTGGCGGGGCGATGACTGCTGTTACTATTGCTCCCCAATGGACCTGAGTCCAATGTAGGAAGCAGCACCAGGATGGACCACCCGCACCCACTGCATGCCCAGTAACTGCTCTTTGGCAGGTACCGTTGTCAACCAGAGCTGGCCCTCACCTTCCCCCCAACTGACCGCATCCCTGTGGGTGAGGATCCTTCCCCAAGTTCACTTGGTTCCAGTAGCAAAGGGCAGTTTGCCAAGCAAGATGCATTTAGCATCTTGAGCAATATGGATTCCGAAATGCCACTTTCTTCTCTCTTAGCTCTGCTGGGGCCGGGTTGCCAGGTGAAGAGAGTGATCTCAAAGGGAGCCTAGTTCACGGTTGGGCTGGAGCTGCGCTCTGTCCTGGCTCTCCTCCCTGCCTTACTCTCACTCCCTGTAGTGTTGGTCCTCACACCTAGGTGTGAGGAGAAAGGGAGCCCTTCTCCTGGGAGAGAAGGTGGGTATACTTTGTGGATTGTTCACTCTGGGGATTGAGGGAGAAGTCAAACATTTCTAAAAATGTCATTTTGGCACAGGAAAATTTAAAGTCTCTAAAAAAGGAGGCATCTAGATCTTTCCAGGGCCATCCTGTGAGAAGGTGGGAGATGTTGACAGAGACAATGGCCTTATTTGTTTAAAAGCATTCTTTCCTCTTCTCCTACTTCATTTAGTGGGCTTCTGGCATGGTCCAGCTCCTCTGACCAAACAAAGGCCATTAGTCCTATCCCCTAGCCCTGGAAATTGCCTAACTTAGCTACAGTTAGAGCTGAGTAGGGATGGGAGACTGACTGGGTGTGGCTGGGATATGTCTGGAGCCCAGGCAGTTGGGGGATGAAAAAAATATATATTGAGCCTGACCTGTGGTGGTGCTGTGGATGGAATGTTGACCTGGAATGCTGAGGTTGCCGGTTCAAAGCCCCGGGCCTGCCTGATCAAGGCACATATGAGAATTGATGCTCCCTGTTCCTCCTCCCCCCCTTCTCTCTCTTTCTCTCTCCCCCCTCGCTAAAATGAATTAAAAAAATTTTTTAAATAGATAGATAGATAATTGCACTCTGTTTCTAAGTGCGGATCAGCTCTGTTCCCTTTGAGGTTTCTAATGCTACCCTCCCTCTGCCTTCCCATAATGCCATGTCCAGTATCATCTTTCATTAGGCAAAACCCAGGCACTTTAAACATAGTTTACAAACTTAACAGTAATAGTAGTAGCAGTTGTAGAAATGTTGGTGCTGATAGCATTACTAGTAATGATGGCAGCAGATAAAGTAGTCATATAGCAAAGACCGCATATTTCAATCCCTCACAAGGTACAGCATCATTCTCCTTATTTCCTGTAAGTCTCTGGCACACTCCTTACTGCCTGATGAATAGTTAAAGGGCAGAGTGGCTGTGGGAGGAGGAGGAGGCAGTCCGGATCACTAATGTGCTGATTTCAGAGTGGTAATGGAATCTTATGCTTAGTATTATCTATGGGCATTCTAGGGTTGCCCCTGACCCCGTGATTTTGACTGGCAGCCTGGGTCCAGCACTGCCTAACTTCTACCCCGGAGGTGGTAGTTATACCCAAGATGTGTCTGTCCTTGGTCAGGGCAGGGTTAAGATGTGGACAGCTCCTCTACTTCCACCCTAACCCCACACACACTTTGAAAGACTTCAGTGGTGAGAGATTTCCCTCTGCTGCCTTCTCCAGTGCTCACCAATCGTATTGATCACGTGTTGTGCGTACTATGCTTGGCCCTCTGCACACATTCTCTTTTTTAATCTTGAAAACAAGTCAAGAAACGCAATATGATCATCAGTTTTGCAGAGAGAGAAAAACAGCAACCTGTGGCTCTAGGGCCATTCAACTCCAAAACCAACGCTCTTGTCATCGCCTTGCTGCACAATCAGCACTCCCTAGACCAGTAGTTCTTAACCTGGGTTCTATCGAACCCTAGGGGTTTGATGAGTCAGTCTCAGGGGTTCGGAGAAGCCTCTGCCGCGGAGGCCAGAATAGAGTAATACCGTAATTTGTTGTAAGTTCATGCACTTTGTTGGTTTTGTTCTTTGAGCAAGGTGATGTTCATGCACGGCTCATTTTGTGCACCAGTAAAAAACATATACCTATGTCTTGAATTTGGAAAAAAAATCATATTTTATTTATCACTAAAGAAGGGTTCGGTGAATGCGCATATGAAACTGGTGGGTTCGGTACCTCAAAAAAGGTTAAGAACCACTGCTCTAGACCTTTGTCTCCCAGGAGTGCAGTCTCAGGCAGGCTCCAGGGCCCTTATACTTGGAAAATTCTGTGGGGAGCTCTCATCCCTGGTAACTAGGAGAAAGAAATACACTGCCTTGATTTAAGGTTCTGATAGGGCTATTACCAAATGTTGTCAAGTTAAACATGAAAAAGAAAGAAAAAAAGGAAGAGTAATTACAAGCTGAGAGGTCTTGTCAAAGTCAAAATCTGTATCCTATATAGAAGATTCAGCTGAGAGAAAGGAGCCACACAGAAATCACCCGGAGAAGTAGAAGCCTGCCATTGGTTTCCTTTCGGACAATGCGTAGGATCAGTTACCACTGTCGCAGAAATCCTAGCAAATAGAAAAGTATCTTTCCTTGTTGGATTGTAAAGTAATACATACCTATAAAATGTATTGCCTTTTAGAAAATGCCCAAAAAGTTTAAGGAAGAAAATAGAAAACCCCACCGCCTAAAGGAATCCATTGTGATATATTTCCTTCCTGTATTTTTTTCTATACATAAGTGTAAACTGTTTATAAAACAAAGGACCTCTGGCATCCTGCTTTTATTTCCCCTTACCATTAGGTCAGAACCATTTTATATCCCATTAAAATATTTTCGTGAAGATTATTTTAACGGTGATGTTAAGTTTTTTAATATGTATTTATAAATATTATCTAATGGAAGAGGAAGGAAAGATGATCACTATTACTGCTGTTAGAGGCAGAACAGTGCACTGGGCCCATAAGATATCCTTTCCCTCTTCTGTCTGCCAAAAGGAAGCAGACAGCCACTGCAAGTTCATTGTGGCTAAAAGACAACTGACCTTTCCATCGGGACTGCTGCGCCAGCTGAGCAGCCCAGCAGGCTCCAGGAGGGAGCAGTCTGAAGGTGTTCTCTGAAGGATCTATCCTCCTCTACACAGCTGTGCATAGAAGGAAAGGTTTGGGGGTTAGAAGGAACTTGCACTAGCCCAGAAGGACCTGGAGGTATAGGCTGTGATGCTAAGGGCATCTCAGCACTAAACAAAAGGTTGTTGTGAGGCCTCTGGAGGAAACCTAGGTTCATTGGACCCTTATTCTCTGCATGGAAGGCACCAAGACAATATAGCAAGGGGGCAGCTAGAATAGGCTAAGAGATATTAGTCTAAAAAATCTAATTGGATGACTTCCAGAGACCACAGGAGGGATCTACAGGCAAAGTGCCTATGGCTGTGGTCTGTTCTGGATTGGGGTTTCTTCTGATTCATAGAGATCTGGCCAGTGGTACAAGATGCCTGGACTTGATTTTGAATATTTTATTCTCTAAGAAATTTAAGGAAAGAGATGGGAAGCATCTGTTTTTTAAAGAATATCTAATGACAATGATACAACACATAGAAGAGATATTCTGATTTGCCTGGGGATATTTAGGAATCTGATCCTTACGATAGCCACAAGGGAAGCATGTATTGTCTTGTTGATCAACTCCTGTAGACCTTGAACAAAATAGGACTCCCCTGGGGCCTGGGTATGTTCTCTGCAGAACCTCTTGAAGGGCAGAAAGAACCTTTTGCTCTACATCTCTTCCTGTGGGGCGGTGGTGGCCCCAGCTGGGGTGTGATCAAAAGGTTGCAACACGTAATGACTATGTTTATATTTACAAATGATGTTTGAGACTCAAATGCCAGTGGAGATGGCAGCAGTCAGGCCATTGCATCCAAAGGCAAGGTGAGAGTCAGCTTGCGCCTCTATCTGTGGCATACCTTGGGACTTTGGATAAGCCCCTACCACATCATTTACCTCCATTTCCCCATCCATTTAGAGCTGTTTGGGAGATTTGTTTGTTTGCTTGTTTATTTTAGCTAAGGGACAGATAATATCCACTGGACCGATTTGAAGCCCAGGACAGGGCCTAAAGATGTCACACTGGGAAAAGGCCTGGGAGGAGAACCAGCTTTATCAGTGCTTGTGACAGGACTTGAAGCCATGGGGCCAAAACCAGTTATATAAGTTGTGGAGTCCAGTGCAGAACGAAACTGTAGGGCTCCTTGTTCAAAAAAGCAGGAAAGACCTGTCATTAAAGGTCTTACAAGATAAAGCTTTTTCCTTTCATGCTCACTCTTTCTCAACTTGATGTGGTGTTTTTATTTGCAATTTAATGTCAATATAAGAACATTAAAATTTTAAAGTATTGGCATGAATCTTAATGTTCATTTTTATACTGTGCAATGCCACCTTTAAATGGAAATACAAGAGCACTTAACTTGTATATGGAATCATATGAATTACACAATTCACATCCTGTAGCTTATACATGCCTATGTAGTTTATTCTTATTAGAACAGTGCAGATGCTGACAAAACAAACTCAGCTGTTTTTATTTCACTTCTTTATATGCATACTTTATGTGGACACTTTCTGCCAAGCCTGGCTTTCTGATGAGTAAGAGAAGAAACTATAGCCCTGGCCAAATAGCTTGGTTGGTCAGAGCATCCTCCCAAAGAACAGAGGTTGCTGGTTCGATCCCTGGTTAGAGCACATGCAGGAACAGATTGATGTTCCTGCCTCTCTCTCTCCCTTCTTCTCTCCCTAAAATGACTCAATTTAAAAAAGTTAAAAAAAAAAAAGTAATGGAACTGTAGGCTACCCTCGTCTATGTCGTTATTTTCAGCCTAAGTGGCTGACTAGTACAGAGAAGGAACGTAATTAGGAAAGGATATGATGGGGCTCCTTGGTCCCCTTGTGTTAGAACACTATTGCTTTCATTCTGCACTGGAAACCATTTCTGTATTGAATGGAAAGCATCGCCTCGTGGGGCTGTCAGCATGTCTAATTGCTCAGAGAGCTAATGCTCTTACTTTGTACTCGAGTTGGGTCTTGCTGAACTTTCACGCATTGTGGACCCACTGGAGTTCTCTGTTCATGGGGCATCGTGACTGCTATATATGAGTGGGGCTGCATAGAATGGTGTGCCTGTCTCTCCTGGTCACATGCATGATCCATTGTCCTGTCAGACTTCACTGACAAAACACAAAGATAAAGATATTAAGAATTGTAACAAGACAACAGCAGAGCATTAAGCCATATACAGTGCCCTTCTGTGCATGGGTTCTATGTAACTGCATAAGTTGCCCATCTATGAAGCTGGCCCTCAATGGGACACTGGAAGATGACTGGGTGGATATGACTAAAGTGGGCAAAATTAGACGTAGACTCTGAGGCAGATTCTAAGACAAAGGGTACTCAACAGAAATTGGTGTGGAACTAAAGAACCAAGCATAAAGATAGATGGAGTACAAATATAAGAAATTGGTGGTAGAAAGAAGATGAAGAATTAGGGACAGAAGATGAATTGTTGGGGTAAAAATTGGTCAAGGAAGAGGAAAGAAGAGGAGCTTTATGCTAAGATGCTTAGGCAATATCTTGTCATGTGGAGAGAAATTGACTGGCCAAACCATTGTCCATCTGAGGCTCTTCCTTGGATAGAACCTTGACCAATAAATCTTAAACCTGTAAATGTGACTTCTAAGATCATCTTCAAAAAAAGGATATGGGAATCAAAACTTGTAGAATGCTTTCAAGTAAAGAACATCTGAATGTAGACATCGGGCAGAGTTTCTAAAGTAGATTCTGAAGCTCCTTAGTTTACCTCCAAGGGAAATGAGTGGGATGGCTCTTAGCCAGAAACTTTTAGAACATCTTGAACTCAGAGCTTCTACAACCAAATATGTAGAAGTGCCTCCTTCAAGGCAAGGGGATTCGGCTGCAGGACAGTTAGGAAAGCCAAGACCATGTCTCCTTTTGGCTATTCCCTTTCACCGCCAAGCTGTGCCTACTCCAACCAGCTGGGACAAAAACCAAATGTTTCAACAAACCAAACAGCAATTTCCCAATTAACATAGAGGAAGTGGGACTTGGTGAACAGGGACTTGAACTACAAGTTCTGTCTCTAATGTATTGGGTGCCTTGGGCCAAAGAATTTGACCTCTTGGGCCATGGTTTTCTGATTTACAGAAACCGAGGGTTAAAAAACAAAACAAAACCCTAGGGTTGGATTCCAAGATCCCAGAAGTTCTTTCCAGCTTTTTAAAAAAATTCTCTCTAGATATGAAGGCAATCTGGCAGCAATATCTGTCACCCTGTTGATCACCAGGGTTGATTAGCCTGATCTGGCTGGTTAGTCGGGTGCCCCCTTCCTCCCTCACTGTGCCATCTGCGTTCCTCCTGAAGTTACACATGGGGTCGAAGAGGAAGACCTCCCCAGCCGGAGGATCGTTCTTCGGTCAAGGGTGTACCCGTAGCTGCACTCCCCTGCTAGAATCTCCAAACGAACTCTCAAGGTCCATGTGTAGGAGAATACAGGGTAGTCAAGCTTCCAGGACTCCAGACACATCCAAATGAGGTGTGGCATTTGGCAGCCTGCCTTTCTTTAAAAAAAAAAAAAGAGAAAGAGAGAGAGAGAGAACGAAAAATTCTCCATGCCATTCTCTATGAATGGTGCGGCCCTTACACAGAATATATATGCACACACGTAAACGAGCATAAGTACTTATGATAGAACAGTGGTTGCATACAAGAAGAGCAGTGCCTTCGGTGGTCCTATGGATCTGTCTCTTGCTTCAACAGTGTTTGGACAGAACAGACCCAGGGAGGCCCCTTCTTCCCGCCTCCGGCCACCCTCCAACTTCTTTTCCAGCCAGCACCTTCAGAACCTCCTCGACCACCCTCAGCCTTGGAGACCAGCCAACGCCGTTTTTTTAGCTTAACTCCTAATTGTCAAGTACAGTAATCATGAGCTCTCAGATTCATCAGAATTATTCCACAGAGGTGGAGTCCACTGTCAACCGGTCAGCCTGCCTCTGGGTGCCTCCTACACCTACCTCTCTCTGGCTTCTATTTGGGTCACAGCAATGCAGTTTGGAGGGTGTGGCCGTTCCTCTGCGTGTTGGCCGAGTTGTCTGGGGAGAAGCACGAGGGAACCCAGTGGCTCTCAGAGGTGCAGGATGAGCACAGAGGCCGTGTCTATTCCGGGGCATGCAGAGCCTGAGAGAGCGCGGTGAAATGCAGGGCGCCACAGAAGCGCCGTGGTGGAATAGAACCTGAGCCAGGCCCTGTGGGTCCGCGTGCCCTGGCTCCTATCTCCACAGACTCCCAGCTCTGTGACTTCTGGGAGAAGCACTTCCTGGGTGAGCAGGTGCAACTCATCGAGAAGGTGGGCAACACCTGGCTAACCTCTGCAGGCTGGCGGCCCCCAGGCTGGGCTGGGTAACTGTCTCGTCCTGGAAGGGCTCACCCTCACGAACGGCTGGACCCTTGTGCGCCCAGAGGACTTTGAGGGGCCCCTCTGGCTCCCCTGTTGTCTGGCTTCTGCCTGAGCTTCTCCCTGCAACCCCTAGGCAGCCTTTTAACCACCCTGGAGCCCTCTGCCGTGCATTGGACCAAATGGAAACGATAAAGCTTCTGCAGAAAAAAAAAAAAGATCTGAAATCATACAAATAAAGCTGTTAAATTCACTTGAAAAGGGGACTGAACAGAAGAATTGCAGAGAGAAACTAACTTTTTCTTTTTTTTTTCTTTTTTAATTTAAATTTATTTATTCATTTTAGAGAGGATACACAGAGTGAGAGAGAGAGAGAAAGAGAGAAAGGGGGGAGGAGCTGGAAGCATCAACTCCCATATGTGCCTTGACCAGACCAGTGCAGGGTTTTGAACTGGCGACCTCAGTATTCCCAGGTCGACGCTTTATCCACTGCACCACCACAGGTCAGGCTAACTTTTTATTATTAAGATTTTTATTATTGTTGTTTTTAGAGCATTTTAAGATTCACAACAAAATTGAGGAGGTTACAGATATTTCTTATTTTCTCCCTGTCCCCGCACACGGGTGGCCTTCCCCATTATCAACATTCCTCACCAGAGTGATATGTTTGTTACAATTGGTGAACCTACATCATAATCACTCAAAGCCCCCAAAGCCCATGGTTAACATTAGGCTTTGCTTTTACGTTGTACATTCTATGGGTTGAGACAAAATACATGACATGTATCCATCACTGTCGTGTCACAAAGTGTTTTCACTGCCCTAAAAACCCTTTGTTCTCTGTCTCCAACTCCTAATTCCTGGCAAAAACTGATTTTTCTTTTTACTGCCTCCATAGTTTTGCCTCTTCCAGAATGTCACATATTTGGAATCACAGAGTAGGTAGTCTTGTAGTCTTTTCAGATCAGCTTCTTTCGTTTGGTAATGTGCATTTAAGGTTCCTCCATGAATTTTTTAACTTTTTATTTTAAATCTTTCTCTAGTGTTTGACTTTTCTAACTATATGCAGTATTGCTTTTGTATTTTGAGACAAATGATGACAGAATTATCTATGTAGAGAAGTTTTGCTTTCTTTTTATCTTCACCTTATAAACATAATTTTTAATGTCATTCTGGATATTACCTGTGCCTTGTCTATCCTTGTCCGATAGTAACGCCAAAGATGTCAAGCCAATTTATCCCAAACTTTCCTTTAATATCCCATCATAGGACTCAACCCCTTTCTGCAGTGGCCACCACCCCCATACCCACACAGGGATAGATATTGGCAGCATGGTACCCCGCTTTAGGGTACCATGTAGCATGTTAGTGTAAGTTTGAACATGCTGGTGAGTCAGGGAAGAGAGTTGGGTCAGAGCTTGTGATGTAACCTGGTCCTGAACATTAGGGAGGTGCCTCTGGTGTTAATGAAAGGACAGTATGGCTGCCCGATGTCCAAGATTCTTGTTGGCCCCTGAGTCTAGAAAATCCTGCCCAGCAGAGGCAGAGAGCATCAGAAGGAAGCACTCTGGACGCTCTTCACAGGCCCCACGGCTCTTCACAGGCCAAACCTAAATCCTTTCTGTTCTCCTCCGAACATGGCCTGGGGCAGTGGGAACCAGGGTGCTAGTCCAGATTCTGCAGCTAGCTTGCTCTGACTTTGGACACGTCACATCACTCTGAGCTTCACTTTCCCCCCACGTAAACAGTGTGGGTTGGGTCACATACCCTCCAAGTCTCCTTTTAGAAGACTGGAACCATCTAGGATTTTGAAGGCCCTCTAGCCCCCTCCTCCCTTGGCCTTTTTCTCTGGTAGCAGCCAGATCTGGAAGCAAGCTCTCTTTTATTCCAGTTTGTTGGTATGTGCTGACAAATAAGATCTCAACCTAGATTTCCAAGGTAACCCTTGCAAATTTGGGGATCAATCAAAATAAGGACCTCCCAGGCTAATAGTGCGAGGTACCAGTGTAAGGGTTGGGAGCCTATAAATAATATTATCTGGGTCCCAGAATACAAAGTGATGGCACCAAATGTTAACCTATTGCTGTGATATCTTCCCAGCTTATTCCAAATTTCAGACTTCGATTGTGAGCAGGCCGTCGTCCACCATCAGAAACCTGGCAATACTGGCTACATTAGACCAAGAAATCCTGGTGGCAAGGTGGGGGAAGCTTTTAAGACGTGGACTGGCAGGGCCAAGCGTTTCAGGGAGCAGTTGCTGGTGAACTTATAGCATCTCAGAGAGTTGCCTCACTTGGCCCAGGGCTGGAGACCCCTGCGGACTGAGTATGTGGGGATATGATCCTGGGCCTAGTGCTCAGGCTAAGGCAGAACTGAGCACCTTTCTTGAATGCACCTGCACCCCCAAGTTGTGGAGTCCGCTAGCTTTGGGAACCTGTGTGGACCCTTCCTTGATGTCTATCTAAAGAGAGGACTGTATCCCTATGTGTGCCAGTGAGGACAGGAGGGAAGAGAGAGGACACAAATGAACAGACAGGCAGCAGACCTAGACCCCAGGAAGCCTACAGGGACAAAAAAGAACTTGACTTAGCATAAAGGGATCTGGGTTTGAATCCTGACTTCCAATCGACTCCTTCATTAACATTGGGCAGGTCCCAACCTCTACGAGGTTCTGTTTCCATTACAGCATGGAAGTAATAACAGGCACCCCACAGGATTGTGACGGCAAATGAAATCAAATGACGCGTACGTAGATGCCTAGCACAGTGCTGGCATGTAACAGACGCTTAATAAACGACGGTTATATGTAATGTAACTCCTACTCCAGTCTCCTAAGACAAAAAAAAGTATGAGAGGGGAGGGGAAAAAAGACTTAGCAGGGGAAGCTGTGGGGGAATATGGGAAGCAAGTGAGCACACAGAGGAGGGCAAACGAGGGGTCAGGGAAGTCTCAGCTTCGTAAGTGGCTGCAGGATAGGGGAGGTGAGCAAGGTGTACCCCAACAGCGTTCAGTGTGGGTATTTCCTACCTGGTGATGCCTGGGTACCAGAGGCTGTGAACAGATCCATTGGACTCCTCTGAAGGGCAGCTAAGCTCCAGCGGCACCAAAGGCTCTTGGGCCAGGTGATCTATGCCCGCTTCGAGCTTCTCAGGATACAGGTTGGACCGGGAAACACTTAGAAACTGCTGGGTTCTTTGGCCTGAGATTGTGCAAGCAAATCGGCCTCAGACAGCGTCGGCTCCCTGCCCCCGGGTTCTCTGACCCTTCCTTTGAACTGAGCTAGCAGGGAAAGAACCCCGGGCTCTCTCACAAGTCTGGCCAGTTCACAGTCTGACAGAGAACAAGGAGTTGCTGGAAAGGGAAAAGACATGCTGTGATCAATGGAGTTCCCCAGGGAACTTAACAAACCTTAAGCTGACTGGCGGGAAGGAGAAACGAGGAAGTCAAGGCCCCTGTGAGAGAGACACACACAGAGGAAAAGGCTGGCAGCCTCATGTCGGCTCTGTCTGCCTTCTTGTGCCTTGAGCGGCTGTCAGCTTTCTGGGCTCCTTCTTGGTGCCAAATAAAGAAAGCCCCCACCCCCAGCTTGACCACAGGCCCTGCATGTGAAAGCACTAGCAAGTGTCCCCTGGATCCTCCTTTTAATCCCGGCTTCCAGGCGCTCCTCCACCATACTGCCCGGGTCCTCATGGCCCTGGGCTTCCCCCAGGCAGTGCCCCAGGGGTAGGCAGTGCTCTCTGCTCAGGAAACCCGCAGAAGATTTTTCCTCCTCTCCTCCCTGCTCTCTTTGAAGACATCATGGGCAGGGGTGATATTAAAAAATAGTTTACTAATTACAAGACTAAAACATCGTAATCGTGTAAGATAATTAAAAACCAGTGAAACTCAAAGGAGAAAATAAAACTCAACTTGTCATTCCCCACTCCCTCCGGTTTGGGTTTCTTTCCTTCCAGTCTTCCCTCTGTGTGTATGTCCACATGTAAACCAAACATCGGCCACTCGCTTCAAGGTCTAACTTTCTCTGGTTTATTTGTAAAAGGTTTTTTTTCCCCCTCAGATGTGCTGGGGTCACTGCTGGGAACCCCGGTCTGCTCTTCCCTTCTGCCCCCACAGGACTCTGCTCACTCAGCCCCGGTGTCAACCCAGGGCCAGTCCAGGTCCGCCTAACCCTGGCTGCTTCTTCCCCGTCACATCCCCTGGTACCACATCTGGCTGTACGGTCACACCAGATTGTACTGAAGGTTACTGGATACAGAAGGAGCTTACCTCTCTAAAACTTTAGGGATATCCTTTTTTCTAAAACTCATCTGAAAAGGCAGACTACTGGGAATTTCCTCCTGACTTCCCACTTTGTTTGGCAGGTTCCACATACCTGCCATGCTTCTCAGACCCCTTCCCCCCTCCAGCCCCTCTCCACATCTTAGGTTCTACTACTCTCCAATTCCTGTCGTTTCTTAAGCAAAGCAGGTTGCCATCTTTGCATCTACCTAATTTTCCTCCAACTGATCTCAAAGCTTCACCTTCCTCACTGAAGCAGTTGATGAGGGTATTCTAAAAATAGGTAATTTCTTCCCTAAGAGGAAGTCTGATGCCTGCTATTACAAATTCTACACACACACACACTTTCCTATTTTCCACAAGATTTAGGCTGTACTGCACAAACTGTTACAACCTTCATTTTTTCCACCAATATTTTCCATGGAAAACATTTTTTCAGTGTCGTTATGTACTTTTCTACAGCACGATTCTAATGTCTGTGTCATGTTCTATTGGAGCAATGCCCTGTTATTTATTTAACCGATTTCCCATGATGGATATCTAGGTTATTTCCAACACTTTGCTATTACAATTGGTGCTGCCACGGAGAATCCACAGAAGTGCTTTTTCTGCTACACATTCGCCTGTTAACTAACTTACCTCTCAATACAACTGGTGACATGATGGTTGCTCTGGTGTCATGGAAGGATGGTGGGAGAAGCAATGGGAACAGGAGATACATTGCCGGGGTCACAGATCACAGATAAATGGTAAGAGAGGTGGTAAGAATGGGGGAGGGGAGCATTCTTTAAAGTCCAAAAAGAGAACAGGATAGAATTTTGGCTTCTGAGATATATATATATATATATATATATATATATATATATATATATATATTTTTTTTTTTTTTTTTTTTTTTCCCTGTCCTGGCTCAGAAGCCCCTTGTCCAATGGGCATGACATGTGTCTTTGGCCAGAGCTTACAAGGAAAAGATTATGTCGGGCAATGGATTTCTTCCAAATATTTCTAGGCATATACTCACTATTACTTCCAAATGGCCCAGCTGGCCCCTTTAAAGTCCCACCTCCAACCCAAGAAAGGGGTGTTGATGAAGATTCCAATAAAAATAACCTTTCTTCGTATTGTGCCCATCTCTATCTGTGTATGCTGCATTGAGATTAAGAGTGAGAACCATGGCTGGGATAACTTGTAAGGATGCTGCCATAGCACCAGGTCTGTGCCTTCCCCCATGAACAGTGGCATGTGATGGGCACCAAAAAACTGAGCTGACCTCAGGTTCCAGCATTACAACTGCCTTGAGCAGATTTCCAATATTTCTTAAAGGACTATCAACATAACCCTTCAGCTTTTAAGATTTTAGATTGGTTTGTCACCTTAGCTCTTTTGCCTGCCACTTTGACAGCTAAGTACTGGCCAGCAAGGGTGAATAAGAAGAATATAAAATCATTGAAGATACCAACATCTTTTGAATGCTTTCCATTTTCCTCCCAAAGCTCTGGGCACAGGCCACGAGGAATGAACCCTTATTGAATACGTTTCCCAAGAGCCACAGGATTGTGCAGAGACGGTGGGAGGGCTGCGGCAGCCCTTGTCCAAGCAGCCCTGGAATGCAAGGGGCATCCAAGGAAGGACTCAAAGGGTGGAAAAACAAACAGCATCTTGGGAATGGTGAAGAGATCTCCAAGGACAATGTTGCTAAAACAGAAAAAAACGAAAGAAACACTTGGCAATGTTTACATGAATCAAGTGCAAGCTGCACTATGTTGGAAGAAATCAAAGGTCAGAAATAAAAGTAAATGGAATTGGGGGAGATTCAGCCCACTAGGAAAAGCCAAACGACTACTGGTAGTGGGTGCAGCCATGACAGTAGTGGAAGAGCTCTTTCCCTGCCACCCACCTTTTGTTATAGCTTCTCAGGGACTTAAGCTTAGAAGAGACATTGAGAAGTCAGTGAGTCCAAGTGTCTATCTACTCTTTACCACCAGCTCTGCAGGAGTAGAATCAATATGGGACTTAAGCTTAGACAACCCTGGCTCTCTCCCTACAAGTCAAATGGCCTTGGCAAGTTATTGAAGTTCTTCAGGCCTCTGGAAGCTTCTGGAAGCAGGTCTAAAATACCTATTTCCCAGAGTCACTGTGAGGATCAAGTGAGTTGTAAAACACCATACAAATGTTAGGCGTCACTACTTATTGAGCATATAATATGTGCAAACTGCTATGATGTGGTTTTGCTGTGTGGGGGTTTAAAGATACCCTATGTGAGAATATTATGCTAAGCAAAATAAGTCTGTCAGAAAAAGCTAAGAACCATATGATTTTACTCATATGTGGGATAGAAAACAAGCTCATAGACACAGATAACAGTATGGTAGTTACCAGAGGGAAGGGGATAGGGGGTAGTAAAGGGTAAAGGGGACCAAAAATATGGTGACAGAGACCATTTGACTTTGGATGGTAGGTACACGGCCTGACCTGTGGTGGCGCAGGTACACAGTGCAATATACAGACCATGTACCATAGAAATGCACACTTGAAACCTATATGATCCTATTAACCAATGTCATCCCAATAAACTTAATTTTAAAAATAAAAAATAGAGATCCCCTACAGATGCTTGTCTGGAAGGAAAAGAAAACATGTTTTATTAATAACTGCAATGCTGAGATTCCCCCGATCCTAGTATATGGCTGTGAAAATAATTTTATTCTTTGGAAAACTAAAGGGTCCATTGGATGATTGTACCTATAGATCTAACCTTGTTAGGAAAAGACTACCCACCCTTGGCCGGTTTGCTCAGTGGATAGAGCATCAGCCTAGTGTATGGATGTCCCAGGTTTGATTCCTGGTCAGGGCACACAGGAGAAATGACCATATCTGCTTTTCTCCCTCTCTCTCTACCCCTTCTTTTCCTCTTCTCCTCTCATAGCCAGTGTCTTGATAGGTTCGAGTGTCGGCCCTGGGCACTGAAGATAGCTCAGTTGGTCTGAGCATTGGCCTCAGGCACTAAAAATAGCTTTGTTGATTCAAGCATCAGCCCCAGACAGTGATTGCTGGGTGGATCTTGGTCAGGACACATGTGAGAGTCTGTCTCACTGTTTTCCTTCCTCTCACTTGAAAAAAAAAGAAAGAAAGAAAAGGACTATTCAGCCTGTTCTGTGAAAGCATAACCATTAAATGGGGACACACTATAATCCATAGGAAATAGAAAAATAATTTCTTAATAAGTTAGAAATAGAGGGAAAGTACCTGATCTTGATAAAGAGCATCTATGAAAATAAAGTTAACATCAAGCTTAATGATGAGAGACCGAATGCTTTCCCTTATGACTCAGGAACTGTGTTCTTGGACATTTATCCTAGAGAAATGAAAGCTGTTTGTAAATAAATGTTCATAGAAGCATTATTCATAATAACCCCAAACTGGAAACAGCCCAGGGGTCCTTCACCAGATAAATGGTCAAACAGACCATGGTACATCCATACCATGGGATACTATTCATCAATAAAAAGGAATGAACTACTGATCCATGCAACAACTTGGATGCATCTCAAGGTTATGATACTGAGTAGGGAGGAAACAAAAAGCCAATTCCAAAAGACTTCATATCGCGTGGTTCTATTTCTATAACACGTTAAAATGTCAAATTTTAGAAATGGAGAACAGCTTAGGAGGTAAAGAGGAGGTGAGATGCAGGAAGGGCATGGATGTAGTTATAAAAGGGCAACAGGAGGATCTTATGATGATGGAACTGTTCTGTAAGTTAACTTCGGAGGCAGAGGAACCTACATGTGTTATTAAATGGTATGTAAGTAAACACCCACACACGCGCGCACACACCTGACTTCAGGTAAAGCTAGGTAAATGTGAATGAGATCTATGGATTACATCAGTGTCAATATTATAGTGAATATATTGTGCTATGGTTTTATAAGATGATACCATTGGGAGAAAACTGGATACAGGGCACAGGGAGTCCCTCTATATTGTTCTTTATAACTGTGTGAAGCTACTCTATCTCAGTAAAAAATATCAGTTAAAAATAATATTGGGGAGGTTAGTTTGCAAGCACTAGGTAAGATAGGAGCTGTTTCAGGAAGAAACCAGATATGCAGGGTGGCAACTGCATTAGGATAACAGTAGACTCTCAATGAAATCAGAGATCTTGGTGGTTTTAGAACATTAAAAAAAAAGTGTTGGTGGAAACTCTGCACTTGGTTTCGTTTGTTTGTTTTTCTCTTTAATGGCAGAGAAACAAGTAGGGTAGAGGATTCTGGAGCTTTCCATAGGAAAGTTCCAGATGAGAAATATACATATAAAGTGAGCACGGTTTGGCACCATCAGGTCTCACACGTAAGCCTCACAAGAATCAGAACTCAGGCCTGACCAGGCAGTGTTGCAATGGATAAAGTATCAGACTGGAATGCAGAAGACCCTGGTTCAAAACCCTAAGGTCGCTGGCTTGAGCACGGGCTCATCCGGATTGAGTGTGGGGTCACTGGCTTGAGCATGGGATCATAGACATGACCCCATGGTCACTGGCGTGAAGCCCAAGCTCACTGGCTTGAGCCCAAGGTTGCTGGCTTGCGCGAGGGGTCACTCACTCTGCTGTAGCCCCCTGGTCAAGGCACATATGAGAAAACAATCAATGAACAACTAAGGTGCCGCAACAAAGAATTGATGCTTCTCATCTCTCTCTTTCTGTCTGTCTGTCCCTATCTGTCCCTCTCTCTGATTCTTTCTCTGTCTCTGTCAAAAATACAAATAAATAAATAAATATTTTAAAAAAATGAATCAGAACTCAGGCTTCAAATCTATCTAGTAAAAGAACTGAGTTAAAATTCATGATAGGCAGCTGAGCATCCTAGGAGTATGAATAATGCTTATGATACAGCCTTAGCCTTGGCTGGGTAACTCAGTTGAAGACAGCATTGTCCTGATACACCAAGGCTCTGGAGAACAACAAATCGATATTTCTTTCTCCCTCAAATAACAATAATAAATAAAAGCATAACCTTAGGTGCCAGAAGCCCTCCGTTCAAACCCTAGAACAATGGTTCTCAAACTTTTTGAAGTCAGGGCACATTTACAATCCTACAAATAATTGTAGGTGCACTATATACAAATTTCTGAGAAATAAGTTATAATAATTAAGTCAAATATTAAATAAAAATTATAAAGTCCAAACGTGATTTTATGGTAATTAAATGAAATAAATATGACAAAATTAAATTTATTCTGACATTAAAAAACATTCTTATGTTACATTTTTTGAGTTATGCTTTTTAGAATTAGTAAGAAAGAGGGGTTAAAAAATAAAAAAACAAAAGTTATCTTTTTATATATATAGATACATTCTTAGTAAGATTTAGTAAATTCGGCAGGTGCTGGCGCGAATGTGTTAAGTTTTTTCATTCTTGTGTTTATGAGAAACATGAGCCTGATGTATCCTAGCGATTTCTTCAACGTTTGGGCATATATTTGAAAGGCAAACTCTCATTTCCTCGTCAATACATTGAAGAATTCCTCTCTTTTGACTCTTTAGTTGAGTGCAGAAAACCCCCACCATATGTATCATCTCAACTTTACACCAAACAAAGGATAGAAGAAACTTGCCTCCAGTCTTTTTGGGGAACGTGTGGGGGGGTAGTGTAAACAATCCAGCCCCACAACTTAACAGCCTTTTGCAACCTAATTAGGCAAGTGAGGTGGGGGGCTAGGTAGATTGTCAGCTTACAGCCAATTCCCCACACCTCTGTCCCCCAAAAATCTAAACTCCAAAAACTCTGTTGATATTTTGGTCCCCAACAGGCACATATTTCTCTGGAATACCATAGGGCGCACCAGTGTGCCCTGGCGCACAATTTGAGAACCACTTCCCTAGAATCTTATTAGCTTTGTGGTTATAGCAAGTGACTGAAGTTCCTCAGTTTTTCCATTTGGACAATGGGCAAAATACTAAAACCTACCTTATAGTTCTTGTCAAGATTGAAAGAATTAATGGTTAGAACAGTGCCTGGCCCATTCATTGTCAATGAAACTTATCTGCCCTTACTCTTAGCACCCTTCCGGGAGGGTGGGTGACTGGTACCTGCAGGTGCTGGGCTAGATTCTCCTGAGCTCACCAGGGAGCATCTCGGCCTTCTGATCCCCATTTCCCTGGCCTGGGTGCCTCTTCTCCAGTGAGAAGTCTCCAATCACTAAGAAGAGAAAAGCCTAAAATGTCACAAGTTGACTATCTAAGAATGATTGTCCACATGTATAGATTTCCTAGTTCTAGAACTTGGCCATCTGGGACCTATTTGTCCTGTGGGTAATTCTGGCACTCTCTACAACTGTCCTGAGTTCTCATAGTTTAGCTAACTGGATGGTTCTTAAGGGACATATATCCTAAATGCTAGACTGTACCAGCTCAGAAGGTAAGAAGAACCACCTGTAGACACCCATTGGGGACTTATTAAACATGTGGATTATCTGGTTTCATCTTAACCCTTGGGAATCTGCAAATCTGCACTGCTGAGCATGGGGTCTGGAGATCTTCATGGTAAACAAACTTCCACAGATGATTTAATGAGAGACATTTGTCTGTGGGTTCTCATCAGGCGTCAGGGTCTGGAGCTTGGGGAGTGCTGACTTTTTTCATCCTGCCAATAATCCTTTAAGGAAAAGGTAGATAGCAACCATAATTACCTTCATTTTTTACCTATTCCAACACTGAGACCCTGAGAGGTAAGGTGTTTTCACTCAAGGACACATGAGTGAATGCCATTGCTGGGTATATTGTCTTGAATCAACCAGCTCAGAGACACCAAACCTGGCTAGCGACTTCTCTGCTAAAACAATTCCCCTCTTCCCTCATAGGCTCTCTTGTGCACTATAGACTCAGGAACCAGACTATTAATTTTCCTGCTGCTCTGGCTTTTAGAGCTTTTAGCCTGTTTAGGACTCCAGAGGGGCCCGGTGACTTTGGGTCCATCCTCCCACCCCATCCATAAAGCCGCCAGCCAGATACTGACTGCGCAGCCCACTCCTGCATTCGTGGTGGGGAGGGGCTGAGAGCAGGAGTAGGGCTAGCGCCAGCTGTTGACTCAGAGGGTAACAAATCTATGGGAAGAAAATAAGTCCAGGACCCCACCCCATTCTTTCCCTTAAGACCCCTTTTCTGGCTGCAGAGTTGCTTCCATAATGTTCTTTGCATGTTTCCCCCGCCCCCACCCCCCAATACCTCTGAAAGGAGAACCAGTAAGTAAAACCAAGCATCAAACGTGGGTTGGGGAAGCATTTGTGACAAGTGTGAGTTTATGTACATCCTTGACTGTGAAACAAAAATGAGAAATCAAGGAAAGAGAGCTGTTGGCAGAACCCTGAATGCAGGCATTTGTTTCTGCAGAAGGGGCCTGGACACTTCCAAGCAAAGGGGACACTGAATGGGCCACTGCTGCCGTGGGAAGGGCCCCCGTGGGAAAGGCCGCCATGGGAAGTGCCTCCAGAGTAAACGTTACCGTCATCCCTGGCTCACTCTGCATTTCTATCACTCTGCCACAGAAAAGCCCTCCAAATCACCCACCAAAATGGATCTGACATGTTCATGAAAATGTGCTTTAATTGAAACTGTGGCTTCATGTGCATATCATACATTGTGTGTAGGACTCAAAAGGGGCATTTCCTCTAACAAAGGCACATACTGCTGGAGAAACTGACTTTGACAAATGGCTTCCTGAAGAACTACACTGCTCACAAAAATTAGGGGATACTTCAAAATGACTATGAAGCGATAAAATATCTCCTAATTTTTGTGAGTGAGCAGTATAGCACTAAAAGCCTCAGTCTGAGTGCCCAGCACTGTGTAAGATGTATAATACATTAGCTATCTCATTTTATCATAACACAGGAGTTATTACCTCCACTTCACACATGAGGAGAACGAGAGCCAAAGAGATTAAGTCACATACCCAAGGGCCTGGGCTAATAGGTGGCAGAGCCCAGATCTCCAGATCCACCATTGATGTTCAGCCAGGATACCCTAAAACTGGCCCAATACTTTGTGCCTATTTGGTTTGGTTCTAGTCTATCTATTCTATACCAATTATTAAATATTCTGAACATCACCTCTGTCCAGATCTAAGCTCCTTCTACTGTACTACTATGCCACTGCCCTTTGAAATAAATTTGAAAACTATTCAAATAGTTTAGTCAACTTTTGGGGAAATTTCCCCTACTAATGTAATAGCCACTTCTTGGGTAAGAAGGAGCAAGAAGCACCAACGTGTAATTGCTTCTTGTATGTGCCTTGACCCGGCAAGCCCGGGGTTTTGAACTGGTGATCTCAGCATTCCAGGTTGGTGCTTTATCCACTGCGCCACCACAGGTCAGGCATCTCTGTATCTTTTCATATCGTCTTTCCTCTGTGTGTCTGTCTTTGTGTCCAAATTTTTCCTTTTTATAAGGACAACAGCCATTTTGAATTAGGGTCCATCAGAAAGACCTCGTTTTGACTTGATTACCTCTGTAAAGAACCTCTCTCCAGATAGGATCCATATTCTGAGGTCCTGAGGATGAGGATGCCAACATTTCTTTTTGGGAGGAGACAATACAACCCATAGCAGTGAGGCAGCCTCGTAGAATAAGTTCCTTTGCTCATGCCTGGCCCCAGATGCGTCTTCCTTCCCTTCCCATCCAGCCCACACTTCCCCTCTGTTCAGCAGGTGAGGGCCAACTACAGTGAATCAGCTGAAAACCAATGGCTACATAAACGTGTTCTTCCTCTTCTCATCCAGTTCCCCTTCATCTTGTGCCAATGAGTGGCATTTTGCCCAGGCAGTCATCATGCCCTGAATGCACCAGGAGAAACAAAACACAAGTGCCAGAGCCAGGAGAACCTGACGTGTTTTTAGCCTGAGGTCTCAGTGTGCTTGCTTTGGGGCACCTCAAATGATTCCCTTTGTCTGAGTGCATGAGTGTGCAGTGGGGTTCTCTATGTTGCTGGTTCTCTAACTTTTCTGACCACAGACCCCTTAAGAAAGCCTGTCTGCCCTTTTCATAGAAACAAAGCCTAACCACCCATGGTGGGCAGTGGAAGAGAAATGCCCACAGGGGAGGGATGGTTGGAGATTGACAGCCCCATTCTTGCCTCCCAAATTCACCTCTCTTGTAAGTTGCCCTGACCACCTCTGTTGTCACCACATTTGGCTCAGGGGAAGGCTGTTTCTTTCCTGTCGCTTCTTCCCAAGCATGAGGAGGAGCTTGTCTTAATTCTCCATAGCTTGGTTGATCCTAAGCTGCAGCATGTATTCATACTTGTCAAAAGACCCAAAAATGGTTGGGAGGCCAGGCCCATTTTCACATATCCACCAAGAAGGTGTCTCCCCTCCACCCTGCAGTCCTCTGCAGCAGAAGGACTGCGTCTTTGAGTCCAAATATATACTCAGAGTTGAGGTCATAGATGGAAACCAGCTCCCTCTCTATCCAGCTGGAGGCCACGGCCTCCTCTGCTGAGACTGACTCCCGTGGCAGTGCCTACTCCCTTCAGGATGGTCCAACCCCAGAAGCATTGTCTTGGGAAGACCACATCAGAACCTAATCCAATCTATATGCCAAAAAATAAAAAAATAAATCTCTACATAGCAGGAGAATTGACTTACATTCAAAACCCTTTTGATGACTGCTCTACCAGTTCTGATTGTCATTCCCAAGAGAAGATGCCTCCTCCTAAGTACCAGGGAGAATAGAACTTCTTTTGAAGGAGCCAAGTGAAACAATTTCAACCTTCTATTGCAGGGGTCCCCAAACTTTTTACACAGGGGGCCAGTTCACTGTCCCTCAGACCATTGGAGGGTCGGACTATAAAAAAAACTATGAACAAATCCCTATGCACACTGCACATATCTTATTTTAAAGTATAAAAACAAAACAGGAACAAATACAGTATTTAAAATAAGGAACAAGTAAATTTAAATCAACAAACTGACCAGTATTTCAATGGGAACTATGGGTGGGTATGCATCCTGTGCTCCTCTCACTGACCACCAATGAAAGAGGTGCCCCTTCCGGAAGTGCAGCGGGAGCCGGATAAATGGCCTCAGGGGGCCGCATGCGGCCCTCGGTCCGGTCCGTAGTTTGGGGACCCCTATTCTATTGAGTGGTGAATGTTGTCGTAGTCATAGGCTGTTAGATCAAAACAGATGGCAGAAATGATTGAGTCAAGGGCAGCGCCCTCGTTTTATAGACAAGAAACAGGCCCAGAAAGGGAAACTGATTTTTCTAATTTTTGGCAAGTGGCAAAGGTGGGGCTACCATCCAGCTCCCCTGATTCCCAGCCTGTTACTCTTTAAAACACGGATCCATGCTGGCTAGCAGAGAGCAGAGACTGTTGTATTACATACTTTAATTCAAACAGAGACCAGGTTCCAACAATGAGCAGTCCTGGATAACCAGTAACTCCACAAGGACAATACTGGTTGAAGGGCTCTACCCACATGAATGCAAAAATGGAGGGAACGTATTTCAGGAGCTCTATCTCCTGAATATCGGTAACGAAACCCTTTCTCCTGCCTCCACATCAGTCACCCCAGTCACCATCACATCATTATCCAAATCCACCCTTGCCCTGAGAACCAAGTCCCAGATCCTCAACAGGACCACGAGTCTGTGCCCTGGTTTTATCTTGCTTTTCCAGCTTCTCTCTTGGCTCCACCTAGAAAGCCATTTCTCCTTCCCACCTACTTTGTCTAGGAAACATTTGGTCATACCTGGAGACATTTTTTTTTTGGCTGTCACACTGGTTGTGAGTGGGTAGAAGCCAGGGATGTGGCTAAACATCCTACAATGCAGAGGACACTCCCCCCCCCATAGCAAAATATTATCCAGCCCCAAACATTTACAGCTGAAGTGGAGAAACAGTCTCTGGAACTCACCTTAAACACCGTTTCTTCTATGAAGCCCTCTCATGATACTTTACACTGGTTGAGGACCCTTCTTTCCACCTATCCCTTCTCCTTCATAGCACTTGACACATGGGAGTATCTAAAACAATCTAACATCTGCCTTTCTCATCCCACAAGTCCATGAGCTCCAAGATGGAGTGTTAGGTTCATCACCTGATCCCAGAGCCCTGTCAGGTGCCCAGTGCAATTAGGCATCACTTTTTGCCTTGATGCCCGTGGAACACAGAGGGAGGTAGTTTACACAGGTGACTTATCCTTTACTAAGGGTTATGTGGGTTTCCAAAGGCTTCAAATGCAGACTCACAGACACCCATGGTCAAGAGCACAGTCTTGGAAGCCTGGCAGAAGTGGGTGGATATCATATAATTCTACCTCCTCCTAGCTGAGTGACCTTCAGCAAGTCACTTAATTTCTAGGAAATTGGGTTTCATGATCTGTAAAACAAACATGAAAATAGACCCTGTTTCATAGTTACTGTGAAGATGAAAAGACACAGTATATGCAAGGTATTGAGTACCACCTCTGGCATGAGGTCAGGGATTAAAAGTGAGACGAAGGAAGGGCAGTAAGACGACCCAGCCTATTCTAAGGGTCCACTGCAGCCCCCAGACCCTGGATAATAGGCACAGAGATGTGGAAGGAACATCAGGAGACTGCTGGTCAACCTCTCCTTAATTTTCTCAGCTCTAAAATGTGCCTTAAAAATATCCCAGCTTGTCTATCCCATGGGCTTGTTATATGAACCCCAAATAACTCCCCAGACCAACTAGAGAGGTGCTTAAAAATTACCTGTAGGTAGAACTGGAGACAGCTTTCCAGACCCTCTCTTACCCCTCCACCCTGACCTTGACAAGCTCTGGCCTGGCACCCCTGGCACTCTTGATTCCTTGGCTGGATGGCAGCCCCTTTGGACCCGAGCTAACTCTGGTGCCAGCAGGGGCTTCACACCCTGTAACCTGCCTGCCCCACCTCCCCCCAGGTCTGAACTGGAAGTCTCACAGTTCCCACCCATCTGTAGGGGAATTTGAGACATTTTTCACCAAAACAAGTCCCAGAAATTGATTATTATTGTTCCCTTTGTGCTGGGGGATCTTTCCAATTTTAGGCCTCTTTGCTCCTCCCATCCCCCCACAATTTTAGCTGTTCAAAAACTGTTTAAAAACAAAACAAAACAAAAAATGAGGGTTCGTTTCCTAGACTGCTCAGGTCAGCAAACAGAAGCGTCTGTTTGAAGGTGGAGGGCTGGACGGGAAGAGGGCCGTTATCACTTCGGATGGGGCACTGGCCAGAGACAGACAGGAAATCCTTTAGATCTGGGAACAGAGTGGAAGCTGAGTCCCCCACAGGTAGCAGCCAGAGGTTCACACGCAGGGACCTCCCAACAGAAACCCCTCCCTGTCCGCTGAGCTGTGTAAGCACCGGAGCAGACCAACAGCCTGGGTTGGTGGGGGGGGGGATTGGGCAGCAGGACCACAGACCCCACAGCTTGGGGGGGAAAGAGAAAGGGAGCTGAGGGCATCAGCTCAGCGGGAGAGACCCCTGGTGTGTCAGCAGATGGAGAGCCTCTGTGACAACAGCTGCCCTCGCCCAAGCCCTTGGTTGCTTTGGCCTCTTTGGTTGATTTGTTTGGCTTTCTGCCCTGCGGCCAGTGAAACCTGACGGGTCAGTTTCTACATCTGGGCTGATTCTCTAGCATTTCCTGGTTCTCACACCTTCCACTTTAAAAACTGTGGTTCACCTCCCCCTCACTCTGCAAAAGGACGTGTTTTATTTTGTTTTGTTGTTTCATTTTGTCCACATACTCAAGGCAGGCTCTTGTCTCTTAATCAGCCAAATCCCTAGAAAGCTATTTAAGGGATCAAAACAGCCGAAGCTAGACCCCTAAAGAGAAAGACCAGTGACTGGTCGCCATCTGAGGACGGCTCTCCCATCTCCCAGTGCGGGAAAGACCTGAGCAGACAGGCCCTGCGCCCGCGTCCTCCCCATCCCCACCAGGCCGGGTCTTGGAAGAAAGTAGCAATTTTGCCTCCTAAATCTGTTTTTATTCACTTTGGAGAAAGAAGCATTTTTATTCACTTTGGAGAAGCAGACCAGTGTCCGCCTTCCCGCCACCTTTCTCCATATTTTTTTCTTTTTATAATCCCTCCAACAAACACTTCTTGGCCCTCTGTTGATGCCTACTAAGTATTTGAGTGATCTAACGGAGGTGGAGGCAGCTCTGCCGGGGCTGGGGTTAAGGCAAGGTGAGTGAGGCTACCTGGTCACCCTGGTCCTGCCCTGTGGCGGATTGCTAGCGACAGCAAGCTTCAAGAGGAGGTGTTTTACTCAGAAATGGCTGGCTGTGGAATAGGCACCTGCCAACCTTAGCTTCCTCTTGCCTAGGATACCCAGGCCTCTCGTGCCCACGGGTGTGCCCTGTATGAGGCTGGACACTAGCCCACCAGAGGCCCCCGCTCCCAGGAACTGCAGAAACAAACCCGTATGAAAGAGAACTTGAAAAAAGTCAGAGGCAGTTGGCACTGCAGGGGTACAGGGGCTGAAAAGAATGTTCATAATATTAAATAACACTTCGGGAACTTACTATGTGCCAAGCCGTGTGTTAAATACTTTATGGCCACTATTTTATAATAATCCTCTCATCAACTCAATAACTTGAGCTCTGGAACCAGACAGCATGGATATCTTTTCTTTTTTTTTTTTTAATTTAAGTGAGAGGAGGGGAGATAGACTCCCACATGCACCCCAACTGGGATCTACCTGGCAACCCCATCTGGGGCTGATGCACTGTCTATCTGATGCTCTGTCAAGCTCGCAACTGAGCTATTTTTAACGCCTGAGGCAGAGGTTTCACAGAGCCATCCACAGCGCCTGGGGCCAGTTATTCAAGCCACTGGCTGTCAGAGGGAAAGAGAGAAGAGAGAAGGGGATGGGAAGGGGAGGGGAGGAGAGGAGAAGCAGATGGTTGCTATTCCTGTGTGCCCTGACCTGGAATCGAACCCAGGATTTCCACATTTTGGGTTAATGTTCTACCACCGAGCCAATTGGCCAGGGCCAGACATCATGGATTTAAATCTCACTCTTGCCTCTTTCATGATGTGTGTGACCTTGAGAAAGTACTTAACCTTTCTGGGCCTCAGCTTCCTCATCTGAAAAATGGGAATAATAATAGGACCTGCATCATAGTATTTCAAGGATTATGTCAGGTAAAGCAACAAGACAAGCATCTGGCACAAGGTAAGGGGTGAACACATATCAGCCATGGTTAGTGTTGTCATTGTCTCTTAGCTTATTCCTAGGGCAACCACAACAAAAGTCTCACAAATTGGCCACTTAAACAATAAAAATCTATAGTCTCACAGTTCTAGAAGCTAAGAGTCCAAGGTAAAGGTGTGGGTAGGGCTAGCTCCTTCATGAGCTGTGAGGGAGAGCCTGTTCTTGCTTCTCTTCTGGCTGCTGGGGTTTGTGGCTTGTAGATGATGATGGCCAGAGGCAGATTAAGGTCAGTTGAGGCCCCAATCATAGAAGAAAATATTGGGCCCCGTGTCATTAGAAAAAGTATAAAGTTGGGGGTTTGCAGGGCCCTTCAGAAGTGGGGACCCAGAGCGCCTGCCACTAAATCCACCTCTGTAGATGGCTGTCCTCTCCCTGTGTGCCTTCACATCGTCTTCCTCTGTGTGTCTCAGTGTCCAAACTTCCCCTTTGTCTTAGTCCATTCTGGCTGCTATAACAAAACTGCCACAGGCTATGTGGCTCAAACAACCCTTTATTTATCACTGTTCTGGAGGCTGGAAAGTCCAAGTGCCAGATTCAGTGTCTGGGGAGGACCTGCTTCCTCATTCCTGGATGACCATTTTCTTACTGTGTCCTCACAGGGCAGAAGGGGTGTAAGGCCAGTGGTCGCCGCTGCTGCCGCCATGGCCATGCAGGTTCCCACTGAATTTGAGCACATGGTGAAGAAACAGTAGAGCCAGAGGGTGGTGGGCCATTCCATTTATTAAAGTCTCGTAAAGGTGGACAAGCGAACAGGCAGGGAAGACTGCTTCCCTCTTGCTAGGGCTCCCAAAGCCCCAGCTCATTCTCCGCACTCTCCCAGACTTTCAGGCCCCTACCAGCCTCAGCAGGGCTCCCAAGCCCCTACTCAGTCTCTGGTTCCATACCCCAGACTCATTCTCCGTACTCACCCTCCAGACTCCTCAGCACTCTCTCTCTCTGCACTCATTCTCCAGAAAAACAGGCGGGGGGGGGGGGCTTCTCCAGCAAACAATTGCCCCTCCCAAGCAGGAAGACAATCTGCAATTTGCAATCTGCGTCCCAGCAAACTTAAAAATAACACTTCTTTACCCAACAAGGGGTGAGGAAGTTCGCTGGGAACTCTTTACCAAAGTACTAATCCCAATCATGAAAACCCCACCCTCATGGCATAGTGACCTCCCAAAGGCTCCACCTCTAAATTGGGAATTCATTTTCAACATATGAGTGTTGGGGGGGCGACGACACAGCCTATAGCACCCTTTTTATAAGGACATCAGTAATAGTGGATTAGAACCTACTCTAATGACCTCTTTTAAACTTGATTTCTTTTTCTTTTTTTTTTTTACAGGAACAGAGAGAGAGTCAGAGAGAGGGATAGATAGGGACAGACAGACAGGAACAGAGAGAGATGAGAAGCATCAATCATTAGTTTTTCATTGCCGTTATGACACCATAGTTGTTCATTGATTGCTTTCTCACATGTGCCTTGACCGCGGGCCTTCAGCAGACCAAGTAACCCCTTGCTCGAGCCAGTGACCTTGGGTCCAAGCTGGCGAGCTTTTGCTCAAGCCAGATGAGCCCTCGCTCAAGCTGGCGAGCTCAGGGTCTCGAACCTGGGTCTTCTGCATCCCAGTCCGACGCTCTATCCACTGTGCCACCGCCTGGTCAGGCTAACTTGATTCCTTTTTTTAAGACCCTATTTCCAAATTAGGTGACATTCTGAGACACTGGGGTTTCAGAACCCAACATATCCTTTGTAGGGGGTGGGAGAGAGCACAATTCAGCCCATAATACAAGGCTAAGTAATTTGCTCAAGGTCACACAGCTTGTTGGTGAGGAAACTGGGTCTTGAAACCCAGGATTATTGATGACCTATTTCATGGTATGAACCCCCGTGTAAAGTCCCAACACTCCTAAACCTTCTCTGGATGGGGAGAAAGAACCAAAGAGACATTCAGAGCCTGCTGCTGATGTGTTGATGGCACTGTCCCTTCTTTCTCTCTTCTTCTGTAGCCTGCCTGCTCCAGGCTGAGCTGGTAAACTATGAACGAGTCAAGGAATATTGCCTCAAAGTCCTGAAGAAGGAAGGGGAGAACTTCAAGGCCCTATACCGGTCTGGTGTGGCCTTCTACCACCTTGGGGACTATGACAAAGCACTCTACTACCTGAAAGAAGCAAGAACCCGACAGCCAACAGGTAAGGCAGAAATTGATGTTTTCTAAGTGTCAGCCCCTCTGGCAGCCCCTGGGGCAGCCCCTGGGGCCTTCTTGTTGAGATGGGCTTTCATGGTAGAGGGCCAGGTGGGTGCGAACATGGCAAACTCGGGGTCAGGTGGGTGCTAGGACCGGGAATGAGGAGAGCACCTGTCCATGCATTTGCCTGGGGTCTGGGTTTCAGGGAGCTTAGTCACCTCCTCTCTTCACTAGGATATGGAAGTCTGTCTTTCCCAAGCCAGAATCCAGCTTTCTTTACTTACTCAATAAATACACATTGAATTCTTACAGTGTGCCACGATTTGTGCTGGGCATCAGGGATGTGAGTGAGAAAACAGGGCCCCAATGTTTGAGGAGCTTACACTCTGGCTGGCAAGATGGAATACAAAGGAATAATTTTGGCGCTAAGCCAGTATCTTCCAGGAGGTGTGCCCTGGCTTCTTTAGTCAGAGCCTACTCCTTAGAGCACCCATGATGTGAACCATTTGCTTAAAGTCATACCCACTAGCTCAGCCATTCATTCATTTATTCCACAGATACTTACAATGGCCCAGGAACTATTCTAGGTGCTGGGTAGATAGCAGTGAACAAAAGAAAGCTGCTACCTTCAAGGAGTTTGTGTTATAATGGGAGAAGATGGACAGCAAGCAAATAGACACGTAGAAAATGTATTATTTAGTAGTTTTAAGGGCTATGAAGAAAATAAAGCAGAGTAAATAGATAGAGAGTAAATGGGGTGCCATTTTCGACCTGCTGGTAAGAAAGAGCTGCTCTGAAGAGAGAACATTTCAACAAGAGCGAGAGAAGGAAGCCCCGTAACTGCCTTTGACTTGAAGTTGCCGCTGTTCATTCGGCTGATTTCTTTAATGTGCCTTCTCCTTCCTAGAATGTATACTGCTTTGTTTATGTAAGGACACCAGTCTCTTTATTTTGATATGTCTATTAGTTTTCGGTATACCAATCGTGTTCCCCCAACTGCACTGTAGCCCACTTGAGGACTAAGCACTGGATCCGTTCAACAGAATGTTCCTGAACACCTACTACCTGCTGGCGCTATTCTGGATGCCATGCCTGGAGGTTTTGAGTATTCTAGAGCATTCGTTTCTGCTTCTGGAAGTCAACATCTCGGGCAGCCCAGTAACTCTTATATGCTGGGATGTGCAGCACTAAACAGCTACTCTGTGCCATGCCCCTCCTACTAACTTAAGAACTGGGATTGGGGGACAGTTCTCCAGTTTGAGGTGAGGTGCTCTGACTCCACTTACAAGGACAAAAATAAGACAACGAAACAAAGTCGTTTGAAACTCTTCAATTAAAATAAAAATTACTTTCAACCAACACTTGTTTATCATTAGATGAAACCTTTTAGACTCCCCTATTTTGGTCCTCACAACCATTTCATGAGGAGGGTATTACAATCCCCAGGAGAGGTGGGCTTTGGGGTCAGATGCATCAGGTACTATGTGCCTTCTTGGACATCTTACTTAACCTCTCTGGGTCCCAGTTTTTCCCTTTTGTCACAATGAGGATCATGCTCCATGTCTTGCAGACAAGAAAAGCGGTTCAGAGAAGTTGGTAATGTGCTTGGGGTTAAACTCTAAACAGAGCCTCTACTAACTGTGCTGACTGAGGGTGATCAGGATACGCTATTTCACAGAAATGAAGGGAGAAATCCCTCCTCCTCTCCTCTCCTTCCTGTCTGTCCCTGAGTCAGGGTGACCTGCCCACATTTGCTGGGGGGAGGCCCTGAAAGACAATGCTGGCATCCTGGTGGCCCTATCAGCCATCATGGGCCTTGGCCGCACAAGCCTGGCCTGTCTGAGTGAGCCTGGCCTGTCTGATCTGCAGACCTGCCCTGGCCTGGTTCTGTGTGGACCCAGCAGTTCCCCTGACCGAGTGCGTCTCTCCTCACAGACACCAACGTGGTCCGGTATATCCAGCTGACGGAGATGAAGCTCAGCAGATGCTCCCAGCGAGAGAAGGAAGCCATGTAACTGCAACAGCTCTCTACAGTTGCGCCTTTGTTCAACCCTGGACTTCTGGGCATCCCCTGGTGGAGAGCCCCTCTGGGGTTCTGGTCTTTTCTCCCCACTTCTTCCATCAGCCCCTCTTCCCCCTTGTCTCTTCCTCCTGTTGCCCCTCAACTCTGTTTACTTTCAGTGTGTAAGGAAGAGATACAAATTTGGAATCTGGTGGGTGGCCCCAACAGTGGAAGAGATAGATCCCCTTCTCTAGGAGGTTAGCCACTGGGAGGGACCTGACTTCTGCAGGGTCAGCTAGAGAGGACTCACAGGCCAGAAATTCCTGAGCTTTTGACAGAGGCCGGGCCTGGCGGGTGGACCACCCCAAAGGCAGCAGGCACAGAGCCCACAACGGGACCCTCCACATTTTTCTGACGGACCAGAGTATCTCAAGACAACTGTGACAAATCCCAGGAGGAGACAAACACCAGAAGCGTGGATAAGCCAGGAGGGAGACCATGAATGTGTACACTGGATTCCCCCACCCCGGCCCCCAGGAACTTCAGCCCTTGCCTCCCTCCCTCCCTTGTTGTCTTGGCTTGTGCTTTCTTCTCTCCCCCTTGGGGATCTGAGACTCTGCCAGGATTCACATGCCATTGAAGCCCACTCTCAGTGCCCTCTGGTGACCGCACATGCCATTCTCCCTTCCCCCCAGCAGGCAGCTGTGACAGCAGAAGGGCAGGGTAAAGTGAGCCAAGGGTTGACACACAGGTGATGGGGGGAGGGAGATATGTCATCTAGGGGAGGGAGCACTGTATAGAACTGTGGACTAATTACGTGTAAATAAATAATATTAACAGGCCAAAGTCCCTGTCATTTCTGTTGGAAGCAGCCCACTCCCCCACTTTTACTCCTCAAAGAACTACATACAGCCAGGCAGGATGGGGCCTCCCCCAAAGCAATGGGCCGTTTGTCCAGTGGTATACAGTGTTGGCTGCTGCCTTTGTGCTTTTGGAATAGGCCGGGGTTGGGGAGACTGCCCAGGGACTTGGCTTTGTGGGACTTTGTGGGACTTGTATAGCCTCTTTTTGATGACATTAGCTGGACTCAATATCTAGCACAGAGAATGTATTCAACAAATAGTTGTTGAATAAATTATGACTACAGATTGGCTCTCCTGCCTTAAACTAAGTTCACCCCAGCCTAGTCTCCTGATATCTACGCTCTTTACGTCATGTTGCTTCTGTCAAATCAGAAACACTTCCTGAGGGATTATGTTTGCCGAGCATTGTGCAATATATACTGTGGGACATAGGGTGTCATCCCAGTCTTAAAGGAGATGGAAGAGTCGAGATATATACATGTGACATTATTACCAATGACACCTTTAATTTATATGATGCTTTAGATTTTTCAAAGCACTTTCATGTATTTTTTGTGTGATTAGTGAAAGAGACAGTATTGTACGAATTAAAATATATACAGATGCAATAATGTTAATAGTTAGCATTTATTAAATGCACTACCCTCAGATCTTTACTGTATAATCTCATTTCTTTCATCCAATCACCCGATGAGATAGCATTCTATTTGATGGTGAAGCAAAACTAAAACTGAGAAAAATTAACTATTCTGGCAGCGTGGCCTTAAGTGGAAGAGCTCGGGTTTGAGCCAGGTCTGTCTGACTCCAGAGCGTTAGCTATGAACTACGCTGTAGTTAGCTGCTGCCCTATGAAGTATATTGAGCAGTTACAAACATTCAAGAACAGGACCAAGAGTATTAAGTTGAAAAGCTTTGACTGTGTCGATGGTGATACATGAGCTGCCTCTTGCATTTAAAATGCCCAAGGCAAAAACAGAAAATGTCCCTAATATTAGACTCCCTAGTGGACACGGGAAGTGACAGTCCAGGACAAGAACTGAAACCCAGCAGTTATCTGTGTATTGTTCATTCTAGCTGCTGATGGGCCAGCACGTATCCAAACAACCCACCTAGCTTTCATCACCTTATTCCCAGCATTGGGGAAGAGTCACAATTATAGGGAGAGATGGAAAGGAAATACGAAGTTAATTATGGGTTATTTGTTTAATCAGAGGCTCCACCACTGCAGGAGCTAATCATTGCTGAGGGACCCAGAAGCCAGCAGCACAGGTTGTATTCACATAGCTCCTCAAAGGCTTCCAAGCGGACTATAAGAAAGAGCTAGAAACATTCAAGTGCCCACAGTTTCTTGCCTGTGGCTCAGCTTCTGTAGAAAAGGGAGAAGAAAAAGCTATTACAGCCGCCACCTTCTACCCCACCCCTGCCACATCCTTCCCTCTGCCCTCTTCCTCCAGCATGGTTTCATGCAACCCCAATTCAGAACCACCCTGCAGCATACACAGCCTCAGCACACTCCCCTGTTCCCAAGCTCCAGCCCAGAAAGTTTGTGGCTTGGCGAACTATTTGTTGGAATCTGAAGGATAAGACGAGGTCAGAGGTAGCCTGTAGAACCACTTCAGACCGACAGGGTCTTCCTTTGGTCTTGTGTTCAGTAGGGACTCAGAATAACTAGTCCCAACCTGGATCGGGAAAGAGGCTTGCCCCAAAGAGGCAAGAGGGCTTGACAGATTGGGATAAGATTGTTAACATCCTCCCAGAGAGCAAGGTTGAAAACCAGGACTAGGTGTGGACAAGCTGATGGGACCGCTTAGTACCAGTGTGCAGGCTGTCTGCTTGTCTGGTGGCTTAGACACACATGCCTACTGGAACCCCATTAACTGTGACCCAAAGTTAAATGATCCCAAAGGAAAAAGCTGCCTGGGCTATTAGTTGATATTTGGGGCAAGTGGTGAATTTTCTGTTCATTTGTCCAACAGAGACTTCAGAGATCTGTTAAGCAAAACCAGGTGTGTGTGTTCACCTTACCAAACCTTGAGCTTCCTTGTCCCCCACCCCTCCCCTAAACAGGGGCCATCATTTAATTGCTTTGTTTGCAGATGTCACTGCTGACCTCTACCTGAGGCACGAAACCTGGACTTGACCTGCTTTGTCATTTCCTGCTTGGACTTTTGTGATAGACTCTTCAGGGGAAAATATGATACTTTTCTTGTAATTATTATGAGAACCTCACATGTGTATTGTAGAATTTTTCGGGGGGAAAAAAAAGACAAACTCCAACCCACAATTCTACCACCCAAGACAAACATCATAATCCTTCTGGGTATATCTTTTGGTTCTCTTTGGGGTAAATGTACGCATGCACATACACTGGTTTTTTTTTAACAAACACTTGATCACATTCTCTCTATATATGCTCTTTAATACCTTGCTTTTTAAAATGTGTATTTGTATTTTAGAATATGTAATACAAACACAAAATTCAAAAATTACAAAAATCTCTATAGTAAGGAAATGAATCCCCTTCCCACCCCGTCTGCCGCCTCTGGTTTCCCTCCCATTACCTGTAAATCCTTCCGGAGACATTTAAGCATTTTCAAACATATGTGTATATATTCTCTTGTCACACACAAACGGGAGCATATGAACACTTTTTTTGCACCTTGTGCTACTTCATGTGTTTATTGTGTCATGAACGTGACATTTTTTCCATGTCTCAAACTTCTTGAACAGCATCCCCATTATACACATCAAACCTCATTTGCTAGCCAATCTCCTAATAGTGGTTATTCACTTGTCCCCAATCTTGCATTGTAAATAAGATTGCCACAGACATGCTTATAGCTAACTTTTGCACATTCCTATGACCATTTCCTTAGGATAAAAATCCAGGGAAGAAATTGCTTGGCTATCTTTAAGAATGTTGATAAATGTTGCCAGCCACCCTCCGGAAAGTTTGCACCAAAGCACTCTCTTATTTGCGACCTTGAGAGTGCCCTGTCCCCTGCACCCACACTAACGGGAGTCTTATTAGCACTTACCAACTCTTCACCTGTTTGATAGGAAAATGAGAGGATGTCAATGTTATTTGAACTTGCCTTTCTTTGTTTATTATCGAATAACACCTTCATATGCTTATTGATCATTTGTACTTCTTTCTTTGTGAATTTTCTATTTATTTGATATTGGTATCTTTGCCTTTATTATCACTATGTAATTTTATTAAGAGTATTATTTTTGTCAAGAAACATTGCAAATACGCTTTCCAAGTGCTTTGCTTTCTACTTTTGTTTATGGTGCTTCTTTGACACACATAAATTCTTAACTCTGCAAATAATTTGTTCTTCTGTTGCCAACTTCTTCTGCCCCTGACTCACTCTCCCATTTCTGTTAGAGTGGCCCTTCTAAAACACAACTGATTATGTCACTTCACAGCTTAAAATCTGTAGTGGTGCCTCATCACTTAAAAAGCATGACTCCTTAATGTAACACACAAGGTCTTTGATGTGATTTTTCCCACTGACTCTTCCAGGTTCACTTGCTGGTCTTCATCTCAGGGTACCCTGCCTTCCATTGCTGCACTGCTTCCTGTGACTCCATGCACCCATTGCTCTGTCTGCCTAGCTGCCTGTGCCTTACCCTTCCACCTCCCCTCTTCGCCTGTAGGACTTGAAGCATCAGTATTTGAAAGCCTTCCTTGACCCCTTAGTCGGCTCTCCTAGCCTTCCGCTGGCTAGCACTTGCTACAGTGAATTGCAATTTCTTACTTATGTTTGCCTCCCCCACTACTTGGATATTCAAGGTTGGCACTGTGATTTATTAATTTTTGCAGCCAGGATGTCTAGCACAATGCCTGCACACAGTAAATGCTCAATAAATGTTAAGCATTGAGCCTGGAATGAATGAATAATGGACTCAGCGGCAAATGTTACTTGAGGTAAACACAGAGCCGGACTGGATCTGTGCTTCTTGGAACTGAAGAAATCCTGGGAGACTTGCATTAGAAGAGAAGCCATGTGCTTCACTGCTGTGCTTTCCAAAACATCAGAATCACTTGAAGTAGCTTTTTAAAAATGCATAATCTCAGACTCTGCTTTAGACCCATTGAGTCAGACTTGTGGGAATAATACTCAAGATACTATAGAACTTTTTTTTTTTTTTTGAGTTTTGAAGAGTTTCTGATGACCAGAGCCAGGTTAAAGAGCTAGTACTGAGGTAGACAAGCAGATAAATCAGAGCCTGTGACCCCGCTGTTTCAAACTGTTTGATCTTAGGGGTGGATAGATGGTGCAGTATTTGAATACCAGCTTTGGTATCTACTGGCTGTGTGACCTTGGGACAATTGCTTGACTTTTCAGATCCTCATTAGCCTCACTTACACATGAAAACAATAGTATATATTCCTTAAAAGGGTGTAGGGAGAATTAAGAAGCACCTGTCTCCTAGCTCAGTGCCTACCACAGAGTAAGCATGAAATAAACATTCATTTCCTACCCCCCTCCAGCCTCAGTTTTCTCATTTATAGTGTAGCTGTTAATACCTGTCTGTTTATCCTGTCTATTTCCACACTGAACTCTGGAAGGGAGAGAGCTTTCAACAAGCCCTTGGATTACTCGGATCAAACAGGACCAGTACTTGGGCAATGCAGGGGGCAGAAGAAACCCCCTCTTCTGCCACGTGTTCTCTCCAAGCATATCAGAAAATATATAGCAATCAATTAGAATAATTCTGATGCTATTCAGAACCAGTTATATTTTAGTCACATCCAAAGATCAACAGTTTTCTTTTTGTGGTTTTACCCAGAGGCCAGTGACTTCTGAGCTACAAGGTGAAGGCAACTATCAGAAAAATGAGTAGCCATTGCCCGCTCTCCTTCCAGTACCCTGGATCCTCATCCTACCCCTCAGGGTTGGAAAGACAAGACTGGATATGAGGTCAAAGTAGCTCATCTGCAGCCACTTTGATGAAGATGCCCCCTGCTTCCCACTCCCAATGCCCACACTCTCCCCACCTGCCCAGGCCCTGCAGCAGAGACAGGGAAAATGCATTCAGTCCCTCAGGCCTGACAGAGTTCAAATTACCGAGTCAGCATGAAAAGTTGCACTCTAAATGGACTGAAATTGGATTCTATTAAAAACCACATCACTGAGGTCCTTGGCTATTAATATTTGCTAAGACATGGAGGAGGGGAAGGAGGCAGAGGCCCCTGAAAAATGTTGGAGATTGCAGCTGTTCTGTTGAATTGCTTTTCTGGAAGCAAGCCTATATCTGAAAGCTAGATTTACCCTGTTTTCAACATTTCACAGAATATTAGGGCTGGAAGGAATCCTGAAGCTCTATTGTTCAACCTTTCACCTCACAGATGAGGGACCAAGCCCAGAGAAGGTAAGTGACTTACTTAAGGTTGCACAGCTAATATATAAGTAACAAAGCCAGAATTGAAACTCGTATCAGTTTTCTGACAACAAGCATAACAGTCTTTACACTGAACTAACACACACTTATAAAGCACCTGTCTTTATTTAATGTAATGCTGTAAAATTATTCTGTTCAAAAGAAATGTTAACCTAAAAATAAAAGGCCAAAGTAAGAGGGAACAAGCATTTATTTGAGATTAAAAAAAAAAAAAGAATAACTACTCTTGGTAGACTTAAAATATAAATTTTTTAAAAAGAGAAAACATATAACATAAAGCAATTACTTTTAAATATTGGATAGTCCTGTTTTTAGTTTTTCAAAATATTTACATTTAAATATGATTGAAGAATACAATATGTGAACCTTGGCTGGATCCAGATTGGGAAGGGGCACAAGTGATCAAGAATATTGTTGGTACCTGACCAGAAGGTGGCACAGTGGATAGAGCATCAGACTGGGACGTGGAGGACCCACGTTTGAAATCCTGAAGTCAGCAACTTGAGTGTGAGCTCATCTGGTTTGAGCAAGGCTCACCAGCATGAGCCCAAGGTTGCTGGCTTGAGCAAGGGGTCACTCGCTCTGCTGTAGTCCCCCGGTCAAGGCACATATGAGAAAGCAACCAATGAACAACTAAGGTGCTGCAACAAAGAATTTGATGCTTCTTATCTCTCTCCCTTCCTGTCTGTCACAAAAAAAAAAAGAATATTGTTGGTATTTTATATGTCAGATTTGCTGAGAGTAGACCTTAAATGTCATCACTCAAAAAAAGGTAAAGTCATAGTGTGTTAACTAACCTAATTGTGGTAATTTCATATTACATATATTCAAAATCATCATGTTGTATACCTTAAATTTATACAATGTTATAACTGGTTGAGCAGAGAAAATATTTTGTTAACCATTGAACCACCTATACTGAAGTAACTGGGGTGGTATATACCAATTGACATGGAAAATAATATATATAAAAAAAGAATAGCAATTCAGGAAGCATTGATTAGGGCAGAAACCCAAATCCAAACTCCTCAGACGGGGAGACAAAGGCAAGCTCTATTTATGAGAAAGGGAGGGGGAACAATCAGATCAGTTGAAGGAAGGCATTCCTATTGGTGCAGATAAGCTACATAGTGATGCTATTTCAAAACAATGTTTTAAATTTTCAGTACAATAGTCCTCAGTCCACTAGAGTCATAACTGCTTTCTTGTTATCATCCTTGCAAATAGTTCTTGGGACACAATGTTGCCTTAGGCTCAGTCCAAAGGTTATTTGACGTTTTAACATTCCAAAAGTTTAAGGCATAGATACGAAAGATAGAGCGGGATGGCAGCTCCAGCTCCATTTTAAAGTGGCTGTCTCTTTCTCTATCACCCCAGTTACTTCAGGGTAGGTAGTTCAATGGTTAATAAGGTATTTTCTCTGCTTAACAAGTTTACAGTCTACAAGGAAGAAAGAAAAGTAAAAGGGCAACTTCAAATCTGTGTATTAAAATACCAAGGGCACACAAAGAAGCAGCGTCTATACCTTCCAATTCTGGAAGGTCAAGGAGGATTTTCCTGAGAGGGTGCCAAGTGGTGGAGCAGCAGTGGTGAGAGCTGAGTAAACTTCAGTCCAGGGTCAATGGCAATGCTCTGCTACTCCCTTTCCTAGTTTCAATGTGAAAAGATTTGAGATCTTGAGACCAAGAGTTATCTTTTCTTCTCTTTTCCCTGGTTTATAATGCCTGAGTTCAGGCAACGTCACTTTTTACTACCCTGTAGACTCAAGGGCTGAGAAGTCACAGAGGACTCTGAAGGTTATATCTGATTAAATTCCCTCGGTGTAGAACAGGGACAAGTGGCTACACATCTTATCTCTTGAGTATGATCAGAAGTTTTCAAGACTTGTGATTTCACCTGACCTGTGGTGGTGCAGTGGATAAAGTGCTGGCCTGGAATACTGAGCACACCAGTTCGAAACCCTGGGCTTGCTCGATCAAGGCACATTTGGGAAACGACTACTTCAAGTTTTTGCTTCCTGCTTCTCCGCTCACCATCCCCTCTCTGTCTCTCTCTGGCTTGCCCTCTCCCCTCTATCTAGAAATTAATAATAATAGCCTTGATAAAAAGACTTGCGATTTCCATAATAAGCAAAAATTCTAGACCAGGTTTCATAAATATTGTGCCAGAGTTATAATTTCATGAGTGTCCTATGTCCCATTGTTTTATGTTCCTTTGTTTTCTCTAAGCTCAGCTCTTTTATTCTTGAACAGAGCTATCCACTAGAAATGTGTGATCCACTAATGTAGTTTTAAATTTTCTAGCAGCCACCTTTTAAAAAGTAAAAATAAACAGAAAATTACCTTAATAACACAGTCTAAACAAAAATAAAATAGGAAAAACAATTAAAAAAATAAAATACGATGGGAGCCTGACCAGGTGGTGGCGCAGTGGATAGAGCATCGGACTGGGATGCGGAAGATCCAGGTTCAAGACCCAGAGGTCGCCAGCTTGAGCGCGGGCCCATCTGGCTTGAGCAAAAAGCTCACCAGCTTGGACCCAGGGTGGCTCAGTCTGCTGAAGGCCCGTGGTCAAGGCACATGTGAGAAAGCAATCAATGAACAACTATGGTGTCGCAAATGGCAATGAAAAACTAATGATTGACGCTTCTCGCCTCTCTCCGTTCCTGTCTGTCTGTCTGTCCCTATCTATCCCTCTCTCTGTCTAAAAAAAAAAAAAATACGATGGGAATAAATTTAGCAAGAGAAGTACAAAACTTACTGGAGCTACAAAACGTTATTAGAAGAAATTTAAAAAGACCTAAATTAATGGGAAGATAGCCCATTTTATGAAACAGAAGGCTTCCTATTGAGATGGCAACATGGACACAGCACAATCTCTATCACATCCCACATGATTTCTTTGCAGAAACTTACAAACAGATCCTAAACTTCCTATGGAAATTCAAAGGACCCAGAAGAGGCAAGACAATCTTGCAAAAGAAGAGCAAAGTTGGAGAACTGACTCGTCTTGATTTCAAAACTTAATACAAAACTACAGTAATCAAGACAATGTGGTACTGGCATAAAGACAGACAATAGGCTTGGCCTGTGGTGGCGCAGTGGATAAAGCATTGACCTAGAACACTGAGGTCACAGGTTCAAAACCCTGGGCTTGCCCGGTCAAGGCACGTACAGGAAGCAACTACTATGAGTTGATGCTTCCTGCTTCTCCTCTCTCTCTCTCTCCCTCTCCCTCTCTTATCTTTAAAACAGAAAAAGACATACAATAGATCAGTGCAATAGAAATGATAATCCACAAATAGCCTCGAATTTATGGTAATTTGATTTTTGACAAGAGTATTAAGAGAACTCAATTGGGGGTGGAGGAAGAGTCTTTTCAACAAACTGTGTTGGAACAACTGAATAGCCACATGAGAAAAAAAATGAAGTTGGACCACTGCCTCACATCATATACAAAATGGATTAAAGACCTAAATGTAAGAGATAAAACTATAAAACTCTTAGAATGTAGTATAACTCTGTGATCTTGGCAGGTGATGGTTTCCTGGATGTGACCCCAAAAGTATACACAACTAAAGAAAAAAATAAATAACCTGGAGTTTTTCTCTATTTAATTTAAAAACTTTGCATTTCAAAGGACACCAACAAGAAAGCAAGAGGACAAGCCACAGACCAGGAGAAAATTTTGCAATCAAATATCTGATAAGATAGTTATATTTAGATTATATAAAGAACTATTATAACTTATTAACAAAAGACAAATAACCCACTTTAAAACCAGACAGGGTCTGACCTGTGATGGCACAATAGATAAAATGTTGACCTGGAATGCTAAGGTTGCTGGTTGAAATCCTTGGGCTTGCCTGGTCAAGGCACATATGAGAAGCAGCTACCGTGAGTGAATGCTTCCAGCTCCCCTCCTCCTCCTTCTCTCTTTCTCTTCTCACTCTAAAATCAATAAATAAAGTTTAAAAAACAATGGACGGGGCCTCTGAATGACATTTTTCCAAAGAAGATATGCAAATAGTGTAGTCACTAAATACATGAACAGATGCTCATCATTAGCAACTAAAGAAGCGCCAACTGAAACCACAATGAGATATCACTTCATATGCGGTAGGATGGCTATCAACAAAAACACAGACAACAGCTGACCTGGAGTGCTGAGGTCAGCAGTTCGAAACCCTCGGCTTGCCCTGTCAAGGCACATACCAGAAGCAACTATTACAAGTTGATGCTTCCCACTCCTCCCCAAACCCCTTTCTTTCTCTCTTCTCTCTAATAAATCAAGAAATAAAAACTTTAAAACACACACACACACACACACACACACACACACACACAAAACAAACAAGTGTTGGTGGGGATGTAGAGAAATTAGAACCCTTATGTTGGCCAAATAAGTTTGTAAATATGATATATATGTTTGCTTGCTTATAGTTTGCATTGGGTGTGGGAGACAGGTTGTAAGCCGGCAAAGTTATTATAGCCTAAGGCAGGGGTCCCCAAACTACAGCCCAGCGACCACATGCGGCCCCTGAAGCCATTTATCTGGTCCCCTGCCGCACTTCCGGAACGGGCACCTCTTTCATTGGTGGTCAGTGAGAGGAGCACAGGATGTATCTGCCAAAAGCAGGCTCATAGTTCCCATTGAAATACTGGTCAGTTTGTTGATTTAAATTTACCTGTTCTTTATTTTAATATTGTGTTTGTTCCCATTTTGTTTTTTTACTTTAAAATAAGATATGTGCAGTGTGAATAGGGATTTGTTCATAGTTTTTTTTATAGTCCGGCCCTCCAGTGGTCTGAGGGACAGTGAACTGGCCCCCTGTGTAGAAAGTTTGGGGACCCCTGGCCTAAGGCTTAGTTTTAAAACTAAGCTTTTCCCCATACCCTTGACTGTTGCATGATAGGGGGTGGTGCACACTCATGAGGAATCCCAGTATGCCTCCGATAAGTGACTTTGTATGGACTGAATTCTGTTTGGCACACACTGAAAGAGGGAGGTGGAAACAGGACATCTCCGTGGGGTCATGTGCTGGGGAGAGGGCAGGGCTGCAGGGGACAGTCTGAGAGTCGCATGCATAGAAATGAGCCCTGACATAAAAGGCGGTAAAGAACTCCTGTGAGGAAGGACCAAGGGCTTTATCAGTCGCCCGAAATTAGAAGGTCCTGAAAATTTCCAAGATCATCGCAGGAATCCTGAGCTACAGTTACTGTTTGGCCTGGTTTTATATTTTGTTTTGCTTGTTTGGTAAGTCCTAAATGGAATCTGGCAGCTTGTAAGGGGATTTATTTTCCTAGATTTAGAACATACTGAAATTGTTAAAAATTAAAGAGGGCTCTTAGTCTCTCCCTATACTCCCCCCAATCTCAAAGCAGTGAGTCTTTGGGGACCGGCTGAGTGCAGGCTGATGGGTGGGGATGGGGGAAAAGACATTTGCAACATGTTGGGGACCTCTTTGGTCAAGCAGAGCTCTCCTTATCAAAATGTTCCTTCAGGCCCTGGCTGGGTAGCTCATTTGGTTAGAGCGTTGCCCCGATATGCCAAGGCTGCAGGTTCTATCCGCCTAGAGCCGGTGACAGGCCCCGTTTACCCCACCCCCATCTATTAATGGCAAAAGAAAGTCAGAAATCTATCTGGGTGTCAGAACTAGACATCTTTTTAAAAGAAACAGTTGGCAGGATCCTGGAAACTGCATTTTTTTAGACACTAAATTTTGACACTGGTTCACAGACTGGTATTTAAGAATCACTAAACTACTGTTATAGTTCTAATATTCTATAATATGTGGTAGGACATCCTATTGAAACCCAAAAAGAATTGGTCCTTTGTGGTTTATGCATTTATTTCATTTATTTGCATGAATTAATATTTATAGTGGTCAAATTGGGGAATGATTTGGGAGGAGGGGTCAGAGAAATGTAAGAAAAGATGGAGGGCCTGACCAGGCTGTGGCGCAGTGGATAGAGTGTCGAACTGGGATGCGGAAGACCCAGGTTTAAGACCCCAAGGTCGCCAGCTTGAGCGCGGCTCATCTGTTTTGAGCAAAAGTTCGTCAGCTTGGATCCAAGGTCGCTGGCTCCAGCAAGGGGTGGCTCGGTCTGCTGAGGGTCCGCAGTCAAGGCACATGTGAGAAAGCAATCAATGAACAACTAAGGTGTCGCAACGGCAACAAAAAAACTAATGATTGATGCTTCTCACCTCTCTCCGTTCCTCTCTGTCTGTCCCTATCTATCCTTTTCTCTGACTCTCTCTCTGTCTCTGTAAAAAAAAAAAAAAGAAAAGAAAAAGAAAAAGAAAAGAAAAGATGGAGGGATAGCAATAAAGATAATGGGGACGGAGTGTCTGACCGTCCAGCATGGTTACAAGTTCATGGCAAGTTGACATTTGATGGAAACTTCTTTAAAAATTTTTAAAATTGATTTTGAGAGAGAGAGAAACATCAACTTGTTGTTCCACTTATCTACGCATTCATTGGTTGACTGCTTTATGTGTCCTGACTGGGAATCAAACCCACAAGCTGGGTGTATCAGGACGATGTTCTAATGAACTGGCCTACCCAGCCAGGGCCTGATGGAAACTTCTATGATAAGAAAATAGGTGTAAAAAGGCATGCCAGGGCCCAATTGGCACATAATTCAGTGTAAAAAGGTACTGATACCTCATCCCCGGTGGATTGAACTGTGAACTTTTGAGCATGGGGTAGCTTAGGGCTCTTAAGAGCCATCAGAGCTGTCACCAAACTTGTCGAAGGGCTAACTTCTCCAGCTTCCTTGATCCCCCATCCACCCCTGGCAACCAATAGAGGATGAGTGCAGACACATTCCCCATACTCCCATCCCATTGACCTATCCTTTCTGAGCTCCCCCTTCCCCGGCCCTTCACACCTCAGAGATCCTCCTACCAAGTCCAAGTAACCTTATCTTGAATGTTAAACACTTTATCCATAGAGTATTTTATTTGTTCTTAAGAGGTAGGTAATATTATTCCCATTTTTACACAGGCAAACTATAAAGCTTATAGATTGCATTAAATACCTAATTGGGTGATTCCCCACTTTTCTCTTCTCTGAAAAGCTTCTACTCACCCACCAAGGTGGGTTGTTGCTGGCAGGTTGGTACAAGGCATACACCACCACACTCCTCAAGCCGGGGATGAAACTTGACCCCAGTACAGAACATTGGTTTCCTTTTCCCAGAAGTGTAGATTTGGATGTAGAGACATTTGTCCTCACTGATAAGCCTTCATAAAGGTGGGACTGCAACACCAGTGTGTGGTCACATGTACCGTGAAGGCCAGCTGTGCCAAGCAAAGCAAGGGCAGAGGAAAGCTGCCACCTCAGAGAAGAGAGAGATGAGAGAGGCCATACTCTAGTCCACAGAGGCTCTTCCATCAGCTCCCAGGTTTTCTGAGAATCCCTCTCAGTCTTCAAATTAAGTACTCTATTTTGATCAAGATACATCAAGTGGTTTTCAATTCTTGGTAACCAAAGGGGCTTGACTCAGAGAAGTTTAGTAACTTAACCAGTGCCACACAGCCAAGGAGGATGGAGCTGGAGCCGTAAAGCCCTCACATTGCTGTCACTGCCAAGCTGCTCAGAGGCTGGCAGGGCAGATGTAGGGCATTTCCTACCAGATCATTGTCTCCTGTCCCTTCTTTTACACCCAATACACTTTCCCAAGGACCTCCAGGGCAGCCTCAAATGGGAAAAGAAGTTACGATGTGGAGACATTTGTCTTCACTGATAGGCCTTCATAAAGGTGGGACTTCATAACGGAAGAGAGAAAGGCAACACCATTTTGGTGGGTGGGGATAGGGCATCAGAGGGCAAATTCTTGTTTTTACCAAATCTCAGTTCTTTGCAGGAAGGAACAGGTGGAGCCATCTCCTTCCCTCCATGAGACCCAGCTCAGCAGATGGCTAGGGCGAGGAGAGAAGAGGCCAGGGAGAAATGGGGACAGCTGAGTCTTTGGAACGGGAACTTTGACCATGAGCCCCTCAGGCCCAAGTCCCTCAAGGGAACTACATTCAGATTTGCCCCAAATGTGCAGTCAAGCCAGGTGAAGCCCAAAGAATATGGGTCAAGTCTTCTTTGGGCACATCCATTAGAAGTAGCTTCTCCCTGAGAGCCACTTGAAGCCTGCAGCTCCTGGAGCTCCGTTTATTGACTCTGTTTATTTCCCTAATTCGTCAAGTACTGTCTGCAAGCTGGAGCTTGCCTTGTAAATGCTCAGCTTCTACCCCGCCTCGCAGGCTTCACCAATTTGATTAGCATACTCTATGCTCTCTCTTTTGAGTCATTAATGAAAACACTGATGAATACTGGGCATCAGTCAGATCCCTGGGAGACCTCTTGGCTGCAACCTCTTTTTGCCTGGCTGACAACCTAGCAGGAATGACCCTTCTTTTCAGACCATTTTTTTGCCCATCATTTAAGAGTTTTTGTCCCCTCCTTTCATCCACTTATTTACTCATTCATTCATTCATTTATTGTGCTAGGGCTAGAGAGTTACCCCAATTCCTGGAAAGTGAAAATTTATGGCAAATGCTTAATAAAGGCAAGCTATTACAACTATTAGGTGCTGTGGGGGAACAGAGATGCATGGGACAGACCCCAGTCCTCAGGAGTGGGAATAACAGCTTCCAGTTGCCAGTGCTGGGCTGAGTTTCATGCAGGTATTGTCCAGCCTGTGCAGAGATCAGCCCCGCGAGGGAGGGAGCTGTTGGTAACGATGAGGAGTAAGAATTCTAAAGTTTTTCTTCTTGCTTAAATTTCTTTGCCTTAGATTCTCCCTTTGTAACCTTACCTCCTAGGGTTGTTAAAAGGACTTAAATTACTAAATTAGATAATATAGAAGAGGTACGTGGAGCATTGCTCAATACATAATAAGCATTCACTAAATGCTAGCTATTACTATGATTTCAAGCACTAGGTGTAACTACCCAACATGAGGTCTTATTATCTGTGTTTTATCAGCAAGAAATCTGAGGGTTAGGAAGACAAGTAATTTGCCCAAAGTTTCAGCCGATAATGGAACAAGGGTTCAAGCCCAAGTCTGTTTGATGCCAAATCTCATTTGCTTTATTATCATAACCTAAAGAGACAGAGAACATGCACAAATAACTATTTTACAAGATAGAAGAGCCAATGAGACTGTAGAGAATATTTTCATGACACAGAGTAGATGCTCAATAAATACTACCAAATGATGATGATGATAAAATTATAAGCACCATACTGAAGATTTAGAAAAAAGTGTTTTACGGTATCAGCAGAAAGAGAGATATTTTTTGTTTTCTTATGTGAGAAGTAGGAAGGCAGAGAAACAGACTCCCACATGTGCCCTGACCAGGATCCACCTGGCAAGCCTTCTACTGGGCACTGCTCTGCCCATCTGGAGCCATTGCTCGGTTGCTCGGCAACCAAGCTATTTTAGCACCTGAGGCAAGGTCATAGAGCCATCCTTAGTACCCAGGGCCAACTTGCTCAAATTGTTTCAGTTATGGCTACAGGAGGGGAAGAAAAAGAGAGCAGAGAGAGAGAGAGAGAAGGGGAGGGGTGGAGAAGCAGATGGTTGCTTCTCTTGCGTTCCCTGACTAAAAATCGAACTCAGGACGTCTGCATGCTAGGCCAATGCTCTACCATTGAGCCAACCAGCAAGGCAAGAGAGGTCATCTTTAAGCAGGAAAATAGTAGAAGACTTTTATGGAGAAGGGGCCATTTGACTAGGCCTTAGCAGATGAGTGTAAGTTAGACACAAAGAGAAAAGAGTGTGGGCCCCAATTAGAAAGATATCTGTCAAAATGGACTTCTTGTCACTAACTGGGCCAAAATTCACAACCAGAGTCGAGGGGCCATTGCTGACAAAGGCCGCTCACACAGTCTGTATTTCAGGAAAAGCCATAGGCTGAGCTTCCAACCTCTTGCAGTATGCCCCTGCCATCTGAGTCAACCATTGTAAGGGAGTTTCTGCTTTTGTCATTTGACAAAAGGACTGACACCTGTCCTGTTCAATCAGAATTGCACAATTATATCCTTATTTGCACTTAAACTGATCAATCAGGACTGCTCTATAACAACCAATTAGAACACCCAATATTGACCAATTAGAACTGTCCACATTTAGAAACCTCATTTGCATAAAATTGAACCAATCAGGAACCTGGGCGGAGACCTTCTCTATAATCTGTGGCCTCCCCTATGTATTGGAGGAAGGCACTTTTTGTTTCTACCAGAGGCTGCATTTCCCCCATTTGCAAAATGCTCACCTAAAGTGTCACGTTTTCCCACATCTCTTTGGGAATTTGTGGCTATAATGAAAAAGGCACTCCTGATAGAGGAAACTGCATGAGCAAAGGCATGAAGATAGGAATGCTTAGGGTGTGTTTGAAAAAATATATAACAAGAAGTTCCATTTAGACTATCCATAACAAGATAGCCTGTGGTATAATAAAGGAAATAGTTTGGAATGAACTAGAAAGTATCAGTAAATGAGGTCTGGACCACAACACTGACCTAAATTGAGAGATTTCTCATACTCCAAGATTCTCCTAAATACACTGGGGGAAGTGCCATAGTGGGGATTTGGGGATAAGGAAGGAGATTTCTTTAGTATTCAGGCAAGAGTAATTTTCAGAACTGTGTGTTAAGGCTTAAATTTGAGGTGGGGGCCACAACAGGGCTGACACTCAGCTGATTTATGTGTATAAATATGAGTTGTTAAAATACCAAAGTGTTTTGAACCTTGAGGACATTAGGCTAAGTGAAATAAGCCAGTCACAAAAGGACAAATATTGTATGCTTCCACTCATAAAATATCTAAAATGGTCAAAATCAAAGAAACAGAAAGTACAAGGGTTGTTTGTTGCAAAGGAATGAGGGGAGAAGAAAGGGAGAATTAGTGGTTAGTGGGTATAGAGTTTCAGTTTTGCAAGATGGACAAGTTCTAAAGATCTGTTGCACAACAATGTAAATACACTTAACGCTACTGAACTAAGCTCTTAGAAATGATATATTTAATGTTGTGTGTGTTTTTACAATAAAGTAAAGAAAAAGTGAATCCCCTCCCCAATACATTCAAGTGCTTTCTATCCAGCTGGTGAAAGGCACTGCCCTCAGCCACCCAAGGCCGCTTCTCTGGACCCTGGACCTCCTTGACATCCTGCTGTGAAAGGATTAACGTCTGGCACTATTTTGAAAACCACCCCTGGGGTTAGGGGACTTGGCTTGAAGTTGCATTTGCACAGCATTTTTCTTAAGATGGAAAAACACAACAATTGTATCAATGAATGGGGGGAGGCAGGCCATGCAGTTGCTGAAGAGTGTTGAAAAAGCAAACAGACCCAACCAGGGCACTCCAGCCTCAGATATTCCTCAGGCAAGATCCCTGCAAAAGCAAGCAAGCATTGCCGGGAACTCTCTTCCTGCTGAGTCATGGGGTGGCAGGGCTGCCCAGCCATGAGACTTGTGTGGGAGTCTGGAGGTACAGACCCTGCAGGGGTCCCTTTCTGGACCCAGGGAGACCGCAAGAGTCCATATCAGGACAATAGCGCCACTACGCTAGGCACACACCTGTCCGTCCACCTTGTGGATGCCTCGTTTTCCCGTGGCTCCCAGCGTCAGACATCCCTAATCCCTCCATTAGCTCCGCAGGGCTGTGGAAAGTGTCAGAGGAAAAGCAATCCTAAAGAATTGGTTCTTGGCAGTGTTGTCCCAGTCATTTCTCTTCCTAATGAACCAGCGGAGAGCTGGCTCGGTTGGGACCCTGTCGCTCCTTGTCCGGCTCCTGATTCATCATCTGTGAGGCTTTACCTCTTCGTCAGGGGTGACAGGAGGAGAGGGGAGGCAGAAGCTTGGGGCCTGCTGCCCCGTCTGCTGCAGCTGTTCTCCTCCTGCCCCAAGCGGTGACCTTGCTCAGCCCTGCGTTTGTTTGCTTACTCCCACTCCTACCATCAGTCACCGCCCTGACCCCCAGCCCTTCACCAAAGACAGCCTAGAGCAAGGAGGAAGGGATCACGGGGGTGGGGGGGTCGGGGGGGTGGGCTTCTGCTGAGCCAGGAGCTGTAGGACGGTAGGAAGGAGGACCTCCTGGACTTCCAGCATCTGCCCTCCTGCTGGGTGAGATATTGTTTCTTTAACAAACTTAGGGGCCTTCCATCCTCTTAAGAAGACATATAAAAGACCTTAACTCCCCCACCCCCAGGTATGGCTTCTGAGGGGGGGCTTTTCCCCAGGGGTCTCTCCCAGGAGGGAAAAGGGGAACCCATGAATGGCATTGAGGGCCTGAACAAAAGAGAAGGGATGAAGGACATGTAGGGGAAGGGTTGTGACAATTAAAAGGGTCTTTATTGGCATGTGAGCCCTCCACCTGCAGCAAGCAGGCCCCACCTACCACCCCCAGAAGTTTCCTAAGGAAGCATGTGTGTGGTCCCTCTTGGCCACTCACATCCCCCTCCAAAGGCACGTGCTCTCTGTCCTGCTTACACTGGTCCGATGTTCACCCTGCAGTCTGGTGGGTGCCAGAATGACACCTTCCCTGTCTGCGCGGAACCCACCTGCCATTCCATGTCCCCCACCTCAACTCCTCTTCCTACAGCGGCTCCCAAGTCTCATGCTGACTGTGTGAATTTGGGAGCTTGTTTCAGCCTTGCCTGGGTATCACCAGTGTTGGCCTGCTCACCCCATGATGGCCTTCTAGTCAGCTTCCCGTGGCTGAAAGGGACCTTCTCCTATGTGCAGAAGAACCCTTAGCTACACTTCATCAATTCAAATTTATATGGATAACAACACCTAATTTTTATAAAACTTGAGTGTCAGGCACTGTCCAAAGTATTTACACGCATTACTCATTTAACCCTCACAGTTCCACGAGGCCTCCACTAGTGTCCGCCCTGACTGACAGACGGAGGAAACTGGAGCATAAATATTTGGTGACGGAGCCAGAGCTGCACATAAGGAACTGAGCCCAGACTCCAACCCACGCTATTAAGCTCCAGAGCGCAGGCGCTTCCCAAAACATCATGCCACAAGGCCACCAGAGGTACACAGGCCTGATACCTAGCCCTTCCCCCAGAACAGGTGGTGAGGGCTGGCTGGAGGGGCACAGGAGGAGGCAGATGCCTGAAAAAGGGAGGGGAAAGTGTGCAGAGAGGGACCAGAGCAAAGGGCCACAGGGGAACTTAGACTTGCTCTCTGTGTTGTCTTCGAGCTGGCTCTCACAGCTGGTGCGGTAGGGGTGGGGTGAGGAGAAGAGGAGATTTGGGAAGTGGAATGAGAGTGAGTGAGCAGCGGGCGCCTGGAGGTGCAGGTGAGGAATGTGGACAGGGTGACCTGAGAGACTGGTACAGACACACCCAGAAGCCAATGGTTAGGGGGGAAGGGAGCCAGCAGCACCCAAAGGTGCTGACCCAAGTCTGGATTGCTGCCTCGGGGCCGACCAGGCAGTCAGCAACTTTGGCTTTAACACCAGAAAGCACTGCGTTCATAACTGCAGTCTACTTCTTGACCAAGTTTTCCCAAAGACATAAGATGCCAGTGGCTGCTCAACGGGACACCCGGGTTCTGGGGAAGAGAGGGCCAGGGAGGCCAAAAGGGAGACCAGACACTAATGCTTCTGCCAGCAGAGTCAGAGCATGCCTGGCAATGCCGGTCCACCAGCCCGAAGCTGGCCACAGGCAGCCGGGATGGGCACAGGCGAGGGGGCAAGGCAAGGGAGTAGGCCGCCCCAAGGCGCTTGGGATACCTTGTCAACAGGCCAGTGTCCCTTGGAAACAATGCAGATGAAACAGCAAGTGTGAGACAAAGGATGTCCTTCCTCCTCTGGCATGTCATAGGTTCCCTCAGGGTTCTTCCAGGAGCCAGGGTCTGTCTTTATAAAACTCCTAGTCTAAGCTTTTAATCCTCCCTGAAAATGGGAAATGGAGAAAAAAGCAAGATTGAAAAGGCATTGCTGTGGTCATCCAGGCAGGATAGACTACCATTACTGAGCAGTGTGGGGTCAAGGCCACTGTCTGGGGGTAGGATTCTCTAAGATCATTCATGCCCTTTGGTGCCCGCCCCACCCACTGTCTGTGGGCTGTTAGAACGGGGGGGGGGGGGGGGGGAGACCTCAGTGCTCCTCACACCAGTAGACCAGGGATGGGAAGTGATTGCCCAAGACCACATAGTAAGTAAGTGGCAGAGGAAATGCCAGAGCCTAGGTCTCCTAGTGATCAAACCTTCCATCTCATGGTTACATGCACCACACCGACTCCTGAGAATAGAAGACGCTCCCAAAATGTCGGGTTGCAATGGGAGTGTCAGGTTCGCAAAAGAGAAGGGGCAGACATGCCCCAGGGGTCTTGCTCTATGGGACTCGGAGAAACCCTGGCAGAGCTGTGGCTACAGGTCCTGGGCACTGTGTTGTCAGAGTTAAGAGTGCCCGGTTCTGGGCTCAAACAAATAAGGACTTGAATTTTGTGTGACCCTGGATAGGTGACTCAACTTCTCTACGCCTCAGGTTCTACTTCTGTACAACAATGAGAAAATGAATACCTCACAGGATGTGGGAGAGGATTAAATAAATAATCCACACAGAGCCCTTAGAACAGTGGTTCTTAACCTGGGTTCTATCGAACCCTAGGGGTTGGATGAGTCGGTCTCAGGGGTTCGGAGAAGCCTGTGGCGCAGAGGCCAGAATAAAGTAATACCGTAATTTGTTAAGAGTTCATGCACTTTGTTGCTTTTGTTCTTTGAGCAAGGTGATGTTCATGCACGGCTCTTTTTGTGCACCAGTAAAAAAACATATACCTATGTCTTGAATTTGGAAAAAAAATCATATTTTATTTATCACTAAAGAAGGGTTCGGTGAACGCGCATATGAAACTGGTGGGTTCGGTACCTCAAAAAAGGTTAAGAACCACTGCCTTAGAACATTTGAAAACTGGCACTGAATAAACACTTGATCTAATGGTTCTCATTTTTATCTATAGCAGTTGTCTGATTTAATTTTCACACCTTTTAAGAGAGGGAGGACATAGGCTCAGAAAGCTAAGTTACTTGCTCAGACGTGTATGTTTCTTCTCAGATTCCTTAAACTTATGTCAAGAGCCATACACTGTTCTAGAGTGGGGATGCAGCAGTGAGCAAAGTTGACAAAGGTCCTTGCCCTCACAGCACTTGCTAGAGGGTCCCTGCTAGAGGGTGATAGGTGCTATGGAGAAGCAAAGCAGGGAAGGAGATGGGGTGACAGTGTGAAGGATGGCAGTACTAGAGCAGCCAAGGAAGGCCTTCCCTGATGACACTGAGCAAAGGCTTGAAGAAGGCAGGGGTGCGGGCATCTGGGGGAAAAGCATCCCAGAGAAAGGAAAGTGCAAGTGCAAAGGCCCTGAGGCAGGCACCAAGTATTAGAAGGACAAGCTGGAGGCTAGTGCTGGGAAGCAGAGGAGTGCAGGAGGAGTAAAAGATGAAGTTAGAAAATTCTATAAATTATGGTGCTGGAAATGGGCATTTGAACCCAGAACTGATTCCCAAACCCATGCACACTTACACACACACACACACACACACACACACACGCACACCGGGCCTTCTCACAGTTTCCCTAGATGATTGGCAGGTGTGACTGGGGAGTAAATTCTATTCTTCCCAGAGAGGGTTTTTGTGGTCCCAAGTCAAATCCCAGGGAGTGGGTAAAGAATTTCATTTCTAAATAAGTATACTGTCTTTATCTTCAGAATCAAAAACCAGAATACAAATTCTAATGAAGAGGGTAGGACAGAATACTTGAAAGTAGGGCATCTAAGACATTCCGGCCACGGTCACCTTAAACAAGCACAGACGCTTCGATCCCAAAGACCTGCAGCTGTTTCACCTGTATCCACCGCTGCTAAGGAGCAGCTGAAAAGCTCCTTCACTGGCCTTGGGAAGGGGAAACTGGGGCTCTAACATCCTCTATCTGCGGCAGGAGCAGCAAGTCCAAATGGGCACAGTGCAGGACGGGTGGTAGGCCCAGAGGCCCACCTGCTCCTGACTTCTGGTCACCCTCAGGAACTTCTGTCGACCATCATCTGCTTCCCACCCCCATCTCCCCACCTCTGAGGACATTGCTAGGAAGGATCAAAGAGAACCTCTTGAAAGGGCTGGCTCGCATTCCGTATAATTGCCAGGTAAACACGCAGTGTCTTTGTGATGTAATGGGCCTGTGCCGGCAGAGCAAAGGAAATTGCTCACTTTGGGGAGAAGCAGGAACTCTTCCAGGCCATTACGATCCACTAAGTAGGTTGCCTTTGCCAAGGTGAAATGGTTCCCTCGTGACCTGAAAAGTGAACTATCTTCTACCATTTCAGAAAGCATTTCAGTTACCTGGGCTATGACGTGATCTTCTCTCTCCATGAGCCCCCTGCAGTGGAGTTCCCAGACTTCTGGAGAAAAGACTGGGAAAAGAGCATGGATTTCAAAGAGGGTGGGGATTCCTATTGAAGGTGGGCTGGGGGAAGAAGAGACTGCTCCATAGCTAGGTAGGGGCCTCAGGGTTATACCCTGTGCCAGTTCCAGACCTAGTCATTTCCTCATGCGCCACCGCCCCCCCATCAGCTGAGTGACTTTGAGCAAGTCAGTTCTTGACTCTGGCCCTCAGATTTATCATATATGAAATGGGAATGTAATTGTAAAATTAACATTCAGCTCTAAATTCTGTAATTTTAAGCAGAAGAGATTATGTGGGGCATTTATAATGACCAGGATGGCTCATGATTTGGACTGAATGATCTGTCTTTGTTTTGAGCCCAGAAACAACACCTTCAGCTGAATGTTATTATTGCAAGCCACCATGAGACCTAGACAGGGATTTTCACATAGTCAGAAAAAAAATAAAACACAATTAACCACGTTCTGGGGTGGGGGCATGGGGCGCTGGTCATTTCTGCTTGGAGGCCCAGAGGAAAAACCACAAATAGGGCTGGGGACACACACACACATACTCAGCAACTGAATTTTAATATCAGAAGATCACTTTCATAAGCTACATCAACAACTTGTGTGCCAGTAGGTGCCAACTAAAAGCCTCTTGCTTAATTGCATGCCTGGAGCACTACAATTTAAAATCCTGGCAACCATGTTCTGTGTAATTAAAAACAAACTAACGAACAGGCCTTCCTTGAGCCCCTAATATTTTACAAGAGTGTTTGCCTGCGGTTCTCCCACTCCCCCGGTGACACATAAGGTTCCCCACTGACCAGCCTCAGTCCCCTGTTCCCTAACGCCAGCTGATCACTCCCCAGCCTCAGTCAAGAGGTCCAACATCAGATGCCATTCAAACCAACAGTTGTGCTTACTCCCAGCCTGAGTTTCCAGGTCACTGTGCTTCCACTTTTCCCTGTAGGAGCACAAGATTCCTGAGCTGGGGATGCAGAGTGAAGTTTGCGTCATTGGTGGCTTTGAAAGTAAGACGTTAGCATCCTGCCTCAATTAACCTTCAATCACTAATCAGCTTTGCTTTTTCTGCTTTTCCAGGTTTATGAGCAGAAAGTGGGGCCTACGAGACACCATCAGCCAGAATCTCAGGGGCAGAGAACCCTGAACCCACAGCACTCCTTTCTATACACCAACTCCACCAAAGGTTAGCCCAACAACATATTCATATGAGAGTCAGGCTAGCAAGCTGCTAGGGCATCAGGGGCAAAGTGTACCCATGCCTCCCCCTTCTCCCAGCAAATGCTATCCTCTCACGAGGGAGCAAAGGCAGCACCATCAGATATGCTTAGGGACGGAGTCTCCACATCAAATCGAGCAGCAAGATCTGGGTGTTCTGCTTCAAAAAGTAGTGAGCATTTATCCCCTTCCCCAGACCCCAGTTCAGGCTCCCATCATTTCCTGGGTGTCAGGCAGACAACTGCCTCCTTTGACAGCTATGACTTTCTCTGTTACTCCAGTCAATCCATTCTTCACGCCACAGCATGAATGATGTTGTCAAAAGTCAAAGTAAATTATGTCATCTGTGATTAAAACCACTGATTCTTTTCTATGAACAATATCCAAACTCCTTACTGTGAACTAAGAGACTTCCAGGGCACTTCTATTCTCTCTTGATGGGCTTCTCATCTTTCTGGTCTTTGCTTAAATCAGTGGTTCTCAATCAGGAGCACTTGTGGCCCCCAAGGGATATTTGACAATATCTGGAGACAGTTTTGGTTGTCACAGTGGGGATGGAGGGTGCTGCTGGCATCTAGTGGGCAGAGGCCAGGGATGCGGCTAAAAGTCCTACCATGTGCAGGATCGTCTCCCCAACAAAGAATTGTCTGACCCAAAAGGTCAATAGTGCCAAAGTGGACGAATCCTGGCTTAAATTCGCTTCCTCAGAGAGGTCTTCCCTGAGCATCTTTATCTACAGTTGGTCCACATGCCCCTGGTTAGTCACTGTTTGTAAATACGCTTTTGTTTTTGTTTACACACTCGTGTGCTCCACCAGGTGAAAGACCAACTATGTCTTGTTAAACACCTGTCACTTAATAGGTGATTACTAAATATTCATGGAAATAAGAAGGGCAGGAAGGAAGGGCATAGGGAGAAGAAAGGACCAGGAGGGGAAGCAGCATCCCAGCCACTCTTTCTGAGCCTCTTACAGGGTCATTCCCACCTTCAGCTCCACGTGGAAAATGTGCCATTCAACTTGGCCAACTGCGCTGATAAACTCAGTGGACTTTGAAACATTTTTAAAAAGCTTATGTTGAGTGTTGAGCCTGACCAGGCGATGGCGCAGTAGACAGAGCGTCGGACTGGGATGCGGAAGACCCAAGTTCGAGACCCCGAGCTCGCCAGCTTGAGCACGGGCCCATCTGGCTTGAGCAAAAAGCTCGTCAGCTTGGATCCAAGGTCCCTGGCTCCAGCAAGGGGTTGCTCGGTCTGCTGAAGGCGCGTGGTCAAGGCACGTGTGAGAAAGCAATCAATGAACAACTAAGGTGTTGCAACGGCAACGAAAAACTAATGATTGATGCTTCTCACCTCTCTCCGTCCCTGTCTGTCTGTCCCTATCTATCCCTCTCTCTGACTCTCTCTCTGTCCCTGTAATAAATAAATAAATAAATAAAAATACAAAAGCCTATGTTGAGGGGGTGGCGTGAAGATGTCAAGATTTCTTGTATAGTATAGGCTTTGCTTTTTTCAAATGAGTTGTCCTGCGGGTAGGACGTGGGTCTATTTCAGTCTGCACTGGAGACCCAGCACCTGGCAAAGTGTGTAGCACACAGTTAGCAGGTTCCAAACTCTGAATGAATAAATATCAAAGGGAAAACCCAGCCTCACTGCACCCACTTCTCTAGCATCGACCTAAATCCATTCAGAGAGCCCACTGCCAGCTGCCCTCACCACCTTTCTAGGCCTCATCTCCTTTGATTGCTGACCCTTAAAGAAAGCCTTGCCAATAAAACTTCACTTCTGGAAAAGACTTCTCTTCTTTGTCAGCTATTTCAGACTGCCCTGGAAGGAAAAGTAAATTTGGCTTCAAGTTTTCCCAACGCCTATTGTCATTCCTCACCCAAAGCCCTGACATTTATACTATTTTGTCATCCTGTGGCCCACTCACTCTCTTAAAGGGAACCTTCTCTCCACCCCCACCCCAATGGCTCCACCCCAATTACCTCTTCCCCCACTCAGGGCTTCCTGGTACCTATAGGAATAAGCTGCTGGCTGTGAGGTTTCTACAATGCACTCCTTACTGGAATAAATCTGCCTACATTTCACTCTTAAACCCCAGGGATTAATGTTATTTTATTAGCAACACAAAATGGGAAAGACTGAGCTCTTTCAATCTAATCTGCTTTGGCTGCCTAGGCTGCAGGGAGCTTCTCCAAGGAATGTGCTTGGCTTTTGTTAGAAGGGGAGAAAAAGCCCAACATATTATTTGGCATAAATTTGTCTATCTAATTTAGATTGTGAAAACCCAGCTGATTAAGCCCTGAGCCTGTCTTTTCTTTTTCTTATGGAGTCTACAAATATCATTACTATTAGGAAATATTATACTATAAAACTCACTACTGCAAATACTACTTTTATTCTCTCTCTCTCTCTCTCTCTCTCTCTCTCACACACACACACACACACACACACACACACTCTACTCTATTCTCATTAGCACCATCTGGTGGTGACTCAAATCCTCTACTTTAAAAACTATTAACTCCCCAATGCCTGTGTATGAATACATATTGTATCTATTGTATTTATCTGTTGTATTACAAAATAAAACCCAGAAAGAAAAATAATTTATTGATTAATTTTAAAATTACAATAATAGTTCCATTAAAGTTTTAACAAACACATTTTAATAAAAAATAACCATATGTTCCAAAACAAAAATATATATATAAAGATTACCATTATTTTACATTTCTGCACATCTCTTTAATGTCTGGCTTAATTAAACACAGCCAAATTCTCATTTCTGTTTCTGACATCAGTCTATTTCAATATCTTGTTTTTGGTAGAAACACATGAATAAAATCTGCCCTCACACAGATACATAGTTGGAAAAGGGGGTATTTAATAGCCTTTCCATATAATTGTGGGCATTCTGCTTTCATAGTATACCAAAACTCAACAATTTATACAGTTTCTTAAAGGTTAGTTGGAATGTGAAACCTAAAATCATAATCATAAACTTTTTGTACTATGCTACATTGAAATTCATTGGTCTATCTTGGACTTTGAATGGATATTTGATGCATGATTTTATAACTTTATTCCTTTTCATATGGAAAATACTGTTCACTGAATTATGCAGAATTTCCAAAGGTTGACACATTTCATTATCTGACATAAAACATAATATTCATTAATATCACTATCAACTTCATCAGAGAAGTCAAATCAGCAAAGTATTGAGAAGCTGTCATGCTCATAACAGACTCATATTTCCCCAAATCCTAATTTTCACTTGAAAGTTCAAATTTTATCATTAGGAATTAATAGTGTTGTTTTCCTAGAAGTAACAGTCTCAGCCCTGGCCAGTTGGCTCAGTGGTAGAGTGTCAGCCCCATGCATGAATGTCCCAGGTTTGATTTCTGGTCAGGGCACACAGGAGAAGCGCCCATTTGCATTACGACCCCTCCCCCTCTCGCTTCTCTCTCTATCTTCCCCTCCTGCAGCCATGGCTCAATTGGAGCGAGTTGGCCCCGGGCCCTGAGGATGGCTCCATGGCCTCCGCCTCAGGCGCTATAAAGAGCTCAGTTGCTGCGCAAGGGAGCAACACCCCAGAGAGGCAGAGCATCGCCCCCTAGTGGGCTTGCCGACTGGATCCCGGTCAGGGTGCATGCAGGAGTCTGTCTCTGCTTCCTCTCCATTCACTCAATAAAAAAAGAAGAAGTAACAGTCTCACTTGATTTATTTTTGAGAAAATTTCTGCCAAATACTCAAGCTTGAATACCACAGCTTTTTTGTCAATCATTCTTTTGAGAAAAAATGGTGCTCTACTACAGAAAGAAAGCAGCTAATTCAGCTAGCAACTCAATCATATACGTGCTTCTTTAAACAACAACCCTTATACTAACATAGGCAACAAAAATGCCTCATGCAAGTTTCAAATCTCATCACATAGAATGTTAAAAAGATGTACTCAGGAATCAAGATGTAATTACAATAGTAATGTGAAGCTGACGTTTCTGTTGCTGCAAGTGCATGGTGGTGATGAATACACGGGTGCTGTCCAGTTTGGTGTCACCGCCATGACGTGTGTAAAGGTGCCAGGAGTTTTACCTACCATTGCTTTTTGCATCCCTGGTGCGGATATCAACACAGTGAAAAAGCAAACAACTGGTTACTACTATTGGAAAAATAGTCTCAGCCTCACGGGTCTCCAAGGGCCTATGGATCACACTTCAAAAATCATTACTGTACTGGGATAAATCTCCCAATATGGGCTGCAAAAGGAAGGACAGAGGGGCTGTTATATTATGTGATCAATATAATTTGCACAGAGATAGGGTAAAAAAAAAAAGATCCCTGTAAAGCCAGTAGTCGTGGTCACCATCACAGCCGCCTGACCCATGCAGGTTCACATTAGATTCGGACAAATGGTAATGAAACACCAGAGCCAGGAACTGGTGAGCCATCAGCTTTAATTCTAGCTTGCACCCGGCGGGCAAGCAAAAACACACACTGGGCTCCAAAACCCACACATTCAGTGCTCACAAAGCTACTGACTTATCTGAGTTTCCTAGAATCAAAGGTTTCTAGCTCACCAGACTTATTCACCTCTCTTTCCCATCTCCTTCTCTCTACACAAACTCTGCACAAACTGGCTTCTTCCTCAGCATTCTGCCATCTTGGCTGCCTCCTCTCCTCCACGTGGCCTTAATCTGCTCTGCTCTCTAATACTAACCTCAGGAACAGAGAGAGCAAGCTCCCAGTCTGTCCCACTTTATAGCGTAGATTCAAAACCTTTAATCCAATCTACAAACAAGGAAGTCTGTGATACAAAGTCACTTATCTGAGGCATAATGGGAGGATTCCTCATGAGAGTGCACCACCCCACATCATCCAATCAGTCAAGGGTGTGGGGAAAAGCTTACTCTTAAAATTGCACGTGGGCAGCGCCATCTTTAACAAAGTGAGCATAATATATTTTATCTGCCCAACAATCCCCATACCCAGAACTCATCTCCTCAATCCTCACCTCACAGGTTCTTTTCCATTGCCCAGTACCCTGTTCTGACTCCCCATAGAAAGTCTCCTGAGAGGTGGAACTGTTATTGTCACCACAGGGCAGACAAAATGGTACTGGTGGAACCCAGCTAGAGGTACCCACTCCACCTTCCAGCTAGGCTAACATTTATCTTTTCTTTTTCTCTTCCAGTTATCTTCTAACCCAGGGGTCCCCAAAATTTTTACACAGGGGGCCAGTTCACTGTTCCTCAGACCGTTAGAGGGCCAGACTATAAAAAAACTATGAACAAATCCCTATGCACACTGCACATATCTTATTTTAAAGTAAAAAACCAAAACAGGAACAAATACAATATTTAAAATAAAGAACAAGTAAATTTAAATAAACAAACTGACCAGTATTTCAATGGGAACTATGGGTGCGGATGCATCCTGTGCTCCTCTCACTGACCACCAATGAAAGAGGTGCCCCTTCCAGAAGTGCGGCGGGGGCCGGATAAATGGCCTCAGCGGGCCGTAATTTGGGGACCCCTGCCCTAATCCCTATCACTTATGATTATGAAATAAAAAAGGCTTCAAGAACAAAGCACCCCAGGAGATGAGGTAAAGAATGCAAGATGAGCAATCTGGCAGAGGATATTAAAAAACCCTTTATGTGGGCTTTTTGCAACATGTGCAATCCCCATAACCATTACCAGCCAGTGACTGTTTCCGACTTAGTCATCTGTCAGGTTTCAACTAAGACATCACTTCCTATTTCTCTCTCTATCTATCTGCCTATCTGTCTAGATGGTGCTGGAATGGTGAGTCACCAGACTTATTCACCTCTGTTCTCCATCTCCTTCTCCAGCACAAACTCTGCACAAACTGGCTTCTCCCTCAGCACTCTGCCATCTTGGCTGCTTCTCCTGGCCTCCACATGGCCTTAATCTGCTCTCCTCTCTAATAACTCAGGAACCAAGCGAGAGCAAGCTACTGGTCTGTCCCACAATCTATACCACCGGCATCCCTGTACAGGGAAATTAGGTACATTTCACAAATTACAAATACATGACAGGCAGATAAAATATATTATGCTCACTTTGTTAAAGATGGTGCTGCCCATGTACAATTTTTAAGAGTAAGCTTTTCCCCATACCCTTGACTGATTAGATGATGTGGGGTGGTGCACTCTCATGAGAAATCCTCCCATTATGCCTCAGATAAGTGACTTGGTATCAGAGACTTCCTTGTTTGTAGATTGGATTAAAGGTTTGGATTTCTACACTATAAAGTGGGGCAGATCGGGAACTTGCTCTCTCGGTTCCTGAAGTTAGCATTAAAGAGCAGAGCAGAGAAAGGCCACGTGGAGGAGGCCAGGAGAAGCAGCCAGGATGGCAGAGTGCTGAGGAAGAAGCCAGTTTGTGCAGAGTTTGTGCTGGAGAAGGAGATGGGGAACAGAGGTGAATATGTCTAGTGAGCTAGAAACCTTTGATTCTAGGAAACTCGGATAAGTCAGTAGCTTTGTGAGCACTGAATGAGTGGGTTTTGGAGCCCAGTGTGTGTTTTTACTTGCATGCCGGGTGCAAGCTAGGATTAAAGCTGATGGCCCACCAGTTCTTGGCTCCATTGTTTCATTACCGACTGTCCGAATCAAATGCCAACCTGCACTGGCCAGGAGGCTGTGATAATGGCTGTGACTACTGGCTTTACACTCCCTTGCCTCCTTCTACCCCAATTCAACCATTTAATGTCAATCACTGTAAAGCCAGTGGCCAAGGCCACCATCACAGCAGCCAGTCCTCTACTCCACTGCTCAAAGGTGGTGGTGGCTCCATGCCGATCTGTGTCGAATCCTGCCAACTATGCCAAATATAAAGTCAGTAGCCAGGGCCACTGTAAAGCCAATAGTCGCGGCCAGGATCACAGCCACCTGACCCATGCAGGTTCGCATTGGATTCGGACAGATGGCAATGAAACACAGGAGCCACGAACTGGTGAGCCATCAGCTTTAATTCTAGCTTGAACCCGACGGGCAAGCAAAAACACACACTGGGCTCCAAAACCCATACATTCAGTGCTCACAAAGCTACTGACTTATCCAAGTTTCCTAGAATCAAAGGTTTCTAGCTCACCAGACTTATTCACCTCTGTTTCCCATCTCCTCCTGCACAAACTCTTAACAAACTGGCTTCTTCCTCAGCACTCCGCCATCTTGGCTGCCTCCTCTCCTCCACATGGCCTTAATCTGCTCTCCTCTCTAATACCAACCTCAGGAACTCAGGAACCAAGAGAGAGCTCAAGCTACTGGTCTCTCCCATTTTATAGCATAGATAATCCAAACCTTTAATCCAATTATACAAACAAGGAAATCTCTGATACAAAGTGTTGGGCAGATAAAATATATTATGCTCACTTTGTTAAAGATGGCGCTGCCCACATGCAAGCCCGTCATCCAGGTGATATTATTTGCCCTTATGCTTGAGATGGCTGTGGGGGAAAAGCTGTAATGTAGGCAGGCCAGGTCATTATAGCCTAAGGCTTAGTTTTAAGAGTAAGCTCTTCTCCACACCCTTGACTGTTTGGATGATGTAGGGTGGTGCACTCTCATGATGAATCCCATTATGCCTCAGATGGGTGGCTTTGTATCAGAGACTTCCTTGTTTGTATAATTGGATTAAAGGTTTTGAGTCTATGCTATAAAGTGGGAGAGACCAGTAGCTTGCTCTCTCTCTTGGTTCCTGAGTTCCTGAGGTTGGTATTAGGAGAGCAGATTAAGGCCATGTGGAGGAGAAGTAGCCAAGATGGCAGAGTGCTGAGGAAGAAGCCAGTTAATTAAGAGTTTGTGCAGGAGGAAATGGGAAACAGAGGTGAATAAGTCTGGTGAGCTAGAAACCTTTGATTCTAGGAAACTCGGATAAGTCAGTAGCTTTGTGAGCACTGAATGTGTGGGTTTTGGAGCCCAGTGAGTGTTTTTGCTTGCCCGCCGGGTGCAAGCTAGAATTAAAGCTGATGGCTCACCAGTTCTTGGCTCCTGTGTTTCATTACTGACTGTTCGAATCTAATGCGAACCTGCGTGGGTCAGGCTTTTGTGATGGTGGCCTCGACTACTGGCTTTACACAAAGTCACCCATCTGAGGCATAATGGGATTCCTCCCTACATTACCACCCTACATCATCCAATCAGTCAAGGGTGTGGAGAAGAGCTTACTCTTAAAACTAAGCCTTAAGCTATAACGACCTGGCCTGCTTATATTACAACTTTTCCCCCACAGCCATCCCAAGCATAAGGGCAAATAATATCACCTGGGTGACGGGCTTCCATGTGAGCAGCACCATCTTTAACAAAGTGAGCATAATATATTTTATCTGCCCAACAGCCACCATCACAGCTGCCTGGCCCATGCAGATTCACATTAGATTCGGACAGTCGGTAATGAAACAATGGAGCCAAGACTGGTGAGCCATCAGCTTTAATTCTAGCTTGAACCCGGCATGCAAGTAAAAACACACACTGGGCTCCAAAACCCACTCATTCAGTGCTCACAAAGCTACTGACTTATCCGAGTTTTCTAGAATCAAAGGTTTCTAGCTCACTAGACATATTCACCTCTGTTCCCCATCTCCTTCTTCAGCACAAACTCTGCACAAACTGGCTTCTTCCTCAGCACTCCGCCATCTTGGCTGCTTCTCCTGACCTCCATGTGGCCTTAATCTGCTCTCCTCTCTAATACCTCAGGAACCAAGCGAGAGCAAGCTACTGGTCTGTCCCACTTTATAATGTAGAAATCCAAACCCTTAATCCAATCTACAAACAAGGAAGTCTCTGATACAAAGTCACTTATCTGAGGCATAATGGGATTCCTCAGGAGAGTGCACAACCCCACATCATCCAATCAGTCAAGGGTATGGGGAAAAGCTTACTGCTGGGCAGATAAAATATAATATGCTCACTTTGTTAAAGATGGCGCTGCCCACATGGAAGCCCATCACGCAGGTGAGATTATTTGCCCTTATGCTTGGGATGGGTGTGGGGGAAAGGCTATAATGTAAGCAGGCCAGGTCGTTATGGCCTAAGGCTTGGTTTTAAGAGTAAATTCTTCTCCACACCCTTGACTGATTGGATGATGTAGGGTGGTGCACTCTCCTGAGGAATCCCATTATACAGAGACTTCCTTGTTTGTTTAATTGGATTAAAGGTTTTGATTCTATGGTATAAAGTGGGAGAGACCAGTAGCTTGATCGCTCTCTTGGTTCCTGAGTTCCTGAGGTTAGTATTAGAGAGGAGAGCAGAGTAAGGCCACGTGAAGGCCAGGAGGCAGCCAAGATGGTGGAGTGCTGAGGAAGAAGCCAGTTTGTTAACAGAGTTTGTGCAGGAGGAGATGGGAAACAGAGGTGAATAAGTCTGGTGAGCTAGAAACCTTTGATTCTAGGAAACTCGGATAAGTCAGTAGCTTTGTGAGCACTGAATGTATGGGTTTTGGAGCCCAGTGTGTGTTTTTGCTTGCCCGCCGGGTGCAAGCTAGAATTAAAGCTGATGGCCCACCAGTTCTTGGCTCCACTGTTTCATTACCAACTGTTCCAATCTAATGTGAACCTGCACGGGTCAGGTGGCTGTGATCCTGACCGCGACTACTGGCTTTACACTTACTCTTAAACTAAGCCTTAGGCTATAATGACCCGGCCTGCTTACATTACAGCCTGTCCCCCAAAACACATTAATATCAATGGACTTGCATGTGGGCAGCGCCATCTTTAACAAAGTGAGCATAATATATTTTATCTGCCCAACAATCACTTAATTAGGTTACAGTTAACGTGGATGCCCAGATAGGTAGCAGAGAGTCTGCTCTTAAAGAGCATAATGCTCTATCAGGCAGAAGGCCTCTGGTCCTGGAAGATCGAGTCTTACAAGAAACAGGGACGTGCACAGTCTTACAGGAGGGGGAGGGAAGGAAAACTGGTAGGAGTTGGGGAAGGTAGGCTGGGCCCTGACTGTGATGGGCCCTCAAGGCCATGCTAAAGAATGCATGTCTTTTCCTACAGACAGTGGGGGTTAACATGACCGGACCTGTCTTCCATAAGCTTATTTCCTAGGGCTAATCTTCTATCCCAACTCTCCCCTTTTCTCCCTTATCACAAAGAAGTCTCTAGTGCCTGCCACTGGGACATGAGAGGCCCTCCTGATTGGGTGGCTGCAGTGAGACCAGGTCTGAGAGGAGGGGCAGGGCAGGGCAGCAGCCCACCCTTCCCACAACCCTTCTCCTACCAAAACACGTTCTCCAGCTTGAGCTGGTCTGACTAGACTGGGTGGGGACCCAAGGGCTCAGAGGATTAGCATATCGGTCCCAGCCTTAACAAAGCACATTCCACAGTCAAGTAAACAGGGTGTGGTGTCCGCCCTGCGCACAGGAGCGTGTACATGTGCTGCCCCCTAGGAGACCTCCTTGGTGCTTCCTCTCATAGAACATCCTCTGTCCCTTCTCTCTCTCTCTCTCTCTCTCTCCTCCTTCCTCTCTGACAATATCAATAAATAATTAAAGAAAAAAGAGGGTGAGGCCCTGGCCAGTTAACTCAGCGGTATAATGTTGGCCCAGCGTGTGGAAGTCCAGGGTTTGATTCCCAACCAGGGCACACAGGAGAAGTACCCATCTGCTTCTCCACCCTTCCCCCTCTCCTTTCTCTCTATCTCTCTTTTCCCCTCTCACAGCCAAGGCTTCATTGGAGCAAAGTTGGCCTGGGCACTGAGGATGGCTCCATGGCCTCTGCCTCAGGTGCTAGAATGGCTCCAGTTGCGATGGAGCAATGCCCCAGATGGGCAGAGCATCACCGCCTAGTGGGCATGCCGGGTGGATACCGGTTGGGCGCATGCGGGAGTTGCTCTGCCTTCCCCTTCTCACTTCAGAAAAATACAAAAAATAAAAATAAATTAAAAATTAAAAAAAAATACAGAGGGTGGAGGAAGACCGAAAAATATCTCATTTGGGTCATTGGTAGACACTTGAACTCTCCTGTAAATAATGTTGGGATGACCTGTGAGCAGATCTTTGTTTGCATCTAACTCATTCTCATGATAAAAGTGTTCATGCTAGAATCAGATCAATCCCAGCCTCGCTATTTGATGTGTGGCCTTGGGCATGTTACTTGATTCTGACCCTCATTTCCCTCAATACAAAATGGAGATAATAATGAGATCTACTTTTAAGGATGTTAAAAGGTTGCAAATGAGATAATATAGGTCAAGTCCTAGCTCAGTGTAGCTAGTTTTTACTACCTTGTTTCCCCAAAAATAAGACCTAGTGCAATTGTTTTTTCAAGCTTAGAAATATAAGGCCTACCCTGAAAATAAGACCTAGCATATCTTTAGGAGCAAAAATTAATATAAGACACTGGCTTATTTTCGGGGAAACGGGGTAGATTGTTGTACATGGAAATAGAGTCACAGGAAATTCTTGATGGAATTCAGAGTTTGGCTAGTTATGCTGATGTTTGTGATGACATGACTACAGTATATTAATAAATGTTTATTTTTTTTCAACAATAAACATGAATTCTTGTTCATGGAAAAATGAGACATCCCCTGAAAATAAGACCTAGCGTGTCTTTAGGAGCAAAAATTAATATAAGACATTGTCTTACTGTCAGGGGAGCACGGTACTACATGGTATTTCTGGGCCCGTGTTATAAAATTAATGTCACATAGTCATACTGCTTCCCAGAAACATGGGCTAATTTACACACATGCATCTGGCACATGTCACCTTCCCTGGTATCTTCTTCAGCAAGGCGTTCGGTCAGTTTCCCATCTTCACCCAATCCTCTATCCATAGCAGATTACAGAGGCCTGGGACAAGCCTGCCTTGAAATTCAAAGAAGGTCATCTTTCTTCTCACAAAGTGTCCGGCACAGAGCCCCACCTCACAGAGTGAAATGAAAGGTCAGGATTTTCAGGCACGAGGGTGTCAGTATAGAAGTTCAGAAGCCATTTTTCCACATGCAGCTAAAAGTTGAAATAGGACACTGAGGGGAAGAAAGGCCCCAAATCAGAGTCTTCCTGTTTGCTTTCACCCTCACTCCCACCCAACACATAATCACTCAAAGTAAGAGAACAATGGCCATGTTATGCGGCAGAAGTGGCCCAGAGAGGTGGTGTGTCATGCCCAAGGTGACACAGCTAACAAGTGCCATTACAGGTTTCAAGACCACAAGAGATCCATGACACACTGCCAAAAAATCTTGTCTACAAGGGTAAACCCCCATTTGTGTTTGTCCCCTTAACCCGAGTCACAACTTTACCGGCATTGTCAGGGCAGCCCCTGATAGGGAGCAGGGGACAACACAAACTTGCTAGGGACTCTGAAAGCCCAGATCCACGGCCTGTGCCAAAGTCAGTTGTGAGAAGAGACTGACTCACCTGGACAGGTGCCACTCAGCATCATGCTCCAGAAAGGGCCCTGTGGTCCCGTTGGGGGTACTAGGACCTTGAGGGAGGCGCCTCACCCACCTCTTTCCTGCACTGCACCCACCTTTCTCCGCTTCTCCCCACATACGGAAATGCCCCAGACGCTTGGGCATCTTATCTAATTAAAAAGAAATGAGGGACCCTGGCTGGATAGCTTGGTTGATTAGAGCATCATCCCAAAGCCCAGAGGTTGCTGGTTTGATCCCCAGTCAGGGCACATACAGGAAAAGGTCGATGTTCCTGCCTCTGTCTCCCTCTCTCTTCCTCTCTCTCTCAAATCAATAAAATAAAATTTAAAAAAAACTGAGGGGGGGGAAACGACAAGTTTACAAAGCACCACGACAAACCAGAAGTCATTGTTATAACAGTTTTATTCAAGTTTGTGTGTATTCTGGTGGTACGACCAGGCTGACATCAGCATTACACGGTAATACGATAAGAGGTTTAGCCATTGAACCAAGCCTGCTTGGCACCCCTAGTCAACAATTTACAGTACCTTGAAAAAGAAAAGAGCCAAAGAAAAGAACCTGAAAAGTTTCCTCCAGGACTTTTTGATTTTTAAATATTATTGATGAAATTACAATAACTTAAATCCCAAAACAAAATGGGAATTCAAGAACACAGGGTCAGGACACTGGAACAGGGAAAACCCAGGGATGAACACTGGCGGCTAATTACAGAGGATCAAAACGAACACGTGTGTGAACTCTCACATTACCTAGACTCAAAGGTTCAAACAAGGACGAAAACCCCAAAGAAAGCTTTTTTTGTGAGCTAGATCAAGCCCATCTCCAACTCCTTCCCCTAATCTCTAGAAGACAGATACAGCCTTAGCCTAAATCTGAGCGAGCACATGACCATTTGCGTGCTTGTGTGTGTGTAGAGTAGGTGATGAGGAAAAATCAGAGGAGAAAGTTGACAAGTTCATCAACCCCCTTCTTTGCTACAACTGGGTACCAAGGGCATATGGTGCTTCAATACAATCAAAAGCAAAAGCCCGACTTCAAGATCCCATTCAAGATGATAAGGTTTCCCCACTCAAAAGACTGGAAAGGACGTGGGTGGAAGCTGTGGCAAAGAGCAGTGATGGGGCCACTAGGGCTGGAAAGGTGAGCGAGGCCCACAGGCCTTCAGTGGTCCTGGAAGGGCTACAGAATCAATACATTCAAACCCCTGTGTGGAACAAATCCCTGGAAGCTTGTGGGAACGATGGAGGAGAAAGCAGTGAGGAGCAGGGTGCTGGGAGGCTGCAGGTCCTGCTGGATGAGCCCAGTGACAAAGGCAGGAGGGGTAGCCACAGGACACAGCCCTCCTCAGACAGAGCACCCTCTCAAAGCTTAGGCGGACCTACACTAGGCTGATTTTACCCCAGGGCTTTTAAACGGTGGACTCAAATGTGCTCAAAAGAAAATGAGAAACAACTTTGGAGGCAAGCAGATCAGTAGCATGGCTTCACAGCCTTGTGACCTGGGGCATCTTATGTAATCATCTGAGCCTCAGTTTCCACATCCTCAGATGGGGGTCATACCTTCCCTTCCAGGATTATTGTGATTCAGAATATAAGGATAAACCTCTGGGACAGCACCTCCCCCACAGAAGAAAGGTAATGGTTTCCTATCATTTCTTCTTAGTCGTCATGCCTGGGCCACGATAAACCCATGCCCCACTCCCACAGTGATGAAGAAAAGGGCCACAGCCAGCATGGCTTCTGGAACTGGATGGAGAGGTAAGTGACAAGAATGAGATAAAGATGAGAGAATGATAATGGCGGGGGAAAGGACACGACGGCTGACAGTACGGAGGCTTGCTGGGGGCCAGGCACAAGGCTATGGCGCTCCACCCACTGCAGTCCTTGCTGGCATCTGGGAGAGGGCATGAGTATGAGACATTCACATCTCTTGGAGGTCAGAGCTGGACCAAAGAGCCGTAAGAGGAGAATCAAAAAGGTCCTCTACTGTAATGACCTTCCTTTCTCCTAAAACCCCTACGCACCTCTTATGTGGCCTCAGGGTTTTGGGGAGCCTGATGGGAAGCTAGAAAACTTCAATGAAAAGTTAACCCCAATTATAGGCCTAGAGATGAAAACTGTCCTCACATGCTTCACTGTTATAAGTCGATACATTCCTATTAAAATCAAATACCCCCAGTGAACTACCACCTCACTCAGGACTTGAGGGTAAGGACAACCAGAAAAACCCTCTAAAACTCACTCCCCAATTCTGCCTAGGTACTGCCGCAGATCTGGGTGAGGGCCGGCAGGGCCAGGCTGGGGGGCGGCGGGGGGGGGGGGGGGGAGGGACGCGCATGAGTAGCGTTCACTGTGGATGAAAAACATAAGAGGGCACCAAAAAAATTCTCGGTGTGGAGACAAATGCAAAACACATCCACAGGGCCTTCATTCCCCGGGACCATTCTTCACAAAACCACTCTGACCTCTGGATTCAGAATTCCTGAATGTCAACCCCACATGTGCTAGTAGAATAGGGCCACCTCGGAATGCCCGTGACCAATCTGAGACACCTATGCAGTTGTCAGGTCCACGCCTGCCAAATGCGTCTAGCAGAACTAGGGTGTGTGTGTTTGCAGGGAAGGTGGGTCAGGAAAGAGGCGGATCTGTTTCCAAGAGAAACAAAGATAGAGGTGTGGAAAAGCTCCTGGCTCTGGTAACCCACAGGGCCCTCCTCTATTTATTCTTTCTAGCTGCGGTTGTGAGCTAAAGACCCAAAGCAAGGCTCTGGGCAGGGAATGCAGGGAACCAGACGGGAAGAATCAGGAAGGACCAGTCCTACTGGCTCCAGGTTAAGGAGGAAGCCCAACCTTTGGAAGAACAAATGCCAGGACTCCTTCAGAAGCCTAGAGAGGCCAGGGTGCTTCCAGGGCCCAAGACTGGAAATGGACAAAAGAGGGGGTGGAGCCCATCAGTATCTCATCAAGATGAATAGAAAACAGTCTGAGAAGTCTCGGACAGGCTCACTTGGCCTGCACAGCCAACCAGAAGCCCAGGGCTGGGTCAGCTTAATTAGGCACGTAAGTAAACCCTGTTAATTAGCCTTATGCCGCCAGGACTCCAGTTTCTGCCTCCTGCCTTGCAACACCAGTGTATGGGCCAGGAAAGGAAAAAGCCAGGGACAGGACCCTCCTGCCCCCAAGCAGCAGTGGGTGTCCCTTTCTGACGTGGATTTTTATTAATTTGAATTCCTGATCTCAGAAAACAAGGATTTGTCTGAAAGAAGAGCCTTGCTTTGGGTCTTTAGCTCACAACTGCAGCTAGAAAGAGAGTAACTGCAACTTAACAGAAAACCATCCTCAGGCCTGAGGCCAAGGAGAGAGGCAAATGGTAGTAGGTTGAACCACATGAAATTGCTTTTTTCCCCTAGTGGTTTTGACCTACAACTCCTACCCCACACACATCATCTCTGCAGAGAGAAGCAACCCAGCCAGAAGAAGCTTATCAGCGCTGGACCGCTCCAAGATCACACGTATTTTAAAGTTAGAAGGGCTCCATGCTTCAGGTAGGAAAGAAAGCATCATTCACGGCTAGGCTGAGGTCCACAGACAGGAACTTCATACAACTAGCATGTGGGCAGCTCAGATCACCGATTCCCGTGGCTCCTGCTGCCACGTTTACTCCCATTCGCTTCCGATCGCAACGCGCTGTGGGCAGCTCTCACCTCAGACCCAGGTCTGCCGTCTCGGGCGGAGCTCTCTGGGAAAGCCTGGTCCTACAGAAAGCTCAGCACCTTCTTCCCCCAGTCCTTCAAGAGGCAATGGAGTGTGTCTGACCCACCTGGAGGGGCCTCCCACTCCCGAGTCAAAGGCACAGGCTTGATGAGAGGAAAAGACCAGGTCCTGCACTCAGAGGGGTCTGCGCGGCAGACGTTTCAGCCCTGAAGTGGAGCCTTTGCAGCCATTCAGTCTCATGCATCTCTGCTCTGTGCTATGGTAAAAACGAACTTGAAGAGTTAGGAATGTTTAGCAGGTGTCTCCCTCCTTGTAGGGGAGGGATGGGGGAGAGGGGCCCCCAATGTGGGGACCGTGGAGTGTTGACAAGAAGTCAGGCCTTTCTGCATTTGTCAGGGTGGGGGGGTCCTCACCATGTCCCTGAGAAATCACGGTCTGAAGGAAAAGGGCTTTGTGAGGAAGCCCATACCATGACACATGTCCCAAGCCTGGCATGCCCTTTCCCGAAGATTCTTCCAGGAACTGGCCTGATTACACTCTCTAAACAAGTAAGACTCTGGGAATGACTCCAAGAAACCAGAGAACCCAAGCTGTCACTCTGGTGCTGCTCCAGCCACTTCCTCCTCCGTAAGACACCGTGGTGGGGAAGGCCAGCCCGACGACTTAGGTGGGGGAATCGGAAAGGATGCAAGTAAACATCAGGTGCTACATAAATGCAGAAGAGCACGTGCCGGACCATGGTCCCTATCAGTCATGCAGAGCCAGCTCCCAATCGCTCCTCTGCCAGAAGACACAGGAAGAAACAGGAGGTGGAACCCCTAGACGTAAATGTGATAAGAACCACTGTCAACTTCTGCAGTTCATCCCAGTCCCGCCCGCAGGGGCCCTGCGCTACCCTGACCTGCTGGTACTCCCTCTTGTCGCCTTTGCGACGAGGCAGGTGATGGGGGCAGCTCTTACAGGAAGGTAATATGAGAGGGATGAGGAGACAAGCCCGAGGTCAGACAGCAAAAGCCGAATGGGGAACAGAGCCAACTCACTCAGCTCTGAGCCTGGTGCGCGACTCAGCAATCAATCCAAGTAGCTTTTTCATTTCTCTTCTCATGATTCTCTGTCTTTAAGCACTTGCCTGTCTCTACCGGCAAAAATATCAAATGTAGAAGGAAAATGACATCACTGTGTAAAGGTCAGGAGAAAGGTTAACATTATTCCGAGTCATGCAAATATAAGCTATGGTAAGCTATCTTCACCACCAGACCCTCGGGGTACCAAAGGATGCGAAGTTAAAAGCATCCCCCAAAGCCTCTCAGAAATAACAAATGAGGGTAAATGGGACATCTACTCAGCCAGCCTGGCAGTGGCCTGGATGCCCAGGGGGGTAAATGAAGGGCAGTTGTTTAGAATCAGTGGAAGGAGCCGACAGATCTGAGGAGAAGGGACAGGGCAGAGTCTGTTTCCCGTCACCATCGTGCAGGCAGTAGCAGAGCACCTGCCAAGGGCAGGGAAAGTCTCTGAGGAAAGAGAAGCAAAGGGAAAAGGGAGGCCGCCAAGGCCACTGCCAGGGCTTGCTCCCCAGAATCCAGGCCTGACCCTCACCATGACCACAGAGGCGAGGGAACCTGAGTGGACAGGAAGTAACTCACACTGGGTACCCCATTAGGGTCTTTGTCCCACCCCAGCCTTGCTTGCCCTCCAGGGAGACTGTGGCGAGCAGGGCCCAGAGAGATGGTAACTCCTTCATCTTCATGAAACTCATAGAAACACTTTCAAAATAATCCTGCTTCTGCCTCTGGCAGGTACCATTCTTCCCTTGGCAGAGACCCAGCCCAAGCCCTCCGTCTTCCCCCTCGATGAAGGAGGAAGAACTGTCACTCAGTGGCAAGTGGCTGTCATTTGGTTTATGCGACATCAGTTACACTACTACTTCCAAAAAAGATGGCTACAACCTAACAAAATGACAAAACGTGAAAACGAGCACAGGAACAATCCCTGCCTCACACCACAGAGCACGGTCCCGAGGCAGCATGGTTTGGACGCTGGAGCCGGCACTCCACCAGAGCCGTTTAGTGGTTTATAGATGTGCTAGTGGCTTAGAGACGGGGGCTCTGGAGCGCCCAGGGGAAGGGCCCAGGACAGACCTTCTCCGTTCCTCTCCCCACCAAAAAAGGAGAGGCGTCACTCTGTTGGCTGTGCACAGACAAGAGGCCTCGGCCAGTCTCCAGTGCTTGGGACCTGAAGGGCCACTGTACCGCGGTGGTTCACTGAGCAGCCTGCAGACAGCACCTCCCTGCTAAGGGCTCTTCTTCACTCCGAGGGCATCACAGAATGGATGGCCTGACTGACAAGAAACACCCACTCCCAGTTCTGACTCCCGGTGTCCAGGACCCCCACTGACCCCATGCGCTGTTCTGGTGCAGTGCAGAGGTATCTACCAACCAGACATATAACCCAAAACCCACTATTTCAAGGGACGGAAGGAAAGATCAAGGGAAGAAAATAATGTAAAGATAACAAAAGGGACAAACCAGGGAACTTTGCCTCTGGCATCCCAAAAAACTTAACCATGGGATGGGCATATGTTAGTATCAGAACCTGGTCTGACCACGTCCAGACCCCAGGGAGGACACGGGTGCTGTCTGCAGGGGCTGGTTCCCTCCCTTCTTTGAGTTTTTCCATAAGGAACAAGGACAGACAGACTCTGTTACCCTCTTTACTGAAACTCGACTGTATTTTTCCCAGCTCCCTCCCCACCCAGTCCTCCCTGAGTCAGTTCCCTGACCACTGGTAGGCTCAAATAAACAAGTGGGGCACCTGGACGTGAGGCGGGGGCCAGGCCCACCAGCTCCCATGCGCCACACCGGGGCATCTTGCCTTCAGTCCTCCAGCTGGCATGAAAGGGCTCAGGCCACAGAAAAGCTCCTCTTTCACATCAAACAAGGTTCTGACTCATGGGTGTTTGGGAAGAATGTGGAAGAGGAACAAAACCAATCACAGAACATCCGATACTGGTGTTTGGGAAGGCTGAACTCGGGGCTAACGAGGACCCAGGGAGCTGAGGACAGGGAGCAGCAGACAGATTTGGCTGAGTGACGCTACAAGGGTCACCCTAAAGGCGAGGAAGACTGTGGAGGGTGGGGGACATGCACGCACCCCTCCCTCCCCTACACAGTCAGAGCTGTTAGCCACAGCCCCTCCAGTGGATGTGGGTGAAAGGCCCTGCAGGCCAGAGGCCCTCTAAAGTGGCCCTGCGTCCATCCCTTCCATCTTCAAAGTGCATTATCAGTGCAAGAAGTAGGACTGGATCTTAGGGGGTCCAACTCTGAGAAAGGGCTGTGCCAGCCAGCTCCCCCATCTCCTCCTGCTTCCCCCTTGCCCACCCTGGAGCCTTTTCAGGCTACGACCAGAATTCTTGCTGGATCTCATAAGGGGCAGGCCTGTGTGTGTTCAGTTCGGCTCTGCACAGTGGCACAGTGCTGTCCTGACTCTGGCCCTCTGTGTCCAGGTCCAGAAGCGTCCGCTCGGCGGGGGGCAGCGGCCCCGCCTGGAACGGGAGCAGGGCTGGAAGGCCAGGCCGCTCCTCCACAGTGCTGCTGCTACTAGCAAAGCAGGAGTCCAGGTTGCTGGGCGTCTCTGTGCTGGAGCTGTTGGCCGGGGAGGCGCTACGGGCATGGCTGGGGGACACAAACCACCAAGGGTCCAGCCGCTGCCGGTTGGCAGAAGGACGTGGCCGAGGCAGAAACTCCAGGGTCTTGGGTCTCTCCAAGGTAGAGTCCTGCTGTGTGTTCCAGCGCCTTGGGGTTGGGGGAAAGACTACATTGGGGTCAGGGAGACGGGGGAATTCACCTGGGTCTCGGCTAGGGCTGGGGGTCTTCAACGTTCCTGGTCAAAAAGACAAAGGGAGAGGCATCAGATGAGGGCGCCTTGGTTTGAGGCCAGGTATACAGTGCCCCTCCCTTGAAATAACAAGAACAGCAAGTGCTTAGTGAGCACCTACTATGTGTCATACAGTGTGTTGAAGGCAGTGGAAATACAATAGTGAACTAGAAAGCCATGGTCACTCTATCTGATAACAATGATGGGACATACGAAGTTCTATCTAATAAAATTACTTAAGGTTGATGTTGGCAAACTACAACTCACACGCCAGCCACCTGTGTTCATAAATAAAGTTTTATTAGAACACAGCAACACCTACTACGTCCTTTCCCACAACAGCGGCTGGGATGAGCAGTCAAAACAGAAACCGTGTGACCCACAAAGCCAAAATATTTACTATCTGGCCCTTTACCAAAAATGTTTGCTGACCCTGGGCTTAAGGAAACGTCTGTTCATTCTGTTGGGCAGATGAAATATATTGTGCTCACTTTGTTAAAGATGGCGCTGCCCACGTGCAAGTTTTAAGAGTAAGCTTTTCCCCACACCCTTGACTGATTGGATGATGTGGGGTGGATGCACTCTCATGAGGAATCCTCTCAGTATGTCTCAGATAAGTGACTTTGTATCAGAGACTTCCCAGGGAACAAGCAGAGTTGGACTCCTGTCCTACCTGTACCCTGACTCTGGCCCTCTGCATCCTGGTCCAAGAGTGCTGTTCTCTGCAGTCCAAGGCCCAGGGCCTGAACACCTGCAGGATCCCAGTGCTGACCCTTCCTAGAACCTGCCTATCTTCTTTTGCTCCTCAGGAAAGACCCTCTGTGTCACAGGACAGAGAGAAGTTGGCCCCCTCCGCCACCTCAGATCAGCCTGTCTTGATTGGCTGAGTCAGAGGAGAAACAGCATTCACCCCAGCATCTCTACTCCTGGGGGAGACACCCAGGCAGGAAAGAGAACACAGAAGGGGGCAGGACTCACCTGCTCCAGGGCTGGGGCTCAGCCCACTGCTAGAGGGGCTCCTGCTGGCCAGGGGATCCGCTGTCTTGAGGGCCCCATCAGAAGGAGTCCGCCGGTGACCACTGGGCTGCTTGGGGGCCGTAAGGGTGACGTGGGTAGGAGTCAGGGATTGGTTAGGGTCTCGTTTGAAGCGCTCTACTCGGATGTTGACCAAGGGGTTGTGGGTGCAGGGGGTCGGGGGTGGGGCCTCCACCGGGCTGACAGGCATCTCATATACCACTATTTCATCACTGTCCGAACGCAGCAGGGAGCGGGTGGAGTTGCACTCGGAGATGGAGGAGAGAGACAGCAGTGTTAGGGAGGCAGAGGGGTCTCCTAGCAACAACAAGGGATCTTCCTTCTTGAAGAGCTTCCGGGACGGGGGGCTGGTGCTCCGACGAGGACGGCTGGCCCTCTGGAAAAGACCCTCACGCCTCTTCTTCTCCTCCCGCGCTGGTGGCTCAGGCTCCTCCGGGAGGAACAGCTGGCACTTGCCAGCTTCCAGCAGGTCAAATCCTAGGCCTGTGGCTGCGAGAACAGCCCCACAGCCAAGCAGAGCCACCTCACAACGGCGGTGGTGGGTGCCGCCCCGCTTGAGGCTGTTGGTTGGCGTCAGCTGAGGGGTACTGGTGGCTGAGTTGACTGGGGTGGGCTCCTCGTGGGCTCCGTCACTGGAGGGGCCGTCCCCATCTTCTCCGCGAGGGAATGGGATACAGAGGTAGGACTGGTTGGGCGAATGCTGTAGACGGCTCTCCCCGCTCCCTGGGCCTTCACTATCCTCATCCTCTGTGAGGATGAGAGGAGTGGATGGAAATAGAAAAAGGGAATGCAGCAGCAAGAATAAGATTATGGTCCTTCTCCCCACGCCCAGACCTCCTGGCTTAGTGTCAGGGATGCAGAGGTCAAACAGTCTGATGGGTGGGACAAGGGACTGGGCATTGAGCCGAGAGCACTCTACCCGTCCACACTCAACTGTGACCAGTGAGAAATCACGATCCTCTCTGGAGCTTGCTTTCCCATTTGCAGAAAGGGGACTGCTCATTTGCTGCTGCTTTCATAGGGACCCCCAACACAAAACGTGGAGCGAGTTTCCTAGAACACTGGACAGAACAGAAACATCCCTAATTTTTTCGCATCCTGGAATTGCAAGAGACCTTGGACTTTTAGAATTATAGCCTAAAAATCTGTCTTAAGACTAGACTCCTGCAAAGGATTAGAATCCCCTACATGGATAAAGGCCAATCTGCTCTACAGACTGACCTACTATGACCTTGGAAATCTACAGAGATAACATCTGAGAGAAGGCCTGGAAAAGCCCTTACCAATTCGATACTCAGGGACAATACTACAAAACTTCGGAAGACTGTGGCATCTTCTACCACCATCTCTTGTTTTATGGCCTCCCTACACTAAAATTACAGGAAGCAGACCAGAAAAGGGGAGTGCCTGATTCAAGGCCTCACCTTTCTACACTATCCTAAGAAGACTACAGCTGGCCCCTTGGGACACAGAGCCAAGAGCAGGCTCCCTGGCGGCAGTAGTGATGTGGGAAGTCAATGAAATGGGAATAGGGCAAACTAAGAGGGAACAGGGTGGGGGACCAGGATTTGAGTAGAGGAGACGACCTCCATGCAGTAATACAGAGGGCCCTAATCAGTTCTAGGAACTTGGCCAGGAATTCCCTGAAGAGGAGAGAATCACGACAAGGGCAATGCTTACCGATCTCCATCAGGCTGGTGAACCCTGGCAGAGCGGGGCTACTTCTCGGGCCCTTCCCCAGGTTGGGGGCGCTAGATGACCACTGTTTGTATCCATCTACCAGGGACTTGAGGCTAAATAAGGGGAAATGAGGAAACTGTTAATACTGGTTACTTCCCTTACTCCGCCCTCAGTTCCACGTGCCCATGGAAATGTGCCTCCCTTAATGACACCAAAGCCCAAGGGCCCTGGGATACAGGCAACAAACCTCAGTAAGCCCACTTGCACATGCTCTGGGGAAGGAAAAGCAGCGGCACGGCCCGCCCCCTTCACATGCAGCCATGGGCTGTGGAAGGATCTGGTGGGCAGGCCAGAGACCGGATAGAAAGAATAAGGACTGCCCAGCACCCACCAGGGTCTTGCCTAAGCCCATCATAAGGGAGTGGCCATCAACCCACAGACACTGAACACAACACATTGGCGACATCAGAAACACTGTAACGCAAAGACCTGCAATGCAAGCCAAGCACTGGGCAGATGAGCTAGCAGACATGGTCCAGGTCACCCCACTTGCATAATTTCTCAGTTTCTCCTTTCAAGCTTATGGCATGCTTAGGCAACTTTTAAAGCCATTCACTTCTCAAAAACAAAAATCAACCAACAAAGCTGCACCAACCCAGTGCACTTTGGGACAGACCTCTGTGGGGTATACATAATGTACCTGAGCCCTCGGTTTGTTGAGGACTGGAGAGAGCACAGCAGCTCACTTGCAAACCCCTGTAATCTCACACTAGCAAGCCAGTAACTCCAGGACACAGACTGGGAAGCTCACAAACCCTCTTCTAGCCTGGGGACAGGAACCTATGCTATGTGATGGTTGCCTTAGAGACCACAGGATTAGAACCAGAAATGGCTCTCATTTTAGGGCTAGAAAGAGCCGTTCAACGAAAGCCCACTCTTCCTAGCCGATCCTGAGGGAGAGAGAAGGACCAACATTGTCCTTGAATTTAGGTCTCTGTTTCAAGTGCTATCACAAATACCAACATATTAAAATACATCCCAGCCACGAGTTGTGTGAACCAAATTACACAGCCGGAGACAAGCAGGCTGCTAACGACCTAGGCCGGGACTCCCGATGATCTTATAACATTGCCTCCAGCTTTGGGTCCAAGGAAATCAAGATTAGCAGTCAGAGCCAGTGCTGCCAACCAAAGGATAAACAGCCAAGTACTGTCCCCCCAATGCTAAGTGTACCCAGAGAACCCCAACAACTGGAGTGGCAAGGGAAATGAAGAATCAGGTCAAGTGAGACCAACAAAGGCATTCTCCCAAGGTGCACGGTGGTACTGCTTACAAAAAAAGAAGGAAAAGAAAAGTAAAAAAAAAAAAAAAAAAAAAGCCGCAGCCTGGCAATAATGAGCCTTGATTTTATGAGGTGCGCTAGGAGAACAAATAACTGGGAGGGGATTATTGCCAACACATTTGAAATGGTGCAGATTAGACTCACCCCAAGTGGAAATGTGGAGAGTCTGATGGGGTACTTAAACCATTAGCTTTCTCACGTCTCTGAGGGGATCTTCAATGAATAAAGAGAATCAGTAGTGGGCAGCCGCAGAAAAGAGACCCCTTCTCAAGGCTGGACACGAGCTGCGTCGCCAGCCGCCCTCCCTTTGTCCAGTCCGCAAAGCCCACGCCATGAAAGAATTTTAACAAGAGGGTCCTGATGGAGCTGCTATGGACCAGAACCTCCCCACCTGCGGGACAAAGGCCCCTGGGAAGCCACAGCAGAGTTCAAAGGGGCCGTGGACTCATAGATACCCAAGCTGTCTACAGACAAGTACATCAATTTCCTACAAATGCATACTATTTATTTTTTTAAGTATGGAAATGCAAATTCACTTAACATTACTAAATTCAATAGAGCTTTATGTCATTATATTTTCTTTAGCCAACAGAGGCTAAATTTAGAAATACTGGAATATGCAGGCCCTCAAAAAGTTCTACTATTAAAGAGGTCTTTCACTCAAGACTGGATGGAATATATTTTATTTCTTCAACAGCAATTTTGAGGGCAAGTCTATATTTAATACTGCAAAATTCACATAACTTACTAGGAAGACAAAAGCCAAATCACAGGAGCTATGGGGACCCACAGCCAACCTGGTAAGTCCTAGCTGTAATCTCACTAAGGTCAGAAAAATCATAGGTTCCGAGTGACTGAGTTTTTCCTCGGCCCCAGGTCACCGTGACTTCTAGCCTGGGCTCAGAGGACACACTGAGTAGGCCCTGCTCCTGTAGGACTTAGTGCAGCAGAGCCACCTGCCATGCCCAGAGGCTTCAATCACTGAGTTCCCACAAAGCACAGGTGGCGGGCCTACATATCTAAATTTCCCCTATAAGGTATCTAGCGATTTCCAAAGTCTGGCTTCAAATAGTCAATCCTTTATGAACCAAACTGTTACTTTCACCTTCAGCTCAGATCTGACATAGGGAAAGAGATTTTTGTCATGAAATCTTAGCGTTCGGAGGAATACCAAGGCCAATTACAGGTTCAGGGCACTTAGAAGCCTAATACTGAATCTTCGAAGCTCTTTGGAAAGCCACTAGAATGGGTGAAGCAGGTTGCTGTTTACTCTCACACTAGGAAAAGCAGAAAAAACAAAACATGGTTCTAGATTCTAACAACAAGAATAAGTAATATAAACCATTATGTTTGTTATTCAGGTATAAAACAGAATAGCATTAGAAGCATGGAAGAAGCAAAGCAAATACTTACACATGCTTACCATGAGCCAGCGAATAATCTTCTCTGGCACTTCACAAAGAAGAGCTTATTTATTCCCCATCACCTCCATGATATGGGTATGGCTATAATCTCCGTTTTATTTACTTTTTATTTTTTTTTATTTATTCATTTTAGAGAGGAGACACAGAGTGAGAGAGAGAGATAGAGAAAGAGAGAAAGGGGGGAGGAGCTGGAAGCATCAGCTCCCATATGTGCCTTGACCAGACCAGTGCAGGGTTTTGAACTGGCGACCTCAGTGTTCCCAGGTCGACACTTTATCCACTGCGCCACCACAGGTCAGGCTATAATCTCCGTTTTATAGATAAGAAAACCTAAGGTCCCACAGCTAGACATGGTGGAGCCAGGAGTCGAACCACGGCAGCCCCGGGTCAGCATCCAAGCTCCTCACTACTATACTACAAGTGACTGGCTTCTGAAGGACAGGGACCGGGAGAAGGAGTCCTAGGCCACAAGCCCACAGAGCAAACACAAGCACATCTAACACATCAAGACAGGCTTTCTGCTTTGCCCAGAGGCCCTCACACTTGTGAGTGTGATTCAGAGGTAAAGCCTAAAAGAAGTCTAATGGCCCTGGAGTGGATTACTCGGCCTGCCCCACGTTCAGGATGAGCCTCCAGTCAAAACAGTCCCATAATCCATGCTTCCTTCTCCTCCTCTGAGCAGATGTTGTAAGGGGAAGAGCCAAGAAGTACAATACTCAGGCAGAACTCTATACATCTGGGTCATGCTTAGATTACTTGCTGCTCTGAGTAGGACGCTTTGAGGGGTCGGTAAACTATAACTCATGGCTAAATCCTGCCAACTACCCATTTTTCACTTTTGTCGTGTCCATGGCCTGTGGCTGCTTCTGCACCACCACAGTGAAGTTGGGTTGTTATCAAAGACACCACACGGCCCACAAAGCCTAACGTTATTATTTGGCCCTTTATGGAAAAGGTATGCCGACCCCTGTCCGAGGATGTCGCAGGGGAAAGAATATTAGCAAACTCCCTGTTGTAAAGATCAAGTGGCTTATAGTTTCTCAGAAAAAAGTGAAACACACAACAGAGAAAAAGGCATTTCACATCACAGTTTGAAAAGAGTGCCCCGTCTTTAAATGAGAACTTTCCAGCATCTGGCTCTTACCCTTCATCTCCTGAGGCAAGCTCCTTCTGACCAAGTGTGCCTGGCCCCCACGTCCGTCCCTTCTTCTTGGAAGCCCTCTTCTCCTCCTCCTCCCCTTCCTCCTTTTGGACGACTGAGCTCCGACCCCAGGTTTTGCTGCTTTCCCCTGGTGTCACTGTGAACAATAAAGGTTGGATGGGACCTCGAAACAGACAGCGCCCCCCACCCCACAAACTAGCCTCTAGCCAACCAGACACACACACACACTTGGAGCTCCTGAAAGAAGTTAGACTTCTACAAATACTCTGTGCACACGTGGAGCCTTCCAGGAAACCAATGGTGTTCTCAGCCACCAGTCACTTAGCATTCTCAAAGCACTAAACGTGGAAACACGTCCGTGCTGCTTGCAAACCCAATGTAAAGCTGCAGGAGCTCGGGCCAGCCAGATCTCAGAGCGCCAAACGGATCTCACTCAAGGAATTCGTTGGGTTGGGTGGAACTGGACTGTGGTATGGGTGGGTGAGGGGTCAGGTGGGAGAGACAAAGAAAAGGGTCAGGTGTAAGGAAGATGTGGAAGTGCAGAACTTTTGGTAAGGCAGGTGCTGGGAAGGAAAAAAGTGGGAGTTTCCAGACTGTGGAGAAGAAAGTCAGGAGCAGGAGGACAGGGACCCAACAAGCCCAGAGAAATATAATCAATAGGAGGGGGAGGACAGTCTTCTGAAATCGATGCCTTAGGACACGGGCTGGAGCCTGAATGCCTCTGACCTGGCTTAGAGCAGCCATGAGAGAAGTGAGCCAGTTACCAGCACAGGAGTCACTGCGGGAGCTGAGGCAAAACACAGCGCATGTGGATGTTGCCATGGGTCCCAGCCAACTGTGGCCGCAGGCAAAATGGAATCCATTGATCTGATTTGATTGTTTTTAAGGAAAGCCAAAGTCCAGGATTTATTTTTGTGTGCGTGAAATCACTCTATCTTTAAATCGGGGAAACTAATTCATACACACAAGAACACACGCATATGTGTGCAAATGTATGTGTTGGTTGTATGCATAAATTGTTTTCAATAAAGAGCACTGTAAAAATAATACTGATCTAGATTTGGCCTATCATAAAATACTTTGGGTGAGTTTTCTTAGGACCTACACTTTGCATACATTCTTCCCTGGGAAGCACAGACAAAAGAAAATCAATGATGCCCTAAATACGGCAGCATGGACCAGGTGCTCAGGCCATGGTACCAACCTGTGTATGCTCCACACATCAGTTTCCAAATGCTTTGTACCCACAGTACCCACAGAGCCCTTTGCTGGTATCTGATGAAGAGTAAGAGGGAGAGGAGGTAGCAGTAAAGCTAATGGAGGGAGACAGGGGGAGGGCCACGGTGTCCGTACATATGTGCATGTATGTACACAGTGTTGAGGAGAGGTGGCAGAAGCTATGGATGATGCAAGCCTGAAAGAGTCGGTGGCTGGACAGAGGAGGGGACAGGTGCCCCTGGTGTGTTCTGGCCCCGGCTAATTTGGGAAACAGTCTCACACTGGATGGCTCGAAGGCGAGGAATGATGGTGGGGCTCGCAGGAGGACTGGAGCGGCTGTTGATGAGACTTTTCCTTTTATCCATGGTGGGAGAGGCCTGGACCGTGAACTTGTGCTGGAAATCTGCTTGGGGAAAGACAAAACACATGCATGTGCGTTAGAATTTTCCCACAGTCAGATTTCTCCGAGAAAACTGACACTTCCTGCCAGGCTTGAGGGAAAGGCCCCAGTTTTCTGAGAAACTCCTTGTTCACCTAGGAAATGTTCTCTTTCAGAATCGTCTCTTTTCACCAAAAGATGGCAGGATGGCAAGGTGAACATGCAAGGAGGAGGAAAATTCCTTACCCAAGTGAAAGCCCTTAGTTTTCATAAATGTATGCAGATGTAGTAATTACAAATTTAGAATAATCTGTTTTAGATCACAAGAGTTGTTGATTATTCTAGGAGATCTAACTTTAAATTCTCCATTTCCTATAATCTATTAGTACGCACCCTCTCTTCCCAGGGACCAAAGCAGGCAGACTAATGCTTCTCACTAAGCGCAGGCAGAGCAGGGTAGTAAGAACCAATCCCTGGCGAAGACCTAGGGACGCGAGGGACACAGGGCTAAGGGGCCCAATTCTGATGCATTCCAAAGGCAGTTAGGGCATGGCCTAAGCAATGTGAAACTTACAACTCTGCCCTTCTGAGTGGCATTCTCCTCATCTATCAACGAGGGATAATTACAGCTGCATATTGACACTAGGTCTCCCCCTAAACCAGTGGTTCTTAACCTGGGTTCTATCAAACCCTAGGGGTTCGATGAGTCAGTCTCAGGGGTTCGGAGAAGCCTCTGCCGCGGAGGCCAGAATAAAGTAATACCGTAATTTGTTGTGAGTTCATGCACTTTGTTGGTTTTGTTCTTTGAGCAAGGTGATGTTCAGGCACGGCTCATTTTGTGCACCAGTAAAAAAACATATACCTATGCCTTGAATTTGGAAAACAAAATCATATTTTATTTATCACTAAAGAAGGGTTCGGTGAATGCGCATATGAAACTGGTGGGTTCGGTACCTCAAAAAAGGTTAAGAACCACTGGTCTAGACTGTGCCCTCCCCGCAGTGGGACCTATCGCTCTTCTGTCTGCCTTCCCAGCATGCAGTGGTACACGGGCACGTGCTGGATGCTCAGGAGGTGTTAGAGGCTCTGCGTTGCCTGCAAAGAGGAAAAACGTGCCACAGGCAAACCGGTAAACAGGTCCCACGAACACATTCACTGATTTCCACTAAATGAGTGCCCTAGTCTGTACTTACGCCATCGTCCCTGTGCTTGCGATCATCCACTGCTGCCCCTACGGTGCCACTTTCCCTCGGTTCCTTAACTGCTGGGCCTCAGGATACAGTGAACTTCTTTTATCGACGTAAACACACCCTTGAGCACTCACCTCCCTCCACAGGTACATTGCACCCCACAAGATTCTCAGTTACAGTTTCATATTGCTTTGCATTTTTCCCAAGGCTGTGCACATCGCAAATGTGCTTGTATTCAGCCCATGTATTTCTGAAAGGGTATGTGTAAGTCAAATTCTTATACATTAATCCGAACCTCAACTGCAGGCAGAACTAATATTTAAGGAAACCTTGAGATGAATTATTTTGTAGAGACAAGCATTCTCTGGTCTCACACCTAACATACTCTGGAATTTTCCTTCCTCCCAATTACATGCTCCCCTGGCCAGGTGTGCCTACAGTGTGAGATGTGCCTTCCTGAGTGACTGTGAGGGGACTGGGCGTTCCTGGCAGGCCCACCACCAGTTAGTTGGTCTTCCCATCATGTTCTGTGTTTAGTCACACTTAAAAGTCCCCTGGAGTAGGGTAGCTTTCTGCAGGCCAGACTTCCCACTGGCCAGCGCGGCCCATTCCCCACCGGCTCCAAGCTGAAACTCAGGGTCTGTGTCTTCAAGCTCAGCCCTGGCTCCCACTCACCCCACCCCTGACCCTCACCCCATGGCCCCGGCCCTGCACCGCCCCCACTGACCCGAAGGAAGGCTGATGCGGTTTCCATCCTTAAGTTTCAGCCGGCTCTTCCGGAACTTGCCCTTGCGCTTCTTCACCCGTGGCTTCTCCTGGCACAGCTGGTGGATGATGATGTTGAGCTCGCGTTCCAGGATGTCGATCTCCCGCTCGGCCAGCTCCTGCTCCCGGCGCCGCAGCAGCTCCTCCTGGTTCTTCTGCTGCAGCGCAGCCCGCGTAAGCTCCTCCTCCCACGTGCGGAGCTCCTGCGGGTTGGGGAACCAGGAGCAGGAGGAGGTGATCAGGGGCAGAGAGCAGGCATCAGGGACAGAGATCTAAGGCCCCGAGCTCAGAGGGCTGGGGCTCACTGCCACCTGGAGAGCGCTCCCATAATGCCCCGCACATCACGTCCCCAGCGGAGATGGCAGCACAATAGTTAGCTGGCAAGTGAACACCTGGCCACCTGAACGGCTGGGAAAGGAAGCTTCGGAGCAGCCAAACTGAGAATACAGCTAGAGGAGCCTAGGGCCAAGCCCCAGCTGAGGGTTCTCAGTTGTTTCTTGATTATTGATTAAAACTGCCCGTGACTTGGCAAAAAATTGGGTGTTTGGGAAGAAAATATAACATGTACTTAAATTTTATAGACTTGGTTCTATTTTAATTTTTTCCATCACATAAATTTTTTTCGTTTTTTGCCCTGGCCAGTTGGCTTTGCAGTAGAGCGTTGGCCCTGTGTGTGGAGGTCCCAGGTTCGATTGATTCCCAGCTGGGGCACATAGGAGAAGCGCCCATCTGCTTCTCCACCTTTTCCCCTCTCCTTTCTCTCTTCTCTGTTTCTCTCTCTTCCCCTCCTGCAGCCAAGACTCCATTGAAGTGGGGTTGGCCCGGGTGCTGAGGATGGCTCCACGGCCTCCACCTCAGGTGCTAGAATGGCTCGGGTTGCAGCGGATCAACACCCCAGATGGGCAGAGCATCGCCCCCTAGTGGGCATGCCGGGTGGATCCTGGTAGGGCGCATATGAGAGTCTGTCTGCACACCTCCTTCTCACTTCAGAAAAAAATAAAATATATATATATATATATATATATATATATATATATATATATATATATATATATATATATATTTTAAAATGAGGGCCAACTTAATGTGATCTAGCTTAAAATGTGCCCACTGTAAATGAAGCAACCTCTAGGCATCACCTAAAACATTAAAAAATAATAATAACCATTATTTCCAAGGTGGCTGTTCAAAAGGTATGTGAGGCATGTTCTGCAGGTGAGTGACGCCACAGAGGCTTGTGATTTGAACTCTCATCTTATCTTAAAGGACAACCATTTGCTTAGGAAGGATCGTGCCAGTGCAGCAAAAGGAGAACAGAGAGAGAGAAAGAGAGAGGGAAGTGAGAAAGAACATTTCCTGACGCCTTTGTCAGGCACTGGCTCCAGGACGGCTGCCACAGGAGGTGAGCAGAGCCCCCCTCCTGCCTTCTCTTTTTCCTTCTGCATGAAATTTATCAATGAACCCAGCATGGAGCTCTGGGAAGAAGTGGAAGATATAGAATCAGGAAATAGGAGAGAAAACAGGAAGGAGAACAAAGCATGTGCATAAAATGTTTAAACATGGACGCTAACCTGTTAACATTAGATACCCCGGGCCTAGGACTGAAGTGGGGTGGGGACAGGGAAAAACCTAAGAAGCTTTCATATCAATAACCTCAGAGAACCATGCCTAAAAAGTGGGAAGTTTCTTCAAGAAAGAAGCCAAAGCAACACATCTGTGGTCGAAAACCTAAAAATCTTAATGACATGCTCCTCTAGAAGAAGTCATTCTGGACTAAAATGAACTACTGTAGATAAGGAACCCAGAGCTATTTCTTAAGAAAGTATGCACACACGTATTGGGGAAGCTGAGCGACAGAGAGAGCAGAAGGGAAAACAAAGGTGGGGAGTAAACATCCTGGTGCTAGGAGCTTTCCATTGGCCTTGCGCTCCATGCCCAAGAAAATATCAAAATAATCATAAAAGTAATAGAAGAGAAATGAGAAGAGGATTAGTACCTATAAACTTTTCTGGTACACAGCAGGTGCTCAGTAGTTGCTGAATAACCTGTTAAGTCAATGAATGAATGAATGAGAAAGGAGGAGATAGAAGACGATTTTATAAATGCAATCCTGCTTTATGAGAACACAGATTCATCATCAGTTTCTACGAGGTGAGCTTGAACTTTTGAGCTTCTCCTTTGATGAAATAAACTCCAGAGAGATTAATTATGCACCCTGCACCTCCTTGGCTTCCCTGTCCCCATTGCTTGGTTTTCACCATCAGGAAAACAAAAACACATGGAAGATTTAGGAAAAGTATTACTGGTTGGTTGATTTTGCTGCTAAATGGAAAAACTAAACAGTTCAAGCTAATATCAGCTTTCCTAACTCCTCTCTTCCGCATGCTATTGTCTAAGGGACGGTTTAAATCTAAGCCCCTTCCTTTAAGGGAACTCGGACCCCAGTCCAGATACCAATCTACGATCATAATACCTAGAAGCAGTAGGTTGAGCCAATCTGAGCATCAGCTGAATCGTATAGAACACCAAGACATTTACAGAGCACTCGTCTATGGTGCCACACACCTGGAAGACCCTCAAACACGGTAGGTCCCCTTTCTGTGAAACACCTGTTTGAGGATCAACTTCACAGTATGCAAATCACATCTCCCACAAATAATAACTTAAGAGGAACCCCTCCAGGGAGAAAGCTCATTATTCATCTTACCCTTGCTTGTCCAACAACAAGCTTTATAATGGAGAGGCATCACAGCATGGTGATTAAGAGCAAGGACTCTGGAACAAACTGCCTGAATTGTGGCCTTGGGCAATTTCATATGGGCCTCATCTGTGATATGGAGTTCAAAGCACCAACATCACAGGGTTGTATCCATAAGACAACGGTTATCGTATTATGTAAGATTCTCTAAGAATTCACATAGATTACTTACAACCACGGTACGCCGTACATGCTCTCCAAATGACAGCTGTTATGAGAATGGGTTTGGCTTTTTCAAGTAACAACTTGTTGACAAAAATCCAACTTCTATTTATTTTTTTACTGGGTGGTAGCAGTAAAATTCCATCAATCAAAAGAAATAACCAAGACACCCTGGCCAGTTGGCTCAGTGGTAGAGCGGTAGCTTGGAGTGTGGATGTCCCAGGTTCAATTCCCAGCCAGGGCACACAGGAGAAGTGCCCATCTGCTTTTCCACCCTCCCCGCCCCCGTCCTTTCTCTCTATCTCTCTCTTTGTCTCCCGTAGCCAAGGCTCCACTGGAGCAAAGTTGGCCCAGGTACTGAGGATGGCCCCATAGCCTCCGCCTCAGGCACTAGAATGGCTCTAATTGCAATGGAGCAATGCCCCAGAGGGGCCGAGCATCGCCCCCTAGTGGGTTTGCTGGGTTGATCCCAGTCGGGTGCATGCGGGAGTCTATCTCTCTGCTTCCCTGCTTCTGACTTCAGAAAAATACAAAATATAAATAAAACTAAAATAATAAATAAATAAATAAAATAACAAGAGCCCTGGCCAGTTGGCTCAGTGGTAGAGCATCGGCCTGGCATGTGGATATCCTGGGTTCGATTCTTGGTCAGGGCACACAGGAGAAGCACCTATCTGCTTCCCTACCTCCCCCCTCACTTCTCTCTCTCTCCACCTCTCTCCCCCTCCTGCAGCCATGACTCAATTGGAGCAAGTTGGCCCTGGGTGCTGAGGATGGCCCCTGCCTCAGACGCTAAGAAGAGCTTGGTTGCTCAGCAACTAAGCAAAACACCAGGTGAACAGAGCATCGCCCCCTAGTGGGCTTGCTAGGTGGGTCCTGGTCGGAGTGCATACAGTAATCTGTCTCTCTGCCTCCCCCCTCTCACTGAGTAAAAAAATAAATTAATTTAAAAAAAAATAACCAAGAGTCGGTGATTCAGCAATCTAAAATAAGGCCAGCAACTCTATGGTTCTTCTAGTTGGAATAGCATCAGTACTAGGAACAGTCTCTCTCTCTTTATTTTTACGGGGGGAAAGAGGAGAGAGAGAGAGAGAGAGAGAGAGAGAGAGAGAGAAGCATCAATTCTTAGTTGCTTCACTTGAGTTGTCTACTGGTTGCTTCTCCTACGTGTCTTGACCAGGGGCACAGGCCAAGCCAGTAACCCCTTGCTCATGCCAGCAACCTTGGGCTTCAATGACCAATGACCTTGATCAAGCGCTTAAGATGCCGACCCCACACTCAAGCTGGCGTGCCTGTGCTGAAGTTCATGAACCCACACTCAAGTCAGTGAATTTGGGGTTTCAAACTGGGGTCCTCAGAGTCCCAGGTCAATGCTCTACACTACGCCACCACAGGAAGTCTCTTTTAATCATTTTTCTCAATGGTCAGTGCAGGTCCACCCCCAACCCCTGGATCCCTAAAGATTGGTCACAAGCTCATTCCATTCCCCTGCAGAATGCTTGTTGACTTGTCAAACAGTACAGAGTTTAGGGTTGCTATGTGGAATAAAAAGAGTTTAATCTCTTCCAATCAGTTCCAGAAATGATATTTAAGTCATTTGTTTGGGAAACCACAATGATACTGGAAAGTGGATGGTCTTGGAATCGGAAGCCCCAGGTTGAAGATTCTGTTTCCCCACTTCAGAGTCACTCATCCTCAGCTCTGAGATGAAAAGAATAAAACCACTCGCCCTACATGCTGGTGGCAGGGACTGTAAGATTCCTGGGTAAAAAGAGTCTTATCAGACCTTTCAAGTGAAAGAACTGGGAAGTCATTAAAAACATATATAACGCTAGCTACCATTACTATCATATTGCTTCCCAAATTTCCATGGAGGGGACTGAGAAGGGTAAAAGAAATTAACCAGTCTCTATATAGACATCCCTCCTGCCCCTAGCCGTGGCCCTTAGATTTAGTCCTGCCCCTGCAGTATAAAGCAATACAACTGCTCTGATTAGCTTCACCTGTGTGGACACTGACTGCACCGAGGGAATAGAGAGGGGTCACTTAGGGAACGGCCACCAAAACAAGAAGACGGATCCTTACCCGCTAAAGTCTTTGAACTTCCCAGTTGGTTAGGCCTTTCAGCCGTTTTCATAAAAACATGAAAAATGCCAAACAATTTCAGACCCACGGTATTTTCAGCCTATAGCAGACTATTTCTGATTCTGATACCAAAAGACACTGGCAGATGTTCCGATAACTGCTCTCAATGTTGAAGTTAACTCTATCTCAGGTTAACCCCTCTAGAAGTCCACTGCAAAACCAAGATACCTTTCTAGGACCCTTTCGTATTCTCAGCTGGCAGGCTGAGACACCATGCTGGTACCTGCCTAACGGTGCCCTCCCTCCAGTTTAGACAATGAAGTAGATAACACTTGAGAGCCTTGGACCCATGACTCCTCCTACTTATTCCTGCCACATCCCAAAAAGAAAGAAAATGTCTCTATCATTTTAGGTCACACCTGAGGCCTGGAGAATTCTTTCTATGCAAAGCTGGGAAAGGAAGAGCTTCCCTGTTAGCACAAATCAAGCAGGAAGGTGGTCGTGTCAGGATGTCCAGAGGCCCCGTGGAGAAGGCTCACTGCTTCAATGCATGCCTTTATCTTTTTCTTACCTTTTCTTTGGCCCTGAGTTGGTCAAACATCTCCTGGATTTCATGTTTCCAGTCATCCTGCAGGCAGTGGAAGGAGTCCTTGGGCATTTCAAAGAAGCCAGATTCCTCTATGGTAGTTAGCTGGTCCAGGATATTTGTGAAGGACGGTCGTGAGTGGGGGTCAGGATTCCAGCAATCTTCGTGGGACACGTGATCCAACAAAAAGCATGAACGGACAAGGGCACATATAAGACTTAGGATATTAAGTGACCTCATTTATCAGAAAAGTACCTCTCATTTCTCATTCCAGAAACACAGACTGGGATCTAGGTCACAAATAGGGCTTAGGAAGTAAAGCACGGTGCTTAACACCACAATCATAAAGAGTGAATCTGGGAAGAAAATGCAACACGTCTGCACCCATCTGATTGTGACTATTGACTTGGCATGAGAAAAGCAAGTCCAAAGAGTTCCCTTGTGGGCAGTACACTACCACAGTGTATCAAGTTACCTATGATTCCAGTCCGCACAACTCCTAACTGTACCATGGGCCTCAATTCCCCATAGATAAATGAGCCACCCTTCCCAACCTCAGCAGGCAGTTGAGAAGGCAAGGATCAAGAGCAGTGGAATGGAAGTCAGGAAAAGTGAATTCTTCCTACTCCCAGCTCAGCCTGAACTGATGGAGTGGCCACCTGTCCACTTTGCCTCTCTGCTTTGGCTTTCTCACTTAACCAAATTACAGGATTTGACTAGATTTTTAGAGTTCCTTTTCTTCTCAGGTATACTTTATTTGTACATGTAAGAAAGTCAGAGGTCCTGAAATAAAAGCTGCTAAACCTTCTCAGTTTGTATTAAATAAAAATATAAAGAAGTACTGGGTAGCAGGCTTTAGTTACTAAGTTATGACTGTCAGTGGAGATGGCCAGAAGGGATATCTGTGACATCGATGTATCAGGGTGCTGACAACATCTTCCAATGGGCCACAGGATTCCTCCTTCAGTGACTAACACTTCCTCTCCCCTTTCAGGAGCTGATACTGCAGAATTGGCCAAAATCGCTCAGGTGCAGATAGGAAGGTGACCTGTCTCCGGTTTTGTTCCAGCCAGGGATCACTTACCTTCCATGAGTTTGGCAAAAGGTTCTGGGCACGTAGAAGGGATGGGGAGGGCGAGCTTGTTCATGGCCACTCCATAAGCGACTGCTAAACCATCAATTCCTCGGAAGGGCACCTCACCAGTCAGTAGTTCCCAAAGCAGCACCCCATAGCTAAGAAGAGAGAAAATAGAAGCCACATAATAGCAACTTCACTGAAATAGCTCACAAGGCCTCACTGAGCATTCCACATTCTCTACAGCACGTAGGGGACCAACAAAACAGACATACTAATTAATGTACGATGAAAGGGAGACCATAAGGCCTACTGGCTGAAAGCAAAAACTCTGGCGTCAGACATACTTGGTTTCCAAGTCTGTTCCTCAAATTCCTCACCTGTAAAGGGCAAATAACACTAGCAGTCTCTCAAGACTGCCATGAAATTGAATGAGCCACTCTAGTGTTTACATCAGTGACCAAGGGCATAGCTACTTTGTTGTTGTTATTATTGATGTAATAAACTGAAAGAAGGAACCTCCCCAAAATACAATTTTTGTTTTAAAAAAATTTTAGCTTTAGTCACAAATGCTTTTTTTTTTTTTAAGCTTTTAGAAATGCAGAGTTGACCACTCAAAACAAACATTTTTTTTTTCTTGTAAAAGATTTCTGGCCCTGGCTGGTTGGCACAGTAGATAAGAGTGCTGGCCTGGCATATAAACATCCCCTGTTTGATCGCCAGTCAGGGCACACAAGAAAACTGACCATCTGCTTCTTATCCCTTCTCCCTCCCTCTTTTTTCTCTCTTCTCCTCCCGTAGCCACTGGCTTGATTGGTTTGAGTGTTGGCCCTGGGCACTGAGGATGGCTTGGTTGGTCCAAGCACATTGGTCTCGGGCACTAAAAATAGCTTGGTTGATTTGAGCATCGGCTTCAGACAGGTTGCCAGGTGGATGCTGGTCAGGGTGCATGTGGGAGTCTGTCTTTATCTTTCCTCCTCTCACTTAAAAAAATGTGTGTGTGTGTGTGTGTGTGTGTGTGTGTGTGTGTGTGTGTATCTTTAATGTGTACTAGGTTGGATAGATTCCTGGTCCCCTCAATGTGAGTACTTCATGGACACTTCTGTCTAATTCAGAAGGGAAAGTTTCACCACGGTGGCCAGCACCAGAGGAACAGAGATCGTCAGCTGTGAGGACTTCAGAGTTCCCTCCCTATCTGCAAGTTCACATGAAAAAGTTCTTTTCACAGGTCCTGGAAATCAGAGAACGACGAGCACAAAGCTTAGTGTAACTATTATTCTACAAATTCACAATCAGAACAAGACAAAACTATGTAGTGTTTAATCCTTCCAGGAATAAGTCAAGGCAAGAAAACACAAGACCGTGAACAGTTGGAACAGCAACTCTCCTTGTTTTCAACATAAATCTCAAATTCTTTAATGGTCATCAGTAGTTTACAAACAACAAGAAATCATAATAACTAAAAAGAAATAAATTCAGTATCTATTGTAGCACGGTACCTGGCACATGCAAGGGGCTATGCCATTTACAAACATCATCTTGCATCCTTATAACACACTTGTGAGATAAGTTTCATCATCATTTTACAGATGAGGAAAGCAAGTTTTAGACAGGTTTGGCAGTGTATATAAAGGGCATACATGAAGTAAGTCATGGTGGACCCTGAAACAACTTACAATTCTTTCTCTCTAGAATGCCCTTCTATCATTTCTCTGCCTGGTAAACTCTAATAGTCTAACAAGGTCTGACTCAAATGTACCACCATTTACTCATTCATTCTAAACATCTACTAAATATTTCTTATGCATCAAGTTCAGTACCAGGCACTTGGATACAGGATAGAAGATACAGATCTTATCCACAAAGAGACTTGTGAGAAGAAGAGAAAACACACCAATTCCAAGATGCTGAAATGAGTCACAACACAGATACTTTAAGAGCACAAAGGAGGGTCACCCACACCAGACCAGGATACCACAGTACCCCTCCCGTACGGCAGGAGGCTGCTAACCCTAGACTGCTGAGTGAAGGGAGAGCCAGCGCTCCAGAAACGGAGCAACACGTACAAGGACATGAACTTGCCTTGAAAGAAGCCCAAGTGGCCTGGCCTGGCCTAACTCCAAAGAGCAGCAATGTGCCAGCCAATATGCCCGGGTATCTGGGGGATTCCTACAGATGGACCCTGAGAGTGGCCTGGTCAGGCTCCTTGAACAATGGCTTTACCCCAGTGACCCCTCCAAATATTTTTGTTTTCTTTATGCAACTTGACAGAGAAAAGCCTGATAGACGGTTGCAAGTCATGTCTTGTCCAGACGAGGAGCTGGATTTTAGACTGAGGCTGATGGGCACGATTAGACACTTTATGAAGCCTTCCCTAACACCCCCAGTGTTACCCAGCCTTTGTTTGGGCTGCCCCAGATTGTAGTCGTCTGTCCACCAGCCTATGGGCTCCTGGAAGGCAGGGACTGTAGTTTCTAATCTGCTTTCTCAGGGACTTGCTCAGGCTCTCGTACATGGTGGGCACGCAGTTAGTGAGTTGGTGGATGGGTAAGAAAGTGAGTGCATGGTGAGGTAGTCCTGCAGAGTACAGGGGGTACCCTAGGAGTAAGCCCTGAGTACCACCAAGAATGGCACTATTGTATTTCCCGCCAAACCTTTAATGGGACTTACCCAGACAGTGGTCATGCTGGGTAGCTTCTACCAAGTACCTCTAAGAACTCTCAGCACTGCTGATTAGATTCCTAGGTTAGTGTGACTTTCATCTCCAGTGGCCTACTCTGGGCATTACTGCCCATCTCTGCCCTGAGGAATGAAAACCCAACGTCCCAAAGAAGTCCTTTCTCCCATCCAGGCAAAGACAACTGGTGATATAACCACCTGGAAAGAGAGTAGTGTCTCAATGATCCAAACACAGGTCCTCTTTTGTGTCCCAGTGTCCCCTCTGTGACGGTTTTCACATAGAGCCCTGGGTGACCCATGGAGATGTCTCAGGTCACCTGGATAAAACAGGAGGCAGGCATGCTCACCCCTCCCCCAAGACTCAACACGGGCAGCTCTGCTCATACCTGGCTTGCTTCTTTGCTCCTCGACATTCCATGCCAGTTGAAGGGCTCTAAAACTAAGTGAAACGGGAGGACTGCCGCTCAAGAAGGACTGAGACAGACTTGAGTCAAATGCCTGCTTTGCCACTTCCCAGCTGTGTGACCCTGGCAAAGCAAGTCCATGCCTCCAAACCTCAGTCCCCTCATCTGTACAACAAAGACAGCCATCCCTGCACCTTACAGATACAGGTATTGATCGACTTACGACCTATGCAACTTACGACCATTTGACTTTACGACCACAATCGCTAACCACAACAGCTCCGCGTCTGGCAGCGCAAACGTTGCCCAGCTGGGCGTACGACAGTGCGGACCAGCTTCCAGCAGCACTTTGCACTTGGGGAAATGTTTCCTATGGTATTTTTTAACCTGTATTTTGTATTTTTGTATGCACCTGTATTTTGTAATTTTGTATGTTTTGCAGATATTAAACCAGTTGTACTGGTAATGCAGTGTTTTACTTAAACCTGACGAATGTAAAAATAAGAAACAAAATGGTGTAGAGATGTTACAAATGGCATAAAGTGAACAAAGAAAATTATGATATATAACAATAATGAAAGAAAATTATGATAAAATATGACTTAAAGATTTTTATAACATCATTTCACAGTACCGTATATATAGCCTACTCAACTTACGACCGAATCGTGTTACGACCGGTCTGTCAGAACCAGTCGTGGTCGTAAGTCGAGCACTAGCTGTAGTTGCAAGGAATACGTAACACCTGCTCCTCATCCAGAAATGACCATCTCCGGCTGGCAAGCACTGTGTCCCCCTTGGAAAGGACCTGACACGAGAAGTGTCTGTGGGAGCTGGGGGAGCCCACTGTGCCTGGAGAAAGCCCCGTGGAAGGTCATCAGCCTTCTGGCAAGAAGCCTTTCTGGGGATGACTTAACCAGCCAGTTTTCCTCTGCCAATGTTTGTTTATTTTTGTAACAGAAGGTGGGTGATAGAAAAAAAGTCTTGGTATTCCTTTCACAGAAACAGAGCCCAAGAAGGAAACTGGAGAAATACAGGTTAGTCGGGTCTGAACCCCAGGGAGACGTGGGCAGAAGCCCACAGACTTACTGCAGGTTTAGCCTAGGTTGTAGCCCTCCCGGGATTGAGAAAATAGGTGAAGGGGTCCTTTCAAGACTGTTTCCAAGCAGCCTGGAGGTAGCAGCTAACACATGGCCTCAGAGTCCCTCCCCCACAAAGAACGCCAGCTCCCACAGCGCGACGGCGACTCCTCAAGGACCCTCCCTGCCTAACCTGAACCCTCCGGGAGTCCACCCGCCTGTCACTAATTAGCCACCTGGATCCACAGGTGCGATAACCCTCTCCACTGTTCGGTATGGTTGAGGTAGGGGAGGGGTGTTTTATTTTTTTCAACTTGAAGAAAAGCATCGAAATGGATAGCAATCCTTCCCAACCAAAGGCACAGCAATTTCGCACCTGAACGGGCCCAGGACTGCTTTCTTATCAACCTGTGTTATCTCTAAATTAGAGATAACCTGTTTATTAGCAATAACTGTCAACTCCAGGGCCACGCTCTGAAGGGACAGGTGGCCCCTGAATGGGCTCCTGCACTTGGTAATCAGCTGTGATCCTACATTCAGGAATCACACTGACTGTTTATTAATCTTTGGCCAAGACAACTGAACTTACTATATGTGAAACACTTTGCAAATTACAAAGTAACATATAATTCTTCTTCTTCTTGTTAACCAGACCCTCATTCAAAATTATGATGCATTTACTAACATACATATGTAATACATACATGAATATTTTTACTGACAATAAATATTTATTGATAGGCTCATGCAATACATATTATACTATTTAAACAGTAGCTTAAAAAACAGAATGATCCCACCTGACCCAGAAGTGGCACAGTGGACAGAGAGCAGGACTGGGATGTGGAGGACCCAGGTTCAAGATCCCAAGGTCGCCAGCTTGAGCACAGGCTCATCTGGTTTGAGCAAGGCTCACCAGCTTGAACCCAAGGTCGCTGGCTCAAGCAAGGTATCACTCGGTCTGCTGTAGCCCCCCAGTCGAGGCACATATGAGAAAGCAATCAATAAACAACTAAGGAGCCACAACAAAGAAATGATGTTTCTCATCTCTCTCCCTTCCTGTCTGTCCTTATCTGTACCCTCTCTCTGACTCTGTCTCTGTCACAAAAACAAGACAAAAAAATCCAGAATGATCCCATTTTAAGAGATGGGTGGATGAGCATGTGAACAGGAATAAACACGCCAACACATCAATATAAATTATCTTTAGAAGTAGGTTGTGGCAGATCCTCAGGCCTGCTTTCAGGATCTGTGGTTTAAGGGCAAGGCCTGGAGGTTAGTCTTGAACGAGGAGGACACTTTGGGCAAAAGTTGAAAGGTCCTGCCTCGTTCCTTCCATGATGGACAAAGCCCTGCAATGGCCTTGCTCTTCCTCCTCTGCCATTTCTAACACTAGGAGAAGATCCTACATCAGACATTTGGGTTTTCCTTTCCCACCAAGAATGTACCTGCCCAAATCACTACAGCAGCAGAAATCTTCGGAATGTATGACAGTAAAACCTATTAGCATCGCTCCCACATTCTCTTACAGGTCAGACACCGAGCCACGTGGAAGCAACGACTTCCTAGGCTGGGATACAGTGGTAACCTGTCGTCCTTTCTTTTGCATACCAAGGTGACACTACTGTCTCACAGCCAGGAGCATGCATGCTCTGTAGATGCTCACCCTCTCAGTGGGGACAAGAATTTCAGATCCATGTCCTTGTGACCTCTTGGGCTGACATTTACTAGGGAAATGCCTGGTCTAATCTGCAACTCTGCATTTCTGGGCACATGCCCAGAGCCTGTATTTTCCCATTTCTATATCCATATTCAACAGATAGACTAAAAAGTTCAACTGGATAACTGGAAGAAAAAAGAGGGAGAGAGAGAGAGAGACAGCACAGAGAATATTTATCGCTCCAGGAGCTTCCAGTGAGGACAAGTCGAGCAGGAACAGCCACTGTTGCTAAGCAAGTCAGGTGAGCCTGGTGGAGGTCTCCAGGAGAACGAGTGCCTCCCCACCCTAGAGGCACTGACGGCAGGCAGGACACATTGCCCCTGGAATATGCTGATCTTGCCCAGGGAACAGTCACCAACAGAGGGGCCTGCATACTGTGAACTTGCTATAGCAGTGGAGGGATTTCTGGTAGGGGAAGAAATTGGAAACTGTCCCCTGGCAACACGAGAATTAGTATACACTGCTCTGAAGGGGTCACTGAGACCTACTTGGGGTTCCTGGGAGTCTATGCAACCTCAATTCTCCAAGTCCACAACAGACCTGGGGAACCCTGACCCCACACCTCTGGACCTTACCTCCACACATCGCTGCCTTTGGAAAACATGGAAGCACGGATGACTTCAGGTGCCATCCAAGCATACGTCCCTGCCGCGCTCATCTTGGTGGTTCGGTGCCACTCCCGAGCCAGGCCGAAATCGGTGATCTTCAGGATCTTGTTGCTCAGGTCTCCATTCTCCACCTTCTGGAGGACCAGGACTGGCAAGGAAAGATCCACAGAAGAAAACAGACAGGCTGCATTAATCACAGAGAAACCGTCAAGCACAGAGCCTTCCTGCCACCCACCTGTCCTCTCCCGCAGGCGCCGTCACGCAGCCACCAGGGACTGACTGAGGTAGGAGCCATCATCTCTCAAACACCGACGAGGCATCCATTTTCATCCCGAGTCTTTCCTCGGCGTTATCTCCAGCCCTCCCCCCAGAGGTGGGCACTATCGCCATCTCTGTTTGACAGAGGAACTTAAGATGGGGAAACGGAGTTATAGCACAAGGAAATAAGCTTTCCAAGGCCACCCAACTAACAAGCCAGGACTGAAACTCAGGCAGCCTGACTTGGGAGCCTTCTCTCTCACCATTCATACCATTTGGCCCGTTCACACCCTGGGAAAAAAGTTGGGAGGTCACAGCTGACCCTTCTGAGGAGGGGCTGCTTGGGCTTCCTGTCTGCCAGGGCACCCAGGGGTTGTAACCACTCGCAGGTCAATAAATAGATGCATGTTGGATTTTCAAGGTTTCAGTGTCTGAACAGTTTCCATGAACCAATTCGAATTACTTTATTTAACACATTTTGGGACACAGAGATTCCCTATAGTCTGGGAGCTCACCCCTACCCACTGAGAACTGGCTGACAGGGCTAGAGGGCACACACATGTTCCCACCGGTGATATTCTCTGTGAACACGGCCCAGGAAGGTAGAGACGGTGCGCTGAGCAAGTTATATCCTCAGCCCTGTCTCCCGAGTTACAACACGAAAGCCACGTGGTGTGGGAGCCACCTGGACGTTCCTAGGGCAGCAGCTGAGGTTGCCACCTCATCCAGAGGACAGTTCTAGCGAGAAGTGTGCCCATCTCCTCCAAAAGGACAAATTGACTACAGCGCTGGAAGCTAAGCCAAGAAACCCCGCCCAAGTGGGCAGCCAGCGAACTCCTTGGGTCGGCGGAAGGCAAGCCTCCATTTTCCCAAGTGGGATGGTATCGAAGGTCCTGGGCAAACACAATCTTCTGTGGGCCAGACACTGAACTTAGGATTTCAAGGAAGAAGGATTCTCTCTGCCACTGGGGGGTGGGGGGTAGGGGGTGGGGTGGGGGGTAGGGAGGCAGTTTTAGGGCAAGGGCCTTAGGCAGGTCCCTAAAGTCACACAACAATACTTTTCCTGACGAGCCCCCAGGCCCAGCAAATGTCCACTGAGTTGTTACCAAAGATCTCTAAGTCCTATGAGTTCCTCAGAAAATTACCAGTAAAGAGGGAATGCAAGCAGCCTGACCCGTGGTGGCAGAGTGGATAGAGCATCGACCTGGAACGCTGAGGTGACGGGTTCAAAACCCTGGATTTGCCCGATCAAGGCACAAGCAATAAGCAAGTAGTGAACGACTAAAGTGAAGCAACTATGAGTTGATACTTCTTGCTCCCCCCATTCCTCTCTCTATAAAATCAATAAATAAAGTCTTTTTAAAAAAGGAGAGAGAGAGAGAGAATGCAGGCAGCCACAGAGCTGGAGGCACAAAGAAAACAGTGCCAGCCACTCCCTAGCCATAATGGACTAAGTCTCCTTCCTCCACACCCTCCCCCGGCACACCCCTCCCCCTCCAAGCTTCCAGCACACTGTATGGGTCCAGGCCTCTGAATGCTTGGGCAGATTAAAAAAATAAACAAACAAAAAACCTTTCTCCATGTCATCTAATAAAACGCCTTCCAGAAGCACCTCAACCCAAGAACTGTTTGTCATAGCAGCAGCTTACACAGAGGTGCTGACAGCAAGCCTTTGGGGGCTGGGGCTGTGCCCCTCAAAGTGAACAGGGGGGGTTCTACACTCCTGGAAAAAAATCTTTCCAGATTCTTCTGTGCTTCTCCCCCCTCTCCTCAAACAGAGGTAATGGGCACATATGCACTCAGGTTGCTGACACTAAATGGAGGTGACACCAGAGAAGCTCACCGTTCCCTCTGCGGAGGGGCCACCAGCTACCGAGCCACCTTTAAACCAAAGGTTCAGCGAGAACCCTCCCTCTTCCATTGTCATTGGGGTTTGGCCCTGTTACCCCAAATCTCCAGGCGGCTGGTGCAGGGTGCAGCGGGGAGGAGGGTGAGAGTTTCACGGCAGGTACAGGACCAGCTGAACTTCCTCGGATGCTGTGCGGGAAGGGGAAGCAGAGAACTTTAGGTTCTGTTACAATAAGTGGATTTTAGCAACTCAGTGGCATACTGCAGATGATTTTTTAAAATAGACTAGTCTGAGGGAGGAGGGAAGGGGCACAGGAAAAACCAGATAGAAGGTGACAGAGGACAATTTGACTTTGAGTGATGGGTATGCAACATAATCGAATGATAAGATAAACCTGGAGATGTTTTCTTTGAACATATGTACCCTGATTTATTGGTGTCACCCCATTAAAATTAATATAAAAAAAACCCAGACTAGTCTGTCAGAGGATTTAAGAAGGCAGAACAATGGAGATAGGGCAAGAATCAGCCCAGAGACAGTCAGTCTGAATCTGAATGCTTATAGACAGGCAGGTCCAGCCCGTTTCACCTAATCCCCACTACTTCCTGCTGCCTTGCACCCAGCTGGCCTCAAACATTTATCCCAGTGGGTTGGGCCCCTGAAGTCATGGGAGTTAGAAATCCCTGGCTGAGGTATCCTGCCCTCAGACAAGAGGAGAAGCCATAATCAGAAGCCAGACAGTTCTGCAGATGACAAGATAATGTATATAGAAAACCCTACAAATCCACCAAAAAACTACTGAAAGATGAATTCAATAAAGTAGTAGGTTCCAAAATAAACATACAGAAATCAGTTGCATTTGCATATATATTTCTTTGTATTTTTCTGAAGTGAGAAACAGAGAGGCAGAGAGACAGACTCCCACATGTGCCTGACTGGGATCCACCCAGCAAACCCACCAGGGAGCGATGCTCTGCCCATCTGGGGCATTGCTCTGTTGCAACTGGAGCCATTCTAGGGCCTTAGGGAGAGGCCATGGAACTATTCTCAGCACCTAGGTCAACTTTGCTCCAGTAGAGCCTTGGCTGTGGGAGGGGAAGAGAGAGAGAGAGAGAGAGAGAGAGAGAGAGAGAAAGGAGAGGGGGAAGGGTGGAGAGACAGATGGGCACTTCTGCTGAATGCCATGGCCGGGAATCCAACGTGGGACTTCCACACACCGGGCTGATGCTCTACCACTGAGCCAACCAGCCAGGGCTGTCAGTTGCATTTTTAAAAAAAGATTTCATTTATTGATTTTAGAGAGGAGAGAGAGAGAGAGAGAAGGAGAGAGAAAGAGAGAGAGAGAGAGATGGGAGGGGAAAGGGGATGAGGAGCAGGAAGCATCAGCCCATAGTTGCTTCTTGCATGTGCTTTGACCAGGCTAGCTCGGGGTTGGAACTGGTGACCCCAACATTCCAGGTTGATGTTCTATCCACTGCGCCCACCACAGGTCAGGGAATCAGTTGCACTTTTATATAACAATAATGAATTATCAGAAAGGGAAAGTAAGAAAACAATCCCACTTACAATTGTATTTAAAAAAAAAAATTCAAGGAATTTTTGGTTAAATTTTTAACCAAGAATTTAACAAAATTGTACTTAGAAAATTATAAGACATTGAAGAAGGGAAGTGAAGAGAATACAAATAAGTGAAAGCATATACCGTGTTAATGGATAGGAAGAATTAACATCATTAAGGCCCTGGCTGGTTGGCTCAGTGTACAACACCAGCCCTGCATGCAGAAGTCCTGGGTTCAATCCCTGATCAAGGCACACATGAGAAGTGACCATCTGCTTCTCTTCTCCTCCTCCTCCCCTTCTCTCTCTCTTTCCTTTTCACAACCAGTGGCTAGACTGGTTTAAGCATCAGCCCTGAGCGAGGATAGCTCAGTTGGTTTGAGCACTGGCCTCAGGCACCAGTCATAGCTCAGTTGATTCAAGCATCGGCCCTAGATGGGGCTGCCAGGTAAATCCTGGGCAGGATGCATGCAGGAGTCAGTCTCTCTATCCCCCTCCTCTCATTTAAAGAAAAAAAAATTAACATCATTAAAATATCCATACTATCCAAAACAATCTATAGAGTCAAAGCAATTCCTGTCAAGATACCAATGGCATATTTCACAGAACTTGAACATATATTCCAAAAATCTATATGGAACTACAAAAGGCCGAATAGTCACAGAAATCTTGAGAAAGAAGAACAAAGTTGAAGGAATCATGCTACCAGATATCAAACTACATAACATGGCCACAGTAATCAAAACAGCATGGTACTGGCATAAAAACAGACATATACATCAATGGAACGGAATAGAGAGCCCAGAAATAAACCCGCACCTTTATGGTGAATTCATACTTAACAAAGGAAGCAAAAACATACAATAGGGTAAAGAGTCTATTCAATAAATGGTGTTGAGAAAACTGGATAGTTACATGCAAAACAACAAAACTAGACCTTCTTACACTATACAGAAGAATAAACTCAAAATAGATTAAAGACTTCAATGTTAGACCCAAAACCTTAAGAATCCTAGAAGAAAACATAGGCAGTAAAATCTTGGACATTACTTGTCGGAATGTTTTTTCTGATATATCTCCTTGGGCAAGGGAAACAAAAGAAAAAATAAACAAATGGAACTACATCAAACGAAAAAGCTTCTGCACAGCAAAGGAAACCATCAACAAAATGAAAAGACCTCCCACTGAATGAGAGAACATATTTGCCAATGATATATCTGATAAGGGGTTAATATCCAAAATTTATAAAAAATACATAAAACTCAACACCAAAAAAAGAAAACAATCCAATTAAAAAATAGGCAAAGGACCTAAATAGTCACTTCTCCAAAGAGGACAAAGAACCAAAAAAAAAAACAACAAAAAACGATACTCAATGTCACTAATCATCAGAGAAATATAAATTAAAACCACAATGAGATATCACCTCACACCTGTCAAAATGGCGCTCATCAATAAATCAACAAACAACATGTGTTGATGGGGATGTGGAGAAAAGGGAGCCCTTCTGCACTATTGGTGGGAATGCAGATTAGTGCAGCCATTGTGGAAAGCAGTATGGAATTACCACAAATAATTAGAAAGCAAACTGCCTTACGACCCAGCTATTCCACTTCTGAGAATATATTATCCAAAGAAACCGGAAACACTAATTCAAGAGAGTATATGCACCCATACATTCATTGCAGCATTATTTATTTATAATAGCCAAGACTTGGAAGCAGCCCAAGAACCCATCAGGAGATGAGTGGATAAAAAAGCTGTGGTACATTTACACAGTGGAATACTACTCAGCTGTGAAAAAGAAGGGAATCTTACCATTTGTGACCACACGGATGGACTGGGAGAACATTATGCTAAGTGAAATAAGCTAGTTAAAGAAAGACAAGTACCACATAATTTCACTTATATGTGGAACTAAACAAACAAAATAGAAAAGGACTCACAGATACATAGAACAGTCTGATAGCTGTCAGAGGGTAGGGAGTTTGGGAGCTGGATGAATAAAGTGAAAGGATTAAACAAAGAAAAATAAAAAGAAGCCAGCTAGTAATCCTGGCAGATGGTTACAGCTCATGATTCTTAACATTCTATGTCAGTGTCCTGACATACCGGTATCAACCCAGCATCTATTACTAGTAATAGTTGTGGTTTTCAAGTTTGTGAAAGCTTTATGGTTTCTTTTGCAGTTTTTAAAAATTGAGATGAAATTCACATGACAAAATTAGCCATTTTAAAGTGAATAATTCAATGGTATTTAGTATGTTCACAGTGTTGTACAACTACCACCTCTATCTAGTTCCAAAATATTTTCACCACCCTCAAAAGGAAACCCCATCTCCATTAAGCAATTATTCCCCATTCTCCCTTCCTCGTAAGCCCTGGCAATCACCAATCTGATTTTTATCTCTGGGGATTTACCTATTTTGGATATTTCACACAAATGGAATCACATAATATGTGACACATATGGTTACTCCACTTAGTATGCTTTCAAGATTCATCCACATTATGTATTGTATCAGCATTTCATTGCTTTTAGTGACTGAATAATACTTCACTGTGTGAATATACCACAATGTGCTTATCCATCTGTCCACTGAGAGACACTTGGGTTGTGTCCCTCTTTTGATTGCTGTGAACAGTGCTACAAACGTGTGTGTACATACATTTGTTTGAGGACCTGTTTTCAGTACTTTGGGGTATATGCCTAGGAGTGGAATTACTCGGTTACAGGGTAATTCTGTTTAACTTTTTGAGGAATCACCAAACTTTTCCACAGTAGATGAACCAGTTTACGTTCCCAGCAGCAATGTGTAACGGTTCCAATTTCTCCATATCCTCACCACCCTTACTTTCTTTTTCTTTTTCTTTAAAAACTATCCTAGTGGGGCTGCGAAATGGTATCTCATTGTGGTTTTGACTTCCATTTCCCCAATGATTAATGACGGTGAGCATCCTTTCAGGTGCTTTTTTTTAGCCATTTGTATATCTCCTTTGGAAAAATGTCTGTTGTTTGTCTGTTTTGAATTAGAAGAATTCTTTGTATATTCTGGATACTGGACCCTTATCAAATATATGATTTGCAAATATTTTCCCTTTCTGTAGGCTATCTTTTCACTTACTTAATAATGTCCTTTGATGCATAGATTTTTTTTAATTTAGATGAAGTCCATTTTATCTATTTTTCTCTTCTGTTGTTCATGCTTTCAGTATGCTATCAAAGAATTCAACACCAAATCCAAGTTTGTGAAGATTTACCTCTATGTTTTCTTCTGAGAGCTGTATGGTTTCAGCTTTGTATATAAGGTGTTCATTCATTCTTAGTTAATTTTTGTATACTGGGTGAGATAGGGGTCCAACTTCATTATTTTTTTTAATGTGGTTAATCCAGCTATACCAATGCCATTTGTTAAAGAGGAAAGCTTTGCCTTTTTTATTTTATTTTATTTATTTTAGAGAGGAGACACAGAGTGAGAGAGAGAGAGAGAAAGGGGGGAGGAGCTGGAAGCATCAACTCCCATATGTGCCTTGACCAGACCAGTGCAGGGTTTTGAACTGGCGACCTCAGTGTTCCCAGGTCGACGCTTTATCCACTGCGCCACCACAGGTCAGGCGAAAGCTTTGCCTTTTAAAACAGAATGGAGCTCTGGCCAGGTAGCCCAGTTGGTTAGAACAATGTCCCAATACAGCAAGGTTGTGGGTTTGATCGCCGGCCGGTACACATAGAATAAACCAATGAGTGCATAAACAAATGGAACGACAAATTACTGTTTCTATCTCTCTCTCTACCTTTCTCTCTCACTTGAAAAACAAACAAACAAGCCCAGAATGGAGACAATACTTCCCCAAGATGCTTTCCCAGGAGGCAAAGAAAGGTTATATTCACGGCAGCTTACTAATCTGAACCACTGCAGTAGACCCATTCTAAGCCTCCAACACTGACAAACAGCTGCAGCAGTAACAAATTATTGTGCTTTACTTCTTGAAAAATTTAAGAATGCGTCATCAAAATCCAAGGAATGCCATAAAAGAATCTTGTGTAAACCTCACCTCGTGTGTGGGGCAGTGGAACATATCCCGAGAACAACTCACAGGTCAGGCTTAAGTCAGTGGGTGCCTGGCCCGAGTGAGGGGAACAGAGGAAAAGATGCATCTGAACTAAGACCTCGTGATAAACCAGATAGAGGAGCTTGGTGGAGAGGAGAGAGGTCTCCAACATTTCAGACAAGAGTGACAAGTAGAATTGTGGTGACAAAGCCCATTTGAGGAAGCCAAGTTCAGTCTGGGACATAATGGGTTTAGGGCGACAGTGACAATAGTCAGTATGGTGCCTGACCAGGCGGTGGCGCAGTGGATAGAGCATCAGATTGGGATGCGGAGGGGCCCAGGTTTGAGACCCCGAGGTTGCCAGCTTGAGCGTGGGCTCATCTGGTTTGAGCAAAAGCTCACCAGCTTGAGTCCAAAGTCGCTGCCTCAAGCAAGGGGTTACTTGGTCTGCTGAAGGCCCATGGTCAAGGCACATATGAGAAAGCAATCAATGAACAACTAAGGTGTCAAAACGAAAAACTAATGATTGATACTTCTCATCTCTCTCCGTTCCTGTCTGTCCGTCCCTATCTATCCCTCTGTCTTTGTAAAAAAAAAAGAGTCAGTATGGAACAGAAGAAAAAGAGCAGACGCCTTAAATCCCAGGCTTGACACCCATGTGATCCCAGACAAGTGTCACAAACCAGTCACTTCTATTCCTGCTTCTATAAAATGAGGACAGGGATTAAAGGCAGTATAAGAATAAACACCTAGCGGGGTGCATGACGCAGGACACTACAGCTATTATTACTACTGTCCTGATGAAGTGTCTTGTACATAAGTGAAGGCCACAGGACTCAGCGGCCACAGTATTGAGGTGAGAAGTCTGGCAGCCACTGACGCATAATAACCATGGAATAAATTTTTACCATATCAATAAACGAAATGGCTGATTAAATAATAACGACAGCTACCTATTATGGATCGCTTACTATGCAGTAAGTAGCATGTTGCTCTTTACATGATGTACATAAATAAAATGGCTGGTGTACACCACCTTGGTTCATCTTTAAATCAACCCTGTGAAGTAGGTAGACATCACTATTTCCCCAGTATCTGTGCTGAAACAGACACAGAAAGGTTAGGTGAGTGAGGGACGGGAATGGGATCCGAAGGCAGACCTCTGGAGTGCTGTGTCACCCAGAGGACGGAAAGAAATCCTGTGCCTCTCGGCCTACCTCAGTTTCCGCCTGAGTCCTAAAACAGTCAGGATTAGTCTTCACTGCTCTCCCTTTTCCTGAATTATTCCTTTGGCATCCAAACCACTAGCACACGACTTCACACCAGACCCTCCTTTCATCATTCCCATGGCTGCAGGTGCATGCCTCTCCATCTCCAATGTGATGGAATAGGACTCCTGGAGGGCAAGAGGCCCACACTGCCCCCACACCCGGGACCCAGCACAGGGCTGGGCTCCCTGAAAGAGCAGACCCCTCCCTGGCCTGTCACTCCACTGAAGGAGTCCCTGGGCATCGTTCCCAGGCTATGCACGTGCCGGGTGTGGGGGCATTATCCCGATGTCCACGTGCTGGGTGTGGGGGCATTATCCCGATGTCCACGTGCTGGGTGTGGGGGCATTATCCCGATGTCCACGTGCTGGGTGTGGGGGCATTATCCCGATGTGACCAATCGCTGGGAAACTAAAGGGAGCCAAGGGCAGAGCAGGGAGGATAGCGACCCTGGAGAGAGAGCAGTGCCTCCGCCAGCGCTCACTAGTGACTATACAAGCATCTGGTGCTGGGTGGGGGGACACAGCAAAGATGAGCTGGTGACTCCCCCATCGGGGGCCTTCCAAAAGCTATACCAGAAGATACACAACGAAACCCAGTATCGTGTCGCAACGCAGCGTGCATCAGTAAGGCCTCGGGTTTGCTACGGTCACAAATTGACCTCTTTAAAAATGACTTAAAAAAAGAAAATTTATATCGTTTAACAATAGAAAAAAATGTTCTCCTAATATTAGGTACAAATAAGTAAAATGAAAATCACTTACTACGTTTCAGTAGATACTGCAATTGTTCCAAGTTCTGAGTCAAAGGCCCGCTTTCCTGGTTAGAAGTGTTAGGGATACAGGCAAACTAGAACCCAAATGAATTTGAGCCTCTCTGAATATGGAGCGGCGGAATGACTATCTATGGGATTCAATCGTATTTAACACAGATCACCTGGAAGGGGGTGTGGGCACCCCGCACTAGCAGGTCAGCGGAAGGAATGCCTTGGGCAGGATGGCCCCAGAGGCTTCAGCATCATGTCCTTTAGCCAGAGGCCAGGCTCTCACAACTCGGCATAATGTCCTAATGGTGAGTGATGATTTTCTTTTTCAGATTTCTTATTTGCCTCCATCAGCACAAGGGGCTCTGATCGGCTAAATCAGGGGTCCCCAAACTACAGCCCTCGGACCGCATGCGGCCCCCTGAGGCCATTTATCTGCCTCCGCCGCACTTCCGGAAGGGGCACCTCTTTCACTGGTGGTCAGTGAGAGGAGCACAGGATGCATCTGCACCCATAGTTCTCATTGGTCAGTTTGTTGATTTAAATTTACTTGTTCTTTATTTTAAATATTGTATTTGTTCCCGTTTTGTTTTTTTTTTTACTTTAAAATATGTGCAGTGTGCATAGGGATTTGTTCATAGTTTTTTTATAGTCCGGCCCTTCAACGGTCTGAGGGACAGTGAACTGGGCCCCTGTGTAAAAAGTTTGGGGACCCCTGGGCTAAATGCTCACCTGGCACTAAGGCTCCTTCCCCGGGCCTTCACTTGGTTCAATGATTCCGCATCATTTGTCCCAGATTAAGCAACTGGTCTAACTCAGTCCCAAGGGTTACATTTTTTTTTTTTTCTGAGGGTTACATTTTGCTTGGTTTCGTCTTTTTTATTTTTAAGTTTATTGTCAAATGTATCTACACATAGCAGAGAGTACAGATACCATGTATCATGGTTTAAAGAAAGGAAGATGAATACCCAGGTGAGCCCGTCCAATCGCTTAGAAGCTCCATGTACACCTTCCTGTCATATCCCCTCCACTCTCCACAAATCTTGACTTCTGTCATTCACTCCTTTACTTCTCTTTGTAATATTACCTCCTCTGTCTACATCCCTAAACACGATTATTTAGTTTTGAAAAAGTGGGACAAGCACAAACTAGTTTCCTAGGGCCACCATGAGAGATTAACACAAAGTTGGTGGCTTAAAACAACAGAAATGTATTTCCTCACAGTGCTGGAGGCTAGAGTGCTAGTCTGAAAGCAAGGTGCTGGCAGGGCGCTCTCCCTCAGGAGGCTCCAGGGAAGAGCCTGCCTTGCCTCTTCTGGCTTCTGATAGCTGCCAGCAAGTCCTGGCACTCTTTGGCTTTGGACAGCACAACCCCAGTCTCGTCATGGCTCTCTGCCTTCTTCTGTGTGTCTGTCCGGGTCTTCACATGGCCTTCTCATCTCTGTGACCATATCCAAATCCCTGGGAGCAGATTGGTGCCAGTCCTCACCCAGCACGACCTCATCCTCACTCAATTATAATTATAAAAATGCTATTTCCTAAGAAGGTCAAATTCACAGGTTAGGCCATCCACATACCGTTTTTTAGGGGGACATATTCTATCCACAATACTGTATGACAGTAAAAATACTGTCTTCACCTCTCAGAAGGGAATAAGCAGAACAGAGTTTGGTCATGGTTCCAGAGAACTGCCAAGAGCCCTTTCTGGGAAAGTAGATAAGCAAGATCATAAATGAGTCCCAGCAGCATTGGGCAAGTGGCCACAGTGGGGACATCGGCAGCAGGGACGTGAAAGAAGGTGCAGAGACTGGACACCCATCAGAGAGATGGTTCAAGGAGTGAGCCCCTCTGATTTCCTGTTGCTGAGTTCACGATGGCCTGCCCCTGGTTCTCGGGGTTGGGCAAAGAAAACACAGTCTCTCCGGTCAGCAGAGCAAAGACGGGTGAGCAAGACAGCCAAGTGCAGATAAGAATCTGGGCCACGCTCCCGCAGGTAGTCAGTCCTCAGGCTAAGCTGATGGAACACCGGCCGTGGGTGAGCAGGTGAGGACAGCTGAGTCACACTGCCCGTCCTCTGTCTGCTGCACAGCCGTCCTCCCGGGATCTCCCTTCACTGTCCCCAGGGACCTCCCTACATCTCTCTCCTGGGTTCATCCTGTGCCCTGTACCCCACTTTCTCTTTAGCATGTTTCTTTTCTTGATTTGGGGAGGGGAGTGCGTTCTCCAGTAGCTCCTTAGAAGGAATGCATGGAAGACTTTTGTTGTTGTTGTTATAAATTATACATCCATCCCCACACTCAGTATAGAAACGATTGGAGATTTTCCTTCAAAAATCTGAAGGCATCGTGCATTATATACACTTTCTTCCAACGCTGCTGTCAACAAGCCCTGAGCCACTTAGTTTCCTGATGCTCTGTGTGGGATGCACCTTTTTCTTCTTTTCATAAAATTTTTAGTCTCTTCTTAATCCCCAGTGTTCTGAAATCTCAGAGGGTGGGAATTTAGTGTCTACTTTCAAATCGGAACACTCCCATCCTGCGGTTAGAGCAGTGGTTCTTAACCTTTTTTGAGGTACCAAACCCACCAGTTTCATAACCTTTTTTGAGATACCAAACCCACCAGTTTCATATGCGCATTCACTGAACCCTTCTTTAGTGATAAATAAAATATGGGGTTCTTTTTCCAAATTCAAGACATAGGTATATGTTTTTTTACTGGTGCACAAAATGAGCCGTGCATGAACATCACCTTGTTCAAAGAACAAAACCAACAAAGTGCATGAACTCACAACAAATTACGGTGTTACTTTATTCTGGCCTCCGTGGCAGAGGCTTCTCCGAACCCCTGAGACCAATTCGTCGAACCCCTAAGGTTCGATAGAACCCAGGTTAAGAACCACTGGGTTAGAGCGAATTTTCTTGAAGTATCTTACTATTAATTTCCTCTCCTATATTTCTCGGTTTTCTCTTTCTCTAGAACCTCTATTCAGATACTGGGCTTTTGAGACTGGTCCTTCAATTTTATCTTTCCCACTTTGCCCAGCTTTTCTTATTCTTGCTCTTCGTCCTGAGGCATCGTCCCTTTATCCTCTAACCCTCCTATTGGGTCTGTCACTCCCTACCACAGTTTTCATTCCTAAGAGAGCTTTTTTTTGTTCATTGGATTCTTTAAAAAGGATGGTTCTTATTTCTTTGTTTTCTCCCAATGTTGTTTGTTCCAGCTGCTTTTTCCTGTGCCTTGGTCTCTAATGCACTTTTTCTCAGCGTCATAGTAATCCCTGGCTGTCTGTTCATAACTAAGAACCAAATTGTGCTTAGGTCATAAAAAGGAAGTCCTTAGGTTTTAAAGTTACATACTGAAATATTTAATATATATATTACTTATATATATATGTAATATATATATTAATATATATTATATATATCTGATAATGCAGATTTTCTTCAAAATAATCTATATATATAATTAATAATACATATTGTTATATATGTATATTATATATATATCTGATATTGCAGATTTCCTTCAAAATGATCAAGTGTGGGGAATGAGAGGGGTGACAGAAGATTACCCGTTGTAATCTTTGTTGAAACTGCTGGAGCCACATGGGGGCTCATTATGGCATCCCTGTTACTTGTGTATAAGTTTTCCGTAATAATAAGGGGGGAGGGTCAAAAGCTGGGCAGACCCTCTGAGCACATAGAAAGAAGTAGCCAGCTTTGAACCTCGCTGTGCGTAGAGCCGAGACGGGAACATCTGAGGCCGTTTCTCTCGAGCTGGTGTGCTCCCAAAGGGCAGTCCTCTCCCAAAGCGCTAGGAAAACCAAGGCCTGGCTGCTGGTGAGCTGGGAATCAAGTCATGACGAGTGCAAGGTGGTCTCAGAATGCAGGCTTTAGTACAGAAACAGTAACTTCATCTCCCTGTTTTTTAAAGTAAAGTACCCATACTCTCCATAGGCTCAGTATCCCGAGTCCAGAAACTGTTTCACCCCTTCCAAAAGGCAAGGCAGTCCGCTGGCTGCACGGAGTAGAGCAGGAAGTAAGCCACGGACCCAGATGCACAGCCTCTAGTCGCTACCCAGTCTTTTTCTATTTTAGCACCCCTTCACCCTAGTTCCTGAGATACCTGGAGCTGCCAGCTCCTAGATTTTTAAGGAGCCTGTGATATAAACAGAATGGTTCTTTGTTTTCCTCACTGTCAGCTTAAAAATTATCTTTCTCAAATGTTGGTCAGTTACCACGAATCCACCTGATTTACAGCTTTCAAAATGTTATTGCTGCTGCCTCCTCTCCTGTTTGCCTCGTACGTTCCTGGCGCTGCAGCTGGGGTTCAAGAGAGCATAAGCAGACGGAGTATGCGTATGTATCGTATGTATTTAACCTGCCTGCCAGGCCTGGAAGTCTGCCCTTGGTCTGTCTGCTTTCTGGAGTAGGGAGAAGGGAGCTGGTACAGCCTGTATCAGAGGTGCCCTGCACAGTCCTCCTGCTTTCCTTGGCCTGGCTCTTCCAACTCTCCCAACATGCGAGACCTGTGCTCCTGCTTGTTCCTGCCAAAGCTCAACCCGACCACCAGATCCAGTCGCAAGCTCCTCTCCCACCTTAACAAGAACATTTCTGAGCTTCAGCAGAGAAAGGAAAGAGCAACCGACGAAGACCCAGAATGTATGGTCTGGCTTCACCACTGTGTGGTCTTCACCTGGACCTCACCCCACACACACACCTCTGATATTCTCTGTAATTCCCGAAAAGTGTGTCAGTCTTTCCTGGGCCCAGCTAAGCTCCCCCAGCCACCCGAGCTGAGGAACTGCTACACTCAAGGGCGAAGAGAAGTTAGGCGAGAGAACTCTACCACAGAGAAAAGCTCCCCAGACACAGCGGGCCTCAGGTGCTGAGTCAGCACGGGAGACACCTGCCTCCTGCAGCACTCGTCTCCAGTGGCAGAGGGCAGACTCCCTGTCGTGCTGACTCAGCAAAGCCACACGGAGGAGCCTGACTCATGGACCACTACCACGCAGTGAAAGAGTGGCCTGCATGCATCTCCCGGCCTCTCTTGGCCACTGGCCCTCTGGCAAGGCCAAGAGAGGCCAGACTTGCTTACCGAGGCAAATGATTCACCACCGAGACACCCCGACTCTACCTCAGCAGAGGTGTGGTGCAGCCTGCAGACAGCAGGGAGATGCCAGCCACAGCTACGGCCCCAGCCAGGTTCAGCAATGTCAGCAGAGCTGCGCCGGGTCCACTGGCACAACCAGTGAAGCTGAGCTTCCCAGCAAATATTCGGGCCCAGGCAGCTGGAAGTCCCCGTGGGAACAACTACAGATGGGTGCAGAGTTGAGTCTTTGGGGACTTAGGACCTGCCCCCTCTTGGTACAGAAGAGAAACCACTGGATGTGTGCAATGCACTGCCGGCAGAGCCAGAGGACACTCAGCTCAGTGACCTTTCCTGTGACCCAGAGCTAGAGCAAAGCTGAACTACAACGGCCTCCCTTTCTAGACCTCTCACCTGGAGAGGCTTACAGGTGCTCAATAAATATCTGTCTTGAATTAATGAATGGATACAAATCATCCCAAAGGTTTCTGACAGATCAATTAAGGCAGTGGTTCCTAAATATCTGTATGAGAGCCGGCTACAGCAGAATCACCAAAGAAATGATAGCAAAGACTCTTAATCTTTTAAAATGGATCCTTTAGGCCTTAAAAAAATGTTATCATGATGGTAAGTGTACTTTTAGTGCTAATGTTTATGAGGGCCTGGGTGTGTACTGCACAGTAGACTAAGTGATTCATCCATAGTCTTATTTAATTCTCTCTACAGTTCTGGAAGACACTCTCAGACGTGGACACTAGAACTCAGGCCGGTCACCAGGTGGAAGCAGCAGTGCCAGGACACACCCCAGGTCTGAAAGAAATCACAGTCAGAGCCCCAGACCATCATACCAAATGAAACACCCAATAAGAAAACCACTTTTAAATGCATTTGTATTTTATCCAAGCAGCAGTACCTACACCCATGTGAAAAACAAGCCTACGAATACTTGTACTTTCTAAGAACATGCTCACATTCAGGGACACCGTGCAGCTGTCCCCTCCCCGGGGGTCTAGAGCCTATCACTGGGAACCACTGAGCTCAACGACTGGAACATCTCACATCCAAGCAGGAGTCTCAAAGCCTCCGACCCCAGGAGTGGGAGGGAGAGACTCTACACGGAAGGGTTAAAACAGAATAACACAGTCAGCAGGCGTGAGAAAGAGAAAACAAATTGAAAACACAGCAGAAACAAATTGCTACATTAGCAATCCTGGCAATATATTGTAGAAGGACTAACAGGGATTAATGATAGGAAAAGAGCCTGAAATCTGTGACCCAGACTGCTAGTCGCCCATCACTGTTTTTCTCCCCGCCTCCCATAGTAACAGAATCCTCAATTTCAAGATGGGCGTCCAGCCACCTATAACATCGACATTTCCCAGTCTCCTTGTTCCTAGGAATAGCCAGGTGACTAAGACGTATCCAGTGGCTGCTTTCTGTAACTTTTTTTTTTTTTTTTTTCTTACAGGGCCAGTGAGAGAGTCAGAGAAAGGGATACATAGGGACAGACAGACAGGAACAGAGAGAGATGAGAAGCATCAATCATCAGTTTTTTGTTGCCGTTGTGACATCTTAGTTGTTCATTGATTGCTTTCTCATATGTGCCTTGACCGCGGGCCTTCAGCAGACCAAGCAAACCCTTGCTCAAGCCAGCGACCTTGGGTCCAAGCTGGTGAGCCTTGCTCAAACCAGATGAGCCTGCGCTCAAGCTGTCGACCTCAGAGTTTTGAACCTGGGTCCTCCACATCCTGGTCCGACGCTCTATCCACTGCGCTACCGCCTGGTCAGGCTGTAACTTGTCTTAAAAGAGAACAGCTCAGGGCCTCTAGCCCTGCTTCTTCATCCCTTCCTAGATAATATATGTGATTATGTTAAAATAAAACATTAGTATACAAAACTACATAATTTGATCATATTTCCCTTTTCTTTTTAGTGAGCGAGAGAGAGACAAGAAGGGAGAGATGAGAAGCATCAATTCGTAGTTTCATCACTTTAGTTGTTCATTGGTTGCTTCTCATACACGCCTTGATGGGGGAGGGCGGTTCCAGACAAGCCAGTGACCCCTTGCTCAAGCCAGTGACCTTGGGCATCAAGCCAGTGACCTTTGGGCTCAAGCCAGCGACCGTGGGATTGTCAGTGATCCCATACTCAAGCTATCAAGCCTGTGCTCAAGCTGGTGAGCCTGCATTCAAGACAGATGAAACCAGGTTCAAGCCGGCAACCTTAGGGTTTTGATCAGTGGTCCCAGTTCTATACGCTATCCACTGCGCCACTACCAGTCAGGTGATCATATTCCTTTTTGTAAGAATATGCTGTCCATCCATTAATCTATCACACAGAAACCACATAAAAGATATATACCTATACTTAAATGCTAACAGTAGTTATATCTAGGCATTGGGATTTGAGGTGACAAATTTTTCGTTATACTCATCTATATGGTTGAAATCATCTAAAATAAACTTTTTTGTTGTTAATATAAAAAATAGGTCATTTAATAATAACAACAACCATACTATTAATAACAGCAGCTACCATTTCTTGCATGCCTAGTATGTCCCAGTCATAATAGTAGGAACTTCACAAATGCTACTTCATTCATCTTTATGACAACCCTGCAAGGTGGGTAACAAGCTCATCTTACAGACAAGAAAGCTGGAACTCAGGGATTAAGTAACTTTTCATCATCTAAGGAGAAAGGAGACCAAAATTTGAATCCTGCTCTGGCTTCAATGCCCAAGCTCCTTCCAATGTACCACGCTGTCCCCTCCAGTCGGGGTTCAAATGTTTAGCAATTATATCTCTACAACAAAGACTTTGTACATCTCTACAAGGCTGGTCTCTCCTACACCACAGTGTACCCACATCTTACTTTTATTTATTGTCTTGGGGTGGGCTCATATCATAAATTAATTAGGCAGGCATGTCACCTAATCCTATGATCCTGTGTCCTGTATGGACAGAGAGCGACTGCTAAGAATTGTTTGCTCACAGCACTGTTACCTGGTGATGGCCACTTCTCACTGGCCAGGACAAGAAGGGATAACTGTCTAGAACAAAAGAGAATTGGCAGAGAAGCCACCAAAGCTCGGAGTAAAACCTAATTCTACCTGAGTCCACTGTCCTTTCCAGTAGAACTCAAGGGGTCTCTGCAACCAAACCACCTGAGTATTGCTCTGTTATCTTTCCAGGGAGGGGAACCAACCATTTATCTTTAAACAGGAGTGTTTTAGAAGTGAAGGCCAAATACTATCTGAGATGCTGTACCCTCTCTCAGGCTGCTGCATTAAGGTTTTCTTAGACAAGCTTCCTGTGATTAAAACAAAAATCAGTGCCATCTCCCTGGTCAAACCTTCCAGCATGTGTGCGCAGGACGCCTTCCTCTCTCCAACATCCTAAAATACGATATGTCAAAAGATGTCAATTTGGGTACCCACAGCTACTGCCATCTTGTGCAGATTAAGCCCAGATAACACAGCTGGCCTTCCGGCCTCGTGCCCATCCGACACAGATGTCACCAGCAGGAAGCAGAAAAGACGAGGCGGAGCTCTTGGGCAGCCAGTGTGCTCATGGGAGAGCACCGCCCCGAACACCTATGCGCCCTGAGCACGCCCACGGCACCAGCCTGACTCGGCCGAGCGGAGCTGCCAGACCTCTCCGTGCCTTCAAGCACGCAGCGAAATAAAAATAACCAAAAAGAAAAGAAAAAAGAGGCAGCACATCAGACCTTTGATGAGTCTGTAAACAGAAAGTCATTCTTCTTTCTTGGCACGAGGGCATGGGGTGCTGCTGAGGCCCAGGCTCTCGGGACCTATAGCCCTAAGGTTGGCCACCAGAGCTCCCTTGGCAGGCATGGCAGGTGGCAGTTTCAAAATGGCACAACATCTGTCACCTTATAGGGTTCTCTCCAATGTGAACAGACACTCCTCACACTGAGAGGCAGGTCTCAGTCCCCTCTGCATGAGACTCAATGGCTTGGAGCTCACTTTAACTACCAGAGTGCAGTGGAAGTGACACTAAGTCAGATCAGAAAAGACAGTACAGCTTCTGCTTTGTTCACTTGTGCTTGAAGCCTTGAGCCACCACGTGAGAAGGCCAGGAGCCCTGAGACAGCCACACTCACAGAGGATCTGAGGTGGGTACCGTCATCAGCAGTCCTGGCCTTCAAGTCCCGCCAGCCCAGGCAGCAGATGTGTGTGTGAACCAGTATTTCCCAAGATTCCTGTCTCCCTCTCTGGCCTCACCCTGAGCCTTCAGATCTTCTCATCCAGGGCCCCACTCCCTGAGGAGCAGAAACAATTCCTGATCCCCTTCCAAATTCCCGACCCCAGGCCTCCATGAGCATAATGAAATGGTTCTCGTTAGGGGCAGTATGTCCTGAAGCAATGGGAATGGAAACTGCTTAGTCTCTGCTGCTGCCAGAGAAGCAAACTGTTTTTGAAAAAGAAAAAGCTCCCTTTTATAGAGCATATACTTTGTGCCAAGCATCATGCTAAGGGCTTACACCAGGGGTCCCCAAACTTTTAACACACGGGGCCAGTTCACTGTCCGTCAGACCGTTGGAGGGCAGGACTATAAAAAAAACTATGAACAAATCCCTATGCACACTGCACATATCTTATTTTAAAGTAAAAAACCAAAACGGGAACAAATATAATATTTAAAATAAAGAACAAGTAAATTTAAACCAACAAACTGACCAGTATTTCAATGGGAACTATGGGTGCGGATGCATCCTGTGCTCCTCTCACTGACCACCAATGAAAGAGGTGCCCCTTCCGGAAGTGTGGTGGGGGCCGGATAAATGGCCTCAGGGGGCCGCATGCAGCCTAGGGCTGTAGTTTGGGGACTCCTGGCTTACACACATAATTTCATTTAATGCTTGTTACCATGCTATAAGTAAATACTATTCTCACCAAATGGAAATGAGCTCAGAGGCTGAAGACCTTACCCAGATCCGCCTGACTCGGAGCCCATTAACACTGGGCCACGTTCTGCTCTCCAGTCACTTGGAGATAGTGTTTCTATAAGGAAGACTCAACTACTTGGAGCACAGTCTCCCTGTCAATAATAGCCCAGGTCTGGGAACTTCCTAAAGAACCCAGGTGTCAGGTGCACGGAATCAACAAACACTTGGCCTTGTCTGTATTGGGGCAGAACCTCCCCCCGACAGTCACGGCTGCGGCCTACCACCCCATTAGTAACTCCCTCTAAACCCCACTCCATTTTTAAGGCCTAACTCCTCCTTCAAGGCCTTCCAGAGAATTCCGCCTCCTCTAGACACCATCTCACGCAGGTTGGGCACACCATTCCACACCATTCACAGTGTTCTGGGAGGGTGTGTCCCACAGTCGGGGACACAATGTGGATGAGGATGGACACAATGTGGCGGAAGCGGCGTCTGAGTTACTAATATGATGAGCGACCCAACCTGCAGCACCCACACAACAGCAAGGACACAGCCTTTCTGGCTGAGAAGCATCGTCCGCGCACAACGCAAACACTCCAGGCTCTGCCGCCTGCACTTCACCCCGGGCAGGGCGTCCGGAGGATAAGGGTCGTGAGGCCAGTGAAGGAAGCCACCTGACCCATCACAGACACCTTTCACCACCACCTGGCAGCCCAGGAAGCCCTGATCACAAAGGCTTAACACAATGGGAGCTGTCACATTGAACCACAAGTCCTTAATAGCCCTGGAAAGCTAAGAAACACAAATTCAAGTTTCCTGTGAGTCACTCGGCAACCTCTCCATCTCAGAGTAAGGAGGGACCAACCTCACGTACCTCCTCAAGCTAAGACTAGCTTTGTTCTGACTCACTGTGATGCTGTCTATGCTACGGATGCTTTTCCTACCCCTTCCTTCCATCTCCACGCCCACTGGGATGGGTAAGTCCAGCTTTGTGTACCTTCCCAACCCACCTCCAAAATGACCCTGCAAACCCTGTTCCCCATGAGATGGAGTTGAGTATCTCACTATGGTTGGGCAAACTAAGACCACACAGGTTCCCAAGGTGGTACACCTCAGTTTCCAGGGGAAGCCAGTCTGTTCCTTCTTTCCCTGCCTCCTAGGAAGGCAGGGATAATGAGCATACCCAGAAACTGCTGAGAAATAGCGCAATGCCTTATTTCCTGCACTTGGGGAATCTCCCTGTGAGAAAAGGTCTTAGAATATCTCCCTCTTCCTCCCCAGGGACATTCTTACGCTTTCTGGAAGGTCATTATTGGTGAGCTTGTGATTCCCAGCCTCTCCCAATATGCTACATATCAAATCAAGCACCAAAAAGCTTACAGGAGCCTAAAATTGTCCAGATGCATGGTCCGTGCCAACTAGAGCCACGTATATAAAGCCAGGGTCAAAGGTTATAATCACAGGACAAGATGCACCCAGTGGGGGGAAGGGGCAGCACCCTAAAGGAAACTAAAGTTTGTTGAAATGTTCCCTTAGTTTGTCAGGCATCAGAGGGTTCATTAGGTCGACAGCAATACGCCTTCAGATCCCCCTTCTCCCACTTACTGCCCTTACACACAGATGCTCACAAACGTCCTGCTTAAAATTACTTTTTAAAAAGTGTTTCTGTCAAGCTGAATGGGAGAATTCTAGTCCTTGTCCCTTCTCTCTCCCTCCCATCACAAAAGCTCAAAAGTACTAGTAGCAACAAAGTCAAATTCTCTACAGTGCAGTGGAGAGGGGAACTGTGGGGAGGCTTCACTCATCATAGTCTGGGGCTGTTCCACCAGCAGTTGATCCAAAGTGAAGTACAGTGTGTCCGTAAAGTCATGGTGCACTTCTGACCGTGTGACGGGTCAAAAGTACACCATGATTTTACGGACACACTGTATTAAAGAAGGAATGGTGAAAAACCAACTTTCTCTTTCGTAATATTAATCTGAAACTATAAGTGGGCACTACAAAGCATGCCTACCTCTCCTCCCTGGGGAATACAATCACCATGCTAGTCTGCCATGGTTTCTCCTGGTTACAAACTCTCTTGAAAAGGCAATATTCGGCAGGGGGATTGGGTGGGTGGGGGAACTGCTCCCAGCCAAGACTACTTGAGCTTAAAGCCATGGCATCTGAATAACGACCCGGGGCTCTGCCATTAACCCTTTGAGTAGTGAGTTTTTTTCATGCTCACCGACCCCCAGGAGTGAGTTCTTTTTCTCAAAAAATAAAATTAGGCCTGACCAGGCGATGGCTCAGTGGATAGAGCGTCGGACTGGGATGCGGAAGACCCAGGTGCGAGACCCCGAGGCCACCAACTTGAGCGCGGGCCCATCTGGCTTGAGCAAAAGCTCGCCAGCTTGGACCCAAGGTTGCTGGCTCCAGCAGGGGGTGGCTCAGTCTGCTGAAGGCCCGCGGTCAAGGCACATGTGAGAAAGCAATCAATGAACAACTAAGGTGTAGCAACGGCAACGAAAAACTAATGATTGATGCTTCTCACCTCTCTCCATTCCTGTCTGTCTGTCCCTATCTATCCCTCTCTCTGACTCTCTGTCCCTGTAAAAAAATAAATAAATAAAATAAAATAGGTTCCAGTTCCAGTTTTATTAACTTAAAATCATGTTTGTTTAGTAACCAATTTATGAAAACAAGAACATGCATTTGGCTTTTTTTAATGTTGCCTTACACATTTTTAAAATAAATCGATCATAGTCTGGATGGTCAGGAGGCACAAGGACGTACACGAACGTTCGTACTACTCAGAGGATTAACAGATGTGTCTGAACATTTTTGAATGTTCATATTACTGTTCTGGTTAAAAAATTTTAAATGCCATAAAGAAGCATCTGTGAATTTATCTAAAATCTATACATACTTCCCTTGTTTAAACAAAAAACCATAGCGAAAACATAAACAAAAACAAGAGTCCAAGAGAGGGGAAACTTGCTAGGGCGCAGCTTTTGGAGAGCTGCGTGCAAGCACAATGTGCCTCAGGAGGACCAGTACTAACAAGAAGCGAAGCGGAGGCTGCAGAATGGAAGCTGAGGTTCACATTGTGCTTTTGGAGGGGCCCTGGGGAAGGAGGAAATGAGAGACTAGCTCACGGCCCCTGAGCGTTTTGGGACCATCAGGTTCAAAGGTGTCAGAGGCCCCCTGGTTGGAGCAGTGAAGGACCTGCTCCCTGCAATTCCAGGTATGGGCGTGATCTGCTTCACAAAGGGTCCAAGACCAGGTTCAAAGTCAGGGACTAGCCGCATCACTCCTAGACTCCAGTGAGTCACAGCGGCCAATCACAGCACAAGCTGCCGGAAGAGGGTCTCCAACTGCGATCTGTTCCCCAGGAACAGAGCAGAGAGGACAGCATGCACGTGCTACAGAGCCCGGGATTCAGGTTCGTGCTCCTCCATTCCCTCGCTCTGTGTTCTCAGGCAAGGCACCTTAAACCTCTCTGAGCCTCAATTTCCTCTACTGTGAAGTGGGGATCACCCTGTGATCCAGGCATCACCTCTGCCTGGAATACATTAGATAGATATTGTTCCAAATAAAATTCTATAGTACCAAATACAAAATAAGATTATTATTCATTCCATCTCTAAAAATGGGGGGGGGGGAGGGGATGAAGGTTCATTTATTGCTGTCACTATGAATAACAGGCTAGAAAACAAAATCAGATAATGTCTTGTTATACTAATAATCTTTTTTTTTTTTGACAGAGACAGAGAAAGAGAGTCAGAGAGAGGGATAGATAGGGACAGACAGCTAGGAATGGAGAGAGATGAGAAGCATCAATCATCAGTTTTTCGTTGTGACACCTTAGTTGTTCATTGATTGCTTTCTTTCTTTTTAGATATTTTTTATTTATTTAATTAATTGTGTTTAAATAGATTCTAGACTCACCCCAAATGCATCCCCCCTCCCCCATATTCCCCGCAACATTTTCCTTGCCCCCCTTCCCCCCTTCCCTTCAGGTTTATCCCATCCTATCATCCCCTTTCCCTCTGTCCTCTTTTCCTCTGGTCCCTTTGATCCCTCCTCTGTCTCAATTCCCTTCATTGATTGCTTTCTCACATGTGCCTTGACTGCAGGCCTTCAGCAGACCAAGCCACCCCTTGCTGGAGCCAGTGACCTTGGGTCCAACTGACGAGCTTTTTGCTCAAGCCCGATGGGCCCGCGTTCAAGCTGGTGACCTCGGGGTCTTGAACCTGGGTCTTTCACATCCCAGTCCGACGTTCTATATCCACTGCGCCACCGTCTGGTCAGGCAATATTTTTTATTTATTTAAAAATATGAGCCTGACCTGTGGTGGCGCAGTGGATAAAGCGTCGACCTGGGAACACTGAGGTCGCCAGTTCAAAACCCTGCACTGGTCCGGTCAAGGCACATATGGGAGTTGATGCTTCCAGCTCCTCCCCCTTTCTCTCTCTCTCTCTCTCTCTCTCTCTCTCTCTCACTCTGTGTCTCCTCTCTAAAATGAATAAAATAAGCCTGACCTGTGGTGGCACAGTGGATAAAGCGTCGACCTGGGAACACTGATGTCGCCAGTTCAAAACCCTGTACTGGTCTGGTCAAGGCACATATAGGAGTTGAGCTTCCAGCTCCTCCCCCGTTTCTCTCTTTCTCTCTCTCTCTCTCTCTCTCTCTCTCTCTCTCTCTCTCTCATTCTGTGTCTCCTCTCTAAAAAAAAAAAAGAATAAAATAAAAAAAATTTAAAAAGATATGATTAACATGTATTTTTCTTTTTTTTTTTTGTATTTTTCTGAAGTGAGAAGCAAGGAGGCAGACAGACTCCCACATGTGCCCAACCGGGATCAACCCAGCATGCCCACCAGGGGGCGATGCTCTGTCCATCTGGGGAGTTGCTCAGTTGCAGCTGGAGCCAGTCTAGTACCTAAGAGAGAGATAGAGAGAAAGGAGAAGGGGAGGGGTGAAGAAGCAGATGGGTACTTCTTCTGTGTGCCCTGGCCGGGAATAAAACCTGGGACTTCCACACTCTGGGCCGACGCTCCACCACTGAGCTAACTGGCCATGTATTTTCATTTTCTCTGTCTCTCTCTCTTTTTTTCTTTACAGAGACAGAGAGAGAGTCAGAGGGACAGATAGGGACAGACGGACAGGAAGGGAGAGAGATAAGAAGCATCAACTCATATAGTCGTCTACCTGGTATACTTTAGTTGTTCATTGATTGCTTTCTCATATGTGCCTTGACCAGGAGGCCACAGCAAAGCAAGTGACCCCTTGCTCAAACCAGCGACATGGGGCTCAAGCCAACGACCTTTGGGCTCAAGCTAGTGACCTCACGCTCAAGTCAGTGAGCTTGGGGTTTCAAACCTGGGTCCTCTGCATCCAAGTCTGATGCTCTATCCACTGCACCACTGCCTGGTCAGGCTGATTGCTTTCTCATATGTGCCTTGACCATGAGGCTACAGCAGACCGAGTAACTCCTTGCTCAAGCCAGCGACCTTGGGCTCAAGTGGTGAGCTTTGCTCAAACCAGATGAACTTGCGCTCAAGCTGGCAACCTCGGGGTCTTGAACCTGGGTCCTCCACATCCCAGTCCAACACTCTAACCACTGCGTTACTGCCTAGTCAGGCTCTTTCTCTCTTTTTTTGAGGGGCTCAATATTTTCTTCTGCACCCGGGGCCTAAACCACATCTGAACTTGACAGTCTATCTTTCTTTGTCACCAGCTGCCACGCACTTGGCATAGGCTAATTTTTTTATTCATTGAATCCCAATATTCGGGATGGGTAGCTTTCCTTTGGGGGGAGAAGGAAGAACTATTAATGGCAGAGATTGTTACTGATCCACCCCAGGATTCCTATCCCGAAGCTCGGGTACCAGGATGTGACTGTTTAAGAATAAAAAGGTTTTTCAATCCAAGTAAAAAATGGGCAGAAGACCAGAATAGACATTTTTCTAAAGAAGACATACAAATAATCAATGGTACGTGATAAGATGCTCAACATCCCTAATCATCAGGGAAATGCAAATTAAAACCACAATGAGAGCCTGACCTGTGGTGGCGCAGTGGATAAAGCGTCGACCTGGGAACACTGAGGTCGCCAGTTCAAAACCCTGCACTGGTCTGGTCAAGGCACATATGGGAGTTGATGCTTCCAGCTCCTCCTCTCTCTCTCTCTCTCTCTCTCTCTCTCTCTCTCTCTCACTCTGTGTCTCCTCTCTAAAATGAATAAAATTAAAAATTAAAAAAAAAACAAACCACAATGAGCTATCACCTCACACCTGTCAGTATGGTGCTGTCAACAAGACAAGTGATAATAAGTGTTGGTAAGGACGTGGAGGAAAAGAAAACCCTTGAATACTGTTGGTGGGAATGTAAACTGGTGCCGTCACTCTGGAAAAGTAACAGAACTACCACATGACCCAGCGATCCCACTTCTGGGTACATATCTAAAGGAAATAAAATCACTACCTAAAAGCAATATCTGCACTCCCCAAGTTCAGTACAGCAATATTCACACAGTTAAGATAAACTATCTAAGTGTCATCTACAGATGAACAGATAAAGATGTTATACACACATACACAATGCAGTATCAGTCAGCCATGAAAAGGAAGGAAAACCTGCCATTTGTGACAACATGGATGAACCTTGAGGGCGTTATGCTGTGGGACAAGTCAGACAGAGAAGACAAATACTTTATGATATCATTTGTATGTGAAATTCTAAAAAGCCAAATTCATAGAAATAGAGAGCATAATGGTGACTGCCAGGGCTGGGAGGTGGAAGAAATGGAGAGATATAGGTCAAAGGGTACAAACTTCAAGTTATAAAATAAATCAGTTCTTGGTGGTGGTGGGGGTCTAATGTAAAATATGGTGACTACAGTTAACAATACTATACTATATATACACTTGAAAGTTATGAAGAGAATAGACCTTAAATGTTCTCAACACACACACACACACACACACACAGGTAATTATATGAGGTGACGGAGGTGTTAGCCCTATTGTGGTGATCATTTTGCAATATATATGTGTATCAAATCATCATGTACTATACGTTAAATTTCCACGAGGTTATGTGTCAATCACATCTCAATAAAGCTGGGGGGGTAGATAAAAATGTTTTTATTGTTTTTTCTTTCTGAAAATGAAACCACCTGGAAGAGCAGTGAACACTCTTCCTCTTCTACCTAACACAGAAAATACCTGAGCTGGTGTCGGTGAGCAGACAAGATGCAGACTTCACTGACCCCCACCCTGGCTTTGACTCCAGGATCCTACAAGCAAGCCATCCCCATTCCTTGGATGGTTTATAGATACTCATTCCTTCACTGTCCACAATACGTCAGACCTGGCTGGGAAGCCTAGCAGAGTAACTGGCCACGGTCAGGGGCTGGGGGTGGCTGGAAGAAAGAACACTGTGCTGAGACTCTGGGACGTCAACAGCCCACCTCAGGCAAGCCACTCAGCTTCTCAGGGTCAAAACTCTAGGGTTTCTTTAAGCTCTGACCTTATCAATAAACACAAAAGAAAGTTAACAATCATTGGAAACTGAAGACTTATCACTATTTCCCCCAACTACAGTATTTTCTCCTTCTACTTGGTTTTTGAAGGTTAACAGAATACAGAAACAAATATATATATAGTGTCCAGACAGCATGTGTATTATGACTAAAATGGCAGAAGATGAGGTGTATAGACAAAAATAGCCAAATCAAATATAACAATAAAAACAGTAACATTTGGCCCTGGCAGGGTTAGAGCGTTGTCCCCGATATGCCAAGGTTGTGGGTTCGACTCCCAGTCAGGGCACATACAGGAATCAGTGAATGCATAAATAGGTGGAACAACAAATCGGTGTTTTCTTTTCTCTATCCTTTCCTCTCTAAACTACATAAATAAATAAACAAACAAATAAAAATTTAAAACCCAGTCACATTTGCACAGTGAAATCTGTGATTATTTTCTTTCTTTTTTCAATGATACGTTTTCCTATTACATTGCCTTATCGGGTACATCAGATTGCAAACAGTCACAAGAATTTGCCGGGAAAGGTCTTAGTTATGAGAGCCATCACTGCCAGGACCCTATAGCTCAGTGGTTCTTAACCTTTTTTGAGGTACCGAACCTACCAGTTTCATATGCGTATTCATCGAACCCTTCTTTTTTTAAATTTTATTTTATTTTATTTTATTCATTTTAGAGAGGAGACACAGAGTGAGAGAGAGAGAGAGAGAAAGAGAGAAAGGGGGGAGGAGCTGGAAGCATCAACTCCCATATGTGCCTTGACCAGACCAGTGCAGGGTTTTGAACTGGCGACCTCAGTGTTCCCAGGTCGACGCTTTATCCACTGCGCCACCACAGGTCAGGCGGGCCGAACCCTTCTTTAGTGATAAATAAAATATGATTTTTTTTTTCCAAATTCAAGACATAGGTATATGTTTTTTTACTGGTGCACAAAATGAGCTGTGCATGAACATCACCTTGCTCAAAGAACAAAACCAACAAAGTGCATGAACTCACAACAAATTACGGTATTACTTTATTCTGGCCTCCGCGGCAGAGGCTTCTCCGAACCCCTGAGACCTACTCATCGAACCCCTAGGGTTCGATAGAACCCAGGGTAAGAACCACTGCTATAGCCGCACTGGTGTGGCAACAGCTCCCACCCCCACGCCCCGCCCGCTTCCAGGGATGGTAGGCAGAGCCTTCACAGGTGGGCAACTCCAGAGGCACACTTTAGGCTCCTGGCTCTCGGAGCAACTCCAGGGTACACCTTCCTTTAGGGTCCAAGCACCTGCGAAGTTTATGACATGGATGTATAAAAGCAAGGACTTGACGGAAGCAAACGCGCAGCTCATTCTGTTAAGGAGTTTTAATGAGTTTAAGTCCATCCATAAAGGAACTATAAATGGGAAAGCAAGCTTTCACAGCAGAATTGGAACGGCTGCTATGCATCTGGGCTGCCACATGCAAAGTCCTATATTCGACATGATTTGAGGGAGAGGAGAGGTAGAGAGCAGGGGAGGATGGCAGAAGAGAATACCACACCACCTCTGCTGTCAAGAATCCTATTGGGAGTCCTGTTTATATAGGGAAAAAATTATCAAAGGAGATCCAGAGAACCTTACTTCCATTTGCTTCTAAGAAGTAAACCTTAGGGCAGGAAGGAGACTGACTTTACTTCGCAGTTTGGTTTTGCACTATTTTGACCATATGTACATATCACATATTGAACTTTAAAAATCCACAGTGCAATCAGAGAGAATGGGACTAAAACACTGAAAACGCAGGTACAAGGCAAATGGTACTCAAAAGCACAAGATCACAAGTTGTGGATCTAATGATCAACACATGGAGCTCTTGCCACGGGCCAGGCACCGCTCCGAGCTTCACCTAGCTTATTTTATTTAATCCTCACTTCTACCCTGTAAAATGAGATAGGTAGATTATTCCCATTTCACGTTTACAGAAGCTAAGGCACAGAGGGTTTATCATCTGCTCTAGGTCCCAGCTAGACAGAGCTAGAGCCAACCAGTCTCATGTGGGCTCATCTCCACTCAAAAGGGGGTTCACATCCTAAATGTGGGTGCTAAGGGGGTGGGTGGTCGTGGCATTGTTTGGAGAATGTCTTGAGGGGGTAGATAACATGGGAAAAGGTGTCGCACTGGATCCTGTGATCAAAACCACAAACATTTCTTGAGGACCTACTAAGTGCTGGGTACAACCAGATTTGGAATAGCAGTAGAAAGATAAAAGCCGCTATACAGAGATAGAAAAGGGCTAATCATGCTCTATTCTCCTTCCAATAAAAGACCACTTAGGCAAAATAAAGTCTCTTCCGCCCGCCCCGAACACTCCACTCTTAAAAGAGACTGAGCAACAAGAATGCTAAGTTGATTTGGGAAGGCCAGGAGGAGGGTTTGAAGAAAGGCATTCCCTTTGACCTCAGCAGCAGAGAAGGGAGAGAGAGAGAAATATACAGCCTTCCTCCTGGGACAAAAGCATTTTAATTATCAGCTGAGAGGCCAGCAGAGCCATAAAACTGGCCAACTGAACCATTCAATCAGGCCAAAGGCCATAATTAGACAAGACAACATTTCTCAGGAGGCCAGGCACTGCCAGTTAAGTGGGGTCCACAAGAGGCCTGGGCACAGTTGGAGGGGGCTGGTGGGGATCAATCCCTTGCTGTGGCTTTGGATGGAAATAAATCTGCCCGTTTCCATGGAAGCGGTAAAACTACACCTAGCTGACTTGAAAGATGGCAGCTCAGGGCTGCCCCCAATCCTCAGACTACTTTAGTAAACCCCAGTTATGTCCTGTGCACACCTAAAGCAACCAGGAACAGAAAGAAGTTCTCCTCCCCCTTGGGAAGCGGGGACAGTGCAGTCCCATCTCCAACGGCGGTTCTTGGGTGACACAGCATCTGACAATAACCCTGCCCTTTTCTCTGTCCACATTTTACCTATGAGAATCCTAGTCACACGCCCAATGTCAGGGGCTGAAGAAATAGCTTAAATCCAAGTCTCTCTGAATCCCAAACCAGTGTCCCTTCCACTACAGCCCATTGGTTCCAAAAGTCATGCTGCAGGCGGAAATGCTTTCTTCTCAAATCAAAACCTTCACATTTCCTATAGAGAGCAAAAACCCTGGCGAAGTGAGGAAGGAAAAGGATGTGTAAGCCACAGCTTTACTATGTCTCGTTTCTGCATCTCAGGGTCACAGTCTAATGGCCTGCAGAGCAAAGTCCTCCTGCAGCTGTTCTGCTGAGTGGGCACAGAGGCACACAATTGAAACCACCTACATGGTCTTGAGCCCTGTCTGAAAAAGCTGTATTTGTGTCCATTCAGAGAAGTGGGTGGGAAGCCAGTGAGGAAAGCCCTGAGACACGAGGATGCCCAGCGCTCAGCCCCGAGGCCGAGTAGTTGACTGTGTCCTGACTGTGGTTGCAGGCTGGCTGCCCTTGGTTTATTGTGAATCCCCATTAGGATTGATGTGATGGGAGCATCATCTCCCAGCCAGGTCATCTGTCATGGCCCGGACAGCGAAGGGGGAAGGAAGCTCCTGTCAACTATTTCCTTGCTTGGTAAAGATTCCCTGCCAGGAGGTGTGCCCCTGCAGTAGCCTGACCACAGCTTCAGAAACCCTGTCGCCCCCACCTATTTCCAAAGCACATCCATTCACACTTAAGTCACATATCAGTCCTGGGAGGGACCTCAGACGCCATCCCATCCAAACCTCTCATTTCACAAACGAGGCATCTGAGGCCCAGAGAAAGCACAAGATGTGCCAAGGGCATTACCTGCACTCGTGTCCCCTCCACTGCTCAGCTGAAAGAGTTTTCTATTACGGTGTTAATTCATAACTTTATCTGAGACTTGGACTGGTAAAAGCTATCACCCTTTCCCCCCAAATAAACCTACACACTATATATTTTGTGTAGATTCCAGGGGGTTCAAGGTTAACAACCCTTCCTTAATAAGAAAAATAAGTATGGTTCTATAAGAAGCTGATGGGGAAATTCAAGGAAAAGAGATGGGTGGCTAGGGAAAGAAGCTACATTTTTCTCTTGACTCAATCAGACCGCTGACGTCACAACTTAATACGTTGGTTTCCCTATCCACAGTGATCCTGAGCTACCTCACGGGAATGAGGTAAAGCAGCAAGTCAGAAATGGGAATTTTCCAACATGGAGGAAAGGAGAAACAGGTTCTTGTCTTGTCTCCTTACAGATCGACATAGAACACCAATCTTGACCCTAAGGGATGGCAGTGCCGTCGGCCACCTGTGAAAGGTGGTCACTACTTAGCTGTTACAGGTTTGCTTGGGGAGAGGTCTAAAGAAGAGAAGACCTAATAGTTTATTTGACTTTCTTTTTTTTTTTTTTACAGGGACAGAAAGAGAGTGAGAGAGGGGGATAGACAGGGACAGACAGACAGGAACAGAGAGAGGTGAGAAGCATCAATCATTAGTTTTTCGTTGCCGTTGCAACACCTTAGTTCTTCATTGATTGCTTTCTCACAAGTGCCTTGACCGCAGGCCTTCAGCAGACCGAGCCACCCCTTGCTGGAGCCAGCGACCTTGGATCCAAGCTGGCGAGCTTTTGCTCAAGCCAGATGGGCCCACGCTCAAACTGGAGAGCTCGAGGTCTCGAACCTGGGTCTTCCGCATCCCAGTCCAACGCTCTATCCACTGGTCAGGCCAGTTTACTTGACTTTCAAAGCAATAGCAGCTTGAATTAGCAGAAACACAGGTAAAGGAGATAAGACCAAAGAAATACAGGGTGGGGCAAAGTAGGTCTACAGTTGTGAGTATGCAAAACACAGTTTCTTCTTGTATTCTTACATATTAATTAGTGTATTATTTTCCATATGAACAACTTTAAACCTACGTATGGCCCACCCCGTCCTTATAAATCAGAGCCCACACACCTGACCCTTCACTGAGGCAATCTCTTCCACGCCAGCAGCTCAGTCACAGTTCACAAATGCGCACCAAGATACTCCGCACAATACAAGATTCTACTCCAACTCCATCACAGGCTTTACAGGTGCCTAAATGTGGCCCAGGGCCCCAAGTCAAGCCCCACTGAGTAAGCTACAAAGCAGCCCCCAGAGGCAGCAAAGAGGAAGGGAAAGGGGGCAGCACTCTGGAGCAAACTTGGGGGAAATAAAGGAAAACAGTCCACAAAGAAATCAGTTTTCCATGAAGCCCCTCCAACCACGGGAAAGAGCTGAGGCAAGAGAATCCACAGGGAATGTCCGGGGCACCTGTTGTCTCCTGTGGGGCCATGCTCTCACTGGGCATTTGTGTCCACTGGTCTCTCACTGGTCTCCCCTCTGCTGGTCTCCCTGCCTGGAACCTCCTTGCCCCACCTACCCACTCGGTCTCATTATCTCCTCTTCTCTCATTCAGATCACAGGCTCAGCGAAGCCTCAGGCATGTCCCTTTATTAGTTGTTCTTATGACACCAATCCCTTCCCTCCACTGCAATCACCAGAGTCTCCACGCTGTCTGTTCTGCTTACAGTCCCAACTCCAAATGCTCAAAGTGACACACCAACCAGAACCACCTGTGTGCAGTCAATCACCACACTCAAGGGAAAAAGCAGAATTCCAAGACATAGTGAAAAAACTGAAGACACAATGAGACCTGCAGGTCGGACCTCCTGGCCTCACGGGGTTCTTCTGCTGAGACCTGTCACCTGGCTAGTTGCTTGCTTCACTTCAGCTTTACTCACTTATGTATTTATTTTAACTTGCAGAACAATGTATTTCATGGAAAACGCTGCCCATCAACTGAACACAGCCCTCTGGGACATGCCCGATGGCTGCTGGCCGTAGGTGCAGTCTTCTGCAACCACAGGAGAAATGCAATTCATTGAGCACCTGTACTCTTCTGCAAGGAAAAGTCCTCAAAACACAGCTGTCATCCCCAACTCTGTGTAAGAGGGAGCTTGTAGGAAAGAACCCCAAAGACCAGAAATGGGGAGAATAACAGGGAGAGAGGTTCAGAAATACGAGAGCCAGGTACTGTTGGAAGTATCTCATTTGGGGATGTGTTCATGAGACACAGAAAAAGACATTTCTGAACCTCTCAAAAAAGACTAAGAATTGGGTTCTCTAGTGGATACCTGGCTGCCTCCCAGATCCACCCTGGGAATATTCTAGAGTTTCTTCTCCTACAGGAAAGTGACTTTCATGGCTACTCCTCATCCTTTAACAGGCAAGTCCTGCTGCCACATTGCTGCTGGCCATGATGCCTGTGCCTCAGTGGCCTCACCTCTGGAGCAGCATGGGACACACAGTGATTGCCACGTGCCACACACACACACACACACACACACACACACACACACACACGGCAATGGCCACATGCCATGTGCCACACACACGGCGTGACCATGTGCCACGTACAGATACACAGACACGTGGCCATCGCCGTGTGTGTCTGTGTGTGTGTGGCACGTGGTCATCACCGTGTGTTTGTGTGTGTGGCATGTGGCCATTGCCGTGTGTGAATGGCACGTGGCCATCGCCGTGTGTGTTTGTGTGTATGGCACGTGGTCATCGCCGTGTATCTGAGTGTGCGTGGCAAGCAGATGTGTTGTGTTGGACTTCTGGGAGATTCAAGGGAGAGAGCTCGGCCACAGGAGCACCTTCTGTGCTTCTGCTCTCCTCCCCTCCAGGCCTGTGTCTTAGACCAGATAACAGCCTGTAGGACTGTAAGGCGACCCCTGAAGATACCTGCCAGGTACCAGGATGATGGAGTGAAAATTAGGAGCCTGGGTCCCTGACAACACCATGGAGATGCCCTAAAACCTTTAGACTTCTTTACAAAGCCAAATGAATGTATACCTTGTTTTAGCCACTGTTAATCTGGTGCTGTTTTTTAGGTTATGTACATTCAAACCTAAACTTAGTGCTGATTATATATCAACACAAGGATACGATATGCTATACACATTTCACTGCCACTAAACAGCACATGGCTTTTTTAAGTAGGTGACCAGGATGATAAAACATTTTAATAAATCACTTTTATACTGAACCTTTTATAATAGCTAAGTGTCTATCACCAACTATTTTTTTTCCCCAAAGACCTCCCCTATATATATGTACTCTTTTCTGTAGAGGTTCAAAGTCAACTAATACATGTAATTCATTGAATTCTGCTCTCACATAACAGTGACCAAAATCCAGCTCTCTAGAACCCCTAATTAACGCCTAAGGAGACAGGCCAGTATCCCCAGGTCTGCAAAGCACAAAGAAGTTATGACTCTCCCACTGGAGGCAAAGAAGTGGCATAACATTTTAAAAAATAACTTCCTAGTCATGTACACACAGCAATGAAATAAGAACAACACTGTCACCAAGGTTCATACAGGATACGCCGGGTACAATCCCAGGAAAACAGCCACCACAGACAAACACCAGGGAGGTACCCCTCCTCATACGGGAGATTTATAGCCATAGCCGGCATCAATGTCAACACCAACCATGCAACCCAGTGGACCCTGTACACTTCTGGATGTCAATGATCTTGAGGAGATCCTTTCAAATGCTGCCCTATACATAAGTCCAACACCTGCCACGATATCCCGCACATGAAGGCTCCCTGCTGGCAATCCTAAAACTCACTTAAGGACAAAGAAAGTACTAGGGCTTTGTCTCCTGGATGACAGAATGACATTCAAGTCTCTTGCTCTCTCCTGCAAACAGAAGAACCTTGACAAGTTAGCATTTCCTTCACAAGAGCCTGGACTTTCAAGCACAAATCTCATAAAAGGTAGTCTTGTATTCACAACTTGAAATTATACCCAAAGTTAAAACTTCATGGAGGAAATTACTAACTTTTCACAATTTCATCATCCTAGCCCAAGTTTATAAATGGGCTCAATGATGTATGGTTAAAGCACTTTGCTTAGTTCTCCCAGCATGCTAAGGATATAAGAAAAAAATAAGGTCCTGGATGATTTGCTCAGTGATAGAGAGCATCAGCCCAGTGTGTGGATGTCCCAGGTTTGATTTCTGGTCAGGGCACACAGGAGAAGCAACCATCTGCTTCTCCACTCCTCCCCCTCACTCCTCTATCTCTCTCTCTTCCCCTCCTGTAGCCATGGCTCGAGTAGCTCGAGCGCACTGGCCCGGACACTGAGGATGGCTCCATGGAGCTTCCACCTCAGGTGCTAAAATAAGATTGGTTGCGAGCATGGCCCCAGATGGTCAGAGCATCAACCCCAGACAGGGGTTGCCAGGTGGATCCCAGTTGGGGCGCATGCAGGAGTCTTGTCTCCCTATCTCCCGACCTTTCACTTGGAAAATAATAATAATAGAAAGAAAGAAAAAATTCAGCTTCTGTATCATGTTTTATACCAACACATCTGCTTCGTCCTGCCCAATCATCCAAAGCAATCTCTAGGTAGCAATTACTTTGAAAAGTGGTCACCAAAAGTTTCAAGTCATTTAATACATTTAAAGAACAGGATTTGGGGAGGCCCATATGAGAAGAATCATATGATAAAGAGACAGAATAATGGCAGAAGGAGAAAAGAAACCAGATTTCGTTTTATGGAACTTAAATCCTTTACATGCCTTATATCTAAAACACATACTTAACGTTCCATACTCTCGCAAGAATAAATTTTTAAATTATTATTATTTTTTTACAGGGACAGCGAGAGAGTCAGAGAGAGGGATAGACAGAGTCAGAGAGAGGGATAGACAGAGACAGATAGACAGGAACAATGCGAGATGAGAAGCATCAATCATCAGTTTTTCGTTGCGACATCTTAGTTGTTCATTGATTGCTTTCTCATATGTGCCTTGACCGCGGGCCTTCAGCAGACCGAGTAACCCCTTGCTGGAGCCAGCAACTTTGGGTCCAAGCTGACGAGCTTTTGCTCAAGCCAGATGGGCCTGCGCTCAAGCTGGCGACCTCGGGGTCTCGAACCTGGGTCTTCCACATCCCAGTCTGGTGCTCTATCCACTGCGCCACTGCCTGGTCAGGCAAGAATAAATTTTTTTAGTGCATGCGCATACAAGAGAGACAGAGACATGAAGGGAGAGAGATGAGAAGCATCAACTTATAGTTGTGGCACTTTAGTTGTTCACTGATTGCTTTCCATAGGTGCCTTGATGGGGGCGAAGGATGGGGGGCTCAAGCCGAGCCAGTGACCCTTGCTCAAGCTGGTGACTCGTGCTCAAGCTGGTGAACCCGCGCTCAAGCCAGCAACCTCAGAGTTTCAAACCTCAGACCTCAGCGTCCCAGGTTGACACTCTATCCACTGTGCCACCACCAGTTAGGCAAGAATGAATTTTCTGTTGTAAAAGGGGAAGCAAGTGAATTGAGGAGATAAAAGTAATAAAGGCTACTTAAAGTAAAGTGGAAAGTGTATTTGTATATATATATACCACACATGCTCTAAAAAAAAAATATCTGGCAGGAATGTCAAATGTAATAGCTAGATGCCCTGCAGAAAAACATTATGGGTTACATTTTTTTATTGTTGTTCATCTACACTTTCGAGTTTTTTTTACAACAAAAATACTACTTACAGGATTTTAAAATGTGTTTTCTTTTTTTTTTTTTTTGTATATTTTTAAAAATTTCTTTTTATTTTATTCATTTTAGAGAGGAGACAAAGAGAGAGAGAGAGAGAGAAAGGGGGGAGGAGCTGGAAGCATCAACTCCCATATGTGCCTTGACCAGACCCGTGCAGGGTTTTGAACTGGCGACCTCAGTGTTCCCAGGTCGAAGCTTTATCCACTGCGCCACCACAGGTCAGGCAAAAAAATGTGTTTTCTTAAACAGATTCACAATAGCATCAACAGAAAAGTGAGCTACACCTGGAACAGCCCTGAACGAAACAATGCCTAAAATAATTCTGCTCTTAAAGCTGAAGGACACAGAGAGAGTGAAGTCCCTGGGCCCACGTCACCCCAAAGTCCTAAGGTTCTCGTCTCTGGACAGGGTGCTCACAGTGATCTCAGGCATATACCATCAGCAAGCTGTACTCTCTACACCACACAGTTTAGGTAGGAAAGAGCACAAATGACTGCACAAAAGCAAATCCCTGGTACCTGCCCACTCAGTCAAGGACAGAGACTGCAGTCGACCAACGCCCCATTTAATGATGTCTATCACTTCCTTTATGACCCAGTTTATGGACTCTGCGTGTTTCATAAACAGTTACCTCTCAGTTCCCTGCTATTAAACACTAGGGTAGTTATGACAATTAATGAATACTACCCCGAGGCTATCAGGAGGTCTGTAATATCATCAGCCAGGTTGTGCTGTCCAAGTTGGGACTGTCACCTGAATCGGCCTCACACTTAAAACATCACGCCTCCTCTCCCTTAGTCCCTTCTCTGGTGGGTACCTCAAGCTGAGTAATGAAATGCAAACAGGTGGTACAGGTTTGCTTTACCTAATGGTCCACGAAAGAGGAAAACACCTTTTATGATAACAGACACACTTCCTTCAAGCGAAAAAACAAAATCTATGTTGTTGTTGGGGGGTTTTTTGCACAGTATATGAGAATTATACTTTATATTGCCAAACTTGCCTGTTAATCAGAGCTCAGAATCATCCCAACCCCTCCGCTGTCTAATTCTTTTCTTCCTAAACCAATTCTCATGGCACTCACTCCAGCCCTACATCTCAAGGACAGAACAGCTTTTTTTGTTTGTTATTTTTCTGAAGTGAGAAGCGGGGAGGCACAGAGACAGACTGGCACATGTGCCCAACTGGGATCCACCCAGCAAGCCTACCAAGGGGTGACGCTCTGCCCATCTGGGGCATCGCTCTGTTGCAACCGGAGCCATTCTAGCACCTGAGGTGGAGGCCATGGAGCCGTCCTCAGTGCCCGGGCCAACTTTGCCCCAATGGAGCCTTGGCTGCAGGAGGGGAAGAGAGAGATAGAAAGAAAGGAGAAGGAAAAAGGTAGAGAAGCAGATGGGCGCTTCTCTTGTGTGCCCTGACCGGAAATCAAACCGGAACTTCCACACGCCGGGCTGATGCTCTACCACTGAGCCAACTGGCCAGGGCAAGGACGGAACAGTTTTAAGCAAGGAATATCACTACCCACTAAGAGCCCTTTCGGAGTTCCACTCCAACTGAAGCCATCCACCGAGTCTGAATGTGCTCTTACGGCCTCCAGCCCCATCTCTTCATACTCACTGTTGCTGGACTTAAGGTCGCGGTGGATGATGGGGACAATTGCCTCATCATGTAAGTAGTTCATCCCTCTGGCAATCTGCACGGCCCAGTTAACCAGGATGTCTGGTGGAATCCTCTTCCCAGATAACACTCTATTCAAAGGTCCCCCACGAGCAAACTCCATGACCAAGCAGAGGTTGGGTTCCTTCAGACATACTCCCCTAAGAGCAATGATGTTGGGGTGCTTCAGGATGGCGAAGAGCTTGGCCTCCTGGCGAACGTTCTCTATGGTCTGGCTGATGTCCTCATCAGGATCATGGCGAGCTGCTTTCACGGCGACCTCATCCCCAATCCAGAAAGCACGATAGACCTTCCCAAAGCCCCCGATGCCAATAATCTCTTCCAGGGTTAGCTCCGCAAAATCAATCTCTAATACTGAGAAAGAGAGGAAGAAAAGAAAGCAAATCAAAAACATTCTGAAAACACCATGTAATCACCCATTGTGTAGAAGCAGAGAGTTGTCTGTCTGTTCACTTGGCTTCTCTGTCTTCCCCACTATAAGGTAAACTTCACAAGGACAGGAAATGCGATTAACTTACTCTCCGTGGCATTATCCTTAGTAACGAGCACATGAGTCTCGGGCTAGATATGGTTCTGCTGCTATATGAGCAAAGTGCAACTGTATGTTGTCCTCACGAAAACCCTGTTTCAAATCTTCACAGTCTCATTGTCTTTACCTGGCTTATTCATACTCAACTATCAGGTCTCAGCTTTAAAATTAATTTCCTCAAGGAACTTTTCCTAACTCCCAACTAAATGGGCTTAAGTCCCCATCATACACTTTCATGGCAGTCTCTATTTGGCAAGAATTAACAAGGTGACATTACTTGTTCCAAGGCCTTCTGTCCTGCTGGACTGTGAGATCCCCAGGGAAAGATTCCGTCTGCCCTATTCACCACCGTACTCACCATGCCGAATATTCAGTAGGTGAAGTAAAATGGGGGTGAGGGGGAAATAACTCAGTAGGAAATAACCCAAACTTAAATCTGAAAGAAAAAATTAAACTGAAGCTCCTAAAACAAATATAGAGAATAATCTGTACTTTGGTTAAAAACAAAACACACACACACAAAACGAACCAAAAAAAAATTTACTGAAAAAACTAAGAAACCAAAAATATACTTCTGAACTTTTGGCAAGACCAAAAGAAGAACTGCCCACTGCTTCCTTTTACGGCTGACCCCATGATGCCGCCATTCTCCGCTCAGATGCTGGTGGTAACCCAAACTGTTCTTCCTTAATTATAGCGTTTCTATCCTATCTAGGGCTGATAGTCACTTGTACTTTGTAATGCAACTGGCAGTCTGCACAAGGATAACTCTTAGGAAAAGTCAGTCGGACTGCCTTTAGGTATACAAGAAGTATAGCTCATCTTGGCTCCCAAAGTTCCAAGTGTTCAAGCTTATCACCCATCCCTGAAGAATGTATGGTGTGGCAGGTCCTACAGACTAGCAAGCAGCATCCATTCTAAAATCCTTCCAGTATGCCTTTCAGTACTACAGAGGCCAGAAAGCTGAAAACTCCATTTCCCAGACTCCCTGACAGCTGGAGCTCTGGATGCAGATTAGATTCTGCCAATGAGATGCAGAAGACTGGGGAGGCAGAAGTGAGATGGAGACCATATCCTTGCTGCTTCTCCTGGCAAGCCTGGCTGTGGAGAAGAGGGGGGGTTTATGCAACAGCACGTCAGTGTCCAACCATTAGCCCTGTGGATGTAGAGAGTCATGTCGCAAGGCCAATTGGTTGCCTAATATTGGATTGCAACAACCAGGTGTTCTTGAAGTCAACAGCTTCAATGACAACTCCTGAGTCTGCACCTTCCCAATCAGAGAAGTAGCAGTTTGCCTGGTGGGCCAGGTCTGTAATGTTCTGGGAGTTCTTCCCATAGGATCTGCCTGAGTGCCTTCTCCCTACCCTTCCAATAATTCCGTAAGCATTTAATTTCCTGTGCTAGAGGACTTTCTGCTTAAAATAGCTTGAGTGTTTCCAGGTCCTAAAATGAAACCCAACATTACTAATTTTTGCCTTATCTCATCTATATAAGTGAGGAAAATATATGCCTATGTTAAAGACAGATTAGAAACCCTCTTGGAGAAATATATGTTAGGAGTCTCCTGGATCATGGAAGGAAGGAAAATTCATTTTTTTCTACTAGCTTTTCCACTGATGAAAAGATGCATGCCTATTTATCCTATTTATCAAATTTGTATTTACACGTCTATTTCCGCAACTATCTGAATTCTCCTTATGGGAATGAATTGTTGTATTTTCTCTTGTACCCTGCCTTCTTGCCTCTGGTCTGCAGCTTAGTTGTGAACACATAAGAGGTGTTAAATATTTATTTAAATGTATGAGGATTTAAAAGATGTGGTTCTGAACTACGGTGCTGAAAAGACAGCTCCTCCAGTGGCATTTTGCAGAAGACAGAAAACCTCTGTAGGGAAGGCAAAGCAATGATCTTGCTTTGGGTAGAACATAAACTCTCAGGTTCTTGCTATTTAGTTAAGTAAAATATTATGACCAGACGTCAAGAAAAGTATAGCACACAGCTTACAAGCAGATGGAAGACAGAACAGAGGGGAATGGAGGCAAGAGAGGAAGGTCCTTTCTTTTCCCTTCTCTGCTAAGAAATCCCCTGGAGAAAGAACTAGACTTCCAATTGCTGCTGAGTGAGGTGGGGCTCTCCTTTCCTTCCCTGCTCCAGTCAAGGCCTGATTTTAAAAGTAAGAATCAGGTCAAATTGCATTCACCACGTTTTTCAGTTTTGTGGAAGGACATTTCCAGGAATAACAGGAACAAAACCTCACTTTTTAATTTTCAGAAGCTAGTTGTTATTTCCCCTCAATTATATCCTTGGAAATGAAATGTTTAGGCACGTTCTGGTGGGTTTGGGCAAGTGAACGATACATATCTCACTCATTCAAAAATCTTAAGTACATCTAACAATGCATCCTTGTATTTCTAGGGGTGCAAGGAAAAAAAGAAAATTAGTAATAACCTTTAATTTATGCCTTGCTTAAAAAGGGATACAACTCTCCTACAGAAGAAACTTTTAAAAATTCCTACTTATCTCCCAAGATGATATATTTTGGAACTACATTTTTAATCTTTTACTAAAATAAGGAAGAAGAGAGAGCTCCTGGGTTTTTATTTGTGAGCTCCATGGAGAGCTATACCCTAATATCTAAATTGGAGGAGATAAAAGCACTATATAAATACTATTAGGTAACTTAGAGTATCACTATTATATTTCTCTTTGCCATAAGATTTAGCAAATTTCCCCTCTTCTGTTTTAAATAAAGTTTGAAGCAAAAATTTCACTTTGAGAGCAATATTTAAAACTAAAATGGAACTTAGTGTCTTCTATTCACCATCTAGTGTCACAATTCATGCTCCAAAGGAAACGTTCAAAAGGGTAAGTAGGGAAAAGTTGTCAGTAGCTCAAACTTTATTCCAAATCTCTGGAGGTTGTCAATCGCCTTTAACTTCTGACACTAACTGAACCGGTGGTCATTAGCACAGAGATCAGAAGTACACCGTCAACAAATTCCCCTGTTAATCTTTATCAAAGCACTGCACTAAACTTATATATTCACATCACCAATTTCCCTCATGTGTGACATATAAGCAACTTCTTATCATTTCTTTATTCCTGGGTATCTAACACAGTATCCATTTTTCACTAGGCCGTCTAATTGGTTTTGACTGCAATTACATTTTCTGAATTACCAAGAATTAACTCCAGTCAAGATCAGAAGTCCTGGTGATGCTAAATAAACCAGCTTACCAGAATCTTCAAATGCCACATTCTTCAAGTCGATTCTTTCAGTAAGCACAAGGTACTTCCCACTTTCTCATCAACTGAGTTCTAGATATGGGAATCTAAGCAGGGTAACTTTTGTTACAATAAAGATTAAGTCCTGGGCACCCAATGGAGAAGGAGCTTCTAATGTAGCACACTGGACACATCTGGCTCTCTGCGGATGGGTTCCTCCAGCCTCTTTCATATTCACTCCTGACTGTTCTGACAGCAGAGAGCACAGACATTAAGGAAACTGAGTCCCTCCCTGCTCATGAGCCCCACACTGCTCTTCTGCTCTGACTTTAGCTCTCTCTGAAAAAAAAAAAAAAATCACAAACTTAACCTACTAAGAACCTCGAAAGCTGACTTTATGTTTAAAACTACACTGTTTTCTAACACACTAGGCCATTCATCTTCAACACTACTTCAGACACTATGGTGGGATCCTTAGCCTTCCTCTTCCCAGTACTAGTACCAAAGATATATGCCTAGAAACAACTTGTTTTGTTGCCTCCACATACTATCAAAATGCAGAAACAGAAAGTTTTTAATTGAACGAGAGGGAGAGAGAAGCAAAGGGAACTAAAAATTTGAACATCAATTTGACAGTCAAAACGCCAATTAAAAATAGTAGAAAAACTGGGTAAGAGATTATAATTTTGGTATCAAGTGATGGTATTTAATAAATATCTTAAGAGAATCACACAATTGTTCTGGTGGAAATAAGTTATGGAGCCAGAAGATAAGTATCACAAATGAAATTTTAAAGCTAGATGTTTAAAGTTGGCCATTGGGGATGATTTTTAAAAATCAACTAAGACACAAAGCATACAAAATATGAAATACAGAGTGACAAGTATCTGTTAACAATACTATTTTTTTTATTTTTACAGGGACAGAGAGAGAGTCAGGCAGGAACGGAGAGAGGTGAGAAGCATCAATCATTAGTTTTTCGTTGCTTGCGACACCATACTTGTTCATTGATAGCTTTCTCACATGTGCCTTGACCGCGAGCCTTCAGCAGGTTGAGCCACCCCTTGCTGAAGCCAGCGACCTTGGGTCCAAGCTGGCCAGCTTTTTGCTCAAGCCAGATGGGCCCGCGCTCAAGCTGGCAACCTTGGAGTCTCGAACCTGGATGGGTATTCCGCATCCCAGTCCGACACTCTCTCTATCCACTGCACCACGGCCTAGTCAGGCAACAATACTATTTATTTCATCAAAAAAGAAATTATGGAAGCTCTCAAATACAAACTAGTAAGCTATACTGGGATATAGCGACATCTTTCTGCTAAAACCACGTAGCAGCGTTAAGGGATTTTAATGACAACATACCTCCTTCGAAAAATAACAAAGGAAATTTCATTACAGGGTGTGGAACAGGGGACTCCTGGGAAATTGGTGGAAACCAGGACACTGGAAGAGAGGCTCTGGGAGGGACCTTTGGGTATGGTTCCCCTGAGATTTAGCAAATACCAAATATAGGCAAGGATCTAGGGTGAGAAGAAAGAAGATAATGTATTGTCTTAACATCCTAAGTGTCAAGGACTAAGATTTAGATACTGTACCTTGACCTCCTGATCTCTCATGAGAGAATGATATGCTTTCCCCTCTCTAATCGTTTCTCTACCCATCATTTGCTCCTCCACACAACACACATCCCCTTAGCACCTTATTCACTGAGAGCCCTGAAAGTACAACTTCTGAACTCAAGATTAGGATCCAAGAAATCAACACGACATTTCAAAGACACTTCTGCCCTGAGTTCACACAGGCTTCCGGGACTTGTGAGCCAACCCAGCCCTGCAGGAGACAACCCCCATCTCCTTCAAAGCAAATGCCTTTAAGGGGCGGGGACAGACGACAGAAGGTGCCAAGAGGTCCCAGACTTGGGGACTAAGGTTAAGGACAGAAACCACCAGTTTGTCTGATATCCTTCCAGACTTCTTTTTGGGGAATTGGGGATGGGAGTGGGAAATAGGGACATTCTCCTGCTGGGGCTTCAGGAAGTGAGATCAGAAGTTGCTGCTGCGATGGTCAGATGAAGGTTAAGCCCACCGCCTGAGGTTCCAGGCAAGGCCTGCGGCGACTCAATCTTACCCACAGCACGGGCCACAGCCCCTGAGGCCTGGGCGCGCGCGCGCGCGCACACCCCCAACCCCAGGTCAACCATTCCCCACCCTCCACCTAACCCTCCAGGGTTCCCACCTCTCCACGGCCACCCCCAGGCCTCCATCATTCCCCCCTCCCCGCCAGGTAAGTCCCGGGCCCCGCCTTCGCCTTACACTGAATGGGCGGGTAGCAACTGGGGTCCTCGCCACCGGGCTGGCAGCGGCTGGAGAAGGCGCTGCGCGGGGTCACGTAGTTGCTGGGGAAGATGCCCACCCGCTGGTTCAGCTGCCCGGTCCACCAGCCCTCGTCGCCGGACACCTGCGAGTCCTTGGACAGCACCTCCACTACGTCGCCCAGCCGCAGGGTCAGTTCGTCCTCGCCCGCTGCCTCATACTCGAACACGGCAGTCCAGTAGGGCAGCGGCGCGTCGGAGCCCAGCTCCCCGGGGACCACCGCCGCCGCTGCCGCCTCCTCCTCTTCCTCTTCCTCCTCCTCCTCGGCCCCGGCTCCCGCTCCATCCTCCCCGGGTGGGGCGGCAGCGGCGGCGCTCGCCAGGCAGCCGAGAAGCGCTCTGGAGGGCTCCATGGAGCGGCCGATCCATAGGGTGCGGGGCTGCCGCCGCCCGCAGGAGCCGCCGCCGCCTATTGTTCATGCGGCTCCGCAGAGCTGGGGGAACCCCCTCCCCCGACGGCGGCCGCAGGTAGGGCCGGGGCTGGCGGGACGGAGAGAGCTGGCTGCCTAGGGCTGGCGCGGCAAGTGCACCGAGCGCGACTGCTCACCGCAGCATGGGGACGCAGTGCGCCCGAGCCCCCGCCTGCGCGCTCGCCCCCTGGGGGCGGCCCGGCACCTCCGCCGGCTACCTGCTAACGCAGCGGGTGCCCGCCGCCCGCCAGCAGCCGCTCCCCTCTCCGCGCCGCGCCGGACCCCGCCCCCAAGAGCGGCAAGCCCGCCCAGGACCACCTGACGCGGTCCTGGCTCCGCCCCAGCCCTGCGGACCCAAAGGGGCGGGCCTTGTCGGTTACCCGGGTCCGCCCCGGAGTCAGCCCACCTTCCCATTGGCCGCCGCCGCCGACCGGTCCACAGGTTCGCCGGGCTGTGGTTGAAGCAACCGTGCCCGCCACCCGGCCCGCCCTCTCCACTCCCTGCGCCTACAGCGCCCACCCTCTCGCTCCCGCCTCTTTTGAGAGCTTCCTTATTCTAAAACCCGCAGGTCACACATTGGTCTCTCTCCCATTGGCCCGCCGCAGCTCCAACCATTGGCCCGAGGTACCTGTCCATTTCCTGGGAGTTCAACACCTCCCCGCTGGAGAAGGCTGCGGCCTTATTGGGTGCACGAGGAGGGATGGGTGGATCCTAAAAGGTAAAGCCAAGAGACTTCATTCAGACCAAAAAGGCTGAAGAAGCCTGTTTCCTTTGTTTGCGGTGACTGGTTGAGGCTCTGTTGGGTAGCACTGTTGTTTTTCATCCTACAGTGAGCTTTTGAAAGTGAGCAGAGGAGAAGGGAGCTGGGTTGCAGCCCCTGTGAGAGCATTTCCTTCTACATCTCTTAAGATTTGGAGTCTCCCCTCTTGGATCTGTATTTGCCCTAGTCCAACCAGGTGGATCACCGTCAGCTCCCACCAGACTGGATTTGGTCCCTCCACCCCACCTCGGAAACCTTTCATTTTTTATTTAAGGCCTGCAGGGCCGTTGGAATGTTCCTTAGAAGAACTCAACTACAGTTCTCGCCTTTATAAAGTGTGCACACAGTCCTCCCTTTCCTGGGTTCCTGAAAGAAGAGATTCCAATACAGTGGATTTCAGAATTCAGAAAGATGAGAGACCGTCATACAGAGGCTTCGAATGGAGGCTGGAAAACTACATCAAGTCAGCTTGGTCCCTCTGAAGAGACTACTTTTCTTTACCATTGTGGATTCCTTTCACCTGAGTGAACTGCACCTTAGGTCATGGGGACCTATATGGAAATCAGGATAAGATCCAAAGGAGACGAGAGAGAGAGAGAGAGAGAGAGAGAGAGAGAGGAAGGAAGGGAAACAAAACAAAAATAGAAGAGTCAAAGTAGAATATATATACAAGAGGATGCTGCAGCTCACAATCAAAAGCTGACCATTTTCTACATCCTTTTGTTATTCTCTGTCTCTCAAACATTAAGAATGAAATAGGCAGTCCCGCCTGACCAGGCCGTGGCACAGTGGATAGAGCGTTGGACTGGGATGTGGAAGACCCAGGTTTGAGATCCCGAGTGCGCCAGCTTGAGCGCCGGCCCATCTGGCTTGAACAAAAGCTCATCAGCTTGGACCCAAGGTCGCTGGCTCCAGCACGGGGTGGCTCGGTCTGCTGAAGGTCCGAGGTCAAGGCACATGTGAGAAAGCAATCAATGAAGCAATCAATGCAACAGCAATGAAAAACTGATGATTGATGCTCCTCGCCTCTCTCCGTTCCTGTCTGTCCGTTCCTATCTTTCCCTCTCTCTGACTCTTTCTCTGTCCCTGTACAAAAAAAAAAAAAAAAAAAAAAAAGGCAGTCCCTACAGTTTCTTCTGTGCCTTAATACTGTCATGGCAATGAAGATTTCCAATGAGAAGGTTTTCTGGAATTTTGAAACTGATAGATACATGAATTTACCAGAACTTCAAACTGCCCTTTTGCTGTTCCACTTATCTGTCTGACCTCACCTTTACTTACTGGACTATCATCCCTGAGGCAGAAGAATTCCAAGAAACCTGGTCAACTGCCCCAAGGAGGAGCGTCCCAGAAAGCCGAAACCATAAAACTGCAGATGAGCACATACCAGAACTTCTGACTCCAGGCTCTCCCACATACCAGAACTGCTGACTCAACACCCACCTGCTCAAGGCTCTCCCACCCTATAAAATCTTGTCCCAGAATCTGTTTGATGCCCTTTTCCCAGAGAAATCTGCCTGGCAGGTCTCTTTCTCCTCTAATAAAGCCTGTACTCCTGGTGCTCAAGTGCCTTCTCATCCTAACAGAAACAACTCAATGACGAAAGATTTAGTCCACCCTCGACCAAACTGCCTTACTATTTCCCCTTTAGTGTCTAGCAGATGTCCCGCTTTTGACAGGACAGTCCCGATTTTTAACAATTTGTCCCGCAGCTTTTTAAAAAAGTCCCGAGTTTTGGAAAGAATACACAAAAAGCTAGGGAATGGCGGGAGAACGAGAAGGGAATATACAGTTTTCGGTGGGCAGACCCCGCCTTGACCTGGAAGCGCCCACACTGCTGCAAGAGCTGGCTGGCCCCTGGAGGCCCAAAACAAAGAACTTCAGACAGGATGTACCTGCTGGGGCGGTGGCTATCAAGTCCCCTAACTACCCATAGGCCTGTGTCCTGGACGCCAGCGTGCGGCTCTGGGCTCCGAATGCGCCGGCGGCACTGCCCTGCCTGCTCCGGCCCGCTCGTGCAGCTCCAGCATCGGTTTCGGGACCATGGAACCTGATCCCTCTGACTCACTCAAAATTTCCCATATAGTAATATTTCCAAAAATGATCTTTTTAATGAGGTATCATTATTTAAAAAAAAATAGATTGATAAGGAAAAGGTTAAATCTTGGGCATCAACAAAAATCACAATAGATAACAAGTGGTTAGAAATATTTCATCATTTTGAAACAAACCATGTTGCATACTATAATGCACTAAAAATTGTGGAATATGCGCAGTCTTTACCAGAAACTAATGCTGCGACTGAACGCGTTTTTTCTACAGTAAATAAAGTGTGGACATCAGAAAAATCACAATTAAGTGTTGAGACTTTGAAAGCCATTTTATGTGTAAAATATAATTTAACAAATTTTTGTGAAAAATTTCATGACCTTTTAAATAACGACAGCAATCTACTAAAAAAAATTCACTCCAATGAGAAATATGCCAAAGAATAAAATAATACTATACATAATTTTTTAAATGTATTACATTTGTAAATTGTACTTATGTTGAAATTAAAAAAATATATTACAATACTGTAAAGCCAGAAGCCACAGCCACCATCACAGCCGCCTGGCCCATGCAGGTTCGCATTTGATTCGGACAGTTGGTAAAGAAACAATGGACCCAAAATTGGTGAGCCATCATCTTTAATTCTAGCTTGCACCCGGTGGGCAAGTAAAAACACACACTGGGCTTCAAAACCCACTCATTCAGTGCTCACAAACCTACTGACTGGTTTGTGAATCGCCTTTCACTGGTTTGAGTTCCCTAGCATCAAAGGTTTCTAGCTCACCAGACTTATTCACCTCTGTTCCCCATCTCCCTCTCTCTGCACAAACTCTGCACTAACTGGCTTCTTTCTCAGCATTCCACCATCTTGGCTGCTTCTTCTGGTCTCCACATGGCCTTAATCTGCTGTCCTTTCTCTGCTCTCCTCTATAATGCTAATCTCAGGAACCGAGAGAGAGCAAGCTCCTGGTCTGCCCCACTTTATATTGTAGAAATCCAAACCTTTAATCCAATCTACAAACAAGGTAGTCTCTGATACAAAGTCACTTATCTGAGGCATAATGGGAGGATTCCTCATGAGAGTGCACCACCCCACATCATCCAATCAGTCAAGGGTGTGGGGAAAAGCTTACTCTTAAAACTAAGCCTTAGGCGCCTGACCAGGTGGTGGCGCAGTGGATAGAGCATTGGACTAGGATGCAGAAGACCGAGGTTCGAGAACCTGAGCTCGCCAGGTTGAGCGTGGGCCCTTCTGGCTTGAGCAAAAAGCCAGTCAGCTTGGACCCAAGGTCGCTGGCTCCAGCAAGGGGTGGCTCGGTCTGCTGAAGGCCTGCGGTCAAGGGACAGGTGAGAAAGCAATCAATGAACAACTATGGTGTCGCAATGGCAACGAAAAACTAATGATTGATGCTTCTCATCTCTCTCTGTTCCTGTCTGCCCCTATCTATCCCCCTCTCTGACTCTCTCTCTGTCCCTGTAAAAAAAAACAAAAACTAAGCCTTAGGCTATAACGACCCGGCCTGCTTACAGCATTTCCCCCATACCCAATAATATAATTACGCCCATCCCAAGCATAAGAGCAACTAATATCACCTGGGTGATGGGCTTCCATGTGGACAGCAGCATCTTTAACAAAGTGAGCATAATATATTTTATCTGCCCAACAAATACTATTTTTGCATTCTATGAAAAATTTTTTTGCTCCATATAGACCAAATTTTTAATCAAGGATCCCCCCCCCCCCCCAGTCAATGGTGTCTCGCTTTACCAATTTTAAAATCTGGTCACCTTACTCTAGTGGTAAGAATAGACACAATTTGTTTAGCAAGAGTTAGTGCTTCACTGAGTATTTTTGTTTAATTTTCATCTGGGGTTAATTGTTGGACAAACTGGAAACAGCGGGGTAATTTGGAAAGATAAGTGGGGCCGGCATCTTTGGCAGCTGCATGACCTTGGGTAAGCACTTAACATTGTAGTGCAGTGTACTCATCCCTAAAGTGAGGGGGTGAACTGGAAGAGCTCCTGTGTTGCCGGCCTGATAGTCTGATTTGCACACAAGTGTGGCTACACTGTATCTTCACACATTTGAGGTCTTAAAAAAGAAAGATTTGAGTGCTGTTCAGAAGAGCATCCAGAGTAGGTCTTCAGAAAGGACTTCTAAGTAGATGCCCTAAAATAATGTTCAGCTTCTTCTTGTACATAGGATCAGTGAACTGAGAAAGATATGGATGAGTCTTTGAGTCAATTCTCTAGGTTTTGCTTAAGACCAAATATTCCAGCCCCAAGCAGAAGAGAGCAGGATAATTGACATAGAGGTACTTTGTGTTTTTAAAAAGACCACAAAAGCCTGACAGGTGATGACGCAGTGGATAGTCAACCTGGGACACTTGAGGACCTAGGTTTGAAACTGAGGTAACAGGCTTGAGCACGGGCTCACTAGCTTGAGGATGGGGTTGCCACTTTGAGCGTGGGATCAAAGACATGACCCCATGGTTGCTGGCTTGAGCAAGGGGTCACTGGCTCTGCTGTAGCCCCCCAGTCAAGGCACATATGAGAAAGTGATCAATGAACAACTACAGTGCCACAACTACGAGTTGATGCTTCTCATCTCCCTTCCTGTCTGTCCCTCTCTCACACGCACACGCAAAAAAGAAAAAAAAGACCACAAGAAAATAGGATTTCTGGATAAAAATGTGTTTTTGAGGACAAAGGAATTTTACGAAATGGTGTAGACATACACAGAGAAAAACAGAAAAAGAAAACCACTAAAAAGACAGAAAATTATCAGTAATGGGTCTCTATCAAGTAGCAGAATTATAAGTAATTGGAGTAATTGGCCATTTTTATTGTCATTTTGCTTATCAGTAATTTTGTATGTGTTACTATATAGTTTTGTGCCTCTTTGTTTCTCCCCCACCCAGAGGAGAAAGAGAAAAAAAATACTTGATCCCTCTCAGTAGGAAAAGTCTAACTCCCCATATAATCTAAATCTTTAATACCACAGCATGTATTTAGGACCTCATGAAGAGTCATTCATCAAACATTTCAGGAAGTCAGTGAGTAAATATTTGTTGAATGGGTAAGTGATGGAATTCAAATGAGGGAAGATTTCTTCGGGCCGAGTTTGTCTAGCAGAGTTTCATGGAAGAGGCAGAACCAAAGCTGGTCCTGGTATGGAGTCAAGCCCAGGAGAACTCATGCTCGGGAAAGGAGGGCAGGTGTGAGCGCAGCCACAGAGGTGGGAAAGCTGGAGTAAGCCCAGCTGGATGGAGGAAAAGGATGAGAAAGAACTCTAAAAAGGTAGGGTGAGACCAGATTGTAGAGGGCCTTGTAATCACATGATTCATAGTAATAATTATTTAATTGATTATTTGTGATGATTAAATGTCCATTTCTTTTACCACAAGGACAGGGACCTGTCTGTCTGGTTCCCCACTGTTCTTTCAGCATCTAGAGAGGGTCTAGCACATAAGTGGCTCTCAGTATGTATTTGTGACTGAAAGGTTGGCTTGAGTACCCAGCGAAAAGGCCTGGGTTTTGTTTAGCAGATAAAAGATTACCACAGAAAGCTTTTGAGCAAGGCTGTGAGGTGGTCAAATGTTACTGTCAATGAGGTCTAGAATAGATGAGAAAAGCCTAAGGAGGTGCTTAAATTGAGCACTGAAGGCTGTGGACTTCTTGATTAGTGGAGAACAGAAAGCACAGAGCTGGAAATTAAAGTACTGGATAGCAATCATAGAGATACCGGCCTGAGACGAGAGAGAGTGCGAAAGGGGGAAATAAAATTGACTAAATAAAAGGAGGGCAGATTGCAAAAGAGTTTAAAAGCCAGGTGGAATTTCTGAGATTTTACCACTATTTATTTAGGTTTTGAGTAGCAGGTGACAAATGTCACCTCTAAATGGGACCATTTTCTCTACCCCACTGAGGATCATAGTGTAAGTCAGGGATACTATAATCGCAGTCAGTGATGCAGCTTGGCACTGCTAGACTTACATCAGAAGGTCGTAATTTATCATGGCTCTGCCCACTGAGAATCATGGGACTTTGGGCAAGGTATCTGTTTGAACATCAACTTCCTCATTTTTAAATAGGTATAAAAGAGAAACTGCTTCTAGAGGTTTATAGGATTAAATGAAATAAAAGCTCTTAGCATGCTGCATAGCATCTCCTAACAACTCAACATACTTATTTCCGTCTTTCTTCTGCCCATTACCATTAAAGGGTGTTCAGAAACACCCTTTAATTGCACCCTAGAATACTGCAAAGGCTTCTTGACTGGAAATTAAGCTGGTTTTTTTCCCTAAAGAAGGGATAGGAAAGGAAAGAAAAGAAAGAAGAGAGGGAGGGAGAAAAGAGGATGGGATTAAGAATGATTTTCTGTTCTTTGTCCCATACTAATCAGTATTTCTTTTCTACCCTTAAAATGTACTGATTATCTAATCAGAAAGTATGTTAATGATGATCATGAAAAATGTTAGTGATATAGAAACATGTCATGCCAGGGCCGGTTGGCTCAGTGGTAGAGCATCGGCCCAGCGTGTGGATGTCCCAGTTTGATTCCCAGTAAGGGCACACAGGAGAAGTGACAATCTGCTTCTCCACCCCTCCCTCTTCTATCTTTCTCTCTTCCACTCCCATAGCCATGGCTCGATTGGTTCAAGCTAAGTTGGCCTCCGTTGCTGAGGGTGTCTCTGTGGCCTCTGCCTCAGACACTAAAATGGGCTCCCTTGCTGAGCAATGGAGCAACAGACCCATGGGGTCAGAGCATCGCCCCCTAGTGGCCTTGCCAACATCCCGTCTGGGCACGTGAGGGAGTCTATCTCTCTGCCTTCCCTCCTTTCATTAAAAAAGAAAAAGAAAAATGCATAATATAATTATTGATGAAAAAGTAATGAAAAAACCCTTTAGGCAATATGATCACAAATTGTGTGGGTGCATGTTTGTGAAATATCAAAATCTTTATATTTTATTAATTATAGTGGATCTGAGTAGTGGAGTATGGATAATTTGGATTGCCTTCATTTTACTTTTTAAAAGTTTTCCATATAGCTAAATAGATATACACAAGTCGTTTTTATTTTTGTAATAATGAAATAAATTTCAAGCAGAAAGCCTTACTGTTATCAGTTGGGGAGTTGGTAGAGGAGGGAAAGAACTAGAACGGGAGGATGACAATAATAATAATAATATTAATAACAATAATGATAAGGCTACTGTGAATTCAGGGCTGGCTGGATGCCATGAACTGTTCACAACATTTTCTATTTATCAGAATCTTCAACAGCTCTTCCAGGCAAACAAAACAGGCTGGAATATAAACAGTTCATTCTTTCCCTATCCTTCCTACCTCCTAAAGGGAAAATTCTTGGCTGCGTGCAGACAGATACGTGGCTCCATACTTTAGAACTAATTTAAGGTAGCTGTGGCCTCACTCTTCTAACAAAGAACATAAACTTGCCTTATTCTTCAGCTTTTCAAAGCTTGGTCTTTAAACCACATTAGTGACAAAGAGTTAGTTGAAACTTCAGCACATTGTTTTGAGATTCATGCCTTCTAATAAAAATAAATAAATTTAAATATTTTGTTGTTATTTAAACAAAACAGTAATATCTGATGAATGAGCAACTCACAGTGAAAAATATTTTACAAAAGCTGAAGCCGGTTACGGACTTGGAACACGAATGTCCTGAGAGACAATGGTAGACAACTGCGCCACCCTGTGGTATTGAGGGATATGACGACAACTTTTGTGTGTGTGTTTTGTTTTGTTTTACACTGTTAGCGCTGAAAGTAACTGTAGTGGTCTGGTCGCTGGGTGGAGCTCTTTCATTCTGTTCTCATGGAAACCAAGACCCAGACAGGTGGTATTACTAGAGCTGGAACCCAAATCTTCAGATGGACCCTCTTCAGACCCTTTCTTGCCACACAACTGCTTCCAACTCTTCAAGTTAATTCGAAGATATCTGCCTGTCAGCTGCAGGGAACAAAAGAACTATCTAATGCAAAAAGTCAGTTTTACCTCCAAGGAAATTGAAGCCTAGAGAGGATATATGACTTGCTAAAGTGTCCACAGCTAATTTTGAGTCCCTTGTTTTTTACTGCATTTATTCATTTACTCACTAAATATTCATACACATGCCCACTATGTGTTAGGTGCTGCTCAAGGCACTGGAGGTACAACAGTGAACAAAATATACAAAAATTCCTTCATTAATCTCATTTTCTAATAAGGGAAACATACCAATAAAATAAGCAAGTAAAATGCATAATATAATATAATAGTGCTAAAGAAGAAAAACGTGGGGAAGGAAGATGAATGTTAGAAGGGGTTACATTTCAGAGTGGCCAGAGAAGGCCTCCCTTAACAAGCTGTCTTCTGAGGGAATTGGGGAAAAAGCCTGCAGACAGAGGAAACAACAGTGCAAAGGCCCTGAGACAAGAACTTGCTGTGTATTCAAGAAAAGAGCAAGGCGGCCAACCTAGCAGGAATGAGAATTCCAGGTTAGTAAGAAGTAGGAGTGGTAGTGGGAGACCAGATCATGTGGCATTTACAGTCCAAAGGAGGACTTTGGTTTTTACTTTTTGAATTTGATGGGAGTCATATTCAAAAAGTAAGAGTTTTCAGCTGAGGAGTAGTATGGTTTGATTGACTTATAACACTCAGGCTGCTAGGTTTTCAATGGACTGCAGAAAACAAGGATAGGCACGAGACCAGGAGGCTCTTCAATAACCCTGGCAAGAGATGACAGCAGGTTAGACAAAGGAGGAAACAAGGCATATGGTAGAGAGTGATCAGAATTTTACAAATACATTTTGAGGGTAGAGCAATGAACTTTGCTGATGGATCAGAAAAGGGATGAAAGAAAGAGAGGAGTCAAGGATGACACCAAGGTTTCTGGCCTGAGCAGCAGGAAGCATGGCATTGCCATTGATGAAGAACAGGAGGCAGCATCTCAGCAGGTCACTGTTTGACACGCTAAGTTTGAGATCACTACTTCACACCCAAATGGAGATGTCAGGCAGGCCTGTGGTTATATAGGTCTGGAGTTCAGCCAAGAACTGTTAAGTAGTAACACTCCAGTCAGTGAAAATATTAACTCCATAAAGTCTGTAAGGGTATCAAAATGATTAAAAAACATTCACGCCCAAGTGGTAAAATACTTCCTGTTTAAGCTCTTGGCTTTCCAGATTTCTACCCAAAGAAACCTTTTTAAATGGCTCTGCCTTGCATATTTGAAGGCCATGAAACTTTTGCCCATAGACATGAGACACAAATTTCTTGACACTGGCCTGACTTGTGGTGGCGCAGTGGATAAAGCATCGACCTGGGAACACTGAGGTCGCCAGTTCAAAACCCTGCACTGGTCTGGTCAAGGCACATGTGGGAGTTGATGCTTCTAGCTCCTCTCCCCTTTCTCTCTCTCTCTCTCACTCCGGCTTCTCTCTAAAATGAATAAATAAAAAGAAAAAAAAAACTTTAAAATAATTTCTTGACACTGGTTAGACCTTTAGGACCACATCTGCATGTTCTCTGGGTTAATGGATGGAGTCCTGCACGAGGTCAATGTGAGCTGCAGGGCGTAGCCTGTCAGGCCAGTGGAACATCAGGGACAATATTCTGTGCTTCCTGTTTTACTAAATGGGGAGAAGAACCCAATTTGGGGACTTCTCTTCTTCACATCCTTGGATTTTATTGATGCCCAGATCAAGTACAATTGCAGCTCTGTGATCTGTCCCATATTACCTACCTTTAACTCATACCTCTTAACCCCTCACTCTCCTTCCTCCCTGTGTGGCTCTCTCTGTGATGGAATTGACATTCTTTTGTATCATGTCCTGTCTTGGGGACAAGAGTCAGGGACGGTGGAGTGGCTGAGAGCATACTAAGTACCAGGAGTAGGTTAGGGGTTGATCCACATGCCCTCATTTAGTATGCAAAGACACTGCCACCAACCTATCAACAGTGTCCCTCGTAATAACAACTGACATTTAATCAGAGTTTTGCAGTTCCAAAAACACTTTTACAAATAGGCACTGGTACACTGCTTAAGAGTATACTCTGGAACCAGACTGCCTGCTATGATTTATTGTGTGGTCTAGGACAATTTACTTAACTTCCCAATTAAGCCTCAGTTTCTCCAACTGCCAAATGGAAATAAAACTATGACACCTACCTCCTAAAGTGTTTTTTTATAGCTTTAGTGAGGTATAACTGAGTACAAAGAACTGCACACATTTAATGTGTGCAACCAGATGAGCTCAGACATATGCAAACACCTGTGATCTAAAGTGACTCTAAGGATTGAGTGAGCTAATACACCAAGAACAGTGCCTGCAACATAGTGAACCCTCAATAAGGGCAGAAGTGATTATATTATCTCTTTGGGCCATCAGAATATCCTGTAGGGTAGGAATTCTTATTAACCACCTTTAATAATATGGAAACTGAGGCTCAGAGACGCTAGTCAGTGGGATAACCCAGGGTTGGGCTGCACAAGCCCTAGACCCAGTCCCGAGTAACTGCCTTTGATACTCAAGATTTTCCCCACTTGGAATCCTTTTCCTCGAATAGTGTTGGTTTTGTGTTAAACACACCAAACTTTCTTGCCAGGTCTCCTAGTGTCGGCTGGCTTTGTCTTTGTGAAATGACGCACTGGGATTGCAGGGGGCCAGAACAGCAGCCCAGATAAACAATCCTTGGGCACATCAGGGTGTCAGGCCTGGGCCAAGCAGCTCTGGTGACTCTCCCACTTCAGCTGCACCAAAACCCTGGGTGCGTTTAATAAGCTCCACGTGTAAACACTGGGGCCCAGAGCCATGAAGTTACAGGAGTGGTGTGAGTCAAAGCAGAATTCAAGGTCCCTCCCGTTTATGCGCAGGAAGACTTTCATCCGCGGGCAGTTCTCCCTGCGAAGTTCACTGCAGGATGGCGGTGTCTGCCTTTCAGGACCTCAATAGGGTTGGGGAAGAAGCATTGCCTCCCTCTCCTCGATGGCAACCACCCCGGGCCAAGCGGGCAGCTGCTGAGGAGTGCCATCTGGGCGCCCCGCCCCCGCCCAGCGTGCCAGCCGCCGTTCCCCTCCTCCTCGAAAACCCGGCGGGGCTGCGCGGGGGCTCTCTCCTCGCGTGGACGAGGGCCCCAGGACGTCCGTGTGGGCCAGGCAGAGTGCAGAGGGGTCTGAGGCGTGGCCTCAAGCCCATACTCCTGTCACCATCCTGACCCGGAACTCCTGCGGCAGGTTTGGGTGTCTGTGTCCGTTTCTTCCGCCTCTTGATGTTCAGATTCCCCTGCTCCTCTTCTGGGACTCCAGCGTGTCCTACGTACAATTCCTCTCGGGGTGAAATGGAACATTTTCCCCATTCAGACGTGGGGCTGGACATGGGAGATTAGAAAACCTTTGAGGGGCTTGTCCTGAGCTGAGCATTCTGTTCTCTCTCTCTCCCTCTCCCTCTCTCTCCACCCCACATCCATCCATTCCTCCTTCCTTCCTTTCAAAGAGAATGGTGCACACCCCAGGGGCAGCGTTGCGGCACACACTGGAGCAAGCACCGCAGATCTGCGACCCTGACCCGAGGCAGCCTGCACATTAACCTGTGCTCAGTGAGTGAGCTGGGTTCCTAACCCCACTCACTGTGCATGCTTCAGGTGTCTCTGGCATGGGGCATGGATTTGGCTAGGTGTGACTGTTCTGTCCCTAATTTAAGCCACTAGTGTAAATATATGTCCTGGTGACTATTAATAACCCACAGTCAGCAGCACACTTGTCCCCTGTCACTCCAGTCACTCTAACAGTGACCTCCCTCGCTTCCCTGCCCTCCTCCCCACTGTGTTGCTCGCAGGACCCAGCCATCTGTGCTCCCTGTGACCTACAGCTGGGCCTGCGTGCATTACAGTTTCTCCCCCTCCCTCTCCACCCACGCTGCCCCCTCACAGGCCAGCTCTTTTCTCCAGGATGTTACTCAATCTCTGATGGCCATGACGTTAATAGGGGTAGGTGAGGAGGAAGGGGCAGAAGAAAATAAAATAATAGCAATTTATTCTGGTAAACTCTCACACCCTTAACATTATGCATCTGGATTCCTTCCAGTCATTGGCTATGAAAATAGTGGTTCTGCTTCTCAGAGCTCCTGAGGTCTGTGGTTTGGACAAGGCCCCTTTCCACTGGGTGGATTGCTACAGATGGTAAGTCCACTAACAGCCAAGGAGGTTTATCTTCTTTTCTTTTTTTTTTTTTTTACAGGGACAGAGAGAGAGTCAGAGAGAGGGATAGATAGGGACAGACAGTCAGGAACAGAAAGAGATGAGAAGCATCAATCATCAGGTTTTTGTTGCGACACCTTAGTTGTTCATTGATTGCTTTCTCACATGTGCCTTGACCACAGGCCTTCAGCAGACCGAGCAACCCCTTGCTGGAGCCAGCGACCTTGGATCCAAGCTGGTGAGCTTTTGCTCAAGCCAGATGGGCCCACACTCAAGCTGGCGACCTCGGGGTCTCGAACCTGGGTCTTCCACATCCCAGTCCAACGCTCTATCCACTGTGCCACCGCCTGGTCAGGCTGGAAATGAAAGTTTTAACCTGCCTTCCTTACTTGCTCATTGTCAGTGAAAGAATATCCAGCCTAAGAAAAGGTCTCATAAGAGTTTATTTTATGACAATTGCCAAGAAGCAAAATCTCAACAGGTTGAGAAAATGCTCCAGAGAATGGCAGTTTTGCAGTTTATTTTATCCATTAGAATCAAAGGAGGTGTAAGGAGGGTTACTTGAATCCATTGGTGGTAGATTAGAGAGTTGAGAAAGCAAAGCAGGGAAGTCTCTGAAATTGAACAAAAAGTAAAACGGAGAGACACATATTTATTTTACTGTGGTGGGGCCAGGAGAGTTAGTAATTATCATTCACAACACACGGAGATGGTAGGTGGGGAACAGGATACGATGAGGGGTTCTGTGGTCTCATGCTCTGGTGCTTTGGTTGTGCCCTGACGGAGTCCGGAAAAGGGGTTACTCTGACATCCCAAGGGTACGTTATCTTAGACGCAGAAAGACAATAGACAGGCTCACTTAAGGTAAAAATTGACTTTTGCCAAGAGAGCTCCTGGCCTAAGATGTGAGTACCCACCGTGACTCACTCTAAGTTAGGAATTTTTATGTTCAGACCATCCTATGTGGTTAATTTTGGCCTCTGAGTTTGTAAGGCCCACCATGCAGGCCTCCCCTGAGCTTGTCAGATTGAGTATGTGGCCCCTTTCATCCACATTGTCTGCGTCCCCTGGCAACACCTTGGAAAGCTGAGATTGTTTTCCTGGGGGCCACCAGACTCTAGGCTTGTAACATTCTTTGTGTCCTGAAGAAAGCCATTCAGTACTCTGGACTTTGGTTTTCTTATCTGTGAAATAGAAATTCAGTTTTACAAATATCCATTAGATGTCACTGCATACAGAGCCTAGAGCTTGAGATATAGCTGCAAAAATAAACAGGACATAGTCTCTGCTCTTACTAAATGCAAAGTCAAACAGGAGAGACAAGAATGAAAAAAAAAAAAAAAAGAACAGACCTCATAGCAAAGTGAAATAAAGTAGATATGAAAGAAAGATTATTAATACCTGATTTACTTATGTGATGGGGTTGTGCCAAGAATCAAATGAGGTCATAAATATCTACTATTATTTTATTTATTGGTTGATATTTAGAGAGAGGAAGGGAGAGAGAAGGAAAGAAACATCGATTTGCTGTTCCACTTATTCATGGCATCATTGGTTGATTCTTGTATGTGCCCTTACCAGGGATTGAACCAGCAACCTTGGCATATTGGGATGATGCTTTCACCAACTGAGCTACCTGGCCAGGGCTCAAGTATTCTTAAAGCAGTGTTAGAGGGTCAGCCTGGCATGTGGAAGTCCCAGGTTTGATTCTTAACCAGGGCACACAGGAGAAGCACCCATCTGCTTCTCCACCCTTCCCCTTCTCCTTTCTCTCTGTTTCTCTCTTCCCCTGCTGCAGCCAAGGCTCCATTGGAGCAAAGTCAACCTGGACGCTGAAGATGGCTCCATGGCCTCCACCTCAGGCGCTAGAATGACTGTTTGCAATGGAGCAATGCCCCAGATGGGCAAAGCATTGCCCCCTAGTGGGCATGCCAGGTGGATCACAGTTGGGCACATACGGGAGTCTGTCTCTCTGCCTCCTTTCTCATTTCAGAAAAATACAAAAATAAAAAAGCACTATGCAAATGTAAGCAAATATTGTTATTTGGTTTCTATAGGCAACACCAATTGGTCTGTTGACCTAAATCTTCCTTGTTTTGCAAGAACTACTCCTATAGCCAAATCCACATGGTAATGGAGGTGCCGGCACCCCTTCCCAAGCACCCTTTGACTATTTTGGTTGATTGAAGCAGATGCTGACCCGTATCCCAAGCTGGGCCACATAGAATCCCTTCTCTGAGTTTGGAATGGGAATGAATGAAACTCAGCCACATCCACCCTGGGCTCTTGAGTAAAGGAGATACAAATCCTAGAGGTATGATTTTCTGACAAGGTGGACTGAAAATTAAAGAATGGCGAACTGGCCCTGGCTGGTTGGCTCAGTGGTAGAACTTAGACCTGGCATATGGAAGTCCCAGGGTTGATTCCCTGGTCAGGGGACACAGGAGAAGCAACCATCTGCTTCTCCTCCTCTCCCTCCCCCTACTTTCTCTCTCTCTTTTTCTCCTGCAGCCATGGCTTGATTGATTGGAGTACATTGGCCCCGGGGAACTGAAAAAGGCTTCATGGAGCCACTGCCTTAGGTGCTAAAAATAGCTTTGTTTCAAGCATGGGCCTCAGATGGGCAAAACATTGGCACTAGAAGGGGTTGCTTGGTGGATCCCGGTCAGAGTATATGCCGGAGTCTGTCTCTCTATATCCCCTCCTCTAGCTTAAATTAAAAAAAAAAAAAAAAAGCAAACTTCCACATTTGAATGGAAGATGAAAGCAGAAGTTCAAAGAGGAGGAGAAGCAAGAGGCAGAGGTCTTGGCTGAAGTCTGTCCCTGCTGACCAGGAATGACATCCTAGACAGGACCGTATTTGCTAAAGACAGTGTGGGTAAGCTTCAGTCACTTGCAGCTAAGAGATTCATAATCAGTTTCTAAACTCATTCACCTTAGTCTAATGTAGAACAGAAATCTTTTCTTAGCCAATGTAAGAGCTGTGTTATTCATTCATTCATTCAATCAATCAATGAATATTATTGAATGCCAAACAAATATTTACAAGGCTCATAAGAAGTAAAAAAGGTTGACTAAACCCTCTATCCAGCCACTGGATGTTAGCCTTCTAGCCAGCAAGCCCTGAACGCTCCTGAAACTACCCAGCTGTGCTGTGGGAGGCACTCAGTGGATACATGAACTTGCTGTCACGTGTGGTTGTCCCTGAGAAGTAGATCCTGGAGCCTTAGACACTATGACATTCATCTGCGCATCACCTCTCCCCCTTTGGTAGCATAAATGAGACCCCACTCCTACCACACACACATACCTTTGGGGGGCTGCCTCACCCCATTCAATGCTCCTCTGGTGAGGCTGTTAATCACAGGATCCTTCTACTGACCACAGGGTGGACATAGGACCCAAGCTGTGTGATCAGACTCTCTGGAGATTCTGAATTTTGAGGCGAGACCAGTGCAGAGGGTCGTTTCACAGCAGCACCGCATACAGAAGATTCTCAGGTGCCTGATAGAGTTGCACTGTCCCTACCTGAGCCTGTAGTGCACACCTAGATCCTATTTTTTTTAAAAAAAATTTAATAAACCTATATTTACCATGAGGTTTTTTAAAATGGAAGTCTATACAAGTCCTTTGACTGAAGGCTGATGCTTATTCAGGAAAGCAAGTCTGTCATTTCCCCAAAACCCCTGTTAGCTCCTTGTACACCTGTTCTCTCCTCTGCTAAGCCACCTACAGCTCATTTTCAAAGAAAAAAGGATCAGGACCAAGATACCAAAATAGGACACAAGAGGTACTTAAAGAAACAGGCCTGTAATTCTTGTCATAATTTTTTTTGTTATAAGTTTTCTTGATGGACATTATGAATTCTTTTTAGTCAACACAGATCTCTTATGAAAATACTTTCCTAAACTCATAAATGTTGCCTCCCAAAGTAATACTCATAGAATCCCAAGTGATGGGCCACTAATTCAACCCCTCATTTTACGAGCCAGGAAACTAAGATGCAGAGAAAGGGAATGGCATACTCCCTAACACTCAGTAACTCAGTAATAATACTCACTAAGCAAAAGCGGACCTAGGCCCAAAGCTCAGGTCTTCTTAACACTGGGTTAGAGCTGATGCACCTATTTCATGCCCCCTGGGTGCTGTAATGGTCTTATAGCACCTCTACATGCCTGGGCTCCTAAAGTTTCAACTGTGTGTTTCTCACGTTCACACAGTTCCCAACACTCACTCAATGTGCCAGGTAACTAGGTCAGAAACTGTTCCCAGCCTCAGACACATTCTGCCCGTACCAGCCTTTTCATTAGGACAATCTCAGTGCTGGTGTGAAGTCCAAACTGTCATTCCAGGCCTCTTTCACAGTGGATTTCAGCTGCCCCTTGGGGAGCCTTGGTGTTCCTTCCTGCCTGCTGACCTTAGCTGGGACCCTCTCGGGCATCAGAGGTGTGGCATAATGTTAAACCCAAGACAGAAGTAGTCTGAGTATTAGATCCCTTTCATTCAGGTAGGGTCCTTGACTCTCGATGTATATTTCTTCAACCTCTCCCCCACAGTCAACCACATACCTGGGATTAGACCAAGCCTTAGCCATGAAACTCACCCTATTTGCTTCCTTCCTCCAGGACAGTGGCTTTATTTTTGCATGACCAGAACCAACTCAGACAATTCCTGCAAAATGGAATCTGCCCTAAGGCCCTTTGCTGTACCTATCCTAAGCCCAGGTTTCAGCAGGTGCCTTTGTTAGAGGTCAGCTTCTCTCTGTAATGAAATAGTTAAATTTTTACCTTCCTTGGGTCCTTCTACCCAAGCATTGGGAGTTTAATAGTATCACCATTCAACATATATTGAGCACCTATTACATGTAGGTGACTGTGCCAGGAGCAAGAGATAGAAATAAGATACAGGCTTGTCCTGGCCAGATTATTCGGTTAGTTGGAGCATCAGCCTATGCACAGAGGTGGCTGGTTCGATCCCTGGTCAGGGAACATACAGAAACAGATCAATGTTTCTGTCTCTCTCCCCTCCCCCTCCTCCCTCACTAAAATCAATAAGTAAATTTTTTAAATAAAGAAATTAGATACAGGTTTTCCTAAATGAATTGGATACAAGGTGTATAAGGATGCAACATCCATCCCAGATCTCCTGCCTCAAAGATGACAGAAAGGGCAGGTAGAGGGGATGGCGGGGGAACAGGAAGGAAGAGGCAGTAATCAGTAGTCTGAAGACTGGTAGTAAAACCAGAACAGCCTGACATTGAGTCTATTTAAGAACAGCCTCAAGAGAGAAACCTTATTAGCTGAAGCTATCAAAATAAATCCACTTTCTAAATATGTAGCTAAAGTGTTCACTCCCCCACAGCTGCATATAGAAACATCCTACAAGAAGGTTTTTCAACACAACCTCTGAAATACATGATGGTGTTTTCGTTTGAAAAGCAAACTAATTGAGGTGGAGATGGTAAATGCCCAGTATGATGCTGCCAGACAGTGAAAACAAAGAAACTGGTTCTGAGGAGCTTACTGGGAACTGCCTTAGATTTCGCAAATGGATGGCTATTGGGTGAGCACTGCAGGTATCTATTACTGCAAAAACAAGCCACCCCAAACGTAGCCACTTCCACAATAATCATCTGTTTGTGCATGATTCTGCAGTTGGGACTGGGCTTACCTGAATGGTTCTTAAGATCTCACCTGGGTCACTTGTGACCTTGCAATCTTCTGATGGGTTCACTGAAGCAGGATGATCTAATATAATGACCTCACTGACAGGACCAGGGCCTTCACGCTAGCTGTCAGATCCTTCTCTCCAGCTGATGTTGCTCAGTAGTCCAGTGCAGGCTTACAAGGCTGCAGGAGCGTACCTAGCACGCCACCGTGGAGATGCAGGAGCCCTTAGGCCTAGGTTCTGGAACTTGCACAATGTCACTTCTGCTGTATCCCACTGGTCAGAGCAAGTCACAAGGCCAAGCCAAATTCACGGAGTGAGGAAACAGACTCCATTTCCTTATGGCAGGAGCTGCACAGTATTGTGGCCATGCTTCTCACAGTGAGAGTTAGCCCGTTTTTGACCAGTCCACACACCCTGGCTGTTATTGTCACAGCCAGGAACCAGCTGGCACCCACAAGTCTCTGCTGCCCATTAGGTGGCAAGAAACATCTACATTGGAGCTTGAAAGCTTGGAGACTTAGCCCAGCCCCCAGATGATACTGAAACTTCTGGAATATTATCCAAAGTACATGCTGAAATTATAAATGCAGTTGCAGACTATCAAGCAATGTACAGGTGCATTAGGGAATTGCTGCCTATGTATTCACACACAGGTGCATAGATAGACGTCATCTATTCATAGGTACGTGACTTCTCGGGTACTATCCTGGCATCTCTGGGCTGGCACATCACTTCTTCAAAGATAGCTACTACAGAGTAATAAGTAAAACCATATAAATGAACTTAGTAATTTTCTTAAAATTTTAAAATATGGGCCCTGGACCTGGCCAGTTGGATCAGTGGTAGAGCATCAGCCTGGCGTGTGGAAGTCCTGGGTTCGATTACCGGCCAGGGCACACAGGAGAAGCGCCCATCTGCTTCTCCGCTCTTATCCCTCTCCTTTCTCTCTGTCTCTCTCTTCCCCTCCTGCAGCCAAGGCTCCATTGGAGCAAAGTTGGCCCAGGTGCTGAGGACGGCTCCAAGACCTCCGTCTCAGGCACTAGAATGGCTCCGGCTACAACTGAGCAATGCCCCAGATGGGCAGAGCATCGCCCCCTGGTGGGCATGCCAGGTGGATCCCAAAAGAGTGCATGCAGGAGTCTATCTCCTGCCACCACCCCCCGACCCTCTTCTCACTTCAGAAAAATACTAATACTACTACTAATAATAATAAAATATGGGCCCTGGCCAGTGGCTCAGTGGATAGAGTGTCGACCCAGCATATAGATATCCCAGGTTTGAATCCCGGTCATGGCACACAAAAGACTCAACCATCTGCTTCTCCCCCCTTCCCCCTTCTTTCCCTCTTCCCCTCATGCAGCCAGTGGCTCCATTGGTTCAAGCATAGTCCCAGGCATTGAGGATTGCTCTGTTAGAGCACATCAGCCTCAGGTGCTAAAATTAGCTTGGTACTTGAGCATTGGCCCATGATGGGGTTGCTGGGTGGATCCCGGTGAGGGCGTATATAGGAGTCTGCCTCATTATCTACCCTCCTCTCACCAAATAAATAAACAAACAAATAAATAAATAATGTTTTAGAAAAAAATGCTTTCTCTAGCCTTGACTGTTGTTTGTCTTTATAGGCAGATTTCTCGGTATTTGGTAGAACACAACAAAATCCTGGCTCAGACAAGGCAGCCTACAAATGAAGAAAGCCAGAAACAGCTCTCTACAAGGTACCTAAGAGAAATCAACATTGCTAAAAATGAATTAAACCAGGTGTTGGCTGAATTAAGTCCAGGTGTTGGCTGATTAAATGAAAATTATTGTACACCTTCATTGATATCATTAACACAATAAGCCAGGGGTCAGGAACCTATGGCTTGCGAGCCAGATGTGGCTCTTTTGATGGCTGCATCTGGCTCGCAGAAAAATCTTTAATAAAAAAAATGTTAAAAATATAAAACATTCTCATGTATTACAACCCATTCATTTCCTACTGCTCATGTTCATGGCTGGAGCCAATCACAGCTGTCCTCCGGGACAACACCAAATTTTTAGTGGATAATGCATAATGTACACAGGTCGTTGTGAGGTCAGGAAGTAAACTTCCCTCCTTTTAATCAAGTAGTCAGCTAGCTAATTGCAGAAACCCTTTTGACAAAGAAGATGGCTAAAAAAAAAAAAGATGAGGTGTATCATACTTTTCAGCAGGAATGGACAGAGGAATTCACCTTTGTGGAGAGAGCAGGTTCTGCAGTGTGTCTAATATGCAATGATAAAATTGCATCGAAGAAACGGTTAAATATAAAGCGGCACTTCGACACACGCCATACTACATTTCCATCGAAATATCCAGCAGGGGACAGCAGGAAGAAAGCATGTCAAGAGCTACTGTGCAGAGTGCAAGCTAGTCAGCAGCAACTCTGTGTTTGGACCCAACAAGGTGACTGGAATTTGGCTAGCTTTGCTGGTGCTTTAGTATTTGTGAGAAATGGAAAGCCATTCACAGATGGGGAGTATGCCAAAACATTCATGCTTGATGTTGCCAATGAACTTTTTGACGACTTTTCAGATAAAGACAAGATAATCAAACGAATAAAAGACATGCCTCTGTCGGCAAGAACTGTTCACAATCGTACCATCATGATGCCAAATCAAATTGAGGCAACACAAGTGAAGGACATAAATGCAGCACCATTCTTTTCTCTCGCTTTGGATGAGTCAACAAACTTAAGCCATTTATCCCAGTTCAGCGTGATTGCAAGGTATGCTGTCGGTGACACACTATGTGAGGAAAGTCTTGCTGTTTTGCCTATGAAAGAGACAACAGAGGGAAGGATTTATTCAAGTCTTTCACTGAGTTTGCTAAAGAAAAAAATCTACTGATGGATAAACTTATTTCAGTGTGTACTGGTGGTGCTCCGTGCATGGTGGGGAAAAACAGAGGATTCATAACATTTCTTCGTGAACATGAAAAGAGACCCATCCTAAGTTTTCACTGCATTCTACATCAGGAGGCGCTTTGTGCTCAGATGTGTGGCGAGCAGCTTGGGAAGGGGATGTCGCTGGTCATTCGGGTGGTCAACTTTATTGTTGCCCGAAATTTAAATGATCGCCAGTTTAAAACACTGCTGGATGAAGTTGGGAATAATTATCCTGGTCTGCTTCTGCACAGCAATGTGCATTGGTTGTCAAGAGGGAAGGTGCTCAGCCATTTCACGGCTTGTCTGAGCAAAATGCAGACTTTTCTTGAAATGAAAAACGTCGAGCATCCTGAGTTAGCTAACACTGAGTGGCTCCTGAAGTTCTACTATCTCGTGGACATGACTGAACATCTGAACCAGCTCAATGTGAAAATGCAAGGCATTGGAAATACAGTCTTATCCCTTCAACAAGCAGTGTTTGCATTTGAAAACAAGCTGGAACTCTTCATTGCTGACATTGAAACAGGTCGTTTACTATACTTGGAAAAACTGGGAGAGTTTAAAGATGCATGCACAGAAAGTGACCCTGCTCAACATCTTGATCTCCAGCAGCTAGGAGGCTTCACTTCTAATCTCCTGCAGTCACTCAAAGCGTGCTTTGGAGAATTTTGTGAGCACACTCATCTTTTTAAGTTCATTACCCATCCACACAAGTGTGCAGTGGACAGCGCCGACCTGAGTTACATCCCCGGTGTCTCTGTCAGAGATTTTGAGCTACAAGCTGCCTACCTGAAGGCCTCAGACATGTGGGTGAATAAGTTCAAGTCACTGAATGAAGATTTGGAAAGACTTGCACGACAGCAAGCAGAGCTGGCGAGCAAACACAAGTGGGGAGAAATGAAAATCTTCAACCCGCGAACCAGCTGATTGTCAAAACTTGGAACATGCTTCTCGTCACATACCACACACTGCAGCATGTGAGTATTGCTGTACTGACAATGTTCGGCTCTGCGTATGCATGTAAGCAGTCTTTCTTACATCTAAAGAACATTAAGACCAACCTACAATCACGTTTAACAGATGGAAATCTTACCACATATAAACCAGACTACAAAGCCATCAGCAAAACCATGCAGCACCAGAAGTCACATTCATGGTAAGAAGTACTTTATTCATCATTAGCATAACAACGTTATTAAAAAGAATTCAGAGACTTATTGTACTTTAAAAGTGTTGGTCTTACATAAAATGCACACTTTTACTTGTATTTAGTGTTAAACATATTGTATGGCTCTCACAGAATTACATTTTAAAATATGTGGCATTCATGGCTCTCTCAGCCAAGAAGGTTCCCGACCCCTGCAATAAGCTGTGTATATTTACAGTAGAAAATAAGGTAATGAAGCCATTACCTATGAAACCATCAATACAATCAAGATAACGAATATATTCACCAACCCCACAAGTTTTCTTGTGCCATGCTGTAATCCCTCCCTCCTGACCTCTCCTTTCTCCATCCCTAGGTCATCACTAATCTGCTTTCTTGTTGCTATTGATGACTGCATTTCTAAGATTTTATATAAATGTGGTAATCTGATATGTACTCTTTTTTTTTGGTCTTTCCCTCTCAGGATTGAGTTTTAGCTCTGAACAGGTAGATCAGTTGGTTGGAGCATAGTCCTGATACACCAAGGTTATGGGTTCAATCCCCGATCAGGGCACATACAAGAATCAACCAATGAATGCATAAATAAGTGGAACAGCAAATAAATGTTTCTCTCTCTCTCTCTCACTCTCCCCTCCCTCCCCCTCCTTTTCTCTCTTTCTCTAAAAATCAATCAATAAAAAATTTTTAAAAATGATATGTTTTACCCATAGTGTTGAGTACAGCTATAGTTTATTCCTTTCAAGTGCTGAGTAGTATACCATTGTACAGATACACCACAACTATCTGTTCTCCTGTTGATAGATATTGGAGTCATGCTGTGTACTGAAGTTTGCCCCACCAAAATTTGTATGTTGAAGCCCATACCCATAATATGACTGTATTTGGGAATGGGATCTTTAGGAGGTAATGAAGATAAAATGAAGATAAATAAGGTGGGTCCTTAATCAAATAAACTTAGTGTCCTTATAAGAAGAAACACCAGATAACTTTTTTTATTTTGTGGCAGAGACAGAGAGAGTCAGAGAGAGAGACAGATAGAGACAGACAGACAGGAAGGGAGAAAGATGAGAAACATCAATTCTTCGTTGTGGCTCCTTAATTGTTCATTGATTAATTTTTCATATGTGCCCCGACTGGGGGGCTACAGCAGACCGAATGACCCCTTGCTCGAGCCAGTGACCTTGGGCTCAAGCTGGTGAGCCTTGCTCAAACCAGATGAGCCCGCGCTCAAGCTGGCAACCTCAGGGTCTTGAACCTGGGTCCTCCACATCCCAGTCCAACGCTCTATCCACTGCACCACCGCCTGGTCAGGATAGAGAACTCTTGCACTTGCTCAAGTACCCTTTACTCCCCACTCCCCAGCACAATCAGAGGAAAGGCCTTGAGAAGAGAAAGAAGCCATCTGCAAGCCAGGAAGAGAACCCTTACCAGAACCTGAACACTGCTAGAACCTTGATCTTGGATTCCTCCAAAACTGTGAGAAAATGAACTTCTGTTATTTCAGCCAAGTAATCTGTAGTATTTTGTTGTGGCAACCTGAGTAGACTAACACAGGTTTTTAAACTTTGGAGATACTGCAAATGAAGCTCCTATGAATCTTTGTATATAAATATTTATGTGGACAAAAGAATTTTTTTTTTTATTTGAGAGAGAGAAAGGAAAGAAGAGAGACAGGAAGGGAGAGAGATGAGAAGCATCAACTCATAGTTGCGTCACTTAAGTTCTTCATTGATTGCTTCTCATATGTGCCTTGACAGGGGTGGGGGGGTGGTGTGGGAGGCTCAAGCTGAGGCAGTAACCCCTTGCTCAAGCCAGCAACCTTTGGGCTCAAGCCAGTGATTTCTGGACTCAAGCCAGTGACTTTGGAATTAAGTTGATGATCCTGTGCTTAAACTGGTGACCCTGCACTCAAGCTGCGACCTTGGGGTTTCAAACATGGAACCTCAGCATCCCATGTTGATGCTCTATCTACTGCACCACTGAGTTACCACTGGTGAGGCTGGACAGAAGATTTATTTATTTGTTTGTTTGTTTGTTTATTTATTTATTTATATTTATTGAAAGGAGAGGAGGCAGAGATAGACTCTCCTGCATGTGCCCCAACCAAGATCCACCCAGAAAGTCCACTAGGGGGCAATGCTCTGCCCATCTTGGACTGTTGCTTCATTGCAAATGGAGCCAATATTAAGCACCTCAGGTGGAGGCCAAGGAACCATACTCAGTGCCCAGGGCCAACTCGTTCCAATCACTCAGTGCCCAGGGCCAACTCGTTCCAATCGAGCTATGGTTGCAGTAGGGGAGGAGAAAAGTGAGAGAGACAGACAGAGAGAGAAGCAAGAGGGGGAAGGGAAGAAAAGTAGATGGACACTTCTCTTGTGTGTCCTGACTGGAAATTGAACCTGGGACATCCATATGCTGGGCTGATTCTCTACTACTGAGCCAACTGGCCAGGGCTAAACAAAAAATTTTGTTTCTCTTTGGTAAATATCTAGAAGTGGAAGGGCTGGGTCATGTGATACATGTACATTACCTTTTTAAGACACTCTGAACAGTTTTCCAAAGTGGTTGCCTCGTTTTGCATCCCCAGCAGTAGTGTATAGGACTTCCAACTGCTTTAATTTATTGCCAATACTTAGTATAGTCAATCATTTTAAATATAAAAATTTTAATGGTGATGTAATTCACCATTCTGGTGAATGTGCAGTGGTATCTTATTGTCAGTTTAGTTTGCATCTCCCTAATGGACAATGCCATTGGTCACCTCTTCATGTACTTTGCCATCCTTGTATCTTCTTTAGTAGAGTATCTATTAAAATATTTTGCTCATTAAAAAAAAATTTTGCTCATTTCTTATTGCTTGTGAGAAAACTAAATGTAAATTTGAATAAGCATAAGCAAAACAAAAATTAGATCCAGAATCTCACCTGCTGTCCAGGTTGGGCAGGCCTGTGAAGGGAGACCAGAACATCCAGGAAGAGCACGTGGATGTTGGAAACTTGAAAAGGGGTAGAGAGGGCCGAAAGGAAAGTGGTGGCTCTAAAGATAATTTCTGCCACCTTCCCATTTTTGTCTAAATTTGCCCTTGAGGCCCCCTTAACAGTTTTCTCACCAGTAACACCTAATTCCAGCTCCCAGATTTTTTGAGAGCCTCAATCAATATCATGATACTTTCTATGGGAGTTTTTTTGGTTCAGGAATGCACCATATGTCATTCTTGCCTGAAGAAGTTTGCCAAGCGTGTAGGCAAAGACAGAGCCACCCACTGAGCAGTACTTAGGTAAGATTTGGCTCGGAGTCTAGTCTGGGAGTAGAGTTGAGAACAAAATAGCATCTAAAACATCTTCCACTAAAATGAAGACCTTGGGAAGGAGCAATGAAGAGAAGGTGCTGAGGGAATAGAGGGGCAAAGACATTCAGCAGCAGTTGGTGCCGTGATTTAAGGACACTGTGTTCAGCCACAGATAACTCCATGACAGAAAGATGGAAAGAGATACGTGGGAAAGAATCCAGGGGAGAGCAGAATAAATGATTAAGACACAGAGAAGCTGATTTATGAGGTTGACTTAATAGAGCTCACTGAAGCTAGTTCATTTAACAAAATGTAACTGAGGCTAATTTTCTATCAGAACCTGAAAGGCAATGGGAATGCAGATAGAAAAGATTAGAAAAGTCAAAAGTGTCAGAGTTGGCTTGTCTAGCAAACCTATTAAGTAAAATGAAAATCATGTCTGCATTAAGCAGACCAGTTCTTGTTCTAACCATGACCTCTGTGTCCTGACAAGCAACTCATTGACATTCTTTCATTCTCTTCATTCTCCTCATTCCCACCCTCTTTTTTTTGTCTGGGGAATATCATAATTATACACAGACCCTTCTGGGAGTTCTTATTTCTTTACCTTTTAGGGGACTCTTCCTGGTTGGCTTATGTTCATGGGTCCGCCCATCCATATCATCATTCCTTTTGGTTCTACCCAGTTATCCTAGGCTGAGGTTTACCCTCATCCCTTACCTCCTATCCCAACTCCTCTTTGAATTGGACTTTCCTCAACCCAGGAGAGCCCAGGAAAAGATAATAAGTGATCCTTGATGCTACTATCCTAACACAATCACCCATAACCTTTGGGAGAACTTCCTTGCTACCATTTTCTTCTGCATTGGGACCACTTGGGTAAAGTCACATCATCTCAGTGTATAGTATTATATTGGAGAAAATAGTTTCCACATCATTAACTATCACTAGTGATGTAGCTAACACTCAAAATTCTAACAATGAGATCATAGGATTCCTTAATTAAGAATTCAGCCTGAGAGATTTTAAATTCATTAAAACTATGATATGCTCAGGTAGGAAATTTTGCAAGCAAATGAGGCAACAGTTTTTGCAGTCGTCTTCAATGGTACAAAAGGCCATTGGTAAGAAAGAGTATTGATATATATTTTAATCCTCTTTGAATCCTATGAATTTAACAATTTTAATTAAAATGTAATTTTAATTAAATTAATAATCATTAATAAAATTGGCCTCTTTCCATTTAATACCCTCTATCCCACAACTAAAAAGTGTGTTAGCAGGTTCTTATTTTGCAAAGAGAGCCTGGTACTACTAATTCTGTGTGGATCTAACAACTTTAGTAAAAAGAAATTTTATAAAACAATGGAGTAATCCCATCATCATCAAAATGCTTTATTGAATGTGTCTTTTTATTTTTTTTTTTTTACAGAGACAGAGAGAGATTCAGAGAGAGGGATAGATAGGGACAGACAGACAGGAATGGAGAGAGATGAGAAGCATCAATTATCAGTTGTTCATTTTGACACCTTTGTTGTTCATTGACTGTTTCTCATATGTGCCCCGACCGTGGGCCTTCAGCAGACCAAGCCACCCCTTGCTTGAGGCAGCGACCTTGGACTCAAGCTGGTGAGCTTTTGCTCAAACCAGGTGAACCCACGCTCAAGCTGGCGACCTCAAGGTCTCGAACCTGGGTCCCTCCGCATCCCAGTCCGATGCTCCATCCACTGCGCCACTGCCTGGTCAGGCTGAATGTCTGTCTTTGACATGTAGTATTATGCAGGTGTTATACAAAGACCTTTTCTTAATAGTTTATAATATAAGCTATCACATACTAATAATAACTAGTAGTTATCATTTGTTGAGAGCCTAGTATGTACCACACTATTTTAAATGTATTAGTCTTACAACAAATTTGTTAGGTAGTGATGTATGATAAAGAATTTTACTGGCCTTTGTCCTGATTCCCTAGGAAGACAAACTCTTTGGGATTCCTTGAGTGATAAGACTGGTTTTGTTACTCATGGTAGCCCTTAGGAGGACACCTGAGTTCATGCTAATGAGGTAACCATTAGCATAAACTATTTATACCAGAAAGACCAGTCCTGTCTTTCCAGGTTTGGGGCTTGGAGCCTTGTGTTAGGAAAGGAGTAGAAGGGGTCTGGAGATTAGTTCAATCATGTGGCCAGTGGTTCAATCCTTCATGCCAAAGTTTTCTTCTAACTGTCAAAAGTCTAGTAGCGTATATACTAGATGACAGAGATATCTTTTCTCTATCCTCTTGAGCCAATGATAGAAGCCTGTTGTGATTGATCCAAATCAGACCAGTTATAGCAGTGGGTAGGGGGCTAATCTAGGAATTTAGAATTCTACCCGATTGGCTCTCTGATTGCCTAAGCCACATTACTTTTAAAGCTTCAGTTTCTTCATTGAAGATATTAAAGTGCCTCAAACAAGTGTTCTCCTGAGGGAGAATGATGCGAAATGAAGAAAATAAGCTTCAAGAGAAATAGAATGCGATCAGGAGGCCTCTGCAAGCTGATGGTAAGAACAGAGAGTGCCCCAATTCTGCCTTATTTATAGAGCAGAGAGAGAAAGAGTGTCATTAGCAAATCAATGAGATCTCTGATCACATTTCCAAGGCAACCCAAAAATTCTCCCTCGTGCAGAAAACCCCCACCATACATAACATTTTAACTTCACAAATTAAAGAACTGCCTCCAGTCTTTCTGAGGAACATGGAGGATAAGATGAGTACAAACAATCCAGCACCACAGCTAACATGGAGGTGTGGAGAAAAACAGCCTTTAGCAACTTCACTAAGCAAGTGAGGTGGAGGGTTGGGTAGATTGTCAGCTTACTGTTAGTTCCCCACACCTTTGTCCTCCCCAAATCTAAACCACAAAGACCCTGTTGGCTTGCAGTCCCCAACATTAAAGGAATGTATCAGAAGATTTCATCAACTGATTAGTTTTCTGACTTAATAATGCACCACAAACTGGGTGGCTTAAACAACAGAACTTATTGTCTCACAGTCCTGGGGGGCTAGAAGTCTAAAATCAAGGTTTGGGCCAGGTTGGGGCTATAAGGGACAATCTTTCTTGTTTCACTTTTAACTTCTGGTAGCCCCAGGCATTCCTTAGTTGACAGATGTTAGTCTTCTCTTTACATCCTCACATTGTCTTCCCCTTATCCATGTCTGTCTCTGTGTCCACATGCACCCTTTTAAGGACACAGTCCTATTGGATTAGCACCTGCCCTAATGACCTCATCTTAACTTGATCATCTGCAAGGACTCAATTTTCAAGTAAGGTCACATTCATAGTTACTGGAGAGAGGACTTTAGTATCTTTTTAGGGGGACACAATTCAATCCATAGCACTAACTGTAGAAAATAAGGGGGATTATATGTGGAACCTATAAGTAAACTGGAATATCTACCAGGAGAAGTTGGAATGACTGTTGGGAAAGTGACCTCACCTGCCCACCTGGCCTGAGCTTGGTCTAGTTGCAGACTGTTCTATAGGCTCCTTCCATAGAGATTACAGGATCTGTGGCAGGGATAGTAATCAGGAAGAAAAATTGTTTCAGCAGCTTCTTCAAATAGTACCAATAATACATACATATGAGTGCAAAGTTATGGATAGATTTATTTATCTATCTGTAGAGCCAGCAATACTCAAGCGTATAAACTAAGTTTTCCACACTTGAAGAGAAGCCAAAATGAGTCCCCTACATAATACCATTTGAAAATCTTTCACTGGACTGTTTTTACTCACTCATGCATCAACTATAGATCCACCTGCCTATATAAATTCAGTCTTTATCTCGCCTACTGAGTGAAAATGGAAATCTCATTGACTTACCCCAATCCTCAGACTCTTAGAAATAAATGGTGAACCATTCATGGACTACACCATCTGGGCCAGAACCCACAGAATGGTTTGTGCCCTGAGAAAGATCAAGTGTTTTTGTTTTCCCTTTGCGTTCTTCGCTCCTGTCATATGTCACTTTCCCATGCTTCTCCCTAACACACACTCTCTGTTACGAGATGCAAAATCTTTGTTGAGTAGTGCCCTGTAACAATGAGAAAGTTCCTCCCCAGCTGATTTGAGACAGATTGGAGCCAAACCATTTCCTTCAGTCCCTGAGCACATTGTTTCCCTCCAGTGACTTCTGCAATCCAGAAACAGCTGCAAATTCCAGTAAAACAATGTTCAGATCCAATCCCTCAAGCCATCTTTACCCTTTTGTTTTTCCCTCTGGAGGGAGGAAAAAGAAAAGTCCTTGAGAAGCTGCCATGTACATTATTTCCAAGTGTCTGTTGATAGAGGTGCGAGCCAAGCAGCCCTTTTCACTGGAGAGGAGAGAGCAAAAATGGAAAAAGGAAGAAGTCTGAGTGAGTGAAATAAAGTTACACAATGGAAATAAAATTGAGCAAAAACATTGCTATGCCCAGCATGTAAGATGCACTCTTCAGGAGGCTTAATTAAGCCCACCTCGCCTTTCCCTCTGCGTGAGCCAGGAAGCCGGTCTATTCTAATATTTAATTTGGACCTTTCTTACTTGAAGCTAACCTAATAAGAGGACCTTGAGATATATAAAAATGATACTATGAATTGAAGGTGCCAAAGATCTTATTTCACAAAATAATTTACAATGACATTCTTGTAATTAACTGAAATATAGGGGGAAAAAAGCTTTTAGCAATAGGTAACTTTAAAGGCTCTTAGCATAAGTAACTTCATTTAGCTTCTCTTCTATCTTAAACTCTAACTAACCCCAGAATTTACTTAGGTCTAAACCTCCCTACCCCCGTGATGGCAAACCTATGACACACGGGACACGCGTAGCCATTTTCGATGACACGCGGCCGCATACCAGAGAAGTATGGGGCCGCATGTCAAGAAGGACGTTTCATCCTCAGCTCCTGCATGGCCAGGTGCAGTAGCCGAGGATAAAACATTTGCTGTAGTGTAGACACCCTGTGCCGGAGGTCTGTAGGCCAAAACAACAGAACTCTGGCACAGAGCATCTAGTTCTGGGACTTCTGGTTAGGCCGTTTTTCTCTAAGTGACAAACCACCCGAGTAGTGCTTGGTTTTTTGGCGAATTTTGACACAGCAAGCTCAAAAGTTGCCCATCGCTGCCCTACCCCCTACTTTGAAGTTAGTTTCACCAAATTGCAGATGTGTCAGGTGGGTCGTAAATTCTAGAATGTTTAGAGATATTTTTGTTACTCATGCAAAACATTTATCACTACTGTGTTATTATCTTCAAAGCTTATGGTCTTAAGTGTGTAGAAATATTTTTTCTTTAAATTAATCCTATAAACATTGTAACAAGACAGATTTAATAAGCTTGTTAGCAAAATTAATAAATATTTTTTATTCCTTTTGTACCGTGCTTCACTGAGCTCCCCCTCCTTCCCATAGCCCAACCAGGATGTGATTTTGTCTTTAAAAGCTAGCTCCAAACTGTGTTCGGAGCCACATGATTTGACTGACTCAGGTCTCTGTGTGGTTGCCGGCTTTTGAACTTTAGTGTAGAGAATGTCTGTATACTCTCACTGGTTCGCTACAACATAACAACCTCTAAAATACACTTAAATGGTGTGCCAATGTATAAAGTTATCTTTCATTTGACCTTTTCCATTCACTCTTTACCCCTTCTTATGCCTTGCTGTGCCTGAAAGACTGGGGTTTATGGGTGAAATCAGTGCTTGCCTGCTAGCTTGGTTAAGGTTAGCTAAGGAGAAGCATTACCAGGAGACAGAAGAGTAGAAAGAGTAAGGTTGAGATATTTGTTACTATGGTTCCCACCCCGATGGGTCACCACGGGTTGGCTGTTTCTCTCTATGGAAGGTCATGGCTCCTGGGAGAAGGGGAGTGTCCCTTTCTCTTTAAGCAGCTATACTCTGCTGCTTCCCCTTGCCCCCTGCCCCCAGGTGGGGGTTGGGTAACAGAATCCCACTGTTGCTCATCCCAGGGTACTGCGTTTTCCTTTTCCAATCCCCTAAACCTCACTAGATTAGCCCCTGAAAGCCTCCTTAATTGTACAGTTTGAGTGTGCTCTCTGCTTCTAGAAGGTGTCCTTACTACTACAAGGAATAATTTTTCTCTTCCAGTAGACTGTCCCTTGGGTGTAGTCTTATAGGATGCCCTATGCCTCTTTCAAAAAATCTAGCATGGTCCCACGCACAGAGCAAACCTTGGTCATTAATGATGTGGATGATCTCAGGAAAGTCCTTCACTGACCTCGGTCCCTCTTTCCAAGGTCACATTAGCAGGCCTATTTAGTGAATCACACACGATTCTACCTGTTCACACAAAGTCTAATTATTGTTGTTGGCCAATACCTGCATTTAATGGGATTTTGCTGCTTATGGTGAGCAGTGTGGTGTAATGGAAACAGTAGGTGTTTGGGAGCCTTATAGACTGTGGTGCGTCACCCAGCTCTGTTACTTTGTCATTGGATAATGTGGGAAAACTACTTAAAGTTCCCAAGAACCACTATTATCATCTATAATGGGGAGACACAGAATTGCCACATCTCTGTCTCCTCCCCCTTGCTCCTTCTTCATCTTTACCAGTGTGGCCAATTTGAACATGACACCTGGTGATACGATAAAGCCAGGTCCCTAAGGAAGAGGAGATTGAAAGGAAAGGAAGGGGAAATGATGGAAGATTTCAATATATTGGCGACATGGATCAGGCTTATGATCAATATTAAATATGCTTGGGGGAGATGTGGAAGAAATTGTGATACCCAAAGAAGCAAAGGAAAAAGAATACATGAAGAAGTATAAAAACAAGAACAAGAAAGAATGTTCCAATGCGACTGATTTGAATCGATGGTGCTATGTTAGTAGGCTTTTATCCCATGTAGAAAATAAGACACCAAGTAGAGAACATGTTCAAACTAGAAACATAAGAAGTGACCGTGATTCCTTCCACCTCTTTCATGAGTTGGTTTGTAACTCCTAAGTTCTCCCAGAATGGAATTTTTCATTTCCTAACCCCACCAATGAAGTAAACACTATAATTCAGACCTCTTCAAACAAATGGATTTACTTATACTACTCTTTTGGATAGTTAGTATCACGGTGACCTTTGTGGGGTGAGGGAAGAGGTCTCCAAGCATCTTGGCCAGGCTGACTGGGTGTGGATGGAAGGACAACTCAAAAGAGAAGAACAGAAATATCTGTATCTTGCCGTGGGCTCAGAGTCTCCATCATTGGTTACAGCGAAGAGTGTTCTTACAGGCAGTGGGCCAAGCCTGTGGGCTCCCTGGCTGTTTGAAGGATCACTGCAGAGTCCCAGGTCCCAAGAATTATTGTACCTTCTTCAAAGGGTTGCTATGAAGGTTGCTATGAGGCAGCTCAGTGAGATAATACATGAAAAACTTAGAAGCCAGCACACAGTGGGTACTCCACAAGGCTCTTTATTATTTTTTGTGGAGATTTAGAGCCTGAATACAATTTAGATACAAGGTTGTTTTTCTTTTTAATTTGGAAAATTGTTATGGTTGACATCCTCCTAGTTGGTCATGCCAACTATTTCAATGGCTCCAAAGGGTTCTTTTTCACCTCCTTTGCTCTTGTCTCCATGATAAACAGTAGAGCACTTCACAGCACGGAGGATCAAATCGTACAAAGGAGTTACATGCACAAGTATTTAAGTTTTTTAAAATTAACTATATGTTCAACAAAAGGAAATAATATAGATGAATATATACATAGATCTGCTATTCCTCTCTCCCCCGACAATATGGACCTTAAATTCAAGCCAACTTCTTCATCTGGTGCTCCACCAAAGAAACAGCCATGGCCATCTGTTCCAACTCTGGGGGAAAACTGGCATGTTGAACTGACTGCAAGATGGCACAGAACGCCTGAAACCATGTAATCTGTACTGTATGTGTGATTGAAGAGACTTTTTATGGTGATTTCTTTTCTATGTATGGTTTTTGCCCTATGTGTTGACTTCAGAACCCAAACTCCCAGCATAGTACAATACCACTGCCACACAGTATTAAGTGTCATTTCAAGTTGTCAGACCCTAAGTGTCTATGAAAAGTGACTCCTAACAATGCCCAGTATTACTCTGTTAATTTGGAAACTGTTTATGCAGCCTCATAGCTGTGAAGACATCTGCATTTCCAGATTTCCTTTAAAAAATCCCTTCTGTCAACACAGGCATTATTATTTTTAAAAAATTTTATTTTTCAATTACAGTTGACATTCAATATTATTTTGTATTAGTTTCAGGTGTACAGCACAGTGGTTAGACATTCAGATCGTTTACAAAGTGGTCCCCTCAATATTTCAGCTACCCACCTGGCACCATACATAGTTATTATAACATTATTGACTATATTCCCTGTGCCTGACTGTATGCCCCGTGACTATTTTGTAACTACCAATCTGTACTTTTTAATCCTGTCACCTTTTCTACCCAGCCTTCCAACTCAATACTGACGTTATTGATATTTTCAATTAGTTATTTTAAAAAATACTTATTGAGGATCTACTTTCTACTTGGAGATTATTTGACTGGTTATAGTTTAAGCAGTTGTTTTATTTGGGGAATACTGGTTGGCTGTTTGTGGTTCATTGTTTTTAAGTTTCATTTGCTCGGGGTTGAGTGCCCTGACTGTGGCTTACATAGGCTAGCAAGGCATTAGCACCATCTCAAACTCATGGCCTCCCTGTTTCATTACTCTAACAACTGGAGTATCCAGGAAAGAGTCTTCTGCAATCATGAATCAGGCTGGAGGATCTAGGAAACTCTACTTGTGAGGTGGGTCTGGATGGAGGGACAATTATCTAGAGTCTGGGAGTGTCAAGCCTAGTGTCAGGTGTCTCACTGGTCAGGCCCAGCACTGAGATGAGGCAATCCCTGGGTCAGAACCATGTGGACCAACAAGAAGTAGGGGAGTGCCATATGTGTCCAGGGGCCAGACAGGTGAGCATCTGAGCAGAGAAGGCAGGACACAGAAGTGCTGCACACCTGGGAAGGGCAGGAGAAAAGCAATTCAGGAGCTGACTGGAGAATAGCATCAAAGGCCAAAGTATAGAGTTCAGGCAGAGGGTCACATGTCTAGACAAAGAGTCAGGACCTCAGCTGTGTGGTAGAGACAGTGAAGAGAGCACATGCTTCAGTCTCGAGCAGACCCAGATTTGAATCCAAGGGCAACTATTTACCTGCTGTGTAAAACTGGGCAAGCCACTTAACCTCTCTGAGCCTCCATTTCCTTGACTAAAAAGAAACATAACATCTTCCTCACAGACTTGTTATGAGGAGTATAAATAATTCATGAAAAGTGCCTGGCATTTGGAGCAGTCAACAAATGAGAGCTATTATTATTATCAACATCATCCTCATTATTTATATTGAACCCCAGAGATTTCTTTTTTATTTTTTTCTATTTTTCTGAAGTGAGAAGAGGGGAGGCAGAGAGACATAGACACCCGCATGCACCTGAATGGGATCCACCCGGCATGCCCACTAGGGGGCGATGCTCTGCCCATGTGGGGCCTTGCTTCATTGCAACTGGAGACATTCCAGCGCCTGAGGCAGAGGCCATGAAGCCATCCTCAGTGCCCAGGACAACTTTGCTCCACTGGAGCCTTGGCTATGGGAGGGGGAGAGAGAGAGAAAAAAAAGAGAGAAAGGAGAGGGAGAAGGGTGGAGAAGCAGATGGGGGCTTCTCCTGTGTGCTCTGGCTGGGAATCGAACCTGGGACTTCCACACGCTGGCTGATACTCTACCACTAAGCCAACCGATTTCTTCGGCTCAGCTAAGACAAAGCAAATGAGAGGAGTGTTTACAAGAACAGAGAAAACAGGAGGGGGTGCTGGACCTCCCCAGAACTGATCACGATGACTTCTTTCACTTACGTGTGGCCATTTGTAATTGTCAGTATGCTCTTTTGTGCTGCTATCACCATTGTCATCATCGTCATTATTCCCTCCAACAAAAATAGAAAGAACCTTAGATTTCTGTTAAACCAGCCACACCGCTTGCACACTTCCCCTAGCATATCCATTTATCTCTTCTGTGGGGTGAGCTGTCATGAATATCCAGGCACACTACCTGCTTGGGGTTTCTGACAGCCTCTATGGTTCCCAGCCAGATCTAATTAGCTAAGTGAGGAGGAGCCCAGTGAGGTTAATAGGTTAATGTTGGCAGGGACGGTGAGTCCTGGGGATGCGGGGAGTGAAGAGGAGACACAGGTGGTTACAAGGGATGGTGTTTTTCATGGGAGGACATGACCAACACAGCCTGGTGTTCGAAGTACTTACTGGGATGGAAAACCAAGGTCATGACCTTCTGTAGCCTCTGAGGGAGTCCATGACAACATATTACATCAGGCAGTGACATTGACTGCAGTGATCATGCATGTTCCTGATGTATTTTGCCCCCTTTATATTTGACTCACAGCTCTTAGTGCCCAACCCAACAACAACCAACATTTATTAAGCCCTTACTGCATGCCAGGCATTGGCCTAATGCATTTTACATATTGTCCCATGTAAGCCTTACCACAACCCTATGAAGTAAGTACTATTGTTTGCTCCATTTTATAGATTAATAGAGGCTCAGAGAGGTTGAGCAACTTGTCCAAGACCACACAGCTAGTAATACTGTGGAGCCAGGTTGGGAATCCAGGTTTGGCTGATTCCAGATCTCCAGCTGTGAATCTGAATGCTAACCAAGCTTCTTACTCTTTAATATACGTATGAGTCATGGGAGATTGTTAATGTAAAGAGTGATTCAGGAGATTTGGATGGGACCTGAGAGTCTGCATTTCTTTCTTTCTTTCTTTCTTTCTTTCTTTCTTTCTTTCTTTCTTTCTTTCTTTCTTTCTTTCTTGCTTTCTTTCTTTCTTTCTTTTTTTTTAGAGTCAAAGAAAGGATAGATAGGGACAGACAGACAGGAATGGAGAGAGATGAGAAGCATCAATCATCAGTTTTTCGTTGTGGCACCTTAGTTGTTTATTGATTGCTTTCTCATATGTGCCTTGACTGTGGGGCTATAGCAGACTGAGTAACCCCTTGCTCAAGCCAGTGACCTTGGGTCCAAGCTGGTGAGCTTTGCTTAAACCAGATGAACTTGCGCTCAAGCTGGCGACCTCGGGGTCTCTAACCTGGGGTCTCTAACCTGGGGTCTTGAACCTGGGTCCTCCGCATCCCAGTCCAATGCTCTATCCACTACGCCACCGCCTAGTCAGGTGAGAGGCTGCATTTCTAACCAGCTCCCAGGCTATTCGTACACTGCTGCTCCATACTTTGAGCAGCAAGCGGCTTGCTTGATAGATTCAGTTCACAGCAGTTAGTTGGTAGGTTCTTCTCCAGAGGAGGTCGGATTTTGTTCTTGGATAAGAAGCTTTTAAACTCTTTATTTATATAGTGTGTGTTCATTTTCTATGCTGAGTAGTAACTCATCACCACAAAGTCATCACCTTAAAACAACACCCCTTTATTATCCCATAGTTTTTGTAGGTCAGGCCTCTGGGAACAGCATGACTCTTCACTCAGGCTCTCAGAAGTCTGAATCAACATGTCTGCCCAGCTGAGCTCTCACTTGGAGCTCAGGGCTCTTGTTCAGACTTCATTCAGGTGCACACAGGATTTAGTTTCTTTAGCTAGTAAACTAATGTCCCCAGGTCTGGGCTGGCTGTGAACCAGGCCCACTGTCAGTTCCTAGAAACGCGTTTCTTGCCACCTGGCCCCTCCATCTTCAGAGCCAGTAATGGAGAATCTGACTTTTGCTGAATCCTTCTTACACTTTAAATCTCTTGGATTCCTTCTCTTTCTGACCTCTAGACCAGTGGTTCTTAACCTTATCTGAGGTACCGAACCCACCAGTTTCATATGCACATTCACCAAACCCTTCTTTAGTGATAAATAAAATATGATTTTTTTCCCCAAATTTAGTTTTGCTGGTGCGAGACTAGAGTTGCTCAACTTGGCATTGCATATCATGCAGATAGGACGCTGACTCCCATCCCGTTCCGTGATATATATGAATCCATGTTGTACATATTCGTCTGACCACTTTCTTCTTTTGCTCGACATATTTAGTATGGATTAAAATATTAAGAAAGAAACCACACAACATACAACTACGACAGCCGTTGACTACTGCGCGCACTAAATTCCCCGCAGCACTGGTTGGCCAAGCAATGTAACATGATCCTCTGCAGCAAGTGATGGCCAAGCTGGGCGTGTCATCACGACTTTACACAAGTGTGTCTTTACCTCCGTGGCAGAGGCTTCTCCGAACCCCTGAGACCGACTCATCGAACCCCTAGGGTTCGATAGAACCCAGGTTAAGAACCACTGCTCTAGACCCAGATTTCAAGGGCCATGTGATTAGGTCAAGACTAGCCAGAGAATCTCCCTATCTGATTTAGGACCTAATTACATCTGCAAAATGTCTTCACAGCAGGATGTAGGTTAGCGTTTGAATAACCTGAAGAATACCAGGGGCCAGAAATCTTAGTGGCCATCTGAGAATTCTGCTTGTAACCAAGTGTTTTGGTTTTTTTCTAGGTGAGCTGAGCTGTTGATTGATTAGTGATTTCAGAATCATGGGAACTGAGACTGTATAAACTGCCTCATTTTTGTTTTAATTTCTACTCATTTGCTGTAAGCCTCTCCTTTAGTATTAAAATTTACCAACAATGGTTTCAAAATAAAAATGAACTGCCTCAGGGGAGATTACAGCAAATTTTCCTGTTTGTTGTGCAAACTAAAAGTATAAAATAGCAACTGATATATAGATCATTTGAGGTTTTTTACTAACTCATAACCAATGCCCAGGAACGAGTCTCTAGGTACGATAGTGTCCCCATGAAGGCAGCAGCTCCTACTGATAAATATCAGAAGCAGGGTCGGTAATACCTTGACATTGAAGATTTATCTGAAGTCCCACAACTTAACACCCTGCTTCTCTGAGTTCAATCCTATTTCTTCTCAATGACACTGTCCTGTAGTTACACGACTTCTAAACTGTTAACCCAGCGTTGCTTTCCTTACCTGGGTCTATGAGAAGACAAGTCAAAGTCAGAAATGGAAAATAAGAGGCTGAAACCTGCAGGGAAGGGAATTCCCAGAGATTTTCCATAGCAGGGAGAGTTCTCTCTCCCAGGGAAGGCAAGAGAAAGAGGCAGCATGTACACCCGGGGATTCTGGGTTTGGAGAGTGTTACCCAACAAACACAGCCTGCCATTAAGAGGTGGGGCTGGGCAGGACATAATCCTGGCAATGCTCTTTCTGCCGCAGTTCTCCTTCATACCTCCAAAGCAGTAGCAAGTTCACCATGTAAGACGTACCACAATGTTCTTAGCCTGCTCCTAGAATCGAGCACAGTGGAGGAATGGGTCTGGGAAATTCAAGTGTCCATTGCAACCTCAGGGCAAGAAGGCAAAATTGGTGGTGGTGTTTCTTCCTCCATACCTTGAAAGGCACGGCTGAGGAGATTGCCCTTAACTACATTTTTGCCAACACGGAACAAAATCTGCTTTGCATTTTTGGTTTTATGGCATCATTTTTAAAATGTGGATCATAAAAGCAGTGCATTTCTGCTGTGCCTGCCGAGACTTGCTTTATCACCCTCCTGTTTCAGCGCCAATAAAATGATGCTGTCATTCCAGCCGGGAGGTATTTTGATTGTTCCAGACAGAAAGTGATCACATTGGAAATGTGAGTGTGAGTGTGAGTGAGTGGTGTGTGCTTTTGTTGTGTATGTGTTTCCTTTCTGGGGCAGAGAAGGAAATGATCTCATCTTAGCAATGTATAAATGCATTTTGATGGTAACTGATTACTAAGTAGAGATCTTCTATAAAGTCTTCTGGCACCATGGCAGCTTCCTAATGGACAAAGAGAATTCCTTGCTAAGGTGATCATTAACACAAATCCTAGGCCACTCGCTTCTACATAGAAGCATAAACATAGGATAGTAAATTAGAGACTAGGAATAAAATGAGAGGGCTGGAATGTATGGTCTCGTCAGAACCCTTTGATTTAAAGAAAATTCCAAGTTAGAAATTGGAAGACTTAGAAATGATGATAAAGGCCTCACAAGGGGCAGTATGATATGAATTTAGGAAGGTCGTGGAAATCTTCTCAACTGATAAATAAATTTGCAAGTATAAGTGTGTGTGTGTGTGTGTGTGTATGTTTGTCTCCGACATTAATATATATATCTTAAAGTGATTGCTCCCTGACTAGGTAGCTCAGGTGGTTAGAGTGTCATCCCTACATGTCAAGGCTGTGGGTTCAATTCCTGGTCAAGGTACATACAAGAATCAACCAATGTAAATGAGAACAGATCTCTCTCTCTCTTTCTCTCTCTCTCTCTCTCTCTCAAATCAATCAATAAATAAAATTTTTTAAAAATGATGGCTCAGTTGAGGGCAGACTGGAAAGGACTCAGAGACCAGCCACAAATCCTGGAGCAAGGCAGGCATTCCCAGAATGTCTTGGCAGAGTCAGACCAAGAACTGGACTGCATGATCAGTGCCAGTGAGGGTGAGAAATGAATGACAGGTAGGTGGGGCACAGCCCACATGGTAGAGAGGTCTAGGCAGTCTGAAATCCAAATGAGCTGCTCTAGGTAGTGGGTAGCAGGGACTCTGCCTCAGAGAGTATGCTTTGGGGGAGGGTTGGGTCTTTAGGAGGACTGACAGGAGCAAGAGCACAGCACCCAATCCAGAACAAATGGGATCAGCAAGGGTCCCCCAAAAGGAACCCAGTTGCAAGCTGGTAGAAACTTTAGGCATGAGGCTGGCTAATAGATCCAGCAGAAATATTTGTGTAGCCCCAACAGTGAGGCTGAGTTGATGCTTTTCTCTTGAGAAAACCAGTTTGGGGTTCCTTAAATTCTCCCACACCATAGAGATACTCTAGGGCCATGGCTGGGCTAATTGCCATTTCATAGAGTTAGGTAAGCACATGATTTCAAGAAGTTTAAGATGTGGTTCTTGTCCTTAAGGATCTTATCATCTATGTAGGAAGCAAAGATCAGCACATATGAGACAGAGAAAAACATCTGTGTTCATTAACTGTACTAGGTACAAGTTGTAGGTGTTAAGAAAAAAGAAAGAAAATTGTATGTGCAGGAGAGTTCAAGGAAGGTTTCATGGAAGAGGTGAGCTTTGGGGAATGGTTTGATTTTTTCTAAGGAAAGAAGAGAAGATTCTGGGCACTGGATGTGGGAGATATTCATGCGGGTGGAGAGAGGAGGATAAGATAGCCTGAGCTCTCTTTCTCACCTGTTCTTACCCAAGAAGTAATAGTTGAGTTTCTCATTTCTGCAGAGGAGGCCACTGGTGGAATGGCTCGTGAGCACTGAGAAAGCAGAAGATGAAGAAAAGAAGTGGAGTTTGCTTGATAAGAGAACACGATCAGAATGACGGTGGTCGTAGCAACCAGCCTCTGTATCTGTGACTAAGCTTGCCTCAGCCTCCTTGCTAATCTAGCCTTGACTTGCAACAGTGCCAATTGCTAGCCTGCTGGGCATTTTCCTATGTGCTTCCTTCCTCTGCCTCCCCACCCATATCACTCCAATGACTTGTTTCCCTTCCATTTGTTTAATGACCACTATTGAATCACATTTTCCTATTAATTTAAACCCTTGGGATCTTGGAGCCTTAGTCGACTCCCCCTCCCCATAGATGACATAATAATACACATTGTGTTCCAACCACTCTGGATCCCATTGCTGACAGAATAGGTCACCAGTTTAGCATCATCATGATGAGTGTCACCAGCAGGATGACTACTCTATATTGAGGGGTATGAGTCAACTCAGCATATTCATCTATCTTCATGATTTTTTACAGTACAATAAAAAAGGAGTTTTAACATATTTCTTGAGTGCTGGCAGTTGCCTTTCCCAGTCTGCTGCTGCTTAGGAAATTTCTAATGTCTAGTGTCAGGTCCCAGAATACTGGCCTATAATGCTGAGAAATGAACTGGTGTCGGAGAACGTGGCCCTGAGCTGCTGTTTTACTCTGCAGGAGCAGCGAGAAATAGCAGTTGAGCTAACCCCTTTCCTTCAGCAGCTGCTTAAGCAGACCTGACATTTGAGGGGAAAAGTATATCAACTCACCCCAATTTAGAGAAATTATTTTTTCACCTTAAGAAAGGAACGTAGGTACCGCATGACTTAGGAGGCTTTTCTATGGACTTGAAGCAGAAAAAAAGCCGGACACCCTACAGGGCTGCCGTGAAGAGTTGGTGATCTGTGTGAGGTGCTGGTGGTGGCAGGAGGTAAGGACAATGCTTGACAGTAGTGTGGCAATTTCCAGCAGATTGTTTTAAACCTCATTTAATCTTCTCAACAAGCCGAAGAAAAAGGGGTGATTTTAGTGTTGTTTTATTATCCACAAATGAGGAAATAGACTAACTTTCTTAAGCAATAGTCCATCAGTTGCAATCCAGAAATGAACCCTGCCTCCTTCCCAATAAACCAGAGGTTCGATTCCAATGCGTAGTGATCAGCTGTGAAATGTGTCACAGAATAATGTGTCATTAACAAGAAAGATTAGATCTGATGGTGATATCTTTTAGAATCATAAATCAGAGTAGGTAATATCTCTCATTTTCTTGTATTCAGATGTGCTTTGTGAGCAAGGAGAATGGGTCAGACTGCAGCCAGCTAATTGGGAAATCACACGTATCAGTTTCATCTGTGCGATAGCAAAGAAAGACCATGCCTGGGGGAGACAACAGTAATAGACACGATTACAAATCATTGTACCTGCTCTATGTCTTTGCAAAACACTAGGCTTCAGCCTGAGCTGTGGTGGCGCAGTGGATTAAGCGTCAACCTGGGAATACTGAGGTTGACAGTTCAAAACCCTGCACTGGTCTGGTCAAGGCACATATGGGAGTTGATGCTTCCAGCTCCTCCCCCCTTTCTCTCTCTCTCTCTCTCTCTCTCTCTCTCTCTCTCTCTGTCTCTGTCTCCTCTCTAAAATGAATAAAATAAAAAGAAATTTAAAAAAAGAAAAAAAACCCACTAGGCTTCACAAAAAAGATTGATGCTGGTTCTGCCAGGAGAGTGCATTGCTTGTGTGAATGTCATCCATCTCGCATTTCTCCAAAAGACAAAAACGGTGAATCACTGTGGCTCATCATGGGGTTTTCCCAATAGATCTAACTGTGGTAGGGCACAGTTCACTTCCTTTGAGCCACTGCTCCATGGCAAAGCTGGGTACTAAACCCTGATATACTAATCTAATGGACTTAGACTTATAGGGAAAGCCTGTGTAACCAACTACATTCTTATTTGTACATAATGTTAAAATACAGTGGTGATGTAGCCTCACTGGTGGTGGCACAGTGAATAGAGCATCAACCTGGGATGCTGAGGTCCCAGGTTTGAAACCCCATAGTCGTCAGCTTGAACCAGGCTCAAAGGCTTGAGCACAGGGTCACAGGCTTGAGCACAGGTTCATGGACATGACCCCATGGTCGCTGGCTTGAGCCCAAAGGTCGCTGGCTTGAGCAAGGGAATACTGGCTCAGCTAGAAGCCCATGGACAAGGCACATATGAGAAGCAATCAATGAACCACTAAAATGCCACAACTATGGGTTGATGCTTCTTATCTCTTTCTCTTCCTGACCCTGTCTCTGTTCTTGTCTCTCTCTCTGTCTCTCTCACTGAAACAACAACAACAACAACAAACTACAGTGTTCTATTAATGGTAATATTACTACTGTGGCTGTAATATAGGCTATAGAAAACTGTAAACACTATTATTATAATATAGTACAAATATAATATAAATTTAAATATAATATAAATATAACTTCTTGAAAAAGTGCTGTATCACTTAGTAGGTAAGACTTTGTAGAAACACTTAAAATATGTTTAGTAGCCAATTTTACACAAAATAGTGCTGTTATGATTTTTGTCCCCTTGCTCCCCTAGAGGACACTTGGCAATGTCTGAAGACATTTTTTATTGTGGGGGGCTGGTATGCTACTGCTGTTAGCATCTGGATATGCTGCTAAACATTTTACAATGCACAAGACAGCCCCCCACAACAAAGAATTGGTCACCCCCAAAAGGAAACAGGGCTGAGGTTAAGGAAGTCTGGTCCACACTGACCCTAAAATGAAAAGCATGTTATAGAAATTGTTATCTGATGCAGCTGATCAAACTGCAGCCCAGTTCAATCATAGAAGATGAAAAAACATTTGTTACCATTCCCCGGCCATCCCTGTCTCCTTCTGCTTTTGGGTGTCAGTTTTGCTTTAGTCTTCAATCCTCAGTAGAAAGTCACTCCCAGTATTTTCTGTGGGTTTCCAGGTGGCTTCTGTTTTAGCAGTGAGCTGTTGATTCTCTTTTGCTACTGCCTGTTCCAGACTGTTGCTTTCAGCTCAGGCATCTGCTGCCCCCCTCCCTGGACCACTTGCTCCAGGTTGGATACCATTCCTTTTTTTTTCCTCATTGCAATTGTTGGCCAAACACCTGTTACATATGCCTATGATGGGTTGCAAACGATTGCAAGGATCACATCATTGTGCAGGGTTACTTGTTCATTTCTCTCTGGCCATGATTTTGCATAGGGTTTAGCTGTCCCCACCCAGTTGCCAGTTCCTTACCCTCTCACATTCACGCCTGCTCTTCCTGAGGCTGTCACCTGCACAGCCAGCTGAAAACTGACATCCCTATTTTTTTTCTTACATATAGCAATATGGCCTTCTTTGTTTCGCTTTCTTCTTCCCTAGTCCTGTGTGGAGTGGGAGTGAGATTACTCAAAAAGGAACATCAAAGTTCCTATTTGTTCCTAGACAAACAACAGTAATCACAAAAAAAAAAAAAAAAAAAAAAAAAAAAAAAAAAAAAAACCATATCCCCTGGGACATATTATGACACTGTTCTGGAAGGCAAAATTGTGAGTTCTTGTTTTGTACAGAATTTTATTTTCTTCCCAACAGACTAAGGAGCAACAATACGATGTAGCTGTTAAGAGCAGCAGGCAGTGGAGTTAGACCATCTGGGATTTGAATCTTGGCTCCACCATCTATCTGTGTGTGACCTAGCACTTAACCTCTCCGTTCCTTAGTTTCCTCACTATCACAGTGGGGAAATACACAGCATGTACCTCACAGAGCTGTTGTGAAATTGTAAAAGGTAATGCATGCGAACTGCTTTTCAGATCAGCAGCTGACACTCGGAGGAAGCTCCTCAACACATGGCGAGCGTTGAAGAGTGGGATATATAAGGAGACTGTCCGCATAAGAGAAAAAGCATGTAATGCGCACATCCTGTAGAGTAGGGTGAGTCTACTAAGCTGTAGAGCAGTGGTTCTTAATCTTTTTTGAGGTACTGAACCCACCAGTTTCATATGCGCATTCACCAAACCCTTCTTTAGTGATAAATAAAATGTGATTTTTTTTTTTCCAAATTCAAGACATAGGTTTATGTTTTTTTACTGGTGCACAAAATGAGTCGTGCATGAACATCACCTTGCTCAAAGAACAAAACCAACAAAGTGCATGAACTCACAACAAATTACGGTATTACTTTATTCTGGCCTCCGCGGCAGAGGCTTCTCTGAACCCCTGAGACTGACTCATCAAACCCCTAGGGTTCGACAGAACCCAGGTTAAGAACCACTGCTGTAGAGATTCTGAGAAGACGAAGAGTTTATGCCTTTAAAGAACACTCTGTCTCCCGGGAAAGGCGGAGAAGTAAACAAATAATCATAATGTGGTTTGACAGTGCGATAGCAGAAGTCTGTACTTGTCAAAGGATTTTTACTCAGCAGTAACTGTGACACCCTGTTGCTGAGGGTAAGTATTAGTTTCTATCTCTCTAGAGAATCAATGCATATGACATGATCCTTTCAGCGAGCGGGATTTGAGTAGAATGTCCCTGGGTATCTGGTTTGGCCAGTCCAACCACCCAAATCCAGAGCTTAAGGAATCAAGATGTGTCTTTGTCCTGTCTTTGTTGCTGGGTTCCCCTCTCCATAGGCAGCCTTGGAGGGGGCTTCATACCCCAGGGTGGGCTTCCTCTGGATTAAGACTCTGGGAGCTCAGCAGCCTCTTAGAGTGCACATCGGAGGCAAAATGCTGCTAGAGACTCATCACGCCAGGTCTAAAAAGAGCCTACATTAATAATTAGAATATTTGCCTGACCAGGCGGTGGCGCTGTGGATTGAGCGTCGGACTGGGATGCGGAAGACCCAGGTTCGAGACTCCGAACTCGCCAGCTTGAGCGCGGGCCCATCTGGCTTGAGCAAAAAGCTCATCAGCTTGGACCCAAGGTCCCTGGCTCCAGCAAGGGGTTGCTTGGTCTGCTGAAGGCCCGCCCGTGGTCAAGGCACGTGTGAGAAAGCAATCAATGAACAACTAAGGTGTTGCGACGGCAACGAAAAACTAATGATTGATGTTTCTCACCTCTCTCCGTTCCTGTCTGTCTGTCCCTATCTATCCCTGTCTCTGTCCCTGTAAATAATAATAATAATAATAATAATAATAATAATTAGAACATTAAATGTGGCAGTTTAGCCCTGGCTGGTTGGCTAAGTGGTAGAGTGTCAGCCCAGCATGTGGTCCCAGGTTCGATTCCTGGTCAGGGCACACAGGAGAAGTGGCCATCTGCTTCTCCATCCCCTCCCCTTTTTGTTTCTCTCTGTCTCTCTCTCTTCTCCTCCTGCAGCCATAGCTGGATGAGAGCAAGTTGGCCCCGGGCGCTGAGGATGGCTCCATGGCCTCTGCCTCAGACACTAGAAAGAGCTCAGTTGTCAATCAACAGAGAAACACCCCATATGGGCAGAGCATTACCCCCTAGTGGACTTGCCAGGTGAATCCCGGCTGGGGCGCATGAGGGAATCTGTCTTTCTGCCTCCGCTCCTCTCACTGAATTTTTAAAAATGTGGCAGTTTTAAGTGATTTATACCACTTAAGCCATATTACATTGTTTTTAGTAGTTTATATTGTGAGTGCATACTCTGAGTAAGCACATTTCTAAATAGCAATGATGTGGAATTATAACAAACATTATTTGTTGTCTGATGTCAAGGTCTTTTACCTCATCATTGCCCCAGCCTCCAAAATATTATCATAGCCTAGGGTAAGTTACAGAAACTTTGTGAGTTATTGTTTTACTAATTAAAGCCAATGAAAATTTAGGTTTTTAATCATTTATAGAGAATTTTGGTGACACTCAAAGTGTCATCACCATGAAACAGCATGAAGTTAGCCAGTCATATAGAAAGAGATTGATGTTCCTCTCTCTCTCTCTCTTCCTCTCTCACTAAAACCAATTAAAAAAAATTTTTAATGCCCTGGCTGGGTAGCTTTGTTGGTTAGAGAGTTGTACCAAAGCACAGAGGTTGCTGGTTCGATACCCAGTCAGGGTACATAGAGGAACAGATTGATGATCCTCTCCCTCTCTTTCTTCCTCTCTTGCTAAAAATTAGAATACTTTTTTAAGTTAATCAAATGGGAAAAAATCAAAGTTACATTTATTTATCACACCTGACCAGGATAAATTCCAAGTAGATAGAATATTAAAAATGTATAAAATGCAACTATCTTCTCTTTTAGAGGAATCTAAAAAAGAGTTATTCACCTTAGAGTGGGGAAGGCATTTCTGGTTATGACTTTAAATCCAGACCATGAAGAAAAGACTGATATATTCAGTCTTGTAACATTAAAATTTTCTGTATGGAAAAGACCATGAGCAAAATTGAAAGGTAAATGACAAACTGAATGGAAATAGTTACAGCTCTATTACAGAACACAGACTCATTTCCCTTAACATATGAGCTCCTAGAAATCAGAGAGGAAAAGACAAACAGAGCAATAGGAACATGCACAATGAATATCAATGGATATGAACAGGCAGGGCCTAGAAGAGGCACAAATGGCTCCCAGGCACATGAAAGGAGCTCAGGCTCATTCACAATAGAAAAAATTCAAATTTAAATTACACTGAGATATTAAATTTAGAGGACCAAATTAGCCAAGACCCAAATGGCTGAGAACATGCTCTCCAGACGAGGATGTTTTGAAACAGGGACTTTCATACCCCGCCAGTGGGAGTACAAGTTGGTGCAACAGCTAAGAAGAGCAATTTGGCATTAAATGCACTTTCAGGAATTTATGCTTCAGATCAGTGGTTTTCAATCACTGGTCCCTGGACTCTATAATCTTCATACAACATCAGAGTGGTTAACTCTTTTATGAACTGGCACAGAATTGCTGGTGGATTGGCACCAGTCTGCGGACCAGCAATTAAAAAACAGTACTTTAGACTAGCAATTAAAAACAATGCTTTAGATATTTCCCAAATGTGCATAATGAAATATATACAATGTCATCCAGTATAGTTCCAGTATAGCAGTGTTTTTAGAGCAAAACAGTATTTGTCACCTAAATGCCTGTCCACAAGTATTAAATAAATAATGACATACCCATATAGTATAATACAGTGCAGTGAAAAAAATGATGAAGCTTTTTATGCACTGACATAATCAATATATATTGTTAAGTGAAAAAGTAAGGAGCATAACAGTGTGTATAGCATGCTATACTTTGTGTACAAAAAGAGAGTGTGTGTGTATGTATATAATTTTATTCTAGAGATACATATATTATCTCTGGCTGGGATGGCAGTGGAAAGAATGTTTCACCGTATAGCCCTTACTTTGTTTCTTTAAATACTGAACTGTGTGGAGGTACCACCTATTAAGATTTTAAAAAATGTAATAAAAATAATGTCAAAAATTGTAAATAAGCCCAACCAGGCTGTGGCGCAGTGGATAGAGCATCGGACTGGGATGCAGAGGACCCAGGTTTGAAACCCCGAGGTCACCTGCTTGAGCACGGGTTCACCAGCTTGAGTGTGGGGTCACTGTCTTGAGCGTGGGATCATAGATATTACCCCATCCATGGTCACTGGCTTGAGTAAGGGATTATTCAATCTGCTGTAGCCCCCCCGCCCCGCCCTCCTGCCTCCTGTTAAGGCACATATGAGAAAGCAATTAATGAACAACTAAGGTGCCGCAACAAAGGATTGATGCTTCTCATCTCTCTCCCTTCCTGTCTGTCTGCCCCTATTTGTCCCTCTCTCTGTTTCTCTCTGTCGCAAGAAAAAAAATGTAAATAAGTAAATAAATTTAATTAAATGACTGAGTGTCTGACCTCATGTGTGGTTATCCATTTAATCTTTATTCCTTCTCTACATTTCTTAATATAATCATGTTTTATTTAGGCATCTACCCCTCCCATCATGCCCCATTTCTCAGTTCACATCTGGCACTGCCCAATCTAAGGGTAATTCTATTCCTCTGGCCAATAATTGGCTCGGGAACCCTGGGCAGAGTCAGTGTGTGGCACTGACTTGAGAACAAGGGTTGACTCAAGAATAGGCATGAGATAAAAAATATGCTAGAGGTTCTCAGCAAAGAAGTTCCCTTGCGCTTAGGTGAGCTTCACCCAAATTGGTGGCATCTCCATGTGAAACCAGGAACTGCTGCAGCCATTTGCCTCCATGAAGGAAGAAGCCCAAGGTCAAAGCCAATGCCTAGAGGAGGCCATGTCAGGGCATTGCAAAGAAATAGATCCAGAGCCACTAAAATTAAACTGCCCCCGAAGCCTGCCCTAGGGCCTGGACTTGCAGTCCTATGGAGCAATGCTTTTCCTTTTGGTTGATGTGAGTTGTTTGTTTTGTTTTTTTTTGCGGGGGCGGGGCTGATGTGAGTTTGACGGACTGTTCTGCTACTTGAAGCCATAGGCTAATATCCACGTCGCACAGAGGAATACGTGTCCAAGAATCTAAGTGAAACACATGGGTAAGTCAGAAGGAAAAAACGCCTCCTGAAGTTTCTCAGACTTAGCAGACTGCCAAGGCACATGGCATGTGTTGACACAAAAACTTTCCAAATCAGGCTCTGAACTCCAATGAGAATATGGCACAGAAGTAGTTGTGGGGAAGGGCTGTGGAGACCTAGAAGATACCAAACGTTTACAGTGGCTGTGAGTGGGGAGGGGGCCGACTGGGTTCTCGTCTATATTTTCTCAGATAAAATATGTGAATGTAATCCTTTTATGATGAAAAACTAAATGCCAGCCAAAAAGGCCGCTTGGAAGCAGAACAGTAGAGAGGTTGGGCCAAGCAAATCGCCAATAAGTTAATGTCAAGTTTTTCAAAATACAAGCCTGAAGGCTAAATAAATAAATGCTTAAAACAAAGCTCTTCATAAAGTAGAGATTAGGAAGTTTAAGAATTCCCACTTGGCTAGTAGGAATGAGGGATTTAAGACAGAGAAAGCCCAAAGAGCAACATTAGATTACAGCTGTAATATTTGAAGCCAAGCTTATTTTTCTATTCCTGAGACAATGATTTTTGCAAATACTTTTGAGGTGTTCTGTTTCTAATCATCCCTCAACATGGAGTTTGTTTTCATTTTCCAGTAACTCCCACAGGCTAGGGGCACTGCAGGATTCAGGTTAGGGGGCTTTGGCATCTTTTGGACCAAGGAGACTCCTGGAAGTGCATGGTGGAGATCCCCCACCCCTTTATTAATCCACAGCCAACCTTTAAGGAGGAGAAGGAAGAAGAGGACTCTCCATAAAGGAGACTTGGATCTAGGATGATCAGGGAAGTAAGAGGAAACTAGGAAGGAGGAGCAATATTCCAGGAGCAAAATGATTAAGTAAGATGGGACTGAAAAGTGCCTGTTGCACTTGGCAGCCAGGAAATCACTGGTGACCCGGGCAAGAGCGGTGATGAGAGTTAAGTTCAAGGAGCAGCCTTTCACTGTTAAGGAACCTGGCTGTGAAGGAGAGAAGAAAGACGGTGGGAGGTAGAGGAGACAGAAAGCTAGGGGTCTGAGTGCCTGTTTATAGGCCTAAAGAAAGTGGCAGTAGAAAAAGAATGTTTGTGGTGCCTTTGGGACCAAGGTTAATAAATCGAGTATGATTCAGAGAGGCTGCAGATGGGGTCCAGAGAACAGGTAGAGTGATTTCTTTGGTGGAACAACACCTATTCCACTAAGATAAGAGGAAAAGGAAAGGAAAGGAAAGACAGACGCACGTGCAGATAAATTTAGAAGTAGGAGGGCAGGAAATGAAGACATTACAGTCTGACATCCTCTGTTTGTGCTAGAGGAGTGAGAATGGTGTAGATGTATTGAGAACATTGGTAAGATATTAATTAAGTCATTAAGAGAAACGCTGCAGGTCCTGGGGAAGAACCAAAGAACTCTCAGGAAAAAGTCTAGGTAGTAGTTGAGATTAGAACCTGGAAAGTTACCTTGTGCGCTGGGGGCAAGAAAAGCTGATCCATCGTGGTTATGGTTTTGCAGTTGATGGCAAAGGTAGAGGCCAAGGGTTGAAAAAGCACTGGCTGTAGAATGGTCAAACTGCAAAACCATGTGACCTTAACGAGATCAGTAAGGGAGGAGAGGAGAAGTGGTGGTGGTGGTGGTAGAGGGGCCAGGAGAAAGAAAAGACGAAGGAAGGAAGGAAGGAAGGAAGGGAGGGAGGGAGGGAGGGAGGGAGGAAGGAAGGAAGGAAGGAAGGAAGGAAGGAAGGAAGGAAGGAAGGAAGGAAGAGAAGGGGGTAGGTTAGGAACAGTAGGTCTCATTACTGGTTTCCAGAAAACTAAGGAGCTTATTAAAAATGCAGTTCTCTGGTCCCTGTATAAGAGATTTCAACTGAGTAGGTCTTGAGCACAACCTAGGGCTCTTCATTGGTTTTCCAAGTTACTGATTACTTGCTTGACCTGTGGGGGCCCAGCGGATAAAGAGTTGACCAAGAACGCTGAGGTTGCCCAAAACCCTGGGCTTGCCTGGTCAAGGCACATATGGGAGTTGATGCTCACTGCTCATCCCCCCTTCTCTCTCTCTCTCTCTCTCCTCTCTAAAATGAAATAAAAAATGGGAGTAACATGCACATGACATAAATTCAGAAAACACAAAATATATGCAATGAAAAGTAAATATTTTACCCCTGTGGCAATGTCCAATGCTGTTTTCTTAGATGCTCTGTTAGGAATAGTCAGTACCTAATCATATAAATATATATATATTAAATGTAAACAATAGCCCATTGTACAAGCTATTCTATAATTTACCCCCACTTAACCATAATTCTTAAAGATCAGCTCATATCAGTTCACTGAAATCTATTTCAACATTCTATTGGCTTCTTGAAATTCTATTTTTTAATACTAAAAGATAGAAAACAATGGGTGTTTATATTAATTCTCTAGTTCAGGAATTCTTGACAGAGAAGGGGTTTTTCAATACCCATGTATAGATAGATATACTATACCCTGGAATTCTATGTATTTACTAGAAGATTGGGATTTGGGTGGCTCATGCACTAGCCATTGAGAAAACACTTGTCACAGGATTTGAGAGCATAATGAGTTTAAAAGACGGAAATGCTGAAGAGAGTGAGTAAACTGGAACGACAGAGAGGTTTTGCTTTGCATCATGATCTCTACTGATTTCTTTTTTGAGAGATTTTATCATGAATATATCACTTCACTAGACAAATACACAAAATATACTATTTGTGCATAATTAGAAAATTGTTATATATATCACCAGCTGCTGAATCCCAGCGACAATAGGCAAAGCAAAAGTGAAAATAAAAACCAAACCAAACCAACCAAACAAAACTAGTAAGAAATACATTCCTATGTGCTGTCAAGGTTTCCATAAAGAAAGCTGTGAAAATCTCTAAGGGAAAGGTCTTTTTTATTACATCATTGGAATGTTCATTTCTGCCATGAAAGGAAAACTGTAGCAATGCAGTGAGTCTGCAACATTGAATTCCCCGGGATTCAGAAAGAACACTGTAGGTTGAAACATGAGTTTATCTGATTCCATGAACCATGATCTTCCCATTACCAAACACTTTCACCTCAAGGAATGTTCTTGATGCTCCTTGCTAAGAGTCAGACATCCAGCCTCCAGAAGTGACAACTGCCTCATCTCTGATTAACTTCAGGTAGGTCCTTCAAATGACACTGGTAACTATTAATTGGGTGAGCTCTTCTGAGAATCACCCAGCTACATCACCTGGCCAAATAGGTCCTCCTGGAATTAGGCTCCTCTGGCTGAAACAAAGGGTAAACAAGCTCTTTAATATAAACACAACAGCTATTTAAGTGATGTAGAAGAATCCTTTAAGGTCAAAAGATAGGAAACTATGTGTGTGTGTATCTGCTTTCTAATTCAGGGATCCCCCCAATTTGGGGAGTTTTGCAATATCCTTTATAGTTCCTCTTTCCTTTTACTGCCCTGCTCCCAGTGTTGTGTGTGCGTTTAAGAAAAGTGAATTGAGATATAACAGCAGATAACACAAAACCAGAGTGAGAATTACTGAGTCAGTGTTGATTAAAACATGTTCTAAAGTGCTCATCATATAGAATTGACATTTTAAAAAAGCAGAGTAGATTGACTTGACATTTCCAAGAAGGATGAGCTGCTTTTGTTTTACTTATTTAGCTCCATATCCAGAAATTGGTATTTTGTAATTATATTACATATGATTTGGAAAGTCTCCCTCTCTCTCTTTGACACTAATTTTCCCGATGTGATATAAAGTGGTATAGAGTGAATGACTAAAAAGAGAATCAGGGAAGAGTTTTAGGGCCTTTCCCTTCTCTTCCAAAATATCTTCACCTTTATTCCATATTTTTTTCCCTATTTTGAATTAATCTTATAAGCTGGTGAAATGCCTTAAAATGTGGAATAGTTATCAAATGAAAGCAAAAAGAGATTAAAATATTTAACTGAGGGCCCTGGTCGATTGGCTCAGCGGTAGAGTGTCCGCCTGGCGTGTGGATGTTCTGGATTTGATTCCCGGTCAGGGCACACAGGAGAGGTGACTATCTGTTTTTCCCTCCCTTCCCCTTCTCTCTCTTTCTCTTCCCCTCACGCAGATTGCTCCACTGATTCGAGCTCACTGGGTCCAGGTGCTGGCTCTGTTGAACCTCTGCCTCAGGTGCTAAAAATAGTTTGGTGGGGCCCTAGATGGGCAGAACATTAGCCTCAAATGGGGGTTGCCGGGTGGGTCCCAGTCAGGGCACATGTGGGAGCCTGTCTCTGTATCTCCCTTACCCTCAGTTAAAATAAAAATTAAAAAATAATTTAAAAAGGTAAAAAAAAATTTAACTGAAAAGTCATTGCTTTCTGTATTGCTTTATTTTTTTTTTCAACTTACACTGATTGTCCATTGATCTGAACAGCTTTCTGTTAGGCATTGTCTGACGGGATAAGCGCCTTGCTCTCAAGAAACATACAGTTTAGTTGGGGGATATAAAGTAGTACACATTGAAGTGCTAGATAAAGGAAATATATGAGTGCTCTAGGCTATTTAAAAAATAGATGTAAGGCCCTAGCAGGCTGGTTCAGTGGATAGAGTGTCAGCCTGGTATATGGACATTCCGGGTTCAATTCCCTGTCAGAGCACACAAGAAAAGCGACCCTTTGCTTCTTTCCTTCTCCCTCTCCCCCTTTTCTCCCTATTCCCCTCCCACAGCCAGTGGCTCGACTGGCTCGAGCATAAGCCCTTAGCACTGAGGATAGCTTGGCTGGTCTGAGCATCAGCCTCAGATGAGGGTTGCCGGGTGGATCCTAGTCAGGGCGCATGTGGAAGGGGGTCTGTCTCACTATCTCCCTTCCTCTTGTTAAAAAAAAAAAGATGTATGGGTTTGGAATAGTCATAGCAGATGGAGGAGTAAGATTTTCTAGGTAAGGCAAATGTTAGAGCAGAGAGGCAGAAATTAATAAATAGTAGATGGACTGGTAAGTAAACATATAAAAATAAACAGGTATGCTGATATTCAGCAGTAAAAAAGGGTTAGTGGTGGAGTAGCGGGAGCCAAGTTAAAGAAAACAGATTGAGCTTGTGGGGACTGTGAATGCCTAAGGAATATGCTTTTAGTATCATTGCCAATAGAAGAGAATTGAAACCTTCTGAGAAAGGAAGGGGCACAGAAAAAGTGGACTAGGGAACCTGGCCTCTGGTGGCGCAGTGGATACAGTGTTGACCTGGAATGATGAGGTCGCACTTTGAGGTGCTGGGCTTGCCTGCCTCTTCAAGGCACATACTACAAGCAATCAATGAACTAAAGTGAAACAATTATGAGTTGAAACTTCTGGTTCCCCCCGCTGCCACCCCCACTTAAAATCAATCAATAAAATCTTTTTTAAAAAAGTGGATTAGGGAGATTAATTTGTGGAATGTAGCCTGGTTCTGAAGAGAGAATGGAGGCAATAGTAGGCTGTTTGGTTTGAGTTGATGAGGGCATCCAGGAAGACGGTTGCTCTGGCAACATAAAGGAGGGATTGAACAGGAAAAAGACAGTAGGAAACCAGACGGGGGGGAGGGTATATGAGGTTTGAAGTCTGAGCCAGTTGGGAAATGTCGGTTTCACTGAGAGAAATAAAAAGGACTGGACCCGGGTAGGGTGGGGCCGGGGTGACATGAAGCCTGCTGCGTTTAGGCTGTTGGCAGGATATGTGGGCCATGGATGTCTAAAGTAGATCATTCCTGCCACGTAAACTGACCAGAGCTGCAGTTTGTACACCTCTGCTCCAAGGTGGGCTTGCTTGGGGGTTATTAAAAGGTTTCCCCACACTTAGCTTTGTCCATTTTCGGCAGGAGAGTGCATCTCCTGTCAGAACGTTTCCAGTCCTCGAGGGGCTTATATGTTAGTCAGGGAGCATAATTTTAATAGAATTAGCTGAAAGATGAGCAAATGTCAGGGGGTGCTTTGGTAGTATATCATGGCTACTAACTCTGACATGCTAAGTGTAACATTATTAATGGCTTTTATGCATGGCTAAGAGGGCTAACACTTAGCAAATTAGACTCCTTAATTTTTGTCCTGCTCTTTCAACTTATGGGTATGAGATAGTATGTTACTTTGGGCAAAACATTTAAGCCTTCTGTGCCTTGGCTTCTTGTTCATAACATAGGAAGCCTGTAGTGGCAGCATTCATAAACATTTGAAAGCTACAGATAAAAGGCACTGTACTATTTTCTCTTCTCCCACCTCCACCCCAACTACTGAGTCAGTCTTTCAGAAAGGTCATCCATTTCATTGAATTCTTTCAATTGCTAACTCCCTAAGTCAGTTAGTTAGCATTTTCTAAAATGCTTTTACCAGTCCAGAGCTGAAAGATGTAGTCTTTCAAAAAGTGCCTTTTTGAAAGACCTTCTGGGCCAGCCCATCTTGCTGACCCTTTTTTATTCAGTGGCTTGTGCCACATGACTCCCATCTCTAAGTTTTTGAATCAATTCCAGTCATACCGGACAGGAATTAGTCTATGTTAACATTCTGTGATCTTAATATAAGGCAACTATGATCAGTAGGAAATTTGGTATCAGTTCTATGTATTAAGCTCCTGCATTGTTTCTAAGTCGCACTCTACCAAGGTGGGCCTTTGGATACTTGCCTCATTGCTTTGACCCCAAGTCCTTGGCCTCCAAACTTCCCCAGTACTTATCTGAATTCCATTTGTTTTCATACGTTCCTCATAGGGAGAGGAATTCAGACCTGGAATCCAGCACCGAGGCTGAGGCCTTGCTGTAAGCAACACATAACACATTTTCTTTTCTTCTTCTTCTTCTTTTTTTTTATTAATTCATTCTACAGAGGAGAGAGAGAGAGAGAAAGAGAGAGAGAGAGAGAGAGAGAGAGAGAGAGAAAGGCGGGGAGGAGCAGGAAGCATCAACTCCCATGTGTGCCTTGACCAGGCAAGCCCAGGGTTCAGAACTGGCAACCTCAACATCCTAGGTCAACGTTTTATCCACTGTGCCACCACAGGTCAGGCAGCAACATATTTTCTTAACGCCTGCCAGGATTTCCCAATTTTTGTCTGCTCCTGGATTTCCCAAGGCTGTGTTCCAGCTGCCGTCGGCTTACAACACTCTCATTCTCTGTGTTGAAACAGCCTAATGCTGGCTGCCTTCCTGGATGCTACCTGGTCCATACATTCCACATACTGTCTTCCGATTCAAGTAGAGGGGGCTGCCTACAATTCCATGGATGCATCTACCTCTTCTAGTCCACTATGCTCCCATTGCAGTTCGTCCTTCTACACTAAACTATAGCAGACATTTATGGTGTGGAAACTGATGTGGTACTGGAATTTTATCCTTGTTTACATCTTTCTTTGTGTTGGAAAGCTTGGGATCAGTTCCAAAATCGGCTTGGAGAGCTTTCCTGTCTCCTTTGGAAGAAACAAACGAACACTTGACAATACCTCGTGTCCATGACCAAGCCTCAACGCAACTATTTTCATTGTAAACTTTTATTAGTTAATCTTAATTTTGCTTTTAGACATACTCATATATTTAAAAGTATATTTTGGCCAGTGTTTATTCACGTGTCTCAATTCCAAGGTATCTTATTGGAACTTGATAGCTTTGCAGTTATAAGGAAACAAGTCAAAGCTGGGGATGGGGTTCTATAGTGATAGTTCCCACCTTTAAAGTACATTAGAATCTTCCGGAGGACTTGTTAAAATAGATTGCTGGGTCCCAAGACCAGAGCTTCTCTGGAGTAGTGCCTGAGGATTTGTATTTCTGACAAGTTCTCAGGTGATGTTGACACAGCTGGTTCTGGGACTACACCTTGAGAACAACTGGTCATATTTAAAGTGGCCACAGGTGACCAGAAGCTGGTAACTAATTATTTATCAGTTCAAACTCTTACCTGAGAAATAGACACCCAAAGTTCAGTCCATGCTGTTAGGATGATCATTGGTGTCAGAGGTCTTCTCAGCAGCTTATTCTGTAGAGTGTGGGCAAGCACTTAGTTTCTCTGAGCTTTGGGTTTCTCATCCAAAAAATATCGGTAGCCACTATGCTGCCCTTACTTGAGTGTTGTGAAGGTCCAATAAAAGGGTGTGAAAATATTTGAACTGTAAGGTGGCATGGCACTGGGAGGTATTGCAATGTTTTTTCAAACCTTTTCTTAAAATGTCATCAGCTTCTTTTGACTCTCTTGCTTTTCTCATTAATTGTAGCAACTTTAATCCAAGGTACTTTTATTGCTATCATAAACTCAAACTTCAAACTCTAAAAAAAATTTTCATTCAATGATATCAAACATGGATTATAAACCTTACAGAGAGCCAAGAATGAGTCCCAGTCTTTACAACTATAAAAAGAGAAGTACAAGACCCTAGTGTGACTTGGGGTGTAATCAGTTAATGTTTTATCCGATTATTTGGCCCATTAATTAAAATGGTAATGTTAAAAAATATAAGCACCCACACAATGATAAACCTGCCCACTCCATACTTTTACATCTTTTGTGACTTTTATTAATTATTCTGTCTTTGAAAGTGGCTGTTTTTCTCACCCCAGAGCGCCCAGCTCATTCCAAGGGCCAACACAGTTCTTGCTCAATTGTGATTTCTCAACAGTGTCATCCGCTGTACCTAATTCTTCCAGGCCTTCAATGAGTATCTCCGATATTAGCCTCATTGCTCCTAGGTCTTTAATAAATGTCATAAAACGTAAACCAGGGTGCTGGCAAGGTTCTGCAAACAAGGTTTCGGAGACTCAAAGACTAGGCTCAGGAACTCATCAATGAACTTGCCAGCTTCGCTTGCGGGGAGAGGAACGGGGTCTTCTGGAGCCCCTGGCAGCCCCGGCCCCTGGCAGCCCCGCCCCCGCCCGCCGGACCCGCGTCGGCGCGCGCTTCCACCCGGAGCCGGCAGGAGGTGCCTGCGGCGACCCAGGCGCTGAGCGCAATCACGCAGCTGGCGCAGGGGGCGGAGGGAGAGGAGAGGAGGGGAGGAGCCGGAGGGGGCGCGGCCTGCTGCCCGTCCCTCCCGGGCGCCGGGCCTCCCTCTCCGCCGGGCCTAGGGCTGGCGGCCGGCGGGGGTCGCGGCGGCGGCGGCAGCAGCGGCACTGGCGGGCCGCGGGTGGCGGGGGCCTGGCTCCGGCTCCGGGTGTTAGGAGACAAGATGGCGGCGGCGCCCTGGAGGCCGGTCTCCTCCTCTTCTTCGCTCTCCTCCGCCCCGCCGCTCGCCGCTCGCCGCCTCCTCCTCGGTCTCCTCCTCCTCCTGGTTCGCTGCCTCCTCCTCTTGCTGCAGCAGCCCTAGCGACCGCCGGGGCGCCGGCCCGCTCTGCCGGAGCTCCGGAGGAGGATAAGACGGGGCAGCTGCGGGCTCCGGCGACCGAGGCAGAGCTGGGGCGGGGACGGCGGCGGCGGCGGCGGCGGCGCCGGGTAGGGATGGGGTCGCAGACGCTGCAGATCCTCCGGCAGGGGGTGTGGGCCGCGCTCAGCGGGGGATGGTACTACGACCCGCACCAGGCCACCTTCGTGAACGCGCTGCACCTCTACCTGTGGCTTTTTCTGCTCGGCCTGCCCTTCACCCTGTACATGGTGAGTGTGGGGGCGGGGAGGAGGGTGGCTCCTTTACCTCTAGCTGGCGGGGAAGCACGGCTTTCCAGAGTTGGGCCCGTGGTTACGCTCTCTTCCCCTTCCCATCCCATGCACCCTACGGTGCATCTGTCGGAGCCCGCAGCCCTGTTCGCTGTCATGCTCCCCTCCCCCACCCTCACTCCCTAGTCTCCTCTCTTTGGGTTTCCCCTACTTAAGTGATGACAACCAGAAACGAAACAGCAGCACCCCCTACCTCCCGCCCCCGTGCGCCCAACCCGTAGCTTCCCAGGCCCCTTCCCGGGGGATCCTGCACCCGTAGCCTCTCCAGCCTTTACACGGTAGGCAAAGCCCTAGTGGGGCTTCCTGCCCTAAGCGTTTCGTGGTAGGCGCTGAGCTTTCTGCCCCGGAGGAGACGCCGCATTCCTCCTTGGCACGCGTGGTTATTAGCGCTCCGTTCCTTGGGCACCCCCTGGGCACTCCCTTCACCCGCGGCGGTTCTTGCTCCTCCTCTCCCGGGAGAAGCTTCCCTGCACCTCGCCTCTGATCCGCGTGCGGAGCGGAGCATTAGGAGCGGGGGAAGAATGTGTGCGGCGGCTCTTTGGATTGTGTTTCTGGGTCGGCCAGGCTATTCCTCCTCGCTCACCAGTGGTGGTTGAAAATCTGGCTCTTAACCTTTCTTCGTCTAAAAATCGTTGTTTTTGCTTACCACCGCCTCTTTTCTAGTTTAGCTCTGTGGTCAATGGCTGTTGTGTTTCCAGGCCAGCTTTGGGGGGGGGGGAGTGGGGGAGATACGGGGAATTTGGCTGGCATTTCAGCAGATTTGTTTGGGTTGGTTCAAGGCCTTTTACTGATTGGCAGGAGGAAAGTACTGCCTGTTGCTGAATTCAGTACGATCAGCTTTTCCAAATGATCTAGGTTTTTAAAGCTGTATTTTCACTGAAAGTTGTAAGTGCATTAAAAAAACATTTTAGGTTGGGGTGGGGCATTAGGGAAAATAATGTGGAGGAGGGATGATACTTAAGCTTGAGTTACATTTTGTTAAATAATGGGAAGGGTGGAGAAGATGGTAACTTTTTAGTTTAGGAGAATTGCTTTGAATATATTTCTGCTAACTTTGTGGCTCTTCATGGAGGTAAATTGAGGGTGCTGGATTAGCAAACCTGGGCACTCACTGGGCTGTTGAAAGTGCTAAAGGTGAGGACATCCAGCTTTTCCTTAAGCGGAGCTCATTTTTACTGATTGGCCGGAAAAGTGATTGCTTGTGGGAAGATGTGCTGAATTTCACTTTCTCAAGCAGATTTTAATTTTTCATTGAAATTGTTTTTAAGGGACTTATTGTTCAAGGTAAAAAGACCATTTAAACAGTGCTGATGACTGATGGCTTATTTTTTAGGGGACTTATGTATAGTTTTGTCCCATTCTGAATATTTATCACAAAGTGTGATTTTCAATTAATTCTGGCCCAGAGAGTTCTATTTGCATTTCTGTACCTTCCAGGAATGTGACATCATTAACGAACAGGTTAATTACGTTGGGTGTAAGAATTCTCAAGCTGTCACAGAGCTCTCTTTCATAGCAGATTTCTGTTATATCCAGGAGGACTGTAAATTTAAAACTGAAATTGGTCCTCGAAATGTAAGGGTTAGTTGCTGTGTCCCAGTGTAAGGCTTCCATGTTGGCACATGAACTGTGCTGGTGGCTAAGTCTCTTGGTGTATTTAACGAACATTACCAAAGAAAATTTAGAGCAAACAGCAATACATTGAGTTTAATGCTTCATTTGGGGAGTTTATTCAGTTAAACTTAATTCATAAATAATATTTGAGTGCTGCATACTGGGAAGTTTGCTGGCCTCTGGGAAAATAAAACTGCTTTTCTTTCTAGTCTCAGTTAATGGCAACTCTATTCTTAAATCTTTTCAAAGCTCTCCTTGATTCTTTCTGTCTTCATATCCAGTTTATCAACAAATCTTGTGGGTTGTGTCTTCAAAACCTAACTAAAATCCAGTTAATCATCATCCTTACTCCCTTGGTTCAAGCCACTGTTATGTCTCTTATAGCTTATTGTAGTGTTCTAATCAGGCTCACTGCTTCCATTCTTTATTTCCTATTTTCCATTCAAGTGTGAGTGATTTTTTAAACGTGGGTCGGATCATGGCACTCTTCAGCTCTCAGAGCCTGCCCTCCCAAGTGTCTGTGGTTCCCCCCTCCTCGGTAGTCCTTCCCCTAACATACATTTGCCTTCTTAAAATTTTTTTTCACACAACAACTATGTTCCTGCCTCATGGCGTTTGCACTTGCTCTTTCCCCTCTATCTGGTTGACTCCTTTCCTCCAGATGTCTGTGTGGCTTGCTCCACTTATTTCAGCTTTCGGTTATATGTGAGGCTTCTCTCGGTAACTTATGAAACCTGGTAACCCAGCTCCTACAATACTTCCTGAACCTCCTACCCTCCTTTATTTGATAGCACTTATCACTAATTGAGATATATACAGTGTGTCCGTAAAGTCATGGTGCACTTTTGACCAGCCACAGGATTGACATGTACCATGACTTTACGGACACACTGTATATATATTTTAATTTAATATCTCTTTTATTAGAATATAGGCTAAGAAGGCGGAGTTGTATTAAAAAATGTACTTACAAAAAAATGCACTTATAACTTACAGTGAAAATATAGATTAAAAACTAGACCATTCAGAAAAGCTGACTGTTCTGAATTCAGCAACAGGCAGTACTTTCCTTTTGCCAATTGGTAAAAGACCTTGAACCAACCCAAACAAATCTGCTGAAAGTTCACTGTTTTATTTTCAGGACCAGTATTAGTGCCAAGAACAGAGTATAAGTACTCAAATATTAAAGAAATGATTAGAAATGAACAGGGCAACAGTTTTTGCCTTCAGGGAACTTAAAATCTAGCTTGAGGACAACAAACAGTTACAGCATTAGAATTGCTGTAACCCTGAGCTTATTATAGTCAGGGGACTATCTCAGTCTAGGGGCAGTCAGCAAAGATTTGTAAACATTTTATAAGACATACTAGTACTTCAGTATTGAGGTGGATAGTTTGAAATACACATTTGAAGCAAAATCTAACATTTCATCTTAAAATCTTAGACAGCTAGAGATTATTATTCTTTGCTCTTCCAATAATTGCAGACAATGATAACTATGTTCTTTACCTCAAACCATGTCCTGATTTACTGATGAAGATGCCTGAGGTTTAGCCATCAGTGACTTGTTTTGTGGCCTTAGAAGATAATGGGTTGGGGTTTGGTTTATGCAGAACTTTTAAAGACATTGTAGGGGCAGCCTTTTTTTTTTTTTAAAGATCCAAAGTCTTGGAAGAGATAGGCCATTGAGTTAGGAAGAGTCTTAGGGCTTCTTTATTTTATTTTTTATTAAGTGAGAGTTGGGGAGGCAGAGTCAGACTCCTGTGTGCACCCTGACCCAGGATTCACCCAACATGCCTGCTACCAGGCAATGCTCTGCCCTTCTGGGCTACCACTCTGCTGCTCCACAACCAAGCTATTTTAGTGCCTGAGACAAGGCCATGCAGCCATCCTCAGCCTCTGCCCACTTTGTTTGAACCAGAACCATTCGAGCCATGGCTGTGGGAGGGAAAGAGAGGGGGAGGGTTGGAGAAGCAGATGGGCGCTTTTTCTGTGTGCCCTGACTGGGAATCGAACTGGGACTTCCACATGTTGGGTGGATGTTCTACCACTGAGCCAGCCGGCCAGGGCCTTTATTTTATTTTTTAAATCTGTTTGTTTTGGTTAATGTAGTCAATGCATTTATGTTTTTTAGATAAACATTTTTTTCATTTCCCTGGCTGAGTTGTTGGGTTGATAGAGCATTGTTCCAGGGCACCAGAGTGCCAAGGTCACAGGTCTGATCCCCAGTCAGGGCGCATACAAGAAGCAGCCAGTGAGTACACAACGAAATGGGACAACTAAATGGAATGAGTTGATGGTTCTCTTTTTCTCCCTCCCTGCCACCCCTTTCTCTCTCTCTCTCAAATCAATGAAAAACTTAACAAAAATTTTTTTATTCAATAAATCTGACATAACATTGTGTAAATTTAAGGTATATAACTTGTTATTTTGACACATTATGTATTATAATATGATTGCTGTTGTGACACCACATTACATAATAATAGTACAATATTATTGTATACACTATTATATATGCACTAGCTTTCTATGGTTGCAAGTTTAAAAAATGGGTTTGACTCACTGGCTGGATTGTTCAGTTGGTTAGAGCATCATCCTGGTATGCAAAAGTTGTAGGTTCGATCCCCGGTCAGGGCACATACAGGAACAGATCGATGTCTCTTTCTCTCTCTTCCTTTCTATCCCTTCGTCTCTGTTTCTCTCAAATCAATGAATAAATTTTAAAATTGGGTTTGACTATTATAGATTCCACATATAAGTGAAAACATACGGTATTTGTATTTCTCTGACATATCTCACTTAGTATATAAGGTCTTAGGACTTTTTGTATAGGATTCAGACACTTGATATTAATAGCTTTTGTGGATACTTTAAAGGTAGAATTTATAGTTTCTTAAGTTATAATACTTTCAAGTTGTGAAAGTTAAATAATTTTTTCACCTGGAGCAGTGGATAGAGTGTTGGACTGAGACGTGGAAGACCCAGGTTCGAAACCCTGAGGTTGCCAGCTTGAGCACGGGCTTATCTGCTTTGAGCAAGGCTCACCAGTTTGAGCCCAAGGTTGCTAGCTTGAGCAAGGGGTCACTCACAATGCTATAGCCCCCTGGTCAAGGCACATATGAGAAAGCGATCAATGAACAACTAAGGAGCCGCAACGAAGAACTGATGCTTCTCATTTCTCTCCCTTCCTGTCTGTCTGTCCCCATCTATTCCTCTCTCTGTCTCTCTCTGTCACACACCATAAAAGAAATAATTTTTTCTTCTTGCATTGTCCTTTCTGTTTACCTGAAGGCATTCACCCTATTTATTTTTGTTATGATTATTTTTGTACATGACATGTCGCAGATGGTGTGCTTTGTGGGTGTGAGCTTCGTGGCATTTTTGTGTGCTGGAAAGTAGACTGGAATTCGTGTTATCTTGATTTGTGTGTCTTGGCTCTGTTATTGAATGTATGTCCTTTGGGCAAGACTTGTCACCTTTCGAAACCTTGATTCACTCATTTGTGAGATATTGCATGGTCATTTTGTAAGAAAATATTTGTGAAGTAGAAGAAATTGTTCATCTTCAGAGTGGCCTTCAGTAAATGCCATTTTTAAAATGGCTTATTAAATCAATGTTTCCTAAGTAATGTTCTATGACTGTAGGAGAGTAGATAGTAAGTCAAACCCTTATCTTAACATATTGCTCAACATGTTTTCTTCTGTAAAGAGTTATGCCCCTGGGTGGTAAAATCTCTTTGTATAAGTGGTTCTCAAACTCCAGTAGACATCAGAATCACTTGAACGCGTTAAAACTGTGTTCTTGTGCATGTCCATTCTGATAGGAACATCTGTAGTATTACCCATTAATTTGTACGTTATAAACATCCAGGTCAGTTTAAAGAACTTGAGCTATATGCCCATAATTCCCAGCCACGACTTAAATCCAGCAGCCCACTCAGCTCTCCTTGTGACTGTCTCCTAGGCATGCTCTCAAGTGTGTCATGTCTAAAACCATTCTCGATTCCTCACTAGATGCACCACTGCAAAACCTGTCCTTACTCTGCTGTTGTCATACTAGTTTATGGCACCATCATGTGTCTAGTTCCCCATGCCATTTCCCTCATCTGATGAGAAAATTTTATCAATTCTGTCAGATCATCTCATTCTCTTTCCACTTTCTGTCTGCACTACTACCTTAGCTTCTATTCTTGCCCTTTACAACCATTTTTCCACAAAGTATATGACATCAGCCTATTTGTGTTATCCCCCAGCCCCCTTGTAATGTCATTCAATGACTTTCTTTTGCATTTGGAGTGAACTCTAACATCTTTACCAAGGCCCCACCAAAGATAATCCTACCTTTGTCTGCAGTTTATGCCATTTTCCCGCGTGCTGTGATCACTCTGGCCTCCTTTCTGTTACTTCAGCCTCTGGAGCTTGTTCCTCCTGCCGGGCCTTTGCACCTGCAGTCTCTGAAGGCATACCCCGTTTTGCCCTTTTCAGGGCTCACTGCACCTTGGCCTTTATGACTGGGTTTCATTGTCATCTCCTCCGAGAGGCCTGACCCGATGACTATAAACAGGTTCTCTTTTCCATCATTTTACCCTGTGACTTTCTTCTGCAGTGCTTATCACAAACATTTATGTCTTTGTTCACTTCCTGCTGTCTCTGACATTCACTACCCTGCAGTACCTAGGAAGTTCCGTGGGGAGGGCCGTGTCTGATTGGCTTGGCAGTGTATGTTTCGCTCTACTCCTGTGCTTGGCTTGTATTAGGTTCTGAGTAAATAATGTTGAATGAGTTTTGTATTATATACGTGAACCTCTTTTAGATTTATCAACTTAACTGATATAGAACAGTTGGGGGTGGAAGGAGTACTGTAATAACTTGTATTATCTGGTAAAGTCATGTCTTGCCTGGGGGTTGGGTTAAATATCTGTGCAAGTCCTAAATCAAATATAGAATTATCAAAGAAACAAATACAGCATGACTCCTGAAAAACCTGTAAGTCAAAGTGCCCATATATAGCTTTTTGAATATACCACTTTGTGTAGTTATACATACATACATACCTATAGACACGTGTATATAATAATATATGTTATAAATCTTTGGAGAGAGAGTATTCAGCAACTAAATTACTCATAAAATTTATGAATGTTTCAGCCTTTTCTTCCTGGTTATCTTATTTCTGTAGCTGATCTTTATCATCTACAGAATAAATCCTTTATTAGGATTTCTGAGGCCCTCAGGTCATTTTCTTTCCCAATGATTTAAAACTATTTTAAAGACCAGTATAAGTAAGATTAAATCATGATGATTAAAACTGAAATATTCATATTTCCCAAAATGTTTTGAGGAAGGAGTTATCATGTTATAAATTAGTAATTAAAAACATGATCATTTAGTATTAGAGTATTTTCTGTATCCTTTAGGAAAAGTTTAATGAGTGGTGGATGGTCTTTTTTTTTTTTAAAGGTTTTATTTATTCATTTGAGAGAGGAGGGAGAGATAGAAAGAAGGGAGACACAAAGGTGGAGGAGCAGGAAGCATCAACTCCCATACGTGCCTTGACCTGGTAAGCCCAGGAGGGTTTTGAACCAGCGACCTCAGCTTTCCAGTTCGATGCTTTATCCACTGCGCCATTGGATGGTCTTTTTTGACGTATATGTTCTGTGCCTTTTCTTACCAGTATTTTCAGTATTGAGATGAATGTAATTTACTTCCATAATTGGCTGTGACACAGGCATAGCTCTTATTTTTTATATCACCTATACTAAATTAAAGATACATTGTCCTAATATGGTTTACAAATGAAGTTTCCAAGAATAGCAGCCTTATTTGTTAGCTTGTAGAAAAACTTGTGAGTTTATGAAATGTTTTAGTGCCTTTTGCTAAAGATGTTTTCTGTTATTTAGAAATTACTCCAAGTTATAAAATTATTTGGCATTTGAAAAACTAGGAATATCTCTATTTCTTTTCCAGGTTTTGAATTCACAGATTTCTTTTTTTAACGATTTTATTTATTGATTTTAGTGAGAAGAGGGAGAGAGAAGGCATGGGAGGAGCGGGAAGCATCAACTTACAGTAAATGCTTCTCATAGGTGCCTTGACGGGCAAGCCAGAGTTTTTGAAATGGCAATCTCGGCATTTCAGGTTGGTGCTTTTATCCATCGCACCACCATAGGTCAGGCAAATTCACAGATTTAACTAGGTAGTTTGCTTTCTCTAGTTGACTGTACTGAAAGTTAAATAGTGTTTTTCCAATATTTTATTTTGAGAATTTTCAGACTTAGAGAAGTTGAAAGAATTGTGCCCACTACCTGGATTCTACAATTTTTATTGCTTGTCTTCATGTATACATCCCTCTATCTATCAAGACCTCTTTTTTTTTTTATTTTGAGTAGTGCGTGTGAAAGAAGTTACAGGAATCAGTACACATCATTCCAAAACACTTCATCATGCATACTTGAAAGAGTTCTAGAAGGCACAAATCCTAAGTGAATCATTGGATGAGTTTTTATAGATGAGTACACTTGGATAGTGTCAACCCGTCATGTTGCAGGATATTAGCACCGCCCCAGAAAGTTCCCACTGGCCCTTCCCAGTAAGTCCTCTCCCCGTTGGTCCGATTTTTTCCCCATTATTGATTAGTTTATCCTGTTCTATAATGGAACATATAAATGAAACCATGTAGTATATACTTTGTGTAAGTCTTCTTCGCCAGCATAAAGTTTTTGAGATCCATCCATGTTGTTGTGTATATTAGTAGCTTGTTCCTTTTTATTGCTAAGCCACATCCCTTTGTGTGAATATACTGCAGTTTGTATGTGTTTACCCGTTCTCCTGTAGGTGAGGACCTCTTTCTAGTTTTTGGCTATCTTGTAAAAGGTGTTACTCCAATACTAGGGTAGGTTTTATCAGAACTCAAAGAAATTGGAAAACCTGCACATCAAAAAATTTCCTCTTCCCAAATAAGACCATGTTTTAATTTAAAATAAATTAATGATAATTGCGTACTTTATCGCCTCATTTAAATTTTAGTAGACTGGATTACTTTTATTTACTCAGTATTTAGATATTTTTGTTTTGTCAACACAGGAGAACCTTTTTGTTCAAGTATATGTATGCTAAATCAGAAATTATAGTTAATTAAAAAGAAGAAAATAAAAACCACCTGCAGTCCCATTCACTCAGTCTGTTGTTGAACATTTTAGTAATCACAGTGTATTTGGAGCTTATAAAATACATACGCTTTTTTGTTACAAAAATGGAGTCATAAAATTGGTACTGTTTTGAAGCCTTCTATTTTGTTTGACTATAGATTGTGAATGTTGTCCATGTGGGGGGAAAAGTACAGTTAGTTGTAAGAGCTTTCTAGTAGACCATAGTATGGATGTGTAACAGTGTATTTAATCATTTGGTTATTGGTTCTGTAGGTTGTAGTTTTTAGCTGTTTAGAAAACCCTATGGTGATTATTCTTGTAAACTAAATATTTCTACCAATCTTTTGTATGAATTCCTAGAAGTAAACTGGTTGGATTAAAGGAAATTCATATTTTTATTTGATAAATAATCATTCATTTTTACAAACATGGAGTGAATCTTTACAATGAGAGAGAATATGAAAGAGAGAGTGAGAAATTGATAATACGAGGTTCCTGAGAAGGCAAAGTTGGTTTGTGGTCCAGGAAGCACAGGTCTTAAGGGATCATTCTCACGAGGGAGGAAGGAGGGGGGTTGGGATGAATGCTGATGGAAGAAGGGATAAGCATTTGGTGGTGAAAGTTGAGGTAGATCCATTATAATTTATAGAACCCTGAAGTACAGAGTGAGTGATTTCTGTTGAGAGTGAACGGGGAGGTGAGGGGGATATTCAGGGTCTGCAGTGGATCTCTAAAAGGTGGAATGCGATTCTTGTTTTTGGAAAGTGGGAAAGGGAAATGACTAGCAAGAGAGGGTAGGGTTACCAGGCAATCTTGAGGGTACCTTTGAAGTCAGAGAAATGTAAAGGAGAGAAATTTGGGGTAAAATTTACTTGGAAGTTATCTGCATTTAGAGCAGTGATTCTTAACCTGGGTTCTGTCGAACCCTAGGGGTTCGATGAGTCGGTCTCATGGGTTCGGAGAAGCCTCTGCCGCGGAGGTAAAGACACACTTGTGTAAAGTCGTGATCACACGCCCCGCTTGGCCATCACTTGCTGGAGGGGATCAGGTTACATTGCTTGGCCAACCAGTGCTGTGGGGAATTTAGTGCGCGCAGTAGTCAACGGCTGTCGTAGTATGTCGTGTGGTTTCTTTCTTAATATTTTAATCCATACTAAATATGTTGAGCAGAAAAAGAAAGAGGTCGGACGAATATATACAACATGGATTCACATGTATCACGGAACAGGCTGGGAGTCAGCGTCCTATCTGCATGATATGCAATGCCAAGTTGAGCAACTCTAGTCTCGCACCGGCAAAACTAAATTTGGGAAAAAAATTATGTTTTATTTATCACTAAAGAAGGGTTCGGTGAATGCGCATATGAAACTGGTGGGTTCGGTACCTCAGAAAAGGTTAAGAACCACTGGTCTAGAGGGTTATCTGAGCTAACAGAGTAGATACGCTCTGGGAGAAAGTATGATTCATTAAAAAGAAAATGGCTCTGCAGAGGAGACAGAAGAGATCAGAGGAAAAGGAGGAAAGGAACAGTTATAGATAGAAGCCAAGGCAAGAGAGTATTTTGAACAGAAGAAATGGTTGGAAATGTCAAATTGCCCTTGTGAAAGTAGCACTAATCTAAATTTTCATCATTAGTATTAAGAGTACTTGTCTTTCCATCTTTACTCAACATTTTCCAAAACAAGGTGTTGGTGTTATAAATTTCTTATTCAGTGGAATGCTGAATAAAATCATTTCAATAATAGTTTGTTTTTGATAATAGGCTGATTTTCCCTTACTTCCCTAATTCAAACTTTTCTTAGCCCAAATTAAGGCTGCACTAACATATATCATAACTTTTATCTGATTTTTCCTATATTCTGTACTTACACAATTTTCACAGCAGGCAACCAATAAACAAGCAGAAATGTTTGATACACAGATTTCTTCTTTCTGTTATTTAATCTGAGTTTAATCCAAATGTTTTCCTGTCTCTCTGTGCAGCTGGGGAAGACAGATAATTACTTGGTACCTAAGACACCCAGGAATAGTAGTAACACAAGAATAGTATAGACTAGTGTGGAAAAGGGCAGATTACAACAAATAATACTGTTGACTTCTTTGGCATATTATGAATTTTACCAAATCCCAGTGAAATTAGTAGCTGATGATTCTGATTCCTCTGATTCCTCTTCCTGTCCCCCAAGAAGTTGGTCAAATGCTTTTTTGGGTAGAATTGTAAAACACTTCAGACTTTCATTCTCTTCCTTTATCTGCAGAATCTGAGGGGTTGCATCTTCTATAACTTGCACTGTTGGCGCTAGTCTGTTGCTTTGTGTTACGATAAGAAAGAAAAGAAAACCTAGGGAAAAGCAAGTCATTTCCTTTTGAGGTTTTAAGGGGAAAACAAGTCCTATTCTGTACTGCTTTGTACAAACCACATAGAACCCTGAGTGCCAGCTGCCCTAAGAATAGGCAGGAAGATTAGTCACAAATTTGAGAGGCTTGAATCACATATCTGGCTGTTTACTTTTACTATCCCTCCTCACTCCCTGAATATCGTCTAGACATAACCTAAACAGATTCATCCACTGCATTTAACATCTTTAAAACTTGATATTTTGAAATAATTTTAGATTTACAGAAATAGTATAGGGTTCTTTATACCCTTTGCCCAGCTTCCTCTAATATTAAAATCTTACATAACCATGGTGCATTTATCAAAATTAAGAAATTAACAAGGAGTGATAATATTATTAACTATGGACTTTATTTGGGTTTCATCACTTTTCCACTAATGTTTCTTTGCTGTTTGTTTCAGGATCCAATCCAAATAATATATTGCATTTAGTATCATCATTTTTTTTAAACATATTTTTTAAATTTCTTTTTATTTTATTCATTTTAGAGAGGAGACACAGAGTGAGAGAGAGAGAGAGAGAGAGAGAGAGAGAGAGAGAGAAAGAGAAAGAGAAAGGGGGGAGGAGCTGGAAGCATCAACTCCCATATGTGCCTTGACCAGACCAGTGCAGGATTTTGAACTGGCGACCTCAGTGTTCCCAGGTCGACGCTTTATCCACTGCGCCACCACAGGTCAGGCCAGTATCATCATTTTTTTTTTTTTTAATTATTTTTATTTATTCACTTTAGAGGAAAGGGAGAGAGAGAGAGAGAGAGAGAGAGAGAGAGAGAGAGGAGGGTGGAGGAGCAGGAAGCTTCAACCCCCATATGTGCCTTGACCGGGCAAGCCCAGGGTTTTGAACCTGCGACCTCAGCATTCTAGGTCGACACTTCATCCACTGCGCCACCACAGGACAGGCTCATCATTTTTAATATAGTTTTCTTACTGTTTCCCTTACCATGCTGAGATTCTATTTTTTAAAGAATTTTACAGTTGAGCCTGACCTGGCGGTGGCACAGTGGATAGAGCGTGGGACTGGGATGCTGAAGACCCAGGTTCGAGACCCCGAGGTCGCCAGCTTGAGCGCGGGGCCCATCTGGCTTGAGCAAAAGCTCACCAGCTTGGACCCAAGGCCCCTGGCTCCAGCAAGGGGGTGCTCGGTCTGCTGAAGGTCCGCGGTCAAGGCACATGTGAGAAAGCAATCAATGAGCAACTAAGGTGTTGCAACGGCAACGAGAAACTAATGATTGATGCTTCTCACCTTTCTCTGTACTTGTCTGTCTATCCCTATCTATCCCTCTCTTTGACTCTCTCTCTGTCCCTGTAAAGAAAAAGAAAAGAATTTTATAGTTGATAACAATTCATCAAATTGTGTCGTACGAAAAAATAGTGAAAGGTCTTATATCTGGCCTGACCTGTGATGGCTCAGTGAATAAAGTGTCGACCTGGGAACACTGAGGTTGCCGGTTCGGAACCCTGCACTGGTCTGGTCAGGGCACATATGGGAGTTGATGCTTCCAACTCCTCCCCCCTCTCTCTCTCTCTTTCTCTCTCTTTCTCACTCTGTGTGTGTGTATGTGTCCTCTCTAAAATGAATTAAAAAAAAAAAAAAGGTCTTATATCTGTAATAGACACTTTATAGGTATATCTTTTTGTTTATTTTATTTAAAAAATTTATTTATTACTTTTAGCAAAGAGAGGGGTTGAGGGAGAGAGAGACAGGATCATCGATCTGTTCCTGTATGTGGCATGACTGTGGATTGACCCGGCAGACTCTGCTTTGGAACAATGCTCTGACCAACTGAGCTATCTGGGCTTCTTTTGTCCATTTTAAATGGACAAGAGTATTCAGAATGATTTTTTAAGTCGTGCATTGACCATTAACCTATGTTAGGCTATTTTAAAATTGATATACTATTCTGCATAAGAAAAATTTTTATTTAATAATTCTAAAGATGAAAAGGACTTTAGATATCATTCATGCAGAAAGGACACCTATGTCATACCTTCCTGTATAATAAATGATGCTTTTTCCTAATTTATAAATTGGAGGCAATGAGCCAATAAAGAACCATATTACAATGTAGAGTATGACTAGTCCCTTATGTGTCATTAAGTGCTCAGGAATTGGAAGGAACATCCAGTTATTTCCTAGAAGGATTTACGCAGAGGATACTTCATACATTCAAACATTTACTGTATATTGGGCACTGTTGCTGATAAGCCTTATGGTAGGGGCCTCTATGAGATTTGTTACTAGTCCTGGAACAACATTTCCTGTAATCTTCCCACCAGGCAAATGAATCTTTGTTCTGGGGAAAACATTGTTTATTAAAAGAATATATGTTCTTGAGTGTAGTAGTTTGCTATCAACTAATATATCTAACATGTTCAGGCTTTCTCATTATTTTTTAACTTCTCAGGATATTATTTGTGTTCATAATATTACTATTTCTGGTCAGTATCTGGAATGGTTAGAAGAAAGGATGTCAATACAAAGAGTTAAGAAAATCTCAATAAACCAGTTATTTGCACTAAGTAGCATTCTATTTTATTTATACCATAATGTAAATTACAGATGATTTCCACAAGTATCATAGAACCTTAAGACAGAATCCAAGTGAACTTTACAGGAGAGTAAAGTTTTGGGGGGCATTTTAATGATGAAATCTTCAATTTAAAGATTTTTTTAAGTGAAAATAAATATGGCTAATTAAAATAAAAAACTGTTACCAAAGAGTCTTTTTGTCAGCCCTTATGTCACAGGAATATTAAGGTATACAGTAGGTGCTATTGAAGAATAATAAGCTTAAAGGAATCTTATTTTCCAATTTCTTTATATGAAGATTTTCAAATGAACAAGAAAGTTGAAAGAATAGTACATGATCGTCCATATCTCCACCTAGATTGAACATTTATGGAGCCTTTTTAAAGAATCTCGTTAGCTTCTGTAATACCCATGCGTGGTGTATATCTAGATGCTCTTTCTCTCACATAGACACATACTCGTGTATATCTGATGCATTATGACACTGCACCCCTCAGTGCTCCAGGCTTTATCAAAATCATAATGTCCTTATCACATTCAAGATAATTAACCCTAATTTTCTAATACCTAACATCTAATTAGTATTTAGATTTTTCCAGTTATCCCAGAAATGTCATTTATAGCCAGTTTTTCCAAATCTAGGATCCAGTTAGGATTTAGTCATTAAAAAAAAATATTGTTTATTCATTTTTAGAGAGGGGAGAGAGAGAGACTGAGAAAGAGAGAGAGAAAGGAGGAGGAGCAGGAAGCATCAACTCCCATACATGCCTTGACTGGGCAAGTCCAGGGTTTTGAACCTGCAACCTCAGTGTTCCAATTTATCCACTGTACCACCACAGGTCAGGCCAGGTTAATCATTTCTTTCCCATCCAATTGACTTTTAAATACTAGGGTGATTCTTTCTTAGAATGGTTTATGTTATGCAAATGTCTAATTGTGATGTCATGTTTTTTCTTTCTATTCTCTGTTCTTGTAAACAAACCTTATTTTATTGTCCAAAGTTAGTTTCTAGAATTAATGAATTCTAACGTTATTAAATAGAGAGGAAGGGAGAGAGATGAGAAGCATCAGTCATCATTGTGGCACTTTAGTTGTTCATTGATTGCTTCTCATACATGCCTTGACCAGGGGACTCTAGCTGAGCCAGTGACCTCTTGCTCAAGGCAGTGACCTTGGGCTGAAAACAGCAACGCTGGGATCATTTTGATCAGTGATCTGGCACTTAAGCTGGCGATCTCGGGGTTTCAAACTTGGGACCTTAGCATCCCAGGTGGACACTCTATCCACTGCACTGCCATTAGGTTCAGTTTTTTTAATAGTTACATAGTATTCCGTTGTCTGGTGCTTTTTTTTTTTTTAGGTGAGAGGAGGGGAGATAGGCAGACTCCCGCATGTGTCCCAATTGGGATTTACACGGCAACCCCATCTAGGGCTGATGCTCGAGTACCGAGCTATTTTTTGTACCTGAGGCTGATGCTTGGACTAGCTGAGCTATCCTCAGTGCCAGGAGCCACAGTGGAACAAATTGAACCACTGGCTGTGGGAGGGAAAGAGAGAGAGAAGGGGGAGAGGGAGGGAGGAGAAGCAGATGGTTGCTTCTCCTATGTGCCCTGACTGTGAATCGAACCCAGGATATCCATATGCTGGGCTGATGCTCTATCCACCGAGCAACTGGCAAGGGCCAGTCTGGTTTATTATTTAATATGTTTTCTGCTGATAGGCATTTATTCTATGTGTAGCCTTTTGCTAACACAAACCATGCTGTAATTTTTAATGCCATCTACATGTGTCCAGATATAGTCTTAAAATAAAGTCTTAGAAATGAGATTGCTTAGTTAAAGGGTAAATGCTTTTGTAATTTTGAAAGATACTGTCAGTTTGCCTTCCATAGGGGTTGTGTCACTCACTTTGTATGCCTGCAAGCCATGTATAAGAGTTGTGCTCAGGTTTGCCACAGCCTCACATAGTTTGGATGTTTTTATAGGTAAGAGATTATATTTTAGAGTGGTTTTAGTTTGCATCTCCTATTTTCAGTGAGGTTGAGCAGCTTTTCAGAAACTGAGGATCTTTTTATGTTTTATTTATTTTTATTTTTATTTTTTTAACAGGAACAGAGAGAGAGAGTCAGAGAGAGGGATAGATAGGGACAGACAGACAGGAATGGAGAGAGATGAGAAGCATCAATCATTAGTTTTTCGTTGCCATTGCGACACCATAGTTGTTCATTGGTTGCTTTCTCACACGTTTTGTCCGCGGGCCTTCAGCAGACCGAGCCACCCCTTGCCGGAGCCAGCGACTTTGGGTCCAAGCTGGCGAGCCTTTTGCTCAAGCCAGATGGGCCCGCGCTCAAGCTGGCGAGCTTGGGGTCTGGAACCCGGGTCTTCCGCATCCCAGTTCGATACTATTCACTGTGCCACCGCCTGGTCAGGCTGTTTTATTCATTTTTTAAACTCCATTTTCCATTTCATTATTTCTTACTGATATCTGAGAGCCTTTATATATTAAGGAGATCAGTCCTTTGTAATACATTTGCAAATATCTAATAGTTTTGTAGTTTAGCCCATTTGGAATTTATTTTGCTGTAAGCAATGTGTGAGCACCTAGTAATTATTTTTTTTGATAGGCAATTGTTCCAATCAGCCTAATTTATTAAACAGTTCTTTTTCTCAGTAGTTTATTTATTTATTTTTAATTTTTATTGATTTTTTTAGAGAAAGGAAAGGATGTGCCCTGACCGGAAATTGAACTGGCAACCTCTGTGCTTCAGGACAATGCTCTAACCAACTGAGCTATCCAGCCAGGGCCCAGTAGTTTAAATGTTACCCTTTCATAATATGAGTTCACAGTGGGGTATTTGCATTTTCTGTTTTATCAATTTGTCTGTTCTTACACAGATACAATACATTTTGATGACCCTAGTTTTATATACTTTTCTTTTACAGTACTAGTCTTTGTTATTCTTACTGTTCTCTTGGCTATTCTTGCATGTGTAATTTTTGATTGAAAGATTGAATTTGGGGATTACTTTACAGAGGGAAGCTTGCCATACTGAGTTAAAATGATCTCTTCACTTTTATGTCCCGCAGTAGATTTGATTTTTAAAAACTTTTTTTTATGTTTGCCTTGTACATTTTTTCATAGGATAATTTATTTTAGATAATAAAATTTTAGTTTTTTCTTTCTTTTTTTTAGTTTCTAAGGTAAGGGTAAATGGAACCATTTCTGTCACTATGTTTCTAACAGGTTATTGCTTGTATGTAAGGAAACTTATTATTTTTATTATTTTTTTGAGAGGAAGCAGAAAGGAGAGAGAGAGAAAGAGAGAGAGAGAGAGAGAGAGAGAGAGATCAATTTGTTGTTTCACTTATTCTTGCCATTACTGGTTGATACTTGTATATGCCCTGACTGGGGATGGAACCTGCAGCCTCAGCATGTTGGGACAACACTCTAACCAACTGAGAGCTATGTGGGTAGGGCCAGAAAACTATTGGTTTTTTAAAGAATAAACTTAATATAGAATAGTTATAGATTTATTGAAAAATTGATAGTACAGAGAGCTCCCATATATCCTGTACCCAGTTTCTTTTATTGTTAACATTTCAGATTACTGTGGTACATTTGTATAAGCAGTGAACCAATATTAATACATCTTTATTAACAGAAAGTCTATGCTTATTCAGATTTTTTTAGTTAACTAATATCCTTTTTCTGTTCCAGGATGCCATCCAGAACTATTGATTTTGATTTATTAATTTTACAACCAGATACTTGATGGAATTAGCTTATACTTTCTAGTACTTTTTCTGTTTATTTTAAAAGGATTTTCAGATAAGCAGTTAGATATGTAAATAACAATTTGTTTTTTTTCTTTATCATGTTATGGAAGTATTTATTTGTTTTCCACATTGTCAGGTTAGTATTTGCCTTCATGTATTAGGAGTCTTACCTATCTCATCTTTTTTGTCACTCATCTCTGATCCCTCTAAACCATTTCTACTCAGAGGTCTTTTTGTTTATTATAGTTTTGTCACTACATTGCTTAAATATTATTAAAAACATCACATAGTTATTGTGCTGTATATACCCATCTACTTTTATGGCAATGCATTCTTTTTTTTTTTTTTAATGATGGTGATTGTAAGGTATTTTTCCCCACCGAGAAAGAAGGAAGAGGCCTGAGCCACGAAGTGTGGAATAGTAAAGGCTTTACTGAGTAACGTACTGCCCTGACGATGTTCTCTGGTCCCGGGGGGCAGGGGTCAGAGAAGTCGCATGGGTTGATCCGCATGGGAGATATTTAAAGTGTCTGTAGGATGGGCGAGCTGATATGATGTAGTGAAATCTCACTGGCTGATGGACAGTCACTCTTTTCCCAAGGATTCCTGGGAAGTTTCTTTTTGGCGCGCTTGGTTGTGGGCCTCTCTAGCAAAAGTCCCCAAATCTGGGTTCCTCATGTGACCTTCCCCCATTATCCACCGACCTTACACTCTGATTTTTTTGTGTTAATTAGGGGCGCTGCTTATTCGTCTGGCTGCTTCCTGCTGATTAGGGGTGTTGTGGGAAGGTGGAGATTGGCAGGTGGTGGCTTTGAGGGGTGTTAGGAGGAACATCTGTTTGGCCATGAGGTGAGAAACTTCGCGGATGCGGTTCTGTAAGAATTTAAAAAGGAGCAAATATGAGTTAAATGCTGATAATTAGAAGAAGATTAAGGATAAAGGCAGCCCAGGTAAGAATGGGTGGCTGCCATCAGGAGTTAAGCGGGTTGTAGGAGGAGAGATTCTTGCTTAATTTTCTCGCATACAGTTGGGGAGATTGAAGCTTCTTTCATCAGGCCAGTCTTACCGAACAGCATTGCTCCATGCTTCAGCTCACTGGTGGCAGGTTCCTGGTGGGAGGGACAGGAGCAACAGGAGGATCTGCAGGGCCTAACCTTTTGGTGAGCTGGAAATGGGTAGGGCCCAGTGGTTCAAAACAGCCCCCGATCCTACATGGGGGTAAGCTTGAGGTGAGAGACATGGTTAGAAATGAGGGTAGCATTGATTATGGGGGAGCCCTTGGTAGTGAGGAATGGTAGGAATAAGTGGGAAGATGCTGTCAGCTGGATAGTGGCTCCGAGACTGTGTAGAATGTCTCAACCCAGAAGAGGTACAGGGCACGATGGCATACCTAAGAACGAGTGCGAAAGGGGATTCTGTCCAAACTGTATGTCAGGGGTGGCATGCGAAGGGGAAAAGAAGGGGTCCCATCCATTCCCATAACCGAGACCTGTGAGGGAATTAGAGGTCTATAGTGTGGTGGCAAAACAGAGAAGGCAGCTCCCGTGTCCACAAGAAATGAGATGGACTTATCCAGTAGTTGCAGCATTACCCTGGGGCAGTGGTTCTTAACCTTTTTTGAGGTACCAAACCCACCAGTTTCATTTCTTTTTATTTATTCATTTTAAAGAGAAGACACAGAGTGAGAGAGAGAGAGAGAGAGAAAGAGAGAAAGGGGAGGAGCTGGAAGCATCAACTCCCATATGTGCCTTGACCAGACCAGTGCAGGATTTTGAACTGGCGACCTCAGTGTTCCCAGGTCGACACTTTATCCACTGCGCCACCGCAGGTCAGGCTCCAAACCCACCAGTTTCATATGCGCATTCACCGAACCCTTCTTTAGTGATAAATAAAATATGATTTTTTCCAAATTCAAGACATAGGTATATGTTTTCTTACTGGTGCACAAAATGAGCCGTGCATGAACATCACCATGCTCAAAGAACAAAACCAACAAAGTGCATGAACTCACAACAAATTACGGTATTACTTTATTCTGGCCTCCGCGGCAGAGGCTTCTGCGAACCCCTGAGACCGACTCATCGAACCCCTAGGGTTTGATAGAACCCAGGTTAAGAACCAATGCCCTGGGGTTTGGTGAGGATGATGGGGATCTCTGAGTCCAGGGTGTCAGTCCTAGGCGTTTGAGTGGTGGGCTCACCTGGCTGGCTTGTCTTCCACGTAGAGACGTTGAGGATGAGCCTGCTGCCCAAAGGGGCAATCGCTCTGCCAGTGACGGGGCTGCTGGCAGTCAGGGCAGGGCTCAGTGGGCAGCCACAGTCAGGGGCCCTGCCGGGACCAGTGATCCTGCTTGCCACACTTAAAGCAAGCTCCTGGTGGGATTCCTCTTTGCGGTCCGGACTTGGATCAGGCACTTCCTGTGCCTTGCCCCTGTTGCTCTGCTGGCCTCAGGGTTGCCGCAAGAGCCTGGGTTTGAAGCATTACCTTCTGCTGCATGCGGGCCTGGCGAACAGCCTTGGCCATTTTCTACTAGCTGCAACCACTAAAAACTTTAAATACCATGTTCACAGGTCCCAGATAAGGGTTTGGGGGTTGAGAATAAGAGAAGGGCTCCTGGAGAGCCTGGACCCAGATCCAGCTGGAAACGCCAGAGGCAGGACAGGGCCAGGGCTTCCTGCAAGAAAATTGGGGTTGGGCTGTGGGGTCAGTGCAAAATGGCGTAAGAGCCAATGGCAGGCTGAGAATGGTCTGACGGAGGAGGGGCTTAAGAACACAGTGGAGACCAGGCGGTGGCGCAGTGGATAGAGCATCGGACTGGGATGCGGAAGACCCAGGTTCGAGACCCCGAGCTCGCCAGCTTGAGTGTGGGCCCATCTGGCTTGAGCAAAAGCTCGCCAGCTTGGACCCAAGGTCGCTGGTTCCGGCAAGGGGTGGCTCGGTCTGCTGAAGGCCCGCGGTCAAGGCACATGTGAGAAAGCAATCAGTGAACAACTAAGGTGTCGCAACGGCAATGAAAAACTTAATGATTGATGCTTCTCACCTCTCTCCATTCCTGTCTGTCTGTCCCTATCTATCCCTCTCTCTGACTCTCTCTCTCTGTCCCTGTAAAAAAAAAAATAAAAGAACACAGTGGAGAAGGGAGGGGCCCCTGGCCAGCAGTGGAGGAGAAAGAGAGAATGGTATTTGCAGGTGAATGAGAAACAGGATTTTGCAAAGGGAGGGGAGAAGACCCGAGCAAAAGAGGTCCGCAGAGGGACGAGAGAGGGCTCCTGAGAGAGGGGCGTCCCCGGGGGTCAGGCAGGAGGGGGAGAGAGTTGGGGTTCAGTGGAGAAGAAAAGATTAGGAGCGGAGGTTTTAGGTGAGGTTTCTCTGGCCAAAAAAAGCCTGCGTGGTGAAACAGGCGGCACAGAGATTAGGACCGGAGAGCGAATAACTAGAAGCCCTGAATGTAAGGGATCTCTGACCAGTTCTCAGCTTTTTTGGCGATAGTTAAATTGGTGAGGGTGTTAAACCCAAAAGTCCCTTCAGGAGGCTACCTGGTCCGATTATCCAGTGTGTTTTGTGGCCTGGCCACAGTGAAGAAGAAGAACAGTTTCTTCTTCTTTAGGGAGGGAGAGATTTCGGATAAGGTAACTCCAGGAGTGTTTTTCGATTAGGTTTAGATTCCTGTGACCCCACGGCCGCCCTTAGTACTCGGAGTGGTCAGAGTTGAGAACTGGCATTCCACAACTCAAGCTCTGGCCACCCGACGGATAGGTAAAGTGGATGTGCTCGGGACGTCTCCACGGTCACACATACACTCGGAACATAAAAGACTTCCCTGATGCAGCTGTGGTTTCGGACAGGGAGCCTCGGCAGAAAGAACTGAGGGGAGTTTGGAGGCAGGGGACTTATTGCACCATGCGCCGAAGTGAATGGAAGGTTGGAGATCCTGATTCTCTCTTGGAGGGGAAGGGAAGAGGAGCAGTCCTTGCGGACTTCTAACTCCTCCCGGGTGTTCGGCACCAAATGTAAGGTATTTTTCCCCGCCGAGAAAGAAGGAAGGGGCCTGAGCCACGAAGTGTGGAATAGTAAAGGCTTTATTGAATAATGCCCTGCCCGGATGATGTTCTCTGGTCCCAGGGAGCAGGGGTCAGAGAAGTTGCATGGGTTGATCTGCATGGGAGATACTTAAAGGGTCTGTAGGATGGGCAAACTAATATTACATAGCGAAATTTCACTGGCTGACGAACAGTTACTCTTTTCCCAAGGATTCCTGGGAAGTTTCTTTTTGGCTGCTTGGTTGTGGGCGGCTCTAGCAAAAGTCCCCAAATCTGGGTTCCTCACGTGACCGTCCCCCATTATCTACTGACCTTACAATGATTGTTATTATTTAGAGAGAAAGAAAGAAGGAGAAAGGAACATTGATTTGTTTGTCATTGGTTGATTCTTGTATGTGCCTTACCTGGGGATTGAACCTACAACTTTAGCATGTTGGGATGAAACTCCAACCATCTGAGCTACCTGGCTAGGCCTTCTGTTTATCTACTTTTTTTTTTTTTTTGTATGTTTCCAAAGTCAGAAGTGGGGAGGCAGTCAGACAGACTCCCGCATGTACCGACCGGGATCCACCTGGCATACCCTCCAGGGGGTGATGCTTGGCTCATCTGGGCCGTTGCTCCACTGCAACCAGAGCCATTCTAGTGCCTGAGGCAGATGGCATGGAGTCATCCTCAGTGGCCAGGCCAACTTTGCTCCAGTGGAGGTTGGCTGCAGGAGGGGAAGAGAGATAGAGAGAAAGAAGAGAGGGAAGAGTGGAGAAGCAGATAGTCGCTTCTCCTGTGTGCCCTGACTGGGAATCAAACTCGGGACTTCCACACACTGGGCTGACACTCTACTGCTGAGCCAACCAGCCAGGGCTGTTTATCTACTTTAAAGTTTATTACTTAATCCTCATGATAGTCCTTTGAAATGATGATAGCTGTTATTTTCCTCAGTTTACAGACGAGGAAACAGAGGCTCCTAGAAGTTAAATCAGTGACTCAGGGTTCTTCCAGTTGCCCCGGCCATTTCTTCCCTTTGGCCTCAGGACCACAACCAGTCACTGTCCACCATCCTCCTGTACACGGTTTTGCAAGATGCTGTTTTGATCAGTCTGCTCCTGCAAGTCTACCTGTGATTGATTGGAGATGAACTATGTGTCCCCTCATCTTTTCAATATGTGTATATTCTGAATCTAGACCTCTCAGAACTGTCCTTTCCATCTCCATCTAATGATATCCTTAATTTTGGCTCCCCTTCTTGAGCAGCACATTATGTGACTACAGTGGAAGCCCATTACAAAGCACGGTGCTCTCCCAGGGATTTCATTATGGCTCTCGCATGTGCTTCAAGTGGGCCAGTTGTCTCACTCATCATTTTGGAGTGAGGGGTTGGTCTTGTTCTGTGGCATGTATTATAAATGGATTTTATTAAAATTTAATGTCCTTTCACTTACTGGCCTAATACGGGGTTCTTTTCCTGCTGTGTCTGTAGAAAGCGTTTCCTTGCATTTGCCACTGCTGTAGCCCGTGCCCTTTTACTCCAACTAGAGATGTGGCACTTGCTGTTGGCTCATATCCTGTCCATTCTAGTGTTATGAGCAAAATCTGGGACTGTAGTCCCTAGGATTATGTAAACAGGAGCGAGAAAAGCAGTTGTTTTTAAGAGCTGGAAACTTCTTTTGGGATATTTTAACCTAACTTTGGCACTGCAGTGGTTAATGTCCGTTTTCAGCTAAACATCCTGTGATGCATTGGATACCCCCTACATAGGTTTGTCTGGTTCAAACTGTCAACAGGGCTGAGGCTGAGAAATTTTACTCTAGACCATGCATTCTCAGTGGGCATGATGTCACCCTCAAGGTGGTGGAAATGAATTCTAGGGAGTATGCTGAAAAAAAATCTTTTATGTGTCAAGTACAGATATACATATGGTACATACAGAAATAACAGTGTATCTGTGGTGGTAAAATTTCAGGAGGGGAGAGTGTTTAGAAGACCTGCACTTCTGTGTGATTTACTTTGACTCTCTCTCACACTGCTACCGCATGTATAACATTTCTGACACCGTGTGTGTGGGGTTTTGTCCCATACCAAGCAGTTGTCTGAGACACCAGCTGGATGTCCTACAATATGATTCATTTTTGACACCTTCTACCTGGACATAGTATAAGGGCTCCTGGGACTGTCCCTGTACCCCCATTCAAATGCCAATCCCAAGTCCCGGTTCCCTACCTGTGTTTCTGACTGATTCGCTGTATGTCAGGGGTTTCCATGACTCCATCCTCAGGTGTGTCTCATTTGCTGGAGCAGCTCACAGAACTCAGGAAAACAGTGTACTTACCGTTTACTAGTTCATTATAAAAGGATCTGGATGAACCCAGTTGGAGGGACTGCATAGGCCATATTGGAAGGGGTGCAGAACTTGCACGACCTCTCCAGGTGCGCCAGCTTTCCAGCGCCTGAAAGACTTCATAAACTGGGAAGCTCTCCAGACACATACTGTTGGGGTTTTATGGACTCTTCATCACGTAGGCGTAATCAGTTATTAACCATTTGCAGCCCTTTCCCCTCTGAAGAATGAGTGAGGCTGAAAGTTCTAAGCTTCTACTATTTCTTGGTCTTTTAGGTGACCAGTCCTACCTGCAGATACCCACCAAAAGTCCCTTTATTAGAACAGGAGACATTCCCATCACCTAGGAAATTCCAAGGTGTCAGGAACCAGAGTCAAAGACCAAGCATTAGAACAAAAGATGCTCCTAGTGCTCTTATCACTTAGGAAATTCAAAGGATTTTAGGAGCTCTGTGCCAAGAAGCAGGGCAGAAACCAATTTATGTTTTTTTCTGTTATTTCTCAGGGAGTGATTAAGAACAATATCTAAAAAGGTACCTTAGGAGGTCAATATTGAGAAAAAGTTGAAAAACACTGCCTTGGAGGGGGGACTGTCTAGTTGTAGTGGTTAAAAACTCAGGTTCATAACCATTAATCAGGCTGGGTATAAATCCTGTTTCTACCACTTCACAGCTGCCAGCAAATGACTTCATAGTCTCAATTTTCTTATCTGTAAAATGAAGATAATAATAGTGCTTTCTTCAAAGAACTGTTGTGAGATATCTATTTAAAGCACCTGGTGCTTGGTAAAACACTAAACTAGTCATTTAAAAAAAGATTAGGTAGAGCCCTGGCCAGATAGCTCAGTTGGTTAGGGCATTGTCCCAAAGCTCAGAGGTTGCTGGTTTGATTCAGGTCCGGACCCATACAGGAACAAGGTCTTCCTGTCTCTATCCTGTCCTCTTCCTTCCTCTCTCTAAAATCAGGAAAATAATTAAAACAAGAAACAAAAGATCAGTAGAGAAAGGGTCTTGTTTATTATAGTATTACCATACATACCTCAGAAAAGTATCTGGGATTTAATAGGTGTTCAGTAAGTATATGTTGAGTGGACAGATAAAGCTTTTATTTATTGAGTGTGTCAGAGTTGCCTTTATGGAAAATGAGAAAATGATGGTATTAAGACATGTTATATATGTATTCTCCTTCATTCTTTTTTTTCTATTAGTCATCATTTTACTTTTAAAGTTAGAAATGGATTATATAAGCATGCAATACCATCTCTGTTTTAAGCAAATTGTGTGAACTCAGTGCAAAATGATATGTGGGATCTATTAATACTGTTAAGAGACCTAATATACTTTGAATATTTTATTGATTTACATTGTTGTTAGGATCTCAGCTTGCACAAAAATTTTAGTGAGACGTAAAAGTCTACAGTCAAATATCTTGAAAACAATTTTTTGTATTTATGATTATTTTATTTCAAAATATTTATTTTTACTTGATCTTCATAGTTTGACTTCTCATTGGCTTTATACTTTTATTATAGAACTAAGTTATTTTGATTTTTAAGTTCAAATTTCAGGTATCTATTTTGTGCTTGAATAGTATATTATACCAGTAGTGCATAATTAAGTACAGGAGGAATCCCAATTTTTAAAATATACTGTCCTGTAAAATAATCCCATTAAATGTATTCTGACCTGGTATATTGTGAGGGATAGTAAAACGACAACTTGGTTACTATTCTTCAGAATTGCAAAGTGATAGTGCTTGTTAATGAATTCTTATTTTCGTTTACTATGAATCCTGAAAAATTGATTTAAGAGAATATATCAGAAACAAATGGAGTAAGAGTTTATGAGACAGCTTCTGGTCCTCATATTTACCATTTAGATGAATTGTTTTTATGAATTTACTGAATTGTTTTTTATCAAATTACTTGGATTTACTTAAACTGATTAAACTATTGTCATTACTAATTTACAAAAGGAGATATGAGTCAAGATAGTTCTTAGTATGTTTGTTTATTTAAAAGATTTTATTTATTGATTTTAGTGAGAGGAAAAAGGAAGAAAGAAAGGAAGGGGGAGTGGGAAGCATTAGCTCGTAATAGTTGCTTCTCCTATGTGCCTTGAAATGGCAAGCACAGGGTTTCAAACCAGCGACCTCAGCATTCCAGGTCAATGCTTTATCCACTATACCACCACAGGTCAGGCATAACTCTTTATTTTTCCAGGATGGTTTGGTTTACTCAGGAAAACGTATGCACATCAAAATATAGGTGCCCCCAAGTTACGTTCTTTTTTTCCTTTTTGGTATTTCTCTGAAGGGAGAAGCAGGGAGACAGAGAGGCAGATTCCTACATGCAACCAACCAGGATCCACCCGGCATGCCCACCAGGGGGTGATGCTCTGCCCATCTAGGGCATTGCTCTGTTGCCTGCAACCAGAGCCATTCTAGCGCCTCAGGCCATGGGGCCGTCCTCAGCGCCCAGGCCAACCTTGCTCCAATGGAGCCTTGGCTGAGGGAGGGGAAGAGAGAGAGAGAGAAAAAAGAGAGGGGGAAGGGTGGAAAAGCAGATGGGCGCTTCTCCTGTGTGCTCTGACTGGGAGTCAAACCCGGGACTTCCACATGCTGGGCTGACGCTCTACCATTGAGCCAACCAGCCAGGGCTCCAAGTTACATTCTTATGACTTCTTTTGGAAAATATTTTGTTAAGAACGAAATCCAGTTTCTAGATATATCATTTGGATAATATTGAAAGATAAATCTCTTTAGCTTGTTAGATGCATAAATATCTTTACCTGTTTTTGTTTGCTGTTGGGTTTATTGTAATAATCAGTTATAATGTTCATTTATTGTTTATTATACTTAAGGTTGGCTGCTGCTTGATGGTTTGGGAATAGGTACTTAATCTCATCATCTAACCATGTCAGCACATAGAATAGGATGGATCAGTTTTGGAAAGGATTTTTGTGAATTTCTAATTCTATCTATATGGTTTATCAGTGGTGGTCAACCTGGTCCCTACCACCCACTAGTTGAGCGTTCAAGCTTTCATGGTGGGCGGTAGCAGAGCAACCAGACAGCACTGTGATTACAAACTAATCGACTGTTGACCAGTCAAGATCAGGACAGCGGTCAGACTGTGTTACAGGGCATTTGTATTGGGACCGCACCCGACCTCTCTTGCGACCACCTGGCCCGCATCTGCGAGCAGCCAGGTACCTGACACCGGGTCCACACCTGCCGCCCCATCTGGCGGGCAGTTTATGACCTCTATTGTCGCCCCAAAACTAGCAGTTTGTCGTTTTATTACCCCGTAGACAACTCCATGGTTCGATACTTCTTTCTATGACAGAAACTGCCAGACAATGGAGACACCAATTAACTCATATTTTCGTCTCGATTCCTGGATTTTAGGGTAATAGGGTGACATTCTAGGAAACCCCCCTTGGGCTGCCAAAACTAGCCGATGTCTTGCTACTTCGTCCAGATTGCAAAGAAGTGATGCCATTGACCAACACCCGCTACATAAAATTTTATAAAATGCACAACCACGGATACTCACTAACTTCGTCTCATCTCAACAGACTCTTGCTCAGACACGACACTTGTAACATCAACATTGGGACCATGCAACAGACTTCAAGCACATAAGTTTTGTTCATGTTAAGTAAATGAAGCAAAATCGTTACATAATTGAAACTAAAGTCAGTAGTAGTTAGATTTCTGAGAGCAAGCACATGCTTACAGCTTCAAACAAAATATTGTGAGCCCATCTCTCAAAAAGAAAATATACGCACGCCGCTATTTGCCAGAGTATCTGAAGATGGGTTTCATAGAATCTGTTGCAAATAAACAACATCCAATGTGTTTATTGTGCCATAAAACATTATCCAATGAGGCAATGAAGCCGAGTCGATTGCGAGAACATCTTTCTACAAAGCATCCAAATGACAAGGAGAAGACCATTGAATATTTTCAGGAAATATATAAAAAATTTCAAAATTGTTCAACTATCATTGCATCATTTAAGAAACAACATTCAACGAATGAAGATGGATTAATTGCCACTTAACGCATTTCACAAATAATTGCAAAAAGTGGTAAAAGCTATAATATTGGAGAAACTGTAGTAATACCCTCTATAAAAGAATTTATCTCAACAGTAATGCATCAGGATATACCTCAAACTTTAAAAATGTTGCCCCTAAGTGATAGCACAGTAAAGCAACGAATTGATGAAATGGCAGTTAATGTTGAAAACAAACTTATAAGTATTTTCCAAAACTCTTCATTTTCTATGCAGTTGGACGAATCTACCATTGCAGATAATGTTGCTTTATTGATGGCATATGTACGCTATTTTGACGAAAACAATATATTATGAGAAGAAATGCTATTCGCAATAAATCTCATCACAGATACAAAAGGATTATCTATATTTAATACTGTGAGAACATACTTTTTTTTAAAATTTTATTTTAAATTTTATTTATTGATTTTACAGAGAGAGGATGGGAGAGAACAAGAAATAGCAAGTCATAGATGCTTCACTTTAGTTGTTCCTTGATTGTTTGTTGTATGTGCCTTGACCGGGCAAGCCCAGGGTTTTGAACCAGCGACCTCAGCATTCCAAGTCAATGCTTTATCCACTGCGCCGCCACAGGTCAGGCTACTGTGAGAACATACTTTACAAAAAATAATATTCCTTTGAATAATATGGTCGCATGTGCTACTGATGGAGCACCATCAATGGTGGATTTGTTGCTTATTTGAAGCAGGAAGTGCCAAGTGTTTTATGTATTCATTGTGTGGTGCACAGACAACATCTTGTAGGAAAACATCTAAGTACAAGTCTCCATTCATCATTAACTATAATCATTGGAGCGGTAAACAAGATCAAATCCAATGCAAAGAATGATAGAATGTTTCGGTAGCTTTGCAAGGACAATAATGAAGATTTTATTAAGTTACTTTTGCACACAGAAGTTCTGTGGCTGTCAAAGGAACATCTTTGGCTAGATTTGTAGCATTATATGATAGTGTCATACAATTTTTTAAAAGTAATAATGAGACCAATCTGTGTCAACAGTTAAAAACTATAAAGAATGATGCCTTTTACTTGGCAAATATTTTCAAGAGATTTAACAATGTCAATTTGCAGCTTCAAGGAGCTAATAAAACTCTTATAGGTTGCCAAAGTATTGTGCTATTATTTATTGACAAACTTGAACTACTTCGTCATAATCTATTGAAGAGAGAATTTCATCATTTTCCTCAATTATTATCTATAAAAGATGATGGAACTCCAGAGGATATTGACAGATTCAGTAGCCACCTCAACGAACTTAAATTGGACATTGAAAAACGATTTGAAGATATTTTGAAATTGAAGGTATATGACTGGATGAAAAATCCTTTTACCGCAAATATTGAAGAGGCTGATACAACTTGCCAAGAACTGTTAGAAATTAGATATGATGAAGAAAGTAAACAAATTTGACAGTGGTGGATATGAAAACCTATGGCAAAATAAAAAAATGCCAATCTTATATCTACATATGTGGAAAATGGTATTCAGTTTATTGATACTTTTCCCTAGCTCATATCTTGCGGAATCAGGATTTAATGCTGTTAATTATATTATGACGAAATAAAGAAACCGCCTGAATATTTCTGAAAGGGGTGACCTTCTTTTGTTCCTCACAAAAATTGAACTGGATATTCAATATTTAGTTTCCCAGCATCAGCCTCAGGGATCCCACTAATAACTTAATTAACTAATGTAATTTCTATGTATGCAAAGTATAAATAAAAAGATAGATTTAACTATAGTTGTTTTATAAAGATTTATTCTGCCAAACTTAGCAGAAATGCAACATAAAGTACTTGGTAAATAATGATTATTATATGCTTTAACTTGCTGTAACTCTGCTTTATAAATATTATAAAGTAAAGTTACTTCCCTACTTTATAAATCACCATTACTGTGGAACCGGTGGGCAGTTAGAAAATTATACTAACAGAACTACAAAAGTGGTTGGTAGGTATAAAAAGGTTGACTACCGCTGGTTTAGATGATTGGGTATTTGTTACTTTCATTTTTGGAAAGTTTCCAGAACTTTAGTGTGCTATTTTTATTGACAAATTCTTGTAGACAGGAATTGTTTGGAGACTCTTTCAGAATTATGTGACAATTGTTTTTGTTGTCTGTAGGAACATAAAGATGATTGTGGAAACTGAGGGAGATCTCTGCTATACAGTACATTGTAGTTTTTTCCCTCCTATCATCTTATTCTTGTTTTGTAGCATTTCATTTCTAGTTCACAGTATTTCTACATATATTTGAATATAAGGCTGGATCCCTTCTCCCAACTATACCTCAGCAAAGAAAGAATTACTTTAGTATGAGTCATTACAGTGACTCATATTATCTGCTCCTACCTAGTTCGGTTACTCTCTACCCAATTGCCTTTTTTGTATTTTCGACAATACTGCTTGGTTTTTTTAAAAAAGTCCTAAAAAAATTAACATAGCTATAGTAACTGTTACTAGGATTGTAACTTAATCATTTGCAAGTATGAATGTCATGTTAAAAGGTGTGTGTGTTAATAGGTTATGGAGATGGGAATGTGCACTTATAGGATGAATGTAAGAAAAGAACAGTTGCTATAATGAAATACAAATGGTATTTGTGATAAATAGGATTTCCAGTAAGGGCATCTTATATACATTCAAAAATTGTAAGTTAAATGATATAGATATATAGAAATGATGTTGATGTGTTAGGTAACTTATGGCTTTTGTGATGAAGAAAGCTCTGTTGCTAAAGAGATGTGAATGAATTGAACAAAAATGTTTCTGGAAATAGGAGAGTAGAAGATAGTTTATCTAAATATGTGTTATATATACCGCTCACAAAAATTAGGGGATATTTTCAAGATGAATATGAAACGATAAAATATCCCCTAATTTTTGTGAGCAGTATAACATTTGAACTATAAAGACGTTGACTTTCCCCAAAATTTGTAGATTGAAGTTTCCTAAAAGCCATTTTCTTTTCTTTTCTTGCTGGGAAAAATAAAAGTATAGGATAGAATAATTTCTATAAAGTATATAATATTATTTTAGCTCATATTTCAACTTTCAGGGTTTTTCCCCCCTCCCTTTTTATGTCGGTGCCCTGTTATGTTTTCAGTTGCCCGTCATCTCTGGCTCCCAGTACATACATGTTGATGATGAATTGTATGTACTGTGTTACTTTGGTTCTGTTTTAGCAGGTTAATATGCAGTGCTCTAAGAAGAGCATTCTACCATAGCTAAAAATATGAATACAAATGCATGTTTTAGCACTAGTGACATAAATATAAAGTGTAAATATATATAAGCCGATGAAAAGATAATATTTGTTATTTTTATTGATTGTTTATATTAAAATATTATGTAGGTAAAATTCAGACTTCTGCAGAAATATGGGTAGGCTCAAGTTCTGAGATAGTTCATTGTAAACCGGTTGCTTTTGGAGAAAATGTATTCTGAGTTCATTGCAGAAGTTTCCCAGCTGGCCTTCTGAAATAAACTCACTATGTAGTTGAATTTATAGAAAATTATATATATATATATAATTTATATATATATATATGTATATATATATATATAATATATATATATATATATATTTTTTTCCTTATGGGAAATTATGTCTTAATCTCAACATCGGGAATACTTTTCTCCTGTTCCTCTGCAGCCCCACCCTCTGAAAGGAAATATCCACCTGGAATGCTTTACCTCAACCCCTGAAGGAAACTGTGGCAAGAGGGTGGAATCTCTTGGGCCGTTATGGTGATATGAAGGCCATTTTTAAGTCCTTCGGGGGCAGCTTGTATATGAAACTTGTAAGATTTAAGAACATTTGTTTTCTAACTGATCTGAACTTCCTTTATGCCTAATTAACAGTAATTTTCATCAATTTATGGGCAGTATTTAATTACTAAGCCCTTTATCCTCCGTTTTCCCCATTCTCTCTTCCAGAAATGAACTGAAAGATGTAACAGATAAGGTATTATTTCTATTGTAGGAGTTAATGTATCTTTTATCCTTTTTGTAAATACGCCAAAAGGATTTTTTTTGCCAGGATGAGTAAATACAGATGTTTCCCCCAGCTTCAGGTTTACCAGTACAAAAAGGTAGAACCCAGGGCCAATTGGGTAAGTTCAGTAGTTTTATAAAAAATGGTTGTTAATTCTTTGCCCCATTAGTCATTTGTACCCAGTGAAGATAGCCGTAGGACCGACTCATTTGGGGACAGACTAGGGAAGGAAAGAAGGCAGCACTTCTTATTGTTACAACTAGTTTTTCTTCTTATTGTTATAATTGTAGATTTTTTTCTCCTGAACAAGGTTATGGAAATGTTAAGAAAAGTTAGTCCAGATACTATTATATGTGTAACTTATTTAGGACATGATTAGAATTTGTGGTTTTTCTCCCCGTGCGTAGGCCATAAGGCATACCGCTTTCAGATTCTCATTTTTGTTTTCATTTGCCAGGTTTGTCCTGTCATTTAATTTTTACTTCATTTCCTACAGCAGATTGGTAGAGCAGATAGAACTTTAAAGCTAAGAAAAAAAAAATTGAAGTTAAATTTTTCTCTCTGTATGTAAGTTATTATTTCTATTGTAGTTCAATAGAACTTTGGTAGTTGGTAGCATTCAAAGATTCCAAACCATACAAAGAGAGAAGCAGGAGTTTTAAAACAATGATCTGAATAAGTTTAGTGTTTTGAACCTGAAACCAAAACTGTATTCAGTTTTTTCTTAATACTGGATATTGAACTATAGAGCAGCCAAGAAAGGTCTCAGGGGAATGACAGTTGTATTTATTAGTTACAAATTTGTAACTAAACATTTTGAAGAAAAATGTGCAATTTAAGGAGGTGTTATGTAGAAAGGTGGCCTTCTGGATAACTGTGAATTTTGAAATGCTGATCTAAGTTATTATTTTTTTTATAGTTAATCTACTTTTTAAGAGAGACAGTGAGATACAGTCCTCATGTTTGAGTCTATTTAAAAATTTTTCTTCATAGTACTGACAGCCCTCTGTTCCAGTCACTACTTAGTTTTGTATCTGAGACTTTGTCAAATAGTTAAATAAGACATTGAAGTTATTATCATTTATCCTAGTGATTTCTATGGAACCAATGGGATATCTCCACAGTAATCCCAGACTATTTCGCCAGTGTAAATTGATAAATTTTTCATTGAAGGGGAAAATACCAAAAAAATAAAGAGCCATTCAAAATTATAGCTTGTGCCTGACCTGTGGTGGTGCAGTGGATAAAGCGTCGACCTAGGAACACTGAGGTCGCCAGTTCAAAACCCTGCACTGGTTTGGTCAAGGCACATATGGGAGTTGATGCTTCCAGCTCCTACCCCCTTTCTCTCTCTCTCTCTTTCTCTCTCTCACTCTGTGTCTCCTCTCTAAAATGAATAAAATAAAAAGAAATTAAAAAAATTATAGCTTGTTATAGTAAAAAACAGGTATACTGTACTATATGCTTTTGCCTAAGATCTTTTAAAACAACATTTTTTTTACCATATAGTTTTGCATGGAGAGCAAGCAAGATGAGCAGATTTTCAGAATTTTGTTATTGAAGATACTGCTGAATGTGACTTGATTTTAGGGAAATATACGGTAAAAGAGCAATTACTGGCCTAGGTTTGTTAGCAGCCACTTTGTTTCTTTTATCAATAGTTTTTTTTAATTTGATTTTTGATTTGTCACTTTTTTAAATTAAGTGAGAGAGGAGGCAAGACAGACTCCTGCTAATGCTCCAACTGGGATCCACTTGGCAAGCCTGCTATCGGAGAGATGCTGTGCCCACCTGGTGCGTTGCTCTGTTGCTCAGCGACTAAGCTTTTCTTAGCATTTGAAGTGGAGACCATGTAGCCATCCTCAGCACCTGGGGCCAGCTTGCTCCAATTGAGCCATGGCTGTGGGAGAAGAAAGAGAGAGAGAAAGAGAAACGAGAGGAGGAGGGTGAAGATTCAGATGGATGCTTCTCCTGTGTGCCCTGACCAGGAATCAAACCCGCAACATCCACATGCTGGATGATGCTCTACCACTGAGCAAACTGGCCATGGCAAGTTTTCACTTAGAGGGAGAGAAACATTGATTTGTTGTTCCACATATTTGTGCATTTTTGGTTGATTCTTGTACGTGCCCTGACCGGGGATCGAACACGCAGCGTTGGCATATCTGGATGATACTCTAATGAATTAAGCTATTGGTTAGGGCCAGTTACTTTGTTTCATAGTTGGATGAAACTGGTGATGTTGGTGATTATAGATTTGTATTTGGCATTTATGAGGGATTTAAAATGCTTGATGACCATTTATTTATTTATTTAGTTTTTTAGTGAGAGGAGGGGAGGCAGAGATACAGACTTCCACATGCACCCCGACCAGGATCCACCTGGCAAACCCGGTAGTGATGGGGCCCTTGCTCTGTTGCTCAGCAGCCAAGCTATATAGCCTCCGAAGTTAAGGCCACGGGAGCCTCCTCAGTGCCTGGGGCCAATTCCTTCTAGTTAATTGAGAAGAAGAGAGAGAAGAAAAGAAGAGAAGGGGGAGGGCTGTAGAGGCAGATGGTCGCTTTTTTTGTATGTCGTGACTGGGAATTGAACCCAGGACATTCACACACTGGGTGATGCTCTACCACTGAGCCAAATGGCTAGGGCCACTTGATCTTTTAGACGTTTGGTTTATTGGTGAGAGTAGAAAAGAAAGTTTCATTTAGAGAAGAAAATCAGCAAATTATGGCCCACATAGTTTTTGTATGGCCCATGAGGTAATAATGTTTTTTGTAGTTTTTAGTGGTTGGATAAAAACCAAGAGCAGTACTTCATGCTATGTGAAAATTGTATGAAATTTAAATTTCAGTGTCTACAAATAAAGTTTATCTGTAGACATCATGCTTGTGTTTATATATTGCCTATGGCTGTTTTCACACTAAAACAGAATTAAGCCTGACCTGTGGTGGCGCAGTGGATAAAGCGTCGACCTGGGAACACTGAGGTCGCCAGTTCAAAACCCTGCACTGGTCTGGTCAAGGCACATATGGGAGTTGATGCTTCCAGCTCCTCCCCCCTTCTCTCTTTCTCTCTCTCTCTCACTCTGTGTCTCCTCTCTAAAAGAATAAAATAAAAATTAAAAAAAAAATTAACCCCCCCCCCCCAAAAAAAACCAGAATTAAGTAGTTATAACATATCATATGACCTGCCAAGTGTGAAATATTGTCAGTCTTTAAACAGATAAAGTTTGCCAACCCCTGCCAACCCCCACTTTAGAGGCAGTTTGGTGTCCTGATTAAGAGCAAGGAGTCTGGAGCTAAACTGCTTCTTTTTTTGTTTGTTTTTTTACAGGGACAGAGAGAGAGTCAGAGAGAGGGATAGATAGGGACAGACAGACAGGAACAGAGAGAGGTGAGAAGCATCAATCATCAGTTTTTCGTTGCCGTTGTGACACCTTAGTTGTTCATTGATTGCTTTCTCTAATGTACCTTGACCACGGGCCTTCAGCAGACCGAGCCACCCCTTGCTGGAGCCAGCGACCTTGGGTCCAAGCTGACGAGCTTTTTGCTCAAGCCAGATGGGCCCACGCTCAAGCTGGCGACCTTGGGGTCTTGAACCTGGGTCTTCCGCATCCCAGTCCGACACTCTATCCATTGCGCCACCGCCTGGTCAGGCTCTATCCATCCAATTTTTAAGAGGGATAATCTTAATGTATCTAACGCAGTTCTCAGTAAGGAAAGTTTACTATAATTTTTTGGGTCTATATTTGACCTGTATAGCTAGAGCTATCTGATACTTCCTGCGATTCCCAGGGATTTGTAATTGAGAGTTAAGTATTTTTTTAAAGGTTTTATTTATTGATTTTAGAGAGAGGAGTGAGAGAGGGAGAGAGAGGCAGAGGCAGGAGGGAGGATCAGGAAGCATCAACTCATGATTGCTTCTCCTATGTGCCTTGACTGGGCAAGCATGGGGTTTCAAACCGGCAACTTCAGCATTCCAGGTTGACATTTCATCCACTGTGCCACAGCCTTTTAGTTTTTTAAGGTTTTATTTATTGATTTTAGAGAGAGGAGAGTTAAGTATTTTTGTTAAATTCTTACAAATGAGTCAGGTGAGAACTTGACTGATTGCTAAGTTATCCATTGTTGAGATGAATATAAATCATGTCTTTGTAAAAGATGAAAGCTGATGTATTTTTCTAGTATAAAGACCTTTTTAATCATTATTATAATTTTAGCTTTTTTCTAATTATAAAAGAAATAAATGCTTATTACCAAAGAAACAGGAAAATACAGTAAACCATAAAAGTACATTTAAACTATAATACTTACTGCATTGTATTTGTGCAGTTGACGTTGCTGCAGGTAGCTGTAGTTTTCACTATCATATTTTATTGGTAATTAGTCTGCAGTTTTTTATTTTCCTTTTGATTTCTTTTTTTAAATGAGAGGCAGGGAGATAGAGAGGCAGACTCCTGCATGCACCCGTAACTCCATCTGGCGGTGATGCTAGAATCAACCAAGTTATCCTCAGTGCCCGAGGCCAATGCTGCAGTCACCACTAGCTGCAGAAAGCAAGAGAGAGAGAAAGGGGAGGGGGGTGAAGAAGCAGATGGTCACTTTACAGGTGTGCCCAGACTGGGAATCAAACCCGGGACATTCACACATGGAGCTGATGCTTCATCCACGGATCCAACTGGCCAGGGCCTCCTGTTGATTTTCAGTTGAGGTTTTTCCCATTTTGAAAAGAAAGTCTTAATAGTGCTGCATGTTTGAGAGTTTCTCTCAATTTTATGTTTATGAGAGTAATTGCTCGATCTTTGGTGATATGTTTACCATTTATATTTCTAGAAGTTTTATAGTTCTCGTTCTTGATATATAATTTTTGTTCTGTTTCTTAATTTTTGTCAATACAGATGAATGATAAATGATACATTGTGGCTTTAAATTGTATTTTGCTCATTACTGATGAAGTTGAGCATGTTTTCATTGACTTTTTATCAAGGCACATAGGAGAAGCAACCATGAGTTGATGCTTCCTGCTCCTGTATTGTCCATCTATATTGTACTTTATTTTCATTGGTTCATTTGCCTTTTTGTTACTGATTTTGAAGGAATTCTTTATATATATATTTATACTTATATAAAGCACATTGCATATATACTGTATGTATGTACATACATATATACAGGGGTTGGCAAAAGTAAGTGTATAGTTGTGAGTATGCAAAAAGAGTTTATTTTTGTATTATTATTTATCCTTGTATTATGTATTTTTCCTTCCCTTTTTTTGTGTGTGTATGTGTGTGTGTGACAGAGACAGAAGGAGACAGAGAGAGGGACAGATAGGATCAAACAGAAAGGGAGAGAGATGAGAAGCATCAATTATTTGTTGGGGCATTTTAGCTGTTTATTGATTGCTTTCTCATATGTGCTTTGAGCAGAGTGACTGACCCCTTGCTCAAGCCAGCAACCTTGGGCTCAAACCAGCAACCACGTGGTCATGTCTGTGATCCCATGCTCAAGCCAGTGACCCACGCTCAAGCTGGTGGGTCTGTGCTCACGCTGGTGAACCTACACTCAAGCCAAATGAGCCTGTGCTCAAGCGGAGTTTCGAACCTGGGTCCTCTGTGTCCTAATGTGACGCTCTCTCCACTGTGCCACCACCTGGTCCGGCTGTGTATTCTTCCATGTGAGCAACTATACACCTACTTTTGACCACCCCTGTATAGAAATAAATACCTCTGTGTTACATGCTGTTGAATTAGCTCACTCCTGGTGACCCTGTGAATGAGTGATGTCCATCCAGTGTCTTGTCTTCAAAAGCCCCGCTCAGCTAATGTAGACCCATGCCTATAGCTTCTTGTATGGAGATAATCAATCTCATGTTTGTTCTTCCTCTGCCTGCTGTCTTCTCTTTTCCCACACCATTGTCTTTTCCAAAGAACCCTGCCTTCTCATGATATGCCCAAAGTAGGACAGCTTCATTTTTGTCATTTTGCCTTCACCTGTTTCAGGCTTCATTTGTTCTAGGACCCACTTTGTTAATTTTTCAGGTGGTCCAGGGTTTTTGTAGAGTTCTCCTTTAACGCCATATTTCAAATGAATCTTTTTTTTTTTTTTTCTACCAGCCTTCTTCACTTTCCAATTTTTGCATCCGGAGATAGTAATTGGGAACATGAGGGTGTGAGTGATTTTAGCTTTGGTCTCTAATGACACCTTTGCTTTTGGTGATCTTTCCTAATTCTCTACACACATAACAAATATACAATGGTACATTTTAAAATGCCTTCTAGTTTGTAGCTTGTCTTTCATGTAATTTATAGTATTTCTGAACAAATAGAAGTTACTATTTTATTTTATCTTTTTAGTGAGAGAGAGAGAGAGAGAGAGAGACAGGAAGGGAGAGGAATGAGAAGCACCAACTCATAGTTGTGGCACTTCAGTTGTTCATTTATTGCTTCTCATACGTGCCTTGACTGGAGTGCTCCAGCTAAGCCAGTGACCCTTTGCTCAAGCCAGTAACCTTGGACTCAAGCCAGTGACTTTGGATTTCAAGCCACAGACCTTTGGGCTCAAGCTAGTGACTATGGGATCGTGTCTATGATCCCATGCTCAAGCTAGTGAGCCTGGGGTTTCAAACTGGTGACCTCAGTGTTTTGGGTCTAAGATCTATTCACTGTGCCACCACTGGTCAGGAGTGATGATGAATCCTTACTTAAACAGTTCACATACTTGCTTGAGTGCTTTGAAGGATATGATGCCAAAAGTTTGGTAAGTGTTGCCTTAAATAATGAAGTACATTAGTCCTCCCTTTATCTGTGGGGGATATGGTCCAAGATCCCTAGTGGATTCCTGAAACCACAGCTAGTACCACCCCCATATGTATATGCTGTCTCTTACTATACACACATTTGTTTTCACTTAGAGGAAGTACTTTACAGCTTCTCTTTGGCCTATGTGAATTGCCACCATTACTACACTGGTACTTTGAGGCTGTTATTAAGTAAAATAAGGGTTACCTGAACACAAGCACTGCGATACCAAGTCAATTGTTCTGACAACAGGATATCTACAGAGTGACTGACTAACAGGCAGCAGCATATACAGTGTGGATACAGTCTGGACAAAGGGATGATATATTTCCCAGATGGGATGGAGTAGGATGGCAAAAGATTTCATTACGCTACTCAGATGGTGAGCGGTTTAAAACTTAGGAATTGTTAATTTCTTGAATTTTCCATTTAATATTTTCAGACCATGGTTGACTGTTGGTAACTGAAACTGCAGAAGGTGAAACTACATAAAATGGGGGATTATTGTTGTCGCAATAGTGGCTTAAAAAATAACACCTCAGCATATATGGTATCTTACATTAATGATCGCCATTTAACGAGATTTGCTAAAAAAAATTTCATAGCCTTGACTTCAGTTGTGGGTGATGTCTGCTATTCTGTTAATATTTAAGTTATAGATCATTGATTTTTTTTCAAATTTTCTAAATTCCATTTCATGGTCGATATTATTTTCTGTTAGTTTCAGGTGTACAGAGTAGTTAGATAATAATATACTTTACAAAGTGGTCCTCCTCCCCGATATTTCAAGTTTCCCCCTGGCACCATCCATAGTTATTACAATATTATTGACTGTATTTCTTGTGCTGTACTTTACATCATTTTTATGGCTGAGTAACATTCCATTATATATATGCATCAGAGTTCTTTTATCCACTCCTCTACTGATGCGCACTTGGGCCGTTTCCAGATGTTGGCTATTGTAAATAATGCTACAATGAATATAGGGGTGAATTTATTCTTTCAAATTAGTGTTTTGAGTTTCTTCAGATGCACAGGGTAGGACAAATGTAGATTTACAGTTATGAGTACGTGAAACAGAGTTTACTCTTGTATTATTATTTGTTATTGTATTATTTTCCATATGAACAACTTAAACCTACTTTTGCCCCACTGTGTATAATCAGAAGGATGTGTATAATAATAATGGGTCATAAGGCAGTTCCATGTTTAATATTTTGAGGAATTTTCATAGTGTTTTCCATAGTGGTACCAATCTGCATTCCCACCAGCAGTTTATGGGTATTCTCTTTTCTCCACATTTTCACCAACATGTGGTGTTTGTTGATTTATTGATAGACATTCTGCCAGGTGTGAGATACCTGATTGTTTTAATTTGCATTTTTTTGATGATTAGTGACATTGAGCATCTTTTTATATATCTGTTGACCATCTATATGTCATCTTTGGATAAGTTTCTATTCAGGTCCTCTGCCCATTTTTTAATTAAGAGTGTTTGTTTTTTTAGTGTTGAATATGAGTTTTTTGTAAATTTTGGATATTATCAGATGTATCATTGGTTAATATCTTTTTCCATTCAGTAACTTGTCTTTTCATTTTGTTGATGGTTTCCTTTGCTGTGCAAAAACTTTTTAGTTTGATATAGTTCCATTTTTATTTTTTTCATTTGTCTTCCTTGTCCAAGGAGGTATATCATAAAAACTGTTGGGAAGAGGAGTGTCAGAGATTTTATTGCCTATGTTTTCTTCTAGGAACTTTCTGGTCTCGAGTCTTACATTAAGTCTGTCTGTATAGGTGTAAGAAAGTGGTCTCGTTCCTTTTTTGCAGGTATCTGTCCAGTTTTTCCAATATCATACATTGAGTACACTGTCTTTACTTATTGTATGTTCTTACCTCCTTTGTCATATATTAATTGACCATATAGGCATGGGTTTATTTCTGGGCTCTCTATTCTGTTCCATTTGCAGATCACTGATTTCTGACCTAACTGTTCCAAATGCCTGAGTATGACTACTAATAAGCAAACCTCAAAAATCAGGAAGTTAACTAATCATAGCATAATAGAACTGAAAAAACCTCAGCTTGTCTGTTTTTAATGTTATGACCTTTTGCTATACAAGATGTATGAGATTGATGTTTAATATGTAAAAGAAGAGTTCTTGAAGTCTATGATGACTGCAGGCCTTTATTTTAAGCTTGCAGTGCTGTGACCTTTCTAGTTATTTAAAGAGGGCCTTGTTTGCCCATCAGTACACCACCTGCTACGCCACCCTCGTTCTCTGCCGCCTCTGTTTGTGGTACCCTAGGAAAGAAGTAAATCCAGCCTTTCTATATAGGCTATTTGTTGTAATAGACAGACACTTACGCGAAGGTAAGATAGATAAGCTTTTATTGTCAGAAGGCAGCTAATGTGCTTGCTTGTTGTACCAGCATTAACTTAAAGGTGACACCTACAATAAAATAGTGTAACCTAAGAAAATAAAGCATGCCCTTTTGAAAATACTAGTACTTTTGCTTGTTATGGAACATAATTAACCTTAAGTCAATAAGTGCCTACCCCCCACTTTAAAATAGATGTTTTAATTTAGAATTAGGTTGTTGTGTTGAATGTGATACAATTGTATTTTTGACAGAAACATAAGCAGTTTTATCTTGTAAAAGTTTTTTCTTCAGAAAAAAGAACCGGCTTTTCTGTGAGATGCTGCTCATTGATAAGTGGAATTCTGGTTATCTCTGACGATCTTTCTTTGAAAACAGAGTATTGATATATCTAACTTAATAAAATATAAAAGCAAATAGAGAATACTACAAGGTTTGCTCTTTGGTTATAATCCATAAGACTAAAAAATAGGTGACTTAAGTAGTTGATTTTAGAGGACCACTGAATCCATGTAAATGCAGACATCTTTTAAATTTTTCTTGTAATATTAGTGAAGCACAGTTCAGGGAGGGTGTATGACCCATTTATGATTCCATAATAATATTGTCAGCTGTGCTGGGATCACAGTGATGTAATGTCAGTAGAGTAGAATCAAAGTCACACGGCAGCCCAGTGTATGTCTGTGCACTTCACTCCCTTTGGGAAAAGTGAAACTTGTAGCACAGCTGTTCATTGTCACCTACAAGCCTCAAGGGTAACCTCTGATCAAGCGTAAGTATTTTTACATCACATAGTATAAACTAAATGGGCGCTGTGAATTACAAGTGTTAATCATCTGGTACTAGTTTGCAGGGTGAAATGGTCACTTAAATGTTTTTTGCTTTTCAGTCTTCTCAATGTTCAGTGTTTTTTTAAAAAGGAATTCTGTGCATACAATATAGATCCTACAAATTTTAGTGTGTTTCTTGGCACTCAGATACTGCTTTTAGCAATATAATAAATAGTAGGGAAAGAGTTTCTTTAGATCTGTTTTAAGCATTCATAATCTTTGACTCTTTCATAGAGGCAAATACAATACTATTCAATATTAAGTAGTCTCTTTTATCTTTTCTCCTGGGGAGGGGCCATTAACATTTCCATTGGATTTGTCTGCCACTGTGAATAGTAATGGTAAGGTTGCTCTTCCTATCCACTTAATTAATATAATCAATCATTTTTATCTTAACATGGACTACGTCGAATAATGGTGGAACTCTAACTCAGTTTTCATTGACACTTTTGAAAATGGAATTGGTATTGCGGTATATAGTAAAACACCCAGTATCTTAGGCATAATAACCTTTCTTAATTGTGTCATTTAGGTGTTTTCTGTTTGTGTATGTGTGTGTTTTAAGTGTGTGTGTGTGAGAGAGAGACAAACAGGAAAGGAGAGAGAAAAGAAGCATCAACTCATAATTGTGACACCTTAGTTGTTCAATGATTGCTTAGTTTTCCTTGACTAGGGGGCAACAGCCAAGTCAGTGACCCCTTGCTCAAGCTAGCAACCTTGGGCTTCAAGCCATCAACCTTTGGGCACAAGCCAGTGACCATGTGGTCATATCTATGATCCCACACTCAGGCCAGTGACCTCAGGGTTTCAAATCTGGGTTTTCAGCAGCCCAGGTCAACAGTCTATCCATTGCACCACTGCCTGGTCAGGCTAGATGTTATTAAGATGTTGATCTTGGCTAAGTCATTCAAAGTTAGTAGGTCTAAATTTCATTTCTGGAAATGAAGGTATTGAATTAAATGATCTCCAGAAATTCTAATTCTTATGTGAACATATCATATGGAAATCAGCTTCATGCAGAATTTTGTAAATACTCTGAGCAGTATGTATGTTCATATTTGTGTTTACTTTTAAATTTTTTATAATTTGACTGTGTGTCTCTGTGTATGTAGTGTGTGTATATTCTGCTCAGAAAAGGTTAGTTAGGGCGCTTTTTTTTAAAGATGTCATTTATAAGGCATCCACACCTTTTTTTAAAAAATTTCTTTTTATTTTATTCATTTTAGAGAGGAGACACAGAGAGAGAGAGAGAGAGAGAGAGAGAGAGAGAGAGAGAGAGAGGGAGAAAGGGGGGAGGAGCTGAAAGCATCAACTCCCATATGTGCCTTGACCAGACCAGTGCAGGGTTTTGAACTGGCGACCTCAGTGTTCCCAGGTCGACGCCTTATCCACTGCGCCACCACAGGTCAGGCGGTTATTTAGGGCGCTTTTAAAAATAATGAATGTTAGATTTATTAATGCTATAAATTAAACATAAAATGTTAAAGCTAACTCTACCGATTGAAACATTTTAGTAATCAATTTTAAGAGGTTTTGGTTTTTAAATTGGTTTAAGATCCTTTTAAGTTAAATTGCAATTATAAATGTAGTATTCATTTTTAAATACCGTGTTTCCCCATGTATAAGATGCTCCCATGTATAAGATGCACCTTAATTTTGGGGCCTGAAATTTGAAAAAAAAAAGTATTACACAAAGTTATTGAACTCAAGTTTTATTCATAATTCATACAACTCCTCAACTGTGTGAAAAAGTGGGAAATGCAGTAAAAAATTCTACAACTACTATATAAGTTTTTAGACCCCAAATTTTTCAAAAAAGGATGCGTCTTATATATGGGGAAATACGATACTTAAGTTACCTGACAAATATTTCTGAGTACTTAACTGTTTTAAACCTGATATGGAGTTTATAACATTTTAAATACATTTTTCAGCTTAAAATTATAAACCTAGATCAGTTATTCAGTAGCATTTTAAATTGGAATCACAGTTTTATTTTTTAGATACATTAATATGAATGGCTTCTTAATCTATGTATTTAAAAATACTAAGTACTGTATATACCTATTATGCTGATACTCAATCCAAAACTGTTCAACTGCACGCGTGAATTACTTTTTACTCTCCCAGTTTTAACCCATAAGTTTTCCCTCTTTCTCCCTCCTAGATAACCAGGCAAAACTTTTTTGTATCTGTATTCTAAACCTACCTGGTTCAGCAGGATATTTTCAGTTTCATTGTCTCAAGCAATTTGAGGTTATTTTTCCAAGCGAATATACAGTGTGTCCGTAAAGTCATGTTCTAAGATAACTGAAGCTAAGATAACTAATGCTTTCATAAACATTTCCTAATGTTTATGAAAGCATTAGGAATCTAATAGCAATAGACATCCAGAGTGATTTTTTTTCCTTATGAATGTGGACATAAGTTTAGTTTCATAGTCTCTTCCACCAGTGACTATGGGGCCGGGCCTTCTAAGTCAGATGGCATTTAAGCTTGCCACCCTGGACTCAAGCATGTGATCACGTCCAGGGTGCTTCTGACCTATTTCAGTTCTGTTTATTATTTGATTCTGTTCTGTATTATTTATTCAGCAGTCTGCAATTTCTAAGTGTGTTAGTGTATTTTATTTATTTATTATTTTTCTGAAATGAGAAGCGGGGAGGCAGAGAGACAGACTCCTGCATACGCCTGACTGGGATCCATCCGGCATGCCCACTAGGGGGCGATGCTCTGCCCATGTGGGGCGCTGATCCTCTGCAACTGGAGCCATTCTAATGCCTGAGGAAGAGGCCATGGAGTCATCCTCAGTGCCCGGGCCAACCCCACTCCAATGGAGGTTTGGCTGCAGAAGGGGAAGAGAGAGAGGAGGAAGGAGGGTGGGGAAGGGTGGAGAAGTGGATGGGCGCTTCTCCTGTGTGCCCTGGCCGTGAATCTAACCCTGGACATCCACACACTGGGCCAACGCCGCACCGCTGAGCCAACTGGCAGGGCTTAGTGTATTTTAAAATAAAACATACATGGATTTTGCATGTCTCCCATGTCTTAATCTGGTTTTATAGTCACCGTTCTAAGGATTCTCATGACAATTTTAACTAGCAGTTTTCTAGAACACAAAGAATGTTTATATCGTAAAAAAAAACAAACAAAAAACCCCAGCACCTAAACAGATTGGGATCACAGCCCTGTCTTACTCATGTATTATGTAATGTGATACCTTAACTTTTCTATTGTATATCATAAGCTTTTTGGCAGGGACTTCATTGCCAGTACTTTCCATTGGAAATGTAATGTGAAGCACATACATAATTAAAGTTTTTCTAGTAGTCACATTAAAAAAATAACTAAAAGTAAACAAAATTAATTTTAATATTCTATTTAACACAGTACTATAAATGTTATTTCAACATGTAATCAATATAAAAATTACTGAGCCATTTTATATATATATTTTTTTAATAGTGAGTTTTCAAAATCCTTTGTTGTTTTATTTGCAGTATACAATTTAGATCAGACTGACCACATTTCGGGTGCTCAATAGCCGAGTATCTAGTGGGCTTTGCTCTCCTAAACGTTTGCAACTTAGTGCTAGTACATAATTGTTGCTTTGTGCATAACTATGTGTGTTTATTATTTTAGTTACAGATTTCTCTTACTTGGATGAAATTTAAGATATTTTAAAATGCATGTCTTTATTTTTTTTGTCTTCAAGGCCCTTCCTTCTTCCATGATTATAGTAGCAGTTTATTGTCCTGTGATAGCTGCTATTTTCATTGTTCTGAAGATGGTCAACTATCGACTCCACAGAGCACTTGATGCTGGAGAAGTTGTAGATAGAAACACAAATGAGTTCACAGATCGTGGAGCCAAAGCAGAGCAAGGCAACTGTTCAACAAGGAGAAAAGACAGCAACGGACCTAGGTAAGGAAACCCATGCACACCTGATGCATGTGCAGTGATGTGGTTATTATATTGTGTCTGTTCTGTTTCTGTGGTTTTAAAACAGTGGTAGACTTTACACGATAGATACAGGACGAGTATAGATTGTCACATTAGATCAGCAAAAAGTTTCTTGGCATAGCTGGAGGATTAAATCAATATTCTTGCCCTTACTGCTAAGTAGCATGTTGGAACCATAATAGTTATAACTGTGTAATAATTATTAACACCAAAGACAAAAACCAGTGAAAAATGGTCTAAAGAAATAAAGTCCTGGCGAGATAGCTCAATTGATTAGAGTATCGCTCTGAAGTGTAGAGGTTGCTGGTTTGATCCCCAGGCAGGACACATACAGGAACAGATCAGTGTTCCTCTCTCTCTCTCTCTCTCTCTCTCTCTCTCCCTCTCTCTTCCTCCCTTCCTCTCTTTCTTCCTCCCTTCCCTCCTCTCTTCTTCTCTTGCTAAAATCAATTGAAAAAAAGCATGGCTTATAAATCTTAGTATTTATATATTATTTATACATATAAATAAAATTGTATATATCTCTTAAGCAAGTTGTAATATTTTACTTGACATTGATAATTGTATTTTTTACTTATCTATTATAAATATTTTTCAGTTTTATATTCTCACCTTTGAAAATTAGCTGTTCCTTCCCAAGATCTTTGCACAGTTAACTCATTAAGGTTCAAATCTGTGTAAATGTCACTTCCTTCTGGAAACTTTCTTTCTGTCCCAGCCCAAGTATCCTGCTAAGGCTCAGGCACATTCTCTTGCATTCCCTTGGCAACACCCACTTCCTTTGTTTTTCTTTTTTTCTTTTTTTCCAAGTGAGAGGAGGGGAGATAGATTCCCGTATGCATCCCAACTGGGATCCAACTGGCAACCCCTGTCTGGGGTGGATTCCTTGCCCATCTGGGGCCATGCTCACAACTGAGCTATATTTAGTGCCCGAGGTAGAGGCTCCACAGAGCCATCCTCAGTGCCTGGGACCAATATGCTCAAACCAATCAAGCCATGGCTATGGGAGGGGAAGAGAGAGAGAAAGAAGGGGGAGAGAAGGGGTGAAGAAGCAGATAGTCATTTCTTCTGTGTGCCCTGACCAGAATTTGACCCAGGACATCCACACACTGGGCCGACACTCTACCACTGAGGAAACTAGCCAGGGCCAGTCCTTATACTTCTTGTTTAACTTTTTCATTGGCTATGACTTCTAGGCACATGGTTAAATTGAAATTGTGGGCATCCTTGACATCCTCGTCTTTTTATGATCTTAAAGCAAGCATTTTTAAGTTTCATCGTGAAATAGGATCTTTGTTGTAGATTTTTGTTTTTGACATCTCCTTTTCCCACCTTCCCACTTGTGATTCTCACATTTTTTTCTGAGGAAAAGAAATGAACAAGAAAAAATATATTTTTATTTCCAGAGTCTATCTCTTTGCTTGGTACAATTTGTTGCATGAATGAATGAAATTAGTAGTATTGCTTGAGCCTGAAGGTTTTCATTGCTAGCCTGAGCTGGGTCATGTGCTTATTCTTAGAACTAAGCTCTCTGACCAAGAGAATAGGTCATGTTCATTGGCTTCAGCTAGTAGAACTCAACTTCTCAACCTGAGAATGGGGTCAGCCTCATGCAAAACCATCTGAGAGTTTGGGATGGGGTGGTTCACCAGAAGAATTTTGGGTTGCTTTTTTTGTGTTGTGAATGAGGAGGTTGAATTAAGTGCTAGGGGGCAAGATAGTTCTTAACCACTATAATGGGGCTAGCATATATACTAGAACTTTTATTCTTGATAATAATAGCTAAAAATTTATTGAGTACTTACTCTGTGTATACCAGGTAGAGTAATAAAAAACTTTGGGCAAAAAATAGTATTATAATAACTACTTAGGCTTGAGTTATTCTTGAAGTTGTGTTCATAAGGAACTTTATAAGTCTTTTTAAATTTGGTATCATCTTTTTTTTTTTTTTTCAGTTTAGGGGGATCCCTTTATTTTTAAGTACTATTTGGGACTTACTCAGTTTTTAGAATGTAGAACTTTTCTCTCTTTTTCTAATACTGTACCTTTTGTAACAATATAGTGAGCATCATTTATTTAACTTAGGCCTTCTAGTTCCTACACACAAACTAAAACCTTAGGTTTTCAGTTCTGTGAAATGAAAGTTTGTATCCCAGTTAAGGACTATTTTTTTTATTTTTAAAGGGACAGAGAGAGAGTCAGAGAGAGGGATAGATAGGGACAGACAGACAGGAACGGAGAGACATGAGAAGCATCAATCATTAGTTTTTCGTTGCCATCGCAGTACCTTAGTTGTTCATTGATCGCTTTCTCACATGTACCTTGACCGCAGGCCTTCAGCAGACTGAGCCACCCCTTGCTGGAGCCAGCGACCTTGGGTCCAAGCTGGTGAGCTTTTGCTCAAATCAGATGGGCCCGCGCTCAAGCTGGTGACCTCGGGGTCTCGAACCTGGGTCCTCCGCATCCCAGTCCGACGCTCTATCCACTGTGCCACCGCCTGGCCAGGCACAGTTAGGGAAGGACTATTAACTTAAAAAAATATAGATACAAATAACCAGGATGACTGGTTTTTTGCATGTTCATCGTGTCGTGCAGCTCAGTCAGACTGCTCCTGAGAGTGGCGGTGTTAGATCTGATTACTTTCTGTGTTTACAGTGGTCGATTTCTCTTTGTTCTTAAGAAGGAAAGGCAAATCATTTTCTTGCTGGTGTGCTTATATGGCATATTATCATAAGATATGTACCATATTTAGTATGTTATAATTATGGTCAGCTTCTAATGTTGGATTGAGTCTACACAGTTTGGGAGAGTTTTAAAAAAACATTTTGCCTGACCTGTGGTGGGTCAGTGGATAAAGCGTCGACCTGGAACGCTGAGGTCACTGGCTCTTAACCGGTGCTTGCCTGGTTAAGGCACATACGGAAGTTGATGCTTCCTGCTCCTCTCCCCTTCTCGCTATCTCTCTTTTCTAAAATGGATAAATAAAATCTTTAAAAAAAACTTTTCAAGTAGTGACGTGGTTATAAAATAGTTCAAATTATTAGACTTATAAAGAATGATCCTTCTTTATTGCCATTTTCTATATTAAAAATTAGAATCTCTTAGTTTTATAGTAAAAAGTAATAAAAAATAAAACCATTGGTGGTGGAATAATGGCAGTTACTCCCTTTTTCTTTCTTTTCTCACAGCGATCCCGGTGGAGGGATTGAGATGTCTGAGTTCATTCGAGAGGCTACACCTCCAGTTGGTTGCAGTTCAAGAAATTCTTATGCTGGCCTGGATCCAAGCAACCAGGTAGACCCTGTGTGATTTTTCTTTAAATTATTTTTTCAGTTTAGAGAGAGAGGATGGGGAGAAGGAAAGAGAGAAACATTGATTTGTTGTTTCACTTATTTATGCATTTATTGGTTGATTCTTGTATGTGCCCTGACTGAGGATTGAACCTGCAACCCCATTGCATCAAGATGACACTCCAACGAATTGAGCTACCTGGCCAAGGCAAAAACTGTCTTAATTTTGTTTTTTTTCTCCTCCTGATAGTGGTCCCAGGAATTCTCCTGTCTGTAATAGTCATTTGGTGTTAGGGTTTATCTAGCTGATTAATAATTTTTTTGATTTTTAAGATGTTATCTTTCATTTATACACACACACATATTTATATATATACACACACATATATATATATAAATATATGTATATTTCAGTGAGGAGGGGAGGCAGAGACAACTCCCACATGTGCCCAGACCTGGATTCACCCAACAAGCCCATTAGGGTGTGATGCTCTGCCCATGTGGGGTGTTGCTCTGTTGCTCAGCCACTGAGCTCTTCTTAGTGCCTGAGGTGGAGCCTATGGAGTCATCTTCAGCACCTGGGGCCAACTTGCTCCAATTGAGCCATGGCTACAGGAGGTGAAGATAGAGGAGCAAGAGGGGGAGGGGGAGAGAAGCAGATGGATGCTTCTCCTGTGTGCCCTGACTGGGAATTGAAGCTAGAATATCCACATGCTGTTCCAACGCTCTACGACTGTACCAACAGGCCAGGGCAATATTTTTATTTTTAACTGAGTTTTCACATTCAGTACATTTTTTGCTGAATGTACAGATTAATGAAGTTAAAAATTATTGCAGAGCTTATTTTTTATTGACTATGTCAAGAATTTATTAGTAGTTTTGCCTTACTGGTGGTGGTGCAGTGGATAGAGTGTTGATCAGGAATGCTGTGGTTCCTGGTTTGAAACCCTGAGGTCACTGGCTTGAGCGTGGGCTCATTGGTTTGATCATGGGGTCACCAGCTTGAGGGCAGGATCAGTGATGTGATTCCAAGGTTGCTGGCTTGAGCCCAAAGGTGGCTGGCTTAAATAAGGGGTCACTCGCTTGGTTAGAGTACCTCCCCACCCTCCATCAAGGTACGTATGAGAAGCAATCAGTGAACAACTCAAGTGATGTAACTATGAGTTGATGCTTCTCATTTTTTCTTCTCCCTCCTTCTTTCTTCCTTCCCGTCTCTCTTTCTTGCTCTCAAGAAATAAAATCAATAAATTATAAAAATAAATTAAAAAGAAAAGAATTTATTAGTAGTTTTAACATGTTTGTATATGCTTATTTTTACCTTTTCACCACCATATAATTTTTATATAGCATAGTATACATATCTTAAGTGTATATAGCTCAGTGGGTTTTTACACACACACATATATACAGGGGTGGGCAAAAGTAGGGTTACAATAGTAAGTATGCAAAATAGTTTATTGTATTATTTGTTAACTGTTGTATTGTTTTCTATATGAATAAGTATAAACCTACTTTTGCCCACCCTTGTATATACATAAATATATACCAATTTAGTTGCCATCCAGATCAAGGAAGTCCCTCATGCCCCTTAAAAGTCAATATTGGCCCTGGCTGGTTGGCTCAGTGGTAGAGTGTTGGCCTGGCATGTGGATGTCCTGGGTTCAATTCCCAGTCAGGGCACACAGGAGAAGCGCCCATCTGCTTCTTCACCCCCTATCTCTCTTACTCTTTCTCTCTTCCCTTCCTGAAGCCGGGGCTTATTTGGAGCAAGTTGGCCCCAAGCTCTGCGGATGGCTCCATGGCCTCTCCTCAGGAGCTAAAAGCAACTGCCTCAGATGGGCAGAGCATTGCCCCCTAGTGAGCTTGCTGGGTGGATCCTGGTCGGGTCACATGCAGGAGTCTGTCTCTGTCTTCCCACTTCTCACTTAAGAAAAAAAAGTCAATATTAACCTATATTTTGAGCAATTTTTTTTTTTTTTTTGAGACAGAGAGAGAGTCAGAGTGAGGGATAGGTAGGGACAGACAGTCAGGAATGGAGAGAGATGAGAAGCATCAATCATCAGTTTTTTGTTGCTACACCTTAGTTGTTCAATGATTGCTTTCTCATATGTGCCTTGACCGTGGGCCTTCAGCAGACCGAGTAACCCCTTGCTCAAGCTAGTGACCTTGGGTCCAAGCTGGTGAGCTTTGCTCAAACCAGATGGACCTGTGCTCAAGCTGGCGACCTTGGGGTCTCAAACTTGGGTCTCCCGCATCTCAGTCCGACGCTCTATCCACTGTGCCACCGCCTGGTCAGGCGAGCAAATTTCTTATTGTATATTTTTGTTCATTGGAATTAATGAAAGATTTGTAGAATACAAAAGATTATTTGAATGTTTTTAATTTTATTCTAAGATGTTCAGTTTGCTTCAGTGTTTTCTTCTTGACTCCTTTGGAAACAGATTATACTATAGAAAGAGTTGCAAAGACTAGTTGATTTAGTAACTGTCATGTTTTTATTTTGCTTCCTTAAGGTGTTCATGGAATATGTGGTAGTTGTTTTTATAGTTTTTATAGTAGTATAATAAATGGTGGTTGTAAAGTTTTAGGGAAGTATTATCTTTAACATAAGCACTAAAACTTCTGTAGTTTTTGGTTTTCTGTTTATATAGTTTGTGCTAAAAATTTATTTTTCATGGATGCCTTTAGTTTTTAATATTTTCTAAATATATTATAGTATAGCAGTTTACAAAGTATGTATTTGTTGTCTGGACCTGAAGAAAGAAAGTACATACTGATTTGTTATCAATTTGATGGTTGAAGATTTAGGTTGCTCTTTGTGGCGTATATTTTGTCCTCCATATATAATGTATTGTTTTTCCTTTATATATCCTGACAAGTCTAAATATTTTTTTCTTAAGTGAGAAGCAGGGAGGCAGAGGGACAGACTCCTGCATGCACCCTGACTGGGATCCACCCAGCAAGTCCCCTATGGAATGATGCTGTGCCCATCTGGGGCCATTGTTCAGTTGCTCAGAAACTGAGCTATTTTAGCATCTGAGGTGAGGCCATGGAGCCATCCTCAGTGCCTGGGGCCAACCTGCTCAAACTGAGCCATGGCTGGGGGAGGAGAAGACAGAGAGAGAGAATGGAGAAGGGAGAGGTGGAGAAGCAGATGGGCTCTTCTTTTCTGTGCCCTGGTCAGGAATCGAACGTGGGACATTTACACGCCAGGCAGACGCTTAACCATTTAACCAACTGGCCAGGGCCCTGACAAGTTTGAATTTATTTCAGATAGACTCAATACCTAATTTTGCTTTTTATAACACGAGCATGTTACGTAATATAAAATAATGAGAATAATTGTATGACATAGATTGCTTAAAGTTGGAGGCGGTCTGCCCTGGGAGCTCCATGCATTCTGAGCTTGCAGCTGTTCAGGGATTCAGCATCCTGGCACAGCTGTAATGTGTACAGAATATGTGCTGCAGCAACAGGTGTGTGACATGTAAAATGCCTAACCTGGTATCTTAATGTTGTTAAAAGTGACCAATAACATGTTTTAGTAATATGATTTTGTTTGATTATTTTGCTAGTGTATATTGGTAATGACGTAGAGCTAGCATTTTAATTTTACTTGTTTCATGTTTTCAGATTGGATCTGGTTCCTCTCGTCTTGGAACAGCAGCAACTATCAAAGGTAGAGGATATCTAACTTGAAAGTTGTCTCTGATTTTCTATTTCTTTTTTGGTTGTAATAAAGATAACAGCATTTTGTATTCACATATAATGAAAAATATTATTTCTTGGATAAAATTATGTAGCTTATATTTAAGGTTACTAGATTTAAACTGTGTCCCCGTTCCATTATCCAGATTTCACGAAAGTATTTGACCATTTGCATTACATTGTATGACTTGTAAGTTTCTGTAAGAAACTTCGTGGGCTTTAGTGAAGTTTGTGGAAAACTGAGTAACATGAAACCTTTAAATTGAGTAATGTGAAACCCTTAAATTGGGTGCAAATGAGACCCCGAAAAAGGGGAAAATGTTTTTCTACACATTTGATATATGTCTTTTATTATACACATTTATTTCATATAAATGTATATTACTTTTGATTTATAGTTTTTTTACCTTAGTAATTTGCCCTCAGAAATAAATTTATATTATTTCAAGTTATTATTACATAATTTTCATTTTATAAAAAAATACTTCTTTTTAAAGAGTTTTATTAGCTAGCAAAATGCAGCTTTCCATATTCTTTGATTAGAGTGTTATTAGAATAGTTATGTGGCCTGATAGTCCATCTTTATTAGCTGTAGTACACTAATACTGTGATAGCAAGCTGGTGCAGTACTCCTGATGTCCTCCCTTGTTATGCCACACTGTCGTCGTCACTTTTACTACAGCGCTTTCACACACTTCTCTTAACTTCGTAGGAGATACAGACACAGCTAAGACTTCTGACGATATCAGTTTAAGTCTGGGCCAGAGCTCTAGTCTTTGTAAGGAAGGAAGTGAAGAACAAGGTAAGAGCATTATACCTCACAGTGACATTATATATTGTAACCAGGGTGAGTTTATAGAATATGCTGTTTGCATTTTGGCAAAAGTTTATAATTTAATATTTTTTAAACAAACATTAAAATAAAATTATTTACTAAGATAACAATAAGACAGGGCCATAACTACTTTTAGGTTTCTGGAATTCAGCTATACATACATATTCTTCTAACTAAACGTGAGGAGAGAAATTTTATGAGAATATGACCCAGAGTGGGTATGAGATGGGAGATAAGAATCTGCCATTGCTTTAGTTGGTCAGAGCATGTCGCCTAACTTAGTGATAACCTAGTAAGTAAAACTGTTATTTTCCATTCAGTATGACCTCTAAATGCCAACTGCTTCATGTCTTGTCCAACAGTATGTTCTAATGGAGAAATGACTTGCTGTTGGGAGTTTCTGAAAAACTGTATATTTGCCTCCGACATGGTGCTTGCTTCCTGTAGCAGGTTTTTTTATGTGTGACAGAGACAGAGAGACAGATAGAAACGGACAGGAAGGGAGAGAGATGAGAAATTTCAGTCTTTTGTTGAGGTAACTTCATTGTTCATTGATTGCTTTCTCATATGTGCCTTGATGGGAGGGGCTATAGCAGAGCACTTGACCCCTTGCTCAAGCCAGTGACCTTTGGGTTCAAGCCAGCGACCAGAGGTTGGGTCTGTGGTCCCTCGCTCAAGCCAACAACCCGACTCTCAAGCTGGTAAGCCTGCGCTCAAGCCAGATGAGCCTGCACGCTCAAGCTGGCGACCTCAGGGTTTTGAACCTGGGTCCTCTGTGTCCCAGTCTGACTATCTACTGTGCTACCACCTGGTCAGGCTGTAGCAGGTTTTTAATAGAAGTTTTGGCTTCAAGTGATTTTTTCTCTCCTTACTCAACTCCATTATAAATGAGTATTTTGGATTTTCTTGGGAGTTATTTTTTTGAAAGAACTGCCACATTTGCATGTTTGTTTTTAATTTTCAAACACGAAAGAATGGGTATGTCATCCTGATTTTCAAGTGGAGATGATCTCAGGTTATAATTAGTAAGACAAAATATTCTCCCTGTTCCCAGCCTATTGTTATTATTAGTCCATGGGTGCTGTCTAGTAGGCAGGCAGGCAGATAAATTTCTTGTACTTAATAATGAAACTTATTTATAAAGTTATAAATAGATCACTAACTTATGACATTTTTTCATTTTTAGTACTGGTCCAGTTCTTACAACTGTAGTTTGTTTCTGGTATTTGGAATTTTAAGTTTACCATTATTACCCTGCTTCTTTAGAACTGTAGTACCCCATCATTGTTTATTTACTTTTGTGGTACCCACTCTCCAAATACTCTTTTCCTTATTTCTTTAAAGAATTTTATTTAGAATATTAAATTTAATGGGGTGACATTGATCAATAAGAGTAGTTTCAGGTAAATAAATATCTCTATAGCATTTGAACTATTGATTATGTTGTATACCGATCACCCAAGGTCAAATCATTTTCTGTCACCTTATATTTGTTCTTCTTTACTACTTTCTCCTAGAACCCTCTCCTGCTGGTAACCACTTCACTTTTATCTATGTCCACAAGTCTCAGTTTTATATCTCACCTGTGTGTGAGTGAAATCATATGGTTCTTAGCTTTTTATGATTTATTTATTTCACTTAGTATAATGTTCTCAAGGTCCATCTATTTTGTCATAAAGGACAATATATCATCATATCTTATGACTGAGTAGTATTCCATTGTATATATGTACTCCATCTTCTTTATCCAATCCTTTATCGGGGGACACTTTGGTTATTTCCATGTCTTGGCCACTGTGAATAATGCTGTGATGAACATGGGGGTGCATGTGTTTTTGGGTTTTTGGGGGAGATACCCGGTAGAGGGATTGCTGGGTCACAAGTACTCTTAAACATACTGTATGATATGGAAATTAGTTTCTCATAAAGAGTAAAGGTGAATTTATTGGTTTGAGAATTACAGTATTCCTGTTTATAATAGTTATCAGAATGTCTCAAAAATTAGGTACTGATTTTAGAGGGCCTACTACATTTAGGGGTCATACATCTTTTTATTTTTTATCTGGAAAGTACCAAGCACAAGTAAGAATTTTGTAGTGTGGTATGTTAGGAATTATATACACACAAACCCTTGCAGATACATATTGACATAGCTAATGGTGCCTAACATTCATGAGTGCATACTATTATCTAGGTTAGGGGTGAGTAAACTTTTTCTATAAACAGAAAGCTTTGTAGGCCATATGATCTCTCTTGCAACTACTCGACTCTGTATTGTAGGATGAAAGAAGCCACAAATAACACATAAGTGAGTGGGCATGGCTATGTTGCGTGACTCCTGTGGGCCTTAGTTTGTTGACCTATTGTTTAGGTCTTCTTTTTAGCTTTTATACTCACCACCCAGTTCATCTTTCCAGTTTTAGTACATGTGCTGCCAAAGTGAGCACTGGTTAATCTTTACTGTATGCATTTAGTGTTAATACTGTTACTATTTCCACTTTACAGAGGAATATATCATGGCTTAGAGAGAAGTTATAAGAAACTTATCCAAAGTCACACAGCTACAAAATGGCAGTCCTATAATTGAATTCTGGTTTTGAATTATGCTTTTAATGCTACACTATACTACTTTCATGTAGGTTTATTATATCTTGCTTTTATTACATAATGTTTCCCCACATAGTTAACAGGTAACAGATACTGTATTTCCCCATGTATAAGACACACCTCTTTTTGAAAAATTTGGGGTCTAAAAACTGGGTGCATTGTAAACAGTGGTTGTGGCACTTCAAATGCCATAGATGGATCTGAGGTTGAGGCAATATATGAAGACAGTGATTTGTCATCAGACACAGATGAGGACAAGCTAATGGATGGGAGTTTTGACAGTGATGAGGAATTGTATGAATTTTATGATGAATAAAACTTGAGTTCAATAGTTTTATGGAACACATTTTTATTTTCAAATTTCAGGGCCCAAGTTAAGGTGCATCTTACACATGGGAATGTTTTATACATGGGAAACTATCTAGTACTCATTATATGCCAAGTGCCATTCTAAGTACTGGAAACAAATTTGTGAATAAACAGACAAGAATTTCTATGGGTTTTAATATTAGGAGTTCTCATTGTATAAGTACCAAAAATTTTAATCATGTCAGCTGTAGGGTTGTGTTATCCTGAAGTTCATAAACTAACATAAAAGGCAAGCCTGCATGGTTAGCCAGCCAGCTTGGAGTTTAGGTGACCGGGCTTCCTTAACCAAACGTCAGTCTTGATTGCCATTTGGCACCACCTAGTGGCAATTGTTCATTCTGGCTTAAATATCAGGGCTCTTTTGTTTCTCTGGGTGGTTTGGATTTACAGGACATTGACCTTTAGTTGGTTAGTTGATTAGCTGGCACTTGTTCTATCAGCATGATTCAGGCAAATTGGAAGAAAACTGAGCACATGGAGATGTGTACTTTTCTTTCTCACTGCTAAGAAGAGATTACCTACAATTCCCCTCTCCAGCCTCATTCATGTCTTCCTGACTCAAGGTTAGAACTTTAGCCCATCCTCATATGAGTAGAGGGCTGGGTAGAGGATGGGGCACTAGTTACAAGTATTTGTAACTAGCATGGAACCAGAGAAATGAGTCCTCTATAGAAAAGAGAGAATACAAATAGAAATATGCAGAGTTCCAACGACTGAGCTCTGAACCACTGTAGCTTAATAAGTCCTGGAGACTAAAATAACAACTGGTGAGCAGAAGGTGAACCAGGAGTGCTATATCCATGTTTCAAGGAAAGTGATCATGATAAGCTTTGTCAAATATTGCTGATAAGTCAAAGGACAGGAGACTGAGACTTCACCATTGGATTTAAGTGTAGAGGTTGTTGGTCACTTTGATAGCATCTTAATGAAGTGGGATTAGAATATGTGTAAGAGAGAATTAGAGAAGAAGAATTGAAAACAGTGAATATAGACTACTCTTTTAGTGAATTTATGTAAAGGGGATTGGAAATACAAAGTGATAGGGAAGTGAAGGTAAAGGGGAGATTTAGGTTTTAGAACATGTAGGGGAAATAACAGCTTGTTTTTTATAGTTGATGGAGATGATCCAGAATAGAGGAGGAAAAGGGTGATTTTTCTTTATAAAAGTAATATGTGCTAATTTTAGAAAATACAGTTAAAGATAAGAAAATAATTCACACTTCTGCCACTGAGATAACTATTGTTAATATTTTTATGGTGGCTTTTCATGCTGTTAGCACTCTCGCAAACATGGTGAATGTTCCTAAAACCTGCCGGACTTTCTGTAAGAAGTGTGGCAAGCATCAATCCCACAAAGTAACACAGTACAAGAAGGGCAAGGATTCTCTGTATGCCTGGCGAAAGCGGAATTATGACAGGAAGCAGAGTGGCTATGGTGGGCAGACTAAGCCCATTTTCTGCAAGAAGGCTAAAACTACAAAGAAAATTGTGCTGAGGTTTGAATGTGTTGAACCCAACTGCAGGTCCGAGAGAGTGCTGGCTATTAAGAGATGCAAGCATTTTGAACTGGGATGAGATAAGAAGTGAATGTGCCAAGTGATCCAGTTCTAAACTTCATATTTTGTTTTATTATGTGTCCATAAAATCTTGAGGATATGTTCAAAAAATTGTTTTTATGCTGTATCACTTTTCTTTTATTGATTTTGAGAGAAAGAGAGGAGAGAGTGAGAAGCATCTATGTGTAATTGCTTCACTTTAGTGGTTCATTGATTACTTTCTCATATGTGCCTTGACCGGGGGACTCTAGCTGAGTCTGTGACCCCTTGCTCAAGCCTTGGGTTCAAGCCAGTGACCTTGGGCTTCAAGCCAGTGACCTGTGGGCTTAAGCCAGCGACAATGGGTCATGTCTTATGATTCCATGCTCAAGCTGATGAACTCATTCAAGCCAGCAAGCCCAGGGTTTTGAACCCGGACCTCAGTGTTCCAGGTTGATGCTCTATCCACTGTGCCACCACTCGTCAGGCTGGTATATCACTTTTTTCTTACTTTTTTTTATTATGATATAATTCACATACCTTAAAATTCACCCTTCTAATCCCTGTAGATTTTACACCCTTCTAGATGTAAAATTTAGTGGTTCTTAGTATATTCACAGGTTCTTCACCCATCACCATTATCCAATTCCAGAATATTTTCATTATCCCAAAAAGAAACCCAGGCCCATGGTAGTCCCCGTTTGTTTCTTTAGCCAGCCCCTGGCAACTACTAATCTATTTTCTGTCTACGCACCTGCCTATTCTGGACACTTCATATAAATGGCATTGTTTAATATTTGACCTTTTGTGTCTGCTTCTTTTATTTAGCATGTTGTAGAATAATTAGGACTTTATTTCTTTTTATAGCTAAATATGTTATATTAATTTTAACATTTCTGCAGACATGCACACATACTCTTGTTATTTTTTTAAAATCTTACAAATTTTTTATAGGGCTATTTTTTTCACTTATGCATTCTTTTTTCATTTCTTTCTCTTTTTTTTAAAATTGATTTTAGAGAGAGAGGAAGGTAGAGAGAGATTCAGAGACAGGAACATTGATCTGTTCCTCTTTGTGCCTGACTGGGGATTGAACTGGCAACCTCTGTGCTTCAGGACAATGTTCTAACTAACCAAGCTATCCGGCCAAGGCATTTTTCTTATATTACTACATAATTTTTGAAACCATTTTTAGTGCCTGATTGTTATTAATAGATATCATAATATATTCAACCTTTCTGTTGGAAATGCTTATACTTTTTGTGTTTTAAGAAGTTTTATAAGAATCTGAGATGTATAATTTTTTTGCTAAAATTTTATATACATATTGGATTTTATCATTTAGAAGCAATTTCTAGAAATAGATTACCGATTATGGTTGAACATACTTTTGGAAGGCTTTTGGCCATATCGCCTGATTGCTTTACAGAAGGTTACGCCAGTCCGTACCACTGTGAGCAGTATGTGAGCATGTCTTTTTTTTTCTAAGCATTGCCAGTAGCAATCATGGGGAAAAAGTTTAATTGTATAAAAATGGTATCTCTCTGTATTGATTTGAGTCTGTCTATTTTACTACCAGTAAGAAAAATGTCTAAGAAAGCATATCTACTAAAAAGTTTCCTAAAACTACCTAAAGTTAAGTGTTTTATGGTATATCTGTTCCACCATGTTGCAGAAAGTGCATGTACCAAAGTAAGTTTGACTGTCTTTTTAAAATGAAAACCTTAAATTTGTTTTATTGATTTCTTAGAAGGAAGTTGGTTCTGATTGTTAGCAGTTTTAAAATGTATTTTGTTCTATATTAGAATTAGTGATTTTCATCTACTTGTTCAGTTTTTGTTCTGTAAAATTCATAATCTTGAAGTGTGACTATCACACCATTCTGTAGTTGCTTATTGGAGATATAGGAGAGTTTTTAGAAATAACTTTATAATTTCATATTATAAGAAAGTAAATACAGTGCTAACTTCTAAATTTTGCTATTTAGAGAATATGAGACCCCAAGCATAGTGACAGTTATTTAAAACGTAAGATAAAGCCTAATAATAGGTCATTTGTAAATCACAATTTCTATGGTACATTCTAGAGACTGTCTCTAAGTTTTTAATTATTTAGATCTTATCTAGATTTAGATATTTTATTAAAAGTAAATAAACATTTCTGTTACTTCATTCTCATTATGTTTTAATCTTGGGGTAACGTGTGCTTTTATTGTTGAGATTCTACTGGGAAGAGTCTGACTTACTACAGAAGCTATTATTGTATTTTTTTATGCAGTTACGACAAATAAGGATAATTTTCCTTTTTATTAAACTAATAGAAGATTCAACCACTTTGTCAAAGTGTATTAAAATCAGCTATTGTGCAGTTTGGCTGTCAAGCTGTATTTCAAGATAAATTACAATGGAGGTAGGGGTAGGTGGATTTGTTTATATCTACAAATAGTCATTAACACTGCCCTTAATGGAGGGTTAAAGGAATAGTCTGACAGATATAAGGTGATATATATTTTTTTCATGAGGCATTTTGTAATTGTTCCATCAGTGATGAAAGAAGAAAATGCAATATTTCGCCTCATAATTTTTGTTTTGATCTTTTCAATCATTGTGAACATCAAGAAATATTATTATATCTTGTTTGGGCACTGATCAACTTTCTTTTTTTCTCTTTCTTATAACTCTAGGTTTTTGTTGATTTTGTAAAATACTCGTTAGTTTTTTGAGAAGATTTTTGTATTATGTTAGTGATGTGAAATAATGATAGTTACCATTAATTGTGTCAGGCACTGTGCTAAGCAATGATGTCATATCTCAGTTATTCCATACAGTGCTTGCTGAGATTGATCCTGCATTTTACAGATGAGAAATATAATCCAAGGTTACCCAGTTAGTAAGTTAGAGACAACTCACATAAAAATCTAGGTCCATTTTGCATTTAATCCTTTGTTGAGTCTTATTTTATTGTTGATAGTCTGTAGCGCCTTTTCTGAGGATATTAGTTCATTCCATCAGTAGAATGCTTTTTTTTGTCCCGCTGTGAAATAGAAACCAGCTTTTTGCAATGACTAGCCAACTGTTCTGTAGTGAATTACATGAGAAATTGTTTATACTTGATTTACGGTATGCTGTGAATTCTGTCCATTGTTAAACAGTAGAAAAGCAGATCGTGAATTTGGGTTAACATTTCCAAATATGTGTTTGAAACAGATTTGGCAACTGATCGGAAGCTCTTCCGTCTGGTCTCCAATGATTCCTTCATCTCCATTCAGCCTTCCTTATCCTCTTGTGGACAGGACTTGCCAAGGGACTGCAGTGACAAAGTGAGCCAGCCAAGTCACAGCCACCACCACCACCACGTCGATCAGTCTCTGTCCAGCGCCTGTGACACAGAAGTAGCTTCTCTTGTCCCTTTACATTCACACTCTTACAGGAAAGATCACCGGCCAAGAGGTGTACCACGGACCTCTAGCTCTGCTGTGGCTTTTCCAGATACTTCACTGAATGACTTCCCTCTGTATCAGCAGAGACGTGGGTTAGATCCAGTTAGTGAGTTAGAATCTTCCAAACCTCATTCTGGATCCAAAGAATCCTTGGTGGAAAATGCTCATTTATCTGGGGAATTTCAGCTTGTTTGTGAGCTGAAAAATAGTAATTCTCAGCCACCTACAAAAAGTGGGAAGAGCAAGTCTTTGAAAGCAGACAAAAGTATGGACAGCTTGCGGAGCCTGAGCACGCGGAGTAGTGGGTCCACAGAGAGCTACTGCAGTGGAACGGACCGTGACACCAACAGTACCGTCAGCAGCTATAAAAGTGAGCATACCAGCTCAACTCACATAGAGAGCATCTTGTCAGAGCACGAGGCGTCTCCGAAAATAGGAGAGAAAAGCGCTAGGAACAAAGAGTGCAGTGCTGACCCGGAGGACAGGAGCAGCTGTACCAGCGACAAAAGGACTAGTAGTGAAAAGACTACCTTGGAAGTGAATGCAAATAGTGGGGTCCAAGAGGCCAGGGATTCTAATACCTCTGACGACATGCACGATCAGCGACGTCTCAGCACTTCTGCATCTGAAGAAGCCAATAAAAATCCCCATGCAAATGAATTTGCTTCTCAGGGGGACAGGCCACTTGGGAAAACTGCTGAAAACAAAGAGGAGCAGAGTGATAAGCTCACTGTTTCAGCGGACTCTAAAATTGGGAAAGACGTCGGTGGAAAACAGAAGGAGGGGGATGTGCGACCAAAATCCTCTAGTCTAATCCACCGGACAGCCTCTGCCCGTAAGTCAGGCAGGAGACGGACAGGAAAAAAGCGGGCCAGCAGTTTTGATTCAAGTCGGCATAGGGACTATGTTTCCTTTCGAGGTGTTTCTGGTACCAAGCCACACAGTGCTATCTTCTGTCACGATGAGGACTCCAGTGACCAAAGTGATCTGAGCAGAGCGTCCAGTGTTCAGTCCGCTCACCAGTTCAGCACGGATAGCTCTTCTAGCACCACTTCTCATTTGTGTCAGTCTCCTGAGGGCCGATACACTGCTCTGAAGACCAAACATGGCCCTAAGGAGAAGGGCACTGACTCTGAGCATGCACACAAAGCTCATTTGGGTCCTGAAGGGACTGGCAAAAAGCGGACAACACGTCGGACTTCTGGCACAAATAGTGCCAAGACTCGGGCCCGAGTGCTGAGCCTGGACAGTGGCACCGTAGCCTGTTTAAATGACTCCAATAGGCTAATGGCACCTGAAAGTATAAAACCCTTAACCACTTCAAAATCAGATCTCGAGGCCAAAGAGGGAGAGGTGCTAGATGAGCTATCTTTACTAGGACGGGCTTCCCAGTTAGAGACAGTCACTCGCTCTAGGAATAGCTTGCCAAGCCAGGGTGCATTTCCTGAAGGTGAAGAGCAAGATGCAATCAGTGGAGGTAAGCAAATTACAGGAAGAGACTTATTTCCTCAAGAGTCACTGCGATTGTTGGTTACTATTGATAAAAGTAGTACTTACTGAAATATGCTTTGTGTTAGTATCTCCCCTTCCAGTATGTTATTGAAATAGACTTTCTTCCACGAAGAGGGAGATGATTATCTTAGAAAAGGTTTTGTTATGAAAGCCCAAAAAATATATTTTTCAGATATATTCTTCAAATATATCAACTTGTTTCTTGGTGGCATTCAATTTTTCTGTGCCAGTTATGACCTGTTAATATTTTATTAGGAATCACAAAAATTAATCCTCTTTCTTCTGTGTATAACAATAGCAACAATAAATGTAGAATTTCATTTGGGCCCCCAGCTGTTTCTAGTTATCTCTTATGTACTGTGTGCCACTGAACTTTTAGAATTAGATCACTCAACCTATTCTATAAGATTTTCCCCAAATACTACTTTAGCTCTAATTATGTACTTTGAAAACTTGTGGCTCTTTTATGTCTGTCTTTGGTTTTATGTTTTCTTACTCAAATTTTAGTCCTTGAAAAATTATTTTTTCCCGTGACTTTTCTTAAAGTTTATTAAGTTGATATTTGTAGCTTACATTGGCGATTAGTGTCCATTAATGGATATATGGTGCTCCCTCTGATAACAGTGATAATTTTTTGGGTAAAGAAATAGCTATTTATTTCAGACTTATGGGAAATTGTGCAAAATTTGGTAGTTGATTTTGATTTTGTATTATCAGCATGCTTCGGCCATTTTGTTTATTTCATAGTTGTTTCTTGCTGTTTCCTCCTGCCCAGAATGGTGTGTTTATTCTGTTCAGGTTATTGTGGAGTCTGGTCCTTGACTGCAGTGAGAAGAACGAAATCTCCCGTTGCCAGCACTGTAACCTTTTTATCTTCTACCTCATTCCTTTATTCAAGCTGTGGCTTTAGTTTCTTTTTTGTTTTTGTTTTTTATTATTTTTTTTACAGGGACAGAGAGAGAGTCAGAGAGAGGGATAGATAGGGACAGACAGACAGGAAGAGAGAGAGAGGTGAGAAGCATCAATCATTAGTTTTTCGTTGCCGTTCCAACACCTTAGTTGTTCATTGATTGCTTTCTCACATGTGCCTTGACCGCGGGCCTTCAGCAGGCCGAGCAACCTCTTGCTGGAGCCAGCAACCTTGGGTCCAAGCTGGCGAGCTTTTGTTCAAGCCAGATGGGCCCGCACTCAAGCTGGCAAGCTTGGGGTTCGAACCTGGGTCCTCCGCATCCCAGTCCGATGCTCTATCCACTGCGCCACTGCCTGGTCAGGCTGTGGCTTTAGTTTTAAAGCTTATAGTCTAAATGTTATTAGGACCTAATAGCATTTAGTCCCATAGTAAAAGTTATGCTGAATTTTTTGTTTGTACAAACATTCTGAAATATAAGGACATACTTTTTTTCTTAAAGAATTCTAATTTCACCCAGAGTATTTCAAAAGTCCATATTTTGGTAAACATTCTCTTGTTTCTTTTGGGCTAGTGTCTAACAAGGATTAATTTCTAATGAGAATGTAAAAAAAAAAAATCGTTTGTAACTAAAGGAGAAAATAGTCTTTCAAACCTAAGTATTGAGAACTAATTATATCTGAAGTGATTATAACCACCCTGGAGTCTTTGACGTGGATATCATTGTTGTATTTTTATAAAAGGTGTGATTTGCTTTCAATGATTTCTCACACAGATCATATAAGATATGTTCATGACATGCAAGAAACCACTGAGTTTTAAAATACAGTTTAATTTTTAAAGTTTCCATTAAAATAAATTTTAAGAGCGAACATGCTATGAAATAAAAATACTGCTGTTCTAAATATTGTTGAAATATACATACTAAAAAATATGTTCAAGAGCTATAGCAAATTTTTATATCTTTGTATTTAAAATGTCATTTCTTTTTCACAGGGATAATAAGGTGTTTTGTTTTAGGAAAAGTTGTGTGGAAGGTCGTAATTGCTTCTTGGTGCAGATCTGTGACTAATATGAGCCCTCATTTTTCCAGATTCCAGCTTTTGTTCTCTTTAATTTCTGTTATGATTTTAAAAAATGAACAAATAAACCATTGCTTGTTAATAAGAAACAAAATACTGAACTCAACATTTCCATGCACTTTGATGGAACAAATGTAATAGTCTGCGGTACGGGCTGTCAACATTTTTGCCAAAGGAAGGCACAGTAGGGGCTGTTTTATTTGAGCTTCACTGTGTTCATAATAAAAATAACAGCATAATTAAACTGCTTAACTGTGTTAAGAACGTAGATTTAGGTGGTCTTTTTAAATCATATTTTATTGTTTGGACTTTTTGGAAAATTGGAGGTAGTGGGAGGGGATGTTTTGGTTTTCATTATTTAAAAATTACATAGCATCTCAAATACTTGGTGAAAATTTCTTTACTTTTGATTTAGTTGTCAAAAGCCCTTTCTCACAATTTAGGAGAAAAATTTCTAGCTTATTCGTTCTACCTTATCTCCTGTTAGGAGGATACTGCTTACCATTCATGTACCTGTACATAAACCGTAAATAGATTTCATCCTAATAAATTGGAAGATGTTGAGTTCTCCCTGGATTTTTCTTTTTTTTTTATGTTTAAGCTGAATGATGTAGGTAATGGAATTTAGAAGATGCAGTATAAAGTACCAAAATAAAATACTCTAAAATAGGAGGTAATCTATGATAGTGACATGGAGTCATACCTGTTGGTATATGGGCTGTAGTCCTGGCTCTGGGAAAGCTACTTACCTTCTTTAAGCCTAAGCTTCCTGATGTGTCATCGTATTGATAATATGTAGTATCTGTCTCATAGGGTTGTGGTGAGGAGTTAAGGAGTTACTAAATGTCATCTGCTTGGAATAGTGATTGTCTGGCACACAGCAAATGCTTCATAGTGCTGTTGTTTTCTCTTATATAGGCCAGTTTATTATGCCACTCAAACATATCCTGTCCTTAATGTAGAAGGAAATGATTAAATCTACAAATGAGTTAGAGATATTTTTATTGTGCCATTGTGAAACTTGATAGTAGTAAAAAATAATATCTGACTTTCTAATATAATGCCAACAGGAAAACATTTTTATAACATCTAATGTGTTCATACGGATTTTAATCTTGTTTTGGCAGCAATAGGTCTTATAATTTATCTTCTGATATTTAGTCACATAACAAGTAACTGTTTTCATAGGACTTCTCACTATTAATCAAATACTTTGATTAAAATTGGATTTCATCAATAATGTTCTGGCCCTGGCAGGTAGCTCAGTTGGTTAGAGCATTGTCCCAATGTCCCAAGGTTTTGGATTTGATCCCCGGTGCGAGCACGTGCAAGAATCAATCAGTGAATGCATGAATAGGTAGAACAAATCGGTGTCTCACTCTTTTTCCCTAAAATCGGTAAATTAAAAAATAATGTTCTATGATTGCTTAGGTATCTTATTCTCAAATGCTTATAACTTTCCAGTTTTGAGATAGAATGTGGATAACCCTCACCTCCTACCTTAACCATATTTTGCTCTTTTGTGCGACCAGCCATCCTGAAAGTATTTAATGCCTTGAATGCTTTCCTTGTTTTCACTCACAGAGTAAAACTAACTGATAGTATATTGTTGAGTACAGTACTTCATATGACAATGGTTGCGCTAAAATAATTTAATATGGAATGTGTAGAATTTTCTATAACTCATTGAGATAAATAGAGGTAGTTTCTATAACACATTGAGATAAATGTGTTGTGCATTTTGTTTTCTTTTTGATCTTTAGGAATAGGTTGGATCACAGCCGTCTAAAATGTCTTGGGGTATCTGTATCTTGTGATGAATTGATTGCCCTTACACACTCAGTAAATGTTTAAACTTAATTGAATGATTGTATTACTAGGTCCCAAATAAAGAGTTAATTATCTGGAGTTTTCTCTTAACACTTACTCTGATTGCAAATCGGCCTCTTGAAGTTTTCTTAACACAAGGAAATGATTAAAAAGTTAAGATTCTTGTAATTAAAAAAATATATTAAAAAACCACATTGTCTAAATACATGTCCTTGAAAGTATTTTGTATGTCTTGTCATTCTTGGTGTTTGAATCACTTGAATATTTGTGATTTTCCCCCTTATTTTCCTACATGTGCATAAAGCTTAGTTGTACACTTAGTGTGCTAAAATTGTACTGTTTGCACTATATGCATTACTGTTGTAATTTCAGTTTTTGCTAGGAGATACCAAGTTTTAAGCGATGTCAAAATAGTGTGACTTTAAAGTTGGTTTTAATGTGTTTTCATTCTCCTGTCTGGTTTCTTAGTTTGAAGATTTTGTTGTTTTTTTCTTTTATAAAGTTAAAGGGTTCAAAAAGAGTTTATTGTAATTGGTTTGTGTAAGTGAATTTTCGTTTAAGTTTGGCTATACTTTATGTGCCTGTGCTTACAGCAAACTAAACTTTAAGGACTTTCTTTCCTTCGCTCTAATAGAACTAACTCCCTCTGGACCCTATTCCAAGTAGAATTGTTCTATACAAGTAGCACATTCCCAGGGGGCACGGTTTAGTCTTATTTGCTATAAATAAATAGCATAGTGTTTTCAGTTGACTGTGTGATCCTAGCTACTGTTCAAGTAATTGCTATAGTAAACCTTGAAACTTCTTTTAGCATTAGACATTTATACACAATATTTCAGAGGAAAATTTAGAAAATAATTATAACTTCGTTTTAATGCATTTTTCAATGGATGACTAAACTTACATCTTGACATGTTTGCAAAACTATTAAGAAAATAAAAAGTATGAATACGTAGTAATTTTGCAGATAACAAAATATAAATGGGTGTTAATAGAAAAAAAAAAAAACAACCTGTGTTTTCTGAAGAATCCAAAGAACGTTTTGACAGTAAATGGATGTTGTGGTTTGTCTTTTCATCCTCTACTATGGAATAACTAGCTTTTACTTACAGATCACACAAGTAAGTCTTCCGTAGAAGGACAATAGTAAAAGAAGCTTCTCTGTGTCCCCTTTTCCTATTCTCAGTATTCAGTGATAACATACTTCCTTTTTCCCAGTGTCTGAATAATTTTAGTACATATTATTGATTAAATTATCCTCTATAAATTTTATCTGTGTAAATTTTATTCTGCTATTTTGGTTGAAACAAATTGTTTGAGACTGGACTGGTTTGAAAGTTTCTCAGTGAAGTGAATTGACCTGCACATTGACCAACAGTTTGTTACTATAGAATAGAAACCTTCAATATAAGTTCTCAAAATATTGAATTGAGTTTTAAAAGGGTGGTTTTAAATTCTATGACCCGAGTTCACCTTACTGCTGTCTATGAACCTTTAACAGTTTCAGTAGTCACTTATTTAAGTTTTCATTTCCTCCAAGTGACTTCTTTGCTTTGCTTTGTTAACCATCATCCAGTGACGGCCCTGCCAACATGTTCTCTCTTCTGTGACAGTGTTGCTTACAGTTTTCTTTTATCGATGGCATTGTTGTCAGAAATAAGCGCAGCACACAATATGCTTTGTAGAGTGTGGTGACAGAAAGGTACCTTTACTTTCCACATCAGCACTGTCCAGTACAACTTTCTATGATGATGGAAATGTGCTGTATTTGTAATGTGCAATGATGGTAGCCACTAGACACCTGTAGCTGCTGAGCACTTGAAATGTGGTTCATGAATCTAATAAACAATTTTAAATTTTAGTTAATTTTACTTTAACCACAAATGACTAGTGACTACGATGTTGGACACCATGGTTCTAGATGACCAGATTTAATCAGCATCATTTGTTCTCACAAGTCATATGTAACTTTTACAAACATGAGCATATAGATCACAAGTAATAGTCTTTTCACATCTAACAGAATTTTCATTACATCTCAGTAAAACTAGAGAAAAAGAGAAAAGAATATTTGAGCTCAAGGAGTTCATTTTGGTTTGGACCCAAAGCTTAATTCTTATTCAGCTGCTTAACTTTAGAATGTAACTGTGTGAGCTGAAAAAGAAATAATATGTATATATGTATATATAAATAAGTAATATAAATAAGTGTCCTGTCATTTGTGAATTATACTTTTTACTGGCAGTAGCTTGCCAAATGTGTAAAATTATTCTGTCCTTGTCATTTTTTCAATAAAAAAAAAACAATACCTAAAACAAAAGAAGTCTTTGTCTTCTGGAGGTAGTCCATATATTGCTAATCATAATGGATTACCTAGAGTATTTACTGGTATTGTCTGGGTGAGGATAAAATGTAAACTTTTAAAACAATAATTTGTTTATTAATTATTCAAATTGATGTAAATGGCTGTTACTAAGCAGAATAATAATTTAAGGATTAGTAATGCTTTTCAAATGTCAAGAAGGTTTATAATAGAACTGAAATCATTCACTGAAAACATTCTTGATTTTGTAATCTATTTCATACTTAAAAAATGTTTTCATGTATTTGGAAGAAATGTTTCTGTACTAAGTTGTTATGTCTTTATTCATATTTAGTTTCAAAATATCCTTTTTATAAGTTAAAATGATTCCTACAATATTTAGATCACTAGGAAATAATTATTTTAAATTCAGATGGATAAACATTTGCATATTGTTTTAGAAATTCAAGCCTAGGATGATTTTGTACATTTTCATGTAGTAATTCTGTTAGATCGTTGTTGTGATTTTCTCATTGTGTATCAGTTCTAGTTTGTATTTTATTACTTTTTGGATTATGAGTTTTAATGCTTGCCTTTGTTGATATTTGCTTCCTAATGATGAGGGGGCCAGTGCTGGGGGCATAGAGTTGAATTAAGTTTGATGGCAGCAAACTACTTCACAGTCAATAGATATTTCTGCTGCCTTGAATTGAATATTTTAAAAGCTGGTTGTGTACCCTAGCAGTAATGGTTTCATTGATGCTGGGGAAACTGTGGTGCAGGGTAGGATGAGGAGAATTTAGGGCTTATTCCTCAGCATCAGAAATGAAATGCCATTGTCGCTGCTTTCAGGGTCCTCTTGAGAGTAAGGAATGAAGGCCCTATGCTGTTAGAATGAGCAAATACTATACTTTTAAGGTTGACTTAAAGGGAGAATAGAGGGTTGTGGAACTAAATAAGACTTTAAGAAGACTATTTAAAACAACAGAGACCTTAAAACAGGATATTGGGGTTGAAGAGAAGATAAGTGAAGCCAGATAATAGATTAAAAACATTATTTTTAAAGAAACTGTTACCCTTAAATAAATGACTGATACTTTTTGTGTATTCCTTATTGTGACAGTGTATGTAAGAAAACCATTTAGCTCCCACAAGTTTCCTTTACATTTGAGGGCGGGCAGTCAGGGAGAGGCAGGCGCAGCTGCTAGTTAACACCTCTGACCTAGGCTCCTGTTTGACCTGAGTCTGTCTTAATGCAGCAGTGCAGGCCAGCGAGGAGGCAGTGTCATTTCGCCGTGAACGCAGCACATTTAGGCGCCAGGCAGTACGGCGCCGGCACAATGCAGGGAGTAACTCTACCCCTCCTACATTGCTCATCGGATCACCCCTAAGGTATGGTATCTTAAAATTCCACCAAGCCTAGCATGCATGTAACAGACGTTCTAACCTGTTCTGTCCGTCTCAGGAAAACATTTAAACAGCTTTCTTTTTCTTTTTCTTCTGGTTTCTCTCATACGCTTTTAAGCTCTTCAGGCTTTCTCTGCATGTACCCATGAGCCTATTGCATTATGCATGCCTTATACTGCACTTCTTAAACAAAATGAGCAGGTTGATTTAGCTAATTTTATATAGAAAAATCTCTAGTATAGTTTTAGAAATGTAAGTAGAGGCCTTAAGCCAACATTTTATTTTTTTCCTACTACAAATTAAAGATGATACATCTTGACAGTGTTTAATATGAACAGATATAAACTGAGTGGTAAGCTTGTTGAGGAATAACAGATAACCGACCTCAGCTTGAAACCAGTTTGATTATTTTGTCACTAAAATATATATTTTATTTTGTATTTTTAAAAAATTGATGTTTTTATTTCATAATCACCAGGACCTAGTTAGTGACACAAAACTGAAATATTTAATTTATGGTAAAGTATAGTCACTTGGATATATGTACATATTTTTGAATACACATCTATGTTGAATTTCTCAACCTCTATAGTGTACTGAACAAAAAGATGAACATTTTTCCCAGTATCCTAATTAAGAAAGCATCTATTTATAATATTGGGAATACTTTTTTATTAAAATTTTAGTGCCTCAAATCTCAATTGTGTCAAATCTAATGAGTCTATGTCTTGAATTAGATCTATACAAATTTTTTCAAAAGATTTGTGTTTTATTTTAAGAATAAAAATATGGACAAAAATACTTTACATGTGCTTGCTTAAGCAGTGCATATATTATACCACATTCTTTTATTAATCTTTGTGTTCAAAAGTACCATTATCCAAATTATTTTCTTATATTTTAATTTGAAATTCAAAAGGAAGAGCATTTGATGAAATAACTGCTGTCAAATGCATGGTAGGTTGGAAGAGAGGAAGAGATAAACTCTTCTCCTTGTTAAGATATTGTTCTTAGGAGTAGCAAAATTCTTATTTCTGTATTTTATATTCCTCCAAGATTTATGACTTGCTTATTTTACATTATTATAATCAGGAATTTCATCTTTCAGGTCATATTCTTGATTAATTCTGCAGTAATACATAAGTCTGTGAAAAGTAATTGGATTAGTTTAAACAATATTTAAAATGTAACAAATGAGAAGGCACCAACTAAAAGAAACATTTGATTTAGAAACTTCTTATGAGCACGTTTGCTTTTAGTGAGCCTCCTCTTCTGTGTCCTTGCCACTTCTTTCCTGCGCTCCCTGATGTAACTTCTTTCTGTTGATGGATTTGGGTCTAGTACCAAACTGCAGAAAGAGCTCAGCATTTTGCTTTAATTTTTCAATTTTGTGTTTTATAACCTCTTCTTTTTGTCCCTTGAATAATATTTGCCATAGACATATTTGCTTTCCTACTTACTCTGTTTTGATATTTCTTAATCTTTTTTTAACCTTCTCTTTTTAGTCTTTAAAAATCCTTTCATTCTTTGCTGCAAACAAGTCTGCTGAACTCATCAAACAAATATAAACAATTTAGTTTTTTTCTCTGCCTGGTGGAATATTAAAGAACTGTTTCTAACTCCAACGGGTCACTTAGGATATCTCCACGTTTTTGTAGGATTTTAAACACATCACTATTCAGATGAGTATATGATGTAAAACTTATTTATAGAGGGCTCACATTTGAATTTTTGGAAAGTAGTCTTCCAGTAGTCAGCATGTAGATTTTGTCAGGGTTCCAGGATATTTCCAGTACAAGGGTTTTATGTATCTTAAATAGGCTGACTTCATCATGGATGAAATAAAACAAAATTTAGCTATGAGAAATTAGAAGAAACGCTAATTTAATAAAATATTCTTCTTTAATTGCAAAAATATTTAGGAAAATTATATGGTGTTAATTCTCAGTGTGAGTTCCATGATAATCTCATCTGAAGTATAGGATGGCACGATCTTGCAAAACTTAAAAACTTTGTCTAAAAGAAATGGAATAGGTATGATAATACTTTAATTACAATTACTATATAAATACTAGTAAATTTTAATTAATTTTAAACTTTAGTCAGTAGTTTAAATAATTGACAATCTAAAAAGTCATTGGGTAGCATATGTCTCCAAGGATTGGGAGTAAATCATCAGTTTCCTCACAAAGAATATTTGTATGATTTTTTAATGCTTGTTAGACTTATATCCTGTTTCAGAACTGATTTTAAAGTATTTTTACATGAAGTTAGCCTTGTAGGGTAGATTTTGTATGCCCTTACTAGTCCTTCCTAGTTACTAGAGATAAAAGATGGAAACTTAAAAATTTTGTAATACTAATATTAAGTCTACATTTATTAACCTAAATGTGATATTTTTTAGAACTCTAGGTAGTGGGGTGAAATGAAAAAAAATATTGGTACATTTTGGGGAAGGGAAAAGAAAAGTTTTAATATACCCTTAGATGTATTTTTTTAAATGCAAGATTGAAAGACTTGTAATCAAATAACGTCATAGCAATAACTGAGAGTCCGAGATAAGCAATACATAAGGGATCATTTTGTGATGCTCAGGGATGGGTCCCCCGTGTGTTTGCTGTTTGTATGCAGTGTTCAAGGCACTCTTCTGAGTGTTCCCTGGAATCTGGAGATTCCTAGCAATAATGTGATCATACTCTTTGAGTTTCCTTTTCAGTTCAGGAAACACATATAAAGGTAATTAATAGTATAAGTCACAATAAGTCAAGTATTAAATAAATAGTGAAGGGGAAGGAAAGATCAACTATTTTTCTGTCATTTAAATTGAAAATGTTAACTAGTGATGCTCTTGATAGCTAATAAAGTCCTAAATTTCTACTTTTGCTTTGCTGTGTTGTAAAATAGGTGCTATCTTTTCTCATACTGGTAGTTTTGATATAGAATTATACTGTAAAAAAGATTAATTCTTGTCATTTAGCTTAAGGTAAAGTACAACCCTCCAGGAACAGTTTCCGTAACAATTTCTGCAAAAATGACAAGATTTTTGTTGTTGTTGAAGGATTTTGGGAATAGGAATTCAGGGGACATAAACGTTTTATGACTAGCTTTTGATGTTCAAAAAGTTGACATATAAAATCATATAGATTTTGGCTAATTTACTTTGTTTCTTTATTCTGGAGTTTTCATGCATCAACTGGTAATTTTGAAAACATTTTTGTATATTTGGATATATGTATTCTCATATGTTCACATTAAAATGCACCTGACTGGCCCTGGCCGGATATCTCAATTGGTTAAAGCATCGTCCCCCAAACGCAGAGGTTGCTGGGTCAGTTCCTGGTCAGGGCACAGAGGAGCGGCTCGATGTTCTTATCTCTCTCTCTCCCCTTTCCCCTTTTGCTGAAATCAATAAATAAAAATAAATAAAATACATATAACTGCCATATAAAACCTTTGTTTATGACTTTAAGTGAAAAAAATTGATAGCAACATTTGTTGAGTACATATTCTGTAAAATTCTTCTGTCTTTTGAATCTGAAGGGGTAGCACTTGCACTACTTTAATATTTTTTTCCTCAGAATTCTTTTCCCTTGTGAAATTTGGTCATCTTGGTAAGGTTTGTGGATAAGTTTAGATAGTTTCTGAGGAAGAATAATAGACATTATATATTTATAGAAGATACAAACATATTTGATTATATTAGTTTTCAAAATCATCTCTTTATTTATGTCTATTGTACAAAAATTCTACTCCAAAGAAGATATTAAATGAATACTTTGTAGTTATGGCTTACAAAGTGCCAGGAAGTCAACATTTTGCAGACTTGGTTTTTTTCTATGTTGCATGCACTCCTGTGCTCTACTTAGAGTGTATACTTTTCAGTGGCTCTAAAAGAAGCCTGGAATATGAATGTTCCAGGTGGTGGTGGCCAGTAGAACATTCTGTCATGGTGGGGATATTCTGTAATCTACTCTGTTCAGTACAGAAGATACTACTAGCTTCTACGGACTCTGGTAGCTTTTAGTTATGGTAGCCACTAGTCTGTTTAAGTGACTGTTAAGCACTTGAAATATGGTTAGTAGGACTGAGGCAATAAAATTTTAGTTACTTTAAATTATCATACATGCTACTAAATCAGACAGTACAGTTCCAGAGTGTATTGTGTTGCCATAACCATAGGCTAAACAGTACATGCAGTGTTTTCTACTTAGCATTAATTCATGGTAATTTCAAATTATAGCTCTTTAGTCTGTAGCAGATAAGGTTATTTTATAGGTGTCATGAAAAACCATTGTGTTGATTTAAAAGGATTAGGGAGATGTTGATAATCGTGAAAATAATAAAGTAACTCAAGGAGGCCATTCTAAGTAGCATTCTTCTTTATTTTTCCTAAAAGGTCTCATGATTGTAGTAACAAAATACAGTATTGCATTGAACATATGGTAGAAAATGACATGTAATAATTACTGTATATTCAAAGTGTTTTCATGAGTTTTATCAGTTCAAATTTGAATATGTACTAAGAATATTAAAATTCAGTGTTTTAAAATTAATATAAAAATATAAAAAGTTAATATATGTTTTTAATTCTAGAAATTTTTAGATAACAATTTTTATAAATAATTTCAATAAATAATAAATTTATCAACAAAATACTAAGTATTTTAAAAATTTTATAAAATTTATAAAAGACTGTGATAAAGATCCCTTGAGAAATTACTGGTTTCCAAACTGTTTTTATGATTTTCTAAAATGATGGGTCTTGTTAATGACACCATGATATGTATTGGAAAGGTACTAACATAATTTAAGGGAACATAATTACTGTTAACTCACCCCTTGTTTATAGGGCCTGTGGCTTTATTTCAGAGATAGATATAGGCTTTCCGTAGAAAAGCCCTTTATGTGTTGTACTTCTCCCAGTTCCCAGTGTCATTAACCCCCTTGGCTGCGTTGGTGTTTGTTTGGGTTCGCTTGCACTAGTTTGTGATCTTCATTTGGTTCAAACTTGTCATCTTGGTTGAATTTTATAAACATTCTTTGGTTTTCAAGTGCATAGAAATTTTCTTTTACTGTGAATTTGAGGTGTCAGAATATTTGAAAGAACAACTCTAGAATTAATATTACAAAGTTGTAAATAAAAGTGTATTACTGACTAAAAAACAGGATTTATTTATTGGGGACCAGTGACAACCCACATATATTTTATGTACTTGTGATTCTTCTTTGCTGCTTTCTCATTCTGTTTAGTACTAGAACTTTTTTGGCTCGAGGTAGAAAAAAGTCACAGATTGATTAATTTGCATGTACTTTAAATATTTACTGCGCTCATCACTACAAATCAGATTTCTAAGGATTTAAGCTGGCAGTATAATCTATATTTCACAGAATTTGTTGGGTCTTAGTTTACATTGAAAATGTTTTTTTTTAAATCAGTTTTTCTGTATTGACTTCATTCTAGCTGTTGTTTTCTCTTTTCTTCCCTGTAATGTCTCCCTAATCCATGTTTTTTCCTAGCCTTCAAGATGGGCAGCAAGGCCAGCAGTCCACAGCCCAGGTCAAAGTCCAGTCCCGCCCCCCTTCCCAGGCTGCAGTGCTCAGTGCTAGTGCCTCCTTGCTGGTGAGAAATGGGAGTGTCCACTTAGAAGCGTCACATGACAATGCATCTGCTGTAGGCGGCAGCAGTTTGCACGATGAACTTGGTATGCAGGCCTTATGTAATCTTGGTACAAAACTTAAATACAGCCGATAATGGGTAACAGTGCTTGCAGTTCTTTCTTGAGATAGTTTCAATTTAGAACTATACATAGGGCATTTTCATATAGGATTTGCCATGTGTAAGGAACATTGACTTTTACTTTTCCCTTTCCTGTTTCTCTCAGTTGTTACTCTATATTTTCTTTTGAGAATATCTGTTATTAATAGGCAGATAAAAGTATTAATAAATGTTCATGCTTTAGTGTTTGCTTACAATGGTTTGGACAGTTCTCTTATTCCTTGGCACTTGTACCATGTGGGGAAATATTGATTTAAAATACCATTATTTTGATTAAGCCTTGATTTCTTTGAATTCTCTGAATGTGCTCAGGAAAGACAAAATTACTTTCTCATGATCTATTACGATACAATCTTCCTTTTAGGTATTCTGTATTTCACTTCCTTGTTCATCATCTGAAGGAGGACTTACTGTCATTCTAAAGGCACTACTCTGAGGACATTATGGCTCTATACCAATATCAAATAACTGCATAAAGTTTTTCTTTTTGTGTTAATACATCTGTAAATATGTTATTAAATAGTTATTAAAAAGTCTCAGACGAGTGGTATAGTTAAAACCTTAATAATTCATATTCACTCAAATACTAGTTTTCTGCCTTAATAACAGTATCTTATAAAAGTTTGATTCTTATTTCTCTGTACACTTGTGCTTTCTTGTGCTCAGAATGCAGATTAATAACAATTTAAGTAAATATAATGAAGAAAGTCTTGTTATTAAAAAGTGATCATTTGAAAGGATTCCATTTGTTTACTGTGATTTTGTTATACATATAAAGATGATTTTGTTTATCCATATAAAGTTGATACTTTGACTAGAAGGATATGTGGTAGGAGGTGCCCAAATTAGGTATAATAAAATTTCATATGCTACTTATTTTTTCTCTTCTCATTTTGTAAAAGCATCCTTGGCTACAGAGAGATACTAATAAATATTAGAGATGCATATTGATGAAAATCATCTTTAGCAAATCTTTTAGAAACTTGAAAATAGTCATCTTAAGGTATTTATAACACTATAATGAGAAGCAACAAAACATTTTAATTTTAAATTTTTTTTCTTTTTTTTTTTTTACAGAGACAGAGAGAGAGTCAGAGAGAGGGATAGATAGGGACAGACAGACAGGAACGGAGAGAGATGAGAAGCATCAGTCATCAGTTTTTTTGTTGCCATTACGACATCTTAGTTGTTCATTGATTGCTTTCTCATATGTGCCTTGACCACGGGCCTTCAGCAGACCGAGCACACCCTTCTGGAGCCAGTGACCTAGGGTCCAAGCTGGTGATCTTTTGCTCAAACCAGATGAGTCCATGCTCAAGCTGGCAACCACGGGGTCTCGAACCTGGGTCCTTCTGCATCCCAGTCCGACGCTCTATCCCCTGCGCTACTGCCTCATCAGGCTAGAATGCTTTTGTTTTTGAGTTTGTAATTTGAAGAAGCAAGAAGTCCCTAAGGAGGCTGTTTCAGAGAGTAAGATAGACTTTATTTTAGTTATTTTCTTTGACTTAAAGCAGTGATACTTACAATTTTAGTTGTAAATATATTTAGTTAATTATATCTTTTTATTGATACTTCTCTTGGGTTAACCCAAAGTTCCTATGAGCAGAGGACTTGTCAGTTTGTGCCTGTAAAATGACAGTCACCATCACCATTGCCCATTGGGTTTATGGTAATAGATTAGCCAAAGTAGAAAGGCTTAGTTTTTGATCCATTTGGATTTTTACTTTTGTCAAATCAAGTATGAAATGAAACAAATGATTTTCCTCTGTAAAACTTAAATTTCTCAAAAAACTTGCTAAGCAAGTTAATTTTAATGGGACATGCAGATTATTGAAAATATGTATATATGAACTATCTTGACAGTTCTGAAGATAGAAAAGCTCTTCTGATTGGAGGTGACTTGAGCATCTATTAGTGAATATTCTGGACATATTAGTGAAATTTGGATCCGCTCTTTTATATTAGCTGCCTTCTGTGAGCTAGTTCTTGGCCTGTGGTACCTGAATTGAATACATAGGAATAATTAGCCCAAAACAACCAGCTGTTGGACAGGGTATACCTGTCCCATAGCACATAAGTAAAGTTTGCCAAAAGAGATTCTGAAAATGAACTGTAGCTGAGTTTAAAGGAATTGGTAGAGACACTGATTTTTATAATGTCTACTAGAATATTTTTGTTCAGTTAATAGTAGTGAGATAATTTTATGTGAATGAATTGGGGTATTATATACAGCTAGTGCTCAACTTAAAACCAAGATTGGTTCCGACAGACCGGTCGTAACATGATTTGGTTGTAAGTTGAGTAGGCTATAGACAAAGACAATTTCCTCTTGGTAGACATCTTGGGAGGGGTTTGATGAAAAATATCCAAGACATAAAACACAAATTTCTGTACCGAGTCTGGGATAACAGTTGAAATGGTGCACGCGGAGATGGTGGTGCTGCCGGAAGCTGGTCTGCACTGTCGTAGGCCCAGCTGGGCAACGCTTGCGCTGCCAGACGCGGAGCAGTCATGGCTAGTGATTGTGCTCGTAAAGTCGAATGGTCATAAGTTGCATAGGTCGTAAGTCGATCAATACCTGTAATCAAGTATGTTAAAGTTAGCCATGATATTCCCTAAAAGAATAGAGTATTTACCAAGATTGCTTCCTTCCAAATTTAGCTTCTTTAATTGGAAAAATTTAAATGTACAGTATTTATGTTTAAATGTATATACATAGGCTGACCAGTGATGTTGCAGTGGGTAGAGCATCAACCTGGGATGCTGAGATCCCAGGTTCAAAACCCCATGCTGGCTTGAGCGTAGGCTTGCCAGTTTGAGTGTGTGGTCACCAACTTGAGCACGAGATTATTAATATGATTCCTGGGTCTTTGACTTGAGCCCAAGGTTGCTGGCTTGAGCAAGGGGTTACTGGCTTAGCTTGAGCCCCCCAGTCAAGGTACATCCGAGAAGCAATCAATGAATGACTAAAGTTGACACACTATGAATTGTAACTTCTTATCTTTCTCCCTGCCTCTCCCTCACTATCTCTCTATTCTGCAATAAAAAAATCTATACCGACATTAATACATTTATATAAAATACCCATACACATATACACACTCAAACTTACGCAATTACACTCTTACACATATATATATATATTTGAGTTCATATAAATGTGTAAGTGCACATATGTGTATTAGTTTTAAACTGAGGAAGAGCCTTTTTGGATTAAAAGAAACCTGCAGTTAGGCATTATTTAATTAAAAGTGTAGGTAGTTTTCCTTAACTTTTTTCTATATATTTACTTTGTGGTGTCATAGTGTATAACCACATTCGTTTCCTATATGGAGAATCCTTATTTTTCTGTTGCATTTTGATTAACATTTCAAGATTACCATGTACAACTGAATTATAAGTATATAATTTATACACTAGTTGGAAAAATTTGGGTGGTTTTCTTTCTTATTGATAGACTTTATTTCCATGCAAACTTATTTTTACAAAAGGTTCAAATGATTGAAGTGATGGGTAAGTTTTAAAGGTAACATCTTTGAAAAGGAAATTATTGTCAAAGAATTTGTCAAATTCTTCAGTATTGCTCTTTACACATTGTAATGGTTAATTTCCTTCTCATTAGTTTTTATTGGACTTGTTTATTTGCAGTTGATTTTCTACTATATTCTAAATTAAATTGCAGTTTTACTAAAATTAAACAAGCTGTGCTGAGCACCCAGATAAGTCACACAAGAGACTGAATTCAGGTAGCCTTAAAATTCTTTTCTTTTTCTGTAAACTTTAGCAATCACTTCTCAGTTGTTATGTGAATCCTAATTCCTGTTTTGAATTAAGACTAATAAATTGATGTAATGATGAAACCTGCTATTATACTTGATAGTTAAATGTTCTAGATAAGATTAGATAAAACAGGAAAAGTTATGTATGTTTTTTTCTGTGTACAATATTAGTGGTGGTCATTGATTTGAAAAAAATATATACAAAATTATTTTCATGTAAAAATATACTGTTATGCTAAAGATAAAACAGGATGAGTTTATCAAAACATAAATATAAAATAATAAATAATACGTAATGTTCCTCTGATGAATTAAGACTCCCCTAATTTCATTAATGTATTTGAGGTTTAAAAAGTGATGAATGAATTAGTTTTTCTAAGGTATTCTTTTGTTTCATTACTGTACATGGATTGAGAAAAAAGGTATTCTTTGAGATAATCCACTTTACTACAGAATTTAACTTGAAAATGTACTCAGCTCTAGAACAAGACTTAAAGGAAATCTGCCAGCACCCTATTTCCCTTTTTATTAAGCAGAAGTAGGATTTGGACAGTATAAACTTTTCCCTTTAAAAAGCAGAAACTTAGATGGTTTATACTTTTAGTGATTTTTTCTAGAGTTATCCTGTTGTTTTCTTTGAGATAATCCGCTTTACTATAGAATTTATTAACTTGAGAATGTAGTCAGCTCTAGAACAGGACCTAAAGGAAATCTGGCTGCACCCTATTGCCCTTTTTATTAAGCAGTAGGATTTGGATGCTATAAAACTTTCACTTTAAAAAGCAGAAACTCAGATGGTCTATACTTTTAGTGATTTTTACTAGAGTTATCCTGTTGTTTAAAAAAGATGATATATGTACTTATTCTGTAGCATTTTGACTACTTCATAACACTTTTCCTTTTTACTTTACATGTGGAGTTAAGAGGGCTGTAGGGACCTTGGAGTCTCTACTTCAATGGCCTGTGTTATAGTAGATCATTTTTATTCATCTATAAAAATGTTACATTCTTGCCCTGGCTGGTTGGCTCAGCAGTAGAGCATTGGCCAGGCATATGGAAGTCCTGGGTTCATTTCTGATCAGTGCACACAGGAGAAGCAACCATCTGCTTCTCCATTCCTCCCCCTTCTTTCTCCCTCTCTCTCTCATTCTTTCTCCCCCCCACTTTCTAGTCCCCACTCTCTTCCTCCCCCCCCCTTCCCTTCCCACAGCCATGGCGCAGTTTGAGCAAGTTGGCTCCAGGTGCTGAGGATGGCTCCATGGCCTCAACTCAGGTGCTAAAATATAACTGAGCAGCGAACCCAGATGGGCAGAACATTGCCCCATAGGTGCTTGCCAGGTGGATCCTGGTTGGTCAGGGTGCATGTGGACATCTGTCTCTGCCTCCCTGCCTCTCAATAAAAAAAATTAAAAAGCTACATTTTTTTTGCTGCAACCTTGATTTTATCCTTTATTGTTATTTTTAATACAAAAATGACTAAATTCTATTTTGTTTCTTTTTTGGGGGTAGGGCAACATAAAGTTATATAAATGAAAGTAAAATGTTTCTATTGAAATAGTAAAAATGTTTTATCACATCTAAAATGAAAAAGTGTTAAGGGGGTTGGCGGTAAATTTCAAACTTGCTTTTCCCATTCTTACAACAGAAATACAAATTAAGAAATACTGGAAAATAAAATGAAGTCACCTGTAATCTCTTCACGTTAGAAATGTTCACTTTTAACATTGTAGAATTTTTTTCTTCCTTTATAATGCTCACATGCATATTTTTCTAAAACAGAATTGGGATCATGCCGTGTGACTTTTGTGCTACTATATGAATTTTTGTATTCTGATTTATCAAAAGGGGTAATAATAATAACTACATAGGTTTATGGTGAAAATTATATCCCTAAAATATGAAAACAATAAGAAAGTGCTTGGCAGTATTAAGTCAGTTACATAAATAATTATTGCTCTTATTGTCATTAACATTATTATTTATCATAATTTACTTAGCTAGTAACTTACCCCATTGTTAGTATTTAGTGATCCCTGATACTTCCTATTGTGATGAACGCTCTGCTGAGCACCTTTTACACAAACTTTTCTGTACAGCAGTGAAATTATTTTTTAGGCTAAATATGTTGAAATGGAATCATCAGTCAAGGGGAATAAACATGTGGGCTTTGATATACTCTTTTTTTTTTTTAAAGGGAGACAGACAGGAGAGAGAGAGATAAGCATCAACTCATAGTTGCGGCACTTTAGTAGTTCATTGATTGCTTTGTCATATGTGCCTTGATGGGGGGGCACTGGCCCAAGCCAGTGACCTTTGGGCCAAGCAAATGACCTTTGGGGTCAATCCAATGACCATGGAGTCATGTCTAAGATCCCATGCTCTAACTGGCTACCTCAGGGGTTGGAACTTGGGTCCTCAGTCTCCCAGGTCAAGGCTCTATCCACTGTGCCACCATTTGGTCAGGCTGATATATACTCTTAAATTGCTTTATGGAAATCTTGTACCAGTTTATACTTTACAAGGTTTGAGAGTGTCTGTTTTATCCCCACAAATACAGTAAATTAAAAATAAACCTAGATAAAGTCTATTCAAACCCTTATTCCTTAGATATTCCTCAACACGAAGATAAAGTTAGTGACCTAGAAAAGTTGAGAGTTTAAAGAAATACAAGTAGCTTGCAATTATGGGCTAATAGCTCAGTCTTGCTCATAACTTTTAAAATTGCAAATTAAAAATAAGATTGGGATATTTTTTATCTGTTGAATGTTCATTGTTGGGAAGGGACTAGAGAAATAGACAACTAAAAGATTGAATATTTTTGGAGGACAGTTTAAAACTGCAGACCAAATTTTGATCTACACATTTTTCAAATTTTGATCCACACATTATTTTTTGATCCACAAATTTTATAAACATGCGAAGGTGTGTGTGTATGTGTGTGTGTGTATGTGTGTGTGTGTATGGATATTTATTGTTTTTAATTTTGAAAATATTGACCTAAATGTCTATTACTAGAGAACCCTGAAAGAAATAATAGTATATCAATGTAGTGTAATATTCAGGGCTTGATACGTCTGTATTATTGATATGGAAATGTAAGCTACTGCCTGAACAGGCGGTGATGTAGTGGATAGAGCATTGGACTGGGATGCCAAGGACCCAGGATCGAAATGCCGAGGTTGCCACCTTGAGTGTAGGCTCACTGGCTTGAGTGTGGGCTCACTAGCTTGAGTGCAGAGTTGCTGTCTTGAGTGTGAGATCATAGACATGACCCCATGGTTGTTGGCTTGAGCCCAAAGGTTGCTGGCTTGAGCAAGGAGTCACTTGCTCTGCTGTAGCCCCTTGGTCAAGACACATATGAGAAAACAATCAATGAACAAGTAAGGAGCTGCAACAAAGAATTGATACTTCTCATCTCTCTTCCTTCCTCTCTGTCCCTTTCTCTGTGTCTCTCTCTCAAAAAATAGTAAGCTACTTAGTAAGCAAAAAAAGTAGGTTTTAGAAAGTGTGCCTATGTGGAATGATTCATTTTGTTTTGGGACAAAATGTGTATTAAAATTGTTCATAAGAACATGAAAACTTTATAGGGGCTGTCTCTGAGGATTGTGGAGCTTTCTTCATTTTATATATTATTTGTAAATCTTCTAACACATAGTATTTTAAAACTAAAACACAAATAAGTATCAGCCACTCTCCAAAATCTTGATTTTTATCTTGTAGAAATTTTACTGACTACGTGCTATCTTACACTCACCCATTTACTCTGATTTTTACCTCACCAGTCTTTTCTTTTTCTTTGTTTTTTTAAGTCAGTTTTCTGGACATATTATTTAGATATGATAAAATACATCCATTTTTAAAATTTATTTATTTAGTGAGTGAGAGGAGGGGAGATAGTGAGACACTCACTCACATGTGCCCCAACTGGGATCCACCCAGCAACCCTCATCTTGGGCCAATGCTATTTTAGCGCCTGAGACTGACACTGGGACCAACTAAGCTATCCTCAGTGCCCAGAGCCAATGCTTGAACAAATGGAGCCACTGGCTGTAGGAGGGAAGAGGAAAAGAAAGGGGAGTTTGTGTGAGAGAGAAGCAGATGGTTGCTTCTTTTGTGTGCCCTGACTGGGAATCGAACCTGTGACATCCATACACTGGGCTGACTTTCTATCCACTGAGCCAGCCGGCCAGGCCAGAGTGCATCCATTTAACACTTACAATTTGATGAGTTTTCACAGATGTGCATATATGTGAAACACCACAATGAAGATACTGAACATTTCTATCATCTCCAAAATATTCTTTGTATTCCCATTGCTGTTCATTGCTCCTCCACCTCTGGCCTCAGGTAGCCACTCTGAACTTGTGTCATTATGGTTTTCCCTTTCATGTAACCGCAATTAAACAATTTGTAGCTTTTGTATTTAGTTTCGGCTTCAGATGATGCTTTCTTGAGATTCATTAAGATGTTGTGTTTGTAGTTCCTTGTTGTTGCTGAGTATTCTGTGAGCCTGCCGCACATTGTGTATCTGTTCATCTGTTAATGGATGTTTGCGTTGTTTCCAGTTTTTGGCTATTGTAAATAAAACTTCTAAACTCTTTGCAAAAGTGGTTTTACATACCTAGCAATAATGTGCGCGAATTCCAGTTGTTACTGTTCTTTCTAATATTTGTTATTGTCAGTCTTTTAAATTTTAGCCCTAGTGGATGTATAATGGTATCTTATTGTGATTAAACTTGACATTTTTTTTATGACTAAAAATGATTAGCATCTTTTGATGTGCTTATTGACTCTATATCTGTCCTCTTTGTGAAGCGTGTCTAAATCTTTTACTTTAAAGTTGGGTTGTCTTATTACTGAGGTATAAGAATTCTTTTAACATTTTAGATACAGCTAATTTGTCAGATACAAATGATAAATATTTGCTCCCATTCTGTGGCTTGCCTTTTAGTTTACTTGATTAATTGTGATGTTATCAATATTACTGTTATGGATTATTTTACCAAGGTAAGACAAAATAAGAGCAGATTAAGTCAAAGTAGAATATGAACTTGTATATTCACTTTTGGAAGGATCACCTGATCTTGGGGTTAGACAGTGGGCGTGAAGATTTAACAGGGAAATAAGGCGTGTCCTGTTAAATTAGAACTAGAGAACAATGGTCACATCAGTAAATATATCTAAGTAAATCTCTTTTACTGTTGCCAAGCAGTAGATTTACCTGTCTTGACACCTTACCAGTCCTCAAAAACTCTCTTCTAAATCCACATCTTTGTTCTTGTACGTGCCCTTTTCTTATTCTTCTCCTGGTTTAAAAACCTAGTACAGTGTTGTTGTGCACTCCAGTAAGAGAAGGACTGTTTCTCAATATTGAAACTTTTATTAAAAACAGCATAGTAATTTGGTTTTCATTGTAGCACTAGAGGTAAAGTGGTTTTAGAAACCTAAGACTTTTGACCTAGTACAGGGGTTGGTAGACTACAGCCTTAGGCCAAAATCTAGCTTGATGCTTGTTTTTGTTAGTGAAGTAAATACAGATTTAAGGTATGCATTTGCTGTGCTTGCTTTCATACTGCAATGTCAGACTTCAGTTGTTCCAGCAGAGACCATCTGGCCCACAAAGCCTAAGATTTATCTGGCCTTTTACATAAAGTTTCCTGCCTTCTCATCTAGGGAGAAACAGGTCCATTAACCTGTAAGCACCAATAAAATGAATCATTTCTTTATGGGTGAAAACTCTTAATGAGGGTTCTTTTAGGAAGTTGGAACTAATCTTAAAGGCCTTCTCTCAAAAGTATAATAATATACTCAATACTTATCATCAGAAATAAGCACTTTTTGTAGAATACTTAGGTTAGTCATATAGATAGATGTAAGAGGCCCTTTAACAGCCTTCTTAAAAAACACTATAAAGTTGCCTCCCTTGTATCTCTTTGCTTTTAAAGCCCTGTCAGCCCTAGGAGTAATACTGGAGAAGGGGAAGGCAGTTAAGAAGTGTGCAGGATTAGGTTTGGAGGACACAGACTGAACAGCATAGGCCTCCTCTGCTGTTGGTACTGGGTGATTAGAGAAGCCCTACAGCTGATTTGTCCTGTGAGTACCCACCTCCCTCCAAGGTATATAGGTGGAACAGTGACATCAAGAACCAAATAGTTGGGTTTCTTAGGCAAACACTAGGCTTACAGACTTTACGTTTATAACTGTGTGTCATGTGGCGGGGTTTTTATTGATAGGACAGGTTAGAGAATCCCATTCCTTTCACACGTCTGTTGTCTGTGTTTGGCTGTATTTGAATTGGTCTGCTGTACCGTTTATGTCCTCAGGCATGTGCTTCAATGGTCCTCCTTCCTTAAGTCAGGATCCAATTTTACTCATCTTCCTGTTGGTCATCATTTATAAATTGACCTATGGTAGAAATTCTCCTACCTAAAGAAATGGTTTTGCATAATTAAATTTAATTTTTATAGACAATAGTAGTTATTGAATATTCAAAATTGAAAAATACCAGATACCTTAATTTTTTTTTTTCTATAGCTTTGGAGATGCTATGTTATGGTCAATATCATAAGTAAGTTTGAAATTCCAGCCCCCATATTGTTTATTTTGCCAGAAATGAACTTTTTTTTTTTAATTGTGACAGCCATTCTGTTAGATATAATTAATTATGACATGAGAGTTGAATTATGATGAGATTTAGTTTATAATCATAATTCATGTGGAGAGGAAATAATTGCATTGATTTTCTATTTTCTTCCCAACTCATGATTATTAGAAATATTTAAATTGAAGTATTTTTCTTCATACAGAATAATGTTAAAATTGGGCTATTAATAAAGGCACATTTTACTTTGGATCCTAATGTTAACTATGATTATGGATTTAATCTCAAATAGGATATATGTAAAATTGTTATGCATGCTAAGATGATTTGGACAAATTTAAGGTATTCTTGATCTTTATAAACCAAAGCAATATATACTGATTTCTGTTTTGGTTAATTTTGAAGATACCTTTAAATTATCAAATTAATACATTAAAATGTTGCTCCATTTTCACTGAAGCCTTATGCTAAATACTTTTAGTGTAATATATTTTTTCTTTGAGTTACTTATCTTCTGAATAAAATTTGTTACTTCTGAAGTGCTGTCACTTGCTCAGCCCAAAGATATAAGTGGATGGAATCCGTTCTTTCGGTGGAGTAAACTTGGGAATATACCATGAAGCCTGATAGGATGTTAGTTTGTTCTGGTATGTGCCATGTATATTTTTAAGAGCCTGAACATGTTCTGAAAGCTAGTAGGTAGACAGAAGCTTCTTAGGAAGAAATAAAAAGTACTGTTGAAGTTGTGCACTTTCGTTAAAATTATAGCTGCTCTTATACATGTTTTATGCTTCTGTTTAAAACTTTTTTTAAGTTTTATTACTTGTTTAGTCATTGGTTTGTATAGAAGTATTTAGAGTTATAGACTTATGTAGTAATAAAACTGCTAAATTTTCCAGCTTATTGTCTAAAAAAAATGTTTTGGGGGGATATGCTTTATTTTTGTTTGTATTTAATTAAAATGCATTTATTTCCGTAAAAGTTTCATATTAGACATCTCTTCATAAAAGACATAGTTGTATAGTGACTTAATGTTCTTTTACTTTTCCACTTGTACAAAGAGTATTAATCTTTAGTTGATTTCAGTTGCATATAAATATTTATTTACTATTCTAAGAACAGGACTTATATTACTAAAAATCCCATGGTATGCTTTAATAATCTAAATACTATTGAATATAGAATTAACTTATTTCTAAAATGCACACCAATTATGTGATAGAAACATATGCATGTAACCATTCTTCCTGGATTTCACACACAGTAGCCAAGCCCTCTAGCTATTTAACATGGGTGTATAACATTATTTAGCTATTTAACATGGGTGTATAATTCTTCTGCATTTATGTAATCAGTGATTTTATTAAGGTATTTTTTCTGTTAATGTAAGTTAATTATAGTAGCATAACCAATCTGATTACCCACAGTAAGTGAGGAAAGAGCGTAACAATTGCAATTTAAAAATAATTTCTATATCTCAGTCAAACCAGTACTTGTGATTTTTGTTCTCCACTAACAATTTCTGCAATCCTTAATATTACTTCAAAAATATTGTCAGTAATAGATGTAAAAAGCAGCCAAGTTGACAGCTTATATAATTTCACTTTTGTTTATGAATCTGGTTTCTTTTAGAGGGGCTAAGAGTGTATGACTCATGCCTGACAGTAGTGTTAGGTAACTCACATGCTGAGTAATCCTCCCTTGAAAAACAGCAGATAAACTGAGCATTTCTCAGACATTTCTTATTTATTGGCAGGAGTATGTTAGTCTGACAAAAATTTGCTACTACAAAAAATACTATAATAAAATAAAATATTTGTGTATTCCTTCTGATCCATAGAAAGTTCTCAAATTACGCTATTAAATAAAGTATTTTCCCAAATTCTTGTTCTTTTAAAGTAATTGGTGAAATGTTCTGTGAATCCTTATATTATTAGTATATTATGAGGACCTTTTATTGTCACTTTTCAAGGATTTCACTGAAATAAAAATCCTTACAGTATACTGTTTTTATTATAGTCATGGAAGAGAAATCTCTTAGCCCTGTCATGAAGGTGAAATTGCCCTTTAAAATTCTTCCTATTCATAACCTGAGTAATTCCAGCTAGGTAAACAAAAACCCCATAAATGAAAGAGCAGCCTGGACTAGATCCACATGGTTTTAGAGATGTGTACCTCTTCTCATTGCGTTACTGCAAGTTTATATTCAGTTATTGATCCTTCCTAACTTAACACTGATATGACTAACCTAGATTGTCAAGGAAAAGAATGAATTTCAGACAGCATCTAGATTTTTAAAATTCCATTATCAGAAATAATTTTATCTTATAAAGTTCATTTTAAGAGAGTCTTTTAAACCTATATTTGTTTGCTACCACCATCATTTCTAAACCTTTCATCAGTTTAGAAGCGATATTCGGCTACAGCAAATGGTATTCTTAAATTTTTTTAGAGTTCTTGTGGAATCTACAAGTAACAATGTTCATTAAATACATTTACTTGCCTGACCTGTGGTGGCGCAGTGGATAAAGCTTCGACCTGGGAACACTGAGGTTGCCAGTGCAAAACCCTGCACTGGTTCGGTCAAGGCATATATGGGAGTTGATGCTTCCAGCTCCTCCCCCCTTTCTCTCTTTCTCTCTCTCTCTCACTCTATGTCTTCTCTCTAAAAATGAATAAAATAAAATAAAAAATTTTAAATACATTTACTTAATTACCAACATTATTATACTTTATCCTTATATCCTATTTTGACAGTCTTCATTTTTTCTAAACAAACAAAAGTTGATCACAAAAATTTGTCATCTGTAGTGTGAGCTGTCTTAAAACTTAAGCAACTTTCCAAATGTTCACTCACTGCTTACAAGTAGTGGTCAGGTGACTTTTAAACAACACTAAATTAATTTATAATGCTATTTAAGAATGTTCTGGGAGGGGAAAAGAGGAGACTGGTATTGCAAAGCTGACTTTAGTTCCTTACTTTTAATACCTGATTATGTATGTTGACATTCTGCCCACTGTTTATTTTAGCATTACTTTTCAATTCACATGCTGAATTATGTGCCAGTCATTTCTTTTAAAATATTTTGGAAAAAGGTTATAGTACATTTTCTTAAAATTGTAATAAGTTAAAAAAATTTAATGTTTTGTGAAGGAAAAACTCTGAGTATTCTAATGACTTTTTAAAACAATTATTTATTTGCTAGGTAAGTTCTCTTCTACACTTTATGAGACTGGTGGCTGTGATATGTCACTTGTGAATTTTGAACCAGCAACAAGAAGAGCATCTAATATCTGGTATGTGTGAAATCATTTTGGAAGAGTGTATATACTTGCCATATTTAAAGTTTTTAAGCCTTTATAAGTAAATGTTTTAAAACACTTGTTTATACTGGCTTAGTTTGTCATAGTACACTTGTCTCTAGAGAGTTAAAGCAGAATCTGTTGCTTTGGAATTATTCTTAAAAGCATTATTCTTAAAAGCTGTTGTGTGTTTTAAGATGAAGTAAACTTTTCCTGCTGATCTTACAGTAGGACAGTAGTTTGCATAGTTGCAAATTTAACTATAGATTTCATGATAAATAGAGGATGTAAGAAAGCTTATTAGAAAAATATTTATACAACTAAGTTTATACCCATCAGTTTTCTTTTTCTCATGTGTAATTTAAATATTTTACATTCTTGTAAGGGTTTGGTCAGGTATCTTAATGGTCAGCTTTCATTTTGTTTTAAAATTTGCTTGCCAGCTATAAGAAGGAATTTCTTAAATTATGGGTCACATGTTACAATTAGCTTCTTTTTCCACCTTTCCTTCGGAAGGAATTATTTAAGATAACGATGATATTAGAAAAATAAATAAGGAATTAGAAATCTTAACCATATGACATAATTATAGTTTAGAATATGTTAAAATATTTTTGTAAAATTTTAATATTATTATTCATCTGTGCAAGTTGCTACTTCAAAATCCATTATTGATTAATTAGCTCCCTGTTTTCACTAGGGTCATTTGATTCTTTTAGGATTTCCATTTAATAATGGACACACCTACTTAAAGGTTACACACATACATCTCTGGGCAATTCACTTAGTTTTTTAAGTGTTGAGATATTATTTAAAGCAATAGGATTTTATAGCCACATAGATAAAAGTGTCATTTATCTGCTGAAAAAATGTAACATTTAGAAAACTAAACTCTTTAATCTCCTTCAGTCCAGTTTCAGAATTAGTGTCAAAAATGATTAAATTGGTTTGTTAGGTGTTTTCTAACAGTAGAAACAGTACGAGGATGCAGGAGTAGAAGTAATTAGCCTTAGTATAATTCAAGACAAAAATAATTCCTTACACCATAAATGTGGTAAGGTCTCAAGTTTTGAAATGTAAGTTTGACTGAACTAGGAAACTGAATTGTCATGTTCTGGGCTGTTATACCTAAATTTATTGTGGTGCCAGGCAGTATGTCAATTGCTTTCTTAAACCCTTTGCATAAGAACCTTGGGATAAAGGTACTGTTATCCTATGTTACTGATGAGGAAAACTGAAATATATAAAGGTTGGATAACATATCCAAGATCTCATTTGGTTGACAAAGAGATTTGAATACAGATACATTGACAAAGAGACTATGTTCTTAATCACAGCTCTAGGAAAATAATGTCTTGCAATTTGAAGTTGACATAGAAAAATGAAGACACTATAAATATCTAGTTGTTACAGGATTTGTTTTTTTATTTTTCTATTATCTGGCAAGCTGTTTATTCTCTAAAGTCTTTTTCATTTTATTTTAGTGACACGGATTCTCATGTATCCAGTTCTACCTCAGTTCGATTTTATCCACATGATGTGGTAGGTTTTCCTTTATTTTTATAAAATGATGTTTTCAGATTGCTGCTACACAAATCAGAAAAATAAGAATTTTGTTGAAAAATATGGCGAAACACTTGCTGTCCCATAGATCTCTTTTTAGTAGTTTATTGTTAAACAAACACCATGAAGTTTAATTAGCTATGTATGAATCACTTATCACACTTTGAGGGTATATAAAGTTTCCTTTACTCACCAATGTGATAATCTGGTTGTGCCATTTTTAATTTATTTTAAAACTTTAACTTTGAATATTATGAAATTAGTCAGTTATTTATTGATTAACTGTTATTTATATTTCAATGTGTATGTTTTGAAAGCTTAGTGATGACATCACTATATAAAGAATATGCCACGTAAAATACAGTAGAGATATTTTAAAAAGATAACACTGTCTTTGCCTTGGAAATTATATGTTGGAGTTGGTGTATGGCCAGGGGCTGCCACCATCGTGGCCATTCACATGCAGGTTCCCATTAGATTCTGACAGACGGTAGAGAAATAGTGGAGCCAAAAACTGGTGAACCATACCTTTATTCAAGCCTTGCACCCGGCAGGCAGGTAAAAACACACAGAGCTCCAAAGCCCACTCATTCAGCGCTCACAAAGCTACTGACACATCTGGGTTTTCCTAGGATCAAAGGCTTCCACCAGCTCAGTCACCTCTGGTTCTCTACCTGCACCCCTTCTCCCTTCTCATCTCTGCACAAACTGGCTTCTCTCTCCTTCCCCTCCATCTTGGCTACTGCTTCTTCTTGTTCCACACAAACTTTTCTTGGTGGAAAACCCCTCCTCCAGCACACATTAGCATAACAAAGCCCCTTCCCAAGCAGGAGGGTAATTAGCAGTTTCACCTGACAGCTCCATTCACATGGGCAGTGGCCATTTTTTAACAATAAAAGTGAGCAAACCTAGAAAATACAGATTTTATAAACTCATTTGCCCAACATTGGGAAAGACAAAATGGATGAAATCCTTACAAATAACACACAAGAGATATAGGGAGGTAAATGTAGTGTTACAGGGGTTAATTATAAAGATGAAGAATTGCTAACAGGGTTTTAAGAATTTAGATGGGAGTTGGCTTAAAGCAAAGGTTTCCAACCAGTGTACATTTGGCAATGTCTAGAAACATTGTGCTTGTCACAGCAGGGGGAACGCTACCAGTATCTAGTGGATAGAAGCCAGGGTGTTAAAACGCCCGACTGGGCAGCACCCGCCCCCCCAGCGTAGAATCATCTGGCTGACAGTTCGTGTAGTGTGAAGGTTGAGGAACCCTGGTATAGAGCATAAGAAAAGGAGTGTTTGAGGATGTCTTTGTAAATGCTTAGAGATAGTGGCTGTGTAGTTTTCTTAACTGTACCACACGATGTCTTTGAAAAAAGTGAAAACTGCCCCTACTTTTTGCTGTAGTTTATTCTTAGAAGCTCCATAAGAAAGTAACATAGGGAAAATTGTTATTGTTTTCTACTATGAAGTGTATTGGAGCCTTGAGATAGCACAGTACTGGCTCGTGCTAAACTCAATGCCGTGAACTGGGTTCTCTCAGAGGCAGGGGAACTAGTGAATGGAGGAGTGAAAGCTAAAAGAAATGCAATGTGGTAATTTCCTGTAGCACCTCACATGAGCAGCTGGCCAGAACAGCAAAAACAGAGTGTGGGGGAGGATGTGAGGGAGGGACATGAGAACAATAACAACAGTGATAAGAAATTGTAGTAGATGAGAGTTGAAGGCATTGGTCCAATGCAGAGGATCTTAGATTTAACATGGTAATGAGGTTCATAGCTTAATGAGAGCTGACTATAAATGTGACAGGGAGAAGGTAAGCCCCTACTGAGTCACTATAAGTGATTTTAATGGATTTACTAACTAAACAATCATAAAATGTTAAGATTTTAAACACTTTTTCTAGTAAAACCTTTCCAAAAAGCCTGTTAAGTTGCTTTATTTCACTTTACTTCCTATTGTACTTTCTGTAGCTTCTAGTGGTTATAACACATCTACGAGGCGTGGACCAATATAAAAAATTAAGTGGCTTAGATAATCGATAACCCTGAATGGTGACTTGATGACAGATGTGTCCATCCTTCAGCACTGACTTTCTCTTAGCTCTCTCTCCCACAGATTCGATTGAACAGACTATTGACCATCGATACAGATTTGTTGGAGCAACAAGACATTGATCTAAGCCCAGATCTGGCAGCTAATTACGGTCCAACAGAAGAAGCCGCCCAGAAGGTGAAACACTACTACCGCCTTTGGATCCTGCCCCAGCTGTGGGTCGGCATCCACTTCGACAGGCTCACACTTCTGGCCCTGTTTGACAGGTGAGAATCTAGTGTGATAGTAAAGATACGTGCAGATTTTAGTTTTAAATTGAAATGTTCCTAATAACTCACATTTTTACTTGCTTACCATGTTGGAAAATGCTTTCTAATTTGGTCCTTTTGAGATAAAATTTGAGTTAATAGGGTTCCCAAACACTGATTCTCTTGAACTCATTAAAAACCTTTCTGTGGAGCTTTTTTTTTTAATACAAGGACAGAGAGAGAGTCAGAGAGGTCAGAGAGAGGGGACAGGCAGACAGGAAGAGAGAGAGGTGAGAAGCATCAATCATTAGTTTCTCATTGCCCTTGCGACACCATAGTTGTTCATTGATTGCTTTCTCACATGTGCCTTGACCGCGGGCCTTCAGCAGACCGAGCAACCCCTTGCTGGAGCCAGCGACTTTGGGTCCAAGCTGGCAAGCTTTTGCTCAAGCCAGATGGGCCCGCGCTCAAGCTGGCGAGCTCGGGGTCTTGAACCTGGGTCTTCCGGCATCCCAGTCCGATGCTCTATCCACTGCGCTACCACCTGGTCAGGCTCTGTGGCGCTTTTCATGTATATACAAAAAGCTTTCTATCATCAATAAGAATCCTGCAACTGTACATAAAACTCAGAGAAAATGAAGCATTAATGATTATCAGGGTATAGGTAACATAATCCTAAATATAAAAGACATAGGGGAAATTTTGTTCCCTGTTTCTTAGTACTAATTTTAATAGCAAACAGTCTTAGCCTTTTATGAATGTGATGACTAAATGCTGCATGGAGTCAGCATGGAGTAGCAAAGACAGGCTTTCTCTTCTTACCTAAAATAATGACAAACAGACAAAACACATGAAACAATGGTTTCCAAGACTTTGGAGATGAGATGACAAGGGGTAGTGATTCTTGAGAGATGGGAAATAAATTATGTGGACCATATAGTTGCCCCAGCTTTTACTGACTTAACAGAGTTCCCAGGCTGCGATGCAATGGGGAGCAACTAAAGCAGGGTCTGCCTGGCTTCCTGGCGTGGAGGTGGAGCTAAAGAGTCCATAGGACAGAACATCAGAGAAAGGATTGCTGCTCAGAATCTCAGATCTGCAGTGGGTCTCCTCGACTCTTTAGCAGAGTATTGACAAGTGAATTTATGTGAAGAAACTACCCGCGACCAGGGGAAGAACCATGTGAAAGAAATAAGAGGAAAGTGGCCAGCATTCACACAGGCCAGGAATACTGCCTGTTCCCACCAGCAGGTGGAAGAAACTCATAATTCATATTTCATGGTGCGCTGTGTAGCACATTCAGGAAAGTCTTGCTTTAGGAACGGGGAGTAATTACTCCTACTATGAACACTATTCCATACCCACCTAACAAGTTATAAAAGTAAGACCTGAAAGGACCAAACTGTTTCCAAGTAGCATAACAAAGCTCAAGAAGACTTATATGAATCCAGAAATTCTCAGACCCAGCAAGTTAAGAGTCACCATGTCTGCCATCCAGAGGTTACCAGCCATGAAGAGAAGGGATAAAACATGATTTATAATTAAGGGCATGATAAATTAATTGAAATCAACCTGTCACTGTTAAAAGTATTAGAATTAGCATTCAAAGGCTTTAAAACTGTTATAACTGTACTCCATGTGTTAAAAATGTTTGGTAGAGATATAAAACAAACAAAAGAGACCAAAATCAAACTTATAGAGATGAAAACTAAGGTGTCTTGAGTTGAAAAGTACAACATGCTGTAACTATTGAATTTCCATATGCATAAAACAAAAGAACTGTTTCCTTACCTTGCACCATATTTACAAGAATTAATTTCAAATGGATCATAGGCCTTATTGTAAAACCAGAAACAATAAAACTTCTGAAAAAAAATAAACAGGAGAAAATATGTGTGACTATGGGTTAGGCAAAATTTCTTAGATGTAACCCCCCAAAAATAAGATGGGCAAGAGCAAATTGATAAATTGGATTATCAAAACTGAAAGCTCCAGAAAGCTAGGGGTAGAGCACAAGTTCTGTGTCAGCAGTGTAGACAGTATGTGGTATAGCAGGATTGACAAGGGTCATTGGATTCAGCAAATCTGTAATTCCACAACTGCCTTATAAGATCAGGAAATACCAGTGTTTTTTGTTTTGAAAATATGACAGAATTTTTTTTTTAAGCACAAGAGAGAGACAGACAGACATACAGCCAGAGAGATAGGGACAGACAGGAAGGGAGAGAGATGAGAACGATCGACTCATAGTTATGGCACCTTTGTTGTTCATTGATTGCTTTCTCACATGTGCCTTTCTTTTTACTTATTTATTTTAACTAGAGGACAGGGAGGGACAAACAGATAGGAAGGGTGAGAGATGAGAAGCATCGATTCTGCGTTGCAGCACCTTAGTTATTCATTGATTGCTTTCTCATATGTGCCTTGACTGGGGGGCTCTAACCAAACCAGTGACCCCTTGCTCAAGCCAGTGACCTTGGGCTTTAAGCCAGCGACCCTGTGTTCAAGCTGGTGAGCCCTTGTTCAAGCTGGATGAGATGGGGAAAATGAAACCACCTGGTATCAAAATTAGTCACAAACTTCAACATATAGAATAACAACTTTTAATTTTAATTTTTTAGAAACTGTTTTTGAGATTTTGTTTCACTGTATAGCTCTTTGCCATCAAAGTTGTTTGTTATTTTGCCACAAATTTACAGCTAGAGAAAGATGTTGGGAAAAGTAAATTTTTTAAAATAGAAATTAAAACTATATAGTCATTAAAATAAAAACTTCATAATACATTATAGTATGCTTTATTTGCACATAAGAATTTGTTTTAATTTCCTATATAAACAAGTTTCTTTTTCAGTGTAACCCAAAATCTTATTCAAACCCAGTGCAAGAACCATTTCAGCATGCATAATATGAACTTCCTATCGATGCCTTCCCTTATTTCACTCTGATTAATTTTTATGTTGATGATATACTTACTCATACATTTTCCTGTCTACAGAAACCGAGAGGTCCTAGAAAATGTGTTAGCTGTCATCCTGGCTATTCTTGTAGCATTTTTGGGATCTATCCTTCTCATACAAGGCTTCTTCAGAGACATCTGGGTCTTCCAGTTCTGCCTGGTGATAGCCAGCTGTCAGTACTCACTACTTAAGGTACCAGCATCTCTCTTCTTTTCAGACTATGGGATAATATTTGTGTTAAAAGGCAAAAGGTTTCACATAATTCATTGAATTATAGTAAGGATATTAATTTTTTAATTTATTTGGATGTTTACTTTAGATTGGGAAAGGAATAAAAGGGACAGAACTTTAAAAAATAATGTTATGTAAAGGAAGCTTCCTTAAAGCTACATTTGCTATTAAAAGAAAATATTTGGGCATTTAGTACAAATAAGAATTTGCACTTTTGAAATTTATTTATTGTCAAATTTATCAACATTAACTCTCCCACATCTGTATTTTAAGTCTTTTATTCTGTAGGTGAAATTTATACTAAGCTATATATATATATATCCTTTGGGACATTGGAAACAGACGATTGGTGTTCATTTACTGTTATTTTAAGACTGGCTGTATAATATCAAAATTTATCAACTTTAACCTTGCTAAAAATGAGGGAATCTAGTACCAGATTTTTTACCTTTTGTGCAAAATCTGGACTGTTGTTTTTCCTTTCTTTCTTCACTAGTGAAATTGTCTTGCTTGTATTGGTTATTTGCCTGATATATGCTCACATGAAGAACATTCTCCAATCCTGAAAAGTATTTAGTTATTTATTTCTTCAGCTGAATTTCTTGGGGTGACACTGGCTAACAAAATTACCGTATACAAGTTTTAGGTGCCGAATTCTACAACTCATTTCTGTACACCATATTGTGTGCCCCCCCCCCAAGTCAGGTCTTCATCCATCACCATTTATACCATAACCCCAGCCCATACCCTCCACAGTCTCCTCCCTGAAAACTATTTATTTAGTTCTGTTTATGCCATCAGCTGTTCAGATGTCTATAGATAGGCATCTGGAATAAGCCACCTGTGTCAACTGTTCTGTTTCTTGAGGACCCGTTCATACTTTTTCCTCATTGCAGTATTAAAATTACACTCTTTGTGGTTGCTAATAATCTCAAATTGCCAAATCTATGTCCTTCTCTTAGGATTTGTTCTCTATGAGTATTCACTCAACACCTGTGAATACTATCTTGTGTTTTTATACTCTCCTCATTCTTGTCTAAGACTATACTACCCTGATGATTAGCCTACTTTTCAGATACCTGTATTTTCCTTTGTTGATCCCTCTTTGTTCTTTTGACCACCTCTTCATTTATGAGAATTCTCTAGGGTTCTATTTGGTTCTCTTCTCAGCTTGCAATTCCTTGCCAGTGAAGTCACACTATTTTATTGTTTTATTTATTGTCCTGTATATATGATTTATGTTCAGATTTATATCTCAAAGTCTTTACTTTTCTTACAAGCTTTAGTCCTGTATCTAACAGGCATTTGGCACATTTTAAAAATACCACATCATCATCTTCTGATACTTTTTTCCCAATTGCATTGATTTTGACATTAGTATACCAAATCAAAATCTTAAGAGTTTCTACTCCTTCCAAGTGCCTTTGATTCAATGTGGTGAGACTTTGTTAAAATTTCTGGCCTTTGTTCATGCTCCCTATTTCAATAACCTTAATTTATTTCTTCATTGGCTTAAACCAGTTGAATCTATTTCCTGTTTCCAGTGTTTTCCTGCCATTAGTTATGTACACTCCTTTTAGGTTAATATGGTTAGATATGGAAAAGGTAAAATATTACTGAGATGTCTTGAAATTAGTTAATGAAAAGAATAGTAATCTCATTAACAGAAATAAGAAAGGCCCGAACAGAAGCTTTTAGAGGCTAGCTGTTAGAATTGAAAGAATTTAAAGATTACCTTGTCTTATTACATCCAGCGAAGGGCCACATGCCAAACTTATTGAGCTTGATCCAATCTGGAATTGTAGGATGGCGATTGATCATCCTAGTGAAATTGTTGGGTATGCTATTGGAAATGGACTGAGACTGGGGAGAAATGTCATGATTTGGGAAGTAATAATATATTTGAACATTTTTATGGAAAGCTAATAAAATCTTTTACAAGGAAATTGCCTAACTTATTTGATGATCTTGATGTGAAAATGCAATAATATATTTAATACAAATACCATTGAATTGTTTAGTAAACTTGGAATTTGTGGGCAGAACAGAAATTCTTTTAATAAGCAAACCCATATTTTGTGCATTTCCCGAATGGAATGATGCTACATAAGAAAGCATTCTTATACGTTAAGTATATGATTAACCGCTATGCTGCGCATCTGAAACTCGTACAAACTAATATAGAATGTAAACTGTAATTGAAAAATCAGATTTTTTAAGAAAGAAAAAATTTTATCGTAACATACTCAGTCATAGTAACGAGCCAAGCAGTAATAAGGATCTATCTACCATATACCATGTTCGAAACGTTAAACTAGCTGCAAATGATTAATTTGCCATAATAAGTTTAAAAGTTAGGAAAGATTTGACACCATTGTCTGGAGAATTTTTGTATTCTGTTGATGGTTCAACAGAATTAATATAGGTCATTTCCTAGCTGTGGAAAATTTACTTCAAATTATTTGAGATATTTGAAAGTTGCTTTTAAAACTACCAGGACTTCAGTAGTATAATCTGTTTTTCTTTTTCATTTTTAGAGTGTTCAACCAGATTCTTCTTCCCCCAGACATGTAAGTCACTCTAATATGCCTGCAACTGATGGTTCTTCAGCATTCATCAAAATCTTTTTTAGATCATATATCATATTGAATTAAAATTTATGTTATTGCATTCTCTAAGTTTTGACACACTACTAGAAATATAGGTGATTTATTAACATGAAATGAAATGGCATTGTAATTGTGGACTCTAAAAATGAACATAAGAATTCATTTTTTGACAGCCAGTTTTAGGAGGAGGTTATCAATAGGTAGACATTGTTTCATATAAACTCATGGTTATTTGATAACTTGCATCTAATAAAGTTTGAACAGTAAGTCTTGAATAAGTATTAAAGGAAGTTTGAAGTAGGAAAAGCTTTACATTATTTTGCTTAAGTAATCATTAGAAGCAACAACAAAGAAGTACTGCATTGATCTGGTTTTTAAACCCATGCACAAGCCTGACCTGTGGTGGCGCAGTGGATAAAGCGACGACCTGGGAACACTGGGGTCGCCAGTTCAAAACCCTGCACTGGTCTGGTCAAGGCACATATGGGAGTTGATGCTTCCAGCTCCTCTTCCCTTTCTCTCTTTCTCTCTCTCTCTTACTCTGTGTCTCCTCTCTAAAATGAATAAAATTAAAAAAAAAAAGAAAAGAAAAATTAAACCCATGGACACTAAAGAGGTTAAAATTCTTGTTATTCATTTTGTGACTTTAGACAAAATTATTAGCTGCCTAACACTATTTATTGTAAAGCATGATTCAGTTTTAGACCTTACCGTAGAATATTTATTTAATGGAAAGACCAAAAGTCATTCTCTTTAAAGTAGTTCAAGATCAGACTCCAAGAACAGTTTATAGTAAGGCCTTCTTTTTTTGAGTAGAGTTATTTTTACCCATACACTGGGGCACTTAATGATAGTTGCTGAACCAAACTAATCAAAGAGGCACACATGATTTTCTTTCAACTGCTTGTTTATTATTTTGTAAGAATGCTTTTGAAGTGTAATCATACATGGAAATACTGGCTCTAACTTTTTATTTTGACATAATTTCCGATTTAGGGAAAATTTGCAAGGATTATATGAAGAATTCCTGATGTTGTTCACCCAGATTCCTGTGTAAACATTTCATCATATTTGCTTATTCCCTTTCTAGTATTCCTCTCTCTCTCTCTCTCCCTCCCCCCCACTCCATTCCTCTCTCTCACTTTCCCTACACACACACTCTCTCTCTCTCGCTTCTCTCTCCAAACCATTTGCGAATGAATTGTGGACATGATGTCCCTATACCTCTATATACCTCAGACTGTATTTCCTAGAAACAAAGGCATTTCTTTACATTAATTCAATATAATTATCAGAATCAAGTCATTGACACTGATACAATACTATTTTCTGAGCTATAGTACTTACTTAGATTTTTCTATTTTCTCAATTTGCAATAAAAAAATCCCTGATTATATATGCATTTGATTTTTTAAACCTGCTTTAATCTGAAGTAGTTCCTTTGTCTTTCATGCTGTTGGCATTTTTGGTAGATTTGGTAGATATTTTATAGACCACCCCTCAGTTTGTCTGATGTTTCTTCTTGATTGGATACTGGCCATGCTTTTTTGGTAGGAGCACTGCAAACGTGATGTGTTCCCAGTGCATCACCTCAAAAAGCACATGATATTGATTTTTGCTTTTGTTGGTGATATTAGCTTTCATATTTTGATAAAGGGTAGTTAGTGTTTGCATAGTTTTTATTTTTTTAAATTTAAGTGAGAGGGGAGATAGATAGACTCCCACATGCACCCCGACCTTGATCCACCCAGTGAGTGACCCCTGTCTTAGGCAGATGCTCTGCCCATCTGGACCCATGCTCGCAGCACCCAGGGCTGTTGTACTGGAATTAATTGAGCCATGGTTGTGAGAGGGAAGAGAGAGAGAAGAGGGAGAGGATGAAAAGGAGAAGCAAATGGTTGCTTCTCTGTGCCCTGACTGGGAATCAAACCTGGGACTTCTACACACTGGGTTGAAGCTCTACCACTAGGCCAGCTGGTCAGGGCCTTTGCACAGTTTTTTAACCAAATCAATATTAACATTTTGGGCTGGATACTTTGTTGTGGGCAAGGGTGCTGTCTTGTACATTATAGAATAGTTAGCTTTATCTCTTACCTCTACCCACTGGATGTCAGTAGTACCCTCACCCCAGTTGTGACAACCATAATGTCTCCAGACATTGCCAGGGTCCCCTGGGGGTCAAAGTCCCCCCCACTTCTTTGAGAACCAGTCCTCTACTGTAATGTTACACTATTTTTCTCTTGTGGTTAATACATATCTTATAGGGGGGAGATACTTTGAGATTATATCTATGTCCACTTGCCCCTCAGATTTCCACCCACTTGTTTTCATTATTATTTGTTTATATTATTGAAGTTGTTTCACCTACATTTAATATCTATTGATGTTTCTTGCCCGAACCATCATTTGATTGTTGCCCAATAGTGATTCTATAATTCCATTATTCCCTCTCCATTTATTTGTTGACTTTATATTTTATGTAATAAATTTTTCTTCTGTCTTTTTATTTCCTTTTTGTATTGGTGTAGATTCATGGATTCTTATTTTATCCAATTGATGATGTATAATGTTGCTATCATTATTTCTTTTGATGCTCAAAACTGTTTCTGGACAGTGGGAGTCCATCAATCTGCCTTCAATGTCCTTTGATACATTCTTATCATACTTTAAGTACTTTTTCTTTCTTTCTCTCTCTCTTTTTTTTTTTTTTTTTGTACAGCAATGTTTTCTAAGCTCATCTTATACTTTCTTTATTCTACCCTGAAACCAGCCTTTTTTTCTGTGGAACCCTATTTTCTTTTTTTTTTTAAGTGAGTAATGATATTTATAAACTAAGATATGAATGGTAGTAATCTGTGTTACTAGAATGCCACTGCTTCTAGGTCCTCTCATTGGGTAAAGCTAGGAAATATATGTATTTATATACATATGTACACACACACACATATATGCAGTTGATCCTTGAACAACACGGGCTTGAATTTGTGCATGGGTCCACTTAAGCACAATTTTTTTTAACTTTTATTTTTTTATTAAGTCCGAGGCAGGGAGGCAGTGAGACAGATTTCCACATGTACCCTGACAGAGAATCATCCAGCAAGCCCCCTACCAGGCAGTGCTCTACCCTTCTGGGGCTGCTGCTTCATTGCTCGGCAACTGGGCTATTTTAGCACCTGAGGCGAGGCCATGGAGCTATCCTCAGTGCCCAGGGCCAACTTGGTCGAACCAAGCCATGGCTGTGGGTGGGGAAGAGGGGGAGAGAGAGAGAGAGAGAGAGAGAGAGAGAGAGAGAGAGAGAGAGAGAAGGAGAGTAAGGAAGGAGAAGAAGGAAGGAGAGGAAGGAGAGGGTTGCTTCTCCTGTGTGCCCTGACTAGGAATTGAACCTGGGACTTCCGCACACCAGGCCGATGCTCTACCACTGAGCCAACTGGCCAGGGCTAATTTTTATTTTCTTTTAAAAACTTTTTTATTGATTTAATTGGGCTGACATTGGTTAATAAAATTATATAGGATTCAGGTACACACTTCTCCAATCTATCTTCTGTATATTGTATTGTGTATTCACCACCCCAAGTCAAGTCTCTCACCATCTGCTGACCCTCTACCCCCTCACCTCCCCTCACCCTCCTTTCCCTCTGCAATCCCCACACTGGTGTCTGTCTTTAAATGTCTTTTTCTTTGCTTGATCTCATCACCCTTTTCACCCAGCCACAGATTTTTTTTGTTAAATACTGTAAATATATTTTCTCTTTCTAATGATTCTCTTTTCTCTAGCTTACTTTATTATAACAATATAGTATATAGCACATATAACATACAGAATATGTGTGAGTCAGCTGTTTGTGTTATTGGTAAGGCTTCTGGTTAACAGTAGGCTATTAGTAGTTAAGTTTTGGGGGAGTCAAAAGTTATAAGCAGATTTTCAACTGGGTGGGGGGAGGTATCTGTGCACCCAACCCTTCCTGAGTTGTTTCAAAGGTCACCTTTATACTCACATGCACACACACACACACATCACACACACATCTGCTCATATCTACCAATATACATATTAAAAATAGTGAGCTCGCACTGATACTTCTAACTCTATCCACTATGACATGCTTTATTCAGCTCTTCCTGCTTTCCGTATTTGTTCCCTTTTGCGGCAGTCAGAAACCAGTCTTTCCTATGGAAGTATTTTGAATCGTTAGAATGTAAGCCATCAAAGATCTCAGTAGCTAGTTTTGACGCTTAAAATAAACTAAACTGCCTTCTTTTTAAATATCATTTCTCAGGGTCATAATCGTATCATTGCCTACAGTAGACCAGTTTATTTCTGTCTATGTTGTGGTCTTATTTGGCTCTTGGATTATGGAAGCAGAAACCTTACTACAGCCAAGTTCAAATTATATGGAATAACTTTCACCAATCCACTGGTGCTTATATCAGCCAGGGATTTAGTTATAGGTGAGTCATCTTTAAAGTATCTCAGATCTTAACATTAATTTATTTGTATATGAATAGTTTACTGAAAAATAGATCAATCATAAATAAAAATAGTTTTAATAGGCTTGTTTTGTTGTTTATTGTAATCCTCTCAGTGAGGAACAGAACTATAGGACTATTAGGAGTAAAGAAAAGCTTTGATGTACAAATATAATGATTCTTCTGTTCTTGAGGATGATGATGAAAGGTTTCCTTTGGATCTAGAGCTCAGGTTCCTATTATGTGAAATTGATGGAAACCATTTTAAAAGCTGTAATAGTTGAAAAGGTTATTTAATACCTAAGCAGTTATGTAGAGAGAGATAATATAAAATGATATATTTATAAAAATTGCTTTGTAATTTATGTTAAGTTTGGATTACTTTTTATTATTTTATGATCTTAAATGAACAAAATGATGGATAAGGTTTACTAGTTTTAATATACTTTTCTCTCCTTCTACAGTGTTTACACTTTGTTTCCCAATAGTGTTTTTTGTTGGTCTCCTGCCTCAGGTGAATACATTTGTAATGTACCTTTGTGAACAATTGGATATTCATATCTTTGGCGGTAATGGTGAGTACTTCCTCACAGAAGTTAAAGTTTGACATTTTGCAGTGTTACTTTTACAGACCATTAAGTAATAAACTGAAAATTAAAGTGCTTTTTAAATTTTTGTTTTAGAATTGAAATTAGAAAGAAAAATACACTTATTTGATAATTGAATACTGAGCAAGAATTACTTTATAGATAGGGAAAAGCCACCAAGTCTGCTACATCAGTGAAAGATACAAGAATATTGGAGTTGATTTGTAAGAGGAGATGAGATACTGTTGTCTAAAACATAGAGTATAGTGAGTTTACATGGAACCTGCATAGACTTATGAAGTAGTTATAAAAGAGCATCTATCCCTAAATGAGCTCTCATGCGTGACATTATATTTGGATTTTGAATTTGCATATGCGTTTGGTTTGTCTATGTATTTGGTTTTAGTGCTTTAGCTTTAAAATGGGGACACCAAAATCAGAATGCTTTTATTAAAAGCATTTTACTAATCAAGCTTGTTAGAAGTACCTTTGTTTTTTAAGTAGAATGTGTGCATATGAATCAATAAACTTACAGGTGTATTCCCTATTATATGTATATTTCATTTTCAAAATAAGTAAGACCAGTATTACACTGGAATAGAGATGGTTTGTATAACTTGAAAATAACTCTGTGGGCAACCACCATGGTTAAAATATACTCTTACTTGGTTTAACCATTTAAAATTTTACTGAAAGATGTGTGTACAACTAGAGAAATAATACAAAAGGGAAGAAATTACTGTAACTTGACTGTTCGTTTCTACTCAGAGGTCACATTCACAGTTCTCATTTGTTTTCCAGATACATGCATTGAAATTCTCTCTGCTGATACTGTGACTTAAATTTTAAATAGAAACTAGGTCTTTTTTATGTTGCTATGTAGCTAGACCACTTAGATGGTTTGAAAAATTTTTGGAAGGGCTGTGAATTAAGACTGGGCTGGTCTTCAGAATAGCTTTATGCGTAGAAGACAGTTTTAGTGGATAATGACCATTTACAGGTGCTATAGTAATCTAAATGTAGTACTATGGAGAGGGTTTTATGTAGGTTATTTATAACAGTGGGCTTTGTCATTTTGATTTACAGACTTGTGCAAGGTGCTATTTTTTAATATCTCCTAAGGAAGAGTTTTTCCTGTAGTTATCTTTTGTGGTAACCATCTAAAATGACCATTAAAGAAAATCTGTTACCCATATTTAAAAAATAAAGGCTAGCTATCTTAGCCATCCCTCATTCCTTAATACTAGTCATCCCATTGGACCTATTTTTTGTTGTTATTGTTAATATTTAGATCTGTTCTTTCTTGTGAGAATTAACAAACACATGGAAATACAGGGTACTTCTGTGGGTAGCACAGGTTCTGTTTACATCAGTGGTTCTTAACCTTTTTTGAGGTTCCGAACCCACCAGTTTCATATGCGCATTCACCGAACCCTTCTTTAGTGATAAATAAAATGTGATTTTTTTTCCAAATTCAAGACATAGGTATATGTTTTTTTACCGGTGCACAAAATGAGCCGTGCATGAACATCACCTTGCTCAAAGAACAAAACCAACAAAGTGCATGAACTCACAACAAATGATGGTATTACTTTATTCTGGCCTCCGCGGCAGAGGCTTTTCTGAACCCGAGACCAACTCATCGAACCCCTAGGGTTTGATAGAACCCAGGTTAAGAACCACTGGTTTACATAGACTAATGTCTTTCATTGAGTGCTTGTATATCTCCAGTTCCTTTTCAGGCCTTCAGCAAGCTTTGTTTCCCCGTACTTTCTTTTGTCAATATAGTAAGATAAATTATTGATGCTTAATATAGGCATGAGTTCTTTTGCCATGTGTAAATAAATGTTCACTGCTCACAAAAATTAGGGAATATTTTATTGCTTCATATTCATTTTGAAATACCTCCTAATTTTTGTGAGCAGTATATTTTATCTTGTATCCAAAATTGTGGGCAGTACATATTTGTTATTTCAAAATTCTTTGAAAGCACAAGAAGCAGAAACTAAATTTTTAAAAATCAAATAAAAAGATTTAATTATAGCCAATTTACCATTTTAAATACTTTTCAGTGTCCTTTTAAGATACGTTTTTCCCCATCCATGTTTATAAAATGTTGTCTTTTTTCCTTTCCTGTCTAGCCACTACAAGCCTGCTCGCAGCACTCTACAGTTTCGTCTGTAGCATTGTGGCGGTAGCCCTGCTGTATGGACTGTGTTATGGCGCTCTGAAGGTAAGCAAGATGTTATAGTGGTTTGTTTCTAAGGTTGTTTTCCTAGATAAAGACTGTTTTAAACTGATTAATAATGATGTTTTTCCTTGTGCTCCATTAGCATGAATTTTCATGATCTTCATATGTTGAACGTTATTCTCATACTCATTTACTTTGAATTTAGAAGCAACTTCATGGTTAACCATTATTAAGAGAAAATTCTTTACCATGCACTAATTAGAGATTAATATTAGAAACAGATTATTAAAACCTAGGCTAGCCTGGGATAGAGGTGGGCATGGTAATAACAGAATATGAAGTTAATTTTAAGATTTCTAGTTAGGAATATATGTAACCAGTGTTCATATTGAAGACTTTGTAAAACTTATGAGAACAAGTTCAGAGACTGCAATTTAAGATAAATTCTTGTAAAAATTAGTGCACTGAAATGTAATGTTACTGTAGGCTTAGAGAGATCTAGATGAGCCATTTTAGCTCCCTTTTAAAAACATCTTCACCAAATTGTAAATATAAAAATTTTAAATGTATCTTAAACAGCCCTCGAACCCTGTTATTATTATTTTTATGATTATTACAAGACAGTCAGAGAATAATAGGGTTAAAAGGACCGGAATGCTGTGGTCACCGGTTCGAAATCGTAGGCTTGTTCATTTAAGGCACATACAAGAAGCAACTATGAGTTGGTGCTTCCCGTTCCTCCTCTATGCCTTGCTCTCTCTCGATTTCCCCCTTTCCCCTATCTTTCTAAAATCAATAATTAAAATCTTTAAAAAAAGTTGACTACACTATATAAAACTGAGACTCATGGATGTAGATAAAAGTGGAGTGGTTACTAATGGGAGGTGGGAGAGGGAGGGGAGTAGAGGGACAAATATATGGCGACAGAAAATGATTTGACTTTGGGCGGTGGGCACACAATGCAATCAACTGTTCAAATGCGATAGAGATGTTTACCTGAAACCAGTGCACTCTTATTGATTGATGTCACCCCATGAAATTTAATTTCTAAATTAAAAAGAGTTTACTATACCAAGTTATTTGTTCTTCAATATCGATAACATAGTTTACTGTAAGTTTAAGATTACTTTAAATCTGAAAGGGATTGACAGCAGCATGCATCAGAAGCAAATGTGTTATTCCCAGTGTATAAACAGAGCTGTAGTACTAAATGAAATCTGAAGATAATCTAGAGGCTAGATTCGAGCTCATCGGGAAGTAATAAATTTAAATTTATCTGGAATAAAGTGAAATTAATACAGTTAAACGTTTTTGTTGAGTTTAGTTAACTTTCTCCAAAATACTGACATATAAGATTCTATCATAAATCATAAATTAGAAGCATATTATTCTATTACATCTTCCCCCAATAGGATTCTTGGGATGGCCAACATATTCCAGTCCTTTTCTCCATTTTCTGTGGTTTGTTAGTGGCAGTATCCTATCATCTCAGCCGACAGAGCAGTGATCCTTCGGTACTTTTGTAAGTGACCTCAGTTGTTATTGTATTAAAGACATTTAAATAAGTTGGCATTTCTAATAATTTATGGCACCTTAAAAACTTTTTTAGAATATATCATTTGCTAATGATTAAGTATATTCGGATTACTTGGTTTTTTACCATGAACTTTATTTGCCACTGGAAGTACTAGTTTTCAGATTATATTAGTATTTTTATATTAATTATTTTTTCTCTCTCTCTTTTTAAATATAAAGCTCTTTGATGCAATCTAAGATTTTTCCAAAAACAGAAGAGAAAAATCCCGAAGACCCTCTCTCTGAAGTAAAAGATCCACTGCCTGAAAAACTTAGAAATTCTGTTGTAAGTTTAAGCTTCTTAGAATCATTTGAAAGTTTTAAATTTTAGACAGTTCATCATATTATATAATGAACACTTTTGAAGGCCTTTAATATTGGGGGGAAAATGTGTAACTATATAACTATACATGTAGTTATATATTAGTTATACATTGTTTTTGTGACAGAGACAGAGGGAGGGACAGATAGAGTCAGACAGACCAGAAGGAAGAGAGATGAGAAGCATCAATTCTTTGTTGCGGCACTTTAGCTTCTCATTGATTGCTTCTCATATATGCATTGATGCGGGGGCGGTGCAGCAGACCAAGTGACCCCTTGCTCAAGCTGGCAACCTTGTGGTCTCGAATCTGGCTTCTCTGCGTCCCAGTGTGATGCTCTATCACTGCACCACCAACCTGGTCAGGCTGGTTATACATTGTTGATTGCTGTTATTTAAAAATGTTTAAATAAGAAATGCTCATTTCTCAGTCTTGGTTTCTACATAGAACAGTATGCTAAACATTTATTTTTAGATCAGGTGAAATTAAATCATTTTATTGTTTATAGAATTCTTAAACCTCAGTTTAAACTGGGATTTGCAAGATGCACAATAACATAGAGTTTGTTGTTACTGATTTTGTTGATAAAAACTGTCCTTGTAAGTCATCAGCTGGTCTCTCATTGTGTTTTGTTTCTCAAGGGTAGTCTGAAAAGTGTGTCTCTGTGTGTGGTTATTTTCCTGTGAAGGAGAGAACAATAACCTGGACTGATTGATTTAATATACTGAAGTTAATATATTACAATTTTTTCTTAATATACTAAAGTTAATATATTATAGTTTTTTCTAATTTAGTGAATTTTAATGTTGCCTGCATTTCTTTAGTGATTATTTGAAAAATAAATTCTATAGATTCATATCTGCCTTATGGAACAAAACATAAATTCTTTTTCTAAGTTATTATTTTAGATTTTTTTCATTTGTGAAAGACTGACATATATATAGGTCTTGAATTAGGCACAATATTTACCTTTGGTGAACTTGAGCTGTTCACATATTCTTTTTATTTTGTTTTTTTGTGTGTGTGTGGCAGAGACAGAGAGAGTCAGAGAGAGGGACAGATAGGGACAGAAAGACAGGATGGGAAAGAGATGAGAGACACCAATTCTTCATTGTGGTTCCTTAGTTGTTCATTGATTGATTTCTCATATGTGCCTTGACCGGGGGGCTACAGCAGACCGAGTGAACCCTTGTTCAAACCAGCAACCTTGGGGTCTCGAACCTGGGTCCTCCACATCCCAGTTTGATGCTCTATCCACTGCGCCATCTCCTGGTCAGGCTATTCACATATTCTTTAGGAAACTGTAGAAATACAAAATTACATCAAGATACAATTTAAACAATTTTTTTCTGACTTTAATTTCCATGTGCAAAGGACATTTAATGTTAACTGTAGTGTAGAATAACTTCTGAATCTAGCTTCAAAGTATAAACCTCAGGGTGAGCCAGCAACCAGAGATATTAAGAGGTTTCTGGTTTTTACTACAACCACTAAAAGAACCAAAATTCAGTAAGTGAAATAGAACATATGCATGGTTTCAACATTTGAAAAGATTAATGAAAATATAACTTAGTTATCCAAAAGGATATACCCTGTAAAATTATACGGTAAGACGTTGTTCTGATATATTATATACTATGTGGCACTAGATGAGTAAAGGTAATTTCCTTGGTATTATAGTCTCAAACCAAATTATGAGGCAGTTAAGGAAGAAAATAAGGCTTGTAGCTAAGAAATATCCAGAAGTGGCAAAAAAAAAAAAAAAAAAAGGATCAGTGAAAAATTGTTTTAAACTATTTCCCAGTTGAGAATGAAGGAAATATGTTTTTAAACTTCTTTATTTTTATTTTATTCATTTTAGAGAGGAGACACAGAGTGAGAGAGAGAGAGAGAGAGAGAGAGAGAGAAAGAGAGAAAGGGAGGAGGAGCTAGAAGCATCAACTCCCATATGTGCCTTGACCAGACTAGTGCAGGGTTTTGAACTGGCGACCTCAGTGTTCCCAGGTCGATGCTTTATCCACTGCGCCACCACAGGTCAGGCCTAAAGGAAATATGTTTTTAAAAAGCTTTCTATTAATTGCTTGATAATTGTGGGTTTTTTAATTTATTAATTTTATTAATTTTTAATTTTAATGGGGTGACATTGATAAATCAGGGTACATATGTTCAGAGAAAACCTCTGCAGGTTATTTTGTCATTTGATTATAATGCATACCCATCACCCAAAGTCAAATTGTCTTCCGTGATAATTGTGTTTTGTTTCACAGAGTGAACGTTTACAGTCTGACCTGGTGGTGTGCCTTGTAATTGGAGTGCTGTACTTTGCTATTCACGTAAGCACAGTGTTCACAGTATTGCAGGTAAGGACTCGTTTAGTCCTTTCGGTTGAGAGAAAATATATTTGGGCTCATTTCTCATTTGATTGTAATGTTTATTCATATTGCTGGAATATATGAAATCCTCAAAGTCTTGTTCTCTACCGCTGTCCGTCTGGAACCTCATCCTGTCCCTCAGGTGTAGGTGTGGGGGATGCTCCTAGGTCCCGTTCCTCCAGGACAGCCCTGCTCAGCTGCAGGCCGTACACTGACTGTCTCAGGGCTCGTCATTCTTCCCTGCAGCTCCCTAGTTCCACATGGTGTCAGAACTATAGCGTCATGTACTCTTCTTCATGTTTTTGTGCTTGGGGTACACTGACTCTGTCTAGTGGTCATCACATTTGAAAAATTTTGGCCTCTGTTACTTCAAATGTTTCTTCTGTTCCTCTCTTTCTGCTTGGCTCCCTAACACCCCTACACACATACACACCCACCCACACCCACACCCACCCACACCCCACCTCATGCACTTCATTGACTGATATCTTAGGCCTCTTGAAGTTGTCCCATAGTTCACTGATAATCGCTCCATTTTAATTTTGTTTTGTGTGGTATTTAATTTTGAATATTTTCCACTGCTATGCCATCACCTTCACTAATCTTTCTGTGTGGTATAATCTGCCATTAATCCCGTCTGGTGTATTTTTCATCTCAGAATTTATCATTTTCATCAAACTTAAGTGTTTGTTGTTGTTTTTTTAGTTCTCCCATGCCTCTACCTAACTTTTTGAGTGTAGGGAATTTAATTCTTACTCCCTTAAGTCATTTTTTCCTAATTCTAACTTTGCCACGACAGGCTGGTTTTGATTAATTGATTTTTTCCCCCTCATGGGCCATAATTTTCTGGTTCTTTGAGTGGTATTTTGATGGGATGCCAAGTTTTGTAAATTTTACCTTGTTGAGTATTGGATACTTTTATATTTCTAGAAACATTCTTGACTTTTACATTTTGGCACTAAGTTACTTGTTAACTGTCTGATCATTTTAGCCCTTGTCTTTAAGATTTGTTAAGTGAAACCAGGCTATGTTGAATGCAGGGTTGATATGCCCCTACTGGAGCTACAGCTTTTGTACTCTGGCCAATGCCCTGTAAACCCTGAGCTTTTCTAGGCTGGCTCTGGGAGCAGGCCCTGTTCCTGGCCCCATGTGAGTGCTGGTTACTGTTCCCTCCCATCCTTTCGTGTGTGATTCTTTCCCTGGGCTCCTGGGGCTTCCTCACACACTTCTGCTCATTCCCCTGAATACTCAGGGGACCGACCCTCTGCAGACCTTCAGCTTTTTCTCTTTGTGTGCTGTCGGATGTGGTGAACTCAAGTGGCCTTCGTCTCTCCAGGCTCTTGTGTCATCCTGTCAGCTCGGTTACCAGGCTCTGCATGGTTCCCTCACTGCACTGCTCCCCGGAAATCCCTCAGGGCAGTCAGCTGGGACAGTCCTGGCACCGACCTCATCTGCCTCCTTTATCTCAGTGGTCACTGTTTATGTCCTTATGTGTAGCATATTTGATTCATGTATTTATTCTGTTTTGGTTGTTGCATGTGGGAGAATGAATATTGAATTTGGTCAGAAGCAAAGGTTATATTATTTAATTTTGTTTAACATTTTTGCCTGTTTTTCTTTTCCAATTTGAACTGTTCTTTCTTTTTCTTTTTTACTTAAATTTATTCATTTTGAGAGAGAGAAGGGAGGGAGGAGCAGGAAGCATCAACTCCCACATGTGCCTTGACTGTGCAAGCCCAGGGTTTCAAACTGGCGACCTCAGCTTTCAAGGTCGACGCTTTATCCACTGTGCCGCCACTGGTCAGGCGAACTGTTAATTCTTGAATACTCGCAAGCTGAGTCAGGCCTAGTGTGTCTTCAGGGCTCAGATGGAGGCCTGTTCATGTCCAAGAGGTTCTAGGATTTCTAAATTTGTGACTTCTAATTTGAATATTTAAACTGTTGGTACTTGATTTCCTCTTTTGTGAATTTAGTCACGCATAAGAACTCTCTTCTAATGACAGACCATGTAAAGACAGAAAAATACTCTCTTTTCTCGTCCTAGTCTGCTCTTTGCTCAGGCTTACAGTTTAATTTACTTCATGTCCCTTATCTATACTAGTTAGAATAATTTAATACATTGCTCTGCAAGTCTCATAGAACATTCTCAGAGTAGCAAGCAATACACTTCAGACCTCTCTCTCATTATACGATATTGTTAGATACCCTAGAAAGTAATAAACACATTTTAAAATATTTATAATAGCTGAACACCCACTAACTTCAATAGCTGACTTAATCAGTAAAGCTACATATTGTAGAAATGTTAACTCTAGACACACGTTTAATTCTTAGAATTTAAAATCGACTTTACTGTTCTCCGTTATCAAATGGAATGCTGAGGACAGCTTAGAAGTTCTCCTATGGGTCTCAGAATCACTGTTAATTTCTGAACCATATTCTTCTGTTAGCCAGCTCTCAAGTATGTGTTGTACGCACTGGTCGGCTTCGTGGGGTTTGTGACGCACTACGTGCTGCCGCAAGTCCGCAAACAGCTGCCTTGGCACTGCTTCTCTCACCCTCTGCTGAAGACGGCGGAGTACAACCAGTATGAAGTCCGGAGTAAGTATTCAGAAATGCCCTTCTTTTTAATACCGTGGTTTTCTCTCCTGTTAACAGAGGACAAAGTAACACTTTGGCTATGTTCTCTCTTTTTAAATTGATTTTCGAGAGAGAGAGGAAGGGAGAGAAAGAGAGAAACATCGATTTGTTGTTCCACTTATTTATGCATTCATTGATTGATTCTTGTATGTGCTCTGGCCGGGGATCAAACTTGCAACCTTGGCATATCAGGATGACACTCTAGCCAACCAAGCTTCCTGGCCAGGGCCTTGGCTGTGTTTCTCATTCTTAGGTTTGAGGTGGTAATGAGTCAGACTTTTTGAAACATGCTTTAATTTCAGTTGGAGGACAAATATCAGTGCTGTAATGCCAGTTTTCCACAGAACAAAACTTCCTTCTTCCTTCTCTAAATTGTCCTCTGCAGACCTCACTGGCGCATCCTTCTATGTGTGTCTGTGATTTCTCTTTCCATTGTGTACTCACTTCTTTCGTCTTCCTTGTCATATGCAGGCAACACAAACCTCTTTAGGGCTACTGTTTGAAATATTTTAACTCAAAGCTTAGGGACAATAGAAGGGGCTTTGTTCCTGCTTACAGAGGCCCTGTGTCCTACTGTAGAGGGGTATAAAAGAGTTGGTTTGGTAAAAAGAAGTTAAAACAATGACTGCTGCTATTTGTTTAGGTTTGGGATAAAGTATAAAATGACTCCAAAGGAGGTAGAAGGCCAATACTTGGGAAGCTTTGTGCTTGCCTCTTTACACCCCGACTTTTCTTTCCTGTTTTTACTATTCAGTTCTGTTGGTCCCATGACCTGTAATATTCCCAATTTTAGGAAAATAACAAAAGTTCCATTTATTGCACACTAGTAATTAAACAAGCCAATGTTATTTTCCTCAAATATTTTTTCAGTTAGTAAATTACTATAGAGAGAATTTCTTAGTTGTTTGAAGATATATTGTCTTCTTTAGAGAATTTTAAAGCTTTAGAAACTTTCTATACCAAACTTTTGGGAGGGAGCAGAGAGAAAGAGGCATTATTACCTCCTACTTGCTTCACTTTAGTTGTTCATTGATTACTTCTTATATGTGCCTGGACTGGGGGGCCCAGGCTGAGCCAGTGATGCCCTTGCTCAAACCAGTGACCTTGAACTTTAAGCCAACAACCTTTGGGTTCAAGCCAGCGGCCTTGGGATCATGTGCTCAAGCTCGTCACCTCAGGGTTTTCGACTGGGGTCCTAGCATCCTAAGTCAACACTTACCTACTGCGTCACCACCGGTCAGGTTCTATACCAGACTTGACTTTGTATTTTCAAAGCAAATTTCCTAGGCCTTTAGTAAAATTGCTGAGAGCATGCTGGTACTGTAATCGTGATCACCAGTTTGATCCTGGAGAGAGAATTAAGTAAACACATTGCAACCTGTGTAAAATGTGTAGGTTGCAGTAATAGTAGTGTGCAGACCTTTTACAAAATACGTGCATTTTTAATAAGGGAAAGTTATATAAAACCGTGTAAGAATCTGTACTGGTCCATTCTTACCATCAAGTAAATAGCTCAGAATGATGTGTTTTTTTTTTATGATAAACTTATCAGTTTTGCTTTCATATGTAAATGATAACAAGTGTATCTGGTCTGTTTTAAAGTGCAGTTTTCATTAGAGTAAATCATCAACCGTGTTGTTTATTTTTTTATCTTAACAAAATATTTAGTCTAAATTCTGATAAATTTTGAATCAACATAACCTGTTGACTTCTTGAAAGTACTAGGTATTAGCAAAGTTGATTTTCCCCTTTCTACTGATTTTAGCAGCTGAAAGAAAAATATTCATTATAGAACTTCTTGAAGCCTGGTGATTTTGTTTTCATATAGCCAGAGAAACTTATTTTAAATCTTTCAGTTTATCCTGTACATTCTGCCCAATGAAATAGTATTGAAGTATTGGAAAAACTATTATTGGCAATGAAAATAACTCTTATGAAGTGAATCAAAGACATCATACTTTTACATCTCTCCTGAAATGTATGTCTTATAACATGTGCACACACATGCACACGTGTGTCTGTGTGTCTTAAGATTTTAAAACCAAAGGGGCAGTCTAGTAATCTTCTTTTGGCATAAGTGAGAAAGTTATGCTTAAAAACTGAGGTTTAAAGTATTAAAATTTAAAATAAATTTAAGTCACAACTAATTTGCAAAGTTGGTTATGTCTTAAGTTATAGAAGTTGATTGAAGTACTGGATTTTTTACATTATTTATAGTAGAGCTGGATTTGAGTTGTAAAATTTTCCTGTCTTGTCACATTGCCAAACTGTTTTCTACACTAGATGATGTGGTCTTCTTGGTTTATATTCCCTTGTTAGATGCAGCCACTATGATGTGGTTTGAGAAACTTCATGTGTGGCTTCTTTTTATTGAGAAGAATATCATCTATCCATTGATTGTTCTTAATGAACTTAGTAGTAGTGCAGAGACAATTGCTAGTCCAAAGAAACTGGATACAGAGTAAGTATAATGCTTCTCTAATCTCTAAGTTCTTCTTTATTTCTTTAGATTTTTAAACTAAAATTTACTGATATTTATAGAAGGGAGGAGAGGAGCAGAAAGCTCGTATGTATGTGGCTTGACCAGGCAAGCCTGGGGTTTTGAACGAGCAGCCCCAGCGTTCCAGGTCAATGCTTTATCCACTGTAGCACCACAGGTCAGACAGTGCTCCTATAATCTAAGTTGGACTACTAGGGACAATCCTAATTGTGTCCTGAAGTAACTCATCAAGTAACAAGTAATTGCTGAGTGTCTTTTTGGTGCCTGGCACTGTGAGATTGAAAACCCAGGGGAAATTGTGTCTTTGACTTCCCTTTTCTCAACACCTGTTTGTGCTTTTGGCATTTTCACACCTCCAGACATCTCATTGTCGATGGATATTTTATGAGAGGACATTTATTAAATAAGATTATTCTTTGATATTAGATGGTAAGTTTTGGAAATTGTTATTCTTGTGTAAATGAGACCATATACAGTATGTATAGTTATCATATAGGCCTACCCACTATCCTAGGTACATTTTGTTGGGTAAGTATTAATGTGTTATTTATGTGCTAAATGCAGTTAATTTTAAAGCAATAGAAATATTGAGAAACTGGAGAATCAAATGTCAGACTTCTAATACTGTTAACTAATTAAGGTAATTTATATAAAGAGTAAGAATCATAATACAAATTATTAAAAGGGAATATTATGATAATTTATTATAAGGATGTGATTTGCTTAGCTATATAAATCAATTTTAGAAGTTTAAGTAATGTATCTAGCTATATAGATAGATACAGATCTATAAGCTTAGTTAATGAAATGGTGAACCTGCTGCAGTTAGTAGATTATCTCAGGTTTCTAGCTGTTGGTCGATGAGCTGTGCTTTCTGTCTGTGCAGACTGGGGGCTTTAATGATCACCATTGCCGGTCTGAAGTTGCTGCGGTCCTCTTTCAGCAGCCCCACGTATCAGTACGTCACAGTCATCTTTACTGTGCTCTTTTTCAAAATTGACTATGAGGCGTTTTCAGAAACCATGCTGTTGGATCTCTTCTTCATGTCCATACTCTTCAACAAGGTAATTCATCACTGAAAGGAATAGCCTCTCTATATAAAATGTGTCTCCCTGAATACTATGCTGTTTAGTGAGGATTACCCTTGCATTTCATTCATGGCATTATCTTTTAAGTAATATTTTTCTTCATTTAACCAGTTATTTAACAGCATGTTAGGATCCCTACATAATGCTAGTCAGGGATCCTTAAGACATTTTTCTTGCAATAGCTAGGAAGATAAGGTTAATTTATATGGAAACATTAGAGAAACACTAATAAGTATATATTTTTAAATAATAAGATATTCCAAAAGGGGGTGCGGTTTCTGGATAAATTTCGAAATAGACATGGTAATAATTGAAATGGGCTGTGGGCTGCTGGATTGATGGAGAGAGGAAATAACCTGATAGCTGATTGAAGCTGGTAGATGGACCCAGGGCATTGAGGCCTAGTGGGATCAATCCAATCCAGAATTAGTTTGATGGGGACATTTGCAGAATACTCTGATGTTTACAGAATGCTCTAAAATTTGGTATTTAACTATAATAGAGGTGCTTTTAGTCCTTTTACAAATGAGATAGTAAAATCTGGGTCTTCTGTGTACCATTTCAAGAATCTTTCTGCTGAACCTCTCACTACCTTTCTAAATGAAAGTCAGCTGTGCAGTCAGGTTATTTGTAAATTAAATAGAGGTTAGATTTCATGTTAACTCTGACCACATACAAAGGACTTGAACATACTATCCCATTTGATAGGTAAAAGAACTGAAGGATATGAGCAGCTACAAAACACAGGGAAAGCCCAATTTCAGGACAGTTATCTGGGGCAGCCCCATTGGGTGCGCTGGGGAAGAGAGAACTGAAGCCACGGAGAACCACTTGAGAGATGGGGCAGAGATCTGACCGGGATGGGAACAGTACAGATTAAAAACTGTTCATCTGAACAAGGTTTAGTGAGGATCACCTTCAAAATACTACGCTAAATACTGTGATAACTTCTAAAATACTTCAATATTATATTTGCTCAATTACTAATTTGTATGCATTTTTATCTAGTGAGCATGGTTAACCAAAGGAGGAAGCCAGAAAATTAATCAGAGTTGTTTGTAAAAAGAAGCATGTGGTTTCCCACCCACAAATTTAAATAGTTAGATTGGAAAAAAAGCGAAAGTTGCAGTAAAATATAAACTAGACAATCCTAGAAATAAAGTCGCTATACTTGTATTAGTTTGGATTTTCTTATTGCTTTCGTTTGTTAAGCAAATTGTTTTTGAGAGCATACCATGTTCCAGACTGTTCCAGATGCTTAGGCTGCATCAGTGAACAAATCAGAGAGTTTTCTGCCCTTAAGGAGTTTACATTTTATGTGGTTACTTGATAGAACTTAATAGTGATCATAGGCAAGTAATAGTCAAAGGATCTTTTCAGGTAGATTTTTAAAGATATCATGTAGGATGCATTATTGATTTAATCACCTTTCCAGAAAAAATGACTCAGAATGTATACCAAATTTTTTTTATTTTTATAGAGACAGAGAGGGACAAATAGGGACAGACAGACAGGAAGGGAGAGAGATGAGTATCAGTTCATAGTTGCGGCACCTTAGTTGTTCATTGATTACTTTGTCATATATGCCTTGACCGGGGGCCTACAGCAGAGCAGGTGACCCCTTACATAAGCCAGCGACTTTGGTCTCAAGGTGGTGAGCCTTGCTCAAACCAGATGAGCCCGTGCTCAAGCCAGTGACCTCATGGTTCCGAACCTGGGTCCTCAGCGTCCTAGTCCGACGCTCTATCCATTGCGCCACTGCCTGGTCAGGTTATACCAAAATATTTTTAACCACAAAGAACTTAGCCATGTAATTGCAAATTATCTTTTCTTCAATATTACAGTAAAAATTTAAGTACAGTTCATTTCACATTTAGAATCTAGAGAGTTTTCTGAATCACTGCTTTTAAGCAGTTATAATGGCATCTTACTTTTACTTCCTGTCATCTTGATCACATTAGTACCAAAAATCACCAGCATAATTTATGGGTTTATCTGCGTTTTCTAAGTGGTTGAAGTTGTTATTTCTTTTTAAAATTGGAAGTTAAACAGGTTTATTGTAAGTTAGTTAAATGATTTACATATGGATATTTGGTTCATGAATTATGGCATTGAATCAGAACCTCTTGCTTTTAAGATTCTGTGACCTGTTTTGAGAATTGGGCCTTATACTGCCTAGCATGCAGAGGCACTCTTGGGAATTTATACTAATTTTGTTTCAGTGTTGAAGACATGTTCAACAACAAAACAGAGCCTAATTTAAATAAGAGTTAGAAGTGGGCCTTGTCTAGTGGCTCAGAGGATAGAGTGTCAGCCAGCATATGGATGTCCCAGGTTTGATTCCTGGTCAGGGCACACAGGAGAAGTGAACATCTACTTCTCTCCCTCTCCTCACCCCCTTTTTTCCCTCTTCCCCTCCCACAATCAGTGTCTCAGTTGGTTCCAGCATGGTCCCCGGGCACTGAGATAGCTCAGTTGGTCCAAGCATCAACCTCAGGTGCTAAAAATAACTCGGTACTTGAGCACTGGCTTGAGACGGGGTTGCCGGGTGGATCCTGGTCAGGGCACATGCAGGAATCAGCCTCACTATCTCCCCTCCTTTCACCTTAAAAAATATATATATATATATATATATTGTGTTTTCATTGACAATAACAATTAAGATTATATACAGATGCCTAATGTACACTACTAAAGTCTTAGGCGAACAGGCAGTAAGAACTAAATTACACCTTTTTGTCCTGCCTGACTGCTTTCAAATTACTTTTGACACTGCACTTAAAACATACTGTTTCCAGAGTACTAACATTTAAGGGAAATGTCTTAGAACCCTGGTCGACAAACCGTGGCTCATGAGCCACATGCGGCTCTTTGGCCCCTTGAGTGTGGCTCTTCCACAAAATACCAAGTGTGGGTGCTACCTTGATAAGGAATGTACCTACCTATATAGTTTAATTAAAAATTTGCCTCTCAAAAGAAATTTCAGTCATTATACTGTTGATATTTGGCTCTGTTGGCTAATGAGTTTGCTGACCACTGTCTTAGAATCAAAATATATATGTATTACTTAAGCTTTACAGACATCGAGATTTCCTACCTTTCTTTATTTTGGTGCTTCTAGTAGTAATATAGCCAGTGGAGGACATAGAATTTCTTAAGTGGATGAAACACAACCCTGAATCAGCTAGCTGTCTTTACCTAACAATATAAGGTGTTTTGGCAATGTATCTTACGTTTTATGCAAATGGCAAATAATGTCAATACCATTGCCCTATTAGGTAGAAAAAACATTTTAGAGGTGTTTTGTCTTCAAATATACGATACTCTTTGTACTGATTGATTTTCTTTTCCTCCTGCAGCTTTGGGAACTCCTTTATAAACTACAGTTCGTGTACACTTACATCGCCCCGTGGCAGATCACCTGGGGCTCTGCTTTCCATGCTTTTGCTCAGCCCTTTGCAGTGCCCCGTATCCTTCCAGTAAAAGGTCTATAAGAAAGGGCAGTCCGATCCGGGATTAGAGTGTTGGTTTGTAGGTATGACCTTCCACAGGCGTGGAATATAGGTTACTGTGTGATACCTTATCAAAAATTCGCAATTCTTTGAGTGTAGACCTATACTTATTTTGATTATTTAACTTGTATTAACATCTGTGGCCCACAGATCATCTGAACATGAGAAAGGTATTGAGGCTTTAATAATTAAATAATGCTGATTTAAAATTTAATTTTATATATATGAGTGTTCAAGTCCAGGCATTTTTTTAAATCTTTTTTTTGTGTGTGTGTGTGACAGTTGACATATATTATATTAGTTTCAGGTGTACACCCTAGTGATTAGACATTATAAAACTTAACTCTTAGATCATCCTGATAAATAAAGAATTTTCAATAAATACAAAATGTATTTAGAAATATTTTTAAATGAAGATACAAAACATTTTTCATAATGATATGATTGTAATTAAACTTTATGTCCATTATCTTCTATTCTCATCATTTCTCAGAAGGATTTTCTAAATAAAAGGAGAGGTTAGTGACCACGCCGATATTGAAATATAGACCTTTTTGTATCTATAAGTTTTAGTTTTATCTTTAGAAAATTAAATCATCCAAGCTTCTCTATGCACAAGTGATATATGGGCTTTGTCAAATTCATGTTAGCAAGTTTTTAGCTCTCTTCAGAGCATCATCCCAGGCTTTACTTTCTAGCTTGCGTCTTCTACCCCCTTACACTGTGTAGTGGCACCTTTTTCTGTATTCTTGTGGACATTGTTTTTCTAATTGCTATAATTGCAACATGTTTGTGAGATGTATTTGTGTCTGTGTGTGCCTGAGCACACTCGCTCACTCAGATGGATGTGAAGGGAAGGTCCTTAACTAGTTTCCCCATAGATTCAGCCATGCTGTTTATTCAGGCTGCTGTGTCGGCCTTCTTTTCTACGCCACTGAACCCCTTTCTGGGAAGTGCAATATTTATCACTTCGTATGTTCGACCTGTGAAATTCTGGGAGCGAGACTATAAGTGAGTAAAATAAAACATTTGAAAGCCAATTTTATCTTTTTTATTAGGAAAAACTATTGACAGTTTCATTATAAGTAATCCAGGGTTAACTATTTGTGCTAAAATGTAGGGGTGGACAAAAGTAGGTTTACAGTTGTTCCTATTGAAAATAACACTATAATTAATAAGTAATAATACAAGAATAAACTTTTATATAATTGTAACCTACTTCTGCCCACCCCTGTATTTTGCTAAAATTTTATAAAAACTGGTAAGTTTCAAAATTATATGAAATTTAATAGAGAATAATTACTCTTTATTTCTTTACCTTTTTCCATAAGATTTTTAAAGTTAAATTTATTGGGGTTACATTGGTTAATATAGTTATAAGATTTTTAAAACATAGTTCTAGTTGAATATACTCATTTTTTCTTTTTTTTCTGTTTCTCAGTATTGTTCTATGAATACTCTCTAATTTTATGCTGTTCAGTGTTACATCATTATGTCATAATTATCTCACATCTTTCTTAGAAATAGCTGTTTCTAAAGCTAAATTTTTTTAGATTAGTTTTGATTTTTCATAAAGGTAAGTTTTTGCCTGGCCTGTGGTGGCTCAGTGGGTAGAGTGGCAATCTTGTGGCTATCTGGATCGCTGTGGTCGCCAGTTCAAAACCTTGGGCTTGCCCAGTGAAGGCACATACATCAAGCAACCAATGACCAATTAAAGTGAAGCAACTATGAGTTGATACTTCTTGTGCACCCTGCCCCGTGTAAAATCAATAAATAAAATCTTAAAAAAAAAGAAAAGTTTTTAGTGACCATTTTGTACATGAACTTTTCTCCATTTAGGTATATTCTCCAAGGCTGTTTAATCTGATGCCTAATAATTGTCCTTACATGTAATCTCTCCAAGTTTGCTTTACCTTTTAATTTAAGAAGAAATATTTAAAAGGAAACTTAATGAGCCATGGGGCTTAAACATTTTAAGGCTTTTTACTGTGCATTAACACTGACTCAGAAAAGGCTTGCACTGATAAAGAATTTTCCTGGCCATCTCATAACTTCTCTTTTTTCTGTACTTTCACACAATGACACAAATAGGTGAAATTGGTAGTCTCACCTTTTAAACAATGAAGTAGCTTCTGGATTGGAAACTTTTGCTTTGGTCTGTTATCTATAAAACACACATGGTATTTCCCATTTGGTGAATTTTAGTGTTATTTTATATTTTATTCTTATGGGCCAACTTAAACTTAGTCCAAAATTATGTCTTTGTCAGCAGTTCTTAACGTGTTTGGTTTCAGAACCTTTTTACATTCTTAAAAGTTATTGGAAGTCTCCAGTTTTTCTTGATAAGGGTTTTATCTACCAATATTTATTGTATTAGGAAACTTAAAAAAATTAAATGTTTATTAATTTAAAAATAGTGACAATAGCCTGACCTGTAGTGGCGCAGTGGATAAAGCATCAACCTGGAATGCTGAGGTTGCTGGTTCAAAACCCTGGGCTTACCTGGTCAAGGCACATATGGGAGTTGATGCTTCCTGCTCCTTCTCCCTTCTCTCTCTCTCTCTCATCTCTAAATTGAACAAATAAAATCTTTTAAAAAATAGTGACAATAAACCCATGACATGTAAACAAAAATAACATTTTTGAAATAAAATAACTATATTTTTCATCCCACCAAAAAAAATGGGCGAGAAGTATGATGGTTTTATAAATCTCTTTAATGTCTGGCTTAATAAAAGACACCAAGATTCTCATATCTGCTTCTACATTCAATCTGTTGTTGTACTATGTTACTTTGGTTGAAGTATATAAAGAAGAAAATTTGGCCTCACAGACATAGTTGGGAATGGAAGAAGTATTTGAGTAGCCTTATAAGACAATTGTGGATTTCTTTTTTTTATCTTCACTAAAAGTTGACAAATGGTTTGTTTCCTAAAGATTGGTTGAAATGTGGAATCTAAAGTTATATCCATGAATTCCTGGATATGTATTACATCAAAATCCACTGATAATGTCTTATACTTTGGATAGATCTTTTTACCCATGCATAATCTTAGAACATCATTTATCACAGGGCTAGTCAACCTTTTCATACCTACCACCCACTTTTGTATCTCTGTTAGTAGTAAAATTTTCTAACTGCTCACTGGTTCCACAGTAATGGTGATTTATAAAGTAGGGAAGTAACTTTACTTTATAAAATTTATAAAGCAGAGTTACAGCAAGTTAAAGCATATAATAATAATTACTTACCAAGTACTTTATGTTGGATTTTCGCTAAGTTTGGCAGAATAAATCTTTATAAAACAACTTACTATAGTTAAATCTATCTTTTTATTTATACGTTGGTTGCTCCGCTACTGCCCACCATGAAAGTTGGAATGCTCACTAGTGGGCGGTAGGGACCAGGTTGACTACCACTGATTTGTCAGTCTTTTAAAAAATATTGGTTTATTGAGTAATATAGATCTTCCAATTTTTGACACATCTCATTATGTAATATTTTTTAAAAAATAGATTCATTCATATTACCACAAATCCCCAAAAGAAAACCATTTGAGTGTTGAGAAGCTATTAAGTTCATGTTGATAGATAGAAGTTTTCCATAATTCTAATTGTTGTTTGAAAATCTAATTTTATCATTGGCAACAGATAGCATTGCCAGTTGTTTTCCTTGAAATGGCTGACTTTTTTCGTTTTTGAGAATTGTCAGATACCCAAGTCTGAATAATCATAGTTTATCCATCAGCCATTCAAGTAAAAACTGTCTTCTGTGAATAAAAAGTGGCTAGTGCAGCTTGTCAGTCAGCAGTGCACAGAGGCTTTCCCTGTGGACACCCAGCCCACTTCCAAATGGAGCAGATGTGTTTTGTGTGTGTTTTGCACGCATGGTGTTAGTGTTAACAAACACCTCTACTGAGGGCTTGTAGTTTAGTAAAATTAATATTTCTTCATTGTTTTATTAAGACCATTTTAAAGTGAAACTTGGTATTTATTGTTTTATCTCCTGCATATGTGGCAGTAACACATAGTACACTTAGGTGCCTGGCCTTAGTTCGTGGTAAATTTAGTGCCAGCAGCCTGACCCAGCATTGCTTTTGCAACGTCAATATACTTGACAACACAGTGAAAGAAAGCAAGCCTGACCTGTGGTGGCGCAGTGGATAAAGCGTCGACCTGGGAACACTGAGGTCGCCAGTTCAAAACCCTGCACTGGTCTGGTCAAGGCACATATGGGAGTTGATGCTTCCAGCTCCTCCCCCTTTCTCTCTCTCTCTCTCTCTCTCTCTCTCTCTCTGTGTCTCCTCTCTAAAATGAATAAAATAAAAAAATTAAAAGAAAAAAAAAGGCATTACTAAAAAAAAAAAAGAAAGCAAATAACAGTTCAATATTATTATGAAAATTGTTTTGATTTGGAAAACTCCCTGGAAGGGTTGAGTGCCCTACTCTGGATTCTGCGGATCACATTTTGCGAACCACTGTTAGGAAGAACACTGTACCACTGGACAGTGATAGATAGATGTACCTTCCCATTGCAAAGAGTGTTTCATTAACTATGTACTATTATTTTTGTTTTTGAGAGAGAGGGAAGAGAGAGTAGAAGCATCAACTTGTAGTTGTGTCACTTTAGTTGTTAATTGATTGTTTCTCATACATGCTTTGACCTGAGGCTGAAGCCGAGCCAGTGACCCCACGTGGTGCTCAAGCTGGCAACCTAGGTTTTTGAATGCAGCACCTCAGCTTTCTGGGTTGACACTCTATGCACTGTGCCACCACTGGTCAGGCGTGGACTGTGTATTGTTATGCAGTATGGAATTTTTCATCCTGCTCAATTCTGCTGGTATGGTAAACTCGTCCATGCACTGTTCAGTGGCACACCAGTTAGGACGTAACTGCTATGTTCAGTGCAGTGGGTGTGGGAGAGCAAAATCCTTACCCCTAACGTTGTGCTGCTGACGAGTTTTATCAGCCTGCTAATTACAGATTTTTCTAAGAGATAGTCATAAAATTATAATACTTATTTCATGTAGATTGTATAGTTTTCTCCCTTTTAATTATTAGGTATTTCATAACATATAAAAGGTTACTAAATTTATTTTTATTTTGTCATCTTCAGCACAAAACGAGTGGACCATTCAAATACCAGATTGGCTTCCCAGCTTGATAGAAATCCAGGTAAGCTCTATTGTGAATCAAAAAGCCTGTCTCATGAATTTGTTGTCTGTACATTTCAGTCCCAACTTGTTGGGAATCCGGTGTGGGTTCCAAATGGTCATTTTTTAAAAACAAAATATCCTTCGCTTTATTTTGTTTCATTTTAGCAAAATGTACATGTATTAGAGTACCTACAACTTACATACCCATATTTTATAAAATGCATTTTAGGAATGCTGATAGGGATAAAAAATACCATTCAAAAACTGTTCTTAAATCGGCTGAAAAGTACGACACAGTTAAAGTAAAATTGGTTAGGTGTCTTGAATGCCATGCAGTCTGACCAGTGTGTGTTTTATTAATGTGTTTGTTTTCCCACTTCCCTGAGCGTTTAGGTAAATACTAACTTAATTTTATTTAGTTTGTTATATATAGAAATTTCATGTGGGGGTCAAATAGCAACTCAACATAGGACTTTAGTGGGTAGCATTATGGTGGTGGTACCATTATCTAAATCCTGGTTCTCAGTTTTGTCATTTGGGAAACTTGTTGGCCCACCTATTAGTAATCTAACACAGAGGGCGAATCTCATTTTTCCAACCAGAGAGATGAATGTATCAACCAGAAATCCAATGTATTTACCAAAAGAAATACCATTCCCAAATAGACTGTAACATTTGTATCATTTTACTCACAGGTTCCTTCAAATGCTGTCTACTTAAGAAACTAAATTATAATAATCAGATTAGTTCTTAACTATAAAATTGGATTAAGTTGAATGATTTAATTGATATTAATGACTGTCATTATCATGTTCTGGTAGAGAAAACAGCCATCTCAGCTCTGGTATGTCCTTGGAAGGGGCCTGGCATTCTCATGCTGCTGCTGCTGCCATCCTGCATATCAGAAATAACATGTCCTGAGTTAACATACACACTTCTGTAATGGGCAGGACCATGTTGTTGTCAGAACCTGAAGTTTCCCTTTCTTTATTTTATTACTTAGTTAGGCTGAGTTTAAAGTAATTATAAGCTTTGTATATTTTATCATTCTCAAGGAGATATTTTGGTTACCCATTTTATTATTGCTTTGCATGGGCTACTTCTAAATATGGCCATTTCATTTATTGGGTTCTGTTTTAACTTACTGTTTTCCTTAAAGGATGACTCTAATAAAATTTGTAGGTTCTCTGCTGCTGTTTCTGTATATAGTTTATTTCTATTAAGTTAGTTTTAATCATCTGAATATCCAGGTTATTTTGCTGACAATTTCTCTTTGTTTTGAACTATCTTGTTCAAATCTTTTATTACTTCACCCACTTTCTTTACCAGTATGTCTTTTTGTTCTAGTTTAGGTTTTTAAAATCTTTAATTACTCTTGCATGGTTTTAATGAAAAGGCTTATTAGTTCATTGAGCAGTGTTAGGAAAGACTATGGACAAGTGAAAGGGTGGAAACAACTTTAGTTAAGAGTTCACCTGCTCGACTTCCTGCACTTATGGCTGGGGCCCAGAGGGTCAGAAAGGCTGTGCCACTCTCTAACTCGGCATGCTGAAACTTTCCCCATTACTCTATATATCATTTTTATATAGAAATTGTAAGAATAGGAATATTATTTTCCTTGTCAAAAATATAGATACAGCTCTAACTGGAAATTAGTTTTAATATTTTTAACAGTCTTGTATGTTGATATAAAGGGGACTTAAGGTATAATTTAACATTTTTTAAAAATCCCTTCTTATAGGATCAGATGACAACAATCTGAATTCCATCTTTTATGAACATTTAACCAGATCCCTACAACACAGTCTCTGTGGTGATTTGCTCCTAGGACGGTGGGGAAACTACAGTACAGGGGACTGTTTCATCCTTGCCTCTGACTACCTCAACGCGCTAGTGCACCTCATACAGATCGGCAATGGGCTGGTCACTTTCCAGCTGCGGGGGCTCGAGTTCAGAGGTGAGACCCTTACTTTTTATCTCTATAGTGTACTCCTTTGATAGCTAAGTTTTATTTGTTTACCTCACAAATTATCATAATCATAAAATACACTCCTTCGTTTTTGAAATTGTAGAATGAGAAAGTTGTCAGTAATTATTAGATTTGTTTCCCCAAATTTCACATTCATAGACGAGTCATTTTTGCGGTATGCTATATGTATGCAAAGGTGGTACCATTAGTGTATAATTGACTTGTTTTCCTGGTGATGTTGAAGGGCTGTTGCTCTGTGCTTGCTCTCTTGCCAGTCTCTGTGTGACCAGTACGTTTATCAGTCACATGGCTGGCAGGATGGAGTGTGGTGTTTTTGTGTGAGGCAGAGAGGAGTTAACCGAGTTACTTCCGTATAGACGCCAAGCTTTTGTCCTCAGCAGCCTTTTAAAATTTGGAGTGGAATTCATACAACATCAAAGTATTCATTTTAAAGTGAACAAATCAGTGGCGTTTAGTACATGCACAATGTTGTGCAGCCACCACCTCTTGAATTCCAAAGAATTTTCATCTCCCCAAAATAAAACTACGCCCATTAGGCAGTTACTCCCTATTCATTCACCAGCCCTCAACAGTTATGTGTAAGCAGATGAAGCTGTTTCTGTACAGAAAATCATGCACTTAGAACCATATCAACTTGATGTTACCAGCTGCTGTAAGTTGAATATCATGTAAGCGCAAATAGAAACTTGTTTTATAGGAATTGAAGAGCGTCCTCTTAATATATATCTTTCTAATCTAGAGACCATCTAAGTTGTGTTTGATGTATTCTAAGTAGTGCCTTACGTGGTTTTAACCTGAAATAAGAAAGCATTTGACTAGAGAATCAAATTAGACCTACATGCTATAGCTTTTCTTCACCCTTGTGTTGAAACACGTAACAAATATTATATATCTTTACTTAATAGATCAAGTGCTTCTCTAAAGTTACTCTACTTGCTGGAAATAAGATTTTACTTGTAGGGCACTCAGATTAAAGCAATGAATATTGATGCTCATTATTCATTTGTAATCTGTTTTCTCTCTCTCTCAAAATATTCTGTTCTTGTCTTGCGTTTTGTTTCTGCCTCTCCATCAGGAGCCCGGGACCTTAATTCCCTCTCTTCTACAGTCTCATCCAGTGCTGCTCAAATCTAATCCGGCCAGACCCATCCTAAAGGCACACCCTCGCCCCCACACCCACTGCTGCTATGACTGCAGCTTCTTTTTAAATTGTTGGCACCTGAAGATTTCACCTTTGCTTTTTAACTTCTCTTTTAAAAACAAATGTGTGTGGGAGGCTATTTTATCTAGTATTTCTGTGTGTGTGAATCAGAAGGGGTTTCTTTTTATTAGTTGCTTAATCTACCATATTGATTAGAAATTCTCCAAATCAAAAATTGATCTGAATTCTCTCACTCTCCCATCTTTCACTATCTGGTACCAAGTAGTTTTAAATAAAGTTTTGGATAAATTCTTTGCCATTCAAACTCTCATTGTTTTAAGCAAAATTTAAAGTAATTTGGGAGCATAGTAGTAGCACCCTTACTATTGAAACTCATGCTGGAGGTGGGCAGCAAGGGGCACCTGTATTCTTCAGTGAGTCATAGTGATGTTTTAAAAGGCAAATTTGATTAATGTCCCTTCCATACTTAAATTTTCAATGGTTTGCCATTGCATTTAAAATGGGATTTAACCTCCTTAACATACCCTATGATACTGCTGATGCAGCTTCTGCCACCTTCTCCAACCTCACTTTATCTATCACCCTCCTCACTCACTTGTGCCACACTGGCTTCCTTCAGTGTCTGAGCTGTGCTGAATTCTTCACTAAAGACTCCTTATTGCCCCTCCCTTTGTTATCTCTCCTCTTCCCACTAGTCTTCTGTCGGGCCAACCCCTTAATTATCTGTATTAGCCTAAATGCCGTTTTCTCAGAGAAGCCTTCTCTAACCACCTGTCCCACGCAATCATCTCATGTTACTTTATTTTTAGCTCCTTAGTGCTTATCTTAGTTTTAATTTTCTATTTACTTGTGTTTAACTTTCGGGCCTCTGAACATTCTTTGTTACAGAGTCTTCTTTGATTTGTCTTTTAAATAACCCTTTAAAAATATAAAAAACCATTCTTGGCTTGGGTTCGGCCCAAAGCTATATTCTGTAAACCTTCGCTGTATATTATAATCTCATCAGGGACAGGCATCAGGTTGGCTTCATTTATCATTGTGTGTCCAGCACCTGTCATGGCATTTAGCATATATAATACATAGTTAATTTTGTAGAGTGATTAAGTAATGTAAGTATATAGTTTTTTCTCCTTTCTCTTTATTACAGAACTCTCATGAGGTAGGATTATATTACCCTTCAAATATTGTGATCTTTGCTTACTTCTTTCTTTCACAGTGTTGGCCCCTGTTCTGTCTACCTCTGGCCACTCACAATATTAATCAGGAGTATCAGCATTTTGCCAGGCAGATACTTGGGTCTGCTGAGCATTATGTATTTTCTGGCATACTTCATTAAGCCATTAATTCCTTTGATTTTAGTTTCTCTTCTAGTGAATGCTAAGTTTTAAGTGACGTTTTAACTAAACAAATTTCTTGATCAGTTTTCTGTAGGTCTTAGTTAAACCTCTTTATATTGATTTCATTTTCATTTTTATTTAACTGATACTCTTAAGATTTTTTCCTATGCAAATTTATGTCAAATATTTGCATTATCAATTCATTTTTTTCTATCAAAATTGTCTGATTACAGCTTCTACAATGTTAACTTTATATTTGTAAATGTTAGTTCTATCAAGTACAGTATTACAAGTCAAACTTCATTGGTCAAAAAAATTTTATGCTAACTGAATTTTTTTCAGTTTTTACTCAAATTAATTCTAACATGTCTAGTTTTTATAATTGTTAGTTTTATTTGTTTATTTTTACCAGTTATATTCACTATTAAGTGACTGAAAGATCAAGCTAATTGGTAATAGATACTCATATTTTAGAATCCCTTTTTAAGTCTCCAAAGTTCTTTTTTCAATTATTAATATCAATTCTCATGCTTATTTTTTTTTCTTTTTAGTGACAGAGACAGAGAGAGGGACAGCTAGGGACAGACAGACAGGAAGAGAGAGAGAGATGAGAAGCATCAATTCTTTGTTATGGCACCTTAGTTGTTCATTGACTGCTTTCTCATATGTGCCTTGGGGGGAAGGTGCATCAGAGCGAGTGATCCCTTGCTTAAGCTGGCGAGCTTTGTTCAAACCAGATGAGTCCGTGTTCAAGCTAGCAACCCTTGGGTTTCGAACCTGGGTCCTCAGTGTCCCAGTTTGACGCTCTATCCACTGCGCCACCACCTGGTCAGGCTGTTTGTTGACTTTATTTTTGAAGCAAAATACAGGATATATTGAAGAAGAAAATACATTATGTTTGGGGTGTGTTTGGTAGAGTAAAAATATTTAGTATTAATTCAATTTACTCTATATAACTTTATTCTACTACTCAGAACAAGGATCTCATTTTGTTTCTTCTAAGTAAAGGCCAAAACCTCCAGGCTCCCTCTTCCATATCTCTTCCCTGTATGCCACTGACAATGTGATCTGCACAAAATACACCTCTCATTTTGTTGTTTCCTTTATTTAAAAACCTTTGACTGACTTCCCGGAAAGAGGTCAAAAATCAATAAAATAAATGCATAACCAAAGGAATGTTTTAAGTTTTATGCCACAACTTAAAAACCCAGGTTGAGTAAATTTCTTTTAAAAAATAAATAATTCTCCTGCCCTCTAATCTGGTCTAGCACATGGATAAAGAAGGAAAATTTCTCAAGGCTTTTTAAAAAACCAGTGTAATACTGATGTGTAAAGAAGACCAAACTGGCTAAAAACGTAACTATAGTTTAATTCACTTTTTGACTATAGATGCAAAAATCCTCAGAACCCAGAATAAGCAAAAACCAGCAATACTTTTTGTAAGAATACCTTTCACCAATTTAGTAATTTGTCCTTCTTTTGAAATTAAATTTAAGGACTAAAAAGCAAATAAATAGAATTCATCTTTTATTAGATCACAGCAGATAATGTAATATGATTCTCTCAGAAGATGCTAGAGGGTATTTAATTAAATTTTATTTCCATCACTGCTTTGAAAAATACTGTGTAAGATTACATATATTTTTATTCTGGAAAAAAAAATATATGTGTATCTGTAGTCAGCATATGTAACTGTCAGCGGCAGCAGGCATTCCCGTTATTGTCAAGTTCAAGATGGTTTTTTTGTCACCATTATGTAACATTATTTTGGGAATGTTTGCCAATATAACTAAATTAGGAAATAATATACTGGCCATAGAGCTATTCTTAGTGCTCTGAAACCAGTTGAACCATGGCTGCAGGAGGGGGAGAGAGAAAAAGGGGGAAGGGGAGGAGTGGAGAAGCAGATGGTCGCTTCTCCTGTGTGCCCTGACTAGGAATCGAACCGGGGACATCCGCACACCGGGCCAATGCTCTACCAGTGAGCCCATTGGCCAGGGCCAAGGTTTCTAGAGTACTAAATGATACAGCTAATTAGCTTGGTTAAGCTTACCTGTTCAGCATATCTTCTTCATAACACCACCACCACCAAATGGGGCTAGGTTTCCTGGCATCCTTTTCTCTCAAAACACTATGTTGGAAACATGGATGGTGCATTATTCTCTTTAAAGGAAAAAGTGTGTTGTCCCACTTGTTTTTTATTGTAATTAACTTTAATATGTACCTTTATCTATTTAAGTATAATCATTGTATAGTCCTTACGTAATATAAGTAATTTACAAATTAAATAGAAGCGAGACCACGTAACAAAATGAAAATTAACATTAATGTGTTGGGTGATATTTTGCTAGTGTTAGATTTCTGTGGGTCTGATTTTATATTTAATATGATTTTCATTTTGTTTTATTTTTTAGAGAGAGAGAGAGATACAGACAAGAAAGCAAGGGAGAGAGATGAGAAGCATCAACTCATAGTTGTGGCACCTTAGTTGTTCATTGATTGTTTTCTCATATGTGCCTTGACTGGGTGACTCCAGCCAAGCCAGAGACCTTTGGGGTCAAGCCAGAGCCCATGGGTTTATGTTTATGATCCCATGCTCAAACTGGTGAGCCTGTGCTCATGCCGGATGAGCCTGCGCTCAAGCCAGAGACCTCGGAGTTTCAAACCTGGGTCCTCAGCATCCCTGGCCAATGTTCTTCTGTCCACTGCACCACTGCCTGGTCAGGCTACTTAATATGTTTTTACTTCAATAATACTAAAGCAGAGAATGGTTGATAGGTATCTTGTATAAAAGAAACTTCAAAGAATTGTTTATTAGTGCAGAATAGTCAGACTTCATACATATATAATTGAAACTTTTATCTGTAGGTATCCAATTGTTGGAATTGGCAACAAAATTATTAAATACTATGTACTTAATAATAACTTATAATGAACTGTTACAAGTTACATAGCTAAATAAGCAGGATGTATGTAATACATTGGCTTGCAGCATGGACATGATGCTGGTGAACAGAGCTGAGGGTCTTTTCAGTTCTGCATGTCTATCTATATCGGTTGCCCTGGCGTGATTCGGTTCTCATTGCATTCTTTCTTTTTCAGAATTAATTCAAACTTTCATGAGATGTACCTTTACTTATTTGATAGGAATTTAATTGTAAATTTGAAAGCTTGGGAATTGGTGAATAAAAATTAGGGAGGTTACTTTGCTGTGCACATTCTCAGAACCTTGAATGTATGAATGCATATTGTACAGGCATTCTGCAGGAGATGAATATAATAGTGTGCCTGATTTCAGGAGCTTGTTGCACTTTGTTCATGAACATTCCAATGCAAATCAGTCTCATACTTTCATTTGCTCTAAAAGGTTTTTTTCTCTAAATTTAGTGTGTCTTTAAATCATTTTCCCACTTTATAATTTCGTCCCCTCTTTGTTTGTAAGTGGTCTCTCTCTCTCTCTTTAAGGTACTTACTGTCAGCAGCGGGAAGTGGAGGCTATAACTGAAGGCGTAGAGGAAGATGAAGGGTTTTGCTGTTGTGAACCGGGCCACGTCCCTCACGTGCTTTCATTTAACGCTGCATCTAGCCAGCGCTGGCTCGCTTGGGAAGTCATCGTCACCAAGTATATTCTGGAGGGTTACAGCATCACTGACAACAGTGCTGCTTCCATGCTCCAAGTCTTTGATCTTCGGAAAGTACTCACTACTTACTATGTCAAGGTAAGGGTGTGGCCTCCTTAGATCTTCTAATAATCAGAGGCTCATCTTGTAAAAGATACATACTGCACAAAAATTAGGGATCTTTTATCACTTCACAGTCATTTTGAAATATCCCCTAATATTTGTGAGCAGTATATATATAGCTATAGATATCTTTATCCATGGTTATATCTTTTTATAAATAAGTATATTTATATAATTAACTTGTGCTTTGCTTCTATGTAGTGATTTAAATTCTCTAGTATCCAGTATAGTCTGAAAACTGTACTTATGAAGATCTTGCAGTTTCTTTCTTTAGTGACTTTTTCATCGTTCATTAATATTAATAGCTACCATTCGTAGCTCATGTTCTAGGCACTGTGCTGAAGAAATGAAGAATACACACACACATGCATACATCTTACCTAGTTCTTGAAAATACTGTTGTGTCCCTGTTTTACAAATAAACAAGAATTAGAAGTTTACTTGCCCAGAGTCCTCTAACTAGCAAGTAAAGTTAGGGATTTAAAACCCAGGCTTGTCTGGCCCCTGAGCCCTTGCTGTTAAGCACTGCTCTGCACTGCTTTCAACAAGCTGAATAAAAGTATTGCAAGATTTGAGACGTTGTCAAGACCACCCTCACTTGGACAACCAGCTGCAATGTCAGGGCCCCCAAGACTGCCCTCGGGTTGAATAATTTGCTGCAAGGACTCACAAACCTCAGCAAAGCCATTATACTCACGGTGAGAATTTATTAAGGTAGAAGGATACAGATTTAAATCAGCCAAGGGAGGAGCACGTGGGGCAGGGTCTGGGGATGCCAAGGTGTGAGCTTCCAGTGGAGTTGTGTAGACAGGCCCGTTTCTCCTGGCAGCACTCTGTGACGCAGTGTTGTCAATCGGAGAAGCTCACCTGAGCCTCGGGCTGGAGAGTTTTATTGGAGTGAAATCACGGAGATGTGGTTGACCATCCAAATGGCCAGTCTTAGTCTCCAGCTCTTCTAGAGGCTGCAGCTCTAAGCTTCCAGGTAAAGAAGACTCTCTTGGAGGTTACTTCCCAGGACCCAACTGCAAAGCCCAAACCTCTCTTTGGCAAGGTTAGTTTTTTACTGCAGAGGCATTTTATTTTTGCCAAAGGTTATATAGAAATACAGCATGGTTATGGTTTGGGGGCTTGAAGGCAACACCAATACTTTCAAGAGGAAAATGTGTACTAAATTTTAATGACCCATATCTAAAATTTCCATATCTTGTTACCTATATATATACACCACCTTATTTGTGCTGATTGGGGAGTATATTGTTGTGGCATTCTTAAAATGTGTATTTATAATATTGAGCCAGAATAATACATTTTTGAGTTGTACTGTCTAAAACAATTGGAGTTTATTCACTGAGGATTGAAGTTAATTCAGATTGTGATTTAGCCTTTAAAAAACATTTTCTTTTCACTAGGGCATCATTTATTATGTTACAACCTCTTCTAAGCTAGAGGAGTGGCTGGCTAATGAGACGATGCAGGAAGGACTTCGTCTGTGTGCAGATCGCAATTATGTGGACGTGGACCCGACGTTTAATCCAAACATCGATGAAGACTATGACCACCGACTAGCAGGCATATCCAGGGAGAGCTTCTGTGTGATTTACCTCAACTGGATAGAGTACTGCTCTTCCCGAAGAGCAAAGGTAGTTTGTTTGTTTCGTTTATAAGTCTTCCAATTCGTTCTCATTTTTCATCTACAGGGTCATAGTCTCACTCTGTGCCTGCACCTGTATCTACACAAATTACATGCAGCACCTTAAAGACTACATCAGCCCTCCCTGGGCCCACACCCCACACACCAGACTTCAGGGTAAATTAGTGTCTTTGTCCCAAATTCAAAGTCTAAACCAGTGGGATCTAATAGAACTCTCTGGGATGATGGAAATGATCTATGCTGATTCAGTATGGTATATACTAATCCACCACACACGGCTACTTTTAAACACTTGAAATGTGGCCAGTGTGACTAAGGAATTGAATTTTGAATTTTATTTAATTTTAATTGATTTAAGGCTAATGGTTACCATATTGGACAGTGTTCATCTGGAGTATTAATATTCAGATGTCAACATGATGGATAAAATGAGCTAGGAATGTGTAAAAATGCAGATTCATGGACCTTACTTGAGAGATTCTAATTCTATAGGTTGAGTCTGGGGACCCAGAATCTGTATTATTTTGGGTGATTGTAATTCAGTTGCTTCCTAATCTATACTTCAGGATAGCTTGCCTTATCCTATAAGTAAGGTGAGTTACAGACTTCACCCACTACTGCTTTTCCTCTAGGTCTCCTGGCTCTTGTGGCTGTGTCGCTCCCCTAGCTAGACTTCATGTAACAGAACGACAGTACCAAGAGCTGTGGTTCCAGAAGCTAACTCCTGTCACCACTGTTTCTTTCCAAGTAAAAGTTTGCTGTAGCTGAGCCGGCAGCGTTCTAGGTGCCGGGTGACTGTGTCACAGGGCCTACCTAGTGAGCCGCCCTGATAACCAGCGCCCTTCCCATGGTCTCAGGTGTGCACACTGCCTGTCGTCAGATGTAGCGCCTGCTTCAGTCTTAGGCGCACAGTTTCCATCAGATTTGGAACATTTTCAGTCATTATTTTTTGTCCTCCTCTCCCCTCTTTTGAGATCTGCAGTTACATTTACATTAGGCTGCCCGGTGTCCTACAGCTCACTGATGCTTTTTCAGTCTCTTTTGTCTCTGTTTAATTTTGCATTAAAATTAATTTTTGCAAGTTTCTCTTGCTATATTTTTAGACAATATGTATTTTTCTTCTGCTGTTAATATGCTATTAATTCCATCCAGTGTATCATTTTTAATTTCAGACATTGCATTTTTAATCTCAGACATTGCATAACTTGTCTTTTATATAAATCTTTTATGTCTTTTTCAATGTCTTTATTGACTGATTAACATTTGTGTTAATTCTGGGTCAGTTCTGATTGATTGATTGAGGGAGTGATTATTCTTTTATGGATCCTATTTTCCTGCTACTTTAGATGGCTGATAATTTCTGATTGCATGCTAGACTATAAATTTTACCTTGATAGGTTTTGTATATTTTTGTATTCCTCTCTTCTCGACTTTACTCTGTGACACAGTTAAATTCTTTGGGGCTAGTTTGATTCTTTCAGAGCTTGCTGTTAAGCTTTCTTAGGAGGGCCCAGCCTTTATTATGGGGCTAATATTTTCTTATTACTGATATACAGAACTCTTCTGGGTTGTTAGGAAAAAGTATACCTTGGAAGTTCTCACCACAAGGTAAAACAATTTTGCAGCTATGTATGGCAACAGCAGTTCTTCTGTAGAGTATTATTACGATCTTAGGTAAACGCCTCAAAGTACTTTATACCTAGTTCTTTTTTTAGTATGTCCCAGTATTAAAAGTATTAGATTTTATTTAAAGATTTCAAAGAACCCCCTCATGTACATTGATAATTCATTTACTGTTTTGTTGTTGTTTCTTTTATTAGTGGTGGTAGAAACTAGTTGAATTCCTTAACTTCCCTGATTTATTAAATAGATGTATTCTGATTTGATATTTATATATCTTTCTGGTTATTAACGTTCTTTGTTTTTGTTTTTTAGGTATACTTAACATTCAACATTATTTTCAGGTGTACATCATAATGATTTGATTGTATAGATTGCATAATGGTCCTGCAAGAAATCTAGTTTAACTTCCATTATCATATTTAGTTACAGAATTCTTTTTCCTTGTGATGAGAACTTTTAAGATCTGCTCTCTTAACAACTTGCAAATGCGCAATGCACTATTACTAACTATATATAGTCCCTGCATTAAATCTCCATGACTTACTTATTTTATAACTGGAAATTTGTACCTTTTGACCTCCTTTACCCTGTTCTTTGTGTTTTTAAGCCCCTGGATGTGGACAAAGACTCCTCTCTGGTGACTCTGTGCTATGGGCTGTGTGTTCTGGGGCGAAGAGCTTTAGGGACTGCATCCCACCATATGTCCAGGTAAAGGCGTTTCTGTTTTTCGGAAGAGATTGTGGGAAGCTGTATGATCTAAATCTGAAAAATCTGGAGTTGTTTTCATGGAAGCATTCTATGCTAATTTATTGTAAAAGTCTCTTCAGATTTTTTTTTAAATTTTTTTATTTTATTTATTTATTTTAGAGAGGAGACACACACAGAGAGAGAGAGAGAGAGAGAGAGAGAAAGAGAAAGGGGGGAGGAGCTGGAAGCATCAACTCCCATATGTGCCTTGACCAGACCAGTGCAGGGTTTTGAACTGGTCTTCAGATTTTGTATAGATCTTTTTGCTAAACATACAATAGTTTAGTCCTATTAAGTGGTTAATAGAATTAGCTCTTAAAATTGACACATCAACTACTGATAGTGAGAATTTAACAGATTTGAGGCATTTTAAAAAATAATTACCCCATAACATTTGATTAGTCTCCTATCAATATACATTTATTTTTCTAACAATTCAACTCTTTTTATACCTTTCCATACTTTTTTACTGTTTTTGCCTAGAGCATTTATAATTTTAATATAGCTGTACATTAGACTTTGGAACTCTAAATATAAACTGGATTTTTTAACATATGCCTGCAGATGAATTAGAATTGAAAAGAACCATGTATTTTAAATTTCCTCTGTGATTACTACACCTGTTCCACTAGACCCTCCTTAATTTCTTTTCTTTTTTTAAGTGAGAGTAGGGAGATGGAGAGACACACTCCTGCATGCACCCCAACCAGGATCCACCCAGCACTGCCCCCCCCCCCCCCGTTTACCCGTTTAGGGCTGATGCTGGCATCAACTGAGCTATTTTTAGTGCCTGAGGCTGTCACTTGGACCAACTGAGCTATTCTCAATGCTCAGGGCAGATGCTTGAACCAGTTGAGCCACTGGCTGCAAGAGGGGAGGGAAGAGAGAGGTGAAGGGGAGGAGAGGGAGAAGCTGTGTTGGTTGCTTCTGATGTGACCCTGACCAGGGATTGAACCCAGGGCATCCATATGTCGGACCGACGCTCTATCCACTGATCCAACTGGCCAGGGCCACCCTCCTTAATTTTTTTTAACTTGTATATTCTTTGTCTGTTATTTTCATTGACTCACTATTACAGTGGTTCATACACAGAGGCCCCAGGTCCAAAGGTGCTATCACTTGTAATTCAGATTTAAGAATGCTGACATTAGTTCTTAGAATCTGTATTTTTAAAACACTTCTGCATGATTGTGATGTACAGCTTGATGTATAAATCGATGTAAGAATCAATGTAATGGAAAACCTTTGTCAAATATGTAAATTTTTATCTCTAATCTTAACAGTAATTTGGAGTCATTCCTCTATGGATTGCATGCCCTGTTTAAGGGAGATTTCCGTATTTCTTCAATTCGAGATGAGTGGATCTTTGCTGACATGGAATTGCTAAGAAAAGTAGTAGTCCCTGGAATCCGTATGTCCATTAAACTTCATCAGGTAAGAAGAGGAAGTTTCAAATCTATTGTTACTACTTAATGGTGCTTCTTCATTTCACCCCCAAATTATGTTTCTTAGGACTCCTTTGAAAAATATTCTCACTTGAAACAAACAAAAAAGATTTATGGCAAGAGGGTACGTCTTAGAATCCTGAACCTGTTTTTTTAATAGTAAATTTGAATATTAATATTAGAGGGTGACTGATATGGGCACAAGCTTGGAAAAATGTCAGCAGTGAGTGATGAACTAGAAATAATACTTGCTTTGACTTCACGTGATTGTAGTTTACAGCTCTTCCATGAGCAGGCATTTAGATGGCTCGTGCAGAGTAGACACATCGCAGAAGTCTTATAAGTGCTGCAGTTGCTGAACTGAGCGTTTCATTAACATGTTGTGTAGCATAACAGATGTTTAGGACAGATTTTGCCTGAGTTTAATCCTAGCAGGATAAAAAAAATTAAAATGAGGCCTCAAAATACATATTAACTGTGGTCATTTTATGACTTAATTGTGAAATTAAGTACAGTAAGGCTTACTGACATCACTTAATGATGTCAGTAGGTTCTTGGGAACTGCAACTTCAAGTTGTATGATTTTACTTAATATAAAATTTAAAACAGGCAAAACCAATCTATAGAGACAGAAAGCATATTAGTGCTGCTTGGGATGCAGAGATTAAATACCAAAAGGCAGGAGGGGACTTACTTCTCTGAGTGATGAAGATGTTCTGTTTCTAGACTGTAGCAGTTACATGGGTGTGAATATTTGTCAAAGTATATCTAACTGCGCATAGAATGGGTGCAATTTATTGTATGCAAATTATACCTCAAACTTGACTTTAAAAAAATGATTCTGTTCCTAGAGAGCTTAAAATGTAGCTCATTGCTGCTATACCACTTTTGTAAATTCCTCAGTCCATCTTCATATATATATATATATATATATATATATATATATATGCGCGCGCACACACACACACATATATATATATATTTTTCTATTAAAGGACTATCTCACTGTTACCAGTTAAGACTAAAACTACATAAAAGGTCTCTAAAATTTTGTTTTTTATTAACTAGGCACTTTTCACAATAAGCTACATCTTTAGAATGATTCTACCATTTTATCCTGCCTCTCATCTAGTTGAGATATGGCTCAAAGCTATGAGCTTAGAAGACAGATTACAGGTCCTAGTCCTAGAGAAGCTAGTAGAGTTTTCCCTGAAACACCTCTTGGTCTTAGTAACTACTCGTTCATTTGTTACGTGGGTGTTCAGTATCTACCGTGTGCAAGATTCTGTGGCAGGTTCATGCATGAAACAAGGGAGTAGATGAAGTGTATGTCCCATTCAGAAGCTGCAGGCCATGTACCCACATAACCATAACGCAAATCTGAGTTTCTGGACTAGTGTGTTACTGAGGAAACACAAATATTACATTGGCTGCCTCATATTTGAGAGGTTGATAAATGTTGTTTGTCCAGGTAAAGTAACTCATTTGTATTCAAACCAACTGATAGGAGTGTGTGCTGTCTGAAAGGGAAATGGGAGAGCACAAGAAGGCAGTGTCCCCAAGGGTGTCCATCCAAGTCTGAGGGCTGGCTTACGTGAGAGTAATGAAAGTATTCACTGCGCAGGTGCATAATGCTTCATCATGTAAAATGTTCTCCAGATATGCCATTTCCTCTAACTCTTACAGCAGCCTTTCCAGTAGGGCAAGCAGATAATGCTGGCACCACAGGGATCAAAACTGAAGCTCAAAGAGGCTTAGCTGCTTCCTAGGTTTAGACAGTAATAGCAGGACTTAAACACATTTTTTAGAGTATTTATTGTATAATCTGTCCAATAATATTAACATGCTGATAGGAAATTTTCATTTCATAACTGATTTAATAATTACAGAAGTTTTTGTCACCTGGAAGCCTTTCTCATCTTTTCCTAAAAAGATAAATATTTCATTTCTTTATAGGATCATTTCACTTCTCCAGATGAGTACGACGACCCTGCTGTGCTCTATGAAGCTATCGTGTCTCATGAAGAAAACCTCGTGATAGCCCACGAGGGGGACCCCGCGTGGCGGAGCGCCGTCCTCGCCAGCTCTCCCTCCTTGCTTGCCCTGCGGCACGTCATGGACGACGGCACTAACGAGTATAAAATCATCATGCTCAACAGACGCTACCTGAGCTTCAGGGTCATTAAAGTAAGTGTCTGAGGCATTAATTGGCATCTGAAGAGAACTGCAATTTAGATCATCTTAACCAAACTTTTAAAAAGTAGTTAAACCTCTTAAAGGGGGGGAGAAAAAGACCATACTATATACGTTAACATTTATTGTTTATGAGCACTTAATTTGATTTATTTTGTCAGTAATTTAGTCTTGCCTCTGAAATTTTCTCATGTGCCAGAAAGCCTTAACACTTTTGCTTATTTCTATTTTGGCAGTTTTTAGATCATTTTATATAATGTTTGGGTAGAATCTCTTAAACATCAGCTCCATATTGCTAATATAATGTGATGTCTAGGTTGTGAAACAGTACCATAGTTTATACTTAATAGTGATCAGTAAATGATTCACTTTTAACATTTCCTTAGATTTTGTTTGTTTTTAAAATCTTCGGTCTTTAAGTAAAAGGCTTAATCTATGACATTTTATTTTGATAGTTTGTAATGGTTATTTTTTCTCTGCTTCATTTAATTAAGCTCCAAAGTCACAAACATCCTTTCAACTCTAAATACTTGTTACTGCTAATTACTGTTAAAAAATCTTATCTCAGTTACAAAATTCAGTGTTTCACTAATTTGGGAAACTAAATGGACTACGTTTTACTTGATATTTTTACAAGACGGAAGAAGTACTTGGTAGGTGCTTTCTGTTTAACATTCTGCTAATGGCAGTGGACAGTTGGTTAATTCCTGTTCAGACATGACCTATTTCTATTGGTTTTCTGCTTTTCACAGTTGGTTATCGTAATGTCTTCTGTATCCCTCCCATCTCTGTGCCTCTGTTTATATGAATTTCATTCTTGGTCCCATCACCTAACTCCCATGTGTTCTGGTTTTCAGGTGAATAAGGAATGTGTCCGAGGTCTTTGGGCGGGGCAACAGCAGGAGCTTGTATTTCTGCGTAACCGTAACCCTGAGAGAGGTAGCATCCAAAATGCAAAGCAAGCTCTGAGAAACATGATAAACTCATCTTGTGATCAACCTATTGGTTACCCGATCTTTGTCTCACCCCTGACAACTTCTTATTCTGACAGCCATGAACAGCTTAAACAAATTCTTGGGGGACCTATCAGTTTGGGAAATATCAGAAACTTCATAGTGTCAACCTGGCACAGGTGAGCCATCGGGTTGCATTTTTCAGTGTGGTGTATCCTGACCCTCCAGCTAGGCATGTGCATTAGTGTCACCTAGAAAGTTTGTAGAAAAAATACAGATGCCACAGCTCAGTATAAATCTATTATATCTGAACTTCAGGAAGTAGAGTCTGATCATTTATATCTTCAAACTCTTATTAGATAAATTTACTGTACAACTCTGCTTAAGAACCACTTCTTTCAGCCCTGACCTGTTGGTTCAGTGGATAGAGCATTGGCCTGGCATGCAGCATCCTGGGTTGGATCCCTGGTCGGGGCACACATGAGAAGCATCCGTCTACTTCTCTACCCCTCCCCTTCTCTCTCTCTCCTTTCCCCTCTGACAGTCAGTGTCTTGAGTGTTGGCTCTGGGTGCTGAGGATGGCTTGGTTGGTCTGAGCATTGGCCCTGGATGCTGAGGATAGCTCGGCTGATTTGAGCCATCTGCCCCAGATAGGGGTTGCCACATGGATCCCAGTTGGGGCACATGCGGGAGTCAATCTCTCTTCCTCTCACATAAAAAGGGAAAAGAAAGAACCATTGCTTTCACATTTAGTACAATCTTGAATAGTTCCCTTTGTATTTTGACTTGTTTGCAAGCATGTTCTGGTCTTAGAATGTATGGATCAGCACACAGCACAAATTAGAGAAAAACATGAGAAACTTGCACAAATTGATTACTTACTTCTATTCCATTCCAGCGGTAGGAGGAGCACCCTATGGGTGTTGAAACTTCTGGCTGTTCAGTACAGAGACACTTCTGCCATTTTAACAATCTAGCCATCACTCAGATCTCCTGTCTGTATTATGTCTTCAAGAATGCACATGAAGTTTTTGTCTAGTAAACTATGGTGTATGGCATAGGAACATAATAATTTGGTGATAGGTGAAGAAAAGAATCACAGAATCTTATTTTCAGTTTCTTAAAAGAGTTGTTCAGATCCTTAAATCAGAGGTTAAGTAATCTGGGGATCTGGGGTGATATTGATCAATAAGAATACATAAGTTTCCAATGAACATCTCTATAGCATTTGAACTGTTGGAAATAAACTCTCAAATAGGTGTTTGGTTTTTTTTGTTTGTTTTTGTATTTTTCCGAAGTGAGAAGCAGAGAAACAGTGAGACAGTCTCCTATATGTGCCCGACCAGGATCCACCTGACAAGCCCACCAGGGGGCGATGCTCTGCTCATCTGGGGCATTGCTCCGTTGCAACCGGAGACATTCTAGCACCTGAGGCAGAGCCCATGGAACCATTCTCAATGTCTGGGCCAACTTTGCTCCAGTGGATCCTTGGCTGTGGGAAGGGAAGAGAGAGAAAGAGAGAAAAGAGAGGTGGAAAGGTGGAGAAGCAGATGGGTGCTTCTCCTGTGTTCCCTGCCTAGGAATCAAACCCAGACTTCCACATGCTGGGCTGATGCTCTACCACTGAGCCAACCACCCAGGGCTTCAAATAGGTGTTTTTAAATTCTTCTAGAAATACCTGTTGTTAAAGCATGAGGTTTCACCATTTTAATTTCAATCCCTATTCAAACAGTAGGAAGAAAACAAACCAGGGTAATGTTCAAAGAAAAAAAAATATTTTTTTTCCAGAAAATACATGTTGTGCTGGAATTGCCTTTTATTTGCCCAGGAATGAGGGGTTTCCTAGGATGTAGTATTTTCAGTGTTTAAATCAAGACAGTTGTGGGCACACCAGAACAATTGGTCATCTTACACATAAAAAATAAAGACAGGAGAAGAGTCTTTACAGCAGCTCCCTTCAGGTGTGCTGCAGCATAAATGGGATTTGAGTCAGTGAATAAAGTTTGCTGGTGTGACAGACTTCAGAGGCTCTGAATAAAGATGCTGGCTAGAGTTCTTTTTCCAGCGGTGATGTTAATAGTACAACTGTGTTATATGTACTTCTTTATTATAGTGTCGGGAAGATGGTAGATAGAGTGTATAACAGTGAAGTCAATTGGGAAGTATCCAGGAAGTGAATATAAGAGGAGGGAGGATATGAAAACACAACAGACTTTTTGTTCCTATTATGGATCACACCATAAAGACTTTCAAAGGGGAACATTAATAGCATTAATCATTCAGAATAGCTAAAAGCAAATAAAACACCTATCTTGACATGATCTCAGAATAATGCTTTCTGCTCTGGTATTTGTTCTTAGGTTAAGGAAAGGTTGTGGAGCTGGATGTAACAGTGGTGGCAATATCGAAGATTCTGATACTGGAGGTGGTACTTCTTGTACTAGTAACAATGTAACGGTTGCCAATGATCCCCACAGCACCCTGTCCCAAGGAAGCACCGGGAATCCAGGCCAGGGGTCTGGGGCAGGACTCCATCCCCCTGTCACATCTTACCCTCCCACACTCGGTAATGTGAAACAATTACATGAATAAGGTCAACCTCTTAGCTGGGAGGTTCAAGATTATATGTGTGTAAAGAACAGGACATACTACCTACCTACCTAGAGATACGTACGTTGTTTGATTTACAGTAGGACATTACCTTATTTGCTTTTATTAATAATTTTATATATATAAGTATAGATAGGTATATTTGCAATATCTCTTGTAAAGTATCCCTTTTAAAGACTAATAAGATTTAAGCCTGACCTGTGGTGGTGCAGTGGATAAAGTGTCGACCTGGGAACACTGAGGTTGCCAGTTCAAAACCCTGCACTGGTTCAGTCAAGGCACATATGGGAGTTGATGCTTCCAGCTCCTCCCCCCTTTCTCTCTTTCTCTCTCTCTCTCTCTCACTCTGTGTCTTCTCTCTAAAATGAATAAAATTTAAAAAAATAAAATAAATTTAAAAAAAAGACTAATAAGATTTAATTTAACATAATTTATTTGATGTCTCTCCTGTTGGACAATGATTTGGTTTCTTCTGATTGTTGTAATTTTTGTATATAAATCTTTGTAATCACACAATATTTTTAGTCTAGAGATTTAAAAAAATGGAATCACTAAGTCAAAGTTTAAGTATATTTAGGACTTATGATATATCATGCCGAAAATCTTTCCAGAAAGTTATTTTTTTACCAGTTGGTATTCTTAGCAGTCATGTGATGTGTAGGAATGCCCATCTTGTACACTGTCACCAGTTCTGAGTAGCACCAGTTGGCACCTCTGTGCCCTCTTTGCTCAGAGGGACAGGAGAAAGGATGATCTTTAGTTAAGTGAGTTTATTTTTGTAATTTTTTGAAGTTAGAAGTGGGAGGCAGTCAGACTTCCTCATGCACCCGACCAAGATCTACCCGGAATGCCCACCAGGGGGCGATGCTCTGCCCATCTGGGGCATTGCTCCGTTTCAGTTGGAGCCATTCTAGTGCTTGAGGTTGAGGCCATGGAGCCATCCTAAGCGCCCGGGCCAACCCTGCTTCAATGGAGCCTTGGCTTCAGGAGGGGAAGACAGAAACAGAGGAAGGAGAGGGGTAAGGGGGAAGAAGCAGATGGGCATTTCTCCTGTGTGCCCTGGACAGGAATCAAACCCAGGACTTTCACATGCCGGTCCGATGCTCTGCTGCTGAGCCAACCGGACAGGGCTTCAGTTTTCTTACTTTAACTTCCATTGCTCTGATACCTGAGATTGGAAGCTTTTAAATGAGATTATGAGCTGTTCCTCTTTCTGAAGTGCCCATTAAATTTTGCCCATTTTTCTATTTGGTTATCTTTTTCTTATTTGTATTTTTATATTGTGGATTCGAGCTCTTTGTTAGTTTTCCATACTACAAATAATATTTTCATTTGGTCTCTTGGCTTTCCATTCTCTTCCAGTCAGGAGTGATTTCCCACTTTTTGATGAGATGTTCTTAATTTTAGTAGAGAGCAATTTACTGATCTTTTCCTTTATAATTAGTACTTTTTGTATCCCAGTTAAGAAAATTTTCTCAATCCCAAAAGAAGGTTTCTGTTTGTCTACGTGAGATCTTCCATCCCCTTTGTATGTCTCCCCCCCACACCGCCCGCTCCCCCACATGAATCCAACGAAGTCTTAAAGATGTTTAGTTCAATTTCAAAAAAAACCTAGTGGCACTGGAATTGTTAAGATTCTGAGTAGGTATATGAGCAACATTTTTTAAGTTAGTTTTTAACTTCTGAGTAAACTATTACCTTTAGTCTGCTTCTTTAAATGTACCTTTGCTCTTACATTGGTTAGCTGTTTTTATTTTTAGATAAAAAGTACATGTAGCTAGTTTTTCAATATAATTAATAATTATTTTCTAATAATCTTTATATCACTTATGAGTCTGGACAAGGAGAAATCTGAAGAATCATATCAAGCCATTTGCAAAACGACACAGAAAAACCTACCATTCAGTATCGCTGAATAGTGAGAGATACATATTTATAAGTAATTTCTTAATGTAACTGCAGATTCCAATGTGGTATCACTCTCTCTGTGTTGGCAGTGTGGCTTGACATTGGTCTAGTTGTAAGGGTGTTAATATTATACTTTGAGAGGTACAGAGCTTGCCACATATGTTTTCAAGAGATACTTCATTTCCGACGTATTAAAGAGGTACTCCTGTTATTCTGAAATACCTCGGTAAAAGCCATTTTAGGATTTATGCCAACCTTAAACACTGGTATTTGCTGTAAATTGTTTTTCTTTTACCCCAGAACTTGAATTTTAAAATGCTTCAGCAGATAAAAATTATATTATAAAACCACACAAGAAAACAAATCTCAGATATCTGTTTCTTTCTGACAACTTTAAAAGTTTTAGGAATAAATGTTAAATTCAGTAAATTCAAGTAATTGCTTAAGGGAGAAATTCTTAGAACGTACAGAAGAGAACTGTGTTTGAATCACCCACTTAGCACAAGTGCTGTTGCCTCTTCATCCCTAGGCACCAGCCACAGCTCTCAGTCTGTGCAGTCAAGCCTGGTCCGCCAGTCCCCAGCCCGGGCCTCCGTAGCCAGCCAGTCTTCTTACTGCTACAGCAGCCGGCACTCCTCCCTCCGGATGTCCACCACAGGGTTTGTGCCTTGTCGGCGCTCTTCTACCAGTCAGATATCGCTTCGGAACCTTCCGTCATCCATCCAGTCCCGCCTCTCCATGGTGAACCAGATGGAACCCTGTAGTCAGAGTGGCCTGGCCTGTGTGCAGCACGGCCTGCCTTCCTCCAGCAGCTCCAGCCAAAGCATCCCAGCCTGCAAGCATCACACTCTCGTGGGCTTTCTTGGGACAGACGGGGGTCAGAGCAGTGCCACGGATGCACCGCCAGGCAGCACCTTAAGTCCTGCCAATAACTCACATGCCAAAAAGGGGGAGGTGATGTACAGAGTCCAAGTGAGTAAGCCCAGGGTGCTCCTCACACTGTTTCTCTCGTGCATTTGTTTTCATGTCTTGTTTGTTGAGTGAAGGATTCTTGTGAAAAGACATTTGTTATTACTAAGTTTGAAGACTAGAACATTTGAATGTTAAAAAAAAGTTTCTGCTAGTGTATGAGCTAAAAGCAAGCAGTTGGTTTTTTTTTAAGTGAGAGGAGGGGAGATAGACTCCCACATGCGTCCTGACTGGGATCCACCTGGCAACCCTCGTCTGGGGCCAATGCTTAAATCAACCAAGCAATTTTTAGTGCCTGAGGCAGATACTCTTGGACTAACCCAGCTATCTTCATGACCTGGGGTGATGTTCAAACCAATTGAGCCACTGGCTGAGAGAGGAGAAGAGGGAGGCTGTGGGAGGGAGAAGCAGATGGTTGGTTCTCTTGTTTGGCCTGACCGGGAATCGAACCCGGGATGTCTATATGCCAGGCCAACAATCTTATCCACTGAGCCAGCCTGCCAGGGCCATAATTTTTCAGTGGCGGTGTTTACTCCCTGCTCAGCCATTGTCAGGTGGCCATTGCGGTAAGTAGGCAGAAAGGAATTCGGTGGTGGCTCTCTAGATTGTTTTTATTCCATTGTAGGCAGTAGGGAACAGAGTCCTGTGAAATTTTATTTGAGATTATATAATTTTTCATCTTCAAGAGAAAAATGAATTGGAAATGATCTATATTTATTTGCAATATAGATTGTGGATCCCAGTCAAGTTCTGGATGGGATCAACTTGTCGAAAAGAAAAGAGCTGCAGTGGCCTGATGAGGGCATTCGGTTAAAAGCTGGGAGGAACAGCTGGAAGGATTGGAGTCCTCAGGAGGGGATGGAAGGCCATGTAAGTTCTCTCAGGAAGCTGGCGGGTGCTCTGACCTTCCAGGAGCCCGACTGACTTGTGTCCATGTTTTTAGTTGACGAATGAACTTATGTTTAATTATCTGACAGAATTGCTACCTCTCATCTCAGTGTAAGGATCAGAGCTTGTGAGTATATTCCAGGTCTCTGCCACTAACTTCGCTTTCTATTCTGAATCATTAGGTGATTCACCGATGGGTGCCTTGCAGCAGAGACCCAGGTACGAGGTCCCACATCGACAAGACAGTCCTTCTGATCCAGATCGATGATAAATACGTGACTGTGATTGAAACTGGGGTACTAGAACTTGGGGCTGAAGTGTGAGCCAGTGTTTGATAACGATGTCTGTTCTCTCAATTCTGAGACATTGGAAGATGAGAGGAGAGAGCAGAAGAAGGCTGCAGGTGTCATTGTGGTCCTACAAAGGAGAGACTTGGACACAGAGTGGACTGGGTCGCGCACCTCTCCTCTGCCCTTCACCCTGACTCCTGTCACTGTCTTCGTCCCCAAATAAAGCTGAACTATTTTTTTAAGTTAGCTGCCGAGAAAACATTTTGCATGAAGGATAAAGTTCTGTTGAAATACATTCTTTAAAAAAGTTTTTTCCTATGCATTGCCTATGCTTTAAATCAGAAAACTCTTGATTTCTAAACTATGATCTAATATTTTTCTAATTTCTTTGCCAAAAATAATTGCCATGTTTTGTCATAGAACACAAATCCATCACCTTGATTTTTAAAAACAGGCAGTGTAGAAAGCTTCAGTTTGACATATAGCAGTATAAAGGTTTAATGTACAGCGAGAGAAACTATGAACAGACATAGATTTATCTTACTCCTTGAGCGCTAAAAACTTTAATGAAAAAGACTGCACTAATTTTTTTACAACAATGCACTAAAGTCTGAGATTTCTCAGAACCTTTATTTATATATAGAAATAAAATATCATTATTTAAATTGCCTCTGGGATTAAGCCTTTCCCTTTCCTTGTAAACATACAGAGCAGGAACTGTGCTGCCCAGTTTTCTGCTAGCAGTCTGCACTTCATTGCAGTGCGTGAGATGTTTTCTTGTAAAGGAGCGCTGGTTTCTCCGGGGAGCCATGGCTTCATCAGTGGCCTTCCGGGAGCCAGTAGTCAGTGAGCGGGTCCTGTGACCACGGCTGCCCGCCCCTGTGCCCACCTCAGGTGAGCTCCAGCACGGGAAGTGCCCAGGTCCTCTGCGTCTGTCCACGGGGGCAGCTCTGCTGGGGTCAGTCTTGGGAAGAAGATTCTTGTTCTTTTCAAAGAAGAAGATGACCGTTTGAGAACTTCAAGAAAGGATTGATTGCCTTTTCTTTTAAGAGTTCTTAGCTCTTAAAGTTATTCACATGCAGTTTAGTTAAGTAAAATTTTTTCAAACAAAATTATCCAAATGGTGCAATTCTTATTGTTATATCCCTCTTTAATAACTTTGCTTTTTATTTCTCTCCTTTTCTATTACTTGAATTTTATTTCCTATAATTTATAGTGTTGAGCTGTAATTTGAAATATTTATAACTGTGAAAATGACTTGATTCATATGTTGTCTCATAACTTAAATTTTATTATTATTTTTAAATGCATGTATTCAGGGAAATATACAACTGAGATTTACAATTGGGCTAGGTGGGGACTGCAGTTTCAATTTATCAACTGTTGGCATTTTTAAAATCCTTCAGAAAACTTGCCCTTGTTAGGTGAAAAAGAAGACTGTACATTTCCTTTCCTCTGAGCAGTTAGGAGCAGCCATCTTTCTACCCCCCCGAATGGAAAGTAAAAAGGAGGTGAAATTAATCTTCACCATGCATTTTATTTCATCTAACATCTCCAAAGTATTGCTGCTTCAGCATGCGGCAGTAGCCACATTTCAGGTACTCACTAGCCATGTTGCCTGGTGGCTACTGTATTGGACAGGGTAGGTTTAAAGCATCTCTTTGATGAGGTGACAGGGGTGAGAAGCTGTTTTTCCATTGTGATGTAGACCTTGCAGCATAGCATCACACTTCAGTAGAAGGAATGAAAACCAGGGAAGGAAGTTAAAGGTTAATATACAGCATCTTATTGCATTTCCATTTAAAACGTACTTATTTTTCCTTTTTCTTAAAGTTTTGTGGTTTTTCAGGACACAATGTGCCTTGTGTTGACATTTTCAGACTTCACACTTTGCAAAATTTACTGTTTAGAAACATTTGTCAAACAATTTTATGAACCTTTTGCACAAAGCTACCCTTTCTAAATTGACCAATCAAAATGTATTTTTCTGATAATCATTATATTCTCTGTTTGCCTCTTTTTGGCAAATCTGAGTATGCAATTAAAATTCAGACTTTTTTTTCTTCTAAAACTGAATATGTGATTATCTATATATTATTTATTTAGAGTCTTCTCAATGGAATTCTGCTTCCTGCTGCTTGTTCCCGTTTGAAATGAATATGATCTTTTTGTGATCATTACCTAGAGGAGAAGGTAAATGGGGCCTTTTTAGTCTTGAAGATGATTCATTTTCTTACACAGAAAAAGCAATCAGGATTTTATATGATTCAATCAGATGGGCTAGAATTATTTTTATTCTTAGCCCTCTACCTCCTACCCCCCTAATTGTTAAACACATCACAAACCGCAAAAAGTTGGATTTCAAGCCCCAGACAGATTTTATATGGAACATATATATTGGGTCTTGATTTGGGATAGCAACTAGTGGACATTTTTCTCAGAACAGATCTAGTGTTGTTATCAGATAGTCCTTCGGTGGAGCTGAGTGAATTGGGAGCCATAGGAGGAACCCTGTTATCATTTTATAAGCCAAAATATGATAGTCTTTTTAAAAATTATACTACTTTTCTAATAACTGCATCAGAGGAGATAGTGATAATTGAAGAAAATTCATGTCTTAATAATATGACCTAAATTATTATGTAGGAATATACATACTTCAATTAAACAGATCACACATGTCATCCTCCCCCCCAGATAGTGAGCCTGTTTAGAGTCCCTGCTTGGCTCGTTGAGTGTGTGAGACTCCCGCAAACATGCATTAGTTTCTTTAGTTCACAATTGCCAAACCTTTGAGAGCTCCACAGGATGAAAGTAAAAGTACATAATTAAAACACCAGTATTTTATTTATTTCCTTTAAATAGAGATTCATTGATGTCTGTTTTTGTTGTTGCCATTTTTGTTTTTTTCCCTTAGAGAATGAATCCTGGAATGCATATAAATTGTTAGCCCCTCTCCTTATTTCCTCGCATTCAGTGGCAAAAATCATTTTATAACTCAGAATTAAGCTTTTGGTTAATCTTCCAGCTTATCCCTTTTTGTGAGCCCTCTTTTTACACCATTTTCAATACTTGATAAAACTTAAAATGTTCACTTTTTTCTAAAGATCTCTTAATTTTTTTAAGAGTCTAGATGAGTACGTTGCTGTCTGAGGGCTTGGGAGAGTGCTGGTCAGGCTGCGTATTTTTACAGTAAGCGGAGATTAGTTACCGTGCAGGAAATTAGTGAATAAACTTTGTCAGTGTTCTGCCTTCTTTGGGTTTCCGTCACTGGAAGATGAACTTCCGTTAGGTTTGAAGTATCTTTTTAAAAATATTTCAAGTGTATCTGAGGTACTTCTACTAATCCTTGAAGTAGAAGTAGTCAGTGTTTCTATCATGAGTGAGTTACGGAATGAAAGACGGCCAAGCATTGAAAATACAAGTTTTTAGGTAGGAAACTACATCTCATTAAGAAGATCTTATCTTTCTTCTTGGGTTGGTTTATTTTTACATTTCATATCAAAATACAAGAACTAAGCAAGGCGGCTTAGCCTTAACACATTCTCCTTGGCCTCTGAGCCACATCTTGCCCGCAGCAGTGAGCCACCGTCCAGGACTAGGGTCTTTATGTTTATGATTTGCCCAGAGTCTAAAGCTCTCTTTTTCTTTTAGTTAACTCTCAAAAGTCCTTGTTCCTATAAAGATAACTCAGTAATTTTGAGTGAGAAATCTTTGAATCTCTGTTTGTTAGCTACTGAACTATAAACAGCCCATAGTGTTAATTGCTTTGTGTTTATTTTCATTACTTTTTCATAAGTATGGACAAAGCCCCCATCCATTTTTTTTAAGTCCTCAGGTTTCATTCGTAGTTTCTTTTTAAATAGTTTAATGTGATAATATAAAATTTCTTTGCCTAGACACAGACCCAGTCAAATTTATTTTGATAGGATACATTGTTCAAATGAGGTATAAAATACTCATTTTTATTTAGAGGTTTTCCCTTTAATTGCAAGAGGAGTGGAGAGAATGACGGCGATCAAGGCTAAGATGATACTTGGAACGTGTTAATGGACTTTGAGCTTTCTGTTTCAGTCATGCGTAGAAACTGAGTTTTAATGATGTGCAGAAAGAAGAAAATTAGATGTTACCATGTATTCATGCAGCATAGATTTTACTATTACATTGGGTATGTATAGTGGGGAGGTTTTGTTTGTTTGAAGTATTAGAAAACCAGCCTCTTCTCTTTTTTAAAAAAAAAATTAGCTGATACACATCTAGGCCTTCTCATTTTTAACTTGTTAAATGTTTAGGTAAGAACTATGATTGAAAAGGAATTTATTGTACAAATAGATCTGGGAGGTATGTGAATGGGAGTATTACTTTTGCTTGAAACAGTAGCTTTTCAGCATTGAATCACCTCATCAGAATCATCTGTAAGGAACTATGTGTCATAAAAATTTATTTTAATTGCTTGTCAGCCTCATCTCCTGGATTAGAGAAATTAAGTTCTATCTGTGAGCTGAACTTCATTATCTGCCACTTTATGGAAGCAACGTAACATTCTTTGGGGAAGCAGTGCTGATTGTCACCACAGGGTTCTATGACAGCTCTGTTCTAAGATTACACCTATTATATAGGGTCATTCATACTTTCTTTCCTATGCCTCAACTTGAGACCTGACAACTTGTGATTCAGTGGGGTCAAGCTAGAAGGAACAAAGGTCATCTGAGATTGTGATGGGTGGAATACCCTGTGTGTTACTAGCACGGGTGAGGTGATAACCCAGAATTGACAACAGAGTAGTGTTGAATGGGAGAGCTGCCCCAGATGACTCGGGTTGAGTGTAATTATGGTTAAACAAGATTTTTTATGTTATGAAGCTTGATTCTATAACCAAAGTAATAGAAGTGGAGGCAAAATCATGTTTGCTTATGCTTTTTAAAAGCTTGTAGTTTAAATAAATTGTAAAAACTGGTTACCTTAACCCTATTCAAAAGTCTGGCAATGAGCTCTGCATGAGGAAATGGAAGGAGGAATGCTGGTAGTGCTTCAGGAAGGCGGCGCCAGGAAGGCTCCTGATTGTGGGCTCGGCACGGCGTATTGCCTCTACCAGCACTCAGTACAAACCAGAGATGAGGATGTGCGTACCTGTATGTCTGCGTGTGTGCGTGCGTGTTCTAACGGTTTGTAAATACTGTCGCTGTTTAAAATGGAAAATAAAAGCTGAGATTGTTCTTTTTCTTTGCAAATATATTGCATCAAAAATACAGTATTGACAGTGGATAAAACACTGAGGAAATAAATTTTTTTTCATTTTGCCTTCTGTCCATTTTTGTCAAATTAAGAAAAGTTAGAGTACATATTAAGCTCTGCATAGCGTATTTTAAAAACATGTACTTGGTTCTGAAATACTCATTTGAAACTGAAGTTTTGGCCTATAAACATGTGATTCATCTTACAATAGAATTGTACATATTTCATATTAAAAGCATATCTTTTTAAAATTGGTAGAAAGGTCATTTTTGGAATTTCTCTGGATGTGTCATATTAGTGATAAAATATTAGATGAAACATGCAGGATGATAAGAATGTATACATTCACTAGGTTACACTGAATCACAGTGCACAACACGGAAAGGACGTTGGGATTTTGGTCACCAGAATCACACAAATGTTAACTTGGGGTGTGCCCTAAACCACTGATTTGATACAGAATACTTAAAGAAAATGCAAGCTGACTTACAATGAGAAAAGGTATAAATAACTCTTGATTAAATCACTGGTTAAGCCTTTCGTGAGTCATTTTTACTGTTAGTCACAGCCCAGACCAGTGGCTACAGATAGTGCACCATCAGCAACACAGCCCCAAGCTGTGTGCTCTCTTCCTGCCCAGGATCACAGAGGCACAGCTGGAAATGGGGTGGCTTTTAGTCTGGAAGTGACAGGAGATGTACAGTTTAAATGAAACACATCAGCAAAAGAAGGACTTCGTGTATGTGAGCTGCGTTCATCTTAGACCCAGAAGTTCAAAGGCAGATGGACCTGAAATTTGGGTTCCACAAAACCTCCTCATTAGTATTAAAGTACAGTTTACTTAGGGATTTTTCTCCTAAACTATCCAAAAATGTTTTGCCTATTTGTAGCTGAAGAATCTCACCATATATAGGAGCCTTTTTCTCTGGGCCCCTCCCTCAAAAGAAAAGGCACCCTGGGAAGTAAGAGCCATGACCAAATAAATGGCTTCTTGAGTCTTCATTTAGCAATTATGATGTAAAGTATTTGTTTTATCTTTTCCCTCTTCATACATACTTACTAAAAGAAACTAAGAAACTTGGTTCTCGAGGAAACATAAATTGGTAGAAGGTCCCTGGATTGTGTTGTAATGTCTCGGGATGGACACGTGAGCAGTGAGTGGCTAGAGGTGAACCCATCTTGTCTGGAAGCCTTTGAAGAAACCATTCAGTTTCAGTGCTCAGTAAATTGTGCCAAAAGGGAAAAGTCATTTTTTAGTCCAGGGTTCTGTTTTGCTCCCTAGAATGCTATGAATGCATAAGTACCCTATTAAGAACACTCCAGACCCCTCCTGCAGAACCTGCTTGCGACCTGTCTTATCAGATCCAGTTAACATCCCAGGACAGCACCAACTACGCGGATTCCAAGCCTCTGTTTGTAATACAGTTGAGCCTTGAGCAAAACAGGTTAGAACAGCGTAGGTCCACTCGTGTATTTTTTCTTCAGTAACTATACAATCGGCCCATGTAATTGGGTTTTACATCTGCAGATGCAACCAACAGTGGATGGCAAACTACTTTTGATCATTGGTTGGGAATCTGTGGATGCAGAGGGCTGACTGTATGCATTGTTCTATATAAAGGATTGAGCGTCCATGGATTTTGGTATCTGCAATGGGTCCTGAAACTAGTCCCAAAGATACAGCTGGGTTTTCAGGATTGGTTTATATGTCTGCAGTTTTCTCAACTCTACCTTCCTATGTTCTCTGCCTGCCTTTTCAGACTGGAGCTGGGTGTTATTTCTGGACCTTATGCGTACATCATTCAGAAGAAAAAAACAACTGTTAACTCTGAAGTGGAAATTTTTTCCAGAAGCCTCAGCATATTTTTTCTCGCACCTGATTAATAAAGATTTGACATATGAGAGATTCTTAACTTGTCCCCGTGTCACCATAATTGGCTTAGACAAATCAGAGCCCAGCTTGGAACCTGGAGTCCATCCCACAAGGAGTTGACCACAATGTCCAAAACAGAGCTGTATATAGGTTTCCAAGAAACAGAAACAGCTGAGAAATAAGGTGTTTCATTTAGAATGCATGTAGCAGCCCTAGAATAGAAAGTCGGTAGAGACTGAAGTGTTTGTCCCCTGTGTTTCAGGCTGCCTTACATCTATCTCATGATGCTCTGCTTTTCTCCATATAAATTATTGGGGGGTAAAATTCACCAGTAAAATCACCTGCACTCAGAATGATCTGTAGGAGGCTTTTAAATATGGATTCAGTTTCTAAAAGACTATTCAGATTTTCTATTCTTTTTTTAGTTAGTCTTGGTAAGTTGAGTTTTTCTAGGACTGTAGTTCTCAAACTTTTTGGTCTTCAAATACTTTTCCACATTAAATTATTAAGGTCCCTCTCAATTATGTGTTTATGTGGCTTATATTGATAGGTATTTATTGCATTAGAAATTTAAACAGCCTTGGCTGGTTGGCGCAGTGGATAGAGCGTCGACCTTGCATATGGAAATGCCAGGTTTGATTCCTGGTCTGAGCACACATGAGAAGCGACCATTTGCTTCTCTTCCCCTCCCGCAGCTAGTAGCTCAATTTGTTCGAGCATCAGCCTCAGGATAGCTTGGTTGATTTGAGCATTGGCCCCAGACGAGGGCTGCCAGGTGGGTCTCGGGGTGCATGCAGAAGTCTATCTCCCCTTCTCTTACGTAAAAAAATTTTTTAAAGAAATTAAAAGAGCATATTTTAAAGATGTTATTTCTAAGTGAATTAATAAATAATAAACTCATTACATGTCACATTTTCATTTAAAATAGTGCTTCCAAATGAAAAACTATGACATTTGAACTATCTGCTTCTACGTACAACATGTGGCATATTATTTTGCTTGAAGCATATGGAGAAAACCTAGTCTCACATATATGCAGTTGGGAAAGAGAGGAATTTTTTTTATAACTTTTTCAGGTAATGGTTGATATTTGTGCTGTGATACTTCACTAAAATTTAACAACTGTACTGATTACATTAAAAATCCATTGGTTTATCTAACTTAGAATGGATCATTTACCTGTGTGTTATAAAATCACTTATTATTTAGAAAGTAATGGTTCCTTGCATATATATTTTTTTTTTTTTACAGGGACAGAGATAGAGTCAGAGAGAGGGATAGATAGGGACAGACAGACAGGAGTAGAGAGAGGTGAGAAGCATCAATCATTAGTTTTTCGTTGCCGTAGCAACACCTTAGTTGTTCCTTGATTGCTTTCTCACATGTGCCTTGACCGCAGGCCTTCATCAGACCGAGTAACCCCTTGCTGGAGCCAGCGACCTTGGGTCCACGCTGGTGAACTTTTGCTCAAGCCAGATGGGCCTGCGCTCAAGCTGGCGACCTCGGGGTCTCAAACCTGGGTCTTCCGCATCCCAGTCCGACACTCTATCCACTGCGCCACTGCCTGGTCAGGCTCCTTGCATAAATTTTAAACTTGGAAGACCAGCAACCTCTGTGCTTCAGGACGACACTACCTACCAAGCCATCCAGCCAGGGCTTAACTCATTATGTTGAAGTTCATGTCTGATAACATCAATATCTGGATCTTCTGAATATCTGTTTTGTTTGTGTGTGTGTGTGTGTTTCTCTTGTTCCTGTCAGTTTTTGTCTTTTTAATTTTATTTATTGATTTTACAGGATGAGAGGAGAAGTAGTTGCTTCATTCAAGTAACCTGTTCATTGGTTACTTGTTGTATGTGCCTTGATGGGGCAAGCCCAGGGTTTCAAACCAGCGACCTCAACATTCCGGGTCAGAGCTCTAGCCACTGCACCACCACAGGCCAGGCTGCCTGCTTGTTTTTGATAGAAATAAAATAGCTATGAAAATGTGTAGATAATTGAGGCTCCAAGTGTCACTGTCTTCCTCAAATAGATTAGAAAATTAAGAACGAGATGTTTGGAAGGTTGACTTCAGTCTTCTGAGGGCCAGTCTGTTTCTAGCTCACCTTTACTCCATGGCATTGCCTGTCGGGTATCAAATGTTAGTCCTTCTCTTACTGTCAACTGGCATCGTCCCCTCTACCTCTGTATCATAACATGGTACTTAAGCTTTGGCTTGCCTTTACCTTGACTTTACTTATGGTGTTGTCCATTTCAGCCTCATGTTGTCACTAGCTAACCTGCGGCTTGTACCCACCCATGATGGAGAAGGTTGGAGGTGGTGAGTGGTACCCAGGGTCTTATGGTATATACCCAAACACTCAGAGATAGCAGGAGCTACAGTCAAACAGGAGCAGTGGCCTCAGAAATAGGTGTGGATATGACAACTGTTCTGAAAGGTGTGTTCCATCCAGTCCAAGATGTATCATAGAGGTAGGCCAGACACCTCAGACGAAACAAGTGAACTGATGAAAGATGCCCAGGACCTCATTGACATGCCTGCAGGCTCTGACTAAATTACAGTCACATTATTTGTTGTTTGTTTGTTTGTTTATAATTAAGCAGCAGAGGCAGAGAAACAGATTCCCACATGTGCCCCAAACAGCATCCACCCAGCAAGCCCCCTATGGGGTGATGTTCTGCCTATCTGGGGCATTGCTCCATTGCTCAGCAACTGAACTATTTTTAGAATCTGAGGCAGAGGCCAAAGAGCCATTCTCAGTGCCTGGAGCCAACTCACTTGACTTAATTGAGCCATAGCTGTGGGAGGAGGAGAGAAAGAGAAAGAAAAGGGGGGTAGGGAGGGTGGAGAAACAGATGGTCACTTCTGTGTGTCCTGACCAGAAATCGAACCTGGGACATCCACATGCCGAGTTGATGCTTTGCCACTGAGCCAACTGGCCAGGACCATTTGTCACTTAGAAATCAGTATTTCCTCTTTAGCCCCATCACAATGGGTTTTTCCATGTTCTCTTCTGAACAGGTATTTTTCTGGCCTAAGGTTCCTGTTGACTGCGCTCCATCAGATGTGGCCCCCCCGGGATGACACAGCTGCGGTAATAGCAGAGACAGATGTCCTGTGTAGAGTCCTTTTCCAGCTGTGAGATTAGCTTTTCCATTCATTCTGTGGAACAGAAGCTCCATTGATGGCCTAAGCACTGAAATGTGTTCCAGGTAAAAGCTAAGTGAACTTTATCTGTCTTTATTTTTTGAAGCATTAATAGTGCCTGGCCTGTGGTGGCACAGTGGATAAAGTGCCGACTGACCTGGAATGCTGAGGTCACCATTTTGAAACCCTGGGCTTGCCTCATCAAGGGACATATGGGAGTTGATGCTTCCTGCTTCTACCCCCTTCTCTCTCCCTTCTCTCTCTCTCTCTTTCTCTCCTCTTAAAAAGAATAAATTTAAAAAAACATTAATAGTAAAAACTTTTTATAAGCAGTTTAAAACTTGAGGTGGTTAATTGATAAAGTCAAATTTGGGGTGTATTTTTGCTTAATGAAAATTTCATTAGCATTATTTTATAGCTAAAGTTGCTCAAAGTGTGTCTTAGATAAAGGAAAAAGATGGCATAAGAGCTAGAATTAAAGTCAAGAGATAGGAGGTTCTAGAGAGAGGCAGATTGACTATCCAAAATATGTCTGGCTTTTGGGTTTGTAAGTTAGTACTTAAACTTGGTTTTGTCAGAAACTAAGTTTTTTACAAACTTGTTATTTTTTTCAGAACCTAAATTAACTTTAGAACCAGTACTAAGGGTTAATATCCAAAATTTATAAAGAACTTGTACATCTCAACATGGAAAACAAACAATCCAATTAAAACATGGGCAAAGGACCTGAATAGACACTTCCCCAAAGAGGACATACAGATGGCCAATAGGCATATGAAAAGATGCTCAACATCACTAATCAGCAGAGAAATGCAAATTAAAACCAAAATCATATACCACCTCACAGCTGTCAGAACGGCTATCAATAAATCAAACAAGTTTTGGTAAGAATGTGGAGAAAAGGGAACCCTCCTGCACTGCTGGTGGGAATGCAGACTGGTGCAGCCACTGTGGAAAGCAGTATGGAGTTACATCAAAAAATTAAAACTGGGCCTGACCAGGCGGTGGCGCAGTGAATAGAGTGTCGGACTGGGATGTGGAAGACCCAGGTTCGAGACCCCCGAGCTCGCCAGCTTGAGCATGGGCCCATCTGGCTTGAGCAAAAGCTCGTCAGCTTGGACCCAAGGTCGCTGGCTCCAGTAAGTGGTGGCTCGGTCTGCTGAAGGTCTGTGGTCAAAGCACGTGTGAGAAAGCAATCAATGAACAACTAAGGTTTTGCAACGGCAAGGAAAAACTAATGATTGATGCTTCTCATTTCTCTCCGTTCCTGTCTGTCTGTCCCTATCTATCCATCTCTCTGACTCTCTCTGTGTCCCTGTAAAAATAAATAAATAATTAATAAAATAAAATAAATTAAAACTGGAACTGCCTTATGACCCAGCAATTCCATTTCTGGGAATATATCTGAAGAAACCTGAAACACTGATTTGAAAGAATACATGCACCCCCATGTTCACTGTGGTGTTATTTACAATAGCCAACATCTGGAAGCAGCCCAAGTGCCCATCAGTAGATGAGTGGATAAAAAGCCATGGTACATTTACACAATAGAACACTACAGTGGTACCTTGACACACGAGTTTAATTCGTTTCATGGCCAAGCTTGTGACTCAATTTGCTCGTGTGTCAAATCAAATGTCCCCATTTAAATGAATGGGAATGCAATTAATTCGTTCCGGCCCCCAGAAACCACATGAATTTTTTGTTTTATGTGCTTTTAAATAAGAAAACGTACTTTATAAATAACAAATATATATATATATATATATATATATATATATATATATATATATATATATATATATATATACACACACATAATAAGAGAGAATATAAAGAAATAAACTAGTTTATGAAGTATATTTACCTTCAAGGTCAGGCAAAGATGCTGGCGAAGGGGGAAGAGACTGGCAGAGGAGGTATTCATTTTGTGAGCTATCGCTTAACTTACTCTCTACACAATGCTACATTTAATTGCAAAATTTAACTTACACACTATGCATGATATGTAACTTTATCACTAAACTTAATTGCTATTTATTTACTTTGCTTAGTCATCATCATTTTCTTCACTGACTTTTGGCTTTTTCGAAACACTTCCCTTGCTTTCGCTTAGAGGCCGTTTCAATAAAAACCTTTCCATGGAAGCTTGTTTCTTCCTCCCTTTCAGAACGTTCGGCAGGCCATCTAGTGGAGGGAGGCGGAAGCTCGTGATTCAAATATCCGCTTGTGACTTAAAGCAAAAAATCCCATAAGTGACTGCTCGTCTCTCAAATTGCTCTTGATTTAAAGTGCTTGTGTGTCAAGGTACCACTGTATTTGGCTGCACAAAAAAGGAAATCTTGCCTTCTGCAACAGCATTGATGGACCTGGAGATTATTATGCTAAGTGAAATAAGCCAATCAGAGAAAGATAAATACCGTATGATTTCATTTATATGTGGAATCTAATAAAACTAACAAAATAGAAACAGACTTACAGACACAGAGAACAGCCTGACAGCTGTTAGAGAGGAGGAGTTGAGGGGTTGGATGCAAGAGGTGAAGGGATTAGGAAACAAAACCTTACAGACACAGATAATAGTATGATTGCCAGAGGGAGAGCAGTTGGAGGGAGGTAGAAGAGGGTAAATGGTGATGGGAGGAGACTCGATTTTGGGTGATCAACACACAATACAATATACAGATGATGTATTATAGAACTGTACACCTGAAACATATCATTTTAATCAACATCACCCCAATAAAGTCAATAAACAATAGTAATGTAGTAGAAGGTCAACATGTTGATCCAAGTGCCAGTTTATTAATTTACAAGTTCTAGAAATTGGGGCAACCAGATGTTTTGAAGCATTAATAGTGCCTAGCCTGTGATGGTACAGTGGATAAAGTGTCGGCTGACATGGAATGCTAGCTAATTGGGGCAACCAGATGTTTTGAAGCATTAATAGCGCCTGGCCTGTGATGGTACAGTGGATAAAGTGTCGGCTGACCTGGAATGCTAGCTAAGGTCACCGTTTCGAAACCCTGGGCTTGCCTCATCAAGGCACATATGGGAGTTGATGCTTCCTGCTTCTACCCCCTTCTCTCTCCCTTCTCTCTCTCTTTCTTTCTCTCCTCTTAAAAAGAATAAATTAAAAAAAACATTAATAGTAAAAACGTTTTTTATAGGCAGTGTAAAACTTGAGGTGAAGTTAATTGATCTTGGAAATACCCCCTATTCAAGGATGGAAGATACATCACAATGGTAGGCTGATGAGACACAATTGCTCCAACAGAGAAAAGAAGCAAGTTGCTGACAAGTCTGTGCAAAGGGCTGGCGGATGGGTAACGCCCACCAGAGTAAAGATTCCAGGGAATACATACATTTGCATCACAAGTTTCAGTGAAAGGACTCTATGTAAAGCCAGATTGATGGTCTTTGAAAAGGGTTAATGGCAGTAAGCATGTGAGTCCCCACTGTGTGCCAGAGCAAGCCTGCCCGATGTTTTTATCATTGTCTCACATATGTGGAAATAGAGGGCTAAACGGTCATTTTTAGGAGAAGGTAGAATCATGACTCTCAGATATAAAAATGCACACATGTTCAAGATTTTATGTGATGCATTAATCTGGAGAATTAACTACAAGTTATACAGCAGTTTCAAATTTAAAGTTTTTAAAAGCGCACATTTTTATGGGTAGGCAAATGTTGAGATGTAAATGGAGACAAATTTTTTAATTAATTAATTTATTTATTTATTTTGGACAGAAACAGAGAGAGGGACAGACAGAGAGAGAGATGAGAAGCATCTATTCTTTGTTGTGGCACCTTAGTTGTTCTCTGATTGCTTCCTCATATGTGCCTTGACTGGGAGGCTACACCAGAGCGAGTGACCCCTTCCTTACTAAAGCCAGCAACCTTGGGCTTCAAGCCAGAAACCTTTGGGCTCAAGCCAGCGACCATCGGTCACATCTATGATCCCACACTCAAGCCAGTGACCCTGCACTCAAGCTGGTGAGCCCACACTCAAGCCAGATGTGCCCATGCTCAAGCTGGCGACCTCAGGGTTTCGAACCTGGGTCCTCCACATCCCAGTCCAACGCTCTATCCACTGTGCCACTGCCTGGTCAGGTTGGAGACAAATTTTTTGAGAGGGGGTGTCAATTGAAGGGGACAGAATTTATATGTCTCATCAGTTACCTACAGCTGACAAAGTTATAAAATAGCTCCCCTAGAATCAAATTTATAAGACAGAGGATGTGTTATAGATTATGTATAGTTTTCCATTGATGTACAAGTTTTGGGTTGTTTTTTTTTAACCTGGTGTTCAGTAATTTAGGTGAGACAACACACATAGTAAGTGACACAATGGAGGCAAGCCTGGGGGTGCCCAGGACGTTTGGATTGCTGGGGGAGCCCTGAGGAAGTCTATAGAAGCTATTGTAACAGCCGTGAGGCAGCATTGGCTGGAACTGAGATGTAACCAGGGGGTTGGCGTCTGTCTTAGCAGCCTGAGCCTGATACTTTTGTACAGGAAGTTGATTGGGTAGTGCTTTTAAGGGCAATAGATGTGAGGGAGCACAAGTTGCTGGACTGAGCAGAGGAAGAAGCTGAACTGTGATGCAGTTACCACTGAGACTGCTTGAAATCTTAGGTAGATTTGGAGTTGGATAGGCCCTTGCAAGATGTCCTGAAGGGAAACACGCTGAGGACACTCCCTGGGGAGGGCAGCACCCCTGGCAGCTTGGGGGAATGCTTACCTCCGTCCTGAAGCGGACTCTGGGCAAAGTACCACAACGTCCACTGCACCTCGGTAGTCTCAGTGCTTCCCAGCTCCTACCTCCAGGCTTACTGCTGGGAGGACCAGACTCCCTCAGCTCTGAGTCTCTGGTCACCATGCCCTTCTCAAGCAGTGACCTCTGTACTTTACTGACCATTTTTTTTTATTGCAAGTAGCCGAGGAATGACCAACAGAGACCGCAGGGTATCACCTGGATGCCAGGTGGGTGCTCTCCCGCTCCCACTGTGTGACAGCAGCACTGCCTCCTCCTGACGACCTGGGTCAAGTATCTCCAACAAGATGGTAACTTCTACCCTTGCCCACTGGTCTCTGAGCACAAAAAACCCAAAGTAACCGGGTGACAGCCAGAGCCTAAGTTGAATGGGACCCCTGCTGTATCCCTTGGGGGAAGTTGTCCTTTGGAAACAGGTTCTCGGACCTACAGAGCCTGAAACTGGGTGTAGGAAGCACAGTTTCTCCAAGTGGGTTATTGGTAAAAATGTTAAGCAGGACTATTCTCATTTCTACCTGTTGGTACCCAGGCTCATATATTCTGCCTAGTGGAGCCACGGAACCACTAAAGTGATCGTTGACTTGGGATGTATCCTGTGTCCTGAAGGATGGTGCCCCATCCTCACCGGATAGCATTGCCAAGCTGGTGCTCCAGCTACACCTTTAAAAGGCTGCTTGATTGTTCTATCGGGCCGGCAGCGTTTACAGCACGTGACAGGACCCTGGACCCATGGCCATGTGCCCACTGTCCCATCCTTTTTGCTGCAAAGTCTTTTGTTCCAATTCAGTGCTGCCCGGGATCCTGTGTTGGTGGGTCTGACACTGTAAACGCTCGTAGGATCACAGTGCTGCAGCCCTGCAATCCAGAAAGGCGTGGCTGACACCTAGATCATGTGTCAGTTTGGGTCAAGATAAGTAACTGCCCCATCTAGAGGACAAGGTCCCATCTAGACAACTTGCCATCATGTGCTTGGTTGTTCTTGAGAGATGGGTATTGTACTGAGGGCTCAGCTTTGGTTTCTGTAGCACTCAGGTCAGACATTAGGCAGCATCAGAAGCCAGATCAGCCTTGGTGAATGGCTGATCCCACTGTGTGGCTTTCATTGCTGCCACCAGTTTTGCCAGCACAGGAATGGCTAATGAAGAGGATGGCTCATATCAACTGGCCAGATCATTGATTGTTGAGTGCTTCTTCCATAGTGAATACTCTCTGTGGCCATCAACATGCATTCATTCAAAGATCTTTCTACTCATGCCACTGCCACAGATCCATCCATATGTCTCTACCCTTGTCCCTGACGTTATCTTTGTCCTTCTAGGCCCCTGACTAACCAGTCAAGCCATTTGCTAGTTCCATGAGTTTATGTTTTCTCTGGCCTTGGGCCTATTCTCTCTCCACACAAAGTGGGTGACCGGGTAGCCTGAGTTTTCCTTTGCAATGATTCCCATTCTCCAATGTCTTAAGAGGCCGCCTGAGAGGGACTATGTAGCAGCAGCAGCCCATCTTCAACTTGCATCTACGTACCAGACCAACCATCCGCGAACCAAACTTGGCTTTCCCCCTTCTGTAAGTTGGTTACAGGAAACACATCCCCACCCCCTTGGCCACAGGTGTGAGCTGAGGAAAGGCACTTGTGCAACGGTAGTGACTGACACGGGGCGGAATCTGGACCACCTGTGCATGCAGCCTACTCGTGCCGTCTGCCCTTGCGCGTGTCCAATGCCCCGTGGACCGCTTCCAAGTTAGGTTTACGTAATCTCTCCACAGCACCTTTCCCGGTCGTAGATGCTCTGCAGACGTGCGGTCTGGCAGGTTGTGTGGACCATATCGCACGGCTGCTTGTGCCCCATCCCGGACTGCTGCAGGGGCACACTCTCACCCATCTTTAGATTATGTGTCTCTCAATTCATCACCCTCCAGCTCTAGCCTACGCACAGTCCCCTCACTTCTGCCAGTGCTTGCTGGCAGAGTCATACGGTGCCCTTGACAGCAGACTCGGCTCTCCCCTGGCCAGGTGCTGGTGTGACTTGATCGTTATTGGCCAGGCAGCCAGAGGAAAGCTGGGAGCAGATTATGAAGGGATGAACAGCCTCTGAGTCATCTTCGAGCCAGAAGATGCGGGTCACATCTGCAGGCCGGCGTTCTGGACATCTCGGGCTTCAAGGTTCTCAAGAGCACCAGGTTACAGCGAATGCATCAGCCAGTGTCACTGGGAGCTCTAGAGCTGCCATGATTCCTGATTTTCACCTAAAGTCTCCACTCCTTCCCAGCGGTAGCCCACACCTTGGCGTGCCTAAGCTGAGGACTTGGTCCCTCCTGTTGTGTTCTGGCCCAGCCTTCCGCGGCTTCTGCTCTCCGATGGAAGGAGGGGCGCGCATCCCTCTGCACGCTCTGCTCCGGAGGGGGCCCCTCGGACTCTGGCACTTTGTCTTGAATAGGCAGGCCAGCAGCTGTCCTCAGCCCTCTGCTGTCCTTGTTCCAGGCACAGAGAGCCCTCAGCCAGGGAGGGGTGAAGGAAGCAGGCCGGGGCAGCTGGAGGATGTAGACTGTGGTGCAATCTCAATGAAGGTCTCACTCCATCCGCAGCAGCTTCAGCGGTATTGCCAAGTCCTCTCAGTTTGAGGTGCAGGGTCTGGAGCCTCCCCTGCCAGCACTGATCAGCTATTGGATGCGGGCTGCCCCCAAGAGGAGACTTAAGCTGGGGTAGGTGACTTCCTTTGGAAGGAGGGCAATTCCTGGGGAGGGACTGAGCTTCGAACCATCAGGGGAATTAGTGTCTCGCAGTGAAGGGGAATCTGGGTGGACCCCGCGTCCATCACATTAACCCTGGGGAGGAAGTGGGGGCTGTAGATGAGGGAATGACTTCTGGGAGAAGAACTGACAGGAAATGAGGGTCCAATAGCATGGAATTCTTTTGCTTGAGAACATTTAATACCTTCTTTGTGCTCAGCCCTGTGCTAGGTACAGGGGATAGATGGGGAAGGTCCCTGGCCTTGAGGGGCTCATGGCTGCACACCCTATACTAGCGGAAGAGTCAGGACAGCGCCCGGATTTGAGCTTGCGCGTCAGTGGGGGATGTGGCTAAAAAGACAAGGCAAACTTGTGATGCAGAGGAACCTTTATTAGCTTTGGAGCTGTGTTTTCCTTCCACAGAAGACACCCAAGTCCTGACTCAAAAGGTGACCACCTCTTCCTGGAGGACTCCGAAGGACAGAGCAAGCCCTGTGTCTGTCTGCTGGTACCTGCTCTACTAACAGTGACACACACACCTTTCCCCAGGTGTTCAGTCTCACTGAACTGTGCTGCATGCGAGAGAGGAGATCGCAGACTGTTAGAGATTCCCATGCGGGGCCAGTGAGACCCACACAAGTGGCGGCAGTGTGTTGAGGAGGGGCCTTTCCTTCTGCTCATGAAAGAAATGATGAGAGTGGAATCAAAAAAGCTCCCACATCTCTGCAAACCAAAGGGTAAGTAAGAATGGGGAACGGAGTCTCTGCCGGTCTTGTGTCCCTCACGTAAACGGCCACAAGAGGGCAGCAGGAGCTCAGCCACGCTGGGAAGAGGGCTCGCGTGGGGAACCTGATGGAGCAGAGTTGGTGCCCCTGACACGCACATGCACACGCACGCACACACGTTCCAGAAGACGTGAGAGGAACAAAAATAAATAACTGACAAAGCTCTGGAACCTATTTTCCCCCTTGCTTTTATTTTATAAAATCGATTCACAGAGATGTCTAGCAAGGAACATTTTAGTAGTCAAAAGTAATTTTAAAATCATGTCCGCATCACTGGCTCATGAGAAAATGTCAAACCCGGTAATAGTCTGAGATGAACTCAGAAGGACATATTAAACTTCTATCTTTCAATTACAGTTGACTGTCAATATTATTTTATTTTACATTAGTTTCAGGCGTATTGTAGTGGTTAGACAACCATGGTTTAACAAAGCAATCCCCCTGATAGTTCAAGTGGAACCTATTCCAACCAGGGGTCTCCACACCATTTCTTTTCTTCTTTAAAAATATTTTTTATTCATTTTAGAGAGGAGGGGGGGGGGAGCAGGAAGCATCAACTCCCATCTGTGCCTTGACCAGACAAGCCCAAGGTTTCAAACTAGTGACCTCAGTGTTCCAGGTCGACACTTTATCTACTGCGCCACCACAGGTCAGGGTCCACACCATTTCTTACACCTCCCCAGTCACACGTTTATTGCTTGACCCCTGTGGTTTGCATGGGGGGGGGGCTCTGAGGTCCTTCCTCAGATTAGATGTGGGCCCTGAAATCCTAAACCCAAATCTCAGGGCCGCTCCTTCCAGCACCCAGGACAAAACTACTCTCTCTCTCTCTCTCTTTCTCTGGGCTCCCTGCCCTCTTCTGAGGCTCCCCGGGGCGGGCGGTGAGCGGGTGCTCCTCACAAGGCCCGGGGGCAGTCTGTGCATCTCTTCCTCAGGGGAAAAGCAAGTGGAGGGCAGAAGCCCTGCTCCCGCCTTGACAGTGGGGACAGGTGACAGTGACAAGTTGGAATGTGCTGCAGTGAAGGAAGCGGAGCGTCTGCTATTCCTGTAATGACTCGCCTGGGCAGTGTTCTGGTGCCACCGCGGGGGCCAGCATCTCCGTGTGTCTGCGGGACCGAGCGGGGAGGGGAGCACGCGCGCCCCGCACACCGGCTTGGGACCGCAGGGGAAAACCATTGCAGCGGGCCGCCAGAATTTAACACTAGGCACAGGTTAAACAGACGAGGGAAAACGGGGCGTGGAAAGGGACCCCTGGAGGAACAGGGCTGGTCAGGACAGGAAGTGTAATGGGCGGTTGGAGGGAGCAAAAGGGAGAGGTGGGGGTTCTCAGGGCCCAGGCAGTCGGAGGAGGGGCTCTGCTGAGCCGCCACCCGACCTGTGAGGAGGGGGCTCCACCTGGGCCCTCGGGGACCTCTAGGGTGGAACGGCCCTCCTGGGAGGGAGGGAAAAGCTGCTGAGACTGAAAGGGACCCAAGGGCTTTTGGTGGAGTGAGGATGACGGGGGAGGCCCTGTCCCTTCTCCCTCCCACCTGCCAGTCTCCCTACGGTGCCAGTCTCTCTCTGGCCCTTCTTCTCGGACCCCACAGAGGTCTGGATAAAGGAGAAAGAGGGTGTGCAGGGTGTGGAAGGAGTTTCGGAGCTGAGCGATGACAAATCAGCCACCAGCCCCTAGCTCCCTCGAGGCTGTCGGGTGATGAAGGGCCATGTTGCTGCGCAGCTCGGGATAGAATTATTTTAGAAGGAAATGGAACCACAAATCCCACAGTCAGTGAAGAGCACAGCTGGGCCCTTCTCCATGCACCAGGAAAGATGCCCCTTTGGTTGCCATCTGATACCTTTGGACTCATTACTGCTCAGGTGGGAGCTGAATCTGGTGGAATATTTGGAGAGATGAGGCAGGAGGGTTGAGAATTGGTGAATGATTGATTATTTATTTGTTTCCTCATCAAACCTGAATTTTATTTTATCACAGGAAATCATCAATCAAATCAAGTAGTGGAGAGTTTTCTTCACTGATGGGCCCTCCACAGGATACTCCCACCAACCCCGTTCCGCCACTATGGGCAACCACACCATGTCACCCAGTTGACTAAAAGAAATGAGGTCTGGTGCTCACATACAAAAAGAACGCCTACTCTGCATTCTTATCAGGACTTCCATTTAAGAATCCTTAAACAGACTTATTAATGAATTCTTCCTTGCGAGCTGACCACATGGCATGGGCATATTATAAAAGATGCATGTGGTTGCTGTGGGGAGGGGAGAAAGAAGCCAGTCATTTCATTGTTTCACATAGTGCTTAGCAAAACAAATTTTAGAGGTAAAGCACTTGTGGGTTGAGGCTTCCGTAAAGGTCCACCACAGTTCTTGATGAGTCACCTCCTTGTCTGGATGGCACTTGTGTATCAGAACTTTATGAGAAGCCCCTGACTCTTCACGTCTGCAGGTTTCCAAATATTCGGTTTCTAAAATGTAGACCGGCCCACGGTTTCACTCCCCTTGGTGTCTATGTGTTTCAGTTTTGGTCAAGACAGGAAAAGGCCCCTCTGACGTTTCACCACCAATGACAACAGAGAACATACCAACCTGTATTCACAATCCCCTTGTCCTTTTCCCACAACCTGGGAGACCACCTGGTAAGCTCACTGCACCCCTCTTTCCTGGGTCCTAGAAGAGGTTGCCCGTCACAATGAGAAAAGACAGACTTGTTTCTCCGTGTCCTTCCACTCAGCACCAGCAGGGCAGTTTGCAGAGAGAAAGCAAACTCAGTTCTTCCCATGTGCAGCTGTGCAGCGCAGGAGGAGAAAGGGCAAAGCCTGAACATCGCCCTGCCCTCTCTCCAGCTTTTACAAAAAGCCCGGCATCTGAGAGACCTGGTGTGTCCCCCACCACCTACGTCCTGTGAGGTTTGGGGCTCACCTAACCACACAGAAGATTGTTGACACAAACACCTTGCACTGTCATGCTCTTGTCTCTCTCTGTTTGCTTGTTTGTTTGTTTCTTTAGGTGAGAGGAGGGGAGTTAGAGAGACAGACTCCCACACGCACCCCTACTAGAATCCACCCGGCAGCCCTCATCTGGGGCCAATGCTCGAATCAACTGAGCTATTTTTAGCTCCTGAGGCTGACGCTTAGACTAGTTGAGCCACTGGCTGTGAGAGGGAAAGAGAGAGAAGGGGGAGAGGGAGGAGAAGAGAAGCAGATGGTTGCTTCTCATGTGTGCTCTGACTGGGGGTCAAACCTGGGACTTCTGCACACTGGGCCATCGCTCTATCCACTGAGCAAACTGGCCAGGGCGTGCTCTTGTTTCCTGACTAGAAACGTTTCCTTCCCCTTCAGCCCTAGACACTCAGGGCTTGGCACTAGCCTGTTGTGGTACAATACAAAATAAATAGACTGTCTTTGTCCTGGCTTCTTGACACACAGTCTCAAAAACCTTGGAATGTGCTGTCTTGTATGTAAATGAAATGATTCATTGTGTGTGCAGTGGGGAGGAGAAATGTGGGGGGGGGGAAGGGAGAGAGAAGCGGTAGATAGCTTCACAATAAAGTTTAGTCACAGAAAAATTAACCACTGGTCAGAGGTTAGAGGTCAGAGGTTGCAGCTCGGTCCTCAGTCCCAACCCCAAGGGAGAGAAAATGAGCTAGAGATTAAGTTCAGTTACCAATGGCCAATGATTTGATCGGTCATGCCTGTGTAATGAAATCTTCATTAAAAACCCTAAATGGGTTTTGGAGAGCTTCCAGGTTGGTGGATTCCCTGATGTGCTGGGTGCAGCCAGAGAAGGAGTGGGATCTCTCTGCACCCCCACACCTTGACCCTGCCCTATCCATCACTTTGTTCCATGAGGCCTTTTCCGAGTTGTCATCTTTATAATAAATGTAAATGTGGCCCTGGCCAGTTGGCTCAGTGGTAGAGCGTCAGCCCGGCGTATGGATGTCCCAGGTTCGAGTCTGGGTCAGGGCACACAGGAGAAGTGACCATCTGCTTCTCCACCCCTCCGCATCCCTCTTTCCCTTCTGCAGTCATGGCTCAATTGACTCGAGCCAGTTGGCTTTAGGCACTGAGGATGGCTCTATTGCCTCCATCTCAGTCACTAAAAAAATGGCTGGTTGCTGAGCAATGGAGAGATGGCCCCAGATGGGCACAGCATTGCCCTCTGGTGGGCTTGCCAGGTGGATCCCAGCCCGGGTGTATGCGGGGGTCTGTCTCTGCCTCCCCGCCTCTCACTAAAAAGAAAAGAAAGTAAATCTAAGTTAAGTGTGGTGTTCCTGGGTTCTGTGAACTACTGAACCTGAGGATTACTAGTGGATTACTGAACCTGAGGAGGGGGTAATGGGAGCCCCAAACTTGCAGCCATTTGATCGGAAGTACAGGTGGCCCCGGGGACTTGTAACTGCATCTGAAGTGGAGGCAATCTTGTAGGGCTGAGCCCTTAAGCTGCGGGGTTTGTGTTAACTCCAGGTAGTGTCAGAATGGAATTCAAGTGTCCGACACCCAACTTGTGCTGGATAATTGGTTGTTGGTGTGGAAAATATTCCACAGATTTGGTGTCAGAGAAAAGACTCTACCAGTTTTCTTACCAAACAGTGGGATTGTTAAACTACAATCTGTTTGTACTAAAAATTTTCCCTTTTACAATCCCACTTTTTCCTGGAAGCTTGGGTGATTCTGGAAGCTAGGTCGTTACCTGTGCCCATTGACAGCCACCAAATTGATATTTTTTGTGGCCGTTCTTAGTTGTAGGGCTTCTTATGCTTGTACCATGTGTAGCACATACCTGAGCTCTGGTAGATGCCAGTAGCACCAACCTCAAAGTCTCCACATCCCCAAAGTGTGATAATTCCCTTGTTACAAAAGGTCGACTTTTAAAAGGTATAGTGGAGCCGGGGAAGGAGACCTGGGTTCGGTCCTGGCTCCGTCCCAAACCCCCTTTGTGACTCTGGGCAGGGCTCCCCAGCTTCCTGCTGTCCTTGGCTGTATGTACCGTGAGAGGGTCCAGCCAGGGCAAACTAAGTTCCTACAGTGACAACACTGCTGCTATGCTCGTTTTACCTCCCTGAGTGGAAATCGATTCTTTAAAGGCCTTGATATTATTCCATCAAGGCCTGAATTCATGTCCGTCTGAATGGTTTGACCCTGAGTCTTCCATTTCACAAAGGGTGGCCTGCAGCGACCTGGTGGGGGGTCCACGTCGGGGACAGATGCTGCTGACAGCTGGAAGAGACTGGAGGTACTGTGTTAAGGATTCTCACGGGCTGAGGAAGAGTATCTTCCCTGCTGGGGCCTTCCCTGAGAGCCCCAGCCCACAGTGGTGCCCTGTGCAAGGTGTGCGTGCATGTGCGTGCGTGTGTGTGTGCACATGTGCTCAGGGGGCAATGTGGGAGTCCAGAGGGACCACCAGCTGGGATCTGAAGCCTCCAGCTCAGGGTTGTGGTTGTGATGATTGAGTGAGTCAGTATAAGGGAAGGACAGAACCGTGCCTGGCCCTTGTAAGCATTATGCATGTGTTAGCAATGTTGTGACTGTTATCCTCACGCCCAAAGATGTCAACACTGAGCAACAAACATTTTCTTTTTTTTTTCCATTGAGTTTTGAGTTTTGAGAAGGCAGCAAGAGAGAGAGAGAGAGAAGAATCAACTTGTTATTCCACTTAATTGTGCCATTGATTACTTCTCATACGTACCCTGACCAGGACCCCAACCTGCGACCTGGCGATTGAGCCAGCCACCCTGGGATCGAACCGATAACTGTGGTGCTCTGGGGCGACGCTCCATCCACTGCGCCACCAGCCAGGATGCCACAAACGTTTTGTTTTCTTTTTAAAAAAAATTTTAGTGAGAGAATAAGGTAGAGAGAGAGAGAGAGAGAGAGAGAGGAACATTGATTTGTTCCTGTATGTGCCCTGACTGGGGACCGAACTGGCAACCTCCAAGCTTCCTGGTGATGCTTGAACCAACTGGGCTATTTAGCCATGGTCAAACATTTTCTTAATGAATAAGGAAATGAGGCTAGAGAAGTAAGGTCCACAGAATGTGTACACCTCACAGGCTGTGCTGTGGTTGTCTATGGAACGGGTGGAGCCCTAATAATAAAAGTGCAGGCCCAATGAATAAAGTTTCTCCTGTATGCAAAGCAGCTGACATTCATTATCTCTCCTCCCTCCCCCTCCTCTCCTCTTTCCACCTCTCTGCTCCCCTCTCTTCCTCTCTCTTCTCTTCTCTCCCTTACACACATGCGCACTCATGCACTCACACATCGAAGATAAGAGGCTGTAATTATTGTCTCTATAAAGATGAGGGTACTGAAGTTAAAGGCCACCTCCTCTTTTGGTCAGGGTGCTGTTCTCTTTGTCTAGAATGTAGGGTACCTGATGATGATGTTACAACTTTTACTTGGAAAGATAATTTCTCCATTGGTGTCGGACATAATAAACAAAACAAAGGGAGAAATACTTTGGAAGATGCTTATGGCATGGTCAGGCTTGGTGACCTTCCCAGTCAGCGAGGAAAGCAGAGTCCCTGAGACACGAGTTCGGGGCAGATGTGCTGACGTGTGCTCCAGCGGGCCCAGCAGACCTGGCTGTGGAGGCCTGTGAGCCTGAGGCCCCTGGTACTTGGTCAGTGAGTATGCAGGTGACGAGGGGTAGGTGAAGGCCCTGGCGAGGCCACTGGTGGGAAGCAGAGAAAAGAGCCCAGGTTTCTGGTCTGGGCTGAGTCCAACCAGAAGCCAAAGCTGGCTCATCACCTGCCCGCTGGTCGCTGTTCCAGAGGTGAACTAAACGGGGTGGTAATAACACATGCGGGATTGTGGAGCAGATGGAAGATAGTGTATGAAAACGCGTAATAAACATAGGCAAAGGCTCTGACTTTCCAGCATCATTGAACTAACATACATTTTTAAATTCCAAGATATTTTTCTCTTCCTGGGCAAAGATGTTAAGTTTGATAATGCACACTGTTGGCAAGGGTATGTTGAAGCAGGTACCTTCATACACTGTAGGTTGGAGTATAGGTTAGTACAACAGCTTTGGAAGGCAATTTGGCATTAAAAATCATTTTTAAGGCATATATATATATTTTTTTAATTTTTTGAGAGAGTCAGAGAGAGAGACAGACAGGGACAGACAGACAGGAAGGGAAAGAGATGAGAAGCATTAATTCTTTGTTGCAGCTCCTTAGTTATTCATCGACTGCTCTCTCATATGTGCCTCGACTGGGGGGCTACAGCAGAGCGAGTGACCCCCCCGCTCAAGCCAGCAACCCTGGGCTTCAAGCCAGCGATTCCCAGGCTCAAGCCAGCAACCATGGAGTCATGTCCATGATCCCAGGACCTTGGAGTTTTTAACCTGAGTCTTCTGCATCCCAGTCTGACACTCCATCCACTGCACCACCACCTGGTCAAGCGGCATATATTCTTTTATTTTTATTTTTTTAAAATTTATTTTTATTTTGGCCTGACCTGTGGTGGCGCAGTGGATAAAGCCTCGACCTGGGAACACTGAGGTCGCCAGTTCAAAACCCTGCACTGGTCTGGTCAAGGCACATATGGGAGTTGATGCTTCCAGCTCCTCCCCCCTTTCTCTCTCTCTCTCTCTCTCTCTCTCTCTGTCTCCTCTCTAAAATGAATAAAATAAAATAAATATTAAAAAAAAAATTTATTTTTATTTTATTCATTTTAGAGAGGAGACACAGAGTGAGAGAAAGAAAGAGAGAAAGAGGGGAGGAGCTGGAAGCATCAACCCCCATATGTGCCTTGACCAGACCAGTGCAGGGTTTTGAACTGGCAACCTCAGTGTTCCCAGGCCGACGCTTTATCCACTGCGCCACCGCAGGTCAGGCGCGGCATATATTTTTTTGATGTAGCAATTCCACTGCTTTGGATTTATCTGATGAATATAGTAATGTTTAATATTGGATTGAGTATTATAATATTCCAAATAACAGTGTCTTAAACAAAATAGAAGTCTGTTTCTCTTTGGAACAAAACAGCCCAGCTTAATCAATCTAAGGTTGGAGTAATGTGTGTGTGTGTGTGTGTTGGGGGGCGAGGTGATTCCATGACATTGGGGGCCATGGTTCCATTTTCTTTTGCTCTGCACGATGGACCACAGCTCCTGCCACTTCTCCCTCCAGCCAGGGACAATGGAGAAAGGCACGGGCTGGGGGAAGGTGGGGAACCCCTCCCTTTAAGGCCACATCCCAGAGGTGCAGGCATCACTTGTGCTCTAGCCCTGTTGACTAGAACTTAGTCACATGTTCATAGCTACATGTCGGGATCTTGGAAAACGCCATCTTTCCTCTGGGCAGCCATACACCTACTACAGTTCCGGGGCTGTGTGACTAAGGAAAGGAGAGCAGGGTGGTTAACAGAGACTGTTCAGCAATCTCTGATCTAACACTCATGCACACAGGGATCGATGTGGGCATGCAGGTGTTCAGCAATCTCAGGTCTAACACTCATGCACACGGGCATAGATGTGGGCATGCGGGTGTTCAGCAATCTCAGGTCTAACACTCATGCACACGGGCGTAGATGTGGGCATGCGGGTGTTCAGCAATCTCAGGTCTAACACTCATGCACACGGGCGTAGATGTGGGCATACGGGTGTTCAGCAATCTCAGGTCTAACACTCATGTACACGGGCGTAGATGTGGGCATGCGGGTGTTCAGCAATCTCAGGTCTAACACTCATGCACACAGGGATCGATGTGGGCATGCGGGTGTTCAGCAATCTCAGGTCTAACACTCATGCACACGGGCGTAGATGTGGGCATGCGGGTGTTCAGCAATCTCAGGTCTAACACTCATGCACACGGGTATAGATGTGGGCATGCGGGCGTTCACTGCAGCAGGTTTATAATTGGAAAAACCCTAGTAACAATCTGAATGGTATCTACCAGTGATAGATCTGATTGGTGGAATACTACACAGCAGTTAAAAATGAATGTGGTAGACGTGGACCTGCTAATCAGGAAAGCTTCTCTCATATGAAATGAGAGAAGGGAGTTGCAGAACTACGAAGTGGAAGAAAAATAAATCCACATATGCGACCGAGGTGCCTAGACACGTAAGGGAAGTGCGGGCTTCAGAGCAAAATGGAATGGCCAGTCAGGAGCCGTGGACGCTCCATTTCCCACCCTTCCGGCTCGGGCTCTTACCGTAGGCATGCACTACTTTCTTAAAGAAGATAATTTTTAAAGGCAGCAGATTTATAAGCACTGACATAGATTTCAAAAACATATTCAGTAGAAAGCAAGTTAGAAAAATAGAGTGTGATCCCTTTTACGCATAAAAATAATGTGCGCCTGTGTGTAAACTCGGAATAGTATCTGGCTCCTTGTCAGCTCTTATATGTGTGCACTGCTGTTATTTTACACACATCACCGTCTCTGGACAGGTCTGGGCTCACACCCACCCACTGCCATCCGTGGGAGGAAGACCGTCTATAACGGGAGACAGGAGCTTCCAGGACTAAGGGGAAGGCAGCCGTGTCAAGGACGATTCTATACACATTTGTTTGTGTGAATTGTTTGAATTTTTTCGAGCATATATTTATGTATTTGTTTTAAATTTTAACAGCAATGAAAAAACCCTTGCAATATATGTGAAGTTCACAAGGTTTAAAACACATTTGGGACCCCAGGGCATGATTACATTCCAGTCTTCACTGTTTCCCTGTTCCCCAGCCTGTAGGAGTCATCATCCCTCAGGAGACTCTTGTAAGGGTAATTCACACCTGTGTCCTTCAGGCACTTCTGAGGCTCCCTAAGGATCACCTGAATGTCCCTTGTCACCCCTGGACCAAGCCTGCCCATCACCTCTGGCCAGCCCACCCGCACTCCTCCAGGCTACTCCCCCACACAATCCCCAACCGCTCGATCCCAGCCCCAGGTCTGGGTGAGCATAGGACCAGCCAGCTTTTGACTGGCTCTTGCTGAATAAAGACTTGGGTATGTGTTTAAAATGGGCATAATAGTACTCACCTTGGTTCCTGATGGCTGTGTGAGGATTAGGGCGCGTGTGCATGGAAGAGCTATGCTCTGGGTCTCCCGAGTGGAATACACATGAGGACTCACAGGAATATGTCCCTGTACACTGCTCTGCATGCTCCCCGGGGCCCTTTCTGCTGGGGGCTTTTGTATATTTTAGAATGCATGAATGTGCTATCATTTTTAAGAGTGTTTGCTGTGTGTGTGTGTGTCACTTCCTGCAGCCCTCAAAGGACCTGACACATAGACAAAGCTTAATGGGCACGATTACCCACACACAGCTCTCTCTGTCTCTGCAGACGCACCAGATTCCTCCTGCAGGTGAATTCCAGCCTCCCCTGCCCAGACTGTGATCCTCTTCCCTGAGCATCTCCACCGACCATGGCCCTACCCAGCCTTTCAGCCTCAGTCCTCCAGGAAAGCTTCTTCTCCCAGCTCACACGGGGTCTCCTTTTCCAAGCAGTTCTTCTCTGTATCTGGGCCCCCTCTTACCCCGATGGCGCACCACGGGTCAGCCCCACTTCACACCGGCCCGTGGTGGTGGGTTTCAGGGGGCCGGGGGCAGGTCACCATCATCTCTGTTTCTCTGCAGTGCTTTGTGTCCATCGATGCTGAGCAAATGTTCTCTGACTCTGAGAAGAGCCACGTGAGTTCAGGCGTGGCTGTTTCTGCTTTGGCAGCAAGTTCTTTCTTGTTGGTTGTTGGCAGTGCTTCAGGGCCCGTCCATCACCTGCGGGAGCCTGGCCTCCAAGGTGCTGAGCAGGGGACACGGGGAGCCAGCCCGTTCCCGCACCAAGGGAGCCGTGGTGAATGGCTGATCTCAGCCAAGCATGTACCCTGCTGCCTAATCAGCAGCTTATCACTTTCTCTGTTGGGGGTCATGGGGTCCAGCGGCAGCCTTTGCTATTGTCCCAGCCTACAGCCACCACAGGGCATGGAACCTGGCCCTGATGTAGAGGCAAGTGTCCCTCCATGTACTCCCGGAGAACCCAGGGCTCCCGTTAGCTTCTGCTCAGAAAACGCCTGCCCCTTCCCTTGAGGTGGATGGAGGCTCCGGGAGAAGCAGCAGAGGCTTTGCAGCTCTGGCAGAGAAGCTAACCCGACACGTGGTCCATGGACCAGCGGCACGGGCATCACCCGGGGCTGATGAGGGCGGCACCGGAGCCCCTGAATCATGACCTGCATTTAGGGAGGTTCCGTGGAGTCACATGCACCTTATATGTGAAAAGCAGCTCCAGTTAATCCGTGGGCTCGTCAGTGAGTGGTCAGCCCCACGGGTGCAGGCTCAGGGTGTGAACCTGCAGCACCTGGGATGGAATGCCCTGAGGGTTCAGCCAGGGATGCTCTCAGGCATCAGCCCTGAGGCTTGGGTGGTATTTGCTGGGTTTATGGCAGGAGACCAGAAATGCTCCAGTGTTGGCTTATTTTTCACACACGCAAGAATGACAAGTGCAGAATAGGAATCAATATCCCACTTTATTAATAGCTGAGCCATAACCCAGTAACCTCTTTGCAGAGCTAGGATGAGAGCTAGGTAGGCGTCCACAGCCACAGTCCCTAATCCCAGTCCTGAATCTGGGTCTCAGGCTGCACAGAAGGGTGAAATTGAAGGCAGAGCCGAATGCCAGGGCCCCTGACGCTGACCCGCAGGCCGCAAGCCCTCCCAGCCACAGGAGGGGCAGAGAGACAGAGAGGCAGGACTCGGATTCGGGGAGCGAGAGGGGAGGGGGCGAGAAGCCACAGTCCAGCATCACAGTCTTCTTATGGCCACGGACACCGTTCTGCCCGCAGAACGCCAAGTACTCAGTGAGTGCCTTGTCCTTCTCTGCTCACTCCCTGACCCATTAGAATTCTCTGCTTACCTTTCCAGTTACTAAGTTAACAACTTTACACACAATGAGAAATCCTTCACAGCAATTTCTCTCTGTTCAAGTAACTGCTGTGGTTTCATCTCTTGCTGGCCGTGTGCCCTGAACAGGAGCAGACACCCTACTGCCTTGACCCATCCAGAGGGGAGCACGTCAGTCCCGGCCAACTAATCAGCGTCCTTCCGAGGATGTGTTTAAACTGGAGCTTGGCTCAAGGAGAGGTAGTGGTCCCTTTCTGCTCTCTGTTGGCGAAGTGGGGTGACAGTGAGCATGGGGGCTGTCTGTGCCTAGGGGAAGCAGGGCTGAGGGGACACTGCCAGCACGCAGGTGGGGGAGGGGTGGGGCAAATACAAGAAGTCCACAGAGCGTGCCTCTTCATCACCTTGGACCCTGTTTCCACGGGGCTCTGTTGGAGCAGCCCTGATCCTGCGTCTGGAGGCCAGATTGGGTGAGCTAATCTCTGTGTCTTTCTACTACATGTCACCTCCTTCCCTTACCCACTACCCTAAGCTGAGCTGGGTCTCACCTGCAACCCCAAGTATGCAAATAACCACGTGGAGTGTTGGATTTCTTGCCTCCGGGTTTGTTTCTTTACAACCTGGGTTTCTTCGATGCCAATCCACAGTCATTGAGCCCTTCACTGATCTTTACAGTCTGGGCCCGGACGATGGGGCCTCTCTGGGGTGAGGACCGAGTCAAGGCTGCCCGGCTCTTCGCTCTGGAGTGACACAGGTCTCTCGTAGGTATAGGTAGTGTCTCCTCATGGCAGGTGGCTGGCACAGGATGGTGGCTGGCAGGAAGGAGCTCATTGTTGGCTGTGTTAAAGAAGAAAATTCAACCCAGTAAGTCTGGAGTAACTTTGGGGATCAAATGGGCTTTATTAAGCAATTCATGAATTGGGCAGCGTCCTATCAAGCAACCACAGGGTGGGACAAAAGTAGGTTTACAGTTGTGAGTACGTGAAACACAGAGTTTCTTCTCGTGTTATTATTTATGAATCATTGTATTGTTTTTCATGCCAACAACTGTAAACCTACTTTTGCCCCACCCTGTATAAGGGCACTCTGAGGGGTTCTTCAAAGTGGAAGGTTTTTATAGGAAGAAAGGTAGGGCAAGGGAGCTATTAGCAATAGCAACAAAAGGATCATTTTTAGATCTGGGCACCTTCCTTTGGAGGGAAGGGAAGAGCAAGGATTGTTATCATGCAGGTTGCCTCTTGTTTCTATGGAGGGTGGAGAGGGTCCAAGAGACAGATGACCTCAGTGGTATTGACTGGGAAAATCCAGACTGATTGATTAAGATGATGTTTCTGGGAGAGGCTGACACAGCAATCAGGTTAAGTATTAAGTCTAGGTTTGGAAACTTGGCCTCTAGCACAGGTAATGTCATTTTGGACCTGTGATCTGCTCTTTAACAGCTGGTACAAGGGATCAACTGAGTACGTGATCCAGAGCCTCTGACCAGCCTCCATCTCTAATCAGAGATGCAGCAGGCAGCCCTGTGGAGGGAGCCAGTGCCATCCAGCTGTGAAAGCTTTGTAGGGAGACCATCCCTTCCTGGGGCTGCTGGCGTTCACACTTTCACTCTGACCAGCTATGTGTACATCAGCGAGCTCCAGTATGTGGACAATGCCTGCCCGGGGGTGAGGATGATGGAGACGCAGGAGACCTGACTCTGGGGACAAGGTTCAGTGACGCAAATCCACTTTATTACGGAAGTAAGCTAGCTTATATACATGGGTTCAGCCAATAGAATGTCACAGCAGGGCAAATGGCCAAAAAAGGAGGCTGCCTGGTTGGTGCTGAGTCACTTCCGTATAGCGGGCAAGCTCCCTTCCTGGGTGTTCCCAGGAGGGATTTGGGAGCTGGAGTATTCTCACAGCATTGCATCAGCCACAGCTACTAGGTAAATGCTCTGTGCTCTACCTACATCTCCCCCTTCTCTTTTAATTAAGGCCAGTTGAACTTGCTCGATGATTGCTTGTTGCTGTTGTAGCTTCTGAATGCTATGCATTATGCATCAGGACCCTAGTAGAACTAAAACAACTGTAATACCTATTATTAGCTGTATTAAACAATGAGGCAAGCTTGCTAGTTAGGAAATAGAACGGGGGCCTTAAACAGGGGATTCCTCCTAGGGTGGGGATGTCATTTCCCTCCCATTGTGTTACAGAGACCTTCCAGGTGCCGTTAAACACAGTTCCATTTTTTATTGTAAAATATGGATGTAGGTTCATGCATGCCCCCTTCCCACAAAGGTCCCAGCGTCCAAACACAGAACTGATGGCTTGCCGCGGGCTGCATACTGCATATGGTTGCATTCCGTCTCTCAGCTTTCAATGCCAAACTCCGAGGTTGATGGTCTGTGCATCCAGGCCAGAGGCAATGCGGCAGTCTCTCCAGGGAATTCCTTCTCTCGGGAGTGTTTTTAGATGTTCCTCATACAGGAACGGGCAAAGAGGCGACCCTGGGAAGGCAAGGTTAGCAGGGCGGGCCCAGTTGTTGGTAGCTAGGGGGAGGAGGGCTTGTAGGCCAAGTACTGAGCCTTGGTTGGTAGTACCATTTTCAGCAAAGTACCCCGTAGTATGATTGCAAAGGAGGACCCACCGCTCTGAGGAGAGAGTGTTAGTAAACTTAAGTAGCATCGGGTCACTGAGGTCACCCCATATAGTGCCATTCCACTGTTGGGGTTCCCGGCCACTATTGTCACAGGGGAGACTAAGGGAGCAATTACTGGAATATACTACTGGAAACTGTGGGCTATTAACTTCAATAGGCATAATTATGCCAGGGTGGGGAACAGCCACCCAGACGTGAGGATCTCCTTGCACCTGGGAGTTCACTGTGATAATGGCACACATGAGGAGGAACAGAGTGCCTGGACCTGGGGGTCCGTCAGGGGCTAATCTTTGAGCCTGTTCAGCTAGCGCCTTCATATCTCCCCAGGTTAGGTTATGAGCACATTGGTTACGAGGTCTCCTCCTGGAGCACTGAGGACCTCCTCCAGGTGGCCGTTCATCAAGGCTGAGGCTGGCCATCTCCTGAACCGGAGGGTTTGCAGGTGTTGGAGGTGTCATTGGTGAAGTCATCTTGGGTCACCGGGAGTGGCCGTACGTTCCTTCCTGGGATCCAAATTGAATGTGGGCTATTTTCTGGAAAAACATAAGCATAACCTCTTCCTTGTGTTAGAAGGGGGTGCAGTCCCTGCCACTGAGCTGTGGCTGGGTCCTTCCAGCGTACTAATGGCAACGGGGTCGGTTGGCTACAAAGGCCTCCCCAATATTTATAAGTGGGAGTTACTCCTTCAGAATCAAAAGTTAAATAATTGAGAGTGAATACAGCACCGAGGAGCACTTCTCCAGGTGAGGCTCGGGGCATATGCCCCTTATATTTGAATTTGAAGCTTGATGTCTCTGTGTCCCCGTTCTACAACAGCTTGTCCTTGGGGATTATAAGGAATGTCAGGGCGGTGTGTGATTTGCCATTGGGAACAAAAGGCTTTAAATTGGCTGCTGGTATAACAGGCCCATTGTCAGTTTTAATTTCCCAAAGCATGGCCTGTCGAAAGGCATGAATTGCATGTTTAGTTCTCTCTCCGGCCAGGGCCGTGGGCGAGATGGCTCCGGAGAAGGTGTCTACCATTACGTGTACATGAGTGACATGTACTTGCCATACAGCATTAGGCTGTAGACCCCTAGGATTGACACTTGTGGTTGTAGGGGCCTAGGGGTAGTGAAGGCCCACATTGTTTACACGCACGTACAAGGTGTTTGCAGGCTGCGTGAATGAGATCGGGAAAGAGAGATTTAAGAGAATGGGCAGACATATGAAATCAGGCATGCAGCTGCCTAGCTTGCTCAATAGGAGAAACTGTTAAAACTAGGCGATCTGCCTGTGCACTGCCTGCTGTAAGAGGACCAGGTCAGCCTGAGTGAGAGTGAAGATGTTGAATATACCAAGGGTGCTGACGCTCCTCTAATAGTTCTTTAAGCTAAGACCTTTAACTGTACAGCATAAGCACTATCCGAGAGGATATTGAGGGGAGCCTGTTGCCAGAGACGCAGGGCATAATAGATGGCTAGTAGCTCGCCTACTTGTACTGACCCTGCATAACTGTATTTATGGAACTTTGTGCTTTCCGTTGGTGATTTGAATACTATCCCACAATGAGAGCAACTAGCGACGGTGAGCGCGAGCATGCTGTGTGGGGTAGGGGCAGAGGCTGGATAGGAATGAGGGGTTGTTTGTAATGAGACTCTCTGCAGAGTTTGCAGGAGTTTATCACTGGGTAGGTGATTGTCTATTTGACCAGGAAAGTTATTTGACCAGGAAAGTTGTACTTCTAGGTCATCGGGAAGGAGACACTGTATATGGTCAAGAGGGATTGGTAGGATGAGTACATCCGGTTCTCGACCATACAGGGTGACACAAGTGCGTCGTAGCTTCCAGCCAAGAATGCAGATTGCGGTCTTGCTGGGGTGATTTTAGACAGCTGACTATACGCTAGGTGTACCCAATAAAGAGGTTTGTTCTGAAACAGGACTCCGGTAGGAGTGCCTTCTGTGGCCAGGACAATGGCTGAGATTGGCTGAGTAGGGTCTAGCCTGGCCGTTGACACAGCGAATAGCAGTGTAAACGTTCGTTATAACCCGCTTTGCTGCTGTAGTGAGACAGCGGATGCTGGTGGGCTCTGTGTCGCCCTCAAGGAGGGAGAACAAGGGGTCTGTTCAGCAGTAGATATAGATAGGTATCCATGGATCCAGTTTATTTGACCACATAGCTCTTGTAATTCATGTAAAGAGCATTGCTGAGGGACTGCGAGCATAGGGGAGACAGGTGTTATTTCCTCCTCTATGTGGTATTCTAAGGAAGTAAAAGGTGGCAGGGTGTGTACTTTCTCTGGTGCTACAGAAAGTCCAAGGATTGACATGAGCTATTAATATGTCATCCATATGATGGTATATGAGGCATCGCTCCCGCAAGGGTTGCATTGTGGTGCCTACATACCACTGGCAGATGGCGGGGCTATTTCTCATACCTTGCGGAAGGACTGTCCACTGATACCTCTGAGCCGGAAGGGCATGATTAGTGGAGGGCACAGTAAAAGCAAAATAAGACTTGTCTTCCGGAGGGAGGGGGATTGAGAAAAAACAATCTTTGATGTCTGTAATTTTGATATGGCCTGCCTGCGGTACCACAGAGGGATGTGGCAAGCCTGGCTGTAAAGTGCCCATCTTTGCCATGTGCTTGTTAATAGCCCTTAAATCATAAAGGAATCTCCATTTTCCGGATGACTTTTTCTGAATTACAAAAACAGGAGAATTATGAGGACTAGTGGAAGGCTCAACATGTTTGGCTTCTAATTGTTGCTGAACTAGTTTGTGTGATTTTTTTAATTTAGAGGCTGTTAATGGCCACTGCTCAACCCAAACTGGTTGGTCAGTATCCCATGTAAGTTTGATGGGTTCTGGGGGTTTTAGTTGAGCAGTGTTCTTTAGAATTGGGGGGGGGGGCTGGTTGGTAATAGAGACACGGAGTAAAGACAGCACACCCCGTCCCCAAAGTGTATGTGGCAATTCAGTCATAAATAAAGAACTGAAAACTCCAGTCGTCCCATCAGGATCTGTCCAATGAAGTGGCCGTATGGCTTGTTGGGCTGGTCGCACTCTGCTAACTCCTTGTATGAGAGGCCTGGACCGTGTGGCCCAGCCTTCCTTTTTATCCTCTTCCCTAATTACAGAAACATCAGCACCTGAGTCTATGAGCCCAAGGATGGGGTGGCCTTCTACTCACAGGGTCAGAAAGGCCTTATTCTGAGTTAAAGGTAAAGTCCAATAGACTCCCAAAGGGAGATGCTCTCTTATGGGTGGGGCTGAGAGCTGCCCCGCTTCCCATTTAAAGGCTCGGGGCTTTCCATTGAATTAAGTTTCCCATGGTGAGGACTGCTCGGGATAATATCTTCCAATCGTGGGGGCAATTTAAATCAATACTGATATTCTCAAGTAATTGCTGAACATAGGGAGAGTGAAGGCCGTCTTCCTGGATGGCCTTCCTAATGGTAACGACTGTTTTTTGGTCATGTGGATACCAAGCTTGCAGTCGTGCAGCGGTAGGGTTAATATTGACTGGAAAAAGGTGAGGGGACTCTAGTCCTAATGCTGCATGGGAAATGTCTCTTTGCTGACACATAGGGGTGTGTAAGCTGGCCCGTGGGTCTGCAGCAGGAACACGTGTTGGAGAAAATGGCGTCTGAGAGGCTGGGGCAGGGCATTCAGCCCGGCAGTCCGGAAGTAGCGACTTCCTCTTCTTCAGGCGGCGGAGCTGATGGCGCAGCTATTCATTCAGTTGGTTCCGGTTCTGCACGTTCGGCTGCAAGTTTATCAAACTCAGTGGCCCAACTATTTTCCTCCTCTGTAGAGGGAGGCGAATAGAAGGGCAGGGGCTCCTCTGAAAGAGGAGTAGCCTGTAGGACCTTAGGGACCGGCGGAGGGTCCTCAGCAGGAGCACCGGTCAAGCAGGCGTGTATTGCCCATAAGGCAGGAGTTAGACCGAGAGGGAAGGTTTGTCCTTCGTGTACTTCAGCCGAATGAACACGTCGGAGAGCTTGGGCCCAAGTATCTGGGTCCCAGAGGGGTGCGTTCTCAATCCAGGGATTGAGACCAGAGAGAATCTCCCAGTAAGTACAAACTTCAACTCGCCTACCCTGCAATAGGGCGTTTAAGGCTGGAGCCTGCGGGGCTCGGGAGTGAGGGGGAAGGTTTCCCATCACAGAGGGTCACTCACCCGTCCCATAGGTGCCGGTTAGGTTCTGTTTGAGGTGCCAGTTGTGGACACGGCCCGCCTGGAGGTGAGGACGACGGAGACCCTACTCCAGGGACAAGGTTCAGTGATGCAAATCCACTTTATTACGGAAGTAAGCTAGCTTATATACATGGGTTCAGCCAATAGAATGTCACAGCAGGGCAAATGGCCAAAAAAGGTCAGGAGGCTGCCTGGTTGGCGCTGAGTCACTTTCATATAGTGGGCGAGCTCCCTTCCTGGGTGTTCCCAGGAGGGATTCGGGAGCTGGAATATTCTCACAGCACTGCATCAGCCTCAGCTACTAGGTAAATGCTCTGTGCTCTACCTATACAGTATGTGGATCCTGACTATGAATAGACCATCCTCAGGCACTGCTACCTCCCGATCATTGAGCTATAGGTCTTTACAGCTGTACAAATCAGACAGCCCTCACAGGCTGAGCTGAGATGGCAGGTCTTTTCAGTAGCTCTCCCAAGTTGTGAACGAGGTGCTGTGGGCAGAAGTGGGAATGAGCTTCATCACCCCCACGTTCATATGCTCCCCAGAGCAGTCCAGCCTCTGGTGTCTGTCCTCTCTGGCACCAGGAACAGCCCAGTTGCCATTTGCTGAGCACTTACCAGCTGCCGGATGCTGTGCTAGGTACTTTGCGTGTATTATCATAGTTACTCTTTGCAAGCATAGGAGGTAGATAATACTATTTTAAAAACTTTTTTTTAAGTTTTAGATTCACAGAAAAATTGTGAAGAAAATTCAGAGCATTTCTGTAAATACCATATCCCATCTCCCCTAATTAACATCTCTCTTTAGTATGGTGCTTTTGTCACAATGACTGATTTCCTATGAATACATTATTATTGACAAAAGTCACCACTTGATTCAGATCCCCTCAGTTTTTACATAATGTCCTTTTTCTGTTCAGGGAACCCATCTAGGATGTCACAGTGCGGTTAGGTTCCTCTTGGCCATGGTGGCTTCTCAGACTTCCTTGTTTTTGATGACCTTGACTGTTTTGATGAGTACTGATCAGGTATTTTGTAGCATATCCATCAATGGTAACGTGACTGATGTTTTGCTCGTGATTATAACAACCTTCAGGTGTCGGGGGAAGAAGACCACAGAGGTAATATGCCATTTTCGTCACATCCTGTCAAGGGTGCATCCTACTAAGATGACAATCACTGTTGTTAGTGTTGGTCACCTGGCTGAGGTAGTGTTTGTCTTGTTTCTCTACTATAAAGACAGGCTCTCCACCCCTTCCCACACGGTCCCCTAGGGAGGTGGTTACCACGGGGAGCCCACACTGCCCTGTGGGCAAGCAGTTCGATAAATGGTTTGGAATACTTCTGCATGGAAGATTTGTCTCTTCTTGCTTATTTATTTATTTATTTATGTATTTATTTGATAGAGACAGAGAGAGGGACAGATAGGGACAAACAGGAAGAGAAAAAGATGAGAAGCATCAATTCTTTGTTGCAGCACCTTAGTTGTTCATTGATTGCTTTTTCATATGTGCCTTGACCGGAGGGGCTACAGCAGACTTAGTAATTTTTAATGAGTGACCCCTAGCTCAAGCCAGCGACCTTGGGCTCAAGCTGGTGAGCCTTGCTCAAACCAGATGAGCCTGCACTCAAGCCGGTGACCTCGGGGTTTTGAACCTGGCTCCTCCGTGTCCCAGTCCGACACTCTATCCACTCTGCCACTGCCTAGTCAGGCCCATTTATTTATTTTTCTAATCATTTCTTCATGTCAGTATGGACTCGTGGGTATTTATTTTGTACTTTGGTTTGTAATCTAACACTCCTTTATCAGTTTTGTTGCTCAGATTGTTTCAGTTTTTGCTGTTGGGAGTTCTTTCTGTTCCCTCCTGTGTCCCTTTGACAGATGGTCCCCTCCCCCCATTACTGTGGGTTGGGTGGTTTTTTGTTTTGTTTTGTTTTCGGTACTTTCTTACTTTCCGGCAGGAGCCCAGGTTCCTTTTGAATTAGAAAATAGTTCTAGAAAGCAAGATCTGGGAGCCAGGTGTGCTCAGGTGGGTACCAGGTTGTCCCTATCTAACAGCGAAGGAGACTGCAGCTGGAGAGGTTGAATGCTGTGCCCAGAGTCACGTGGCTGTTTTATGTCTCACTCTGTGCTCATTCTGTCAGAAGGCCTCACCTGTCTGCCTCCCTTCACCTCCTTCTTAGTCTCCCCCTAAGCACAGTGTGTCTGGTCGTAGGACAAGAGGGGAGGCTGTGCCTGCAGCATCCCAGCTCCCGCTAAGCTGTCAAGCACTGCACCCAGACGAGCTGTGCTTCTGTTAGCACTGCCTCATACTCTACAAAAGAATGTGTATGTGCGTGCGCCCGCACAGATGCCCCCAGGCCCATGCCATGTGCAGACAGCGGCCCACTCAGACGGGAGTGTTTCCAGCCTCCCCCGTTCATCTTCGTCCAGGCCCAAGGCACACAGGAGCTGAGTCAGGAGGTTCTCAGACAGCCAGGCCGCCCATAGCCCTGGAGTGAGAACGGGTCAGCACTGCCACCTGCCATCTGGCCTCCCTCTTCCACCTGGGCCGCCATCAGCAACCACCTGCTGGGGGCTGGAGGTGGACCTGATGTCTGGAAATGGCTATAAGAATTCCGAAGCCCAAAATGAAATGAGAAATAAAAGGCTGAGCCGGCCAGAGAAAGTGGGAGTGTGGCAAGGCCCCAAGGAGAGCAGGGGTGTCTGTGACCCAATCTGCCTCTGGTGGCCACCCAGGGAGGCTGCCCGGTTGGGGCAGCTCGGGGAAAGTGCAGCACAGCTCTTTGCAGCCACTGAGCAATCCACTCCCGAGCGCAGCCCTCATCCCTGGTCCCCCAACCCCCGTTTAGTCCAGGCATGTCTTCCCCCAGTAATCTGCTCCCTTCCACCCAGTGCTTGCCTTCTGGTGTCTTCAATGGGAGGGTTCCCAGGTAAGTGCCAGACCTGCCCTTGAGGGGAAAGTCAATAAAATGTATTGAGTGAAAAAAGAATGAATCAACGAATCAATGAAAAGTTATTAGAGTAAAATACTGGCATAGGAAACAGTGCATATGCAACCAAGATGCTCCCTCCTCCAGGGCCGCCTGGACATTGAAAATCAGAGTGGCAGTCAGCCCCGCTGCAGGGCTCGCCCACCCGCGGCCTCGCCGGACGTTTGAAGCTTTGGTAAGGTGACCAACTATTTTACAATGAAAAGGACGAAAATAAAGCGAAGAAAACAATATCGTAAATAAAAGAAACATTTTGTTCATTGCAACAATAATACACTATAATATGATAAATGCACAATAAAACCATTTGTAATATTTTATATTGTAATTATGCTTACATGCTTATTAATTTTTAATAATAATTGTAAGAAAAAAGTACTCATTTAGATACAAATACATCATTCACACACAATGGATCGACTCTGCATCGATCAAATATGGACATTTACAGATTAGTCTTACAGTATCAAAAAGGAGGACATGTAGGGGGACACTTTTTGAGGGCAGACGAAACTTACGAAAGAAGGACTGTCCTCCCTAAAGGAGGACGATTGGTCACCTTAGCTTTGGGGGCTTTGGAGCCCCGGTGCCTGAGGAGCCCATGAACTGGACTTTCCTAGAGCCAGACACAGGTCTCCTCGTGGGCCCAGCGTGCCTGCCAGCAGTCCTCTCACTCTAATGGCACCAGGTGGCTTGAAAGAGAGTGGGGAGGACCTGAGTCGGCTGCTGCTCCCTGGCCCCATCCGACCCCTTGGGGAACAGTAATCGGCAGTATCTGGGCAAGTCTCATCTTTCTCCTTTCTGACATGGGCCAAGGACCTTGCATTTTACAGGGTTATTTGAGGATTTGATTCTCTATCTGAGACACCTTGGGGTTAATATATGATAAGGACCAAGTTATGCGTATTCCACTCCCAATTTTCCTTGGAACCTCTCAGTTGCCACCTGATTGGATAGGAAGTTTGATCCCATAGAATAAAAAGACCAGCGCAGGGCTGGCATTGCCTAACCTGTGTCATCACTCTGAGACCAGAACTCACCTGCACGAAACCAAGAGATGGGTCAGTCTGTCCTCCCTCCTCTGTCTCCTGCTATACTATGGGAAAGAAGTTGTGCTCCCTCCTCAGGGAGCTTGTGATAATTAGCTAATGGCACAGGGTTGTAAAAGCCACTGTGCCTCCAGGTGGAACGTTGATCTGCAAGTTCCAGCACAGAGGAAATGTGCTAGTGGCTTCTGTTTAAGGCTCATGTGCTGCTTCTGCTGTGCGAAGAACTCGGCCAACTGGGGTCCTGAGTGGAACAGAGGAGTCGATGGGCCCCCGAGAGGTATTTGGGCAACAAAAGAGGCCACATGTGTTTTTATGACATCCCACCAAGTCCATGATGGAGTTCTACTCTTGCAAAAAAGCCTTTCAGTGTCACTATTTAGGTGGTTTCCAAATTTTCCTCTTTGCAAATAATGCTGCCACTGATATTCTTGTATATAAATTTTAACTATATCTCTGACTACATTTCTACAAGTGTCTTTCTACAAGTGACAGGATATGGACATTTTGGTAAATATTGTTAAGTTTCTTTCCACAGTTTGAAGGCCCATCATTAGGAGAGGACCCGGGACATGGCATGCTCCTCAACACTGTAGACCAGGGGTGCTCAATATGTTGATCGCGATCTACTGGTCAATTGCGAAGGAAGTGTGGGTAGATCACATGACATTAAAAAGACATTTGTCTTTTGATTGGCATACAGGATAGCCAATCTGACACCTGAACTTTTGACACCCTACGCATGTGCGTTAAACCATGCTAACTTGTTCAGTGACATTGCTGCGTAGTTAGCCTTCAATTTATTTAAACTAAATACAACAAAGGGTATAAAAATGAGTGCCGTAGCTGGTCCGAGTAAGAAGCCTAAAACCTACCACTTTCATACAGAATGGGAGGGGATTTTTTTCACTATGTCATATTCTAAGTGCGTTTGCCTCATCTGTCTGTGTGCCATTGCTATTCCAAAGAAGGGAAATGTGGAGCAACTTTTTCTGACTGTTCATAAAAACTATGACATTGACTTTCCTCCGAAAAGAGAGCTGAGAAGGAGAAAGGTGAAAGAAGAATACACAATATTAAATAGTAATAATAGTAACTTAAATAATGATAATATAGAAGAAATAAATTTATGTTTTGCACTTTTATTGTAGGTAGATCATTTTGAGTTGGTCATCTTATAAGTAGCTCGCAAGCTAAAAAAGTGTGGGCACCCTGCTGTAGACCATTTTTTTCTGATCGTTGATGGTTTGATGGGACCCAAGTTCTTTTTGCCCAAGATTGGGCTGGGCCAGGCCCAGACCAGTGAGGTCTAGAAGATGCATGGTTGAATTGACTAATGACAGAAATCAGAAAATGGGAGATAAAGGTGGGAAGATGGACGTGAATGAAGTCAGGAAACTATATCCTAGAATAATTAGGATATTGCAAAGAATGATAATAATAATGCAATTGCTATCATTTATTGAGTATTTACTATTTGCCAGACATTTTAAGGTACATTATTTTATTTCTCATGGCAATTCCTGGGGATGTATTCTATTTATATCCCCATTTTACAGAAAATGAAACCCGGAGAAGTGAAATAATTTTTCTGATGTCACCCAGTGAGTGAGTGGCTGAGGTGGATCCCGAGTTCATACACTGTGCCCTCCGAGGTCAGAGCTCTGGCAGACGGCTGAACGAAGCTACCACCAGTGGCAAGCACAGAGGCCACCGTTTGGGTCTCTTTGTGACAAGTGTGTAGGGCAGAAGCATGCCACAAATTTTTTAGGATAAACCCTTCAGAGTTTACAAGGACTGAGTCCTGCTAATTGATGTCTGCCATGTCAACCCATGGTCCCCCTGTGCTGGGTTGGGTGACAAGCTCAGGGACTACTCCAAGAAGACTGCTACCTAAGGTAGTTGGGAAGAGGGGCTCCACAGACCCCTGGGGTTCAAGGCACAGTATGCAAGTGCTCTCGGTGATTTGCTAAGAGAGGGATAAGAGAGGCTTTGTGGGGAGTCGAGGACGTCCTGGAAGACGGTGGCATTTGAGAACACAGAGAAGACTGGGGGAGAATTTAACAGCAGAAAATGTGCTGAGCACATGCCTGTCTGCTGTGCAGTGGCCTGGGAAGTGTGTGAGGAAAGCCAGAGCTCTGACTGCTCCGCTGGGGAGGCCGTGCCTAGACTCTCTGACTTCCATCCACAGCCTGGGTTTGACAATCAGGTGTGGGGTCTAGCAATAGAGAGGCTGTCAGTCACTAAGCTGTGGGTACATAACTTGGGCTGCAAAGACATTCCTAGTGGAGCCCTTGTCAGCCCAGGGAGGGCTTTGCAAAATCTCTTCCACCTGTAGGTCACCAGGCTGACTCTGCTCCCATGCAAAGCATTCCTGGGAAAATGGTCCTCACTGGAATGACAGATGGCCATTTTATCAAGGCTGATACTTCAACTGCCAGGCTGGTATTTTTTTTAAAGATTTATTTTTATTAAAGGCTATTTTATCATCAGTCTGTGACTGCTCTGTCCAATCAAACTCTCTGTGATGATGGGAATATTCTATAATCTGCTCTGTTCAGTGGGACAGCCACTGGTCACATGTAGCCAGCCATTAAGCACCTGAAATGTGACCAGGGTGACTGAAAAACTGAATTTTTTTTGTTTACTTAATTCTAATTCATTTAAATTTAAGTGGCCATGAGTGACTAGTGTTTACAGTATTGGATAGTGCATGGCTCAGGGATCTTGTATCAAAATGAAGACTCCCACAAATCTGTGGACCCTAAAACCATTCTTCAAGTCCTGGACCCTGGTCATATAGAGCAGGAGAATCTCATGCAATGTTTTGGAAGGGGACAAGCAAACAATATTAATAGCTGTGCTGTTTTATAAACCTGTTACTTATCAGCTATAACGGTGACCAGTCAGCTTGAATGTGGCAAGTATGGAACAGGAAACACTGAGTACTCCTGAGACTCAGAACTAAAAAATTTCAAGATATTTGCTCTTGATTATTTTATTGTCACCACCCAAAAGACTGTTTTATTTCTCCCTTGATCACAGACATTAAGTTTCTTCTTTTGTACCTTTGTATTTTAGGGATAAGAATTCCTTGGGTGCCTACCATGTGCTATACACCTTACACATGTTATCTTTAATCTTCACATCAACTCCCCAGGTCGGGTATAACTGAGGCCATTTGCGTTTGAGGTAACTGAAGCTCAGAGAAGTGATCTGATGAATGGTAAAGTTCCAAACTCCGTGTTCTTTATATTCTGAGCCTATCTTTAAGAACACGAGAAAGCGATACCCCAGACACCAGAGAGTACTAAACATAGCTTGTCCTGGACTCCACACAGAGATCACAAGATGACAAGTTATCAAAGCTGGAGGGGGACTTAGAGATCCTCTTGTCCAAATGCCTATTTTACAGGGATTTCCCTACGTGAGCCTCTGAAGCCAGTGTGAACTCTTTGCCAGCCACTGACTGGCACTGCTGACTAGCACATTAGCACCAGGAGCAAGGGGATAGGATGGCACAGTTACTTGTAATGGTTTATGTTGACTCCACCATTTGGTTGAGTTCTAGAGTAGAGTCACAGTCAACTGTGCAGCCCAAAATAATTCCATAGTACTCATGGTCTTTACTCACATTTTTCTAACCCAATGAAGAGGACTATCATTCCAGCTGTTATGTTCTCTCTTAAAGCCCTTGGGAAAACTCCTGACTATATCCACTCCTATTCTCTTTCCCCTCATTCTGTCAGACTTTCTCAGTAAAATCTACCTCTCTGATTCACTCTTCTTCGCCCGTGACTCCCCAGAAAACCATTTTGTCTGGACAGGTTCTCTCTTGGCAGGACTGGGGGCAGAAGAGGGTGAGGGATAAAAATTCTGGCTGGCAGAGATAGAGTTAGCTGGACTGTGCAGGCTTTGGGCACAACCTGAGAACATTCACATCCCATCTCATCACAAAATGCAAATGTGGCATGTGAGCAGGAAAATCTGCCAAGTCAGCTGCCCCTTGCTGTGGCGAACAGTCAGCAGCCAACCCAAATCCATTCCTTCATCCCCTTTCCTTGCTAATGCCACCCTGGTTTGATTTGAGATAACAAAGGGACCAGATTCAGATAATGGAGCATGGTTCATCTAAGCCAGGGGTGCCCACACTTTTTCAGCTTGCGAGCTACTTATAAGATGACCAAGTCAAAATTATCTACCTATAATAAAAATGCAAAACATAAATTTATTTCTTCTATATTATCATTATTTAAGTTACTATTATTACTATTTAATATTGTGTATTCTTCTTTCACCTTTCTCCTTCTCAGCTCTCTTTTTGGAGAAAAGTCAACGTCATAGTTTTTATGAACAGTCTGTAAGCCGCTCCACATTTCCCTTCTTTGGAATAGCAATGGCACACAGACAGATGAGGCAAATGCACTTAGAATATGACATAGTAAAAAAAATCCCCTCCTATTCTGTATGAAAGTGGTAGGTTTTAGGCTTCTTACTTGGACCAGCTATGGCACTCATTTTTATACCCTTTGTTGTATTTAGTTTAAATAAATTGAAGGCTAACTATGCAGCAATGTAACTGAACAAGTTAGCGTGGTTTAACGCACATGCGTAGGGTGTCAAAAGTTCAGATGTCAGATTGGCTACCCTGTATGCCAATCAAAAGACAAATATCTTTTTAATGTCATGCGATCTACCCACACTTCCTTCGCGATCGACCAGTAGACCGCGATCAACGTATTGAGCATCCCTGATCTAAGCCATTCATGACTCTCCTGCTCCCTTCCACAGGCTCATGACTTTACCAATTTCCCTGGCTACTGGTGGTGGCCATGAGATCTGGTTTGGCCGAGGACACTGTGGTAGGCAGAATAATAACCTCCAGAAGAGGTCTACATTCTAATCCTCAAAAATTGAGAATGTTAGTTTAGACCAGGGGTAGTCAACCTTTTTATACCTACTGCCCACTTTTGTATCTCTGTTAGTAGTAAAATTTTCTAACCACCCACCGGTTCCACAGTAATGGTGATTTATAAAGTAGGGAAGTAACTTCACTTTATAAAATTTATAAAGCAGAGTTACAGCAAGTTAAAGCATATAATAATAATTACTTACCAAGTACTTTATGTCATATTTTCACTAAGTTTGGCAGAATAAATCTTTATAAAACAACTTACTATAGTTAAATCTATCTTTTTATTTATACTTTGGTTGCTCTGCTACCACCCACCATGAAAGCTGGAATGCCCACTAGTGGGCGGTAGGGACCAGGTTGACTACCTCTGGTTTACATGGCAAAAGGGGAATTAAGAGTGTAGTCAGAATTAAGTTTGCTCATCAGCTGACTTTTATTATTTATTTATTTATTTTTTTTGTGACAGAGACAGAGGGACAGATAGGGACAGACAGGAAGAAAGTGAGATGAGAAGCATCAATTCTTCATTGTGGCACCTTAGTTGTTCATTGATTGCATTCTCATATGTGCCTTGACTGGGGGTCTACAGCAGATCAAGTGACCCCTTGCTCAAGCCAGCAACCTTGGGCTTCAAACCAGTGACCTTTGGGCTCAAGACCATGTGATCATGTTTATGATCCCACACTCAAGCCAGCGACCCTGTGCTCAAGCTGGTGAACCCATGCTCAAGCCGGCGACCTTGGGGTTTCGAACCTGGGTCTTCTATTCCCCAGTCTGATGCTCTATCCACTGTGCCACCACCTGGTCAGGTCCATCAGCTGACTTTTAAATAAAAAGATTATCCTGGACTATTCAGCTGGGCCCAGTGTAATCCTTAAATGTGGAAGAAGGAGGCAGAAGAGTCAGTGTTAGTGGGAAACATCATAAGAAAGGTTTGCTAGATGTTGCTGGATTTGGAGGTGGTAGGGGGCCACAAGCCAAGGAATGCAGGTAGCTTCTAGAAGCAGAAAAAGGCAAGGGAAATGGATTCTCCCCTAGAGCCTCTAGAATGAATGTAATCCTGGCAACTTAATTTGAGCCTGGTGAAACCCATCTCAGATTTGTTCCCTCCAGGCTGGGCAGGGAGCTGAGGTTCAGGACAAGGTTGGGATGACTTGGGGTGGCAGCTCCCAAGCATCCTTCTCAATCCCTTTCACTTGAGCAGATGCCAAAGAGACCTCATACACATTTGTGTCCCTGGATGGGACAGGAAGCTGCCAGGGGTTCTGTGTTACTCATAAAGACTGGAGAAGTTGATCAAGGGGACAGGTCTTTGGTGGCTGAGTGTGAGGAAGAGCAACAGCAGGTGTTCCCCAGCCCCCTTCTCTTATCAGATGGGCAGTTAATCTACCAACATGTCTCCCGGCCCAAGCCCTGGGTGACAGAGCCCTCCTGGGCAGTAGCCTAGCTGGATTTAAAAAGGGGGATTGTACAGGCGAGTGTTCTTCTTGAGGCCTGGGGGTCTAAGAAGGGAACTATCCCTGGGCAGCTAAGGACCAAATGGGCATAGAGTCCAAAGGCCAGTGGGTGGGGACAAAAAACACAGCCCCAGTCTTTAGGGAGACAGGGAAGGACAATCACCCACATGCACTCAGACTATGAATTTCCCCTACACAAACGCAGGGTTTGCACCAGCTTTTAGTTGTTGGTACAGAAGGGCCCCCTGTTCTCAAAAATAACCCTTAGAAATTCCTCTATTAGAAATTCACAACTTGTCTTGAAGCTTTGAAAAAACCAGAAGTTATTGTTTAATGGGTACAACGTTTTAGTGCGGGAAAAGTGAAAATGATCTGGAGTGGTGATGGTCGCCCAACACAGTGACTACACGGAACGCCACTGAGCCCTACACTTCAAAATGGCTAAAATGGTAAATGTTATATACACCTTACCACAATTAAATGACAACAATAACATCAAAACAGGTATAGCCTGACCAGGCAGTGGCGCAGTGGATAGAGCGTTGGACTGGGATGCAGAAGGACCCAGGTTCGAGACCCCGAGCTCGCCAGCTTGAGCGCAGGCTCATCTGGCTTGAGCAAAAGCTCACCAGCTTGGACCCAAGGTTGCTGGCTCCTGCAAGGGGTGGCTCGGTCTGCTGAAGGCCCGCGGTCAAGGCACATGTGAGAAAGTAATCAATGAACAACTAAGGTGTCTCAACGGCAAGGAAAAACTAATGATTGATGCTTCTCACCTCTCTCTGTTCCTGTCTGTCTGTCCCTATCTAGCCCTCTCTCTGACTCTCTGTCCCTGTAAACAAACAAACAAACAAAAAACAGGTATAGAAGGCCTTAGGTACCATCTAGTCTACTTAAGAGTAGGTGGGGAGCGACTCCCCCACAGTCGCAGGACTAGAACCCAGGTCTCTTGACTCTAAATTCACGAGTGCGCCTGGACCTGCCCACACTGTCGGGTGTGCGGCAGTCCTGTAACACACTGAGCCTCACAGGCATTTGCACTTTGGAGTAATGACTCTTTTCAGGAGGGCAGGTGTGGAGGGAAGGGGGAGGGGGAGGGGTACCTGAGAGGAGAGGGGTAGGGAATAAAGAAGCTTCCCGAATAGAAGGCACATAAAATGACAGGCTAGAGCCAGCAGACCCTTAGAGGCTGTCTAGCAAAGCCCCTCATTCTACTGACAAAGGAACAAATGCACCTCCCACTGACCCTGATAAAACCTGCTGGGGACACTTGGTCCTCCACAGGTTCTCAGTCGTGGCTGCGCATCAGAGTCACCTGGGAGCTTTAAAAGCGGTGGCTGGGCTGTCCCACGTCAGACCAAGTCAGACTGTTTAGGGCCAGGACCAGGTGAGGGTGTGGGAAAAAGCACCCAGGTGGGCTGAATGTGCAGCCAGGGCGCAGAAACATACCAGGGAGGGGCTCGGCATCCCCCCACCTCCAAATTGCCCATTTCTTTCCCTCTCCGCCCACCTCCTTGCTAAACGTGGGCGTGTGACCAGCATGTGGACCCTCCCAGCTTTGCTAATTCTTCCTCAGCCGTGCTCCCTCTCCCAGAAGGAGGAGTGCCATGTCTGACCTGGGTCCCACGGAGGTTGGGAGCTGATGTTCTCAGCAAATGTTGGCCACCATGCCAATGGCTCAGGCAATAGAGGCTCCCCTTCCTGCTCCGCAGACCTGGGCCCCAGGACAGTAACTGCAGGGCTCAAGCCAAAGGCCTTATGGGCTCCCTCTGGTTCCAAGGCCTGCTAGGAAATCACTGGAAAGGGCCAACATTGGAGACCCCATTGTACTGAGAGGCAGTGGTGGGATTCAAATAATTTAACAACTGGTTCTCTGCCCTAATGACCATTTTAAGCATAAAAAAAGACACTCTGAAAGGTAGTTTATTATTTCATGCATTTAATATTTAAATAAGAATAATAAAAGAGGTACACAAAACTAGATTATAAGAGTTTTAAAATATAAATGAAAAAATATTAAATAATACCTGACCAAAAAAACCCCCCAATAAAACTGTTATTTACTATATTTTCATATTGCTTCTCAATTGGTGTCCTCACTTGTACTTTTTATCACCTATGGACAGAATGAACATTATTCTGGGCACTTAGAATACGCTGTTGCACAGATGAATGTTAAAAAAGAGTAAGGAATGTAAATTTGTGATTTCCCCATTGGACGGCTGCCCAGGCGCCCACCTTAGAGAGAACCCTGATGACCAGTGCCATTTTAACAACCGGCTCGCTGAACTCAACAAAAAATTAGCTTTTGATTCTACTGAACTGGTGTGAACCGGCTGAATCCCACCATTGCTGAGGGGACTCCGAGGCCCAGTCAGTGAGGCCAGCGGTTCCCACACACCCAGCTGGTAGACAGCAGGGCCAAGGCCAAAGTCCACACGTCCTGACTTCCCATTGGAAGCATGTCTCAGCAGCCTCCCAGCTGCCTGCAGGGGCCTGGGCTCCTGCTGGCTGGGACGGTCTTGCTCTGGGCTTAGGGCTAGTTATGTGCACACAATTATTCTCCAAAGAAGTCAGACACAGAGGTAACACTCTGTAATTACTTTGATGTGAAATTCAAAAATAGGCAGATTGAACCATGCTACTAGACATCAAGGCAGTGGTTACTCTGGGGCTGGGGGCTGGAAGAGAGTGAAGAAGATGGGGATACTTCTGGGGTGAGGATGGCACTCTGTGACTTGGTTTGTGTTACACAAGTATGTTCCTTTTGTGAAAATTCAACAAGCTGTGCTCTTATGTTGCGTGGGCTTCTCTGTACACAGAAACTTTCCTTCCATCACAACATTTTAATGGGGAGAGGCAGTGAGTCCAGCTTGCCATCAGGCCTCATAAGCCCTTTTTGATTTTCTCCGGAAGCCATTCTTGTTAGGTGTCTGGCTTGGGAAGGCTTCATGGGGCGTAGGCCTTTATGACATTGGGAACCTGGAGCAGAGCTTTTGGGGACAGACTTGGGGCAAGTGAATCCATTAGCCAGTAGCCAGGGTCTCTGAACTCCTTCTCCTCTGTCTTGCGAGATTGAAGGGGAGGCTCACAGCCCTGAGCCTGGCCCGGCCCTGGCCCTAGCACGGTGCATCAGTGAGCTTTAGTCAAGCAGAGTGGGTGTGAGTGCAGGAAGGTATGTCCCCTGGAAAGCTAAGTAGTGTCTCTGAAAGGCTCCCAATGCTGCCTTCAGTCAGAGAGGGGGTCAGCAGGGGCAGCCCAGGTCTGGGTGGGGGGTGGAGGTCCCACACCATGTATCCAGCGTGGATTCTCCCAGCGCAGGGCCCACTTCCCATCACGGGACCCCCAGTGGGGCTCCACCAGGACACTCCCCATGACAGCCTGTGGGAGGGGTGACAGAGGGGCTGCTGATGTCACTGTTGACCACCCTGTCCTCAAGCGGCCAGCACTGTCTCTGAGGGTAAAAGGCCACAGTCCTCTGGCCAGAGTGCCACCTCAGCGGTGCCCTGATATGTCCTGCTCAGATTTCCTCTGACTCGTGGAGGAAGAAACAGAAGCCAAGGGGGGGAAAGTGACATCATCTTAGATCACACAGCCGACTGCCACCAGCTAGAACCTGTGTCCCTGGAATCCTGGGCTGGTACCAGGTGCTTCCTGTCTCTCCTGAGACCCACAAAGGGTACAGTCCCAGGGAATTACACAAACAGGTCTTAGCAGAGCCTAGGGACTTGCTGAGAGACTCTGGCTGGGGCTGGAAAGACCGGTGAGGACTCTGGCTGATGAACATTATAACACTCTATCTACTAGCCACATCCTGGTCCAGCTACCAGCAACCATGTGACAATGTGAGCCCAAATAAGAAATTTGGAATTGATGCGAACTTTTCAAAGTTTTCAACAGCAGATACTGCATCAAACAGCTTTTGCTCGTTTATATTGAATAAGGGAGCACCGAGTCTCAGGGACCCATAGCAACATGATTCCTTTCTTGATCATGTTCTATGTAGACTGCAGGTCAGTGGCGGCTCTGCTCCTGGTGCAGGTTGGCTGAACTTCTGTCCACGTGACTTCTTTATTCTGGGATCCAGGCTGAGGGGGCAACCCTCATCTGGGACGTGCCGTTATTGTAGCAAACGACTGAATCTTGTGCCTAAGACAATAGGCGTCTGTGATGTCTTCACCCCGGAGTGGCCAAAGCAAAGCTTTTTTAGGTTAGATGTCAATGGCAAGGGATGTGCACTGAATCATTGGGAATGATATTTCACACCGAAGCTAAATACATTGGTAATTTTAAAAGATTTGATAAGCAAATAAAATGCACCCACAGGCCAGATCAGACCCACAGGAGGCCCGCACTCACTGCTGGTTGGCAGGTAGGACTTGGAGTTGGAAAACTACACTCAAACCGTCGTTCTGCTGCCCTGCAGCTTTGCAAGCCAGGCCAAGCTCACAAACTCCCTGCACCTCAACCTCCTCTCCCTTGTGAAATGGGGAGGAGAATACCTACCCCCTGGATGATGGACACAGAGCGCTGGCCACGCCCCCTCTGTGAGCCGGCTCTCAGCGTGTGGGCATGAGCTGGGGTCTGGAGTGGAGTCCATGACCTCACCGGATGCCGAGAGCTGAGCGGCATGGAAACAGCACTGCAGTTTCTCCAGAAATTAAACATTGAATTACTTTGTTCTCACTTCTGGATATACGTCCGAAAGAAGAGAAAGCAGGGACTCGGACAGATACCGGCACACCCATGTACATAGATAGCAGCATAACCCAAAAAAGTCAGACGCAACCCAGGTGTCCGCCCATGGATGAATGGATAAAATGTGTTGCACACACACAATCCAATAATATCCAAAATAATATTCAAAAGGGAGCAGATTCTGATCTATGCTACAGTGTATGGCTGAACCTTGAAGACATTATGCTGAGTAAAATAAGGCAGACACAAGGAACAGATGTTGTATGATTCTACTCATGTGAGATACTTAGAATAGTGAAACTCACAGTGACGGAAAGGGGACTGGTGGTAACCGTGGGTTGGGGGAGGGAGGGATTGGGGCGTTAGTGTCAATGGGAACAGGGTCTCAGGGATGATGACATAGTTCTGGAAATGGATGGTGGTGATTCACAACAATGTGAATGTGCTTAGTTACTGCCACTAAGCTATATGGTTAAAATAGTACATATTATGTATATTTTGCCACAATTTACAAAAACATGTAGAGCCACACATTTCTAGCCAGGCAGGTCTCCAGGCTGAGGCTGCTCACTGCTGTCCAATGCCCCGGGGCTTGCGGGAGCTTATGGCCCCATCTCTCCTGTGGGCTCCTGCAGGGCGCTGCTGCCTCTGGCACATGTGGACAAGAGAAGTAGGGAGACGAGAGCTGCTGGATACAGACTCTGGGAAGCAAAATCCCCCAAACTGCTCTGTGCTAACCCAGCCACAAGCATGAAGTTGGCACCTACTACATACTCAGCCTTAGGAATTCCTGTCGCACTTCTTGGCTCATTCATTTGTGGAGCAGATATGGACAGAGCCTACTGAAGCGCCAGGCCAGCTCCAAGAGCCACCCATCAGGGAACACAGCAGGGAGGAAGCAGTCCCTCCCCTTGCGGAGCTTACACTGAAGTGGGGGAGAGACAAGAAAAAAATAAGTTAGAAAGAAAGTTGCATAATTTGTTAGAAGGCATTAAGTGTTATGGGAAAAAATAGAGCAAGGTGTACCGGAGGGAAGAAGCTGGGGGGGAGGGGCTTGCTACCTAAAACAGAGCAGCAGGGCAGGCCTGCTGACAAGCTGAGTTTTTTTGGGGGGGTGGATAATAGTGTTATTGAGATTTAATTCACATGGTCCATTTAAAATATATATCTAAGTGGTTTTTAGTATATTCATAGATTTACACAACCACCATTTCAATCAATTTTAGAACATTTTCATCATCTCAAATGGAAACACTGTTCCCAGTAGCTGTCACTCTCCATTCCTCCCTGCTTCCAGCGCTAGGCAACCAATCTGCTTTCTGTCTCTATCAATTTCTCTATTCTAAACATTTTCTGCAAATGGAATCACACTGTCTGTGGCCTTTGTGACTGACTTCTTTCACATACAATAGCATTTTCAAGATTCATCCAATTTGTAGTATGAATCAGTACTTCATTACCTTTTTATGGCCAAATAATATTCCATTGTATGGATAGACCACATGTTGTTTATCTACTCATCTGTTGGGGGACACTTGGTTTGCTTCCCTCTGTTGGTGATTGTGAATAATGCTGCTGAAACATTTGAGTACAAGTTTTTGTGTGAAGAAGGTGACTTTTAAAGAAAGATGTGAAGGAGATGAGGGAATTAGCCAGGCGTGGACATGTAAGGGCCCTGGGCTGGGAGCCCGTGAGGTGTGTTTGAGGAAGGTACAGAGGCCTCCAGGAGGCGGTGTCGGGGTGAGGGGGAGAATGGTGGGGCTGGGGGCTGGGAGTCACAGCAAGGACTGGGGCTTTTCCTCGGTAACATGCTAGCATGGGCGGGTTCTGAGCAGGGAAACGATATGACATGTCTAATCCTCTGTTCTACCCCACAGGTTCCCTGAGGTGAGGGGGACGATGAGGAAATATTAGATAGGCTGGAAGAGTAGAGGACAGAGAGGAGCCTGGAGAGCCCCTAAGAGGTCGGGAACCCTGCTGCTGAGCGGGGTGGGGGTGGGGGGGGGTGGGGGGCTGCCATGCCCAAGACCCCAACCCCCAGGCGCAGTGTGGTGACGACTGGGAGACGGCGCAAGGGTGGGGCCAACAGGCTTCCACGCTCCAGTCCTCCTCCGACTATCACTGCCTCACACTGGTCCGGAGAAGCACACCCTCTGACATCCTGCGGTGGGCAGGTGACGGCAGGTGGGCAGGTACTGTTTCATGCTCAGGAGCTCCGAGCCCTCTGTGATCTGTTCTCCCTCCCTCCGACTCCCACCCCGTGCCTCAGCTCACAGTGAGTTGTCTTCCACGCCAGGAACTCCTCGGAAAACTGCTTCTCCATTACCAGAGAGCTGATCGCCTAGCCTCCTCTTCAGCCTACCAGATCTCCCTGTTCGTGCCCTGCAGAGCCTGGCTGCCCAGATACACGGGAATCCAGGCACCTGCAGCAGGGACCTCAACCAGGAGCGGGTCGGAAATGCAGAATGCCATGCCTGTGCCCAGTCCCACAGGGACAAGCTGCACTTTCACGAGGTGACTGGGACCAGTTCCTTCCTCTGCCTTTAAAGGAGTGCTGTCCTTTTATATGACTTCAGCTCCCAGGCTCCCCATGGACACAATCAGAGCTCCAAACCTGCTTTTTTTTCTCTCTGGTCTTGGGCTTCTTGGGTCAGGTTCCAGTGGGCCAGGAGGTTGGAATGGAAGAGTCAACACATGAAAGTGGGAGGGTGCCCCTAAGGCTGGTCCACCAGCCAGGATGTCTCAGTGGCAAGCAGCCTAGTTCTTTCTGTCCAAAAAGAATGTATTTGAAGGAGATCAGATTTTTACAGAACTAATAAGAAATCTGAGGAGCCAGGCTTGAAAATGGGTGGGAGTCTGGGCCACTTCCAAGCCAAAGAAGCAGGATAGACAAAAAGAAGTGGTCTTATGGTAGAGGTGGAACAGTTTGTTCAGACAGAATGCTGAAGCTGAGGGAATCCTACCCTTCTGTCTTTTTCTTTTATTCCGTTCCAGATTCAACTTCCAGACAGGGCTTGTAGACTGGTCCAGCTGGAGGTGCAGGCCTGCTCCTTCACAGGGATGGGCCCTGCCAGAGCCTATCTATCGGCGAGGAGGAGCCTCCAAAGGAAACCTGTGTGCTGTTAGAAAGGGGGAAGAAATAGAAGCCACAGAACAACAAAGGTCTCTTCAGCCAGTATCACTACTTCCCACTGTTTTGATTACTGTGCCACTCAATTACATCTGTGTCAGAATTGGTTTTCTACAATCAGAGTCCTGATATAGTCACCCTCTTCCTGAAGGCCCTCCCTGGGCAGCCAGTATACAACAGTTTCTGGTCTCCTAATTCACAGACAGCCACTCTGCCTCCTACACCCCTTCCTTATACCTCTTTCCCTCCCTTTGAACTTATACTTGTACGTTTCTCAAGGTCTGTTTCATGTCCTCTTTTTATCTTACACTCTCTGTTTACGTATCAGCTGTTTCCATGCCCTTGGGGGGCTCTGGGAGACACTGTCTCCCATATACTTCTCTCCTTTGCTGGAGCCCTGCATTTCCAGATTCCTAATGGATGCTGGCACATAGATGACCCAGCCCACACCTCAATGTCAGGGTATTTACCAGAATTCATCATCATTTTCCTAAACACCCTCTATTTTTGTTACCAGAGGTAACAAAAGGAGTCCATTTGCCTGCACATATCAAAGCCCAATTAAACATGAACAGGAATTTGCAACCAAGAAAGTAACAGCTTTGTTAATTGAAGAAATGGTGCCAAGCCTGGAGTCACAGGTAAGCTAATGCTCAAAGACCTGGTTCCCCGATGGCTTCCAGGGGATGGATTATATAAGGAAAACATCATTACTCTAAAGGAGTTGGAGTCATGGGCTTTGCAGATTGGTTGGGGCCAGGGTAGGGAGTAGTTGATCATTGTATCAGGTCCTGGTGTCAGCCATGGTGGTGTTCTGTCTGGTTTCGTGAGAGTGTGGTCCTTAGGGTTTCTATGCCCTTGGGGAGCTCCTGTTCTGCTTTCACGGGCCTAGGGCTGAAACACAACTGAAGTCAAGATGTTGTCTTTAGCTTGACCAAAACTCTGTTTCTGTGGTCAACAGACCTGAGGCTTTGTTCTGGTCAGATTGATACTGACCAACATCTGATGTCCTATGAGCTTAATGATTAAGTAAGGGAGTGGATGGACAGAAAAGAGAAAGGTCATGTTAAAGGAATGAAGTTTCTACATGGTTGGTTACACTTTCCATATTCTGTATTTTGAGAACTGAATTCTTTCCTATCACAAGCTTAAGAGCTCCTTGGCTCTCTTCCTCTTGCCTGGCTCCCACAGTGAACCCATCACCTCCACAACCTCTCAAATCTGTCATATTCTCTATTAAGTACTTCTGTTCTGGCAAAGGTCTCTATTACTTCTTACTAAATGGTCATTTTGCTTTGGGGTTTCCCACATTGTTGCTGTTAATCAGCAATATTGTGATATTCTCAAAACAAGCCAATAACTACCCTCCCATACACCACTGACTGCAGAAAGAAATCCAAATTTCTTGGTGTGTGTGAGCCCTCAACTTACCTGGCTTTCATCCTTGCTTTGCATTTTGAACCCTACTTTCGCCACATACAACCACATCAGACTTGTCAGCATTTCCTGAAGCTGCCTGTGGAGTCTCCCTTCCCACCACTGGGTCTGTCATCACACTGTGACTGTTGTAGGAATGTCACCCCTACCTTCCTGCACATCATCTATAATCTCCACCTCCTGAAATCTTCCCTACTGTCTGCATAGGACCTGAGCCTTTAAATCAGTAGGCTCATCCCAGGAGCCTTGTGCCTTATGGTCTATAAAACCAAGCAAAAAATACAGGCCAGGGATCCATGAGTCACCTGGAAGCCTTACTTGTTCCTGAGCTGTTTGTAGGTGGATTCCCCTCTCACCTTGTCTGTGCTCTGGATGCAGGGACACTGACCTTGGTCTCTGGCCCTGGCTTCTCCAGGTTAGGGATCTGCCTGTGCTCCTGTAGCACTATGGTGCTATAGGCCTCTGTCCACCTCTGTGGTCCCTAGCCTCCTCATGTCCCTGACTCCTCCTGTAATCTCAGATAGGAACTCCCTGGCCTGGCGTTGGCCCAGACAAACCTGTCATCATGAATGGCATCTGTCCAAGCCACTTGCCTCCTCTTCCCTGAAGCCTTCCCTGGTTTCTTCAGAGGTAACTAATTTCCAGCTCTGCACTCGCTTAACCACTGGCACATGACCCTGTTATAGTTCTTACTGCGTGTTGCCTTTTGGGAGTCACTGCCTCATTCATTGCACCTCAGGGGCTTCCTGGGCAGGGCCTCTGTCTTCCAAAACCTCATCACTGAGCACCACATCAGAGTGGGTGTTTGCATGATGCCCTAGAATTTCTGCTATGACTCTAATAGGCTCACAGGACTGTCCAGCCTGACCCCGAATGCCCAGCTAGCTGTATGTCACAAGTTTCATTCTTCCCATGAAGAGACTGTGGTCCACTGGGGTGCCGACGGGTCCTGTTTCTCAGCCTGCTTCAGTACAATAATACTTAAATAAGCACATTTTCAGGGAAATAGGGCAAATTTCTTACCACATGACCTTGCCTGGTACCCTCTAGAACATTTTATTCAGAATAAGAATTAATCTTTATATTAAATTTTTTCAAAGCACTTTTGTATATGTCAGATTTCAACCACATTCAAAGGGGGTAGAGCAGATCAGATCTTATCCTCATATGAGAGATGAAATTACCGAGGTTCAGAGAGGTGCAGTGATTTCCCAAGGCCACACAGCTATTAGTGGCAAAGACCGGAGGAGCATCCAGATCATACTTTCATTTCTCACCTGTCTGGGATTCCATAGCTTCCTATTAGGAATCTTCATCTTCTATGGGACTGTCTTTCACCAGACCCACATTGGGAGCCCTGGATTTCAACCCTTCTACTTGGCTATCAGAGAGCTGGAACCAACTGTTGCCTTCACAGAGGTGATGGTTCTTCTCCTGATCCCCCACACAGAAAGAAGCTGAGTTTGGCAAGTCTTGCCTTATCTGTAAATGCTGTTTGGGTTATCAGGCCTCTGCATGTTCCACTTCTGAGCATCCTAGAGGATGTCTTAGTCAGCTTGGGCTGCTATAACAAACTACCATAGACTCACTGGGTGAGCTACCAACCACAGACCTTTTCTTCTCACAGTTGAGGCTGGGAAATCCAAGATCAAGGTGCCCACAGGTTTGGTTCCTGGTGAGAGCTTGCTTCCTGGCTTGCAGATGGCTGCTGGCTGTGTCCTTACATGGCAGAGAGAGGACGCTTTAGTCTCTCTTCTTCTAAGGACGCTAGTTTCCTCACGGGGACTTCGCTTTCATGATGTCATCTAAGCCTAATCACACCTCAAAGGGCCCATCTCCTGATATCATTACATTGGGGATAGGGCTTCAACCTATGCGTTGGGGGACACATTCAATACATAACAGAAGATGTCAGCCATCTTGCATCCACAGCTTCAGAGAATATTGAGCCTGGGTCTCTGCCTACATGACTCGATGGGAGTAAATGTCGCCGTCCAAGGGAGGGGAAGCGAAGCCCGGAGAACCCAGTGCTGATGTTGATGGCTGGATATTCAGCCAGGCACTGAAATTTGAGCACTGTGACTTTAATAAAGATAAAGACACCTCTCTGGGGGTGGAGCCTGGCACAAAGAGCCAGGTACTTCAAAATTGCCAGGGCCTGCCTTGATTGAAGCCAGGTATCTGAGGTTCTGGTTTGCAGTTCTGGCACCGCTCTGGCCCTGCTCCCCTACTTCCCTCTGCCACATGATTCAACTTTGGCACCTGGTGAGCCTTCCTCCCACCCACACAGCCACGAGCACTCTGTGTGGGCTTTCCAAGCCCAGTGTTAGCAGCTGTCATTTTCAAACTCTTCTTCTGGTCTTAATCTTCTTCCTTTCAGGTTGAGGCTCTTCTCTTCTCTGGTTAAAACAAGCTTCGCCGCATTTTCCCTCTCCTGCATGTTGGCCTGTGCTTTGGGGAGCAGCTACAAATGAGAGAGAAGCCTGTTTTTTTCTGGGGTGAAGATGAAGCCCAAGACCAGTGTGCTGCCCAGGAAAGGTGCTTTGAAGTATATGTGTATGTGTTTGTGTGTGTGTGGTGTGTTTGTGTGCATGTGGTATGTTTGTGTGTGTGTGTGTTTGCATGGGCTGTGTGTGTGTGTTCCAAGCTGCAATCGGTGACACTCTGGAGAGAAGATCAATGTCCTATGCCTCCAATGCCTACCCACTATTCCAGGTGCACACAGTAGGTACTCGACAACAATCGGCAAGGATTAAGAAATAAGAGTAATGGAAGGAGGGCTGGCCTGAGAAGTTAAGACTCTTGGCTTCTATTTCCAACCCCACCTGAGGCTTTTTCACAAGCCTTTTAGCCTCCCCAGGTGTTCACTTTCTAGAAAAGAGGCAAACAGTTCCATCCTCACCTCTTATAGTAGCTGAAAGACCAATTATATGACTGATGAGTCATTTTCTTCCGAGGACCAGAGAGCAGCAGGTGGGTGGAAGTTACAGGAAGGCAGAGTTGAGATCAGTCACAAAGACGTTTCCATTAACCAGAGCCCCTCCAGAGACTCCCTGCTTGGTTAAGCAGAGAGCCTTCTATTCTGGGAACTGCTCAGGCCAGACAGGTTGATCCTTTGACAGTAGTCCCCAGTGAGAGGGACTGACCCTAGGACGAAAGGCCCTTTTGAAATACCAGACTCCATGTTGGTGGATGCAGAAGGGCTCTGGAAAGAGCCTATGGGAGGCAGTAAGTATGCTGGCCTTTCTGCACAGTTTCCAGAAGCTCCGGGGACGGAGATGGGTACTGAAAGCCAGGGCACAGCACACTGACGGCCTGAGCTCTGATGTCACATGTGGCCTTGCATTCAGCAGTCCAGTTTAGGGATACACTGGGGGCGGGGGGGGGGGGGGCTGGACTGAAGGAGGCCATTCAGGAAGCCGTGAGTACAAGTGTAACTTCTCTGGAGCTCAAGAGAGGATGCACAGCTTGCAGTGAGGGGACCCTGCTCACAGCCCACTTGGAACACAATTCTCTCTGGTGCCCTGAGGACTAGATATATTGGGCACATCTGAGCCCAGGTGCTGCTATGTCTCTGGTGGACATGGCAGGGAGGGGGGGCAGGACAGACGGAAGGAGCTGAGATGCTGGCATCACAGAGGCTGACGCCCCTTGGGGGGCATAAAGGGGGTGGGAATGCAGGCTACTCTGAGAAGCAGCTCTTCAGTTAGGGAAGGAGAGCCACCAGATGAGAACACGTGTTTGGTTTAACTGTTTTCATGCGGGACAGCCAGAAATGTGTTTATAGACTGAGGAGGAGGCTTCACAGAAAAGCAGAAGGTGAACAATAGGAGAAAGGAGATAATTAAGGGATCAAAGACAGGGTGGGAGGGCAAAGGGATTTTCCTCAAACAGGAGGTGGGAGGGGAAGGCAGGAAGGAGGTTGGGGCCCACCTAATGGCCTTCATCCCATCCCTGAAATGGAAGTTCCTCGCCCCCCTCTCTGCAGGCAAGGAAGGGGGCAGAAGGGCTGAGTGGCCACTGTGGTCAGGGGCAGAGGGTACAGTGCAGGGCTGGGAGTCCTCCAGCTATAAAGATGCACCTGTGTCACCACAGCCAGGTGTGAGCTCCAGCTGTGAACAGGTAGAGGGGACAACTGGGGAAATAGCCCGAGAATCCCCAGATGGGACTGGCGAGTTTATACATTTACCCACCCCAGAGAGGGTTGGTGGGAAAACCCAAGGGGCCCCATTCTGGCTCTGTTCCCAACCCTGTAATGATAGCGTGAGGGGGAAACCTGGGAGCTTGGGATTTCCAATCTCTGGTTGGCGGAGCCAGTGGGAATCTAGCCACCTGGCTCGGGGGCTGAGGAAGATCCAGAGAGCTGGCTGGAGCTGCACAGTGGCTCAGGAGGAAAGCAGAGGGTGCTATTAATGGCACTGCCTGGGGGGGAAGGGGCGGTGGGGGAGCGGATACTCAGGCAGAACAAATTCCCAAGGCCCATGGGCTGACTGCCTCGGAAGGCTGTGGGACTGCTTCAGTCATTGGCTTCAGTTTCCCCTTCTTCTCCAGGTATATTTCTGGCCAGTTGAACTGCAGGGCAGCTCCACATTGTCTATAAGGGAGCAGTTTCATGGGAGCTAGATCTTTCCAAACAGGAGAGCAGTGACAGAGCTAAGAGTGAGGTTTCATCTCCTCTTCCCACACCCCCAGTAAAGCACAGATATTCTAGTCAGTTTAGCGCCCCCATGCCACTGTCCCAGCCTCCCATCTGTCCCTTGTCACATGCTCCAGTCCCCACCCAGTTTCTGTTGCTGCTGCTCTTAGCTCGCTCTGCTCCCCAGGCAGCTTCGTGGCTCCGTGGCCAGCACAGCGCAGGCTGGGCTTGCTGGTTCGGTGCCCACACCCAGAGCAGACCCAAAGCAGCCCTGGCTCGCTGGCTGCAGGTAGCTTGTTCTCTGCGCCTCCAGGGATCTGGGACTGATTTAGCCTGTTTCTGTGGCGGCGCTGGTCACAGTGGCAGTGACTGCTTCCCCATGAGGCTGAGTGAGTGTCACAGCCGTCCAGGTTAACCATTGGCACAGCATAACCCTGCTGGGACCAGAGATAATGAGTAAGCAGGAAGATGCGGAACCTTTGCACTGCCTGGTGGGTTCCTGTCCTGGGTCTCAGGCCTGGTACAGGTAGTGCACTGGGCATAGGGCCCTGGGCTGGACTTACCCACCCAGAAGCCTAGCAGCATCTCCCCATGAGCACTGTTAGATCTATTTCAGTGACTTCATAGTGGCTCATCTTGGCTGCTCCCGGCAGCTTCAAGACCTGATGGGAGAGGACTACAGGTTTCGGACTTCAAGTCCAGTGCTCTGCTCTTTTTGCTATCCAATGATCAGCTCTCAAACTTGTCTTTCCCTGGCCGCCTCTGTGCCCATATTGGCCCCAGGCTTCCTCTGGCCTCCTCCCAGGCCCTTCCTTTGTGACACCCCTCAGCCCTCCCCTCTGGGCAGCAGCCCTCCGACTGAATTTTTCCCAGACTCTGCCCTCCCTGAAACTGACCTTTCCTCCATCCTTTCTCTACTTCTGACCTGGGTAATTTGAAAAGAGAGAGAGAGTCCATCCTGCATCCTTAATGGCTGATAGGTTATAGTGCTAGTGTCGGTGGTATTGAATTTAACCTTGGCATCCAAGAGGTGGTGCCTTGTCTAAAGCAATGGTTTCTCACAGTATAGTCCCTGAACCAGTGGCAGCAGCTGCAGCACCCAGGAGCCTGTCAGAAATGCAAATTCTCAGGCCCCACCCCAGACACTACTGAGTCACAGACTCTGGGGGCGAGGGCTGGTGATCTGTGTTTGGACATGCCCTCCAGGTGGTCGAGAACCCCTGGGCTAAGAAAGTGGGTCTGTAGTGGTCTGTGGGGAACGGAGGGTGTTGGTCCATACCTCTGTACTCACATCAGCGCTGCAAACGTCTCTGCTGTGGGTAGGCAGCGACCCCAGTTGCTCACACTCTGGGGACCTAGAGTTTTCCTAAGCCGTCCTTTCTCTAGGATGATTGCATCACAGGGAAAGAAGCTGTGTGGGGTTTTTTTCCACTGTGGAAAGGGCAACATTACCTCACCACAGAGATGGCCTTGAGGGAAAAGGAAGCCCACCCCTGTGAGAGGAACAATCCAGCCATTGTGGAGGCACCCAGGGCCTACGGAGGACATTCCGGAAGAGCTGAGGAATTTCAGCAGAGGAAAAAGGTGCTGATAACACTTATTAATCAGTTATGATTCTTCATTGCTCTTTCATCTATCAGTTCTTTTTTATGGATCACCTCTTGTGCTGGGCTGGATTAATAACCCTATGGTCCAACCTTCAGAGAGTTTACAGGAGAGTGAGAGCTTTAGTTAGACTAGATTAGGCTGTGGAAAGTAAGGAACAACCCTCGAATCTCAGTGATTTAACATAACAAAGGCTTATCTCACAAATAATTCATACCAAGCAAGGGTCTGCTCTGCTCCACAGAATCACTCAGGGGCTCTGGCTGATAGAGAGCCCTCATCTCCTAGTTGCCTTGGTCTGGAGCAGGAGAAGAAACAGCTGGAGGTCAGGCACCCACCCTGGGGTGGGTCCCATTAAATATGCTGACATTCCACTGGGCAGAATTAGTCACATGGTCTGCCTGACTGCAAGAGGCCAGGACATGCATGCAGAAAGGAAAAAAATAGGACATCAAAAAACATCACTACACTGAAAAAGATCACTTATTTATGCATCTACTTACTCCTTAATAATGTTTTCAGAATGCTTACCACATAGCAGGCTCTGGGCCAGACACTGGGGGTGTGGTATTATCGAAGCAGCTGCTCTTGCACAATTCAAGTAGCATCATTAACACTGTATTCTGTAGATTGCAGGGGTGCTCAATACATGGATCGCGATCTACTGGTCGATCGCGAAGGAAGTGTGGGTAGATCACATGACATTAAAAAGACATTTGTCTTTTGATTGGCGTAAAGGGTAGCCAATCTGATGTCTGAATTTTTGACACCCTACGCATGCGCGTTAAACCGCGCTAACTTGTTCAGTTACATTGCTGCGTAGTTAGCCTTCAATTTATTTAAACTAAATACAACGAAGGGTATAAAAGTGAGTGCCGTAGCTGGTCCAAGAAGCCTAAAACCTACGATCGATGTATTGAGCACCCCTGCACTATGTTGTGTGTTCACCACCCCAATTCAAGTCTCTATCACCATTTACCCCCTTTATACCCTCCTCACATCCCTCCTCGCCCAAGCAATGACAACACTGTTGTTTGTGTCCATGAGGTTTTTTCTCTTCTTTTGGTCCTTTTTTTCTGAATCCCTCCCCCTCCCACCCAGACCCCCCCCACACACACACACACATAGAGAGAGAGCTGTCAGTCTGCTCTCTCTCTCTCTATGAGTCTGTCTCTATTTTGCTTGTTAGTTCATTTTGGTCATTAGATTCCACATGAGTGAAATCGTATTGTGCATGTCTTTTTCTGACTGGCTTATTTCACTTAACGTGATAGTTCTCATGTCCATCCATGCTGTTGCGAAGGGTAAGATTTTCTTCCTTTTTTATGGCCAAGTAGTATTCCATTGTGTAAATGTAACACTGCTTTTTTTTTTTTTATCTATTCATCTACTGATGGACATTTGGGCTGCTTCCAAATCTTGGCTATTGTGAATAATGCTGCAGTGACCATAGGGGTGCATGTATTCTTCCAAATTAGTGTTTTGGATTTCTTTGGATAAATTCCCAAAAGTGGAATCACTGGTTTATAAATATTTTTCTTATATCTGTTAGGTTTTGTCATTGTTATCTATCTTCCGTGTCAGAAGAAAACTCAAGAGAGCAGTGATTTTATGAGTTGCTTACTGCTGTATTCCTAGATACACTACAGTGCTGACTGAACTCAGTCAATACTTGTTAAGTGAATGATTGAAAAAGAATATTGACTATGCTTCCCACCAGTCCCTGCCTTAGTGGAGCCTATCATCTGCTGTGTCAGAGTTGTGTAAACAACTAACTGTTGTATTAAAAAAAAGAAACCCTCACATCAGTTAGAGTGAAATATGTGTCATGTAGAAACCTGGCCTATGTGAGTTGGGAGCACAGAGAAACAGCAGGTCATCTTGACAACGGCTGGGGTCAGGGAAGCTGTCCTTGTTTTATAAGTGACAAGCCTAACGTCTGAGGAGGTTAGCCGGCTTGTCTAACAGGGTGAGTCACAAAGCAGGTGGAAAGACCCAGCCATTTCTCTTAGTCTAATGTATTTTCTTCTCCCCACACTAAGAGCTAACAAGCCGTTATATTTATGTAGCCGCTTACCATTTTCTCGTGAAAGTTTAAAGCCCCCAGGTCCCTGGCCTGGAATTTGGTTAGTGTCGGTGTTTTCTCACCTCTAGTAGGAGTTGTGGGATGTGTTCTACTGCAAGCCTGGGACATCTCGTTCTCCCTGCCCCGTTCTGCACCGCAGGAAGCACTTCCCCACACCAGCCTGGGGGCGGAGGCGAGGCGGTGTTCCAGGAGGAGCACCTGCAGAGCCCACGGGGCGGCTGGGCTCAGCCACGCTGGACAGAGGCCGCGGGAGGGTGGCTGAGCCTCCCCTGCCGGCAGTAACTGGCTCCTTATTTTCAGTTGAGCTTGCAAGTGAAAACAATGACAAGCTTCCCATCTGGCTTCCAACGCACGTTTGAAACCATTCCATCACAAGTCCATTAATTTTACGGGGGGCTCTAAAGAGAAGGGCAAAGTTAGAGTTTATGATCTGAAATCTCCCTCATTCAGGCCCTGTCATCTGCGTCCTTCCTTCCTGCCAGCTGCCTCTCGTGCCTGACTCTCTGTCTTTCCCTCTCTCACTTGCCTACCTTCCCTTCTGGGGATGCCCCAGCCCCCCACCCCCGCGCCTGGGGCCCAGCTAGGGCTCCGTCCACTCTAATACACATCTCCTGAGCAGCCCCTCTCTGGGGGCCATGCTTGGTGCTGGAGATTCCAGGATGAGCAGATTCAAGGAGTTGCTATAAAGTGGGTATAGCCAGTCATGACACCTTCCCAAGATGCCTGCTTGCCTCCTGCGCCACCTTCTGTCCCCTCCCTTTCACAAACAGTTGTCTTTTTCAGAGTCTGCCATGTGCCAAGCAATGGACTAAGGATTTGCACTCATTCTTTCATTCAAGTTTTCACATTAGGTAGATTCTGTGCCTATTGTCTAGATCAGTGGTTCTTAACCTTTTTTGAGGTACCGAACCCACCAGTTTCATATGCGCATTCACCGAACCCTTCTTTAGTGATAAATAAAATATGATTTTTTCCCCCAAATTCAAGACATAGGTATATGTTTTTTTACTGGTGCACAAAATGAGCCGTGCACGAACATCACCTTGTTCAAAGAACAAAACCAACAAAGTGCATGAACTCACAACAAATTACGGTATTACTTTATTCTGGCCTCCGTGGCAGAGGTTTCTCCAAACCCCCGAGACCGACTCATCGAACCCCTAGGGTTTGATAGAACCCAGGTTAAGAACCACCGGTCTAGATAAATACGTTATGAAGTTATATAAGTGCATACGAGGTTATATAAACTGTCCAAGGTCACACAGCTAGGGAAGGGCCCAGCCGGGGTCCCTGTGGATTGCCTGCCTTCGAAAGCCACCTCTTCCTCCTGTGCCACACTGCTTCCACCAAAATTCAGTAGTTGGCTGTCTATATTCAGGGGGAAAAAATGAGCAAGATGTTTTAAGAAATTTCTACCACCTCCTTTTTTTTTTTTAATTTATTTTATTTTTTTATTTTATTCATTTTAGAGAGAAGACACAGAATGAGAAAGAGAGAGAGAGAAAGAGAGAAAGGGGGGAGGAGCTGGAAGCATCAACTCCCATATGTGCCTTGACCGAACCTGTGCAGGGTTTTGAACTGGCGACCTCAGTGTTCCCAGGTTGACGCTTTATCCACTGCGCCACCACAGGTCAGGCCTCTACCATCTCCTTTTTAAAAGAGTTACTTAGAAAGAATCTAGAGATTCTTTCTGAAGGCCAGGGACTTGGAAATCATTGTCTCCTCAGATTCTTGAGGTTTTGAAAACTGGACGTTTTGTTCTTCTTTTTTTTTTTTTTTTTTTTTTTTTTACCCCCAGGATGGTAGGAGAACCCTTTCCTGACACCACATGCTAGAATTCTGATTTGTGACCTGGGCAGGGACCTCTGTCTTGGGTCATCTCGCGAGTCCTGGAAATCACACGGATGCTGGCCCGTCTTTGCACATCCTCGCAGGGGATTTCAATGGTCTAAGATGTGATTCGTGCTGCTAGTCTGCTGTTGAGCTTCACACATTGCTCTTTGCAACCTGCAACCCCTAGGAAGGGCAGAAGATGGCAGGGGTCCTCCGCGGTGGTCACACCCAGGATCATGGAAACCATTGGACGGCCGTCTGTTGGTTGCCCTGTGATTTGCATGTTGCATGTAGTTTCCAAGCATTCTTATAAACTAGCCAAATATTATTTGCAGATGCATCCACAGTAAAATTCTGTTATTCTGTTGTTTGAAATCAAGTCTTGATTTTTTTATTTTTATATTTCACCTCACTCCGGCCAGCTCAAGTTCCTTATGCCAGAATTATGGACAGAAGTCAGGAAAAGTGGAGCAACTTCCCAGATCCCAGGGAGTCTTTTGGGGTCACCCAGCACTCCCAGACAATTTGGGGGCTGACTGCCTCCAGGAACATTAACTCTCATCATTTCACTTCTCCATCAGTGCTCTGCCAAAGCCTTCACACTGAGCTTTGCCTGGAAAGCTGCCTCTGTGGGGTGGTAACCATGGCTCAGTTAACGGCCCCAGGAAGGGGGCAGATGTGGAGCCTAAAGCGTGGCAGCTGGGAATCCAGGCAAAGACAGGAAAGGGTGTGTTAGCATCAGGGGCATCTACCAGCAGGTAGCCAAGCTTGGAACAGAGGCCAGCTTCAGGGTAGAGACCCCAGGGCCCAGGAGTCCAGTTCTACAAAGTCTGTATTACTGGGGCAGGTTACATAAGTGGGGACTGGGGTGGTGCAGGGTGAAGAACAATGCTCCGTTTCAGCGATCCAGGTGGGGATTTGTTATTTCATCCACGGCTCATATTTTAGGACTGAGGCTTAAAATCTGCGTCATAGAAGTAACAACAGTAAGTCAATGCCGAGTGGCAGGAAATGAAAGCTCAGCTACTAAAGTTTCTCCAGCTGAAGTCAGGCATCCTGGACACATACTTTTGTCCCACCCCCCAGCCACTATCCCCTCCATGATGACCTTCCCCACACAGCCATGGCTACTACAGAATCATCAGCTATGTTGTATGACATAACCTTTGCCCCATGCGCTGTCCAGGGCCCTTCCCAGAGATGTTTAAACTTGGAGTCTAAGTCATTGGGGTCAATTGTCCACGTTGATGCTAGCTCGCCCTGTCAGTGGTCAGCGAGCCTCCCATCCTTGCTCTCTGTTCTGACTTAACATGATGAATCGCTTGCAATAGAGTCTTACCCAGTGGATTGACCAACAGGTTCTCTACACGGTTCATGTGCCATTTGATAATCCGATGGCTCCTGCCTTGCTCTTGTTAAGAGCCGGGAGATCAAGAATGATTTTGTAATTTTCTTCACTAGGTTTCACACATCCTCTTTCAGAGCAGTCCAAAGATCCTGCCTTCATTTGGAAGCAGAAGGATTCCTTTCAACCCTGCACTCCCTCTCAGCCTCCAGGATGAGTGGCCCTTTTTATACCAGGTGCCTGAGCCAAACCTTAGTTAATTTCAGTTACTCCTCAAGCTTTAGAGTTAGGTGAACTTAGAGAAAGCTGATTTTTTAAAAATTAAATTTAATGAGGTTTTTCTTCACAGCTTTGTTGAGGGATGATTGAAATACAAAAACTACATATATATGATGCATACAATTTGACAAGTTTGGATATATGCAAACACCCATTATCCCATCAACACAATCAAGATAATAGACATACTAGACATATCAGACACGTTTCCAAGTTTCCCCGTGTCTCTTTTTTTGTTTGTTTAGTGGTAAGGACACTTCTTGTGAGATCAATCCTCAAGAAATTTTGAAATTGCACAGTTACATATTGCTAACAAGTCAGTAAACTGACTTTTTAAAGAAACAGACTGGTTCCAATATAGCACCACATTGAGCTATTTTGTATTATGCACTTATTTCATCTAGTTGATTGCAGAGTTTTGGAGAAGTGTTAAATGTCTGTATCCTTTGGCTCATACATAACTTTGCACTTATTAAATATTCAATAAATCCAAGTTTAACACATAAGTCACATTCCTCAAGTTAAATATGAAATTAAGTACCAACAATCAATCCCACTAGGGTCCACTTTAAGATATACTGTTATATATTATAGTGGTTTTATAATAGGCGCCACTATTATTGAAATGGGGCAAAATACCTGGCACTTTTCTTTAACATAGTGCATACCTGACAGCTAAGGGCCCATTTCCGAATGGGTGTCCTACATAATGAAAATCTCCTGCCTTGCCACCAAAAGTTGTTTAACCCTCTGATGGCAAAGGGAAGTCTTGCTGGCAGAACAGAAATGGAGTCCGTTGGAGAGAGTGGTGGGGACACTTTGAATGGCCAATGAGTATGTTCTTTCTCTGGCATGGGCCAGAGATCAGAAACAACTTCTGAGGGCCCTCCCTCCACCCCAATCCAGAAAGCAGGTGTCACAGTACCCCTGCCAGGTGCACAGGGGAGAACCCATAGGAAGTGGGTACAGGAAGGTTTCGCCAGGTGGCAGGACTGAGAAGATGTGCATGGGGACAGAAGAACCCCGTGAGCTCATGGAGAGAAGCTCTAGGGCACTGCGGGCCCCCCAAAGCCTGGGACCCAGGGTTACTCCAGCCTCCCCATTTCTTGCCACCCCCAGACTCCCACACATGACAGGCCAGGCCTCCAGCCTACAGTCCTCATATGGCCCTCGGATTTTCTGGGTATGGAGGGGAAGCAGTGCACTGTTAGAGGAACCAAGGCCAGGGGCACAGAAATGCCCGCAACCTGTAGCAGACAGCGGGAACCTGAGGGCCCAGGGCAGAGAAAGACGTGCTCTAAATTAACACCTGTCTCTGCTCCTGGGCTGTGACCCAGGCGAAATGCACATGCCCAGATACATGGACATTAGGATTCTGGGTGGCTCAGCGGAGGCACAGGGGTGGGGAGAAACCCTCTGCTCCCGATGCCTCTCCAGGCCTCGAGTGGTTCCAACTACATCCTGCGTTAGAGTAGGTCAGACTGCTGGGGGGCATTGGTTGTTCTGGGCTCCAGTGTTCATCCCAACCTTTTCTGGTAACAGCACCCCCATTCTCTGGGGACCCACCCTTCCTGCACTTTCAGTTCTTGTGACCTCATACTCCTGCTCTAGACGTGGCCATGTGCCCTGGGCCTGGCCACTTGGTGAGTTCCATATCCTTGGCCACAGTGCTGATTTAAAAGGAAGATATATGACCCAAGCCTGAGCAGTTAGCCCAGGGCAGATGGCTGGAATAGAGGAAAGGGGTACCCTCTCCCCATGGGGCAGGTCCAGAGGTTTGGGGTATTTGGGAGGTGAGACTAGAACAAACACAGGAGAGGTCAAAGGGAACCAGTTATCCAAACCAAGAAACTCTATTCTTAAACCAGATTGAGTGGGCTCTTAATGCAACTAAGAGTCCTCTATATGAAGACAACGGCCAATGGTCCTGCCAGCTAGGAAAGAGAACAAAGGAGGGCCAGCTCTGCCACTGTGCCCCGTCACTGTGGTGCCAACCTGGACGGGCTCCACTTCTGTGCCTTTTCATTTTCTCCCCTGAGAGCATTTCACACACAAGCAGTTCTCCTTGAGAGGCTGTCTGCAAATCCCAACATCCAGAGGGCACTGGCTTCCCTCGCCACTTCTGCCTCCTGGCATCATTGCCTCAGACCAGGGTTGGGGTGGGTTTCCTGTGAATGCACTTAAACACCTTCAGAGTCATTTTTAGACTTTTTTAGAATAAAAAAATTTCAGAAAACTACTGAAATTAGGAGATATTTGAAACAACTCTTCATCAAGCCCAGAGGGATTTCTGCTGTTGCTATATTTAAAAGCCAAGCAGCAGGTTGTTTAACTGCTTATGTAATAAATGTAAAGCTAAGCTTTGGAAGCCCTGAACAGTTGGGAGCAAAACAGTAGCCTCACAAGGGTATGTGTCCTGGAGATGCTTTGGGGAGGCTGAGGAGAAGCTAATACAGTCTTCTGTGTTAAATAGTGTTAAGATAGCAATGTGTGCACGGTAGATTTGCATTACTATGTAAATTCCTAAAGAAAACAACAAAAAAGGGAAGAAGAAATGTGAGGTAATATAGAAGAAAAATAATCAACATCCAAATAGAAGCTGTTTTAATAAGATAAAGTGCCCCAGGAGAGGTGGACTGGTCTATTGTAAAAAGGAAATTGTATTACTTTTCTATGTTCTATGCAGTATAAAAAAATTGCCATAAACTTCATGGTTTAAGATAACAGAAATTTATTTAAATTTTTTTAAAATTTTGATTTATTGGCGTGACATTGGTTAATACAATTGTATAGATTTCAGGTGCACAATTCTATAATCCATCATCTGTATATTGTATTGTGTGTTCAGCACCCCAAGGCAAATCTTCCATCACCATTTATCCCCCTTTATCCTCTTCTACCTCTCCCCTCCCCCTTTCCCACCTCGAATCACCTTATTGTCGTCTGTGTCTATGAGTTTTGTTTCTCTGCTTAATGCTTTCCCTTTTTTCACCCGGCCCCCGAACCACTTTTCTCTGACATTTTTCATCTCTGACCTCTATACCCTCTTTTTAAAAACTTACCTGATTGAGCCTGACCTGTGGTGGCGCAGTGGATAAAGCGACGACCTGGGAGCACTGAGATCGCCAGTTCAAAACCCTGCACTGGTCTGGTCAAGGCACATATGGGAGTTGATGCTTCCAGCTCCTCCCCCCTTTCTCTCTTTCTCTCTCACTCTGTGTCTCCTCTCTAAAATGAATAAATAAATAAATTTAAAAAAAACCCTCACCTGATTGATTAGGTCAGGCCCACCCATCCCAAGGGAGGCAATTATATGGAATGTGCACATGAAGAACCTTTGGGTCATCCTAGAACATTTGTCTATCTCATGATCAAATTCTTATATAAAAGCTGAGACCTAAAACATGTAATTTTAATACACTTCTGTTATGAACTCAATGTTTACGTCTTATTAAAATTCCTATGTTGAAGTCCTACCTCCCAATGGGACGGTGTTTGGAGGTGTTGCCTTTGAGAGGTGATCAAGTTTAGATGAGGTCATGAGGGTGGGCCCCCACAATAGAATTGGTCTCCTTAAAAGAAGAAGAGAGACCAGAGCTCTCTCTACTATGTGAGGACAGTCTTCAAACCAGTAAGAGGGTTCTCACCAGAAACTAAACTAGCCAGCACCTTGAACTTGAATATTTCTAGACTCCACACTGTTAAAAAAAAAATCTGTTGTTTAAGCTACCCAATCTGTGGTATTTTGTTATAGCAACCTGAGTTAATACAATTCTACTATTAAATGTCCCATTAATCTATGTCAATGTGAACCTTCTGGAAAACAGGCTGTTCAACAGCTGTGAAAAATCCAGTATCTAAGTTTTCCAATGAGTGTGTCCTTCCCTGTATACCTCATTTGTTTATTTATTCAACAACTGAGCTCCTATTGTCCTCTTGGCACTGTGCTTGACCCCAAGGTCAGGACTAGGGTGTGACCAGCAAGGCACCTTGGTGACAAAATTTAAGATGGTGCTCCTTTGCACAACCCTGAAGGTTAGTGCCACCTGATGTTTTATACACCACACTTCATTCTGGGTATGGTCCTTTTAGGCACAGAGAAATAAAGATCTTATTTTTAAAGATAATTTATTCCTTAAGGCACACACACAGTTTAAGGAGAGAGTAGGCTAAGAACAGTACAGTGCTGCTTTTAGGAACCCCAATTGCCAAATTTGCGCCCAATTGCCAAGGGCACAAAGTTTTTCCTAAAAAGTGCAGTTGAGTGTAATGAAAAAAGTTAAGTGACACATTCTGACCCTTAAATATTTCATAAATAAGGGTCTAGAGTGCTTTGTAACACTATTAGATAAAATTGGAGACTAATAGGAACTTGACACTCCATGTTATTGAATCATAACTCTGATGAAAACTTCACCACCTGTTATTCTATCAGCGTGTTGGTACTGTTTTCTACATCTTGAGGAGAAGGCCCAGTTCCCTGGAGGTATTCTTGAGGGAGGATAGTAAAAAGCTAAGGAAATTCCATAGCAAATAAAATGAGAAAACTGAGACAAATAGCTGAATAAACTGATCACACATTTTATTGCCAGATGCAGACTGTTACCACCCTAGAGAATACATCTAGGCCTCAGTTGTATTTTAGCTCCAGACCCAATGATTCCCCGATCCTCGGGGTAACTAATATAAATATTCTATTGGAATCCTGTAATACAGGAGGTCCAGACGTGGACAATCGATCTAGTGTTGTTGCGAGATCCCAAAGAAACCAAAGAAGGATCAGATGGAGCAAACATAGTCTTTATTACATACAGTGGCAGCACAGATGGTGGCAGGTTGGTAAAAGCTCTGTATCCTGTTGATTGGGGCTCTGGTTTTTACAGCTAAGCCTTAAGAAATTGCTCAAGTGAAACTCTGTCTATGGGCAAGCAGGCAGATGAGTAGACAAGTGAAGGTAGGGGTGAAGCATACACATCTGTGCTGTTTCTCCTTGATAATATCTGGTGACTCAGTCCCTTTGTCCTTAGTAGAGCCTCAGCTACAGTTGTGTTACCCTCTCTTCTATAGCTTGAGGCCTGGATCTGTGACCATGGCACCAGGGACTGGAATGGGGGAAGGGCCAAGTCCAGAATCAACCCTATAAATCCTCCCTAAGACCACCTCTAAATTCCTAGTCTTTAAAAACTTTAAAACAAACAACCCAGTGCTCTGCCTCCTGGGAGTATGCCTGCATTTCTCTGTGATGAGTGCTTAACTAGGATGAATGTTAGAGCACTGAGCTGATGGTAAATACATGACCAATTCCTCAATTAATTCATTCACAGAAGGGACTTGAGAGGTTGGATCGTGGCACCTACTGAAGTTACAACCTAGATTTGCTTCTTCTAGAATTCTTTGTAAAACAACAGACATATTGTGAGGAGTTTTCTTTACCCCCACCCTCATGTCTCAAGCAAGTCATATGTTTACTTTCAGCACTTGAAGAAGGAGGGGTTGGGGGTAAAGAATGGGAGGAATGCTAACCATAGTTAACCTAAGTCAGATTGTCTGGCTGGCCACTACCCAGGGCTCTGTTTCATGCTCCGGGGACAACATACACTAAAAGCTGGATCTTTGTACTGTGTTCTGAAGGTTAAAGTTATGATTCAAACCTTATCACTCCCTCTTCAATGCTATTATTTATTCAACCCTTTGCAGAGGGGGTGATTTGGTTTAGACCAGAAAAAGAACTGGAAACTGACCTTTCTCTACAGGCTGTCATAACTGAAAGAGGTTCATTAATTTCTCTCAACCTCAGTGTCTTCATAAAAAAAGTAGGGATAATTACAGTTGGCTTGCAGGATCCTTTTTAAACGATTAGAATTTATATATCTGGCCCAATTCTTAGAAACTACTACCCTCTTAGGAAAGAGTTGCTAAGAGTTGAGAGAGTTGCTACTGTGGTAACTGTTATCCCTGCCTCTAGGCTTTGAGTCTGAGAGCATATTGGGTCTGTACTGCTGATGGCAATTACAGTACTTGACACAGAGGAGGTGCTCAATCATTGAGGAAGTGTTGAGAGTCTGGGATTTGGTGGCAGAGGTATCAGCCACCAGGAAATAAGAATCTACATGCAATTACCTGCTCTATTTCCTGTGCCAGTGGTTCTCAACGTGTGTGTGTGTGTGTGTGTGTGTGTGTGTGTGTGTGTGTGTGTGTGTGTGTGTGTTCAGGACTCATCTGAAGGGACTGGCATATTCAGACAACTGTGCATCAGCAATAATCGCAACTCAGTCCTTACAACTAAAGAACAATGTTGCCCAGTGTTGGGCAAATAAGTTTGTAAAATGTAATTTTTATGTTTGCTCACTTTTATTGTTAAAAATGGCCACTGCCCAGGTATGTGACCTGTGAAACTGCTAATTGCCTTCCTTCCTGGTAAAGGCCATTGTTATGCTAATGTGTGCTGGAGGAGGGGTTTTTGCTCCAAAAAGTTTTAAGAAGGAGAAAGGAGAAGAAGAAGGAGGCCGTGTTTTTGCCCAGTTTGTGCAGGGACAAGACAGGGTGCTCAAGGAGAAGGAGGAAGCAGCCAGGATGGCAGGGTCCTAGAGGAGAAGCCAGTCTGTGCAGAGATGAGAAGGGAGGAGATGTGCAGATGGGGAGCCATAGGTAACTGAGACTGGTGGGGCCTTTGATCTAGGAAAAACCAGAAAAGATTCTCCTGGTTGTGGAACCGGAGAACAGGTGAGTGGGTTTTGGTACCCTGCGTGTTTTTATTCACTGGCCGGTCGCGAAGCTAGAATAAAAGAATGGCCCACCAGTTTTTAGCTGCGCTGTTTCTCTACTGTCTGTCCGAATCTAATGGGAACCTGCACGTGCCTGGCTGTGATGGCTGCGAGTACTGGCCTTACACCCAGCATCTTTGAAAGCAATCCCTATGGTCCTAGCATTGATTGGGCTGCCTCCTCACAACTGTGGTTTGGTGGGTAGGTTTACTTCCTTGACCTCTCCCACTAATGTACATGAGGAGCATTCTTACATGTGCAATTAGCCACCATAGTTCTTAGCTTCTGGTCTGACAACACATCTTTCACCTTACTACAAGTTGCAGCCATGATGTGCTTGTCTGCAGGTCCCAGGATTTAGCATTGCAATTTCTATCTATCAACAATCCCGAAGGTTCTCAACATGTACTTATGTGTAATTTTAAGATGTCAATTTTATAATTTTTTTATGCTTTTCCAAGTGAGAGAGGAGGGGAGATAGACATTCCCACATATCCCCTGATTGGGGTCCACCCAGCAACCCCTGTCTGGGGCTGATGCTCTGCCCATCTTGGGCCATGCTTGCAATTGAGCTATTTTTAGCACCTGAGGCAGAGGCTCCAGGGAGTCATCCTCAGTGCCCAGGGACAATGCTCCCTAACCAATAGAGCCACAGCTGCAGAAGGGGAAGAGAGAGAAGGAGGGTAAGAGTAGAGAAGCAGATAGGTGCTTCTCCTGTGTGCCCTAACCGGGAATTGAACTCGGGACATCCACATGCCAAGCTGACGCTCTACCACTGAGGTAACCGGCCAGGGACTAAGATGTCAATTAAAAAAAACAGTTTATTACATAAATAATACATGACTATATGGTATTGCTAGATGCTCATCCAATAGAGAAGTATATGGAAGAAAACCTGTAATGTCTTCCTTTATTTGTGTTAGGGCAGACCACTATTACACTAGAGCAGTGATTTCCAAACTTTTTCCTTTTGTGGCACACATAAACCAATTACTAAAATTCTACAGCACACCAAAAAGATGTATTTTTTTGCTAATCTGACAAAAAATACATATAATCTTGATTCATTCACACCAGGTGGCTATTGTGTTGGCTAGTGTCGTTTTTGTTGTTGTTGTTATTTTTAATTATTTGATAATCTAAAGGAAAAGAGGTCAATGTTCCTGACTAAATAGTCCAGGATGGCATCATTTAAAAATTCTTGTGGCACACTGGTTGAAAATTGTTGCTTTAGAGTAACAAGCACCCGCCTCCCTGCCCAAATCTCAGTCGCTTGTAGCAACAAATGTTTATTTCTTGTTGACACCACGCGTTTTTCACAAGTCAGCGACAGCCCTGCTTCTTGCCTTTTTTCACTCCAGAACCAAAGCTGATGGGAAAAGCTGACCTCTGTCTGGAGCATTGTCAATCTCACAGGAGAAGGAAACAGACAAGGCAGATGATATCCTGACTTCTAAAACTTTGCACAAAAGTGACCACAACATCACTTCTTTTTTTTTCTCAAAAACCAGTCATGCAACCATTTCTGAGGTCAAAAGCATGGGAATATATCCTCATGCAAAGAAGAACACTACAAGGAAGGAACTATGACGTTTGGTGAACAAAATTCATCCCTGCTATCTCTTCCTCGGACTCCTTCTCTCTCAAGGTATAGTCTCCTTTCTTACGTATTTGCCCAACTACACCTGTATTCCATAATTATATGTATATATACACACACACATAAATATGGACTTATTGTACATGTTGTTCTGCAACTTGCTCTGTTCACTTAATCTGTCTTGAAGACCTTGCCATACTAGTGCACACAAGTCTATCCCACTCTTTCTAACAATTGTATGGCATTTCATGCCATGACATATTTCAGTTCTTGGTTTACTTTAGGATCTTTTCAAACGTTTTTGCAATTACAAATAATGGCATGGTATTTATCCTTCCATGCCCATATCTTTGTGTCCATGGGTGTTTCTGAATAATAGGTTTCCAAAAATAAGTTAAAGTAGAGCATATGTACATGACAATTTTTAATAGATACTGCCAATCTGCCTTGAAAAATGCACACGGCTCCAGCAATGTTAAAAGTGCCTGATTTTCCAAATCCTCAAAAACAACTCTTTAAAAATTTTTATTTTTTATTTTTTCTTAAGTGAGAAGCAGGGAGGCAGAGAGACTCCCACATGTGCCCTGACCAGGATCTACCCTACATGCCCCCTATGGGGTGATGCTCTGCCCATCTGGGACCATTGCTCTATTATTGCTCAGTTACTGAGCTATTTTAGCACCTGAGGTGAAGCCAATGAGCCATCCTCAGCACCTGGGGGCTGAGTTGCTCCAACTGAGCAATGGCGGCAGAAGGGGAAGAAAGAGCTAGTGAGAGAGAAGGGAGAGAGGGAGGGGTGGAGAAGCAGATGGTCGCTGCTCCTATGTGCCCTGACTGGGTATCGAACTTGGGTCATCCACACGCCAGGCTTATGCTCTATCACTGAGCCAACTGGCCAGGGCTAACAACTCTTAGTATTATCAAACTTTTTATTTTTTGTCTATCTGATGAACCAAAGTTTATTTTGGATATTGTTTGTGTTTGTTGGCCAATTTCACAATTATCCTTATATGAATTGTCTGGTTCCATTCTTCCCCCATTCTCTAGTGGTTCTTTTACTTTCACATTTGAATGAGCTATTTTATATTTTTGCTTAATATTAATCTTTTGTCTGTACTACTGGTTGTGAATACAAACATTTCTCTTTTACCATCAAGACCCTTCCAAAAAACCAGAAACTGATTGAAAATAGGAACCAGCATCCCCTTTCCTGTCAATCCATCACGACTAAACCAATTTCCTAAAACACAGAAAAATGTCTATGTGTGTGTAACAAATTCCTTAGTATGTAAGCTGCATAAAACATTGCTTCCTGATGACTGAACAGTGGATCTGATTTTTATTTACTTATTTATTTATTTTACAGGGACAGTGAGAGAGTCAGAGAGAGGGATAGATAGGGACAGACAGACAGGAACGAAGAGAAGTGAGAAGCATCAATCATTAGTTTTTCATTGCCGTCGCAATACCTTAGTTGTTCATTGATTGCTATCTCACATGTGCCTTGACCGCGGGCCTTCAGCAGACCAAGCAACCCCTTGCTGGAGCCAGCGACCTTGAGTCCAAGCTGGTGAGCTTTTGCTCAAGCCAGATAGGCCCGTGCTCAAGCTGGCGAGCTCGGGGTCTTGAACCTGGGTCTTCTTCATCCCAGTCCGATGCTCTATCCACTGCGCCACTGCCTGGTCAGGCTGGATCTGATTTTTAACAGGTATCTGCACGTGTGCAGCGCACAGCCTCTCTCTGAGCTTCATCAATATTCATTTCATGTCACTTTGTTGACATTCTATGCTTTTCTAAACATCTGCATGTGATTTTGACACTCCTCCATTACACTTGGAAACTCCTGGAGCAATCCTCCCAACTCATACACATACTACTTTTTAAAAAATATTACATGAGTTTGGAGGATGTACAAATAAATTGTCCTATATAAACTTTAGCCCCAAACATGTTGTATTGGAGAGTTATGTATGTTTTATAGAGTTTGAGTGTTAAAGGTAAGAGTTTTACTGAGAAAAGATTTCCTGGGGAGGGAGCTAGTGAGATATAGCTTTATTGGCTTCCAATCTGGCCATTTGCTGTTTTATTATTTTGGGTCCCCCCACCTCAGGTTTATTGAGCTGTAATTGACAATAACATTGTATAACTTTAAGATGTACAATATGATGATTTGATATATGTATATACTGCAAAGTGATCATTACTGTAAGGTTAGTTAGCATATCTACCACCTCACATAATTTTGTTTTGTGGATACGTATGAGATGAGGACATTTAAGATCTCTCTTAGCTACTTTCAAGTATGCAATACAGTAGTTAACTATAGTCATCATGCTGCACATTAGATCCCCAGAATTTAATCATCTTATAACTGGAAGTTTGTATCTATTCGTCAACATTTCCTCACTTCCCCTACCCCTCGGCCCCTGGCAACTACCATTCTATTGTCTGTTTCTGAATTTGGCTTTTTGAGATTCCATATAAAAAAATATAATGTACAGTATTTGTCTTTCTCTGACTTATTTCACTTACATTAATGCCTTCAATGTTTATTTGTGTTTTTGCAAATGGCAAGGTTTTCTCCTTTTTATGGCCAGGTAATATTCCATTGTATATATGGGCCACATTTACTTTACCCTTTTATTTGTCAAAGGACACTTATCTTGTGTCCATGTCCTGGCTACTGTGAATAATGTTGCAATGAATATGGGAGGCAGAAATCTCTTGGACGCAGTAATTTCATTTCACTAAGATATATACCCAGAAGTGGAATTTCTGGGTCACATGGTAGTTCTATCTTTAATTTTTTAAGGTACCTCCATACTTTTTTCCATAATGACCACACTATTGTTTTTAATTTTGTTCCTGGCATCTCTTTAGTTGCAAAATTTGCCGTTTTCATGTAATCAAATTTATCAATTATTTTGTTTAAAGTTTTTTGATTTGGAATCTTGCCTTAGGAGAATTTTTCTATCTCAGAATTATTTCTAAACAGGTCCATATAGCCACATATACATATATTTTAAAGGTGTTAGTTTTGTTTTGTGTCCAGTTCTTCTATCATAAGGAATTAATTATTGGGTAAGGTGTGAGGTGAGATAGAGGAAGTTTAACTTATCTGTCTTCCAAACAGGTACCATTTTAATCCAAGACTATTTATTGAATCATTTCCTCCTTTCTCTAATTGGTTTGAAATGCACCAAATATTAAATTCTCAGTGTTTTAACAAATGTGTTCTGTATCTTAAGGCACACTCTTAATGGTGGAGCTGGTGTGCAGGAGTACAAATCTCAGCGCCTGTGAGATTAATGCAGCTTTTGTGTATCAACACAGACATTCTATAATTATTGTCACAAAGGTAAAAACTCTTCTAGGTGTGACAAACTATTCTGATAGCAAGACAACTGCTAGTGCTGTGTGTCAAGAGATCTAGGAGTGTGAAATACAATTATAAATAACTAGAGTCCTGCAGTAATAGCTTATTAAGGCTTTTAAGGGGTCATTTTAATTTTTCAGTTATCCTTTAGTATGTTTTACTTAGGACCTTTTATCAGTTTAATGATGTTCAAGACTTCAAGGGTCCAGTCGTTCTGAGGTGCGTCCCTGTAAGCATTCGAGTTCTTCTGGGTGGTGAGCTTCCTTGGTCCCAGAGATTCAGAAATTCTCCTGCGACCAGTGCCACTCTGGGGCCAGTGAGGGGAGGCCTTCCCAAATACTCCCCTCCCTCCTCCTTTGTGAAATTGAAGGCTGCCCTCTATACCTCCATTCCTTCCTCTCATCATCAGTCGCTCCTCAGCCCACGGCAATCTGAACGCCCCTTCTCCACACCTCAGATGCCTCATGCAGTCTAGTCAGAGAAGGTGGAAGGCGCTGGGCTGGGGAGGGCAGTGGGTATGGCCGATGCTACCTGGTCACTGCCTTGGAGCCATTGTGTCCCAGGGAAGGAATTCAACCAGATAATAAACAGATGACTAGAGAGTCACCCAAAAGAGAGATGAAGAGAGTGCATTAGCTCTCCTTCTAGCATATGCCCATCAGCTCCTGAGTGTCCCAAGATAGATACCATATTTCCCATGCAATGCACCATTATTTGAAAAATTTGGGGTCAAAAAACGGTGCATCTTATACAGTGGTTGTAGATATTTTTACTTGCATTTCCCGCTTTGTCACATGGATGAGGAGTTGTATGAATTTTATGATGAATAAAACTTGAGTTCAATAACTTTATGTAATACATTTTTTAAATTAAATTTCAGGCCCCAAAATTAAGGTGTGTCTTATACATGGGGGAATACGGTAGCTTCCTCAGTACCCCAAGGGAAGATCATATGGCAACTTAAAACAAGAGCAGCAGCCTAGGCTGAGCAGACAACCCTGACATTGGCAGTGGCTGACCATCTGGGCCCAGGGTCTTCAGGCCGTGACTGTCCTGCAGCTGGCCAGTCGATGCCCCTCACATTTTTTTAGAGGGCTTTATCTCGGGAACCTGCCCCGGCTTCTCTGACTCTTCCTGCACAGTGACCCCTAGGAGCCCCGAAGTCTCATCCCTGAGGTAGGCAGAGGCATCGCCAGTCCCACCCCCCTGGCAAATGTGGTAGCGCTCTGCTGTCTCCAGCTTTATCTTTGACACCGAGGCCAAGTTTGTGTTCTACATCATGTAGGTGTGCTTTTATGGACATTAAAAAAAGGGTGTTTTCAATTTCATGTCTAACCCTCCCTCCTCTTCCCCAGTATAAAATCCAATACTGCTCTGCACCTCATGGGGCTCATTGTAACTGTAATTGTAATTCACTCACATTTGCCCAATTATTCACTCGCTGTCTTTCCCAATAGACTGTAAGCTCCAGGAAGGCAACAGCTGTGTCTGTCTTGCTCAGTGAATTCTCAGTGGCTCACCAGAGCCTGTCTGAGGCCATGGCTTTAATCTTCTTATAATCACGCTGATGGGAATTCCCGTCCTCATGCAGGTCAAGCGTCTGTGCCACCTTTCACAAGCAGGAAGGCTTGGGCAGTGGCCTCACAATTGCGTTTTTGTTCAAGAGGAGAGAGGTGAGAGGTGCAATCCATCACTGGTTGGGGCCCAACCCTATCACAACTCCTGGCACCCTCCCAATGACAGCAAGACAATGACATCACCTCCAAATATGTACAAAGGACAGCCTATTCCGTAAAGCTCTCTAAGGGGAAGTGTTTTAAGCTCATTCTTGCTGTATTAGGTATGTAATATCATAACTCAGAGTTTCCCAGATTCAGTTCAAGCACACAGATGATTTGGTAGTTATTTCATTTGTCAAAGTTTTCTCAAGTCAGAGAAGAAAATGAAGCATGTTTTGCTGAGGTTAGGAAGGCAAGCCAGTTTGAAAGAGGAGCCAGTTTCTCAAATAAATAATTATAAATTATATCAATCTCCGTCACCTTTCATTCTAATTCTCCCACGTCTGACACAAATTTTCAGTGATAGCCCTTATTCTTTTTTTTTTTAATTTTTTTTATTATTCATTTTAGAGAGGAGACACAGAGTGAGAGAGAGAAGGAGAGAGAGAGAGAAAGGGGGGAGGAGCTGGAAGCATCAACTCCCATATGTGCCTTGACCGAACCAGTGCAGGGGTTTGAACTGGTGACCTCAGTGTTCCCAGGTCGACGCTTTATCCACTGCTCCACCACAGGTCAGGCAACAACCCTTATTCTTATTATTCTTGATATCCAAGAGCTCCATTCAGAAGATTTATTGGTTAAAAAATGCAAATTTCACAAAATAGCATAGTGCTGTCTCCAAGGGTCATGCAAAGACACGGTTACACAAATCTGTCAGCATTTGAAGTCAATGCTAAAGGAAAAGTAGTAAGAAATCTGAATTGTAGAAGAATTATTACCATAACTGCCTACATTTATTGACTATTTGTTATATATCAGACACTAAGCTGAGTTATTTGCCTCAATGAGCTTGTTTAATCCTCATGGCAACCATTTGAGGTAGGGAGAATTAGTATTCCCGTTTCATGGATGAGGAAACTGATCCTTGGAAGCTTACAGAATTTTCTTAAGATAGTGCCCAGTGGGAAACAGAGCCAACCCTCTGATGCTGACTTACCATATTCTGTGGTCCAGTCTCTTACCACTGGCTGTGAACAAGCAACGGACATTTGTATTTTAGAAAGAAGTACACTTCCATCGTGCCAACTACAAGTGCTGGTGAGCTTGTGTTGTTCGATTCAGGGCCTAACAGATTGTTTCAGTGAACAAATGTACACAGAGCTGTTGTAAATCACTCGTTTGTTGACTTTTTTTTTAGGTGATCAAAACTCAGATGTTCTCTTAAGAGTGTTAAGTACTGTCTCTTGGTTCCTGAGGTATTAGAAGAGAGGAGAGCAGATTAAGGCCACGTGGTGGCCAGGAGAAGCAGCCAAGATGGCAGAATGCTGAGGGAGAAGCCAGTTTGTTAATAGTTTGTGCTGGAGGAGATGGGGAACAGAGGTGAATAAGTCTGGTGAGCTAGAAACCTTTGATTCTAGGAAACTCGGATAAGTCAGTAGCTTAGTGAGCACTGAATGAGTGGGTTTTGGAGCCCAGTGTGTGTTTTTGCTTGCCCACCGGGTGCAAGCTAGAATTAAAGCTGATGGCTCTTCAGTTCTTGGCTCCATTGTTTCATTACTGACTGTTCGAGTCAAATGTGAACCTACATTGGCCAGGCTGCTCTGATGGTGGCCTTGGCCTTGGCTGCTGGCTTTACATTTGGCGTAGTCTGTGGCAGGATTTGATATAGATCAGTATGGAGCCGGCACCCCTGAGGTGCACTGTAGAGGACTGGCTGCTGTTATGGTTCCCTATGGCTGTTTTTTGGGGGCCTGTTGGCTGGTTGACTTTTACAGCCATGTGTGAGGAAATCGAGAGCTCTCTTGAAGAGGCTGCCCGGGACAGAGTAGTGGAAGGAGCTAGAGGAAATATGGGAGAAAGAGATGCCGACCCTGGAGCTGGAGCAAGCACAGGAGGAGGCTGACCAGGTTCGTGAGATTCTCCTGGAGATGGAGCAGCTGCTGGAGGAGGGATCACGGGTTCGTGAGTTGCAGATTGCCCTGGATGTTGTGGAGAGCCAGCAGTGGCAGGAGGCAGAGGGTGAGACCTGGGCTGGAGCTGCAAGGCCTGCTGAGCAGAAGGCAGCAGTGGCCCGGAGCTCGAGCCCAGCAGCAGGAGCTGATGTTTTCAGTTCCTCTTTGGAGGATGAGGAAAATCTGGCTGGAGTTGAAATCTGCAGTCTCGAGAAGGTGAGAGCCCAGCAGCAAGGAGTATCTACGCTCCTGGTAGGTCTGCAACTTTGGGACATAGGTGGAAATGCTGAATGCAATTGCCACATGCTTCTCTTTAGGACAGTGTGAGACCTGCCATGAGGGCAGAGGCTAACACTCCATGTGTGTGGACTGATTTCCTGGTATATGACTGGAGTGAGCACTAGCTCCCTTGCCAGATGGACTTACAGATTTTGGACAATGTGAAATACCCTGATGGGGTCGGGGGACGGCTTTGATGGAGGTCCTCGCCCTGCCCTGGGAAGCCTTTCAAATGGCAAGAGAGAAGGCTGAGGACAGTTTGCACTTTTGGCAAAGTGCTCAGAGACTGGTGAATGTGTATACCTTTGTAATTGTTGAAAATGTATGATTTGTCATGTATTTTTAATTTGTGTAATGTACTTAATTTCCTTGTACAGGCATGCCGGAGGTGTAGATTGTGGGTAGTAAAGTGAGCATAGGGGTAGATTGTTGGGCAGATAAAATATAATACGCTCACTTTGTTAAAGATGGCACTGCCCACATGGAAGCCCGTTACCCAGGTGATATTATTTGCCCTTATGCTTGGGATGGGTATGGGGGAAAGGCTGTAATGTAAGCAGGCCGGGTCAGTATAGCCTAAGGCTTAGTTTTAAGAGTAAGCTTTTCCCCACACCCTTGACTGATTGGATGATGTAGGGTGGTGTGCTCTCCTAAGGAATCCCATTATGCCTCAGATGGTTGACTTTGTATCAGAGAGTTCCTTGTATGTAGATTGGATTAAAGGTTTTGAATCTATGCTATAAAGTAGGGCAGACCAGGAGCTTACTAGCTCTTGGTTCCTGAGGTATTAGAAGAGAGGAGAGCAGATTAAGGCCACGTGGAGGCCAGGAGAAGCAGCAAGATGGCGGAGTGCTGAGGGAGAAGCCAGTTTGTGCAGAGTTTGTGCTGGAGGAGATGGGGAACAGAGGTGAATAAGTCTGGTGAGCTAGAAACCTTTGATTCTAGGAAACTCGGATAAGTCAGTAGCTTAGTGAGCACTGAATGAGTGGGTTTTGGAGCCCAGTGTGTGTTTTTGCTTGCCCACCGGGTGCAAGCTAGAATTAAAGCTGATGGCTCACCAAAAAAAAAAAAAAGAGTGTTAAGTACTGCCTCTTCCATCCAACCCCATTACAACCTAACAAATGAAATTTTTATAAGTGAGTTTGACTCATTTCTAAGAGCCAACAAGACCCAAATTTCTGTTTGACCAACATCAAACAGAAAGAACTGACTAGCAGTGCTCTTTTGAACTATGTGTTGACAATCACAGTCCCTGTTTAAGTTCTTTCTCTGATAGCAGCAGCCCTGGAGTTTCTTCCAGTCACTTGCATTGGTTGGAATTCTGTGCATGTTTCATGCTACACTTGTGAAATATCCATTGCAGGCTCAATAACAGTATGACCCTTGCCTGACTAGGCAGTGGCTCTGTAGATAGAGCGTTGAGCTGGGACACTGAAGTCCCAGGTTTGAAACGCTGAGGTCACTAGCTTGAGAGTGGCATCTTCAGCATGGTCCCATGGTCGCTGGCTTGAAGCCCAAGGTCCCTGGCTTGAGCAAGGAGTCACTGGTTTGGCTGGAGCCTCCCAATCAAGGGACAAATGAGAAGCAATCAATGAACAACTGAAATGTTGCTGCAACTACGAGTTGATGCTTCTCATCTCTCTTCCTTTCTGTCCCTGTCTCTAGCTTTCTCTCTCTCTGTATCTCGCTTGCTAAAAAGAAAAAAGAGGAAAAAAAAAAAAAAAAAGCTGTGTGACCCTTGCCCTGCAATTACTGGCTTTCCAGTCCCAACCTGTTCCACAACTATCATCCACTTTGAAAAACATTTTCAATTTTCTTCAGTTCAGGGCAACAGGAATGGGTTGAGCAGATACTATGTGTTTAATATTGTGCTACCCCAAATTGGGAGGAGAAGACTATATATTACATATTAATACTAGGTCACATCTGTTAATGCCTGCTGCTAGTCAGACATGATCTCACGGCACACGTCACCTCATTTCATTCCCACTGTCACCCTCTGCGTCCCCTTTTTTCAGAGGAGGAAACAGTCTGTTAGTGGATGAGCCCCAGGTCCCACAGCTATCAGACTAGTGAGGATCTGTGTTGACTGCAGGTCTGAATCACAGTCTGAGCTTTTAACTCCTAGACTTCAGTTCCATTTCAGTGAGTGCCAGCCAGGGAGTCTAGAGATAGGAGTCGGAGGAGTCCAGGAAGAGTCCATGGAAGAAGTGGGAGTTGAACTGGATTTTGAGGATTGCTTTGGGAAGACGAGAAATGCACTAGGGAGGCTGTAAGGCAGAAAAACCAACAGAACAGGTTCTCTTGCCTCTGTGTTTCTTTCCTGCAGCGCAGTAGAGAAGGTACATTGGACCATTTTGTCGTTGGCATTACCAATCAACTTCAAATTCCACACCTGCCTTGCCATTAGAGCTTAATCTTATTTTTAGCAAACTTCTTCACATTTCTTTTGTTTGTGTAGATTTTACATGCAGGGGTTTTAAGTCAATCAAAGAGCACCTGTGCTGAAAGGAATTATTTTTGTGTGCATAAAATAATTGGCCCAATTCCTCTCGGCACCAACAAGTAAAATCTATTTAATTCCTGTTTTAGAGATAAAGTAATGTAATAAAGGAAGAAAGCATTCAGCTAACTACCTCTTTTTTTTTTTTCCTAGTCCATGGTATGATGTCCAGGAAAAGGAATTTATACTGTTTGGAGAAAGAGCTGAGACCAGCATATCTAGTCTGACCTTAGCATTGGGACAATGTCCTCGACCGTAATGCTTAATGCACACAGTAGGAAAGTAAGGTATTTCAACAACAGATGTGAACTTTAAAATCCTACACATGACATCTGGATACACTCCTGTCCTCTTTTATTTCTCCTTGTACCATCCCACTGTGAAAGTACCTCGTATAAAATATTCTTTCTAAAATATCCAGACTTAGTTAGCAAGTCATTCATTTCTCCCCCCAGGTTGCTGGTTCTATGTTCTTGTCTTTAAATCATTTGCCTCTTTCACAATTTCAATCTTCTTGGCTTCTGTGCAGAAAATAATTTTCCTAAAACCGTATTTTAATGGATATAAGGAGGAAATGACCTGACTTTTATTTAGCATCTCTAAAAGAATTTTCTATTTCAGAGAAAGCTAGAAACAGGTGACTTTTTTCTCTATATTTAAGCAAACGAGTCTCTCCATCCCCATACAGAAATAAGCATCATTGGTGGTATTGGGCAAACAAATGTGTTAGGCTTGCTCACTTGTACTTTGCCTGATTTGTACATGAGCACGGGCAGTACCACGTGTGTAGAGTCTATGTAAGATTGCAGGTCTTGCCCTCAGGGCAGCAGATTGCAGAGTGCGGATTGCCTGCCACCATTGGGATGGGCCATTTTGCTAGGCTTTAATAAATGAAATGACCCACCATTTTCCGGCTTCAGTTTTTCTACCATCTGCCTGAATCCAATGTGAACCTGCCTGGCCATGGCCACTGGCCTTACAGGCAGCAGCCGTGTAGTGGGGGTGGGACCAAACCTACCTTCAGCTCCAGCAGATAGCCCTGATTGATTTAGGCCATTGGCAATCCAATTGTTATGGTCACAGGATTTGGTTCAGGGATGAGCCAAACAGCATAAAGCTTTGTGTTGCTGTTGACTGATTGTGAGCGACAACTTGTCCTGTTTTCTGGGAATAAGGCTGTGTGTAGGCCTGATTGCAGCCAGTCCTCCTACCATCACCAGGAAGTTAGCCTTAGATGACAATCAACATTGTGTATACAAGAGAAGCAAGGTAGAAATAAACTGAGTCTCCACATCATTTTAGTAACTAATATAGTCCAATGTACCTTTGGATTCCCAGTTAACTAATAAATGCCTTCTTGATAATGAGTTTTGATTAGGTATTTTCGTTATTTGCAACCCAAATGCACCCAATTCCTGGGCAGTTAAACTAAAATCCAGTACTACATACCAAAATGCAGTTGATCCATTCTGTCCAATAATAGCATATTGGGTAATTAAGTTGTATCCATTGATGCTGTATCAGCTAGAACAGATTAGGCTGTTACATAGAAATGTACTTTTCACTTGCACAACAGTCTGAAGCAAGAGTTCCTGGTCAGTACTTGGCTCTCTTCCACATGGTTCAATTGGATTTCCAAGAAGCCAGGCTCCTTCCCCCCTTCGCCCCCCCCAACCCCCCAGGGCCTTGTCATCCTCCTCATCAAGCTGGTAGAAGGGGAGAGAGAATGAAGGGGCTGCCTTGCTTAAAAGCTTTGGCCCAGAAATGGCACAAACCATTTCCATCTGCCCTTGGCTAAAACTCAAGTCACATAGCCACATCTCACTGCAAAGGAGACCAGAAAGAAGAAGTAGATTTTTGGTACCTAGATGGAATACTTTAGGAGATTGTTACATTACCTGAGGAAATGCTATCAGACCAGAGTGCATAGTATCAGCCCATGTTTCCTAAAGGCCCACATCTAGAAGTTCAGAAGTTCCGCCTCCTTAGGCATTAGCACTATGGCGGGTCCTCGCTCTTGCTCTGCCCTGCACTCTTGATCATCCTGTTTGCAAACACGCTCCATCATCTGCTGGGAAGCAGTACAGGTTTTACTGAAGATCTTGTATGGGGGCAGACGTGTAATCAAATTCCTGTATGAACATCTGCTCTTTCCCACAGAAACTCTTCCCATGTCATCAGTCTCTCCTCACCTGTTGCTATTTTCTGGAGACAGGCTTCCCTTCCACTCCCACTGTCCCCAGTCCCTAAAATCTCCCCTTGCCTGAGCAACTCAGCTCTTTCTCTTTGTAATATGCCCACTCAGCAAAACAAACACCAAAAAAAGGGTTTTTTTCCAACATGCTCCTCAGGGAACTTAACAAATATTTCACTGAATAAAACAGATCTCTTCTCAGGGCAGACCTGGATGGGGTGTCACTCAATAAAAAAATAAAAGTTTTGCCATAAAAATACATTTACATAGAAAGAAACACTGGAAGGCTATTCCCAAAATGTCAAATAGTGTTCATCTCTAAGTAACCGAATTACAAGTGTTTTATTTTCTCTTATATGTTTCTGAACTTTAATTTTTGTTCTCATATTTTTTATACTGCATGATATATTTCTTTAATAATCTGGAAAAAACCATAGTGAAGGAATTTATTTTTTGCTCAACTTTATTGAATATTAGGGAAATGTAAATCGAATTGCAATGAGATACCACCTCATACTCATTAGGATGGCTATTATGGAAAAAAAAAAAAACTCAGCAGAAAATAAGTGTTGTCAAGGATATAGAGAGATTAGAACTCTTGACCAGGTTGGGAATGTAAAATGATGTTGCCATCGTAGAAAACAGTATGGTGGTTCCTCAAAAAAGTTAAACATCATATTTCCATATGATCCAGCAATTACCCTCTGGGTTTATAACAAAAAGAATTAAAAGCAGGGTCTCAAAGTGCTGTTCATACCCACTCATGCTCATAGCAGCATTATTCACAACAACTAACAGATGAGGGCTACCCAAATGTCAATCAACAGATGAACAAATAAACAAAATGTGGCATATACATATAATGAAATACTATTCAGCCTTAAAAGGGAAGAAATTCTGACATATGAACATGAATGAACCTTGAGGACATTATGCTAAGTGAAGTAAGCTAGTCACAAAAAGAAAAAGATTGTACAAGTCTACTCATGTAAGGAACTTAGAGTAAAATTCGTGACCACAGAGAGTGGAATGGTGGTTGGCAGGGGCCAGGGAAGGGGGAAACGGCAAGTTAATGCTCAGTGGGGACAGAGTTAGAATTGAAAAAGATGAAAATATTCTGGAGATGGATGATGACGATAGCTATACAGCAATGTAAATTACTAACTACCACTGAACTATATACTTAAAAATGGTTAAAATGGTAAATTCTGGTATGGATATTTTACCATAGTTTTCTTTAAACTTATCCTTCCATAGGCAATTTTATAAGAAATTTTGATTGGATAGCTGTGATCTCTTTTGAATACCAGATATCTCCCTAATTTGGGCTTTCTATCTATACAGTATTCCTTGTAAAATAAATTTGCAAATGACATAAGGAAAAATACTTATTTTACTCGTATTACACAAGGCTCAGGGATTAATAAGATATGGCTTCTCTTTTCCAAGGACTTGTTATCTAATGAGTGGGAAAGACAGGTAAGCAATTTGCTACAGTCCACAGAGAATTGAAGTAGTGGGCCAAGTGTAGAGATATAAGCAGTGAATCTGGGCTGGGCAGTTAAGAAGGCTTCCCAGAAAAGTAGCGTTTAAATAGGTTCTTGAAGAACATGTAGGAATTTACCAATGAAGAAGAAGGTGTAAATATGGCGAACACACCAGAGAGTGGAATAGAGAGAGCGGGAGGGACAGCACTGGGACGTGAGGGAACCAGTGACCCACCAATGCTGTTCCCTGAGGCCTCTGCCCAGTCATAGGGCTTCATGAGACTCTGAAATGTCTGGCTGATGGCCAGTAGGAAGGTCAACTCAGGCCTGCACACGGCAGTGTGGTTTTTGCGGGAGAGATGATCCAGGAGGTGGGCTGACCTCAGAAAGCAATGTCAAAGCGAGCCATGTGTCCGGGCCAGTGTTGAGACCTGGGCTGGCTCTCTGGTGTGGTTCCATGGAGCATGCCAGAGCTTCCTGTGCAAACAGGGAGATGGCTACCTACATGTTGGTGCCTGACTGTGGGCAGCTGTTGGTTTTGTAGTCTAACACTGAAAAGAATAGAAGCTTCTTTCATTAACTCCAAAAGCAATGTCATGTTTTTGTTGGCATCTGGGGTTTAGCCAATCTGCAGCCCACGTCTTCCCCTAATGCCCATATGCATGAACTTATTGGGGGTGATGGCATGCCAACAGTGCACAGCTGTACACCATCCCCTTGGCCTGGGTGCAGGGGAAAGCAGGGCATGTTAGTGAACTGGAAGTCCATGGGTGCTGTGTCAGTCACTAAGTGGTGGAATGTGGGAGGTCAGCTTGTGCAAAAGAGACAGAAGAAATGTAGAATTTATATGTCTTGGATTTAGAAGATCGTCAGAGTCAACTCATTCACATAGTCAATTGGTGTGTGTCACATTTGTCACTGTGGCTACTTCTGCTCTTTGAAACCTCTGCCATGTGCTGGTCCCCTGCCTCCTACTGGGCACTTCTATCCACGCAACCACAAAGATGGTCCTCACAGCTCCTTTCTATATCCCCAGGCTCCCACACAGGCTGCTTGACCCTGGCCCAAGGTCACAAGTATCTAGTGTCAATGAGCATCTACAGCCATCTCCCACCTGGCCATGGCTGGGGCACAAAATGGAGATGAGAATCCCACAAACCCATCCCTTCTTGTTTGCCAAGTTCCCAGGATTCAACCACCTCAAGGGAGTCAGACCCTGACACTCTCTTACCCACAATACACAAAACCTCTACCTTCTTCCCCTCTTGGAAGGTTCATGAGTTCCCACAGGTGGACCTGACTCACACTGAGCTGGGAATTCCCTGCCTGGGGTCAGGGCACCCAGGTCTGGGAACACAGAGCCCTGGCTGCCTTTCTTGGAAGGGAAAGGGGAAAATTATCTTTCCATTGTTATGGCTGATAAGTCAGAGAAGCAAAAAAGATAAGCTACAATTAATTTCTCAATACCTCACCTCATTGCACATTGATGGCTTCACTCGCCTGAACAACTGGGCTCACTCATCTGCTACCATGATGGAGCCACTGGCTCTACCTGTCAGTCTGTTCATGGGTCTTCTTGGTTCCCCAGGGTGTAACTCCTGGACACTTTGGGATGGGTTACTAATTGCTCCTTACTTTCCTTTAGTTTATATTCAATACTGCTCCTAGGTGACACTGTCTACCTTATCCCACTCTGTCTCCCGCCTACTCCTAGTTATTTTCCTGCACCCCCAGGCCCAAAGCCCCAGAGAATCAGATCTGATTTTGGTATAAAGTCACACTGAGGCAGCAGGACCTAACCCTAGCAGAGCAACGATCGAGGGTTAGGAATCTGAGGTATGAACCTTCCCTACTTTTCCACAAGTCTCAATTTTCCCAAGTTTTATTGAGATATCATTGACACACAGCACTGTGTAAGTTTAGGTGTACCACCTAATGACGTCATGCAATTCTAAAACTACTTTAGAACTAGGAATCCTGGCATGGCCAACCCAGAGGAATACTGCCATTGGTATCAAGCCAGCTGTTTGTCCCAAGGCCCTGGTCAAAAAACTCTGGGATTGCATGACCTAAACTCAGCTCAGAGGACAAGGCCCTTCTCTTCTGGGCCTTAGCATGATTGAGTGGCTCAATGGAGGCGCTTGTCTTTGTTCACCGAAAGAAGAACTTGGTTGGTTGACTTTTTCCAAAGTGTTCTTTAAGGAATCTGCCAACCTGATAGATTGCCATCTTGACTGGGTTCCTAGTGAAGCTGCAGCCAGCCTTCCCTCTGATGTCCAGACTCAGGGGCTTGAGTTCTTTCCATCAGAAGGTGTGCTGACACTGAGGCCTCTTTTCCGCTCCCTTTCCCAGCTTCTCCCTGCATCTCTGAAGCCCAGCTGCACTTCAGTCTCGTGTCTGGTATGTGGGATGTACGTCAACAGCTTTAAGGCCTCTTCTGCATGTTAGCTCCCGACTCCCTCGCCCACCTTTCGTAGGTCTGGAAGCTGTGTCCTTTACCCTCCTCCTCGGTGCAGCCCTCTGAGAGTTGGAGGGTACACCACCGGGCCAGCTGCAGCCTCTGTGCGCGAACAGATACCGCGCCCGGTGGTCTGATTTATGTTCTCCAGATTTATCGCATCGCTCGCATACCCGGGCTGGGCTGATATTTTCGGAGCATGAGTACAGTGTCTGGCATGACTTTCTGTGCAGCAGAGCTCTGGCATCATGCAGTCGGGAGGGGGAAGAGCTCGGCTTCTCGGGGAGCAAATGAGTGTCAGGAGCAAGTCTGCCTGGCAACAGTACCAGGAAAGAGATACCAGCATCAGAGCCGGATTCTGCACGCTGGTGGCTGCATCACACGGCACAGCTGTCCTCCTCGGCCAGCTGACTACACTCCTATAAACAAAACAAAATAAAACAAAAAATAAAAACAAGAAAAGGAAAAAACGTGTGTTTATTACACATATTCTCTAAACGGTCTCCACTGACCTGCCACAGAACAGAAAGACTGATAAACTGAAATGTCATCAGGCTGTGGATATGTTGTGAATGAATAATAAGAAACGAGCTTCCGCCATGGAGAGGGAGGCATGGAGATGAAGAGCGAGGGGCCCCAGCTCATTGACACTCGAGCTAAATGTAGGACTCCGCTTGGGAAGCCCTGGTCTCTCACAGCTTCCCATTTCTGAAGGAATCTATTGAGAATGAGGGAGAAAGTGAAACCGCCCTGGTCCAGACACCCGAGCCCCTGTGGCTACCTTGAAAACGGTGGCTGCTTCTCCTTTATTCAGGATCCCCGTGCCCAGGGCAGGGACGGCACAAAGCGGACGCTTCGTACAGTGGGGTTGAAACGAGGGGGGCCCTGGCTCTGTTGGCTCATTGCGTGCCCTTGAGTGTGTCTCTTCACCCCTCCAGCCATTCTTTTTATCATCTGGAGATTGAACTGATAATCTCTTGGAGGTCGTCCCAGGCCTAACATTCTAGGATTCCAAGGTCAAAACCAGTTTTAGAATCCTAAGAAAGCAGGAAATTAAAAATATTCCCATCAATGTTTATGTCTCGACTGCCTGCTCTCCAGGCCCTGCTTTATTATCAGAGTGTGTGCAGCAGGCCCGGCTTCAGGCTTGCGTGAAGCATCACTTAGTGGTATCTGGGATACATTTACATTCTTAGCATCAGTGTAATTCTATTTGGTTTTATGCCACAGGAAGTTCAAGCCTGATTCAATTAAGGGGTTTCATAAAATGAGTTTTTTAAAAAGGAAAGACAATGCGTTGCATATGTTACAGCATTGTTCTCTGCATGGCTATCCAAGCCAGCGTGTTGGGGTGGCTCATGCTTCAGTCCAAGAATCTGTTAGCAATCCCGAAGTTGCATTTTTACTATCTTATTTGGAACCATGGAGTTTAGGAGCTGGGAGGGACTTTCAAGGTGGGAAGTCACTCTTACCATAAAACAAGGGCTGGGGGCCTTCGTGTACATTTTGAAAACCTCTCAGCTCCTCATGCTGCTTTCAGATTGCAGACCTGAAAAACTGAATGGGAACGCCCTGGTTGCTAAGACTGGGAATGAGGAGAGTGTCGGGAGCACAACATAGAATCGTGTTCAATCTGAAAGTGCGCCCTTTTCCATAGCAAGGCTTCAGTTCTGTCTGTCTGGGACAGGGGCACAGGAACCCAGCTGCGCAGGGGAGAACTCTGCCCATCACAGCCGCAGCTGGCGTTTTCCATAAGGCGCACACTGAAGGGAAGCTACCCTTCGTGGGAATAAGAGTTGAAGACTACTCAGGACTTGACGGGACAATTCTGAGCCAGTTCAGACAGAGACTGAAGTGTCACAGCTATTGGATCAAAACCTCTGGTCTGAGTAAATAGACACGGCAGCAGGACAGGCGAGGAGAGAAACTCAAACCAAAAAGGACAAGAAGCAAACCTCCTGAGACAACCCGCATGAGGTGTGAGATTAGAGGAGAAATCGCAGGGGCACTTGCCTCAGTCCTGCTGGAACCCTGTGGTTGCAGGGAGACCCTGAATCTTAACCAGTGTGATGTCTACACTGTAATGGACATGGAGGTACTCAAGGTCAAGCCTGAGGGAGAGGGGGAGTCAATACTGGTAGATGAACAAAGAAGTCAAGAACTGGGAGAATTGAGGGCGGGGAAGGGTAAAGGCAGCAGATTCAGAACAAAGATGGTCAGTCTTAAATCTCTAGAGTTCTTTTATCTGATGCTTGATCTCATATAATTAGGGTGATCATTTAAAGCAGGGGTCCCCAAACTACGGCCTGGGCCGCATGTGGCCCCCTGAGGCCATTTATCCGGCCCCCGCCGCACTTCCGGAAGGGGCACCTCTTTCATTGGTGGTCAGTGAGAGGAGCACAGGATGCATCCGCACCCATAGTTCCCATTGAAATACTGGTCAGTTTGTTGATTTAAATTTACTTGTTCTTTATTTTAAATATTGTATTTGTTCCTGTTTTGTTTTTTTACTTTAAAATAAGATATGTGCAGTGTGCATAGGGATTTGTTCATAGTTTTTTTTATAGTCCGGCCCTCCAATGGTCTGAGGGACAGTGAACTGGCCCCCTGTGTAAAAAGTTTGGGGACCCCTGATTTAAAGGAACAGTATAGAGGTTTGGACAAAGACAGCGGAATAAGAGGATCCACGTGGGATCAGGACGGAATTATTTCCTTTAGAAAATGTCCTTGGATGTTAGAAGTTAACACCAGAACCACAATCTGTACTCATCTGTCTTCATTGTACTTTTGGCCACAAGAAACAAGACTCAACAAAAAGGAGTCTGAACTAGAAAAGATATTTATTATCTCACAACACAAGATGTCAGGTAAGATAGGGCAGTGCCGGGGTTCTTCCAAATCAGAGGCCCCATACCTGCTGCAAGGACCCCATTTTCCCCCTCTCTCATCCTCAGACTGCTGTCCCCTTAGGATGGCTGTCCTCATGGCTTCTGCAGTTTTAGGCATCTTTGTAGGTAATACTATTCAAGACAGAAAAAGAAAAGAAAAGAAATTCCCTCCCTTGTGTAACTTCTTAAGAGCAAGGAATCCCTTCCCAGACATGCCTCTTACAACGCCCCCTCCCCCCCGCCCATGTTTTCAGCCACAATTACATTACACTGCCATGCAGTTGCCCGGAGCAATCCTTTGGAGAGGGAAACACTAGACAGACTGGCAGAGACTGATGGAGATTCATTCTGCAGGGTCTTTCCCTGAAGCACAGGGCCATTCTAGCACTGTGAACAGACCTGGGATTGTTTGTGAAGGATGACTGAGGATCCAAAAGGCACCAGAAATAAACAGCTCTGGGTAATGGCGATGGGATTGCTGAGTGGATCCCCACATCAGGCCTGTTAAGAAGGCATGGCTGTAAGAAGTGAGGTGACACATCAGGGCTTCTCAGATAGGAAGAAACAGCTCTCACACCTCATCCTTCTGACTCAGCCCTTTTTACCACACCACTGCTCTTTGCTGGTATCATTTTAAACTATCTTTGTTAAGGCTCAATGCAAAGCAAATATATTTTTTTCAATTTTATTGAGATATAATTGATATATAACATTGTGTAACATGGAGTTGTGCAATGCAATGATTTAGTACACATATATGTTGCAAAATGATGACCGCAATAGGGGAGTTAATGTATCCATCAGTTTGCATAATTATCTCTCTGTGTGTGTTGAGAACATGAATGATCTGTTCTTAGCAAATTTCAAGTATGCAATACAGTGTTATGTTAACTATAGTCATCATGCTCTACATTAGAGCCCCAGAACTTACTCATCTTATAACTGGAAGTTCATGTCTGTTGACCAGCATCTTCCTATTTCCCAACAGGACAATTCTGAGCCACTGGTTGGCAACCACAATACTGCTCTGTTTCTATGAGTTTGGCTTTTCTTAGATTCCACATATAAGTGAATTCATACAGTATTTGTCTTTGTCTGATATTTATTTTATTTAGCATAATGCCCTCAAGTTCCATCCACATTTTTAGAAAGGGCTGAACTTCCTTCTTTTTAAGGCTCCCTCTCTGTGTGTAACATTTTATTTATTCATTCATCCATTAGTGGACACTTAGGTTGATTTCATATCTCGGTTATTGTAAATTATGCTGTAATGAACATGGATGTGTGAATATATTTTTTGAGATAGTAACTTCATTTACTTCAAATATGTGCCTGGAAATGGGATTGCTGGATCATATGGTAGTTCTATTTTTGATTTTTTGAGAAACCACCATACTGTTTTCCATAATGTCTGCACCAATTTACATTCCTATCAACAGTGCCCAAGGGTTCCCTTTTCTCCACATCCTTGCCAAAACTTGCTGTCTCTTATCTTTTTGATAAAAGCCATTCTAACAGGTATAAGGTGATATCTCATTGCAGTTTTAATTTTCCTTTCCCTGATGATCAGTGATGTTAAGAATCTTTTAATATATGTGTTGGCCACTTGTATGTCTTCTTTGGGAAAATGTTTACTCAGTTCCTCTGCCAATTTTTTAATCAAATTATTTGTGGTTTTGCTATTGAGTTGTATGAGTTCCTTACATATTTTAGGCATTAACCCCTTATGTGATGGATGTATGGTTTGTAAATATCTTCTCCCATTTCATAAGTCACTTCTTCATTTTGTTGTTTGTTTCCTTTGCTGTGCAGAGGCTTTTTAATTTGGTGTAATCTCACTTATTTATTTTTGCTTTTGGTGTCACATCCAAAAAACCATTGCCAAGACTAATATCCAGGAGTTTTCCCCTATGTTTTCTTCTAGAAGTTTTAAGGTTCAGGTATCACACTTAATTAAGTCTTAACATGTTTTGAGTTACTTTTCATGAGTGGTGTAAGATAGGGGTCCACTTTCGCATGTAAATATCTAGTTTCCCTGGCACTCTTTATTGAAAAGATTATCTTTTCCCTCATTGCGTATTCTTGGCTCCTTTGTCAAATGTTAGTTGGCTGTATATGTATGGGTTAATTTCTGGGCTCTTGATTCTATTTCAGTTGTCTATATGTTTGTTTTTATGCCAGTACCATATAGTTTTTTTTTCCATATAGTTTTAATTACTATAGTTTTGTAGTATATTTTAAAATCACGTCTTATGCTGACATCAGCTTTGTTCTTCTTAAGATTGCTTTGGCTATTCAGGATCTTTTATGGTTTCATTAAACTTTTAGAATAGTTTTTCCCACTTCTGTGAAAAAAAATATGCCACTGAATTTTTTTTTTTTTTTTTTTTTTTACAGGGACAGAGAGAGAGTCAGAGAGAGGGATAAATAGGGACAGACAGACAGAAATGGAGAGAGGTGAGAAGCATCAATCATTAGTTTTTCGTTGCCATTGCAACACCTTAGTTGTTCAATGATTGCTTTCTCACATGTGCCTAGACGGCGGGCCTTCCTCAGACCGAGCACCCTCTTGCTGGAGCCAGGGACCTTAGGTCCAAGCTGGTGAGCTTTTTGCTCAAGCCAGATGGGCTCGCGCTCAAGCTGTCGAGCTCGAGGTCTCAAACCTGGGTCTTCTGCATCCCAGTCTGACGCTCTATCCACTGCGCCACCGCCTGGTCAGGCTCTTGTTCCTGATTTTAAAGAAAAAGTTTTTAAGTTTTTACAGTTGAGTGTCATATTAGCTGTGAATTTTTCATACATGGCCTTTATTATATTGCTGTTACTTCTATACCTGATTTGTTGAAACTTTTATTATGAAAGGGGATTGAATTTTGTCTAATGCTTTTTCTGCATCTACTCAGAGGATCATATAATTTTTATCCTTCATTTTATTAATATGTATAACAATTATTGATGTGCATATGTTAAACCATCCTTATATACCAGGCATGAATCCCACTTGATTAGGGTATATGGTTCTTTTAATGTGTTGTTCAATTTAAAAAAATTCAAATTGCTAGAATTTTGTTGAGAATTTTTACATCTATATTCATCAAGGATATTTTGGCCTATACATTTTTTCTTTTTCTTTTGTATTTTTTCTAAAATGAGAAGCTGGGTGCGGCAGACAGATTCCTGCATGTGCCCAACCAGGATCCACCCGGCATGTCCGCTAGGGGGCGATGCTCTGCCCGTCTGGGGCGTTGCTCCATTGCAACTGGAGCCACTTTAGTGCCTGAGGTAAAGGCCATGAAGCCATCCTCAGTTCCCCAGCCTACTTTGCTCCAATGGAACCTTGGCTGTGGGAGGAGAAGAGAGAGACAGAAAGAAAGGAGAGAGGAAGGGTGGAGAAGCAAATGGGTGCTTCTCCCGTGTGCCCTGGCTGGAATCAAACCCCAGACTTCCACATGCCAGGTCGATGCCCTACCACTGAGCCAACCAGCCAGGGCCTAGTTTTCTTTTCTTCTAGTGTCCTTATCTGGCTTGGTGTTAGGGTAATGCTGGCCTCATAAAATGAGTTTAGGAGTGCTTATTAATATTTGAAAGAGTTTGAGATATGTTGGCATTCATTCTTCTTTAAATGCTTGGTAGAATTCACCAGTAAAACCATCTGGTCCCAGGCTTTTCTTTGTTGGGAGGTTTTATAACTGCTTCAGTGTGTTAGTCATTATTGGTCTGTTCTAATGTTCTATCTCTTAATGAGTCAATCTTGGTAGGTTGTATGTTTCATTTTTTTCTAAGTTATCTTGTTTGTTGGTATATAATTATTCCTAGGAGTATCCATTGTAATGTCTCCTCTTTTATTTATAATTTTGTTTGAATCCTCTTTTATTTTTTTCTTGGTTAGTCTAGCTAAAGTTTTGTCAACTTTATCTTTTCAAAGAACTAACTCTTAGTTTTTCTATTGTGTTGCTATTCTTTGTTCGATTTATGTCTACTCTAATCTTCACTATTTCTTTTCAGCTCACTTTGGGCTTAGTTTGTTCTTCTTTTTCTAATTCTTTGAAATGTAGAGTTATATTTATTTGAGATCTTTCTTTTTTTAATATGGTAAATTATTGCTATAACCTTCCCCCTTGGAACTGCTTTTGTTGCAAGCCATAGTTTTGGTATATTGTGTTTTCATTTTCATTTGTCTCAAGACACTTTCTGGCTTCCCTTTAGATTTCTTTGTTGACCCATTGGTTGTTCAGGAATGTGTTGTTTAATTTCCACATGTTTATAAATTTTAAAAATTTTCCTCCTGTTATTGATTTTTAGTTTCATACCATTGTGACTGGAAAAGATAATAGACATAATTTCAATCCTAAATTTGTTAATGCTTGCTTGATGGCCCAGCATACATTCTATGCTGGAGAATGTTCCAAATGTACTTCAGAAGGATGTGTATTCTGGTATTAATTGGAATGTTTTAGTATGTCTGTTAGTTTCATTTGGTCTACAGTGTTATTCAGGACAGGGTAAATTTATTTTGCCATGAAATTGAAACATATCCAACGTGGTGATAATGAGATGTGATTTTGGTGGAAACAGCAAGAGGTTCAAATCACACAGACTTGGTTTTATTCTTGAATCTATTTTCTGGTTGAGAGACAGTGGGCAATTAATTACTCCATTTCTCTAGACCCATCTTAATCACCACAACACCTTTGGCATGTGAGTTCTTTCAAGGGAAGCAGAGTTGTGAGAGACACCATGGCAATGAATGAAGTATTCTGTAAGTCTACAACAACAAACAGTGCTGGCCTAGGGGCTATAGACAAGAAGGCAGGGGAAACATGTCCCTGTTTTTCTGTCCTCCCACTCTCTAATCTCTGCTACTACCTCCCCACCTTGGCCAAACCCAACAAGAATCTAAAGGGACAAAAGAGGGTGGAGAATGGATGGGTGGGGACAGTATTATAAAGGAGAATATCCAGTACAGTTGTATGTGCCTGGAATATAATACTAAGTTTGGAAAAAAGAAAAATTAGATTCTCACAAATTCGGCATACTAGACCATGCAGTAGGGAACATGGCTCCTGGCCTTCCCACTCCTCTCTCTTCTCATCTAGAGATCAAGGCATGCTAAAGGAAAATTACTACCAACTGAAATTCAGCTTTTTGAGGAAACCTATGAGAAGTGTGTTTAGAATGGTTTTGTGATCTTCCTGTCCATATAAATGCATTATGCCTGCCCCCGCCCAAACTGTCCTTAAGTGCCAAATGAGTTCTTCTACTCATACTAAATCAGTGGTTCTTAACCTGGCTTCTATCGAACCCTAGGGGTTGGATGGGTCGGTCTCAGGGGTTTGGAGAAGCCTCTGCCACGGAGGCCAGAATAAAGTAATACCGTAATTTGTTGTGAGTTCATGCACTTTGTTGGTTTTGTTCTTTGAGCAAGGTGATGTTCATGCACGGCTCATTTTGTGCACCAGTAAAAAAACATATACCTATGTCTTGAATTTGGAAAAAAATCATATTTTATTTATCACTAAAGAAGGGTTCAGTGAATGCGCATATGAAACTGGTGGGTTTGGTACCTCAAAAAAGGTTAAGAACCACTGTACTAGATTGACCTGTCAGTGTAGCCAGACACTCAATAAACAAGTCTGACAGAACTGTGGTAATGATACTATGGAAGGGCATTTGTCTTCTGCTATGATGACAGTATCTATCGTGCGTGCATCTTGAGTAGTTTTTCCTGACGTGATATTGACTCCAGCTGACCTCTCAATACAGCCGCACTTTGTTCCCTGCACTCATCAATGACCAGCGAGTGATGACAGGTCACTATTCCGTTCTGAACTCAAGAGCCCAACATCTGCAGGCCATGCAAGTTTCTCCCAGCTCAGAGACAAGTCAGTGTGCCATAAGAATAAGTGAATTACAAATGGGATCGGTTGAGTATGGATGTTTAAATGTACATCTTTCTCACATCACCTGTTCCCACTCCTACTCCTACGGTGTTCTGCTCCTCACCTTTTCCCATTATCCTCCCTGCCTCAGCTCTTTGCTCTCCTTTCCTCCTTACTGCGGAGCCCTTAACTCGCAAGCCCCTATCTGTGGGTTCAGATAAAATGAATCAGCACATCTAACCAGGTATCACAACCTTATAGGGGTGGAATTCACTCCCCAACCCCACAAGAAAACCAGCTTAGTTTCTAAAGTGGATTAGTTTTCCTCACTTTAATTTACCTTGAGACAGTAACTGATATAACCTCCAGTTTTGGTTATTTAAGACTCTGAGTGTTGTTTCCTGGTTTTATTCTACAAATTCCACTTGAGTCATCATAGGTATGCCAGATACTGACCCAAGGGAAGGAACGTTTAAATCCTTTTCCTGTTATCCTCTTATCAACTGCTGAATGAGCCAAAGAGAAAGCATTTTCAATTAGATTCCTGGTTTGGTAAGATTTTATGTGTTGCCTTTAAAATAAACACTAAAAGACTTCCCCTCCCCCATTCTCAACTTATAGCAAAAATAAATAAAAAGAAAGCACAGTGAGAGGGGGACAGGGACAGGGGAAGGAGGTGTTCTCTCAGAAATAAGAACTGTCTCAATAGCTACAAGTTAATTTAGAAATTTATAGATAATTCCAAAGAGAGGATGATTTGGTGCAAATTTCTGTTTCCTCTATAAGCAGCAGTTGCCTTTATATAATAAATATGTATAATAAAATTTATTAATAAATAAAGAACTTTTTGTCACCTATGCCTGGACTTATTTGCTTCAGTTATCTTACTGGATTTCAATTCTACCTCCTCCTCTTCCCTGAAAGAGAGAACATTGCTTATTAATAAGGAGATCCAGTTCCCTTCTAATGTATCAGGTGCTTGTAATGTCACCAAAAAAAAAAAAAAAGTGCCTATAAACAGCCTGGTCTGCAACAGTGGTAAAGGATCCTTGCTCAGATAAGATTATTAGGTCTTACCATCACATTCAAAGAAGTACAAGCTTGAGCGTCATACCTTTAGAGCAGTGCCTCTCAACCCAATTTGCACCTGAGAATCACCTGGGGGATTATGTGTGTGTATGCACACACCCACACACACTGATTTCCTGGGCCTCACCCTGGAGAGTCAGATTCAGTTGGTCTGAGGCTGGGCCAGGTATGAGTAGGTTTTTAAAAGCTCACTGTTGATTCTAATATGCATCCAGGTTGAGAATGACTTGGCTTAGAGCTTCAAGAAGAAGTCTGCCCCTGCCTAGATTTGTTGCCCTGTGAACTAGGTAAATTTCTTCTGAAATTCAAATGATATTCTTTGGATGGTTGCCTATCTGGAGCTGATGACACTCAAAAATAACAGAGAAAGGAAATATAATACTGAAACCTATAAGGGCCAATGTTCTGAAAAGTCAAGTGTTCAAATTTGAACACTGGATGAATTATGATGCTCCTTCCTTCTCTCCTCCCTCTCCCCCTACCGTGTGCATGCATGCTTGCCTGCACACATGTGCGTGTGCACGCGCGCGCACACACACACACACTCATAGTGACATGCTACAGTTCTACATGCAAATTCCAGCTGTGGCCCACTTGGCACGAAACATTGAAGCAGCTGGGATCTGTCAAAAATGGTCTTCCTGCCCTTACTGGGCTGTGAGTGGCCTCAACTTAGTGATGAGTTATATTCTATCTTAAATTGTTTGTTTAAAATTCCAACACACGTTCCTATAGAAATGGTATGATCTTGGAGCTAATGTTTCTGTCTGCCTTGTACAGCCTTTTAACCCACAATACAGCACTAGGGCAATCACTGTGGATTTAGAGCACTAACAACATGGGTCCACTTTGCTGGAGTCCTACACATTGAGGTGTTCCCTGAAAGAATGATGGTAGAGGCAGGAAGAGTAACATAACACAGGAAAAGGAGAAAGGGGTGGATTAAGCTCAATGGTGAGAAATGGCTTTGGAGACCAAGGAGAGAGGGCATGGGAGCTTAATTTTAAGATCTAAGGGGTAGGATGGGGTAGCTATCAGAGAGGTTGTGTGACAGAGGGGCTGCCTGTTTAGTAGACCATTGACACTCACAAAGAGATATTTGGAGATCTTAAAATTCCCAAATATATAAACAAGGAGCCATTTATAGAGACTCTGGCTTTCTTCAAAATCACATGTCCATGGAGGTTTTTCTCTTAATTTTTGTGAAGATCTTGGTATACATTTGCCGTATTTTCAATTTAAACAAAATTTTTAACTCTCTTTTGATTGCCATTTTTCGTAAAGGAACAAAGTGTTGCTACTAGGAAGTGGTGAGAACTGTGGAGAACTAGAAGCACACAGTCTATCTAAATAAGGAACAATTCATTAACTCTAGGCAAAGGCTGCCTGAGTAGGCTGCCCAGGTCTGTTTTTCTTTTTTTCAAGAGAAGCAAGAAATATAAGTATTTATATGGACTGTCCTGATTTTATCCTGGAAGTACTAGTTAATGTAATAAGACAAGAAAAGTAAATAGAGGTAAATACCTAGAAAGGAAGATTTAAAAGATTTAGGGAGGAAAATGTAACACCATGTTTGTTTGCAGATGACATGATTATTTATGTAGAAAATCCCAAGAATTGACAAATAAAAACCTTGGGACTAATAAATAATTATAGCATGGTTGCAGCATACAAGGTACCACAAGTCAATTTCTTATATAACAGAAATAAAAAATTAGAATTTGAAATTAGAAAAACACCACCATTTACATTAACATAACAATTTAAACACTTAGGTACAAATCTAACAAAATATATATAAGATCTATTCAGAGAAAACTATAAAGCCCTGATCAAAGAAATCAAAGCTAAATAAAGAGTTATTCTATGTTTATGGATAGGAAGACTTGGCATTATTAAGATGTACATGCCTTACAATTTGATGTATAAATTCAACACAAACCAATAAAAATTTCAGTAATTATTTTTTGGATATCAGTAAACTGATTCTAAAGTTAATATGGGATAGCAAAAAACCCAGAACAGCTAATACAATAGTGAAGAAGAGTGTTACAGAACTTACACAACCCAACTTCATGACTCATTACAAAGTTACAGTAATCATGACAATGTAGCATTGATAAAAGAATAGAAAAGTAAATCAGGAACAAAATAGAGAGCCCAGCAATAAACCCACACAAATATAGTCAACTGATCGCTGATAAAGGAACACAACTAATTCAATGGAGAAAAGAATGTCTTTTCAATAAATGATTATAGGACAACTGCCCATCCACATACAAAAAAATAAACCTAGACCCAAACCTCACCCTTTTATAGAATTAACTCAAAATGGATCATATCTCTAAATGTAAAATATAAAACTTCTAGAAGACACCATAAGAGAAAATCCAGGCAAGCTTGGGTTCAGCAATGACTTTTTTTTAATATACCAAAAGCACAATCAATGAAATAAAAAACAGATTAAGTTGGATTTTATTAAAATTAAAATTTTTTGTTCTGTGAAATACATTGTTAAGAGAATAGGAGAACAAGACATAGACTTGGAGAAAATCTTTATAAAACACATATCCTGTGGGACTTGTATCTAAAATCTACTAAGAACTCAAAACTCAAGAATAAGTAAACAAACAATCCAATTAAAAATGGACAAAATATCTGAATAGACACTTCACCAAAAAGATATACAGATGGCAAATAAGCATATGAAAAGATACTCACCATGATGTGGCACTAGGGAACTGCAAATTAAAATAACAAAATACGAATACACACCTATTAGAAAAATTAAAAAAATTCAAATAAACAATATTAACTAAAAAGAAGAGATAATAGATACTGTGGATATACTAAAAATCATGAATATAATAATACAAATGAATGTTGCTATTAAGTTTTGAAAACTTAGATAAAATATGTACTTTAAGAAACAATTACCAAAATTAATCTAAGAAGTAGAATATTTGTATAAACCAATACCCACCAGAGAAGGTGAATCAGTAATTTCAACTATAAGCATCAAATGTGTTTCAGGCAAGTTAAGCAGACTTTCACGAAGCAGATAATCTTATTTTCTCTCTGAGAATAAAAATAGAAGGAAAGCTTTATCTTCAATTTGTCATTTTGTTCATGTACAAATTTATGGATAAAGTCCCAGAAATAAAGTTGTTGGATCAAGGGTATGTGCACTTGTAATTTTGATCCCTGTTAACATGAAGATCACACCAATTTATACTTCCATCCACAGTGTATGAATGGAATGTTTGTTTTTACATATTCTTATCAACAATGTTTTCAAAACTTTTCATCTTTGCTAACTAAGCAATAAAAACTGATATTCCATGGTAGTTTTAATTGCATTTCTATTATGAATAATAAAACTTACCTTTTCATTTTTAAAAAGCCATATGTAACTCTTTTATGCATATTGCTTGTATTCTTTGCCATTTTAATGTGTTTGTTTTCTTTTTTATGTGTAGAGACCCACTGATGTGTGAAATACATCAATTTTTCATTGATATGTAAAATGTTTCAAGTTTTTGCTGTTCATTATTGGTATTTAGATTTTGTTAATTTTTTTAAATTTATTTATTTTTACTTAGACAATTAAATTTAACAGGGTGACATTGGTCAATTAGAGTACATAGATTTAGAGAAAATATCTCCTCATCACTTGGACAGTTGATTATGTTGTATCCCCATCACCCAAAGTCAAATCATCCTCCATCACCTTATATTTGTTTCTGTTTATGCCCCTCCCCTCCCACCACCCCATCTTTTTCCTCCCTTCCCTTCCCCCTGGTGACTACTGCACTCTTATCTATGTCCATGAGTCTCAATTTTGTGTCCCACCTATGTATGGAATCATACAGTTCTTAGCTTTTTCTGATTTACTTAGTTCACTCAGTATAATGTTCTCAAGGTCCATCCATGTTGTTGTAAATAATCCTATGTCGTCATTTCTTATGGCTGACTAGTATTCCATAGTATATATGTACCACATCTTCTTTATCCAATCCTCTATTGAAGGGCATTTCAGTTGTTTCCATGTCTTGGCCACTGTGAACAATGCTGTGATGAACATGGGGCTGCATGTGTCTTTATGTACCAATGTTTTCGAGTTTTGGGGGTAAATACCCAGTAGAGGGATTGCTGGGTCATATAGTAGTTCTATTCTTAATTTTTTGAGGAAACACTATATTTTCTTCCATAATGGTTGTACTAATTTACATTCCCACCAACAGTGGATGAGGGTTCCTTTTTCTCCACAGCCTCTCCAACACCTGTTGCTACCTGTCTTGTTGATAATAGCTGATCTAACAGGCATGAGGTGCTATCTCACTGAAGTTTTGATTTGCATTTTTCTAATAGCTAGTGAAGTTGAGCATCTTTTATATATCTATTGGCCATTTGTATTTCTTTTTGGGAGAAGTGTCTGTTCATGTCCTCTTCTTATTTTCTTATTGGATTGTTTGCTTGTTTGTTGCTGAGTTTTGTGAGTTCTTTGTATATTTTGGATATTAGCCCCTTATCTGAGCTGTTGTTTGAAAATATCATCTCTCATTTAGTTGGCTGTCTGTTTGTTTTGTTGTCAGTTTCTTTTGTTAATGTTTTTGACATGGAGAATTTAATTTTTTATATAATCATATTCAATAGTCTTTATTCTTTATATATATATATATATATATGTGAAGTTCATAGTCTTTCTATAGTGGCTTTTATGTTTTATGTTATATATTTAAAGACTTTCCTCACTCCAATATTATTTTTAATCTTCCTATCTTTTGGCCCACTGGGAAATTACTATGATGTATGGAATGAGGTAGGGATCCAATTTTATCTTTTTCTCCATAAAACTGAAAAGTTCACCAAAAGTGCTTTTTTTATGATTCTCATGGTTATGGTCACAGATGATGAGGTGTTGTAATGAGCTCTGGCTAAGGTGTAAAGAAAAACAGGGACATTTTTTTGTAAAATACCATACTTGATCTGAGTTTTGGATAATAGGTAATAATTAGCCAGATGAATAAGGACTGGAGAATTGAAATAATAAATTCCAGCTAAAGACTAGCACATTAGAGAGGGAATTATAGGAAACAAGTCTCAAGAGGTCAACAAGGTGGTCTTGGCTGCCATGATTAGATATTTGAACTTTATTTTGAAAATAAAAAAGTACCATTGAAGATTTTTTTTTAAGTGGGAGAATGAACTATGCTCAGATTTACATCTTAGAAAGATAATTCTGACAGTGCTGTGGAAATGGATTGGAATGGGGTAAATCTGAAGGCAGCAGAGCCCATTAAAGTGAAAACTGGCTTTTTGTGAAGATCACCTGCCCCACATCCTTGGTTAATAAGTGGTTGGACCCAACCTGACACCTATGTCTCCTAATTTTAATTATTTTTTCATAGTTTAGACAAAACCAGCAGTCAACTTGCCAGGAAAGGATAAAACCTACCAATAAGTGGTTTTAAGTGGGACTAACATTTATTGATTGATCAATTGACTGATTGATTGATTGATTGATTGATTTTAGAGAAAAAGAAAGGGAGACAGAAAGGGAAATAGGGACATTGATCTGTTCTTGTATGTACCCTGACCAGAGATCAAACCCACAACCTTTGCACACAGAGACAATGCTCTTACCAACTGAGCTATTCAGCCAGGGCTAGGTGGGACTATCTCAAACCCAAGTCTGGTATACCTGAACTCCAATAAGCTCATCTGAAACCTAAGTATGTAGCAATTTCTAAGTCAGTTCAACTGTAGGATCTCATAGTTGGATGGAAGCCCAGAGGTCCCTATCCCTCCCAAGGGTGGAAGTCTCTTGCAAAACACACCCAACAGATGGCCTAAGGGCTCCTGTGTGAACATTCTTCACCTTCAAAGGGAGCTCCCGGGCCCTCTAGACCCTCTGCTGCTTAGATCTAAATATAGCAATTTCTTTCTAATGTTCAGCCAAATTCTTCCTTCCTGTTACTTTTACCCATTATCCAGCAATGTCTTCTCCCTGGGTCCTCTTTCCTCCAAGTAAAACCATTAGCCTTAGAGAGAGTAGGCATTAAGAAATGCTATCACAGGGGCATCATAATAATTATAATTTTTCAATCATACCAATGGTTGCACAACAATGTGAATGTACTTAAATCCCAATGGACTGAGCACTTAAAAATAGTGAACATGACATATTTTATATGTTTTGTCATAATTTAATTTTTTTTTTTTACTTTTTTAAAATACCAGTAACACTCTGACCACTTAACATGGCATGATGCTTTGAACTTTAAATGTTGGTGGATCTTCAAAATGAACTGAAATTTAATTTTGCCTCCTAATTCACTCTTGCTCTCATCTCATGATGTTTTCCTAGTTTACTCCCATCCCTCCTGGCTTTCAGCCGGAATCTCAACTATCTCTGCAAACTAAGTTTTCTCTCCTTGGCTGCCTCTGACTGTTGAGGGCTCATTGAATCATGTGAACTTGCTTTTTAAAAACATCTAAATTAGGACCTTTTGATCAGTTATACCAGGACAAAAATTATGGTAGTTCAAACACAATAGTCCCATGTTCCTCTAACACAGTTCTAAAGAAGGAAAGATTTTTCAAATATTTTTACTCCAAAACGTTAAGACATTTTATTCTGTGCAAGAGGAGCTTCATTTTTAAAAGAGGAATCCGAGAGAACACTCATAACCCCTAAAACTCAGTGATAATACTGGAGTTTTTAACTGGCTCATTTTACTAATCCATGAACCAGGAACCTGGTTGAAAGACTAGCTTCAATAACGTGATGTTAAAATTTTCGATTTGCATAAGCTTGCTACTATAACATTTTCTTGCCAAAGAGTGAACCTGAGGTTTTCTGTGGGGACAAAATCTGTTATGACCTCTGCTCATTAAACAGGCCAACCTTTATGTGTGGCTGCCCTCCCTGACCCTTGGCAGCTAGACCTTGGGTCTTTGGGATCACTCTGTCTCCCACCACCCTCAGCCTTGTTCACTGTGTGGCACTTGCTTCAGTCACCACCTCAAGGATGCCTGTTGTTTGCCATTTATAGCTACTAATAACCTGAATGAGGTGGGATCATACTGGAAGCCATCTAACATCAGTCGATCCCAATTTGTTTAAAATTTGAGTTTTTGATTTAAATGCAGCAATGCATCTATCTCTTCGATGTTAAACAAAGTCTTCTATGAAAAATACCTGTTTTAAAACTTGATATAACAATTTATTACCTTTTCACTTTCTCTCCCTTTTAAAAACTAATGAATGCAGCTGAGAAAGATGAATGTAATTTTCCCATAAAGATTTATATTTCCCTAATTTTTATACTATTCTTAATAAATTGGGGTTTTTTCCAAAACCACATTCTTAGGAGATGTCATACTTAGAGCCCTCTCCCTTAAGATACTTGTAAGTGTTGTGATTTTTAAAAATTGTTTAAAAACAAATTGTGACTTCTGATAATGGCAGAGCAGCTTGTTTGGAACCAAATGGAAATTTTAGAGCCGAAAAGTATAATAACAAAATGAAAAAATTTATTGGGATGTCTCTAACAAAATTTTGGAGGCAGCTGAAAAAGAAACCAGTAAACTTGAAGATAGATCAATAGAGATCATTTAATCTATAGGATATAGATAAAAATCTCAAGCATTTGAAAGTTAATCAATACATTTATAAAAATCTATAATTTGTTTCAAAAATGAAATTTGGAAATATTTAAATGGGATTATAATGAAAATATAAAATATCAAAGTCTGTTTGATGCATCAGAGGAGTGCTCAGTGTGAATTTTAGATCTTTAAATGCTTATACTAGGAATGAAGAAAACTTAAATTCAATCATGTATTCATCAGTTGATGACTGAATGCATTAAATGTGGTATATCCATACAATGGAATATTATTTGGCAATAAAAAGAATGAAATATGATACATGGTATGACATGGATGAATCTTGAAACCGTTATGCTAAGTGGAAGCAGTGAGTCATTAAAGACCACGTTTTGTGTGGTTCCAGTTACAGGAAATGTTCAGACAGGGAAAACTGTAGAGACAGCAATTAGATTAGTGGTGATTTAGAGCTGGGTGAACGGGCGAGCAAGGGGTAGGGTGACTGATATAGAATTCCTTTTAGGAGGGTGATGAAAATGTTCTAAAATTTATTTGATGTTAGTTGTACAACCCTGTGAATATACTTAAAAACATTGAATTGTGTGTTTTCAATGGGTAAATATAATAGTTTGTGAATTGTATCTCAACAAAGCTGCTATACCCCAAAATTATCTAAATTTTAAACATAAGAAACTAGAATGAAAGTGAGCATATTAAACCCAAAGTAAATAAAAATTAGGAAACAACCAAGAGCACAAGTCAATGAACCGGAACACAGATGAACAAGTGAAAAAATACAGCCAAAAGTTGGTTCTTTGAAATGATTATTAAGAGTGGGAAATACCTGGCAAGAGGGATAAAAAAGAGAAAATATAAGTGACTTATATGGATTTGACTACAAGCAAGTTATACCTCACTTAAGCTTTAAAAGAAGCAATCAATGGAATCCACCTGATTGACAGATTTTTTTAAAATGTATGATTATATCAGCCAATGCCATTTCTCCGGGCTTTGAGCTAGAAGACTCTTAAATTAGTTTTATTCAAACTGATCTAAACATGTTTCCTGTTAGTTGGTAACAGTGATGCCTGCCCCGCCCCGTACGTCCACTATGTGAGTGTCCACCTTTCAAAGGCTGTTATTACCTCTCATCGGGGTACTCCATGATTTGTAATAACCATTTCAACCCTGCCACTACCCCTTTTTATTATGCACTTTAAAAAGTCCCAGGTGAAACTCTGAAGATTTACTTGTGCTGGCCATTTCTGTCTTGGCAGGATTCTGAGAACCAGTCAATGACTAATAGCTACTACAGCGTGTTCACATTGTTACAACAAAATCCATACTCTGAGACCTGTTCAGTCTATTCAGTGGTTTCTTTTCACTCCTGTGGTGGTTATGTGTTACAACAAAACAAAGTTCAGCACCTAGATGTGTAAGTGAGCACATATCCAGGAAGGATCAAATAGGCATAGACCAGGACCTGTGGGGACTTCACCTCAGGTCTACAACAAAGAGCAAGAAAAGCCTGGGATTATCTTTAAAAATGTAACCAGAAGATACAGTTGGTTTCTCCTGAGTAAAGGTAAGAAAAGGTGAATAAAACTGTCTTTTCTCCTATGTTATTCACACTGCTGAAAACCATCAAAGGGAAGCCTTTTATGATTCCTGAAGCTTTTGTCAGTAAATATTGCCACTTTGTGGCTTAATGGTGTCTTGGGCTTATTCTAAGCAACACTGTTCTCTACCGAATCCTAGCCTTTGCAGTATTAGGGCTTCTGGGCAGAATCCTGAGGCAAGATAGAGAGGTCTTTCTATGTTTTTCCATGTAGTCTATAGACCCAGTAGGAAGAAATTGTGAAGCAGTAGAGTTCAGGGTTTAAGAGAATGGGTTTGGTGTCTGACAAACCTACAATCTAGCCTTCATTTCCCAATGATTAAGTGTGTGGCCTCAGGCAAGCTGTTTAACCTTTCTGAACCTCAGTTTCTTCATCTCTAGTATGGGCATAATAATACCATCTACTTCATAGGGTAGCCAGAAAAGTTAGAGAAAAATAACAATTGTAAAGGTCATATGGCAGTATCTGACAAAGAATAAAAGAATTCATAATACTATATTTATTTTTTTATGTTTACATATATTATCTGCTAAGGTGACTGGCATTCTGGCATCTTGCTAGTAGGAACATAAATTAGTACAGTCTTTTTGGAGGGCAATTCAATCTTTTCTGTTAACTTGTTTAAATTCCATGGGCTTCAACCCTGAAATTGCACTTCTTGCTGTCTATATTAGAGAACTATTCATAGATGAATATTTAACTCTGAAAAACTAGAATTTGATGTGCTCATTAACCTTATCAAACATACCTATGGACAGTATTTTTTCTACATACTACACTGGGTCATTCTGAAGGTGTTAGCTTTATTGAAGAAGTTTTTTCAAACTTCCAAGAAAGTCAGTTTTAGAAATGGATATTATAGAAGCCCTCAAAATTATAAAATTATATATGGTTATCTATCTATCATCTATCTATCTATCTATCTATCTATCTATCTATCTATCTATCTATCTATCTATCTATCTATCATTATTCCGTGAGAGGAAGGCAGGCAGAGACAGACTTCTGCATGCGCTCTGACCGGGATCTATGCAGCAAGCCCACGAAAGGGTGATACTCTGCTCATCTGTGGCGTTGCTGCATTGCTCAGTGACCAAGCTCTTCTTAGCACCTGGGGTGGAGGTCATGGAGCCATCCTCAGCACCCAGGGCCAACTTGTTTCAATTGAGCCATGGCTGTAACAGGGGAAGAGAGAGAGAGTGAGAAAGAGAAAGAAGGTGAGGGATGGAGAAGCAGATGAGTGCTTCTCCTGTGTGTCCTAATCAGAAATCAAACCAGGACATGTACATGCTGGGCTGATGCTTTACCACTGAGCCAACTCTCCAGGGCCAGTAAATTATTTTTTTTTAATCCTAGAAATAATATGGCTTAACCATTTCCTCTTAAATATGAAAAAAACTTTAGGCCCACTAAGGTAAGACAACTTCACTCAGTTGCCCAGCTAGCTGATGATGGAACCCCAATACAAATTGGTACTATTACCAGTTTGTCTTCTCAAAACTTGAGTGTGTCCTAAGGATTCATTCTTACTTATTCTCAGTGCAACAGGCAGAGCTAGTTGTTGACTAATAACCATTCTCCCCTTTTTCTTCCTACAAGTTAAAAACACTAACTACCCAGACTCCCTTGCAGCTAGACCTAGATTTAACCCGTGAGATATCAATGGAAATCTCCTGAATAGGGGCCTTCAAGAAAGCTATTGTTTCCATGATTAAAAATAAAAGATATCCTTTACTCTTCTCCATGCTTCCTCCTGAAATGAAGACAAACTATTTAGACCAGGGGTCCCCAAACTTTTTACACATGGGGCCAGTTCACTGTCCCTCAGACCGTTGGAGGGCCGGACTATAAAAAAGACTATGAACAAATCCCTATGCACACCGCACATATCTTATTTTAAAGTAAAAATACAAAACGGGAACAAATACAATATTTAAAATAAAGAACAAGAAAATTTAAATCAACTAACTGACCAGTATTTCAACGGGAACTATGGCTGCGGATGCATCCTGTGCTCCTCTCACTGACCACCAATGAAAGAGGTGCCTCTTCCGGTGGGGGCCGGATAAATGGCTTCAGGGGGTTGCATGCGGCCCGTGGACTGTAGTTTGGGGACCCCTGATCTAGACTGTCAGCAGCTATATTGTCTATATAATGATAGAAGCCACACACTAAGGCTAGCAGGGTAGGAATGTAGAAGGAGTCTGGGCACTGGATACATTTTGAAGCTTTTGTATCAGCCATTGATTGGCCTCCTCTAGTTCTTCTTGTTATGTCAGAAAAATTAACTAATTTTTGGTTAAACCACTGTGATCCTATTTTCACTTTCCCTTCACTTTCCAAGGAGAATAGAGGCTGTGGGTATAAACTCTACCATACCTAAATGCATCTTGTTATATTCTTTCCTGTCTCAGAGGAGGAAGGACCACTTCCAAATTTGACCATTTCCATTTCTTTGTCTCATCCTATCTACTTCTTTTCTTAAATTTTCCTCTCTTCTAATCCTTACTTCTTACTTGAAGAACATCTATTAGATTTTCCTTCAGTTTTGGCTCCTTTACAAAATACCATTCTATTGCTTCCCTTAGTGTCCTAAAAATCTTGGGAGAAGAGACTTCAAAACCTTTTCTCTCTCTGGCCAATAATGAATGATTAATGCTAATCCAACAAACGCTTTTCACTACTCATTCTATGTGAACTTTTGTAACAGTTGACATTATTGGCAAGCTCTCTCATCTTGAACTCTGACCTGTCCTGACTTCTTGACCTCACTTTCTTTCAGCTCTCTTATGCTGTCTGCTGCTCAGACTCCTTCCATGGCCTCTACCAGCTTTGCCCTTGGGTGCTCATGTTCCTCAGTTTTTCTCCTAGACTCTCGTCTTCTCTCTCCACACCTCTCGCTGGGAAGCCTCTCTTATTCACATGACTTCAGTTACCTGTGTTTGCTAATTGTGTCTGAAACAGCCCACGTATCCCTAGTTGTTATTTTTCCCAGAAGTGTAGAAATCAGAAAGTTGTAACACCAGATGTGTAGGAATGTATCTCATAACACTTTTGATGATGTGAGACAGCTGATAGATGTTTTGGGGTGTGTCTGTGCGCGTGTGTGTGCGCTCATGCATGCATGTGCACGTATGTTTTGTGTATTCCTAAACTAGATGCAGTTTTCTGCATTTACCTAGTTCTTCTTGAGGGAAAAATATGTGTATAGCTAATCTTGAACTTTTCATTATCTCAAATTGTTCCCTAATATCTTAATAGGGTTGGAACAAAATTTGAAATTTCAAAACAAGGATTACACTGGGGAACAATTTTTTTTTATTTTCTGTTGCATGAGATTTTAGAACTGTTTCTATGTATTTCTGCATTGCTGATTCCAAATATGAAATCCATTTCTTGGTACATGCTCTAGTTTCTATGCAATTTTAATTTATTTTTGTTACACTTAATGGCAGTTAAAGGACAATGACTCTTGGATTGAACATAACCACAAGGCAATTCATGTTTTACAAACATCACTTTTACATAATTGTAGTTGTTTTTAAATGTAAAAAATTATTATCTTATAAAAACACCCTCTTATTTTGTTTTAAGATTGAATCATGGCTTCTTCGAGTAGGCGTAAATGTAAGAATAGTCCTGACACCTTCTGTTATCTATGTGGCTGTTACACACTTCAACGTCAAAGGCACAATACTTCATCATTTGTGACACGAGCATATATTGCCTATTTTCAAGTTCCCCTTGGCGATCAAGACAAGAATTGGGCTCCTCATATTGTGCGTCATAATTGTGAGGAAATGCTTTGTGACTGGACAAAAGGAAAATGCAAAAGAATGCCTTTTGGTATTCCCATGGTTTGGCGTGAACCTAAGGACCACAGCAGTGACTGTTATTTCTGTCTGATCCATACAAAGAGCATCGGCAAGAAAAAACAGCATATGATCACATATCCTAATATTCCTTCAGCTTAATACGACCTATCCCACACCCTGCGACACTTTCGGTTCCAGTTTTCAATGGTTTTATTTCTTCTAAGGACAAAGAAAGTGAACATGGTGATTTAGTAACAGATTTGGGCCTATCAAAGAAAACAACTGAGTTATTCGCCTCCAGGGTTCAAGAAAAGAATGTACTTCACTGGTGAGCTAAAGTATCCCATTTCAGGAAGCATGAGCAAATTTTTGTTTTCTTCCGAAGAAGACAAACACTTTGTTTACTGTCATGATATCAGTAGTCTTCTCAGCCAGCTAGGTGTTACCACTTACAGTCCAACAGAATGGCGGCTATTTCTTGACAGCTCTAAACGAAGTCTGAAATGTGTTCTCCTACATAATGGTAATGTTTATGCAGTGGTTCCAATTGGTTATTCAACTCATCTGCAGGAAGATTATAATGACATAAAAATTGCCCTCGACTTACTGAAGTTTGAGGAGCATAACTGGGTCATTTGTGTTGATCTTCAAATGGTAAATTTCCTGCTAGGACAACAGAGAGTTTTCACAAAGTATCCCTGCTTTCTGTGTTTGTGGGACAGCCGAGCTCGGAAGAAACACTGGACACAGAAGGAGTGGCCAAAATGTGAAGCTCTGGAAGTAGGGATGCAAAATATTGTGAATGAACCTGTAGTTAATGGAGACAGGATTATTTTTCCCTCACTTCACATCAAACTTGGCTTAATGAAGCAGTTTGTTCAGACTTTGAATAGAAAAAGTGAATGCTTTCTACATACTATACAAGGCTTTTCCTGCCTTGTCTTTCAAGAAGATAAAAGCAAGTATATTCAATGGACCTCAAATTTGAACCCTCAGACGTGATGAAGAATTTGCCAGGAAGATGAATAAGGAGGAGAAAGCAGCATGGCAGTCTTTTATGGCAGTTACAAAGAACTTCCTTGGCAACAAAAAAGCAGAAAACTATGAACTTCTGGTTCAAAGGATGCTGTTGGCTTTCCGTGATGTAACATGAGTGTTCAGATTCACTTCCTGAACAGTCACCCGAAAATCTTGGAGCTGTTAGTGATGAGCAGACTACTGCTGGAGCATCAAACGAGATTGTCCTCAACAAGTACACAAACGCAAGAGCTACAAATGCAATTTTTTGCCTGAATAAAATTTAAATAAGTTTTGCGCAAATTTTATGATTAAAATAAGTGTTTTAATATGTTCTATTTTGAAATTGTAGACAAATTCTGATGCAATCATATCTTTTAGTGTATTAGTGTATATATTGCATTATATAAATTATTATATTTTCACAAAGATGATGCCCGAGAAGATATTCTACTTCATTATGTTAAACTAAATGTTGAAAACTTTACAATAAGATGAAAACCTAAAATCTTAAATTGCAAAAATACCTGTAGCTTACAAAGAAAAACTAATATCAGATTTGAGATCAGCACACTCGAATTAGGTAAGAACAAGAGTTTTTGTGGATGCAACAATAATTTTGTTCCCCAGTGTTATAGTTGAACTGACCATATCTTGGAAAAACTCTTTTCACCCACACAGGAACTTGGTCACTAATTCTCATGATTTTCTCTCTTATCCGCATCTATTTCTCCTTCTTCATCTCTGATGCTGCTGCTCCAATCCAGATGCTCGTCATCTGCCTTCTGTGCTATTGCAACAGCCCCTTCATGCCCTTTCCACTACAATGCCTTGTCCTACCCCCATTGTCAGGGGCTTGGGGACTGTCACACCTGTGATTGTGTCAGTGAGGGCTTCTGTTATTTGATCAGGCTGTGATTCCTGGTCCCTGAGTCATTTGTAAGATGGGGTAAGTATAACTTTCTACTCGGGTTGTTGTGGGGATTAAAGGAGGGAGTCTAGTCTATATAAAGTGTCCTAATGCCCTCTGGTATGTAACAGGCATTTAATATGTGGTTCTTTTCCTTATGTGGTTCTTTTCCTTCCCTTTTCCTAGTTCTTATCATTTAAATCTGTTTTATATCATATTTTAAATATGATGTTAAAATATTAAAACTACTAGCCCTCGCCAGTTGGCTCAGTGGTAGAGCATCGGCCCAGCATGTGGAAGTCCCAGGTTCAATTCCTGGTCAGGGCACACAGGAGAAATGACTATCTGCTTCTCTTTCTTCCCCCACCCTTCTCTCTCTTTCTCCCATTCCTGTAGCCATGGCTCATTCAAGCAAGTTGACCCTGGGCACTAAGGATGGCACCATGGCCTCGCCTTAGGTGCTAAAATAGCTCAGTTACTGTGCCATAGAGCAACAGCCCCAGATGGGCAGAGCATTGCCCCATAGGGGGCTTGCTGGGTGCATCCCGGTCAGGGCACATGTGGGAGTCTGTCTCTCTGCCTCCCACCTCTCACATGATAAAATATTTATACATTAAAACTACTCATAATAAGTCTATACTTCCTGTAGGATTAAGCCAACTCCTTCGAGAATGGCTGACAAGACCCTCTCAGTCTGGATCTGGCACAACTTTCAACCTCATATTTTTTATACCTAGCCCAGGTCCCAAATCACCTCCTTTTTGAAACCTTCCCAACTGTTTCTTCCATTCCTTCATCCAGAAGAAAAACTCTGTCCTTCCCTCTGAACTCCTACCATGCAATGTTCTTACACCTCTGATACTGCATCTCCCTATCCTGTGTAGTGGACACTCTTAGCTACCTGCCAAACACCCAGAGCCCTTACCCCATTCTCCTTTACTAAGAGAGCTAGTTTTATGCAGGTATCCACTCCTCCCCCATGAGACTCAGGGATGGTGGCCCCATTCTCAGCATCAGTCTGTGTCCATCAAGTCTATCTCATTCCCTTTGCCAGTGATGAGGTTTGGAATGGGCACATGGCCCAATTCCTAGAACTAAGGCATAAAGGAGCATCTCCCCTAAAATTTGTGAAAACAGTCCCTCCATAGGGTTGATACTGGACATGGCCCTTCCCCCTTTCCAGTCCCTGGCACCATGATCACAGATCCTGGCCATGAGCTACGGAAGAGAGGGTGATAAAACTGCAGCTGAGGTTTTACTAAGGACAAAGGAACTGAGTCACCAGATATTATCAAGGAGAGACAGCACAGAATGATGTGTGTGCTTTCTCCCTATACTCCTGCTTGCCTGCTTGTTTGCCTGCAGACAAGAAGTTTTCTTGAGCAATTGCCAAGGGCTTAGCTACAAAAACCATGGCCCCCTCAATGGGGTGAGAACCTTTCATTGGCCTTTTGCCATTGGGGCTGCTCCTGTATGTAAGTAATAAAGGCTATGTATACTCTATCTGGTCCTCCTTGTAGTTTCTTTGGGATTCCACAACACCAGACTGATTTTCCAGGTCTGAACCTCCTGCGTTACACCCTTTCTTCTAAAAAAAAAAAAAGACACAAGAAGTTGTTTTCCTTCTTCCTTTGGATATTAGGATATGATGGCTGGAACTACAGCAGCCATATTACTTCTGGCCTGGTTTAGATACCAATAGACACAGAGCAGGGCAAACCCAAGAGTATTGCAGAGAAGAGAAAATGGAACTTTATATAATACACATAGCACCTGCCCTACTTCTGGACTATTTGATATTTGAGACATTAATGCTTTTGTTGTTCAACCCATTCTGAGTTAGGTTTTCTGTATTTGTAGCAGAATACATCTTGATAAAAACTGGCATTAGAGTTATTTATGAATCTCTCTCCCCATTGATATTGATAACCCCAAAGGACTTCTTCAATTTTATATCTCTAGCACTAGGAAGCATATGCCACATACTTGATGCTCAGCAAATATTTGTTGGATGAGTGGATGGATGGATGAATGAATGAAACCCCTGGCATCCTGCCTATTGTGCTTTCCAGTATCTGCCTCCTTCTCAAATATCTTGCTAATCGTGGAATCTTGGCATCAGATAAAATGTCAAAGGGAGGTAAGGTTTCTGGGCAGTAAGTCCAGAAAGTCATAAAACAGAAAGGCAGCTAAGACCGGTTTCCTGGGAGTGCCTCAAGGTTACCCAGAGTTCTTTCCAGTGTCCCACCGCTGCTTCCATTCTCAGCTCTGGCAAGAGCCTGCAGATCATCTGTACAGAAGACGGTACCTGTGCATTAAATCCAGTAAGAATGTTAACATTTTATAACGAAATTGGAGAATGATGATGTGTATTCCCAAATTATTGAAGTACCAACAACTAGTCACTGAAGAGTCTAAAATCGGGGCCAAATTTTCCTGCTGACAGTGGTGTACTCTCTGGAAGGAACACCGTGGTTTGTAGTGTTTTCCCCCATTGTGTGAATTCTACCCCCACAGACGATTTCAACCACCAGCTGAACAACTGGCTGGCAGGTGCAAGCTGGCTCCAGCGCTCTCTGGCTGCAGGGCAGCGCTGGCTCTGCTCAGGAGGAGAAGCCAGCATGTGCAAAGGCCCTAGAATTCCAAACCACATGGCTGCTCCTGGTTACCCTTCTCACGAATGGCATCTTTATCTTTCCAGGTGCCCATGGGCAAAAATTATCGAGTCTTCCTCTGAAAATGCAAATCTCATCACATAATTCCTTTAAAGAAAACCCTTCGTTGGTTCCCTGTAACTTTAGGATCATGATCAATCCTCATCATTCTGGATACAGCCCTGCAGGAATAGGCCATCCCTTATTTAGTGTGAAGCTACCACCCTGCTCCCGGCTTACTGTGCTTCAGCCTCATTGGTCTTGTTTCAGCTCCTCCAATGAGCCTGCACTCTCATGTCTGGGGTCTGTACATGTGTGTTTCTTATCCCTGGAAAGCTCTTTCCCTCCTTTCTGTATCACCTCTACTTCTACTCATCCCTTACATCTCAGGTTAAAATCACTTCCTCCAAGAAGCCTTCTTGGATCCTCAGACTAGATCTGGTACTATCTATAGTTTTGCAAAGCATTCTGCTCTTCCCTTTCCAGTTATCCTTACTTGTCTTCCCCATTAGGGCATCAGCTTTCTTACCGCTTATGGTGAGAAATGCTAGGCTCTGGAAATGCCACTCCCCACACAGCAGCCAGAGGTCCTTCTAAAGCAGGTCTTTCTAAAAGGGAAGTCAATTCTGATCACTCCTCCGTTCCAAACTTTAAATGACTTCATTACTTTCTCAATAAACTTGAAAAGTCTCTTCAGTCTGTAGAGCCCTCCAATGTCTGACATCTCTCTCTGCCCCTTTCTTACTCTGCTCTACCTTGACTATGGCAAGCAGAGTCCTGCCCCAGGACATTTGCATGTGCTGTTTCTTCAGCAGGAAAACTACATTTACTCTCTCATTTTCTTCAGACCTCTGCTTAAATGTCACCTTATCAGGGAAGTCTTCATGGCCCACCTTATCTAACCCCGATGTGTGTTTTCTTAACACCATCAAGCCATTCACTAATTCTCAGTAGACAATAATGGGGTGTCCTACAGATGTGATTAAATTCTTACACTATCTACCTAGAGATAGTGTCAGATCCCACAAGTTAAGGGGCTCCATCCCACACGACTGCCCCCACCTCATATACAAATCATAAGTCTAAATTGTTCCTGTGTGTCAGATCTTCTGGCTATAAATGGGAGGCTTCTCCACTCCCTCCTCAGTTTGATTTGTTTGCTGAAGTGGCTCATAGGAGGGAGTCAGAGAAATGTTTCTTACATTGACCAGTTCATTACAAAGGATATGATAGACTGCAGGGGCAGGGGCAGGTGGGCCGCATGCGACCCCCGAGGCCATTTATCCGTCCCCACCGCACTTCCAGAAGGGGCACCTCTTTCATTGGTGGTCAGTGAGAGGAGCATAGGATGCATCCGCACCCATAGTTCCCATTGAAATACTGGTCAGTTTGTTGATTTAAATTTACTTGTTCTTTATTTTAAATATTGTATTTGTTCCTGTTTTGTTTTTTTACTTTAAAATAAGATATGTGCAGTGTGAATAGGGATTTGTTCATAGTCTTATTTTATAGTCTGGCCCTCCAATGGTCTGAGGGACAGTGAACTGGCTCCCTGTGTAAAAAGTTTGGGGACCCCTGTGATAGAGGATACAGATGAACAGCCAGATGATGAGATACATAAGGGGAGGTCTGGGAGGGTCCCGAGCACAGGAGCTTCTGTTCCCTTGGAACTGAAGGGTACAATTCTCCTGGCACGTGGATGCATGCACCAACCCCTAAGATCATCAAATCGCATTGTTCAAGAGATTTTATAGACCTTAATATTCAGCCCCCAACTTCCCCTTCTCTAGGGTCAGTGGGTAGGGCTGAAAGCTCCCACCTGCCAATCACTTGGTCCTTCCCCTGACCAGCCCCACCCTGAGGCTATCTAGGGGGGCTCCATTTGAGTCACAGAAAATACTCCCATCACCCAAGAAATTCTAAAGGTTTTCGGAGCTTTGTGCCAGGAACCAGGGGCAAAGACTAAATACATTTCTTACTACACCGTACCAACCAAATGCCCATCTTGTCGGTATCTTTCTCCCATTCCCCGCTTTATTTTTCTTCACAGCGCTATCGCCACATGACAAATGGTGTGCTTCTCGGTTCATTTGTTTATGGCTTGTCTCTTCCCCTCTAGAAGATGAGCTCCCCGAGAGCAGGGATGTCATCTATTTTGAGCACCGTTGTGCCCCTGCCATCCAGAGCAGCACCTGGCTTAATAGCGCTCCCTTCACCGTGATGTACTCAATTACTGAATGCCGTGGCGGGGCAGGCCGGGGACGAGGCTCGGTAAGGCTCCTGCGCATGGCTTCTTATTTTTAGTAACAGTGCCCCAGGGTGATGCAGTTGCTTGTATTTTCTGGTAACCCTGTCCACTCAACTTTTTCACTAATTCATCTTCTTGTGGAGAACAGTGACCCCTGGGCCATCGTTTCAGCACTCACAACGGACAGTTAGGAGCAGCTTTTGACAAGAGGAAATGGAAGGGCTCAAAGAGCAGTGGCCCGGGATACTCTCCAGAGATGTAGGAGGCTTTAATACCGATGGTCAGCGGTGCCGGGGCCGTTGCTTTCATCCTCTTTCTTCCCCGAGAAATTACTTTTACTTCAAATAGCATGCCCAGGTAATTTCTATCGGTAAACAAAGGGGATTTGAAAGTCAATTAGCATAGCCATATTTGCTCAGTAGAAGCCAATAAAACGAGTTTCATTTCTTCCTTCTTGTTTGGTGTAAAGGATAGCACCAGAGGGTCCGGGTAGCTTTCTGGGACTCCTGACACTTGGAAATGACAAGTGGTAGATCAGGCGTGAACTGGGAAGGAGAGAGGTTTCACATCCATTTAGACCGGGAATAGGGAAAGACAGGTAAGAAGCGGAGTCTGATTCCTAGCATTTCTATGAGAACTGTTAGGACAGAGCCGAACCCATTTTCAGCCGACAGAGGCTGACTGCATTCCTCTAGACTCCGCACTGTTCTTGGTTCTGACTTGCTGCTTCAGCTGGGAAGTTCTTTAACTTCCTCGGGGCTTTGCTTCCTCCTGTGTAAAGTGAAGCCCAGACCCTGGAGAGCATGGTGGTCAAGAGCACAGACTCTAGAGCTGAACTGCTTGCATTCTGATCCTGGCTCTGTCATGCGCCAGATTTCAGATCTGGGGCAAGTTACTCGCCTCTCTTGGCTACAGCTCTCTCACTTTTCAAATGAGGAAGTGATCGTATCCACCACTTAAGTTTGTTGTGAAGATTGAGTGATAGCTTAAAACAGTGTCTGGCACATAGTATAAGGAAAAACTCTGTTCTCCACATCTCTGCTACTCATACTGAAATGTTCCGTGGCCAGATGTTATGGGTGCTTTTCCCACACCAATTCTCTGACACCAACTGGGGATCTTACAATGTAACTCAATTCTGACACTGTCTACTTGAAGGTAGCATCGGATCCCACAGGTTAAGGGCTCAGTCCGCAAGATCATCCTTCCCTCTTCAGATGATGCCAATTGTACCTTAAGTTGTCACCGTGCCTCTGACCATCAGCTACAAATTAGATATTCCGATGACTCCCTCCCTTCTCAGGTTTGGTTAATTTGCTAAAGTGGCTCACAGAACTCAGGGAAACAGTTTATTTACTAGATTTCTTTATTTATAGTTTATTACAAAGGATACCATATTTCCCCGTATATAAGACGCACCTTTTTTTCTGAAAAGAGTTGGGGTCTAAAAACTGGGTGCATCTTATACAGTGGCTGTAGATTTTTTTTTTTACTCGTATTTCCTGCTTTTTTACATTGATGAGAAGTTGTATGACTTTTATGATGAATTAAACTTGAGTTCAATAACTTTATGTAATACATTTTTTTCCCAAATTTCGAGCCCCAAAATTAAAGTATGTCTTATACATGGGGGAATATGGTATATCTCAGGAACAGCTAGGTGAAAGAGATGCACAAGGCAAGGTCTGGGGAGGGGACACGGAGCTTCCTAGCCCTCTCCAGCATGCCACCGTCCCAGCATCCCCACATGTTCACCAACCCGGAAGATCTCTGAATCCTATCCTTTGGGGGTCTTTTTGTTTTGTTTTGTGTTTATGGAGACTCCATTGTGTGGCACCGGTCTTGTCCTTGTTTGTACCCTTGTGGTCCCAAGATGCTACAGCAGCTTCAGCATTCACATCTACCTGCTCACCACATCATCTAAAGGCAGGAAGGGACAGCTTCTTCTTGTATGGCTTTTGGCAAGAGCATGGGAACTTCTGATAACCTTCAGGTCATTTCCATGTCCATTTCCCACCCAATCAGGCTGGGAGTTAGACCAACCACAACTTATCACCTGTAACTGATATCCCTGTTCTCTTTCTCCCTTCCCCTTCCTTCCTTCCTTTCTTTCTTTCTTTTTTTCTTTCTTTCTTTTTAGATGTATGTTACTTCAAATAGCATGCCCAGGTAATTTCTATCGGTAAACAAAGGGAATTTGAAAGTAAATTAGCATAGTCATATTTGTTCAGTAGAAAGAAGCCAATAAAAAGAGTTTCCTTTTTTCCTTCTTGTTTGGTGTCAAGGATAGCACCTTTACACTAAAGGTGGGTCTTGGCCAGTTGGCTCAGTGGTAGAGCATCAGCCTGGCATGTGGATGTCCCTGTTTGATTCCTGGTCAGGGCACACAGAAGCACCCACCTGCTTCTTCACCTCTCTCTCTCTTCCCCTCCTGCAGCCATGGCTCAACTGGAGTGAGTTGGCCCTGGGCACTGAGGATGGCTTCGTGGCCTCCATCTCAGGCGCTAAAAAGAACTCAGTTGCTGAGCAACAGAGCAGCGCCCCAAATAGGCATCACCCCCTAGTGGGCTTGCCAGGTGGATCCTGGGCAGGGTGCATATGGGAGTCTCTCTGTCTTCCCTCCTCTCACTGAATTAAGAAAAAAAAAGAAAAGGTGCACCACATACCTGAGAATATTGCCCTAGAATGGTAAAAGTAGTAAAGTTTATCTGGGGGATGGGGTTTGCAATGAAGAAGAAAACTTTATTCAGTGCCAAACAGCTCTCTTGTGGTGCAGCAGGGCTGTGAAGCAGCACAGATGTGGGGTGCTGGGGTCTCTGCTCCTTGAAGTACACGACTTTCCAGGGAGTGACTGAGAGGGAGCTCTGTGAGAGAGGAGAGGAGAGGATGGTTTCTGGGTAAACAGCAGGGCTGGCCACAGACCCCATGTCCCTTCCTCTGAGAGACATGTTAACTCTGAGAACAAAATATCCATTTGCAGATGGCTACTATAGACTCTGAAGTCAGACTGCTAGGGTTCAAGTTTCAGCTCTGCGACTGATTACTGTGTGGCTCTGGGCAAATTACTTGGCATCTCTGTGCCTCAGTTCCCTCATATACCAAATAGGAATAATAATAGACCCTATTATTGGCTTTTATAAAAGTTAAAAGATTAATACAGCCTGTCTGGTGGTGGTACAGTGGATAGAGTGTCAACCTGGGATGCTGAGGTCTTAGATTCAAAACCCTGAGGTCAATGGCCTGAGTGTGTGCTGATCCAGCTTGAGTGCTGGCTCACCAGCTAGAGTGCAGGCTTACCAGCTTGAGCATGAAGTCGCCGATTTGAGCATGAGACCATAAATATGATCCTATTTTTGCTGGCTTGAGCCCAGGGTCGCTGACTTGAGTCCAAGGTCACTGGCTTGAGCAAGGGCTCTGCTGGAGACCCCCAGTCAAGGCACACATGAGAAGCAGTCAATGAACAACTAAAGTGTTACAACTATGAGTTGATGCTTCTCATCTCTCTCTCCACCCCCACCCCCTTTCTGTTTGTCTCTCTACCTCTCTCTCTCTCAAAAGTAAAAATAAAAAGGTTAAACTCATGTAAAGCTCTTAGAACAGTGTCTAACACATAGAAAGTGATCAGTGAATGATTCCCGAGTTCTGTCTGAGTTCAGGGTGGGCCCTGCACTTCCAGGTGCCTATCACTTTCTATGTGTTAGACACTGTTCTAAGAGCTTTACATGAGTTTAACCTTTTTATTTTTACTTTTGAGAGAGAGAGAGGTAGAGAGACAAATAGAAAGTGGGGACAGGCAACACAGGACAAGCAGAGTTTGGATCCCGGAAACCATTTGTGTGTCACTAATTCATGTGTCCTTGAACAAGTTTCTTATCTAGAATTTTTACTTTCTTTGTTTACAGAATGATGGGCAACAATTGCCAATACACCTGCTCAGAGGGTTGTCAGTGTGGGATGCATTCATGAGAGTGGGGAAGGGACTTCATTAGTAGTTTCAGGGTCTGACAGAGAAGCCTAGCGCTGGTGTGAATGCTATCCCTTTGCCCTGCATTGACTATCGGTTTAGTCCAGCTCGGTGACAATGGCAGTGTTGCCACACAATGATGTCAGGGGTTAGGGACACATTTCCAAGACGAATGATTCAAAGACTGCAGTGAGGATATGTGAGCTCTGCAGAGAGAGAAGAAAAACATAGCAAACTCCCACACATTGTGTCATATGGCAACAATACCTGTTATCTCACCCTCTAAAGAATTTGCCTGCAGGGATAGCGATGAAAGCTGTGGCCTTACTCGTTGGACAAGGTCTGGAAAATGTTTGTGAATGGATAAAAAGGAGAGTGGTGGAGTAAAGCTTACAGGCTCCATAAGATAAGGCGGTGGGTCTCAGGAATTAAGCAGCAGTTCTGGCTGTTATGAATGGTAGAGGGTTATCACAGAGAAGAGAGCTCGGAGTGTATCAGAGTGCTAGCTGTGGCCTTGGAAGGTATCAAGGGGACTGAGTGACACCGGACTGTGCTCAGGAAGGCCACAGCTCTATGGAAGGAGGGAAACAAGCACTCTGGCCTCTGGCCTTCCTTACGGCTTCTTACTGCTGGGAGGTTAAAACTGCTTACTGTCCCCAATATGAGTAGAGCCTACAAAGAGAACTTCTGAAGCCATCTTGCTATGTACTTGGAATAGAGACCCAGATCTTAAACACTCAGAAGGTTTAAAGGACACATAAATAAATGAGAGGAAAAGGACAGAGAAGTCCAATGAAGGAGGAGAGGAGGGAAAGGATAAAGACCGAGTCGGCAGGACATCACAAGCCACACCTTGAACACCTTGCGCTTGTCACCGAATTGAGATCAGCCTTCCGGGAATTAGTAATCCGCTTAGGAAAGCCAAGTACACAAGTATGAAATAGTGCCAAAGCAGCTATAAAGCAAATGTCAACTAGTATAACATACTGAAAAGCCCCAAAGAAGGATTGCATAGAATTAAAGAGTGTTCTGGGGCAATATGGGAAGGCTACTAGAAGGACTGAGTTCGGGCTGAGTTTCTAGGGGGTGAGAAATGGAGACTGAGCAGAAGGGAGACAGGGAAGGACAAGGGCACCATTTCAAAGGAAGCTAACTTTTGCGAGATATTACAAAGACACTGGAAAGACAACTTGGATATAAATCCCAACGTTTTCATTTTATAGCTGTGTAACCTTAGGGTTCTCTAAACTTGAATTTCCTCACTTTCAAAATGAGGATGTATCTCCTTTTTGAGTAGTTGTGGAGAATAAAGAAGATAGATATATATGTTAGAGGGCCCAGCCTAACACTTAGCATGCAGTGGGCACTTAATACATTCTAGTTCTTTTTCTTTCCAGTCTTTAATGGGAACTCATTGCTTAGGCTTCAATCAATATAAAGTTAACATTCTTTCACAACTCATAGAGGTCATTACTTGTCCCTGATTTATTCTATGTTCTTAAGTTCTAATAAGGAAGTGGCTCAAAAGAGAGAAAATAGATCAAAAATGGAATTGAGACAAAGCAAACACACTCCATTGTAACTGCCTGTCATGTTTCTATATTGCCCAGCTTCTTAAGAATAGGAATAGTGATTTGTATCCCCGGTGCTCAGCCAGCGTTGGTTACACAGTTCAACCACCTTGGTCAATATTTTCTCAATGAATGAAGGAGAATGTTGAGAAAAATGTGGGATAACCAAAAAATTAGATGTGATTTTTCTCACAGGGGGCAACTGTGAGAAGCTTAGCATAAGAACAACAAACACAAGCCCACATGCACAGGGAGGAAAGAAAATCTTAGAAACCCAAAGAAGATGAGAAAGACCAGCCATATATACTTGATTTAGTAACAAAAGAGGAGAGCAAGAATGGAAATGAGAGAAAGATTGCTTGGTTGAGTGGGGGACGGTGGGGGAGTCATCGTCAACTCAGAAAAGCCACAGGGATTCTTGAACCCAGAACAACTAGCTGGGTCCAGTGTAACGTGCTAAGACAATGAAAAGAGCTTTTTCAATTAAAGAAGGAAGGAGTACAAGGAAGACACAGTCTCTGCTTGGGGCAAGATGTGTAATGATAACAAAGAACAGAGAAAATAGAGCTACTGGGTCCTGACCTGCCACCTCCCAGGGAGAGAGGAAGCTCTCCATCATGGAAGGGGTGCTGTAGGAGGTAGTAAGCAAAGAAGGGCCAGGAGCCAAGGGCCCCCGGCATTTCAGGTGGATTTGAGTCTCTCCATCCGAGTGAGTTACATCCCAGAGGTCAGAAAGTACTTGTTGCAGATAAAACTGCTGCCTATTTTCAGTGATATTTGACAAACCACTGAAGAACTGGAACATTGTTCTTAAAGTCAAGGGGAGCAAAGATTGAGAAGGCAAGGTCTTGAAATAGCTAAGACCAGTTGTTTCCAAATGTTGGCTCTCAGATCCCTCCTGATGCCCTTTAAAAAAAAATGCGACCTAAATCTTTGGGATTCAGATATTAAAAAAAAGGTGTACAACTAGAGATGTTCTGGGTGTCATAGGGACAGGAAGGCTAGGGACATCCCCAGGTGGCCTCCCCCTTCTTTCCCTGGAAAGTGGGGTATATCCTCAGGCACTCTGTTGAGCCCTAGGGTGAGAACCAGATCTCTGCATCAGTAAAGTGAACATTTGCTGAATAAGTCATTCATTGCTCCCTCAAAAGGGAAGCAGTGAACTCTGGAGACCCACAAGCAAGGGTTCCCCAGTAGAGCCATACCAACCTCAGTTCCATAGGCTATGGGTGGGATGTCACAATATTGTTTATCTGGACTTGACAACATCTCTCATTATAACCTTACAAACAAAATTAAGTTTCTATTTTATCTATTAATGATGGTGCCATTAGGTAGATGTAACATTTTGAAGACCATCCCCAAAGGCTGTTGGTTAAAGAGTTCGTGCAAACCTTGGAGGTATTTCTAATGGCCATGGAGTTCTTTCCTCATTAGTTCCTTTGTGGCACTTTAATCAATAATGCTGACAATGTTACCTTTTATTTGATGCTTAATATTTGCCAGGCATAGTGCTAAGCACTACATTTAATCCTAAAGGCAGATATTATTTTTATCGCCATTTCATAGATAAGAAAACTGAGGTTCAAAGGAACAATTAGCTTGTTCAATATCACATAACTAGTATGTAGGGAAGCCAAGACTTAAACCTGTGCCTAATAGATTCCAAAAACTTTGCAATAGCCAGATCAAAACATTGATGACACTCTTACGACATGTAGCTTTCAGGCATAGCTAATGTATCAGATAATAAATTATTATCCAAAAGATCAACAGTTCCTAATGATATACCAAATGATGAATGCTCACAGAATGAGTAAACTGAAGGTCCACAACAAAAACAAACCAGCAAAAACAACAGCAAAAGAAAACAAAACAAAACACGACTGCGCAAATAAAAGATAGAAGAGGGGTGGGTTAACAGCAGTGTGTGTAGAAAGCCTGCTGCACATGGTGCTCTTTTGAAGGTGGAGGCGTGCAGGGCTGCTGTAGGGGCTGGTGGCCTCCTTGTAGGATGGGTGGGGAAGCCGTGAGTTCCTGGACTCCTCTTAGCTATCTGAACTGTTCTCTGTGCACCCATGTTTGGTTCTGAGGCAGGTGAAAAACCAGAACCTTGTGTCTGACCTTCTCGACCCCTGTCTGACCTTCCTTTTTCTACAGTTCTTGGGGTCAGAGTTGGGCAGGTTTGAGGGCTTCTGTTTCATCTGTAGTGTTTCCTCCTTCTAACATACTCTTCTAAAGTAGCCAGCCTCGTGGTGTGACCATCCCAGGAAGGAGAGAGGGCCCCTCTGTGCTGAGGAAGAAGCTCTATGATCTAGTGTTGATGGTAAAGGGGGAGATGGCATGGCTTAAACATCCTTTTCTCTCTTGATAATGTCTGGTGTTCATAAATATTTTCTTGTTTGAAACTAAGAGGTCAAGGAAATCAGCTGTGATCCATCTCCCTGTTCCAGGAAATATCTGTGATCTCCTTGGGACAATAAGCCTTGTAACTCAACAACTCAACCCTGAAGATAGAGGGCTGCAGGGGAGCCAGTTAAAGAGAGAATTAGGATGGATCAGTTTAATACTTTAAAATATTATCCATAAACCTATGTGCTAAGAGATGTCTGGAATAATAGCAACCAGATTTTAATCATGGTTATTTTTGGACTCAAGGCAGTTTGGGTGAGGTGATTATTCTTTGCATTTTTCGTTTTAGCTTAGATTTAAAAAATAATAAGTGGTAGTCTAATAGAAATGCCCTTAACAAATTGTTTTTCTTTAAAACACATATAACTTTATCATTGTCATTTAAGCTTGAGTTGAACAATTTGGTTTGAATCCTTTCCTTCTGGAACTACCCCCTCTGTCCCCCATCTCAAAAACTAGTATTGTATAGACTGTTCATTCTCCAGCAGTCACTCACTCATTAATTGATTCTGCATCTACTGAGCTCCAGGCCATATGCCAGTTGTTAGGATACAGAAATGAATAAACGTCATATTTGCCTTTTAGGAAACCACAATTTAGTAGAGAATGCTAGGCACACAGCTGTAGCCCATTCTGATAAGTATGGTTACAGGATTTGATGACTTTACATGACTCAATTTTACAGTACATCTTTATTAAGCATCCACATGTGAGCTAGACCCCAGGCTAGGCTCAAGGGACAAAACACATCATTTTCTCTGAAGATCTTTTTTCACCAGGAGGTTCTCAGGGTCAGCAAGACACCTCCCCTCCCCCAACTCCCACCCACTGAATGTCTTCAGGATAGAGTCCATAGGCCCCAACTCTCATCACCCTCAACCTCCAGACAGTCTATCTACCTGCAGGAAGCAGGACTAGTTCTAAGAAATCAGAAGTGACAAGTTCTGTGTCATAGATCAAAGAAAACACAGGTGGCAGGATGGGCAGCGTGGTCAGGTCTCTCGAGCCCCCAGGGAGGGAGGAAGTGACTCAGGCAAGTAGTCAGCATTTTGCTCTGTTCCCCAGGATGTCTCTCTGTCTCTCCTCAGATCCCTGCTCCACACTCAGCAGACCCACTGCCTTCCTCCTCCAGGGTCAGCACTGCCTCCCGCCCACTGCGGTGCTGAGTTAACTGAGAAAGTGCTTGTTTCAAGGTAGATTGTTGAAAACTTGTTTTATTTCTCATTTCTATTTCCAGGCATGTCATTGACTGCTGAGTCATATTTGGCAGGCTCAGAATCTTTCTCCCCTGTTTTTCCATCTGGAAATATGGTTTATAAAGAGCTCTAAGGCACGTTTGAAAAAGGTCTAAGCCTATAAAAAAATAATGTCATTTACCAAAAGGCTTTTACCTGTATATAACTCAATTAAAACATGATCTTATTGCAATGAAAATATTTTGCCTGTTTTGTTCTGTGCGGGGGTAAAAGCTCTTTGAAAACGGAAATCATTTGTTTACTTTTTTCTCTTCCCAGCACTCAGCAGAGTAGGGCAGAATGAGGACAGATATACTCTGCCCAGTCCTTGAACCCGGTGGGAAGTCCATGCGTGTTGATAAATGACTGGAAGTCCACTTAACACCAAATTCAAAGGGTGAAAAGAAAAAGAAAAAGAGTTGAACACTATGGCAACATCTTGTTAGAGAACATCTTGTTGACACTGATGTAGCAAGAGATAGAAAGATGATCACTTAATATTAATATTATGCTCTAGCCATGGCTATATGGCAATATGCCCAGGTCATCTATTTTAACTTAACAATAATCAAGCTAATGTAAAACCCTTAATGCAGGCCTTACAAAGAGAAGATAATAAATAGTTGATGGTGATAAGAAGGAATTAGGATGAAATAAAAATAGGTACTATAAAGATATCACCATAAAAGTTTTGCTTGAACTTAATTTTGTCATAAGTATTTCAGGAATAGTTTTGGGCTTGGGTTATAAATATGAATTCTAAATTTATACTCTTGTAAATTTTTTAAAGAAAACCAAATATATTGGAGAGAGCAATGAAAAGTATAGTCAATGTTTCTAATTTTATATAGCTTTATTTGTAGCTTTAAAAAATCCACAGCAGACCAAAAGTGCCTTGAGAATTCATGTTTTCATTTGGAAGGCAGCTGTGCTCACCACTACACCACCCCATCAATGCACACTATGCTTTGCTTTGTCCTTAACTCCAATTTGTTTTTTAAGTGAGAGGAAGGGGAATAATAAGACAGACTTCTGCATGCACTCAGGCGGGGGTCCACCCAGCAATTCCATCTAGGGCTGATGCTTGAATCAATGGAGCTATTTTTAGCACCTGAGGCTGATGCGCTGGGTATCCTCAACCAAGCTATCCTCAGCGCCCAGGGCTAACACTTGAACCAATTGGGCCACTGGCTGTGGGAGGAGAAGAGGGAAAGAAGGGGGAGAGGAAAGGGGAGAGAAGCAGATGGTCTCTTTTCATGTGTGCCCTGACTGGGAATCAAACCTGGGACATGTGCTCCCAGGACATGTACACTGGCTCAGTGCTCTATCCACTGAGTCAAACAACCAGGGCCTCCAAACATTTTATATAGAGTACAGGGCTTTACTTTTGTTGCTGCTTCAAAAATATCACTGGTAAAGATAAATGAGAAGTGCCTCGTTATAAATAAGTTGTTAAATGTCTCTCCTATGTGAGATGGTTCCATTTCTCAGTGATTTATCTAATTTTTGTAGGAAGAAATGTGACAGCCTACTCTGAGTCGAGAACTAAATTATAGACTGTGTATGCAATACATGAGACAGATATGCCATACCGAGAATTCTAGTTTTAGAACCTGAGGAAATCACTCAATTGGACTGTAAAAATCAAAAGTTTATATATTTGCTTAATTTGCAGAGTTTTATACTTTGGTTTTTCTTCAGACTGTATAAATCTTTAGCCTTTTCATTTACAGAATTTTAATTTTTTAACCTCATTATTATCAAATAACACTCAGATACAAAAACAAACAAACAAACATGCAAAACAAATATATAGCTAGATGGATGCCTGATGGTGGTGATGCAGTGGATAGAGTGTCAACCTGGGTTCAAAACCCCAAGGAGTCAACTTCAAGTGATACCCACAAGAAATAGCTCAGTTGATTCAAGCATCAGCCCCAGATGGGATTGCTGGATGGACCCCGGCATGAGTGCATGCAGAAGTCTGTTTCATTATTTCCCCTCCTCTCACTTAAAAAAAAATTGGAGTTAAGAACAAAGCAAAGCATAGTGTGAATTGGTGGGGTGGTGTAGTGGTGAGCACAGCTGCCTTCCAAATGAAAGTCCCAGGTTCAAAATCCCAAGGTCACCAGCTTGAGTACAGGTTCATCTGGCTTGAGCGCACAGTTGCTGGCTTGCGTGTGGGATCAGCAACAGGATCCCATAGTCGCTGGCTTGAAGCCAGAGGTTACTGGTTTGAGCTGAAAGGTTGATGGCTTGAAGCCCAAGGTTGCTAGCTTGAGCAAGGGGTCACTGGCTGGGCTGGAGTCCCCTGGTCAAGGCACACATGAGAAGCAATAAATGAACAACTATGAGTTGATGATTCTCATCTCTCTCCCTTACTTTCTGTCTCTCTCTCCCTCCCCTCTCTTGCTTAAAAAAATGTATAGCCAGATGAATTATAATAAAGCTAATTAAAACCAACACCAAAGAAACAGAACTTGGCCTGGCTCATTTTTTTTGGTCATTTTCCCATCCCAAGTAACCATTATCCTGATTTGTAGCAGTGTGGTCTCTGGACATTTTATTACTACCTGGAAACTTAACTGTAATGTAAATTCTCAGTCCCTAATCCCAGACCTGCTAAATCAGAAACTCTAAGGGAAAAGCCTAGTGATAAGTGTTTTGAAAAATCCTCCAGGTGATTCCAGTTTGTGTTTAAAGTTTTAGGACCATTGTTTTATGGTAATCACTTCCTTGTATTGCTTTATCACCAAATTATGCATCTCCAAATATTGTAGTATATAGTCTCATCTATTTTTTTTAGATTTAATGTGTCTGTTAAGTTCTTTCCATCTGAAGTTTTCCCATCTAGCCCTTCCTTTTCTTTACAATTTATCTGTTCTGTTAAAGAACCCAGGGTGTGTGACATGTAAAGTTTTCCACAGTTTGACTTTGATGACTAACACACAATTTAAATCTGAATATGTGAATTTGCTGATTGAATGCATGGTGCAGTTCAACATATTCTTCTGTTATTTGTATTTTCTGCAAATTGGCAGCTGGGCCTGATCAGGCAGTGGCGCAGTGGATAGAGCGTCAGACTGGGATGCGGAAGACCCAGGTTCGAGATCCCGAGCTTGCCAGCTTGAGTGTGGGGCCATCTGGCTTGAGCAAAAGCTTGCCAGCTTGGACCCAAGGTCACTGGCTCCAGCAAGGGATTGCTTGGTCTGCTGAAGGCCCGTGGTCAAGGCACATGTGAGAAAGCAATCAATGAACAACTATGGTGTTACAACGGCAATGAAAAACTAATGATTGATGCTTCTCACCTCTCTCTGTTCCTGTCTGTCTGTCCCTATCTATTCCTCTCTCTGACTCTCTTTCTGTCCCTGTATAAAAAAAAAAAAAAAAAAAAAATTGGCAGCTGGATACAGAAGCTTAATTGGACTTCAGTTTGATCTGGTTGGCAAGAAGACTACAAGTGCCATACTATTCTTTCTTCAGGAGGCACATCACATATAGTTATCTTTCTTTTGTGATGGCAGAAGCTGTTAGTAATGTCTAGATTCATTCATTCATTAGGGGTTGCAAAATGATGTTCTAAGTCTATCATCTCTTTGTCATTTATTAGCTGGAATACTTTTTATAAAGAGATGTTTTTCTCTTCTACTAAGCCAGTGGTACAATTATATAAGAAGGTAATAAATGCCTGTGTTTTTTTTTTGTTCCCCGTTATCCTCTGAAGGTGACCAATTATTTTTAGCATCATAATGATTCATGGATTTATATATATCTGATAGGTTTCAATCCATTGCTGTTGTTATCATTATTGAATTTCATATCATCCCGTCTTGGGCTTGTGAGTATCACTTAAAGTTGACTCCTAAGTCCTTCAGAGAGGACCCTAGAGGGTTTTGGGAACTTCCTTGCTAGCTGGAATGACTAGATGTTCAGATCCTTTTTGTACCTTTTCTATCCTGGATCTGTGATCACTGCTCCAACATACTCTTGTTCCTCTTAGAGAAAAATGGTACTTCAAGGCCTGTCTGAACATTAGCGGAGTCTGCTGGAAGAAACATTTTTTATGCCTTTTCAATGACTGAACAAAATTATAAAGTGGGTGTGTGTGGTACTTATCTAGTACTATGTAACAAATTACCCCAAAACATGGCTGTTTAAAACAATAAACATTTATTATTTCAAACACTTATTGTGGATCAGGAATCCAAGAGTGGTTTTCCTGAGTGGTTGTGACTTAGGGTCTCTCACAGACTATAAACAAGACGTGGGCCAGAGCTGCAGCCATCTGAAGGCTTGCCTGGATGATCCATTTCCCAGATAGTGCCTTCCAAAGCTGGCTAGTTGGTTCTGGCTATTGGCAGAAGGCCTCAGTTCCTCCCCACCTGGACCACTCCAGAGGCTGCTTAAATGTCCTTATGATGTGATGGCTGGATTCCCCCAGAGCAACTGACCCAAGAGAACAAGGCAGGAACTACAATGTCTTTTAAGATCAACCTTGGAAGTCAGACTGTGCTATTCTTACTGGCTGCACAGGTCAGGCAAGGCGTGGAGACTACAGAAGGCCATGACCCTCCAGAGAACAGAATCATTGGAGACCATCTGGAGGTTGGTTGATATATATTTTTAATTATTAATTTTAATGGGGTGACACCAATAAATCAGGGTACATATGTACAATGAAAACATCTCCAGATTATCTTATTATTCAATTGTGTTGCATACCCATCACCCAAAGTCAAATTGTCCTCTGAAAAATATGGAACGCTTCACTAATTTGCGTGTCATCCTTGCGCAGGGGCCATGCTAATCTTCTCTGTATCGTTCCAATTTTAGTATATGTGCTGCCGAAGCGAGCACGAGGTTTGTTGATATTTAAAGATAAAATACCTCAAACATTTATACTGATACTTCCCTTTTACAGGTGGAACTCAGGGTTTTAAATTCTATATTATATCTCCTTTCTTTCATACTGAGAATCCTAGTAATTAGACTATCTCATAATTACCCATTTGTTTCTAGGTTAGTTCAGGTCTTGCAAGAGATTTTGGAGGGAAACCACTTTCACATAGTAAAGGGAAGAGCACAAGGTAGCAGGGACAGCCTGTAGAACACAATGGCAAGTCTTTTTTTTTTTTTTTTTTTTTTTTTACAGGGACAGAGAGAGAGTCAGAGAGAGGGATAAATAGGGACAGACAGACAGTAACGGAGAGAAGTGAGAAGCATCAATCATTAGTTTTTCATTGCCGTCGCAACACCTTAGTTGTTCATTGATTGCTTTCTCACATGTGCCTTGACCGTGGGCCTTCAGCAGACCGAGCAACCCCTTACTGGAGCCAGCGACCTTGGGTCCAAGCTGGTGAGCTTTTGCTCAAGCCATATGGGCCTGCGCTCGAGCTGGCGAGCTCAGGGTCTCGAACCTGGGTCTTCCGCATCCCAGTCCAATGCTCTATCTACTGCGCCACTGCCTGGTCAGGCAACACAATGGCAAGTCTTAACACCTGTGAAAAGGATGGGGGAGGAAAGGAGGACTGGCAGGAAGAGCCTCAGACTGCTGCAGGGTTCTAAGAAAGTTTTGGCCAGGCAAAAGGGGAGCCCTTTAGCCAAAACGGCCACTTGTAGGTGCCCCGCAGGAACAAGCCTGCACTAATGTATCCGCATCATTCTCACTCATTGACTGGGAGCAACCCTGGTGGACATGTCCTCCGTGCAAACACAGTGAGTGATCTAGAAGACAGATGCTGGGACTGTCAGTCAACTGTGGGACATTCTGGAAAGCTACAGCTTCATCTGACAATATACACAACAGACTCAGGGTAACATACCAGTGCTCTCACCACCATTATGATCACTGAAGAGAGTTACATTGCTTTTGTACATGTTCTCTCCATAACCCTCCTTGTAAAAATACTATGATATATATGATATATACTATGATATACAGAATATAGTCACACATAAATAACAACGGGGATATGTTCTAAGAAATGAATGCATCATTAGGTGATTTGGTTGTTGTGTGAGCATCATAGCATGTATTTACACAAACCTAGAGAGGAGAGTCTACTACACACTTAGGCTATATGGTACATCACTGTGCTATATGCTGTAGGTTGCTGACAAACACTGTTCTACGATGCATGGCTGCATAGTTATTGCACACCACATTCTCCCCTTTCAGCCCTCATTTAAGATGTTCACACTCCACAGAGCCTCTGCCAGGTTGAAGGTACACACATCCTCTCCCTTCACTGCCTCCTCTGTCTTTACCATAATCAGTTCAACTTACCCTCACTTCAGTGTATTCTTTTGTATTTGAGAAAGGAACTGAAATTCTGATCGTAGCACACACAGTTCAGTGAGTTATATTACTTTAAGTAAAATGTGAAGACCTATGACATTTGGTCCTACACGTGACCTCAAAGCTCAAACTATATGATTGGATGCTGATCTAATGGCTCAGTAGGCAGACACATGACCTGTACCCATCTTCCCATGCTGGGGTAACTCACACCCCCAGGGCCAAAGCAGGGGTATAAAATCTAGGTGATATTTTTTTAAATAGCTAAAACAGATCTTGAGGAAGATGCGCTTTTGCACAGGCTCCTTCTATGTGCCTTGGACGTTGGAGAGTGTGTGGCTCAACCCTGCTGGTGTTAGAGGCACTTTAGATGAAAAGTTTGAGAAGAACTGATCTATATATAGCTTAGGGAGAAATTTTCAGCTTCTTAAAACACAATTTAAGTAACAATAAGGGAGATTCATAAAGCAGCTGGCACAGCAAACAATTATTCCAGGAGCACAGGTTTCAGTCTGGGTTTTGTGTCTACCTTCCCTTTCAAATTCCTGGCTCCAGCCTGACCAGGCGGTGGCGCAGTGGATAGAACGTTGGACTGGGATGCGGAAGACCGACCCAGGTTCGAGACCCCTAGCTGGCCAGCTTGAACGCGGGCCCGTCTGGCTTGAGCAAAAGCTCGCCAGCTTGGACCCAAGGTCATTGGCTCCAGCAAGGGGTTGCTTGGTCTGCTGCAGGCCCGCGGTCAAGGCACATGTGAGAAAGCAATCAATGAACAACTAAGGTGTTGCGATGGCAACGAAAAACTAATGGTTGATGCTTCTCACCTCTCTCCGTTCCTGTCTGTCTGTCCCTATCTATCCCTCTCTCTGTCCCTGTAACAAATTCCTGGCTCCAGAGTTTTCACAATTTGAAATAGCTCTGTAAATCAGTTAAGTAAACAGAGACAAATCCAGGCAAACTCAACATGCATGGAGAGAATCCCATTAAGATTCCCAAGATGAGGGCTCTCTGTGAGAAAGTGCCACTGAATCTTTTTGATAGTTCACTCTTGGATGAATGTGTGGAGAAGTTATGAAGGATCTCTTTGGCCTTCGTATGAAGACTGATGAATGTTTTTCTCTCCTGTCCTTGTTCTTTCCCCCAAACTGATTGATGCTGGCCTTCCAGATGCTGGTAGTCTGGTTCAGGGTGCTGACCAGGTTGCTGTGGAGTCTACTTTGGGGAGTCTTGCTGGGTAAGTCACTGTCCCTTGGCATGGGACAGTAACTACCCAGGCAGAGAAATTCATTTCCAGTGCACCATGTCCAGTCCTGGTCTAAATTCCACCTTACCTCTTAGATTTAAGAAGAAGAACAAAAAAAAGCAATTGGGCTTCTGGCTTTGGCTTCTGATTTCTCTCCAGGGTTAAATTCTCCCCTCTCAAAGCAATCACTTCCCACCTGCCAAAAAATAAAATAAAATAAAAATAAAAATGTGGTGCTAAAAAAAAATCAAACTTGTAAAACAGAACAGGGGCTGATTATTTTCATTACAAGAAGATTTTTCCTTTTAAAGAGCATTTGCCAACAGGTTTTCTTTTTATTTTAAATAGCCAATTCCCAGGGCATGTTTAAAAGGAGATATGATTGACAATGTCACGACTTATGTAGAAATTTTTTGGTAACACATCCTATACATGTCCCTGGGGTGGCCTTACCAGATAAGGACAATGGAAATCCAGGTGAACCAAGGTTGCATTAAAATAGTATTTCTAGAACCACAGTGGAGAGAAATCATCTTTGAACATCCAATGCTTGACTCAAATGTTATAAAACCAGGTTGTATCCTAATCCTTTCCCCTTCAACCAACACTTATTTAATTCAATTTGATTTACAGTTGCAGACTGTAGGACTGTACTGTAGGACTTAAGGGTATAAGCCCTAGATGTTGACTGCCTGGGTTTCAGTTCCATCTGTACCCCCTACTATGTCTGTGACCTAGAGAGACTTACTGAACTGTTTTGAGCCTCTATTTTTTTCATCTGGAAAATGGTTGACATGAGGATTAAATGTGATAATATATTAAAATGTGGTAATATAAGTACAACCCAATCTGCCTCACATGTACGCAGTTATTAATAACTGTTAGATGAGCAGGATACCATTCCTTAGGCCCAGCAGATAGGAGGACAGATGTCCTGTTCTACTCTGATTACACAATCTATGAACCAAGAGTAGGCTCAATGTGCAGCTTCTCCTAATATCTAATTAGCATTGAAAGAACAATTCTATATTAGTTAGACTAGCACCAAACTGCTGTCTTCAGCTGATATTTCTTTAGAGTTCAAATACTCATGACTGAACAACGCATTCATGCCATCAATTTCTGCAGGGCACAAAAGGCCAGCTACACCCTCACTTCCCCTCCATCCCTGACACCAACTGCACCCTCACTTCCCCTCCATCCCTGACAGATACCATAATGAAGTGAACGTGTTTCCCACTGAGTCTGGGTGAAATCTCAGAACCTTTTCCAGCACAGTGCCCACAGCCACTACAAATCAATCAGAGTTGGCATGCCTGGTCAAGGGATGGTACTCTGAGGTCTCAAGTAAGCATTCATTCAATTATACTTAAATTTCCCTGAAGAAAAGTTGTGGCTCTACCTTAAGAGGCCGGTAGACCCTTAGGACAGACAGTAAGGAAATAAGTTGGATTTTTGAACTTTTATAATCAAATATCATCCCTGATATAGGCATACCCAATAACCACAATATATGAACTTTCCCCCAGGAAGCAACATAGGCATGATGTCCATAGTGCAAATTTTTGCTGGTCAACTCAACCTTGATGTCACTGCCATTCAAATCTTCATATTAAATGCTCAATCGACAGAGTATGAAAGTCACATGTGATCTACCTACTTATTTTTTGTTTTTCTATTAAGTTACATTTTTAAAAAAGCTAGATGATAAAAAATTTGTATACCAGTAACTGATTAACTTCCTTTGGGAAATCCCCTTAAAAATAATAAACCAAAAATTGTCTTTTGTAAAAAGACTTTTAGATGGCTTTCAATAGGCTACATATACAATAAACCGATTTAAAAAAACCCAGAATATCAAAAGCTTTGCAGAATTGTGCAAAAGTACCAGGACTCTAGGAAAATGTGGTTATTGTAATTATTCTTAGCTCTGAGCTATAGAAAATATTGTAGGTTAAATAATTCTCATTATTTTGGTAAAAGAAAGTATTTTCACTTTTCAGATGAGATATTTTCCTGGAATATAGATATCAGGATTTATATATGATGCTATCATATTTTCTCAGTTATTCTATAAGTATTCTGACTTCATGCTTTTACTTGTTTTATCTGAAAGCTTAGTTATAAAAAATTCAGTGTAGATTGGCCGTTTAGCACAAGATCAACCCATATTCAGACTTGTCCTGTTTTATCACTGTTCGATTGTTGTGGTTTATTATTCAATGTATGAAACTTTCAAATATTTTTCTTAAAAACAAAGCTTCATTTATCTTTGACCATATTGCCTAATAAATTAAAGTTTCCTTGCTGCAAATCTTCATGGAATAAGGTCACTTCCTTAATAGCATTTCTGACAGATGGCTATTGCTGTTAGTAACAGCAGTTGACATCCTAGGAATTTAAATATTCAAAGCAATTCAACAAGAATTTATTTAGTAATCTATTTATGTGTCATAAACAATGTGGTTTGAGCGTCAAGGCATGCTGGGAGTTCCCAGCTAGGAAGAGGATTTGAGCTAAAGCCAGCCAAGACCAAAACTTAATTCAGGCCCAAGTCCAAATTCAAGAAGACTGAATGGGAAAGGTAAAATGGGGCATGAAGCAGATGCTCATGAGCAACAAACAGCTCTGGTTCTTAAGGGTCAAGTCTAAGTCCAAGATTGGGGATATCTGTTGAGATTGCTGAAGGTTATAACTGGTTGCAGGGTTCCGAAAAAGAGATCGGCAGGAATTTGCTGAATTCATGGCTTCTATTTGTAGCTGGATTTCAGTTCTAGCAGGAAACTGGAATAGATACTAACATGCTAGCGAGGGAGGCTGTAACTGGACTTATATATTGCTTCCCAAAGACTAATTTCATCCCCAAACAAGTTAGACATTGGCTCTAGGGCTGCAGATGACTTTTATGCTCCATTATGGCAGATACTGTTATATGCCTCTCTGGTATCCAAGACCTTTTCCTTCCTCCCTCCCTCCCTCCCTCCTTTTTTCCTTCCTTCCTTCCTTCCTTCCTTCCTTCCTTCCTTCCTTCCTTCCTTCCTTCCTTCCTTCTTCCCTTCCTCCCTTCCTTGTTTTTGGGAAGCAATGTGCCCAGTCCTAGGCTATGGATTATGAGAGGTCTAAGCTAGTCATAGCAGCCATGTTCTCCTGCTTCCTAGAGGTCATGTTACCTCCTTGCAGCAGTAAGTACCATGTGATCCAAGTGTAGTCAATGACAGAGGGGAAGTTTGCTGAAGAGGCCTTTGGGAAGCTTTTGTTGTTCTTTTAAAAGGAAGAGAACAGACATAGAACTTCACTTTTTCTTTTTCCTTGACATGCCTGCACTAGTAACTGGGAAGAAAAGGCTGAAGGAATCGAAGAGACATCACCTCTGCCATCATTGGGCCAATACAAGCCCCTTTGTTTAAGTGACTGATAGAAATTCCATCATTCAAAATGGAAAGCATTCCTGATACCCCACTCATAATGGAGACGGAAATCCTAAGCACTATTACATTCAGAAACTGGGGCTGAGTGCACTTGTGGCAGAAGATGGGAACCGACATCCCTGCTTGGGGCTGAGGGCCATGGAAAGGAGAATGGCAATGATCTTGGCTAAAGAGCTTAATAATTTTGTTTGGCAGACCAGACTGATGACACGGTCTAATCAGATTCCACCTGAACTATTTGCTTTCATTTAAAAGACCTGTTTTAAGATGATATTATTTAAAATAAGCCTAATATAGTTAAGACATTGGAAAGCATGTCATGGAAGAAATGGTTGAAGTAAGAGAATTCTAGCAACAAGGATGTTAGTATATGGAAGGCATTCCTACAGTAGGTGAAGCATTCTATGTACTTCACCTTTTCTATGTTAGGCAGCAGTATAGTTTCTACACTGAGTCATGCATAGCTAGTCCCAAGCTAAGTTCCAGTCCCTATTAGCTATATGATTTTGACAAAGCTCTTAAAATGTACTGTCTCTCTGATGTGAAACATGGTGAAAAGAGTTGATAACAAAATATTATATCATTGAAATTTGCTAAGAGAGCAGAACTTAAATGCACTCACAAAAACAAAAAAACCTCACTACCTCTCAGTTTCCTCATCCTTAAAATGGGACAATAATAGTACCTACCTCATAAATATATATATAAAAATAAATAAGATAATTCATGTAATGTATTTAATTAACCCTTTGGGTAGTACGAACGTTCATGTATGTCCTCGTGCCTCCTGACCATCCAGAGTATGATCAATTTATTTTAAAAATGTGTAAGGTGCCTGATCAGGTGATAGCACAGTGGATAGAGCATGGGACTGGGATGCGGAAGACCCAGGTTCGAGACCCCGAGCTCACCAGCTCAGAGTGTGGGCCCATCTGGCTTGAGCAAAAGCTCGTCAGCTTGGACCCAGGGTCGCTGGCTCCAGCAAGGGATGGCTTGGTCTGCTGAAGGCCCGTGGTCAAGGTACATGTGAGAAAGCAATCAATGAACAACTAAGGTGTTGCGACGGCAACGAAAAACTGATGATTGATGCTTCTCACCTCTCTCCGCTCCTGTCTGTCTGTCCCTGTCTATCCCTCTCTCTGACTCTCTCTCTGTCCCTATTTAAAAAAAAAAAAGTGTAAGGCAACATTTAAAAAAGGCAAATGTATGTTCTTCTTGTTTTCATAAATTGGTTATCAAACAAACATGATTTTAAGTTAATAAAACTATAACTGTAACTTATTTCATTAAAAAACAAAACTCACTCCTGGGGTCAGAGAGCATGAAAAAACTCACTACTCAAAAGGTTAAATGCCTGGAACACAATAAATATTCAATAAATGTTATCAGTATTGTTTTGAGAAGTAGTTAAGCAAATGGACTCTGGAGTCAGAATACCTGGATTCCTATCCTAAATTTATCATTTTTTGGTCATATAACATTGATTAAGTCTCAGTTCCCTCATCTGTAAAGTAGGGGTAATGAGAATACCATGCTCAAAGGATGATTGTAAGAATTAAATCAAACAGTGCAATTGAAGCTCTTGGCACAGTTAAGCATGTTGGTTTTTATTTATTTATTTATTTTTATTATTAGCTCAAATTTTATATTGAGCAATGTAAAATGTATAGAATTGACTTCTTATCCTCAAAATGCTTATTATTTTAGTTTCTAAAAATTGATGAGAGAATTTAAAAAATCACATATGTACAAGAAAGATCAGGGAGGGAAATGATTAGCTGAGGATGAAATGTTAAATAAAACACCATGGAGGAAGTTGTACTTAAGTGATGGGTAGAGTGAGAATACTGGGGAGAATGGTGAGGGGACAGGGGATTACCATTATCTTCCCTGTTCAAAAGACTACCTCATACATATTATTTATTAATAATGTGATTTAGAGAAACATAGCCTGTGAAATAGTTTACCCCTTACTTCATCACTGCTCATCTAAGCAAATCCAGTGATGTAGTGATGTTTGAGAATCATTGTACAATACACAGTTCAGATCACGTCTAAACCAAGAAATATATAAGAACAAGAAGTCAGTGGGTACCAAGAACCAGTAGGCTTATATTTGATCTCATATATAAGTTATGCTTAACAGTGATGAAAACAGAGATATATGTATTGTTATTGTGCAGGTGCTATTCTTTTTTTCTGTGAAATGTGGATTATGCTTGTGGAAAAGAATCTATCAAGAGTTCTTTGAGGCAAACAAAGAAATTTCTACTTCTAGTATGGGGAATACTGGTTTCAGCAGAAGACTCATATCTCTTTCAACTTGGCTATGCCTATGTTGCTAACCCTTTCTCCCAACATTCTTCAATCACCCATAGACACTGGTACTCAAGGTTTCCTGAATGTGTCCTGGTCCTGTGCTTTGCTCATTATGAGCAGTCAATGCCTGCCACAGAGTAGGCACACAAACACCAGCGGTCAGAACCACATCTATTTCTTACATGTGCTGTTTTGCCAGTCTCGAATCTTCTTCCACATCTCTGATTAGCTAAAGCTTATATACCCTACAAAAGGCTTTTCCCACAAGGAGGGTCCTCACTGATCTCTCTCTTATCTAAACAACAGTAGTTGTCTTCTACATCCCTATTGGGAAAACGTGTGCCTTCCAAATACTGAATGACCGGAGCCACTTCTTTAGTCCCCATCAACTTCTCATGTTTTCCTTTCCCTTTTCAAGTATGACCCACATATTCCAGGTGCAAGACCAACATGGGCTAAGCCCAGAGGCTCCAAAGAACATGGCATTCAGGGAACAGTTCGCAAGTCAGAGATTTGATGGCTGTGTCCCCTCAGGAAACATCCCTAAAAAGCAGAGTCTAAACCAGTTTCTCTATAGTCAAAATCTTTACCATAGTTTTGTTTTATAAATACAATATCTTATTTTGGTCTGACTGTATTATTCCACCTCTTGCTAGAAATCTCAGACGTCAACCAACTGTGACATGTCAGTCTATTAAGCTAAGTGGCTTCATGCCTAACAGCTCTGCTTTAGGGCGAGGCAGCATCCTTAATGCAAGGTTGCTGAACTGCCAACATCATCTTCCCTCTTCTTACAAGATGATGCTCTGCCTTTCCTCTATAATCCTAATGGTTTGTTACAAGAGTAAGCCTTTTCTGATTGGTGCTGGACAGATTTGCCAAGGGTGATAACCGGCCTAACCACTTGCCTTACAGGTGAGAACTAAAGTCCTTTGGAACTTATCCCACTATCACTCAGCTTAGACTACAATTTCTTCTTAGCATGCCCAAGATCTATTCCTCAAAAAAGTTATCTCTGCCATTTCCCCCCCTTTAACCTTTCAAGCTTCAGCTCCACACCACAGTTTATTTGTATGCCAAGTATTATTAGATAAACATTTGAATTATGGGCCACTGGAGATGATTAGACAGTGGATTTTTTTTCTCTCTTTTACCTTTAAAATTATTTCCTTCTAAAATTCATTCCTGATTTCACTGGTTTATAGTTTTGGAGAGTTCCAGAAAGATTGTGAGTAGGAACTATATACCACATCAACTTCTCCCCTAGGTGGTGGGCTTGTTAGTGGCAGGGAGTAAGTTAACTTTCTTCCAGAGTCTTACACTGGGCCTGGCCTTGCTACATGTTCTACAGAAGCATGGTGAAAAATCTCTGTGATGGGTTAAAGATGGCCACACATTCTTTACTATTCCTCTCTCTTGCTGCACAGGAAGGGATGTAATTGTTTGATCAATAGAATATGGTAGAAGTGACATTGTGGCAATTCCGGGCCCAAGTCCTAATGAACTAACGATTTCTACTTCCTGTGCCTTGGAACACTCCGGAAGCTCTGCTGGGTAAGATGACTACCCTGAGACTACTTTGCTGAAGAAGCCAGTTGGCACTCCCAGCGAAGTTCAGCTTTCCACCCATTCCTACCAAGGTACAGACTTGTGAGTAAAGACTCTGGACTAACAGCTGGATATCGCTGGGAACAGAGGGATCGCTTGGCTGGGCTCTGCCTGAATTCTGTGAGCCACAAATTGTGAGATACAATAAAATGTCTGTTGTTTTAAGCCTCTAAGTTTTGGAGTAATTTATTATACAATGATAAAGAATCAGAACACCATTCTGGGGGAGGCTTTGTGTATATTATTCAGAACCATATATATCAACTTATGTACTTACAACTATTGTATTATGTATTGTTTGCCTGGCTAGTCTGGCATGGTACACATGTAAGAAAAGTTGGGCTAATGCACTACAGATGGCGATGGCCCAATAAATATTGTGTCTCATCTTGTGTACTCCTGGGTGATGTAGGCCAAAGAACCAGACCAACTTCAGAACACAGAGATTTCAAATAGGATTATGTCTGGCCCTTGGAGCACAGGCAGATTGGATCATCATAGTTCTTTCTTCTGCTTATTGGAAGAGTTAACCACTGAACAGAAATAACATTTCTAATAGAATGGGATTAGATGGAAATTAAATAGAAGACTCAGAGACTATACATGTTGATAATGAAGTGATGATCACCAGTCTAAATGAATATGACAAATTCACAAACAGGAGACAAAAACCTTTCCATTCTCATCCTAATGATAGGTCCAGAAAAATATGGTTGCAAAAATCATACTGGGATTGAGATGAAGAATAAGATCAATTTGAACAGAGAAGGAGGAAGGTCTAATCATTCTGTGTGTACTTGAAATTTCTGGTTCAAGTAACTGAAAAACATCTTATGGCATTTAAATTTTTTCTGAAAACAACTGAAGGAAATAGTTCAAGAATAAAATAATGAAAAGATAATGGTTTAATAAGAAAACCCTTGGGGGGGGTGTTTAGAAAACTTCGTTTCAGTCCCAACACCTTGAAAATGATTGGACTTATTCTTAACTTTGTTTCTTATTGTAAAATAATACCTTAATAGAAATTATGTGGGTTGAATTGCAGGAGAGGAGACAGAAAGTAGCTTAGAAAAAAAAAGATATACTATATGATTAATAAATAGTGAGAAGTTTAGAATAGAAACTCTTCCATTTCAAACAAATAACTTCTTTTATAAAAATTAAGATAAATCACCCTTTTACTATTACATAAATGCTGATTATTAAGTTTATACAAAAAAAAATTAACTGTGGATAGATAATGAAAGGTAACTGAATGAATTAGCGAGGCATATAAACAGCAACATTGTCTAAGAAGAATTTAAGCCTAGACAGTTTCTGTTGCATCTTGAGCTGGGTGTCAATGCCTAACAATGCACAGGCTCTGTGATGAAGATAAGATCAACTGGTGACCAAATAGCCCCTCTGGGGACTGAGGACATGAAGAAGCCTATGAGGTGACCATGCTGACACTGGCTGAGAGCAGCTGTCCTGGGCCATCAGAAGGGACCATAGAGTTCGGTAGTTAGCTGCTGTCATGGAGGGAACACATACTCAAAAGGAGAAGCCATTTCTTTGCCTGGTAGGCAGGACCAGTGCTTCTCAAGCTGTGCTCTGAGACCCCCTGAGGCACAGCCTCACTAACCACGTCTACTAAAGGGCTCACTAAGCTTGTCCAATCCTGGGACCCACTGCCGACCAACTAAATCAGAATCTCTGCATGGGGAGCCCAGGAATCTGCATTTTACAGACACGCTGGGGTTTTTCACCATGCATCCCACAGTTTAAGGACCTCTGCTCTGTGCCCCATTACACATTTCCCTCCAACATCAGTTCCTTTGTTCACCGTATCCCCTCTAGGAATGCTAAATCCCCTCTGCCTTCTTCACTGTTCACTCAGGTCAAGATCTGTGGGCTTCTCAGAGCCAAACTTCTCCATCTCTTTTTCATAGCCTCTCATTATGCTACTCAATCCTGTCTTATTTTGTAAACTCTTTCATGTGTATAGTAAATCCCCCCTCATGGCTTAATTCCATTAATTCCTGCCCAGGGAAGATAGATCCCTCTTTAAATGTTTCCCCTCTCAGAGTAGGCTTGTTTCTTAGCCATCTTTTATTTTGACTAAGTGCTCTTATTTCTTCTCTTCCAAGGCAGAAGAAAGGGCAGTGCCTAGACTCCACACCCACCACTGCACTGGGCTTCATTGATTGGATCTAAAAATGTACAGAATTGCTTCTATCACTATTGACTGTTTTGGAGGTTTTGTTTGTTTTCTTTTTAATATTAACACCCTCAGCATCAAAATCAATTTTACCTGAAGACTTAATGTTTCTTAATGTTCCTCAAATACATGATAATCTTCTTAAGGAATAAAACCTAGTTTTGTGCCTCTCATGTAACTCCTCCTCCCTCCACATTTCTTACTATCTGCTGTTCCTCATCTCTGGGAACTGCCACCCCCACCGACTTGTCGTGGGTCCTCTATGTCATTTTATGTAACATGGTCAGGACTCCCGGACACAGCTGATTGGGCCGGAGGCAGACACCCGATCCAATGCTGGGCCAGCCAGGTCGGTTTCTTTCCAGGTATCTTGTAAACCTTGAAGACGTTTGAGTTCAGAATGAACCCAGGAGGTATTTTCCCTACATGGACCAAAAAAGTCAAAGAAAGCATTCTACATAGAGAGAAGGGTACTATAGAGGCAGTTGTAGGGAGAGGGGCACGCGAGCAATGGAGAGAGTTTAAGGGGCATGATATTTCTATCTCTGGGAATCTATTGAAACTCAGAATTTTCAGGATAAAGTCCTGTTTTGTGTAAACTATTTCTGAAGGCCTCAAGGAAGTTTGGAAAGAATGAGAACAAGAAAAAGGTAGGTGTGAAGGCTGTTAGGTAGCCAATCCACGGAGTCTAAAAAAACATATGTTATCTCACTTAATCTTCAAAACAATAATATGTTTTAAAAATCTATTATTATGACATCAACCCAGGCTAGGGGGATTTGAATGAACTCTACAAGCCAGTCCTGCATCTTTGAGTTGTCCCCATTTACAGTTCTTGTCAGTCAGAGACTGTGATTTGTGCTGCCCTTTAGAGGAAGTATGAAACAAGTGATAAGTACCTACCCAGCAGCCCAGGGATCTAGTTAGCAGCTGGGAGCCAAACCTGTAGAGATGGGAGCAACTGGGTGTAGCAGTCCTGAGATTTCCACTGCAGCCAGAGCGGCTAGTACGGGCTGGCTCTGCCACAAGCAGTGATGGAAGTCCACTCCAGCAGTGCACCACAGACACCAAGAGATCACAAGGAGGTGAGTGAGACTTGCAGGCGTCTCCACCCCTCTCCACCCTACCAGCATGACAAATGGTTGCCCTTGATATCTGAGATGGGGTTGTGGAATGGGCATGTGGGTAGGAGGCAGAGAAGGTAGGGGGAGGATAGAAGGGCAAAGCCAATAGGAATGGAGGGAGGTTCAGAAAGGTTTTTCTTTTTCAGACCTTGACCAGAGCATATATAGACCCCTGAAAGATGCTACCATGTCAACACACAGATGTTTAGTTCAGAAGGATGGGCCTTTAGTCCTCTTCTTTTGCATTTAAAGAAAGAGAAGTCCAGAAAAATTAAGTAACGTTATTAGAGTTGAGCTGGTTGAGTTAGAGTCCAGAGACCCAAGCCAGAACCTCACTCAGGCAGTAGGTTTTCTTCCACTCCACTGGGTGATGTTTTGTGTATCTATAAGATCCATAAAAAGTAACGTGTAATAGCCTTGGCTATTTCTCATACCTGCATAAATATACTTATTTCTACCCCCCAAATGAAAAGAACAAATAAAATGGAAAGAGACTTTTAAAAGCTTTAATTTCTGAAAACTGATTTGTAAAATTCAAGGTGAGTGTTGAGCTGTTTTAAGGGCCTAAAATATATTGGAAGTATCAGCATAGTCATTTTTTCCTCTTTTACCTTCAATAGAGGCTCTGACGGCTTTAATGTTCCAATCGTGCTCTGTGGTGTGACCATAAACCCTCATGACATATGTTTCCTGCACTCAGGAACATGCAAAGTTTGATTTCTCCTGCAGATTCTCACTGTGTTCTCCTTGGATGCTACTAGGCAGCTGCAACTCAAGCACCCCTGCAGCTCCTGGGTTCTTCTGAACGTCGCCTTGACTCAAGCTGGCAATGGAACTAGCCAGATGGTTCTAGGAGGCCTCAGCCCACCGCTTCCAAGTCATGAGCAAGCCTCTTCTCATTTCTAGGGGTTTAAAAAAGACAAGGGAATGGAGAGAGATCATTTTTCCCCTACCTTCCTTTCCTGACACTCTCTCAGCTATGAAATCTGATGAAAGGAATAAAGAGACAAGGGTTAGCTGGAAGAAAAATTCCAGCTCCTAAGAAAATATTCAAGTAATTTTAAACAGTGCCAACAGCTCCCTGAAAGAAAACACTAATGGATGGATGAATAAAAAAAATTTGAAATGGTTCAGAGAAGAATTCTTTAAAAACTCAAAGATGGAATAGTATGTGCTGTTGTCTACATAGAACAAAGGATTGGTGACCTATGGGATTTTTATCGAGCCCATATGTTAAGAAAATCACCAGAAAACCAGGGATGGCATGAACCATAATTCAATGGGATGTGTCACAAAAGAAGATACCTATAAGAAGGAAAGAAAATTGGTGAGGGCACCTTTAAGTAAAATGTTATCTAAATGCAAACATATGACGGCAACTATGAGCTCCTGACTCCTACATTTATGAATCTAGTTCTGACCTCTTCTCTGATCCATGAATTTTTAAAACTCATGCTTTAAGTGTGCTATTCCTACTAAAGGCAAATTTGAATGTCTCTGCCTTGCTGAAATATTCCAATGGCTCCCTATTGCCTACAGAATAAAGCCCAAACTCCTTAACATATATCACACAAAGCCCCAGTGACTTTTCTTGTTTCTGTTGTTGACATTGATGGTTAAACGCTGGATTGTCTCCCTGCCCTGGGCCCCTATTATTTTCATGGCTCCAAAAGCTCATGGAGGCTTCCTAATAGCAAGGTGTGTTGTTCTTCCTTTTCCGAGGTCAGATAAAGCCAGTTAAGTGATTTCAGCACTCCACCAGGATGGAAGCTCTGATTTTGCCATTATTAAACTTCATTCATTTATTCCACAAACACTTATTGTATGCCTTGTTTGTGATAGGAACTGTGCTAGACATTAGAGATTCAAGAGTGAACAAGACACATATCCTGCCTACAAAGAGTTTACATACTGAGAAAACTCTGTGTATTAGTTTCCTATTACTGCTGTACCAAATTACCATAAATTTAGTGGCTTAAAACAATACAATTTATTGTCTTACAGTTCTAGGGTCAGAAGTCCAAAACGAATTTTATTCAGCTACAATCAAGATGCCAGCAAGGCTCTAGTCCTTCTGAAGGTTCTAGGGGAGAATCATTTCCTTTGTCTTTTCTAGCTTCTAGAGGATACCTACATTCTTTGGCTCATGGCCCCTTCCTCCAGTGTCAAAGCCAGCAGTGTAGCATCTTCAAATCTCTTTCTTTTCTTTTCTTTTCTTTCTTTCTTTATTTTTAATTATTAAGTGAGAGGCAGGAGGCAGGGAGATAGGAAGGCAGAGACAGACTCCCGCATGCACCCAGGCAAGCTCCCTACAGGGTGATGCTCTGCCCATCTGGGGCCGCTGCTCCATTGCTCTGCAACCGAGCTATTTCAGCACCTGAGGCAGGTCATCCTCAGCACCTGGTACTAAATTGCTTGAACCATTCGAGTCATGGCTGTGGGAGGAGAGGAGAGAAAGAGAGAGGGAGGGAGAGAGAAAAGAGAAAAGGGTGGAGAAGCAGACGGGCACTTCTCCTGCATGCTCTGACTGGTAATTGAACCTGGGACTTCCACACACTGGGTCGACGCTCTACTGCTAAGTCAACTGACCAGGGCCTTCAAATCTCTTTCTGACTCACTCTCCATGGTCATATCTTCTTTGACTCTAACTAACTCTCCTACCACCCTCCTATGAGAACCTTGTTCTGAACTTACGATTATAGATGGATAAATCAGATTTCAACAGCAAAGCATGCAGATGTGACTCGATGTTTATATTATTAAAGAATATATCAATTTTTCTTGCTTGGTAGGCCTGTGTCAAAGTTCTTTCCATATTTGATATGGGGTGTGTTGTTGAGTAGAAGTGAATAATCAGAGAGATTATTCAGCTGTACTTAAACTAAGAAGCAAACAGGGAGGAAGATGGCAAGTGATTGGATGCTCACCTGATCACTGAGAAAGGTTATACATCCCTTAGGTGTGTGGGGGAGGGGTTGTGTAGAGATAGAGGGGCCAAGAAGGGAGCAGACAGGAAGTGGGCTGAGATATAATCTGTGTTTGGTAAACTTTCTGTTCCTCATTTCCCACTTCTGCAGCCCTTTGTCTACTATTTTGAAACCTCTGGAAGGTCAGGAAGGATACCCCTGACCTAGAGAATGTGCACTTGGGACCCTAACTTAGGTGTATTTTGTCTTTTATTACCTTCAGAAACACTGGTGAAAATTTCTGCCACCCATGAGGGATGAACAGTAGCTTAGGGCCTCGAGAGGACAGCTTTTCTCTGGAACAGTTCCTACTATTCTAGTATGCCTGAAGGTTAGGGAAGTTATCTTTGTAATTTGAGGCCAATACTCATCTCTCGAGCCTCATAAGAAGCACTGAATAAAGTTAATAGATTTGGCTAGCACTTGGGTCAATTATTTCAAATGTATCAAATGGCTATTGGGGAGACATAAAACAGGTGGTCCTGAAATTGTACTGTCTGGTGGATGTAGATTGGCAGCCATTCTTTAAAGACAAAACTATGTTAAAATTGAGCAAATGAACAGCTGATTGTATGCTGTGCTATGAAAGATAGTTCTTGAAAACAGATCAACAGCTTGATAGAGATGCTCCATCGTGTGTAAAAATATGATATTAAAAATATGTCTGTGAATTTAAGGCCCTTCCTCCCTCTCTTCCTTCCTTTCTTCCTTCCTTTAGTTCAATCCTTCTTTCCTTTCTTCCCTCCCTCTTTCCTTTTTAAAGTTATTTGCATGGGGGTGTGGATGTATTTAGTTTGGGTCTTTGGTTTGAGTTAGCATATTTATTAAGTAACAAGGAATCTGTTTTGAATTAATATAAAAGCAGACCAGGAACAATGGATTCCCTTTGAAATTACTGTAACATGGTCAATATTTTTGTTGGTTTTATGCTTGAGACAAGAGAACTTTCAAATCAACTTGTCAACATGTAGCTAAACTTTGTAAAATTGACCTACTATAAAATGAAACTCATGTTTTTTTATTGTTTGATGTAAAAGGAAAATATCTGTTATTTATTGGAACTTCTTCTAGTCCTAAGAGATACAGAATTTTAAAGCTGTAAATCCCTAATATCTGGGCTACCCCTTATTTTACAGATGAAAAATCAGAAAGATTAAATAACTTCTCAAGGAGACTCAAATACTAATGACTCAGAAGAAAACTCAAACTCTCATTTCCTGACTTTGTCTAGTGCTTTTAATCACTGTGTCACTAGGTTTCTAATATAAAAACTTTCACCCATATAGCATTTAAGCTTGTATGTAGCCTAAAAGAGTCTTCATGTACTTTTTTAGGTTCCTAGTTCTATGGGATTGAGTTAAATAATGGTTTCCCCATATTGATATAAAAAGAAATGGAATCTATAAGTTATTTATTTATATTTTTGAGAGAGGCAGAGAGAGAGAGAGAGAGAGAGAGAGAGAGACAGGAACATTGAGCCAGTCAGGTAGGTGCCTTGACAAGGGAATTGAACCCAGCAACCTCTGCGATCCAAGATAATGCTCCATCCAACTAAGCTACTGGCCGGGTTTAATTTTTATTGAATTTTAGAGAGACAGAGAGGAAGAGAGAGAGAGATAGAGAGAGAGAGAGAGAGAGGAGGGGGAGGGGAAGCATTGGTTGTTCTACTCAGTTGTGCATTTTTTGGTGCTTCCCATGTGTGCCCTGACTGGGGATGGAACTTGCAACCTTGTTGTTTCCGGATGACACTCTTAACCAATCAAACTCACTGGCCAGGGCCTGGAATCTATTTTTAAAATTGAGATGTAATTCATATACCATGGAATCAATGTTTACTAATCCATTTTGAAATTTAAAGTTTAAACTTAACTTCTATTTACAGTATCTATTTTATTTAGGCAGTGTGTATACAAACTCCCAAAGAAAAGTTTCTAAAATTAAAAGTGAAAACTGGGGATGAAAAGATTTCACGTTCATTTTTAACAGTATTTTGGAGTAGGTATGAAGGCATCTGAAGAAACTTAATGATTAAAATATCCCTCACCCTGGCCTGTGGTGGTGCAATGGGTAAAGCATCAATCTGCAATCGAGTGCTGAGATTGCCCATTGGAAAACCTGGGCTTGCCCAGTCAAAGCATTTAGGACTACTTATCAGTGAACAACTAACGTGAAGGAACTAAGAGTTGATACTTCTCCCTCCACCCGCTTCCTCTCTCTGTAAAACCAAGAAATAAAAATCTTTAAAAAATAAAATAAAATGCCCCCCCCCCATGGTGATTAGGGTTTTTATGAAAAAAGGAGGGAGTATAACTGTTAAAAACAGACACATTCTGTGTGAACAGAATTGGTAGGTTAGTTTAGTACCATGATGGCGAACCTATGACACGGGTGTCAGCACTGACACGTGTAGCCATTTTCCATGGGGCCGCATGCCGAGAAGACGTTTCATCCTCTGCTCTTGCATGGCCAGGTGTTGTAGTCAAGGATAAAACATTTGCTGTAGTGTAGACACTCTGTGCCGGAGGTCTGTAGGCCAAAACAACAGAAATCTGGCACAGAGCGTCTAGTTCTGGGACTTCCAGTTAGGCCGTTTCTCTCAAAGTGACACACCACCCGAGTTATGCTTGGTTTTTTGGCAAATTTTGACACAGCAAGCTCAAAAGATTGCCCATCACTGGTTTGTAGTTAAAAACAACTGTGGGGCAAAAACTTGTATTTTAAGCCTAAGTATTTTTTCAGGGTAGGGTGAAAGAAAAGTACTGAGGACATGTACAGACTGTTTTATTCATCCCACCCCAATCCCCTGGTAGACATTAAGTAAATACCTAGTGTGTACCAAGCCTGTGGAAGCGCTTAGACTACAAAGATGAATCAGGCAAGAGTGGTGGTGGCGCTAACCTGCAGAGGGAAGGCGTGGCTGGGTTGGGAGGGGAGAGGGAGAGTATGGAGTGGGTGGGGTTGAGGGATTAGACAAGGTGGTTGAAAAACAATATATGTATGGTATAAATTTAAGAGCACAGATATGCGCAGGTTTCTTTCGCAGAAATCTGTCCCAGAACCTCTTAAAAAACAATTAGCCTGTATGCCAGATTTGGCCAGCTATCATGATCCTGGTCTTCTGCAGATGTCCTCTCTGAGTAGGTTTAAAAATCCTCCTCTCGTTTCTAGTCCTCGCGTTTCCCACCATTAGGGCGTCGGGCAACTGACGCGGCAGGTTGAAAACTGCACCCACGTCTGCTGCCTCTGCTCTCTGCAGGAGATAGGAATCCAGGGCTTTGCCGTCGTCATAGCAACTAGGAGTTCGCGGCCCCCCACCTTCCTTCAGTTCCTTCCACTTCCCTTGTAGGATGGGTAGAACTGCCGCTTCTCTCGCGAGATTTGAGCTTAGAGCCGAGCAGCTCAGCGGTGATCTCACCCGATACCAGGGAGGGAGCTTGCGAAGGAGGGGACGGAATGGGGCGGGGGGGGATGGGGAGGAGAGGGGAGGGGACGGGAAGGGCGAGTGCTGCTCCGCCACCGCCGGCAACTTTGTGAACGAGTTCAGTGCGTGCGTGAACGAGTGAGCGAAAGTCAGTGCGGCGCTGAATACCCGGAGAAGGGTCCGTGGGGAGGGCTAGGTCTGGGCTTCAGAGGCCACCCTGCCCCCTACTCCGGCCACTGCATCCCCTCCTGCCTTCGTGGCTCCCTCCCCGTTTCCTCCCCTTACGGATCTTCCAGGGCCTTCCTGTCCCGGTCTGCAGTTACCTGTCCCCTCCCCCACCCGACACGCACCTCCACTTTCCCTGGCGCCCACCTCGGACCTCTGGGCCCCAGGTACCCCGGACTCGTTTCGCGCGCCGCCCGCCTCCTCAGCTCTTTCTCCTGAGCGCAGGCGGGCGAGATGGGGGGCGCCGAGCCTCGGAGGCAGTGCGAGCGGGGATCCGAGCGCCCAGACAATAGTTGATGCCCGGGGACTGGCCACCTCCGCCCCCCACTTAGCCAGGAACGCGTCCCCGCCGGCTGTTCTCCAGTCTGCATTCCGGGGCCCCCTCAGAGCCTGGCCCTGGTGTAGGGGTGATTCACCCCGCCTCCCTCGGGGCCCCCTCAGCTCGGCGCCCGCCCCGGCCCGGCCTCGCCGCCTGCCGTTCTCTGCAGAGGAGGCGGCGAGTGAGCGCGCGCCGACGGTCTACACGGTTTCTTTTTCTCCCCAGGGAGAGCGCGCGGCGGACCCGCCCGGGACGCGCGGCGGCACCGGGAGGCCGGGCCCAGCGGTAAGTGGCTCCGCGTCCCGGGTCCGGGCAGGGGAGCGGGGATGCAGGACTGTTGACAGCCCCCCCACTCCATTTCTGGCCGGGGCTCGGGACCAGGGCCCGGAGTAGGACACCGGGAAGCTGGTCAAAGTTTTATTTCCGATTTGGTGGCGTGCTGATAGCGCAGCCCGGCGGGGGCAAGTCCCGGCTGCACCGCGTCCGGCGTGCGCTCGCGCACCTGGGAATCCGAATCTGCACAACTGTCCGCCTGGCGCCTGTGGAAGAGGCTGGGAGACCCGCGTCCCGGTTAGGGTGGCTGTGCCCACCCTGCTGCTCTCGTCTCCACCGGGCGACCCTTTCATTTCAGTCACCTAGGTGAGCGCTTTGCAGGCTGATCTGGGAGAGGACAGACAGGCCGAGAGGTATAATGGTGAGATAGGGAGACGAGCAGTTCGGTGGTTAATTTCTCTCCCCCGGGCCTGGGGAGGGGGAAAGTGAAATTTCGGGATGCTCTAACCTGCTGAGGGCTAACACCACCAGAGGGCTGGGTAGGCTTGAGGGTACTGCAAAAAAGAACTTTTCCTCCCTCGCTCCATCTGTTTCCAACTTCTCTCCTGACCTTAAAGAAATTTGCGAGTCTCGCTATCGCTACACGACATTTCTAGGAGGACAAGTAATCGTGTGGGCAGGTTGAAATTTCATCGGGTTCACCGTTTGGAAAACAGAAAAGGGAAGTGGCTCACTTTCAGGGAAGATGTTTAATTGAGTCGTTTGGATTCGTTTTGAAGGGAAGCATTTGGGGACTAATCACTCCGAGACAGCATTACCTTATAGGTTTTATTTTTCATGACGGGAGGCAGCAGTCACTGAAATTGTTACTACCTGCTGAACGATTATATTTCTAAACTGGGAGCCAGTGATGCGATGCAAATTTCAGAGTAAAGGTGTTGACTTTCATCAGGTTCCAGGTCTATCTGGATGAACTGGGGTTGGCGTTTCCTCTATAAAGCAAACCTTTCATGTTGAAACTCTGACTCAGACTCTTAAAGCCATTGTTTTTATACTGGTACTCTGTGGGAGTTAAGTGTCAACTTTCTCTTGTTTTCTCATATGGAATATTCGTTCTGGGCAAAGATTCTCTGATTTAATCTTTTGGGAAAGTACAAGATTAAGTCCTATGGAATCTATTTTCTGTAGCTTAGTAACGGTATTTTTTACTTTATATAATCTTGATTTAATGACTTTCACTTTTTACTTTTTCATTTTTTTGAAAGCTGCAATTAAGCCACTTTTACAAGGATGGAAAAAGAACTTATGGAAATAGTAGAGAACAGTGGTAACATTAGTAGTTTCAAATAAAAGGTTTACATAAAGCAGTTTATGGTCATTGATGTCTCTGACTATTAGATGACATACAGTTATTAACAAGAATATTAATATTAAAGCATTTTTCCCATGGAATAAATTATTTATACTAAAGCATTAGCAATTAACATTACATTTAAAATGACTTGGGAATTGATTTGCACATAAATGGTTAGTGAGAAATAAGAGATTTGGGGGGATGAATGGTTTCATGTGGCTATTTTTTAAATCTCATTATGCTTAAGTAAAGGACTCTTGAAGTTTACTGTATCATTAGATTTCTCTGGTTGACTGAGAGAACAAGTTTGGCAAGTGGCTCAAGACAGTCAGTAGGTGTTGCTGTTAGCTTCTCTGCAGTTGCTGGTACTGCTCTTCCAGTTCAAAACTGTAATTCTGATGCAACGAATTGAGCTCCGAAGCGTCAGGCAGTGTTCCTTGCGACCTCATTGTAGAATTTAATGGCAAGGTTGACTTGAACTCTTAGTAATAATTCCAGAGCACCACACTGAAATTGTCTATTGAGATTCTTTTAACTATTCTTTCACTGTTCTTTTCTGGCTTTTATATTTGCTTTTGCTTTGAATTAGGTAGATAATTCTGATATGTCCTCCTATCCCCCATTTTAAAACAACTCTTAAAAAACTACCCTTTAGTAACTTTATTGAAGTTGTAGATTGAAGATTGCTTGAGATGAGCAATTCAGTAGACTTTGAGGGATCTTGGTTGACTGTGAGTCGAAATATGTATATTTTCAAGTTTGCAGTTTGAATTTTCAAAAAAGAAAAAATGAGCTGTGAATCAGGAGCATGAGAAGAGGTGGAACATATAAGAAGAGTTCAGATTCCCTGAATCTTTCCCATTTAGGAGAAAGTATATCATGGGTTAATGATAATTTGGTTATGTGTTCCTGTCAGTTCTCTCTGTTGTGTCCATATCAGTGCACTTAAGTATGAATAGTCCGAAGATTTTCTGGTGGAATCTCAGATTTGGGCCTTCTGGTTCAATGACCAAATTGGACTCTGTCTGGGGGAGACAGATAGACTCCCCTCCATTAATGTAGAGTCAGAGCTCCAGTGTAGCAGCATGCTTTTTTTTTTCTTTTGACTCAAATCACAGAAATATCTCAAATCCAGACCTCTCCCTATAATATAACTATATTCTTAAACTTTTGAGATTTGTGGTACATCAAACAGTGTTTACTAAGTGCCTCTCTATGGAAGGCATGCTCTTTCTTGAATTCTGTGATTCTAGTGGTGTGTTAAACTGTGTTCCTGGCCTCGAGGAACTTTTGTGCAGTGGGGCCATTTGTAGTAACTTTCCCTGGTTTGGTGTAATGATACTCTGATGCTCCTATGAAGGTTTTCCATAGCAGGCAATTATTTTTGAATTTTAACTTATTTAAATTAATTTTTGAAATAATTTAATAATTAAATACTTTAAAAGTAATTTTTTGGGCCCTGGTCTGTTGGCTCAGTGGTAGATCATTGGCCCAGCATGTTCATGTCCCGGGTTCAATTCCCAGGCAGGGCACACATGAGAAGTGCCCATCTTCTTCTCCCCTCCTCCCCCTTCTCTGTCTCTCTCTGTCTCTTTCTCTCCCATAGCCGTAGTTTGATTGGTTTGAGCACATTGGCTGGGGCACTGAGGATGGCTCCCTGGAGCCTCTGCCTCAGGTGCTAAAAATAGCTCGGTTGAGAGCATGGCCCCAGATAGATAGGCAGAGCATCGGCCTCAGGTGAGGGTTGCTGGGTGGATCCTGGTTCAGGTGCATGCGGGAGTCTGTCTCTGTCTCCTCTCCTCTTACTTGGAAAAGAAGAAAAAAAAAGAATATTTTGAGAAATAATTTTGAAATAATGAAATACTACATACAGTATTTGTTCTCAGAAGGCCTGGGCTTAAATTTTCCAGCTATGATAATTTTTAAAATATTTTTAGATATTTTATTGATTGCAATGAGTTTAGAAAGACAGGAAGGGAGAGAGAGAGACTGTATATATATACACTGACTGGGGATCAAACCAACAACCTCTATACTTTGGGATGTAACCAATTGAGCTATCTGGCCAGGGCCAGCCAGCTATGATAATCGTAATATATAATCAAACCTTTTTCTGAACAGTCTGAAAACTTTCTCTGCAGAGATGGCCATAATACTTGCCTCATAGCTTTTCTGCAAAAATGGTGTGAGAGTACTTTGTAAACTATAAAATCTTATTTGCGCCTGACCAGGTGGTGGCGCAGTGGATAGAGCGTCAGACTGGGATGCGGAAGACCCAGGTTCGAGTCCCCGAGCTTGCCAGCTTGAGTGCGGGCCCATCTGACTTGAGCAAAAGCTCACCAGCGTGAACCCAAGGTCGCTGGCTCCAGCAAGGGGTTGATTGGTTTGCTGAAGGCCGGCGGTCAAGGCACATGTGAGAAAGCAATCAACGAACAACTAAGGTGTTGCGACAGCAACGAAAAACTAATGATTGATGCTTCTCACCTCTCTCCATTCCTGTCTGTCTGTCCCTATCTGTCCCTCTCTCTGACTCTCTCTCTGTCCCTGTAAACAAACAAACAAACAAACAAACAAAAATCTTATTTGCAATTGCATTTTCTTTCTAATGAACAGATTCACTGAATGTTGGAGCTAGAAGGGATTTTGAGTAAAACTCATGTGGCCCATCTTGCCCATTTTACAGAGAAGTAAACTGAAGACCAGAAAGATGAAGAGATTTGTTGAAGGTGACAGAACTAGTCAGTGATGAGGCAGTGCTTGGAAGGCAGGTTTTCAGAGTTAACTGTACTCCTGTTTCTTTCTCCCCCTACCTTACAGTCTATTATGTTAACACTTGTTTACTACTTTTTCCCCCTTACACTTAAGTGTTCAATGTTCATTAAAAATCTAAAATGAGAAGCAGCGAAACTTAAGAAAACAAAATCTACACAAGGGTTGGAAAGCTATGAAAACAGCACTGATGTCGTGTTCAGTAACTAAGCTTTAGTGAGAGTTACTCAAGTTACAAAGTTATGGAAAAAGAAATTATGAGTTAGTTAAAGTATTTAGTGGTAGAGCCTGTAGGCTTTTTTTTGTTTTTTAAAAAAGGAATTTCTGTTAACTCAGAGCACAATGTACTTGTATGTTCTTTAGGGAAGCCAAACTTAATTTATTCTAGTTTACCATTTTCTTCTCTTCTTATACCTATTTTTCATTTGTAAAAGAAGTGGTTGTGTCTCCCTTATTTCTGGAACCTTGGCAACTTTTAGACCTCTTTCTCAGCTATAAGTAGGGGTAGTGCCAGGGCAGAGGGTGGGGGTAGGAAGGATCAGTCAGGTGGGAGGAAAACTGCACAGAAAACAGGAAAATGTTGTAGGAACTTCCTGTTGAGAACGTGACTGATTTATATAGCATTACCCTACCTTCCAGTGGGGTAATCTGAGCCAGGCCACAAGAAACATTCCTGCCAGTTGGGTGGCTGCCTTTTAAATGAGGGGCTCTCCCTGTTCCGGGAGATGCTCACACAAAAACTTGTGTCTTGTTCCACATACTGTGTTTTTTAAAATGTGGGTATTTCACTATCACTTGAGCTTGAAAATCTGAACTTCTGTCCACTGCACTTCTGTTATTTTTGGGGTATGGAAAATAAATCGGCCTCATTGGAATTTTACTTTTTGGTTTTTTTTTCCTCAAAGGTTATACAATTTACCCTTGAACAACCAGGCTTGAACTGTATGGGTGTACTCATATATTGATATTTATTCCCCAATAAATACTGTGAATGTATTTTCTCTTCCTTAAGATCTTCTTAATCATGTTTCTTTCTCTAGGTTACTTTATTGTAAGAATGCAATATATAGTACATATACAAGATATGTGTTAATTGATACTTATGTTATCATGGAGGCTTCCAGTCAACAGTGGGCTTCTAGTACTTAAGGTTTCAGGGACTCAAAAGTTATAATGAGATTTTTTACTGCACTGGGTGGGGGTGGTTAGGGCTTCTCACCTCTGTGTTGTTCAAGGGTCTGCTGTGTGTAAGTTAATTATTCTTAAATGAAGCTAATTTAATTATTCTATAGGCTCTCCATGAGCCCTGAAGTGAGTCAGAGAAACATGGGTAAGACTCCCTTTTGTTTGGCATTCTTAAGCAGATGATTTGAGTGAGGGATGGACCAACATGAATATGATCAGGTTTGTGATCATAAGGGTAAGCCTTATGTATCCTTTGTATCCTGTGTATCCTTTGAGGCTAAAGGCCAATCCATATCTACTTTCTTCTTTTATTCTGGCCTGGGGAGAGAGTAAGGTAAATCCAGCTGCAAATAGAACATGAATGTTTTCTTGAAGATCTAGACAGATGACACCAAAATGACACAGGAGGCTGTCAGGGGCTTCCTTAGTGAATAGCAGTGCTTGGTGGGTGTGCCACAGACTCAGGGAAGCTATTCCTCTTTGCCTCTGCAGGTCTGTGATGAGACTGTTCAGCCTTTAGATTTCTAATTTGTTACTTGTCGTGTTGCACTAAGTTTTCCCTTTAATTAGAATTGTAGTATGCCTAACTTTAAACTGTGGGAAACGGGCAATTACATAATGTTAGATTTCCATTTTTTCTATTCAGGAGAGGCAGGAGGAGAATGCATGCTTGTTGGAGAATGCTGGCTTAGAGAGGGAGAGCTACGTTTGTACAAACACAGAGGTCACCCAGAGGCAACTTGAGCAGACAGGACATCTAGCCAGAGTCGGCACTGGACTCCTTTTTTCCTGTCTCCTCCCCCAGAGCAGGTCCAGGTTAAATGAATTTCACAGACCCAGTAGTGAATTTTGGTTAATCTTTTCTTGGTCCTCTTTTTCCACAATGCCTTTTACCAAAGGTACAAGTACAGTCATTGACTGGTTTTTGTGGTTCAGTGTCTTGCTTCCTTTTAGAATAAGTTCTGAACTTCTCAGAATAAAGCTATTGAGAAATGAAAAGCAAAGGGCGACATGTTCCCATCAAGGCTTGACTATGATCAGTAGTTTACTTTGACTCTTCTATTATTTTTCTGTAATTCTCTTTTTTAATTCATATTCTCAATTATTTGCCTAGGTAGGAATTCCAGTTTGATACATTATGAGATCCTTGCAGTTCCTCTAACAGTCATTTTTTTTTAATCTTAAAAAATTGTTTTTGGTCTGACTGGTGGTGGCACAGTGGATACAGTATTACCTGGCAGTGTTTCAGGTCTGAAACCCCCAAGGCCGTCAGCTTTAGTGTGAACTTGTAGGCTTGAGCTCAGACCTGCCAGCTTGATTGCAGGGTCATCACTGGCTTGAGCATGGGATCATTGACATGATCCCAAGGTTGCTGGCTTGAATCCAAAGGTCGCAGGCTCGAAGCCTAAGGTCACTGTCTAGAGCAAGGGGTTACTAGCCCTAGTTGAGGGCCCCCCCCCCCCCCGGTCCAAGGCACACACAAAAAGCAATGAACAACTAAAGTGAAACAACTACAATTTGATGCTTACTCTCTCTCTCTGTCCCTTCCTGTCTCTCTCTCTCTAAAAAAATTTTTTTTTCTTAACCCTGAAACTATACCCATTAAGCAGCTCTCCATTTCCTCTTCCCTCATCCCTGGCAACTAACATTCTGATTTTTAATTCTATGAATTAGACTCTTAGATACCTCACATAAGTGGGAACATGCAGTATTTGTTATTATTATTGTTTTTGATTATTCACTTAGCATTATGTCCTTAAGGTTCATACATGTTCGCATGTGACAAGATTTTCTTCCCTTTTAAGGCTGAATAATATTCCATTGTATATATATTCCATTTTTGTTGATCAGTTTATTTGTTTAACTAGACATTTAGGTTGATTCCACCTTTTGGCTATTGCAAATAGTGCTGCTATGAAGATGAGTATTTCTTTAAGACCTTACTTTCAATTCTTTAGGGTATATACCCAGAGGTGGAATTGTCAGAATATGTGGTAGTCCTATTTTTCATTTTTAAGTGACCTCCATACTGTTTTTCATAGTGACCGCACCATTTTACATCCCACCAGCAATGTATAAGAGTTACTCCTCATCCTGCCAACACTTGCTTTGTTTTTCAGATAGTAGCCGTCCTAATGGGTGCGAGATGATATTTCATTGTGATTTTGAATTACATTTCTCTGATGATAAGTAATACTGAGCACCTTTCATACACTTGGTGGTCATTTATATATCATCTCTGCAGAAATGTCTATTGAAGTCTGCCCATTTTTCAGTTGAATTATTTGAGTTTTTGTTGCTGAGCTGTATGAGTTCTTTATATATTCTGTATATTAACCCCCTTAACAGATATATGCTTTGCAAATATATATTTTCTCCCATTCTGTAAGTTGCCTTTTCATTCTTTTGATTGTGATCACTCTTTTGACTCACCAAAGTATTTAAGTTTGATGTGGTCTTACTTGTTTATTTTTGGTTTTGTTACCTGTGCTTTTGGTGTCACATTCAAGAAATTAATGTTATCTAAAGTGCTTGAAACTTTCCCCCTACATTTTCTTCTAGGAGTTTTGTAGTTTTTGTTCTTATGTTAGGTCTTCAATAAATTTTTTTTTAAAGAGAGGAGCGGAGATAGAGAGACAGACTTCCACATGTGCCCCAGCTGGGACCCACCTGGCAACCCCCATCTGGGACCAATGCTCAGATCAGCCGAGCTATCCTCAGCTCTTATATATGGTATCAGATAAGAGTTTAACTTCATTCTTTTGCATGGATATCCATCTTCCTCAGTAGCAGCTATGGAAGAGACTGTCCTTTCTCCACTGAGTGGGCTTGGCACCCTTGTTGACAACCAGTTGACCATGAGTGATTGTTCATTTCTGGGCCCTCTATTTTGTTCTACTGCTCTGTTTGTCTTTATGCCAGCGTCACCAGTTTTGATTACATTAGCTTTGTAATATATTTTGAAATCAGGAGGTGTGAATGACATTTACTTTAATTTATGCTGTTGTAGGAGTTGAGTAATAAAGAAGTTGACAATAGAGAAAACAATTCAAATTTTTCACTTTTTTTTTGAGGGAACTATAGCCACACCTAAAAAAAGGAGGTAACATGATTTAAATGACAGAAGTTATGTGAGGCTATCACTTAGCAACTGGTGTAGTAAGAGCTGCGGGCTAGCAATTGCTAGCTTACAAAGTGCTTTCACAGATGTTCAGTTTAGTGGCTTGGGAAAGCTTCACGAAGGTGGTGGACTTTGAGTTGATCTTGAAAGTTAGACGTGTATGCCAGAGGTATAAATACCCCAAACCGTCTATGTCAATTGCATCCCAGTGCTGTAGAGACATCGTTAACGAACGCCTCCAGTTGTGATCTCCAGATGTCCATTGGGGTGGTGAATGCGCGGTGCATTGTACAGATGATGTATTATGGAACGGTTCACCTGAACCCTCTGGAATTTTAACAACCTGTGTCACTCCAATAAGTTCAATTATAAAGAAAAGCCAGAAAGAAAACACATTAGTGGTTGCCAGGGACTCGTGGGTGGGGACACTGGAGAACCAACTGACTACTTAATGGTTATGCATTTCCTTTTGTGTGTAGAGGGGATCAGGAACATTTTGGAAGGAGATAAAGATGATGGTTATAAAACATTGTGAATGTGCTGTCACTAAATTGTGTGTCACTAAAGTGCTCAGTTGACTTTATGTGAATTTTGCCTCAATAAATAAAAAACAACCCCCCTCCTCCCTAAAAGAAAGATTTGCCGTGGGGTCTGTTATTATAAGAACTTGTTCTTGTGACTTTTCTCCTTGACACTATATTGCCTTTCCCGTTCCAATCCAGTAGTTTCTGATTTTTCATATCTGCTCATTGAATTGCAGTGGGCCGCATACAGAGACAGAATACTTAGCCACCACACTGTTTTAATTTGTACAGAGTGAAAACAACAGAAACTTAACCTGGGTTGTATAGATGAACTAAAGGAGAGAGACTGGAGCTAGAGCAGCAAATTGAGTGGCTGCTTTGATAAGTAATTTAGGATACTTAAAACCTACTTTCTCACCCTCTTAGTAAAGCTGTGGGGATCCTTTTGGTCAGATGTAGTAGACTTTTTGTGGAGGAAAATTGTAGTCTGCTTACATATAGCAGGCCTGAAGTAAAGAGTTATTCAGTGATGACCAAATGAATATATGTCTACACGGGGAGGTTCTTCAGCAGTAACTTACTCATTTATCCCATAAGTATTTATTGACTCCCACCATGTGCCAGGGGCTGGTGGCTGCTTCTGGTGAAGAAAGGACAGACATGTGGTTCTGGCTCTCGTGGGACAGATCCTCTTCTGGAGGTTGTTGTCCTTTCCAGTGTTCTATCCTGTTGTCTGGGTGGATATTTTCTTTTAGTCAAAGGCCACCTGTGTTGCTTGTGATATGAAACAGTTTTGCTTTATTATGAAAATAACCCTATATTAAATATTCTTTGTGTAGAGGAAGAAGGAAACGCTAGACAGTTCTGCCTTTTGGTTTCCAAGGAGATATGCCTTGGCTAAATTTATTTTATCAAGTGCTTTTCTAAGTACAGTAACAACTGAAGGAAACTGGCTTTAGTGAATCTTGGTTAAGGTTCCTGAGGAGCCAAATAAGGTGTTTGAATCTTGGTTTCTTCTTTCACGCCTGCGCCAAGAGAATCTAGAAACCTAGTTTTGGCTAATTCTGAATTTTTCCATTAGTTGTCAGATCGTAAAAGAACCATATATCCTTTTTGGATCCTCTTTTGTTTGTTCATTCGTGTAATTTCAATGTGCCCTTCTTATATACAAGGTAATCTTACATTTCTAAAAGAATGAAGGTTGACAGTTGAATTAAGTTTTCTTGAAGGCCAGCTGTTAAAATTTTGTGAATTTATTAATGTGACTTAGCAAGATTTGGGGCTTTCTGTAGATAGTAGAAATGTTTTTGAAAGAACTAAAGAAATAAAAACGTAGAGTTTTTGTTTTTAACTGTAAAACACTTTAATGGGAAAATTCTATAATGCTGGATAATTTTAGCATTAGTTTCACTCTGATCTGAAAAGTCAGTATTTTGAATTGAGAGTCTTTCCTTATGTTTTTGGTAGAAGTTAGTTCTGAATCTAACCTTTCTACTGTTACATGTAACACCCTAGAAACTTAATTCCTATTTCGGATGATTGGTGTAGTGCCAGTGTGGGGGATTTAGAAATACTTATACTTCTTTTTGGTGGTTAGTTCCGGATCTTTTAGAGCTTGTGTCATTTATGTGTGTGGTAGTCTTGAGATATGGTGACATGTGTCACAGAATGCAGAAGTCCCACTGAAGAACTTAGTAACAGCACTGTAAAAATTAACTGGCAATTGCCTATGCTGCCAAATACATGATATTTGGATAACCCAGTGTGAGTTTCTGTGGCTTTATAAAGTGATATTTTCATTTTAATTTGTTGTTAGAAATTCAACGGAGTATTGCTTATGTGCTATAAGATTAAGTTATGCAAAGTAAAACAATTTTTCTGTCACGTGGATTGTTGGCTGTTGAAAATCTGGTCCCATTGTCACTAAAGAACATTGGAAGATTTGTTGTATAGAGAATAGAATGAAGTGGGGGTGAGAAGAGGCAAAGGTGGAAACAGGGAGGTATGAAGGGGTTCTTAGTGATAATCTGGGTGAGATGTGATGATAGCAGTAGTGGGAGTGATGGGAAGTGGCCGGATTCTGGATATGACCCAGTGGGGCTGGTGTGACACACTGAAGGGTGAGATGATAGGGAGTGAAGAAGAGTGGAGTCAGGGATAACATCAAGGTTTTCGGCCTGAGCAACTGGAGTAATGGAGGAGCCATTTATTGAAATGGGGAAGACTGGAGGAGCAGGTTTGGGTGGAGAATGAAGAACTGATTTGTACATGTTGGGTTTGAGATGGCAGTGGATGGGCAAGTGAAGAAGTTAAGTTGGCAGCTGGATAGGTCTTCAGTTTTCTCATTTGTGAAATGGGGAGCCCTTCTTGGAATTCTTGAGATTATATGAGAAAAAAAAGTTAAAGCTTCTAAAGTAATGTCCTATAGTGCTGACATTATTTCTGGAAAGTAGACTGTTACCATCTTCTGTACTCTGGTCTCTCTTGAGCAACTTACCTCACAGCCCAGAATGTATTGTGGAGAGTTGGCATTTGTCCCCCAAAGGCTGACTTTCTCTCTGAATAGATGGAAAAGCTTTCTTTGATCTATTCTGTGATTCCTGGGCAGCTTCTGGCAGAACTTGGTATTCTGGTTCCTTCCAGGGTGTCATGGGCTTCATTTTGTGCCTAGCCATTGGAGCACTACATGTGTGGCTCTGGACTTGCCCCTCAGTAGACATAGTTTTAGGCGAAAGTAATTTTATTTAGGTGGGAGGATGTTGTAGTGGGAAAATAAAAAAGGTCCTTACCTTTCTCAAAGTCCTCATTATTTTAGGCTTCCCATAAATTAGCTCAGTTAACAAGTAAGGTCTCATAGGTCAGGTTTATATGTGTCTTGGTTTAGAACAACTGTTTGTATCCTCCTACTTTTTTTGATTGCTTTAAACTTTGTTATAAGCAGATAAAAAATGTTAAATACATATTTGAACCCACTGGATTAAAATTTGTTTAAGATACAAGTGAAAATGTTGAAAGCATCAGTTTTATATTTCAATCAGTGGTATTAGGAATTTATTAAATGTCTCTATTTGGAAGTTGTAATAAATAGTTGAATCCTTAAAACGCAGTATTTGTTGATAATTGATGTCTTCCCAATAGTGAGATGTTGCTTTAGGACAGTGGTTCTTAACCTTTTTTGAGGTACCAAACCCACCAGTTTCGTACGCGCATTCACCGAACCCTTCTTTAGTGATAAATAAAATATTTTTTTTTTCCAAATTCAAGACATAGTATATGTTTTTTTTACTGGTGCACAAAATGAGCCATGCATGAACATCACCTTGCTCAAAGAACAAAACCAACAAAGTACATGAACTCACAACAAATTATAGTATTACTTTATTCTGACCTCCGTGGCAGAGGCTTCTCCGAACCCCTGAGACCGACTCATCGAACCCCTAGGGTTCGATAGAACCCAGGTTAAGAACCACTGCTTTAGGAACATCTTCACTCAAGAGTTGTGGTGCTGGCTCTTGTTCTTCTCATCCGTGAGGCAGTTTGGATAGAAATACTGCTGCTCTTTCTCCCTGCCCTGCTAGTTTCATCCTCCATTTACAACAGCGATTCTCAACTGGGGTACCGCAGCAGAGGGGGGTGCCACAGGAAGTATTAAAACATACAACACCTGGCTATGTAGTTAGGTATGTAACTTTTACCTTAGATTGTGAAATAAAAAACATGACGACAGCTAACACAACAATAGCTGTTTGGTGTGTGTCAAAATTATACCACCCCCCCTTATTTTTTGTCAGTTTAGCCAAAAAGATATTTTTTTTGGTGTGCCGCAGAATTTTAGTAATTAGTTAATCTGTACCGTGAGATGAAAAGGGTTGAAAATTGCTGGTCCACAGGATTCAGTTGGGTGTTGGCTGGATGTACCCCGAGCTGGTTACATGACTTAGAAAGTGAAGTTACGTGCCTGTGAGGGCCTGACACATGTTGATGAGTAACTGACAGGCGTTGGGAACTCTGTCTCAGTAAGTATGCCAGGTGTTCAGTGGGAAGAGGACAGTAGTAGCTTTAATGAGGGAATGTGTCAGAGGATCAGGAGCTCTGTCTGTCAGTAGATGATGGTAGAGGCAGAAAGTATTTGAGTTGTTCTCTGGTATCTTTCAAATGAGAACATCTCTCTATGTTAATGTTTTCATGAGGTCCTCAAATTTATAAAACAGATTTACTCATCTGCTTGGTAATTGTTAAGTTATTTTGCCTTTCACTGAATTGACTTACTATACATCATTTTATTTCAGCTTCTAAAAAACTGAACTGTAGGTATCTGATAAAATATCACTTGACATAACTGTTGGAAGAAAACACCATGCCACTGTCTTTCCTTCTGAAGAACGTATTAGAATATTTCGATTAGTTATAAGAAATAATTTTAAAGAATTGTATATGTTTAAACCTCTGTCTTTTCCATGCTGTTTCACTCTGGAAAGAATACAACTTCCCTAGACTTTCTAAAATACCTTTTAATATTTTCCAGATCACCTGGTGGCTTTCTATTGAACTGGAGTCTGTCTGATAGTCATTTTTTTTTTGTGATAGTCATTTTTTACTGGGGAGATTCTCTATGTTTCTGAAGTCACAGTACCTATTTATACATGCCTAAGATTCTTTCTGGTTTTTTTTTTTTGTAACACTTACTGTGTTATCCATAGTTTACTTACTGTATAATTGTCCCATTTGAAGTGTACAAGTCAATAGTTTTGAGGACACTTGTAGAATTGTGTAATCATCTCCATAAACAATTTCAGAATGCCGTCATCACCCCCAGAAGAAACTCCAATCCCATTCGCAGTCACTTCCATTTCTTGCCACCCTCTCTTTACCTCCCCACCACCCCAGTCCGAGGCCACCATTAGTTTTATTTTCATGTTTATAGATTTGCCTATTCTGGATGTTTCCTGTAAGTCGGATCATGCAATATGGTCTTTTGTGACTCGCCTCTTTCACCTTGCTCTATCAAAGCATATTTAATTCTTTTGGAGAATTTTAACTTTGATGGTAATGTTACAGATTTCAGATTCCAAAACAGATATTCCTGGTCTGCCGACACAGAAACTGTGGCCTGTGCTGGTACCAGAGAAAAATAGCAAAACCACATTACCATGTTTGCAGAGTGGGGAGGGAACTTGGAAGCTTTTCTAAACAATGCCACCTGGTACTAATGTGCTCCTTGCCTGAGCATTGTCACCTTGAGTTTTCCAAACACCTCTTAGAAATCATCTCTGATTCTTCTTTCTCTCTCTTTTTAAAGTTATTTATTTATTATTAAAACAGTTTTTTTTAAAGATTTTATTTATTGATTTTACAGAGGGGGGCAGGAGTAAGAAGTATCGACTCATAGTTGCTTCACTTTTGTTGTTCATTGATTGCTTGTTGTTTGTTGTATGTGCCTTGGCCGGGCAAACCCAGGGTTTTGAACCAGTGACCTCAGCATTCCAGGTTGACGCTCTATCCACTCCAGGTTGATGCTCTGTCCACTGTGCCACCACAGGCCAAGCTTAAGTTATTGATGAGAGAGAGAGAAAGAAAAAGAGAAACACGGATCTGTTGTTCCACTTATTTATGCATTCATTGGTTGATTCTTGTATATGCCCTGACCAGGGATTGGACTTGCAACCTTGGTGTGTCAGGATGATGTTCTACCCAACTCAGCTACCCAGCCAGGGCTCTGATTCTTCTCTTACTTTTACCTTTGGTCTGGTCTGGGACAAAGCCTTGCCGTTGTTTTCCTTTTGAACTGACCCACATTTCAACTGTTCCTCTTAGTTTTATCACTACTATCTTTGAACGGACCCTTGACTTTTATATCTAGATGGCTGTCGCAGTCTTCTTTCGGACCACGTTGACACTTGCTGCCTGTCTCCAGCCCACCTTGTCTGATTATTTCTAATGTACCACTTAGGTACAGGTGCCACCGTGCAGGAACTACAGTGGTCCCAGTACCTCGCCACATCAAACTCATACTCTGCTTCTTGCTTTTGTGACCGTTCTCCTTTCCTATTTATCTGAGTTCTCTGTCCTTTTCAGGACTGTCACTGCCTTCATCCACTGAGCCTCTGCTCTCTCCTCTTCCCCACTCTTGTGACTTCCTTTAAGCCTTAGTTCATTTTCAATTTTAGTTCTATTCCACTAAAAAATTTTGTGACATCTACTAAGTTTCTCACTCATAGCTTTATCTCTCTGATCCCCTTCCCTGCATATCATGTTCCTTACCATCATCTTGTCTCCCTGTCCCCTCTGATGCAGTGCCAGCCCCTGAAATCTGTCTGTATCGTGCCCATTCTTCAAGGCCCACCTCCTTCACTGAGATCTCTCTGGTTTCTGTAACTCACCTTGATTTCTCCCTTCGCTGAAATGCTGTAGCACTGTGTTCTGTACTTAAAGGGCTTAGCATTTAATAATGCATGCATGATTCAGTAAGGATGTTTATCTTGGGAGAAGGCTTAGAAGGGACATCGTCCATTGTCAGGGGAGTTGAAAGTCTGTCATCTAGAAGGAGGAGAGATTACCTTTTTCTTCTCAGACGCCAAAGGGTAGAGTATGAATAAATGCAGATATTTGAACGAGTACTGAAAGAACTTTACCTAGCAGAGCTGCATGCGTGCGTGACAGGCATGCACAGGCTAGATCTTTCCGGACGGGGTGTTGTAAAGGGCATCCAGATGATTCATGCGGGTGCAATGAAATTAGTAGTTAGTAGTTCTCAGACTAACTAGAGTGTCACAACTACCTAGGGAGCGTTTGAAGTACACAGTCTCAGTTTTTGGAAAATTTAGATTAAGCGCTCTGAGAAGCCAGGCTTGGAAACTGCTGAGATCCTGTGAGTGTCTCATTTGTTTACTAGATTTTATTGAGTGCCTGTATGTGTGTGGATTTTAACTTCCAAGCATCTAGAGTGTGGAGAGGGGAGACGGGCGTCGGAATGAGAATGACAGGTAAAACCATGTGATTTCTTGTCAGGTAGATGTGGATTCTTTGAGGATAGGGACCATTTCTAATTGTGTATGTTTATTTGCCCCGGAGGAATGGGCACATTGGCATTTTATTCTTGGTTGGTAAACTTGCTGTTTCCTGGCTTCCTCCTTGGCGTAAGGCTTGTTGCTTGTGTTCTTTGCCCGGTTGTTTTCCTACAACTTAATTTCTTGGTTGGAAAGGAGCCACTCAATCTACAGTTGCTTCATGGCAGGTTCAGCCTTTTGGTTTTTGTTGCTTCCTAGTAATAAAATTGACATTGGCTACTATTTACTGAGTACCCAGTGTGCCAGGCACTTCATGTCACATTACTGCTAATCTGTAAAACAAGCTGAAAAGTAGACATTGGGACTTTGAAGTGGAGCCAGGATGTTGAGTCCCTGTTACAGAATTTCTTCTTGTATTAACATACATTGCAGCAGCTACTGAGTTGAGAAATTGTCTACAATAGTTATCTCTTGGGACTAAGGTAGTAGCAGTCAAGTATTAGCTGTGTGTATAGAATATATCTCATTGTTTGGAATGTCAGAAAGCCTGTCTACTTATAATAGGGTAGCTGTGAGTAGCACCCTGTTAGTTAACCGGTAATTTGTTTTAGACTCTGTACCACCCTGATGATAGGAAACTCTCCACCCAATTCTCCAATGAAAGCTGGATCTTACTGGTAGATTTTAAAGCCGGGTACGTAGTTTATCATTTGTCTGTGTTGAGCCACAGTGGAGAGTCAGAGACTGTTTTTGTGTTTTCAGTGATGATCAGGATTTCCCAGAACTGGCATGTGAGCCATTTGGCATGTTTTTGCCTCCAGTATCTTTTGTAGGACCTTTCAAATAAACCTCCAGGGTGCTCAGCTAATAATGGTCATAAATGTCTTTTGCTGAACTTCAGCAATAATTAATTCTATGTTCGGTTCTTTATTTGTACCATGTCATTTTATTCTTGTGAAATAGGTATCAGCATTTAACAGGCAATAAAACTGGGGCTTAGGAAAGTTAGTAACTTGCCTGGCTTTGAGACTCCTATAGGAGTCTCAAAGGGGCTTGCAAAGGCCATTTTTCCAGGGGCTTGCAAAGGAGTGACATCCTTGTCATTTCTCTCACCTCCTATGGCTGACTTTAGTAAGAAAAATTTAGTGGTAGGCGAGTAAACTTTAGGAGGTGAAGAAGAGTAATGCGTACCTCAGACTCCTAGAAAAAATTGTTGGATAATGTATGTAATTGTCGCCCTTCTAAGTGGAGTTAGAGTAATGGTTGTTAGTTCTCTCTGACCAACTGAGCTTAACTGACATGTGGGCGACCACCTCACACGGTAGGCTCACATGTGCTAGGGAAGTTCAAGGCCTGGAGTTGCAGATGTTTCTAGTACAGGTTGCTAGATGAGATGTAAATATTTGTAGTTGTGATGAAATAATTATAAATCTTCACAGAGTTTGTAATAAGCACATAATTTACTCTCCCCTTTAGTGAGAACACTTTTTACTTTATTTTCTAGCTGAAGATAAGACAGGAAACATGAGAAATTTATATTTTGGGTGCGATACTTTCTCATCTTGCAGCATGGGTTTGCTGTGAAGTTGTCATCCTGCCATTGACATCTGTCTGTGGCCCTAAAATGACCATGCTGTCATCAAGTCACCATCTTCTTTGTTTTGAAACAAGTGTCTTAAGAATCTGGAAGTATATTAGAAATACATAGATTTTTACAGAGATATTAGTGACCTGAAGTTAATTGAAAATTCAAAAATAGGTGTCAGATGCCTGGATAGAGCGTTGACCTGGGATGATGAGGACCCAGGTTCAAAACTCTGAGGTTGCTGGTTTAGTGTAGGCTCACCAGTTTGAGTGCAGGGTTGCTGGCTTGAGCCCAAATGTTACTGGCTTGAAGCTCAAGGTCGCTGGCTTGAGCAAGGGGTCACTGGCTCACCTGGAGTCCCTGGTCAAGGTACATATAGGAAAGCAATCAATGAACAACTAAGATGCTGCAATAAAGAATTGATACTTCTCATCTGTCTCCGTTCCTGTCTGTCTGTCCCTCTCTCTGGCTCTCTCACTGTCTCTCTCGCAAAAAAAGAAAAAAGAATAGGTGTAAGGTCAGTCCTGGCAATCAAGTGTGCTTCTAGGAAACGCACATTCAATTCACCAAACAGAACTGAGGTCACTAGTAAAAGTTATCTTAGATCATGGTGAAAAAGGAGAACATTTTTAATACCTTAACTTCACTGTTGAACTGGCTTTGTAGGTTTATTGAATCTATTATACCCTTCTTTAAACTTTATTTACAGGTCATTTCTCCAAACTAAATATTTAAGACTTCTCTTTCCTGTCAAATAAATACTCAAGATTTTGTTCTTTGGTTGATTAGATAAGGATTTCTGGTGGTTTAAAATATGGCTGGAGTGGTTTTTATCTTAATCCCTTTTTTACTTTAGTATTTAGGCTTATTATTTAATTTTAAAAACAAAGATTAATTTTTTAAATTTATTTTTTCTGAAGTGAGAAGTGGGGAGGCAGAGAGACAGACTCCTGCATGTGCCCAACCAGGATCCACCCCACATGCCCACTAGGGGGTGATGCTCTGCCAATTTGGGCATTGCTCTGTTGTAACCGGAGCCATTCTAGCACCTGAGGCGGAGGCCATGGAGCTTTCCTCAGTGCCCTGGCCAACTTTGTTCCATTGGAGCCTTGGCTGTGGGAGGGGAAGAGAGATAGAAAGGAGAGGGGGAAGGGTGGAGAAGCGGAAGTCCAGGAATTGAACCTGGGACTTCCACATGCCAGGCCGATGCTCTACCACTGAGCCAACCGGCCAGGGCCCAAAGATTAATTTTAAAGAGTATTTTTAAACTTTGGTTACTGACCTGCGTCATTAAGTGCCTTCTAAATGGGGCAGAAAGCTCGGAGGCTAATAAAGGAGTTCAAATCTGGGTGCCCCTGTTATAGCAGGATGCACAAGGGCCTTACGTCTGTTCAACATCCTGTTCTTGGTTGACCACTGCAGTAACGAATCACCTTGAGTAGTCACCTTGTCTTCAGGTTGCAGTCTTTCCTGTTTAATTTAAATGCTTTGATTGTTTGAAACCTCCCTTTTTAATGCTGACACATAATTGTAATAATCTATGTCCATTAAGGGCATGCCCCATTCTTACCTTGATCTACCTGCCATTAGTTGGCAAAGTTCGTTTCTAAGTATTACCTGGATAGACATCATGTCCCTAACAAAGACTTCCTGAGCTGTTGTGTGTCAGGTACCTGCTGTGGATTAGGGACTGTGCTGAGTTTTGTGCAGAAAATTTAGAAGTCCTGTTCCCAAGGTGCTTCCAGCTCATCGGGAACTTGGGAAGAATAGAGGAAAGCATCCAGTGGGAATTGAAGGAAATAATTTAAATGTGTTGTCTACTTTATTTTTATTATTGTGAATGCATTGCATAAGGCTTTGTGGAAAATAAGCTGGAGAAGAAAAAAGTGTCATCCGTCTTTCTACCAATCCAAGGAATATCATTGCCATTAACATTTTCATGTTTCCTGTCTTTTAAAAATGGTTTCAAAAAATAAATCAAACACAGAGATTTGTCCAATAGAAGAGGGCTTAAAGGTGAAATTTGACGGAGAGAAGGCAAAAGACCCTCAAAAAACAGCAATGTGTGCTCCTGTGATCTCAGGCAATTCCTTAATCTCTCTTCCTTTTTGAGATGGGGAACAGTGGTGATGTTTAACTTGGAAGGTTATTGTCACCATAAAATGAGACAGTTTCTGTAATGCCCTTCCTCCAGTTTGGATTCAGTACTAGTAAATGGGAGAGCTTATGCCGTTAGTCGTATGACAGCACACACAATGCCTGACATGTAACAGATGTCCAGGAGGTAGGTACCAGCTACCCACCTTTCCTTCTTACAAGCCTCTCAGCTTTTCTCTTTCCCTTGGATTTTTTTTTTTTTTTTTAAGTGAGAGAGTGGGAGATAATGATACAGACTCCCACATGTGTCTTGACTGGGATCCACCTGGCAACCCCTATCTGGGGCTGATGCTTGAATTAACTGAGCTATTTTTTGCACCTAAAGCTGATGCTTGGACCAACTGAGTTATCCTCATGTATGCCCAGGGCCGATACTTGAACCAGTTGAGCCACTGGCTGTGGAAGGAAAAGAGGAAGAGAAGCAGGAGAGCGAGGGGAAGAGAGATGGTTGCGTCTCCTGTGTGCCCTGACAGGAAATCGAACCTGGGACATTGTTGGGCAGATAAAATATAATATGCTCACTTTGTTAAAGATGGCACTGCCCACATGGAAGTTCGTCACCCAGGTGATATTATTTGCCCTTATGCTTGGGATGGGTGTGGGGGAAAGGCTGTACTGCAAGCAGGCCAGGTCGTTATGGCCTAAGGCTTGGTTTTAAGAGTAAGTTCTTCTCCACACCCTTGACTGATTGGATGATGTAGGGTGGTGTACTCTCCTGAGGAATCCCATTATACAGAGACTTCCTTGTTTGTATAATTGGATTAAAGGTTTTGATTCTACGGTATAAAGTGGGAGAGACCAGTAGCTTGATCTCTCTCTTGGTTCCTTGGTTCCTGAGATTAGTATTAGAGAGGAGAGCAGATTAAGGCCATGTGGAGGAGAGGTAGCCAAGATGGCAGAGTGCTAAGGAAGAAGCCAGTTTGTTAAGAGTTTGTGCTGGAGGAGATGGGAAACAGGTGAATAAGTCTGGTGAGCTAGAAACCTTTGATTCTAGGAAACTCGGATAAGTCAGTAGCTTTGTGAGCACTGAATGTGTGGGTTTTGTAGCCCAGTGTGTGTTTTTGCTTGCCTGCTTGGTGCAAGCTAGAATTAAAGCTGATGGCTCACCAGTTCTTGGCTCCTGTGTTTCATTACCGACTATTCGAATCTAATGCGAACCTGCACGGGTCAGGCGGCTGTGATCCTGGCCGCGACTACTGACTTTACAGACATCCATATGCTGGGCCAACGCTCTAGTTGCTGAGCTAACTGGCCAGGGCCCCTTGGATTTTTAAAGACCCTGACTAGAAGTCTGGGAGTGGGGTTGTTGGCAACAAAATGGTGTTAGACCAGTGGAGTGAGACCTGACCTCAGTTCTGCAACCTTGGTACTTGAGTTCTGGCTAAGAAGGAATTCAGAACCAAGACTCAGATACAATCAGAAGTTTTTTTAGAAAGTCACAGAGGTAGAAGAGGTGAACAGTGGAAGAAGTGAGCCAGCTGAGCTTGGTGGGCTCAGGGAACAAGTTACAGTTAGGAAGGGCCCTTGGAGCTTAGGAGAGAGGCCTAGAGAATGCGCCTGGGGGAAGAGGGTGGAGAAAACACCAGTGGCTCCATAGACAGAGCAGCACTGGGTCCTCCAGCTTGAGGGTATTTACCCGAAGGCCTCAGGATAGGATTCCAATGGCATATTTATCAGCTTTCCAACTGTGTCCTTTCAGGGTCATGGTCTCTACTGATTGGTTGGCTCCGGGGCAGGTGGTCATTAGTCAAAGCATCTGGTCCTGATGTCAGCCATGGCATCGCTTGTCTGGTTTTGCTGCTTTTAGGGGCCTGGAGTGGAAACACAACTGAGGGCTAGATGTTATCCCTAGGGGATTGATGCTTAAGGGAGTGGTCATGCAAGGGCTTGCATGGTAGTCACATGAGGTCACTCCTCTGCCCCTTGTTCCTCCTCCAAGGGATCTACCACATGACTAGTGACATGCCTGGGAAAGAAAGGTTAGGGGAGGGTCTGAACCAGTGACCTGCTATCTGCTGGGAAAGAAATGGTATCCTGGGGGCTAGGTCCTTGTTTTCCCACTTTTGCCTGATGTCTAAATATGAGTACTTGGGTTTTCCACCTTGTGATCTTCTGTGCCTGGCTCATGTCTGTCTAACTGCCTACCACAGAGTGGGAGAGGAGTCAAAAATGGCATTAGGTTTTATTTTATTTATTTTTACTTATTGTCTGAGCAACCAGATGGAGGGGAGTCAGGGTGTGGGAGATAGGAAAGGCAAAGAATATCTGGAGTTAATTGTACCCAAACTTTTGCATTTTATACATGTAATTTAAAAATTTACGCATTTCTTTTAAAAAAGTCATTTGAATACCAAAAAAAATAAAAAAGTAAAGAACCTAATCTCAAGATAAAAGGCAACCCTTTAAATTGGATAAATTTAGCTTTATGAAATACTCAGGAACACGTTTTTTTCTCATTTCTCTGAGGACCTACAGATGCTGGTGTTGTTTTGCAGACTAGCTTTGGGAATCGCTCATCCTCCTGTAGCATAATGTATGTATCCTTTTGTTTCAATACTGTTAATAAATGGGTGTCATATCAATCCTGAAACTTGCAGAAAGATTGACTGAGGTTAGAGTCTAAATATGAGAAACCATAAAAAACTTCAGAGCAGGCCATGTGTCATTTCTAGCCCAGGAATACTTCATTTCTTTAAAAAAACAGAGCCAGATGCCTCCAAAGAACACATATGGTACACGTGCAGTCATAGTAAAGCTGATACTCGTCTTAGTAATTTGCAACTGGCTCTGATATTTCTAAAATTTTGTTTTGAAGTAGCTAAGCTCAAAGTTTTCTTTAGCAAATTGATTTGCCTTGTCCTTAGGGACAAGTATAGTTACGTTACCCCACCACCCCTTCCCCAGAGCTAAGTGCACTACGAAGTATTTGGTAAAAGCCATTCCAGGCGGCAGGGGTGGAGGTGGGGAAGTGGTACTGCAGGGACAGAGGTGGAGGTGAGAGCCAGTGACCCAGAGCTTGGTTGGCACTAACAAGCCCACTTGTTTTGAATCTCCATGGAGGCATACTTGCACTTCCCTTTGAATCGAATACCCATCTTATATTTGGCAGAGCATTGAGACACCTTCTCAGTGAGTATCAGTGTCATTAACTGGCTTCAGAAGTGTGTAAGTGATCCCTTATGTAAAAGCATTGCCTTTGAGTATTACCTGAGAAATATTTTGTGCAGTTTGATAGTACAGAGTAATTTGATTATTCAGAGATACCAAGTGCCCTTTGTAAAACTCTGTGACCGTGTTAAAAGAACAGAATTAACAACTTTCCCATTCTTGCCAGCTGGTTTTATGGAACCTAATGTCTACCAAGAAGAGAACTTGAACTTGCATAATCACCTCTCAGCATTGCCAGTCTGCTTTTGGTGCTAGGTAGTAGTGTCACATTTTAGTTACCTGATGGGTCTGCGGTTTTAGCTTGACTGTCTAGCCCTGAGGGATGGGAGAAAATAAGTGAAAAGTTCATTGCTGCTTTGTGAATTAAGTTGTGCCTTGGCACAGAGTGCTGATCATTCTGGCATTCAGACACTGCATTAGATCACCTTGTCTGCAGCTTGGGAACGTTTTGTGCTACCTGACGCTGCAGGATGCTCCATAAACTTGAGCTGGTAAAAAAAAAAAGTGATGTTTATTGTATTCTTTTCTCAAATATCATGCCAAGTTACTGTCATCACACTCTTTATTGATAGAAAATTAGTTAGGCAAAAATCATTTTCTTTTCCTTGCATGGCAGAGGTGATGAAATTTATGAGAAAGTACGTATAAGGAAAGGTTTAGAAGTGTTGATTGTGGATTTGAGCCCTGGCTCGGAATAAAGAACTCTTGACTTATAGTGGAATGTTCTTTGTATTACTCGTTTCTTTCCGCCTCAGCTCTTGTATGTGAGGTAATGAGAGGAATATGTACGATGCAAATCTGTCAGGGTTTTTAGTTACAGATTCTAAGATCTCTTCTAGATTGTGTAAACACAGGGGGATTTATTAAGGGTGGTAGGTAGCTTAGCAGATCATCAGGAGAGCTGAAGCGAGAGACTGGAGGCTGAGTTTCTGGGAATGGTTTCCAGTTCCGCAGCGTGGAGCTGGCCCACTGAGGAGCTGCTGCCCTGGCCTGGGTTAGGATGCTCCAGATCGGGAAGCTAGAGCCAGAATCACTCCGCTGTCGTCTTCCAGCAGAGCAGATGCCACACTCTGCTACCTTGCTTCTTTCCCCAGGTAACTCCATGCTACAGGAGTCCCCTGTGGTGTGTCTGGTTAGCAGAATGTAATTCATAAGTTTCCTTGTACTGTTGGGTGGGGAGGCAGGAAACAATCCTCCCGTCCCTAATGTATTTATTTGTTTTCTTTTTAAAATTCTGTGTGCAGGAAGTGGGCTTTTACAACGTAGGGAACTATTACACTGTAGTGAGAATGGAACAAAGATTTTTGTCCCTTGAATAACAGATGCTCATTATAGCACCTATTTGAAATAATAAAACTTTCATGTGTCATGTGAATACTTGGAAATTTGTTCTTGAGATTCAAGGAAAATGAATCACAGAAGTAAGAATTTTGTTCAAAACCACACTTGAGGGGCAAATGCACAATGAGTATGTCTAATTTTAGATGTCAGAAACTTTTAAGGAATCTTACTATTAAAAACACACTTCTAAAAATTAGAGGTGGCAGTGCATAAAGAATGTTTAAAACCATAGCAGTTTCATGCTTGTGTTACATTAGAATTTTTATATTAGTCTAATAAGAATATATTGATAATAAGGCCAAGACAAGCTTTGACTGGATAGCTCAGTTGGTTAGAGCATCATCCTGAAGCACAGAGGTTGCCAGTTCGATCCCTGGTCCAGGGCACTTACAGGAACAGATCAATATTCCTGTCTCTCCCGTACTTTCTCCCATACTCTCTCTTAAAAAAAAAAAAAATCAATTAAAGAAAAGAAAATACAAAAAAGTTAAAAAATAAACTCAAGACAAGAGTACCATCCTTTGGCAGGTTTTTCCCTTGGTGAACTAGTCAAGATCCATTCTTGTGAACCTGTGCTTTTGATCAGAGTGGGAGAGTTGAGATTTTATGAATGGTCAGTATAAATTATTACTGTTATTAGAAGAACAAGCTAAAGTGTATGGGTCTGTGATAGTGGGTTAGCAAAGTTACAAAACATATATTATTAAAAATTTTAATATGTGATTATTTAGTGAAAGTGTTTTTCTGAAGTGAACTTAGCCCTAGAAGGGACTTGGACATCATGTGGTCTAGTACCCTAATTTTGTAGCTGAGGAACTGAAGCCCAGGGAGTGAAGTGATTTGCTCAAGGTCAGATAGGTAGTGATGCCTCCTGATTTCACAGCCTGGCCTTTTCCCACAAAACCCTTTAGGAAGGCAGAAGTTTTTCCATTGTGGGAGAGAGGCTTCAATGCCTCTTGGTTTCCCATCCTGAGATTTAAGTCCTGACGTAGTAGTCGGGTTGTCTCCGTGTGGTTGATGTTGGTTGAGTGCCACTGGTGTGCTTTTATGTGTCAACTGAATACTTGGAAATTTGTTCTTGAGTTTTAAGGAAAATGAATCACAGAAGTAAAAATTTTGTTCACAACCACACTTTTGGGGAAAATGTACAATGAGCATGTTTAATTGAAGATGTAAGTTTCAGTGGGTAAACCAAGCCTCTGAAACGAAGGGGTTTTACAACACACAGCTCTCTTCCATTTACTCTATGGGCTGTTCATAAATTTGCTCATACACGACTCTTTGGATAAGGCACTCATCATTGCATTCATAGTCAGTACAAGGTCAGAAATACTAGGAAACTTCAGTCTGGCTCATTTGTCACCTTCTCCGAGTCTTGCTTAGAGCTGCCTCTGTAGTGCATTGTACCCTGACCTATTTAAGATCGCATCCCACTTTCCCTCCATTCATTCCTGAACCCTCTTATTCTGCCATCCTGGCCTTTTCTTTTCAATAGCACATATCTCCTAACATTATGTATGTATGTCCCCTATAATTTGTCTGTATATTATGTTTATTGCTTATGGTGTGTCTCTTCCAGGCTACAAGCTCCATAAAGCAGATTTTTCTCACTTTGCTTGTGTAGCTGTAGGAAGAATAAATAGTGCCTGCTCTATACTCCATAAATACATGTCGAATGAATGAGCGTGGCAAAAGCAGCTACTCTTTAGGATTTCTACTAGTAAGAAGATAGACTCTCAACCCCAGTGATGATTTGTGAGCTTACAGGGGACGGCAGAATCGTCAGTGGGAATGTAAAGAAAATAAGTGTATGAGTTGTGTTATAGACAATATTCTGGAACCTCCTTGCTTTTTTAGCAATAAACAAGGAACTTGTATTCGGAAGAAAAAAATCATTGTTTCAGATTTTATCAGTGGAACACATTCTTTAGTTACTAAAATCTAGATTACTAAAGGATAAAAATACACACAGTTTTTCAAGTATAGACTTGGACAATAGCTGGTTTTAAACAAATAAGATTTTCTCTATCTATCTATCTTCATTTTCAACATTATGACAGAAACAGACAGGGTTAAGTGTTAGGGTCCTGAGGCAATGGGAAGGGGAGAGGGAGGAACCAAGGTCTCTGCAGGGTGGCTTCTACAGTCTTCCAGAGGTGAAAGTCCATTCTGAACCTTTTGGAAATGTGCAGCCATGAGATAAAGAGAGAGATGTCATGCAGTTAAAGTCTATAATGTTCTAAAATTTTCACTTTGTGAAGCTGGTGGTAGTTTCCTAGTAAGTTCTAGGGTATAATGTAGTTTATAAAGGTTTATTTTATTACATAAGGATATATTTGGCTTTCAGAATTCAAGAGAAATAAAGGTGATTCTTAATGTCTTAGGAAGATGTTAAGCCCAAAGCTTAAATGATTTCCCTATAACATCACACAACTATTTTCATGGCAAAATTGGTACTAATTTTTGCTGCAGATTTTCACTGAAGTATCCTTAATAGGAGAGGTGTGTATAGATCTGCCTTTGGAAATAATCCAGGGAACGATTATGAATTTGTGTAGAGATTTATATTTTATCTTAAAAATCTCAAAAATTCATGGATATATTTTATCCTATACCGATTATTTATGGCCTTCTCTTTTTGTGTATAGAAGATGCCTTTTTGTTTGTTTGTTGTTTTGTTTGTTTGTAAGAAATGTGCTTATTTGAGGAATTGTCATTGGGAATTTGAGGAAATGAACAGAATGAAAGATCACCTTGGGTTGTTGTCATAGAAGTGTTAAAAAAATTAGAGTTTTAAAGAAAATTACAGCAGGGGAATAAATCTTCTTGATGTTTTGATGTTAAATATATTAGAAGGAATTAGTTATAGTATAGTGAAAATATCTTATGTAGAAAATATTTTAAACCTCAATTTAAGAAGAAAGGTTTACAATTTTTGTCATTTCAACATTCTATGTAAGTGAACTAAGATACCATGTTTCATATCTTTTTTTTTTTTACAGGGACAGAGAGAGAGAGTCAGAGAGAGGGATAGATAGGGACAGACAGACAGGAACGGAGAGAAGTGAGAAGCATCAATCATTAGTTTTTCGTTGCCATTGCAACACCTTAGTTGTTCACTGATTGCTTTCTCACATGTGCCTTGACCACAGGCCTTCAGCAGACCGAGCCACCCCTTGCTGGAGCCAGCGACCTTGGGTCCAAGCTGGCGAGCTTCTGCTCAAGCCAGATGGGCCCGCGCTCAAGCTGGTGAGCTCGGGGTCTCGAGCCTGGGTCTTCCACATCTCAGTCCGATGCTCTATCCACTGCGCCACCGCCTGGTCAGACTGTTTCATATCTTTTTGATAGAGATAGTGGTTTGGAAGTGATTAAGTTAAAAAAATAAAGATATATATATATGATTTGTGTATATAGTATGTACCCTACTTTTTCCTGACCATGAAATTAGACCATACTTGTATGGAAAAAGACAGCTAACCCCTGCCCAATCCTTCTCCAGCAGGGAATACTCTAAAGGTTTTTACCTCTTATTCTTTTATGTAAATTGTTTCTTTTGTGATACATGGTTAAACAAGATTTATCATGCAACTGAATAGTGACTTTATTTTAATATGCTCTGAAATATTGTTTCCACAATTGATTAGAGAGCAGGGTGTCATAGGAAGAGCACTAAGCTGGCAGCCAGGAGATTTTGACTTAATATTGCTTGTAAAATGAGGGTTTTACAGTGGTAAATGGGATATCAAGGTCTCTTTCAGCTCTAAAAGCCTATGATCTGTATTTGCTCATAATCCGCTTACTGCCTCAATACTGTACCCATATTTTCTAAAATTTAAACATACAGGTGTGCATACTTTAAGTTCCGTTGTCTCCACACAAAATATGAATATTTGGGGAGCCAGTACCCTTTGCTTTAATCTGTGGGTTTTCCTTTGTGACTACCAGGGGAATCATGAAGGAACTTGCTGAGCAGTCATTGGTGGTTCACTAAAGGTCCTTCCCTGCTAAGCAGGGTAAGCTATACTGCTCACAAAAATTAGAGGATATTTTATAGCTTCATATTCATTTTGAAATATCCCCTAATTTTGTGAGCAGTATATATGAACTGTATGGTCTCTTAGCTTTTTTTTTTTTTTTTTTTTTAGTAGAGGAGAGGAGATAGTGAGATAAACTCCTGCTCCTGCATACATCCCGACCAGGATCTACCTGGTAATCCCGAACTGGGGCCAATGCTTGAATCAACCAAGCTATTTTTAGTGACTGAGGCTGACACGCTAGGACCAACTGAGTCATCCTTAGCGCCTGGAGCCTATGCTTGGGAGCCACTGGCTATAGGAGGGGAAGAGGAAGAGAAGTGGTAGAGGGAGGTAGAGAGAAGCAGATGGTCGCTTCTCATGTGTGCCCTGACTGGGAATTGAACCTGGGACATCCATATACCGGGTCGATGCTCTGTCCACTGAGCCAACCTGCCACAGCCCCTCTTAGCATTTTTGAGACAACTTCCCAAGATGTGAGGAATTTTCATATTTGGCATTTTTGCTATCCTTGAGCAGTTTGTCACTTGGAGCCTTACTATTAATCCTGGTAGCCATTGGAATTTTTATTGCCTTGTGGTTGCAGATTTTTTGTTGATTGTAGATATAAATGAAAGTAGACCTTGGCAGTCATGTATACAGCAGGTCCTTTAATAATGTTTCTTTATAACATTGATGAGATGCCTTAGAAACTTTTATTTGCACCAATTAGCCTATGGCAAAATTGGTTTTATTAAATGTCATTTCACTTAAAGTTACAGGACCTCTCGATGACGTTAAGCAAGAACTTTCTGTACATAATTGTTTTACCATGCTAGTATCATATACCTGTAGTCTTTTGCTCCTGGAAGGTATACTGTTTGTGTTTCCAGTTAAGTCTGTATCACACCAGCTCGTTTACTAGTTCTAGGTGGAGATGCAGAAATACCCTACTGAATAACTGGATTCTTATCCCAATCTGGCACAGTCGTGTTTAGAAGTTTATATATTGTATGTGTTGGCAAGCATGTCATGGCAATGGTGACTTGCAGGAGGGGAACAAGTGCAGCCATGGTTAAGATAACTGGTTTGGAAGCCCCCGCTTCACAATTATGCTGCTATTATAGCTTCATACCAAAGAGAGATTTTTGCTTGTCATTTTTTAAAGAAATCATAGCTCCAAAGGCCCTGGATTATTTTGTGATTTTGCTTTCATTATTTTTTACATCTTCTGGATTTGAAGTTTTAAGGAAATTGGCAGTTTCCTCAAATAGAATAAGTCAAGGTACTCCATTAAAGACTTATGAGGCTGAAGAAAACCTTTTTTCCTCTTTCATTTTGCTAAGGTATGATAGTATTAGAGCAGATGGAAGGCTAGAGTCTGAGCTTCACTTCTGTGAAAACTTCCTTAGCCAGTTGGCTGACTCTTAAGGGTAAGACAGGAAGAACCACCCACGTTTTCCATTTTGGATTGGAGTCACAGAAAACGGGTTTTCTGCAGAAAGCAGTTGGCTTTAACAAGTGTACGGAAATTTTGTGTTTGATCAGATTGATTTCTTAAAAAATCTTCATTGTGTCTGTATTTCAAATGAATTATTTCTCTCTTTTCAATCTGTAGGTTCAGTGTCAAATCTGAATCTCCTGTAGTACTGACTGTAACCTAATTTCCAAGATTTTTAGATCAGAAGGACTATACTTTCAGGTAAGAATCTAATTTTCTTTAATTTATTTTTATTTTATTCATTTTAGAGAGGAGACAGAGAGAGAGAGAGAGAGAGAGAGAGAGAGAGAGAGAGAAAGAGAGAAAGGGGGGAGGAGCCGGAAGCATCAACTTCCATATGTGCCTTGACCAGACCAGTGCAGGGTTTTGAACTGGCGACCTCAGTGTTCCCAGGTCGATGCTTTATCCACTGCTCCACCACAGGTCAGGCAGAATCTAATTTTCTTCAATAGTACACAGGTATTTCGGCAGAAGTCTGGAGTCACCTTTACCCCTTTTCACACAGATAGAAGTATAGGTGAATTTTAAAAAAGGTGACAAATTGAATTTTCCAGGCAGGTTTTCACCTGTTTGGGATTACGTAAGCGGTGTCAGTGGGGTTGGCTGCTTAGAGCATTCAGAGAAGCAGTATGTAGTGGCGGTCAACACACCTATGCAAACCCAAATCACCATTTAAAACTTGTAAAACTGTCTTTAGTCATTTTGTTTGTTGTTGTTAGGGGAAAGAAATCATGCTTTCCTCTAATATCCATCATTTCCCTTCCAGATTGATTAATATCTATCACTGTCTGTCTGTCTGCCCACCTGCCTATCTATCTATCTCTGTATTTTCTATATATTTAAAATGTAAGACATGGATGGTTTTAAGGTTAATTTCTTTACCTTTGTGGAATAGCAGAGTACTTACAGTAGTGTGGGCATGAGAAGGTTCGAGAAAAAGATCTGTACTTGAAAAAGTTTACAGTTTACCAAGTTAGTGCTTAGAAATGAATTTTCCCCTGGAGGGAAAGGGCTGTGCAGTCCAGAAACAAACACCTCCTCTCCCACACCCCAATCCAAAACGAGCACCCCGTATTGATTGCACAGGAAAATTGTGCTGAATTGGGATTGTCATAGTGTTACTGGATACAAAAGAAAGCACAGTTCAGAGAAATAATTATTAGGTTGTTAAGCAATTACCTAATTTTCCTAATTGATTTTGAGGTACTGAATCACTTCTAAATTAGTTTCTATGCCTTTTTGGGATGGTGACTTTTCAAGTTTAAAATATGTGAAACTAAATTTTAAATGATTGGCATTGTTTGAAGAGGGGCAGTGGCAATTGAGCGAATAATCCAAAAGTCACTGGAAGATTTAGTTTCCTAACTATATTACCAGTTAAGAAGGTTTAGTCCGCCCAACATTAGCATACCAACTGAGAGACAGCTCAGTAGTGAGAAACTGGCTTGGGATTTATAATACACTGCAGATGATCTGGGGACAAAATTTCTTGCCAGTGCACCCTTGGGTCAGCCTTATCCAGAGCTTTGTGGTAACTTTGTCCACTAATTTTCCTGCACTACTCTGTAAAGTTGGGTCTTGCTCCTCCCTGCTTAGAACACTTCAGGGCCTCCCCATTATCTATAACAGTGATTCTCAAGTTTTCTCGTCTCAGAAACCCTTTTTACTGTTAAATTATTGAAGCCCCAAGAGAGCTTATTTAGGTTGATTATATTCTTCACTATTTACTGTATTAGAAATTAAAACAGAGAAAAATTTAAAGCACGAGACTACGTAAAGCTTGCATTACCTTAATGCAGAGTGATGACATCGTCACAGTCCTGCAGCTTCTGGAGAACAGGCTACACTTAGGAGAAATGAGAGTGGACAAGGTGAAGAGCATGGTATTATTTTGAAAAGTTAGATTTGTTGAGGTAGGACATCAACTGAAACCTACCCTTTTTAGTGTGTAGTTCTTCTCTGGGTTTTGACAAACACATATGGTTGTGTAAGCACAATGAAGTTCTAGAACATCTGCATTACCCAAAATGTTCTCCTCCCCTTAGTCTCAGCACCCTCTGACCTATTTTCCAGTCCTATAATTTTGCTTTTGCCCGAGTGTTATATAAATAGAATCATACAGTCTGTAGCCTTTTGAGTCTGGCTTCTTTCATTAAACATGATGTATTTAAGATTCATTCATGATATTCATGATGCTGTATATATTACTAATTTGTTTCTTTTTTATTGCTGAGTCTTATTCCAATGTATGAATGTACTGCAGTTTGTCTATTTACCTGTTGGAGGGAATTTGGATTGCTTCTATTTTTCGATGGTGATGTGTCAGTATTACTGTTAAAATAGTTTTAACTTCACAGACCTCTTGAAAAGGTCTCAGGTACCTGGCCATCCTGAATATTTGCCTGGGTGTGATGTGAATGCCAGGATCTTGCCTAAAGGTCTCCTCTGTGCAGGCCTTTCTGAACCCTCTTCTTACCATCACCCCCATGTGCCTTCCGGCCTCAAGGCTGGGCTGGTCATGCCTCTCTGCATGCTGTCACTGTGCTTTCCCCACTGCTCGGTTGTTATTTGAGTAGATGATATCTTCCCAGTTCCTGAGAGCAGGACCTTTCCTCTCCATCCCAAGCACATGCCTGGCATATAGCAGATGCAGTGCATGTTGGAATGAATAAATAATTCCTTTACATTTGTAAGGCATTTATTGTTTATAAGAGGCTTTTCCATCTAACATTCATTCTTCATTTCACTTTGTGAAATACCTAGCACAAATGATTTTTATATCTTATTTTTATCAGTTAAGGATATTAAGCCTTAAAGTTGTGGTCTTAAACAAGCAGTACCTTAGAATAACCTGGGCATTCGTAATAATTGTGCTAATACTTCACCAGTTAAGGCTTCATCTCTGGAAGTTAACCCCAGTATTCATATTTTAAAAAATATCACTGTGGAATCTGATGTGCACCCACAGAGAATCATGGGCACAGAGTTTGATTTACTGTGAAGACTTAGTGGTGATGTAGTCAGGACGAGAACCCAGATGTTTGACTCCTCTCTGTTGCCTTATTCTTCCACACTACGAACTTGCACGTGAATGGAAGTATTACTACAGGGATATAGAGCCTTGGTCTAGGTGTCAGCATTCCCAGTGCATGGAGGGACTATAGACTGCGGACTAGAACACTGAATTTAGAGATGGTACCATGCTTGCATTTTGGCTCTGCATTTATTAATTGTGAATAATAAATATGTGTGTCTGTTCTCACTCTCAAAGGAAGGATACTACCTTAAATTCAAGAAGCTTATTGTGGGGATCAAATTAGATAATGTGTTAAAGATTACAGAACTCCTTTTGTAAACTATATGGTGCCTTCTAAAACTTACTTTTACTTGATTTTAGTCTAGTGTATTTATGGGCTAACTTTTCATGGGGTTCATAAATTATACAAGTGATACGTAAATACAGTCTTTCTGAGATAGTCAAATAACAGAATTATGCAGAGTAAAACCAAGAAGTCACCATTGGTTGCATAGCTTCAATTCCTCCGGTATGATTTTAAGTGTATAAATATGCATGCTTGTAATAACATGAATTACTTTTTGGTTGTTTTAACAAAGAGTTATACTTTTGTATGTTTTATATTTACTTTTTAACTTGATAATGTCTTAGATTATTCCATATTAGTATATATAAATCCCTCTCATTCTGTTTATAACTGCTTAATTTTTTCATATATTTTCCATATTGATAGACATTAGCCTGTTTCCAACTTTTTACTTTCACAAAAAATGCTAATGAAAATCCTTAGCTTTTCCTTACTGAAATATTATTTAATTCTTATTAAAGGATTTATTCTATTTTCAGGGCATTGAGAGATGAAGTAGTAAATGTCTTGTGTATAAAATCTTAGACATTGTGTTCTCAAGTCAGAACAGCACTTTTTTTTAATTGTGGTAAAATATACTCGGCCTTGGAGAACCTACTCATATGGTTTTTGTAAATTTTGCATGTTTTATTTTTGTGGTGGTTTCCTTTCCCTCTTTGGATAGTCTTTTAAAGACTAGTGTGTGTATTGCTTATGTTTAACTCCTTTAGGTGTGATTGCTACATACTTTTCCCTTTGATAATGATGGCAGCACAACAACAATGGCCATTATGTTTTTAGGCTGGGCCCTGTGCTGAGAGCTCTTCATATACAAGAGCTTGTTTCTTCCTCTCAGTAACCCGGTGCAGTTGGTGGTATTCTTCAGGTTAAGCATTTAGAAATGAAGAATCAGAGAAGTCAAGTCACTTGTCAGGGTTAGATTTAGGATTTAAAGATTCTGCTTCCAGCTCTGATGTAAGGATTTTGTGGAATCTGAGCTGGTACTTTGCATCTCTGACATCACGGTTACTTTCCAAATGACTTATATTTGTATATTTTGCTTTGTAATACTAGTAATAACTTAGCATATGCAGAAATAGTCCATGCTGTGGAGTTCCATTTTATAGAAAGCATTTATAATAAAAACAATATACTAATATAATACAATACAGACAGATTCTTATTGAGTTTAATGAAAATGGTATTTTGGATTGAAAATTGCCATTAAATGAGGAGTTGATTTTGAATTCTGTTTATTATCTCAACAAGATGACCTTGATAAAACAATGCTATTTCTTCACTGGTAAATAAAGTGGACTAAATAGTTCATTTTATGCTTAAGCTGCCATCAATCCTGAGTAGTATTAGTATGAATGAGAAATGCTAGCAAGAACATTGGCAGTGGTAATCTGGATGAATTGTGAAATAGAATTCTAGTAATACTTCCCCTTACTTGGAGTAGTATTAAGGAGAACATTTCCGGAGGGTTGTTTATTCATGAGAAATAAAGGATTAAAATGACGTGTCACTATTGATAGAAATACCAGAAGGCAGCCTCAAAAGTTTTTAAACACAATGAAATGTATGTTCTACTAATTTTATTATAGGCATAATTGAGTGTTTTAAGAAGCCATGGGTAGCTATTTCTCAATGATTTTTATAAATGGAATTTTAGCAAATATATGATTTCACATATATTCATCATGTACTGCTGTGTCACATTTCATTTGAATGATAAAATATAATGGAGGTTTAAGTGGCATGGCCTGGTGTCAGCTTCATTATCCTTACTCAGTCTCCTCAGCGAACAGGACTCCTTTTTAAACTTGAAATATTGAAATATGGTGTCTGAATGGTTGAAACAGAACTTTTCTGTTTGGGTGGAACCTCAGCCTTATAGACTGAACTCTGTATTTCATTAACAAGTGAGAAAATGTTTGATAAACCACAGTTCAGACATGATTATACTGTCTCATTTCTGGTTTTTAACTTATGAGTATTCTTTAAAAGAAATATTTTGGCGAGTACATGTTTGATAACTGACTGACAGAAAAGAATGAGTGCGTCGGCTCACCTTCCTGTGTTGACTTGTTGACTAAGAATTAGTCTGGCACCACGAAGTGGGTTTAAATCACAGAAAGCAATTGGGTGGTAGTGACTTTTAGTTAATGTTGACATGCGGTAGAGTCACATGAATACCCAGTGCAAATCTATTCTAAACTATACATTAAAAAAAATGGTCTCAGATTTGTCTTTTTCTCCTATTTCTAGACTTGCTAATTTGCTTGGCTAGATCCAAAAACATTGTATTTTACTACCACCTACTTGGGGCTGCTTTCTGAGCTGACACATGCCACCCTTCAGAGGAATTCATTCCTTTTTCCAGAATTTAGTATTTGTTATTTTTATCTGTGTTCTGTACTTACATTTCCAGCTTTCAGAATTTAAATACTCCTGTGCATTCTGTCCTAGTGACTAAGGGACATTGTGTAAGGATTCCCCCTGTTCTGTTCCCCTCACCCCCTTTTAATTTGTGAACATTACATTCCTTGGCTTAGTGTTTGTTTTACATCTGTATTTCAGTGTAATCCTAACAAGTTCATTCAAGCAGTGGTTGAACTGAGGTTAAGTGGTATTACGGTTGTTTGGCAGAGGGCATGGCCATAAACACTTCTCTTTAAACACAGAATGGCCTGGGGTGACTGTAATATTCAATTGCATAATCACAGATTACATTTACAAACACTGGAATGAGGACATGGGCCGAATACATTTTCAGTGAGAAACTGCCCCATGGAATTGAATCTTCTTTAGAAACCATCTGTAGAGTTCCCTTGAGTGTTTCCTTAGACAATTATAATTAATATTAAGCATTCAATTAGAATGTTTTTGTTTGCATGGATGTATGAATAACTTTTTATGTTTCCAGAAAGTCCCTCACCTAACATGTAAAGGAATAGGTTAAAATGTTACTGTTGTTTTTAATATGATTATATAGATTAAAAATTTTTTTATTATATTTTGTTCTTTCTCCTTCTTTACTTCCTGGTGGTTTATTTTTAAAAAATTGATTTTTGTGCCTGACCAGGCGGTGGTGCAGTGGATAGAGTGTTGGAGTGGGATGCGGAAGGACCCAGGTTCGAGACCCTGAGCTCGCCAGCTTGAACGTGGGCCCACCTGGCTTGAGCAAAAGCTCGCCAGTTTGGACCCAAGGTCGCTGGCTCTAGCAAGGGGTTGCTCGGTCTGCTGAAGGCCCGTGGTCAAGGCACATATAAGAAAGCAATCAATGAACAACTAAGATGTTGCAACGGCAACAAAAAATTGATGCTTGATGATTGATGCTTCTCATCTCTCTCCGTTCCCGTCTGTCTGTCCCTATCTATCCCTCTCTCTGGCTCTCTCTCTGTCTCTGTAAAAAAAAAAAAAAAAATTATTTTCATGAGGGAGAAGGGTGGGGGAGAGAGATAGACAGAAATAGGAACATCGATCTATTTCTGGATATGCCCTGACTGAGGATCGAACTGACAACCTCTGTACTTTAAGACTATGCTCTAACCAACCGAACTATCTGGTCAGGGCCCCTTCCTGGTATTTTTGTAATTTGAAAGCCGTTTTGCAAAAGATACCCTTAGAAGTAATTTACTCTATAGAGACTGTATGGAGTGGTTTACAGTCATTATCGTGATGTGTCTGTTCAGAGCAAATCTACTCTGGATGTGAGGACCTGCTCTTGGGTGCTATTGGACAATGCTCCATGTTACTGTGGACAGCCAAAGAAATGAAATAAATACCTATTATGGTGGGTAGAAAGGCCTTTTGGGCATATTGTTTAGTTTTTTTTAAACCTGATGTGAATATTTTTGAGATGGTACTCAGTGTTTCCATAGTCTTGACTTTTACTAAATATTTTTAACCACTTGTTCTTTAATTTACAAGTAAGAGTTTTAAATTTTTGTAACTATTAACATATGTTTCTCATGTTTTATTCAAATTGTTACTGTCTTTAATCTTGTCTTTAGAGAAATCAAATTCAGTTGAAATATTTCCTTGACAGAGGCCCCAGGGTTGGGCACTATAGATTTGTTGGTGTTGTTTATTTATTATTTTAAATTTAATTGTATTTTTAGTAAAGTAATAAATAATATTTAAAATAAAAGTTTAAATAGTGAGTACTATAGTAATACAGCCAGAAAAGAAAAACACCCTGTGCTCCATTCTATTTATACCTCTTTTCAGAGGCAACTGTTTGCAGGGTTTTTTTTTGTTTTTGTTTAAATGTTTCTTCTGGCATTTACTGCCGTATATCTAAATAATTTATTTATTATTTGAGTTTTCAGTTCTAAGCATTATCTTTTGACTTCTTTCTGCAGATGAAGAGGCTGTAGCTCCTTTTTCCTGTCTGGCCTCTGCAGAGCCGCCATTTTGGGATGCCTCTACCAGTACCTTGGGGTTCCCTTGGGGTTGCTTTCCTTTGTGGCTCCACCCTTCTATTTTCTGGAGTCCGTGTTATTTATTTATTTTTGTGGGAGATGTGTGTGTGTGTATACATACACACATCAATTCAATATCCATACATCCTTGAGTGAGATTTAAAACTAAAGTTTATTTTCTAATTGTTGGCTGCTAGTATGTATGTAAGAACACACTTGCTTTTTATATGACCTTTGTATTCTGCAACTTGATAAATTCATCTATTAGGTCTAGTAGTAGTTTTATGGATTCCTTGGAATTTTCTACATAAAAGATCATATGAGCTACAAATAAGTTTTAATTCTTCCCTCCCTCCCACTCGCCCTCCCTGCCTCCCTCCCTCCCTCCCTCCATCCCTCCCTTTTTATGCCTTTTATTATCTTTTTCTTACCTTACTGCAATGGCTGGGATCTTCACTGTAGCATTGACTTTTAAGTGGTAAATATGAGCATTTTTGCCTTATTTTTCACCCCAGGGGAAAACAGTTCAATCTTTCACCTTTAGTTGTGATGTTGGTTTTGCAAAAAATGGACCTTTTGAAGGAAGCTATAGGCCTGGGACATAACTATCTACCATGATGTGCCCAGTTAGAAAATTATGACCCAATCACCCTGTGTAGTTGCTTTCAGTCACTGAGTTTGTCATTCCTGCCCTGTAGCCTTCTGAGCTTGTTAGGTTTGTGATGTAGCCCCTCTTTTTGTTCACATTATTTTCTTATGCTAGACATTTAACATTTTAAGTTTCCTGCTAAGTACTGTTTTAGCTGCAGTCTGCAAATGTTGATGTTTATTTTTGTCATCATTTCATTCAAAATACTTCCTAATTTAAAAAAAATTATCTTTGATCTATGAACCCTTTAGTGGTGTGTTGTTCAATTTTCATGTATTTGGAATTTTCATAGATATCTTATTGTTACTGATTTCTAATTTAATTACATTATGGGCATAGAATATACTTTGTGTGATTCCAATCCTTTTCATTTTATTGAGATTTTATAGAGTATCATATGGTCTATCTTGGTAATATCTCATGTACGTTTGAAAGGAATGTATATTTTTCATTTGTTAGATTTTTTATGAATATCAGTAAGGTCAATTGAGAGTGCTGTTCAGATCTTCTCTGTCTCTCCTGATTTCTTTTTTAAAGATTTTATTTATTGTTTTTTTAGAGTGGGGGGGAGAGAGAGAGAGAGAGAGAGAGGTGGCAGGGAGGAGTGGGAAGCATCAACTCATAGTAGTTGTTTCTTGTATGTGCCTTGACCGGGCAAGCCCAGGGTTTTAAACTGGCAACCTCAGCATTCCAAATTGACACTCTGTCCACTGAGCCACCACAGGTCAGGCCTGATTTCTTTTTTTGGTCTAATTATTCTATCAGTTACTGAGATGGAACATATAAATCTCCTATAGTTGTGTTACTGTCCTTTTCTTAATTCTGTTTTTGCTTCATGTATTTTGAGGTGTGTATATATTCATAATTGTTATGCCTTTGTGATAAATTGTCCCTTTTATAATTACAATCCCCCCAGTCCCCCGTAACATTCTTTGTCTGAAGAGTTGATTGGGCACTGTATGCATGGTGATGCTGGTGTCTTTGGTGTTCTCTGAGAGATTAGCTTGGGCACTGCTGTTTCATTGGGAGTCCTCCGATGGCAGTTTCTATTGATCTTTTCTCTCAGATTGGTCAGTTTCTCTAGAAAGTCTTCCAGTCTATCAATTTAAAGGGGTCTGGGTGACTACTGTTAGCTGATGCCCTATATTTTCAGTTTGGAGATGCATGCCTCCTCTCAGGTGTGCCTGGCCACATCTCTTAGATGCATATAGGATAAATCCCAGTCTCATGCTCCTAAATTGCTCAGTTGTTGAGTTAGGGCAGTGGTCAGCAAACTCATTAGTCAACAGAGCCAAATATCAACAGCACAACGATTGAAATTTCTTTTGAGAGCCAAATATTTTAAACTTAAACTGTATAGGTAGGTACATTGTTATTAACTTAATTAGGGTACTCCTAAGCTGGCCTTTGCTAAAAACGTCCTCCCTCTGATTGAGCTGCATGTGGCTCACGAGCCGCGGTTTGCTGACCACTGAGTTAGGGAATTAAATGATGCTTTACACAGACCCTAAAACCAATCCCTTTTGTTTTCAGCCTCACCCTTTTCAATAGTATACCTCAGTTTTGTAGGCTTTCTGGAATTCTGTATCCTGAGTAGACTTTTTAATTTTTTTTTTTTTTTTTTTTTTTGCTGAATTTTTTCCTGGTGACTCCCTTACCTCAACCCCAGCAGTTAGGTCTCAGCATTCTTCAGTTTGCTGAATCAGATTCCAGTTGAGCACTTTTTATCCATCTTTCAGAATTTTTTAGACATCTCTCATATTCTGTTGTTTCTCCTCCCATTTTTTTTTTTTTAATTTGTCACTTTTGGAGGGTAGAAAGTAAGCATATACTCAATCATCTACTTTTATCCTGTAGGGACTTTTTAATTGATTTATCTGAAACCTTGTAATTGACATACATTATTGTTAACCTGATCTTTAGGTTTTAAAATACTAATTCAGTGTTATCTCTTGCTATATTTGGAAAAAAGAAAGTGTATGTTTGTGCTTTGTGTTTAGTGATTTGAAAACTAACGTACTGTATTTCTCCATGTATAAGATGCCCCCAAGTATAAGACACACCTTAATTTTGGAGCCCGAAATTTGAAAAAAAAAAAGTATTACGTAAAGCTATTGAACTAAGTTTTTTTTTTTTTTTTTTTTAACAGAGAGAGAGTCAGAGAGAGGGATAGATAGGGACAGACAGACAGGAATGGAGAGAGATGAGAAGCATCAATCATTAGTTTTTCGTTGCGACACCATAGTTGTTCATTGATTGCTTTCTCACATGCGCCTTGACCGCGGGCCTTCAGCAGACTGAGTAACCCCTTGCTGGAGCCAGTGACCTTGGGTCCAAGCTGGTGAACTTTTGCTCAAACCAGATGAGCCCGTGCTCAAGCTGACAACCTTGGGGATCTCGAACCTGAGTCCTTCCGCATCCCAGTCCGATGCTCTATCCACTGCACCACCGCCTGGTCAGGTGAACTCAGGTTTTATTCATCATGAAATTCATTCAATTCCTCATCACTGTCAAAACTCCTATCCATTAGCTTGTCCTCATCTGTGTCTGATGACGAATCACTGTCCTTATATATTGCCTCGTCCTCAGTTCCATCTATGGCACTTGAAATGCCACACTTCTACAACCAGTGTATAAAACACACCCAGTTTTTAGACCCAAAATGTTTTGAAAAAAGGTGCATCTATACATGGGGAAATATGATATTTCTTGCTGTGGATTTTATTTATATTAGAAAGTGTTAGTGGTGTTTGCTTTCTTTATGCTTGATTTGGTAGACATGGACCAGTAATTTATACATTTTTCATTTTACAGTTTTCATAGTACTATCATTGTTTTGTTGGAGGGGACTAATAATTGCATAAAATATTATAAATGATTTATCTTTGTATTTTGAGTATGTATTATTGTTGCTATATTCTTTCAAATGCCTTCCTTTTTGGAAATAAACACGTTAGGTCTACTGTATGAAATAGAGATCTCCTTGACCTGAGTTGCTGTTTCAATCTGGGTAAATCCATTAAATACACTGCCAGTTTCTTTACGTATAAATGGGAAATACAAATCTACACGATTATTAAGGGTATCTTACTTGTAAGATAACAGACAGGAAAGTGTTTTAAAATTATAAAGTAGGACATCTGTTTAAGGTGGTGTATTGAGTATCGTATTTTTCGCTCTATAAGACTCACATGACCATAAGATACATCTATGGTTTTAAGGAGGAAAATAATAATAAAAAAAAATTCTCAACCAAATGGTGTGTTATAATATTTAATAAAATACAGTTTTCACTTCATAAGACACATGGGCATTTTCCCCTCCACTTTTGGGGGAAAAAAAGTATGTCTTATGGAACGAAAAATAATGGTAATTAATGTGTTCTTGGCAGTCAGGAATTAAATAACTGTTTGTGTTTATGCTCTTTGATAAGTGACTGCTTCTTACAAATAGCTTTTAGCTAAATACTCTTGATGGTGTAAAACTAGTCCAGGTTCAGTCCTGCGTGAAGACTGAATTAAACAACAGCCTCAATGCCGTTATTTAAGGGAGGCTCAAGAACTCACAGACCTCTAAATTGCTTCATTTTCAGTGGAGCATCAATGGAATTCAATGAAATTTTGGGATGCTTTCCAAAGATTCCTGTGAAGTTGCCAGTACTATCATAGGAGAGGTTACATCTTGAGATAGTGTCTGCCTATGGCACGCTGACTCAGTTTAGTTTGTCTGGAGAACAGGAAATGGGATAGAGATCTGTTTTTAGATGGGAGGTTAGAAGAAATCTAAAATTTAGAGCAGTGTCAGGATGGTAGGCCTTGGTAAAGAACCATAGCTGTTAGCCTTGGGAAGCAAAGAAATGATCTCAAGTAGCGTAGGGATAATATGGCTGTTTTGTGGTACTTTTAGATCCAGCCCTGTCTGATGTCTTAATCATCATCGCACTTAGATGGTCATGGTCATATTCAAACATAAAATCCATAGCACTTGGATTCTAAAGGTCTAATAAGTACTAGCAATTTAGCAACACTTAAAATCCTCAGGTAAACCTCTTAACGCTTGTTTCTTGTCTATTTCTACCATAGCACAGTTGGCATTTAGAAAAAAGTATAAAGCATTTAATTGATATGTCACTTATTCAATGAGTTTGCAATCTTTCTTTTCCCTGCCTCTTCTGCTCTTGTTTTGATTATTTGGAAGCAGCTAGATTATAGAGGAAATGATAAATTTATTGTGATTTTAGTCAGTTTTGAAATAATAGTGATCAATGCATGAGAAATATATCTTTTTAAAAATAGGATTTAAAGTCATCTAGCTATGAACTTTTATATTTATTGACATAAGGTGTAAATACTTCAGTGCTTGAAAAATCTTGGGGGGTATTGGTTTTAGAAGCCATTTTTGTACATTTCATTTGCTTATGATTTTTTTGGTCCTAGAAATATTCAAATTCTTTATTATAAGGTAGCATTATTATTGAATTGAACAGACTTACTTTGTGGGCAACTACAGTGTGGTACTTTCATAGATTTCTGGTATACTTGATGTTTGCTGGTCAGGTTGCTCATTCTTGGTACCTTCGTCTCTGTGAATGTATTTCTGGTATGTTAACCTTATCTTTTGTCTATGTCCAATTCTTTATTTTATTTTTTAAAAATTTTTATGAGTTTATTTGAGCCAAACTAATTATATATGCTGGGGACCAAGATCTCAAATGTTCTGGAGAATAACTGTTTTGCAGCTTCTTTTTTTTTTTATAGGGACAGAGAGAGAGTCAGAGAGAGGGATAGATAGGGACAGACAGACAGGAACGGAGAGAGATGAGAAGCATCAGTCATCAGTTTTTCCGTTGTGATACCTTAGTTGTTCATTGATTGCTTTCTCACACGTGCCTTGACTGCGGGCCTTCAGCAGACCGAGCAACCCCTTGCTGGAGCCAGCGACCTTGGGTCCAAGCTGGTGAGCTTTTGCTCAAGCCAGATGAGCCCGCGCTCAAGCTGGCGACCTCGGGGTCTCGAACCTGGGTCTTCTGCATCCCAGTCCGATGCTCTATCCACTGCGCCACCGCCTGGTCAGGCGCAGCTTCTTTTTTAAAATTTATTTTTATTGAATTTATTTGGGTAACACCGGTTAACAAAATTACACAGGTTTCAGGTGCACAGTTCTATAACACATCATCTATATACTGTGTTGTGTATAGATAGCATATATATATATAATATATGTTATATATATATGTACATATATACTGCTCACAAAAATTAGGAGATAATTTATCGCTGAAATATTTATCGCTGAGCAGTTTATTAAGGATAGGGACCCTGGCTGGTTGGATCAGCAGTGGAGTGTCAGCCCGGCATGTGGATGTTTCAGATTAGATTCCTAATCAGAGTAACACAGGAGGAGCAACCATCTGCTTCTCCACCTCTTCCCCCCCACTTCCCCTCCGGCAGTCATGGCTCAAAGGGTTTGAGCAAAGTTGGCCCCGGGTGTTGAGGACGGCTTCATGACCTCACCTCAGGTACTGAAATGGCTCAGTTGCCAAGCAGTGGCCCAGATGTCTGGTAGGTGGTTTGCCAGGTGGATCCTAGTTAGGGCACATGGGGGCGTCTGTCTCTGTCTTCTTGCCTCTCAGTCTTTTTAAATAAAAAAGCATAGGGAAGTACCATTTAAATTATGTTTTATTTTCTTTGTTTTGTTAATCTTAATTTTTTAAGGCTCTCCTTTTAGAAAAGTCACCAATACTGAATAGTAAGTGAAGACTGTCTTTAAATTGCTTGCATGTGCTTGAATGTCAAAATGTTTTATTGTAAGAGAAAGCCAATTTTGGTTAACACTTTTCTTTGCTAAAGTTTAGAATTTTAATCAAGTTATACTAGGCAATAATTATGTTATTGAGTTAGGGCAGTGTAGGAGAATGATAATGCTGGCCTTCTAGTATATTTTACTAGGAACAGGCACCAAAGGTAAGAGTTCTGTGAAGTTTGGTATTGACAGTACTGTTGTGTACGCCAGATGTTCTGGGTTGTTCCAGGCTAGCCTTCTTTCACATGGGTGGGAGAAAGCAGTAAAATCCAGACAGAAGAGGCGTTAGAATCTGGATAAAGGATGAAAATGACATTTCTCTGGAACCTTTGTTCCATCTTTTGTAAATATGTAACAGAAAGGCAACAATAGCCTAAACAAATTTACATTAGAACTTGCTCAGAGAATTAAGAAAGATTTGTTTACCTAGCAGCAGTCCAAAGGTGACTTAGATTTGTCAGTTGTCAGTTACTTAAAAACACCATCTTATTACTAATTTTTCTTCAGGATTCACTAACAAAGGAACTACTGAAACTGTACTGAGCTTCTCTTTGGGTAAAGGTTGTTATTAGGAAGAATAACTGAGTAGATGTTATAGCATTTAAAAAGCTTTAGTTTGTTCTTGACTTAATTAGAGGAGGAGAGTACAGTGTGTCCGTAATATCATGGTGCTCTTTTAACCTGTCACTGGCAATAGAAATGTGAAATCTGCACCAAATAAAAGGAAAACTCTCCCAGTTTCATACCTATTCAGTGCAGTTCGATGTGGGCTCCATTTGTTGCCCTCCATACATCCAAACGATAGTGAAGTTCTTGCCACACACGGGTAAGTACGCCTGGTGTAACAGAGTGAATAACGTCTGTGATTCTCTGTTTTAAGTGATTAATGTCATTGATACGTTCAATGTACACATGTTGCTTCACATAATCCCTAAAGTAAAAGTCTTAGGGTGTCAGATCCGGGAATCATGGTGGCCATGGCTTGACAGACCCCTGCCTATCCACCGCTGGGGGAATGTTCTATCCAGAAACTCACGAACAGTGGTGGCGTAGTGTGGAGGAGCGCCGTCCTGTTGAAAGATGACACCTTCTGGAAATTGTGGCACTACAATTCCAACATGTCAAGATAGGTGATTGCTGTCACAGACTGCTCCACGAAAAAAAATGGGCCTATCACCTTATCATGCATCAGGCCACACCACACGTTCACTTTAGGGGTGTTAGGTTCGTACTCAGTGTAGGCATGAGGACATTCAGCAGCCCATATTCGGACGTTATGGCGATGAACATGTCCACAGATATGGAAGGTTGCCTCATTGCTAAACACAATCTTCTGCAAAAATCTTGCATCACTGTCGATCTCATGAAGCATATCTGTAGCAAACGTGCATCGTGTGGGTCTATCTGCCGGTTTGATAGTGTGCAACAGCCGCAATTTGTACCCCGTAAAACAGAGACGTTTCTTTAACACCTTATGAACTGTAGTCTTGCTTAGGTGTAATTGTCAAGCACACACATGCACAGATTTTTTAGGGCTCCTTAGGTAGCTATCCCATATAGCCTCTACAGCCTCGTCACTGACTGATGGCCTACCAGAACGGGGTTTCTCCACCAAACTGCCGGTTTCCTTCAACTGCTTATCCCACCTAGTAATGTTATTCCTATGTGGTGGTGCTTCGTTATAAACACGTCGATATTCACGTTGCACTTTGGTCATGGATTAGAATTTAGCGAGCCACAGAACACACTGAACTTTCCTCTGTACCATCCACATCTCGACTGGCATGGCCGTGGGCTGCTCCGCTGTATACATGGTGTTACGTTATCATCTGCGCATGCGTACATGCTGCCACATCATCCTACAGAAACTGGGAGGGTTTTCCTTTTATTTGGTGCAGATTTCACATTTCTATCATCTTTTGCTGCTTCCCTGTGACCGGTCAAAAGTGCACCATGACTTTATGGACACACTGTATTTTAATTTGTTTAACAGCAAACATTGAGTGCACATATGAGAAAAGGACTGTTGTAAGTTTTCTGGGGAAGACATAGATGTAGTCCCTGTTCTTAAAGGTTGTTTTTTAGCTTTGTAGGGGAAATCAGACATGGACATAATGATAATAGAGTGATGAGTGCCCCAAGAGAGGTAAGGAGTTGAGAGGAAGGAGAGAGAAAGACACTCATTTCCGTTGGGAGTGAGGAGAGCAGGCTCCGTAAAGCTTCCTGTAGGAAGTATTTAAGCAGTGTCTTGGTAGTTGGGAATTGAGCATATGAAGAGCTCTTCAGATGGAGGCATGGCCAAGAATCGGGAATAAGAATTTCAGATTTGCTACAGTGTCTACCATGGGAAGTAAAGGATGATGCCTAACTTATTCTAATTATTTGTTTTAATTTATTTCCTTATAACAATAACCTAACAACCCTTTGAGGTAGACCGTCCCTATTTTACAGATGCAAAAATTGATGTACAAGTAGGCTAAGAAACTTGAAAGGATTAGGAAACATCTTATAAGTAGAATTTACTAAACTTGACCCCAGACTTGTTCCAGAGAGCCCAGCCTGACTTGCTGTGCTATGCTGTGGGAAATGTAGCAGAGGTGAATGAGAGTGTTCATATAGAGCCGCAAAGACCCACATAAATAATTTAATATATTGGAAGATACTATTTTTTTCAAAGGTTCTATGTGACAGTTCTTTTTGTTTTGTTTTTAAACACATTCTCTCATTTTTTTTCAATGTGCCATGCTTTAATGCCTTTTAAATATCTTTCCCACTTTACCTGGCTAATCTCTACACAGTCTTCAATTCTTTGCTCGTATGTTATCTTTTCTGTGAGGTTTTTTCCAATTACCATGGAAGAAGGGACTTGGACTGTGTATCTTTTTTGTATCCCTGGTGTTGGGCTCATCTCTGTGGCTGAAGGAAGCTCAGATAAATCTCAGCTGATTCAAAGGGAGGGAGGGTGATACATTTTTGGACATCATATTGACTTTTATTGCTTTTCTTTTGAGTTATATGTGTTTGAAATACCTAGAGAAGAGGTAAAATAATATATGACACAATGTTTTAGTTGATTGGGTTCCTGTGAGAATGAAGGAGAGAGCTTATCCTGGACTTCAGGTTACTGGGGACAATTTGTGTGAGGCTGGGCTATGGCTTGACGTTCAGGGAGGTGTACCATTTACGTTGGCAGAGGGCACGGGGCACACCCAGCTGAGAGAGCAGCATGATCAGAGAACTGACACAGGGTCAAATATGAAATAATACTATCTGCCTTGAAACGTGAGCCCCTCGGCTTCCTGCTACACCCACTAGAGCATTTCACAGAATAGAGACTCTTGAAAGCCCTGATTTTCTTTTATAGTCTGCCAGAAAGATGTTTGGGCTAGCAAAATGTTTGCCTTCTTGTAGTTTGAATTTAAGGTAAGATCCTAACACATGGAATATAAAATTCAAATGCTTAAGATGCCTTTTTGGGAGGAAAAGTGCTATTAAAAAATAGGTCCATTTGGTCTAAATTAAACTTGCCCTCCAGACATTCCTTAAGGTCTTGACACAAGAAACCTCCCATGTAACTGGCATGTAGTCAGCCTGACTTGCATTTTCTGACTGTCTTCTTTACCCCAGTAGGGACTTGTAGATGGCTCTCATGATCTCTTGCGCTCCAGTTCAGCTTCGTGCTCTTTACGCTGCAGCACCCTGCCTGGGATGCAGGGAACTAAAGGTGCTGCAGAGAGGCACAGTTAATTGGTCCCGTGGAGAGGAAGGTGAGAAAGGACTGTTGTGATCAAGGACAGTGTTGGAATCTACCATCCACAGTGTTGGCATCTTTGCAAGGAAACATCTTCCAACAATTGGAAACCTTTTAAAGTGCTTTTGAAGCATAACCCACAGCACTAGAAGTGATGTCTTAAAACTACCTTTGCCCCAAATTAAAGCCTTCTCCCTTACTAAGTGTGCATTAGAAGTGGTCACGTTCTCAGAAGTGCTCAATGGGGAAGGAGCCGTCTTCCCCTCAGATGCCATGGTTAGAGCTCACCATTTTTTTGATTGATTTCTCTGAGATCAGAGCCCAACCTTTGGTAGAACGACAGACTAATGGGCAGGAGTGTCCAGCTCTTCCATGTCCGGCCTCTATCCTAAAGTCAATAAATTAAAAAAAAAAAAAAAAAGAATCTATTGGGTTTCCACAGAATGTTGTTTTTAATGTTCCTGTCACGCTTACTATATCTTGCCTCATGTAATGTTTTTTGTGTGCGCATCTAATTCTTTAGCTAGCATTTATTGAACCCTGCCTTTGAAGAGGTACTATGGTAATACCTCACAATACGATGGCAGTGAAAAGGAAATATAAAACAAGTTGTACCTGCATTCAGCATACGTAGTCCATAGGCTGGGGAGATGCAGACATTATTCAAATAATCACACAAATAAAGTTGACTTGTAACTGTGTTAAATGGTTTGAAGGAGAGGCAAGAGGTGCTGCGAGAACAGTGTAGATGACTAAGAGCAAGGTGGTTTATTGACCACAGATTTAATGTGACCCAGGCCTTGCGCCAATAAATACCTCGTATACTCCAAGCACCTGATGTGCCGTCAGTACTCTGCTCTTCTCAGAGAACACTGGGGTTCTTGGTGCCCAGCTCTGACCAACTGGAGTCCATTCAAAGGAGGGGTCCACACTGAAGATTTTAGAAAGGATTTCAAATGATGCCTGGGTAGAAGAGCTATAGCAAGTGATTGTATGGAAAAGAAGACACAGGGAGGACACTAGCTATTGTCCAGTATGTAGTCATTTATCAAGGTATAAAGAAGGGATTCTGACAGTTGAAGGGCAGTGATACTGCTCTGTTGGTACCCTGTAATCTTAGGTTGGTAACCTAAGATACCAGTTTTTAGGTTATCTGCAGCTATTCAGTATCTAATGAGTACCAAGAAGACCCTGAGGTCTTTTCAATGTGGGTAAATTGAGGTGTGGAGGAAGAGTATCCACTTGTCTTCCTGCCCAGTGACCCCTCCAGCTTCTAGGCAAGAGGAAGGTTCAGAGGCTTGGGACCCTCAGAAAGAGCTATGGCTCCCAATCACCACTATCTCCTGAGGACAGGTCCTATAGGTTAATGTGTCAGGAATTCCCCAAACCCATGAAGTCGAATGCCTTACATGGTTGCAGGTCACCTTAATTCCTTGTTGACTCCTCTCTCCTCACCAAGCCTTGTTCCCATGATGTGAAAAGTCCTTGCATAATGTGATACCTTGTTCTTTGGTGCTCGCTTTCTTTCTTCCTTTCCTTTCCTTTCCTTTCCTTTCCTTTCCTTTCCTTTCCTTTCCTTTCCTTTCCTTTCCTTTCCTTTCCTTTCACTCTCTCTCTTTCTTTTCTCCAAGTAAGAGGAGGAAATATTGATTCCTGCATACAACATGATTGGGATCAACCTGGCAAATCCTGTCTGGGGCCAATGCTCTGCCCGTCTGGGGCCATGCTCAAAACTGAGCTATTTTTAGCGTCTAAAGTGGAGACTCCATGGAGTCATCCTCAGTGCTCAGGGTCAGTGTGGTCAATTCAGCCATGGTTGTGGAGGGAGAGAACAAGAGACAGAGGGGGTAGGGAGGGGGGTAGAGAAGCAGATGGTTGTTTCTCCTGTGTGACCTGACTGGGAATTGAACCCAGGGCATCCACATTTTGGGCCAACGCTCTACCATTGAGCCAGTCGGCCAGGACTATTTCTTTTTCTTAAGCACTTCTTTCTATTATCAAATACATTCTTTTTAAAAAAATTTTTCCTTTTTAGGACCAGCTTAAATGTTAGCATCTGCAATTTTTCTGGCTTCCTAGCATTAGTTACTTCACAGCGTATGTTTCTGTTAAAGTATTACTGAAATTTTTTATTTAATTGTTTAGCTTGCTCCTCTAGACTGTGAAGTCCTTGAAAACAGGGACTATGTATTCTATCTGATTTTTCAATATCTCAAAGATACTCAGTAAATGGCACTTCCTAGATATTCAGTAATTTTTGGATAAATGAATATGATTCTCATTTGCTTTATCATTTTGATTACTTATTGTGGCTTTGACTTTGGAACTTACCATGCATGAAGTAAATAGCTGTACTAATGATAGATTAAAATCTTGAGAAGTGTATGTAGGATTACATTTTCTTTAAAACTTTTTTATTAAAGATGACAGTAGGGAGGGTATCATGATATAGTGAGGTGTTCCTAATTTTCACTAAAAGTATTTTGGGTTTTCTTCTTTTAAAGCTCCTTAAGAGTTATCAAATTGTTGTATTCATATTTTCAAGAAGAACCATATCTTAAACAGGACTAAGAAAGGGTAAAGTGAGGCTAGGGAAAAACTAATATCACTGTTTTCTAAGGTAATTGAGATAAAGAGGTGATAGGTGTTTATAGAAAAATATGAATATTTGGAAGTAAAGGAAATCCGTAGTAAGAAATGTTTCAGCCTGACCAGGCAGTAGCACAGTGGATAGAGTGCTGGCCTAGGACACAGAGGACCCAGGTTCAAAACCTTGAGGTTGCTGGCTTGAGCATGGGATTATAGACATGACCTCATGGTCTCTGGCTTGAGGCCAAAGGTTGCTGGCTTGAAGTCCAAGGTCTCTGGCTTGAGTTTAAGGTCACTGGCTTGCAAAGGGTCACCCCTTCTGCTGTAGTCCTCTAGTCAAGGCACATATGAGAAAGCAATCAATGAACAACTAAGGTGCAGCAATGAGGAATTGATGCTTCATATCTCTCTCCCTTCCTGTCTGTCTGTTCCTCCTTCTGTCTCCATCCCTCTCGCAAAAAAAAAAAAAAGTTTCAAATAAAATTGAATGTGCATTACGGGCAGCTAAAGAACAGATTACATTCAATGTGGTGTAGAGCTCGTAGTTTGCCAAAAGCCAATTTATAAGAAAGCTCTTACTGGACCACACTCATGCTTGCATGACTTACTTTAAAAAAGGCTTTGTAATTCACCAACACCAGGGGTCTGGCTGTGCAGGCTACTGAGACTCTGGAAAATCTGATGTTCTTAACAGACATTTCTAAACAATGATGTCTACTAGAAAATAAATTACTGTCATGCAATGAAAAATAGATTTCCAAGCAGACAAGTATTTTATAGTGTAATAGGCGAGTCTTGTTCCCAGGTGGTAGGTATGTGGCATCTAGACTGGCAAGGGCGGATAAAGGTTGTAAAGCCGATTAGATACTCCCACAGGTGGAGCTTAAGACTTGCTTCCCAAGTTTGGTTCTTTGTTCCCAGCCAACATATTGTCCTAGATTTTTTTTCAGGGAGTTGTTCTACTAGGCACTAATCCTTTTTCTCATAGCTTCTGGCTGATTCTAATCAAAATAGGATGTACCTCCCCTACTCTCCTAAATAGCTTCAGTTCCCCTGTTCACTAAATTACGCAGTACTGTATTCATATTCAATGTTGATTTGTTATTTGGAACTCTCTGGAAGGGACTATTTATAGGTAGAGATTTTGTAAATTGGTTTAAGGTCTTAGAATATTATTGATCTCTTCTTATTCCATTGATCTACTCTCTCGACCTGATGACTGATACACAGGTTTTTATTTATAAGAAGTAACTTCTTTGCTTGAGAACCTTTCTCTGGTGTGACTGTCTCCCTCTGTTCAAATTTGTTCTCCTATTCTTCCTCTCTCTAGCTACATATATGAGTTGTAAAATGTTTACTCAGGATTAGCAGTAAGTGGAGTTACCTTCATCCAGAAGCAAACTATTTAACTGCATATTTGAATTTAGTGATTTGGATCCATGTTTCAGTGGAGTGATATGAATTCATATTGATCTTCCTGAAGCTCATTCATTGCTGAGCAATATGCTCAAAGCAACTTCCAAAGTTAAGGTAAATTTCTTATTAGCTCATTAAGAGGAAAGGTGACCTGCTATTGACTTTAGCTGATGGCTAAGCAGTAACTAGAAAGATAGGTAAAATAATCTGTATGATTTATTTTGCTACTAACTCATAAGAAGAAACTACAGTGTGTCCGTAAAGTCATGGTGCACTTTTGCATGGTGACCGGTCAAAAGTGCACCATGACTTTACGGACACACTGTATATTAGAACTTGTCAAGAATTATTTTCAGCTTTTTAATTATGGATAAGAAGTTTGGGAGTTTCAGTCATGTTAGGGCTGCATTGTAGGCTATCATGCTATTGAATAGTGAAAGAGAAAACGTGTACGGGACTGATTGTAAGCAAACATACAGTTTATCTTAGTCTCTTCGAGGTGAAGCCTGGAGAATGCCGTTAGGAAGTTTTTCTTAAAAATGAATCCTTGCTGATCCATAATTTCATCAATTCAATAAACTATACTTCAAATGTTATCAATAAAGTAGCTCTGACATAATAGCGAAGAAAACGTGCTTAATTTCGGCAAGTGTGAAATTGTCAAGCAGAGCATAGGCTAGTTATTTGGGGTTGCATTTTGTTGCACTGGCAGAGTCTGTCTCTTCTTTGAACTCTGTGGAGGCTTGTGCTGTGATTGTTTACTCCCCTAGAAGATATGATGAACCGGACTTTTGGATTGATGGTTAAAAATGACTCAGACGCTGTCCTGCTGTGGATTGCATTAGAATTCCTTTTGCTGTGACTGTCAGACACCAGGCTCATTTCCCTTGGCCCAGTACATGGAGAGATTGATATTTATTAAGAACTCTTTGTGTGCCAGGTACTTGCTGGGTATTTTATAGATGTTATTTTCAGTTAAGCCTTTTTATAGCTTCAAGATTAATGAATTAGTATATGCATTTCAGTCATGGAGTAGTAACTTGTCCAGGGACTTACTAAAGGCAGGTCTGAAACTTGGTTTCCCATATGCTTTTTCCATTCTGCTATAACATTCTATGCTAGAAGAAGGAAACACAGTGGCTGGAAATACCACTGTATTGTATAATTAAAATGTGCTAAGAGGGTAGAAGAACTTAAATCCCATCCCCAAAGGTAAATAAGTGAGGTAATGGATATGGTAATCAAGTTGATGGAGGGAATCCTTTTACAGTGCGTTTATAAAAGGTGGGGCAAAAGTTGGTTTACAGTTGTTTGTATGGAAAATAATACAATAATAAACAATATAAGAATAAACTGTTTCACGTACTCAGAACTATAAACCAATGTCTGCCCCACCTTGTGTATCAAATCCTCAAGTTGTATGATTTAACTATCCTACAATTTTATTTATCTAGTATTCCTCAGGAAATCTGGGGAAGGAGGAAGGAAGGTAGTATGATTAAAATGGTATATCTTTTTGTGAAAATATTATCAGTTTAGCTCTTGTATTTGGCATTAACCGTGATGGCATTGTGTATATGAACTTTTGTATTGTTTTAAGTAGCATCGTTAATAATATACCATGTTATATTGCATGTGTCATTGGAAAAGGTTTACTGTACTATAAAGTGTGATGCAATGAGTTAATGCTAAAACTCAGGACATAAAACATATTCTACTAGGAAGTAAATTCATTGAGCAAATGCTATTCATAGCTCAAGTTAGTCCCGTTTTTGGAATGTTTCTTTTGTAGAATATCTTGCATCTTTTGATAAATCTAAATTATTTACTGATGGATCTTTCATGGAAACTAAATTGACACATTTCAAAATGTGCATTTAGAGCTGAGTCTATTTCTAGTACTGTATGGTTTCTGTATGGATCATAATGATTTCAGACTGTGTTGAAGATAAATAGTAATAATCTCAAAGATCAGTTAAATGTAACCTTGATATAAATATTATTTTTGAGAATAGTGTAGCTATTAATTGGGTGGTGGTGTGGTTCCTCACTCGTATCACAGCAGCTCCATGCTCTTCAGTTTGTCAAGATAGACATTTCAGTTTTTTCAGTCACCACATCTAATCGTTTTCCAAATGTCAGTTTTATCTCTAAGTCTCTCTTAAGGAATGCCTTTCTCTATTTCCGCTCTCTGGGGTCAGCCCCAATGTCTTGGCTAGAAATTAGCAGCAGCCTTGTCGCCATCATGTCCTCACTCAGTGCCTTTCCTTTTTCAGACTTTCTTCCACAGCACTATTGAATTTTGGGGGAGGGGGAAGTCAGGAATAAAATGAGTGTGGGTGCAGTGCACATGTGTGCACACACACGTTTGATTCTGGTTGTGACAATCCCTAATATATCTTTGGTGGTTCCATGTTGCCTGTAGGGTGATCTCAGCTTCTTAGCAGGCTGTTGAAAAACTCTGTGGGATGGTTCCAGCCCACCAGCACCAATCCCTCAGTCCTTCTTGTCCTTCCCGTTGGTTCTGGTCAACGAACTGCGGACTTGCAGTCTGATTGTTAGGGGTGTTTTGTTGGTATTATTTTCCAGGTATGATGTTCAGACTTTCTTTTGTCCAGGTAGCCTTATAAATGTTAAAAGCCACTATTTCATCTTGTTTAAACATCTTATTTAAGTACACGATGATACAATTCTATCATCTAAGGTAGCAGTATTTGCATTCTGCTTTACAAGATGTGAAAAATTCTCACATTGAATTGTTTTCCTTGAAAGGCTTATGTCCTACATGGAATGAAATGACTAAAATTTAATTGCTAAATAACTAAAATTTAATTGTTATTTAGACTGTGTTAAAGTTATTTTTCCAATTTAGACACTATTTGAAAGTTCTAAACTATTTTTTGATATAAAGTTAACTTTTCAAATGTCATTAGAATTGTAGCATTTTCTTTTGCAATAAGAAATACTTATTTGGAATATGTGGGGAGATGAATGTTAACTGAATTTATTGTAGTAATCATTTCCCAATATATACATATATCAAATCATTACGTTGTACACTTTAATGCAATGTTATGCATCTATTATATATCTTAGTAAAACTGGAAGGAAAAACCACACATACTCTGTTTCACTTACTCTGATAGCCTACCTCTCCTTATACAGTGAATGTCATCACAAAGCTTCATTTATACTTCAGCTGCAGGATTGAATTCTAAATCCTCCCAGTTTCATCTGGAAGCATCTCTGTCTTTGAAAGTGATTACTCACACTACAGCACCAACTCTGAATGTCATGCCACGTGCTGATAACTGACACTGTTAGGACGATGAGATTTGATGGTCATCTATCTTTGTAATCATGTGATGATTTCTTCCACACAAGTACATTGATGCCAGAAATGATATTGAAGTAGGCATTTGGCTCCCTGGCTTTATGAAGAGCAAGGCCAAAGCTAAATGACAGTTGTTGAATGGAGAATAAAGCCAACTCATCTCCTGTGGCTCTCAGGTAGAATTGCCAAGCAGCCTTTAGAGTTTAAGTGTTTCTTTGTATATTTGTTATTGAAAAGGTGTTTCCATGTTGTATATTCTTTTGTTTACTCAAACACTATGTGTATAGCAGCCTTTTCTGTCTTTATTCTGTTTCCTCCCCTGACATGCTTTTCTTCTGTTCTCTTCTTTGCCCATTGGAGACTTATTCCTGTTTTTCCTTGATCCTTTTCGAAAGGAGAGTCTATGCCAGAGGTCCCCAAACTGCGGCCCCCTGAGGCCATTTATCCCACCCCCGCCACATTTCCCACTTCCGGAAGGGGCACCTCTTTCATTGGTGGTCAGTGAGAGGAACACAGGATGCATCCGCACCCATAGTTCCCATTGAAATACTGGTCAGTTTGTTGATTTAAATATACTTGTTCTTTATTTTAAATATTGTATTTGTTCCCATTTTGGTTTTTTACTTTAAAATAAGATATGTGCAGTGTGCGTAGGGATTTGTTCATAGTTTTTTTTTTTATAGTTCAGCCCTCCAACGGTCTGAGGTACAGTAAATTGGCCCCCTGTGTAAAAAGTTTGGGGACCCCTGGTCTATGCCTTTATAATCTTTGGAACTCTGAAGCGTTTTTGCTTAGAGCTTTATACTTCATCAATGTTTAAGAAGACTTTGAATCAAAAGTACATACTTGTTTTTAAACACAGCAAATAATTGTACCACAATTAAGATCCGATTTTCTTGGCTGATGAGGGTACAGATGGATCTCAGTTCTAACCGAGGCCGTTAGAAGTATAATATTCATTTTTGAGACTAAGAAAACACATAGCTGAAATGTCCTTTGTTACTTAGTTCTAACCACTTCGTGATGCTTCAAACTTGTTCCTTGATGTTCCAGGTCCTGCTTCTGCTATGAACTCCTTCCTATGTTTCTAGTTTGTTTCCTTATAGACTGGGTCTTTTTTAAATTCTAGTGAAGGGAAGAGGGAGGCAGTTGATTATCTAGTTGCATTATCCACCCCATCTGTTTCCTGTACATGACAGCAGTTTCCACTTGTGCCTTTGCCCAGGGAGTCCAAAGCACCATGCAGAAGCTGCTTCTGGTTCTTTCAGTGAGAAGAACTCTCTTTATATAGATCTCTTTACTTTTTCAGGCCACAAGCTTGCCATTAATATATGCTCTTGTCACTTTAGTACCCAAAGTGACTGTTCTGGTTTGAAGAGTAGGTGGCACACTTTGCAAGGTGTCATGAGAACCCGCGCCTTCCTGTGGGGGATTAGGACTGTCCTGGAAAGGTGCCATAACAAGAGGTAAACCTTCAAAAAAATCAGTCTGACTACTCTGTGGAAAATGCTCATGGGAAGAAATGAGACTAATGAGGAATCTGGGCAGTTGTCTTAGTTGAGAGAGAGACAATAGTGACTTGGACCGATGTGGGGACAGTGGAGAGATGGAGAGGAGCAAAGGATTCAGGTCATCTTCAGGAGGTAGATTATAGGTCTTGACAGAATGGATACGGGGTGTGAAAGAGAGGAATGGAGGGTGAATCCTAGATTTTTGGCTTAAGTAAATGGGGTGGATAGAGGTGACTGACCGAGTGGGAGAAGCCTCGAGATGAGGATAATAAGCCTGTAAAAGGGCTTCTTTCTATAGTCATCACCACTTCAGCCTTTTTCTAGACATTTTATTGGCTTGCCTCTCTCTGTCTGTGTAGAATTTTTAGCCTTTGAATTCTAGGGCAAGGAAGAATAAGTAGTTTTTGCCACTTGGGATTAAAGAACCATTGGCATGTACTTTTATGGGAAGAACATTTTTCTCATGTCTTCATGAGTTGTCAAACCCATTAAAGTTAAAAAAAAAATACAAGTCTTGTGGTACTTGATAAGTGGGTTGTCTCAATAACAAGTAAGTGACATTAGCTTGGAAGGATTTATTTTTCAAATAGTTATAATGATTTTTACTCACAATTTGTTATCTAGGAGTTTACCATTAAACTCTTTAATGTGTTTCAAGGTTTTCCTTTTATTTATTTATTTATGTTAATGTAATACCTTTTATTTTTTCTTTTTTAATATTTAGATTTTAAATTTCTTTAAAGCTGGGCTATTCTTCCCTTACTCTCAAGGATAATTACTGGTTGTTTTGTGATTGTGTAAGCTTAATACAGTAGGATGAGAGAAACAAGTGCCTGTGGATTAATTTATTCAGTTTGTTATCTGCATTCAGAATTCTTCAGGACAACTCCTCTTGTCTTCCCAGGGCCAGATGCTGATTTCAACAGCACCTGATTGCTTTTCATGAAGAAAGGAAAAGCTTATAAAAAAAGCCCTGGCCCTGAGGAGTTCTGCTAAATGCCTTTTCCTTTTTATCTTGCGAGATTTATTTTTTGTGTGTGCTTCTTGTGTGCACACATGATGATTTTCCATTCCTTAACCGGTGTGTGTTGTGGACAGTTCTAGGCTACCACATGAAGTTTGCATGAGTTGAGTTGGGGATTATTTTTGTACCAACTTGCACATGTCCTTGTATTTCTTTTGTTCTGTAGCATTTTCTTTGGTCTGTGGACTAAGTCTAGTTTTCCTTTTTGGGAAGAAAAGGTTGGCAGGAGAGGGAAGATAAAGCTTAGCAATTCTTTTTTTTTTTTTGGTTGGGGGGAAGGCCAGGCTTAACATTATTTCTGATTCAATTTATACACCGCCCCTTGGAAATCAACAGCGGAAAAACTTATCCCATTTTAAAGCTAGACAAGAAAGCATAAACTGTGGTTACAAACTCATTAGTGCTGATCATGAAACATTTTCAGGTGGCATTTGAGTAGTTAGTAATGACTTTTTAATAGATTCTGGGGATATTTGTACCAGAAATGCAGTTATTTCTGATTTTGTGAGAAGATAAATACACTATTTTTTTTTCATGGAGATCCATCTTTTTGGGTTTTAACAGTTGTAAAACACCCCCAGGTAGTAGAGGGTTATTTTAGCTTCCCAAGATATCTGGTCTTTCCTCCAGAGAAGTATTGCCCTCCCATTATATACGTTCTTTAAAAGGGCCTCAAAATTTTGCCACTAATTTCATGTTTCATACTCTGTGCCGATTTACAGTTTTATCATCAGCTGTGTTTGGAATTTAATGAATGGGTTCCTTGTCTTCTCTCCCTTGTCCTGGATTTCAAAACAAAACAGCAATTAGTAACAAGCTTTTACTTGGGCCCTCGGAGGAGATTTATTTAGTGACTGAATTGAAGCAGCGTTTGCAGCCTATGGACAGTGGTGGGAACTGTTCATTTCGCAGTGTCAAGTATGGCCCACATTGTGCCTCTGTCCCCTTCCCTTCGGGAAAGATGTTTGCCCAACTGGTTTTGGGCTTAGACTTGCCCAGACAACCATTCTGAAAATGATTCAGAGGCACTGAGGGAATCTTGCCCTCAGAATCCTAATTCCATTTCTCTTGCCTGTCTTCTTTCTGTTTCAGCCCTTCTCAAGGGTTCAAGTCAGACCTGCCTGGGTTTGCACCTGAGTTCTTTCATATTAGTTGTGTGACCGTAGGCAACATACTTAACCATTTTAGGCCTCAACTCTCAAATGTAAAATTGAAACTGCTAATGACCACCTTGAGGTGTGGCGAGGCCCAGCTGTACATGTATGTGTCAGGGAGTTTGTGCCTAACACTTGTAGCTTCTCCCAAAGAGCTAGAACGTGGCCAGCACTTTGGAGCTGCTGTGTTCCTCTATAATCTCATCTTCTCCCCCTTCTGTAGGTGACCCCTATCCTGAGTTTTATGTTCAGTATTTCCTTGCTTCTTAACGTAAGGGTATCTATAAACAATCTGTTTTTAGCTTTGCCTGTTTGGGCCCTGAAATGGTATCTTCCTATATATAGGGTGGGCAAACGTAGGTTTACAGTTATGAGTACATGAAACAGTATAAACTATTCTTGTGTTATTATTTATTAATTAATGTATTATTTTCTTTATGAACAATTATAAACCTACTTCTGTCCCACCCTATATAGTCTCTAATAAGAGTGCTTCATTTCATGCAGGTGATTGTAGAGCTCTTGGCTCTTTACTCAGCATTTGCTGATGAGGGTGGGTGTAGGGTTGCAATTTTTTTCTGTGGGATTTGGCTGGAGTAGAGTAGAGTGACTTATCTAAAGCATTTTTGTCTTTCTAGGCTTCCCTCTCACTGACCCTTTAGTTAGGGAGAGCAGGCTTTTTTTTTTTTAATATATATTTTATTATTATTAATTCTAATGGGGTGACACCAATAAATCAGGGTACATATGTACAATGAAAACATCTCCAGGTTATCTTATCATTCAATTGTGTTGCATACCCATCACCAAAAGTCAAATTGTCCTCTGTCACCTTCAATCTGGTTTTCCCTGTGTCCCTCCCATCCTCCCTATCCCACTCTTCTCTCCCTCCCCCCATCCCATAACCACCACTCTCTTGTCCATGTCTCATATTCTCACTTTTATGTCCCACCTATGTATGAAATCATGCTGTTCTCAGTTTTTCTTTTTTTCTGATTTACTTATTTCACTCCGTATAATGTTATCAAGGTACATCCATTTTGTTATAAATGATCCGATGTCATCGTTTCTTATGGCTGAGTAGTATTCCATTGTATATATGTACCATAGCTTTTTAATCCACTCGTCTTCTGACGGACACTTGGGCTGGTTCCAGATCTTCGCTATTGTGAACAATGCTGCCACGAACATGGGGGCGCATTTCTTCTTTTCGAACAGTGATATGGTGTTCTTAGGGTATATTCCTAAAAGTGGGATAGCTGGGTCAAAAGGCAGTTCAATTTTTAATTTTCTGAGGAATCTCCAAACTGTTTTCCACAGTGGCTGCACCAGTCTGCATTCCCACCAGCAGTGCAGAAGGGTTCCCTTTTCTCCACATCCACGCCAGCACTTATTCTGTGTTGTTTTGCTGATAAGTGCCATTCTGACTGGTGTGAGGTGATATCTCATTGTGGTTTTAATTTGAATTTCTCTAATGATTAGTGATGTTGAGCATTTTTTCATATGCCTATTGGCCATCTGTATGTCTTCTTTGGAGAAATTTCTATTCATTTCTTTTGCCCATTTTTTGATTGGGTTGTTTGTCTTCCTGGTGTTGCGTTTTATAAGTTCTTTATAAATTTTAGTTATTAACCCCTTATCAGATGTGCTGTCGAATATGTTCTCCCATTGTGTGGTTTGTCTTTTTATTCTGTTCCTATTGTCTTTAGCTGTGCAAAAACTTTTTAGTTTGATATAGTCCCATTTGTTTATCTTGCCTTTTATTTCAGTTGCCCGTGGAGATAAATCGGCAAATATACCGCTGCTACAGATGTCGGAGAGCTTGCTGCCTATGTTTTCTTCTAAGATGCTTATGGTTTCACGGCTTACATTTAAGTCTTTTATCCATTTTGAGTTTGTTTTTGTGAATGGTGTAAGTTGATGGTCTAGTTTCATTTTTTTGCAGGTAGATGTCCAGTTTTCCCAACACCATTTGTTAAAGAGGCTGTCTTTACTCCATTGTATGTTCTTTCCTCCTTTGTCAAATATCAGTTGTCCATAAAGCTGTGGGTTTATTTCTGGGTTCTCTGTTCTGTTCCATTGATCTATGTGCCTGTTCTTATGCCAGTACCAGGCTGTCTTGAGTATAATGGCCTTATAGTAAACCTTGATATCAGGAAGCGTGATACCTCCTGCTTTATTTTTTCTTTTTAAGATTGCTGAGGCTATTCGTGTTCTTTTTTGGTTCCATATAAATTTTTGGAATATGTGTTCTATATCTTTGAAGTATGTCATTGGTATTTTAATTGGTATTGCATTGAATTTATAAATTGCTTTAGGTAATATAGACATTTTAATGATGTTTATTCTTCCTAGCCATGAGCATGGTATATGCTTCCACCTGTTTGTATCTTCCTTGATTTCTTTTATCAATGTTCTATAATTTTCCGAGTACAAGTCCTTAACCTCCTTGGTTAAATTTACTCCTAGGTACTTTATGTTTTTGGCTGCAATAGTGAAGGGGATTGTTTCCTTAATTTCTTTTGCTGATATTTCATTGTTGGTGTATAGAAATGCCTCTGATTTCTGAGTATTAATTTTATATCCTGCCACCTTGCTGAAATCATTTATAAGGTCCAGTAGTTTTTTGACTGAGACTTTAGGGTTTTCAATATACAATATCATATCATCTGCAAATAATGACAGTTTTACTTCTTCTTTTCCAATTTGTATGCCTTTTATTTCTTCTTCTTGTCTGATTGCTGTAGCTAGGACTTCCAGAACTATGTTGAATAAGAGTGGTGAAAGTGGGCAACCCTGCCTGGTTCCTGATCTTAAGGGGATTGCTTTTAATCTTTGTCCATTTAGTATGATGTTTGCTGTCGGTTTATCGTAGATGGCCTTTATCATGTTAAGGAATGATCCCTGTATTCCCACTTTACTGAGAGTTTTGAGCATGAATGGGTGCTGGATTTTATCAAATGCCTTTTCTGCATCTATTGAAATTATCATGTGATTTTTGTCCTTCCTTTTGTTTATGTGATGAATCACATTGATTGATTTGCGAATATTGAACCAGCCTTGCCTCTCCAGAATAAATCCCACTTGATCGTGGTGTATGATTTTTTTCATATATTGCTGGATCCGGTTGGCTAATATTTTGTTGAGAATTTTAGCGTCTAAATTCATCAGGGATATAGGCCTATAATTTTCTTTCTTTGTGTTGTCTTTGCCCGGTTTGGGGATCAGAATTATGCTCGCCTCATAAAAGGAGTTTGGAAGTCTTCCTTCCTCTTGAATTTTTTGAAATAGCTTGAGGAGAATAGGAGTTAGTTCTTCTTTGAATTTTTGATAGAATTCACTTGTGAAGCCATCAGGCCCAGGACTTTTCTTTTTTGGGAGTTTTTTGATAACTGTTTTGATCTCATTTGTTGTAACTGGTCTGTTTAGGTGTTCTGATTCTTCCAGATTTATTTTTGGAAGGTTATATGATTCAAGAAATTTGTCCATTTCACCAAGATTGTCTAATTTTTTGGCATATAGTTCTTTATAGTATTTTCTTACAATGCTTTGTATTTCTGTTGTGTCAGTTGTTATTTCTCCACTGTCCTTTCTAATTTTATTTATTTGAGTCCTCTCTCTTTTTTTCTTGGTGAGTCTAGTTAAAGGTTCATCAATCTTGTTTACCTTTTCAAAGAACCAGCTTCTTGTTTCATTGATCCTCTGTATTGTTTCCTTAGCCTCTATGTCATTTATTTCTGCTCTGACCTTTATTATTTCCTTCCTTCTACTTGTCTTGGGTTTTATTTGTTGTTGTTTTTCTAGTTCTTTTAGATGCAGGGTTAGGTTGCTTATTTGAGCTTTTTCTAGCTTCTTATGATATGCCTGTAGTGCAATAAACTTCCCTCTCAGAACTGCTTTTGCTGTGTCCCATAAATTTTGAGTTGATGTATGCTCATTATCATTTGTTTCTAGAAACTTTTTTATTTCTTCTTTGATCTCATTGTTAATCCATTCATTATTTAATAACATGCTATTTAGTTTCCAAATGTTTGAGTATTTTTCAGTTTTTCTTTTGTGGTTAATTTCTAGTTTCATGGCATTGTGATCAGAGAAAATGCTTGATATGATTTCAATCTTCTTAAATTTATTGAGACCATTTTTGTGTCCTAACATGTGGTCTATCCTAGAAAACGTACCATGAGCGCTTGAGAAGAATGTATATTCTACTGCTTTAGGGTGAAAAGTTCTGAAGATATCTATTAAATCAAGTTGATCTAGTGTCTCCTTTAAGTCTGCTGTTTCTTTATTAATTTTCTTTCGTGAGGATCTATCCAGTGTTGTTAGAGGGGTATTGAAATCCCCTACTATGATAGTATTGCTGTTAATATCGCCCTTTATATCCATCAAAGTCTGCTTTATGTATGTCGGGGCTCCTATATTTGGTGCATAGATATTTACAATAGTTATATCTTCCTGTTGAATTGTTCCCTTTATCATTATGTAGTGTCCTCCTTTATCTCTTACTACAGTCTTTGTTTTAAAGTCCATTTTGTCTGATATAAGTATTGCTACCCCTGCTTTTTTTTCATTTCCATTTGCATGAAATATTTTTTTCCATCCTTTTACCTTCAGTCTATGAGCATCTTTTGTTTTAAGGTGTGTCTCTTGTAGACAGCATATGTATGGGTCCTGTTTCTTTATCCATGCAGCTACCCTATGTCTTTTGATTGGATCATTTAATCCATTTACATTTAAGGTTATTATTGATATGTAGTTGTTTATTGCCATTTTATTCTTTAAAGCTGTATTCTTCTTTTGCTCTATTCATTCCTCCCTTTAAACTGTTCACAAGAGGCCCCTTAGTATCTCTTGCAGAATTGGTTTGGTTTTTATGAATTCCTTGAGGCTTTCTTTTTCTGGGAAGCTCTTTATTTCTCCTTCAATTTTAAACGTTAGCCTTGCTGGATAAAGTAGTCTTGGTTGTAGGTTCTTGTTCTGCATTACTTTGATTATTTCTTGCCATTCCCTTCTGGCCTCAAGTGTTTCTGTTGAGAAGTCCGATGTCATCCTTATGGGGGCTCCTTTGTAGGTGATAGCCTTTTTTTTCTCTAGCAGCTTTTAAAATTTTTTCTTTATCCATTAGCTTTGGTATTTTAACTATGATGTGTTTTGGTGTAGATCTTTTTGGGTTTCTCCTTAATGGAGTTCTGTGTGCTTCTTGAATGTGTGGAGTGTTTCCCAGCCTTAATTTAGGAAAGTTTTCTGCTATGATTTGATTGAACAAAGTTTCCATTTCCTGTCCTCTCTCCTCTTCTTCAGGCACCCCTATGATGCGAATGTTGTTTCTCTTCATGTTGTCACAAAGCTCCCTTAGAGTTTCCTCACATTTTTTAAGTCTCTTTTCCTTTTTCTTCTCTGCTTCTGTGCCTTTGTTTATTGTGTCCTCTAACTCACTTATTCGATCCTCAGCGTCATCCATCCTGCTTTTAATTCCTTCCATTGTGGTCTTCAGTTCTGATACTGTATTTGTCATTTCTGTCTGATTCTTTTTTATTATTTCAATTTCATTTTTTATACTTGTTATCTCTTTATTTAGGTGTTCATAATGACTATCCATTGTTGCTCTAATTTCTTTGAACATCCTAACTATCATTATTCTAAATTCTGCTTCTGGTAATTTGGTTATATCTGGTTCATTCAGGTCCTTCTCTGGGGATTTCTCTTGATTCATTTGGTTTGCATTCCTCTGCCTGCCCATTTTTTCTGTGTATAAGCAAGTTGTGGCGACTGGAGTCCAGTAGGTGTTGCCTTTGTGTTCTCTAGGTGTGGTCTATCTGCAGGCCCCCCACCCCCTCTGCCGGTGCCTAGGGTGGTTGGGTATGAGCGTTGCCAGCACCGGCCCACTGTGGCTTTTGCTGTGATTTCTGCCTCTCCTCCGTTGGAGGGGCTGTCACTGAAGCCACAAGATTAGCACCAAGGGTAGAGGTGAGCACCTTTCCTCAGCTGCGGACCCAGCCTATTTCCGGACTTCCGCCCAGAACCAGCAGTCGGAGCCTGCTCGCTACAGTTCCGCGGGTTAGGCGGGGCTTTTGACGTGGGGAGAGCAGGCTTTTTTTCCTGATACTGCATCAGAGGTAGGGATAACATGGAATCCAATAAGGAAGTAAATTGAGGGTAACAGAGCCAGATTTACTGTTCTTACAGGAAAGGGAGAGGTGAAAACGGGAATGAGCCCTGTGGTGTCGTGTTGGAGGTCAGGGTTTCTGTATAAGCGCATGGTTTATGGTATACCTAGATATAGAAGGAAATAGAGAATAAACTGTGTGTGCATATATATGTGTGTGTTTCTGTTCACTCAGATGAACCCAGATGCAATAAGCATACTCAGATCTTGGTTTCTAAATACCATTTTTTCCCTCATTAACATGGTAGAAATAATCAGACTAGAAAAATCATTATTTTGGCAACTATCATAGAATAATTAATTTGGCCAACAATTATCAACGGACACAAAGTATTCGGTGGAAGGTTATTGAGAAGTAGGATATTTATGTAGTCTAAAAGTATCACTTAGAGAAAATGTACGGAATTATGAAGGGAAGAAGAATAACTTGACAGTGGGGGAATATGACAGAGATTACCTTAATCAAGGGATGTTAGTTCACATTGCCAGTCAGGGAAAAACATTGAAATGGCATACCACCTGAAAGGATACAATGAGAGGAGCTTCTCTGTGATATTCCTGCTGAAAATTCATAACCAGAGTCTGTTTATAAGAAAGTATCAGCTAAACTCTAATTAAAGAACATTCTAAAAAACTTGCCTGGAATCTTTAAAATGGTCAAGTCTGAAAGTTCAGGAAAATCTAAGGAATTCTGGATTGAAATAGACTAATGAGATATGAGTACTAAGTGCAGTGTGGGATTCTGGATTGGACCCTCTTACAAAAATGGACACTATTGGTGGTTGGCTCAGTGGTAGAGCGTGGGCCCGGCATGTGGATGTCCCGGGTTTGATTCTCAGGGCACATAGGAGAAGCGCCCATCTGCATCTTCTCCACCCTTCCTCCTCTCCTTTCTCTCTATCTCTCTTTTTCCCTCCCGCAGCCAAAGCTTCATTGGAGCAAAGTTGGCCTGAGCACTGAGGATGGCTCCATGGCCTCTGCCTCAGGCACTAGAATGGCTCTGGTTGCAATGGAGCAATGCCCCAAATGGGCAGAGCATCACCCCCTGGTGGGCAAGCCGGGTGGATCTCGGTCGGGCACATTCGGGAGTCTGTTTTTCTGCCTCCCCACTTCTAACTTCAGAAAAATACAAAAAATAAATAAATAAAAATGAGAATTATTGGGATGATTGGAAAAAGTCCAGTGTGGTCGGTGGATTAGATAATGGTACTATATTAGCATTAATTTCTGAATTTTTATGGTCATAATTATTATAGTTTTGTAGGAGAGAGTCCTTGTGTATAGAAGTTACTCAGTAAACTCTATAGGGGTTATAGACAATGATAGACCATGATGTTAACTACTTACTTTCAACTGATTCAGGGAAATCAACTTATTTGTGCTTATCTGGCAACTATTTTGTTTTTATAGGTTGGTCTGAGATTATTAAAAAAAAACCCCTCGTCTGTTAGTTGATTTAGTAGCTGAAAGTCATTTGCTTATCAAGCAAACCATTTGTATGGTTTAAGGGGTTTGCTTTTCTTTGCTGTCTTAACTTGCATCTGCCCTGTCAGTGTGGCTTCCTGTTATATCTTGATTGTCATTTGGTGTTCTGCTTTTAGATATTTCTCATCAATTCATTAATACATTTTTTCCCTGCCCATTCTTTATATCCCATTTATATTCCAGCTTTTGTGACAAGCTGCTTCTTTCAGTGGGAAAGTATGGTTTACAAAAGGGTGGCATTTCACGGTTAATATTCTGTGATAATACTGCATCTCATTTTACCTTACTTTGCTATGTTAGCCTTTTCTCTTCATTTCAGTGGGGAGCTGTGTAAGCTTTCTTTCTGTTTTTGCCACACTGGCCTACCGCAGAACTGAGCGTTTTTCAGTAGGCTTTTATTTTATTTTTTTGTTCTGTTTGTTCTTTTACTTTGATTTTTAGATTCAATATTTGTTGTTAGATATGTATTTATTGCCATTTTATTGTTCATTTTTTTTTATCTTCCTCTTCTCAAAGAAAAACCTTAAACATTACATATAATGTTGGCTTAATGGTGATGAACTCTAGCTCTTTCTTGTCTGGAAATCTCTTATCTGTTCTTCGATTCTACATGATAGCTTTGCTGGGTAGAGTAATCTTGGTTGTAGATCCTTGCTTTTCATCACTTTGATTATTTCTTGCCAATCCCTTCTGGCTTGCAAAGTTTCTGTTGAGAAAGTAGCTGACAGTTTTATTGGAGATCCCTTGTCGGTAACCAACTGCTTTTCTCTTGCTGCTTTTAAGGATCCTTGTCTTTAGCCTTTTGTATTTTAATTGTGATGTGGGCCTTGGTGTGGGCCTCCTTGGGCTCATCTTGGTGTGGGCCTCCTTGGGCTCATCTTGTTTGGGACTCTGCGCTTTTGGGACTTATATGTCTATTTCCTTCACCAAGTTAGGAATGTTTTCTGTCAGTTTTTCAAATAAGTGTTCAATTTCTGCTCTCTCTCCTCTCCTTTAGGCATCCACATGATGCGGATGTTGGTACACTTGAAGTTGTCTCAGAGGCTCCTTACGCTGTCCTCATTTGTTTGGATTCTTTTTCCATTTTGCTATTCTGATTGGGTGCTTTATTTCTTTCTTATATTCCAAATCACTACTTTGATTCTCAGTTTCATTTCCTGTACTGTAGATCCCCTGACTAGTCCTTCTTTATGCTTTTGAAGTCCTCACTAAGTTTATTGAGCATCCTTATAATTAGTGTTTTGAATTCTGAATCGAGTAGACTGCTTGTCTCCATATTGTTTAGTTCTTTTTCTAGAGTTGTGTTTTGTTCCTTCACTTGGGAAGTGTTTTATTTTGTATCTTCATTTTGGCAGCCCTCCTTTGTATCTATGCATTAGGTAGAATTGCCTTGTCTCCCAGGCTTGACAGAGTGGCCTGATGTAGTAGGTGTCCTGTAGGGTCCTGTGGCACAGCCTCCCCAGTCACCCGAGCTGGGCACTTGAGGTTCACCCCCTATGTTGGCAGTGTATACCCTCTTCTTGTAGTTGAGCCTTGATTGTTGTTGGCATGTGTAAAGCCAGTAGTCGCGGCCACTATCACAGCCGCCTGGCCAATGCAGGTTCGCATTAGATTCGAACAGTAGGTAATGAAACAATGGAGCCAAGAACTGGTGAGCCATCAGCTTTAATTCTAGCTCGCACCCGGCGGGCAAGCAAAAACACACACTGGGCTCCAAAACCCACACATTCAGTGCTCACAAAGCTACTGACTTATCCGAGTTTCCTAGAATCAAAGGTTTCTAGCTCACCAGACTTATTCACCTCTGTTCCCCATCTCCTCCAGCACAAACTCTTAACAAACTGGCTTCTCCCTCAGCGTTCTGCCATCTTGACTGCTTCTCCTGGCCTCCATGTGGCCTTAATCTGCTCTCCTCTCTTCTACCTCAGGAACCAAGCGAGAACTAGCTACTGGTCTGCCCACTTTATAGCATAGATTCAAAACCTTTAATCCAATTATACAAACAAGAAAGTCTCTGATACAAAGCCACTCATCTGAGGCACAATGGGATTCATCATGAGAGTGCACCACCCTACATCATCCAATCAGTCAAGGGTGTGGAGAAGAGCTTACTCTTAAAACTAAGCCTTAGGCTATAATGACCCGGCCTGCCCACAGCCTGTCCCAGAACACACATTAATATCAATGAACTTCCATGTGGGCAGTGCCATCTTTAAAAAAGTGAGCATAATATATTTTATCTGCCCAACAGCATGTCAGTGGGAGGGAGTTACTCCCAGGCTGATCAGCTGCAGACTGGCTGCAACCTCTGACCACTGTGGAGATTCAGCTGTCCAGGGGCCCACCCTACAGAGCAGGAATTAGTTCAGTGGGGCTCTTGTGCCCCCTATACTGCCCCTTGAGTATGTCATTTGTGGAGGTGGTTGGTGGTACTTGGATGTGGTCTGAAGCTTTCCACTGGGTGTGCTGTCTCTGGGGTTTCCTGGGAGGTGCAGGCCAAGGTCAGCCACCACCTGGGTTCTGCTCATGGCTACCCAGCTTGAGCTACAAAGTGAATTGCAGATGGCTGCTGCTTGTGCTGAGCTTAGAAGTGCTCAGAAGAGGCCAGGCTGCGAACCAAGGCCAGCTGCTACTAGTGCTGGGCCTGGGGACACTCAGCGAGAGGTATGGGATGCAGTGAGTCCAGATGCTATTTGTTTGAGAGATGTTAGGAAATCTCTCAAGAGGCTTTTAGTAAAAAGTGTTGGGCTGGTTGATTGCTATCTTAGAATTTAGAGTTTTCAGAAAATATTAGCAGGTCAGGGAAATGTGGTAGACAGAGTGGTAAATGTGAGTCTGTACTAATTCATAATCTGGTCAGCCCATTCCTGTGTTTATGCATGGCTAGCCCCAAGGGTTTAGGATGAAGCGTATTACAACCAAGCTGGTCCTAATCTAAAAATCTGTGTGATTCAGAATGGTGGAGAGAAGGTCTTTCTCAGCAGTCCTCTCTCTCAGAGAACATCAGATGTTAGTTGTCTGTTTGGTGGAATCTACCTTTACCCCTCGGTACAAGAAATCATGGGTAAAGGTCTTGAACTGCCCCCACCCCTGTTCCGTACGTTCTTCTCTTGGTAGAACATCAGAGGCTTGTTTTTCTTAAATAGTGTGAAAGACAAACTTTTCTTGAGCATTTATACTAATTTTCATGTTTCTCAGAAGGATCAGGGAATAAAGCTTTTAAAAATCTCGAGCAGCAGTTCCATCGTACTTAGAATACACCCCCACACACCGGCTTTTCTTCAGCATTTTATTTCATTTTTTCTTGCTGCTTTTACAGTGTAGGTGGCCTTCTCCGGATTGCCTTTGACAGGAAATTGAGCAACCTTTCTTTTCGGAACAGAGTATATTTTACCTGTGAGAGTGAAAAAAATATTAAGTGTTTATGTTTGAAATTTTATGATGAGTTTTTATTTAAAGACCAATTTAAATCTAGAAAAATGGAAGTAGAGGTTAAATTTCATATTGTGCACTAATATTTCTCAACCTTCTTAGTGATTTTTGGGCCTTCCTTTTTTTTTTTTTTTTTTTTTTGTAGAAAGAAGGGAGGGTCTGAAGGCCCCAATGTTACTTGGCTTCATAAAGCAAAAAAGCCATTGATGGATGTTAAGAAGTTGTGTTTGACCAAGTCATTATTTTTCTGGCTTTTGTATGATTCTGTCTTCACCAATTGTCTTCTTTCTGTTGTGTAGGTGTGGTGGCTCTACACTGCTTCAACACACATCTTGAATCTAGAGTGTACGTTAGCCTACCTTTGGAAAAGCACATCATTCAATATAGTGATTAGGCTAGTATGAAGGGCCTTAAAGCTAGCTAGGAGCTCCAGATCGGAACCCTGCCTCTGCTACACATTTTTTCTGGACTGCCAAAATCTCCAGTGCTTTGGGATATGAATCATTTTATCTACCGCCCACTATCCACCCAGGTGCTTCTCTGCCTGGCGTGCTTACTTGAGTTTGATTTGGGTAGTTCCTTTATAGCACTGGGGGTTCCAAGGAAGAAATCAGTCTATAATTAGAATATAAACCCATATGCCACATCATGAAAATGTTGCCCAGTGGAATGGAATAATTATCTTGGAATCTTTCTAAGTGTGTTTAGAAATCATACCCTTTCATTTGAGTTTAAAATTTGCATGTTTGTTCATGTACCTAAGTGGATTACTAGTGTAAATCAGCTGTTAGGTATGTTTTATTTATGTAATTAGCTAGTTCTGATATAGTAGGCAGTTAGACAGACATGATCAGAGTAGGAATGATAGATTAGTGCAGAAGGCCAACAGGTTGGAAAGCCCTGGGTGCCTAGCAATGGGCAAAACTGGGAAAGTCAATGTTGCAGGGTGGGACTTCCCCAAGTATATTGCTGGTCATACAGTTCAGACCCTTCGCTGATGTTTTCTCCCCTGGCATATTGCTAGTCATGTAGACCCTGTTAGAGGAGGAACAAGGGGGCTGGAGAATAGCTTCACGTGACTCCTGTACAAGCCCTTGCATAACCACTCCCTTAAGCATTAAGCCCCCTGGACAATGGGATTCTGGCCTGAATCAAATAATTTTGACCACAGAGACAGACTTTTCTTCCAAGTTGAGATAACATTTAGGCCTCAGATGTATTTCAGCTCCAGGCCCAGAAAAGCGGCAAAACCAAAGTCTTCTTTCTGTTGTGTAGGTGTGGTGGCTCTACACTGCTTCAACACACATCTTGAATCTAGAGTGTACGTCAGCCATGGCTGACATCTGGACCAGCTGCAGTCACTAGTGCAACCCTACCCTAACATCGACCAATCAGTAGAGACCATGGCTCTGAAAAGACACACATGGAAAGCTGCTGAATATTCTGTTGAGATAATTCCTAGAATCCCCATGTTGGAAAAACAGATAAAACCCCTTAAGACAAAGGACCTAGTGAGCTTGTACACTCTATCGAGCATGTCCTCACCTTTCCTCACCCCCTTCTTCCCTCAGGCACGCTCCCTCTCTCCTGCCGGTGCCTTTCCTCCCCCATTCTTTCCTCAAAGTGTGGGTGTGCCTTTGCTTTTTTTCTCCTAAGCTCCAAGGGCCCTTCTTTGCCTCTGTAAGTTGTTTCCTGAGTCCATGCAGCCCAGCTGGCTCACTTCTTTTACCTCTGTGACTTTCTTTAATTTCTGTTTTTTATTTTATTCATTTTTTTAGAGAGGAGACACACACACACACACACACACACACACACACACACACACAGAGAGAGAGAGAGAGAGAGAGAGAGAGAGAGAGAGAGAGAGAGAAAGGGGGGAGGAGCTGGAAGCATCAACTCCCATATGTGCCTTGACCAGACCAGTGCAGGGTTTTGAACTGGCGACCTCAGTGTTCCCAGGTCGACGCTTTATCCACTGCGCCACCACAGGTCAGGCGCTCTGTGACTTTCTAAATAAACTTTCACTTGTATTTGCATAATTGGCTCTGAATTCTTAGCCAAACTCAAGGACTCAGGTCTAACTTTTCTGGTACCATCTGGTGCTGTTCGCTGTTAACAGTTATAGCTCATTAATTTCGATTAACTAAACAAAGTATATACTTTGAGTGTTACAAGTTTCTTGACTCATTCTGTTTGTGTAACTGGTAGGCCAATTACATAAAAAAAAATGCAAGTTTTATTATCTGGTATATTAACTCAGAATATCATTTATAGGTTCCTTTTCCCAAAAGTTTTCTTAAGCTTTGAAATACCTTTATATTTGTTTGAATAAAAGATGGGGAGTCCTGATATTTAAGGTGAGAGGCTGGGAAGAGGAACTTTTCTTCTTGTCTTTAACAGGAATTGGGAATATCTGTGAGACTGAGTTCTGGTTCTTCCTACTCTTAGCTTCTATTTTATGTTTGGGGACAGGGATTGGGAGTTAATGTAGTTTGAAATACTGTTCTATCTCAGCAAAAATTAAAAATGGTTTCTTGAAAGCTCTTATGGACATGTATAGTCTGATTTATTTTGAAAATTTCAGAGTAGGCACATAAAAGAATACATATATGTGTCCAATATTAATAATTACCTATAGTAGGTAATTATTAATATTGGACACATATATGTATATATGTATTCATTTAACTAACAATAAGCTTAATAGCCATAGGAAATGGTCAATCATGATGGTAGTGGGACTTATAAACCTATCTGAAGTGACCCTTGTGTGAGACTGCAGAATTTCTAAATAATCAGAATGGTAGGTTACTTTGGAACAGAGTTTCTCAATCTTGCAGTTATTGACATTTTGGGTGAGATAAATCCTTGTTGTGAGGTGCTACGCTGTGCATTGTAGGTTGTGGGGTGTTATGCTATGCTGTGCATTGCATGGTTGGCAGCATTCCTGGCATCTACCCATTAAATGCCAGTAGCGTATCCCCTCCCTCTGTTGTGACAACCAGAAATGTCTAGGTATTTCAAGATGTCCCCTGGGGTGCAAAATTGCCCCCTGTTGAGAATCACAGGTTTGGAACAGTGATTGCCATAGGCAGATGATGGGTTAACTATATCAAAATTACCTTGTTGGGGGGCGGGGTTCTTACTTATACAGGTTCTTGGGTTTTTCCCTGTCTTCCTAGATACTGCATAGCGAGGTTTAAGGATTTGTTGTTTAAGTTGGAGTGGTTATTAGTTGGCTTAAGTTTAAATGTGTTGAACGGCACATAAAGAGTTTACAGATGAAAGAGGGTTTTAGAGGTAAAGTACAACATTTCACAATTATGATTTGATTTGTAGCAGTGATTTTTCCCCTTATTTTTATGAGGTACAGTTATATGTTTTTCAAACTTCGAAAATAACATTGTTATACTAAAGTTTATAATTATTTTAATCTAGGTTTTGGAAAAATACCTCAAGTTGGACTCAAGCAGGATTTACTACTAACTTTGAAGTGAAAATGGGTGAGTCACAAGGTCATGTTGGGGGAAGGGAATATCACTCACATGTTCATTGTTAGAGGACCAACTGCTTAATCTCAGAGTTTGGATTTAGCACACGAGGGTCCTGTGTTTCTCCATTGACTTTTCCTCCTTCGTTGTTTTACTTCTGAGGCAGAAATGAACACAGAGGAGGGATAACTCCTGCACAATTATTCATTGTCATCTTTATAGATAAAATATTTCAGATATTTTTCTGACTACTGAAATTAATGTTATGAAGATTATTGTTCATTCTTATGTTTCTACTCCATTGTAAATGCATTTCAAAAAATCTTCTATGTGTTTCTTAAAAATAGATGGGAGTTTATACCTCAACCCATGTGCTAAGTAAGAATCTTGTTAACCCTGACACATTAGTATATAATCTGGAATACTAAATTTATCCTGAAAAATTGAGAGATGGTTGGATGATCAGTTTGAGTGACATTTACATTTGATCTTGCAGTGATTGCACATAGGGTACTTACTGCTAGGTAGAAACCCAGTTCTGTCCTAGGCCTATCCTAATGTTTCAGTTGACACTCTCAGATATTTAATCAGTTGTAAATGGATATTCTCATTGAGAAAAATAACAGCTTACTTTAATTGAAAGAGACTTTTTTAATAGGCTGAAAATGCTGTAATATGCTAAACTTGTAAATTCAGATAAAAACAAGTGGTTTGGGGTTGAGTAGATTTCTTTGGTTTTCTTCCTTTGTCCTTAACATTCATCTGAACCAGATGCTGAAACAAAGGTCTTGGGATTCTTCTTATCTGCTGCTTTGTAGGAGCAGAATCCAGTTGCTTAAGTAGTCAGCTCTCCTGGATTGGCTGCATCATATCAAGGATGGTCCAAGTTATCTGAGCATCTTGCCCCCTTAGGCCTTTGTGCAGACCTTAGGGCTTCTTTCCTGAAGCCTGCTGGGTAATTAGAGCACTGCTTTCAAAGTGGCTTGCTATTTCTGACCTTCCTTGAATTGCAGTAAGAGAAATTGGGGAATGATTATATCTGAAAATGTTTCTAAGTGACATTAGAACACTCCTGGTAGCATTCATTTGACTATTCCCAGATTCATTCTTCTATTTAATAGAGGTGGATTCTAAGAAAGAATTTTAGATCTATGTAATTTTTATCCATAAAGAGCCCACATGTTTTTATTAGCAACACAAATGAAAACTGCCTTTGAGACTGTAGCGTCTTTGAAATTCCTTAGCGGTGAGCAAGCAGCCTGCAGGCATGCTCCTGGAAGGCAACTGTATGTAGCTCAGCTGCTTCCTGAAGAAGGAAGTGCATGTTGTTGAGCGCCCTCTGGCTTTCACCTCAATCTTGTAAGCTGTTTTCAAGGTTGCTTTTTTTCCCCTTTCTCTTCTGGAAATATGTATTGTGTAAAGATGCACACCTTTAATGCAGTCTCTCTGTTTCACGGTGTTTTAAACACTTTTAAATAAATAACTGCTGGTTGAATGTGACAGTTGTTGGCATGTATTTATGAGACCAAGCTTGTTTAAGCTTTGATGTCATAGCAGCTACACCTTGTCTTTGTCTTTTGAATTAGTTGCTTAGTTTAAAACCTGGGAGCTTAAATGACTTTTTTTTTTTTTAATTTTTTTATGGCAGTAGTATCTGCTGAGGCTAGTAGTGTATACCTGTTAGGTGTGGTGGGAGAGTCTTCTCTTAGTCATTCATACTTGTTCAGGTCTACTCAGACAGCACGTGGGGAAGCCACGAATGAACAGCTGTCCAGACCTGCTGGCGAAATGACTCTTTCTTGGCCTCCCAAATGTATAGTGCTTCTTTCCGAAGTGCTCACTACTTACGGGACACTTAACTCCTTTCCTCCAATGAAAACAAAAATCCACAGTGACACACATACTACCCCTCCCCCACTTTGTATTTTATATGCAGTTCTATCTGGATCTGATTAAGTCTATCATTCTTATACCTTTTTGTTTTATGAGTAGTATTTTTCCAGAATTATAAAATTGAATTAAGAAAGCACACATTTTCCCTGTAAAATTTTTTAAAATTTCAATAGGCTTTGTAAATATCCAGTGAGAAACAGAGTGATATTAATTGCTTATGATCTCTGACTAAACTATTGTTTTCAGCATTTTCTCAAGTATTACATTTTTGCTTTGGATTTTCTCTTTCTTATATAGATAATTATGTACTCATAGGTAGATGAGATATTATTTAAAATTTTCAGTTATTTCAGTTTAGTTATTGCATCCCAGTGTTCAGATTTTAGTTGAGGAAATTTTAAAAATCTCTCCACTTTAGTCTGTCCTTGAAAATAAAATAAAAGAGAATAACATTGATCACATTTACTTAGACTAATAGTTTGCTGGTATAATACATAAAAGTAAAGACATATTTATGTTGTTTCATGGGAGGTTCCAACCATTTCGTAAGTAGAAAAAAAAGAAAAGAAAAAAATGCATGTTAGTGCATTCTCCTAGACTTCACTTGCATTATATGTGGTGGAAGCAAAAAACCTAATAATCATAATGCCTTCCATTGGTTGTTCAGGCAATAGAATGGCCATAACAGATCAGAAACCTGGAAAGACTTACTTGTAATTGTTGGGCTGTATCTCTTTTCTCCTCATTATTCTAACAAATTTATCTTTGTTAAAACATAAATGAAGAGGTCTTCACATTCAGCATGGTGTCCAGTGACAAGGACAATAGGTTAAATAATAACAAGACTTTGAATATATTAACTCTAAGAAGACTAGAACTCAAATGTTTACCTTAGTAGAACTTGTTAGATTTTTTTGGCCAACCTAAATTGAAGTCTTATGGTGTCCCTAAGGGTTCAAAATGGAGATAGCTTTTTATTTTATTTTATTTTTTTACAGGGACAGAGAGAGAGAGAGGGATAGATAGGGACAGACAAATAGGAACGCAGAGAGATGAGAAGCATCAATCATCAGTGTTTTGTTGCGACACCTTAGTTGTTCATTGATTGCTTTCTCATATGTGCCTTGACCTTGGGCCTTCAGCAGACCGAGTAACCCCTTGCTGGAGCCAGCGACGTTGAGCTCAAGCTGGTGAGCTTTGCTCAAATCAGATGGGCCCGCACTCAAGCTGATGACCTCGGGATCTTGAACCTGGGTCCTCCGCATCCCAGTCTGATGCTCTATCCACTGCGCCACTGCCTGGTCAGGCGGAGACAGCTTTTTAAGATAAATACTAGATGGAATTGTATGAACTAAATGCTAAGTTAATATGAAAATATTTAAATTTTAGAATAGCAAAAGGATGATTGCAGTTTTCCTTTATCTTTGGTAATGACTAATTTGAATTGAGTTTGGCATGCCTTGAGGTCACCCCAGAATTATTTCATTATGCTTATTTATTATGCAAAGCCTTATTTGGCCTCGCAAACATTTTTATCAGCTTGCAGAACTGTTACTACGACCCCTTCACATTTACTAATATCGTCATACCCTTTTTCTCTTTGACAAGAACAATTTATTCTCACTGAAATCTTATGTTGACATTCTTCAGAAATTTAGAGTGCAGCTGCCCACATCAAATAAGAGAGTTGCCTCTTTTAAACTCATTCTAGCAGCAAAGAGACACATGGTGAAAGGAATGGAATTCAGTTGTCTTGGAGGAGTGCCTTATTTCTTATTCTTAGCACATACCTAGTCATTTTTTTGAGTCCAGAATTTGTATGGGTAGGAGTTTTATGATGCTTCTATGAGTCTTCAGGTTAAATAATGAATGCTTTCTGAAGAAATAATGAATTGATTTTCTTTTCAGGGAGTCTTTTTTATTTTGTCTGTAACTTAATTCAATAAATGACTCTTTACTACTAACAATGTTTTTCCCCGTAGTTAGTTGGAAAATAAATGGTTTGAGAAATTGACCAGGTAACATTTGATGGGTATTGGTCTTTGTATGAGGACTTCTGGGCATATTCTAGCCTTAAAGCTTTTATAGTTACAAGAAGTAAGATATTGTACTTTTGTTGCCACTTGTTTCCTCCCTGTTTTTATTAGTGGAACAGTTAATTCAATTAAGTAAATAATTGACACCTGTTATGTAGAGAGATCTTTAGCTTAGGATAGCAGTACAAAAAGACATTCCCTTTGTAATCAAGTTGTTTTTCTAGAGGTGGAGACAAGACATAATTACAAATTGTTATAATAAATTACCAAATGTAATGAGCCCTGTAGTAGAAATAGAAGTAAAATGTATTGAGGTGTTTTTAGAGAGAGTTAAATCCATGGTGGTGGGCATTGAAAGAACCATCTTTCCATCCATCCATCCATCCATCCATCCATTCATTAAAAGAGAAACATTTTCTTCTCTAAGTAACCAAAGTAATTCATATTTGTTGTATAAAATGTGGATGTTTCTAAAAGCACACAGATCAAAGTAAAAGTCACCCAGTTCCCACCAGATCACTCAGTCTACACTACTGAGAGATAACTGTCCCTGCTAGCATTTTTACTTTTTATTTGCAAGATTTTCCAAACATACACAAAAGTAGAATAGTACAGTGAAACCCTATGTGTCCATCATCTAGTTTTATATTACAGACATTTGTCATTCTTACTCCATCTGTCTTTATCTTGCTTTGATTGATTGATAGGAGTTTTAAAACACAGCCCAAATATATTATACCATGTACCTATAAATACTTCAGTTAGTATTTTTAACAGATAATGACTTAAGAAATTAGTCACAATATCAATAACCTTAATGAAATTAATGATTATTCTTTAATGTTATTTTTCTAGCTAGTCCTGTAGTCAATGTTCAGTTTCCTCCATTTTGTTAAAAATGTCATTTTACAGTTAGTTTGTTGGAATCAGGATCCAAGTAGAATTAACACATTGTATTCCTCTCTTTTAAGTCTTTCTTAATCTGTAATGTATCTCCTTCCCTCCCTTCGTTTTTTATGCAACTAATTGTAGAAGAAACTGGGTCATTTGTCATTTAGGATTGCTAACATTTTAATAGTTTTATGTTTGTTCTTTTATGTAACCATATATATATATATATATATATATATATATATATATATATATATATATTTTAAAATGAGCAGCCAGATTAGCTCTTTTATTTTTTAATTTTTATTTTTATTTATTCATTTAATAAAATAAATGAGAGGAGAGACATGAGAGAGAGAGAGAGAGAGAGAGAGAGAGAGAAAGGGGGGAGGAGCTGGAAGCATCAACTCCCATATGTGCCTTGACCAGGCCAGTGCAGGGTTTTGAACTGGCGACCTCAGTGTTCCCAGGTTGACACTGTGCCACCACAGGTCAGGCTACCATCTATATATTTTAAACACGAAAATGGGGTTTACTTTTTCTATTTAGCGATATAATGACATTTACTCTTCTATAATTTTTATTTACTGTTAAGTCTTATGGCATTATAGTAACTGAAAGTGAAAAGGATGCATTTGATTGTATTTAAAGCACAACTTACATTAATGATATGTATTACAACAAATTCACCCCTCCCTCCCTTCTTTTTTCACTCCAGCATCTGTTATGGATGGATATAGTATTGGTGATGCAATTCTCTGGTCTAAGAGTCCATTTTTTCCCCTGAGGAATGTACTAGTCGATAGATGATCTGTGTAGAGACAGCCTGGTTGATGGTTTGCTGATAGGGTTGGAAACAGAAGAGGTAAATGGTGCCCATCCAGACCCTGATTTTCTGGAGAGTCCACTACACGAAGGGGACCCACCTAATTATTGTTAGAAGAATTTGACCTTTATTAAAGCTAAGTTTGCATTCTCACATGTGGTGACATCATCAATGTGGTGGGGAAGGATTGTTTTAGTATAGTGTTAACATAATTTTAACATTTCTGTATTAGGGTCTCTTTCAGTTCTTGCCAAGTTTCTTGCCTAGGAAAAAGACTGTGTGCAATGCAATAATTGATTAACGAACTGAAGCCTCATGTGGCCATTTACGTTGACAGTCTTCTTCTCTTCTTCATTAAAAACCTCTTCACTTCATTTGTGATGTTGCAGTTGCTCCTGGTGTAGTTTGTCTTTGTGCATTGGATTAGCTTTTAATTTAGGAGTGGCTGCAGAGACATCTTTATTTCACCTTATTCTTTACTAAATGTTGGTCAAATAAGTTTGTAAGATATGATTTTTATGTTTGTTCACTTATAGTTTGCATTGGGACCTGGCATATGGTAGCACCTGGCATATGTGGTCTGTGAAATTGCAAATTGCCTTCCTGCTTGGGAAGGGCCATTGTTTTGCTGATGTTTGCTGGAGGAGAGGTTTTCGCCCAAAAAGTTTTGAAAAGAAGAGGAGAGGAAAAAGAGAGAAGCCATGTTTTGCAGGGAGAGCAGAGAGAATGCAGAGTGCTGAAGAAAAAGCATGTTTGCAGGGAAAGAGAAGGTGTGGGGAACCAGAGGTGAGGGGCTTTGGGAGCCCTACTAAGACTGGTGGGGCCTTTGATTCTAGGAGGAACCGGAGAAGATTCTCCTGGTTGTGGAACCGGAGAATGTGTCAGGGTTATGGGAGCTCTGAATGAGGGAAAGGGAAATATTTTCTCTGTGTGGTGCTTGTCGGCCGGTGCGAGACTTTAATAAAGGAATGGCCCACCATTTTTTGGCTCCACTGTTTCTTTACTGTTTGCCCGAATCTAATGAGAACCTGCACCTGCATGGCCATGACAGCCGTGACTGCTGGCCATACACTAAGTCACTTAATAACCCTATAAAGTCCTTGTGATATGTTTTCAAAATTAGTTTTTTTTAATAGAAGTAATAAATGAGTCTATAAAGTTTACTCTCCATTCCCGTGCACTCCCCCCACCCCTTTCCTGGTTTTCCCACTCGTTCTCCAGAGCAAACACTTTGTTGACTTACTTTTATAATATAAAAGTATTGTATTTTTGTGTTTTAAAACTTTACAAAATTATTATCAGTAACTTTTCTTTTTATTCAGTGACATGTTTTAGATCTGCCTATGTTAGTTCATGTAAATCTAGTTCATCCTTTTAAACTGCTGTATAGATTAGTCACAGGAATATTCTATAGTTGTTTTTTTTAAAACCATTTTCTTATTGCTGAATTTTTAGGTTGTTTTTTGATAAGTCCTCATTACAAATAAAACTTCAAAGAATAGTCTTGTCCTTGGCCCTATGCACATGGCCATATATTTCTTTAAGCAGTTGTCTGGTCAGGGGATACGGTAATAGATAGTCCCAAATTGTTTTACCAGAGGGACTCGCATCAGCACCGGACAGTTTCTTTAGTCCCACATGTTCGTTCATCTAAAGAAATGGGATGGGGCAGAGACTAAATTTGAAGGTCCAACTTGCTTTTGAATAAGTAGACCTCATTATATTCTAGTATTTGGTCTTGAAAATTTTCATTAAGACTGGTTTCAGTTTTTGGACTACATTTTGTTACCAAATATGAATTTATTTACACATAGAGAATTCTGCAGTGAAATCATTACAAGTAAATTATAATGTCCACTGAGCTTTTGTATAAACGTGACACTTCACTTGAAGATTTGTGCATTGGTGGTAAGTAGGGTGTGAGTGAGGGCTGTCTTAATTGCTTCTGAGGTTTGGAAGGCCTCCTCAGTTAACTGCTAGCCTCTGTTCTAATGGCTAAGGAGTGTGTTGTTTATTCCGCATAACACCCACCTCATTATGGACGCCACAGGTAGAGGGATTACATAATTAAGTGAAAGCAGCTACGGGCAGGAATAGGCACAATGCCTCCTATCCTTTCCCTTAAAGGACATCATTCTTCCACATGAAGATGGTATACACCATTTTCCTTTCCTTTGAATGCTTGTCATGACGGGGATGGCAGATATAGCTCCCTAGTTTTTGATCTCTTAAGAATGTAAACATTATTCTCAATTGATTATGTTCAGGAGCTCTGAGTTTTGAAATAGTCTTCATATGCTACTTATTTTCTCTACAAAAGTTATGCATATTTCTTTTAATTTCTAACTAGAGGCCTCTTCAGGATTCTGAGCCTCACTCTTGTCCTTTCTGATGGGTGTCATCGGCCATAGGCCACGCAGTGTTGCAGACATGCTGGGTGCCAGGCGGTGCCTCATTGGAAGGAAGCACTTAGTTGCACAGGGCCAGATGCATAGTGCAACCTTCTATGACAGATGAGAAAACTGAGGTTAGGAGTGTGAAGTCACATAGCTAACTCTCTTTCAGTTTGTTTAACCTACTGAAATTATCTCTGCCACATGTCAGATCACTGGTGGCTCCGCTTCCTGAGAAACCACAGGGGCGGCCTTTACACACAGCTCTTTCCTTGCCTGGAATCTCCCTTTCTTCCCGCCACCTGTCAGCGACCTTATCCTCCTTTGAAACACATTCAAGTTCATTTCCTCAGGAAGGCCTTTCTGGCGAATCCTACAGGTGGATATTATTTCATATCCCCATTTACCCAAGTATATCTTACACTGTAGACCAGGGGTCCCCAAACATTTTACACAGGGGGCCAGTTCACTGTCCCTCAGACCGTTGGAGGGCCGCCACATACAGTGCTCCATACACTGACCACCAATGAAAGAGGTGCCCCTTCTGGAAGTGCGGTGGGGCTCGGATAAATGGCCTCAGGTGGCCGCAATTTGGCCTGCGGGCTGTAGTTTGGGGACCTCTGCTGTAGACATTTGAAGTTATTTATATATGTCTTAAAAAACTCATCTCTGTCCCCATTAGGATTTAGAAGGGTCCCATACCATAAAATGCTGCTTATTTAAGGAAAAGGAACGTCATTAGAAGAAACCCATATTTGTTAGCAGTGCAATGCTATCTCTGTGTTTTGAAAGAAAATGTTAGATGTCAGATAAAATTAAGCTCTCAATAAATATTGGACCATGTGTTTAGTATATTGTCTCCTATGCACAGACCTTTGTTCTGCTTTTTACAGTCACCTTTCAAGCCAGGAGGTCAGAGCTAAAGATTATGTTAAATAAATTAGAACAAAACTATCTACTGATGATTGATATCTTTGCATATGGATGAGTATGTCTGCATCTTTCCCTGTGTTCTCCTCTTTTCCCTGTGTTACAAAAAGTAGTAAACAAGATAAAAATGTCAAGGTAACTTGCAGAAGTTATATGTGGGCTGACGAGTCCATAAAAGATCACATGAAAGTAAGTTAGAAGCTTTTATAATTCTAAACATAAATGCATGCACAACTGAACGAATGTTTCACTGTACAGCATACACATTTTAGTGTAATTGCAAAGTAGAGTTGAACAGAGAACTGCTTATATGTGGCATCCATATGTGACCAGATGTTTTATTTTTTGTGTTAGGTTCTTCTGGTAATAGGTTGGTTGTATCACAGGTGGCTCCTTCCCCTGTACAGTACACAGACAGATTTGTGTGTTGGTGTGTCTGTATGAAAGGACTGCAAGGTCTTAGTTATATTTGGGGTGTGAAGAAGAAGAGATCTAATAGAATTTTAGACCGGGAAGGAGCCTAAGCTGTCATCTGTTCATTTTATAGATGAAACATGGGTATTCACAGAGATCAAAAGGTTTGCCCGAGTTTTTATTACTTTATGACGCTGAGGCTCAGAGCTCTGAGTTTGCGGAGATGAGATGTCACTAATGATGCTTTTCTGAGAAACTGTGGTGTTTTCCTACTCATTTGGGGACCTCAGAGTATTTCCTAAGTTATTTGTCTTCTGTATTTTGAATACTTAGAACATTAAGTTATCAGGTGATGGGGTTTGAGGCTAGAATTTTTTCTTTGAAAATTCTTTATCATGATACCCTCAAGTTTTTTTTGTTCTTTTTCTGAGACAGCATCATAGAAAACCAAATCTGTCTAAGTTGGAGTTTTATTATTTTCTTATATTGAAAAATAAGTAATTTTTTTGAAAAGCACTTTAGTAATCTTTGTGTAAAACATTTTTGAAAATCCAAGGCAGTTTCACAGTTTCACCTTTTCAAGTGTTGCCTTACGTTGATTATGCCTGTCTTTTACTGTAAAGCCTGGGTCTTCATAGTCCCTGCAGCACCTTGCACAGAGCAGAATGGTTAGGAAGTTAGTTGGAGGGTAGTTTATCTGAACTGTCTTTCTCTAGTCTCCTACCCACATCCTCAGTAAGAATTACTTCACCCTCCTCTGCCTCTTGCTTTTGTCTTTCATGTCATTGGGAATTGAGGATTGAAGGAAACACCAAGAATTATTTGAGCTATACGTATACCAAACACCAGTAATATTTGAGCTAGACATATACCAAACACCAGAAATATTTGAGCTATACATATACAAAACAAATTCCTAGAGGACCAATGCTTTCAAGAAAATCTAAAGTAATATGTAAATTTATCACAATCCCAGTAAGATTAACAGCATATTCTTTTGGAAATTCAATACTTGGATATTTGAAATACAAAATTTCTTACTGATTAAATAAATATTACATCACTGGGCCAGAACATATTTTTGGCTCTGGTTTGTTGAAGTCTTACCACATGGCAAATACAGGTTGGGGCAGAAGTAGATATACTGTTGTTTGTGTGGAAAATAATGTAATAATTAATAAATGATGTCTCATCATTAATAAATTGTGTCTGTCTTACTCACAACTGTAAACCTACTTTTGCCCGAGTATAGGAGATGGGTATATTCTTGAGTATAGAGGTGAGTCAACATGACCCCTGCTTTTAAGGATCTAAAATCTAGTGGGTAAGGCAGATGTGTATTTGGGTGCAGTAGTGGAAGTATTAGAAGTGTTGAAGCAATAGATGTACCCTTGATGTTTCTCATTAGTGATATATGGAAGGATACAGATAACATGGACAGTGTAAGTTCAATTGCAAACTAATTAGGGATTTTTCTTTTAAATTAAATTTTATGTTTTAAATAGCGAATACATGCCCAAAGGGTAAAATTCAAAGGGTTATATTGTAAAACTAAACTGCATAGCTTTTCCTTAGAGTTCACTAGTTTTTCTGCTGCTATCCTTTACTTTTCCAGGATCCAATCCAGGAATGTCATATTGCATTTAGTATATATGCTTTTTGAAATTTAATTTTATACAAATGGCAGCATATTGTACTATGCTTTCATTCTAGTTTATGGTTATACTTTAGTATTTCGGTTTTTTTCTTCTAATTTTAAGGGATTTTTAGAGAGAGAGAGGAAGGGGGAGATCATGTGCTTGTGTGAGACAGAAACATTGATTTGTTGTTCTACTTATTTATGCATTCATGATTGATTCTTATATCTGCCCTAACCAGGGATTGAACCCACAACCTTGGCATATGGGGACAATGCTCTTAACCACATGAGCTACCTGACCTAAATCTGAACTTTACACTTAGATCTGAATTTCCAAAAGAATATCCTGTTAATATTACTGGGATTGTGATAAACTTACATATTACTTTACATTTTCTTGAAAGCATTGGTCTTCTAGGAATTTGTTTGGTATATGTATAGCTCAAATATTCCTTATATTTTGCTTTTTAAAAGTTTATTTTAAAAAGATTCATTACTGATAATGTAAATGGCAATTACATATAATCTCACCTTCATAGCACTGTAAACTTGACTGTTTTCATAATATTTCCTTCCATTTTCCCTCACTTTTGGTGACGCTAAGTCATGTTTTAGAGTCCTTATTACTTCATGTTCTATAATTAGTATAGGGCCATGCATACAGTAGGCAAATGTTTAGAAAACAAACTCATTCAGAGTACTGTGGGTTCCTCACTCAAAAGTGATTTGGGAACACCTATTAAAATGGACTGTGTGTGCACACATGCACCAGACCCTGCAGTTGTGTTACGCACCATCTACCCTAAGGAAAACGTGCATCTTATCAATCGGAGGCTCCATGGGCAGTGCCAGGTACGGCATTTTACAGCATCTACTGTCACCTTACCTTTAGCTCCTCTCCTTTTAGCCATCAAATTCTGCTGAAGATGTGAAATCTTGTAGAACTAGGTCATAGCCCATGCTAAGCACTTTTAATTTGATTCTCCACCTTACCTTTTAGTTTTTTCTTAAAAAAGAACCTCTTCAGCATGATAATCCTTTAGATATAACATGTTAGAATCAGCTAAATGTTTTTTTTTTTTTCTTTTCAAGCTTCTTAAGTCATCACTCACAACTTTCCCCAGTTCTGATCATCTACCCTTCCCTGGTGAAAATCACCACCATTAGCCAGTGTTCCTGATTGCAGTATCCTTGATGAGTGTGTTAGGGACAGAAATACTCAGTCCCCTGTGGTCCTCTCCTCCTGTTCTCACTCCTGCTCAGTCAGCGTAATGAATCCTATTCTTTGCAAAGATAAGCTCAGCTCCACCCTTTGTAGCCCTTTTATCTGTTGTTCATTCCTTTTGGAAGTACAGCTTCTTCATTCCTATCCTGGATCTCAAATCTATCCCCCCTATATTTGAAGTCTTTATTTCTATACCAGGGGATTCCTCATTAAGCAAACATTTTTGTGCACTGTGTTTGTGTGTGGGGGCATGATTGCTTTCACATCATAGAGACTTGAACCAAGATTGCATCAGAAAACTGTTTTGTGTAGAGTCCTAGAAAAAGGTCTCCTTCATTGTCTCAACATTTTGTTGAAGGGAGAGAGGAGAGAACCGTTTGGTAACCTGGGAATAAGGGAAGCAGGGAGGTAGAATTGGACTGTTTAAACAACTAAGCAGCTATTGGATTGGTGCCCGGGGCTTGGGTCATGCTCTCCTGTGCTTCTTTCTGCAGTGTGCATGCCTCCCTTTTGGACCAGTTGGAAATCTGTGGGCTGGTTACTATGGGAATTGATGGGTGCTGCTGGCAGTGGGAGAAGGAAAGTTCTTGGAATTGATTCAGAAATCATAGAAGTGCAGAGTTTTCTCCCTCTCTCTGGCTTCCCTGCCTACTGTTCTTTGCCTTGATTAACGAACTTCATGTTTTGGCTTGACGAGAGCATTTCCAATCACTCATTACTGGTGTCCCAAGGAGAGGTGGAACAGTCCCCTCCCAGGCGGACTTCATCAAGAGAAGGACAATACCAAGAATCACTAGCTTGTCCGATGCATATCTGTTGTAGCAATTGGCTCCTCAGGCTTTGGTGAATTCAGAATTAAATTCAAGCTTCTGGTTCTTTTTATACTGTGTGGGAGTGTGCTACAGACCAGGAGAAGGGGAATCAGTATTTAATACCTGAATCACAGCCTTTCTCTCTTTTTCATGGTTGCAACCCCTACACAAAGGGAGGGGCGCGCGTTCCGTTTCTGTTAGACGTTTGCTGATTCTGAAATATTGGAGACAGAAAACAGATGTTTTAATAAGATGACATCCACACTGGAAAATAGCAAGTTCAGAATATATTTTATAAGTCAACATTCATTAATTTGATTAATCAAGGACTTTAAAAAACCTTACCAGCCTGACCAGGCAGTGGCCCAGTGGATAGAGCGTCGGACTGGGATGCAGAGGACCCAGGTTTGAGACCCCGAGGTTGCCAGCTTGAGCATGGGCTCATTTGGTTTGAGCAAATCTCACCAGCTTGGACCCAAGGTCGCTGGCTCGAGCAAGGGGTTACTCGGTCTGCTGAAGGCCCGCAGTCAAGGCACATATGAGAAAGTAATCAATGAACAACTAAGGTGTCGCAAGAAAAAACTGACGATTGATGCTTCTCATCCCTCTTCGTTCCTGTCTGTCTGTCCCTATCTATCCCTCTCTCTGACTCTCTCTGTCTCTGTAAAAAAAAGAAAAAGAAAGTCTTACCATAATATATGCTAGTTTATTTTTATAACTACTCATGAATATGGAATGTAAAGCATTGATTTATTTTTCTAAGAAAAATATTTGTCTTGAGGAGGAGAGAATATGAAAGGATGATGGACGTTATAAAGTTTGACAGAACAGAAAGTTTTTCCCCTGATAGTTTTGGTTTCAGTTTACTGTTTTCTGTTGTTTCTGATTCTGTACCACTAATGAAAACCTTATTCAGGGAAAACTTTTTTAAAAAAAATTTATTTTGAGAGATTTTGTTGAGTTCCTTCCCTAGATATAAGACAGTGGCCTAGATCTATTCACACCCTGACTTTGGGGCCTTACTGGTGATGAGTCACCTGACAGAGCATCCACCGATGGTGAAGTGCCTCGTGATTGGGGTAATTCATTTCTAAAGCTGGAAAGAAAGGCCATCACCCGCAGGCCTTACCCTCCTCTAGCTTCTTATCAAGGAGGAAAGATGATGAAAAGAAAGTACAGGGAAGGTGTGCTGAGATGAACTGAGGCAGTGTGGTGGTGGCAGCTCCAAAGTTTAGTGATTTTAACCTCCGAGCCATCATAAAGTAGGAAGCATTTGAGCACCTGGGGCTCTTCCCCACCCCTAGTACTTAATAAGTCACAGCTATTATTGTTTGAACTGAATCTTAAAGATCGGGGAGGAGCATTTCAGCTCTGGCCACGTTGTTTAGTTGGTTGGTGTCATCCGTAGGCCAAGGTTGCTGGTTTGATCCCCTGTCAGGGCACCTACAAGAATCAATGAATGAATGAATAAATAAGTATATCAATAGATGGATGTTTCTCTCTAACCTCTCTCTCTTTCTCTCTCCCTTTCTCTCACCCTAAAATCAATAAGCAAAAATTAAAAGAAAAAGATCTAGCAGCATTTCAACAGCTGTTTTCCTTTTTATCAGCCTTAGAATCTCTCAATGTTCAGATTTTTACTGGTGTGCCTTGATTTATATTGTTGGGCAGATAAAATATATTATGCTCACTTTGTTAAAGATGGCGCTGCCCACATGGAAGTTCGTTGATATTAATGTGTGTTCTGGAACAGGCTGTGGGCAGGCCGGGTCGTCATAGCCTAAGGCTTAGTTTTTTTTAATTTTATTTTATTTTATTTTATTTTTATTTTATTCATTTTAGAGAGGAGACACAGAGTGAGAGAGAGAGAGAGAGAGAAAGAGAGAAAGGGGGGAGGAGCTGGAAGCTCAACTCCCATATGTGCCTTAACCAGACCAGTACAGGGTTTTGAACTGGCAATCTCAGTGTTCCCAGGTCGACGCTTTATCCACTGCGCCACCACAGGTCAGGCTATAAGGCTTAGTTTTAAGAGTAAGCTCTTCTCCACACCCTTGACTGATTGGATGATGTTGGGTGGTGCACTCTCCTATGGAATCCCATTGTGCCTCAGATGAGTGACTTTGTATCAGAGACTTTCTTGTTTGTAGAGGGGATTAAAGGTCTTGAATCTATGCTATAAAGTGGGGTAGACCAGGAGCTTGCGCTCTCGGTTCTTGGGATTAGGATAGAGAGGAGAGTGGAGTAAGGCCACATGGAGGCCAGGAGAAGCAGCCAAGATGGCAGAATGCTGAGGGAGAAGCCAGTTTGTTAAGAGTTTGTGCTGGAGGAGATGGGGAACAGAGGTGAATAAATCTGGTGAGCTAGAAACCTTTGATTCTAGGAAACTCGGATAAGTCAGTAGCTTAGTGAGCACTGAATGAGTGGATTTTGGAGCCCAGTGTGTGTTTTTGTTTGCCCGCTGGGTGCAAGCTAGAATTAAAGCTGATGGTTCACCAGTTCTTGGCTCCATTGTTTCATTACCTACTGTTCGAATCAAATGCAAACCTGCATGAGCCAGGCGGCTGTGATGGTGGCCGCGACTACTGGCTTTACATATATCTATGGAGCACTTCAAACCTAAAGATACATTTTTTTCAAGTGTATTTGTCCATCAGAGGGCCTGTAGTCTGCCAGGCAGTCTAGGCTTGGTTGTAAAGGTGCTGTCAGAAGGGGAGCATCGATGGAGAGGACACGCCATGCCATGACAGAGTGAGGAAGGGCTGCTGACCTGCGGTCGGGCTAGGTGGGCGCAGGGGCCCAGGTATGGGCATCAGGGTTCTGCACTGATCCCTTCCCTTTGTGATCCTGCTGTGGAATAGATGCAGCTCCTTCCAGGTGACCAGTGAGAGAGCTGAGAACCCTTAGTGTTTCAGTTTCTTTCCCAAGCCAAGTCCAAGGTCAGACCATCTACAGTTGTTAGAATTGAGATTTAAACCCAGGGCAACAGATGTTGTTCAGAAGCCCTTAAATCTTGCAGAGAAGTTATTATGGCTCCTGTGTTGTTCAGATTGAGGTTAGCAAGTTAAGTACCTTTCTCAAGGCCTAACTGGTACATGGCAGAGTTGAGATTTGAATGATGTTTGTGTCTACAATACATGCTCTTTCTACAGGGAGAGACCCCCCCTCCCGCCCCTGCGGACATTCGGCAGAGGAGGCACTAACAGAGGCTCAAAGAGGCAGCCCTTAAGTTAGGTGTAGTAGGGTAGAGATAATTTAGAATTATAGATACATGTCAGTGGGCACTTAATGCCGATGGAATCAGTGAGAAAATGCCTGGAAAAAAGAAAACTAAGAATGTGCTGAGGTAAGAGAGAATAGTTCAGTTTGCCTGGAGTGGTGGCTTCTGTGAAAGAAATGAGTTGAAAATTGGGTTGAGCCTGACCTGTGGTGGCACAGTGGATAAAGTGTTGACCTGGAATACTGAGGTTGCCAGTTCGAAACCCTGGGCTTGCCTGGTCAAGGCACAAATGGGAGTTGATGCTTCCTGCTCCTCCCCCTGCTCTCTCTCTCTTCTCTCCTCTTTCTCTAAAAATGAATTAATTAAAATAAAGAAGTACAAAGTGTTTTAAAAAAAAGAAAATTGGGTTGAAACTGACCCGTCTAGGACTTGGAATGCCTAATTAAAGAATTTGGACCCTTTTAGAGAGATAGTATTGGGAGGCCATTGATCCTTTTGGGATTGTAAAGGTGGCTGATGTGATTTATTTTTCATAATGAATTTGAATTTTATTTTCAGCTATATTTTTGAATGAAATTGAAATTGTTCCTAAATTCTTTAAAAGATAGGGTTAAGGATACCTGACCAGGCGGTGGCGCAGTGGATAGAGCGTTGAACTGGGATGCGGAAGACCCAGGTTCGAGACCGTGAGCTCGCCAGCTTGAGTGCGGGTCCCAAGGTCGCTGGCTCCAGCAAGGGGTGGCTCAGTCTGCTGAAGGCCCGCAGTCAAGGCACATGGGAGCAAGCAATCAATGAACAACTAAGGTGTCGTAATGGCAATGAAAAACTAATGATTGATGCTTCTCACCTCTCTTCGTTCCTGTCTGTCTGTCCCTATCTATCCCTCTGTCTGACTCTCTCTCTGTCCCTGTGTAAAAAAAGAAAAAAGATAGGGCTAAGGAAAGTTAAGATTCAGTAGGGGGAAAAATGTAGGATTTACTGTCCAGGAAAGATTGTGAAACCTAATTGTTTTATGGACTATAATTCTGATTGTATAAATTTTCACAATTTTGACAGCTTGTTGAGTTCCTGTCCGTGAGAGGACTGGAACATGGTATTCCCATAAATCTATTTGAAGAGTAGTAACTCTTTGACTTATTCTATTTACACAGCCACTAAGTCTGCCATAGATGGCGGTTATTTATGAGTCTGTTTCAGATCCAAAGTCTTGCATTGGAAGTCTTCCCATGGGTGGGGCTTAAGGCTGGCCAAGGGTTTAAAAAATTTAGATCGAACTCCTCCTGTATGGCCTTCTCTGGGCTGGCTTCCTTAGTCCAGGAAAAGAGTCAGCTCCAGCTAGACCTCTGGTGACTGGAGTTATTGACCAGGAGTTCCCAGAGGGTTCGCATCGAAGCTTTAGCCATCTAGGTTATTTGTAAAAATATAGCCGTCATACTGCTATTTGGAGAGGAGTATACTTTTAAATAAAAATTTTCTCATTCATTAATATCAATGTAAGGAGAAAAATTGTTCAAAACTAGTTAGGACTGATTGTGAAGTGTGTATTTTCATTGAGCCTAGTGGCGGTGGCACAGAAGGAGATGGTCTATAAGATTCCTATAATCAGGCATCAACTTTGTCTTGTTCGTAATTGTCTTTTATAGCTGAGTTCAGTGCATGGGACACAGTGAGTCCTAAATACACACTTGCTGAATAAATGTTAGAGGAATCTTGGTTGCTTATTGTTATGAAGTAGCTATTGCCATTGATGGAAAAACTGGTGAAGTTTTTATTTAATTAAATCTCTTTTCTCCTGGTTTTATAGGTTTTGATAGTGATAAAGATTTTTAAATGCTTTTTTGATATGTTGTTTCAAAATATTAGTAAGACTTTAAATTTCTTTTAAGATAAAATAACCAAATAGGACAGAAGGAAATAAAAATATAAGATCTTGTAGGCAATTAAAAAAATAAAGAACCTGCAGTATTGCATTTTCTTCCATTCTCTTTTGAAAGGGTCGCTGATCTCCCTTCTGGCCAAGATTTCACTTACTTGACTCAAAGCCTGGAGTATAAAAGGAAAGTTTGCACAAGCAAGGAAGTTTGCACAAGCATGGAACAGTAATGAGGTTTATTTTGCCCCCAGCATCTTAGAATTTATTATTGTAATTCTAGTAATTATGAAAAAAGTTATCTTGTTAACATGTAATAAAAAGTTAATATGCAGGAATATTAAATGATTTTTTTTCTGATAAAGTGATAGCAAAATGTGAAGAAAAGGTCACCATTTCAAGATCTGATCATCCTAATAGAGCCTTATGTTATCTTCAGTATAATGTAGCATTGCAATATGATATGTTGCATGTGAGGTGATTATGGGAATATCCTTTAGAAGCTCGGAACACCATTCATCTGGGAGCCAGTATAGTCGGTGGGGAGGGAAATTTTATGCTTATAGCTCTTAAGTTAAAAAGTCCTGAGATTTTATTTTGATACTACAAGAAATTTCGCCACGTATTTCTGTCTCTGAAAACATTTTGTAATTTTGCAGCCCAGTATCTAGTGTGAAGGGGTAACTGATGTATTGTATATAAGACCTGAGTGGAATTCTGGATACTGTCTATTGTTTTTAATGCTCTTTTAAGGAAATAATCTTTCAGACCAATCAAAATGTTAATTTTGAAAATCAGTCAAATTTAATCATTAGTAAAGAATTTTACCTTTTAGACTTGTAGTTCCTCGTAATCCTTCTGGTGGGATTTGAACGAGTTGAAACCAAAATGAAATTGGTTTCAAATGGAAGCCACTTATCAAATTGAAGCAGACGTCACTGATAATGTACGTACGCAAGATGATGTGCACCACAGAGCCCTTGGAAGACCAACAAATAACACTGGCAGGAGCCCGTCCATGGTGCACTCTGTCATGACTAAAGGATTTTCTTGATGTTCACATGTTGCTATGCTAAGCGGGATAAGCAGAATAATTTCTACTGGGTAGAATTTAGATTTTAAGACCAAACTGAACCCATAATATTGTGGCATATGCATATATCTGTAGCTATAGTTACAGCAGCCCTTTTCTTAGAGAGAAAGGAAGTCAGTAGGGACAGCGTCTGTACAGTGGTGCCATACTCTCCCAACGGAGCCCCACGCTCATCCTGCCGGTGCTGAAAAGCCCTTGTATGGGAATCCCCTCTGCACGAGCTCTGGAGTCCATCCCTTGGCGCGTGCATTGGTTGGTGGGAGAAGAAGAGCCCAGACCACCCCCAGGGGATAAATAACATGTGAAATCCAGACAGTCTTGAACATGTTTTTCTTTGCTTATCAGTTTCTGTCCAGGCAATCCTATTATAGTCATTGAAACAAAACACAGTGAGGCATTTTTAAAGGTTAGATGTCAGTGGTGTTAGAACTATCCTTGTTTTGTGTATTTAGATACGCTGAACCTGGGGCTCTAGTTTCTGTGTGTGCTTATTAGCAGGTGTGTTAGGGACAGAGCCAGGCAATTCATGTCCCTGAAAGTAATATCCACCGCCACCTCTTAGGTGCCCAGAGCCTTTACAAGTAGTGTGGAGCTACAGCCCTTCCCAGTCCTCTGGGACACAAATAATGACTTTACTTACTTCAATGGGACCAGTATAAAATTCTCAATCAAATTAGCATTCATTGTGAAAAAGATAGAAGTATGCCATTCTGTACTTTTCCTAGGGGTTATAGGAGAATGTTTTGAAATCAGAGGAACTAGAGAAGACAGAAGTTAAAAAAATTCCCAGACCTTGCAGATTCGTGGTTCTTAGAACAGGGGATGAAAGCACATCACTTTTCAATGCCTGAGACTGTTTTTCATCTACAGTTCCCAGGTGTATTTCTTTTGCTCATCCTGGAAGATCAGGAGCTGTGATTTATTTTTTTTGCAATTAGTTCATGTGCTGAGCAGGACTGTGAGAAACAAGATTGGTGTCTTTTCTTTTGCTTCCTGGAGAATGATATTGACATTAGACACTGTTGAGCCTGGCCCGGGAGTGGTGTGCTGCCCACACCTCTGTTTGCACAGGGAGACAACATAGCTAGACTCTTTAGACTTTACCCCCACGTGTTGTGGAGTTGCAGTTTTGTATTATGTGAAGAAATTTGGGAATGACACTTGGAGCTTTGAGAGATTTTAGAGAAATTGATTATGTGGTCCTTGCCACTAAAGTCTAGAATGGGGAGCTAACTTCTGGCGCTCATTCTGTGCCCATAAGAGCCAGTTCCTGAATGTGGGGGGAGCACCTTCACCCCAGGACCAGTGGGTGCCCAGAGTTAAAAGGCTGAGCAAAAGCTAGCAGATTTCAAGTTTAAGTATAAAATATTTGTGGTGATGAACTTTGAAATTGGGCTTACATTCTAGTTGGGGAGAGAAAATTTTTGCTTGTGAAATAGTTGCAATCTCATGTCTGAACAAGGAGAGAGAAGGTAAACTAGAGAAAACTGTTCTTCAGAAAGTCTGACCTCCATATTTCCTGATATGTCGAGGATTCTCAGTTGCTTGAGGCCTTGATGAGAGTCTAGAATTAGAATCGAGATACATTGTCGCCGCATTTGCAGACAGTATTTATTGATGATGTGTGTCTACCCTGAAGGTAAGCAGTTTCCCTCTATTTCTCTCGTATTGAGGTGGGAGACATCATCAGCCAGAGCTGATGCTGAATCCTGCACACCTACAGTGGTCACTGTTTTTTTCCCTAGGGATTATCTTTAAAAACAAAATCTGATTTTAGCCCAGCAGAATTTCTGTTCTCAGAGAGGGAACAAGGAGAGAGTCTGGACAGTCTTCCCTGATTGGCTGTAGTGGTGGTTAAGTATTTAAATGTGTATGTGCTACATGGAGATATGCATTTGACATTAATACTGCTTAGTATAATTATCTCCTACTTAAGTGTGTAATACTCTGATGCATATAAAAATCTTTGTTGATTTTAGCAGTTGCATGACAAATATTTACCTGAATTGCTATTGCAAAATATTTTTTTCCTCTCAGCTGTTGTAGTATTTGTACTAAAAAAAAGTAAGTAATATAGTTATTAGGTAATTGAACAGAATTTTAAATTAAAATAAAATACTTTTCATACCTTTTATTTTAAAGGATTTCTTTTTGTTGACTGGGTAATAGATGCTAATTTGGAAAAATAGAAAGGGACAAAAAAAAGAAATCCTCATTTATGTTTTTAATGTTAATATTTTCTTAATTAAAATGTTAAAACCATATTTGAAAGCACATTACTAGTTAATGAGTTGAGTAGGTCCTGCGGCTAAATAGGCCTGGCGTCTACTCAGAAAGTTTCACAGGACAGGTGTCGTCTGTTTGATGTCTGTGATCTTACAACACTGACCACAAGATTAAAATAGTGCCAGAAGCGTTTGTGTATATGTGTTTGAAGTTGTAGAAGCCTGAATTGGAAACTTGTACGTTGTATTAACTTTTACTTTAGTAGTGTACTGGAAGGAAACTTTCTAAGACAAAACAAAGCGTAAAGCTTAAAAATCACTTTATTCAAAAGTTCACATCTGAAATAAAATGAGGTTTAGATCTACTGTATGGTATTTGTTTGTGACACCCATGTTGCATCTCGATTCAGTCATGTTTCTCAGCACGGGGCTGCATTTAAAATGGTGTCAAATGCTTTCCCGCAAACTCCGATTGTTCTGCTAGTGAAAGGCTCCAAGTTTGATATTTGGTGTCATTAGGCCGTGGAAAGTGTACCAGGCACTTACTTTTTTAAAAAAAAATTATTTGAGAGGGAGAGAGAGAAACAGGAAGGGAAAGAAAAGGTGAGGAGCCTGACCAGGTGGTAGCGCAATGGATAGAGCATCGGACTGGGATGCGGAAGACCCAGGTTTGAGACACTGAGGTCACCAGCTTGAGCGCGGGCCCATCTGGCTTGAGAAAAAGCTCGCCAGCTTGGACCCAGGGTCGCTGGCTCCAGCAAGGGGTTACTCGGTCTGCTGAAGGCCCGCAGTCAAGGCACATGTGAGAAAGCAATCAATGAACAACTAAGGTGTCGTAATGGCAATGAAAAACTAATGATTGATGCTTCTCACTTCTCTCCGTTCCTGTCTTTCTTTCCCTATCTATACCTCTCTCTGACTCTCTCTCTGTCCCTGTAAAAATAAATAAATAAATAAATAAAAGGTGAGGAGAATCAACTCTTGGTTGCTTTTGTTGTTGCTTCTCGTACATGCCTTGGTCAGGGCCCTGCCAGTGTCCCCTTGCTCAAGCCAGAGACCTTGGGCTTTTTATGTTGGTGACCTTCGGGTTCAAGTTGAGCTTTGGGATCACTTGGACATTTCCTCCTGCTCAAGCTGGTGACCCCATGCTGATGAGCCCACGCTCAGACCCAGTGAACTGGGGTTTTCGAAGCTGTGACCTCAGCATTCCAGATTGACTCTTTATCCACTGTGCCATCATCGGTGAGGCACCAGACACTTTTTATCTATTATAGCTATTGTGGGATTTTTAAAAAGCATATACTTTTGATTCTTTTGTGTGTGTGTGAGAGTGATTTCCAGAATATTCATTTAGATGCCCACAGTTGATTTAGGACTCACTATGAAAGTTTATTGTTTCACATGGTTTGTGAGGTCCTCTGGTCAAAGACAACGTAAAACATTAGCTTTGTGCTTGTGGGTAAAGATGATATTTTGTGGCCTCCAGGATAGCCCTGTGAGGAGGAGGATAGAGCAGGGGGTGTCCCCCCATTTTACAGATGAGAAAACTGAGGAAGACTGTCTAATGCCCTTTGGCTATTATATGGGAGCTGCCATTTTTCTTTCCCTTTATTTTATTTTTTGTGGTTGTTTTTCCAGTAGTAAAACCACCTACATACCAATGATTATAGTAATAACAAGAACAGCTTTATTGATCCATTGCCATATCTAAGGCAATGTTCCTTTTTTTTTACAGGGACACAGAGAGAGAGAGTCAGAGAGAGGGATAGATAGGGACAGACAGACAAGAACGGAGAAAGATGAGAAGCATCAATCATCAGTTTTTCGTTGCGACACCTTAGTTCATTGATTGCTTTCTCACATGTGCCTTGACCGCGGGCCTTCAGCAGACCGAGTAACCCCTTTCTGGAGCCAGCGACCTTGGGTCCAAGCTGACGAGCTTTTGGTCAAGCCAGATGGGCCCGTGCTCAAGCTGGCGACCTCGGGGTCTCGAACCTGGGTCCTTCTGCATCCCAGTCTGACGCTCTATCCACTGTGGCATCTCCTGGTTAGGTCAAGGCAATGTTCTAAGTGCTTTGCATACCTTGACCCTCACCTCGAGCATATAGAATAGTATTATTCTCTTTTTAGAGACGGGGCACAGAGAGGATAAATAACTTGCCCAGCGTTTAATTTATGCCAGACTGTTAATGAGAAGCATATATGAAAATGTGTAAATTCTAAGCAGGTACTTAGCTCTCAGTAAATGATAGTAGTTGTGATGATTATAGCATGGATATAGTTATAATTTCTTCCTCTATATCAGTCTTCATTAGCCATCGTGCTCATTGTCCACAGCTGGTACTGTGGTATTGTTACTGCTGAGTGATCCATTGAATGTATATGTAGCTGCATCTGGGTTTTAGGGCTTGATATCAGTTATGCTCTCTAGCAGCTGTTTAGTCAGCTGGTTAATCAAGTTGTCGTATTTAATATAGATTATTGCCATCTTGAACCCATAGTTGCCTATACAGTGGCCACCTGCCTCCTTAGACTCTCCCATCATGACTGGCTGTGTTCTGAGGCACGCATACACTTAGAGCAACCTTTGTGCTAACCCTCACCACTGGGATTCTGTATTCTGAAAATCCTCTGACAAAACGAGTAGAACATGGATCTTCAAGTGGAGATAAAGAGAACGCTTTGAAATTGACTGAAAAGGAATGTGGGAAAGCTGAAAATGTTTTTGCATTAGGATGTTCTGTTTCTCTTGAACTGGAGTCAAGAGGCTCTTCATAATTGCCTGCATTTCAAATCTAATCGTACAAAAAAAAAAAGTGACAGCAGTGTAAGTGTAGCTGTTTACTTAGTTTTCTTTCTTTTGAAGTTAGGCTGAGAGATTAAGGTCCTTACTCTCAGGGACAGAGAGAGGGTCAGAGAGAGGGATGAGAGGGATAGATAGGGACAGACAGACAGGAACAGAGAGAGATGAGAAGCATCAATCATTAGTTTTTTGTTGCCGTTGCGACACCATAGTTGTTCATTGATTGCTTTCTCATATGTGCCTTGACCGCGGGCCTTCAGCAGACCAAGCAACCCCTTGCTGGAGCCAGCGACCTTGGGTCCAAGCTGGTGAGCTTTTGCTCAAGCCAGATGATGCTCAAGCTGGTGAGCTCAGGGTCTTGAACCTGGGTCTTCCGCATCCCAGTCCGACGCTCTATCCACTGTGCCACCGCCTGATCAGGCAGGATGTTTACTTTTTGAGTCAGCATATTTATTTCAAGGTGGGAGAGTTCCTGATGGAGTCAAAACGGAGTGACCTTTGCGGCAATTGAAGCCATAGGGAAACCAAAAACGACCGCTGCCATTTCTGACCCTAGGGTTTTGATCTTTGATTTGTCAAGGCTCTGCTTTTTAAAAAATCATCATTAATAAGCAAGACGCTACCTGAAAGAAAGGGATCAGGAAATTTAGATCCTAATTTTGATTTTAATTCTATAGTACAGTGTGGATGGCTTGATTGGCTGAGAAAGTGAACTCCACTTGGCTTTTGTTTTTCTCTCTGAACAAATGAATTGACATTAGTTCTCTTGGGAAGAGTAATTGAGATAATGAGTAAAATTAATCCCGTTTTTTTAGGGTGCTGAATTAACCTTCATGGGTCTCTGGGATATAATTAGTGTGAGACCAGAGGCTATGTACTTCTGGCAACAGGGAAGTCTCTAGGTTGTTTTTGTTGTTGTTCAGACATAGAACACCTGGAAGTCATGGTGATTTTAATAGAGAACCATGAAATATTGATATGCTTAATTAAGTCTTAGGTACAGAGCTACTAGCAGGAAATGACCAGCTATGTGATGTGAAATCACAACCCGTGGGTGAGGATTGGAAGTGGTGTGGGGAGCTGCCTGGACTAAGTGTGATTTGGGGGGGAGGCGGGAGAGGGCGTACAGTTTTCTGCTACTGTTCTTTCCTTATTTGTTCTGCTGCTCTGCTTTGTTGGTATTTGCTAGTGAAAACTCTGTGGCAGAAGCCAGAAAGTTGATAACGATATATAAGAGAAAAATCTCAAAATTGAGAAAATTCTTTCCTACCAATTTAATTTGTTTTGTGAATAGGAAAGAAGTCTAATTTTTTTTTAAAAAAAATAGGATTTAAAACTGGTTGGTATATGTTTACTGTAAATAATTCAAGCAATAAAGAAAACTTACAGTAAAACTTACCCAGCTCCTAACACAGAGATGTATTTAAAATTTTTGTAAAATATCCTTATATAATTTTTGTACATATATAAAAATACATATATACAACTTTTTATTTGATTTTATCTTGTCATATTTGTTGGGAAGCTTTATTGTTTGTTAACTCCTGCACTAATGCCATAGGTTTAATTTGTTTCTCCGGGTGTCCACTTGGGGCTAGAGAGTATTTTTTTCTAATACTCTGTACTCATTTATGTAAAATGCTCTACAAGTCTTTGTAAGAAGATGAGTCTGTTAATAAAGCAAAACTTCAGAGAAATTATTGATTCTGGGTAGCCAGATTTTCCATGTAGTTAAATGTTCATCTAACTAATGAATATTAAGAATTTTTAAACAGTGTTGATGGAAAATATTCTAGAGTTTATTGCACACGTTCCAGCTGTATGTATATTTGGCCGAGGGAATTTATCCTCATGAAACAGAAACATGAACAAATTTGTCGACACCATGGTATTCATTGCCACATTGCTTTTGAAGGTAAATATTTGAAAATATTTTGCAGCAGTTTATATCCAATACAGCATTCAATAATGCAGCCATAACACTTTTAATTTTAAAATATCTGAGAGAAGGAGAAATAGTCATAGTATAGGAAGACAAAAAGGCATGTTAGGAATTGTACACATGCCAATTTTATTAAGAAAAAAACACTCTACTCCTTCAAATGTATTTCTGTATTTTTATCTTTAGGTAAGATATATAGATACATGCACTCATAAATAACTCGATGCCTCCTCTTATAAAAAATAATGTAACATGCATATAGAAAAGCACACAGATCCTAAGTTTTCACCTTTGATAAATTTTTGCAGACTCAACACACTATATAAATTAAAAGTTAAAATGTTACCAGCGATCCAGAAGCTCCTTCATGTCCTCTCCCATTTACTATTGCCCTACTGCCACCTCCATGGCTACCAGAAGTAACCAACGTCCTGACTTATGGCACCTTGGATTAGTTTTGTCTGATTTTGATCTTTATAAAAATGGAATAATATAATATGTACTCCTTGCTCTGGCTTCTTTTGCTCAATATTTGTGGGTATAACAGGGTTCTCCTGAAGAACTTCCCTTCTGAGGAAATCTTCTGTTATTAAATCTTGTGCTAATTCAACTTAATTTCAATTTTAATGGAAACTGGCCTTGAGGCTGTATTGTGCATCAAGTTCTTCAGATCATTAGATGCAGCATTTACTCTTCTGCATGATTTAAGTAGGGCATCTCAATAGATTCAGCTTGTCCTGCATCCGTGTTTGAATCATGAAATATTTCAGGTTACCTATCTGCTTTATATTCTGACTAAGATGTTGGTCAAAGAATTCAACTTAAGTAATCCAAAAGGAAAAACTTTCTGGCTTTTGTGCCATAATTTTCTCTAGACCAGTATGTCAGCAGTGACTCATCATCCCGTTTCTATTCAGAGTAACTTTGAAAAGAATCTCACTGTAGAACAGAAAATTACAAGTAAATTTTGTGTAGATGCAAAGTGAATTTGAGAATTAAGTCTGAGTATAACAGCTCCATAGAATATTTGTGGCAGAATTGTAATCCTAGAGTCCAGTTCCTAGCTTTTAATATTAAATTCTCTTTGATCATGAAATGAAACTAAAAGATCCTTTAATTATCAAATTGTTGGTCTTAGAACAGGAAGGCTTCATGGTAGGACTTCAGTCTGTGTCTTGATATAACGTGGAGACTGAGAGAGTCCCATGTGCCCAGATTTGGTGCCAAGGCATTGTCGTACATGTTTTCTTTTCACATTTAATTCTCACTAATAGCACGAGATAGACAGTGTTATACCCGTATGATATATGAGTAAGTTGAAGCTGAAAGAGGTTAAAATAAATAACATAATTAGTAAGGGTAAGTGACAAGTCCCTAATTCTGATTTTATGATTATATTGATGGAAAACTATAGTATTTAGAACCTTTGGTTTAAACCAAACAACTGTCAACTGTTAGATGTCCTGGGGCACCAGAAATATATAAAAATGGAGTGATAGTTGTTGAATCTCAGATGAAGGCTAAATAGGGTATTTTAAGAAGTGAGTTGTTCTGGGTTTATTGTTTCTCATATCATGTAAAGCCTCTCAAGCAAGCATCCTGATTAAGGGTGCATATATCAGTCAATGGAATACCAACAACAGTGGTGATGAAATTAGAGAGATTTGTGCCTGAACTTCCCTCTTAAAAATGAATGCATTTATTAATGTTTATTTTGACTCTGTCGTTTCTGAAGGGAAGGGCTCTGTCAGGGGTCCTGAACGTTATCGAGATCTATGTTGTGTAGGAAGATAACCTTAATTCGAGAGATAGAAAGGAAAACTAGCATGAGGCAAGTATAGGCAAATGCTATAGGAGTTCATAGCAACAAGAGAGGCAGTTTTCAGCTGACGCCCGTGGACATGCTTTCTGGAAAAGGTGGTGTTGGAACTTAGAAATTGGTATCTGGTTGGGGGCAGAGCCACTACAGAGTTCATGTTTTCCTCACTGAATAAATGCTGATGAACTGAGTACGGTAAATAAAATTTAAGAAGAAATCTACCTATTAACAACATTGTGGTATGTGTTGTAAAAACAGTGTTTAGGAAGAAGATCAGGTAAAGCTCCTTTCGCTCTGGCCCTGTGAGTAGATGCCAGCCCAGGCACTCTCTTTATCTGGTCCTTGACTCGGTATGTTCAGAAGCATGTGCTATGTGAGGCAGGACACCCTATGCTGTACCTTCCTCAGAACTCTTTACAGGTGCTCTTCTCCCTGCAGGAGTTGGAGTTGCCTTGGGCCTCATGTTAATATGTATTTAACAGAGCCTGGAGCAGACTGAGAATTTGATAGATCCTATGTGAGTGAATGCACAGATGAAGGATTGAATGAAAAAGATTGTGCCTTTTCACAGGGTCCTTGTTCAGGTTAGTGGCAACCTGACCTAGAAAATTGCTGTAGTATACCATATTTCCCCATGTGTAAGACGCTCCCACGTATAAGACAGACCTTAATTTTGGGGCCTGAAATTTGAAAAAAAATGTATTACATAAAGTTATTGAACTAAGTTTTATTTAGCATAAATTCATACAACTCCTTATCACTGTCAAAACTCCTATCCATTAGCTTGTCCTCATCTGTGTCTGATGATGAATCACTGTCTTCAACAATGAGCGCAAAAACAAGCACAGCCTGACCTGTGGTGGTGCAGTGAATAAAGCGTCGACCTGGAAACACTGAGGTCGCTGGTTCGAAACCCTGGTCTTGCCTGGTCGAGGCATGTATGGGAGTTGATGCTTCCTGCTCCTCCCCCTCTCCCTCTCTCTATTCCGCTCTCTCTCTCTTCTCTAAAATGAATAAATAATAAAAAAATAAAAAAATAATAAAAAAAACAAGCACAAAAAAAGCGGAGAATGCAAGTAAAAAAATCTACAACCACTGTATAAGATGCACCCAGTTTTTAGACCCCAGATTTTTCGGGAAAAAAAATGTGTGTCTTATATATAAGGAAATATGGTAAGTGCAACAATCTGGTTTGCAGGGAAGAGGAACTGAGTGTGTAGTTTTTGTAACTGTACACAGAAATTGTTAAATTCTGTTGGTTTCCACAACGTTATTGGTTCAGACTATGTGAAAAAATTCCTAAACTAGAAACTAATCTTGATTGGTATATATATTTTTTTGTGAATAAAATTTGGTTCATTTACATTATGGCTTTTTGGTAATTGCAAGTTCTTATTGAAGAAATTTTAAGTTAACTAAAACAATAAGTTAATATTTTTGAGTATTTAATTTGGATCCAAAACTTTGCTAAGACTTTTGCTTGCAGTATCTCATTTAATCTTTATTTTTATCCTGTGAGATGTTGACACGTATACTCATGTTACTAATAAGGCTAAATGATTTCTATGGGTCACATAAAATGTGTCAGTGGCTGAGCTGGGATACGAACCCACATCTGTCCTCTTTTGGTGCCTGAGCCACTATGTTTAACTGTTTTCCTTGGTTTTCCTATGTATTATGCTTATCCCCTCACATATTATGGTGGGAGAATGCCTTCGTGTTTTAGCTTACAATAACATACTTTTGGTTGTCACTAAATCTTTACATAGTAATATTTGTTGGTTTGACATCTTAGCTATTCTGGTCAAAACTCTTTCATTTACTATTGTATATGATACTTAGAAATTGTAGGGTTTTTTTTAACAGCTAAAAGGAAGAAAGTAAATTATTTTGTTTTCATGTGTCATATTTTTATGTTTGGCAGTTTAGTCTAAACAGGTTCTAATAGTCCTCAGACAGAACCCTGGAGTTTAGACATTTCTTACTAATTTGTGCAAAACAGCACCTCAAGTTGTGTGTGGTATAACTGTGCAAGGGCACAGTGCATGGGTAGCAGCAAAGCAGCCCCTGTACACTTATGGTCAGGTAGCAAAGAGAAGGGTAAATTGAATGAGAAAGTATGGGTGCACACGAACTGACCCATCACCTACCATGCATTTAGATTTGCATCTATCTGAAAAACAGTAAATGTCAAAAATTCTTATTGTTGTAAGTAGTTAACATCTACATGTTAAAAACATAGCTATCAATTTTGTGTTCTATAATACTACAGTGGATGACTGTTTATTATATGTTGGTCTGCCAGTGCTTGTGGGGAAGGGTGGTATGCTTTACAAATCCAACTGAATAACATGTCTAGACAGAACTGAATGTGTAATTATGTAAAAACACAGCTCAGAAATGATGGCTGAAAAACTTTAATAATTATTGGCAACTCTATGCCATGTTATATTACTTTGTATCCATGTTTTTTTAGCTTCTTATTGTAGAAGAAGAGTTCAAGTGTATTTTTAGACAAAACAGAAAATGTCCAAAATGTGATATAATATGAATCTGGTCTTTAACTAAAACATATTTTCCACAAAAGTATATATCTCTTGAGCTGGTGAATTACATAAACCTAAATAAAAATTATTGCTCCGGCATTAAATTTGGATAGAATTCTTTTGAATCTAGCTTACTAGGACAACAACACTGCCACTTTAAATCCAAATTTCTTTTAAATATAGACTTGACTGGCACTGAGCACACTGTATGTTTTAATAGTTCTAACTCTCCTGGCATCTAATTTTTATTTTCTTTGTCTCCCTCAAGTAATTTTCTAGGCAATTTACTCTTCTCTAGCCACTGACCCTTAACTTTTCACAGGAGAGAAATTTCCACCATCTTCTCTTCCTCTGTTGAGCTGTTTCCTTCCCAAACAGGCTGTTACAAAACAAACTGCAGTGAAAGTTCCATTGTTGAGTGTAGGAGTTTCTTCTGTAGTCTAGATACCAGTCCTCCTTTTTAAAGATTTATATTTTGCCATGATTTTCCCCACTTCTTTTTTAATAACAGTGTCATTTGATTATCAAAAGTTTTAAATGTGATTAAATTTCTTATTAATTTTTTCAAATGGTTATCACTTTATGTGTTTTAGAAAGCCTTTACCTGCACCCCGAATCTTGAAAATAGTCTCATGTTTTCTTCTGAAAGCTTTATGGTTTTAGCATCTGTTTAGGCCTATGATCAGTCTTGAATTAATGTTTTTCACATGCTGTCTGAATGAATGAGCATTCAGTCTTTAAGAGGGATTATTACCTCCATTTCAAATATGAGGATTTTGGCACTTATGTAAGAGCAACTGATTTAGAGTTTTAGAACCTTTGAGGATGATCACGATGAAAGTCACATCTGTTAGAGTGTTTTGGTCAAAACCCCCTTTTAAAAAAAAGATTTTATTCACTTTTAGAGAGGTGAGAGAGAGAGAGAGAAAAGCAGGGGGAGGAACAGGAAGCATCTAATCCCATAAGTACCCTGACTAGACAAGCCCAGTGACCTCAGTGTTTCAGGTCCATGTTTTAGCCACTGAACCACCACAGACCAGGCCTCAAAACCTTTTTTGAGACTTAACTCCATTGTTGTCACAAAAACTATTGTTATTAACAAATGAATATTCCTTGTTCCTCCCCATAATGAAACTGGTGATGCTGGGTGCAGAACAAGACTGCAGCCTCGGTGTGCATACGTTTTACCAGGTGCAGGTGTACTTCTGCACACATGTCCTATCAGGCTGACCTGGGTGGTTTGTCTGGTGAGATACTAAATCATATTGCAGTAAGAAGTTGAAGTGAAACCATCAAATGTGTTGAGCCTGTTTACCCTGACCTACTTAGTTGTTTTTACTGGATACAGGATGAGGCTCAAAATTGCTGAGAGTTTTCAGTTCTCTCAGTGTTATATCCCTTATTCCTACTATTTAAGGTCTTCCCTCTGACATTGTAGAAACATCACTAAGTACCAGCATCTTAGGCTAAAGAGAATTCTCAGCAATTGCTGTGGCTTTGTTGATGGTATATATTTTGGGTTCTTCCTATGGGAATGCTTGCTGCAAGCATTATGTTTCTTCTAATAATATTGTTTTTAAATAGGAAATTAAGAAAGATTTTCACAGCACACATTTGGAGTAGTATAGGTGGGCATACAGTAGTTTTCTAGTAAATCCTCTGAATGGTGGCTTCTTATAAGCCCTTTCCAGTACCTGAGTCTCATTAGGTAACACTACAATATATTGGTAATTCAGACAATTCTGAGATGTTGGATACTTTGGGGGCAAGGAAAGACTCCTTGTATTGGATGTGAGTATGAGCAGGACAGGAAGAAGCTAATGTTACTCCTAAAGGGAGCTTCACTTTGTTATTGGGATGCTATCCATTAAAATGTATGATGACACTCGTTTTAATCTCACTATTTATTGGGGGAAAGGCTGTGCTCTATCTTAGCTGAGCAAATGAACAAAATGGGGACTGTTGAGGGGCCTCACTGGAGTCATGCTCGGATTCCATTGCAATGCTAGTGTTGCCCTTGCTGCACATTGTGCTTGTGTCTGTGTTAACAGCTAAGAAAACTGGCCAGGTTCATGGCAATACCCTTTTAAAATGGCCTTCTTACTAAGGAAACATTAGCTTCAGTTGATAACTCTCAAAGAAACTAGGACAGTTCCCAGGCTGCTCTTTATTTGTAGAGATAAACAACTAGGCATTAATAGAACCATGCTGAAAGCAACAGTAATAAAATACATTGTGTTCTAATTATATCCTCTCAGCAAGGTTATATTAATTTTTTAACCTAAAAACTGTGCCTGAAGTAGAGATGTATATACATTATGAATTAAATGGAATGCTTTTTCTTAAATAGTATTTGTTTTGCTACTTTTTTTTAATTAACACGGCTTAAGATTGACGTTTCTAGTCTCAAGCGTGTTGACGTTAGTTTTTATGAACTATTTTGTATTGCGCACCGGAACCAGATTTAATGGTCTTACTTATTTGTTCTTTCAGTATATTTTGATAACAATTTTCTCCTTCATATTTGTTCTCTCCATTTTAACTGAAGGAAGTCATGTTAGAACGCTTTTGATCTATCAGTCACTTGCTGTATGTAGTGGTGAATCATTTTAGGGGTATGAGTTAAACTGGCTTTGTCTTCTAACCCATAGATAATATTTTAGAATGTTGTTACAGAAAAATGTCTGACTGCTGGGAACAACACTTTTAACAGTCATGTGAGCACAGCCATTCTGTCTGTTGGCCTCTCGGTGTCCAGATTTAAGGCAGCATTAATTACTCTTGGTGGGGACCCTTAGTGTCAACACTGTGTGTGGGTATTTACAAATGCACCATTGGGTGCCGCCTTGTCCAAGTGAGTGTTGACTATTATTTATAGGTAAAGTGCTCTCTTGTTTTTGTAGATAATCAGATTATTTGAATCAAGTAATGTTTGTTTAGCTATTTATACGTTAATGTGTTTCAAAAGAATTTTCTCTTTGAAGAGGTATTAATTATTTGCTATTTTGTTTGATCAGATGATGACACTGACATTCTTATTGTGTAATCATAAAATAGCTAATTTTGTTGTGTTTGATGCCAAGAGCAGATGTACTTCCTACTATAAACAGCAAGCAAGCCCAACTCTACATATATTATTTAGAAGCATATTAAAATTTTTGTCTGTTTTGTGATTCAAGAAAGTAATTGCAGTTTGCATTGTGTCATATTTAAAAATGAAAATGTGATTGCTGCCATAGCTTAAAAACTAAAGCAAAATTTGGGCATGTGTTTTCAAGTATGATGTGCTATTTTGAGAGACTGTGTCATGCTTGGAGGTTTAGTGCATTAACTCTGGAACCAGCCTGCCTGGATTCAATTCTTGTCTGTACCAGCTTTGGGAAGGTGGTTAGTTACTTAAACTCTGTGCTTCAATTTCTTCCTTTGTAGAATAATAATAATACTGTGCACCTCTTAGGGTTGTTAGCAGGTTCTGTAAGGTGATGATAAATAAGTACCTAGAACAGTGCCAGGCACATAGCATGGACAAATGAGCAAGAGTGTAAAGGCTAAAACGGTAAATTGTGTGTGCTATAGTGGCATCTCCTGTATCGGGATTTTTTTTTTTTTTTTTTTTTACAGGGACAGAGACAGAGTCAGAGAGAGGAATAGATAGGGACAGACAGACAGGAATGGAGAAAGATGAGAAGCATCAATTATCAGTTTTTCGTTGTGACACCGTAGTTGTTCGTTGATTGCTTTCTAATAGGTGCCTTGACCGCGGGCCTTCAGCAGACCGAGCAACCCCTTGCTGGAGCCAGCGACCTTGGGTCCAAGCTGGTGAGCTTTTGCTCAAGTCAGATGGGCCTGTGTTCAAGCTGGCGACCTCGGGGTCTCAAACCTGGGTCCTCCGCATCCCAGTTTGACGCTCTATCCACTGTGCTACCACCTGGTCAGGCAGGGGATTTTATTTTAAAGTAAGTCTGTGATGTCCTGATCAGCCAATGATATTTGAAGAGTAACTTTGATGTTATTATTCTAGATTCTCCAGAGCATCCATAAGGAATAAAAGACATAGTCCCTTCATTGAAAATTTGCACCGTATTTAAATAGGTACACAAGTGGAAGTGTTAAATAGCACTGTGCAAGTCAAAGATATGACTCTTTTGCAGTGGAAACTCAGGAGAAAAAGCATAAAACGTAAATTTGGATTTTGTTGGACAAAAAACATGAAACCCCATCACAGGAAGTCTGGGCTTGGTTTTATGAGATCCACCTATCTTTATGGAGGAAACTCATGCTTGTTCTCTTGAAGAGCTAGTCATTCATTTTAGATGAGTTCTCAGTCCCCTTGTTTTTGTTCAGTTATCTCCCTCCCTTTTCATCTGAGCTGTTGTTAATCTGCAATAAAAACCCATGGTCCAGCCTAGAGTTTCCTGACTTTCCAGTTTCCATTTTCAGGCCATCATGGTTATGTGCTAATTCTGGAGTCCTCTGGAATGCTCACCTCTCTCACTCAACCTCTCTGAGACCTTCCCCCATTCTTCAAAGTCCACTTGTGTCTCAGCTCCAGGAAAACTTGTCCCACCACTGGACTCGAGTCCCAGCCTCCCGGCTTCAGCCTTACTGCCTAGGTATTATTCTGGGGATATGCTAAATCTCTGTGAAAGCTCTTTGCAACTATGAAGTACAGTACAGATGTAGGGGCAACATTGCCTTCTCTTTCTTGCATTATTTTTTATCTCCTGTATGTTTAACCTGTCATTCCCTCCCCACCCCGCCTCCCACTCCCCAATTAGCTGACAGCTCCTAGAAGTCAAAAGTTTTATGTTAACCCATCCTAGCCTTGAAGAAAATCAAGGCAGTAGGGAGCTGTACTGACTGAGTGCACTGAAAGGTGCTCTGTTTGAGGTAGAAGAGGTGGGGGGTGTGGACACGGGGCAGAGGTGTGGCTCTTACAGAAGGCTCTGTAGTCAGTGCAGGCAAGAGAGCAAGGGCTTCATTTGACAGACTTGGTGCAGCTGTGGACGTCACTGCAATGTGACATTGGCCCTGGTCTTAATCTCTCTGACCATTCACATTCTCATATGAAAGGTGAGGAAGGCCATGTTGCTATAAACTTCATGGGTGGTGTTTGTGAGGCATAGATGAAGAAATGTGGAAAAAACATTTTGTTGGTTTTAAAGTGCTTATCAGTTGTTTTTGAAAAACAAACAGTAGATGTTAGGCAGAACTTCTGATCGTGTGTTGGATGAGTTCAGACATCATGCTCAGTCCTAGCCAGTAGGTTGATAAGGTTAGGTACGTAGGGACAGAAGCTGAGGAGAGGCCTTGCTGACCTAGACGGGGTCTGGTCCTAAGTTGGTGGCAGCAGCTGGTAGCTGGGGTGGGGGTACTGGGAGCTTGTGAATACCAAGGTACTCAGATTAAGATGGGGAAATGATCAAATCGATGAGGTTTCATTACTTTACATCTCTGAGGAGTTTACCTTGGGGAGAGTTCTGAATGAGGGCTTTTGTCACTGCATTTTGTGAAGAACCTTTGAGCAGTGAATATGAAACCAGATGACAATGACCAATTTGCAGACACCTGGCCTCTCTCTCTCTGTACTGGAAATCGACTGTAGATTCTGGTAGGGAAGGGCTTGTGAAAGAGGGAAGTGAAGTAGCGGCAGCAGCTTTCTGCGGTGACCTTGGGATTTTGAATCTGGGCAACTTGACTTAGGTTCTTTCTACTCTGAATGGCTCTCTGGCGCTCGCTCCAACAGCCTCGAAGCTAGTTGTGGGCTTTTCAAGTGGCTGTGTAATTGGGGACATTGTGAGATACCTCCTGCTGAATGTTTTCTTCCATATCCAAAATGAAAAAATACACATCTCTGGATATTAACTCAATTCAGTTCTCCATATACTTGCAAAGAAACCGTGTTGCATATAAACAAAAGGAGAGGGGCTGTGAGGGTGGTCATTTGGTGGGGCTGCTTGTGCATCTGTTTATATTTGCATTTGAAGCTCTGTTCTCGTGATCTTGGGTAAATTATGTAATTTCTGGACCTTAAAGTTCACATCTGTAAAATTAGAGTGTTGGGGTAGAGGCCTGTTGTTATTCCCAAATTGGGAAAATTGCATATTTTAAACGAGTTGGAAATTTTTCTCCTAGTCTTCTAATTATACATGGAAAAATCTCCTGGGGGAGTCTGACATTTTTTAGGAGCCCTTTTCATTCACAGTGTTTATTTATTTATTTATTTATTTACAGGGACAGAGAGAGAGTCAGAGAGAGGGATAGATAGGGACAGACAGACAGGAACGGAGAGAGGTGAGAGGCATCAATCATTAGTTTTTCATTGCCCTTGCGACACCATAGTTGTTCATTGATTGCTTTCTCACATGTGCCTTGACCGTGGGCCTTCAGCAGACCGAGCAACCCCTTGCTGGAGCCAGCGACCCTGGGTCCAAGCTGGCAAACTTTTGCTCAAGCCAGAAAAGCTGGCGCTAAAGCTGGCAAGCTCGGGGTCTCTAACCTGGGTCTTCCACATCCCAGTCCGACGCTCTATCCACAGCGCCACCGCCTGGTCAGGCTCACAGTGTTTATTAAGGACTTGCGTGCCTGGGACTAGTTTGGGGGCTAGAGAGCTAGTACAGTTATGAACAAGGCAGACAAGAAGAGACAGGAGGAAAACTCACAAACACATGGAGCGGTGACAGGAGTTATTATCATAATGGATGTGGAGTTACAAATGGAAAAAGTCAAGGACAGCTGAGCCATTTAGCCTGAGCAGAGGGTGGTAGTGATTACATATGGAAAATGGAAAGGCCGGGGGTGGGGTAGGGTGGGTTGGTGAATCCATATTCTTCTGAGTCTGACTGCTTGGGAGACAAGTTATCTAGAGTTCTACATTTGTGAGTGTCGGTTCTCTATATGGTATTTTAAGCTTTGGGACTGGATGAGATCAGCTGATGACTGGATTTAGATAGAAAAGGAAGGACTGCTGGGGACCAATCTTGGGCTCCAACATTTGGAAGTCGGTGGAGGAGCAGAATAGAGAGACCGTGGTGGGTTGCTCCTGGCTTCCATTCAGCAGATCAGTATTAAACACCAACACACACTACTCTTACTTTAAGCTTAGTGGCAACCTATGTTTGTCAGTTTATACTGTGCCTATATATGAATAAATGACTTTTAAAATCATAATACTCAATACTTGCAAGGTGTTTAGAGATGAGAGCTCTCTACAGAGACCTCTAGTTCCTTTACCTCCTCCTCCTGTCAAACACATTGATGCCCGTCGTGCCACCACCTCCATGCTGGCAGCCACTCTAGATGCCCATGTCCTCCTGGGTCGACTGGCTGAGTTGAATGTTAAGCAGGAGTTAGTTGTGTTTATAAGAAAAGCTTGTTTTTGTCAGTGGTCCTTATTTTTGTAATTACATAATTAAAATTTTATGTACTCTAATTAAATATGAGCATTATTTTTCTACAAAAATATGCTAAATACTTTGGAAGGCCTCCAAAGGCAAGCCTCCAAGAAGAATGCTGCTCAGTTAGGTATGGTCCTGGCAGCTGTAAAGGATTGGGAGAGTAATTATACTCTGTAAGGATTCTTGGCTTCCTTTTGGGGAGCCTTTGAGTCCACTCTAATAAATAAGGGAAATTGGAAGTTATATAGGATGCTTTTTTGGGGTATGGTTTGTATAAGAATGACTAGCCTAACAATCAATCCAGAGACTGATTATTTATTGAAAAGACATTGACCCTACATCAGGAAATTGGCAAAAGAATGTATATTATGTTAATTACAAATAAAATGGCTAAAATGTGTATGTCTCTGTGTGTGTCTGTTTATGGTTCTTTGCTCAAAGCAGCCTTTTAAGTTTCTAAACTAATTATCTTATTACCTTGGTTAAGTGAGGTTTTGTTCTGTGAACTTCATAAAAAAAACCAAACTAGTTTTATAGTATATGTCAAAAGCCTTCAAATGGTTATATAACTACTTTACTACTACTGGGACTTTATGGAAAAACACTTTTTTTTAATTCACAAAAATTTATGTTCAAGGATGTTTATTACTTTAGTGTTTGTAACATAAAAATAGAGTGCAGCCTATATGTCAAAAATGGTTAACTTGTGACATGTGCTCCTAGAGGACTATTTATGATATAGTGAGTGAGCATCTGGTCTTTGAAGAACCCTAAAGAACACGGAGGATTGTGCAAGGGTAATGCTCCACTGCAAAGGATACACAGCATTTTGTATACTATGATCTCAGTTTTAAAAACTATCACAGTATTCATGGAGTTTATCTCAGGGTGGTAAGATGATGGGTGACTTTTAAGTTTATATTTTGTACTTATTTTGAATTTTGACAAATGAAAAACAGGTGTTATTTTGTAAGTACATAATAACCTTATTATACTAACAGATGACTTGAAATACAAAGAGGCTTTTGAGTTTGGTTGCTCTTGAAAGTTGATGTTTCACAGATTGACTTACTAAGAAGAGAATGAATGGAAATGGTAAAAATAACTTTTAGTCTTTAAATAATTATTACTTATAATTGAATATATAAACAAATCACCTTTATTTTAGAATTTAAATATGTGCATATATAAATAAAATTTCTGTTCATCTTTATAATAAAGATACTATTAATATATGATTAATGTTTATAAGTATAGAAAGATGATTGCTTTTATTATTTATAAGTATTAGTACTAATTGATAAGTTATTAATCTTTATAATAACCAAGACATTGAACCAAATAGAATTTTCCTCATTTTAGAAATAAACAGTCTCAGAAAGGGTTGTTTCCCTGCCCTGCCCCAAGTTACATAGTTGGTAATGGCAGATTTAGAACCCAGATTTTCTGATTCTGAATCTGTTAGTCTTTATGCTCTTGGCACTGTGTTCTCAGTAAAGTTAAGGATGTAAAGAAGGAATTGTAGGAATCTGGCTTACAAGTCCTGAACTAAGGAGCTGCTTGTGGCCAGAAGAAGGTTATATAAACTGGATGAGGTACAAGCCTCTCTGAAACCGGAACTGGAGAGCAGGAATGCTATTAGGAGCCTAGAAACCTGGTCGGCCAGCTCAGTTGGTTAGTGCGTCCTCCCAACATGCCAATATTACAGTTGGATCCCCTGTCAGGCCACATATAAGAATCAACCCATGCTACAGTAAACATGGGGGTGCATATCTTCTTTTGAATCATTGTTTTAGAATTCTTAGGATATATTCCTAAAACTAGGATAGCTGGGTTAAAAAGCAGTTCCATTTTTATTTTTTTGAGGAATCTCCATACTGTTTTCCACAGTGGCTGCACCAGTCTGCATTCCCACCAGCAGTGCAGGAGGGTTCCCTTTTCTCTACATCCTCGCCAGCACTTACTGTGTGTTGTTTTGTTGTGCCATTCTGACAGGTGAGAGATGGTATCTTATTGTGGTTTTAATTTGCATTTCTCTGATGACGTTGAACATTTTTTCGTAAACCTATTTAGCCATCTGTATGTTCTCTTTGGAGAAGTATCTATTCAGTTCCTTTGCCCATTTTTTAATTGGATTGTTTACCTTCCTGGTGTTGAGTTTTAGAAGTTCTTATAAATTTTAGTTATTAACCCCTTATCAGATGTATTGGCAAATATGTTCTCCCATTGTGTGGTTTGTCTTTTTATTTTGTTAATGGTGTCTTAAGCTGTGCAAAACCTTTTTAGTTTGTATTGTTTACAATAACTAAGATCTGGAAACAGCCCAAGTGTCCTTCAGTGGACAAGTGTATAAAAAAGCTGTGGTACATATACACAATGGAATACTGTGCGGCCGTGATAAAGAAGAAAACCTTACCTTTTGTGATGGCATGGATGGACCTGGAGATTATTATGCTAAGTGAAATAAGCCAGGCAGAGAAAGACAAATATCAATGATCTCATTTAGCTGTGGAATCTAATGAACTTGGTAAACTGAGGAACAGAAAAGAGGCAGATGTGGGGTCGCGGGGAGCAGAGGGAAAGCTGTCAGAGGGAAGGGGGAAGAAGGGATGGGATCAGAGAATACAATATGGAAGACAATATTAGAGCTGTTATTAAGCTGTCTTAAGAAATAAACTAAAATTTGTTAACATTAACATTGAGATTGAAACTTAGACTCTTGTTGGGGTCCTGTGTCAGATGATAGGTGTCCCTTTTGGAACACAGGTATCCTGGGGATTGTATGGGACTCCATTAGGCAGAGGAGTGGGGAGGGGCCCCCACTCTTTGGTTTGCTTTCATCCTATTGTGACATGCTGCATTTACTCAATAGACTTACAGATTATGTTAACCAGTTTTAATTAAAACAACAGCTACAAAATTGACAATTGGCTTAAAAAGATTCTTGTGGGTTAAAGGGACTGTTGATAATGCAAACGCAAATGAACTGTGGGAATTGGCAAAGTCCAGGCTTCTTCCAGTATGAGCTTTTACCAACTGTGAAGTTAGCTGAAAAGTAAACTTAGTCTAAGAAAATGTAGTTCACCTTTATGGATTCATTATGCAGTTGCGAAAGTTCTCCAAAGTGGAGGAGATGGTGCCAGTGGCCAGCACCAGGAGTGATTTGTGTGTTTCAGGGGATCAGTGGATAATGTCCATCAGAAGTCATGGTTGTTTCATGTAGTGCAATTTATCAAACATTCTTTTATTCAGCAACCATTTATTGAGTTTCTCTGAGGTAGCAGGTGCCATGCTAGAGTGATGAAGAAGACAAGGCCTTTTAAGGTGCTCATAGTGTACAGAGGTCTCAGTGTTGTGCTAAAATTATAGAATGAGACTTGAGTTGTAAGGGATTTGTGGAGTATCTCGTCCAAGCCCGTTGTTTAGTGAGGACTTCTCTGCTGTGCACTGCACAGGGCGCGTACCTGCTCTCAGCACCTGGGAGCTGTCGGACTTCATCATCAGGCTTCACAGAATGACAACAGTTTTTCCTTTCTTCATTTGGCTATTTGCCTTTAGGTGCTCAGGCCTGATTTCTAACTTATATTTTAGGCAGTAGGCATTGCTAACATAGGCCAGTCTGAAAACAGCCCTTAAATTTAGGGCTCTAAGTCATGTAAAAAGATTGGCTTTTCTTTTAAAAAGTGTGAGTGTGTGTGTGTATGTGAAATTCTGCATATTTTACTTTGAAGGCAGATATCTTTGCTGGCTACTCAGACCAATAGAAATAATAGCGTCCTAGGCAACAAAAAAGAGTACTGCTGTGATGATATCATTTGACATCACCTTTCAATTTTGAAATCGAACAAAAAGCAGCATTCTCTATGCCTGAGTCAAGGTTCAGTCAAGTATAGACAAGAGGTTATTTTTAATATATGTCTGAAAGAACCCCAAGAAGTACCACTTTCTAAAGAATCATGAAGCATATACTTTAACTTGAAACATTATAATCACAACAGGCTTATTAAGTGCTCATCTGCTCCTGTGCAGCCGAGCTAGAGAGATCAAGGAGGAGTTTCTCCCAGTAAGAAATGACTTGACTCTCCTTATGTGTGTGACCGAATTACTTTTGTAATAATTGGAGAGCAATATTATCTGCAAGTTTAGTGCATCTTACCGTCCTCCCCCACTTTCTGGGTGGTGGTGGTGGCATATTAGAGCCTTTAAAATTTCCCCACGAGTGTTAAAAATGAAAACATAATAGTGATAACCATAATTTATAGCAAATTATGTCAGGAGTAGAGGAAAGGAATCCTTCAACTATCATGATGTTTCAGTTAGGGAACCTTTGAGAAGTAGAGAAAATAGAAAAAAATTATCCAGAGCTTTACCATTAAAATAAAAGTTCTCCTTTAAAAATATTTTTTAAAATAACACATTTGTGATTATTTTATGCATTTGAATGGCTGGCATTAATTAGCTCATGCAGGGGCTACTTGGAGAGGGAAAGCAGCCTTGGTGGAAATGAGATGGGGGTCACTTCTCTACCATCGTTTTAGTGGTTGTTATTGTTTGTCTTTGAAATAGGCAAAAATAACTCCGTAAAAACAATGCTCTGAGGTGATGGAAGACTAACGTTTTGACAGAAATAGTGCAGAGATGTGTCTTAGAAAATGATTTTATCATGGCATTTTGAACCTGGGTTGGATCATTGCAGTTTAGCAGTACAGTTGAGAGATGCGAAGGAGCGTGTCAGTGCTTGCATGGGGTGTGCAGAAGCTCGAGTCTGTTTCCCGCACACTGTGGAAGCACTGACGTTGACAGTGATAGTGATGACAAAGTGCAGACCTTCTCAATGAAACTGGTTCCCTTGACCTTTCCCTTCTGTATACAAGCTCTTCAAGTTCTAAAACAAACTGTCTGTGCATTGAGTGCTTCCTGTTGAGGAAATGTAGGAGGTGTGTGAAGCCCCATGGGGTAGAGTTGGGACCGGATCGTAATGGACAAACTTTGGATGACTCGGAGTTCATGCATCTGTTTCCCGGATGATTCACCTGCTTTGTAACATCAACATCTCAAAAGCCAGGTGCCAAAATGATTAGAACTGTTGGGCTCTGTTGAATATTGGCTTTCTTGCTATTAAACAGTTGTATTTTTGTGGTCGAGCAGTTCCATTTGGAAAGAAGCAATCTTGTGGTGCCTTTTAAAATGTTTTACAAGTAAACCAGGTTTAAATGATACTTAATACCACCTTGTTCCATTGTCTTAAACCCCATTTCTGTGGCAATATTCAATACAATATTTACATAAATTAGTTATGCAAGATGTTACTGTAAATTTGAGATATTTTTATGCTGGTGTAAAAAATTAACATGAAGTAAGACGGCCTTTATTCATCTGGTGTACAATCCTCTGAGTGTTAACACATGTCGATTTGTATAATCATCCTCACAAGGTTCCATCCTCTCCAAAAGTTTCCTTCTACTATGTAATCTTCCCACCCTTAAACCCTGCAACTATTGATCATTTTTCTGTCCCTATAGTTTAGTCTTTGCAAAGATGTCATTTAAATGGAAGCATACAGTATATAATCTTTTCAGGCTGACTTTTTCACTCTTAAAATCCCTTTGAGATTCATACAAGTTGTTGTGGGAATGGATAGTATGTTCCTTTTATTTGCTGAGTAGGATCTGTTGTGTGGCTGTACTATATCCATTAACCCGCTGAAGAACATTTCAGTTCTAGTTTGGGGGCATTACAAATAAAGCTACTGTGAACCTTTGTGTACAGTCGTTTGTTTGGATATATGCTTTCCTTTTTCTTGGGTGGAAGAGCTGGATTATATAATAGGTGTGCATTTAACTTTGTAAGGAAGTTTTGAATAATTTTCCAGAGTGTCAGGTGCTTGGTGTCCTTGTTAGCACTTGGTTTTGTTAGTTTTCTTTTTTTTATATTTTAGTAATTCTAGTAGATGTGTAGCAGTATCTAGTTGTGATTTTAATCTGCATTCCTCCAATGGCTAAAAATGTTGAACATTTTTTACATGTGCATACTTGAAGCTTAATTGTAGCTATTTTGATGTGCATGCTTGCAGGCATTTAGATACATACTTTTTGGTTCAAGTTCATTTTTTATTTGGGTTATTTCTTAATTTAGTTTTCAGAGGGTATAGTATGCGTTTACATTTTCTGGATACACAAATCCTTTGTTACATTACTGATTTGCAATTTTTTTCTCAGTGTGTCCCTTATTATTTCATTCTCCTAATATTGTCTCAGAGCAAGAATTTTTAATTTTGAAGAAGGGCAATTTTTCTTTTTTATTATTTTAGTGGATCATGCTTTGGGAATAATGTCCAAGAACTCTTTGTCTATCTCTAGGTCATAAATATTTTCTTGCATGTTGTTTTCTAAAAGTTTTAGAGTTTCATATTTTACATTTAGATCCATATGATCTATTTATCAATTTTGGATTAATAGTTGTGTAAAAGTCTGAGGTTTAAATCAAGTTTTCTTTTCTTTCTTTCTTTCTCTCTCTCTTTTCTTTCTTTCCATACTTTTCTTTCTTTCTTTCTTTTTGAACATGGCTATTGAATTGTTCCAACACCATTTGTTGAAAAAGGTAGTCATTCCTCCATTGAACTGCCTTTGTATATTGGCCAGAAATTAACTGTATTTGCGTAGGTCAATTTTGATGATACTTCATATTTCCCCAAGGTTCCCTTTTTTAGTCTTCCCGTCACAAAGATGGGGCTTTAAAATGGGGCAGTGCACTTCCTATGACTGCCCACATTCTGGACTAAGATTCAGAAAGACAGAGAAAAAGAGCTAGAGATGTTTGCCCTATGTGTTGAGATCATAGTTTCTCTGATTAGAAAGGGAAGTTTCTGTTTCCTCAGGTTGAGGTGACTGTGGTTCCATCCACTTGCCACTACCTAGAGATTGCCTTGTACTGGGAAGCTAGGGAGTAGAGAAAAAGAGAAGAAAAATGGGAGATTTCTACCAGTGCCTCCAGGGTTAGGAATCCCCATTCTTTCTTCTCTGGCTAGAACTCAAAGGACTTTTGGATTTGCTCCATTGTCTACAACCTGGTGCTTACTTCTAGGAGTCTGCCTGCCTTGAGTCTAGACTGAGGGATTTTGGAGGGAAATATGGGGAAATCCATCATTGATTTGGTGGTACTTTGAATTTTCCTCTTCTCTCCCAATCAGTCTGCTATCATGTTACTTTTCAGAGCCCTCAAGAGCTACTTCCTATATCCTGTCCAGGTCACAGCTGCATTCAGTGATAGACTGAATGAGGGAGTGTGCTTTCTTGATCCTGCCCAGAACGAGAACCTCCTCTTTGTTGGAATAGTGGTTTGGGTGAGTTACATAAATCTTGAAACAATAGGTATTCTGTGAACAATTGTTTCTCCTAAACTTTACAACAAGTCATATTATCTTGACTGAATTGATTAACATTTATAAATGAGAACAAAGTTTTGTGAAAATCCCGTGTTAAGATTACAGTGGGCTCTTTCTCTTGTTCCTCCTCCCTAATAAAAAATTAACAATTAGAGATAAACATTTTAGTACCACAGTATAAATCTCCATTTAGTACCATTTGATTTTTGGTACAGAAATGAACCTGGGAAGCCTGCAGTCACTTACTATACTGTTGGCCTTGGCGTTCTTATCTTTCATTACATGAAAAATGTCAGATTGTAAGCCCTCAGTAGTCAGTATTGGATTGCCTCTGAGATGGGAGTTGATGTGTCATCATTCGGAACCCCTGCGTAAGCTCTAGGAGGTTTTAGAGGATTTAGGGAAGTCCAAGGAGATGCTAATTATTAACATATTTATTTTCCACTGACTTTTAAAAAAATGTGGACTAACTAATTATTCAGACAGCTGGTGAAAAAGAAATATAGCTTAATGTATTCTTAGTGGAAACAATGACATGGTGTACAAATTAGCAAATTTACTTAAAGTAATTATCAGTAGAAATCTATTAAAAATTAGTGAGGGGAGAATCAACTCTAGGTGATCATAAATCTCTTGAAATCAACCCCAGGAGGCCATGTTAATGGGATCACAACAGGATATAGGAGTAGACAATTAGAAAGGCCAAGTTGAAGATAATTAAGAATAACTCATTTGGCATTTAAATTACAGAAAGTGACAGTGATATATGAATATGAAAGGTAATTGGATAATCCTGTTACTCCTTTATAGATACAGCACAATGATTGTTATTATTGTTTTCATGCTTTTGGCATCTATTTTTCCCAAATGATCAAGTCTTAGGGACCTGAATATTGCCTATGCTACTGCTTGCTGTGCTTTATATTATTTAAGACTAGTAACAATGGAAATGTTAAAAGGGTTTTGGGCCAGAACCCTGTGAGGCTGTCATGATTGACAGGAAAAGAAATGGCATTGAGGGCAGAGTGCTTAGGATAGATCCACATGGTCTGGCTCTAGAGCAGGGTTGCCCACACTTTTTCAGCTTGTGAGCTACTTATAAGATGACCAAGTCAAAATGATCTACCTACAATAAAAATGCAAAACATAAATTTATTTCTTCTATATTATCATTATTTAAGTTACTGTTATTACTATTTAATATTGTGTATTCTTCTTTCACCTTTCTTCTTCTCAGCTCTCTTTTCGGAGGAAAGTCAACGTCATAGTTTTTTATGAACAGTCCAATAGAGCCGCTCCACATTTCCCTTCTTTGGAATAGCAATGGCACACAGACAGATGAGGCAAACACACTTAGAATATGACATAGTGAAAAAAATCCCCTCCTATTCTGTATGAAAGTGGTAGGTTTTAGGCTTCTTACTCGGACCAGCTACGGCACTCATTTTTACACCCTTTGTTATATTTAGTTTAAATAAATTGAAGGCTAACTATGCAGCAATGTAACTGAACAAGTTAGCGCGGTTTAACGCACATGCGTAGGGTGTCAAAAGTTCAGATGTCAGATTGGCTACCCTGTATGCCAATCAAAAGACAAATGTCTTTTTAATGTCATGCGATCTACCCACACTTCCTTCGCGATCGACCAGTAGATCGCGATTGACATATTGAGCACCCCTGCTCTAGAGCTTATTTCGCTCTTAACCTTTCAGCTATCAGATTGTCTGGTTGCATGGGGAAAAATTCTTAATTTTAACCACTTTTGAGACTTCCCTCTTTTAAGGAAGCGTTTGAGAAGACCAAATTTAATAATGAAAATGTTCATTGCGGTATTATTTACAATATCCAAGATACAGAAACAACCTAAGGGTCAATCAGTGGATGAACAACAGGTAAAGAAATGTGGTATCTATGCCATGCAATAATATCCAACCATTAAAAAGAAGGAAATCTTGCTATTTGCAACAATATGGATGAGCCTTGAGGGCATTATGCTAAGTAAAATAGACAGAGAAAGACAAATATTGTAATGATCTCACTTATATGCAGAACCTAGAAAAGCCAAACCAAAACAAAAACCAAGTTCATAGATGCAGAGGACAGATTGGTGCTTGCCAGAGGTGGCAGGTGGGGGATGAGGGGTGAAATGGGTGAATGAAGTCAAAAGGTACAAACCTCTGGTTATAAATAATTAAGTTATAGGGATATAATGTATAACATAATGACCATAGTTAATACTGTAAGTTGTTGAGAGGATAGATCTTTAACGTTTTCAATACAAGAAAGTAATATTTTTTTTATAACTGTGTACATTGTGGATAACTTAGTGTAATTATTACTTTGCTATACAGGGTGGGACAAAAGTAGGTTTATATGTAGTTGTTTGTATGGAAAATAACACAATAATTAGTAAATAATAATACTAGAATAAACTTGGTTTGTGTATTCACAACTGTAAACCTACTTTTGTCCTACCCTGTGTATACAAATATTGAATCATTATAGTGTACATCTGAAACTAATGTTGTAGGTCAGTTATATCTCAATAAAATTATGCATTTTATAAAAGTAAAGGGTATTTTGACTACGTATGTAGGAACTTCAAAAATCAAGTACTGCCTGACCAGGCGGTGGCACAGTGGATAAGAGTGTCGGACTGGGATGGACCGGGATGCGGAAGACCCAGGTTTACGACCCCGAGGTGACTAGTTTGAACGCTGGCTCATCTGGTTTGAGCAAAATCTCACCAGCTTGAGTCCAAGGTCGCAGGCTCGAGCAAGGGGTTACTTGGTCTGCTGAAGGCCCGCGGTCAAGGCACATATGAGAAAGCAATCAATGAACAATTAAGGTGTCAAAACGAAAATCTGATGATTGATGCTTCTCATCTCTCTTCGTTCCTGTCTGTCCCTATCTATCCCTCTCTCTGACTCTCTCTCTCTCTGTCTCTGTAAAAAAAAAGAAAATCAAGTACTGGTTTTATGATTATCCAATTTCAACCAAAGAAAGAATGGGAACAGTCTTGGTTTTATGATTCATTATGTCCCCAGGACATTCCTTCTGCCAATTCTCCCCATGTCAGTTTGGTGTAAGTCACCACTCTGAATCACCACTCTTTTCTTGAGTATGTCTCACTCAATAGAACTGTGCTGCCGTGAGCTTTATTCGTCGTCCAGTGTCAGGGGACAGAATCCAAAGGCAGGATTGAGGTTCAAGGCAATAAAAATTTGGTACTTTTTTCATATGGATAATTTAGGGTCCTAATGCACTTTTACTCTTTTAAACTTCACAAATGATCTTGTGGAGATGAGTCCTTATTTGTGTTCAAAAGGGATAAGTCTTTCTCTGTGTCTTCCCTCCCACTCACCCAAATTAATTAAAATGCTCTTAAACCTTTTGGTTGATCTTACATTTCTAAGAGAGAATAAAACTCTGAAGGAGGTGAGGAATGGTGCTAACATCCTGTCCAGATGAATATTTGTGCCTGGATATTCATGTTTATACACACTTTTTGTGTGTGAATGTACAGGCAGCAGCCAACTCAGCGTCAGCCAGACAACTTGTGTGGTATTCTTCCTTTTTATGAGCAATGCCGGCCAATAGCTAAACTCAGATGAGACCCACGGAGCTGTTTTGCTGTCTTTTTGAGAAGTGCCTTCATAGTTTTACTCTAAAGACATACTAAAGTCTTTGGGGTGTCAGTGGGGGGAAGTCATACAAGTGGTTAAAATTGTGGGCTGTTAGTATCAGAATTTTATTCTTTATCTAAATCTAAACTTATGTAGATAGTAGTTTGCCCACATCACATTGACAAATGATCATTTGAGATTTAGTTTTTATTTCTATTAATAGTTGCTCATATGTAGAGGCATTTGGGTGTGAAGCAGAGTGGGGAATGTGCTCTGTGGTATCTCACTGTGAAGTTGTTTGTTCCTCTTTATGAGAGTGTCTCAAATTCACCTTTCATTCACATTGTTTCATACTTTGTGAGCATTTAAAACCAGATCACTTGATTCCATTCTTCTGGAGCCATTGAGAGATTACATATGTACAAAACCTCTACAGAAGCTGAGGAAGATCAAGCTTAATTATAATTCCTTACAAAATTTTGTAACAGCTTGGATTAGCTTAATATGTGAATTCTAATTCTGTGGCCTTATTCTTGCTCACCTGGTTTACTATCTCATTCTTTGCCTGCACCCAGTTCATTTTCCAAATTGTCACCATAATTTCTGTACGAAAAGCATGTCTATCCGTGTGTGTGTGCTTAGCACATTTCCAGCGCACCACACAGCAGGAGCAAGTCCAGGATTATTCATGTGGCCCTCCAGCCCTCTGATGGGAACCCGGGCAACCGCATCGTCCACACTCCCGCTCTGAACTTGGTACTTCTGACACACCACGCTTCTGTCACCTCAGGGTGCTTGTTCTGTTCCCTTTCAGCGCTTTCCACCTCCTTATACTGTAAGGTTTTACTCAGGGGTTCCTTCCTCTAGCACCTCTGGGCTGGGCAGTGAACCCCACCTCTGCACCCTGTGGCACGCTGTGCTTTCCTCTTTGTTGACTGACACTGTACTGTATTTGCCTGTTCATGTGAGTGCAGGGGACCATGTCTTAATATTCTGCTCCCTCAGGCCTGGTACAGAAACTTACACATCTGGTAGCAGACACCATCTTCCGTGTGTGTTCATGCCGCCTTGCGTGAATGATGGCGGTGCCTTTTGAGGCTGTGAGTCCCCATCACTAGCAGTGTTTCAGGCAGGACCCGAGAGGACTCTTTCTCACAAATTGCTCTACCTCTCATTTTGTTTTTTGTTTTAATTTTATTTGATGCTTTTAGTTAGCTTCTTTTTTATTTAAAATTTTTATCTTTGACAATCAAATAAATATAACCTTTTAGTAATTAGAATCATATTAATGACTACAAAATGACTAATATTCACATTAGCACTAACTTTTCCAACAATGCTAGGAGGAGAATGGTAACATTATTTTCATTTTAGTGTGGTAGGAACTGAGGCCAGAGAGAGGTGTATTGGTTTGCGCAGGATTTTACTTACAGTTAGTAATTATTACAACCAGGATTCAAATCTCAGTTTGAATCTAGACATTATGTACATTTTGCTATGCTGTTTTGCTTAAAAAGAAAACTACATTTGTGTGATGCCTTAATGTACAGCAGGAACGCCCCAGGTGTCAGGTAGTGGTGACGAGATGCAAGTAGGCTTGTTGTTTAGTTTGGCAAAACTATTTGAGAAATAAAGGAGTGATCTTTTTTAAGGAAGTGAAGACAGAAATGGAAATAGATTATTCTATGCTTAGTTTCTTCATTTGGATTTTGTTTCTAGCTTTAAATAAAACCTATACATGGAGCTGAAGTGGAGAAGCTGATCCTGACTTTTCTATAGTCGGTGAATTTCTGATTCTCTTCAAAGACAGGAGCCTTCTCTTCCACCTCATCCCAGCTCTGTGGAGTTGTTCTGTTTATTATGTTAGGCATAATCTATTGCACATAATCTTTTAGTTATTTTGATGGTGGGGGTGCAGGAAGGAGTACAATAGCATTTCCAAAGAATTAAAATAAAATAATGTATCTTACCCATACTGGCAAGTTGCTATAAAGCAACTATAATTTTTATTTTATTTTATTATTTATAAATTTTTTAAAATTAGAGGGCAGAGATAGACTCCCACATGTGCCCCAACTGGGATCCACCCGGCAACCTCATTTAGGGCTGATGCTCAAGTACCAAGCTATTTTTAGTGCTTGAGGCTGATGTGCTCAGACCAACTGAGCTATCTTCAGCTCCCAGGGCCACACTCCAACCAGTTGAGCCACTGGCTCTGGGAGGGGAAAAGGGAGAGAAGGGGGGTGGGGAGAAGCAGGTGGTTGCTTCTCCTGTGTGCTCTGACTAGTAATCAAACCTGGGATGTCCATACACTGGGCTGACGCTCTACCCACTGAACCCTCAGCCAGTACCAACTAAAACTTTTTTTTTTTTTTACAAGGACAGAGAGAGAGTCAGAGAGAGGGATAGATAGGGACAGACAGTCAGGAATGGAGAGAGGTGAGAAGCATCAATCATTAGTTTTTCGTTGCCATTGTGACACCATAGTTGTTCATTGATTGCTTTCTCACATATGCTTTGACCGCAGGCCTTCAGCAGACCAAGCAACCCCTTGCTGGAGCCAGCAACCTTGGGTCCAAGCTGGTGAGTTTTTGCTCAAGCCAGATGGGCCCACGCTCAAGCTGGCGACCTCGGGGTCTCCAACCTGGGTCTTCCACATCCCAGTCCGACGCTCCATCCACTGCGCCACCGCCTGGTCAGGCCCAACTATAACTTTTAAAAACAAGATGAGGGGCATCAAGGAGAATAAGAATATGATAGATTTTAAATCTCAACATGATTCTGTGGTACTAGACTGTGACAGCCAAAGAGTAGTTCAGGTCACAGAGAATGAATTGAATGTTGGCTAACAGTTCTCCTGCCTTGGAAAATACAAAGAAGCTTTTTATAAACAGCCTTCATTGTGATGTGTTATTGTTGTTTAACTTCTTAATTCCCCGTGCGCTCTGCCCCACACATCTGCTCTCTGGGATTGCCCTGTAGGTCATCCGCTTCTTCTGCCCAGCTAAGCTCCTGGAGCAGATCCGACGTGTCAAGAGCCAGATGCCTTTTATGCCCAAAGAGAAATACTGGAAAAGGTTTATTTGGATTTGAAAAGATGTTTAACAAGGATGTGGATGTGTGACTTAGATGGAAAAAGACAGTAAATCATGAAATATGTTTCAATACTGAAAATTTATTTGAAATATTTTTTGCCCAATTTTACCGTGTATACTTTAAATAGTCTCTGGCATTTGCAATGAAATTTGTGTTGACTCCTAGGAAGAGGGATCTGATTAAACAGGGTTTTATTTTCTCATATAAAATGTCTGTAGGGAAACCAAGTTATCAGGAGGGACTTGGGCTCCTTCTGGCCTTTAGCATCTTATGCATAAGGCCTTCGTCCATGTAACCATGGGTCACTGTTGGAGCTGCAGCCATGATGTCTGCAAGAAGAGGGGAAAGGAAAGGGTCAAAGGGACTTTCTGGAACATCCACCCATGGACTTTTTGTTGAAACTCATTGGCCACCGCTGTCTTCAAGGGAGACTCAAATAAGATGTGTACGTGGGCACATTGTCAGCCCCAATAAAATTAGATGTCAGTGACTAAAAAAGAGCTGGAGGGGAGTAGAAGTTAGGTTTGGAATAGTTGATTCTCTGCCACCAAATGCAAACTTTATTTCTTGAGTCATGAATCTGCCTAATTATCTTTTCAGAGTTTAAAGGGAAGTAAATTATGTAGGCAGACTTTAAAGAAATATCTCAATCTTGGGAATTTATTTTTCCAATCCACTGCTATGCTTTTGTAAAATTCCTAATGCCCTTTAATTACTCTCTAATAAGTAATCTTTAAAAAAATTTAAATTATAAATATGAACGACCTAGGCCTAAAACTAGAGCAGGCTTGATATTATGTACTAGCAGATTAAAAAATTCTTTCATACCACTCTTAAAGGCAACGTGGTTTAGAAATATCTATGAAAAACTACCAGGCCTCTTTCTCACTGAGTCCATCCTTTAGCTGTAACTCACCAAAGCTCCTTCTGTCAGGTGTTAAAAGCTGCTTCGGCAGCTATACTCACGATCTAGTAGCAAGTTCTGATGTACTGTGCTTCTTGCCCCTGGATTTTTCTCCCTGGTAAATTCTCTGCGTGCAAAGTTCTGCCTCTACCTTTCAACCTGGGAAAATTTTATTGTTCCTTCAGACTTTGCTTCCTTTGCTCAGCCTTTCCTGTCCTACAGGCTGTGCTGCCTTCCCTCTCATTCTGCTGCCTCCTGACAGGTGTAGTGACCTGGCACTCCTTCCTGCCGAGTGTTCTCTTGGTTTTGGCTGCCTGCCTCACAGAAAGGAAGTCGTGCAGTGAGGGTGTGGAGTAAATAAGATAGTCCCCGTAAAGCACTCCAAATGGTGCCGAGCCTCCCCGTAGGAAACATGCATTATGTATATCTACCTTTTTTGACATTGTGTTGTAATTGCTTTTTTGCTTTTCCTGCATCATAGATTTCTTGAGGACAATTGCTGTGTTTTGTTCATTAGAACCATTCCTGGCATCCTGCAGTGTGTTCTAATAAGTAAATGTGTAATGAATGAGCAAGTGTGAGTGGATAAGCAGGAAGAGGGGAAAGAAAGACCAGAGTTCACGTCAGCCTACTCAGCCTGTGGAAACATGAGTTAGAGGTCTGTACACCTGAAGGAAAGGGCAGGGGACCTACCTCCATGGGGAGCAACAATTTTCCCACTGTTCTTTGTCTTATTGAATAAGCTGGCCCTTCTGCAGACACCATGGTATAATTTCCAACTATAGAATTATCTGTCATCGGAAGACTCAATTTAGGAGTTCTGTATTCATTTGCTTTAAACCAGGGGTCCCCAAACTACGGCGTGCAGCCCCTGAGGCCAATTATCCAGCCCCCACTGAACTTCCGGAAGGGGCACTTCTTTCATTGGTGGTCAGTGAGAGGAGCACAGGATGCATTTAATGAACGAAGGATAGTTCCCATTGAAATACTGGTCAGTTTGTTGATATAAATTTACTTGTTCTTTATTTTAAATATTGTATTTGTTCCCGTTTTGTTTTTTTACTTTAAAATAAGATATATGCAGTGTGCATAGGGATTTGTTCATAGTTTTTTTTAATAGTCCGGCCTTCCAACAGTCTGAGGGACAGTGAACTGGCCCCCTGTGTAAAAAGTTTGGGGACCCCTGCCTTAGACCTTCTCTTTGAGTTCTTGGCATGCAGCCTGCAAGTGTTTGCGTGGTGTGTAGTTTATGGAAGCATCGCTTTCACATTCTATAAAGTGGAATGTGGGAGAGGAAAGGGTTCAATCTGAACAGAGCTTCCTTTGAGCAACCTGCCTCCGCTTCTTTTCTCAAAACACACATGGTTATTTTCTGTTGGCCAGAGCTTAGTCATGTGGATTCGTCTGGCTGCAAGGGAGACTATGATAGGTAATCTTTTAGTTAGGTGCCTTGTTTCCCTGCGGTAAATTTGGGGTTCTGTTAGGAACAAGGGGAGAGCAGATGCTGGGCAGCACCAAGCAGCCTCAGCTACATTGCTCAATAACTGTTCTTTTAATGAATGAAGGAAAGAAGCCTGATGGGACGAGGCATTGGTGCAGATGCTCTGCATGTACTTTTCATGGTATAGTTTTTGAATCTTATAATCAGATTGATCTCTCAGATAACTAGAGAATTAAATACTCGGGTTTGTTCTGCCTTCTGAATCACTCTGTTATTTTCTCTTTTGGCCTGGTGGACTGGGCTGGAGGTGTAAGCTAACGAGAGGAGACGGGTTTTGTATGGGACATATACATACGGGCACCTCTGGTATTTTATGTTCATTCTTAAGTATCAGGAGCTTAATTTATTTAAGTGGTTTTTACTGAATTGCAGTTATTTTGGTTTATAGAAATAGATATATAATTTATGTTTCATATTTATAGATGTTTTTCCAGAGATTTGTTTTATGTTTTTCAATAGTAAAGTCCTAGCAATGATTTTTCTAATGTGGATACCAAAATTAATAGAACATAATTATCACAGCAATACAGTAGACTAAAGTCAACCTTGGATTGCTGTAGTACCCTTGAAATATACTTTTTGGAAAAACTGTGGAAGTTCTAAGTGTTTGAAGCATCCTCAAAATTGAGGATGAGAGCAGTTTCCAAAATTATCAGTAATCACTTCCATAATTATTTAACTCATATTTTGATAGGATATTTATGGTTTTCTTTTATCTTTCCGTTTCTGAACACAAAATAAAAAAAAAAGGAAGCTCTTTATTCATTGTCAGTGAGACTATTTTGGTCAGCACAGCCCTGTGAACTTTACTTTCTGATGAGGTGTATACTGTGGGGAGTCTTCAAAGTGGGTTTTTGTTGGCATCTTTGGGACGATAGTCATGTACTCTGCACCCCATTGAAAATATGTCCTGTCACTTTATTCTGTTGTGCTGAGCAATCGGAAATTGGTCTTCCCAAACCATCTAAATGTGAAGAATGGCCTGCTTTTATTAGTTATGTGAAGAAGTAAATTCCAGGGACCCTCAGCTGCAGGATGGCCTTTCTTCACAGCTGCTGCTCTTCCTTTGTGGAGGGTGCCAGTTGCTAAGAGAAGGCTTTGTCTGTTGCGTATAAAATGAACTTTGTTTGGATCTCCCTCAAGCAACTTCAAGTATACAAGAGTCCAGCTGGACATTCCTCACCAGATGATAATTTAAATACAGGTCAAATTTAGAACCCAACTTATATTAGTTTAAAAATAGACACTGCCTTTAGAAAGCTGACCTCTGGTACATTTTGGGTTGAAGGTCTGATGGGCTATTACAATTCACACAGCCCTGTTTGAGACTCTGAAAGGCAGTGTACATTTAGGCTAAATGGAAGCAATGTCCTCGTAACTTGGGTCCTCAGTCTTCATGTTATGCATCACTTCCTTCAGTCCCTGCTCATCACTTCCAGGGAATTCATGCAAGACAAGAGACTGTGCATCGTAAAGGGGAATCTGATTTGTGTACATTAATTTTACTGGATGTTTTCTAGTTTGACTAGGAAGGGCTACAGAACGTACAAAGGAAATCTAAGAGGTTAATTTCAAGGTAATAAGACCATCATATGGCCTGACCAGCAGGGTTGCTGGCTTGAGTGTGGGATCACAGACATGATCCCATGGTCGCTGACTTGAGCCCAGAGGTCTCTGGCTTGAAGCCCAAGGTCACTGGCTTGAGCAAGGGGTCACTGGCTCATCTGGAGTGCCCTGGTCAATGCACATATGGGGAGTTATCAGTGAACAACTAAAGTGCTGCAACTATGAGTTGATGCTTCTCGTCTCTCTCCCTTTCTGTCTCTCTCTTGCTAAAAAACAAAAAAGACCATCATATGATATATTCTTCAGTTTATTTAGGTTAGTTGGAAATATTCCCGAGGGGTCAGGGTAAATGTTGGTAACACCAGTGATGATAAAGATAAAGCTACTGGTTGTTTTCATCTGGGGCTCAAATTTAATTTATCAAAGGATATAATTAATATTTATAATATGCAAGTGAATAATCACTTATCAAAATATGGAGTAATTCTTTCATGTCTCTTTTATCACACCCAAGTCTTAAGGTTTACAGACAATGTATTCAACAGAAAAGTTAATAGGGTAAGGTTGGGTTGGGGAGAAGTTTATTATTAATTTTTTAATTGTCATAGAATCAAGCATATGTTGAGCTTGTATGGATATGTTTGCCAAAATCTTGTTCAAAGATGAAACAAAATTATAAGTATAAAGTTATAAATACTTGAATTATTTAGACTACATTAAAAGAGTAACGCTTATTAAGGGCATGTTTTTCTTCATGATTTAAAAACTTAAAATATACATTTATTTTTATGTAGTAAAATTTATTTCTGCACATCACCTTTCTTATATTCTTAATGGTTTTTATCTTCACTAGCACATTTATATGTTAGTTTCTTAGAGGCTTAAACTTTTTAAACAGAATTAGTGTTTAACATTAAGTCTTTTTGGTACATTTAGCAACACAAATTATATATTATTTGGTTACCCTTTTGAGTCTGTGATGTTATTTTTTACATGAAAACAAATATCTTTTAAGATAAAATGTGGAAGTTTTGCTTCCTTTCTGTTTATTAGAGTTCAGAGTATGTTATATGTACTATGTGTGTATGTAGCCCATGTTATTACAATAGTTGATGTGTTTTCGACCCATAGCTACTGTGAATATTTTTGCATTGTACAAGTAATGTTTGGACATCTCCAGAACTACCATGCCATGCTCACAGCTAGGATAGAAATGTCATACAGCGACACTGTGTGACACATTTGTGGAAGCACTTACAAATATATTTTCTTTGTTGTATACCATTTTGGACAAAAGCAAAGCACTACAATCGTCGTTTTTCATCATAACATAAAAGCTGAAACCAACGAGTAGAATTTTGTTTAAAAAGGCAGTCGCAGGTTATTGAGTAGCTACCTGATAATGATGTATATACACTTGAGAGAACATACTTAAAGTTAGTGTTTTAATAGGAATGAAGATTCCTATTCCCAGTACTGGGAAGTTTGTTTAACAGTAATATTTATAATATCTTAATTTTTTATGATGTTCTGTAGGTTGCTGAATGCTTAAGTAATTAATATCCTTTTTGATCCTAAGAGTCATCCTTTCAAATAGACAGGGCTATCACATTTAAAACCAAAAACAGCCTGACCCGTGGTGGTGCAGTGGATAAAATTCAACCTGGAATGCTGAGGTCACCAGTTCAAAACCCTGGGCTTGCCTGGTGCAGACACATATGTGAAGCAATTATGAGTTGATGCTTCTCCCCTCCACCTCTCCTCTCTCTAAAATCAGTAAATAAAGTTGTTTACTTAAAAAAAAAAACACAAAAAGAATCCAATTCTACATAGTAGATACATATTAATATTTTTATTTTAGTGAGAGGAGGGGAGGCAGAGAGACAGACTCCCGCATGTACCTGAGTGGGATCCACCCAGCAAGCCCACTAGGGAGCGATGCTCTGCCTATCTGGGGCGTTGCTCTCTTGCAACCGGAGCCATTTTTTAGTGCCCAAGGTGGAGGCCATGGAGCCATCCTAAGCGCCCAAGGTCAACTCACTCATGGAGCCAATCGAGCCACAGCTGCAGGAGGGGAAGAGAGAGAGAGAAAGGGGAGGGGAGGAGAAAAAGATGGTCACTTCTCCTGTGTGCCCTGACCAGGAATCGAACCTGGGACATCTACATGTCGGGCTGGCCGATGCTCTACAACTAAGCAAACTGACCAGAGTCAGTAGATACATTTCTAACTGATTGGAAAGGAACTATCAATTACTAGATTTTTCTCAGTTTTTTAATCAATCTGGATTCTGTTTTCTCAGTAAAGATTTCATTATAATGGAAAATTCAAGTAATATACTAACTGTGGCTCTTGGAATCTTTGAGCTATCATCTGGGCACAGTTCTCTGAAGTTTAAATTATAGTTGTTATCATCGGTCAGTAATTACCATTCACTTTTTTTTTTCTTTTCCTTGAGTCCCTTTACCATTCACTTTTTTTTTTTCTTTTCCTTGAGTCCCTTCTATGTGTGAGGTATCATTGTAGGCTCCGGAAATGTTGTATTTCCCCAAACTGATACTGTGCTTGTCTTCTTGGGATTTTTGGCTGACTGAAAGAGACATGAACAAATAGTATGGTCACACAAGTAACTCTGTACATTTGAACTGTAATAAGTGCTATGGAAGCAGCATAACCATGTCTTTCTAGTAGTATAAAGAAGCAACCTGATGTTTTATTAAAACAAAGAAACAAACTGCAAGAGGTGGGGGTTTATGGTTTACATTTTTAGCAAATGGTACATGAAAGCAAGTTATGTAGAAATATGAGAATGTCTTGATGTCCATCCCAATTTAGTTCAGGGGGTGTTTGGGGTGAAGGTGGGAGAGGAGGATATGGGGAGAGGGCAGAATGCACTTCTAACAAAGATAAGTAGGAATGATCCAAATTTTTACTTGGAGGTGAGAAATGGTTCAGACACCCTCATTCCCCCAATACACACAGGAGAGCTGAATGTATTTGACAAGCTTAAAGGTTAATGTGGCTGGAGTGTCCTCATTAGGAAGATGGTGCTGGATTGTCATGCAGGGGCTTTTAGACAAGAATTTTAAATTTTATGCCCCGTGTAACAAGAAGTCACGAAATGACTTTAGGGAGGTGTGCACTGTATAGTGTTTTACAAAGGCTAGTCAGTTGCATTGAGAAAATGTATTAGAAGGTAGCATGAGTAGATGCAGAGAGGCCAATTATGTAGTCTTTTACTGATGGCATTCTGGGGCATAAAGGGGTTAACTACTTTTTTTTTCCTTTCCTAAACTACAGCTGCAATTTTTAGTTTTTACATTTTGGATGAGCTTTAGTGAAGGCTCCTTGAGATCTTGTGGTTCACTCTTATTCCCTGCGATGTGCCCCTAACATTGAGAGGACCTTGTGACACAGAGAAAGTGCTCAATATATATTTCTAAACTGACTGACTGATGACCTGGGGCAAATGCCCTTCTGTTTTCTATGCATCTGAGTCTGTCAGCACCTTCTCCTCTGCCAGCCGGTGGTCTGACTGTATTTAAGTCTGTCTAATGGTGACTGGCCAAGGCAGCCAGGACTCTTGTCCTTGACAACAAGGTCTTTGTTTGGATGCTTTGGGAAATACTGGTGACTACCAGGGCTGCAGTGCAAGTAGTATAAGTAGCTTTATGTTGGATGCTGGCAGCCTGGCGGACCAGCACAGAAAGGATTTGGCAGACAGGAGCAAGTGTGGAGTGCTTGACCTTTCAAGGCGACAGAAGGTACTCCAGAATATAGGAACATGGTGTTGGCTTTATTAGTTAAAAATAATTTTCTTTTAATTTTTAAATTTTATTTAGAGCCGTGATGGCGAACCTATGACATGTGTGTCAGCACTGACACGCGTACCCATTTTCAGTGACACACGGCTGCATGCGGCCACATACCAGAGAAGTATGGGGCCGCATGCTGAGAAGGAGGTTTCATCTTCGGCTTCTGCACAGCCAAGTGCAGTAGCCGAGGATAAAACATTTGCTGTAGTGTAGACACTCTGTGCCGGAGGTCTGTAGGCCAAAACATTTTTGTTATTTAAACTATAAATATCGCGAAGTTATGGTTTTTTTCTCGAAGTGACACACCACCCGAGTTATGCTCAGTTTTTTGGCAAATTTTGACACTAAGCTCAAAAGATTGCCCATTACTGATTTAGAAAATTAAATGGAGACATTGATCAATAAGAATACATAGGTTTCAGGCAAACATTTCTGTAGCATTTGAACTGTTGATTATGTTGTATAGCCATCACCCAAAGTCAAATCATTTTCCGTCACTTCTATTCCTGTACTCCCCTCCCCCACATCCCCTTCTCCCTGGTAATCAGTTCACGTTTATCTATCTCCTTAAGTCTCAGTTTTATATCCCACCTATGTGTGAAATCATACAGTTATTAGCTTTTTCTGATTTACTTATTTCACTCAGTATAATGTTCTCAAGGTCCATCCATGTTGTTATAAATGTTACTATGTCATCATTTCTTATGGCTGAGTAGTATTCCATAGTATTTATGTACCACATCTTCTTTATCCAATCCTCTATCAAGAGATACTGGTTGTTTCCATGTCTTGGCCACTATAAATAATGCTAGGATGAACATAGGGGTGCATGTATCTTTATGTACTAGTGATTTTGGGTTTTTGGGGTGTATACCCAGTAGAGGGATTGCTGGGTCATATGGTAATTCTATTTTTAATTTTTTGAGGAACCACCATACTTATTTCTGTAATGTTTTCATTATTGTGGCTGAATCTATAATTTGAAGTCAGGTAGTGTGATACCTCTGGCTTCATCCTTCTCCCCAGGATTGCTTTGGCTATTTTTTTTTTTTTTTTTTATGGTTCCATACGAACCTGGTAATTATTTTTGTTTTATTTCTTTAAAGAATGACATTGGGATTTTGATTAGGATTACAAAAATTTGTATATCGCTTTGGGTAATATGGCCATTTTAACTGTGTTGATTCTTTTAATCCATGAACATGGAATATTTTTTTATTTCATTGTGTGTTTGTTTTTTTCTTAGTGAGAGAAGGGGAGGCAGAGAGACAGACTCCTGCATGTGTCTCGACTGGGATCCATCTGGCAAGCCCACTAGGGGGCGATGCTCTGCCCATCTGGGACCCTTGCTCTGTTACAACCAGAGCCGTCTTTTAGCGCCTAAGGTGGAGGCCATGGAACTATCCTCAGCACCTGGGGCCAATTCACTCCAATTGATCCATGGCTGCAGGAAGGAAGGAGAAGAGAGAGAGAGAGAGAAATGGGAGGGGGAGGGGAGAGGCAGAGAAACAGATGGTCGCTTCTCCTGTGTGCCCTGACTGGGAATTGAACCCGGGACTTCACGTGCTGGGCCGACACACTACCACTGAGCCAACCTGCCAGGGCCTCATTGTATCTTTTTCAATAATGTTTTGTAGTTTTTAGTATATAGATCCTTCACATCTTTTAAGTTTATTCCTAGGTATTTTATTTTACTTTTTGTTGCAATTGTAAAAGGAATTGTTTTTTTGAGCTCATTTTTTGATGTTTCATCATTGGCATATAGGAAAGCAGTGGACTTTTGTAAATTAATTCTGTATCCTGTGACTTTACTATATTGGTTTAGTTCAAAAATTTTAAATTTCAGTGTAATCATGTTTTTCTATCAGATAAGGGACCAACTTGATGTTTTATTAAAAGAAATAAAGAAGCAGCAGCAGCAAGAGGAAGGTTTGAGAGGCTGCGTGCTCAGTGTGTAGTCAAGGGTTCCGAGAAACTTTTGAAGAAGCTTGACAGAGGAAGCTCTTTAATCGTGTGAGCATCCGTTGAGGCAGAGAGCAGTTTTGTTCTCGGCTGTGGCTCGTATTAATATGAACTCTGAGTATAAACGATTTCTGCTCTCCGGTTCAGGCACAGAGGCTGTGCGACAGGGCCCATCTTGTGCATCCTCTCTTCATGGTCTTAAACTCTAAGGGATGGTGTGTGAGAGCAGTCTCAGAGGGAAGCGTTTGAGGAACCGGTTCAGGCATCGCCCTGGAGGCTGTGGGCTGTGGGCAGTGCTGCCCTGTGCGTCCCTCTGCTTTCATTTCACGAGGTGGTTACTTGCTCCATAGGTGGCTCTAGAAGTAGATTTAATTGTATCTGCAAAGCTTAAGATCAATTCCTTCCCTCTTTGTCTGAGAGAAGTAAATGGCGTTTTCATACAGGGTTCAGGGTCTCTTTTCCTTCTCTACTGTTCTTCAGTCTCCAACACAGTTTCCATCCGAGGAGCACATCTGTATGTCTGTCCCTCTGTCCCTCCCTGCAAAATAGTTACTGAAGAACTACTTGGGTAGGTACCAGGTATTGTTTTATAACTATGTTAGTGAATGATACAAAGTTATATTTTTGAGTATAAGACTAGGGACTAGTGAAGTAATGAAACTGATGGACCCAGGTGACTGAAGAGACCTTCACTGTGTCTCTCTAAGGACACAGTAATGGCAAAGAAAAAAGGAATATTTTATCATGAGTACCTCTGTGAAAGTAGGTCTCCTCAGAATATATAATTTGAGTTCTTATTGAAAATTCGTATTATTGCTTTCTCTCTCACAAACAGTGAAACAGAAGAAGTTGTACATGCTATATCAGGAGTGAAGCTGATATTATAAAACCTATGTAATTTTATGCAAATGTACCAAGGGAACATTAAAATATATCTCCACTTGGAAACATGTCAGATATTTTAAGAAGAAGATTTAAATTCAGCAAATATTTTCTTCTGTTAGTCCTCAGGTCAATATATTCAGTTTCTTGTGTTAATTTCATTAAAGAACATTTTTGCTCCTGGTCATTGATAATGTTGAAAAGCCAGGCTAAGGGAAATTGGTGGTTTAGTATTTACCACACTAAAAGCACATGGCTCTTGTTTCTAAACATGATTTTCCTAGTTGGGTAGTGCCTGTGTGGGCATATTAAAAAATCTAGAAAATTGAGGCTTTGAAAGCTATCAGTTTTAAGTCTTTCTTTCTAAATGGGATGCCTTTTTGTTTGTTTGTTGTGTTATTGCACTAGCTAGAACCTCCAGTAGACTGTTGAGTAGAAATGCTGAGGGGACATCCTTATCTTCTTCCTAATTTTGGGGGGAAGCTTTTAACATTGAGTACAATGTTAGCTGTAGGTTTTGTACAGATATCCTTTATCAGCTGAGGATGTTCCCTTCAGTTCCTCGTTGGCGGAGGGTTTTTGAAAGATCATGAGCAGGTGTTGAATTTTGTCTGAATATATTGATATAATTATGCTTTTTGTCCTTTTCTATATTAACATTGTATTAATTAGTTTTCAGATATTATATTAACCTATTTTTAGAAGTTAAATTAAATTTGCATACTTAGGATGAATCTTATTTGGTAATAGTATCTAATATTTTTTATATATTGCTGGTTTTGGTTTACTAATTGAGAATTTTTGTGTATATATTCATGAGGGATATTGATCCATTTGTTTTTTTTTCTGTGTGTGATGACTGGCTTTGCAATCAGGATAGTATTGAATTCATCGAGTGAGTTGGGAAGTTTTCTTTCTCTCTATTTTCTGGAAGAGTTTATGAAGAATTGGCATTATTCTTTAAATATATCATGGAGCCTGACCAGGCGGTGGCACAGTGGATAGAGCATCGGACTGAGATGCAGAAGACCCAGGTTCGAGACCCCGAGCTCGCCAGCTTGGACCCAAGGTCGCTGGCTCCAGCAAGGGGTGGCTCGGTCTGCTGAAGGCCCACAGTCAAGGCACATGTGAGAAAGCAATCAATGAACAACTATGGTGTCATAATGGCAATGAAAAACTAATGAATGATGCTTCTCACCTCTCTCTGTTCCTGTCTATCTGTTCCTGTCTATCCCTCTCTCTGTCCCTGTAAATATATCATGGAATTCAGCAGTGATCCCATGTAGGCCTGTGATTTTCTTTGTGAGAAGATTTTAAATTGCTGGTTAAATTTCTTGTTATGTCTATTTAGATTTTCTGTTTCTTCTTAAATCAGTATTACTAATTTATGTCTTTATGAATTTGTCCATTTCATCTAAATTCAGAGACATACAGTTTTTCATAATATTCTCTTATAATCTTTTTGTCTAGGGTCAATAATGATGCTTCCTCTTTTATTTCTGATTTTGGCAATTCGTGCCCTTTTCTGTTTTTCTTGGTCAGTCTAAAAAAAGACTTGTCAATTTTATTGACCTTTTTAAAAAATCAACTTTAGTTTCAGTTTTTTTCTCTATTGTTTTTCTGTTTTCAATTGCGTTGATTTTTTTCCTCTAAACTTCACTTAATGTCCTTCTTGTTGCTTGCTTTGGGTTTATTTTACTCTTTACCTAGTTTCTTAAAGTGGAAATGAATTGTAATTTCTTTTTTTTCTTCTAACAGGCTTAAGTCCAATGATGTATAACTGTCTCTAACAACTGCTTTGGCTGCATCCTATGAATTTTAACTTTTTTTTTTTGTTTTTATTCAGTTTAAATATTTTAAAATTTTGCTTACATATTTTTTCTTGACCTGTAGATTATTTAGAAATTGTTTAATTTCTAAGTAGTTTAGGAGATTTCCTGAATTTCTTTTGGTTGTTTATTTAGTTCTTTGGAGCCCTAACTGTATTTTGTATTATTTTAGTTCTTCTGAATTTATTGAGACATGTTTTGTGACATTGCAGATGGTCTCTGTTTAGCCTTAAAAAGAGTGTGTATTCTGCTGTGGTTAGATGGAGTGTCCTATCGATGTCAGCTATGTCAGGATGATTAATAGTGCTTATTCAAGTGTTTATACCTATAACCTTGCTGGCTTTTTTCTAGTTCTTTTATCAATTATTTAGAATGGGGTGTTGAACTTTAATTATTGTTGATTTGTCTCTTCTTTCACCTCTATCTTCATATCATTTGTTTTGGGACTCTGTTGTTACATTGCACATGTGTTTATAATTGTTATACCTCCCTAATTAATTGATCGTTTTATCATTTCAAACTGTACATCTTTTCCTCCATAATACTTTTTATCTTAAAATTCCTTTTGCCTAATAATAGTGCAGCTGCTTTAGCTTTCTATGGTTGCTGGTTATGGTCTATGTGTTTCTATATTTGAAGGCTGTAGGAGTCAGTTATGTGTCAATAAGAGAATGTTACAATGTAAATCCTTTTTATATTTTTTAAATCTGCCACATTTTCCTAGCATTTTATTTATATCCATGATAATGAGTTAAAGTGAAAGGAAAATGCTCTTAGATGATTACATAGTTTTATCATACATGTGTACAGTTTTATAAAATTTAACACATATTTAGATTCCTGTAACTTACACCACAATTAGAATTCAGAACAGTTTCATAACCCAAAATACTCCCTCATGCAATCTTTTATAGTCCCTTCTCCCACCCATATCCTACAGCAGCCCCTGGTCTGTACTCCATTCCTATAGTTTGTCTTTTTTTTTTTTTTACAGGGACAGAGAGAGAGAGTCAGAGAGAGGGATAGACAGCGACAGACAGACAGGAACAGAGAGAGATGAGAATCATCAATCATTAGTTTCTCGTTGCCGTTGCGACACCATAGTTGTTCATTGATTGCTTTCTCACATGTGCCTTGACCGCGGGCCTTCAGCAGACCGAGCCACCCCTTGCTGGAGCCAGCGACCTTGGGTCCAAGCTGATGAGCTTTTTGCTCAAGCCAGATGGGCCCACGCTCAAGCTGGCGAGCTGGGGGTTTCGAACCTGGGTCTTTCGCATCCCAGTCCTACGCTCTATCCACTGCGCCACCGCACGGTCAGGCTATAGTTTGTCTTTTTAAGAATGTTATTTAACTTAATGAATTAGAAAGTCTTGTGGAGTCCTATGGTATTTAACCTTTTGAGACTAGCTTCCTTTACTTAGCATGCCTTTGAGGTTCATCTGAGTTGTTGCGTACCTCCGTTCCTTTTATTGCTGAACATTCCATTGTGTGGATGTAGCAGCTTGTTTATACGTTTGCCTGTTGAAGGATGCTTGGGTTGTTTCTAACTGGGGTGATTATGAGTAGAGCTGCTATAAACATTTGTGTTCAGGTTTTTCTGTTAACATAAGTTTTCAATTCTCTTGGGTAGATACCCAGGTGTGTGGTTTCTAGGTTGTAGGGTAAGTGCATGTTCAACTTTGTAAGACATTGCCAAACCGTTTTTCAAGAGCAATATATCATTTTGCATTCCCACCAGCGATGCTGGGGAATTCCTCTTGTTTCCCATACTACATGGCATTGCCAATATTTTTTATTTTAGCTATTTCAATAGGTGCGTGGCTGTACCTCGTCATGGCTTTAATTTGTATTTCCCTAGTGGAAAATGATTTTATACATCTTCCATATATTCGCCATCCTTACATCCTCTTTGGTAAAGTGTCCTCCTTAAGCTTTAAATTTTATATGTTAACCATTTCAGAGAAAAATGATTTTAAGTACACTGAATATAATCTTTTCTTGATAACAGAGGTCATTGTCATGAACTATGATTGTTACATGTGTTTGGAATTGCCGGGAAGCTTTCAGGGACTGTTGATTGGAGTGAGGCTGCTTATGTCTCTCCCAGGCTTTACTTTTCTGCTGGTGGTGCGCCTGCCTCTGGCCACTGTCCCAGTTCCCATTCCCTTTCTTGTTGACAGCTTTTATGAAATGATTGTGAATAAGCCTGTTAGGATTGTGTTTGAGAAAGGACAGTGAAGGGCCACTCAGTAAATGCTGCGGGGGCTCTTCTCTAAGTAAAGTACATAAACTCTGTGACAACTGTTTTAGTGCTTCTCAAACTGGGGCCATGAAACTGATGTGTGGGGTCTGTGAATGTGAATCTGTAGGCACTAAGCATTGTTTATAGACTGAATAAACAATAAAACTTGTAATATATATTCTACTATTCTTCAGAGGTGCAGTGAATGCTGCTGAACAATCCTGGATTCATTATAATAGCTTTTTATTGGTAGTTGTTGATTGTTTGTTTTTAGTATAGTTTTTTCACTACCTCTTTTTCTTTTTTTGGCCATTGTGGCTGAACAAAAGTTGTTAGATAGACTTTCCTGATAAGTTAGATATTGCTGTTCATGACTAAGCAGAACAGGGAAAAGTATTGAATATGATTTTTAGTTTGTGCTGTTTAACCATAGATAGATGGTTAACCAGATGTTCTTTACAACATGTAGTATGGCATATTTTTGTTGAAATTCCTTTTATGAAAGAATATGGCCTGACCTGTGGTGCCTCAATGGATAAAGCGTCGGCCTGGAACGCTGAGGTTGCCAGTTCCAAACCCAGTGGGTTTGCCTGGTCACGTATGGGAGTTGATGCTTCCCGCTTCCCCTGCCCCCTGCCTCCTGCCCCTCCCCTTTTTCTCTTTTTCTCCTCTCTAAAAGAAATTAAAAAAAATTTTTTTAAGTTTAAAAAGAAAGTTAAGATACTTTTAATCTCTTTGAATTCTTTAAACAAGAAGGCCTATATGAATGGTTATTAATACCAAACTAAACTAAATTAAAAATTGATAATAAAAAGTGCATTCCTCAAATCATTGTTGCCTAAATGAAATGTTTAAATCATGGTTTGCAGGGTTGATTCTTTTCCCATATTCATCATGTCATTCGATGCATTTGCTGTAAATAAAACTTGATTAGCGGCTTGGTGGTTTAACACAGAGGTTATAAAAATAGAAAAGGAAACTGTTCCCATGTATGTAATTTATATAAGCACAATGTCTGCTTGTGTATTCTTGATCAACTTCTTACTTAAGTCTCTAACGTACTTTGCTGTTTTGCATGCCTTATATTATCAAGCAAGTTCTTCTTAAAAATATATGTAAATGTATCATAATTTGATAATTTGTTATGTAGATGTCATATCTTAAATTATTACTCTAACAGCTTTATTTTCCTCAGTTATTTTTGGTTCTCATTTCAGGATGTGAAGTAAGAGAGTAATTTCTCTTATGTTAATAGAAATTATCTAAGCAGAAGTACAAGAGAAAGGTTGTTGATGTACTAAATGATCAGCACCCTAATTTTAGTTATGAGATATTCAGAGATGTAATTTATTTTTTCAGCCTTTTATTGTATTTATTAAATTTCCAGATTTTTTTATGATAGTCAAGCAAAAGGTACCTTTAAGAACTATTGTTCACAATTGTTCAAATGAGAGTAGAAATTTAAAATTCCCCTGACTGGGATGGAGGTAATTAATATGGGATGTGCCCTACCAGAAACCAGGGATCCAGTCCCTAATCATTTCACACTAAAAGGACCGCTAAGATGTTTTTATTGAACAATTACCTATACTTAGTTTGTTAGAGATTAAAATTTTGTATAAACTTGTTTATAGTGATTAACTTTAAACATGGTAGTATATTAATTGAAAATAGTCTAAGTGTTCTTTTTACATTTGAGAATAGCATTTGAATTCCACTGAGATTAACTAGAAGGGAAGAAATTGATAAATTTCCCTGACGAGGTGGTTTGCACAGGATAGAGCATTGACCTGTGATGCGGATGGCCCAGGTTTGAAACCCCAAGGTCACTGGCTTGAGCGCAGGCTCATCTGGCTTGAGTGCAGGCTTATCTGGCTTGAGCATGGGATCATAGACATGACCCTATGGTCGCTGGCTTGAGCAAGGGGTCACTGACTAGGCTGCAGCCCCCTGGTCAAGGCACATATGAGAAAGCAGTAAATGAACAACTAAGTGCCACAACTATAAGTTGATGCTTCTCATCTCTCTCCCTTCCTGTCTATCTCTCTTTATCTCTCTCTCTCACACACACACAAAATAATAATAATTGGTTAGTTGAACCACATTGAAATGAAGAATTTCTCTTTATCAGAAGACACTGTTAAGGAAGCAAAAAGACAAACCACGCAGTGGCAGAAGAGATTTGCTATATATATATCCATATATCTATATATGTAGCTTTATATGACCTATATCCATATATATATAGAGAGAGAGCTATATTGATATATATCCTACAGAGAACTCATATCCAGACTATATAAAGAATTATAAAGCACTATAAGCTAGACCCTCTATTCCCTTCTACCCTTCCCCTGGCTAAAGATGTAAGGCTTGAAATAGGTAGTTCACAAAAGAAGATGCTCAGGTTGGCCAGTCAGCCTTTTATAAGTTTTTTTAGAATCATTTCTTATAAGAAAAATACAGGTTAAAATTATAACTCTACAACATTATGTTCTCACCGGAGTAGAACAGACCGATAATCCCAAGTACAGAGCAGCTGGAACTTATTCATGCTGCTAGTGGGAATATCAGCGGGTTTTTGGATCCAGTGATTCCACTCCTAGGTGTGGTCTCAACAGAAACACATGCATATGAGCCCCAAATAAAATGTCCAAAAATAATTCATGGCAGTATCATTTGTACTAATGCCAAACTAGAAAAAAATCGAAACATCCTCAATAGTAAATGGAAAAATATATTGTAGTGTGTTTATATAATGGTACTAATGCTTTATGTTACAACATAAATGAGATTCACAGGATTCAATTTTTATAAAAGTTTACTTTTAAAAAATCCATTAAAATTACCTTTTATTTTCACCTGCATATTACATCCTGAAATGGGAACAAGTGCGTTATTTGCTATAATTGTTATTTATAAACCTTTTTACCTTCAAGGACTGATGCTTTTATTTGGCTATTTTGGTTTACCTTTTTGGGTTCTAGAACCCAATTCTACTGTGGGGGTGAGGTTCTCCATACTAACAAGCAATTCTCTGGACACCAGCTTGGGTGTCTTACATTTCAGCTCAATTCTGATGCCTGCCTACCTGGAAATACTGTCAGATCCTACAGAATAAGGGTTCAATCCTACAAGACTGCCTTCCCCCTGAGTTCCCCCTCATGTGCTTCAAACACCAGCCCCAAGTTCAGGTTATTACCTGTACTTCTGACCAAATGGCTGTAAATCAAAGGTTCCCACAAACCCCGCCTTGGGTTTGATTAATTTGTTAAAATGGTTCACAGAACTTGGGAAACCCATCTACTCACTAGATTACTGACTCATTACAGAGGATATTAAAGGATATGAATCAATAGCCAGATGAAGAGATACGTAGGGTACGGAATGAGGAAAGGGCACGGTGCTTCCATGTCCTCTCCAAGGCAAGCCACTCTCCCCAGATCTCCAAGTGTTCACCAGCCTGGAAGCCCTCCGAACCCTGAACTTCGGGATTTTTATGGACATTTTATTACATAGGCACAATTGATTAAATCATTGACCAGTCTTTTTGCCCTTGCCCCCTCCCTGGATGTTGAGGGTGGGTGGGACTAATCAAATGGTTGGCTTCATTTGCAACCAGCCCCTATCTCTGATTGCTTTCCAAAAGTTATCTCATTATAAATAAGAGACACCTTTGAGCTCTCATTACTTAAGAATTTCTAAGAGTTTGGGGAGTGAACTGGGAAGCCGACTGAATAAAGATCATCTATGTATTTGGTCACCTGAATGACTATGCCATTCTTATACATATATCGCAATATAGTACAACTATAAAGACCTTTATTAAAAAATATTCAGACTTTACCAAAAAAGTTTATAAACAAGATTTCATAGCTGTTAAGTTAGAAATAAACTATAGTGGGTTTATAAAATATGAAACCTGTCAATATTTTTAAAATGTTATAGAGAACTGTGATAAGGTACTGATAAGGTTTTATTATTAGTGATTTTGTTAGTCCAGAGAGAATATTTTTTATTTGTAATAATGTAACTCTACTTATGGTATAATATACTTCATAGATAATATAAACTTATCATCTTTATGTTTTCCTAAAATGCTAGCACTTAACATATTCTGCCATATGTTAAGGTCTTTGTACTTCTTTCCCCTGTGTACTATAATTTTCTTGAGGGCAGGAACTATTTATTTCTCCTAACATAATGTGTTGTTTTATATTAAATAATTAAGACATGCTTTTAAAAAAGAATGAAAACCAATTAGCAACTAAAGAAAAAGAGAAAGTGGCAGTTTTCTTCACATTTTATAGAAGATAAGGATAAAATCTTGAAAGTTGTGAATTTTACTCTATATTTTCCTTTTATATAGAAAAAAATTAGTTGCAATGTCTTAGGTGGTGATCATGTAACATCTCTCCTGGTTGGTATTGAAATTTTGTGGTTATTATACCTGTGATCTCCATTAAAAATATATGTTTAATATATGTCAGTGTGATGGACTTTGCCTGAGATTAGCCTCAAATGGTCTAGATAATATTATTTTAAAATGGGAACATCTGGAGTTATGCTTGATAGTGCAGCCCGTTTTATTCAAAGAAGAATATTTGGGAAAGTGCTTTGTAAATTGTGAAGTTGTACAACTAGAAGATCATGAAGGAATTTTCTCGCATGGTACCTATCTTTGCTTTGATGTTGAACCCATGTTTATATTCATAATCACCTTAAAGTGTTTTATGGGTAAATCACTGCCTATAACATATATTGATTATGCTGAAGAAACATGTTTAGATGCTAATTTCATTGATTTGATTATCTTGTGCATTTCCAGGAGTACAGGTGGGGGTATAATAAATTTATTGGCTGGCAGGTTGGTTTCCTTAGTTGTAAAACATTAAAAAATGTGTAGTGCATTGCAGTTGGGGGTGGCTAATTGTTGTGATTATGGTGATTTCCAAAGGTGTTTGCTGCTCTAAATGTTTTATAAATATTTTTCCTTTCCAGACAGCCCATTTGTTGAGGTTAAAACTCCAATGGAGTTGCCAGTAAAAATTGTTAATATGCATATATACTTATCGATTTTAGTAAAAACTATTTCGCAATAACTTTAGGTTTACAAAAAACTTGGTAAGATGTGAATGTGAATTTTCAATTTCCCTGAGTGATAGTTCCTTAGTGAGTATTTCTATTAAAGTTTAATATTTTAAATAAAAATGCCCTTCCTTGCTTCTGATTTTTGTTCAGTGGAAAAGTATTTTGTTTTAAAGTATATTCCTGCACTGTAAAATAGGCGAGGAATTACACTGAGGGCTGGGAAACATAAATGTGTATACACATGATTTGTGTTCTACATTTATGAGCATCAATAAACTATTGAATCAGGACCACGGGATCATTTAATTATAGAATTAGAAATCTGTCTGGTAAAGTGTTCACAAATTTTATATTTTTATAAAATAAAGTCGTTTAAGATAGTATGTGCCAAGTTCCTATCCTCCTCTCCTTTCTACTGTAGTTGTATAGTAACGTGACAGAGTAGTTTGTAAGGATAGGAAGATGCCATGCTTTATTGCATTTAAGATGCTTTCAATTGTAAGACATAATTAATTTACATATCATTAAGAGAAAAGACCACAGCCTCTTAAACTGTGATACAATGCTAAGAAGTCACCGATGGTAAGGTATATCTTGATTTCAGTGATGTTAAAATGCAGAAAAATGTGAATTTTGGATCCATGCAAAACATTCATCACGCTAACACAATTATTTTATTTGGGGTTTAATGTAGGATCTCTAGATTCTTAAGAAGTCGATATGAGAGTCATTTATTTGTGTTGTGTTCCTTGTTTTTATGCTCAAATACTGTTGGAGGTATGCTCTAATCAGTGTCTTTTATTTTAAGAAGATATAAAAGTTTTCATTGAAATATCATTTCTGTAGATAAATTTGGAGTGCTTTTTAAGGACAGAGAAAAGCCAAATTCTGCTCCATGCAACTTGAATCTCTATGTCATGTCCAAGAGGCATTTTATCATTTCCAAGGTTCAGTTTTTCTCTTTACTGATTGATTATTCCCTCTCCTAGGTTGTAGCCTAAAAACTTTCCTCCACCCTGATTCTTCCCAGAACTATTATTCCATTTTTTTTTCCCCTCTGGTTATCTATCACTCGTTTCTTCTTTCCCAGCATTGTCTGAGTCCCAGACACTGCCTCACCTCAGTTACTTTTAATCAATTCTTTGCATAAAATTTATGCTTCTCCCATTTTGCTGAAAGTGCTCTCTGAGGCCCCCAGTAGTGTTCTAATTTTAGTTATTTGTTAAAACTCTTACTGCTCTTACATTTGGCTCTCCCTGCTTTCCCCCTCCCCTGAGCACTGTGGCTATAGTTTTTGTCTTTGTGCCAATTTTATAATCCCATGATGACAGATATTTTTTCCTGTTTCATTTACTGTATTATTAAAATAATATTGAAACATGAAACACTCTAATAATGTATCATTCCTGTGTATTATTAAAAATTTCCACTTTTTGAGTAGTATTTCCATTTTTGGCTTGACCACATATAAAAACATTCTTTTCCTTTTTTTTTTTTTAAATCTAGTTGTAATCTTGGTAAGCATATTGTTTTATTTTCTACCTTCACATGATATTGATTGTTTTCCCATGGTCCTTATGGTCTTCATGATTGTCACATTAAAGGAAAATAATTATTATAGATTACAGTGTTGATTCACTATAATTTTCTATATACTATTTCTGTTGTTGGACAGTTGACTTGTTGCCATGTTCTTTATCTTTTTTTGTTTAAAATAACAGTGTAGTACTGTATATTTTCATTCATATAACCTTTTGCTTCTGTTGCATCATTTACATAAAATCCATTTCTGGGAGTGCCAGTGATTATAAGGGTTTTGAACATTTATTTAAACCTTACCTACCTGTTAAAGGTACGATCCCAATTTACAGGGTCACAAGTAGTTTTAATTCAGACTTAACTGTATCAAATGTACAAAAATTATTGAGCTAACTTACTTAATAGCTATAACTATGAAATATTACTTTGGTAATTTAATAGTTCTAAAATGATGAATACTTCATTTTTGCTTTAATATTTATTTCTTGATTGTTAATGAAGAGGTGAGCATTTCTGTTGTGTTTAATATTGAATTCATATTTCCTTATGAATTCCATCCATGTTTTAGGTCCCATTTACTTACCTAGTAATCTAGTACAAAAGCCATAACAGGGGAACCTATCTTAGGTTGTAGAATTTCTAAGTTGTCTTTTCTTTTAAACCAGATGTGCGGAGGCAGCCGTGCTTGTGCACAGACTGTTGGCTTTTGCCAGTGTGATGCTTTAAATTCTTGTAAATCGTCTCATGTTAACGGACATTTTTCCTCTTCTCGTTACATAGAAATTTGGAGGAAAACCTTGTAACTTTATCCCTTTGTTAACTGGCCAGTTTTCTTATTAGGGTAGTATAAGTGATTCTCTTATATGCAGCAATTTGAGAAAAATGTTGTTAGATTGTGCCTAATATTTCTTTCTGCCTTTGCTTTTTATTTGAAAATGCTTTTAAAATGTAGGGTAAAACTTAAGTAACTAGATATCGCATGATAATTCCAGTCAATGAAAAATGGCTTTCAAGTATTTGCCGTAACATTTATGTTGATAATAATTAAGAAAGAGACACACCTTTCTGAACTAACCTTAACCAGTTGGCATGGAGTAGAGTTTCATGGGTAGTTTAGACTTGATTTTTAAATTTTTTTTGGCTGTTTATTTAACCATGGACTGTAGTCTCTTTCTATAGCACTAGTCTCACAGCTGAGCAGGTTTGGGCTGTAATCTGAGCACCATCAATTTAGCTCATTTTGAAATCTTGCTTGAACCTCTCACTCCTTGAACTTGTCTTTCGCTTTTTGTTCCTTACTGTTATCTTTCTTTTATTGACGTGATGGGTATTTCCTATAGTTACCATCTCCTTTTATATGTTCTTTTTTGTGAGCTCAACCTCCTTCCATTTTTGCTTATTTCAAACCCACTTTAAGCCACAACTTGAGCCCTGGCTTCTCTGACAAGCCTTATTTTTAATTCCTTTCTTACTCTGTTCTTTTACAGCAGATTCACAAGGTTAAGTGCCTGGCCAACCATGTAAATGAGTAAAAGCAGGCCTTAGGGTAAGAAAATATGTTTTTCTATGCTAAGAAAAAATACAAAAGAGTAGAGTGATGAATGGCCACTGACATAGGCTGACGGGCAGGAGGACAGTGTGGAGGACGTTCGCAGGAGACTGCAGGTCCCGGACAGTCTGTTTGGCTCTGGCCATTGTTGCTATTTGGGAACATGGGCCCCAAATGACCAGATCTCTTAGTTTTTCGAGAGAAGCTGTAAATCAGGACTTGCATGGTAAATATTCTGAATTTTAAGGGATGGTGTGAATTTTTGTAAAACACTGCATGGGCCAAAGAAAACATGCCCGTGGTCCAAGTTCAGTTTACAGACTGTCGTTTATATCCTCAACCTGTGAAGGCACTTTAAGTTTTGTATGTTATCAAGAACTCCTGCATGTCCCATTCTCCCCGTTTGTTTCCTTGTTCATCTACCGGGAGAACCATCCACCCCGTTATTTAAGCTAGGAACTTCCAAATCATCACCGATACCTTTCTCCCTCATTGCTTCTCAATTCCAGAGAGAGAGGTCTGAGTTCTGTAAAGGCTCTGTATAAATCAAGGAACATCGCAACTTGTTTATAGACAGGAGGGAAGAGGCCAAGGGAGAGGAAATGGGACAGAGCTCTGTGTGTCCCCTGGGCTGGGATCCAGGATGTAGAATCCAGCTGCCCCCTCCTTCACTTGATGCGGATCTACCCTTCATATTTTATTTCCCAAAAGGGGGTATTCAGTGTTGTAGAGGTTCTGTTCAACTGTAGTGCCTGTGGGCTTTGATTTATAGGGGGCCTGGCAGATAGGCAAAGCCAGATTGGGTAAGGTGGAATTTTCCATAAGGTGTGTGTGGGTTCCTTGCCTTCTGAGTGCCCCGATAATTATTGTCCTTTTTTTTTTTTTCCGATAGAGAGAGTGACAGACAGACAGGAAGAGAGAATATGAAGCATCAAGTTTTCAATGTGGCACCTTAGTTGTTCATTGATTGCTTTCTCATATGTGCCTTGACTGGAGGGCTACAGCAGAGTGAGTGACCCTTGTTCAAGTCAGCGACCTTTTGGCTCAAACCAGAAACCATGGCGTCATGTCTATGATCCCACACTCAAGCCGGCGACCCCGTGCTCAAGCTAGTGAGCTTGCGCTTAAGCCGGTGAGCCTGCACTTAAACCAGCAACCTCAGGGTTTCGAACCTGGGTCCTCTGCATCCCAGTCCAGTGCTTCTATCCACTGTGCCACTGCCTGGTCAAGCAGTTATTGCCTTTTCTTGTGTGTATGGATGTCATCTTTCCTTGAATTTTTTGAGGAACTTTATTATACTTTAAAACAGGTTCTTTGTTTTCCCAAATCAATTATTTTTCTTAGACATTCTTGCATTTGCTACTTCTTTCCTTTCCATGTTGCTGGTTCTCTAAGAATGGATGCATAGGGGAGTAAAACCTTTCCTCTGTCCCCCAGAGTCTCTGGCTGGGCCCGAGAAGTATATTGACATAGATTAACAGCGGAATAGCCTATAATTAAAAAAAAATGTACATGGGAGTTTTCACAGGAAAATGAACACACAAGAAAACCAATTAGGTCTTAAGTGTTTATGTATTAGGTTGAACAAAGAGTAGTCATGGTGAAAAAGAAAATATATGGAGAGGTTAAAGAAGGAGATAGAGTTATTTTAAAACCTTTGTTTGTACAGATTCTTCTCAGCCTCAGTTCCCTGTCGCTGATGATCAGTGTGTTTTCCATCCAGGTGCAGGAAGCGCATCTTTCACTTGGGAGTTTATTTTCTGGTTTCTGAAAGAAAAGGGAGGTCATAGTGCCTTTATGACCCTGGTTTTGTTTCTTTTTTAATCCCTTGAATAGTGAGTGTTTTTTATGCTTTCTGATCCCCAGGAGTGAGTTTTTTTTCAAAAAATGAAATTAGTTCCATTTCCAGTTTAACTTAAAATTATGTTTATTTGATAACCAATTTATAGAAATAAGAAGAATATACATTTGCCTTGTTTTTATTTTTTATTTTTATTTTTACAGGGACAGAGAGAGAGTCAGAGAGAGGGATAGATAGGGACAGACAGACAGGAACGGAGAGAGGTGAGAAGTATCAATCATCCGTTTTTTGTTGCAACACCTTAGTTGTTCATTGATTGCTTTCTCATATGTGCCTTGACCGCGGGCCTTCAGCAGACCGAGTAACCCCTTGCTGGAGCCAGCGACCTTGGGTCTAAGCTGGTGAGCTTTTTTTTTTTTTTTTTTTTGCTCAAGCCAGATGAGCCCGCGTTCAAGCTGGCGACGACCTTGGGGTCTCGAACCTGGGTCCTCCGCATCCCAGTTCGATGCTCTATCCACTGCGCCACCGCCTGGTCAGGCACATTTGCCTTATTTTAATGTTGCCTTACACATTTTTAAAATAAATTGATTGTACTCTGGATGGTCAGGAGGCACGAGGACGTACACGAACTTTCGTACTACTCAAAGGGTTAAGTCCCTTTAACTCAAAATAGTACTCCAAATCCGCACAGTTGAGGGTGTCAAGTTCTAAACCGCTTTGATTTTTTATTGTAGATTTATTTGTAGCAAATGATATAACCAAACGGGGTTTGGTTATATCATTTGCTTGTAGAGGTTCTGTTCACTATAGTACCTGTGGGCTTTGATTTATAGGAGGCATGACAGATAGGCAAAGCCGGATGGGGTAGGGTGGAATTTTCCATTATGTGTGTGGGTTCCTTGCCTTCTGAGTGCCAGGTACACTGTAAGTTATAAGTTATTTGGAACTAGTCCCAAGGATCACGCTGGTGTTTTTCATGGCTTTTATCTAGGGCAGTGGTTCTTAACCTGGGTTCTATCGAACCTTAGAGGTTCGATGAGTCAGTCGGTCTCAGGGGTTTGGAGAAGCCTCTGCCGCAGAGGCCAGAATAAAGTAATACCGTAATTTGTTGTGAGTTCATGCACTTTGTTGGTTTTGTTCTTTGAGCAAGGTGATGTTCATGTGCGGCTCATTTTGTGCACCAGTAAAAAAACATATACCTATGTCTTGAATTTGAAAAAAAATCATATTTTATTTATCACTAAAGAAGGGTTCAGTGAATGCTCATATGAAACTGGTGGGTTTGGTACCTCAAAAAAGGTTAAGAACCACTGTAGGGGCTAATGCCAACCATAGCTTCTCATAGAGAGCAAGGGAACTGATGTGAGTGTCATGTTCTTAACTTACCTGGTTCGTCATCCATGGTGTACTTCTTCTCCCAGAACCTGTGAACACAGTTTTCAGTATTTTCTAGGTTCTGCTAGAAAAAAAAATTTTGGAGGTCTAGCTTCTTAGGGATTACTCATCTTTCAGATCTATTGAGTTTTGTCTTGATTCTATATGCTTTCTATTTTTTAGAATTTCTCACTGCTCTGGTCTGCTGATGTCAATTGTACTGGGATTTCCTGAACTTCTGTGAATTTATGTGCTTTTTTCATACTTCTTATTCAGTTTGTTGAGACAGGAGGGGAAAAAGGTAAATTTATGGGGTGTTACCAGTTTTGACCCAGGAATCTTTTCTTTTTATAGAAGTTTGCTTTTCTATTTCTGTTCATGCTGTTTTTCTTCGATCCCCCTCTCTGACTGTGCAGATCTCAGATAGAATTTGCCATGTACTTTTGATACGTCTGTGACGTTGCTCATGAGGTTTTTTGGGTTAGACTGGTGTTTGTTGCCCTGTTGTTTTGCCTGGGAAATACTATTAGAGCCACAAATATATCAGTAGCTCAAGTCAAGGCCTATGTTCAAAATTGGGATCTACTACTACTTAGTAGCTCTGTCACTTTGTAGAATTATGTCTCTAACTCTTCCATCCCTCCTGAGAATTATGGATCATAATAGCCTCTGCCACTTAATACTGTTGTGAACAATCAGATGGGATAGTCAAAGTAGTAAAGCACCTGGGGCATAGTAAGTCCTGAAACACTGTTAGCTTAAAAAGCTTAGGTGAATTAGGGCAAGTACACTCATTCACAGATTTGGCTGCATCCGTCTGTCATCTGAAGAAGGGAAAAAAAACAATAATGCATTGTCGACCAAAAGTGTAGTGGTATTCTGTTTATGAAAAAGAAATTTCCTGTAATCTTACTGTTTTTCAGGGAACTTAATAAGGATTGATTTTAAGGAATCATTTCTTCCTATGGTTAATAAACCTTTTAATTCATTAAAAAAGAAAAAAGCTTAGAAGAATAAATTTTTACCTGGACAGCTCCACCCAGGCATGGCATTGTTTGTTTTACCCGATTCCCTTCCAGCCCTCCTGCTTCCCCAGACTTCAAGTTGGGACTGATGTTCCCCTTCTCTGCCCTCAGCATTTTCTTACAGATACTGCAGTGCACGTCTCACAGTTTACTTTTATTTTAGTTAGTCAAGGAGTTTCTCAGTTATTGCGTGTGGTCTTTTGGTAGGCGCATGATGCCTTTGTTTCCCAGGTGAATTGAATTGAGGCATGTCTTTCCTTGTATGACTTTAAACTTATTTATTTAATTATTTATTTTTTATGTATTTATTTAGAGAGCGAGGAGGGGGGAGAAAAAGAGACAGACCGACAGAAGTATCAATCTATTTCTATAAGTGCCCTGACCAAGGATTGAACCGGCAACCTCTTATATGGGGACAATTCTCTAACCCGCTGAGTTATCTAGCCACGGGTTAACTTTACATTTAAAAGTCTTTAAAACTTCTAATGCAATTCCCATTTTGCCAGTGTATCAATCCAGGTTCTCTAAAGAATCAGAACCAATAAAAATATGTAAGTTGATGCTCAAGTCTTGAAGTAGAATTTCTTCTTCTTTAGGAAACCTTAGTCTTTGAGATTGAGGCCCTCAGCTGATTGGATGAGGCCCACCCACATTATTGAGGGTAATCTCCTTTACTTAGAAATCAACTGATTGTAGCTGTTAGTTACATCTTGTAGCTGTTAGTTACATCTACAGAATACCTTCACAGCAACACCTAGATTAGAATTTGATTAAGTAACACCACTGTAGCATAGCCAAGTTAATGTATTAAACCAATCATCACACCTGCTGTTTAGGCTTCGCCAATGTAGAAAGACACTACCTGATAGGTTAAGTATTACATCAGTAGACTTTAGGCCATCAATACTGATGTCATCAAGCATCCGACTGAATGTTCATGCTTCAAATTCTTAACAACAGTATTGTTTTTAGTGTCAGTAGAGCATGTATTGTGATTGTGAGGTCTGTGCATATTTATCCAACTTGTCTGAGAAGAATGTTCTCCCCATTTTGAGTAAATATGACAGTTATGGTTTGAGTTTGTTTCCTTCATGCTTATTTTTAGTGAAAAGATCTGTATATCGGCGGAATGTCAAATATTTCCCAAAGAACCTGGTTATTTAGAATGCAGGCCAAATGCACAGTTGTGACTATAGAGACAAAAGAAAACACTGCCTTTTGATTATTCGGTGTGCTCAGAGAAAAAAAGAATGGAGAATTCATGTAGCAAAATTATGGCTTAATAAATTCAATGACTGTTAGACTGAATACATTTAGTATATGCCCTTGAGGATGAAAACTAATGCTCTCCCCTAACATCTCTCTAGTGTATTCCATTGTAGTTCACTTCTTCTGTTAACCTATATAATTGCCTCTTACATAAGTAAAGATTGTCACCTCTGCTTAAAATAGAAATCTGTTCTATGGACCATGGAACTGCTCTTTAAAAAAATTTTTAAAATAGTGCTGTTAGAAAGCAAACAAGATGAATTAGAGCTGAATCAGCTAGAACTGTCAGTTGATGTCTTTATGTAATTTACCATCTGTTGTAAAGATTTTGTATGTACTCCCACCCATATAAAATATAGACTATGATAGTCTAAATTCTGAACACTATTATATAACTTTAAAATCTGGAAAAATAGATTGCGTCTTTGATGCCAAATTTAAATACGTCTCTATGCTTTTCCCCATTGTTAAAATTTGTTAACCATCTATGGTGTGAGGAACCTTTTGCTTTGGGGGTGGTTAGTAGGCTCCTGGGCGCACTTCATTCTGACCTTGGCCAGGTCAGTTTGTTTAGCTCATGGAGTCACGAGTGCTGATCACTGTCTGTCAGGGGATCACAGATAAAACTGTGAGTAGTTCTGCTCATACGAGTGTTTTGTTTTTAATCCAGTTGTATTGATTTTAGAAGTTGTTTAACTTTTGTGGGAAAGGTATGTATGTGTATATATATATATATATACATATAAATATATACATATATATATATACATATATATATATAAATATGTGTAAAATTACATATATAATTTTTGGTAGAAAGTACAGTATGATTTTATCTCTATATAAAATATATTTTTTAAATGAATTCATAGTCCAATTGGTATGAGCCTAAATAAGCAAACATACCAATTTTGGTAGCTGACACAGAATAACAGATTTTGGAGGGGTCTTTTCTTTAAATATTATTTTTCTTTTGAAAAGCCACGACATGGATGATGCTTTTTCAAGTGTTGTACTTAGAATTTGGGAATTTAAGTACCCTTTAAAAAACAAACAAATAAAAACTACAGTTTTGTTTTGTTTACCTTGTGTTTGGCTCAACATTGTGTTCAAGGCTACAGGGGTTATGTTATTTGTATATGTCTTAGAAACATCCACAATACTGAGCACAAAACTCTGGGAAGCTTTTAATGACTATTAGGTAGTATAGACTCAGCTTTCAGCAAGCTTGTCATCTAATTTTTAAAAATGTAGTTTATAACTAATTTCTTTCTGAAAAAGTATTTAGGAATATTGTTCCTTTGAATTTTCCACACTGTTGCATTTAGCATCAGAGTTCACTGATTTTGCTGCAAGCCACGTTCTGTTTTCCTAATTGGTGGGGATTTAGGTTGTTTGCAGTTTTCTGTGGTTCTGAACAGTTGTATCTGTCTCAGGGAGACAGTTGTGACCATAAACTTAGCAGTGTAGGTTATGCTCACACACTGATGATTTTCAATGTGATGGTACAGCTCCCACCAGAGACGGACGCTTCCATTGCTCCACATCTTTGACACACACTTGACATTGTCTGTGTACGTGTGTAAAAGTGCTTTTTATTTGTATTTCTCAAATTACCAAAGAAACTAAGCATCATTTTATGTATTTAAGGACCTTTTGCATTTCCTTTTCTTTTATAACTTATGTCCATTTTTCTCTTGGATTATCTTTCTTAAAAATTTATAAGAGAGCCTGACCGGGCGGTGGCACAGTGGATAGAGCGTCGGACTGGGATGCGGAGGACCCAGGTTCGAGACCCTGAGGTCGCCAGCTTGAGTGCGGGCCCATCTGGCTTGAGCAAAAAGCTCACCAGCTTGGATCCAAGGTCGCTGGCTTGAGCAAGGGGTTACTCGGTCTGCTGAAGGCCCGCAGTCAAGGCACATATGAGGAAGCAGTCAATGAACAACTAAGGTGTCGTAACGAAAAACTAATGATTGATGCTTCTTGTCTCTCTTCGTTCCTGCCTGTCTGTCCCTATCTATCCCTCTCTGACTCTCTCTGTCCCTGTAAAAAAATAAAATAAAAAAATTTATAAGAGATATATAGATTTTCTTATTTGTGTTTTATTTTGTTTATGGTATCTTTTAATGAACAGAACTTTTTTATTTTAATGCAGAGTGACTTTATTTTTCTTTTTTGAATAGTTAACCTATTCTGAGGGCCATAAAATATACTTTAATTCTCTACTAAAAGTTTTGTAATCATGCCTTTTACATGCAAGTCTTAAAAATGGAATTGATTTATATAGAGAGTGGAATAGGGATTAAATTTCATTCCCCCCACTTATTTAAGTATTCAGGTATTTATTGTTACTAGTATGGGCTCATGGATGTTTGTTTTAGCCTATGTGTTATAATTTATTAATGTTATGTCATTTCTCAAATTGTCCCAGATTTGACCCCTTCAGGTTGGTTCCAGTGTCTTTTTGATAAGTTCCCATCTCTTTTGAGCCCTTTCTTAGTTTCTCATACCACAAGATGTTTCAGGTTCATCTGATGTTTTCTCTGCTCCAGCTTTGCAGGCAGACATTTCTCCAAGTTTACCTTATTTTTTTTTTTTAACCTTAAAGAGAAGTCTTTTTTTTTTTTAGATTTTATTTATTGATTTTTGGAGAGAGAGGAGAGAGAGAAAGAAAAGGAGAATAAGAAAGATGGGGGAGAAGCAGGAAGCATCTACTTGTAGTAGTTTCTTCCTGTATGTTCCTTGACTGGGCAAGCCCAGGGTTTTGAACTGGTGACCTCAGCATTCCAGGTTGACACTTTATTCACTGCACCACCACAGGCCAGGTTTTGTTTTTTGTTTTTAAGTGGAATATAGTGTTTAAAAACCAATATCTGGGTGGTAGGTGTGCTCATTGCTATGGGAGATGATTGCTATAAGTACTCTCAGAGGACGGAAGTAGGAAATATGTGTATACCTGTACACGTACTTACATCGATCTTGATCTATCTATCATCTATGGAAATATATATTAAAAACCATGATATTTCTGATTCAAGTTCAACACCATAGAGTTCCTTCGGGCCATTTTCATTTATTTGTTTTGTCTCTAACCTCGGAATACATAGTCCAGATACTGGTTTCCAAAGTGGTTAGGTGACTTCTTTTCTTTTGTACTCCTGTATGTGTGGTGATGTGATACATTTGTAATGCAGCTCCTTTGTTACTGATTGTGTTTCATGTTGAGTTAAAACCATATACTGGCTGATTTTAATTATTTACTTTTTAACTGCTGTGAAACCTTCCCATGGCTATAAATGTCAAAAATACAGAAGAAGGTACGTTTGGAGAACTGTCACTTCTTCTCTGTTCCTTGTATTTCGTTCTCTTTCTCCTGGTTTCTACCCCAATGGCTCATAATGCTGGGACGATAATCAAACAGCATCACTGACAAGTCACCCCATCATCTCAATTTTAGCTTGTCTCTGCACACCACGTTCTCACTGCCCAGATTTCTTATTATTCTTCAAACTTGACTGGCTTATTCATGCCTCCAACCTGTTGGGCATTCTCTCTCATTGATTAGAACGATGCTCTCTTTCCTCTTACCTTGCTCATCTTTAATTATTCAAACCCATTTTAACTCTTACCTACTATATCAGTGGTGCTCAAACTCTTTAAAGTTGGGGCACATTTAAAATCCTACAAATAATTGTAGGTGCATTATATACAAATTTCTGAGAAATGTGTTATAACAATTAAGTCAAATATTAAAGAAAAAATATAAAGTCCAAGCGTGCTTTTATGGTAAACGAAATAAACACGACAAAATTAAATTTATTCTGACATTAAAAAACATTTTTATGTTACATTTTTTGAGTTATGTTTTTTAGAATTCATAAAAAAGAAGGGTTAAAAAATTAAAAAAACGCCAAAATGTTTTATTTTTATATATATAGATACATTCTTGGTAAGATTTAGTAAATTCGGCAGGTCCTGGCACGAATGTGTTAAGTTTTTTCATTCTTGTGTTTATGAGAAACATGAGCCTGATGTGTCCTAGTGATTTCTTCAATGTTTGGGCATATATTTGAAAGGCAAACTCTCATTTCCTTGTCAATACTTTGAAGAATTCTTCTCTTTATACTCTTAATTGTGTTGAGGGTAGAAAATCCTAATTCACATAAATAGGATGTTGAAAATTGTAGTAAAATGTTCAAAGCTTTTTTAGATATTGCCACATATTCTTCTTTTATAGAAATCCAAAAGGCTTTAAGAGACAATTCCTTATGTTTAATCATCAATTCACAATCAGTGGATATAGCTGTCAGTTCTTCTTCTGTTAATGTTAAACCAAAATCACTTGAAGCTTCCATGAATGGGTTTCTAATCCAATTGTATTGTTCAGTGTTAAGTGATGGAAAATGCTATAAATTAAATTCTGCCTGTCAGCCTTCAGATCCTATTTTATTTACACTTTACTTTTGCTCACTTCCAGAATCGGATTCTTCAATATAATGCTTCTTTTTGAAAAATCTACCCATTTTATTTGGGTGTATTTATCTAAAAATAATATAATGATGTGTTAATAATAAATATAATAATGATGTGTTAACAAAAATAGCAGTATTTCCATAATGAAACGATATAATAGAGTAATATATTTATTTTTATATCTGGGCACATGCTGCGAACCAGTGGAGCTAATAATTCCTGGTCCTGAGTGGGAACAGTGTAGAATTAAGAAAATACGGGGTCGGGATGGCCCTGTAATTGCTGCTGGCAAGAACAAAGTGTGCCTGAAAACCACATCTTGCTTTATTTGTAGGGCAAAGTGAGGCCATTAGCAAATCTTAACTTTACACCAAACAGAGGATAGAAGAAACTTGCCTCCAGTCTTTCCGGGGAACATGGGGGGTAGTATAAACAATCCAGCACCACAATTTAACAGCCTTTTACAACCTAATCAGGCAAGTGAGGTGGGGGGTTGGGCAGACTGTCAGTTTACAGCCAATTCCCCACACCTCTGTCCCCCCAAAATCTAAGCTCCAAAAGCCCTATTGGATTTTTGGTCCCCAACAGGCACATATTTATCTGGAATACCATAGGGTGCACCTGGAACTCTGTAGGGTGCACCAGTGTGCCCTGACACACACTTTGAGAACCACTGTACTATATGAAGATTTCTTTTCCTCCCCTCCGCTCCCCATTTGCATTTCACTTGTCCTACATTGAATAATTCTCTCCTGTTAATTTATGGCTCCATAGCACTTATAATATTGTGTAATTTTTATGAGATTTAATTTCAATTTTTGATGCATATGTGTGTATCTATGCCTCTAGTTCAGTTTCTCACACATGTCAGTTATACAATAAATGCAGTATAGTGAGTCGGTTCCTGTTCTTTTCACTTATTTTTTCTTTACTCCTTTGCTCTTTATTTCACTCATGATAAAAGTTCATACTCATAAAATGTGAATCCAGATAATGTGATGCCCATGATCTTGTTGTCCCTGGAATTTCAGTATTCTGGGCCTCTCCTAATATATTTGTGCACAACTCTGGTAATTTAATGGCTTTTTATGATCCTTGGAAAGTTACAATATTCAATTAAGTTTTAGAGATGGTATAGAGGGACAGACGACATCAAGGTATAGAAATGGTTTAAAATATGCAAGGCTAGAAAGCCAAGACTACTTTATCTGTAGTCTTTGTTTTACTTTATCTGTTGCCCCCTTGCTTAAAAAGCTGAAACTTCCTGCCCACTTAATCTGTTAGATTGAAAGAAATTGTACTGGAAACAGACCTCTTTAACAGTCTTTTAAGAACTCGAGTCAGCTTTTAAATGTTGTTATTTTTGTTCAAAAATGCAAGTTCAGCGACCTTCTGAATTGTGTTCCTAAATTATTTGTGTTACCCTCTATTCTGTGTAGATTATTCAACAGATTATGTTAAAAGGTAGGGTTTATTTCCAGCAGTCTGTCCACCCACCATCTGTTCCTTTCCTTGCTCCCTTTGTATCACATTCTCCTCCATCCAGTCACAGCTCATTCTCCTCAGTCCTACCTGGAACTCAAAACAGAAGGTTACCTGCAATATAGATTTCAGGTGAAATAAAGGGAGGCTGCATGCTTGTGCTTTGTGGGGACACAGGCTTGCTGGTGCATCAGAGTGTTCGATGTCTGGGAGAGTGAGCTAGGAGAAAGCATTCACTTATAGAATTGGCCCATATTCTCTGTTTATTAAAAAGTTAAAATATACTACATTTTAATTCAAATGTACCACATATAAGGACAAGTGAATCATAAGTGAACAAACACTTTGATGAGTTTTCTTAAATTGAACATAATCATGAAACCACCACTCAAACCAGGGAATCCAATATCACTAGCCCACCAAATTCCCCCTTCCACCCGCTCCCAGTCTCTACTATCCCACCACACTCAAAGGTAACTCCTGTCCTGACTTAAATAGTTTGACCTATCTTTGAACTTTATAAAGTGGCATCATACAGTACATTTTCTCATATGAGATTCATTTGTGTTGTTGCATTATACATAGTTCATTTATATTCGTTACTCCGTAGCAATCAAACTACAGCCTGTGCTGGCTGCCTGTTTTCGGGAATAAGGTTTTATTGGAAACCAGCCACACTCTTTCATGTACATATTGTCTGTGACTGTTTTAGTTGCAACAGGGTACAACACCCTTTCATGTACATATTGTCTGTGACTGTTTTAGTTGCAACAGGGTACAACGACCTTATGGCCTGCAAAGCCAAGAATACTTACTCTCTCGCCCTTTGCAAAAATAGCTTACTGACCCCCTGCTGTGTATAGTATTCAGCTGTATGGATACACAGTTTTTCTGTTATTGAGTTTTGGCTTCTTTGAATATTATTGTATGTGTGTTGGGGACCGATGTGTCTGGATGTGCGTTCCTGGTAGGCATCGCCCCAGGAGTGGCGTCGTTGGGCCGCAGTGTGCATTTGTGCTCTGCTCTGTTAGACGTTGCTGAACAGGTTTCCCTGTTTCAGATCCTGAGACTTCGTGTCCTCAGATTTTCACTTTTGATCATTTGATCAGTATGCCATTCCGTGTCACTGTGGTTTTAATGTGTATTTCCTTGGTAATGAATGAGGTTGAGTACCTTTCGTATGCTTATTGACAGTCTGGATATCCTATTTGGGAGGCCTGTCCTTTTCTTACTGTTTTGTGTGACTTTTTATGTAGTCCATGTGAGTCTTTTGGAGGATATATGTATTGAAAATATCTTCATTCAATCTGAGACTTGCACATTCATTTTTTTTTTTTTAAAGAGACAGAGTCAGAGAGAGGGATAGATAGGGACAGACAGACAGGAACTGAGAGAGATGAGAAGCATTAATCATCAGTTTTTCATTGTGACACCTTAGTTGTTCATTTATTGCTTTCTCATATGTGCCTTGACCGCAGGGCCTTCAGCAGACCGAGCAACCCTTTGCTGGAGCCAGCGACCTTGGGTCCAAGCTGGTGAGCTTTTACTCAAGCCAGATGGGCCGGCGCTCAAGCTGGTGACCTCGGGGTCTCAAACCTGGGTCCTCTGCATCCCAGTCCAATGCTCTATCCACTGCGCCACCGCCTGGTCAGGCAGCACCTTCATATTTTTAAGGAGTTTTTATTTTTCTGAATCTGAAAGGGATCAGGATATGCTGCCCATATTTTGAACTGGGGGAAATTGAGAACTAGTAAACACAGGAAGAACTCTGTTCTCCCTGTCTGCCTGCAAACAAGGCATGCATTTCCATTTTTCAAGGTGCACCTATCTTCTAAACCAGAAAGAGGAGAGTGATTCTTATCACCAGAAACTGTCTGCATAACAGCTCTTACTAACCGGTTCTTATGAACCATATCATATCCTAGTTGCCTTTTCACAATTTATCATCCTTAGGAAGCCAAACCTTCCTTTGTCTAGCCACTTCTCTAAGATTTACTGTCCTTTATTAAAATGATATGTAAGTCCTTGAGTTTAACTGCCTCTTTGGGCTTTTACTTTTTTTCTGTGATATTCCCACACATGTAAAAATACTAAAATCAATAAAGAAATATATGCCCTTTTTCCTGTTAATTTCTCTTTGTCAGTTTTAATTTGTATGCCCCCAGGACTGAACCTGAGAGGGCAGAAGACGTTTTTTCCTTCCCTAAAAACCATAACTAAAGCCAACAACTTGGCTGAATCTTTCATACACTGAGGAGGGTGAAACTAGACAGGCTAGTTGTTAATGGGTGGGCAGTACCTGCCCTCAGCCTCCTCAAGGCACACTGGCCCCGGAAATACCACAGCATCATAAGGTTTAGGTTTTATGTATTTAAGAGTGTGATTACTAGATTGTTATTTGTCCTGGGGTCTGAGTAGAGACAAAAGTGTTTACCTTTCACTTTTCAATATTAAAAGCTATTCCAGTGTCTTAGCGTCCCCAGATCTATGCTGCATTCCACATCCATGCTGAATTTTCAAAGACTTTATTAAGATGCAGTATCAAATATTTGAATCACCTATGTGTAATTTTTTTTTGAGAACTAGTATTTTCTTAGGTTCCTAAGTTTAGAAATTTAGAAATTGAAGCAAATTTATCTAACTTTAGGTTGCATCAAGTTGAATCAGGTTGGTGTGTGTTGTAGGGTTAGACGACATGATTTTTGAGGTCAATTTAATAATTCTGTTTTTGTTTAAATTTTATAAATATCATTTCAGGGCAGTATTACTTGATTAAAATGTATTTTGTTTTGTGTTTTTGGTGGTCAGATCTACAATACAAACATGATTTGAAATCGAAAATATTTAGAGATACTTTAATATTACATATATTTTCTCTATTTCTAATTTAAGTGCAGCTGCTTACTTTAAAAGGGCTGGTTTGCTTCTTTAGAAAAAAGGTAATAGTTTTCTTATGCAACTATTTTATTTTAGTAAAATTTCTTGTATACTTAGCATTTTTCTATTTTTAAATTATTAACTTTTTATTTCTGTTTTTTTCAGATTATACATTATCACTGTGGATGCTAACTGTCTGAACTTCTGTAGCAATGGCACGAGACTACAGTAAGTACTTCACCATACTTCCTATGACCTACCTGCTTTAAAATGTGTGACTTTGTCTAAATTTCTCATGGGAATAGTAGAAATATAGAAACAAAGTTTTTAAAATCTACTTTTCTCAAAAAGATCAGTTCATTTGGTCATCTGTTTCTTGAGTCTTTAACCTTATATACAAATATATATTGTGATCATGGTAAGCACAGTCTTGCTCAGCCTATTCCCTATACATATTAGCAGAATGGAATTAGGGTTGGAGCCATGCTAGGTATCCAGTTGACCCTCCATGTTATGGATTTGTGGAGCTGACTGCCTGTCCAGAGTGGGCCCTTTGATTAGGGCAATCCTGGTTCTGCTCTGCCCATCAGCTGGTGTTGGGTATCACCTGGCCCAGAGGGATGGCTTCAGGAATGGTTTAGTTACCCTGTTTCCAGCCCATGAGACTCCAAAGTAAGTTTCCCAGCAGCTTCTGGCAGAAGTCTTAGAGCTGTAGGGAGAGCCTGCCTCTCTCTTCTTCTTCATCTCTTCTGGATGCTGTTTTGTGCTAGTGTGAGGTCTGTTGTGTCTGCAGCCTGAGCAAGAAGCCACACAGCGGGGAGGACAGAGAAGCCAGCCCTGGAGCCTCTCTCTCCTCCAAAGTCCAAGCTTTTGAGCCAATACATTTCCTTTTTGTTTAAGCCAGTTTGTGTTGGGAGCCAAAACATCCCAAGTGATTCATTTAATCTTCATTTTATTTTTAGTAATCCATTAGTTTCTCCCTGGGGAATGTGGGGAGTAATTGCAAAGGGAGGCAGAATAGTACCATTATTAAATTAAACTGGCAGGATGTGTTAGTGTTGACTGGCACCCCCTTCACACTTAACAGGTAGTTATTTTGTAATCAAAGACAGGAGAAGAAAACACATTACTTTTAGACTTCCCTTCCACCCCTGAAGGTTTTGCCTTTTAATCAACCCTTTTGAGCTGTGAAGGGTAAAAAGGGTCTTGGACTGCTGCCTTGAAAACCATCCCTTCCATAGGTGTGTATTTGGCAGTGTGGACCTGTTCTTAAATAGTCTGTATTCAAACTTCTAATTCCTTGTTTGCTTTTCAAAAATTAATATGAATATTCCAAAATAACAAAAATTACATAAAATGTAATACAACAGATGTCCGTATGTGCCCTTCTATAATACACTAGATAATTGGAATGTTTGCAGGTTGTCTGAACAGTTAAAAACCCAGTGTAAGTCTCTCTAACCTCAGTGCCATTTTTCTGCCTCTGAGGGACCACGGTCCTGGTTTTGGTCTTGATTCTTCTCTTGCATTTGTTTGTCTTTTTACCACATGTGTAGTATAATTTTTGTATACTTTTAACTTCAGGCAACGTAGATACTATGTGTATCTGTTATTCAACCTCTCAGTTTAGCATAAATACAGGATCATGGAAAGAGGCTATAAATTTGTTCTCAGATTCTTGTCCAAATATTGATTACTAGGCATCATAGTGATCAGCACTGAAATGTGTTTCAATTTTAAGTGGTTGATGAGTTTAATCAACATGCTGACAGCCTTTTGTCTTATTCTTCTGGAATCTGGTGCTTGGTCAGCTTCTGAGTTCACTTGCAGTACGCGGTTCAGCGTTCCTGTGCATGTTTGGCACGTGCAAGGCACATTTAAACCAACTGTGTCATCAGTGAGCTTTTCCGAATGTGTTGGTTACTTTTTGATTTAAATAACTCTATTCATCCCGTGGTCAATATGCTTGCTTTTGGTAAACTTAGGTAAATCTATGCATTTTTCTGTACTCTGACAGTTAGTTGTCATACCCTACAGAAGTTGCTTCTGTGCTTTCTAAATTTGTCAGTTTGTTCTTTGTACTGGTAGCAGCAGTTATAAAAGAGGCATCCACTCCTATGAATAGACAGTGAAGCATGGTACCTGGAAACATAATACGGTGGGGGAGGAAAAAATAATTTTACTGCTATCCTTCTAAGTTCTTCTCGCTACGCTAATAATGAAATCTCTGAAAGACCAGTGTCCAGCCACTCAAGTGTCCCGGCTGATACCTCAAAATTGTGGGGGAGGAAAATACATTTCCTCCTACTCTTGTTTTTTTTTTTTTAAGACAGAGACAGAGAGACAGAGAGAGGGACAGATAGGGACAGACTGACTGGAAGGGAGAGAGATGAGAAGCATCAATTCTTCGTTGAGGCTCCTTAGTTGTTCATTGATTTCTTTCCCATATGTGCCTTGACTGGTAGACTACAGCACAGTGAGTGACCCCTTGCTCAAGCCAGTGACCTTAGGCTCAAGCTGGTGAGCCCTCAAACCAGATGAACCCGTGTCCAAACCGGTGACCTTGGGGTTTCAAACCTGGGTCCTCCGAGTGCCATCTGATGCTCTATCCACTGCGCCACCGCCTGATCAGGCTCCTCCTACTCGTTTAAGTTCTTCTGGCTGGACTAATTAATTAACATGAGACAGAGTAAAAGGAGAAAATGACCAAATTTATCACGTATGTACATACAGGGGTACCATATGAATATGAGACCAGAGGACAGATCAGGTACTTAAAGCTTATATGCCATCCAAGGACAATAGGGGGGTTGAGGTTTGGGACTTCAAAGGGCAGGAAGGTAATTCACATGGAGATAAAAGCAAATATTTGATAAGTAAATGTTTGCTGGACCATCCTGATGGAACACAGAGGACTTTGATCAAAGGGGCCTTGCTATGTTCCTCCCTATCACATACTGGTTTATATTAAACTAACTATAGTTACTTATAATGATAATTTTCCTTCCTGAAGCAAGTCCTCTATCTAAATTCTTTTAGGCAGTTAATAGGAAGGTTAAAGGTTCTTTTTGAGCCTTCTGTTTCTTAAAAAATACCAGCTTAAAATAATATCCCCAAAGTCATATATTGGGGTGGCAGGTTCTGCTTTTCCTTGTATCTCAGTCATTTGTGAATCTCAGAAATCTCTGCTGTATTGTATTTCCTTTTGTGCCCCAATGTGAGCCTTGGAGATCATTTCTGAAATGTATCATTTAACTTCTGCATTCAAAAAATGCTTTCTTCTTTCTTTTTTTCTGTTGGAGGAATCTTATTACGCCTTGTTCTCATTTGCTGTGTTGTTGTTGGAACTGGAAACTAAGAGTCATTTCCATTCAGAGATCATTACTTTTTTCAGTTGGGGAACATCATTACTGAAAAAGTGCCAGAGAAAGATTGATGACAATCGAAAGGGGTTGCTGCTGTCTTTCTTCTTTTTTTCCAAGTGTTATCTTTGCTTAAATGTTTGTTAGGTGAAAAAAATAAGCTCAAGAGGTATTTACCCCTTAATTCATATATATTGTATCTGTATTTACAAGAAGGAAAATAGTAGCATCTTTTGTTGACCAAACTTAGGTTTTTTCTCCTTGTACATGCATTTTTTTGTTATTGTTAAAAATAGATTCTTCTTTTAATTTTATTTAAATATAACTATCTTTAGGTTTATTCCCTTCAATATAGACCCAGGATATTAAATTAAAATGTTGCCAATGTTAGAAGATTATATCGATCAAGTTGAAACACATAATCGATGAAGTCCCTATGAAAAGAGCTACTAGGTCTCTCTCATTGGGATATGACCAATATTGTATGCACATCAGGTCGAATACAAGAGAAGTGCAAGATATTTAAGCTGTAGTCATATATATGTAATATCCATTTTTTTATTTTAAAAACTTGGGTGTTATGAGTACTTTTAAAGGGAAAATACCTATTGAAAAAATTTAAATAATATCAATTCAGTAAATCCATTTTCAGTAAATATGATGATTTTGTTTCTTATGGAATGACATCTTCTTATTTATTTTTTAGATAAAGGGATTTGTAGACTTGGCTTGTTTCTGTGCCTCAGAATGAAATGGTGCCTTTGTGGGGGATGGCCCACTGGGCTGAGGGAACTCGTAGACAGTGACTCAGATCTGTAATTAGGTCCTGCTCTCCGCACCCTTGTTGACTTGAAAGTGCTGGCCATAGACCATTTAGTCTGGGAAAGCAGTACATGAATCATCTAAATTGGCACAAATTATCTGGAATGCTATTAAACGTTTTCTACTCTCTATTCTGATTGAAGGAATTAGAAAGGGAGACTTGTTCTTTGAGTTTAGAGTATTCCAGAGGGCAAATTTACATCTGTGAAAGCAATGCCTTCCCTAGATAGAATGCAGAGCAGAGGAGCTGACATTTGTGAGCAGTTCTGATTTTGCCGGTCTGTATTGCAACATTTCCTGCCCACTTTATAGTCTTCCCTTTGGGAAGAAGGTGGTAAGTGTTTCTGCCTACTAGCTCCAGTGCAACCCTTACCCCCACGGCTCTCAGGGAAATCCAGGGTTGTCTTGCTGCCGGAAGCCTCAGCGTGACCCCCACAGCAAGCGCATGGGAGGGAGAAGGGAATTCTAGAAGTTCTTATTGTATCGGTTTTGTTTACTCTAACTTTCCCTCCTCATCATTATCTCTCATATTTGTGATGAAATTTGATGTCCTTTTCTTCTCTTTCCCAAAATTTATTGAAACCTTCTTAGGCACCTGGCAATGAAGTGGATGAAAGTCATTTTCTGTCTTCACTAAATAATAACTTGACTTTCTTTTATTTTATAACAAAACTTTAAAATAACTCATTCTGAAATGGGGGACATACATAAGTCATTTAAAAATAAGAGTAAAATACAGACTGTTCTTAGGTAGAAAGTAAACCTTTTAATGAGATTTTTTTCCTTCTTTTGGGTTTTCTCTGATGGTACATTAAGGGTCCTGCCCAGTAATTAATACCTTACTGTGTCTGCTCTAAAGGGAAAAAGACAGGCAGATGTATTCAGTATGTAGCAAATCACCAGATTTTCAGCTTATAATGTGAGTTGACATTTTAATATGCAATAAATTATTTTCATGTTGGAATACGTGTCAGTGGGCATGTCAGAGGAGTGCATCTTTTGACGGGAAGGAGCAGAAAGCCATAGCTTGCAGTATAATTTTGTTTTGCAGGAGTAACTACTGTTTTGTGTCTGTGGGTAGATGTGCACAAGCATGTGAATTAGGTTGTCTTCATCTGTGGCATTGCTGATTTTAGACATTGTCATGTTCACTTTGGAGTTGTGAAAAATCAGATGTTCCGATTATAAAATTGTTCAGCACATCTGCTGAGTGAAGTGGAAAGATTTTAGAGTGAGTTTTTAAGAAACTGACTGGAAAAGTATTTCATAGCAAATAAAATTCCTTATTACATGATTAGTTAAGCACTTTTCTCTGATATAAATCCCAAAGTCCTTCAGATGCCTGTGTTTATAAAGAGTGCCTGTCCACTAAGAACTGTGATCCTGTTTGTCAGATAGACTTGTTGAGTGCACAATTAACCTTTTCAATTCATCGCTCTTTGCAATTAGGAGCCAAAAGATCATGCTTCGGTACCAAATATAAATCTCCCAACTTTATTATCCTTAGTTTGCATATTGTGTAAATAATGGGTCATTAGGCAACATCTAAACAGAGGTGTGTGAAAGGTTTACCTTCAGTGGGACTTTAACAACTCTAGTTTCTAGATTACTTGGTATAAATGATATATTTCTTTCATGGCAGTTAGTGTCTCTTGTAAATGGGTGTAGTGAGTTTCATGTTTGATTCCATCTTATGCCGTCAGTAGCAGATGCCTTCTAACTTTGTGGAAATGAAATCTTTATTTTCTGAATGAGTGCTAATCTCTGATGAAAGCTTCCCACCCTTATTTATTTATTTTTTAATTCTTTCAATCCAAATAAATAACATTAGTCTGGTCATTTGGGTTACGTGCCCTCTTTGTAATCTGAAAAGCTCTGAAAAACTGTGTGAAGATAGACCAGCTGTTTATATTTCCGTCTAAATATTCGGCCCCATCCCTAACATTTGATATCTCCATTGTATTACGTAGTGGCCTCTTTTTAAAGATGGAAGCATCAGTGTATATCCATCCACTCTGCAAGAGTACAGAGTTTGTTGGTTGCAAAGATTCAGGCTAAGGTCCAGCATTCATTATTGCTATAATTCGATCCTTTAATAATATTTTGCTGATCTTTTAGAATAATATCCATTCAGTTGTATTTGTTTGAAGCATCAAGAAAATCTCAGTTCACATTCTGTTTCCCAGGAAAGTACTTCTATAAAAACAATACCTGTGAAAATATAGAAAAGCAGATACCGTGAACATAAATGTGAAAATTAAAACCATCTATAGTTTTACCATCCAGAGCGGCTGTTACTAATGTTGGCTAGCAATGTGTTCTCACAGAACACAGAGCATTTCATTAAAAAAGGGAAAGCCATCTCACACTGATGATTAATAAAGGACTGACTGAGGTGATGGCAGTCAGAAACTCCTAAATATTTAGATATGGTACGTGTTAAAGTTAGTATCTTCTAAATTACAGGTATGTATATCTGTAGGCTGTGACCATTTCATCACAGGATAAGGAGAGAGCCTCCTTAAAGAGACGCTGGACTCTGGCCTCTTCTGGTCAACTTTTGTTTCCAGTGATTTATTTTTTATTCATTTTAGAGAGGAGAGAGAGAGGGTAGGGGGGGATGAGCAGGAAGCATCAACTCCCACATGTACCTTGATCAGGCAAGCCCAGGGATTTTGAACTGGTGACCTCAGTGTTTCCAGGTCGACACTCCATCCGCTGCACCAGCACAGGTCAGGTTCCAGTGATTTCTAAGGACAGATTTTTGTGTGTAGAGTGTATTTCTCTAACTAGGCACAAGGATTTTGTTTTTAAGTGAAAGAGTCATGTAGAAATAAGCTGCTATATAGGAAGAGTAGAAGAATAATATACTTTTAAAAGAAATGTCTGCTGTTCCCCTGATAGAAAGATAGGAGAGGAAAGACAAGTGACCAAAGGGTGCCCATGGTAATTCTCAAGGGGGTTATTGTAGGACAGAGTCCCTGCTGGTTTTTTGTTGTTGTTTATTTTTTTAATATGGTGTATCTGTCCTCAGCCACATTCCAAGATCTCTCATGCTCTTTCTCTGCTCCTTCCTATGTGCTGGAACAGCTCCACGTAATGTAACTGCACCATTGCAAAACGTTAGAATTCTGCAGCACTTATGGAACTCGGCCCTAACTCAGATCTCTGATTATCCCACTTCATGCTTCAATTTACAATTACTTGGTTATTGTCTGGTTGTCAAATCATCACACCACAAAGACTCAACCAAACAGACATCACCCTGGATCTGAAAGTATTTGTCCGTTGTTTTGATAGTTTCTGAGCATTTGTTTGCAGGCTTCCATCTCTGAGGCTCAAAATAACTCGATGTGCTGCAGCCCTCTGAACTTCCAGTGGGCTCCTTTTAAGTGTCTGTCTTTAAAAGAGACATTCTCTGGGAGAAGTGATGCACTTCAGCCAGCTGGCCAGTGATGATCCCCACAGTTTCTTGTCCTGAAGCCACTGTGGTGTAAACAGAGCAAATGATGAGAGCTTTGTCTTTTGTCCTCTCTCTCAAATAAAGAGTGTCTGAGTTGTTTTAAAGGAAGTCTGTATTTTGTGGTATCATTCAGTTTTGGCCCTGTGTTCAGATTTTCACCTAAAATTCTTTGGGAAACTCCACCCCTGCGATAAAGTGAGGATTTGTAAAAGAGCATGTTTCAGCAGCTGTTAATGTAAGCAAGAGCATGGTGCTGTCTTTGAAGAATCTCTGGCTAGACAGCAGCAGCTTGCTGGATCTCACTTTTGTGACCATAGTCTCTTCCACTGAGAGACTAATTTGGAATATAGTAGGCAAATATTGCCAAGTTTTAGATTTATTGTATAAGTTTATATTGTTTTATTGAGTGTTGGAAAACACTCTAACTTATTTTCATAATATGTTTTTAGTTTTAAGCACCAAATTGAGATTTTAGTTTTTAAATGGTTAAAGAAAGCCAATTTAAATTGTTCACAAAATTTTTTCATTACTAATAATAATCCTAACTTTCCTATTTTACTAATGCTTACTTCATGGGACATTTAGATGTTGTGTAACCATGTTCAGTAGTTCTTAACTGTTGTGTTTTTATCCACTGTTGGGTTGTGTATTAGTTGCTTTTCTTGCATAGTAAATACTCAGATTTATTGCACAGAACTATTCTGTCAGAAATAAAGAACCCTCTCTAGCCTGACCAGGCGGTGGCGCAGTGGATAGAGCGTCGGCCTGGGACACTGAGGATCCAGGTTTGAAACCCCGAGGTTGCCAGTGCCAGCTTGAGCATGGGCTCATCTGGCTTGAGTGCAGGGTTGTAAGCTTGAGTGTGGGATCATAGACATGACCCCATGGTCTCTGGCTTGAGTCCATAGGTTGCTGGCTTAAAACCCAAGGTCACTGGCCTTGAGAAAGGGGTCACAGGCTCCGATGGAACCCCCCTGGTCAAGGCACATATGAGAAAGCAATCGATGAGCAACTAAGGTGCTGCAATGAAGAATTGATACTTCTCATCTCTCTCCCTACCTGTTTGTCTGTCTCTCTTGCTAAAAAAATAAAAAATAGAAAAAGAGAAGCCTCTCTCTTTATTTGCTACCGAGATTCTTTTTTTTTTAACAGAGACAGAGAGAGAGGGATAGATAGGGACAGACAGACAGGAATAGAGAGAGATGAGAAGCATCAATCATCAGTTTTTTGTTGTTCATTGATTGCTTTCTCATATGTGCCTTGATTGTGGGCCTTCAGCAGACCGAGTAACCCCTTGCTTGAGTCAGTGACCTTGGGTCCAAGCTGGTGAGCTTTTTGCTCAAGCCAGATGGGCCCGCGCTCAAGCTGGCAACTTCAGAGTCTTGAACCTGGGTCCTCCGCATCCCAGTCCGATGCTTTATCCATTGCACCACCACCTGGTCAGGCACTACTGAGATTCGTAACAAATTACTGTACTCTCCATCAGTGGTTTACTGATTCTGTGGAGTTTACTACTCAGATGCAAAGACAGGTGGATTTTTTTATTTTAGATAAGAATCCATTATAATCTCTTTTTGAAAAGGGTTTTGGTAAGTCATTTTTAATTGGTCTCCCAATTCTCATTATTGTTCCTTGAAAATGAGCTATTGTTTTCCCTATCTCCATTTTCTTCTCCTTTTCTGGTAACAGAGGGAGAGGGAGAGGGAGAGGGAGAGGGAGAAGGAGAGGGAGAGAGATGTTTGACTTTGTTCTCAGTGGTGGATGGGAATACAATTAAGTTCAGGTAAAGAATGAAGAGGTGTACCTTAGCTGGGAAGAAAATAAGAGAGAAAAGAGATTAAGTGAGAAATTTGTGGTCTAAAAGGTAAAAACACCAAAGAGAAATTTCTAATTCTGTCATTAGCCTTTTAACTGTATTATTGTTGAACTGAGTCATACCAGGTAGCTACCATTTTGTGAACAAGGTATGAGGACAGCTCTGAGAAATACATGTACCTAAATTTTCAGTTTTCTTTCCATAGTAGATGCTCAGTTAATAGAAATTTGAGCTCGAGGCCAGATAGTAAGAAGCTAGTACAATTCCTTTTCATGTGGAAGGGGGAAACCCAGGCAGTTGAACAAACTGGTCCAGCAATATAGCCAGATAATAACTTGCAAGGTCTTATCTTCCCTAACCAAGGATACTTAGGGGCAAATGGTTTACAGGTTCCAGACCATGCGGCAGGGCACACCCACCATCTCAGTCTTGGTGCCTCTTTGGTGACACATGTTGAATGTGAAACTGACCAGAGAATGACCCTGACCCTTCTATACACTCATTTTGATGAATCAGCACATTGAAGGATGCACCTGGAGAGCTGATGAATATTCTATTGGATCCTCCCAAGACCTCTCCTAAAATTCCTGTCTTTGGAAAACAGGTAAAAATCTTCAATATAAAGGAAGCCCCCCACCCCCACCCCATGGGTTTGAACTTTTGCTCTCTTTTTTGTAAACTCTAAGGTTTCCCACAAGACTTTCAACCAGGGGAGCAGCAGGCAGTGGCTGCTCATCCTGGACCTATCTCTGAGGCCCCCTTCTCTGACTTTCCAGTGAGCTAAAAGCAGCCCACCTTGGCTCACTTCTGTCACTGTAACTTTTACTTCTCTGTGAGTCCATGCAGCCCCACATGGCTCACTTCTTTCCTATAATATTTTTGGAGAGCCAAAGCAGCCCTGCCTAGGCTCTCTCCTATTGTTTCTTCTATCCTAAGCCCTTCTTAGTTTCACTGTCTCCAGCTTTAATAAGTGTACCCTCAAAATCATTTGGATTAATGTTGTGAAATCTTTCCAGTATGAAGTCAGGAACCCTCACACTATAGGCCATACCAAGGCAGACCTACTCCAGGCCCAGTCCTTTTCCTGTGAGAGACTGACTTTCTGACTTGTTAACTTCAGGAAAAGGAAAATAGACTCATTCTTTCCTTAAAATAGCTCTTGTGATTTTCGTTCAGATAAATTCCTCTTTGTTAATTCTGTAAGGAGTCTATGAAATAAGTTGAATACTTTTTAAAAAAATTGAATCTTTTCTCCTATTATTATATACATATACTGGGATCTTTTTCTCTAGAGAAATAAGAAGTGTGAGAAGTTCTTTTCTCTTTGTTTCAAAACAAGAAGGTACAGTGTTGTCTAGTTCCCAGAGAGGCGATTTCCAATCATTCTTACACTCAATGTTCGTGGTACATCAGTCCTCCATAAATTGGTTGAAATAAAATTTTGTCCTGAAATTTTGCCATTTTTTGAGATTCTTGGAGCCCCCCAGAGTGGTATGAAACCACAGCTCACACCAACACTGCCTTAGGGATAATCCCTTCATGTGGCACGTGGGGCTGTCACCCTTGTAAGGAGGCAGCTAATGTGTCTTGTCTGGCAGAACAGATCTATCTGGAGCCTTGAGCATGTAGTTCTCTTCTGCCTCCTCTAGTTTGCTACTTCATCACTATCTGTCCTGGTTACCAGGTCTCTAAACTTCATTGTCAGGTTCACTTTCTTCCTCTTGTTAGAAAACAGAGGCAGGGGTGTGGTACTTTTTGGAGTTTGTATCTGTTTTCTGGTATTTCTGGGTATAAAAGAACGAATAGCCCTATTCCTATACGTCTCACTGCTTGGAAAACAAAACCAAAAGAACAAAGAAAGAAAAACAAAGTCAAGTTTCTTAAGTAGTTGCAGTCTTTCTTTTTCAGACCCCCTTTCATTGGCTATGTTTGTTGAATGTAGGGCACTACTAACTGTGGTCGTGGGGTGTTGCTTTCAAATCTGGGAGACAACGTGGTCTACAAAATAGCTTCTAGTTATTGTTTCTCAGCATAAGAGAAGATGCAATTCTTTTGATCTTGTTAGGTATGTTTCCTCCAAGGACAGAAGGGCTATTCTGTTATAAGGCCACGTGGGTCTGTTTGGTGCCAGTGGGCTCCTACAGTCCTGGCTGGGCTTGGCACATTTTCCCAAATGAGATAATGAACACAAAAATGCTCTCTAGTAAACTGTAAAGTGTCATAAATGGGAGAGGGTATTGTTGTTACTACTATGCCCTGCTTGAGTGGCTTACTGTAAATATTCTCTGCTCAGTTCATGACCTCCACTGAGAACCAGCTGCTTTTTGACAATCCTGTTTCCAGGGAAGAGCTATTTTTTATTAGGCCATTTTTACCTGCTTGGACCTTTTTCAAAAGAGAACATTTTGTACATGGAACTAATGTAGCTTATATTGCATTAAAATGAGTTGATATTTCATGACGTTTACAACTAGAGGAGTCATTGCCCTTTATGTACAGCAGCGAGTTTCTGTCGGCAGTGACCATGAAGTTCCCTGTTGCATGGAAAAGAACTGGTTTCTGTAATTACTGTTTCAGAATCTCAGTCTCGCTTCTCATTCTGCTAGAGCACTGCTTCTCTGACAGCTAGACCTGTTGCCTTTGTTAAACTTCTCTGTAGAATACTGCCTTCTTAGTGATTTAACTGTTCACCCTCAGGCTTTTCAATTTGCACAAATGGATGTGAGAGGCTACTCTTACTGAGCATTGTTTGCTCTGAACTATAGACAGTACAACTTGCAAGAAGAATTAGGTGTGGGGAAAGACATTTCCTTTCCCTCGCTCCCAGAGGAATTAGAAAGCGGAACTGTGATTTAAGCCCCAAGCACCTGTGGGTAAAGAGATGCTGCTTCTGCTGCAGATACTATCTGAGCGGCGCCTCGTCCGGTGGGACGCTGCCGTGTCACCTTTGGGAGCAGGCCCAACACTGCTCCTGCACTGACCGCAACACCTCATCACACGTGCCTTTTGCATTCCATACTGAACCTGTGCTGACGCGGAAGAAGAGCTCTGAGAGTACCGTCTTGTGGAGATTCGCTAGTCCTTGGAGCTGTCCAGTAGTTTTCCAACACTAATCCCGCGCCGTCAGCAGTTTGTCCTGCTCAGGGGATGAGCTGGGCCGATGACCGCATGTTTCATAAGACTGCCTGATTCGAGGGACATTTCCCAGCTCACGTTGTCTGTTCTCTCCTGTCCAGGATATGTTGAAATCAAATTCTGTGAAAGGCTGTAATCAAGTTGACTCATAGAATTTGTTTTAGGGAATTTTTGCATTTTGTAAAGGGTAGTATTGTTATACCTAGGGCTAATGCAAAAGTTATCAGTTATCTTCCAAGTGATGTCTTTGCTGAATAAGAAAAAGGAGGATGCAAAATTCTTATAAGAGAGAGCACGTATTTGAGATTTTGTTCCCTGGTACATGTCGTCAGTTTGGCTCAAAGAAACTCTTATTTAAAAGAAAACAAGAAAAAGAAGGATACAGTAGCAATGGAAGCAGCTCAACCCTGATGAAAACATTTTAGTTCTTGGTATAGAATTCTTCAGAAGGGAGACTTAAACTTATCGGTTGTTTAGGCATCTCATGTTCTTTGGTCATGTCGTTCTCAAAGAGGACTCGAAAGCACAGAGAAAAGGAAGTTGTAGCTTCCACAGCACCCAGACCTGTTCACATTACATGCAAGATAATTTCTTGTCCCTACCTCTAGTGAGTACACTCCATCTGAGATGAATTAGCTCTTTTGTTGGACCGTTTATTAAACGTTAACTTCCACCTATTAATGAGTAGATTAATTTAGAGAGCATGTTCCATATTTAGAATGTTTGGCTAATCTAAGGATTCTCATGTTTATTAATCTGTGACATCTCCATTCTAAGAATAAGTAAATAAAGGCCCAAATGCATAGTTGTTTGTTCAAAGTAGCAAAACAGGTCATTTAAAGAGCAGGAAACAGATGGGCCCTTGCATACTTTCTGTAATCCATGTTGAGCCAATGCCTACATCATTCAAAAGAGAGATTCTAGTCTTTTGCCAGAGATTCTCTCACTACTTCAGGCAAATATTATAGCTGCTGCTCTGTAATAACTCAAGATTCTCCTTTCAATACATTTTCCATTGGATAGCACTAGCACAAAGGATTTGAAAAACACCCAAACGATCAGTAGGTACTTGATTGACTGTTCGGTCAAGAGAGAGGAGGGAGCCAAAGACAGTTTTCTGGCAAGCTCAGGGGTCCAACCTGCGAGAAAATGAACCTACTTCCACTACCCAGTACCTTCATTTCCTCTGTTTTCTATCTTAACTCCATGCTTTTGACAGCCTGCTCCTTTCCACAGTAACCCTCTTTATGCTGTCTGTCCTGTGCCCTCTCACCTCTCTAGGTGTTAATCTTGTAGTCATGTCATTCCATTCTCTCCTGCCTTTTCTTTGCCTGTGGATATCGTCAGCTCCCTTTCTCTGTCCAGCACAATCCCCAAACCCCATATACCTCTCATTTTTGTTCTTGTTTCTAATATAGGGAAATCAAAATGTGGAGGAAGGGGAAGCCTTACATTTTCACTCTTTTATATCTTTACTTTTTTGTCTCAAAGTGTTTTTTTGAGATATAATGTGTGTGCAAAATAAATGCATAGATCTTAAGTGTTAAGATTTATATTGCTAGTTATTGGCTGTTATGAATAAGGCAGCTGTATGCATTATTATAAAGTCATTTTTTTGGATACATACTTTCATTTCTCTTGGATAAATACTCAATCTAGGAATAGAATTGTTGGACCTTAGAGTAGATGTATGTTTTACTATATAAGAAACTATCAAGCTGTTTTTCTGGAGTGGTTGTGCCATTATAGCCACATCAACAATTTATGAGGTTCTAGTTGCTTCACATTCTTACTAGCGTTTGGTATTATCAGGGTTTTTTGTGTTTTTTTAACTTTAGCCATTCTGGCCGGGTGAGTGTGAAACAGTATCTCATTGGGATTTTAATTTGCTTTTCCTTGATGGCTAATGATTTCGGGTATCGTTTTGTGTGTTTATTGGCCATTCATATATCTTTTTTTGCACAGTGTCTTTTTCAAGTCTTGACTCTTTTTCTAAATTATTATTGAATTATCCTTTTTTGTTGTTGATTTATGAAATTTTAAATACATATATTAAAATATATATTATATTTAAGTAATAAATATACACAGTGCTATCTCTTGAGCAGAAATTTAATTTTAATTTTAAGTCTAAATTATCATCTTTCTATGCTTAGTGCTTTCTTGTGTATTTTTTACGAAATCCTTGCCTATGCATTATTGTGAATGTATTTTCTTATATTTACTTAAAGATGCTTTAGGCTTTTATCCTTTACACTTAGATTAATAACATGTCTTTTTTTGTATATGAAATGAAATAACTGTTGAGGGATCTTATTTTCTTATGTATATCTAGTACCAGGTGTTAAAACAGCTTTTCCAATTGCTCTGAGTTGATATTGTGGTTGAAAACTGATTGACTATCTATGATAGTGAGTCTGTTCCTACTCTCATCTGTTCCACACGTCTCTGTTCTTGTGCCAGTTACACACTGTCTTGAGTGCAGTAGTTTTTAAATCAAATCATTAAGTCCTCCAACTTTGTTGTTATTTTATGATTGTTTTGAGAATTACAGATATTTTGCATTTCATATGAGTTTTAGAGTCAACTTGTCTTTTTTTTTCTTAAAAGGCTGCTAGATTTTGACTGGGATTTCATCAAACCTATTTTTCAATTTTGGAGAATAGATAGATATTTTGGTAATACTGAGTCTTCTCATCCATAAACTTCTTCACTTAATTTCAGCAGCATTTTGTAGTTTTTAATACAGATGTTTCCACATCTTTCACTACAGATATTAGATATTTTTATGCTCCTGTAAATAATACTGTTATAAAATTTCATTTTCAGTTGTTTCCTTACTATTACAGAGACATACAATTGATTTTTTCCTTTTTTAATTTAAGATTTTCTTTTGATTTGAGAGAGAGAGATAAAGAAAGAGAGGGAGAAGGGAGATAGATAGGGAATGAGAGAGAGAAACGTCAACTTGTGGTTTTACTTAGTTGTTCCATTTAGTTGTGTACTCATTGATAGCTTCTTGTATGTGCCCTGACCAGGGGTCAAACCTGCAACTTCTGACACATCAGGACACCACTTTATCTACTTAGCAACCTGGCCAGGGCTAAGTGATTTTTATATCTTGACCTCCAAAACTCCTAAATCATTTGGTAGATCTTATAATTGTGTGTGTGTGTGTGTGTGTGTGTGTGTGTGTGTGTTATAGGGTTGTTGACATACATAATAATAATAGATATCTGTGAATGATGACAAATTTACTTTTTCCCTTCCCATACTTATACCTTTTAAAATTTCTTTTCTTGGCTTTACTGAGCCAGCTAGAACTTTAAGTAGAAGGCTAACTAGAAGTGGTGAGAATGGAATCCTCGCTTTGTTCCTGATCTTAGGGAAATAGTATTGTTTCCTTGTTAAGTTTATATCTAAATGTTTTACACTGTGGCTTCTGCTCTTAAAGCCCTATAATTCTTTGATCTTCTAACTTGTAAGCATTTCTCGTTCTACATATTCCTGGGCTTTTCCTTGCCTGTGACATTACTTCATTATCCTCATTCTTTTCTTTGTTTTCTGCTTCATTTTCCAAGAAATTACTTTTTCCCCTTCTTTTTATTTGTACCTTCATGAAAATAGCTGCTTCTCTGTTACTAGCTTTCCTTTTTCTTATTCATTTATTCTTATATAAAATATGTGTTGAACAGATACAGTCTGACAGCCTGCTGGTGTCTGGGCTATACAGGTTGATGAGACCCCCAAAGAGCTCACCAGACTGCATGGGAAGTGCTTTGAAAGAATGAGTGGTTCTTTGGGCTTCCCTGGATGGGATGAACACTTTAGCTGGTCTGGTGGTCAGAGAGACGGCCTGCTGGGGGCTATGATAGTACTGCCTCTTTCCTCTTCCAGTGCAGTTGCCCAGCATTAGGAATGGGCTCTCATTCATTCTTCTGCATGTGATCACACCTATTCTCACTTGTTTCCATGCCAGCTCCAATTTCCAGACCCAGTCCAAGCATGATTGTCAGAATTATACTGTGGTGCTTATTGCTTTCTGCCCTATGCAGTTTTTAGGGAAAACTAAAGCTCCCCTAATAGCTCTTCAGCATACTATGGTAGTAACTTATCTTTTATCCTTAGAGACTTTGTAGAAGTTTATTCATATCAGAAACTCAAAAAAAATGTTTTTGAATGAGTGAGCTCATTGAAATAATTTTTGTTCATATCTAACTTTTATTTTGTTACAAAATGGAATTTTAATTATGAAAATAATTTTGAAGGATGACTTTTTGTTGAACTTTTCCTGTGGAGGGCTGCTTTCCTTCCCAGCGGCTGGCAGCTAGGTGGCTCAGCTTGTTATGTAGACAGAGCTGACTCCATCCATCCTTTGCCAGCCAGTGTTCCTGAGCTACCTTACCTCTTCATGATTCTGTCCCAGGGTTTTCCATTCCATTTCTCCATCTAGACGATCTGTGTTTCTCTGCCTTTGTTCACAGAGTGCTCCTTACTCTTGTAAAGCCATAACGACATCACAGAACATATTTTAAAAAGGAGGTACAAACTAATGATTAATGTATTTTCAAATCTTTAATTCTAAAGTCATAAATAGTATTTTAATGCTAATGGAATAGATGTAGGTAGTATTGTTTAGTGATTTCACTGTGATGAAGATGGAAACAATTCAACATTTAAAAAATAGTACAAGTTGGGTTATATATTTCTTGTTTCAGGTAAATGTGTGCTACTTTGCATCCATGAAATGTGTCTGTTTAGCTTTACTGCGCTTAAGCATGATGTCAGAAGCCTGTAAATCCAGCCGTGAAATGAAAGGTCTGCTATCAGCATTTGATTTATTAAATTTCTATTATTATAAAATTTAAATTTATTTAGAAATATAAAGAAGTTATCTTTTATCACTGATGGATTTTTAAATTTATATCATTACATAGAGGAATGTGGCAATTATAGGAAGTATTTATATACCAAATAAAATCCATGTATATGAGTATGTTTTATGATTATGTCTTTAAATGCTGAAAAATGCTGTTACCAACATTCAGTCAACAGGAGAATCAACAGTGTTTTAAGTATAATTTGCATTAGGATGTTTACATTTCTAATATTCTTACATTGGGGCTCAAGGCAGGCTGCCCCAAAGTATGCGGCAATGGCATATTGATTATTTTGAATTAAAGTTATTTGAAAAACAGTCAGGGTAAGAATGACATGCTTCCCTCTGTCCCCCTAAAAGCAGGAAGTAAATCTCCCATAAGTTAGGTACCTTTCTCGCACCCGTAAGTCAGACATCCTTATCACCAAACAAAGAATTTAGGGCTGAACAGCCTGTATACACAAACTTTGTTATTTCTTTTCTCATTTACTACCCTAACCCCAAAATCTGCTTAGATTCCTCATTAATTATGCACTCAAGCCTATGTTTCTTTGACCTGTCTGTTTTTTACAAATGTATTGTTTCTTTGTCTAAGAAAGTATAAAATCTTTGGTCATTTCCTTAGGTCCTATAAATATGGGACCTCTGTATGTACAAATTAAAAACCTTCTTCTTCCGTTAATCTGTCTTGTGTCAATTTAATTAATAGATCAGCCAAAAGCACCAAGAAGGGTGTATGTATGTGTGTGTGGGGATATTCCCTCCCTGATACTTAATTAAAAATAAAATAAATTTGGTAGTCAGTATGAAAGTGATATGAAAGGCATGATTATATAATGAACTTTTACTTAAATTATTTGACCATGAGTAGTTAGTTGAGCCTTACCTTTCAGAGGTTATTATTACTGTTTTTATTTTTAAACTAAAATCTGTGCTTTTGTTTCATTATTTCCTTACATAGGATTAGAAATGTTTCACCTTTATTAAACTTAACGAGAGTTCAAATTGATTGATTCAGCATATGAGTGTTTTTAAGTGCTAGACAAAGATTTGGGAAGTCCTTTTGAAGGGTGACCACAGTAGCTCCCTTGGCCTTAAGGAGGGTCTACTCATCAGTAGACTGGGACTTATTAGATATAATTTATATCCATTAATTACTTCTTTCTGAAATTCTACCTTTTCAATTATTGTTCTTTAGACCGTCTTATCTGGTGAGAGATTTTTTTTTTAAATGTCTTTTTATTTTTTTATTTTATTCATTTTTAGAGAGGAGACACAGAGTGTGTGTGTGTGTGTGTGTGAGAGAGAGAGAGAGAGAGAGAGAGAGAGAGAGAGAGAGAGAAAGGGGGGAGGAGCTGGAAGTATCAACTCCCATATGTGCCTTGACCAGACCAGTGCAGGGTTTTGAACATCAGTGTTCCCAGGTCGACACTTTATCCACTGCACCACCACAGGTCAGGCGAGATTTTTTTTTTTTAATACCCTAAGTTTCTTGTTCTCCCTCAGCAGGATGGTAGCCCTCCCTGGGGAAGATCTGTCCCACAGAGGAACAAGTAGAAATGTCCATTCCAGACACTAGGACCCCTTTTGATTATTTCTGATGTTATAGTTATTCTCTCATATCCGCACAGATTGTCCAGGTAGAGTAAGATTGGGCAAGGTCAGTGGCAAACATTTGGTATTTTCAGTCACAAGTTAACCAGTTGGGAGGTTTTTTAGTTACTTTGAATTAGGTCACCAGACAGGTTGTATTAATCCCATAGTTTAAATGAGCCATCTGTTGAGTCCCTCTGGTGATTGTTCCTTTTTTGAGTACTGATGTACCCAAGTTAAGTTGCAGCCAAGGATGCTAGGAGTCTTTCCAAAGAGACTAATGCACTGAACTGTGGGTTCCTCTCAACTGAAACTTGCCCTTGGAGAGTTTTTATTGTCCATTCATTTCCCTCTGTGTTCCTTTCTCTCAATTGTGAGATTTTGATTGTGGAATTTGAGGGTCATGCTTGTTGAAGATAATTAGAAAAGGGGGGAAATGGGATTGAGAGTAAGGAAAAGGGGCCAAACAATAATGGGATTTATTTGCAGTGAAGCTTTGGGAAAAGGAGGACAGGGGTGGACTATAAATCTGTTCTGTACATTTGGGCTCTTCTGTGACTCCTAGGGGAGGAGCTCAGTAACCTAAGTCTCCCAGAACATATGAAATGTGAATTTTACTTTGCATTTCTGATTTTCTGGGGTGGTCTGGGAAATAATCAAAAACATCAAGTCTTCGGTCTGAAAGGCAATAACCTCTTTATGTATATTACATGTGAAAAAGAGAAATACCACCTCTGTTCTGAACCCATGTCCCTCTCTCCTGAGGTGATGTCTTCTGGTCCTGTGAGTTTAAATGCCATCTGTATACTTCTGTGATTTCTAGCTCTGTATCTTCAGCTTAGACTTGTATTTCTAACTACCTTTCTTGTATCTCCAGAATGATGTCTGATAGACACGGTCAACACAGAACGCTTAATTCAACTATTCCTGATTTCCCAGGACTTTCTGGGTTTTGATGCTGAAAAGTCCCACATTCTAGGAAACCTTTCAGTTTAGATGAACCAGAATGGTTGGTATCTTATTTAAAGTTTTTAAAATCACTTCTTTCTGACTCTGAATTCCTCAGGATCATTTGCTCATTTGTTCCAGATAAATATTCAGGAGTTATCCTAACTCATCTTTTTCTAAATCCACCGTTATGTCATGTTTCTTAACCACAGCTAGTTCAGCTGTACACCTTGTTGTGTCTATGTCCAAAAATACTGAACTCTCTGTCCTCTCTTCTCCAACTCTGCTGATTTCACCTTAATGCAAACTGTTTGCATCTTGGGCTGGGTCCTGTCATGAGGTGAGGCCATGGAACCCTGCAACTGTTTAACGCTGCTCTTACCAAGGCCTCCAAGCTTCCTTACAGTCTGCTGCCAGCTGTCTCTCCTACCCGGTGTTACCCCACCCGCCCCTCCAATCACATTGGCTCTCCTTTCCTTGCTAAGACGGCTTATATTATAAGTTCTTTCTCCTTGTTCTTTCATCCTCCTGGAAAGACCTTCCTTTGCATAGGTGATTCGTCTTGACACTCAGATCCTCTTATCTTAAATGACTGCTTCACAGACAGGCCTTCTTTGACCACCTTACTATCAAGAGTAGTCAACCAGCTGTCTTGACCGTATTTTTTTTTTATTTTAATTTTCTGGATGGCACTTTCTACTACCTGGCCTTTCCATTATTTATTGACTTACTTGTTCTTGCTCTCCCCTACTAAAATTAAATTCTTCAAGAAGGACAAGGATTTTTCTGCTGTGTTTACCACCCTGGTACCCTGGCTTTAGAAGAGGTCACAGAATAGGTGTTCAGGAAATATTATTAATTAAAGTAAAAGATAAACATAATCACCCAAGCCATCTAATTCATAGTCTGAGGGAAAGAAGATTTCTTTGAAAGGTTTTTAGTAAGCAAGAATCAATAAGTGGAAATTAACTGTCTGATAGTGGAAATTAACTGTCTGATATCTATTGCTACTACTATAAATGTATAGTAGCATAATACATTGTCATACTTATTTTACGTTAGCTAAAATGTTTTAAAAACCTTTTCAGGTTTATTCACAAATGCATTTTCCTATACCTTGTATTTCTTTTAAGTTTATAAGTTATTCACTGATGAATTCTTTTCCTATTATAGTTTTCAGGACTGTACCTGAGGGTGAGGGTGGAACTATCACATATATCAGCCTGTAGGGAGTGCAGAGAGCCAGGGAGCATTCCTCATTTGCTTTGACCTAAGAAACTGTGGTTTGGACCTTGGGTTTCAAATAACTGTCTGCATTTCAGTGTTAAAGATACTTTGAAACCAGACCTCAGCCTCAGATCTCTGGCATTTGGGGCCAGATAATTCTTTGCTATGGAGGCTGTTTCACTGTAGAAGGTTTTGCAGTATCTGTGGCATCTATTGCCTAGATGCCAATAGCACCCCCCCCCCCAAGTCGTGACAACCACAAATGTCTCCAGATACTGCGAAATGTCCCCTTGGGGGGTCAAAATGGAAACACACTGTTCTAAACAATAATTAGTTTTTTTCCTCTATGCTCTTTACATTGGGAAATTACTAATTTAAAAAAATGAAGTAGAGGCTGTTTTGGGGCAGGGAGCAGGAATGTAGCAGATTTTTAAAAAGCTATTATAAAAGAAGATTGTTCATTCTACATGATTACTAAATTATAAGAATTTGTTTTCAGCGTATGCCTCTGGAATGCCTCGGCAAGGTTTGCGTTTAAAATCCTAAAATACTCAGAGGGAATTTGTTCTTGCAGTGTTTCTATATTTTTCGCTTGTTCCCATCACCATGGAGCTAAATGCTCTGGGAAACACGTGAGGTTCAAAACAGTAATGGCAGAAGAGATGGAAGTGTTTTCTGCTTCTGCTTTTTTCTCTTCACTTCTTCCTCACCCTTCAGTCAACTGAGTTGGGTATTTAATGTGAATGTTTTAAAATTGGGCATCAAGGCTGGAAAGACTGTTTTTCCAAGCAGTTTCTCCCCCCTCCCCACACTGGAATATGTTAGCATAATTTGAGCACAACTATGAATTGATATTCTAAGATAAGGGAATGTGTCCCAGAACTATGTAGGGAGTGAGCCTTCTTCCACGGTCTGTACCCATTTTATAGATTTATGTGCATCAAAGGTCATGCTAAATTGCCTAGGAGTCCTCTACATCTTACAGAATTTTTTTGATAGAGAAAACATATCAAAATGTCTGTATGCTAGTTTTTAGTGTAGGGTTGATTGATAGTTTGAACAAATGACATTCTTATCAGCCTTTTTTTTTAAAAAAAAAGTTCATTTATTGATTTTCCTAGGTGTGTGAGGAATGAGAAGTAGTTGCTTCACTCTAGCTGATCATTGGTTGCTTGTATGTGCCTTGACCGGGCAATCTCAGACTTTCAAACCTGCAACCTCATCATTTCAGGTCGGTGTTCTATCCACTGTGCCACCACAGGCAAGGCATCAACTTTCTTAAACTGAGACCTTGGCACAATATTGTGTGTGAAGTACTAGGTTGTTGGGCAGATGAAATATATTATGCTCACTTTGTTAAAGATGGTGCTGCCCACGTGCAAGTTTTAAAAGTAAGCTTTTCCCCACATCCTTGACTGATTGGCTGATGTAGGGTGGTGCACTCTCATGAGGAATCCTCCCAGTATGTCTCAGATAAGTGACTTTGTATCAGAGACTTTCTTGTTAGTAGATTGGATTAAGGGTTTGGATTTCTACACTATAAAGTGGGACAGACCTGGAGCTTGCTCTCTCGGTTCCTGAGGTTAGTATTAGAAAGGAGAGCAGATTAAGGCCACGTGCAGAAGAGGAGGCAGTCAAGATGGTGGAATGCTGAGGAAGAAGCCAGTTTGTGCAGAGTTTGTGCAGGAGGGGATGGGGAAGAGAGGTGAATAAGTCTGGTGAGCTAGAAACCTTTGATTCTAGGAAACTCGGATAAGTCAGTAGCTTTGTGAGCACTGAATGAGTGGGTTTTGGAGCCCAGTGTGTGTTTTTGCTTGCCTGCTGGGTGCAAGCTAGAATTAAAGCTGATGGCTCACTAGTTCTTGACTCCGGTGTTTCATTACCGACTGTCCAAATCTAACGCGAACCTGCATGAGCCAGGCGGCTGTGATAATGACCCTGGCTACTGGCCTTACATAGGTCATCACAAAGAGTCTATTGAGAAGTTTGAGTTTCTCATTTCAGTTAGTAGTGGAGATGTTGGAGATTGTTAGATGCATCATTCTTGAACCAATGACTTAATTGCCATAGAAAATTCAAAAGGTGGCTCTGGTTGTCCTTTGTATTTTTTAGGTTGGGGATTTTATTTGAAATTCATATTCTCACCCACTTATGGCTTTAAGCCATGGCCTATTGCAGTGGAACATTCAAATGTACCGAGGATTAATATATTGGAAGAAAATTTCTTTAATATTTATGAACAGTGGCTTCTGTGGTTTGTAGGAACATGTACTAATACATTATTTCTGTTCAGCAAAGGTAGTGTGAAAAATTATTGTTTAAAATATGAAAGTACTTTTTTCTGAACAAATTAATGTCTTTGATATTAATTATCAATGCAATAGTGGTTTCACTGTGCGGAAACCTTCAAACATTAATTTCAGGAAGTTTAGAAACCTCATTTTTTTTTTTTAAACAATGTTATTCCTTCCCTTTGCATGATTAAAACATATTAAATTTAAAATTGGATGAATTTAAGAAAACTATAAAATTTGAACATCACCAGTCTTAAAAATAGTTGCAAGGATTAAAAATATATTTTAAAAACCTGTATTGCTTTTGAAATATGGACTACTGAGAAAAGATGCTGTTTTTCTTTTGCATTGCATCTAGTTCCTTATCAGTTACTCCCAGTATGAAACTTGAGGAGACATTCTTTTCATTCTTGAATAAAACTCCCCAAAGGTGACCTTCTGTAGAGAGAGCTAAAATACTACTTGCTGGTAGTATTCTCCCCCATCTATGAATGTGCTATTGTTACTTGTTTTTTTCCTTTTTACATTGTTGAGATCATATAAATGCATATAGCTTTTTAAATTTAAACTTAACATTATATTGTGTTCCCTTGTGTAATTTAAAACACTTTGAACATATTTTTAATGAGAATGTAATATTGCGTTTGTGGATAGCCCATAATTTATATAGTTTGAGTGCTTTTTACGTTGTTTATAGTTCTTTTCTTTAGTAAATAATGCTGTGATGAATAGCTTCGGCATACAGTTTTATCTTTTGGGTTATCTCTTTAAGAGATTGTCAGGAATAAAATAACTGGTAAAAGTATGTAAACATTTTAAAGGTTTTTTATACATAACCCTAAACCAGAGATCCCTGGTTGAAGGGCTGAAGCACGGTCAGCTGTTTTTTACCCACCAGCAGCTGTTCTTACTGATGGGCTTCTATAAACACAATTTTTAAAAATAGTTTGTGCATTTTTTCCTACCAAATATAAAATTTATATTTTGAAATTTCTAAAAGCTGGTTTTCTCACTGTTGAAAAAATGAGTCTACTTCCTTTCATTTAAAGTGGTAAAATTATGTAAGTTTATATTTTTATGTGAATATTCTCTTCATTTTCCTGAGTCACATTTGATGTGGACTACTTTTTCTTAGTTAATCATTAAAATATAGGCTGAGGAAGTGAGACTTCTATATTAACACCCCAAATTTATGCTTCATATGTAAGATTTTTGTGTATTTTAAATGGACTCTGATTACTGTGGGAACTAAATTTAGGAATACATGTTAAAGATCCTGTTGTCATCTTTCATTTACTTATACATTTGTTTCTTTATTCTTTTATTCTGCCTGTAATCTCGTTTAAATATCTTTGATCAAAATACTGTCTACTCTTGGTAAAAATGAAATGGCAAGTATTTATGAATTTACTTATTGTAAAACCACTGCCCGCGGCCATCATCAGAGCCGCCTGGCCAATGCAGGTTCACATTTGATTTGGACAGTCGGTAATGAAACAACGGAGCCAAAAACTGGTGAGCCATCAGCTTTAATCCTAGCTTGTATACGGCGGGCAAGTAAAAACACACACTGGGCTCCAAAACCCACTCATTCAGTGCTCACAAAGCTACTGACTTATCCGAGTTTCCTAGAATCAAAGGTTTCTAGCTCACTAGACTTATTCACCTCTGTTCCCCATCTCCTTCTCCAGCACAAACTCTGCTCAAACTAGCTTCTCCCTCAGCACTCCACCATCTTGGCTGCTTCTCCTGGCCTCCTCCACGTGGCCTTTCTCTGCTCTCCTCTCTAATGCTAACCTCAGGCACCAAGAGCAAGCTCCCGGTCTGCCCCACTTTATAGTGTAGAAATCCAAACCTTTAGTCCAATCTACAAACAAGGAAGTCTCTGATACAGTCACTTATCTGAGGCATAATGGGAGGATTCCTCATTAGAGTCCACCACCCTAAATCAAAAAGGGTGGGAAAGGCTAAGCCTTGGGCTATAACCTGGCCTGCTTACAGCCTGTCCCCCACACACATTAATATCAATGGACTTGCACGTGGGCAGCGCCATCTTTAACAAAGTGAGCATAATATATTTTATCTGTCCAACACCTATTCAGGTTTATTTGCTATATTAGGTAAGAATGCGATCACCTACAAGCATTATAAAATACTCTAGTCCAGAGGTCCCCAAACTACGGCCCGTGGGCCAAATTGCGGCCACCTGAAGCCATTTATCCGGCCCCTGCCGCAGTTCCAGAAGGGGCATGTTGGGCAGATAAAATATAATATGCTCACTTTGTTAAAGATGGCACTGCCCACATGGAAGCCTGTCATCCAGGTGATATTATTTGCCCTTATTCTTGGGACGGGTGTGGGGGAAAGGCTGTAATGTAAGCAGGCCAGGTCGTTATGGCCTAAGGCTTGGTTTTAAGAGTAAGTTCTTCCCCACACCCTTGACTGATTGGATGATATAGGGTGGTGCACTCTCCTGAGGAATCCCATTATACAGAGACTTCCTTGTTTGTATGATTGGATTAAAGGTTTTGATTCTATGGTATAAAGTGGGAGAGACCAGTAGCTTGATCTCTCTCTTGGTTCCTGAGTTCCTGAGGTTAGTATTAGAAGAGAGGAGAGCAGATTAAGGCCACGTGGAGGAGAGAAGCAGCCAAGATGGCAGAGTGCTGATGAAGAAGCCAGTTTGTTAAGAGCTTGTGCTGGAGGAGATGGGGAAGAGAGGTGAATAAGTCTGGTGAGCTAGAAACCTTTGATTCTAGGAAACTCAGATAAGTCAGTAGCTTTGTGAGCACTGAATGAGTGGGTTTTGGAGCCCAGTGTGTGTTTTTGCTTACCCACCGGGTGCAAGCTAGAATTAAAGCTGATGGCTCACCAGTTTTTGGCTCCGTTGTTTCATTACCGACTGTTCGAATCAAATGTGAATCTGCACAGGTCAGGCGGCTGTGATCCTGGCCGCGACTACTGGCTTTACAGGGCACCTCTTTCATTGGTGGTCAGTGTATGGAGTACTGTATGTGTCAGCCCACCAACGCTCTGAGGGACAGTGAACTGGCCCGCTGTGTAAAAAGTTTGGGGACCCCTGCTCTAGTCACTTAGGCAAAATGTAAGTTTATTTTCTCACATAAGAAGCAGCACCAGAAGTCAACACTGCAGGGCAGGTGCATGTGCTCAGGGATGCCTCAAGGTACCCTGGATCTTTGTTATTCATTTCAGTGGTGTCTTGACTCAAGCTGGCCTTACAACTGTAATATGTCTGCTGCTCTTCCAGGCTCCCTATACTCCAGGACAGTGGTTCTTAACCTGGGTTCTATCAAACCCTAGGGGTTCGATGAGTTGGTCTCAGGGGTTTGGAGAAGCCTCTGCCGCGGAGGCCAGAATAAAGTAATACCGTAATTTGTTGTGGGTTCATGCACTTTGCTGGTTTTGTTCTTTGAGCAAGGTGATGTTCATGCACGGCTCATTTTGTGCACCAGTAAAAAAACATATACCTATGTCTTGAATTTGGAAAAAAATCATATTTTATTTATTACTAAAGAAGGGTTCGGTAAATGCGCATATGAAACTGGTGGGTATGGTACCTCAAAAAAGGTTAAGAACCACTACTCCAGGAAGAATGAGGCGGAGGTAGGAGGGTTTGGGCAAAAGGCTTGCTACTGTTTTACTTTCTATCAGGAAAGCTAAAATTTTCCAGGAAGTTACATGGTGTGGATATCCACTTATTTCTCATTGGTCAGAACTAGATTAGGTAATTACCCCAACATGAGTCACTAGCCAAGGGGCATGAGAATCCAGGACTGATCTAGAGAATTCTTTTTTTGTCTCCTGGAGATAGGAGTTGCCTGAACAAAGTGAGACTCTATTATAGGGAAGAATTGGGAGGGATAGGTATTGAGTAAGTAATAGATAGTGTCTGCCAAACATGCTGGAATGAGGACAGTATGTACTAGTAAGTCCTGTGCATTTTTCCTTCCTTTGATTCCTTGATTTCCTAGAATGAATTACACTTTTTTTTTTTTTTTCCAAATGAGAGGAGGGGAGATAGACTCCTGTATGCGTCCTGATTCGGATCCACAGGCAACCCCTGTTTGGGGCCATGCTCGCAACTGAGCTGTTTTTAGCACCTGAGGTGGAGGCTCCATGGAGCCATCCTCAGCACTCAGGGCCTATGCATTTGAGCCAATTGAGCCATGGCTGTGGGAAGAGAAGAGAGAGAGAAAAGGGGAGGGAGAGAGGTGGAGAAGCAGATGGGCGCTTCTCCTCTGTTCTCTGACCAGGAATCAAACCCTGGACATCCACACGCCAGGCTGACACTCTACCACTGAGCCAACTGAACAGGGCCAAATTACACATTTAAAATATTTTTATTTCAGATATTCTCATCTAGTCATTATAGCCTGTAACATTTTTTGGCGACTCATATATTAGAACAGCAAATACTGTATTAGTCTTCCTTAATATGATGAAAAAAATGGAATTTCAGTCATAATACTCTAAAATTGAATTTTGAAACCTGTTTGAAGAATTTGTACTTTTTAAAAGTTTATTTTAGTAGCTATCTAGAAGATGATTAATTTTCAAAATGTGCGAACAGTGATCATCATCATATATGTACAAATTCAAATTCTACTTTTTAAGCTTAAGATATTATAAAGTGTTTTCCAGGTAGTAGTATGCCATTTAAAAAAATTGACTTGGTATCATTACTTACTGAACTATTTTCCAGTTATACATTTAGTTTATTTCCATTTTGTGCTGCTAATAATAATGCTATAATTTATCATTTTATTTGTGGAGATTAAATTTTAATGTTGTGGATTATTTTCTTTAGAATCCCCACATTTTAATGGCTTTTTGAAGCATTTTGCTGATTGCATTCTGATAGGATTATATTAAACAATTAGTTTGAAATTTTTTTATTGTACTAAAGTGAAACATTTCTTTCAAATTTCCTTTCTCTTATGAATCAACTCTTCCTGTTCTTTTTAATTTGTAACTTTTCTGACAACATACATTGTTTTACATTGTAGAATGATATATTCTCACTATAGAATGATTGTTAGCCAGTTATCACCTCACCAAGAACAGCTATTAATATATTTCTAAGCAATTTGTGTAAGCTCTTTATGTAAGTAATTATATATTTTATTCATAATATATATACTATACATTTGTCTCAATTTATGTGCCTGATTAATGTATTAGACCATGGAAATACTATAGTCAGTATAATAGCTATCATGTTGATGATCTCAGAAAAATAATGGTACTTTTGTCTCACTTAAAAAAATATTTGGTGTTTGTCATTTCTTTTTAGGTTATAGTGAATGAAATAATCTTTAATGATAATGGGTTTTTTGTTATTTAAAATAAGTACTTTTATAAAAAATAGAACCCACTCCGATAGAAATTTGTACTGAATGCTATTAAATGTCTACTTTGTGTTTATTAAGTGATCTTATAATTTTGTTCTTGTTTCAGTTATTTATGTGAACTACTAACAGATTTAATAATATTGCCTAAAATTTTATTTGGTTATGTCAATAATATATGTAAAGTTATTACAGTGCTTGGCAAAAAGTAATTTCTCAATAAATAAACTTTAATAACCTAGTTTACTTTTCTCTAATGTCTTGAGTGTTGATATTAGAATCCATTTAACTTACAATTGATTGGATAACCTGCTCGTTTTTATTTTACTTTGTTTTCTTTATTGTTTGTATTTTTTTTTTAGGGTTTGTGTGTATTTTTCCACTGTATATAGAACACATAATGTATGACTTTTTATTTAATTAAGAAATTAAAGTTTCTTCCAGTTGGAAAGAATTGCCTGCAATTTCTCTACCCTAAACTTGGAAAGTATTTTATTGATTATTTTTTGTTTGTTCTTTGGTTTGATTGGTCTTTTCTGTTACTCTACTTCTCGCACTGTTGTGTTTTAAATAGGAAACCATCTATATCCTTATCATTCGTTTTAGAAATTTTAAAAATATTTACTGTATTTCAATCTCCGATTTGCTTCTCTCTTATTTCAACTAATGTGAATTTCTAGGGATATAAAGATTTTACCGTTTCTATCAAAGAATCATCTTTATATGTATATATTTATTTTATCAGTTGATATATACTTATAGTTCATTAAATTTTATTCTTTATCCTATTTCTATTTTCTGGTACTTTTCTGAGGTTTTGAGTTGAACTTAGTTTAGTATTTATATTAAGAGTTATGAATTTATCTCAGTGTATGATTTTGGCTTAATCTAGTAGGTTAGAAATTTTGCTTGTCATTTCTGGGGAATCTTTTTTGTGTTTCAGTGTATTCTTACACATAGTTGTTATTTTATTTTTATTGGATATTTCTGAAAATTGAACTTTGATCCAAGAATAAAAATAGACTTGAGTTTTAAAAATAATTATTTTTTAGATCTTTAAAATACTTAACATTTGCTCAGTTTTTATATACATACCATAGACAATTAATTGACCTGAAAGTTGATCTCATTTTTTAGATCTCCGAGATCTAAAAAATGTGTAACTTTGTTTCATTACTTTCACCCTTAGTTTCCTTCTGTCATTACTGAGTTTGAGCATTGGGTCTGTGTGACACTGTGACTGCCTTCCTCCAATCCTTCTGCTCTTGGCAGAAATGTCCACTTTTCTGTTCTGTCTCCCAACCGATTTTAGAACTGAGATTCCCTTTCCTGCTTTGTTATTCTTTATAACACTTTGCAGCATGTCAAAATATTTTTATTTATTTTTTGTGTGCCTTTCTCTCAAGACTGTAACTTAAAGCAGGCAGAGAATTTCATCACTTTCATTGCCTGGGTGCCAAGAATAGCGCCTGGTATAGAGTAGAAATGCAGTAAATATTTGTCTAATTGACTCTTTTCAGTTGACTTTTTCTTTTATGTCCCAATGTTACCTTGATTTTATTTATTACTACTTGACATATAACATTTTATTACAAATATTTTTTTATCATGATACCTAGTTGATATTTTTCTTTTTATCTTGACACCCAATAATATTGCTTTCTCTGTTTCATTGTTATTTTTTTAGATGCAGTTTTGTTAAATATCACCTTTAAAATTTTCTCTGGTTTCATTATTATTATTATTTTTTTTGGTTTATACATCTTGAAAACATGTTGGATTTTATTTTTCTTTTTATTACAGATTGAGGTTCTTTCAATAAATTGAAGTAATTTTCTTTTGTTTTACCTATTTATATTACTAAGTTGTTGGTTTTTTCCCTTAAATTTGAGAACCTGTATGATGGTTTTAGAGCTGGAATCCTTGGGGATTATAATCAGTCCCTTCTGACATTGACCATGATTTATTTTCCTTTATCTTCATATGATTTGTAGTATAATCTCTGGAGTAAACCATTTCTCATGACCTATTTATATATTGCATCTACATTCTTTATTATTATTATTATTATTAATTTTTTTATTAAGTGAGAGGCAGGGAAACAGGAAGGCAGAGAGATAGACACTTGCATTTGCCCCAACTGGGATCCACCTGGCGGACCCACTAGGGGGCAATGCTCTGTCCCGCTGGGGCCATCGCTCCATTGCTCAGGAACGAGCCTTTTTTTAGCTCCTGAGGCAGAGGCCATGGAGCCATCCTCAGCGCCCGAGGCCAACTTTGTTCAAACCAGACCAATTGAAACATGGCTATGGGTGTGTAAGAGAGAGAAAGAGAGAAGAGGGAGGGGTGGATAAGTAAATGATGGCTTTTCCTGTGTGCCCTGACTGGGAATCGAACCTGGGACATCCACATACCGTCTGACATTCTACTGCTGAGCCAACTGGCCAGGGCTCCTGCATCCACATTTTTAATCCTATTATTCTATTCTATAGACCTCACAATGGTGTTTTATTCATCTCTTTCTGCTACAGTACATGCTTTTTAGGGAAATACTCTCCAAACTCTACATCCTAGCTATATCCAATTTTACTTTCAAGATTCAGCTCAACTGTTTTCTCTGTGAAGCCTTCCCTGTCTAGCAAGTCTTAGGTATTTATCCTGTGTGTTCTTACTATATTATGTATATATTTCTTGTCATTTTCTTCTTATAGTTCAGTGTACTTTCTATAGTCTCTGACATACTCTACGTGCTCAGTAAATATTGCTATGTTTTTTCTTTCTTCTTCCTCCTTACTATTTTTGTAACTTACAAGGTAATTACACTTTTTTGTTCTCTACCAGAGGTCCCCAAACTATGGCCCCCGGCCAAATTGCAGCCACCTGAGGCCATTTATCCGGTCCCTGCACTTCTGGAAGAGGCACCTCTTTCATTGGTGGTCAGTGTATGGAGTACTGTATGTGGCGGCCCTCTAACGCTCTGAGGGACAGTGAACTGGCCCCCTGTGTAAAAAGTTTGGGGACCCCTGCTTAGACCCAGTTTTCTTTAGTTTGATGTGAATAAATGATTTCATTCTTAGGAGGTTTTACTTTTTTTTTTTGGCCTCATTTGTTTCAACATGTGCTCCTCTTAAACAGATGGGCAGTGTTTTTTCCCCTTCCTCATGAGTGTCATCAGTTCTTGTTCTTGTTTTTTCTATCCTATCCTCACCCTTTCTCCACTCAGTCTTTCCCCCTCATTCTCTGAATCATGCCTCATTTCTCTCTATGGCCGTGATGGTGAACCTATGACATGCATAACAGCACTGACACGCGTCACCATTTTTGATGACACGTGGCTGCATACCAGAGAAGTATGGGCCACATGCCGAGAAGGACGTTTCATCCTCGGCTCCTGCACGGCCAGGTGCAATAGCTGAGGATAAAACATTTGCTGTAGTGAAAACACTCTGTGCTGGAGGTCTGTAGGCCAAAACAACAGAACTCTGGCAGAGAGCATCTAGTTCTGGGACTTCCGGTTAGGCCATTTTTCTCGAAGTGACACGCCACCTGAGTTATGCTCGGTTTTTTGGCGAATTTTGACACACCAAGCTCAAAAGATTGCCCATCACTGCTCTATAGAAAGATGAATTGACTTTTACGTCGTCAAATTCAAAAAAATTTAAAGTTGTTGGGAGAGAATGTGGAGCAATGGGCCGTCTCTTGAAGAACACTGATTCTTTTCTATTTGTTTATATTTTCTTTTTTGGAAATTTTAATTTTTATCCTAACATCTTTCATTTTCATATCCTGATGTTTTAGTTCACTTGATTTTTCTGATACCCACTCCCATCCCCCCCCCCCCATTCTATTGCTTAACTTTTGTTTTATTACCCTACACAGTTTTTCAGTTGGGTCAGAGTGTTATTTTTGTTTGGATATATGTTTTTTTAAATTAACTTGGTAGGCACCTAGCCTTAAGAGTGACTCCTTTTTTTGCCTGACCAGGCGGTGGCGCAGTGGATAGAGCGTCGGACTGGGATGCGGAAGACCCAGGTTCAAGACCCCAAGCTCGCCAGCTTGAGCGCATGCCCTTCTGGCTTGAGCAAAAGCTCGCCAGCTTAGACCTAAGGTTGCTGGCTCCAGCAAGGGGTGGCTCGGTCTGCTGAAGGCCCGTGGTCAAGGCACATGTGAGAAAGCAATCAATGAACAACTAAGGTGTTGCAACGGCAATGAAAAACTAATGATTGATGCTTCTCATCTGTCTCCACTCCTGTCTGTCTGTCCCTATCTATCCCTCTCTCTGACTCTCTCTCTGTCCCTGTAAAAAAAAAATAAAAGAAGAGTGACTCCTTTTTAAGTCATTTCTTATGTGTGCTCTTATTTACATTGATCTTGAATTTGCTTTGGGAAAGGAGGTAGGTAGGCCTGCCTCATGGTTTTATTGAGTATTCCATCTTTCGTTAATTTTATAATCAAGTCAAAATTAAAACCATTTCAAAAGTACTTTTGAAAGTAGAATCAGCTCTTTATCCTCCTAACGTCATGGCACAGGGACTATAATAACACTGTACTGGACTCTTTGTTATTGGATATAGTAATATGGTAGGCTCTATGGAGTAGACTCATTTGGTTTGCTAGCTGACAGAGCCTTTGTCATTACACCCATACCCACATATGCTAAGATCTAGTACTTTTAAAAGTATTCTGGCCTATTTCCATGACTTTCTTATCGTTCTCTATTACTTTTAATAAACATTTTGGAGAACATTTTACTTTCTTGCACATTACTTCAAAAGTAATTATGTTTTTTTCAAAAACTACTTTATAGCAAATACAGCATGTCTGTAAAGTCATGGTGCACTTTTGACCGGTCACAGGAAAGCAACAAAAGATGATAGAAATGTGAAATCTGCACCAAATAAAAGGAAAACTCTCGCCATTTCATACCTATTCAGTGCAGTTCGATGTGGGCTCCATTTGTTGTCCTGCACACATCCAAACGATAGTGAAGTTCTTGCCACACACAGGTAAGGACGTCTGGTGTAACAGTGAATAACGTCTGTGATTCTCTGTTTTAAGTGATTAATGTCGTTGATATGTTCAGTGTACACATGTTGCTTCACATAACCCCAAAAGTAAAAGTCTTAAGGGTGTCAGATCCAGGGATTGTGGTGGCCATGGCTTGACAGAACCCCTGCCTATATCTATGGCCGGGGGGAATGTTCTTTCCTCTGTACCGTCCACATCTCGACTGGCATGGCCGTGGGCTGCTCCACTGTATACACGGTGTTACGTCATCATCTGCGCATGCGCACATGCTGCCACTTCATCCTACAGAAACTAGGAGTGTTTTCCTTTTATTTGGTGCAGATTTCACATTTCTATCGTCTTTTGTTGCTTTCCTGTGACCAGTCAAAAGTGCACCATGACTTACGGACACACTGTATTTATAAAGAAATGAACCCTTCCTTCCAAACAGTCAATTTTTTATTTTCACATATTCCCCTAAAGTCTTGTGCTTTCACATGTATAAGTGTTTACAGATCTATTTCTAAATAATATTATAACTTAAGCCATGTTAACTACTAGCCAACTCAAAGCAACAAAAGGAAAAAACTATCATTTTGCAAGTGATTTGTTGTCTAACTAGAAAAATTAAAGAAGACCATTAAACTATTAATACTAATAAGAATCCAGTAAGACTACTGACTGTGAACCAAATAAACAAAAAATCAATAGATTTCTGGTATACTAGCACCAATATGTTAGAAAACATGGTAACATGAGTGATCCGAATCAGAACAACAAAATATTATAATGTACTTCATAATAAATGTACCAAAGATATGCAATGACTATGGATTAAGATATTTTAAAGGAGGTCGAAATAAAGAGGGGTTATATATGATACTGAATGAGAAGACTTAATATTAAAAAGAATTTAAAGTTTCCTAAATTAATTTTTAAATTTGAAGCAAAAAGAGAAACAAAGCAAGAAAACTAAGAGAGTTTGCCATGAAACTTGACAGAATGATACTAAAGTTAATTGAAGAAACAGAATTAATGGGGTCAGCCAGATTTATTGTAACACTGTGATAGTTGAATTGTTGTGGTATGTATGCCACATGGATATAAAACAGACCATCCATCCAAACAGAAGAGAGACCACACAAATGGACCTCCATGTACATGGGAACTTAGTTTTGACATTGAATTACAAATCTCTATGGAAAAGCAGGCTTTTCAAAAAGTAATGGTGGGACATTGTGGTAAACATAAAATTATATTCCTGTAACTAAATTATGGATGACATACATTTTAAAGAGAGACTTGTAAACTTTTAGAAGTAAATATAGGAGAGCCTCTTTATTATATTGGGTATTGGGAGGATATTTTAAAACAAATTCTAAAAAGCCCAATTTATAAAGAAGAGTAATAAATTAGTCTATATGAGAAAATTTAAGTACATGTAAGAAGAGCTACCTTAAACAACAATAAAAGACAAGCTACAGAATTATGAGAATACATTCAGACACATATGTCTAATGAAGGATTAATATCATAGTAAATGAAGGAATGCTACAAATCAATAACAAAGATCACAAGGACCTAGGAGAAAAAAGGACAAAACAGAGGTAGAGTAGAGCAATAAACAAGTAAAAATTCTCCCTAGTTATCAGGGAAATGCCAGTGAAAGTAACAAGATAATATTTTGTACCATTATACTGGTGGTAATTTAAAGGCAAGATGTAACAGCAAATGATATTTTATGTTACTGTTGGATTGTAAAATTATTAGAACCACTTCGAAAAGCATTTTGACAGTATCTAATGTTGGAAGATGCTCTAATGCAAGGTTTCAACAGTTGCCAATTGTAGAATCCTCTAGAGAAACTTTTACACATCATCCCAAAAATGATCTGAGAGAAATGGCCATTCCATCATTGTAATAGCAAAAAGTTGGAAATAACCTAGATTTAATTGACAAACTCTAGTATATACACAGAATGGAAAACAAACAGATTATTATAAAGGATCTATATCTTTTTGTATAGATATAGACACTTGAATAAATCTGGAAGACAATTTTGTGTGAAAAAGGAAAAAGAAAACAAAGTTGGAACAGGATGGGTGCCAAATGATATTTCTGTAGAGATTTCACAAACATGCAGAGTACTCAAGGAAGCAGGGCAGGGCATCTTCAGAAGTTTCTCTGGAGACACTGAGTGAAGAATGGGATTGAAAATTGATAGTTTAGCTGTATTTGTAACATTGTAGTTCCTTTTGATCTGAAGCAAATTTGGCAGAATATTAACATTTATTAAATTCCAGTGATGGATATTAGTATATCTTAAGTTTTTGCATGTTTCAAATATTTTGTAATAGAAAGTTTTTAGTCCCCAAACATCAGATTGAACACATACTGGAGCTATTTCCTTCCCTTCTGCAAGCCCTACCGCAGTGTTATTAAAGGATATAAAAAGATTCAAATATGCCCTGGCTGGTTGGTTCAGTGGAAGAGCATCAACCGGGTGTGTGGAAGTCCTGGGTTTGATTCCCCTACCCCTGTCTCTCTTCTCTCCTCCTGCAGCCATGGCCATGGCTCGATTGATTCAAGTGTATTGGCCCCAGGCACTGAAGATGGCTTTTTGGAGCCCCCGCCTCAGGTGCTAACCATAGCTCAGTTGTGAGCTTGGGCCCCAGATGGGCAGAGCACTGGCCCCAGATGTGGGTTGCTGGGTGGATTCTGGTCAGGGCACATGCAGGAGTCTATCTCCCCCTCCTCTCACTTAAATTAAAAAAAAAAAAAAGATACAAATATACAAGGACAAATAAGAGCAACAGAAATAGGAGCAAATTTGAATGATGTACAGTTTTGGCCAGTGCAGAGATGGATGTATTGTTAACTAAGTTAGAGATGGAGAGAGAGCTGAATGGGAATCCCTATGCAGAGAGATTCTAGAAAATGTTGACCTGTACAACCCCAGAATTGGAGGCCAGTTGGCTGGGAAGGTTGGACTGTGAGGTGAGACTGGTTATGGGTAGATAGTTGGGTCCTTTCCCTAATTCAGTGTTATCATATAGGCTCTGGAAACAGGGAGAAATTATTTGAAACATTTTTGCTAAGATTGGTTCCCAGAATGCTGGAAGCCAGGCAGGCAATGGAACATTCTTCTCTAGAAAAACCGAGTATATTCTAAAAATGACCAATAAAGACTGGCATTTTGGGTTGCCCAATATAGATGGAAAGCTCTCCGATTTAAGCAGGAAAGGAATGTATAGAAATAATATTTAGTGACTTGCACAATCACTGAGAAGGCAGTCGAACTAGGTTTGGAAAATGGGCAAGAACAGGGGATGCCTAGGGCCCAAGACACGCTCAGATCACACAAGAAGCCACGGTGCTACTCCTGAGCTCCAGCTGTCAGTCAGCTCTGCATTGCCACCGCCAGCACTTTACAGAGGTGCCTCTGCACGCCAGAGCCACGACTGCTGCCACCCACTGCCATGTGAATGGGTTTGCTGCCTCCTTCCCTCTCCAGACATAACATTCCAATTCAGAGTCCAGGATGTAAACATCCCAGAGGCTGAGCGTCAGGTTGTATGTCTGCACCCTGTGAGAATGGCTGGTCAAGTGATAATGTGGCATTTTCAGCTCCTATTTGGGAAGACAGACTCTATATAAGGTATTTCCCCGGATGTAGGAGGAGAGCTCAGAGACTGTGCAGACTCTAGGCCTGTGATGGCGAACCTATGACACGCATGATGCGTAGCCATTTTCAATGACACGCGGCCACATGCAGCCGCGTACCAGAGAAGTATGGTGCTGCATGCCGAGAAGGACATTTCATCCTCGACTCCTGCATGGTCAGGTGTAATAACCAAGGATAAAACATTTGCTATAGTGTAGATATTCTGTGCTGGAGGTCTTTAGGCCAAAACAACAGAACTCCGGCACAGAGCACCTAGTTCTGGGACTTCCGGTTAGGCCGCTTTTCTTGAAGTGACACACCGCCCGAGTTATGCTCGGTTTTTTGACAAATTTTGACACACCAAGCTCAAAAGATTACCCATCACTGCCCTAGGCAGTCATAATTATGATTTTCCCTATGTCCAGTATTCCTAAGCAAAACAATTGGATTCCGACACAGCTCCGTGCAGGAAAGTCTACCTAATAGTCAACAGGCCCAGCCCCCACATGGATAGTAAATATAAAAGGATAGTCAGTGATAGCAGACATATAAGCAAGGCCTTCCATGTGAAAAGCACAGTGATCACCACAAACAAAAGAAAAGTAAATCGCAAAAATGTTGCAGTTATCAAATATGAATAGAATTATTTTTTAAGGGAAGAAACTATCAGAGGACACAGAATTTCTTCAAAATTGAGTCCTAGAAGTCAATATGAAAAATTAAATAGTTGGAAAAATTTAAGAATTCTCCCAAGTACCCAAAAGAAAAAGAAATGAAAGATGGGAGAGAAAAGATAAACTACTCAGGATGTCCAATCCAATAAATAGAACATTTACAAGATAAAATAAAAAAGAAAGGAAATTATCAAAAAGTAATGAAGTAAAATTCTCACTTAACCTTAAGAGATATGTTTTTATATGTTGAAAAGACCCAGTGAGTGTCCAATACAAGGACTGTGAAAAGACTCACACACAGGCCACTCCAGTAATAGATGGTCCTAAAAAGTTCTTGAAAAAGAACAGGTAATGTATAAAAAAGATCAGGAATCACAGCATCATTGGATGTTTCAGTTCCAACAGGGGAAGCTAGAAAATAATGAAATAATGCCTTAAAAATTCTAGATGGTAAGTGTTTTACTACCTGGGGTTCTCTACCCAACCAAACTATCAGTCTGAAGTTGGACATGCCAAGTCTCAAAAGCTTTGCCACTTAATGTACTTCTTAGGCAGTTGCTGAATGAATATGTGGTCCATCATAATGAGGAATTAAACTAAGAAGAGGAAGGTGTAAGATCTAGGAAGCAGGGATCCACCCAGAAGAGGAGGGAACTACCAGGAAGGTGAGGGTGGGATGTTTCTGGGGATGCCTGTGCCCTAAACCTGGAGATTGGCCGAGCTTGCCAACGGAGAGGGGTCTCCAGTAAAGACAAATGGAGTCTATAGGGCACCTTTTGCATCTGACTATGTAGGAAACAGTAATGAGAAGATTTTTTTTTTCCCTTCTTGTTGAGTGTAGGAAGAATTAACGGTAGGTAGGTACATCAGAACTAAGCAAATTGGGGGAGGGGCCATAGAAGCAACTATTAACTCCAGGAAAAATTGAGCAAATATAGCCATAGTAACTTAAGTCCTGGTTTTACATATACAGTATATGTGTTTTACATATATGCCTATACACACATACACATACATCCATACTGCATGTGTCCATAGAAGGGGCAAGGGAAGTGGGGAGCACTTACTGGAAGCATACTTATTTCTCATCTTTCAAAACAGAACTTCAACAGAGAATAAGATGGATAAACAAGAAATCACATACAAGTGTGCTCTTTAGGAACATGCAGACACTGGAGGAAGCAAGCCGTGCTGTGAAGCGAGGGTGGTTAGTCCTGGGAGTGGGGCAGGGGAAGTAAAGCCCATCATTCATTTTCGTTTTTTCCTTATCTGCCTGTAGTGCTAGTTGCCTATAACTAGTGGATGCATTACTTTGACAAAAACACACAAGAAAGACTAAATAAATAGCACCGTGGTGTCTCTGCACCATAGGTTTTCTTTCTCCTAGACGGTAAAATCTCTTCTCAGGAAAACTGTTGGTTGTACCACCTGTTTTCCTAGTCAGATGTAGCTGAATATATCATTCCCCCTGTACTAAGGACTAAGTGTCCTAAAGCTAAGTAGGCGCAGTCCCTGGCGTGATGGGGGAGGGAGGAGGGGACATGGAAAGCCTTGAAAAGTCAAGATGTTCTGTATGACTGACTATCTTTTGGGGACCAAGCATGTGTGTATGGGGTGAGGGAGTAGGGACTTGAAGAGAAGGAGTGAGTGCTAATAGCTTACCAGGATGGAAATGGTGGCAGAGCCCTGGTCTCCTGCTGTAGGAGAGAAGGGTGGTGCGGAGAGCTGGTGTGACGGTGAGAAGTCCCAAGGACCAGCGGCAGAAATTCCCTTCTGCTTCTGGACAACAGAATACTTCCAAATGTGGAGAGAGAGATTACAGAGCCCGACAAGATGACTATTTTCTGGTTTGCCCCCACTTTTCCCCCTGGAAGGGTTCTCCCCATTTCCGTTGCTTCTAGCAACATAAGGATGTCTGTTTTCACAGTAGCACCATTAGCAGTGGTATCGGCATTCCGAGCATTTTTCCTCGTAGCTGTACAATGATGCAGTGTTGTTTTGATCTCTGTGTCTTTGTTGCTTATTATACCCATGATTGTTCTAACACCAGTTAGGCTTTTTCTTGTGCTTGTTTGAAATTCTTATTTCTTATTCCAACATATTCTTTTTTTTTTTTTAAACTTGCTTTAACTATAGTTTTGTCACCAAGAAAAACCCATTCAAAGTCAGTTATTTTGTCAGAAAATTTCAGACTGACAGTCCTCTTTTGTTATTGCGAGCAGAGCTGATATTAGAAGGTAATGTGACATAGTGAAGTCATAATTTCTGTGAGGTAGAGAACGCCTATCTTGATTTGCAATTAGTTACCTGCAGTCCTTTGAAGGGAGGCTTTAGAAAAGGCGACATGGCAGGGGGCGGGGTAGGGTGCAGACCCCTTCCTTGGACAGACTGCACGCAAATGCAATCTTGAAGGAGAATAGTTGGGGAAACGGAGAGGTAGGAACACGCCAAGAGAAGGAGGAAAAAGAAGTGTATGAAGTGGTGTTCCAGCGGAAGTCGCCACTTGGTTTCTCCTGACAGCACGTGCGTGCATTCAAGGTGCACCAAGTAGTTGCTGCTGGATCCCTTTCCCATTGACTGGAGCTGGAGTTCAGAGAGTATAAAGAGACCGGTTCTTAATTAGGCGGATCTGTCATGCATGTGGGGAATTCCTTTATCTTGAAAGTGGAGGGAATTTCTAAGGAGCTTTTAAGCAAGAGAGTGTGAGTGTTGTGCTCGCACGCATGCACTTGAGAAATAAATACTGAAGAGGCAGAGTGATCGAATTTTAAAGCAAGTGGTCTGCAAACGCACAAAAGTACATTTTAAGATCAAACTTATCATTCCAGGTAGGGGAGTTATTTCACTTTACCACAAAAAAAGGGGGGGGGGTTGCCAAGAAACAAAAGAACTTTCTGTCACAAGGTTTGATCTTTGGACACATAGTTGGTTTGCCTTAACTTTTTTTCTAGGTTGTAAGTGAAAGTTTAAATGAGAACATTAATACATTTGTGAGTAAAATCTCCTTTAGAAATCAGAGATTTCTGACTTTGGGGGAATAGGTAAAAATGTTATTTGAAGGTTACATATAATGTGTATGTATATTTGTGCATGTACATACTTAGTAAAAAATGTGCTTTGTTTAAAAGGTATTTCATTTGCTCTCGTACGTAATTTGTTCAACAAGTTGTCAGAAACATTTGTCTAGGGCTTCTGTTTTCAGAACCAGAGTATATATAAAAGATTGAAAATGTGTCAGTTGTGAAATGTTTCATCAACTAATTTAGTTTGGGAAGGTCTTCGCCTGCCCTGGATTTAGTAGGCATTTCATTCTTCATCATCCACCCTTCGGCCTTTCTTCTCTGGCTCTGTTAAGTACTGGATTAAGTTTCTGCCGAAATGGGCTATTCTGTGTTTGGGTTCCTCTCTCTCCTTTGTTCTTACTCAGCGCCTGGCTTGTGTGTGTGTTCCGCTCACACGCAGTGTCTGGAAGAATTCACAAATTCTTCCAGTTGGGCTGTCCTGAAGGAAAGGTATCTTACTCACTTTTTCTGCACTATTTCAAAAAAAAATTTTTTTTCAAACAAGGAGGATATACTTCATTTACTTAAAAACAACTTTGAAAAAGGCAGCAATGGGGAAGACTTTTCTATGGGAGAAAAATAACTTGTGGGTAAAAGAAAATGATTTTGACTATCCTTAATATGATGGTGATGCTTTTAAAATTCTGGTTCCTGTCATCTCTACCACCAATGCCCTGCTCACCACCCCTCTTTCCATTTTCCTGTGAGTGTATTTACTTACTTAGCTAGGATTTTTAATAGCTGACTCAGTTGTGCATTGATTTACCTTTTAGTTATCTCTTTGCAATGGTGACTTAATCCGGTTCTAGCTGACTCACTTCATGCTGCTCTTTAAAGGATTTGTTCTTTTTATGGTTATGTTTCATGCCCTTTGATGGTGAGTGGCTGGGAGAAGGGAAGATCATATTGCAGTTATTTTTCATTCACTGCTGTTGTGCAGACTCTTTATCTATATTAAAGTTTTGTTATGTGGATTTTTTTAACATGCTTCCCTCACACTAATGTTTATGAGATAACCAGAGTTACATTTTACATTACAATATAGATTCTGTTACTGTATCAGTTAATTTCTAATTCATCTTCTCTGAGACTGTATGACTTTTGTTTATCATGATTCCATTTAAAGGACACTGAATTTAGGTGCTTTGGGGTTAAGATTGGACGGATCTCTGCCCTCAAGTACCTAAAAATTTAAATGTGGAGAAAAGGCCCAACCATGTGTAGAATGAGTCACAGAAATTCAGAAAGTAGTAGAAGGAGAGGCATTTTTAGGAGGGTAGGTCCTCTTGTGTAAGAAACATGATGGATCAGACCTCCAGTACCTGCTGAGTAGGAGGGTGTTCCTATGCAAACTGTGGTGGGTAGTATGCCCTGCGATTGCTTGTGGGGATAAATGAGGCGGTGGGCAGTAACAGGAGCATAATGAGTACCCAAACTGTAGTGACCGTGGATGGCAGCAGACTGTAGGAAGAGCATATTCTGGAAAGACGGCATGGTGTAGCAGATAGGATGGGAGTCATGAAAGACGAAATCTGGCTTCCTCCTCGCTGTTCAGCCTTTGGTGGACTTACATATTTTCTGGCCCTGAGACACCAAAGGGTTCAGACAAGGTCTTCCTTCTAATAACTCACAATCTTAAATTCTGAGAGCAAGATCCGAGAGGGACACCCTCAGTTTAGGCTTAGTCATCTGCCAGAGCTTTATAACAAGGTCCACAGTGTGAGTAAGGCTGACCTAGTTTTTGCTGTTACCAGAAGAAGGAAACACTTTGGGGTCAGGTGTCAAGTGGTCCTGAATTCCAGGCCTGAATCATGACAACAAACTGCAGTCGAGCTACGGAAGGTTTCTGAAAGGACAGTGACATGACCACTGTAGCATTGTGAGGAAGTTTACTATCAATATTTCCCCCCATTGGACATATTTCTGCTGGATGTAGAGATTCATGTCAGGGTTCTACTCAGAAGTGATACCCTGCTGTAAGGGGAGGCCCTTTTTCCTTTTAAAATCTACAGTGTGTCCGTAAAGTCATGGTGCACTTTTGACCGCTGACCGGTCAAAAGTGCACCATGACTTTACAGGCATACTGTATTTTCAATGTAGTTTTTGTGCCATGAATTCTCTACTAGCCCAGTATCTGTCGAGAGAGAGCCCACTAAGTACTGAGTACTTTGTGTTGAAAACAGTCTGCCTGCCTTACTGAAAGTGGAGACACTCAGCTCATAGGTGCTTGTGAGGACTGAAGGAATGAACAGGTGTCAGAGAGTGAGGTGGATGACAGGTTCTGCTCCTTCAGAGTCAATCAGAAATAGGAGTGCAAAGAAACAGACAAGCCATCTGTCTGTATTTGATGCAGTTTGTATTTAAGGAAATGCCAAGGCAATGTGGAATGATTTTATTTTGTAATTTTTTTTTAAGGTTTTGGTCCTTGGGTGGTATTTTAAAATCTGCTAAATGAAATATGATTACTGTTGATATTAAAGTCATGATTAATAATGGTTTGGATATTGGAGTTATGCTTAGAAGGAACTTTGTGTTCACCCATTCTTCCTACTGATTCTACATTCTGCTCTCTTCTTAAGGTAAATTTAAATGTTCTTTTCAAGTGCCCTTAATTTAAAAAATATATATAAATATTCAAATGGGGAAACCTTGATATTTTTAATAAACTGGTTGTGACGTTCTCTTGACTAAATCCTCTGGTTTCCCTCATTCAAGTCTTCTTTTTCCAGTTATAATACAGGGACTTGAGGGTGGACTGTTCCCTCTCTGTTTTCTCCTTTCATTGCCTTAGAGCAAGCACTGACCAGTGTTCAGATAGCCCATGTTGGCAGTTAAAAGGTGGCCCTGGACACTTGGCTCAGTGAATAGACCATCAGCTTGCTTGCAGACGTCCCAGGTACGATCCCCAGTCAGGGCACACATAAGAAGCGACCATTTTCTTCTCTTCCTCTCCCTTTCCCCCTTCTATCTCTCTTCCCCGCCTGCAGCCAGTGGTTCGATGGGATCCGTTGTCAGTCCAAGGTGCTGAGGATAGCTCGGTTGGTCTGAGTTGTGGCCCCAGACAGGGGTTGCTGGGCGGATCCCAGTTGGGGTGCATGTGGGAGTCTATGGCCCCTCCTCTCACTTAAAAAAAGTTGTCGTGGTGATGCAGATTCTCAGCCAGGGGTCTACAAGTGTGAATCAAAGGCAATTTTCATGGCTTATCCCATTTAAATCTGACTTAAAACAGTTGAGGCCATCCTTGCCCTTCTAACCTCTGCAGTGAAGGTCAATACTACTAGACCTTTCTTCTCCAGGTTAAAAACACGGTGTCAGTTCCTTCAGCCCATAGCCCTTCAATAATGCTTTCCAGAGTGTTGGCCTAGAAGTCCAAATGGTGCCAATCTTCAGAATTGGCCCAAATCTCTGCAGCAGGAGGATTGTGAGGACAAAAGGTGAGATATACACAGGATAGTAGATGTGTCCCAGGAAAGGGGAACGAGGGATGATGGCTCACCCTCTGCTTTGTTTATGCAGCCTACCTGGTTTTCCCAGGTCATTACAGCCTTATGAAATGAGACTCTTGGGCATGAGGGGACTTTTATGTCAAAATTAAGGATAAAGCATCTGTAATTGAGGAAATACAATCATCTATGAAGTAATTATTTAAATCCTATAAGTACTGTTAATCTTACAATCTTTAGTACTCTATACTTTATATAGTTCTCTTTGATCAGGGAAAAGATTTAGTACAAGATCATCTCATTGGAAAAAACTGACATCTGTTGAATTTTGACTTGTTTGGTGATTTGAACGGTCAAAGTTAGAGGTTTAATACAGAGCAGCATTTTATAATTAGTATTCAAATGTATGTTCATTATACCACATTCCCAGATGATATTTTATTGTCATTTTTTAACACCAGAAAGGTGGGTTTATTTTTTTCTCCTGTTTTCTTTTAGTCTGATTATAAAAACTATACATGCTAATTTTAGGGAAGAATATAGACAGATATAAGAAAATAAGTCATAATTCAGTTACCTAAAGACAAGCATTACACATCCTTTGATGAACTTTCTTTGGCTTACTTATATATCTGTATGTAACTTTTTAAAAAAAACATAGCTAAATTTACATTCTCTATACAAATTTGTTTGTATTCTGAATTCTTCTAAAACTGGGCCTGTTTGTCCCCAATTATGTTCGATAGGATACACAATATAAAACAACAATGTTCTGTTTCTTTCTTAAATGAGTTCATGGTCAGATCATTTAAGAAATCTCTTAGTTTTAGTGTTGTTGGGTTATTGTTTTTTTGTTGTTGTTGTTGTTTGTTTGTTTTAGGTGAGAGGAGGGGAGATAGTGAGGCAGACTCCTGTATGCACTCTAACTGGGATCTACCCAGCAACCCCGTTTGGGGTCGATGCTCAACTACCAAGCTATTAGCACCTGAGGCTGACGGGCTCAGACCAATCAAGCTATCCTCAGTGTCCAAGGCCATGCTTAAATCGTTTGAGCCACTGACTGTAGGAGGAGAAGAGGGAGAGAAGGAGGAGAAGGAGGGGGAGAGAAGCAGATGGTCAGTCTTATGTGTGCCCTGACTAGAGATTGAACCTGTAATGTGCATAGCATACACCGGGCCAACGTTCTATCCACTGAGCCACCAGTCAGGGCCTTTTTATTCTTTTTAAACTGGTGATTCCATGGAGCCTTTAAAAATACTAGCATGTATTATTATGTCCTAAGGGAGGTGATATATAGTGTCTTCCTGCCTTATTTAATCATAGAACCCTTTTCATGTGAATCAATAACTTAAAGAATTTGAAGCACAGTTTGGGAAAAGTTGACAGGCATGTCCCCTGGGTATGAGACATGTATTGGTTGTCCACCCTGGCGCCCACCCCTCATACCCTCTTCTCCTTACATCATATTTGTTCTGTATCAGATCATATCTGATCAGTTGTTCAGTACTAGATAACAGCTTACAGTATTGATGAATAAGTTTTTTGAATAAATACTTTTTAAATGTATTTATTAATTTTTCGAGAGAGAGGAAGGGAGAGAGAAAGTAACATTGATTTGTTGTTCTACTTTATTTATGCATTCATTGGTTAATTCTCTCATGTGCCCTGACTGGGGATTGAACCCACAACCTTGGCATATTGGGATGATGCTTTAACTAACTGAGCTACCCTGCCAGGGCATGACTACATTTTTAATGTATTTTAAATGAATATTAATTTACAAATTAGTACATTAAAAAAACACTCATTGACTTTAGTGATCTAGTCTGGTCGCTTGATATCCTGGGGCCCTGATGAGTTGGTGAGCTCTGATTCCGCTTCTTTAAAAGTATTAGTTTATTGCACCTCAAACATGCACTTTCTTTCCTCTAATAATTCTGATTCACTGTTACCTTTCTATTTATTGCCTTTTACTCTACTTTCTACCTTTTACCTTCCTATGTTAAGCTTCTCAAACCAACTCTTTGGCATTAAATAATTGCAATCATATTTAGTATGAGATAAATACTCTTATTTGTATTCTTTTTTATTTTGCCAGCTGTTGGATTATTTCACTTCTTACCCAGAATTCTACCATGTAACTTGCTCCATACCTTCATTTTCTATCGCCCCTCTTTGCCCTCAAGCATTCTGCCATTTTTTGTGTTTTCCCTAGCTCTCACAAATAGAGTATATTCAAGCCTTAGGAGGCCTTTGAAATGCACCTTTACTTGCTGAACTTTTTTAGCTAGGGAAGTAGGTGGGAGACGTGTTATTCTCTCTTTTGATTCCTACTTGGCCAAACAGGCATATTTTAAATTGCTTTCTTATGTCTAAATCTAAATGTAACTCTAGTCCTGTTACATATATTTTGTATCCGTACTTCTTTATTCATTTGATTAATTTCAGGGCACATTATTTGAATCAGCTTTCAAATCAATGTTGTCTTTTTCAACTCTGATTTATCAACTCCATTTTCCCCAATCCTTCATGCTTTTTGTTGCAGGGGGAAATTCCAGTCTAGAAAGTTAGGTGCTGATTCATAAAGCTTAGATTATCCATGACATTGTACTTGAGAGGTTTGTATGGGTTTCAGGCTAACTTGAAAGAGTATGACTTCCCTTTTATCTGTGATGTTACTTTTATGTACTGTGAGTGAAATTCAGGAAAGACAAGAAGGGACATAAAGAAAATAATTTGCCATACTTGGTTATCTTAGATAATCTAATGTTTAAGCACTGTGAAATTAAATTTCTGGTTTAAAATAAACTTTCCTATTATAATCTAAAGTAAGACTACTTATGGGTATTCTAAATCTGTGTATTCAACTTCATAAACTGTTGACATTGATATTTTCATAAATGCTCTAAGATTGTATAGCTCTAATTATTGGAGTGTTTCAATAGTTATCGTTAAAACTCCTATTGCCCTGAAACATTTGATGAGGAATGCCACATCATTCTGGTGAATGTATCATATTGTGTTATAAAATATTTTGGGGGTAAAACTATATGTAGTTTCTGGTATCTTTTATTTTTATTTTGTTTTTCCTTCCCACTTTTCCTGTATAGCCTTTATACTGTTCTTAATGCCCCTGGCACATGGAAAGCTTCCCACGTTGTTCTTTTCATTTGGTTCCTTGAATTATTTATTGTTCTCACTTCCTTACCACCTATTCATTTCTGGGGAAAAATGATTTTGTTTTCTTTTTCCTTCTTAATTAATTGTAGAAAGTAGGTAAATAAGAAGATATCAAATGAGCATTTGCATATATTTTATCTGGAGTTTAGGGGAGAAGATCATGAGTAGAGATTTGGAAGTAACTGCATAGAGATGATATTTAAAGCTGCAGATACCTCTGACATCACCAGATGGTACTGGCTACCATGCACATATCACCCTGTAATACCAGTCGTCCAGCCCAAGCAGATTCATATTGGATTCAGACAGACGGTAGAGGAACTGCAGAGCTGGAAAGCATTGGGCTGTTCTTGTTTATTAGATCTTTGTAATGGCAGATGAGCAAACAGATAGGGGAAAACCTCTTCTTGCAGTGGTGGGCAAGTGATCCACCTAATGGCCCCTCACAGTGGCGGGCAAGCATCCCTCAAAACTGCCCTGAGAGAAAGCACCCATAGCCTATGTAGGCTACACACGCGTGGCTCTGCCACGTGCTCATGCACTAATGCAAAAGGCAAGCGAGTGAGCCTCACACAGCTGTTTTTCCTGCATCAGAAAAGGGTAGTAGGTTTTGTTGTGCTAAGCTTTGAGTGACAGACTTTCAACTAGTAGAATTTGAATGGATATTCTCGTTTTCTGGTAGTTTCCAACAACTCACTGAACTAAAAGTGGGATTGGTATTCTAGCTAAACGGATCTACCATTGATTTAGATAGTATCTACAGCTGTGAAAATAAACATGTAACAAGAACATTTTTTATATAGCCTGCTGTTTCAACAGATGGGGATGACATGTTGAAATTAGTATTGCTCTTCTGTTTAATTCTATTGCTGTTTGCCATAGTTAGTGATGCATAGGCAGGTTTACTGATAATCAGTAGAATTACTAACAATTGTCAGCATATGTTTGCTAGTTCCACCAACCCTAAGGAGTAGGTTAGGTGTTACTGATTTGGCATCATGCAGGCATACCTCATTTGATTGCCCTTTGCTTTACTACACTTCACAGATGAAGTGCTTTTTATAAATTGAGGGAAAGACCCTCCCCCAGCAAAAAGATTACAGCTCGCTTTATTGCGATACTTGCCTTGTGGCGGTGGTCTGGAACCAAATGTGCAGGATCTCCAAGGTATGCCTGTGTTACACACAGGGGTGACAGCTCTAGTTTTTACTAGTAGTTTAATAAGTCCACAGCATATATACTTCCACATATGCTAGTCAGTCCAAAGTTTATATTGCACCGAAAGGAATATGTTGATGTAAATAAGGATGGGGAAAGGGAGGGATGGAAAGTAGGAGAGAAAGTAGGAAAGAAGGGGGAAAATGTTATTTAACTTAGTTGCCTGTCTTAAACCTTCTTAGTTTTTACAAGTCATTGAACTGTGGACACAATCTAACCCAGCCTTTTTCCCATTTATATTTTGAAGTTATAAAAACAAATATTGACTTATTGTTACAATAAAGATGTAATGGGAGGTTTGGCATTTCTTTTAAATTCTGAACAGTCTTTTATGTTTAAAGTAAAATTTTTAAATCCATTAAAAATATTGGAAGCATACCAGATGTTCCGAAGACCAGTACTCTGGTAGTAATGGCCAAGATCAGGCTTTTCCAAGTCAGTTCAATTTGTTATATATTAGTGCTGGCTTTTAGTTTCTTCCTACAATGGGTATATCTTCATATATCTTTAAAAAGACAGTCTTGCAACAAACTCTTTTCTAAGAAAAATGAAATGTGGCAAGAAGGAGTTTTTATCATGCTGGGACTGGTGTGTTGGCCTTTTTGAAAATGAAAGGTTTTGCAATAATAGGTGATGTGAGATTGTGAGAAATGTTGAAAGCATCTGGTTTTTATAAGAATCTACTTAGAATTATTCTTTATGCTTGTGTACTCTTTCTCTGAAAGATATTTCATTGAAATGAATAGCATTTTTTTCCTTTGGAGATGGACTGGTGGTTACCTTGCATTTTGGTTCAGTTGACTGGTTTTTTCCATGTTATGAGTGGCACCTCTTGATTCTTAACTGTGGCCACATGTGCTGCCGTTGGATGCAACAGTTAGCAGTTTCTTCCACTTGAAGGCTCTCTCGCCATTCAATAAGAACCTGTAAAGTTCTGAAACGGAAAGTAAATCATAGCAGTCTGACAGCAGAACTCTCTAGAAAGTGCAAAAGCCAGGTTTAATTAGGTATCAGTAAGAAACCATTATCCCCTTGACAAAAGGTGGGGAAGAGGAGGGGGGCGAGGACAATTGGCGTCTATCTGAGGCTGCCCAGCGCAGCCCGTGAGCCCAGCTGGAGCTCGGCTGGCCCTGCATTCTGCAGGCAGCATGCAGTTTTTGAAACACCCCTCAATGTTCCAGCCCTTAAATAGCAGCGAGTCTTCTAAAGTGATGCTGCGCTCTGTTAAAGAGAAATGAAAGCGGCTGCCTCACAGGCAGGAAGCTGCTGAGCAAGATGCTTAATTATCGTGGAAGTAAGTGCTTGTTACCGCTGCGTGGAGCGCGGGGAGCTCGGGCCGTCCTCGCGGTGTCAGCCGTGATTTATAGACAATGCAGCCCTGTCGGCGCAGTGCTGGTTCAGCAGCATCTTCCCAACGTGGATTTGGCAGGAATTTAAAGGCCCCCTCTGGTGTCATTTGTGGAGTCTTGGAAAAGGGTCCTCTGCCTTTCTTTTCAGGATGTACGCCACCATGCAGGATTCTGTGCTCCGAATTTGTGCCTCTTGCCTCCCGACTGATGTGCCCACGAGGAAGTTGGTTTTCTTCGGCAGTCACCTGGAAGGACGTTAACAGTTCTCTGTCGTCTCTGGGGGAGTATGCGGAGGTCTAGCTACAGCAGCATTTTGTTTCTGCTTTTCAGAAATTAGCGCCAAAGGGTGGGGTAGGTTGCAGTGCGTAACGAAATGCAGGCATTTTGTTAATCAGTGGAATAGTTCCAGCTTTCTGAGTAGATGAAGCAGGAGAGATAGCATGGGAAGCGGTGGTGGTGAAGGCTGGATTCGTTCTGAATATTCCTGGTCGGGGTAAGTAATAAAGTAGAGGAACATGCAGAGGACTGCTCAGGGATGTGATGGCTCTGGGAAAACACCATTTATATTCTGTTTTGTGTTTGCTCTTGTCAACTATGTTTAGCCTTTGTAAAGAAATGAAAGACAAGTTAGGATTTTGAAATAATAGGTGTTAAAAAAGTGAGAGTTGCAACCTACTAAATAAAATAATTTTCCATTTTTAGTCTTGTTGACAAACTATGTGTTGCTCTAAGTGCTGAACTCTGTAGACTGTGTTGGCTATGTCAAACTTTTGGTCAGCAAGGTGGTTCGTGGTATTCTAAATTGTTAGAGGTCATTGGAATTCGTACTTGGTCTGTAGTGGGGGTGGGAGCCTTGTTGTCCTGGAATGAGATACTCCCTGCCCCCCAATTATATGAAACAATTCAATTAAGCTCAAGTAGCAATAGTCTTTTAAAATACGTATAATTTAAAAGATGGGGTTTTATTAAACTCCTTTACTTTCTTTCAAACCTACTTTACTAAAATATTGGGTTATGTGAGCTGTGAACCACATTCGTTACCAAGTCTTTTGTTTTCATGTGTCTGGTTTGGGCAGTTGCATCCTTATTTTTATATGTATTTATCAAATGCTAATTCCAACTGTCCTTTTCTCTTTCAGAGAAAGCATGGGATTATCGTAACCACAGAGTCCCAGTAATACAAGTTCCATTCAGTTTTTTCTGAAAGAAAGCTGTCTATTAAAGTGAAGCAAAGGAACTATTGTGGATTATAATGTTTTAAAGATCTAGATTTTCAGAAGCTTGAAAATAAGGCATCATTTAACCCTTTAAATGAAAAAGATTAAGATCTTATGCAACTGCTGTACTTGCTGGAAACCATTTTCCAAAAGGGAAGTGCACATTTAAAACTTAGATACAATGGTCCTTTCTGCAGGGATTTAAGTCTGATTGCTTTCCCATCATGACCAGCTTGAAACGGTCGCAGACGGAGAGGCCTATTGCCACTGAAAGGGCCTCCATTGTCGGCACGGATGGCCCTCCCAAAGTCCACACTGACGACTTCTACATGCGACGCTTCAGGTCCCAAAATGGCAGCTTGGGATCATCGGTCATGGCTCCTGTAGGGCCTCCCCGCAGTGAAGGTCCTCACCATATAACCTTGACCCCAGGAGTCCCAAAGATGGGGGTTCGGGCAAGGATTGCAGATTGGCCCCCAAGGAAGGAAAATGTAAAAGAATCTAGTCGTTCAAGCCAGGAAATAGAAACCTCAAGTTGCCTTGAGAGCATGTCCTCCAAAAGCAGTCCTGTGAGTCAGGGAAGTTCTGTTAGCCTCAATTCCAGTGACTCAGCCATGTTAAAAAGCATACAGAACACGCTGAAAAACAAGACGAGACCGTCGGAGAACATGGACTCCAGATTTCTCATGCCTGAAGCCTACCCCAGCTCCCCTAGGAAGGCTCTGCGCAGAATACGACAGAGGAGCAACAGCGATATCACCATAAGTGAACTTGATGTGGATAGCTTTGATGAATGTATCTCGCCCACGTACAAGACTGGGCCATCATTGCACAGGGAATATGGTAGCACATCTTCAATTGATAAGCAGGGAACGTCCGGAGAGAGCTTCTTTGACTTGTTAAAGGGCTACAAAGATGACAAATCTGATCGAGGTCCTACTCCAACCAAGCTCAGTGACTTGCTCATCACCAGTGGGGGCAAGGGTTCTGGTTTCTCTTTGGATGTTATAGATGGGCCCATCTCACAGAGAGAGAACCTCAGGCTCTTCAAGGAAAGGGAAAAACCACTCAAGCGACGGTCCAAGTCTGAAACTGGAGACTCGTCCATTTTTCGTAAATTACGCAATGCCAAAGGTGATGAACTTGGGAAATCATCGGATCTTGAAGATAACCGATCAGAAGACTCCATCAGACCCTGGACATGTCCAAAGTGCTTTGCCCACTATGATGTCCAAAGTATATTATTTGACTTGAATGAGGCAATTATGAATAGGCACAATGTTATTAAGAGGAGAAATACCACCACGGGGGCTTCAGCAGCTGCTGTCGCATCCTTGGTTTCAGGGCCTTTGTCCCACTCAACCAGCTTTAGCTCCCCAATGGGCAGCACGGAGGACCTGAATTCCAAAGGAAGCCTCGGCATGGACCAGGGAGACGACAAAAGCAATGAACTTGTAATGAGCTGCCCGTATTTTCGGAATGAGATTGGGGGAGAAGGTGAACGGAAAATCAGCCTCTCAAAATCAAATTCTGGCTCCTTTAGTGGGTGTGAAAGTGCCTCCTTTGAGTCTGCACTCAGCTCCCATTGCACGAATGCAGGAGTGGCAGTACTTGAAGTGCCCAAGGAGAACTTGGTGTTGCACCTGGATCGAGTGAAAAGGTACATTGTGGAACACGTGGACCTCGGCGCTTACTATTACAGGAAATTCTTCTATCAGAAGGGTGAGTAGAGATCTTTCATTGTTTAATTTTCTGTGCTAGACTTTCTGAGAGAGAGTACTGTATGTTTATTTTAGCATTATGTCATAAGATTTTCATGTACTCCTTTTCTCTTGATGGTAAAATAAATAGGTATTTATTGCAATGTATTTCTTTTTGCATTTTTTTTAGTTGCATCTTCCTTTTAGGTATTAAAATGTCTTGTATATTAAATATTTATGTTTTTTCAAGAATAAATCCTTTGATTTAGTGGATGAAATTATAGTCTTCATGTAGAAAATTAGTTTTACCTTTCAGGATAAACGATCAGTTAATGGCCATTGTAATACATTTCTGTTTGTTTCACAAGAATTGTAATGGGAATTAATTTCATTATTTGACCGAAGTCACAGAGCCAATAAGCTTCAGAGCCAGGAATCAAATTTAGGTCTTCTGTATTTGAATAGAAAAAGCACTAAAGAGATAAGAACCCTTATGTGTGTTGACCTCTTTCCTAGTCCTTTTTGTTCTGTTGGGGAAAAATACATACATATATTTTGTTGGATTATACTCTGTATACAGTTTTATCTCATACTTTTAAGAAAGGCTCTGTGACTTATTAAAAAGTAGTTTAAATGAACTCTGAAGAGCTATTGAATAGTGCTTTTGAGCAGCATTATTAGTTGAAGAAGGAGTTTGTCATATAAGCATCCATGCCAGGATCCAGGATCCAGGATGCAGGATGCAGGATGCTGCCAAGGGAGGACACACACCTGTGGCCCATTGGCTGGCTCAGTAATCCCTGTTGCCTGGTTGAGAGGCCCCCTGTATGCAAATGACTACAGCAGTGTTTTGATTTCCCATTTATTGTTTTGAAGTTTTTAAATGTTATTTGGATCCATTCTTCCAAATGACATTTCATTTCCAGTACTCATTATTGCTTTAGAATAAAATTTACCATAAGGTTATTGCATGATAGACCCCATTTAAGAGGGTTTATTGACTAAAAGGATCTTATCTTGTTACAAGTATGTATGTCATCTAAATATCTGTGGCAGTGGTACTGGAATCAATATAGTAATGAAGATCCCAATTTTATTTTTAAATAATCTTTATTCTCCCAGAATAGTTTTCTGGAGTTAAGATTTTAGAGACCACTTTTTTCTTATCCTGTCCTTTAAGATACAGGGTTTCTCAAAGTTGCCATCTTGGCAGTTAGGGCCAGATAGATAGTCCTTTGGAGGAGGGGTATCCTTTGCATTGTAGGCTGTTTAGCAGCGCCCTGGCCTCTCCACCCTAGTAAAGTGTCCCCTCTCCCCATCTCAGTTGGGACAACCTAAAATGTCTTCGGGTATTGACAAATACCCTGTAGGGAGCAATATTTCACCTAGCTGAGAATGCCTGATTTATTGTATGTGGAGCTGTTTTCCACAGGTATTTCTGAGCTGTCTGTAGGTGGAGGTCACCTTGCTCTTGTCACCTTGACATTTTAAGTCCAACATAAGAGAGAACGTATTAGCTATAATCTTATATCTGTAGTAATAGGCACTTTTTCCCAGTAGGCCAGTATGATAATAATAATGAACATTTTTGAGCACTTATTATATACCAGGAGCTTTGCTGAACTTTTGATATGACATGCATTTTCTCATTTCAACCTCTCTCTGCCCACTGAGGTAGATACTGTTATTGATGACATTTTCCAGATGAGAAAACTGGGCTTAGGTGATGCTAGTAATTAAGCTGTCATGGAGCTATTAATATTGGAACCAGGATTCCTTTGCTGTGTGCGACCAGAGCCACTCTGCTCTGCTCTATACTGTATGAGTCTAAAGGGGAGTATATTTTTATGGTTAAATTTGGTAGAAATTTGTTTAAAGTATTTTTATCTCTCCAAAGTTTGGGATAAAAATTTGAATGCCTATATTCCAGAGTTATCCAACTTAGCTCATGACACTTCATAAATTTAAAAGCCACCAATCCAAACTAGTTTCTAATTTGAAGATGAAAACTACTCTCTTACCCAACATAATTAGAACTGGTTAATTGAAAATATCAGTTAAATCAGGAAATCTTTAAAAAGTGTACATGTTCAAAATATTTTATTATCATTAAAATACATAAGAATATGTTTGCCAAATTTTTGTGAGGTCGAGGGCTTTTCTTTGACAGTGATTCTACTATTTTGAATTCTAGATTGTATTACTAGTAGAAACCAAAAGTGCAAAAGCATAGACACTAGCAAAGCAATCTGAATATTATTAAATCTTAGGTTTCATATATTTTCTCATTTTTTGTAGTTGTCTCACCCACATCTAATCCAGCTTTCTTTTTAGTGGCTTGCCTTTAGGTCTTTCCAGAGTCAACTAGTTTTTAGTAGAAACAAGATTTATCATTTGTGCTCATATTCCATAGTATTTAATTAAATTTCATAATTACAGTAATGAGTCAACTGGCTTCAACAGGTTTGGGAAGACACAGCTGACTTTGTCAGCATGAGGTCCAGCTGGTAGGAGCAGGAATCCTGCGTGTGGCACTGGAGCTTGCCTGCTAGTGCCACTGCGTGCCATCATCCTGGTTCACAGAGAGACCCAGGGCAGTCCAGGAAGCTGCTTCAATGGAATGCAGTTATATAGAGCACCTGCTATGTTTTCTTGGACCACACAACTTAGACTGTTCAAATCAAACAGGTCATTTGTCACAATATGATAATACACAGCAAATTATGACTATAATGAATAACATCATTTGAAGCTGATATTAAGCCCCTCAAAGTATAACTGCATATTAAAATATAATATCTATACTTTTATCACCGTATAAAATAGTTAATTCTGTCCTATAATTTTTATATAGAAATTGATTCACTGAAATTAGTGCACTAACTCATTTTTCCTGATCAGAACCTTAAAGCGAATCAATCCTTTTGAAGGAGTACATCAATGTCCAATGCAGTGGTTCTTAAGCTGGGTTCTATCGAACCCTAAGGGTTCGATGAGTCGGTCTCAGGGGTTCGGAGAAGCCTCTGCCGCGGAGGCCAGAATAAAGTAATACCGTAATTTGTTGTGAGTTCATGCACTTTGTTGGTTTTGTTCTTTGAGCAAGGTGATGTTCATGCATGGCTCATTTTGTGCACCAGTAAGAAAACATATACCTATGTCTTGAATATGGAAAAATAATTGTATTTTATTTATCACTAAAGAAGGGTTCGGTGAATGCGCATATGAAACTGGTGGGTTTGGTACCTCAAAAAAGGTTAAGAACCACTGGTCCAATGTGATTTATCTTCCAGTAATAGGTATATATATGCTCCTGACCTGGTTGTCACTCTAACCTCTTTATCACCATATACGTTCCATTCTTCTGTGTAACGCATTCCCGACGTCATGTGACTACGTCTCTGGGGAAAACAGCCTACTTTACCATACTCTACTGTTAACATTATATGAAAAATTTGTTTTTGGCTGAGGAAGTTGAAGTCCCTTTTTAATATTATGTTGTTCTTTATAAACATCATTATTTTGAAATTTTAGTCTTTAGAGGATATTTAGCTTCAACATGTAAGCCCAGTCCGTTGCTAGAAAGATGCTGGACCAATAGATGCCCATTGTTTGCACTTATTAAAAGGAGCAACACAGCATTTGTGTCCTTTTTCCCGCCCACTTCTCTATGCTGTTTTGCTAGTATATGTGATGTGTCTGCTGAGACCACTGAGGATTAAATGACAGCACAGCTGACATTCACTGTGTTACCACTGTGTGCTTTGTGCAGAGCTCCTCACTTAGTGCTCAGTGACCCCAGAGTGAAGCTGTCATTGTGGTAAGTCCAAGTGATACAACCACAGACTTCCTGGAGAGGCACAAGATTAGCATTAAAAATAATCTGGTCATCTCCCTTTGAGTGAATATATATTTTGTATTTAGCTTTTATATACATAGTCACCATGATCAAAGTACCAAGGGAAGGTGTGAGCAGAAACTACTGAGTTATAGAAGAATTGTTACCTATAGCCGACACGGCTTATTGAGGAAACCTTTTCCTGGCCATTATTGACCTTACTTGCTGTGCCCATACAGGGCTTTTCCAATTTTGCACTGAGTACACAATTGTCTTTAAGCGTGAGCTCCCCAAGTCCCATCTAGAGAGCTGCATTAATAGAAAAGAGAGCCCATGAGTTGCCTTGGCTGTGGTGTTTGTTGCTCCATTGACCAAAATGTTGATAGGCTTATCTGATGCTAGGTGGGGTGTCACTCTCAAAGTCAAGTTATTGAAGATGCTCTGATAGGGAAGGGCCTCTTCCTGCAGCCAAGTGGCCAGGAGACACTGCCATTATCTAGTCCAGAGCTCATCCAAGAATATTCTTCCACTCCTGAAAAGAGGGAAAATTTATGCTGGTGCACCTGATTATTCTTCTGATAACTTGAAACCACTAGATTTGGTTTCATTGTTCACTTTCCTCCTACACCTCCACCTCTCTCCATCCCACACCCATGCTTGGGTGCACATGTGCACACCCCCACACACACAAATCAGGTTCACCAGCAACGTGGACTGTGATTGCTATTGTAATGTCCAATTTTATTTACTCACCTCTTACCCTCTTGTAATCAGCCATCTTTAATAACATACTTACCTTTGTTTGTACTTGAAGTGACAGCTTTAGCACTCTCGTGTACTTTTAAAGTTTGCTCTCAGAGGCTGTGCTTCAAGTTCCAGCTTGTTAAGTGAGCGCCATTAAGAAGCTGTTGTATATTTTAGTGGAATATTCTATGTACCAATAGGACATCAGGGGACACCACATGCAGCTAAGCTTCTTTGTAAAAATGTTGCTCATTTTGTTCGTTTTAATTTTTTTAATCCTGTGAGTATAGCAGCATTTGGCTTAAAACTACTATGGTATGTCTTATTATTCAGAATTTATTTTTTATTCAGAATTTTTAAAAGATAATTATTCTAGATTTAGTTTTTTGACACGGACGGTGTTATTTCAAGTAAGTGATAAACGCAAATCAACAAGTTTGTTCCACTGAAACCACAATTTACTCTGTGCTCTTGAACTTAATAGTTAATTCCTGCCAAAATGAATAGGGAAAGGTTTTATATATGTATTAACTTATTGTTTTAACATCTTTATCTTTTATTTTTTTATCGTGATCACATAAACTGTGTATAATTTGTTTGAAGAAAGCGCTCTGGTTATGCAGTCCTTAGGGAGATCTCGGGCACCAACTTCTTGAGAAACTAACTTAGCATGGTCTGCTGCTGTCTTTTTACCTTCCCAGGGCTTCTGGTAGCAAGGAGGCCATTACATACGAAAGTTTGCACGTTTAGTCCTTTGAAAACAAACATCCTCTCCTTTCATCGCCATGATCTTCTGAGTCCCAACACTCCTTGTCTGAATTCTGACCTCTAATGCATTCAGCACACCTTTCACCTGTGCCACGTCAGTTCAGAGGCTCGTGGAAGTTGGTTAAAAGGGCATGTGCCTCTCCTCTTCCTCCTCCTCCTCCTCATGTTTTATTTTTTAAATCAAGCTAGACTGTCAGAAGGCCACATTTATTTAAACACTTGACTTTAGTCAAGGACATCTTTTTTTAAGACCTAGTCATGTAAAAATGATTTGCATTAAAACCGATGAAGACATTGCCTGTTTTGTCCTTCTTCAGCCCTTGTGGAAAGTTCCATGTGAGAAATGCGTTTTAGAATTTGATGCCAGGAATTGTTTTCTGGTAGCTACCAAACGCCTGCCTTTCTGATGATAGGCATGTTGCACTAGCTGGCTTGTTTTGGTTTATTTTTACTGTATTTTCTGTTTGACCTCAACTTCCAGAGCCGGATTTGATGCTCAACTAGACAACCTTCATTAACGCCCTTGTTTCCACTTTCCTCTTTTAGTTTTTCTATTTCTATTTTGTTGGCATGTTATATATACATGTATATATAACATGCCAGGCCCAGAACATCATTATGGAGACTGATTTTTGTTATTGTAAACTTTATTAGACAGACTGATGGGTGCTGAAACCAGGGGTAACAGTTTGAGGAGAAACAGGAGTAATGTATATATATATATTATTATTACCTCAAAATTCTTTCTGGAAAAGATAATCTGTACACATCTATACCCAAATAAAAGACTTCTATTCCCTGCTTTCTTCTCAGTTCTGGCTGCATTTCTCACTGTTACCTGCTTCCACCTGGGTAGGTATCCGGTTGGCAACTCAGAACCATCCACACGAATTTTGACTTCTTCATTATTCTCCCTAAACGAGCCTTCCTCGCCATTGCCCTCTTGTTATTAATGCCACCGTTATTATCAGTTACTTGGATATGTAGCACTGAGGCCTCTGTTTGTTTTTCAGTCAGCCTTAGAATTGCTGCTGACTTGCTGTTTTTTATGTCCCATTCCTGGTTCTAGAACTTCAGGCCCTCATTGCCTCTTGCCCAAATTCTAGCAATAGATTCTTACAGAGCTGCTCCGGAAGAGTGTTGTTGAGCTGGAAAACTGTAGCGGATCCAAAGATGCTACAGCCAGAGATGTCAGCTGGTTGTATTTCCCATGGCTGATTCAGTTGCAAGTCCCTTCTGGAAGGGAGCTCAGTGTTGAACCTTCCAAGCTGACATGTGTGTGTGAGTGCGTGCCTGTGCCTTCTTGGCATGGTTTTGGGAAACACAATAAATCACACAAAAGTAGGTATATACAGTGTGTCCGTAAAGTCATGGTGCACTTTTGACCCGTGACTGGTCAAAAGTGCACCATGACTTTACGGACACACTGTATATGCTGACTATAAGAATTAGTAATACAAAAATGGAGAAAGTAATTCTTCTCTTACTTTAATAATTTGGTTTGTAATCTATACTTTCTCTTATGCACACAAATTTATTATCACATTTTATTTATTATTAACAAGAGTGCCCTTCATATTTTAAGTAATTTTAAAAATGAACAGTTGCACATTTATACTTATTTATTATTTGATAAAAATATTTCTTAAGCATCTACTTGGTGACAGCTGCCGTGCCTGGAGGAGACTTAAGCAGGTACACTCCTCATGGTGCTTATGTCTGTCATTCGTGCTGTTAAGACGCATGGGAAGATACTGAACCTTACACTTACTTTTCTTTCCTGATTTAATAAAGTATACTTTAAAAAATCTTCTACAATTTCTTTGTTCCCTCTGTCCAGAACTCTGTTTCAATGGATGGTGGAATCTCATGTTTTTCTTTAGTAATTCTAATTTCTTTTCATTCTTGTTCTATGTTTATCAATTTTATCTTATGGATAAAAGATTGGTATGTAGCTCTCTGCATTTTATTATCTCATCCTTTCACTTTGTTATTTCAGCAATACTGTTTTTATTCCCCAGGAACTTACTATTTTTGTTTTTCTGTAGTTATATTTCATAGTAGCTTATCTTTATTTTATATGCCTCACATTTCTCCATAAGTATTAATTATAAAATTTTTATCGAAGTTCTTTCCCTTGAAGATCTGTATCCTCTGAGTTATATTTTCTCTTCTTTCATGCTATTGGTTTTCCTAGTGACCTTAACACATTTATGGACAAAGACTGAGGAGGATTGGTATAGGGGGCTGGCTTCACCTGCAGCGCTGTGGGTCTCATTCCCCAACTGGCCTTGCCTTACAGGGAGGGATGAAGGCTAACACCAGCAAAGTAGTGAGACCTCGGAACAGGGAACAGTGTCTTTGCAGAGTGAGAAGGCCAACGAACCAGGTGGAATATGCAAACCCAAGTGAGTGCCAGAGTTGGGGGGCTTTCTCATGCTCCACTTCTTCATGGAGCTGCCCCTCCACCTCTGCCCAAATGCGTGAATTAGGATGGGCTGTTCTCCCTTCTTCTCTTACTCAGGTGACAGGTTTGTGCTCCTCCTGGGCTGTGATACCCATGTAACCCCCCTTCCTCCCAAAGGGGCAGATGCTCGCCCACCACGGCTCTGGGTCGCCCTGCGCCTCTTGTTCTGCACAATGCTTTTCATGATGCACTGGTTCACAACCAGTCTTAAGTGCTATTTGAAGGCAGGCCCAGGATACATTTCACAGTTGAATGAATGTTTGGTGCTGATGGGAAGTATAAGATTTACTGAATTGAGGAGCCCGTGTATCTGATATTATCAGGTAGAGGCATTGAGGGCCCTCTGTGTCCCTGACTTTGTGTTATGTGCCAGACATGGAATTAATGCTATAGTTCCTTTTTTTCTTTTTCGAGAAAACGAGGCCACAGATAAGTCTGTGTGTGGTCATGGTGGTTTTGCGAAAATTAACCAAGACCACCGAATGGCCCCCACAGGCCCAGAACATCATTATGGAGACTGATTTTTGTTATTGTAAACTTTATTAGACAGACTGATGGGTGCTGAAACCAGGGGTAACAGTTTGAGGAGAAACAGGAGAAGCAAAATTTACATAATTTCAAAGTTATCCCCTTAAAGATATTTATAGGCTGTAAGGAGAAAGATTGTAATGTTGTGTTGAAGACACCTGGCGGATGCCACTTTAACCAAGTGTACCAAGGTTTGTCTCATGAACCCCATAAAATGATGAATTGAGAGAGTTATGTTATTTCTATGGTTCTCTTGCCCAAAGTGCACATAACCTGAGGCCAATCATGAAATCAACAAATCCAAATAGAGTAAGTAGTAAAATCTCTTCAGAGGTGTGGAAGTCATGGAAGACATAAAGATTGGAAAGCGGGGGACTAAGAAATAACAACTGAATGCAACATGAGTGGGATTTCAAAACCAAAAAAGGACATAGTGGAAAACTGGTGAAATTTGAGCCAGATCTTTAGATAATGGAATTGTACCAATGTTAATTTCCTGGTTCTGATTAACGTGATTGTACCGTTTTTAGTTACATAAGATGTTAACATCCCTTGGGGGAGACTGGGTTAGAGATTTATGGAAACTCCCTATACTATTTTTGCAACTTTTCTGGAAGTCTTTTAAAAGCAGTCAAGATAAAAAGTGAAAAACAAACAAGGACCCCTTCAGGTACAGTCAATAGCAGTGACTAAATATGAACTGTATGCATGAAAATGGCTGTGCTTCCTCAACTTCCTGTGTCAAAGTGCATCAGTGTGACAGCCATGCTTACTGATTCCCATATTCCAAAGAATTCTGTGCTTTGTTTTGTAGTCTCAAGGAAATAAGGGCCCGTTAAACCTGTTATTTTAGTACAGTTAACGTAAAATAGAGCTTGTCACCGGTTTTCCAAATACAAACTTTATTATAACTTCAGACATCAGTGAGCCCCTTATCCTGAGCATCAACATTTAGGTGCTCAGTAAATACATATTTGCTTTATTCTATCAATTTATGTCCTGGTCTTCTCCTGGAGCCTTCTCTTCTCATTGGAAGCTTCAGGGCAGTGAGAGGAGAGATCTTCTTAACTGAATTCAAGTCAAATAGAAGCATTTGATGATGTGAAAACATCAGCTGAAGCAACCTCTAAATTCATATGAACAGTGTGAATTTAGACAAGCGTGTAGATTATGCGTGTGGTGTCTGCCCTCATGGGCAGCAGTGACTTCTGCCTTGTCTGAATTTCTATCTCTGAGGGACTTCCTTCCAAATTTTTCAAAAGCATTTTATAAAGCAAGATATCTTGCTGCAATACCCCTGGTAAGGGGTAACAAAATTTTAAACAGAAACTGAGCTAGAAACAGGTGCCCCATTGTAATTTCTCACATTTGGATATTAAATATCCTTTCCCCCCCCTGAGCTGGCATTTAAATTATTATTAGCTAACATTAAAAGTAGAGTTGCATGAATATGCAGCCTTTTAAAATACTTTTTACTCATTGACCATTTGCAAACCAAATATTTTTATACTTTTAAAAATCTTCCTATTATAAAGATTATGTAGTGTTCATTACAGAAAAATGAGGAAGTCTAGAAAATAAGAAAATTAATCTTGTTTGATTTCTAGTGATTTTATTTTTCATATTTTTAATACATGCATATTCATTTTTAAGTAAAATAAAGATCATTAGATACAGTTTTATATATTTTTCATGATTTCCTCTTTTTTTGGTATTTTTTCTGAAGTTAGAAGCAGGGAGGCAGTCAGACTCCCGCATAGGCCTGACTGGGATATACCTCCGGCATGCCCACCAGGGGGCAGTGCTCTGGCCATCTGGGGCATTGCTTCTCTGCAACCAGAGCCATTCTAGCACCTGAGGGGGAGGCCATGGAGCCATCCTCAGCGCCCGGGCCAACTTTGCTCCAGTGGAGCCTTGGCTGTGGGAGGGGAAGAGAGAGAGAGAGAGAGGGGAAGGAAAGGGGGAAACATGAAGAAGCAGGTGGGCGCTTCTCCTGTGTGCCCTGACTGGGAATCGAACCCGGGACTTCCACACACCGGGCCGATGCTCTACCGCTGATCCAACCGGCCAGGGCCTCATGATTTCATAATTGGTTATGCCATCATTTATTTAAAGTTCCCAGCTGTTGTAAATTTAGATTCTCTAGTTTCTCAGTATTATAAATAATAATAATGCTTACATCAGATGTTCTTAAGTTTTTTGCCTTTCCCCTTTTGAGCCTTTTTACTGTTAGGTGAAATCTATGGACTATCCTTAGAATAATTTTTTGAAGTACATTAAATAAAAGTACAAAGCAACACAAGAATATTAAAATACAATTGCAAAAGTGTTTAAATTTTTGTGACATTCTAATATCTATGCTTTTTATTGCATTTACAAAAAGATCTAGCTTCAGGTCTGATAACTACCATAATTTCAAAGTAGTGATAAGAATAATCAATATTTTGGTATGTCTGCAACAAGTATAATGAGACATGAAAATATATATGATTTACATTGGTGTCAAAATCACATATACAGCTAGTGTTACTGTAGTTTTTTGCCTACATTTATAATGGACAGAAATGCTGCATTTCATTTAGAAGTTAATGAAAATATATAATTTTTTAATTGAAGTTCATCGAACCCCTAATTTCTATCCATAGAGAAGTTTTAAGACCTCTGGCCTTATATAAATGACTATATAAAATTTTTTCCACATGTTCAGTTATTTCCATAATATAAAAAAAGCTCTATAAATGAAATGGTATGAACTTTACAGGAGTTCATAAGAAAGCTTAGACCAGAAAGGTCTGACTGGTATATTTAAGACTGTGTAGTTTAACATTTCCTTGCCTGCTTTGAATATTTACAGCTTTTATTTTTGAACATCTATTCTAGGCCCAAAACATTTTTACTTCTTTTAGCACTAGTGAGATTGAATTTTAAAAAATAAAATTATTGGCTATTTGTTATAGGTTGATATGTACAGTAAAAATATCTCCCATTTTGCCTGACCAGGCGGTTGCACAGTGGATAGAGCGTCAGACTGGGATGCGGAAGACCCAGGTTCGAGACCCTGAGGTAGCCAGCTTGAGCGTGGGCCCACCTGGCTTGAGCAAAAGCTCGTCAGCTTGGACCCAAGGTCGCTGGCTCCAGCAAGGGGTTGCTCGGTCTGCTGAAGGCCCGCAGTCAAGGCACATGTGAGAAAGCAATCAATGAACAACTAAGGTGTTGCGACGGCAACGAAAAACTAATGATTGATGCTTCTTACCTCTCTCTGTTCCTGTCTGTCTGTCCCTATCTATCCCTCTCTCTGTCTCTGTAAAAAAAAAAAAAATCCCCCATTTTGTATCTGTTACTCTTTATTTTCTCTTTGTTTCAAATAGGTGGTTTTTTTTACCTTTTTCTTTAATGACATGGATAAAATTTATTAATGCCAACATAACTTTATATTAAAGTCTACCTTTTATTGGCACATGCAGTTTTAAGCCTCACAATTTCATGCAGTTTTGGCAAATAGACTAGCCTACTTTTCCTTTTTAAAATTTTTATCTTTTAATTATAGTTGATATTCAATATTTTATAATAGTTTCAGGTATTTAGCATAGTGGTTTAGACATTTATATAATTTATGAAGTGATTCCCCTGATAAGTCTACTACCCACCTGACTTTTTTCTTTTTTGTGTGTGACAGAGACAGAGAGAGGGGCAGATAGGGACAAACAGACAGGAAGGGAGAGAAATGAGAAGCATCAACTCATAGCACCTTAGTTGTTCATTGATTGCTTTCTCATATGTGCTTTGACTAGGGGGCTCTAGTCAAGCCAGTGACCCCTTGCTCAAGCCAGTGACCTTGGGCTTCAAGCCAGCAATCTTTGGGCTCAAGCCAGCAACCTTGGGGTCATGTCTAAGATCCCATGCTTAAGGCAGCAACCCCGTGCTCAAGCTGGATGAGCCTGCACTCAAGCCGGTGACCTTGGGGGTTCAAACCTGGGTCGTCAGCGTCCCAGGCTGATGCTCTATCCACTGTGCCACCACCTGGTCAGGTGACCACCCTACTCTTTAAATTACTTAGGGAAAGAAGAATTGAACTTCAGAGTGTTGTACACTTTGCAAATGTGGACAATTACTCTTATGTAACAATAATTATAAGCTTAGGAGAGTGCTTTGGGACCAATTTCTGGGATGTGGCCAATCCTGTGTATGTTTTTCCCATCCATTTCTCTGACCTGCTTTTGATTATGGTGCACAGTCTTATTAGGCTATTTAGTTCTCATGAAACCTCCACCCTTATAATTAGGATGAGCCCTTTGAGGGAGAGAGGCTGAGCACCTGTGAGTGATAAGCATCTCTGAAGAAACTGTTCATGAACAGTTGGACTTTTATTCCCTCCACTTTGGCAAACCCATGTTTCATTTGAAGAGCAGGATATGCTGCTGTTGTCTTTCTTTTTCCCTCTTAACTCCTGGACCTGTCATTGCTTTCTAATTTGGTTGTTAGCTGTACATGTTAAGATGCAATAAGTTGTATAAAAACAAGAACAGCTTAACAATTTGAACCCTGCAAGCACAGATGAGCAGTTTTACAGAAGCATGGGCTACAGTTTCATCCCAATTCTTCCTTGTTACATCAAATTCTCTGTCTCATGAAAATATTGAGCTAATGAGAATATTGAGGGTCACAGTTCATGTTGTTGACCACACTGACAATGGCCTACTTGTCACCTATAAGTAGACTATTTTAAGAAAAAATATAGGGGATCAGGGAACATACAGATACTCCAGTACTTTCAGCCTTTTGTATAGTGCATTTTCACCAATGAAATAAAAGTTGGTTTTGCATCTCATTTGCATAACCAAACAACTTTCTTGGACTTGTCATTTGCTTTTATTTTTGTATTTTTCTGAAGTGAGAAGCGGGGAGGGGGGGACAACAGGCGAGCAGACAGACAGACTCCCGCATGTGCCCGACCAGGATCCACCCAGCATGCCCACCAGGGGGTGATGCTTTGCCTATCTGGGGCATTGCTCCACTGCAGCGGGAGCCATTCTAGTGCCTGAGGTGGAGTCCGTGGAGCCATCCTCAGCGCCCGGGCCTACTTTACTCCATTGGAGCCTTGGCTGTGGGAGGGGAAGAGAGATAGGAAGGAGTGTGTGGGGTGGGGTAAGGGTGGAAAAGCAGTGGGCGCTTCTCCTGTGTGCCCTGACCGGAAATTGAACCTGGGAATTCCACAAGCAGGACTGACACTCTACCACTGAGCCAACCGGCCAGAGCCGAGGTAATCTTATTTTTAACTCATTTGTGCTTTTGACCAGTCAACTTTAACTTTCAAACTGTATAGGTTTTGTAAAATAATTTCTCAGTCTGTGCTTTTGATTTACATGTAAAATCTGTGGTATCTTTTTCTAACTGGATTGGATGCTGCTGGCAAGACAACCATTCTGTCTGCTGCGGAGCCAGCCAGCCAGGGCTCGTTTACTTTTCTGATGTTCTTGTTTAATAATAAAAAAAAAAATTCAAATACTTCGTTATTGCTTCATATTCATTTTGAAATATCCCCTAATTTTGGTGAGCAGTATAGTTTAAAATGGTGAAGTAATTTTAATTTCAGCCAGTAAAGTTCAGCTGTCATCGTTCCCTTCTTTCCTAGTATCCGCAGTGTCCTCCCTTCCGTGACAACTTTAGATACCTTTCCGAGAGAAAGTTTTCATTTTTCCTTCTGTGTGGTCAGTTAGGGTAACTAAGAGCAGAATCTGAAACTTTTTTGTGATTTTAACATCTATTGCTTTATTATTTTTATACATGGCCATACATATGCAAATGCTTTCTGAAATGTTTGGTACCAATTCAGTGCCAGCAGGAGTGTATGAATGAGTGTATTACACCTCTTCTAAGGACCCGTTTCACACTTCAGAAATGTCACTGATTTTCTTACGTGTGAGAGAGTGGTTAAGTAGTACTTGCTTTTGGGGGTTTTTTTTTGTTTTAAATTTATCAGTTTATTTTTCCCGTTTAAAATTTTCGGTTAACCATTCTAAAGAAATATTTAAGCCATGAAGTATAACTTTACATATTTTTAGTAAAATATAAAAATATGTTTTTGTTCATAGTTATATACAGTCTGCATTATGCTGGTCTCTCTAGGGAAATGTACAACTGAACACTAACGCAAAGCCTGCACTTATCACGGAAAATCCAGTGCAGGCAATCAGAAATCGCTGGTGGAAGCCCTACAACTCTTGTGATTGTATATTTCTTTCCTTTTTTACAGTTAAAATGCCAGGCTTAACTTTTTTTTTTTTTGCCTTGTGCTCACATGCTTACATGTATATCATAACCAGGTGATATGAGCTGTATTTGCTCTAATTATTTGGAGCTTTGAACAATTTACTATTTCCCCTGTATAAGAATGTGAAATTATTATTTATTACTATAAATGTGTCAACCAAAAATATAGCTCTTTGTGTGGAAAATTCTGGTGATGGCAGAACTACTCACTGGCACTCTTTGTACATCCTTGTTAAAACTCAAGAACCAGAACTAATAAGAAAACTTCAGGCTAAATATTCGGTTAGCTGTTAAATATGAAAATAAAGCAAGGGGAAAGCACTCATATGAAAAAGACCATTACTACAGGTATTTCTCCCTTTATACACAGTGAAACCTTGGCCCAATAATATATCAAGAAATAAAGCTTTATGTGTGCTCTGGCTAGTTAATCCCTTTAGGTACCAAATTTCATTTAATTATTTTATTTACAATATAACTTGGGAAACTTTTGGGGAGATAATATTACATATGATGGCGAGGATTAGTAATTAAAATAATGTGTTCAAACCCTGGCACTGCTCTTAACTAGTTGTGGCTGGGAAGTAACTTACTTTCTAAATTATAGTTTCCATATCTGTAAATAAGAAGGAAATACCTGTATTTTCATGGTTGATGTGAAGGTTGGAGTGCTTGGCAAAGTGCCTCGCTGCTGTATTATATCATTCTAATAGAGTGACTGCAATTTCTGGTTGTGTAATAAATACCTGCATTTCAGTGCATCTGTCAGCATATTTGTCCATTCTACTATCCAATTCCTCTTACCTTCCTCTGACTTTCATCATTCTGAATTCTCTCATCAAAGGCTTCACAGCCTTTCTGTAGCACTCATGGGCTGTAGCTTTTTCCTTTTCCTCTCCTTCTTCACCCCTTCCCCAAAAGACAGAGCTGATTATGGATCTGGCTAGAAGAGCTCTCTGGAACTGGTGGGCTGTTCCATTAGCAAAGTGGGGACATAGGTTAGGAATACATGAAAGCGCTACCCAAGGCTGTGTCGGGGTTGGGGGTGGGATGGGGAGGGGGCTGTTGCAGTCCAGGGAGAAGGAAGGACAGGTGGAGCAAAGAGCGGCCAGGAGGCCATACTGAGGCTAACTCTAAAGGCTGGGTATTTTTAGTTTAAAAAAAAAAATCTGAATCTTTTTATCTTGAGATAAAATTTTAAGGCTCAAATTCAATTTTAGGTGACTTACTGAACTAGTCTCTTCTGCCACCGCATTAGGATTTTGAATCAAATAAAGTTTTGTTTGTGTAGAAAAGGATTTTCCCTTATACCTCAGTAATGTTCAGGAGTAAACAGTGGACAAAGAAAAGGCTTTTTGTTGTAAGACTGATTCTTACTCAGATTTGACTTTTTGACTAAGTGGAGTTAAATCATGATAAGTAGTGAATTTAACACAGGAAACCTGACCAGAATTGTCATCCACACTGATGAGACTGAAATAGATGAAGACTAAAGGGAAATGCTTTTTGGAAATAATAGCTAAGGCTCTCTTTTAGTTATAAAAAAAAAAAAAAAAAAAAAGATTTCTGTTTCTGCACAAACACACAGAGAAGTTCTGAAAGATCTCAGAGTTGTCAAACCAGAGAAGGATTTGTTTAAAGATAGTCTGAAGAAAGTGTTAGAAGTTGGTTTACAATTATCTCATCACCATTCCCCCAACTCAAATGTACTTCATAGGCAGCTGGGGAAAATTACACAAAAATACAGTTGGATGTTGATGATGACGCACACCAAACATTTAAATGATCTTTAATTTTTTGTTTTTTTAAAATTAACATTTGTCAGTTTAATATAGGGTTTAGTTTCATTTTAAAATAAGTTATTATCTGACAATTTATACTACAATGATTGTGTTTATATTTTCATAAGTTTACATATTTATGCTATAACATTTCTAAATTTTTAAATTTGAAATATAGTAAATATTTTGTTTCACTATTTGTATTTTTAAGAATTCTTAACACTGTCTGAGGAGGTGGTGACATAGTGGATAGAGCATTGACCTGGGATACTGAGGGCCCACATTCAAAACCCTGAGGTCACTGGCTTGAGTGAGGGCTCATCCAGCTTGAGTGTAGGATTGCTGGCTTGAGTGTGAGATCATAGCCATGACCCTGTGGTTGCTAGTTTGAGTCCAGAGGTCGCTGGCTTGAGCAAGGGGTCACTAGCTCTGCTGTAGCCCCCCCAGTCAAAGCACATACGAGAAAACAATCAATAAACAACTAAGGAGCTACAATGAAGAATTGATGCTTCTCATTTCTCTCCCTTCCTGCCTGTCTGTCCCTCTCTCTGACTTTAAAAAAAAAAGTCTTAACACTTTAAAATTATTAGTATTCGTATACAAAGTAAACACTTTTATTTTGCCCAAGTGTTCAATCACTGTTTTAGAGGTTTTGTAAGTAATATTTCAGATGAGACCTGAAGGATTACAGGACTTAGTCAAATAAAGAAGAGTTGTGGGAAGAGTATTCTAGGTATTTTTTTAGATGAGAAAGGGCAGAGTGAGAGAAGTTCAGTATAGGTGGTCTTCAGAATTCAGAAGAATGATGGAAAGGTCTAAGTTGAAACGTCAGTGATTGCTGGGGACAGATTGTGAGGGCCTTTATAAAACCATGAAAAATATGCAAGAACCCTTGGGAAACCCAGGGAAGGATGTTAAATTTAATAGTGATGGTCAGATTTGCAGGGTCATCTGGCGGTTGTATAAATGAGCTGGATAAAAGCAAAGCAGGGAGAAGACTTACAAACATCCAGGCAAGTGATGACGAGGGGAAGTCACTGACTGTGGAATGGAGAAAAAGTAGATAGGTTTGAGAGAAATTTAGGAACTACCATTTGCAGGGGATAATAGTGGATCTGGCATGAGCAACTTGTGAATGTGGTAGTAGTCGGTAGAAATCGGACTGCAGGGAGAGCATCATAGGTTTGATGGATGAAAGGTGATGGGTTCACTTTTATGGAAGCCTGTGGGACAAATAGAGTCCCACTAGATAGACATAGAAATCGATTGTTTTAGAGAAGTCTGGAATGGACATGTAGACTTTTGAGTCATCAACATCCAGATGGCATTTGAAGTTCTGAGAGTGGACAGAATATTGAGGAGGGGAAGAGGAAGGGAAACTGAGTTATAGCCAGAGCGGTGGAAGGGAGGAAAATCAGTAGAGGGTGCTGTCACAGAAGCCAGGAAAGATGTTTCTAGAAAAAAATGATCAACTGTGCCAGATGTAAAGGAGAGTTTGAGCAAGGTAAGGACTAACATACCTGATTGTGTCTAACCTAAAGGCTATCATTAGTGCAGATGGAAGTCAGATTACAGTGATTCTAAGGTGAGGAATTAGACTGCTCTTTCAAGAATTTTCCAATGGTAGAAAAAGAGGAGTTATCCTGAAGGAGGAGAGGACTTGAGGATGTGTTGTTATATTTAAAGATGAAATGAGTCTTGAGCTTAATGAAATGAGGGGAATATGTGAGTAGAGAGGGAGAAGTAGAAGATCAAGAGAGAGTGGTCAAGGCCGAGTCCCTGGGAAGATGGATTGCATGGAGGCCAGAATTTAGAGTGAGATTGAGTTTGTGATTGTAAAGAAAAGGAAGCGAAAGTCTGGATCCAGGTAAGTTTGTATGTATGATGGAAAATGAAGATACTTGCTTCTGAAGTGACTTCTTTATTTTCTCTGTGGTTTAGACAGCACTATTATTTGTTGAAATTGAAGAGAAAGCAGGTGGGGGAGGGTTTGAAGGAAAATAGAGAAGTTTGACATATCTGCTCTGGAGAAGGGGAAGTTGACCAGGGTTACCTTGGGAATGAGTTGAGGTTGTTGGAGATAATTTGTTATAAATTTCCTCAGCGGCGGGGAGCAGCAGCCTCACCTTCCCTTCCTGAGGTTTGTTGGAGTGGTTGAGGATGGAGAGTAGGGTTTCAGCTGAGTACCTGACATATAAGAAGCAGGTTATAATGCATGTGTTGCACACCCATCTTTGACCCCCTGCACTGTTACTCTGTGCTGCAGTACTAAATTAGTCTCTGAAGTTACTGAAGTGTGTGAAGCTCTTGCTCCTTCAGTAAATGGCCCCAGACTGCTGTCTTGGATTTCTTCTAAGTTCTTGTCTGCTTTTTTATACTGTGTCTCCTCCCTTTCTGTTTTCTTCCTTGTTGTCAGTTGTTCTATCATGCTGTGGTCTGCATGCAAGTCTCTATCAGCCCTACAGTCTGGACTTTGTCAGCATCTGGAATTATCACACCTCTGAAATAAAGCTGTGGGCTTGAAGACCAGACAACCAAGCTTATTAAAATAATGTGCAAAGTAAGAGTAAATCACCTCTGAGTGTGATTCTCATGTGCTGTGCTTTGAGGGTATACGGGAGCATTTGTACATAAGTTTTGTGGACATTTAGCAGGTTGTTTCTCAGTTGTCCATGTAGAGGTGTTTGTTGCCTGTATTCCCACGTGCTTTCCTTTTTTGAATCTTCGTGGATTATGATAATCATCTTTAATATTTGCAAAGTATTTTCATATGCACTAAGTTTTAAAACTACAGATGTTTTTACTGTTATTTCTTATTATTCTCATGGATTTTCAAATACTTAGATATTTTGTATGGGAATAACATGTATTTTCAAATGTTTATGCATTTTGTGTGAGAATAGCATGCCATGTCACAACTCAGTTGTTTAGTCATATCACATGTAAATGAAATAGATCAATGTAAAGTATTTTGGAAGTTTGAAAAAGAAGTGATCTACTCTAGCCTTTCATATATTTCTATGTTTTATGGACTTCTTCATCTCTGAACATCTCGTGTATGCATCAATAATTTTCTTTTTCTTTTAGCAAGGGAGGGTCAGAGGGACAGAGCAACAGACAGGAACAGAAACAGAAAGGGAGAACGATAAGAAGCATAAACTCGTTGTGCCGCACTTTAGTTGTTCATTGATTGCTTTCTTATATGTGTTCTGATTGGGGGGGGGGGGGTCCCAACCAAGCCAGTGATCCTTTGCTTTAAGCCAGCAACCTTGGGCTTCAGGCCAGCGACCACGGGGTCATGTCTATGATCCCACACTCAAGCCGGCAACCCCACACTTCAGCTGGCAACCTTGGCGTTTCCAACCTGGGTCCTCAGTGGCCCAGTTCGACACTCTATCCACTGTGTCATGGCCAGGATAGGCAATAATTTTAATTTTTTAAAGGAAGTTTTATTTACACACACATACTCAGGTGCATGGTAAATGATCATTTTTTAAAATTTTCTGTAAACAAATTTAATATTGATCCTGACCTTGGCTCTTGTCAGAAGGAAGGCAGACTCAGCACCAGATACAAGGAGACTTCCCCTTAACTCCCAAGGCTCTGATAAGGTTTGAAGTCTTGAAGAGAGTTTTTCCCTAAATTACTGTAAGTCACCTGCCACACAGGTTACCTAGGAGAGGTCTTTTGTCCCAGGCCACACATGCCCTTTGGGTTCAGCAGCTTTGTGGAAAGCTTTCCTCTGCTCACTACATGGAAACAACCAGTAGTGAGGCCCAGGATTTAGGGCCTGGGTTCTGCCTCCCAGGGGTATGGAGCTGTTTGCTCTGAACGCCTGCTCCATCTTACTTGGGCTCCCAGAGCTGACAGTGCTTGGTGACTCACAGACCTTTCTTCTTGCTCCAATCCAGGGAAATCTCTTTTTAATCTGGGGGAAACCCCTCTCTCTTCAAACTCTATTTTCTGTAGATTTAGGGTTTTGTTTTGATTTTATAAACACAAACTTTCCCTTAGGCAGGGATGAACACACAATGTAGCCTATTTAAATAGTAGACTATAGGAAGAAAACATAATTAAAAAATAATAAGTAACACAGCCTGACCAGGCAGTAGAACAGTGGATAGAGCGTCGACATGGAACACTGAGGACCCAGGTTCAAAACCCCGAGGTCACTGGCTTGAGCACAGGCTTATCCAGCTTGAGTGTGGGCTCATCTGGCTTGAGCGTGGGGTCCCCAGCTTGAGCGTGAGATCATAGATGTGACCTCATGATTGCTAGCTTGCCAGCCCCCCCCCCCCAGCCCTGGTCAAGGCACATGTGAGAGACAATCAATGAACAACCAAGGTGCTATAACTACAAGTTGATGCTTGTCATCTCTCTCCCTTCCTGCCTCTCTTTCCCTCCCTCCCTCCCTCTCTCACATGTGCATGTGCGCATGCAGTAGTAAGTTGGAGAGTAGTAATGCCAGCTGAACAGGCCACCTCTCTTCAGTGTTACCTGCTCTGAAACTAAACTTGTGTAGTCAAGTCCTTGTTTTTATAACGCATTGAAGAATATCAATATTTGTTAAATGTGCTTACATTTTATTTAAAATCAAGTTATTTCTGAGTGCTCTAAATGTCAAGCAGAACATAACATTTTTTTATTTTGTCTTATTTTACCAAAGAACACTGGAACTATTTTGGAGCTGATGAGAATCTTGGTCCAGTGGCTGTGAGCATTCGAAGAGAAAAGCCAGAAGAAATGAAAGAAAATGGATCTCCTTACAACTACCGAATAATATTCAGAACTAGTGAGGTAAGTTGCAAATGAGAAAGATGAGGCTTAATGGAAATGAGAAAGAAAGTACAGTAGTAGCAATAGCAAAGCAATTAAATTTAATATCGCATGGTTGCAAATGTCTTCAGAAGAAACAATGTCTCCTTTCATTCAGTCTGCTGGTGATAGGGGTGGACGTAATGGCTAAATCTGGATCCTTTCTTTCCACTTAGCTCTGGATAGATCCAATAAATGAATGGGAGTTTTGATTCAGAGAAAGATATGCCCGTTAAGTATGACCCGAGGAAATTGGAGCCCTCGGTCCCAAATGGGATATTGCCTATCCTGCTCGGTCAGCCAGAAAACACTTGAACAACCACTCGAGGTGCTAAGGTACTTACATAGAGAGAGGGTCACCCAGGAATTAACTCACTCTTCCAAACTATTGCTTAGGACATTTCTTGGGCCAAGAAGAGGGAAAGACTTTTCTTCCACCACTTTCATAGCACTATCTCTTAGATCTCTTTTCTCAGGCCTAGAACATGGACTCTTGGAACCACAGTCTATCTGATTTGGGTGAAACAGGCTCTTGGGACAATTTAGGAATCTACACAGAGTATGAGTTTTTATTTTAAAATGAAATCCAGGTTAAAAAAGAATAGGAAAAAATAGACAACAAAGCATTTCTTAAAAACTCAAGAACCAATTTGGGATTATGAAGTTCTCTTTTCTGCCTAAACGTGTAGGGTTGTGCCCGTTATCCATTTATTGCCTCTGAGCACTTTAGAATTGGTATACATTAATGTCTAATACCCCTTTGGGCTATCTAGAAAATAATAGTTTTGAAACTAGTTCAAATAGGGTATTTGGCTTTATTTCCCTCATTGAGTTTCAGGGGTTGGCCTCACTTAGTCATTGTTTCTAAGCTTGAACTCTGGGGAAATTAAAAATAAGATTTTTAAAGGCATGAGTTTAATATTTAATGTGTTATATATATAACGGCCAGAGTGAAATGAACTAACATGTCCCAATGTACTTTTACTCCATGCCGGAGCTAATTGTTTAGCAGCATAAATTCTTTTGTTGAATATGAAAAACACAGAGAACACCCTGTGTTTCTGAAGTTGGATGTGGGTAGTTGGTCATTTCTAGCTTCTCAGATCCCACCAGATTTCAATGAGTCCCTGCTCATCATTTTTCTCCTCCCAAGGCCACTCTGATTTAAGCCCCCATCATCTTCCTTTTCTATGTTTTCAGTCCATTTAAATTCCACTTCTTGCCAGCCACTGTCCTATCATCCTTCATGCCAGAAGTCGACATTTTCTAAATCAGCACCGTCTCAGCGCCTGTCGCTGGTGTCCAGGGTTGTCTCTTTCAGCCTGCCTTGTGGGCACACCACACCTGGTCCCAGCCTCACTGTCCAAGCCCCTGTCCTACAGTGACGGTGACATGAGCCCTGCGCTGTGGTGGGCGAAGCACACCGACTCTTCCCTTCCCCGCCTCTGTTCTTGCATCCCTTGCTACCTCCGCCTGGTATGCCCCACCGGCACCTCCCTGCAATTCTCTGGTCTTGCAGTTCTTTTCCTGCTAACCCATTAGAGTGAATTAGGTCCCTTGGGTCCACTTCGTAGCCTTTGATTGAAACATCCAAGTCAAATGTTGTTCATGGCTCAAAAAACCATTACCACTTGTTTTCATGTTCAAATTAAAGTTTAGTTGATGACAACTCTATTATTGTAGTTGTTCAGGCCAGAAATCTTGAAGCCACACTTGACTCTTCTCTTTTCCTCCAACCTACCCTCCTCCCAATATCTTCTCCTCCCTCTTTTTATTTATTTTTTATTTTATTCATTTTAGAGAGGACACAGAGAGAGAGAGAGAGAGAGAGAGAGAGAGAGAGAGAGAAAGGGGGGAGGAGCTGGAAGCATCAACTCCCATATGTGCCTTGACCAGACCAGTGCAGGGTTTCGAACTGGCAACCTCAGTGTTCCCAGGTCGACACTTTATCCACTGCACCACCACAGGTCAGGCTCTTCTCCTCCCTCTTAATTCCCCAAAATATAAGCAAAATCTGTTGACTTTCTCTTTAAAATATGTTTGGAATTTAACCACATTACCCATCCCTTTGCCTGGGTCTGGGCCAGGGCCAAGCCAACATTGTCATTCCCTGAGGACAGTTCTTCCTGCTTCAGCCTTAAAACTCTGCATTCTTGCAGTCCAGCAGGGATCCTTTTGAAATGGAATCCAAATCTTGTCATTCCTTGATTAAATTCTATAATGGTTTCTCATCTCCCTCTGACTAAAACCCAGTCTCTGGCAGTCCAGGAGACCTTACACTTCTGCTAGGGACCTTGTGACCAGCTGGCCCCTCCTTAGCCTTCTCCAGCCACACCAGCCTCCTCCTCCCTGGGCAACCTCAGGGCACCTCTGCCTCAGGACATGGGTGCTCCCTGTTCTTCTGTGGTGTCCTGTTCTTCCCCAGGCATACTCTTGACTAGAGTGCTCATATCCTACTGACCTTTAGTCATAAATCACCGGGCTCTGGCCTTTTCTAAAGTTTCTGCTCTCTCATACCCCACTTCATATCTAATTCCACGCTTTATTTTTTCATGAATACTTGACACTATTTCACATATTGTGTTTAGTTTTTTTTTGTTTGTTTTTTTTTTGTATCTGTCTCTGTCACTAGACTATAAACCCATTGAGGATGGGACTTTTCTCTGAGTTGTGTATAACTACATGTGTAATGCCCCAAATAGTACCCTCCCTCCCTGCTTCCCTCCCTCCCTCCCTCCCTCCCTGCCTCCCTCCCTGCCTCCCTCCTCTCTCTGTGATGTTTATTTAATTGCCACTAGCTTTTGTGTAATATTTTCTTTCCAATAAAAATAATCCTTAAGCCTGACCAGGTGGTGGCACAATGGATAGAGAGTTGGACTGGGATGCAAAGGACCTTGGTTTGAAACCCTGAGGTTGCGGATTTGAGCACAGGCTTATCTGGCTTGAGCATGGGATCATAGAAATGATCCCATGGTCGCTGGCTTGAGCCCAAAGGTCGCTGGCTTAAAGCCCAAGGTTGCTGGCTTGAGCAGGCGATCACTCGCTCTGCTATAGCCCTCCAGTCAAGGTGCATATAAGAAAGCAAACAATGAACAACTAAAGTGCTGCAATGAAGAATTGGTGCTTCTCATCTCTCTCTCTCCCTTCCTGTCTGTCCCTATCTGTACCTCTTTCTGTCTCTCTCTGTCTCTGTCACACACACAAAAAATCCTTAAATGTGGATTCATTGTAATATCTTCATGAGGCTCTTCATAGAAAGAAATTAACAAAATTTCTTTACCTAGAAATGCTCTGGATTTTGGTTTTAGTCTATAGCTCCTGGGCTTTGTGAGACAGGCATATCTAATAAAATAAGACTTAGTTTTCATGTTTTTTCAGGACTTCTCATGCTATTAATTTCTCATGCTAATAAATACATTGAGAAAAAAGAACATGGTCACTCCAGTGCCACTGCAGTTGCTTCAGTAAATAGCACCCAGATAAGAGAAATACATACAGATCTGTCTCATTTCAGTAGAGGTAATCAATGCATAACAAATTTTTTAAAAAACTTGCATGTATTTGTAAGCATGACAGTGTGTTTATGAATGCAGTCTTATGGCATGAGTGTGCTTTTAAGCCTGGGTGCAGAGGAACTTACAAGGATCCTGTACTTCCTGGAAGTCATTATGGAAATATCAGTTACACTAGTGATTCAGTTAGAAAAAACTAGTCATTCTCTAAAATTTTCATCAGCTTTGTCTTTCTTGAGATGAGAGACTATCTGTGTGACACCGAGTTAGCAATAATTAGCGTCTCTGGACTTGGTTTCTCAACTGAGAACACTTTAGCCTTTGTAGCTTCCTATCCCATCACGGGTGATCTCACGCGAGGAGTAGTGTGATAACTGAGTTGTTCAGTAGTCTCCCGTGTTTTAATAAACAAAGCAAACTATTTCTGTTATATTAGATATTAAGACATAAGAAATTGATGTTTTTACACAAGTGTTTGAAAATGTTATAAATGGAAGAAAAGATGCTAATCTGATGAGTTAGTCTACATATATCTCAAGTGCCCTTTTCTTGTATTAAGAGTAAGATGTTAGTGAATTTCACTTTCCCTCCCCTCCTTTCTCTTCTCGGTCAGTTAGCAAATATTACAGATTTTACATCCCTGGTGATTTTTCTTGCGTTTCTATTTACCTGCTAGTCCTATATCTTGCCCTCTGTGCTTGTTACTTGTTACAACTTCCTCCTAACTAAATTCTCTTCCTACAGTTTCTTCCTCTTGTGGTTTATGTTATCTGCCAACTTAATTTCTTTAATGTGCCCTGGCCAGATAGCTCGGCTGATTAGAGCACAGTCCTGATGGGAAGAGGTTGCTGGTTTGATCCCCGGTCAGGGCACATACCGGAACTTATCGATGTTACTGTTTGTCTCTCTGCCTCTCTTTCTCTCTCTATCCTTTCCTCTCCCTCTAAAAAATAAAGGAAAAAAAAAAAGAAAGAACCAAGATCATTTAAAAAGACATTTCCTTAACATGTATGTCATTGTCATCATCTCAGTTCTGAGGAGTTCTGAGATTGCTCTTGGGATCAGATGAGGTGCACACCCCTCAGTGGGCATCAGGGTCTCCAGTCCTGGGGCTCCACCCACCACCCACCCCTCCCCTGTGCTCTGTGGGTGGCTAAGCTCTAGCAACCACTCTGTCATGCTTACTGTCTGTTCTTTCTCGTCTCTATACTGTTGCTCTCTCATGTTCTGTTTTTTGTTGTTTTCTTTCTGTAGAAGTTTTTCTAGGTATCATGGCCCCTTTATTAGCCATCTCTTCCATGAGGACCTTCTCTTATGCTCTGAACCACAGTTCTCCATGTTCTGCCTTTGGACTATTTTAGGACTTGAACTTGCTGCACTTTTCTTAGTAAATATATCCTTCCTGAATTGCAACTTTGTATTTGCTACCTCTCACCCAGTGGCACACCATACCCACCCATCCATCTGCCCATCAGCCCATCCGCATGCATGTGCTCCTCCTGTTAGCACCATTATAGCTCATGTTGCACGGCAGCTTCTTAGCTAGCCTGCTGGATGGGAGTTTGTTCAAAGTGCTGGTGTTTTCCATAAATTAGCATACAGTGTTTTAATTATATTAACAACTTTGCCATGTGAACATTTTTGTAAATTAAGAGCACTTTACGCTGCATGTCTGGTTAACTTTGGTCGAACAAATCATTACATATAGAAATTTCTTTGCTTATGTTTATATTTCATCATAATGGGAGATGTTTTAAGAAATATGGGAAAGCCTAAAGTAATTTCAGTGCTGTCAGTTTTGCTGCCAAACTATAATCATTGTCCTCTTATCGAAGCCTTTGGGAATATGAATAGTTCATGCTTGCCAGCAGTACATTATGAAATTTAAAAATTATTCCTCCCCTTGCCGTTCATCATTCAAAAAGGGTATAATGTCTGAATTCTCTAAGCATTTATTCTTCACATATTTCCTTCTTAATTTTCTGGTTAGTGTACTTAGTGGCATTTTATAGTCATAGAGAGACCTTGATGTTACTGAGCCTTTCAAGGAAACACTTCATTTGATCTTTAAGTAAAATGTCTTCAGAAGTCTTGATCCTGAGTTCCTTTGGACTTGCTTTAGTCTTCTCAAAAGTGTTGGCCTTATTTTCATATACAAAGTGTCTTTTTTTTTCATATATTGTGTTTACATAGATTCTGATGTCACCTGTGTTCCCTAGTATATCCCCCCTGTCACCCTCCCCGTAACGCTCTCCCCCTTCCCTCCAGGATTTGCTTTTCTGTTCTCATCCCATTCTATCACCCTATCATCCCCTTTCCCTCTGTCCGCTTTCCTTCTGGATCCTTTGATCCCGCTTCTGTCTCTATCCTGCTCCTCAGTTCATATTGTTCATCAGATTCCTCCTATGAGTGAGGTCATATGATATTTTTCTTTTTCTGCCTGGCTTATTTCACTTAGCATCATAGTTTCCAGATCCATCCATGTTGTCACAAAAAAAATATTTCCTTCTTTTCCATGGCCCCATAGTATTCCATTGTGTATACGTACCACAGCTTTTTAATCCAGTCGTCCACTGATGGACACTTGGGCTGTTTCCAGATCTTCGCTATTATAAACAGTTCTGCCATAAACATGGGGGTGCATTTATCCCTTTCAAACTGTGCTGTGGTATTCTTGGGGTATATTCCTAAAAGTGGGATGGCTGGGTCAAAAGGCAGTTCGATTTTTAATTTTTTGAGGAATCTCCATACTGTTTTCCACAGTATCTGCTCCAGTCTGCATTCCCACCAGCAGTGCAGAAGGGTTCCCTTTTCTCCACATCCTCGCCAGCACTTATTCTGTGTTGTTTTGCTGATGAGCGCCATTCTGACTGGTGTGAGGTGATACCTCATTGTGGTTTTAACTTGCATTTCTCTAATGATTAGTGATGTTGAGCATTTTTTCATATGCCTGTTGGCCATCTGTATGTCCTCTTTGGAGAAGTGTCTGTTCATCTCTTTTGCCCATTTTTTGATTGGACTGTTTATCTTCCTGGTGTTGAGTTTTACAAGTTCTTTATAAATTTTGCTTATTAACCCCTTATCAGACGTATTGTTAAATATGTTCTCCCATTGTGTGGCTTGCCTTTTTATTTTGTTCATATTGTCTTTAGCTGTGCAAAAGCTTTTTACTTTGATATAGTCCCATTTGTTTATCCTGTCCTTTATTTCCCTTGAGTGTGGAGATAAATCAGCAAATAAATTGCTGCAAGTGATGTCGGAGAGCTTATTGCCTATGTTTTCCTCTAGGATGCTTATGATTTCATGACTTACATTTAAATCTTTTATCCATTTTGAGTTTATTTTCGTGAATGGTGTGAGTTGGTGGTCTAGTTTCATTTTTTTGCAGGTAGCTGACCAATTTTCCCAACACTATTTGTTAAAGAGACTGTTTTTACTCCATTGTATGCTATTACCATCGTTGTCAAATATCAATTGTTCTTAAAGGTGCGAGTTTATTTCTGGGTTCTCTGTTCTGTTCCATTGATCTATATGCCTGCTCTTATGCCAGTACCAAGCTGTTTTGAGTACAGTGGCCTTGTAGTATAACTTGATGTCCAGAAGTGTGATACCACCCACTTTATTCTTCTTTTCCAAGATTGCTGAGGCTATTTGTGTTCTTTTTTGGGTCCATATGAATTTTTGGAATATTTGTTCTATATCTTTGAAGTATGTCCTTGGTACTTTAGTAGGAATTGCATTGAATTTATAAATTGCTTTGGGTAATATGGACATTTTAATGATGTTTATTCTTTCTAGCCATGAACACGGTATATGCTTCCACTTTTTTGTATCTTTCTTGATTTCTTTTATCAATGTTTTATAATTTTCCAAGTACAAGTGTTTAACCTCTTTGGTTAAATTTACTCCTAGCTATTTTGTTGTTGTTGTTGCAATAGTGAAGGGGATTGTTTTTCTTGATTTCTCTTTCAGACAGATCATTCTTGGTGTATAAAAATGCCTCTGATTTCTGAGTATTAATTTTATTTCCTGCCACTTTGCTGAATTCATTTATCAGGTCCAGTAGTTTTTTTACTACAACTTTAGGGTTTTCTAGGTACAGCAGGGGTCCCCAAACTTTTTACACAGGGGGCCAGTTCACTGTCCCTCAGAGCGTTGGAGGGCTGCCAAATACAGTACTCCATACACTGACCACCAATGAAAGAGGTGCCCAGGTGCCCCTTCCAGAAGTGCGGTGGGGGCCAGATAAATGGCCTCAGGTGGCTGCAGTTTGGCCTGCGGGCCGTAGTTTGGGGACCTCTGAGGTACAGTATCATGTCATCAGCAAATAATGATAGTTTAACTTATTTTCCAGTTTGGATGCCTTTTATTTCTTCTTCTTGTCTGATTGCTGTAGCTAGGACTTCAAGAACTATATACAAGTGGTGAAAGGGGGCACTCCTGCCTTGTTCCTGATCTTAAGGGGATTGTTTTTAACTTTTGCCCATTGAGTATGATGTGGCTGTGGGCCTGTCATAGATGGCCTTTATCATGTTGAGGTATGTTCCATGTATTCCCACTTGGCTGAGAGTTTTGATCATAAATGGGTGCTGGATTTTATCGAATGCTTTTTCTGCATCTATTGATATTATCATGTGGTTTTTGTCCTTCCTTTTGTTTATGTGATGAATCACATTGATTGATTTGCAAATATAGTACCAGCCTTGCCTCTCCAGAATAAATCCCACTTGATCATGGTGTATGCTTTTTTTTCATGTATTGCTGGATCCGGTTTGCTAATATTTTGTTGAGAATTTTAGCATCTAAATTCATCAGAGATATTGGCCTATAGTTTTCGCTCTTTGTGTTGTCTTTGCCTGGTTTTAGAATCTGAATTATGCTTGCCTCATAAAAGGAACTTGGAAGTTTTCCCTCCTCTTGAATTTTTTGAAATAGCTTTAGAAGGATAAGAGTTAGTTGTTCTTTGAATGTTTGGTAGAATTCGCCTGTGAAGCCATCTAGCCCAGGGCTTTTGTTTGTTCGGAGTTTTTTGATAGCTTTTTCGATCTCATTTGTTGTAATCAGTCTATTTAGGTTTTCTGATTCTTCCAGATTGATTTTTGAAAGATTACATTTTTCAAGGAATTTGTCCATTTCACCTAGGTTGTTTAATTTTTTTGGCATACAATTCTTCATAGTATTTTCTTACAGTCCTTTGTATTTCTGTTGTGTCCGTTGTTACTTCTCCACCCTCATTTCTAATTTTATTTATTTGAGTTCTTTCTCTTTTTTTTCTTGGTGAGTCTGGTTAAGGGTTCATCAATCTTGTTTACTTTTTCAAAGAACCAGCTCTTGGTTTCATTGATTCTCTGTATTTTTTAGTCTATGTCGTTTATTTCTGCTCTGATCTTTATTATCTCTTTCCTTCTACTTCCTCTAGGCTTTACTTGCTGTTCTTATTCTAGTTTTTTTAGTTGCAGAATTAAGTTGTTTTTTTGAGCTTTTTATAGCTTTTTAAGGTGTGCCTGTAATGCTATGAACTTCCCTCTCAGGACTGCTTTTGCTGTGTCCCACAGATTTTGAGTTGTAGTATGCTCATTTTCATTTGTTTCAAGGAAATTTTTTATTTCTTCCTTAATGTCATTGTTGACTAAGTTGTTGTTTAATAACATGCTGTTTAGTTTCCAAGTGTTGTTGTGTTTTCAGTTTTCTTATTGTAGTTGATTTTTAGTTTCATGTCCTTGTTGTCAGAGAAAATGCTTGATATGGTTTCAATCTTCTTAAATTTGTTGAGACTCGTTTTATGCCCTAATATGTGGTCTATCATAGAGAATGTACTATGAGCACTTGAAAAGAATGTATATTCTGCTGTTTTAGGGTGGAAGGTTCTGAAGATATCTATTAAACTCAGTTGATCTAGTATATCTCTTAATTCTGTTGTTTCTTTGTTAACTTACTTTTTCGAGAATCTATCCATTGATGTTAGTGGGGTATTGAAATCCCCTACTATTATAGTGTTGCTGTTGATCTCTTCCTTTATATCCATCAGAATCTGCTTTATATGTTTAGTTGCTCCTATATTAGGTGCATATATATTTATAATGGTTATCTCTTCCTGTTGGATTGCTCCCTTTATCATTATGTAGTGACCTTCTTTATTCCTTACTATAGTCTTTGTTTTAAAGTCTATTTTGTCAGATAAAAGTATTGCTACCCCAGCTTATTTTTCATTTCCATTTGCATGAAATATTCTTTTCTATCCTTTTACTTTCAGTCTATGTGTATCTTTTTATTTATTTATTTATTTTTACAGAGACATTATTTATTTATTTATTTTTACAGAGACAGAGAGAGGGATAGATAGGGACAGACAGGAATGGAAAGATGAGAAGCATCAATCATCAGTTTTTCGTTTTGACACCTTAGTTGTTCATTGATTGCTTTCTCATATGTGCCTCCACCACGGGCCTTCAGCAGAGCGAGTAGCCTCTTGCTCAAGGCAGGAACCTTGGACTCAAGCTGGTGAGCTTTTGCTCAAACCAGATGAGCCTGCACTCAAGCTGGCAACCTCAGGGTCTCGAACCTGGGCCCTTGCGCATCCCAGTCCGACGCTCTATCCACTGCGCCACCGCCTGGTCAGGTGTATCTTTTGTTTTGAGGTGCATCTCCTGTAGACAACATATGTACGGGTCCTGTTTTTTTTATCCATTCAGTTACCCTATGTCTTTTGATTGGAGCATTTAATCCATTTACATTTAAGGTTATTATTGATATGTAGTTGTTTATTGCCATTTTATTCTTTAAAGTTATATTTCTCTTTTACTATGTTTGTTCTCCTTTGTTCTGTTTACAACAGGCTCCTTAACATTTCTTGCAGCATTGGTTTGGTTATAATGAATTCTTTGAGTTTTTGGGGGTTTTTTTTGTCTGGGAAGCTTTTATTTCTCCTTCAATTTTAAACAATAGCCTTGCTGGATAAAGAAATCTTGGTTGTAGGCTCTTGCTCTGCATTACTTTGAATATGTCTTGCCATTCCCTTCTGGCTCAAGTGTTGAGAAGTTGGATGTCATCCTTATGGGGGCTCCTTTGTAGGTGATAGCCTTTTTTTCTGTAGTAGCTTTTAATATTTTCTCTTTATCTCTTAGCTTTGGTATTTTAATTATGATGTGTCTTGGTGTAGATTTTTTTTGGGTTTCTCTTTAGTGGAATTCTCTGTGCTTCTTGAATTTGTGTGACTTTTTCCTCCATCAGTTTATGGAAGTTTTCAGCTATGATCTCATTGAGCAAAGTCTCTAACCCTTGTTCTTTCTCTTCTTCAGGAACCCCTATGACATGGATGTTGTTTCTCTTTAGGTTGTCACAGAGCTCTCTGAGAGTTTCCTCAGATTTTTTCAGTCTCTTTACATTTTGCTGCTCCACTTCCGTGCTTTCACTTACCTTGTCCTCTAAGTCACTGATTCGATCATCTGCTTCATCCAGCCTGCTTTTTTTCTTTTTAATTTTTAATTTATTTTATTTTATTAGATTTTATTTATTTTTTAGAGAGAGGAGAGAGACAGAGAGAGAGAAGGGGGGGGGAGGAGCAGGAAGCATCAACTCCCGTATGTGCCTTGACCAGGCAAGCCCAGGATTTCGTACCGGTGACCTAAGTGTTCTAGGTTGAAGCTTTTACTCACTGCGCCACCGCAGGTCAGGCTCATCCAGCCTGCTTTTAATTCCTTCCAGTGTAATCTTCATTTCTGATACTGTGTTTGTCATTTCTGTCCGGTTCTTCTTTATAATTTTTGTGTCCTTTTTGATTATTTCAGTTTCTTTACTGAAGTGTTCATTAAGTCCATCCATTGTAGCTTTGAGATCTTTAAGCATCCTAAAAATCATTATTTTATACTCTGCATCTGGTAATTTGATTACTTCCGATTCGTCCAAGACTTTATCAGAGGATTTATCTTGTTGAAGCATATGGCTTATGCTTCTCTGTCTAACCATTATTCTCTATGACTCGTAGGCTTCTTCCAGCTGTGATCTCCTTACCTAGGAGAGCCTCTTTGAAGTCTTGATTTGTTTGTTTTCTTCTCAGTTTTCTTAACTCAGTGGTAGTCTTGTTTACTGATATCAGCAGGGGGCTTATTTGAAGCTATATCGAGGAATGTGGTGGGTGTAACCTGAGACTCTGAAGTCCAGCTTCTCTCCAGGGGCAGGGTGCTTTCTCCATTTCAGTAGGGGGAGGTGTATCTCCGATCTCTATGGAGACCTGAGTTACTGCCCCTTGTCCCCACTTTGTTTTCAGCTGTGTCTTCTTGCTCTGATTGGAGCTGGAGAACCTTCTGGAGGTGGGTCTCCTGGAACCACTTTAGGCTTGTGCTTTGTTGAGGGTTCAACCCCTCCCCCAACTATGGCCTCCTCTGCACTGGATGAGTCAGCTTCTCAGGCCATCCCATGCATTCCTCTGTCAGTCACCGTCGTTCTTTCTCTCCCCACTTTCCTTTTGGAAGACAAGCCATGACTCTTAGCACACCTTGTTCCCAGGTCCCCAGGCAAGTGGCTGTGAGCAATATTTTCTGCTCTTCTTCTTGTAATGAGAGCCCTTCTGGGTTCTCAGTCTCACCCCACCTTCACTCCTGGAAGCTGGGGAGCCCCACCACCACCACCATGGCTCGGAGCTCTCTACCAGGCTCAGTGTGGCTTCTTCTTTGCTCCTTAGTTTTAGAGACCTGTTCTTTTAATCCAAAGTTCGTTTTCACGCTGATTGTTTCTACATTAATTTGTAATGCAGTTTGGTGGTGTAAGCTGGGAGTCTGTACATCTCTATCTACTCCCCTTCCATCTACAAAGTGTTTTGTATGACTTCCTTCACCCTTTGTCCCTCACTGGCTTGACCAATCAGAAGTCATTTCCAAATAACTGAGGAGGAACACAATCTAGACTTTCAGTGCATTTGATGTTCAGTAGTTCCCCCTTCCCCGTATCCGTGGTTTTGCTTCCTACATTTTTAGTTACCCCCAGTCAACTGCAGTCTGAAAATATTAAATTTCTACAACTGTCAACATTGTCTGCTCCTGACATCCAGCCATCAACATCACCATGGCTTGACGATCCAGGATTACCCAAAGCAGATGATCCTCTTTCTGACATCGTCAGATGCTCACTGTTAATGTCACAATGCCTACGTCATTCACCTCACTTTATCTCATCACGTAGGCATTTTATCATTTCAAATCATACAAGAAGGGTGAGCACAGTAAAATATTTTGAAAGAGCTAGAGAGACCACGGTCACATAACTTTTATTATGGTTTATTGCTATAATCATTCTGTTTTATTATTAGTTATTGCTGTTACCTCTTACTCTGCTAAATTTATAAATTAAACTCTACCATAGGTGTGTATGTATAGAAAAAAAACAATGCACATAGGGTTCAGTGCTATCCTCAGTTTCAGGCATCCACTGGGCAGGCATCTTGGAGTGTATCCCGCTGGATCAGGGGGCCTTACTAGATTCACTTCTCTCACCAGAACACGTTTCTCTCCTTCAGCTCATGACACTGAGAGGCTCAGTTCTGGAGGATGCCGTTCCCTCAACAGCAAAGCACTCGACAGCCAGAGGGCTGCCCCTGAAGGAAGTGCTGGAACACGTGATTCCCGAGCTCAATGTCCAGTGCCTACGGCTGGCCTTCAACACGCCCAAAGTCACAGAACAGCTAATGAAACTGGATGAACAAGGGGTAAGTGTGGCTTCCCGAGAACTTTCTTAATGCTCTTGTAAATGTTTCCCATTAGGCTTCCACAGTATAGACCTTAATATTTCTTTTTTGACAAAGAAAAATGATGTCATTTATTGTGAAGGATATTCTCTTTGCAATTACTCATTTTCATTTTTCTTGGCTTTCTGAACTCTGAACAGTTCTCATCTGATAAAATTTTCTATGCCAGAATTGATAGGATACTTAAACTATGTTCAACACTTTTGGTAATCTTCCATAAGCGCCGTGAATTTTTCAAGGACTGTAGGAATGAGTACTAGCAATAGCAGTAACAATAATAGCTATCCAGGCTCTACTTTAAGTGCCTTAAATATATTTTTCCATTTAATCTTCCAGCCCTGTGAGAATAGTACTATTATTATCCATTTTAGAGATGAGGAATCTGAGGCACAGAGAGATTAACTAGTAAGTTCAAGTTCACACAGTTAATAAGTTCAAAGCCTGTACTGTTAGCTGCTACCACACACTATCATCAAAGCTTAACATTTTGAACTCTATTAGTACCACTTACAAAGTATTTTAGATGAGACTAAATACAAAATTTTAAAAATTTGAGTTCTAATTAGTAACAAAATGAAAATGCTAAAATTTTCTCACTTCCATATTTTCTGTACTTAATGTGGGGGCCATTTGGTCACGATACAAATGCCATTTTGTGAATAAATTTTGGTGGTCATTCCATAATTAAAAATTACAATTTTATTAAAATAAATGGGAGTTCAAAAAATCAGTTTCAAGGTATATTTATTATTTTAATTCATTCAATAGGATATTAACCAATAGTTGGACATAACTTTTCTAATCATTGTTCTCGCTGTCTATTCAGTTCACTTACATAAAGCACAGATAACATCTATTCCATATATAGATTTCAAGTAGGCTGTGAGTATTCATGAACTAGTTTGAATGCTTTAGAAGACAACTGATGCATAAACTTAACTAGTGAGGGGCTATTTTTCAGCAAAGATTTTAAACCTTGATTCTAACAAAGGAGTAGTAGAAAAAGGAAGATTAAGTTCAACTTGATGGATTTAGTCTTTAGTTACCATGGATTTTGAGGGGAATGACAACATTTAGACATTGATAGTATAATTATATACTGAACATTCCAAATTCTACATTAGAACAAATTACATAAAGGAGTTATTGTAATTTTCCCCTTGTTTTACCCATAGTAAGTAAAATATGGGTGTGGTACGTTTTATGCCTGCTCTTTGTAATTGCAAATGTTGGACCACAGATGGGGCTGATCTGTGATGAACACTCCTTGGTCCCATCAACACAGGAATGTTAACACTATAATGAGTTTAATTTAAAGCTAAATTTAAATTAACTGTTCATTATTCTGTAATTAGGTTTTTTTTTATTCCTGGGAGGTATTAAAATATACTTGCTTTCATAAAATATTTATAATATGTATTAGTTGTTTTCTTTAATGCATTTCTTGGCAGAATTAAAATTTGGCATTCTAAGTGAGTTTCCCTAGTTTTATTTTGGAATTTTTACTAGGTATTGTAGTCTAGGAATTTAAAACCTGCTCTTTTATATGAGCAGCAATACATCTAGACTAAGAGGCACCTCCACCTAGCCCCTGTCTTTTCATTTATATCCTCATAGCATTCAAAGCCAGGATTAGACTGATAAAAAAAACAGGCATATAATTTAGGCATTTAGTCTGGAGAGTCATTTATTTGGTACCAAATCTTATTACATTGATCGACTTACGACCTATGCAACTTATGACCATTTGACTTTATGACCACAGTCGCTAGCCACGACTACTCCGTCTCTGGAGCAGTTTTTGTATGCACCTGTATTTTGTAATTTTGTATGTTTTGCAATATTAAACCAGTTGTACTGGTAATGCAGTGTTTTACTTAAACCTGACGAATGTAAAAATAAGAAACTAAATGGTGTAGAGATTATACAAATGGCGTAAAATGAACAAAGAAAATTATATATAACAATAATGAAAGAAAATTATGATAAAATATGACTTAAAGATTGTTATAACATCATTTCACAGTACCGTACATATAACCTACTCAACTTACGACCAAATCGTGTTACGACTGGTCTGTCGGAACCAATCGTGGTCGTAAGTCGAGCACTAGCTGTAATGCCTTGGTATCATTTTGAGAATGATTATTTTTGTGCTTTTACAAATACAGATTTTAAAACAGAAATGTTTATAAATGCAATAGATTACGCATTTGAATCATTGCAAAGCACTTTTGGTTTCCATCTGTTTCATCATTTTTTAAAATTTCATGCTTTGTACATCCTTATATTTGAAGAGATTCATGGTATAGTACCCAGAAACTGGACTCACTAAAAGGTGATTCTAAATCTCCTTTTAACATTTACTTAAATGATTTTTGTGTGTGTGTGACAGAGAGAGAGACAGGGGCAGATAGACAGGAAAGAAGAGAGATGAAGCATCAGTTCTTTGTTGGGGCACCTTAGTTTTTCACTGACTGCTTTCTCATAAGTGACTTGTCTAGCGGCAGGTGGTGGGGGACTACAGCTGAGGGAGTGAGCCCTTGCTCAAGCCAGCAATCTTTGGGCTCAAGCCAGCGACCATGGGGTCATGCCTATGATCTCACACTGAAGCCAGTGAACCCATGCTCAAGCCAGCGACTTCGGGGTTTCGAACCTGTGTCCTCTGCATCTCAGTCCGACACTATCAACTGTGCCACTGCTTAGTCAGGCTAAATGATTCTTTTAATAGCTTCTCTACATGACTTACATAATTATGCTTGGAAAAAAAAACACTGTTTGCTTGCTATATTGTGACATTCTGCGTTTCTGATCTTTGGGGCCTTACTTTCTCATTTTACAATTTTTAAAAACAAATGAACTGAAGAACAAATGAAAATTTTATCCATTATGAAATAAACCCCTTGACAAAAATATTTTAAAAATCAGTTTTTATTTGACTAGACCAGTGGTTCTTAACCTGGGTTCTATCGAACTCTAGGGGTTCGATGAGTCTGTCTCGGGGGTTTGGAGAAGCCTCTGCCGCGGAGGCCAGAATAAAGTAATTCCGTAATTTGTTGTGAGTTCATGCACTTTGTTGGTTTTGTTCTTTGAGCAAGGTGATGTTCCTGCACGGCTCATTATGTGCACCAGTAAAAAAACATATACCTATGTCTTGAATTTGGAAAAAAAATCATATTTTATTTATCACTAAAGAAGGGTTCAGTGAATGCGCATATGAAACTGGTGGGTTCAGTACCTCTAAAAAGGTTAAGAACCACTGGACTAGACTCTGACACTTATATAGGAACTAAAGTTTGGCATTTTCATTCCTGAAATTTTAGGAAATGAATATATGACTTTGATATAAACTTTCACAATCTCCTTCCTAAAAACTTTCTGGGCCCTTCACTATTTATCCATGTTCACTTCCATTATCCCAGAAAAGTCAATGAGAAGATGAAACCGATTGTCCATGATTTCACACTGTCAAGAATTTAGAACTGGTTGTGACTCAGAAAATTTGGTTCCAGTCTGACTTAGTTTATCCATCATGATCCTAGATCTTCCCTTATTAGATAATTGAGAGCAGCTATATACATGTTAAAAGTTATTATCCTGTTCTAAGCCCTTCACCAGCATCAGATTTCACCCTCAGAGTACACTGTGTCGTAGGTTCCAGTTATTGGCCTATTTTATAGTTAAGAGGAGTGAGACTTGGAGAATTTCTTAGACCATTTTTCTTCAGTAGTCTTGAACACTGAATATAAATTTGCATAACACTACCTTTTGTTCTTAAGATTTGCAATTCCATACACTATTTTTTGTTTGTTTGTTTGTTACAGGAACATAGAGTCATAGAGAGGGATAGATAGGGACAGACAGACAGGAACGGAGAGAGGTGAGAAGCACCAATCATTAGTTTTTGTTGCCGTTGCGACACCATAGTTGTTCATTGATTGCTTTCTCACATGTGCTTTGACCGCGGACCTTTAGCAGACCGAGCCACCCCTTGCTGGAGCCAGCAACCTTGGGTCCAAGCTGACAAGCTTTGCTCAAGCCACATGGGCCCACGCTCAAGCTGGTGACCTCGGGGCCTTGAACCTGGGTCTTCCGCATCCTAGTCTGACACTTCATCCACTGAGCCACTGCCTGGTCAGACGCCATATACTTTTTTATAGCATCAAAACTGCACTGTGACATATCAGGAATTTCATTCATTCTCTATTCAAGCCAACTTTTTAATAATATGGCCAATTTGGTTACTTTCAAATTTGCCATTTTTCTTCATCAGTCATTTAAAAAACACTTTTAGCTCATGTATTCAGTAAGAGGGGCATGTAAGATTGTCATGCTAGGCCCTGTTTAAAGTTCACACGTGTAAAGCACTTAGTACAGTGCTGGGCACGTGGTGAACATTGACAATGATAAAATGCTAGCTCATTAGTTGCCTTTTACATGCATTATCTCACTTAATCTTTACCAGTATCCTGTGGGAGAGCTGCTACTATAGGTAGTCGAATGGACTAGGCTTTCTGAAATAAGCGTCACTGTTTCAAACTAATAAATCTTAATTGAGTAACCATTCTTTGAGGATTGTTAAATACTGTAGAGAATAAATAGGCTGGTAAAACATAGTCCTTACCCATGGAGGAGACAAGGTCTTAAATTACTGTAGTAGAAGTCAGGGTTATGTAATGAATATAATAAAAGAATTGCAAATGAAGAGCCAAGAAGGTACAAACCACCAGTAGGGCCAGGTCATGATTGGTCAGGTGGGTCAGGATGAGATGGGCCTTGGAGGGAAAGACATATTCATCAGGTCAAAGAAGAAGCACCACAGTGCTTCTCAGAATGATAAGAACGAAGCCTAGAGAGACAAAAGGGCGGCAAGCAGTCTAGCTAATTAGGAGTGTAAGAGATTAGTAAAAATAGACTATTTTTTACTGAGTAATGACTAAGGCAGATACTATGTGTACAACTTACATGTATTATTTTAATGAGTTCTCAGCAGCCTTTGATGTAGGTACTCCTGTTGTCCTTGTTTTACAGACAGAAGCACTGAGTGAGGTGCAAAGAAGCTGAAAGACACCCCCCCCCCCAGATTACAAGTAGAATCTGGTGGAAGAAGGTCTCAGATCCAGGCCTTCCAACTGCAGAGCCCACACTTGTAACCAACACCCTGTACAACCGCTGTCCTTCCCTCCCTGTGAAAGGGAGGAGGAGCTGGATGGATGGCTCCCTGCTGCTGGCTTCAGTGCCCAGCATTCAGTAAAAGTTGTTAAACCCAAACAAAATTGGAGTGGAGCTTAAAAATATTTAAAGTACAATTGCCAGGGAAATTGGTAGCCCTGTTTTCTTTCATTAGCAGATGCCAAGTTTTAGGTACACAGTACTGATTTTACCTAAATGAGTGTTTCCACTGTTTTTTTAGATTCTTATTTAAAGTACAAAGAATTGAAAATACTTATTGAATTCTCTATTTAAAAAGTTAACCTTCAAGTTATTGAAGTTAAAGGGGAAAAATCCCTAATTAGGTATGCAATATGTATCTCAAAAATAGATGTAAGAAAAGAAGCAGTGTTTATTTTACAATGAATAGCACTCATCCTTTGACTAAGGACATGGGTAAAATTCTGTGCTGACTGAGCCTATTCATTGCCCTCGTACATTATTTTATTGAAGATAAATGAGTTTGACCAGCCACTCTCTTCTTTGATTTAGACAGCTAAATTTAAAGAATGAGCCATAGGAAAAAGATTTGTTTCCAAAACCCATTTTCTGTGAATGATGCTTTGGCAGAATAATTACCATTCCTGAAATTTTAATCTTTCCTTAGATTATGATATCAACTAATGCATGTTTAAACTTCAGCGGGTCACCAAACTGGTTCCAGACAACTCGTGGACCTGTACAATATATACATTATCAGGAAGGAAGTGTACCCGACAGTCATCACGTCAGAGGGAGAAGGCAGTGACATTGGTAGCTTTGTCTTGTCTGTTCAGAAGGAAAGATGACTCTGCACTGGCTCATCCATGCCCTGTCCGTCTGCGGTTGGATTGGATGACTGGGTGAAGTCCTTTCTAGTGATAAGATTCCATGATTACCATGATGGATAGCAGAGCATTTGGGAGTCATTTGGCTGTGCTAGGACTGCACTTTATACTGATGGAGCTCCACATGGCTAAGACATGCAGTAAGGATTCTTTGGTTCACAATCCAAAAAGACAGAATAACTGATTTTAGATCAGTGGTTCTTAACCGGGGTTTTATCGAAGTCTCAGGGGTTCGGAGAAGCTTCTGCCACAGAGACCAGAATAAAGTAATACCGTAATTTGTTGTGAGTTCATGCACTTTTTTGGTTTTGTTCTTTGAGCAAGGTGATGTTCATGCACGGCTCATTTTGCGTACCAGTAAAAAAACATATACCTATGTCTTGAATTTGGAAAAAAAAATCATATTTTGTTTATCACTAAAGAAGGGTTCGGTGAATGCGCATGTGAAACTGGTGAGTTCGGTACCTCAAAAAAGGTTAAGAACCACTGTTGTAGATATTTCAATCTCCTTAATTTTAAATTGTAGATTGTGTTTTAAATTTATATTTAAAATATAAAGTTAAACTAATTTTCTTTCCTATAGGACTTAACTAGCTGTTAGCTTCCAATTGTCCAAAAATCAAACTAATTGTGTTTACATCAGGGGCTCCCATTTCTATCTTGTCCTATGTCCTCTCTTCCCTCATAAATTGCCACTTTTATTTTCCTTATGTATTTCTTTGTTTCTTTATACAGATCTCACCAAATAGGCCTATGTAATCTTATTTCCCCACTTTCTTATACAAAATAATAGCATGCTGTAGAAATTTGCTCTTTTACTTAGTAAAATATTTTGGAAGTCTTTCTATGACAGTACATAGATTGCTTTCCCACTGTCTTTACTGCTGCATAATATTCTATTCTATTGCTATGCCATGGTTTATTTCATCAGTTTCCCTATTGGTGGGCATTTGGGTTGATTCCAGTCTTTTTCTATTACCAACAGCGCTGCAATGAAGAGCATTTTTCTACATCTTTGAAATTCACCTCAATGTCAAATCAAAATGGGTGCATTTATTATCAGTTTAATACCTAATACGAGGCTTTTTTTATTTTGTGAGAAATTTTGCACAACATAGCTTTAGAGAAGATGGAGATTATTATGTATATAGAATACTTCCTATACATTATGCCGTAGATAAAAATAGAATATGTCTATGCACATATATAAAAATAATTTTGACAGCATTTCTGTCAGATTTTTTAAATAACTGTCCTACCCATATGTCATTTTTTAAAGCAGTTTGATTTTTCTTCGTAATTTCCAATGAGGATATATTTTCTAATAGCATTTTTTCTTCCAACACTGATTTTTTCAGACCCTTTGACATTGTTTGTGAAGATCAGTATAACGATGAGTATTTAGGAAGTAGTTAAGAGTTATTTTTATGGGGAACAAACCAAAATAAGTGCTATCAGTGTGAATCATGAAAAATTGTTTTAAATGACCAAGATCTTCATGTTCAATAATACCACAGCTTGTCTCAGACTAGCCCACCTACTGAGAATAATTAGGAACACTAGATAACATATTAAAAAATAAATAAATTTGGACTTTACTTCTGGAAATAAGGAGTAGATATATTTTTCCTATTCTTGCTACATGCAGCTAAAAACCGTGTGCATTATAATGTACAAAGTGAATCTGAACAGTGAAGAGAAGAAGGCCAATTAGGTAGCGGCCTTAGGATTTGAGGAATGACCCAGAAGTCATTCATGATCAAAGCTGAAAATACAGAGAAACTTTCTAAACTTGATTTAATCAAAAACAAACCTACTAAAACTCTATAGTTATATTATACTTAATGAAGAAAGGCTTAGTGATAACAAGGTAAGGATGGATCCTCACCACTGCTATTCAGCATTGTACTGGAAGTTCTAGTCAGCACAATAAGGGGAAAAAAGGAAATAAAAGACATATAGGTAAAGGAAGGGAAAATACCAAAACTATTTCAGATAACAGAATAGTCTATGTACAAAACTCCATGGAATCTATAAAATCTTCCTAGAACTATGAGGTGTATAAAGCGAGGTTGTATAGGATTCAACATCAACTCGCTCAAATCAGTTAGTTTTATTTTAATGAACACATGGAAACTTCAAATAAAATATAATACCTTCTATAATCCTTCAACAAAAAATGAAATACTTGGGTATATCTCTAACAAGATATGTATAGTACTTATTTGCTGAAAACTGATGAAAGAAATCAAAGAAGACCTATGATACAGTCTTAACACAATTAGTATCAAAATCCCAGCAAAACATTTTGAAATCATAGACAAGAGTATTCTGAACTTTATATTGAAAGGTAAAGGAACTAGAATAACTAAAACAATTTTGAAAAAGAAGAATAAAGTAGGAGAGATGATTCTACCAAGTTCAAAACTTACTGTATAACTACAGTAATCAAGATTGTCTTATTTATTGGAGGGATAGACACATGGATCAATGAAACAGCATGGAGAAACCAGAGGTAGCCCCACACAAATATATGCAACTGATTTTTGACAAAGTAGTGTGAAAACAATGGAGAAAAGATGGGCTTTTTAAACAAAGGAAATGGGATGGTTGTATATCCATAGACAAAATAATGAAATTGACCTAAACCTTACACATTATGTACAAAATTATTCAAATGGATTATAGATTGAAATGTAAAACTATAAAAAATTTTGACAAAAACATATAAAATCTTTGGGACCTAGCATCAAACTGCAGATAAAAAGTTTGGTGACCAATCAACTTTCATTGATTTCATGGTGACTGCAGAAATAAAAAGTAGTTCAAGGATCACTGGAGAACTCAGAGCTGTTAAACAATCAAATTGAAATTCTAGAACTGAAGAAAATAAACAGAAGTTAAAATCTCAGTAGATGGGTTGAAGAGCTTATTTGACACAACAGAAGAGAAGATACATGAATGGAAGACAGTTTACCAAAAAAAAATTTAACTGAAGATATATATATTCCAATTCCCAGGAGAAGAGAGATTAAAGCAGTGATGGGCAATCTTTTGAGCTGGTGTGTCAAAATTCTCCAAAAAAAACGAGCATAACTCGGGTGGTGTGTCACTTCGAGAAAAACGGCCTAACTGGAAGTTCTGTTGTTTTGACCTACAGACCCCCGACACAGAGTGTCTACACTACAGCAAATGTTTTATCCTCGGCTACTGCACCTGGCCATGCAGGAGCCGAGGATGAAACCTCCTTCTCGGCATGCGGCCCCGTGTCATCGAAAATGGCTACACGTGTCAGTGCTGACACATGTGTCATAGATTCACCATCACGGGATTAAAGCATTATTCAGGAATAGAATCAGTGTTTGAAGAATTCCTTATAAAGAAATTTCCAAAACTGATGAAATTCATGATTTAAGATAGAATCAAGGAGAGCTGCAGATAAATACAAAGAAAATCAGATCAAAGCCCATATAGTAAAATAAAATACTGCTGAAATAAAAAAAAGAGACAAATATTAAAAATAGTCAAAGGAAAATAAAATACCTTCAAAAAAGGACAGACAATTGGCTGTTAAAATTAGCATTTGCTGGCTATACAGCGTGAAGGAAAGGGGATATCAGACCTATGTAGAGTGCTGAAAGAGAATAACTCTCACAGTGAAGTTTACCCAACAAAAATACTCGTTATAAATGTAGGCAAAACTAATTTATAGGGGGAAAACATGGAACAGTAGTTGTTTAAGGTTTTTAGTTAATGCAGGGGTGCATTACTAATGGAGACAAGGAAACTTCTGGGGTGATGGCCATGTCCTGTACCTTGATGTTAGTGGAGGTTTATTAGAACTCATTATATTGTATGCCTTGAATGGGTGGCATTTCCTGTTTAGCAATTATATACCAATAAAGTTGATTGAAAAAACAACTTTTAGAAGGCAGATTTCTACTTTTTTTCATTAAGAGAGAGGGACTTGATTTATCCTTTTATCTGAAATAGCCTAAAGACTAGACAAAACAAGGAAACTGATTTTTACAACATTGGACATTAGGCAGTGAAGAGCAGTGATCTCTAATAGGTGGGAAATGGGTAAAGTGAACCCTAAGATCACCCCGGCTTTCTGCCTGAAGGGAATCTCCAGGTTACAGTGCAGGTGGGCATCTAGCTGAACCCCAGGGGTGGCCAGAGGTGAGACAGATGTGAGACCCGAGGAAGCGTGGGTTCATATAGCTGAGTGCTGATAAGTGTGTGCATTTGAGGCCAGGGTAAAAATCTCCCTAAAGGTCGAGAAGGGCAAATCCTCAGTTCTTCTGTCTGCAGGTGGAGTTCTCTAGACTGTGAAAAATCTGTCCAAACAGAACAGTTTTTGCTCTGAGTTCACATGGCATTGAGCAGTCCCAGAATGGTTTTGCTGCAGTAGTGGGGCAAATTAATCCTCAAACTCTGCTCTGGTGCGACCTGACAGCAAGAACTGAGAGGATCAAACTAGTTCTAAGTAACCATACCCCAGAACAAAGCTCAGGCACCCCTCTGGGGTGAGAACCGCTGTACAATGAAACACTTTGTGACTATTTAAGTAAATTGGACACTTTGGATGGTTTTGTAAGAACGGTAGGAACCAGGTCATTCCCATGATCTGGGCCACCCCAGTGGCCTTCCTCTGGCCAGGACACCAGGAAGAAGGGGTGACAAAGGCCACATTTCTGGAGAGGTCTCTGAGAAGTTGGTTGTTCTCATCTGCTTCCACCGGAAGGGGACACCGACTTCTCATCCATCCTTCCAGGAACTCAGGGCTGTGGAAGTTAGATTGCACTTCCTGTTTCCTTGATTTGATGTTAAAGTGTCTTTTTTTATGAGAGGAAGAGCAATTTTATGTGTTGTTTGTTCCCAGCTGTGGGAAGCCACATTGCTCTTGATGGGTGTTGAAAAGCTTTGTTGAGATTCACCTTCATCTGAGATATAATCTTAGTCCTAAAATCAGATAGAATAAATTTTCCCCACGTTATTTTTCAAAATTGTGTTATCTAGTTCCTTTGCCTTTCCATATAAATTTCAGATAATCTTATCTATAATAACAAAAAATAATCATTCCTTAAGCATTTGTCGAGTGTCCAGGCACTTCCATCGATGCTCCATATGAACAGCTGCTGTGCAAGCATGGTGTTGTGCAGCATCACCCCGGATTCTCCAAAGCAAAACCCTAACGTGCAGAGAAACCCAGTCTGTTCCCAGGACGGCTTCTGGTGCCTTCACAGCCCCATACTGAGCATTGCATGAAAGTATTATATGTTCACATGCATGAGTCCATGCAGATGTGTCTCCAAATAATGCTGTTTTATATAACTCATAATTCAGAACCCTCAAATGATAGCTCTAACTGCATTTACATTTGCTTTTTCTCTTGAAGTGTTCCTTGTTGCATTTACATAACTCCTCCTTAATAACTTCTCACTCTGGCAGGGAGCATAGCTGCTAACAGAGGATTCTAAGAGCCCGAGTTCAGAGCATGCCACCTACCTTGATTTATTGGAGTGGATCAAGTCATTTCGTCACCGAGCAATGACATTTGGCACAGTTTCAAACCAGAGGAAACTTGACATGCTAACAAATTTCCTAATCCTCTTAAAGGAGCCTCCCTTTCACAACCAGCAAAACCCAGTTTGTTCTTCTGTCTGCAGGTGGAGTTCTCTAGACTGTGAGAAATCAGTCCAAACAAAACAGCGCATAGTTCCATTGTCCTTGGATTCTGCTTCTCCAGTTGTTTGGTGGAAGTTTCCTTTACTTATCTTCTCTCCTCTGAACTCTTTCTTTTTTCTTCTTTCTCTTTCGTTCTCATAAATGACTTCGTTGCACAGTGAAATCTTAGGCTTTTATCTAAGAAGTTAAGAAAGAAGCCATCCACAAATCCAATGCCACTGATGCTTTCTACTGAATAGGGTGACTTTTGTCCTACATTGTTGCAAGAGAAGGCTGATCTGAGAGGCACGGAGCCAAATAGCAAATAACTCAAAGCCCCTTCCTTTCTCTGGATTGCTTCATCTCTGATAGTTCTCCCTGCAGGAAGAGAGTGAGGACCTGACTGTATTAAGGACTCCTTTTGTAATAGATGCAGAGTTTACCACTACTTTTTTATGTGTTGAGACCTGATAGGGTGGGTACTCAGCTTAATTCTAAAGCCAAGATGAAATCTCTGCCTGTGGGAGTTCCCCTCTAAGCATCAGCTACATTCAGACATTTGAAGCAGGCTGGCTGAGATAAGGTTGAAATGTCAGTGGTGTGCAGTAGGTTTTACTCGGATTTCTTTGGTTTGGGTTTTCCTACATGTGGTATACAAAATAACTAAGTCCTAAATCTGTTTCTCTTAATAATTACAATGAAGCCACAATAATGTAAGGCTGTGTGCCGCTTTAAAAATATTTCAGTATAACTGTATATCCAGTTATTTGCAGGTTTCAGACTGAAGCTATATCCTCCCACTCCCTGGAGTTGGCAGACAGAACTGGGGAGCTCTCATGGCCATGGCCACGGGGCATGCAAAAGCCACTGAACTTCCTTGTCAACTAGGGAGCATTCAGTGGAGGGGGAGGCAAGAAAGAATTTTCCCCCATGACATTTTCTGTGTTACCACTGTTCTGGAACATTTTCTCTGGAAGGTTGCAGAGAATTGTTCAGGGTTGTATGAAACAATAAATGCTGGGTGTGTTTCAGGATTCAGAAATGTCCTGACTTTAGCAGGGAAATAAAATGCATGCACCATGTACGTCGTCATGTTCCCAATGGGATCAGGGACAGTACCCCACAATCAAACACATTGATATTTCTACAAGAAAAAAAATGAATATTCACACAGAGGAATAAATTAAGAGTACTAATGTCAGCTCATTTCAAATTTTGCTGTCAAATGTGTTTGCTTAAATTTGGTTTTATCTTTCAACTTTCGACTTGCAAGTAAGGGGCTGTGGACATGTTGCAGTGACAGAAATGGAGCAGGGAAAGCCTGGTTGAGTCCCGGTAATGTTTATAGAGCTGAATCACAGGTCTGAGCAGGGTGATCAGTGACTCTCCCTACTGGGCCACGTACTTTCTCTTCCATTATCTGTGCTTATCTGTCAAACAGGTAATGTTTGCTTTATGGGCTGATGTTAAACAGGAGCACCGTGGTTGGCATATAATGAGTGTTTATTAAACGTTAGCTATTAAAATTTTGCCTCGTACCTCCTCCCTTTCCTCTCCTTAGCTGAAAACGTAGGGAAGCAGAGGTTTGCAGGGCTGCTTCAGAGACAGGCCCGAGGGATAAGTTAGCCTGCTTTCATAGCGCCTTAAAACCCTGACTCTTTATACTGAAAACACATTTCTTGTTAAATAACTGAAACCGCCTTAAAATTCCTTTGCAAAATGATTAGGCTTTTCAATGATGAATAAATGTTTTGATTAACGTTATATTTAAATCTTCAGAGTACTTTGTATTAACTGTTGTCCTAAGGAAGGAATATTTGCCACTTGCTAATTTGCCATAATGACGCCCCTTTTACAGTTTCTGTTTAGGTACTCGTCTTTTAGAAAATTATTTGAAAAGGACATTGTAACCCTAACTGAGGTTTATAATTTAATATATTGGAAAAATGGCATTGGAAATGTCTTTTCCAATCCCCCACAAACACCACTACCACCATCAAATTGCAAGGACATTAGTGGTCTTTTCAGGGCAAAACAATTTATTTTAAAGTATCTTTTGTAAAGTGAGCTTTTGCTTTTAAATTTGTAAAGCCTTCATTTGTGAAAGGTTGGTGGGGGGGGGGGTAGGGGGGTCGTTGAAAAAGAATTGCCTTTTGTGAAGTTGTTTTTTATAGGCTTACCTTGTATTTTGTAATCCATTAATAGAAATTCCCTAGAGTAGCAACATCTGTTCTGATGATGCCTGATCTTCACGTACATGAGATTTTATTTTTCTGGCCTTTCCTCTTAATTCATAATTACAGATGCTTGCTGTATTGTATTGTTTAGGTAGGAGACAGAAGAATTAAAAAAGAAAGGATCTCAAGAGAATAGGGATGTTAGCTAGTTGATGGGCCTTTGCTCTACAGGACTTAACATTTAAGTGAGCCAGAGTACATCAGCCTCTGTTGATTTTCATTGTGTTGTCTGCCTTCACAGCTGAACTATCAGCAAAAAGTCGGCATCATGTACTGCAAAGCCGGACAGAGCACGGAAGAAGAGATGTACAACAATGAATCGGCTGGCCCAGCCTTTGAGGAATTTCTTCAGCTGTTGGGAGAACGAGTTCGGCTCAAAGGATTCGAGAAGTATCGCGCACAGCTTGACACCAAAAGTAAGAAATACTCACACCCTCCTACTAGGTTTATTTTCCGCCTGCTCCTTTGATGTTCACCTGCTAAATTGCCTGTAAAACATTGCCACTTATTGCAGAAAACTGCTGGTGCTGGAGAAGAGAGCCAGAGAGAGCGGTCTGTGGCCCTAGAACAGGGGAAGACCATAATCGGAGTAGCTAGGCTTGGACTGCACAAAAAGTGTTATCAGAGGTGTGGATGTAATCGGGCAGTGGGTACAGATTTGCTTCTGGATTTCTGGATAGCGTGGCATAAATCACACTATATTTAGCTGAATGTTAAAGTGACTACAAACTCTAGCAACTTACAACCATCTGGTCACAAACCCTAGAATTTTCAACTTCCATTAATTCATAATCTTCATGCTTATCTCTGAGTCCGTCTTTGTGTGGTTTTCTTATTCATTTTGTATCTTAATATCTCAGAGGGTTTTGCTTGCCTATTTTTTTATTATTATTGCCCATAGTCTAATTTAATCTTTAAGAAAAGAAGCTTTTATCTTTTGGCTCATATGATGTGTTGATTAAAAGCATGATAGTGAAGCAGTCTGTTTACTTACAGCTCATGAAGATACAAGGTTGTCCGCTTCCATTCCCCAAGTCATTAATAAAATAATTAAGTTCTCAAGTATCTATTTTGGTTAGAGTGTGCTGATTACTGCTGTGTGTGTGTGTGTAGGCAGTTTTACATTTTATCTCCAAATCCATCCGTGGACATCTGTGACCTTTTTCTCTGAGAAGGTCTTTGGATTAGCAGATCTTTATTGCAGTCTATAGTAAGCTCTCTGATTTTCTGTACAGGAAATTAAATAAGGAATTGAGTCATGAAAACAGAAAAGCATTCGTAAACTACTGTAGGGAAGAATTTCCTGTTGCCATGGTTTTGCTGTTACCAACTTGGAAACAACATGCAAGAGAGACTATTAAAACCTATAAATAGCCTAGACTCTTAAATATTATTTTAACATTCCATGCTCTGCCTGCAACTACAAAAAATGTTAAATCTCAATACGCCCTTAAACTCTTTTTACCCAGATATTTTGACATTTACTCTGTATAATTCATTCATGTTGTCCCAGTTTGTTGTGTTGTATAAATTATCATCACCACAAAGAGCTATTGAAAAGGTCTAGGAGAATGTAACAAGTGCCCTGATTCTATAATGAACAGCCAGATTGAGGGTAGATAAGATTATGTATTATTTGCGTGTTTACACATTACCCGCCACCTCTTGATGAAGGACAATGGGAGAAATGTATAGCAAGGCCCTACTTCAGCAATGTGGTGCATCTCAATATCCTAGTGACTGTAAAACCTAGAGGGGGGTGAGCCCAGATGAGCAGTCCACCTCTGACTACACCGTTTCCCAGTTGTGTAATGCATTCAGGAGGGGGGGGGTTCCTCTTCACTAAACTACTATCTCCTTTAAGGTTCCTTGTAACCTTTCAGAGCATAGCTTTGGAGCAGAAGAGTTCATAGTTATTTTTTCTGTTCTTCTCAGAGAGCCAAGTTTCCTCAAGTGAATGAAAAGTAGGAAAGTGTTTTTATTCTGTAGCCCTGAGGAAGGCAATATGCGTATTAATCTCACTCCAAGCTAATAGGGTCAAAAACTAGAGAGGACCATTAGTATCATTATTTAAAACAGGTATTAAGAACACGTTGTAGAAATAGGGTGAAATAAGTCTCAGCAGTCCTGGCAGCCTCTTACTGGCTGTAGCATGGTCATAGATGAGATGAGACTTTGCTCTGTGTGCTGGCAGATAATAAATATCACCACATTTTGTCTAACTTTTATTTTGTGTCAAGAACCTTTTTCTTTCAATATAATCCTTCAAAAGAGAAAATGCTTTGCCTGACCTGTGGTGGCGCAGTGGGTAAAGGGTCGACCTGGGAACACTGAGGTCGCCAGTTCAAAACCCTGCACTGGTCCGGTCAAGGCACATATGGGAGTTGATGCTTCCAGCTCCTCCTCCCTTTCTCTCTCTCTCTCTCTCTCTCTCTCTCTCTCTCTTTCTCTCTCTCTCTCTCTCTGTCTCTTCTCTAAAATGAATAAAATAAAAGAAAAAGAGAAAATGCTTTTCAGAGCAAGTATTCCTAAATAATCATGCCATCTACATCTGTGGATTTGTAGTTTCATCAAAATAAAATATGATTTGTCCATCTTTATTTCTCTCTTTTTTGCCTTCCCCTTCCTTTGGAATCTGATCTGGAATTACACATATGTTAGATCACTTACTAGTGTATTGATGACTAAAGAGACTGCTGATTTAATTTTTTAACCATTTTCTTTTTCTCTGCTTTTGTTTGGATAATTTCTATTAATATGTATTCAGATTCACTGTGTTTTTCTTTTCTTCTACAGTGTTTTAATCTGTTGTTTTTTTGTTTTTTTGGAGAGATGTCTAATCCGGTCTTTTGCCCATTTCTTAATTGGATTGTTTGTTTTTTTGGTATTGAGTTTTTAAATTCCTTGTAAATTTTGGATATTAAGCCTTTTGATTGGATGGTGAACATTATAAAAGTTTCACTGTTGAATGTATGGATTTTGTTGTCTTTAAAGACTGTTGAGTTTTGTTTTGATAGTTAAATCACTTACGGAACAACCTAATCTTTATGAATCTTGTACGCTAATTCAGCCCTACTACTAGGGCAAGACTTTTCTTCAGGGATACCTGCATATTCAGGGAGGTATCTCTACTCTGGATGGTCATACCCATGTGAACTGTGAGAATTATTTTGCTTAGAGTTCTCTGGCAGTGGTTCTTTCACTAATAGTTATTTCTTTGCACTGCTTTGGACTCTAATTCTATATGCAATTTAATATTCAGCCTGTATATTGGGGACCCTTATGCAGATTTTGAACTTCTTTCACTGGATATTTTCCTTCTTTTTGGTACTGTTCTCATCAAATATCAGCCCCCACAGGCTTCCTACACACAAGTCTATTTAGGCTCTCCTCCTCAAAGCCCTGCTCTATGCCCGTGTAGAAAAAAAAGTGCCTCCTGGTAAAAAGCCAGGGAGAATGGTAGGACTCATCTTTGATTTTCTTTTCTCAGAGATCACTGTCCAATGCTGCCTGTTGTAAAATGTCTGAACAGTTGCTTCAGATACATTGTCAACTTGCTACTAATTAACAGTGGGAGAGCAAGTTCTGTACTGAAAGTACTTGTATGGCCATGGCCGGAAAGGAAAGTCCCAGATACTTGTTATAGATGCCGTCTCCTGTCATCTCCACAAACCTAGCTAGATATTAGCGCCATTTTACAGAATTGGCTTCTTTATATTAACATGTCCAAGGTTAGACAGCTAGTAAGCATTAGGGAAAATGAACAGATCCTGGTGGTGCAGTTAATGAAGTATTCAGAGAAAGCATAAATGTGGGATTAAGCACAGTGAAGCCCCGCGCTCTGCCTGTGGCTATGTCTTCCCCTCTCTCGGCTCTTGAGCTAAAAATACCCAAGCCATCTCAGGAGACAGCTCTACTTGTCATGTGTTATAACTATATTCAGATTTTAGTACTTTGGTAAAGGAGAGAGAGGCTCAGGAGAGGAAGAATTGATGGAATTATTAAACATTTTCTCCCCCCCCCCCCATTTTTTGTTTGAAGTTTATTTTCCTATCTCAGAAATAAGGATTTCTAGCTAACAAACTACAAATGTGTCAGGGGTCAGAACAGTCCTATAATGAAGAAATCTGCAGTAGTGGATTTCTGTTTTTTGATTCCTTGTTTCCTTATTTGGATGACACAACCTCTAGATACTTAGAATCCTTTCACACTGCTGTAAACACAAAAATAAACTTCCCACCAGGCAGTTAGTTATTTGAAAGCTGGAGACCACCCTCATTTTAAACTGTGCATATGGATTAATATTTAGGACATTCTTTTCTGCCTGAGGCTTGTTTATCAAGTCAGCACATTGGAGATTTAGAAGTCCTTTGTTAACCATTTCTTCAAAGCCTTTGTTAATTCGCAGCAATATTAGTGAATGCTTGTTGCTGCTCCCTTTTTTAGCAGTGTTCATTGTAAAAAAACCATTGAGAATTCAGGGTCTTAGAAGACAGGTAAGACTTTTCATAAAGAAAATAAATCCTTTATTTGGAATATTTAAACTTTGATAGGGAAAAGGATAAAACTAGCATCTTTAAAGGCTTTGCACATGCGAAGGGCTATTGGAGTCCTAGAGACTGATGGAGAAAAGGATTCTATTTTCACCTCATTAACTGAATTGTGTTCTAGTGTAAGGTTTTCCTTTGAGTGTTCCTGAGATGCTTTTGCCAAAGAAACGAAAATGTATACGAGACCCTATTTAAGGAAACTATACTTTTTTACCTCAACTGCACAAAATTCTAAATTCTCATTAACGCATTTCACGAACATCTTCTATGGGCCGGCACTTTCATATACATTATTTCACTTAATCCTCAGAACAATGAGATTATAGAGGAGCAGAGGAGTGAAGTGACTAGTTTGTTTTGTGGTAATTTACCAGACGATGCTCCCAGCATTCCAGTTCAGATCTTCTTACTTCCAAGGTAGGAATCCAGGTGATTGCGTGTATCTTGCAAAGTGAGCAGCAGGCAGGAAAGAGCAGTGGCTGATTCCTAAGCACCCACCTCACAGTTTCTGTTGTCCTTTCCTTTCAATACGTTAGCTATTTTGAAAAGCCTGGACTACCATGTTCATTCACATGCACTCTCACAGATCCCTGGAGGTGACACAGTATAAATTTGCCTGCCATGGGGAAGGGACTCTTCTTGACCCTCTCTTCATTGAAGTAAGGTAACTTATCTCCTGATCGTGGCTTAAAGGTATATTGAAAAAATATGAGTAAATATGGTAAACACCAGAGCAGGTGAAATTCCTGGCTTTCCCAAATACTTCATTAGTGAGTAGGAAAAATAGTACCATAAGGGCAGAATTGTGCCTCAGCACAGATACACACCAGTGTTCCAGAGGTCAGTACTGGTCCCTGGCCATGTTTGCGAGCATTAACTTATGCATCTCCAGACCCTGAGGCAAGGTTGCATAGATGGGAGATCTGGGGGTCTTAAATGGATGGCCCCCAACAGCCAGGTACATATTATAATATTTCAAACTATGGTTGAGAGTCAGACCCATAGCCTGTCTGTGATTTTTGTCTTATATTTGATGTATTCTATAGTGGTGAGGACATTAATACATTGAGCTTAAAATTTCTTCATTCTATTGCCATTATTAGTCTACATGCATTTACTTAAAGAGATTACTTTTCTCCTTGTATTCATAAATCTTTAAAAGTAGGGACTTTTCAAAAATCAATTGCATAGGCCTGTTTTCCTTCATTTAGCTTTCTTTTTAACTCAAATATATCCATTAGTGACCATAAAATGGTTATATGAAAGTCTACTTAGCTCTTCCTGATTCAGATTCATACACATTCACCTCTATCATCCAAGTTTTAGATGAACTAAAAGTAAAAGAGTTGAGCCAAAAGAGGAGTAAGTCAATGATGAATATGACATTGACTTTGTCTGAAACTACTCTGCAAACTTATTAACCTGTTCATACTGTTTCCAGTGGAAGTGTTTAATGTAGGATATTATCACTTATCTATACCTTTCAAAGCAGCAGAGAAGAATATTCTTATCATTCCTCAATTATTCAATGTCTTCTTATCATCTAGTTTGAATATTAGAAATTTTGCTTTCTATAGTTTCGTGTAGAGTATTGACCTTACAAATGGATATAGTATGTCACTCTCTGGTAGGTTGATTTGGAGGCAAATCACTTGATTATTAAGATGACCTATATGATGCCTGAATTTACTTTTTAACTTTTAAAGCTTCGTATAGATATGAAGGATCATTATCTCCTTTCATTCCTCTTCTACAAGCACATTTCCCCTTAGAAATTACTCAGTATACTCCCCAACCAGAGAATAAAAGGATTTTTATTATTTTCCTGATTTTCATTCTGTTAAATCTTTTATAATTTTAGGATTTTTAAGGTCATTAAAATATAACAATAGCCTGACTAGTCAGTGGCGCAGTGGATAGAGCGTCAGACTGGGACGCGGAGGACCCAGGTTCAGGACCCCGAGGTTGCCAGCTTGAGTGCGGGCCCATCTGGCTTGAGTAAAAGCTCACCAGCTTGGACCCAAGGTCACTGGCTCGAGCAAGGGGTTGCTCGGTCTGCTGAAGGCCCGCGGTCAAGGCACATATGAGAAAGCAAGAAAACTTCTAAAACTGTTTTAAATTAGTAGCAAAACTGGGGTTTTCTAAGGTCCCCAGAAGAAGGCTGATCAAGCAGCACACATTATGTAAAACTGAGGCACAAATGGGAAAAAGAGAAAGGATGAAAAGTAGAAAAATAAATTATCTGCAATGTTGTCTTCAGTTTCCTCTCTGGCAGTAATACTTTCAGAATAGAACAGATGTGTAAACCAAACTGTAATAAATGAATACTGAATGACAAATTCTTTTTCTAGTTCATTAATTTTGCTTAAAATTGACTTGAAACACATGTAAGTACACATCAAAGCTGACACATTCCGTTTAAAATTTTAAAATGTACTAATTTGTTCTAGAGATATTTATAGCAGGGTCCCTTAGCAATAGGTAAATTCTTCAGACAGTTCATTTGTTTATTGTATAATTTGTAGTTTTTGTTGTGGGTGTGGTGGTAGTCATTAATATTTAGAACATATTTTTTCTTGAAGAGTTAGTTACATGTTGGCACATATTTTTGCAATTTTTTAAAAAATAGTCTTTTCTTTTAGCTTGTTTTTAAAATCCTTCACATGTCAGCTTCAAAATTAAGATCCTCTAGGAAGCTCAAGGTTGAAACTCAAGGATCTACAAGTTCTCTGCAAGTCTGTCTGCAAGTCACCCCTGTGGTCTATTCTTAGAGCAGCACCTAAGGGCAGTGAAGCTACTGCATTACAGTCACCCTGGGGGTGTTGATTAAAATAGATTTCTCTGCCCAGCCCACACCCAATGAGCAGTGTTTCTGGGAGTGAGGCATGGGAATGTGCCTTCTAAACCAGCTCCACAGAAGACTGCTTGCTAAATTCCCAGACCTACTGCCCTTTGGTGTTGGCCAGAGGCTTTGTCTTGGCTCATCTTTCCCTAAATTTCAGTGAAGTGTTTTGGTCCTCAAAAATATGGTTGAGAGGGTCTTGAGTTGACCCAGAATGAATGCACTCATTCATTTGTCAGCCTGTAAGTCGAGGTCCTTCAAATCTAAAGATATATCCTCTCAATTGGGCAGTTAATAATTCTCTTCTCTGGTTTCCAGGTATTTAGGAGCACATTGATTTGTTAATAATAATTAAGGGGATAGAGGTCCTCCCCCCTTAAGGAAGGTGAGGGCAGACCACACTTAAATAATTGTTGGACTTTGCTATAATACCTTTGTTATTCAATGATACAGTCTTGTTAAATTTCCATCTATTAAGAAGAAAATAGCTCTCTTGCTTGAATGAGAAGTATTGGAAAAGATGTTCTTGTTGTCTGTGCAAAGAATTCAGGAATTTGTGAACTTGAATGGGAAATAATTTTATATTTATTTTCATTGACCCTGTCAAACAGTGGTCGCCAATTCAACACCAATGGGAATCCCCAGTTTGGGGTGTGGTGAAAAAGGAAACTTGATCCAGTGCAAACAGCTCAACAGTGTTACAGCTCAATATTGAAATAGTAGACTGTGGAATGATATGGCTATGAGGTAGCCCTGGGCTGAAGTAGTTCTGGGGCAAGGCCTCTCTCCAGCTAGACAGCTCTGCTCTGCCTGCTCTCCTCTACTCTGGTCCAGCAGGATGTCTTTGGTGTTTTGTCTGTGGTGTTTCAGCTCCAGCTGACAAAACAGTCTTCCATAGAAAGGGAAGTGCACTCCCTGAGCCAGCTGGGAGCTGACTTATACTGAGAGAAGTCCCCACCCCTAGCCCCTGATTGGCCCATCCTCACAGTTTGATTAGTCCAAAAAGCACTGTCCTGATTGGTCAGTGAAAATGTTAATGGAGCTATGTCTGCACAGCTTTGATTGGACAGGGAAAGTCTCAACTCTGTTGGTTGAAATATGATTTTAGGAACACCTTTATAAGGGTTAGTTAGGTGACAGGAACACAATACAGGCAGGCAGTTTAGTTCAGGCTTCTCCCTAAAGGATGGCTTACATAACAGGCTTATGTTTAGAAACAACTTCTAGACTGTTTTTAAATTTGAGCTTAGCCCTAGCCTGTGGTGGCGCAGTGGATACAGCATTGACCTGGAATGCTGAGGTTGCTGGTTCAAAACCCTGGGCTTGCCTGGTCAAGGAACATACAACAAGCAAGCAATGAACAATTAAAGTGAAGCAACTATGAATTGATACTTCTTGTCTCCCCACCACCACCTTAGCTTCTTTCTCCCTGTGAAATCAATAAATAAAATATTTTTTAAAAACTAAGCCCATTTAGCCATCAGGAGTCCTTCTTGGTGGGTATCTCCTTTCTCAGGGTCCATAACCCTTTGAAATTTAGCATTTCCCTCAATTATGAATGTAGTCAACAAGCCACAGTAACTATAATTAGTATAAGCTGTGATTTTATTACCAAAAGAAAGCTTCGGTCTTTTCATAGCATACTGTTTGTTGTAGCCATCTCAAAATATTGTATCACTACTTCAAATTTATAGTAGATATTAGACCAACCACAAAAACTTGTTATATAAATCTTAAGTTGTATAATTTTTTAGAGTTATTTTGATAACTAGATTCTCAGTATAATTGATTTCTGTTGAAACCTATGTATTTTATTTTATGCATTTACATTCTTCTGAGAAGGTATCCATTAGCTTCACTAAACTGTCAAAGGGAATCAGATACAAATAAAATGGATGAGAACACTTAGCTCTCATTTTGTCCTAAACCATCATTTTTTGTTGTTGTTGATATATTTCTCTTAACTATTTTTGCTATTCTTATGATCATCTTACCATTCTTTTTTTTTTTTTACTGTAGCCGACTCCACTGGAACCCATTCTCTGTACACAACATACAAAGACTATGAAATTATGTTCCATGTTTCTACCATGCTGCCATACACACCTAACAACAAGCAACAGGTAAGAGAGATCCTTGTGTTATCTGTGTTTCTTCACTCTTGTTTCATTTCCCCCAGAGCCTAAGTGGCAAGTTTGTAAAATCTTAAACCAGCATTTTTTGTTGCACCTGTCACAGCAGCAGGAAACTGTACTGTTGTAGAAGTAAGGAATAGCAAATGAGCTGAAAACAAATGAGGAGACACAAATTCTAGGTGAACAGCTGGTGGGTGGCTTTGTGAATTAATTGTTTGCTCTTCACCCGTGGGGTTTGAGGTTTTCACGAAATCTGAAGAGAACAAATTGAAATCTGTGGTGATTAGATGACTGTTGTTAGTATTGCAAATAACGTGTATGAGTGGGTGAAGTTTCAGTTTAAAAGGCCAATTTACAAAGTAGGAAAGTATTGATGTTTCATTTCATTCTGCCAAGGAGGTTTGTTATACGAACATGGGGAAAAAGAATAAGTGGCCATGGGTCTGACCAGGCAGTGGCTCAGTGGATGGAGCAGACTGGGTTGCAGAGCACCTCAGTTCGAGGCCCCAGGGTCGCTGGCTTGAGCACAGGCTCACCGGCTTGAGTGCAGTCACTGGCTTGAATGTGGAATCATAGACATGACTCCATGGTCACTGGCTTGAGCCCAGGGTCGCTGGCTTGAGCAGGAGATCACTTGGTCTGCTGTAGCCCTATGGTCAGTGCATATATGAGAGAGCAGTCAATGAACAACTAAGGAGCTGCAATGAAGAATTGATGCTTATCATCTCTCTCCCTTCCTGTCTGTCTGTCCCTATCTGTAACTCTCAGTCGCTATCACAAAAAAATGTGTGTGTGTGTCTCCTTGGGATCTCTGAAAAATGCTCTTTCTTAACATGCTTGTCAGGAGATAGCAAGAAATGTAAATAACAATTATATTTATGTATATCATACACAGAATTTCTTTGTAAAACATCTAAAAAGCACAATGCCTATTACTAAAATGTAGCCACTGAGAAACTACAGTGCAGAAAGTGAGAAGTGACAGATTGTTACAGAGCAAAATGGAGACTGGCAGCATTGTTTTAGAGTATATGGAAGTTGTTTTTAAAACATACTTCAAAATAAAGGATTACCAAACTGAACTGTTGAAGAACCAGAACTACTCTCCTTTCAATAGCTATTATAAACACAAGCATGCCAGTATTACTTCTGACCCTAAAATGGCTATGGATTTTGTTATTGTCAATTGTACTAACAGAACACAGGCCTGCTACAGAATGAATCATATCCTCTTTCATAGACTTTAACCAAACACAGATACAATCTAACATTTCATCACTTTAGGTTTGATTAAATCACAAATATAGGTAAAAAAGTTTTGCCTCTTATGATTACCAAAATAATCAGAAATAGGAAGCAAAGCAATAAATCAGCTATAACTTGAAATAAACTGATTTTTCAAATAAATTCCCTGATCCGGAATTTGTTGACAACTTGTTTCATGCAAATTCCATGTTCCTAGATGACTCTGAGAGGAACATCATGCTAAGAAAAATATACTACTAATTCTGACCAGTCAGTAGACCCAGAATTTAATAACATTAATAAATGATCTTTAAAGGAGAGATAAAAGCTGATTCTATCTAATTAGTCAGTGGGGTAGTGGTTGTTCCACTTATTCACTTATTTATGCATTCATTGGCTGACTCCTGCATGTACCCTGACTGGGGATTGAACCCCCCCCCACACACACACACACATACACACACAACCTTGGCATAACTGGATGATGCTCTAACCACCTGAGCTACCTTGCCAGGGCCAATTGTTTATTTATAGCAGAGTGAGTTGCCATTTAAATAGACAGCTAGCTAAATTATTTAATTTTGGAGTACAATCAAGGCAAAAGTATTATGTTCCTAAATCAAAATGAAAGAGTAATTGGTACAGTTACATATTAAGAAACTTTAATTTTCTAGCTTAAGAATTTATCTATATAGATTACTTTATGCTTGGGGTAAAAAATACCAGAAAAAATGTATCTTCTTAAATCCTTTTAAGGAATTTGTCTATAAATACTTTTGTTATATTTAATGTGAGATGGATTAGATTTATTTCTACTTGAGTCCTTTATTATGACACTGTAGGGTCAGTAGCCATGGCCACCATCACACCCGCCTGGTCCATGCAGGTGTAGGTTCGCATTTAATACGGACAGATAGTAAAGAAACAATTGTGCCAAGAACTGGTGGGCCATTTTCCTTTGTTCCTGCTCGCAACCGGCCAGTGAGAAAACACACACAGCGGGAAAACACTTTGCATTCAGGGCTCCCAAAGCCACTGACTTTTCTGTTTTGGGCTAGATAGAATCAAAGGCCCTCACCAGTCTCATTCACCTCTGTTCCCCATCTCCTTCTGCACAAACTGGCTTCTCCTTCAGCATTCCACCATTTTGGCTGGTTCCTCTCCTCCACATGGCCTCTCTGCCTGCTACAACATGGACTCCCCCTCTCTACAAGAGCGTGGTCTCTCTGCAAAATGGCCTCCTAGCTCCTCCTTTTAAAACTTTGCAGCGCAAAAGCCGCTCCTCAGCACACATTAGCATAACCAAGGCCCTTCCCAAGCATGAAGGTAATTAATATTATCACCTAGGCGACGGCCATCCACGGGGGCAGCGCCATTTTAAATGAAGTGAGCATAAAATAACATCTGTCCAACAGGCATTAATATTACTTATTAAGCTGTATTTTGCGGAAAGAATGTATCAAAAAGACAGTGACCTTATGTATGCAGGAATGACATAATACACAGAGAAATTGTATGTGTTTTTGGTATGTCTGTGATCCTGCATAGATAAATCATCTTTAATAATGGGTATATTCTGTATAGCAACCAATACAGACCAGCCTTTATTTCTGTAACATTTGATAATATGTCCTGTTTATAATGAAGTAAATGGCCTCATTAGTAGATAATTTGGGACGCTTTAAAATTCCTAAGGTTAAAAGTACATTTCCTGAACCTTCTAACTCCCAATTCTCAATCCTAATCTAAAAGGCTATTGTTTCTCCAGCTGGCAGCCAATACTAGACCATTGATTTTACTGGTATGTAGTTTATGTAAGTTAGAGTCACTGGAGAATTTTTTAAAAGTTCTATAAATGCAAGCTTGTGTGTAATGGTGGGTAGTGTAGACAAAAGTCATGTTATTTTCCTTCTTTTAAAGGCCTCAATGTAATAAATAGGAGAAATACAAAATTTGTTTAATTTTTTTTTCCCCACTATTGAATTAAACTATCTAAAAATCCCTCCTGGAAAGGCAGCGGCCTAGAGTGATCCGGATGCCAGAACTTGAAAGCTACCTTTTCCAAAACAACATATAATGTGAAAAAGAAGGTGGTCTTAAGTAGCTTTCACTATAATTAAAGAAGCTCTTGAAACTTGAAATTAAATCTGCTTTTAAATTGTTGCAACATTTTGAAATATTAATTTCTACATTCCCAGCTTGTGACACAAAAAGTATATCAGAAAACACCTTAGCCACATTTCTTTAAATGAAGCTAATTACACCAGAACATAAATTGTGTTGTAATTACTTCCAGCCATTCTCATATCTAAAAAATTTTCCCTATGGCAAGTTCCTTTCTTATATGAAAAGGGGACAAAACTGTTGTTATGGAAACTAAGGATTTAGAGAGGCTGGGACTTAGCATATAATATGCCAGATATTGGATAGATCTGTTTGAATGGACTATATATGTTATGCAAATTTCAGAATATTCATTTCCATATTCTTCCTTGGCGAGAATAAGACAGGCTAAAATATTGACAATAACTGTGGATTACGTACCCTAATATGTACTGATTAATAATGAATGTTTTCAATACTGTTACATAGGGAACTGAGGAGGAAAAAGCAGAGGGTTGTCATTCATGTTGTTTATTTTTTCTTTTAGCTCCTACGGAAGCGGCACATTGGAAATGATATTGTTACAATTGTTTTCCAAGAACCTGGAGCACAGCCATTCAGCCCGAAAAACATCCGATCCCACTTTCAGCACGTTTTTGTCATCGTCAGGGTTCACAGCCCCTGCACGGACAGTGTCTGTTACAGGTATTGGTGCAGCCACAGTGGCTGGATGTGCATTGGCTGGGTCACACCAAGGGCACCATCTAGCTCTGCTTTCTTAAGGGGCAGTGAGAAGTCTCTATTTATTTTTTTGTCTTTAAACTGTGCCTGTGGATGGTTAAATTCACACGATGACGTAACCTGATGGCATTGACATTCCCCAGACATGTTGGTTAGACACCTGCCGTTTCCATTTGCACCTCCTCCTTAGGTGGTATCCTTCCTCCATGCCATCTGGTCACCAACTAATTACTCATACTGCTAATTATATTTTGCTGTTGGCATGGCAAGAACAGAGAAGAATGATCGTAGTAAGGAGGGAAGAGGGGTTTATTTTTCCTAAATATTTAAAAAGCTTGAACTCTTGCTTAGAATTGATTCACTCTAACATTTCTGATTACAGTCTTAGAGGCACTGCTGTGCTTTATTCAGCACTTGGTGGAATTGTTTCAGTGTCAATTGTTGAGCTGGTCTCGTGAAGTCTCGGGATTCGGGCATCTAGCTGCAGAGGCCTATGCAAGAACATGGGAGGGGCTTGTCGTTGAGGACAAGATGCTGGGTGGAGAGGAGCGTGGTGCTGAGAAGATGTGTAAGGATGTTCTAGCCTTAGCAAGATGTTTCCAACATGATTCTTTTCAAAATGTGAAATTCTATTGTATCTTTTAATCCTGAAAATTTGGAAGATGAGGCTTTGTTAATATTTGTTTTTGAATTAAATAGCCACCTATGCAAAAAGTTTCCAACACAGCCTAGTAATTGGATTTTTGTGAGAGCCACAACTGTCTAGTTCTAAGTGTGATGCAAGATAATTATAGGCATGGAGCAAACAAGTTCAGGGAACAAAGGTTACTTTGGACTACTGCTAACGGCCACCATGCTTGCACATCCCACAGTAACTACATGTGTTGAGCTGTTATAAGCCAGCCCTGCACTATTCTAGGCATTTTTCATGGATTCCCTCATTTAGAAAAAACTGTGAGGTAGGTACTGTTTTCACCTTCATTTTCAGATGAAGGAACTTAAATACACAGGGAGAGGTACCTTGCCTGAGGTCAGCCGGTCCTGGGCAGAGCTGAGAGTCACAGGCACTGAGTCTGATTCTAGAGCCCGGCTTCTTAATGCCTCCCTCACATGTGATGTGAAGCTGAGGTCTTTGCTGCCCCTGCTGCTGACATACCAGCTATTCCAGAAATTTTTGGATGCCAAATTTATGTGAAAATCCAAAACCAGGGAGGTCTGTGGTGCCCTCTAGGCTCAGGGGTAGAAACACAAATAGAGGGGACCTAGGTATCTTCTCAAGAATATGGCCTCTGAAAGCTGCCTTTGGTGTGGAATAAAGGTCGGACATTTGACAATAATTGGGATGGCTACTGTTTGCATTTAGAAAATATCCTAAACCAATAAAACATGCTATGTGCTGGATTCATGCAGAGGATTTTGTGCTACTTTGTAGATAGAAGCTGAACCCTTTTGAATGGTTACTAGAAAGTTTGAGGAGTGGGAAACTATGTAGGTTCATTTAAGGAGGGATTCATCTTTAAAAGCCTTTGTCTAAATAAAGTGCTATGCAATAGAAATATAATGCAAGCTACATATTAATTTTATTAATTTTTGTTTTTTTAAGTAACACTAAGTAGTTAAAATTTTAATGATATATGTTTTTGATTAATAATATATTTTATTTACCTGATAATAGCCAACTTTTATTTCAACAAGTAAATTTTTAATTTTAAAATTATTGAGACATTTTACAAGTTTTTGGACTAAGACTTTGAAATCGAGGGTGCATTTCAGACTTCTAATCTCAGGACGCTCAATTTTCATTGGAAATAATCTGTATTTAGATTTCATAAAATTTGCAATTAGAAATGTAGGTTCACGTACTCAGATTTTTCTAAACATGCTTTTCAAAAGCTTTCAGATAACTGAGTCGAGTGTAAGGTTTTAGAATTGAATGTAATTGAACACCCCTTGGTCACACTGGCCACATTTGGAGTACTTAGTAGCCACATGTGGCCAGTGCAAGTCTAAATAGACTGATAAGGAGGGAAGGTGTCTTCGCTTTCTTCAGTACTTGGCTTGATGAGGAGGTGACACCTGTTTTGTTCTTTTCAAGGCTGCACCTCCCACCCCCGGCCTGATAATCATGATTTTTTCTATCTTTAATTTTCTGCCTGGAGAGTCCATCTTAACCCCCCCCCCCCCACGTGATGCTGGAGCCTGCTTATAATACATAAGCTAGTCTAGAACTTTCTAGTTTCCAAACTTGTTGGAAGGCCCAATTCACTTCTTATAAACTGAATTCTGACCCTTTGTAAATCCAAAACGACATATTAGTTTGTAACACCACCAAAGGAAATCACAAGAAACTAAAGTAGTGATCTTTTCCTAGGGTAACCTTTGAGCACAGTAATTTTTCTCAGTCTTTCACCAACTGAGGTAAGCTTGTTTCCTAGGGTATGTGGCAAGATCAGAAGTTTCAAGACCCAGAATAAATAGGGCTCCTCTCTTACAATCTTAATGCTGGAGGAAAGGGGTATAAAGCAGTTTATTTTTGCCTGGCCAAGCAGTGGCACACTGGATAGAGCACCAGCCTGGGACGCTGAGGACCCAGGTTCAAAACCCTGAGGTTGCCAGCTTGAGCATGGGGTCGCTGGCTTGAGCTTGGGGTCATAGACATGACCCCATGATCACTGGCTTGAAGCCCAAGGTTGCTGGCTCAACTGGAGACCCCTGGTCAAGGCACATATGAGAAAGCAGTCAATGAATAACTGACATTCCACAACAAGTTGATGCTTCTCCTCTCTCTCCCTTCCCGTCTGCCTCTTTCTTTCGCACGTGCGAGCGCGCGCGCGCGCGCGCACACACACACACACACACACACACACACACACACCAGTTAATTTTCTCATGAAAAGTATTATGAAGTAGAATGGAAAGTTTGTATCAATTTTAAGATAAAGCATGGGTCTTCAAAGAATTTCTACACCTGTGAGTTTTCCTTATACCCTCGCCTCTCCGCACGCTCCTAGAGGTATGAATTTACAGGCCTCTTTCATTAGGAGTACTTTGGTTGAAAAGTTTAGTGATACTTGATATATACTGATTTTATTTAATTTTACGTATGCTAATATTTAATTTTATTAAATTTAATTATTCATTTAAGTTTTATGTATTTAAATATTCTTAAGTGATATAAAGTAATTGAGATGCTTTTTGTCATTTAACTCCTCTTGTTCCCAACTTTCTGCACTGTGAACACTCATATTTTTTACTGACATCTACTTGGAGCCTGCACTGAGGAGAGTGCAGGAAGTTTTTTTCTCAAAGGAGCTTATTGCTTTAATTGTGTAGAGAAGTGTGTGGTCATTATAGACCAAAATTGTAAGTAACATTTAATGAGAAAATGGGATTTAGTGTATGTTTCAAAGCACAGATGGATGGAATTCAGTGGGAAAAGAAATATTTCTAGGAGTGGCCAGTGGTACATCCAGAAGTGTAGTTACAGGAAGGTGGAAAGGACAGTAAGAAGACTACGCTGCAGGAAAACTCACTGGCCAGTGGAGGCCCTGCGAATCCTAGGCTATCAAATAACACTGTACAACAGAAACAGTGTTTTAGGACACTTCACCCTATGTCACCATACAAGGTAATCTCAAAAAGATATATTTGAAGCTTATTATTGTTATTCCATTATTTTTCACCAGTCCTTGACTCCCTTGTCATATACATGCTAGGCATTATTCTGGGCCCTGGGATGCAACAAGAGAACCAGAGAGAAAAACCCAAGTAGATGTGGAAATGAGGTCCTAGTATTCTATCTCCCTGGAAAGTTCATGTAGGAAAAACTAATTCAGACTAATTTCGGAGGCCAGCTAATGTTGAGTACTAGACAGAGCTAAGAACTAAGAAATTAATCACTAAGTCTGTGTACTAAAGGTTATGCGCATATCTGAGAAGAGAACCCTCTGGTCTCTATTTTTTATTTGTATCATTACAATGAGCTTAATTGTCTGGTCCCAGTTATGCAGCAGATTAGAAGCCACAAATCAAAAAGATAAAGGAGCCATTTAGTGGCAAGGATGTACTGAAAACATCAGTAAGTGATTGTTAAGGAAGATGCAGCAGAAAGATTCCTATCAAGACTACAAATGCAGTAAGCACTGCAGTCTGGGGGCATTTGGTTGGGAAACAAACGAACAAATATACTTCCCTCACCCCTGAGGGCCTCACTTTGCAAAAACAGTGCAAACTTTTTTTTTCATTTTTAAACAACTAACGAATTAATGAATCTAGGCATTAATCATGAAAGACCATTGCAGATATCACCAAAAGAGAAAAGTGTGTCTTGAATAACAGGTGAACACAGCCCCGTGAATAAATTAGTCCTATCCCCACCCTACCCCCAAAATTGAACCTGAATCTGATCAAACCTTCAGAGAAGCCAAGACACAGGAAATACAAAAAGACAGTGTGTTTGTCTTCAGCAAAATTCAGACTTTGGACAACTCTGTGTAACAAACAGGTTAATTTCTTCAAAAAATAAGTTGCAAGGGAAAAAAGGGAAAGTGAGAGAAGTAGAGGAGAATAAACAAAATTTAAAAATTTAAGATAAAATATAATTAATTGCAATGTGTGTGCTTTATTTGGATCAAATTGAGATTAAAAAGGTTATTAATAAATCTTAGAATGTCTTTAACCAGCTATTTTTAACCTTTTTCACCTCATGGCACATATAAACTATTGCTAAAATTCTGCAGTATACCAAAATATATATTTTTGCCAATCTGAAAGAAAAAATATATAGTTTTGATTCACACCAGACAACTGTTGTTGTGTTGGCTGGTGTTATTTTTTTAATTTCACAATCTAAAGGGCAAGAAGTCAGTGCCCCTGGCTAAATAGTCAGGTATTGCATGTTTTAAATATTCTTGTGGCTCACCAGTGTGCCTGTTGTAGCACACCAGTATGCCAATACACACCAGTTGAAAATTGCTGTCTTAAACAGTTGAAATTTGGAACATTGACTTGTTATTTGATAAAATTAAAGAATTACTCATTTTAGAACTAGTGTAATAATAAGTTTATAATAATAACCTGTCTTTGAAATGTTAAATTAGTCAGTTCCTATGTTTAGAATGGTAGAAGTATATGTTACTCCTAAGAAAGATTTCTATATCCAGTGGTCAAAATGTAGTACATGTTGAAAGGAGTTAGTATGATGTATCCCAAAAGCACTTGGACTAAGACCAGATTGTTAAACCTCTCAGATCTTAATTTTCCTTCCTGTTCAGTGGAAGGTTGTTTGACATCTACTGAAGATCCCATAATACGTATCTCATATGTAGGTGGGGAGTATGGAATGTGCACATTAAGTGTCCATGCCCTTTTTCTGTTCTTCTCTTGAATAAAAAGTATGCACGCTTCAACTAGTAGGAAAAATCAAAGTGGGGCAAGTGTTTGATATTTCTTTCAGAAAGTCTATTCCAATCTATAATTCATTCACATTCCTATTGTCCAATGTAGATTAACTTGTTAAGCCAAAGATCTGAACATGTCACTCTTCATGCCATTTAGGGTAAAGTTTAGACTGCCTAGCAAAGCCTACAGCATGGAATCCTTCAGGTCTGACTTCTCCTTTTTTAACCTCCACCAGCACTTCTACTAATCCTCTCCCTTCCCCTATATCATTCTTGAGACATGTGGAGCTACATACAGCTCCCAGAACATAACTGTGTTCTGCCCCTCCTCTTTGCCCATGCTGCTATCTGGGCATGTGTCTCTCCTCACACACAGCCCTACCCCCCTTCATCTGATGAATTCCTGCTTTTCTTTTCTCTGGAGGGCTCCCCTTACCTACCCAGGACTAGCTCAAGTGCCTTTCCTAAGTGTTCCCTGTAGCACCTCACGTCTCCCCAGGGGTGCATGCACTACTGAATGTAGCTCCCACCAGACTTGGAACTTCTGCAGGGCTGAGCCTGTGTCATGTCATCACTGATTCTCAACATTAACATAGTGCCTAGTGTATGCAGGGGTGTTTAATGAGTGCTGGCAAATGAATGCTTTAGAAGTCGAAAGCCCCCAGGGAGGAAATGGTGGACACACATTTGCCCTGCCACTGATCTTTTCTGTCCTTTACCCAGCTCTGCTTTCTCAGAAAGCTCACCAAGCTGGAAATCTGTTTCAGGCTCCAAGAAGGGGAAACTTCCTTGTACGGGTTTGATGCTAAATCCCCTTCCTTTTAAATTTTGGGCTAGGCATTATTTACTGCTGTTCCCATCATGTTTCAGAAATTTAGTTGTCATTCTTTTTTTTTTTTTCCATTGAGCCTTCCGTTCAGGGGTCTCTGTAACATTGCCATGTATCACCCTGAAATTGTCTCTGAGCATCAAGCACTGCTACTTCCTTCAAGGTCTGTGATATCAGCAAATGTTACAAGGTCCAGACTCACTAACAGACAGCTTTAGGATGTTCTCTTTGGCCATGTGCCTCTTATGGATGGTCCCCTTTGCAAGTACCTCCGGACCAAGAGGTTTAAAACTGTTCTTTCAGAGGAAATAGTGTAGTCTTGTCATAAAGCAAGCTGTCGGCTGTCCCGAAGCTCAGATTCCAGTCCTGGCCCTAACAAGCTTGGGGCAAATCATTTTACTTCTCCTAGTCTATTTCCTGGACAAGTGAAGAATCTGTACCAGCTGTTTAAAGGCAGGCTCAAGGATATGTCAAATGACCGATTAAGATATAGAACACCTTCCTGGTCCCTCAGTTGTTACTCCAAGATTTTGGAGATGGAACATATTTTGTGTTAAAAGGAACACAAATATTCTTCAGTAAAATGCAAAATCAAGACAAATTTCAAATTAAACTCAAGATTTCATTGGCAGAGTTTGAGGAACACTGAGTTTTCCAAGTTTCCTTTCCGTTGCTCACTTGCCACCACTGTTTCAGCTTCTGAGCTCTGCCTGTCCTCTAGATAACCCTCTTCAGTAGAACACCCTAGTCCTCCACAATTCCGAGTAAATAAGGCATGGCTATAATTTTAAAGAATGTGGTGGCGCAGTGGATAAATCGTTGACCTAGAACACTGAGGAGGTCTCTGGCCCAAAAACCTGGCTTGCCCGGTCAAGGAACATAATGAGAAGCAACTCTGAGTTGATGCTTCCAGCTCCTCCAGCTCTCCTGCCTTTCTCTCTCTCTCTTTTCTCCTCTCTCTAAAATCAATAAATAAAATTTTAAATATTTTTTAAAAAGAATGTATGATTTCTAAGGAGATACAATATTGCATACAAGGCAAACATAGAAGTACCCTTTGGAATCTGCTTTTTAAAACAGCAAGAACCATTTATAATTAATATATTGTAAGCATCTATATATAGCAAAATTAAAATCTAGAAAGGTTTCTTATAGAGGCAGAAATATTCTTTCTACTTAGCTTTAGGCAGACTTATTAATAAGAGTTCCGAATTTGTGACATAAAACTAATGAGCTTTTAACCTTGTAGAAAATCTTGAAAGTTAGATTTACTCAAAACCCTTTATTTGAAAAGAGCATTCTAGGGTATCATCTTCTTCATCTTCTGCAGTGAGGACTCTGCTTCTAATATAAAGCTGATTTTAGTGTCTGTCATTTACCTCCCTACCATGGTGAATCAGTGATAATTATAGGTTAAGGATCCAGTTATTTTTCTCATAGTTTATTCTAGAGGCTGCTAATTATTAGTGAGTTTTCAGTATATGTTTGTCTCAAGTTCTATCGGTTAATAAACAGATCTGTAGAAATCTAGTGAGTTTAAGCGGCAAGTGGATGGATGGTGCTTGTGTTTATACCCCCTGCTAAGCATTTTCTTCTCCTTAAAATAAAATTTACAGCTGCTTCTTGAGAAAAAAAAAATGATTTAAAGTAAAATTAGCAAGAAATCGCCAACTTAAAAATGAAAAATGTAAAATATTTCTGGAGCCTTACAGGATTCCTCTTAGAAAAGCCAACAAATCTCGATTTTAGTATTTTTTGCTTGACTTAAAAAGAATGTGATCAAATTTAAATTATACAGCTGTCAGTATTCAAGCCAGAGAGTTCATAATAGACGAGAAAAATTGCCTCTAACACTGGTGTAATTAGGCTATAATGCACATGGAGGTTTCTGTGAATTCTCTTCTCTAGTTGGAAAATGGAGTGTTGCTTGCTACCTTTCTTTGTTGCGATGACCTATGTAATCTTTTAATAAAAAAATAAATTTCTGAAAAGCAACAAATAGGCCATCCATGACACCTTCTGAAAAAATATATAATTTGTACCCTGAGGTTGCTATTTTTAATTTATTTATTCTGTTTTTACAAGAAGTGATCTTTTTTTGAAAAGCAAAGCAAAATATATAAATATATAAAGATAAAAAAATAAAACAGAGCTTTTTAATTTAATTTGAGAGATACATACTCTCTGATTATGTTCTTTCCATTCTAGGAGTTTAGAAGAAATAGATTTTGTAGTACTTTTCTAATACTTAGTACAATTGCATAATGGATTCACTTTTAAATAATTTAGGTAATTTGTAAAGAGAGATGTTTGATCTGTTAAATCATCATTTCCAGCCTTCTCAAACTTTGCTGTGGTCCTAAAAAATATGATATAAAATATATAACTTCTTTGTTTTTGTTCAACTCTGTTGTTGAGATTAAAAATAATACGTGATTACAGATGCTCATATGGTCCTTTTGGTGGGCCCAATTTTAGCAATATACAAAAGTGTGGAACAAGCTTTCTTAAATCAGTCTTGCTTAAAGGAATAGAAAAAAGAAAATATGTTTCTCACAACAAATTGTCAAACACCAAAAGTAGAGAATGTGGACCAAAGAACAGCTTAGTTTAAAAAATAAGATTTTAAAGCACTGTTGCTATTACTATAAAGATCAGTCAGTTTAATACCCTACTGAAATGTCAATTTTTATTTTTAAATTATGCTTTTAGTTTGGTTGCATAATGCCTCACACAAAGAACAACTAATGTTTTTTTTTAGTTAGAAGGAATTTTTAATCCATCTTTCTTATGTCAGGTGCCTTTTGATATTTCATGATAAGCTGTCCACTTAAGGCATCATATCTAAAATGGAAGGCACATTAATATTTATAGTCTATACTTGTTCTGAAAGATCATGTGGTTATACATAGTAACCCCTCCCCCATTGGAAATCATCAGTAGGTGTTTAAAATGTCTTTTATAAAGAATATGTCAATAATTTTTTTTTCATAGAGTTATGGTTAGTTTACTATCTATTAATGAAAATAATACTTTTAAGTTTTGGGGGTTTTATTTGTTTGGCCCAGAAAAAAATTTGTTCTGTAAAACCTCAATGTGGTTGATTGAAAAAATGTGCTCATGTTAAGTGGAAATGTCCATTATTTCTTGTGGAACAACGATAGTTATTTCTTTTTAAGGGGCATCTATGTCTTAGACAAAGCGTATTTTATTATCATACTTTGAGACTGAGAAGTGGTGATCCACCTCTTTCTCTTTACTCTTTGCTCTTTTCTCTTAGTGTGGCTGTCACAAGGTCCAGAGATGTGCCTTCCTTTGGGCCTCCCATCCCCAAAGGGGTCACTTTCCCGAAGTCAAATGTGTTCAGGGACTTCCTTTTGGCCAAAGTTATAAATGCAGAAAACGCTGCTCATAAATCGGAAAAGTTCCGGGCCATGGCCACTCGAACACGCCAGGAATACCTGAAAGATCTAGCAGAAAAGAATGTCACCAATACCCCAATTGATCCATCTGGCAAGTTCCCGTTCATCTCTCTGGCCTCCAAGAAGAAGGAAAAGTCTAAGCCATATCCAGGAGCTGAGCTCAGCAGCATGGGGGCCATTGTGTGGGCCGTCCGTGCCAAGGACTACAACAAGGCTATGGAAATTGACTGCCTCCTAGGGATCTCCAATGAGTTCATTGTCCTCATTGAACAGGAAACAAGAAGTGTGGTTTTCAACTGTTCCTGCAGAGATGTGATAGGGTGGACCTCGGCCGACACCGGCCTCAAAATCTTCTATGAGCGAGGAGAGTGTGTTTCTGTGGAAAGTTTCATTAACAGTGAGGATATCAAGGAGATTGTCAGAAGGCTGCAGGTGAGTCTTTTCCTCCCACTTACCTATGTGCAGCTTCCCTTTTGCGCAGCTTTCACAGTACAGACCAGAGCCAAGCTACTGACGCTCGCACTCTTATTAGCGCCTCTGAACACTCCCCTTGGTGATGTGAAGGACCAACCAAGTTTATCTTACATTTGCTTTCTGTCACTTTTAAGAAAGAAAAGTAGTAGAACAAGCAGGGGAAGACACCATTCCTGTGCGTGCCTGCGTGTGTGTGTGTGTGTGTGTGTGTGTGTGTGTTTTACAGGGACAGAGAGAGAGTCAGAGAAAGGGATAGATAGGGACAGACAGACAGGAACGAAGAGAGGTGAGAAGCATCAGTCATTAGTTTTTTGTTGCCATCGCAACACCTTAGTTGTTCATTGATTGCTTTCTCACATGTGCCTTGACCGCGGGCCTTCAGCAGACCGAGTAACCCCTTGCTCAAGCCAGTGACCTTGGGTCCAAGCAGGTCTCGAACCTGGGTCCTCCACATCCCAGTCTGACGTTCTATCCACTGCGACACCGCCTGGTCAGGCGTGCGTGTGTGTGTGTGTGTGTGTGTGTGTGTGTGTGTGTGTGTGTGTGTGTGTTGGAAACCTATTTGCATGTGACTTGATCCCACTGCCTTGGTGACTGAGGATGTAGCCCAGCCAACCTGCTGTACTTGTTGAAAAGGATTGTTTGGGTATCTATCTGCTGCCTTGAATTTTTTAGGGGCAAAATAAGGAGCAGAATACAGTTTCTCTTGGCTGCCAGCTCCCTGTAGGTCTCTGTTAGAGGTTTCCTTGTAACTTCAGTGAGACTATTGAGTTCTTTGGATGCAAGAAGTATGTTCCTTTTGCCCTAGTGAATGGAAACTAGTGAAGGGGAAATAATCAGACCACTTTTCCAAGGGCTGAAGGGTGTTCAGAAATGACCCTGCTTGCCACGTTTTGCCAGCTCTGCCTACCACTTAATACCCTGTTTTGTTAAACCATAGTACCTTTTGTTTCCTTGTCTAGTTTGTGTCAAAAGGTTGTGAATCGGTGGAGATGACCCTGCGAAGGAATGGGCTAGGACAGCTTGGATTTCATGTCAACTACGAGGGCATCGTGGCAGACGTGGAACCCTATGGCTACGCCTGGCAGGCAGGGCTAAGGCAGGGCAGCCGGCTGGTGGAGATCTGCAAGGTGGCTGTGGCCACACTGAGCCATGAGCAGATGATCGATCTCCTGAGAACATCCGTCACAGTGAAGGTTGTCATTATCCCCCCCCATGATGACTGCACCCCACGGAGGTAGGTCTGAGAGTCCAGGGCGGGGTCTGTGTCCCATGTGGCAGGTCCCCTCCTGGGTATGGGACCAGGGGGCTGCGGAGAGCACTAGACTGCATGTGGTGCTGACAGATCCACGGAAAGTCTGATTCAGGACACAGCTCCCTTTTGGCATGTGGCAGCAGCAGCTGGAAAGAATGACTAACTTGGACCATTCCCAGGATTTACATCTCTCAATTTATAAAGTTGCTGTTTCAGATAGAAAAGTCTGGTAATAGCAGTCTTGAACATCTTGCACCAGTAGCTGGGAAACATGCACATTTAACGTTAAAAGATGCTCAGCATCACAAACTGTCAAACTTTTTCTTTTCAATTCCGTGACACTCTCATTCTTAATCTCCCATTTGTACCTAATTCCTGTCCAACACCCAAAGTACCATTTTGACCCCACTATCTCAGCCTGGAGGGCTGAACGTGACTGACCAAGCATTTTCTGAGCTACAGTCATATGTCAAGAATTGGCTTCAAATAAGCTGATCCTGCTCTTGGTTCTTTGGCAGTTGGTTCCGGTCTTTTCCCAAAGGGAAGCCCAGGAGCTCCCAGCTCCTGCCAAGCTAGCCACGCTGTTGAAAATTTAATTTCTCTGTCTCTGGGGATGTTTCTTGATAGAACAAATTTAATCAACTGTTTCTTTTCTCCTTTGGGCACACACATGCTATTTTTGCTTTTTTTTTTTTTTTAATCTGTTAATTTGCTTTGAACCTGTTATGTTCTAAGACTTCTTCTTAATTATTTGTCAATTAACTTCTAGGCCTTCTAAAGCCAAGACAATATTTCTTACCCTATTTTTCCCCCAAAACCTGACCAGTCTGCGTCTGAGCTCTTACAGATTTGTGAACATCAGATGATAGAATGTATGGATATATGCCTAACCAGGCAGTGGTGCAGTGGATAGAGTGTCGGACTGGGATGCGGAGGACACAGGTTCGAGACCTGAGGTCGCCAGCTTGAGCGCGGGCCCATCTGGCTTGAGCAAAAGCTCGCCAGCTTGGATCCAAGGTCGCTGGCTCCAGCAAGGGGTGGCTCTGTCTGCTGAAGGCCCGCGGTCAAGGCACATGTGAGAAAGCAATCAATGAACAACTAAGGTGTCAAAACGAAAAACTGATGATTGATGCTTCTCACCTCTTTATTTCTGTCTTTCTGTCCCTATCTATCCCTCTCTCTGACTCTCTCTCTGTCCTTGTAAAAAAAAAAAAAAAAGAAAAGAATGTATGGATATAATGGGTCATTGTGTTCTTTGAAAAGGAAGCAGCAGTGACAGTCTACGTGTACTTAAGTTCTTCAAACCAAACATTACAGACCAGACTGTGATAGTATTTCTTTCTTTGACAGAGACAGAGAGTAAGAGAGAGGGACAGAGAAGGACAGACAGACAGTAAGGAGAGAAATGAGAAACAACAATTCTTCTTTGTGGCACCTTAGCTGTTCACTCATTGTTTTCTCGTATGTGCCTTGACTGGGAGGCTACAGCAGGGCGAGTGACCCCTTGTTCAAGCCAGCAATCTTGGACTTCAAGCCAGCGACCTTTGGGCTCAAGCCAGCAACCATGAGGTCATGTCTGTAATCCCATGCTCAAGCAAGCGACCCCATGCTCAACCTGGTGAGCCTGCGCTTAAGCCGGCGACCTTGGGTCCTCCTGGCAACCTGGGTTCTCCACGGCCCAGTCCGATGCTGTATCCACGGCGCCACTGCCTGGTCAGGCTGTGATAATATTTCTTAATACTGCTTCCCTTCTTGATGGACTGGAGGTTATGTGCCATTTTCAGAATACGGTGAAATCCCTTTGTCTAACAGCTTCAATAAGAAATGCTCCATTTTCGGATGAATGAATTTTTCTGGGCATCAAAAAATATATCCAGAACTTTTCATTTCAGCTATTGCTGAGGGTGTGCGGAAACATTCTGCACTTGCCTTACACACATGCCCTACCTGTGAGGTAACTGTATTTTCTGGATTCTTCAAGCACATCATCGTTGAGGGTCAGCAATTTGCTGACCTAGGATTCCAGAATGGCTCTTGAAGTGCATCAGAAAGACAGTGCTATGCTTACCCTCCAGCTGCTCTGTGCTTCTCCTCTTGTTGCTCTGTCTTCTGTCCCTTGATCTCTCCTACAGATTGCCTTCTCTATTGCTTCTAAACAGGCAGCTGTACACTGGAGAGGACAGCCAAGCTTTACAACTTGTCAACCTTAATTACACACAGTACAGAGTTATAACTACTGGCCTATAGACGAATCTACTGAAAATGAAGCCTGTGGGTCTTAGGACGCCATCTTGTTTGCTCAGAGATTTCCCCCCTTGTTTCTAGTCCCCAGTTTGTATTGGGGGATCAGAGGGAAATGGATGTCTGTGAATGTGTGTGAGGAAACAGGATGGAGTGGACAATGTTGCTTGCTGGCATTGAATTGTAGATAAGTATTATTAGAAAGATGAGTCCAGACGCCTTGCTCTGGATACGTAGGTCCCTGATAGGAGGTAGTTTATCTACCATAAGATACTAGATAAGAACAACTAACATTTGCTGAGTATTTAATGTGACAGGTCCTGGAAAAAAAGCATTTTTTGTATGGATTAGGGCATTTAGTTCTTAGTGCATGAGGTAATATTGTTAATGTTATTTCTACTTAAAGAAAACTAAGACTCAGGAAGGTTAGTAACTGCCTAAGATCGTCTGGCAAATTTAGGTCTAACTTGAGAATCCAAGCTCTTAACTACTACTGTGTATGCTTGGGGTACAAATCCTTTCCTCATGTACCAGCATGAGCAAGGACTTGTGGGTGAACTGGCTTTCTGCTGGGGAAAAAAAACCCTTGATTTGGAATATTTGCTGATTCCTGTGGTGTAAATACTCCTTTTGCAGCCGATTTCAAACTAACAACTTGATACCACTGAACGCAAAGTTGGGGCCCAGGACAGGCGGCTCCCACCTGCTTCTGGATAAATGAGCTGTTTTTGTCTTCTTCTCCCAGCACCTTTCTAAGCCACTAGTTTCCATCCTAGCCTAGGCAGCAGAGCTGGTAGCAACATGAGGCGGTTGGGATGAAGGATCAGTGCACTGCACAGCTCCACGGGCTCAGAGATGCACTCTGCTCGTTTAACTACAGTTTCCATCCGAAATACCCCTGTCGGACCTGAGCAGGTGTCACATGAGGTCATGATGGCTCTGTAGGACTGAGAGCCAGCTATCCCGGCGCCTTCTTTGGACGACTTCAAAGGAACAGTTGAAGCAGTAACACCTTGCTACCATTTTCAGCAAAATAAGATAATTCTCTTCTGTCATTTTTTCCTTCTCCTCCGCAGTTCACACTCCCACTGCTGTTTGCCTAGCAACTAATCACTCGGTTCTTTGATGAGGCTCTCTCTTCCTCTCTGTCAGTTGCTGCTGCAGTTCCAGCGTGCAGCAGAACCGGCTGCCTGGAGGCACGCTGCCCCCCCCCTCAGGGCACCAGGTACCCACAGTGGAGAGTGTGCTTAATTGCAAACACCCATGTGCATTCACGTGGGAAAGTCATTGGTTTGGAAAAGGCAGGGTTTTCTGTTTTGTTTGTTTGTTCATGAAAAAGCCAGTTTAACAACAAAGTGGGGCTTCAATAACAAATGTAAAATAGTGCTCTTTTCCTGTTCTTGGGAAATAAAGGACGCGTCAACATATATCTTTCAAACTAAAGTGATTTAAGGAGAAGAAGGGACAAGGGAAGTAAAGCCGAGGTTCTGAGCCCCACTCTTTTGTACAAGGCTTTAAAAAAAAATCTTCATGACAGTCTTCTTTTCATTAAAACAATGAGGAGAGTAAGGTCTGGAAAGGTTCGGTAGCTGCTCAAAGAGTTAACCCCCCTCCACCCCCCGCTGCTGGGAATCAGGTTTGATACTTACCTGTGGACTTCAGTGGAAGGCTTGCTCCCTGGAGTGAGAGGTCAGACTGCAGGAGGGGCCTGTCAGGCCCCTCCATCACAGACTCTGGAGTTCAGGACCAGCATTAATTTGTTGGTGTCTATGACTTCTGAATCTTCAACAGCCATTCTCTTGGCAAGATGAAAAGTGCCCAGATAACAGATTACATTGTGAAATTCTGATGGTGCTGCATGGGCATGGTAAACCTTTCTGCCCTGGAGAACTGGTAGTCTCCAGTTTTTAAAGAAAGCAATCAAGGGCCATTCAAGAAGAGGGAAAAACAAACAGGTTATATAAAAGGACCAAACTGCCTTGTAAATAAGAATGGGTCATAAAATTTATTTCTTCCTTTTAAAAAACAAGTATTTCTAAATGCAAATGCTAGAAGGTGGCTGTTAAGAGATCATCTGGTCACAATCTCCCCTTTTTCTAATCAAGGTGAGTGTTTTTCCTCAGCCAGAGTCACATGGCTTATTAGGGACCTACCTGTACTCAAACACCTAGTTTTTCTGAGTCAAGAGTCCAGTGTTGTGATGTTTTCTTCAATATACTGTCCAACTGTATTTTTATCTGTATTATTTAGTGTCTTAAGAAAAAAAGAGAGAGTAATGGATAATAAGAAATTAAAAGAAATAACTTAAAAACTGAAAAAAAGTAAGGAGCTAGGGTGGTTTTTCAGTTAACCTAGGTTTCAGCCTATCACCATACGTTACTTTTAGCACTGAAGTTGTAATTTCTATTGACCATAAAAATTGCTGAGTTTTCCATTTTGTCATGGGCTCTGCCCTGAGTGAAATGTGAGAGACACATCATAGAAAGTGAAGAAATTAGGGGACTTGAAGTAGAAGTATACTTTTGTTAGTGACTGAACTAAGACTAAGCAAAAGTAGGTGAATTCTGTAAGTTCAAATCCTGGCTCTGCTGCTTCCTGGCTTTGTGGTTGTGGGCAACTGAATCTTCAGAACCACCATCTTCTCATCTGATATATGCACTTCAGGGCGTCGTAGTGATCTTTGATTACTGCCCGGTCCCTGTGAGCTCTGAGTGTTAGTTATTGTTGTTCAATAGCGAATTTTACTTAGGATGATATGATAAAAATCCTTTTAGGAACTTTCATACACGTCATTAAAAGCCAACTTTTATTTTTGTTCTTCAGTGTATTGTTCACTCCTAGATTCCAGGTATCATTCTTCCATTTTACAGAGGTCAGCAAGGGTCCGGGAGCAAGTGGGTAGCCCACCCCGCCTTGGCAAGCAGTCAGAAGTGGCGGGCGGCCGACGTGCAGCTCTGCGGAAGCTTTGTCCTCCGCTCTCGACCAGTGACTCTTCTCTCCCTACCTGGGCTTTGCCAAACTGCCGTCTGTAATTTGGAATGGGCAGAAGGTTTCTAGTTATATGTTAAGAGTGGTAGAAATGAAGGATAGACTAAAAAAGACAAAAGCTTTGGCTAATAGGTTCTTTTAACCAGATTTAGTATGAAATGTTATACAGCTTGAAAGATTATTTCAAAGAGCATTTGAACTAGAAGAAAGTTTAACGGTTATCAATTTCCAAAACCAAGGCCCTGAAAATGAAAGCAGCATGTCTATTTCATATTACATCATTATCATGTCCATCATCAGTTGTTATCCTCTACTCTGATGCTTTGTGGACATAAAGCAGCCATTGAAGGTACCTGTGGAATGTAGAGGGTCACAAAATTAAAACTCAGTGCAGGTGTCTCTGTGTGTGTGGCAGGGGCAGGGGAGGATGATGGGAAAACATGGCCTAGGGGAAAATCTTTGGAAAATTAGTGCCCAATATACATGATAATAAAGTTCTGTATGTGTGGTGGTTCCTAGCAGCCAACAGGAAAGGGCAGAGGTGGTATAATCCATGGAGTTTGCAAGTTAAAACAGACCATTGCTGAGGAGAATCTAAGCTCATGCTGATTTTGAAGTAGAGTTTCCCCATGGGTCACTATAAATGTTTATTAGTCTTCTTTTGGCAAGCTACAGCATTCTCACATTATATTTGTAGATCCGAAGTACTAGATACAGTACAAGATGCCATGTGTCATTAGAAAAGGAAAATTTCAGGCCATAATTCCTCTATGAAAACCCCCCAAAAATGTTGCAATGGTATATTTTTGTCAGAAATCTCAGAATTGCCTGACTAGGCAGTGGTGCAGTGTATAGAGCATAGGCCTGGGACTCTGGGGACCTAGGTTTGAAACCCGAGGTCACCGGCTTGAATGCAGGCTCACCACTGTGAGCATGGGATCATAGACATGACCCCATGATTGCTGGCTTGAGCTCAAAGGTCGCTGGCTTCAGCCAAGTAGTCACAGGCTCAGCTAGAGCCCCCCAGTCAAGGCACATATGAGAAAGCAATCAAGGAACAACTAAGGTGCTGCAGCTATGAGTTGATGCTTTTCATTTCCCTCCCTTCCTGTCTATCCCTGTCTCTTTCTCTCTCTCTCAAAAAAAGAAATCTCAGCATCAAAGCTGGAATTTATATCAAAACCTAAGGTGATATTTTTCTTATTAGAGAAAAGGGTTATTACATAAATTATTAACTGCTAAGAGTAATGTCAAACATTCTCTAATGTTTTACAAACTGCAGATCATAACTTAAGTAGATCATAAAAATCACTTTAAGAGGTTGCACCCAATGTATTTTTTTAGTAAAATGTTATTAACAGAATCGAGCAAACGGAAGCTCTCAGAGGAAGGATGTGTATGTGTGTGTGATTGTGGTTGTGCTGTGTCACAGAGTAAAATGTATTTTCTGTTGGGATTGTGGTACAAAACGTTTGAAAGCCATCATCATTAAATAGGTACAGTGGAGCCTCGGGCAGAGGCAGCTCATCATTGGCCTAGGCTTTTAGGGGAGGCTAAGGAGTGGTAAGGAAACTCCAAGGAAAGGTGCCCATTGGAGATTTGGGCTATGACGAAGGAGGGCCAGGACGCCAGCAAACACACGTGCTCCAAAAGCAGCACTTTGAAAATCCATGCCTGCTATCACAGGTTTGTGAGGGGGACGCACTGTGGGGTACATTTGTAATACAAAGACAAGGTCACGAAATGGTGGCACCTTCCATTGTGCTTATTCTCACACCAACATGAGCCCCTTCGCCAAATCAAGGCAGGCCTTTGGCTGGATGCCCTCCGGACCTGCTCTGTCCAGTGCAGGAGCCATGAATCACCAGCCACAGGGCCCCTGTGATGTGGTTAGTCCCAGCTGAGACCTGCTGTGAGTGTAAGATACACACCGAGCTTAGAAGAATGTCAGATACCTCATTCACTATTTGTAATAGGATGGTAGCATTTTGGATATGTTGTGTTAAATAAAAACATTAAATTTCGCCTGTGTTCCTTTATAAATAACAATACTGAACATTTTAAAATTGCATACATGGCCCATGTTTGAGGCTCACTCACACTTTATTTCTTTTGGATAGCCCTGGTTTGGGTGCTCCTTATGTTCTCTCTAAAGTGCCTCTCCACTGCTGTTCCAGTCTCCACTATCCTTTCCTTTCCAGATCTTCCCACCTGCCTTCTTTGCAATTCCTTTGAGGAAAAAAAAAAAAAAAGTCAATTTTTTACAATTAGAGTTAATACTTTTGTGGAAATAGGTTTTTCCCAGTATTTGTCAGTTACCAAGTTAATGATGACTTCCCTGGTGGTTGTGGGTAAAGGGAATGGAAAGTGGGCTCTGCATTACCTGAGGTTTGGGGGTTGGGGTGCTGGCACAAAAGGGGTGAAGGCGACAGAAGGCGTCTGTGCCTGCCCTTAATGTCACTGTCTGGAGACAGCCCTGCTATGGGCAAGTTCTAACTTTGGGAGAAAGAAAAGGAAGCCTGACTTCAAGTTATGTCTTATTCCCTGGTAATTTGATAATTGCAGAATTTCTATAATTGTTTTTTTTTTCTCTCCTTTTAAACTAAATTCAGTTCTCAGTTTAGATTTCAAGATTTCTCCTCACTTAATTTTTTGATTGTCAGAATCTAACAAATTTAAAACTGCACACCCCTGTGGATCCCTGATCATCACAGGCAATGAAGGGTGTGTGAAGCTGACTGCTTGTTTCCTCTGAGCCGCAGCTTAGGGGGTCAGTGCCTCTGCCTGTCATGCTGCCCTGGTAGCCTTCCCTCCTCAAGTATCAGTATTGAAGGCTCCCCCCCAATCTCCCACCAGAGACTTTGGGTCTCTGTTTTTCAAGGACTCCATATCTCAGACTCAATAGTAAGGATTGGAGCAAAGGAAGCATAAAACTTCCTGGGGGTCTTGTTTTTGAAAGGAAACTAATTATAGGGCCCAGTGATTAAAAGATGGTTTCAAACAGAGGATGGAGTGTTTGATCCATTTTAACTATGAATGAGAATCCATGTGGCTGCACCAACGTGCAAACATAGTATTAATTGTTCTTCTCTCTGTGCCCTCCCCCCAATAGGAGTTGCTCTGAAACTTACCGCATGCCTGTGATGGAGTACAAAATGAATGAAGGCATTTCCTACGAATTCAAGTTTCCCTTCCGAAATAATAACAAATGGCAGAGGAACACCAACAAAGGGCCTCACGCTCCCCAAGTCCCCTCCCAGGTGCAGAGCCCCATGACCTCAAGGCTGAATGCGGGGAAAGGAGACGGGAAGCTGCCTCCCCCAGAGAGAGCTGCCAACATTCCTCGAAGTATCTCCAGTGACGGGCGCCCCCTGGAGAGGCGGTGAGTGTGCTCCGCAGGCTTGCTCTGAATCTCTGCCCCACTCTAAATAGCACTGTCTTTTAGGTCTCCCCATACTTGAGTAGAAATCCAGAACTAAAACTGAGATGCACGGCCAAGCGGCCTTTGGAGCATGGGAGCCTCCCAGAGCCGGACACAAGGATGAGGCTCTCTTCCCGCAGAGCATTCGGCCCGTGAGACGGCACTGGTGCTCTGCTCTTTCATGTGGGATTGACAGAAATCTTTCTCGCACATGGAGTAACCATGTGGATTAGAATCCAGCCGATGCTTTGAGGTGGCTTTGACCATATTAATATCCTGGACAGTCTTCGTCTTTTGGGGATAAGTGATATCATAGCAACAGAACGCAGGTTTTTGGCTGAGTTTTCTGTCACTGTGTTAATAATTGCAAGAAATGAAAACAGCCAGTACAGCACAAGTATATTTTCTGCTGCTCTGAAAGTTGGGGAGAAAATAAATAGTGGATGTGTTAAAACACTCAGCCCGGAGTAAAATAAGCAAAAAGAAGAGGGATTGAGGGACCCCAGAAGGCGAGAAACCAAGGTCTGTTGTTAAATAAGTCACTGTGGGTTCCCTCACAAATGATAACTTGTTATCCCTAACAGGGATGCCTTAGCACTTTTGTCTGGAATTCACTGTTAAAATGCAGCGCTTTGAAATACAATCTAGGCCAAAAATTAAACTAGATTAAGTACTTAAAAGATGTAAATATAAATGGCTACGAAATTTTAAATTGCTCTACAAATTTGTTGCCCCCTTACTTATGCTATTAAAGGGGACAGTTTAAGTCAGTGACCTGCTAGTCACAGGCTAGAAACAGCCAAGTTCTTTCTGTTTACCACTGCCCCTTCCCCTGCGCTCTGCTTGTCTTGGTCTCACGTCAGAGTGTGCTTGCAGCTCCTGCTCTAGAGAGGGATCAGATCCCTCAGCTGGGAGGAGCCTTTGTGCCAGGAGCTGTGTTGGGTAGAAGGAAGATCCCTGTGGGAGCCAAAACGTGACTAGGGCTCGTCTCAGCAGCAGGGACCAGATCCCGCAAGATCAGGGAGGCAAGGAAGATGGGTCCTAACCATGCTTATATCATCAGCGGTTCAGATTGGGAGTAGAAAGCTAGAGGTTTAAAAAAATCACATTACGGTGTCTTTTATCTTAGTTTTCTAACTTTTGAGCTATTGCATAAAACATTGTCACTTAGCTACTATGTTTCAGAAATACTAGAATACCATATATAAATAATTTAGTAAAAAACAAACAAAAATATGAGTTTGTCTTTCCAAAGTTTCTCATTTAATCCTAGAGATTTATTTACAGAGCCTTGCTATTTATCTCAAAAGATTCCTCTCCCAAAGGTGGTTCCATTCCCATCTAAACTCCTCTCACTTTCATTATTTTTGAGGAAAAACATCCAAGAGATCTCTGAATAAATTCTTTGTTCTACACTTCCAAGTTGGCTCTCTCTGAAGTGTGTGTTAATTCCTGCTTTGGCCTGCAGTTCGAAAGATGAACCTAGGCAGCCATTGTTTAAAGAAGGAACTTCTTTTCCTCTCAATACTATTTTCTTTCTCTCCAGGATAATCATCGGGCTTTTACAAGTGAAATTGTATTGTTTTCTTTACACAATATTCCATATAATACAGTAGCAGAATATGTTTCAATTCCACATTGAGTTTAATTTCTGCAACAGGAACTGAAGATTGTTGCTGAACATACTGACCTCCAAATGTGAAAATACTTTTTGTAGCTAATTGATCATCTGTGATACAAGCAGCTTTTAGTGCTAGACAGTGCATCGGCTCCCTCTTTTCCCGGACGGAGCACTTTGAGTTGCAGAGGTCATTTCTGTGTGTGCTTGTGTCTGCCTTTCATCTCAACTCCACCCAGAGGGAAAGCAGTCTCAGGTGCTCACCGTAGACGACTGCGAATCTCTGAGCCTGTGCAGAAGTGGCAGAAGTGAGGCCACCAGTGGATTTCAGGGGAATTCCACCTCTTCTCAGTTACTTCTCATGCGCCGCAGCTTTAGGTTTTCCTCAGGACATGACTTGGATTTTAGATCTTATGCTGGAGAATGTAGTTGACTTAGAAAACCCCAGCCCTATGTTTTCGGGCTATTCAGGTCATTTGGCTCATCTTCATTTTGAAGTATGTTACAATTTAGATAGATGTTCTTTTTATTATTATTATTATTTATTATTATTATTATTGAGAGGCAGAGAGACAGACTGTTGCCAGCGTCCCTACTGGGATCTATCCAGCAAGTCCCCTTCCGGGCAATGCTCTGCCCATCTGGGGCCATTGCTCTGTTGCTCAGCAACCGAGCTATTTTAGTGCCTGAGGTAAGGCCATGGTGCCTTCCTCAGCACCTGGGGCCAGCTTGTTCGAATGAACCATCACTGAGGAGGCAGTGAGAGAGAGGAGAGAGAGAGAAGCGAGAGGGGGAGGAGTGGAGAAGCAAATGGTTGCTTCTTCTGTGTATCCTGACTGGGAATCAAACCCAGGACTTTCATATGCCAGGCTGACACTCTACTGCTGAGCCACAGGCTGGATATTCTTCCTCTCTGATAATTTAAGGGTTTAATGTCCTACCCCATCATTCCTAAATTTTAGTAATATAATATTTCTTCTTTAAGTCTAAATTTTAAGGTGTAAGTAGAAGGTAATAGTTGAGAAACTCATATGCTGCTATTTCAGGAATATTGAGGTGTAAAATAGACTTGTGATGTTCATTGAGAATAATTCCTGAGTCCTTTGTGAATTCACGGACTCATAAAGTTTACCTGGGAATATAATTTCTTTCATAAAATATATTAAAATATACATGAAAGTTTTAAATATTCCTTTTATCATCTTCCTGAGCACAAAACACTTTGCTGAGATACGGAAGTGAGGACCCTGGCTGGGTGCTTGTCTGTTTACCTCTCCCCTCCACACCAGCCCTGCCCCAATACCACCTGCATGCCTAGGCAGTCTCTATTATCTTATATCAATCTATCTATCATTATCTTTATCTATCTATCTAATCTAATCTAATCTGAAAGGTAGGGGAGAGAGCCTGACCAGGAGGTTGCGCAGTGGATAGAGTGTTTGACTGGGACGTGGAGGACCCAGGTTTGAAACCTCAAGGTCACCGGCTTGACTGCGGACTTGAGTGCGGGGTTGCTGGCTTGCACACGGGATCATAGACATGCCCCCATGGTCGCTGGCTTGAGCTCAAGGTCACTGGCTTGAGCAAGGGATCACTTGCTCTGTTGTAGCCCCCTGGTCAAGGCACATATGAGAAAGCAATCAGTGAACTACTAAGGAGACTAAGGTGCCGCAATGAAGAATTGATGCTTCTCTCTCCCTTTCAGTCTGTCTGTCCTTATCTCTCTTCTCTTCTCTTTTCTTCTCTCTTTCTCTCTCTCTCTCTCTCTGTCATAAAAAAAAAGTGGGGGAGAGAGACACACATAGCTCTGTCTGCTTTGTTCACCATGGCTGGATCCAGCATGGTTCATTGCAGACAAAAACCTTAGTTTACTGCTTGTAAAACCTTAGTTTTACTTTAATTTGATGTAAAATCCTAGACTTAAAGGTCATTAGGAACAAATTTTTAAAACAATACTAGTGGAACAGGTTAACCTTTTTTCTTTTATATCAAGATCAGGGTTTTTTATGACATACTGAAACGTGGAATTTTGAACAAGAATTACTTTTTCGAATTGTGTTCTCTATACATTAAGAGAAACTGATGCAATAAGAACAGAATATTCATTTGCCATCTAAATAGAATAAAGTCTAGTTCTTTTTGATTTAAATATATGAGCTTTTATGCTATCCTGGTGGCCTTTTTGGTATGGAATTTTATAGTATTTGTGGGGCTGATATTTATTAACAGAATTAATATGTAGTCCACAAAAATAGGCACTATGATGCAGTCATCATTTTGGCCTCAAATGTATCTAGAGCTGTGATGGCAAACCTATAACACGCGTGTCAGCACTGACACGCGTAGCCATTTTCCATGACACGCAGCTGCATACCAGAGAAGTATGGGGCCGCATGCTGAGAAGGATGTTTCATCCTTGGCTCCTGCGCAACCAGATGCAGTAGCAGAGGATAAAACGTTTGCTGTAGTGTAGACACTCTGTGCCAGAGGTCTGTAGGCCAAAACAACAGAACTCCGGACAGAGCGTCTAGTTCTAGGACTTCCAGTTAGGCCATTTTTCTCAAAGTGACACATCACCCAAGTTATGCTCCGGTTTTTGGCAAATTTTGACACACCAACCTCAAAATATTACCCATCGCTGATCTAGAGTGTAAGGGTAGGATTGAAATAAAAATAGCTGGCTGTAGCACATGGAGCTTTGCTGCTTATTTGTAATGCAGGATCAGTACTAATACCCTGAGCTGTGTTAATACGCTCAGAAAAGTTAAGCTAGTTCAGGGGCTTTGCATCAACAACAGGCATCTTAGCGTATAAAAGAAAGTTTCTTTCTCTTTTTTTAGATGAAGTATTAGCAGCTTTTTTTTTTTTTACCAGCTTTTATATAAATAGTTGGTGTTGGATCTTACTGAACTGTTGGTGCTTCTGAGTTTAACCTGCATGCCGTACTGCTCCCCTTTCCCCCTGCATTTAGCTCTAAGCAGCTGAACGGAGAGTGCTTCCTCTTCATTTACATAGCGTCATAGACTGCTGCATCTGTGGCTCCCCACCCCCCACCCCTCCTCTGCAGGCTAGCAGCATACAGGGTGTGAGCAATGTGCCTGGTGAATATTGCTCAAAGAAACTTAGAGTTCTCTCAGAGAACATTATTAGTCATGTGCTCATTTGATCTTTATTTTTAAGAAAATGTTTTCTAAATTTATTTCGTGCAGGTTCTGTGCTAGTTTCCACTGCGTCATTGTCTACTTTGAGACAAAGTAAGCAGCTGGTTAATTCTTACTCTTGGTATATTCAGAAAATTAGCTGTGGTTAGAGGTTTCAGGACTGGTACTTTCCAGTGCTGTCCACGTGGATTGTGGCTGGTGGACCCGAGGACCCTAAATTATGGAACTTTTTAGCTTCCCTGGGCTGCTCAGCCTGCATTCCTCTGACGACCATATCTGTGAGGCCAAAGCTGCTCTCCTTCAAACTCCTTTTGCTTGTTTTCCAAAACCTTTTGTTTGGGTTATTTCTTTAAACCTGTCTCATCACCCCCAAAACTTCGTGTCCCCTATGATTTTTTCCCTCATTTTTCTTTTAATCCCATACTGTGCAATATCTCAGAATAGTTTATTTCAGGAACCTCAGCTATCATCTGTATGTGGTCAGTTCCTTAATAGCCTATATTTTGCCTTGATCTCTTTTTTACTTTTTATTTTATTTTTATTTTTTTTTGTGACAGAGAGAGGAACAGACAGACAGGAAGGGAGAGAGATGAGAAGCATCAATTCTTCATTGCAGCACCTTAGTTGTTCATTGATTGCTTTTTCATATTTGCCTTGACCTGGGGGCTACAGCAGACTGAATGACCCTTCGCTCAAGCCAGGGACCTTGGGCTCAAGCTGGTGAGCCTTGTTCAAACCAGATGAGTCCACGCTCAAGCTGGTGACCTTGGGTTTTCGAACCTGGGTCCTCCGTGTCCCAGTTCGACGTCCTATCCACTGCGCTACTGCCTAGTCAGGCTCTTTTTCACTTTTTACATTCATACGCCTGCCTACTGACGGAACTACCTGTGCTTGACAGTCTCAGTGTCTCCTATGAGTCCAGACTGACTTCAGTTTCTCTCCTGCCATCCACCACCTCTTCATTCTCACGTGTTGTTTCCCACCTCGCTGAAGGACTTGCCACCCACCTGAGTATTCAGAGCAGAACAAGGAATCATAATTACCTTTTCTTCTACACACATCTACATCTTCACACCATTGAGTTATCAAGTCCGTCATACCTATTGGTATTTTTTAAGCGTCCTCCTTGTCATTGCATTAGGGGTTCACTAGAAAGGGTTTTCCATCCCTCCATGCTGCGTATGCAGGGGACATGCTCCTCGGGCTGTGTCTTTCATTACTGTCTCCCCCGAGTTCCCTGACAGCCTCTTTTGCTCCCGCCTGCCACCTCAAGGCTCTGGGCTTGTGCATGACTCAGGCCGTGACTCTCCCTGCCGCCTTTCCACCTGCTGCCCTGCTGACCTGTCTTCTGCTCCCTCTCCCTGCAGCTGAGCCACTGGCATCTCCACACCAAGCCCCGCCCCACCGCCTCCAAGATGGCGCCTTTCATGTCTCCAAACACCCTTTCTCACCTCTCCCTTAATTGCCCCTCCTGGGACTGTCCCTATCACTGAACATCTTCACAGAACTTCTTCATTATAATCTTCATGTTTCCCACTTGAGGCCGTCTGTCTTAGTCATGGTCGTTTCCCAAGAACCAGCCTCAGGTGCCTGTGTTTTAACAGGCTCTCAATGAATTTTCTAAACACTTTATTTAGTAACTAAACCAATAGGCAAAAGAGTTTACTTAAAGAAGTGGGAACAGAAGTAAATCAATTCACGAGAAAATAGTTTATTTTTTATTTCTATTGTGGTAAAATATACGTAACGGAATTTACCATTTTGACCATTAAATGTGTAAGTGTTGTTGTGCAACTCTTACCGTCATCCGTCTGCAGAACTCTTCATCTTCCCTGACAGCAGCTCTGTATCCACTAAATACTAGTGTCCCCCTCCGCCCCCGGCCCCCTCCACCCCCAGCCCCCTCCACCCCCAGCCCCCTCGCCCTGACTACCACCATTCCACTTTTTGTTTAGGAGTTGACTACTCTAGGGGCCTCATGTAAGAAGAATTATATAATATTTGTCCTTTTGTGACTGGTTTATTTTACTTAAGCATAATATCTTTCAAGGTTCATTCATGTGGTAGCATCTGTCAGAATTTCCTTCCTGTCTTAGCTCCGGCTACTATAACAACATACCATAGCCAGGATACTTAAGTAACAGACATTCTGTTCTCGCAGGTCAGGAGGCAGGAAGTCCAAGACTAAGGCCCTAGCAGATGCAGTTCTTCATAAAGACCCTCCTCCTGGGGGTTGCAGGCCAGTTGCCTTCTTGCTGTGTCCTCATGTGACAGAGAGGACACTCTAGTGTTTCTCCCTCTTCTTCTAAGGGGACAGTTCCCATCATGGAGGCTCCACCCTCATGACCTTATCCAAGCCTAATTAACTCCTGAAGGTACCCACCTCCTAATGCCTAATGGGGTTGAGGCTTTAACATATGAATTTGGTGTGTGTGTGGGGGGGGTACATTCAGTCCATCTTTTCTTTTTAAGGCTGAATAATACTCTTAATATTCTAGTGTGTGTGTGTGCATATGTAGCACATATTGCTTGTCCATTCATGTATGGCCAGTAGTCGCAGCCGTCACAGCCTTGCACATGCAGATTCTCATTGAATTCGGACAGACAGTAAAGAAACAGGGCAGCCAAAAGATGGTGGCCATTCCTTTATTCAAGTCTCGCACTGGCCGATGAGCAAACATGCAGGGAAAACACTTCCCTCTTTATTCATTCAGAGCTCACAAAGCCCTGACACATTCTTTGGTTCTACAACTAGGAGAATCTTCTCCAGTTCCTCCTAGAATTAAAGGCCCCACCAGTCTCAGCAGAGCTTGCAAAAGACCCTCACCTCTGGTTCCCCATCTGCACACCTTTCTGCACAAACTAGCTTCTTCATCAGCACCCTGCATTCTCTCTGCTCTCATTCTTCAAACATGGCTTCTTTCTCTACAAAACTTTCTGGTTCAAGAAAACCTCTCCTTCAGCAAACATAATCAAGACAATGGCCCTTCCCAAGCAGGAAGGTAATTTGCAATTTCACAGATCATATACCTGGTGCTGCCAGCGCCATTTTTTTAACACTAAAAGTGAACAAACTCAAAAAATACAAATTTTTCAAACTCATTTCCCCAACAATTCATCTGTCAGTGGAAATGAGGGTAAATCAGTTTATTATAAAAAATAAATGATAGGTAAACGTGAAATACTGTAGTCAGATAGTTAGAAATAAGGCTAGATCTAAGTAGAATTCTTTAAAATTTTTTTGGCTGATTTTTCAATTCTGTTTTAAAAGTTTATTGTGGGTAAAGCTGTCTAAAGTTGATTCAAAGTGAAGTGTGAGTTGTTCTTGATTCAAATTTTTTGTTTATTTTTTCATTTTTTACAGGGACAGAGAGAGGGATAGATAGGGACAGACAGACAGGAACAGAAAGAGATGAGAAGTATCAGTCATTAGTTTTTTGTTGCCGTTGTGACACCATATTTATTTACTGATTCCTTTCTCACATGTGCCTTGACCGCGGGCCTTCAGCAGACGTGAGTCACCCCTTGCTGGAGCCAGCGACCTTGGGTCCAAGCTGGTGAACTTTTGCTCAAGCCAGATGGGCCCCGCGCTCAAGCTGGTGACCTTGGGGTCACAAACCTGGGTCCTCAGCATCCCAGTCCGACGCTCTATCCACTGCGCCACCGCCTGCTCAGGTTGATTCAATTTCTTATAAAAGTTTTAATTTGGAATTGAATTATGGGTGGTGTGGGGGAGGAGGGTGTTTATTTTTTCTCCACCAAGATCAGGAGGAAAAGCAGAGGGCCATACTTGACTTAAACTCACTGGGCTCTTAACACTCTCCCAACTCTTCAAATGAGCTAGGGTACCCCGGCATCCACAGCTGAAATTAGAATTCAGATGATTTGCAAGTTCACATTTTTGAATAATGGTACAAAGGTGTTTCCTATTCAAGATTCAGGAAATGGGCATAGTGGCTTGAGGTTGGCACACCTCCCAGTTTCCTGTACAAGTTCCAGAGTGGTCCCCCGGAACCAGACCAGGATATGTCAGTGTGGCCCCAGCTTGTCTGCATCTGCTTGTGAATTGTTTGTGGCTCCCCAGGCCTTGAAAGTAGCCTAGGGCAGTGTTCCCACAGGCTCTTCCTGAAGAGCCACCCAGAAACCCCTGCTGTCCAGGAGCCTTTATTTGCATTCTAGTCCCATCCCCTGGGAATGATGTTACTGGGAGAAGTTCCTTATCCCCTCTATACTTCAGTGTCCCCAAGAGTCAAATGGGACTGGAGCCTCACCTTTCAGAGTCCCTATGAAGGTTAAGGTAACACAGTTCCTCTCTGTCCAACCTGAGCTCTTCCAGCAGACCTGACACAGTGAGGCTTAGAGAAGGGTAGCTGCTGTGTGTCATTGTTGTCATTTTGTGAATGCTTTTCCCAACACAGCCACAAGGAAGTCCAATGGAGCTTGTTCAGATGGCGTACTGCAGGGCTATGGGTAGAGCTGGTGGCCTGGGCTGGTGAGCCAGTCTTCAGCATACTCTAGGCTACCCGTGTGGGAGGTCAGAATTTCTACAACCGTGTGGTATTATCTTCAGTGATAGTGTCATGGTTAACTTTGGTGACACAGAGAAGATGAATTCAGGAGGCCTGCTGTGCTGAAAACAATCATGGTGAACTGTGCAGATGCAGAAGTTGTGGTAATTACTGCAAAAACCGTCTTTGTGAATTAGAATGGGCCCTAAGAGATAATCTTTTTTTCATTTATTGATTTTAATTTATTGTGTTTACATAGATTCAAGTGTCCCACTGAATACATCCCCCCCACCCCGTGTTCCCCTCAACATCCCCCTTGTCCTCCTCCCTACAACGCCCTCCCCTCTTCCCTCCAGAATTTGCTTTCCTGCTCTCTATGATGCTATGTTATGTATATATAATTTCACCAATCTCCTAAGAGATAATCCTGTAAAAAACAGTTGTATGTTGTCTGAGAAGAGCAGCGAGGCGCCATGCAGTCACGTTTCTCTGAGTGTCGGGAAGAAACTGGACTTCTCTGTATACCCAGCAGGGGTTGTGCCCTCCTACCCAGCCCAAGGAAGTGGTCTGTCTTAGGACCACCCAGAGAGGCCTGGCCTAGTCACACCTTACAAGAGGGTCTAGAGGCCCACAGTGGCTCTGGGGCTTTCTCAAGCCTTTCCCTCCCCCAGTACACGCTCGCCTGCACTCACACATGCATGCACACACACACTCACGTATGTGCGCAACATGGGGAAGGCTTTCCAGAAGCCAGACCTTGCGTGTCCTGCTATAACCCCCCTGCATATGGAGAAGGGAACGAGAGTGCTGGGCTCCTTGCCTGGTGACTGCACATCAGCTGTGTGAACACTTTCATCTTTGGGAATTTAAATTACTCTCCAGGGGAAAAAGAATATTCTGCTTTACATTTGAAGTCACTGACATTTTTCTTTACGATCTATTGATTGTACAACATATTTTTAAACGTGTAGAAATTAGTGATAATCAAGACCAATTAGCTTCCTAGACCCACCCCAACAATCAGCTGTGTGCAATTTTCCCATGAGCCTCTTGTTCAGAGTCCTGGACGCTGAACAGTCTGACTGAGGTCTGCTTCCACTCGTGAGGATCCCTCAGTGTGGTGACAGAGTAGCAGTCTGGGATCTGCCATCAAGTGCTTGAGGGAAAAGGGTTTCCTTTCCTTTAGCCTGCAGGACCAAAGGCTGTGAGAGAACAAGATGGCGGAGTCGTCAGGGCTGGAGGGCAGAGTTGAGTGACCTTGCACCCAGGTGTGTGTGTTTCTGTGGGCTGGGTGTGTTTGTGCTCCGGCCACAGGGCTCGAGGCTGGTGGCTGGACCACAAGAAGCCTTGGTAGGCACTGCTTCAGGCCACATAAAGATGCCGTGGATCGTTCTCTGTGGGCCCACTTCTTTAAGGGACAAGCACAAACACACAGGGAAAGATAGCCGAGGACAGGGTTTACACATATGTCTGTGGCCCTGCTTGCAGTGCATGTAGGAGTTTATGATCTCCCTGCCGGTCTCCGCACCCGGAAAGAATCAGAATCCAACCTATTGAAATAGCCTGTAGTCTCCCAATGTATTGCTTTTCGTTTGACTCTTGGTTTCCCATTACATTTAGAAAATGACAAATGACTATGGCATACCAAATGGCACAAAATAAAAGGATATAGAGATAAAAGCATAATGTAGCCCTGCACCGGGGCCAGCACTATGTTCTTGTAAGTAACTGATGGGCTAGTGTGCAAATGGGATTTATTGTAGAACTCACTGTTTCTGAAAAGCAAGAGCATTGGTGCTGGCAGTCTGTGAGAAAGGAAATAGCCTGTCTGGTGTTTTCTCTCCTCCCAGTTTAGGGCAGCTGTAAAGGGGTGAGTCTCTCAAAGGCCCCGGGTGCACATGGGCAGCCGATTGACCAGCGTGGCGTGCTGTAGTTCTGCTTCTGCTCCTCTTGTTTTTGTTTGCATAATGGGATAGGGAGAGAATTTATTTTGTTTAGTATTTTCCAGTCTTTAAAACCCTAGAATGCCAAAAGAAGAAGGAGGAGAAGAAGAAGAAGAAAAAATAATCCACTTATCTTCTCACTAAAAGATTGGTTGTTGACTTCTTTCTGTGAAATATTTGTGAATATTGGTGGAGGGTAGGACTCTCCAAAGAGGTTCGTATTTGTGGTGGACTTTATGGTTCTTGTCTATCTATATCTCTCTCTCAAAGTTTAGACTTACTTCATCAGTTGTCTTGTACTTTAGCAAAAACAAACAAACAAAACCCAGGCATTATTTGGGCATCCCCTTGCTGATCCAGGTCTTTTGGATCCACTCTGACCCTACTCTTCTTCGCTGTAGAACCTTCCATGCTTCCTGCTTCCTCATAGGTGAATGTCTTCTTCCCCAGCTTACCCTATGATAGCCTGCAAGTCCCACCCATCCTTCCAGTCATGGCCCTCACCATCTCCCATCCATGGCTAGTGCTCCCACCAACATGACATCATGGTGGCTTCACATTCCTATGTCCTGACTCCTGACTGTAGTGAAAGTCCTTAGTTTTTTTGTTTGTTTTTTACAGGGACAGAGAGAGAGAGAGTCAGAGAGAGGGATAGATAGGGACAGACAGACAGGAACAGAGAGAGATGAGAAGCATCAATCATCAGTTTTTGTTGTGACATTTTAGTTGTTCATTGATTGCTTTCTCACATGTGCCTTGACCGCGGGCCTTCAGCAGACCAAATAACCCTTTGCTGGAGCCAGCGACCTTGAGTCCAAGCTGGTGAGCTTTTTGCTCAAGCCAGATGAGCCCGCGCTCAAGCTGGCGATCTCAGGGTCTCGAACCTGGGTCTTCTGCATCCCAGTCCAACACTCTTATCCACTGCGCCACCGCCTGGTCAGGCAAGGTTCTTAGTTTTTTACAAGACCCATCTCAAGTGCATTTCTTCATAAGCTTTTCCCCCCTGGTTTTCCCAACAGGACTTGACTTTTAACCTGGCTGAACCCCTCTACACTCCTTCTGTACTGCCTTCATGACAGTCTCATTTTATTTGTATTTCTCTTAAAAACTGTAAATAGCTTTTATTAGGCTCTTGCTTTGGGTCAGGCTCTGTTCAGAATTCTTTGTGGAAGCTTTCTCAGTTAACCCACACAACAGCCCAAAAGTTGGCTGCTATTTACCTCTTTTATTGATAAGGAGCCCGGGGATTAAGAGATGAAATACTTTGTGCAAAGTCATAGCTAGTTAGTGGGGAACTGAGGCGAACCTCAAGGCCATCAGACTCTAGATCCCCTCTCTCAGCCACCATGCTCTATGAATTAAACCCACTGCTACACGTAGGAAACACACAGGGAGTGCTTACTTAGTGGGTGCATGCGTGCTAGCCTGCTGAGGGCCCTGTCACTGGCACTACGGGCAGGGCCAGCAGCTGCACAGCTCCGATGCCTAGAAGGGTCCCTTCTGGAGTTAGTGCCCTGCTGTCACTGCCGTGAAATCTGTAATAGAGTTTGAACAAGGGGGGACCCACATTTTCATTTTACACTGAGCCCCACAAATTATGTAGCTGGTCCTACCGGCAATCCATTTTTATACTTTCTGTTCTTTACAATTACCCTTAGATAACAAATTGATTGTTCTCCAGAGGCACCCATAATGTGTGCCAGGCTGCAAACTTCCAACAGCTTGCCAACAGCTGTGGAGTGTCGAGCCATTTATCTCAGCGTGATGAATGGCTGTGTTTCCCCAACCATACAAGAGACGTATTCCTTGTTGTAAGAATCGACCTTGTCACAGGAGGCTCATCAGAACAGGGTTTCCATGATCCTGTCTGAAGAGCTGTTATGAATCATATATATGGTCAGCAAGCCAGGGGTAGTTCTGGATCTCAAAGTACATGTTAGGAAAAGATGAAAAGACAAAGGGAAGAGTTGTTAGGATTTGAACACGACTTCTTCACATATACTCTGATTATAGCACCAAGTAGCATTTCCTTGAATCATTTCAAGATTTATTTTATTTAATTTTATGCAGTTCTGGAAGAATCCCTGGTTGATATACATGGCTGAAGACAGACTTTAACTTGGTCCTGTTTTCTAGATGAATAATAGTGTTTTAATTGCTAAGTTGTGGTAAAATGCTGGGCTTAATTATAGACTCCAGTGTCTAATTTGTCAGTCATTGCTGCTATTTGAAGCCCCCTCGGTTGTTTTTCCCGTCACCCTCTGTTTGCACGTGATTGCAGAGGGCGGTATCTCCTTGGGCACATCTAAGCAGTGCGCACTTCGGAGTAGAAAGCCAGAAGTAGAGGCGTAATTAAACCTCTACCACATAACTACTCAAGAAAATAATTTTGGCATTAGTTACGCGGATACTGAGAATTCCTTATCTGTAAATTGATAAATTATAATCAGTTGCAATCTGAAGAGATCAATTTAGTAAGAGTCTGTCTATGTTAACACCGTGTGCGTTGTCCTGTGAATTGATTCATGGGAAAGGTGTGGTGGGGGACGGGTTATTTTATTAGAAATCTGAGGTGTTTTTAGCAGCTTTCTTCTCTCCTTTATCCTGGTGTGAGAATGCTTCTGTCAGAATGAGGAAACGGATATTGATCGTGGGCCCTATCTTCTTAAATGTCCGTCCCCTTCAACTCTTTGCTTTCACTGCAGCAGAATGCGTTGCATGTAAATGAAAAGCTGGTGTGTCTCCCGCAGACTATGGGAGTATTGTCTGTAGGACAGATGAGCATGACTTTTTCAATCACTGCGTTCTTTGTGCAACAGTAAAAAAAAAAAATAAACCCTGGTGTTTTATTTCTGCAGAGGGAATTAATAGAAAGCATTTAAGAGAATGTTTAACATCAGTTACTTTAAAAACAGTTATTTCTTGACTAAATTTATAAAAATGCAGGGAAGAAAATCTAGTGAAATTAATGCTTAAAGGCTTAGAAATTTCCTTTCTGACACTGGCCAGAGCATTCTTTAAAAAGATTATTTCTTATATTCCACAGGGAGAAAAGAAAGATCTTACAGCAACTGAAAGATTTATTTATTTTAGTCCTCCTGACCTGTTCGAACCCTAACATCCAGCATCTCCCAGGCTTGTTAAGACTCAAAGGAAGCACAAAAGTCTGGGTTTATCTAAAAAGAAAAGGAAAGACTGGTGATCTTGTGCTAACTCTTCACTGGGCTCAGCAACCCCTTAAAATAGAGTGGGAGGGAGGATGGAGATTCAGGAGGTCGACATTCTCTTCCTGTGAGAGCCAGTTTTGGGGGGTACTGTTTATTAAAGTGGCAGGACAGCAACCAGCCCAACTTCCAGGAATGATCAGCCGCAGGCATCCCTCCCCCTCCCTGAATGAGGTCTGTTCTCAAATAATATTTGTGTGATGGTATCAAATTCAGAGTATTTGGAAAGAATTGTACGGCATCGGAATAAAAGATAATTCTGATTTTTCCCCCTCCACCATACATGCATCTAGAGTCGTAAAAACATTGGGTGCCATTCCATCAGTTGCTGTATGTGTGTTCTCTGTGTGTGAACAGTCAGAAAACAAAGGCACTATTGAGCTATGTAAATGCAGAAAAGGGATGGGAATGAATGCTGGCCTTCTGGAAATGCTATTTTTTCACTTTGGGATAACTCCAGTAACCAAGTAGAATTTTCTGGTATACTTGCCAAATAAAAGAGCTGAGGTTGAGAACGAGCATGAGATATTTTAGCTCAGCGTACGTTTTGTAGAGCAGTGTAAGAAAAGCAAGCTCTAAATATAAATATAAAAGTTACATCTTGATTTTCCCTATGGAATCATTTGTCACTTCTTCACTGAAGCGTAAACATTTTCACATTTACCATAAATATAATTCATTGGCATTACTTATTTACCCTGAAGAGAGTGAAATCATCAGGCCCCAACCATGTTAAAATTCTATTGCTGTCTCCTTTTCCCCCCATCTTTCTATAACACCTCCTCCTCTTTGCAGTGAGGAAATCAGAGCAGCTACAAATGAAACTGTATTTGAAGTTTCTTCGTATTAGGTGCGTATAAAAGCCAAACTCATAAGGCAGAAAATAGTATGGTCGCTTGTTACCTCTGGGTTTATGCCGTACTTTAATCCTTACCTCATTTTCTTCTTTGTGCTCTGATTTTCTCATTCCTCCTCACCTCCCCCATCTCCTTCCACTTATTCCAGAAGAAATACTGAGATCTTTGGGAGATGTCTTAATGGACAAGAATAAAGGGATGTCCATTTTATGGTACCCAGATAAATATCTTGATGTTTTGTTAAAGCACGTTATCCCAAGTAGGGATGAGCTAGTGTTCCAAGACACCACTAGTCTATGACCTCACCGTCACTGCCCCATACATATTCCTCTCTTGACCCTGGCATCCTAGTGAGGATGCCAGCTATTCGGTTAGCCCGTATTTCTCTGAATCTGTGCATCAATATTGGTGATGTTAGTTAACAGGGGACCTTAGGGACTCTTCCTCTTTTCCTAGCTTCTCATCACATTGCCCAAGAACCCAGCACCCATGTTGCACTGTGTATGATAGGCATTGCCAAAAGCTCTCTTGGCCTTTATATGTTAGATTGATGCTATATGTACAGGGGTGCCTGGGCGTAATTAATTCCATCATCCCCTTTTCTTGCATTTAAGAAAGTATATTAACTTTGAATCTGATATGATTGTTTTTAGCAAATTATTCACAACATCTTGGTACTTTTATTATTAGCAACTCACTGTGGTTGAGAACCCCTGGCTTAGGGCACCTGATCTCGCTATGGGTCCCTCTCTTGGACTACCTACAGTAAGTACTCTATTTTCCACACCACTGATGGGAATTCTCCAAACACACAGTAAGCAGCTAGAGATGCACAGATAAATAAGGCTCAGTCCTGCCCCTAAAAGACAGTCTAGGTGGGAAGATAGACACACATAAAAGTAACCATCCCATAGGATGTGCTATAATGGTGCAAAGAACAGATTGCTGTGGGACTTGAGGTTCTAATTAACCTATGAATTTAGGCATATGCTGTTGGAATTAGGCCTTGGATAAAAAGGACTTTATGTGAATAGAAAGGGAAGAAAGTATTTCAGGCAGAGAGAAAAGCTGAGTAAAGGTATGAATTTGGTGTGTGAGTCAGAGCTGGAGCATGCTGGGTATGACCACCGTGTAGGATGCCCAGAGGCAGGTGAAAAGCATGGAGGTTAGGATGGATGTTAGGATGGGCTCAGACCCGGAAGAGGGTGCCAGGCATTTGGTCTTCTCACTTGGAGGCAGAAGGAAGCTATGGAGAGGTGTTAGCAGCCACGTGACTCAGGGTGAAAGGGGGCACTGGAGGTGTGGGGGGAACAGATCATGGTAGTCGAAAGACCAGTTAGAGCACTGTTGTACTGATCCAGGGTGGAAATGGGGGAGCTTAGAGGGCAGTCAGCAGGTTGGAGACCAAACATCTTCTTTGTCTTTATGTTTTCCAGACCAGCACCCAGCGTGCCTGACCACACAGTTCGGGCTCAGTACATAGTTGAACTTAAATTAGAACAGTTGACTGTGGAAGATGAGGAAAGTGGGAGAGGGATGTCAAAATATTTATCTTGGAATAACAAATATAATAGGGACAGTTTGGGGGCATACGGGGTGGGAAAATCAGTTTTTATTTTTATTTCTTTTTTTTTTACAGGGACAGAGAGAGTCAGAGAGAGGGATAGATAGGGACAGACAGACAGGAACAGAGAGAGGTGAGAAGCATCAATCATTAGTTTTTTGTTGCCGTCGCAACACCTTAGTTGTTCGATTGCTTTCTCACATGTGCCTTGACCGCGGGCCTTCAGCAGACCGAGTAACCCCTTGCTGGAGCCAGCGACCTTGGGTCCAAGCTGGCGAGCTTTTGCTCAAGCCAGTTGGGCCCGCACTCAAGCTGGTGACCTCAGGGTCTCGAACCTGGGTCTTCCGCATCCCAGTCCAACACTCTATCCACTGCGCCACCACCTGGTCAGGCAAAAATCAGTTAGTTTTTAAGAGGTTTGACTGGAATTGCTGGTGAGGGTGGCCCATAGAGATACCTAGAAGGCAGCTGGACACAAGTTTGTCACAGAGAGCTAGTTCTCAAGTCAGCTCTGCCCTTTTGGGCTAGATGGACTGGGAGTCATACTGTAGCTATCTACCCTTATTCTTTGTTTATTAGAAAATCTCTTTGTGATTCTGTTATGCCTTCCATCTACTTCCTGTGTCTGAAACCCCATCCTGCCCTGCTGTAGAGAAGTCTGTAGGTTTGCTGTGGGAACCTGCCATATTTCAGTGAATCGGGTTCTGTCCCCAAGGCTGCAGAACTCTGGTTTGAGTATAAGCTACCCTTATGTGTAAAACTGCCTGACTGTGCCGACCCTTTGCCAACTTGTCCAATTACTAAGAAGAGAAAGCCTGGCCTTCTCTGGAGCACAGCAGTAGTTCAGCACCGAGCATAGCGGACATAGAATCAAGAAGCCTGACTTATTGAACAGATGACTTCGAGTCCACTTCCTCAGCTATGAAAGGGAAATGGCCGGCCTTGCGACAGGAGTCAAATGCTTTGTGCCAGCTTCCACTTCTGGAATAAGAGATCATTGTTATTAAGGTGTAGCTCACCCCTGGTCATAGGTGTTAGCCTCACATTGCTATTCCAGTGGTCACCTCATTGCCTGCTCAAGTAGAGGCGGTACAGGGAAAAATATATCCGTCCTGACTACCAAGCTCAGGTTTCTGTTGTAAGAGCCAGTCAGCAGGGTGAGGGAGCCATAGCTTTAGAGAGAGATAGATTAGATGGCTATGTGGGCACACCAAAACTCTTTAATTCCACTTAAATGCAACAACTGCAGTTCTAGGCATTTTTTTTCATGAAGGTTTTTATATGGTGAAGCACGATTATCAACTAGATTCATAAATACTAAATAGCAAAATCTGGATATTCATTCCAGACTCTGAGTAATAAAATTAGAAAACAAAGAAGAGTACAATGTACCGAGCTCACTGGGTCATATACTCTGGGAGGACAGTGTGAAAACGTGAAATTCATGGCTGTGAGTGTCCCTGGGGCTCAGTTGTGCTCCACACGGCCATGCTAGGGAACCACACGTGCACTTCAGCCCACTGAATTCTGGCAGCTTTTGGAAACATACATTTATTTTCCCCACTGTTATTTATTGACAACCCCCCTGTCCCCACCCCCTTCAAGGCAGTCTTCCAGCTGTTCCCTTAGGGAGCAGTTTTATGGGGAAGTGTCTTTTGTAGGCATCCAGCTGGCTTCATTCTCCCTATCTCCGTGAAGTCGCTGCCTTTGTCACATTTATTCGATATTATCCATCATGCCTGCTTTGGGACTTTCCCCTTTGAATTGTTGACTTAATATTTTTGGCTTGTTCACGCAGCCTGTCTCCTGGTTCGGACATCTATGTGACGATCTCATCCATGGCATTAGCAAGATCCCAGCAGTGCCGTAACTCCCCCAGCAACCTGTCTTCATCCAGCGAGACTGGCTCTGGTGGGGGCACGTACAGGCAGAAATCCATGCCTGAAGGGTAGGTGTGCTCTTTGCCCCGTCGGAAATGGTCCCAGTTGACATTACTGTCTTTGTAGTTCAGACGTGTAAAATGATTTCTATTCAGGCAGTCTTGATCAATTTACAAAGTAACAATGGGAAAATGAGGTGAATATTTCAGATAGAAAAATGTTTAATGGCTGGTTCAGAACACTTCTTAGGATATATAGCATTCTCTGGTCTCAGGACTCCATGACAGAGAAATCAAATTACATCTGTTTCTCCATGATCTATGTTCTCTATTTTCATAGTACAGGTTTTGTTACTTCTTAGTATTTCCTCCAGAGTGAACTCAGCAGTGTAGTGCTTGCACTGGTTGGAGTTTGTTTTGCTGTTAAAGTGGGGGAAATGATCATCATATGGAAAGCTTAAAATTATTTCTTCACATTTTAAAAAGTCTTCTGTGATTTCAGCCTGTGGGTTGGTTTTTGTTTGTTATTCATGTTTCTTTAAAACACTGAGCACACATAAAGCAACTCTGCTTCTGACAAGACTCAGAAGTGAGAAGCTAAATGCACATGATTTTTAGGGGCTATTAAAAAGGGGGGAAATTGATAAGTCTGAAGATGGAAGGTAATTAGCAACATGGCGTGGCACACATAAGCTTTGTCCAGAGGAAAAGTAAAGGGACCCTCAGTGACTTCCTGCTGGGGCATCTCTCTGGGAAAACTTGACAAAGAACTCTAATCCACTTGAAGATCAAATGAAAGGGGTTTATAAGAACTGGTGTTTCTATTCTAAGTTCTCCCCAAATACGTATTTTAACAAATGCACACATGATTTGTTTATTTTCTTGAGATTTCACCATGTTATAAAATAATGGTGCTTATTACTAAGAATACCTTTGTAGAGGGTATATTATTTTTACCCTGTAGTGTTTTGTCAGCTATTGTTAGTGGTTTGTCAGCTATGGTGGTTTATATAGCTATTAAATTTGATTTCTTTGTTGTTGCAAAAAGTTTATGTTAGCAGAAAGAAGGTAATAAAACCACTATAAAATATGCTCTGTGCCCACCACCCATCCTTGGTATCCCCCTAGGAGTCCCTTGGTAGCATATCTAAAATGTACATGTCTTATTTTAATTATTTCAGTGACAATTAGAAAAAAAAGTTATTTTTTATTCATGAGTTCCTGTAAAAGGCTTTATGAGTTAAGTATTATTATACCATACTACAAGCCCAGCTAATTAGTTCTTGTTTTAATTAGCAGATTTTAAATGGCCTGGGCAGACTTCAAAAATAAGAATTCACTACAACTTCAGTGTTAGTACAGCAACAGAATACAATAAAATATAAATGAACTAGCAACAGTAACAAAAATAGCATTATTTTCTTCTGACTATGATATACTTTTAATGTATCCCAAAAGTGTAAGTTGAAACATGAATGTTTTTGATTTTTATGTTAGAAGCATGGTGCCAGTGCCTATGCTGCACAGTTTTTTTAATGAGGTGGTAACTCTTCCACTTGATGGCGTTGAGGGTTTTTCTGTTGTGCGTGAACTTCCCCAGTAACTGTTTACCACACTGCATAGCATTCTCTTTAATGCGGATGGAATTTTACAAAAAGATGATCCTGAGGAGGAGGAAGAAACTTTCCTCTACCCTTCAAGGTTCTTTTGCTGGTTTAGTAATTTAATCTACACGAGACAGGTGAACAAGAGAAAAGAATCAAATTTAACTACACATGTAATTATGGGAACCCCACATACATGGGAGGTTCAGAGACATAAAGGGAGAGTGAGGCATATATGACATTCTCAGCGATGGATGAGGTAAGGCACCTTGGGGTTTCAGGAGGAGGAAGGTCAGTCACAGGACAGTAAGAGCAGGTGTTCAGTATTAGCAGTTTGCCCCACCTTATACATAGGTTATAAAAGTTGTCAGTGATAATCTCTTATGGGCAAAGGCCCTAATTTAAGTTCTTCTAGATGGTTAAGGAGAGGACTGAAGTTCCTCTTGGACCCAAAGGGTCTCGGTTGTCTTTAGCTCAAAAATAATCCACATCACAGTCACATCTTGGGGTGACTCACTCTGAACCCCTACAGTAGTGTTTTCCACTAGATCCCAAGCCACGTTTGCCTATGTCAGGGATACAAGAGGAATTGGTTCACTGTCTAACTCACATGTGTTGCTCGTGGGCCAAGTTTAATCCTCAAGTTGCCATACCAAGAGGAAAATGATGACATCTGCTCTACAATTCAGCCCATTTCAGTAAAAATGAGTAGGTACAACCCGACAGTGAAACAGGAGCATACGTAGTCTGCTACCAAATCAGTGTCAAACTTTAAAGAGCTTCAAAGCATGAGGTCATAACAGTCGGTCAGTAGGCAGTCACTGTCCGCAAATGTAATGTGCTCCTTTGCTGTCCTCTTTCCGACTCAGTGGGCTCAGTGCCTGCCCACTCCCCGGCGTGAGGGTACTGAAACCATCCAGGTCAGGTGAGAGGCGAAATTTAACAGGGTGGTTAATCACGCCTGCTCCACTTGATTGGGGCGGGGGCACCTGCACAAGGTAGGGTGGGAATGAGAGGCAGTTAAAGAACAACTCTGTTGAAAAGATACCCTTGGAGATTTATTTTAGGGCCACACACTTTGAGGACTGGTGACAGAACAGGGCATGTCCAGAGGGGAGTGAGAGAGGGACTGGGTAAATGAGGACTTCGGAGACGAAGGTGTGAGAAACGTAACTCAGGAGGTCCACCCTGAAGAGAATTGTGGAGGGGAGGAGGCACTCTTAAATGAAGGGTTCAACTTGTCTGTGAGGACGCCTGAGACCAATAAATGAAAATTAGAGAATGGTCGTTTCCGGCTGCCTGTGAGGGGGCTGTTTCCGGGCCGTCAGCCTGTTCCGGGCAGCAGTGGACTGGCCCCTGTGGGAGAGGCTTCTTGTCATAGGGGGTGTTTCCAGCGTCATCTAAGTGATTACTTAATGCCTGCACATCTGAACAGTGAGTGACTCTTAAACTGAAGTGTTCCTCCAAACAAAGGTACTAGGAAGCTCTTCTTAGTTCAGGATTCGCTGAGCTCCGCGGGAACAGGATCTCTATCTCCGTGGTACACTGACACAATAAGTGAGAGTGTGTGAGGACTGAAATTAAAAGTCCTCACGCACAAAAATGGCATGAAAATACTTTTCAAGGCAAAATTTAAAGACAACTTTTCTATATAATTCATTTAAAATCAGACAGCTAGAAAAACATGTGAAAAATTGTCTTTAGTTTCTGCTGCTCCCAAAAAAATAAAGCAAAATTAGAATCCAATTCTAATATTATTTTCTGTGCCTTTTTGGAATCATCTTAATTAAGTGCAAATTTAGAGTAGAGTCACAGGGCAATTTCAAGGGTATTCACTGTTCTAAAGTAAGCAAGGACCCTTAGGAAGGAGAGGGCAAAGATCATAACTAGTGAGCCCCCTCCCCCTTTTTTGTGTGTAAATGCCCAGTAATGAGGTCTTAATAACTCAAGGTTTTTATTTTTAATAATGGAGGTAACTTTGTTTAGTGAGGCTTTAGACTGAGTTTGTAAATGATTGTCATTTATGCAAAAGCAACTAGGGAGGTGGTATAGAAGGAGTTTTACAGAAATATGTTACAGCCTTCTCTGCTTTGGAAATGCTCTCTTATATAGATTTTTCTCCCTGGGTTCATATAACAGAGCTGCCATTTTCCAAAAAAGAAAGGGAGATGAAACTCCAGTGACTTGGAGAAGGGGAGCTGGAACTTGGCTCCAGGCCTTTCTTCTAATCTCCTGCCCCTTCCAACACCATGTGGTGTTGCTCCCATGCATTTACCAGTGTGTAGTAAATAAGACATCTGTCATGTGCATTGATCAAGTCAGGTGCTGTTTAGTTTTTTATTATATAGATTACATTAGTAACCATACACAGATTTGTCAATTCCACATGAATGTTTGAATTTTATACTCTGGCCCTTTTTCCTGGGCTCAGCCAGGATTTACTCTGCTGATATTACTAATCAAGGCACATGCGTTAATTAAGCATATATTGTACTATTATTCTACACAGGGAAAAATAAACTGGCTCATTAAATAGCTAAATATTCTTTCCTGAAATAGACATTTGTGTTTATATATGCCAGTTTACCTACCTCTAAGTTGCCCTTCCCCAAAGCTTTATTAAAATGTATACATTTTAAAAATGCTCTCTATGTTATGTAAAGAAAAGCAATTTTTGTCTTTCAGACCTTAGAGTGCTCAGAGAATACTTGTTCTAAGAATGAATGACTTAGCAGATTTAGTGAACTAGCAGATTACTGAGTTAAGAGAGACCCCTGAAATGTACCAAACTGGAAGATGCACACAGAACATTAGGATGCTGAAATTTTTCCTTTGGCTGTAAGTGACAGTCTGGGGTTGGCCAGACGAGGGCTAGAAGCTTTTGGTTTCTTACTCTGTTATCTTAGGTTAGCTCAGTCCTAACGGCTCCCGGCCTTGTTTACACTTATATGCTTAGCCTACATACCTGTCTGAACAGAGTAGTGTATTTTTACTACAGCGACCATAGTTCCGGCACCCATGATCACACACATGAGGATGAGTACACAAGTACGGACCTGCCAGCAAAACTAGTAGTACCTGTCCTTAGAGTGCAGTTCACTACGCCCAGGACGGCCTTCCCTTTCTGAGTGAGGCTTCTCACGTCGTCCTTGCCTTTGTTGGGGGAAATCGCCACAGGTTTGGAGTGAGCCGCAGATCCCCAGCCTCCATCGAGAGGCAGAACACCCACTCAGATCTTGGTGGCAGCGGAAAATCCACACCCAGCTGGCAAAGGAGTGAGGACAGCATTGCCGACCAGATGGGTGAGTAACTGAATTTCTACCAAAAGCAAGTTGCTTTATACCAAGGTGACTTTGGCTACCTCTCGATGATGTCATCAAAGCATTCTGTTCTATGATAAATATAGCCCTGGTTAATACATGTGAATGAGAACTAAGTTTTTGTTAGATTATGTGTGAAGAAAAACAGCCAATAAGATCTAGAAGTCAAAGAATTCTATGTGACCCCAATCTAAAAATAAAAATAACATAGGAATTATCTTCACGACTAAAATTAAAATGCCAGACTGCCAAACCACATGTGTCCCAAGTCTCTCCCTCTCCCCTTGTTTGTCTGTTTCTGCCTTTTACCAGTACCCTGAAAGATTTGTTATGCTTACTAAGTTTATTAAGAGAAAAAAAACTCTACAAAGTGGGAAAGAGATACAGTTGTTGCTTAGTCACATACCTAGTGTGGTTAGGATCCCTGTCCTCCCCAAATGCCCCCCACCCCCACTCTGCTATTAAGCTGTCAGCTAAGGACAGGTCTCAGCCTGGGAAAACAGCCACCGGAGGGAAAGGATGTGCATTAGTGAGCCTTGGTTTTCTGGTGCATAGCCCTTTCTGTCTGTATATATATGCAGTTTGCTACAATGCCACCATACACTAATTGTTGCAATGAAATTTGCCATGAAATGTGATTAAATTTCAACACTAGTCGCTTAAGAAATTTAGTGTCAACAGAGCTGCTACATCAGGGCCTTGGTGTTAGGTGTTTTTATTTATTTTTTCCTTTATCTTTTGTAGCATTACCATTAGTGTGGGATTAAAAAGAAGTAAATTTCAGGTCTGAAAAAGAAATACTTTTAAAGACAAAGGCCCATCTTTTTATCCTCTGGGCAAATGCATGGTCTTATTCTGTTTTAATGATGTGCCCATGCAAAGGTACTAACCATGAACATAGAAGGGAGTGGAGAGGTCCTGAGCTAAGACGTGCATGAAGGAAAAGAAATGTAATTCCCAGGTTCTGAAGATAGGCTTTGTTCCAGTAACTTTAGTGATATGTGCCTTGTTATTGAAGCCATCTGTCATCCCCCATTCTCGTCCCACCCACCCACCCACAACACAGAGAACCTGAGCATATTCTGATCTGCTGCACTGCTCTTGACGTTTTCAATCCCATATGTTTTGATACTGTTGAGATGGTAACAACACATGTGCAAAGGATCCCTTCATCAGGACTGTAGCAGCTTTTTTGGCTCCTAGTGCGGGCTTTGAACAAAGCTACCAGCAAGCCCTTTGTGCAGTGTTCAGTGTCACACTTCCTGCCCATGGGAAGTCAAGTGAGGGATGAAAAGGTACCCTGGGACTGGAAAGGGTAACTATAAGGCTCGTCCTAGACTGCATTCATCCTTTCACATAAACCGCCCCTGGGTTTTCCCTGCATCCCCTCTAGTTTCGTGGCATCCTACTTTTAATAGATAAGACTCTGAAATTAATATGGGAGAATCCTTTAACACATTGTTTATCTTTTTAGTAAGATATAAATATATAGATTTTTTTTTTTCAAGATACTCCTGGCGCTTGCCAGAGAAGGCTTCACCAACCTTTCTATCCAAAATCTAAGGCTTGGGATAAAATGTTACAATAAATTTGTATAAGGCTCTACGTTCCAGTAGAATAACCCAGCCTTTTCTAATTGGCACAGCAGAAGGAATCTCTGGGGCTCAGTTGGTATAAGACATGCTGAGGAGAAATCGATAAAAATAATTATGTTCTCATTACTCAGTACACTGTATCGAGTGTATAAAAGTCTGACCTTTGTGCACTTGGTTTGTACGAACAGAATTCTCTAACGACTCTCAAGTCACCCATTGAAAATGTTGTAGAGATTCTTCCTTGTTAGCTAAACTCCCCTGTCTTCGTACATGAGTGTTATCAACTGGGTGCCCCGGCGGGGATGAGGACTTGAGTTTGCTTAATTGACTCACTGATCTCAGTGGGTGTTCATTTTTCTGCCTCTCTGCATTTGGAGATGGTTGAGGATCAGAGTAAAAGAGCATGTTGCCCAGTCCATATCGTGGTAGGAATGGTGTGGCAGAAGCCTAGGGCCGCTGCTGCCAGCCAGAGGTGTGCTAAAGAAGCGAAGTCGCTTGCCTTTCACCTTTGGACCCCATTATGACCACCACGTGGAAGCCAAAAGGAAGCAATTGTTTTAAGTAAACTAGTTGCTGTGTGTCTTTTCTGTTGTGCTTAGCTTACAGTTATAGAGGACCTCAGGATTTCAATTCTTTTTTCCTCGAGCAGCATGAATATACAGGTAAAATATTTCCAAAGTGTCATGGTAAGTAACACATGATTGCATCCGTGCCTGTCTAGGTAACGTAGACCAAGCTTAGGTTAGCTACACTTTGCAATGAATGAATTTCATAAATTCAGTCCTTGTATTTTATTTTAGACTTTCTCCCCAAACTAAAAGTTGACTCCTACCTTCCTTAGCCGCATTGTTCATGGCCTTTGGTTTGGTGGTACTTGGCTCTGCTAATGTGTATGACGTGACACATGGTCACCAGCTGCAAGCTTTGCCCATCAGCCACTTAGCTTCTGACGTGCTGTCTATTGTGTAAACTCTCAACAAGCTCATTGCTGAGATGCAGGGTTCACTGATCAGTGAACTAAGATGCAGTGGCAAGCGTTCTTTATTTGTCAACATGTGCTTGGGTCTGTTTGGTGCCTGCTCCACAATGTCCTGTGCTGTATTCCAGAGCCAACGTGCCATCTCCCCGCAGTGTCCAAGGTGCTGCCAGCTTTCCGGGAGAGCCCCAGTGGGAGGCTGATGCGGCAGGATCCGGTGGTTCATCTGTCTCCGAACAAGCAAGGCCATGTAAGTTCGCTGTAAAGGATAGAAAGGATAGCTTCCTAGCAATGCACCTTCCTCGCAGTTTGAAAATGGTACGGGTCTGCTCTGCTCTCTTCCACACGGTCAAAGAGGAAGTCAGCCTGGCAGAAGGTGGGTGTTTGCTCTCCCGGTCCTGGAGTTTCGGCTGCCAATGGCCGTAAGGTTGTTCTGAGATAAATTGGAATTCCTCCTTGGTATGCGCCTGCTGCCCCCACTGTCTGGATGGAAGGCCGTGTGATCCGATCATAGGGAGTCCTGGAACGTTAGAGACAGAAATGTGTTAGAGCAGGATATTATTTGCTTACACAGTTACAAGCATGAGATATGGTTGGAACATCCCTCAAGTGGAGAAACAACTTCCTGACAACTCACCTCCCCGACTGCTTCTCTTAATCTTCCATAGCTGCACACAGTTCTGTCCCTTTACTGTAGTTAGACACAATTCCTTATCACTTACAGGTAGAATCAGGAATAGTTTATCATTTCCTTCCCCTTTAAATGCAGGTGATTTCTTTGGTTTGTCTGTTCACTGGAGTGTCCTGTTTATATTTATGTCATTCTGTTGGACAAGGAAGTACTGTATTTTGTATTCACTAATTTATAAAGTGCCCAGAGAGCTTTTAATGACAGGGCTCTGATAAGTTTTGAGTGAAATGAATATTGAAGCTAAAAAGCAGGAGAGAGAGAAAGAACCCATCGTGTGCTGGCACGCTGCACAGGCTGTGCGGAGAGCTTGGCTGATGGAACATGATGCTGTCACACTTCTACTAGTAAATGATGGATTGCCCCTGTCAGTCTGTCCAGTTCCCACCTTCAGTAATAAGTTTTATATTGATAACATGGTAAAATAATATTTTGGATAGGTTGGGTTAGAAAAAATAGATTATTAAACTTGATATCACCTGTTTCTTTTTACTTTTTAAAAATTGGCCACTGGAATATTTCAAATTACAAATGTGGTTCATGTAATATTTCTGCAGAAATCTATTATATACTTGATGCTCTCGGCATACCTCAGTTCATACTGGTCACATTTAAGGTGCTTAGTGGCTACATAGGGTTGGTGGCTACCAAAGTCCACAGCACAGGTACAGGGCTAGGGAAATTCCACCCTACAAGTATTAAAAATAAACAAAGGCCTATAATGCAACAGTTGTGGAGAAAAACTAGAGTAGCACTGGTAAAGTAACTGGGATGGATTCTTGTGTAAGGAGAAGAGGTCTTTATCTTTGCACTTTGAGGGGAAACTTGAGTGTCCTCTTCCTGCCTCTATCCTCAGCTGACAGAGAGAGACCCCCCTCACACACACACACACAAGCACATGCACAGACAATTCCTTCTCTCCTCTTTTCTCTTAATCCCCACCATGTATTGGGGCTTCCTGCCTCCATCTAATTTAAAACATTATTTCTTTGATAAACTATAAAATACTTTAAGCCACTGTGTAGAAAGGGTTCTCATTAATTGAGTTACAATTCACATGTCATAATATTTACTCATTTGAAGTATACAATTTAGTGGTTATTAATATAGTCATTGAATTCTGCAATCAGCACAACAATCTAACTCTAGAACATTTGTATCACCCCAAAAAGAAACCCTGTATCCTTAGTCACTGTGACTCTTCCCATCCCCACCAAACTCTCAACAACCACTGAGCTACCTTCTGTCTCTGTTAAAGTGTCCATTCTGGACATTTCATATGAATGGAATAGAATAGGTGGTCTTTTCTGTCTGGCTTCTTTCACTTTCACATAATGTTTTCAAGGTTCCTGTTTATTGTAATATGTGACAGTGCTGCAATTCTTTGTATGACTGAATAGTATTCCATTGCATAGATATCACATTTCAATAGGCATTTATCAGTTGATGGACATTCGGGTTGTTTCTGTTTTTACCTGTTTTGAACAGTGCTACTGTACACATTCATGTGGAAGTTCTTGTTTCATTTCCCTTGAATAGATACTAAGAGCAGCACTGTAACTGTCTCCCCACAGCAGCTGCCCCACTTCACGTTCCCACCAGCGGTGCCAGCTCTCATGGTTGTCTGCCCTTTTGATTGCAGCCATCTTAGTGTGTGAAGTCTTATCTCATTGTGGTTTTGACTTGCATTTCCCTAGTGACTGAAGATACTGAGTATCTTTCCATGTGCTTGTTGGCCATTTGTGTATCTTCTTTGGAGAAATGTCCATTTAAATCCTTTGCCCATTTTTAAATTACGGTATTTGGAATATAAACATTTTTAATTTTGATGAAGTCCAAGTTGATCTCTGTTTTCCTTTTTGTGTGTGTGCTTTGGCTGTCATGTCTAAGAAATCATTGTATAATCCAAGGTCATGAAGATGTATACTTTAGGTTTTCTTCTAAGAGTTGTATAGCTCTAGCTCTTCCTTCTACGTCTTTGATCCAGCTTCATTCTTTGTGGCTATCCAGTTGTCCCAGCACCATTTGTTGAAAAGACTCTTCTCCTTCCCCATTTAATTGACTTGGCACCTCTGTAGACAGTAGACCTGTGAGCATTCCTCAGAAGGCTATCTCCTAAGTAGATGCTGGTTGGGGATGAGGGAAAGGAGCTCTCTTTAAGATTAAGTCTTAGATGCTGCCTCCCATTTCCCCTGATCACAGTAGGTCTTTCTAATTCTAAGCCTTTTGGAAGTATCATATTTTTCTATTTTAAGATCCAAAGGTAAGCCTGACCAGGCGGTGGCACAGTGGATAGAGCGTTGGACTGGGAGGCGGAAGGACCCAGGTTCGAGACCCCGAGCTCGCCAGCTTGAGCGCGGGCCCATCTGGCTTGAGCAAAAAGCTTGCCAGCTTGGACCCAAGGTCGCTGGCTCCAGCAAGGGGTGGCTTGGTCTGCTGAAGGCCCGCGGTCAAGGCACATGTGAGAAAGCAATCAATGAACAACTAAGGTGTTGCAACAGCAACAAAAAACTAATGATTGATGCTTCTCACCTCTCTTCATTCCTATCTGTCTGTCCCTATCTATCCCTCTCCCTGACTCTCTGTCCCTGTACCAAAAAAAAAAAAAAAAGATCCAAAGGTAAAAGATTAATGATAGTTTAGATTTTTTTCTGATTGAAATGATCTCAAAACTATTCCAATTCTGGCATAAGGCAAATTATGAAAAATGGATTCTGAAGAAACCATTTCTGGTACTCTGCCGTCCAATCGTCTGCGTGGGCTTTCCAGGCGCCTCCAGCTCACTTTGGTTTGTCATCAATAGAACGTTCGTGCCTTGAGAACCCATAACTAGACACATGCCCCAGGGTCGTTCTGCCATCCTTTTTTCTGGTGTTCAAGGAGCAAAACCTGTGTGTTAATAAGTAAGTCTCGCTTCCCCTGCAGTCTGACAGCCACTACTCGAGTCACTCCAGCAGCAACACGCTCTCCAGCAACGCTTCGAGTGCCCACAGTGACGAGAAGTGGTACGATGGCGACCGCACGGAGTCCGAGCTCAACAGCTACAACTACCTGCAGGGCACCTCTGCCGACAGCGGCATCGACACCACCTCCTATGGCCCCAGCCACGGCAGCACAGCTTCCCTGGGGGCGGCCACGTCGTCGCCCCGGTCGGGGCCAGGCAAGGAGAAAGTGGCACCCCTGTGGCATAGTTCCAGTGAAGTGATCTCCATGGTCGATCGGACTTTGGAGACAGAGAGCCATGGCATGGACCGGAAAACAGAGTCCTCCCTGAGCTTGGATCTCCACAGTAAGAGCCCGGCTGGCGCCGGCCCTCTGACCAGGGAGAACAGCACCTTCAGCATGAATGACGCCTCTTCCCACACGAGGTAACTGCGCTGCCCTCTGTGTCTGCCCTAAAGCTGCTCCAGCCTCCTGCCACTGTGCTGGGCTCACACAGTTGGGAAGGGAGGGCCTTTCTCAGGCAGTGACAGCTCTTGTTACATATTTAATGCCCTTATATTTGCCACCAGAATACTTTCTTCCTCCAGTGCTCGTGCATAATTTTAAACTGTGAGAAAAGTTTACAGATTTAGTTTTTGTGAAGCTGTCTTTGACTTTATAAACAATTTCCTGTGTACCAGAATTAGAGAAATTTTGTCATTTGGTCTTTCAGCTAGTGATAGAGGCAGTAGAATGGAACAGTCTTTTGAAGACATTAAAAGAAAATCTTGACTGTATTTCTTGGGCTTTTCTAAAACTAACGTGGCATTACGGTATTTACAATGCCAAACACACCCTTTATGCTGCTTGTCTTTCTGAGAGCGTCACTTACCCTGTGTTTACATGGTGATCTTTCTCATTAATTGGCTCCTGACAGTAAAGTGTTGAGCATGGGGGGTATACAACAGAAAAGTGTAGCTAAAATTATACATCCTATCTACCTTTCAAAATATTCTTATATAGACAAAATAAATACCATTTTTTACATCTTCCTTTGGATTTGAGCCTAAAATCCAGAGTATGAGAAGATTTTTCCTTTTGGGGAGGAAACACTCCATTACTACCTTTTGAGGCCTGTTGATTTTTGTGGTGGTTTCTTCTTTTACCTTCCTCTGTTCTCAGTCATTGGTCAGCTTGTGTGACAGCATCTAACCCTGCTGTCCTCTCATTTCTTATGATACCCTAAAGAAAAATAGAGAAGCCAAATTTAGTTTTACTTTTTAAATGGAAATCCAGGCACAAAATCTGTCAGCAAACTCCAGATAACCTTCATGAGAAAGTATGTCTTCCACTTAATTTGGATTTAACTTGATCTGTTAAATACTCTGTTCTCTCATTGCCTCTATTTTGTTACTGATAAGATTCTTGAGCTTCCCATCTTTTAAAATTCCAGGTTGGTCCTGCATTTTATATGTTTGTTTCTGTTTACCATGCCTACTTTCCAGCAATAAAAAATGTTTGTGGTAGGTCTGGAAACTAGATGCCTCCCAAACAAAAAGGAGACTGGCAGAGTTGTCTCAGTATTGAGCACCAGGCCTCCACAGTGCAGGAAATAGAATGTTTGTGACTAAAGTGGGTTACGGAAGTGTTTGGAAAAGTCTAAGCTGGGCATCCAGTCCCATAATAATATAATAGAGTCACATGGCACAGAATTAGGGCACTCGCTTGCCATTTATGGCACACACCTTTGTCTCATTAACTGTATGTAGCCTGTGCACTGACTCGGAACATTTTTTAGTTCAGAATAGTTTCTCAACTTAGACGGACTCTTGTTTCTTTGGTTTCCAGTTATTTGTTTTGAAAGGAGGATGTCTTTAAGAATGATATTCCATCTGGGGAATGTATCTCTAGTCTAATCTGAGGATAGAAGAAAATCAATGATAGAGGGCTTGTCTGATATGGCAGTGGCATGGAGCAAGGTTGGAAAGGGCTAGCTAGGGCTTCAAAACCAAAGTAGAAAACATCAGCTGTACCATCTAACCAATCTGACAAATCCCAGGAAAAGCAGGCGCCCAAGATTGCATTATCTGAATGTGCTGACGGGGGCAGCCTGCACACCTCAGAGGATTATCCAAATTTCCTCCTTCAAACTGACCATGCAGAAATTATTCAAATCATCATGGAGAAGTAACTCTTCTGTTGAAAGTCAAGCTTCCCAGAGAAGAGAAGAATGTAGCTTTTCAGGGAGGGTGGCAGGGCTTCCCACCCACTGGTAGGTTGAGTCACATTCATTTTTGACACTGGTGGTCGGGGATGCTGTGTGACTTCAGGCTGTTGATCTTGGCAGTGAGCTGGTAGTCAGCTCGAGCAGCCTTCCTTTCCTGGAGGAAAGGAGGACCTAGCCACCAAATGCACCTTGCTGGAGAAATGAAAATCACTGCAAATTAAAGTGTTTGTGTCCTCAGAAGACAGGAACAGCAGTTAATGTGGAGATCTCTTGACAATGCACAGAAAAAGAGCTTGTACCTGGGACTTGGTGACAAAATCGAAATTACAGTGATTAAGTTCCACCGTGCATTTCTGCCTGGTGGTGTTCCTGCCCCCCTATCCTCCCGTCTCCCTGTTGATTATTGTGCAGGGGTATTTCTGAGGCACCCCATGCGAACTGCTTAATGTAGGTTGGGAATTACATAGGGTTGTTAAATTTGAATGTCATCAACAGAAGCCATGCACTCTAACTTTCTACAATTAAAAAGTCTATTCATTTCTCTAAGATGTTGCTCCCTACATAGAAAATATGTATTTTCTATATGACTTGGAAAGTTAGAGGTTTTAATTTTTTTTTGTAATGGCTATTTTACTTTCTAGTCTTAAAATGGATCACAAAATAAAATGATTTGTGGTGAGCATAGGAGAGGTGAAGATAGTTCTAATTTGAATATACTTTCACCAACTGGGTTCATTTTTTTTCTTAGAGTTCTAGACTTGACCATAGGAAGTACAAGTTTATGTGGTGGCCAAAGATCTCCTTAGTTGGTTTAACTGTAGTCCTGGTAACCACTGATGTCGCCAATGTTAGAACTAGGTTAAGGAATGTATGTGATGAAGCTGAAAATCCTACTGCATGTTTGTAGGTACACATCTATTCCACAACGCCCTGATCGGACCTATTCGAGTGTCCAGACTTCACACTCACCCTCGTTAGCCGGCCACTCTGCCTGTTGCTGCCCATAGGTCCCTCAGGTAGCCAGTTACTGCCACTATGTGATCACATATACGTCCTTACGGCCATCCATTTCAAGAATACTTCTCACCCACTATGTGCATCCTGAATACCTTTGCATCACGTGTGCCACTGTGAGCATAATAGAATTTGTTGTGCTGAACAAATAGGAATAATTCTTCCTCAGTGTTCCCACTCTTCATGTGAGGACTCAAGGCCCCTAACTGAGAAACCGTTTCAAAAATAGCAGAAATCCCCAACTCCTGACTGCTAGAAAACCTCTATTATGTTTCAAAGCTTTTTTATAGAAGAGTCAGCATTTGCAGAGCTATAGTGCTTTCATGTGTAGGTATGTATATGAGAGCATATACATAAAGTCCTTGCACAGCAAGAATTTTTAGTAAAGCTATTTTTATGTAAGATTTCTTTACAACCTGCAAAATACAGTGTGTCCATAAAGTCATGGTGCACTTTTGACCGGTCACAGGAAAGCAACAAAAGATGATAGAAATGTGAAATATGCACCAAATAAAAGGAAAACCCTCCCAGTTTCTGTAGGATGATGTGGCAGCATGTGCGCATGTGCAGATGATGACGTAACACCGTGTATCCAGCAGAGCAGCCCATGGTCATGCCAGTCGAGATGTGGATGGTACAGAGGAAAGTTCAGTGTGTTCTGTGGCTTGCTAAATTCGAATCTGTGACCAAAGTGCAACGTGAATACTGGCACGTTTATAACGAAGTGCCACCACATAGGAATAACATTACTTGGTGGGATAAGCAGTTGAAGGAAACCCGCAGTTTGGTCGAAAAACCCCGTTCTGGTAGGCCATCAGTCAGTGACGAGTCTGTAGAGGCTATACGGGATAGCTACCTAAGGAGCCCTAAAAAATCTGTGCGTGCGTGTGCTCGACAATTACACCTAAGCAAGACTACACAGTTCATAAGGTGTTAAAGAAAAATCTCTGTTTTACGGGGTACAAATTGCGGCTGTTGCACGCTATCAAACCGGTGGATAGACCCACGTGATGCCCGTTTTCTACAGATATGCTTCATGAGATCGACGATGATGCAAGATTTTTGCAGAAGATTGTGTTTAGCAATGAGGCGACCTTCCATATCTGTGGACATGTTCATCGCCATAACGTCCGAATATGGGCTGCTGAACATCCTCATGCCTACATTGAGTACAAACGTAACACCCCTAAAGTGAATGTGTTTTGTGACCTGATGCATGATAAGGTGATAGGCCCATTTCTTTTTGTGGAGCAGTCTGTAACAGCAAACACCTATCTTGACATGTTGGAATTGTATGCAGTGCCACAATTTACAGAAGGTGTCATCTCTCAACAGGATGGCGCTCCTCCACACGACGCCACCATTGTTAGTGAGTTTCTGGATAGAACATTTCCCCAGTGGTGGATAGGCAAGGGTTCTGTCAAGCCATGGCCACCACGATCCCCGGATCTGACGCCCTTAGACTTTTACTTTTGGGGTTATGTGAAGCAACATGTGTACATTGAAGGTACCAACGACATTAATCACTTAAAACAGAGAATCACAGACGTTATTCACTCTGTTACACCAGACGTCCTTACCCGTGTGTGGCAAGAACCTCACTATTGTTCGGATGTGTGGAGGGCAACAAATGGAGCCCACATCGAACTGCACTGAATAAATATGAAACTGGGAGAGTTTTCCTTTTATTTGGTGCAGATTTCACATTTCTATCTTTTGTTGCTTTCCTGTGACCGGTCAAAAGTGCACCATGACTTTACAGACACACTGTGTAGTAAAGAGGTACTTTATTACGGCTTATATGCAAATATCAATCAAATCTGGATATAAGTTGGTCAGTGTCTGACTTTTATTCACTGGAGGGGAGGATTAAAGGCCAGGAGAAATGCCTGCCCACGGCTGTCAGTACAGTTCAGTCTCATGAATGAGCTTTTTCTGGCTGACCTAATAATTTAACTATTCATGCCAGAAAGACTGTTTACTCCTTGAGAGGGGATGTAAAGAAGGGCTTCTTTCTGTGTAGTTTACACGCACACAAAAGCATGTCTTGGGCTGCTCTGTGTGCGTGCGCGCGCGCGCGTGTGTGTGTGTGTGTGTGTGTGTGTGAACAGCTAGTGGCTTAAATTTTGTTTTTAAAGTTTTTTATTAATTTTAGAGGGAGAGGAAGAAACAGGAACATCAATCTATTCCTGTATGAGCCCTGACCAGGGATTGAACCTGCAATCTCTGTACTCAGGGCAATGCGCTAACCAGTTGAGCTCTCTGGCTAAGGCAGGGGGGTTAAATTTCATCTCTGCCCTCTTTGGCACCCTGTATATGCACCTGCCTTTTTTGTTTCAAAATTATTCCATTGTGTTTATCTTTTAACATTTCTCTCTTAAATCTCTTTTTCCTGGAGTTTATAGAAAGTTTCTAGCAATTACTTGCCTCTCATCTATATTTTCTTAAGGTGAGAGTATGATACTGTTTTCTAAGTTTTATGGGCTAATTCAGAATTGGAAAGTGCAGCCTCAAAAATGACAGGCCCAGCACTTCTCTCCAAAATGTGATGGGATCGACTTGCCTTACGTTTACAGAGCCTTTTCATTGGGAATTTCTGCTTTGTGGTTTCGTGTGCAGTTAGCATTCACAATTCTATTCTAATATGCTTTTGTACAGCAGAACTACAGGTCATCTGTCCTAGACTCTCTGGCCCTCATTTTTTCTAGCTTACAGAAGTGGATGATTATTTTATCCAAAACTTTAATGATGTCCAGCTATTCTCAAAAGACTAAAAACAACCACTGTGGTTGAAATTCCAAGTGAACAGTGAGAAAATGAGACCTCTGTGAAGCCACAAATGTTAGATTGCTTGTTGCAGAACTCACTGACCAAGTTTACCGATACTTTGTTCTGTGAAGCAACCAATCCATGTATTCAGTTGATATGGAAAGCGCAAATGCTCCAAATGCCATTAAATCCTAAGACCAAGAGGATTCTGAAAGGACGGTCTGTTCCTTGTCATATTTAAACCATCCCGGCAGGATGATAATATCAGACACAAAGACACAGACAATGTGGTGATAGCCAGAGGGAAAGGGAGGAGGGGGTTGGGGAGGTGGTCAGAGGGAGACTTTGCTTGGGGCGATGGGTGCAAGATAAAGTGTGCAGAGGATGTTTTATTGAGTTGCACACCTGAAACCTGTACCCCAGTAAGTGCAATTTAAAAGGGGGCGAGGGGTGGGTAATCTCAAGAGAGATTCCACAACCTTTCTGAGTAATTTTAGTATTTAAGTCCTCTTCCTCTGCAAAATTTTGTCCCATGTCTACCTCTATAATACTCTTTTAGCTGCAGCTTAAATATACAATTAAGAAAGAATAAATATTTTCTTTTTGGTCTGAATCTTTTCTAACCATGAAAATTTTTGAAGTCTAAGATTATGAAATTTTTACCAAGAGCCCATTTGCAAACCATTTTTAAGAAAGAAAGAAACGTTGTAACAGCCCTTCACTTCCAGGCAAGTGGAGAGAGAAATGCAGGAAAAGTAGATTTGGATCCTGAGGCCCAGATCTCAGTTTAGCTGACCAGTGCAGTTGCCTTTGGGCAGTCATACTATTTCACTCAGCTGATCCCTGGGCTGGTACATAATTTAATACCTGAGCCACTTACTAAATGGTTATTTTTATGTGTTTGTTGAGGGTAAAACTAGTTATCAAATGTTGTGCAAACTGTAAATATCCTTCTAGGACATTTTCTGTCATTTCCAAGTTCTCCGTCACCTACCTTAGTGCAGTTAACTAGCTACTTTTTCTTTGACAAATATGTGTCTCCCTTAACTCCTCTTTCATGTGATTGATCCTATAATCATATTTTTTTTACTTCTCAGTTTTCCTTGTCTTTCTATCCTTTTGAGATGCCACACGTGGACGTAATATTTTTCTAAGCTTTGCCTAATAAAATGATAATATTTATAGTTATCTTGTTAGCTTTCTATTGAGTAGCTCAGCAGTACAGATGCATTCAGCTTGTGGTCCACAGTGACCCCTGAGGCCTCTTCTGCTGCATGTGTGTAGCCTCATTTCCCTATACTTTATGTATTAGTATGCTCTTATACTTGCTAACTACCCCTGTTATAGATTAACAGTTTTCTTTACAGCAGTCACTAGGCTGTCCCTTTTGCCAGCTTAATCATTCTAACCTCACTTATTTCTTTTCCCCTTAATCATTTAGAATTAGTGTCTTCTGAAGCCCTCCTAAATTGTAGAGCCCAGTATTGGATAGATTTGGCTAGTGCTGAACACAGGAGGAGGACAGAGACCACCTCAGTCATTATCCTCCACATTATCTGTCACCCAAAGGCTTATTTGTTATTTGTATAAGTAATCACAGGAAACCCTATCAGCTCCCCTCCTCTTTATATTAGGCCACCACCCAGCCTTTGCCACAGCCGTTTGTCAGGTGACTAATTGCTGCACTCTCTTTCCTGAAAATATCACTCTTAGCAGGCCCAGCCTGTCCAAAAGCCATCCCTTTGTGTCATGTCTGAATAGCAGATGACTCCACGTGTTTCTTTTGGTGGCTTTCAGCAGCACAAAAGCATGGCTGCACATGTGTCCGCCAGGAGGAGGTGCTGTCTGTGGCGATGCAGAGCTTTCCCCAGGACCTCATAGCTTCGGCACTTGGGGTTCGGACTTAAAATTTTCAGGGTACCCCATTATGAGTGGTTCATCCCTTTGCAAGGTCCATGAACAGATGTATATCCTGCTTATAAAGTGGCATATCTGTGACTGGCACCCCTTTCTGCAGATGAGTCATCTAGTATCCTCTCCTGCAAAGTTCCTCACTGCTAGGGGTGTGAGATGGCCAGGCTGCAGTGCCCTGGGATCACATTGTCATCAGGTCAGGATGAGTAGTTTGGACAGATTGAGAGGGCCCCAGATTCTGTTACCTCGTTGCCTCTTCTCTTTTTTCTCTGTGAGGTATCGTGTGTATCCTCTCCTTTTTAAAATGCATGATGTGAGCCTGACCTGTGGTGGCGCAGTGGATAAAGCGTCGACCTGGGAACACTGAGGTCGCCAGTTCAAAACCCTGCACTGGTCTGGTCAAGGCACATATGGGAGTTGATGCTTCCAGCTCCTCCCCCCTTTCTCTCTTTCTCTCTCTCTTTCTCTCTCTCTCTGTGTCTTCTCTCTAAAATGAATAAATATAAATATATATATATATATATATATATATATATATATATATATATATATATCTCAAAAATAAATAAATAAAATAAAATAAAATGCATGTTGTGGGGTGACCAAACAAATCAAAAGTTGGTCCGTTTTTAGGAAAGGGGAAGTATCCTACCGTTAATATCATGTAAAGCTAGTAAACCTAGTGGTCTCTAAATGTGGAATCCAGAAACATCCTCGTTTTTTAGTGGTTCCTCCAGTTTGGCCATCCTCATCATTAAACTCGGTTTTGATTTAATGAGAAAAGAGCAGACATTGCTATTGTCACTTCTAACATATCTACTGCTGTTCTCTTTTTATTCCTTGTTGTTGGCTCATTCCCTTACACAGTCCCTGTAGAAAGACCTAATTTGCCATGGGTAAAACTGCGCTATATGGAATTAACGTGAAATCTCCAGGAGACCGAAACAGCCCAGCCACACAGTTCCCCTTGGAAAATATGAGCTGACAACTTCCTTTTAGTTGTTTTGTCATGAAAGCCACTTCAGAGGGGAAGTGTGTTGGTTCACTGCCCTCTAGGTGGTACAAGGGCAGCAGGTTCGGCAGCTTCCAGGAGCCCCGCCCACAGCTGAGCCAGGGATGGAGCCACGAAGGAAGGAGGACACAACCCGTTTAAGTGGGAGGCTTGAGGGGCTCGTGCAATAGGACTTTAGCTCTAGGGACAGGGGAATCCTTTGAGAGTTTGTTAATCCAGAGATATCTAGGGCTCTGGAAGATCTGCTGTGTCCAGGGAATCTTCATTGACATCCACACCTGCAGGTGCACTGCTCCCGTGACGTCACCTTCTTGATCTTGACAGAAGTAAGTAGGATTTTTTGGTCACAGTATGAATAATTCAGTGGATTTAAGTAGTAGTTCTCAATTGGTGTGCTCACTTTGGGGAGAGGCTGACAAAATACACAGCCTAGGTGCCACCGCAGGTTGATTAAATTAAAATCTCTGGTGTAGAGGCCCTGAATAGGAACATGGAGCAGGGACAGAGTCCAGGGTCCTGAGGCAAAGGCCACAGTGACTTTACTGACAAAAGTACTGAACACTCAGCACAATAGGGATAGCGATTCTGATTAATCAATAGGTGGGGACATTTGAACTACTTTGCTTGCCCCTTAATCTGCTCTAAAGAAGTTGCCCTTCCTGACTTCCTTATTCTTGTCCCTGCTTCTATTCTGTGTGTAGCAGTAAATACCCGCAAGCACTGGGGATCAGGGCCGTCTCATGAAACCTGTATGGGGGATTGTGAGGCGGTCTCCCCTTGGTCCCTTGGTGCACACCACGTGCTCTCTGAGAAGTCATTGTCTCTGCTACACTCTGGGATTAGGGCCCAAGAATGTGTGTATTGAAAGCTTCCAGGTGACCCTCATGTCCCTACTGAAGCCAAGAATATACCAAATTGCTCACCTTCCGGCGTGAGTTATAGACATTAATGAATTATTCATTTGTTTTTACCTTTGTTCCCAAGTTCAATCCATTGTTAAGTAGGGCTCTCTTGGTTATACCTGTTAGTGATCAGAAGTGTGCTGGCATTTCTCGCCTGGGAGCTGCTTTCAGCTGTCATGTTCACAGGTAAACCTAATAATTAGGGCTTGTGGTCTTATTTAAGCAGTTATCCTGTTAAGAATACACTTGTAAACAGAAGTATAACTGTCATTTTCTTGCAATAAAAATGAAGCAACATCAGTTTTAAATACAGTATGAATAAAATAGGCTATCTTCATGCATAACTCTTCCTTACATTTAAAATGGGTGGCTAATTTATATATCATTTCTCTGTGTGTGTGTGTGTGTGTGTGTGTGTGTGTGTGTGTGTGTCAGAGACAGAGAAAGGGACAGATAGGAAGGGAGAGAGATGAGAAGCATCAATTCTTCGTTGCCGCACCTTAGTTGTTCAATGATTATTTTCTCATATGTGCCTTGACAGAGGGGCTACAGCAGAGAAAGTGACCCCTTGCTCATGCCAGCGACCTGGGGTCATGTCTATGATCCCATGCTCAAGATGATGAGCCTGTGCTCAAGTTGGTGACGTCAGGGTTTCGAACCTGGGTCCTCTGTGTCTCAGTCTGATGATCTATCCACTGTGCCACCGCCTGGTCAGGCAGTTTATCGTTTCTTTGAACAGTTTCTTTCATCAAATACTCTGTGCCTATTCTGGCCAGGGACTAGTCTAGGCATGGAGTATAGTAGTGAGCAAGACAACAAAAATTTCAGCCCTCATGGAGGTTACATTTAAACAGGGAGGCAGACTATGAACCAGATAAAGAAGTTAAATATATAGTGGGCTACGTAAGTGCTAAAAAGATATTCTTTGTTCAACAAATATTTTACTGGGAGTCTACTGTATTCTAGCATTGTTAGATATACAGAGGTAAATTCCTGTCTTCAAAGAATTTATAATCTAGTACAAAAACTTAACTGCCTCTCAGAGAAGTAATGTTGGTAATTAAATCCAGACAGGAAGGAAAGTGTTCCAGAAACCATGTATACTATTCTGCTGCTCTCTCCTTTGCCATTCTGTGCCTTTTCTGTAACTTTCCCTCTTATGCAGTGTGGACATTTGGCTGAAACCAGGATAGTTATTCTGTAAAACATGGAGGAATTATTTGTAAATTAAGAGGGGATGCAAATACACTTTTTATTCTCATGGGTAATAATTTCTGCTCTGACCAAACATTTAAGCTTTGAAAGCCTCAGAGTTTTGATACACTATCATGTCAATATATTTGTTACTAAGAAAGATAAAACATGGGCAATTCAGATGTGCCTCTAATACAGTGGTTTTCAGAGTGAGTCAGGGGTCACATCTCTGCTGGGTATGCCTTAGAAGTGCAGATCCTCACGGTCCTCCAGCCGACCCAGCCTCCGAATCAGAACCTCAGGTGGGGCTCTGCCATTTCTTTCTTTCTTTCTTTCTTTCTTTCTTCTTTTTTTTTTTTTTTTTTGTGTGTGTGTGACAGAGACAGAGAGAGGGACAGACAGGAGTAGACAGGAAGGGAGAGAAATAAGAAACATCAATTCTTCGTTGCAGCTCCTAAGTTGTTTATTGATGACTTCCTCATATGTGCCTTGATGGGGGGCGGGGAGGGAGGCTACAGCAGAGCAAATGACCCATTGCTCAAGCCAGCAACCTTGGGCTCAAGGCAGTGACCTTGGGGTCATGTCTGTGATCCTATGCTCAAGCTGGCAACCTCAAGGTTTCGAACCTGGGTCCTCTGTGTTCCAGTCCAATGCTCTATCCACTGCACCACCACCTGGTCAGTCCCTTCCATTTCTATTTCAACATTTCTTTAAGTTGTGAAGAACAGCCCTGGCCAGTGACGCAGTGAATAGAGCATTGGGCACTGAGCATTGAGGTCGAGCCCTGTCAGGGCACGTATGAGAAGCAGTCAGTGGGTGTGCAATGAAGTAGAACAAGGAGTTGATGCTCTCTCTCTCTCTCTCTCCACTTTCCCTCTACTCTTCCTCTCTCAAAAAAAAAAATAAGTAAAATAAAGTATAAGATCCAGCTCTAGTAATTCTAACACACTTGCACTTATGGATACTAACCAAGGCAGCTAAAGCAAGCTCACAGTTTTCCCAGCTGAGAGATGTATATGTTAGATCCTGATTCACTGCATTTCACCTTACTGACATCTGCTTCGGACAGTAACTGTGGTTGATGCTTACACATTCCCACATCTGCGTTATAAAAGTGTGGACACATCGGGTGAAAAGAATCTGCAGAGATTAGATCTTGTTGCTAAATAACTAACAAATAGCCACAAGCTCGTCAAGTTGTTTTAAATTATCCCCAAGGCTGCGCTCTCTTGTACTGTTTCAGAAGCTTCTCCCCGTGTTAATTCATGTGGCTGTTCAACTATGTCTCTGCTGTTACTCTGTGAGCCTGTCTCTCTCCCTACTTTCTTTTACTTCTGATTCACTTTTCCCCGTTCAGTCTCTTTCTGTAACAAAAACCTACTCTCATTTTGTTCTTACTGACCTAATGTACAGAACTTATGCAAGAATTTTGCATTCTCTTTTCTTAATTTTAAAACCAAACGAGATAATTTGTTACCAAGAGGTAGAAACTCAGTGAGATTGCATTGCTTTTTTATGTTAGAGATAACTGTGAAGGGCTTTTCCTTCCCCTTGAGCTCCTTTTGCTTTATCTTTGTGGGTGTGTTTTCATTAAAGTACAACATGCACACTGAGAAAGCCCTAGGTCATGAGTGTACCTCTCGATGAGTTTGCACAATGTGAACATAGCCATGTAATCACTACCCAGATCAAGAACGGGAGCACTACCAACATCTAGACACCCTCCCTCCCACCTCCTCCCAAGGTAAGCACAGCCCTGGATCTTAAAATCCTAGACTCCTGTTCCCTGTGTTGGGGCTTTATATAAATGGAATCATACCATATGTTATATTGTGTCTGGTGTCTTTACATCAACATTGTGTTGGTGAGATTCATCCATGTGCGGCAGGTACCATTAGTTTATTTTCATTGCTGTAGTTTAATTGCATTGTGGGAAGACACCACAACTCATTTATCCATTCGGCTGTTGAGCTTTCTGAGTGTTTCCAGTTTGGGGATATGACAGATTCTTGTACATGTCCTTTGGTATACAATGTATATATTTCTTTGGGAGTATATGCTAAGTCATAGTACACACACACAATCAACTTTAGCAGAGATTGTGAACCAGTGTGCTGAAGTGCTGGTAACCAGAAACACTCCCACCAACCATGGTTAAGAGTTCTAATTGATTCACACCCTTTCTAGCACTTAATATTGTAAATCTATAGTTTTGGTCATGCTGTTGGGTGTGTAGTGGTCCCTCCTTGTGGTTTTAATTTGCATTTTCTTGATAACTGACGATAATGAGCACTAGTGTTTGTTCATGTATGCATTTTTTAGATACCCTCTTTTGTGAAATTTCTTTTCATCTCTGCTCATTATTTTTCTTGGGTTATCTTAGGAGCTGTATATTCTGGATAGTTGGATATATATTTTACATATATTCTCCTATTCTTTATCAATGGATGAATAGAAGTTTTTTTAATGGGGTTCAATCCCTTTCTCTATGATACCATTAAAGAACCTCTGCTTCTATCATAAAAATGTTCTTCCCCGTTATAGTCCAGGATCTTTAGATTTACATTTAAATACACAATCCAGCTGGAAATTTTGTTTAAAAAAATTTTTTTTAAAGTCTGAGGTGGGGAGTTATGATTAATTTTCACCTACATGTGTTACCTCAGGACCATTAGGGTTTGGGTGTTTTGTTTTTTGTTTTTGTTTTGGGTATTTTTTCTTAGTTTTTATTTTATTTTAGAATAGCTTCTGATTTACAGAAAAGTTGCATAATTGGTACAGAGAGTTCCCATAGGCCCTCACCAGTCTCCCTTGTTGTCATTATCTCACATTACTGTGCATTCTCATGGCTAAGGAAAGATACTGACATGTGATTATTAACTAAGCTCATATGTTATTCAGATAAGGACCCTTAGTTTTTGAAAAATAGAAATGCTGTTAAGGGATGCTGTGAGAACAGTTCCTCTTACCCAAATCCTCAGTAACAAAGTCCTTCAGAATAAGAGTCTGCTGTCTTTGGTCTCAGCCTGCATTGGGGAACTCAGTAGGGCCCAAGTGGTGTGAACTCAGATCCTGTGAGATCACCGGGAAGGGAGTGTGGAAATCCTGCAATTAAAGGCTCTCCAGCTTTCGTGGTCAACTTAAACTCTCACCCCTCATATTCTGTCTCTCTGGTTTTAAAGGTGTAAAGAGTAGCCTCCTTAAGTCCTATAGACTTTTATGATCTCTAACCAAAGTTAAAATACATTGATGCTGAGTAGTTTTTACTTTTACTCACATGTTGGACGTTGTTTATCTTACAACTGGAGCTCATGCCTTTTGACCACCTTCACCCGTTTCACCCCCAGCCCCCACCGCTGGCAACCCGATCTGTTTTCTGTTTCTAAGAGAGTATTTTGTTTTTGTTTTGTTTTTAGATTACATGTATAAGTAAAATCATACAGTATTTTTCTTTGATTTGTTTCACTGAGCATATTTTTGCTTTCTTTGGATAAAAACCCAGAAGTGGAATCACTGGATCATGTGATAGTTCTATTTTTTATTTTTTGAGGAACCTCTGTACTGTTTTCCACAGTGGTCTCACCAACTTAAAATCCCACCAACAGTGCGCAAGGGTTCCCTTTTCTGTACATCCATGCCCATACTTGTTATTTCTTCTCTTTTTGATAATAGCTCTTCTAGCAGGTCTGAGATGATGCCTTTCTATGGTTTTGATTTGCATTTCCCTGATGATGAGTGATTTTGAGCATATTTTCATGTACATGTTGGCCATCTGTATGTCTTTGAAAAAAATGTCTATTCAGATCTTCTGCCCAGTTTTTAATCGATTTGTTTTTCTTTCCATTTGAGTTGTACGAGTTCCCTATATATTTCTGTGGAGGGGGGATATTAACCTCTTATCAGACATTTTCTCTCATTTCGTAGGTTGCCTTTTTATCTTATTGATGGTTTTCCTAGCTGTAAGCAGCTTTTAAATCAATATAGTCCCACTTGTTTATTGCTTTGTTGCCTTTGCTTTTGGTGTCAAATCCAAAAAAATAATTGCCAGGACTGAAGTCAAGTGACTTACTCCTATGTTTTCTTCTAGGAGTTTTATAGTTTCAGATCTTATACTTGTCTTTAATCTATGTTGAGTTGATTTTCATGTATAGTGTAAGATAACTCATTCTGATGAAGAGCTTTTTAGAGAGTCAATATTATTGCCAGAAGCCATGGGTAAAGGGGACCTCAGTGTCCCCCTTGGACGTAACTGTGTGGATGGAGCGCTGTATGCCTGATCCTGTCTCCTCTCCTGTTCTTGGCTTGGACTTGGGCAGTGTCACCATGACCCCTAGTTCTGAGGAAGGCAAGACAGACGACCACTGAGACCACTAGACCTTTTTACTACAGATTTCCCATAACTTCCCCCTGGCAGACTTCACTCTGACAAATGTAAATGCTGCCAGTATGTGTCACAGTGGCCCTGACAGCCTCAACTAGTTTTACTTTTTAATGTAAAGTGCAGACTGAGCCCCTTGACCATCTTTCACTTTGACAGCAGGCATTTAAATTATAGTAAGAAAGCAAGGAAGGCTGCCAGCCATCCCCATTAATATTTTAATTACTATTCATTGTTCTTTAACCCGGCCATAACCCCTACTCTGGGTGACACGTTTATAAGTGACTTGATGACCCTGGACGCTGACATGCAGTCATGGGTCATTCTGTCTTTATCCTGCTTCTCCTCAGTACCATGAGCTCCCGGCACTCTGCCAGCCCCGTCGTCTTCACCAGTGCCAGAAGTTCACCTAAAGAAGAGCTGCATCCTGCCACATCCTCTCAGCTTGCCCCTTCCTTCTCCTCCTCATCCTCCTCCTCCTCCGGTCCTAGGACTTTCTACCCTCGCCAGGGTGCTACTAGCAAGTACCTGATCGGGTGGAAAAAACCTGAAGGAACCATCAACTCCGTGGGATTTATGGACACGAGAAAGTAAGCATTCTTTTGCTTCTCTCAGTTGGTGTTTTGCTTTTAATGTGGCAGAGGACAGAAAAGTTTGGGGCAATTTTCTACAAGTGAGATGGACAGGCTGGGATGTCAGGAAGAACTGGTTTGGTAGGGGCGTGATTATTATTTTTTCTAAGTGTAAGTTGTCTTAAGTTATTTCTCCACTTCATTCCTTAAATAAGATGTATTGCAATATATTCAGGTTTGAGAATCTTAGATTTTCTGGGAAATAATACACTTGTTCCCCCTTATCCAGAGGGGTTACATTCCATAATCCCCAGTGGATGCCTGAAATGGCAGATAATAACTGGGCAGTGTCACCATGACCCCTAGTTCTGAGGAAGGCAAGACAGACAGCCATTGAGACAGCTAGACCTTTTACTGCAGATTTTTTTTCCTACACATACATACCTTTGGTAGTTTGATTTTTTAATTAGGCACAGTAAGAGATTAACAACAATAACCTGTAATAAAGTAGAACAATTATAACAATATACTGTAATCAGTTCTGTGAATGTGGTCTCTCTGTGGTAACTGACTTGATAACCAGGACAGCTACTAAGTGACTAGTGGGTGGGTAGTATATACACGTGTGGATGTGCTGGGCAATGGGATGACTCACGTCCTGGGCAGGAAGGTACGAGGTTTCAGTCATGCTACTCAGAATGGCACACTTTCAAACGTAAGAATTGTTTATTTCTGGACTCTTACTTTCGGATTACAGTTGCCTCTGGGTAAATGTAACTACAGAAAGCAGAACCTTGGATTAGGGGGGACTATGGTATGTCTGAAGAAGAAACTTCAGAATAATCAGCCCTCTGGTGCAGAAAGCATCCATGTCCCTTTAATGATATTAATCACAGCCTTCCCATTTAAGTCTTTACTGGGCCAGGCGGCACCAGAGTGAGTAAGTGACTGTGTATATAAAGGACTGAATAGAAATGACTTTTTACAAAGTAGTACAGAAAAAAAAGAAAAGGTGATTCGTTCAATTATTTTGCTTTTTGTCTGTATAAAGATTGCATTTGGGATTCATACCCTATGGTCTTTTATTAGCAGAGCTAATTGTTTCCTGTAAAAGAGTGATTTTTTTTCCATCAGACATTTTATTTTGTGCTTTAGATTGGTTTTGTTTCTTTAACAAGAATTTATCTGAGTAGCTCCTAATGTAATTGAACAGAAGTAATTCCTGTTTCTCTCCTGTAATGCTTCTCTACTTCTTATGTCCTTCAGAGCCCATGGTGCCCTTCAGCCAACCTTACTGACTTAGTGCCCACCATCTCTCTCCTTTTATTCAAGGCGTCATCAGAGTGATGGTAATGAAATAGCCCACACCAGGCTGCGGGCCTCAACTAGGGACCTCCGAGCATCTCCTAAGCCAACCACCAAGTCCACCATTGAGGAGGATCTCAAGAAACTCATTGACCTTGAAAGCCCAACTCCAGAATCCCAGAAGAACTTTAAGGTACAAGACAGAGCTTGGGGTAAATAGCAGTTAAAGAGGAATCGGATGGGACAGAGCTGCTCACCGCAGTCACACTCTCCAGGAAGTGGGGTTCGTGGCTCCTCCCTGGAACCCACTTCCCACCATCACCCAACCTTCACGATAATCGGTTCACAGCGTTGTCCAAGTGTTCTGTGCCTGCGGCCACATCTCTTTAGTCTGTGTTTATACTCACCTGCTCCTATCTTCCCCATGGCTCGCTCTTCTTCCAGTGTTCCCTACCCACAGTGCACATGTGACCCTCTTTCTTGAACATTATTACTCAAATGCCATTTCTCCTCAGAACTCTGCAGGGTGTCTGTGGCCCCCTTGTCAGACAGAAATCTTTCTGTAAGGGCCTTTGTGCCTGCTTTCAGAGGGCTCCCCTTCTCGCACAAGTATCCACTGCCCCATGTGCCCACAGCGCTCCGTGCCTGACCTGGCCAGGCAGACATACAGGCCACACTGTGTGTGCTCCTCAGCCCCACAAACTAAGTCTGCACACCAACCTTTAGAACTTTCCAGACTCTAAGCCTTCTCTCCGTCCTGTCTCAGCAGTCCAGACTGCAACTGCCTCCTCTAGAACCTAGCCTCCCTCCCCGCCAAGTCCCGAGCACCTGCTCAGAGATTAGGTCTGTGTGTCAGGGGCCACGTGGAAGGGCGGTTCTGCTCACCTCGGCGTGGAGGAGCCCTGCAGCCTACCTCAGGCTCTTCGCTCTTGTCCTCTGGGGTGTGCAGTCTCACGCTCCCAGGACTCAGCAGGCGTGTGTTGAGTATAAGGCACTTCTGTCTGCAGTCTATCAGGTGGCCCCAGCAGACAGGTGTCCACCCCCAGGAACGTCATGGCAGTAAACTTTGATGTGTTCTGTTCACTAGTTTTGTAGTTAAACAATTTGTAGTCTGTTTGAAGTGACTAGCAAGCTTAATTTAGTAACACTGAGAACTGACTGAAAACGGAAGCTAGACTGTTAACTACTCACCACCCTCCAGTTGTGATCAGAGAGCAAGGACGCGTACCCCCTGGGGAGCCGGGCGGTCTTGGCCCATTCCGGCTTTCGCACCACCATTCTGCACACGCACACGTGAGCGTTGTCCTCCAGGTGGGTCAGGTATACCTCCTAAACCTAAAATCAACACTCGCAGAACTGAAGTGTTCTCCAACAACCATTCTGGAGTTTTGTGAAAGAAATGATTTATTAACACAAACATTTAAGATCATAAATCATTTTAAAGACTTGCTGTTCTTGATTTCTGTAATTTCTGTTTTATAAGCCAGTGCTTAGCAGTTCTGACTCATCACCCAGGGTACGAATGGTTTCCTTAGCAACCTCGCAAAAGATAATACTTGAAATTTCCTTCTTTATCCATCAAAACCCAAAGAGGTGTATTACAGTGCTTCATGACCACCTTAAAAATAAGAAATTATTTCACAGTTTTCCTATGATTTAGAGGAAAATAAAACTTGCCATGATGAGACTCTCTTCTCCAATCCTTGGTTGAACACTTTCGGAAAGGGGCAAGCCTAACACTTTCGTTCTCGTGCACTGGAAATAATTGGAAGCAAATGTCTGTTTCGCCATGATTTTAGGTCTTGGCTTTTATTTCCAAAATGAATTACTTTAACATTCTTCTTTGAAACAGGGGTGCACATTCTTTGTGTGATTATATTACTGTCGGACCCTCTGCAAAGAAAATGCTTCTGCTGGTGAAACTTACTGAGGAAAGACTAGAAGCAGGTGCTGGAAACGGCCTGTTTTCTCTCCAGTTTTAGCCTCTTTGGTTTGGTTTCAGACGAGTTCAGCTATGTGGCTCCATGTGTCTTCTGAGATTTATTATGGCGACTGTGACTTTGCCATGTCCGTCAGGCCAGCATGTCCTTGAAAAGTCTTCCAGGTTACACCTGGCTCAAGGCTTCTGGCCACTGCCTCAGGCTTGGGTACCAGCTCCAGGCTGTGAGACTTGGAACCCACTCCTACCGCATTGGCTTTATTGGCTAGCAAGCGCTACCTGTGAGAAACCATTAATATCAAATGACAGGGTCGCACCCAGGCTCACTTGCCAGCAAAGTGCGATGCTGACATCTGGCAGTGTCGTGCTGGGCAGGCTGGGCACAGAGGCGGTGGCTGCAGGCCCCGTGCAGAGGCCACAGAGCTCTTGCTTTAAGAAAAATGGCAGAGCTGTAACTTCCATGGCCGGCGGAGATGGCATACCCTTATTTTCTGTGAGGGATCCATACAGGGGCAAGTGAACAGACAGTTGGGCAAGCCAATAGTTCTGCTTTCCTGCCCACACTCTCAGGTACAGACCAAAGGGAGAGGCCTCCAGCAGCCCCAATGTTCAGGAAGGTCTCATACCTTCTCATTGCAAGTGCGGGTGATCCCGTTTGGTGACAGCCGGGAAGGCTAGGAAAGTGAGAGAAGGGGAGACTGACCTGGATCAAGGGGCCACCTCTCTGGGCCTTGTTCCTTGGCTTTGAAATAGAGGACCAGAGTAGATCATTGGTGCCCAGTCAACTTTAAAGCTCAAAAACCCTTTTTCTGAATAAAGTTATACCTGGAAGCCCAATATGTAGAAGTGAGAAAGCAGTGTTTCTGTGATGGGAAGGGTGGATGTTATGGGCCTCCCCTCCTGCGCAGCGATGCCATCATGAACCCTTAGGGCTCCATGCAGTACAGTGTGAAACACCCTGGCCTGATACTCTCAGATCCCTTCCGTGTCAACCACCAGCTCTTCGTGGTTCTTTCCCAGGGTCTGGCAGCCCTGGATGGGGACATTTTGCTATCTCTGGTCTGACCTGCATGGAAGGGAGAGGGTGCTTGCCGGACGAGTGTGCACACCTTTAAGACTGGACTTGAGGCCTGACCAGGAGGTGGCGCAGTGGATAGAGCGTTGGACTGGGATGTGGAAGACCCAGGTTTGAGACCCCGAGCTCACCAGTTTGAGTGCGGGCCCATCTGGCTTGAGCAAAAGCTCGCCAGCTTAGACCCAATGTCGCTGGCTCCAGCAAGGGGTGGCTCGGTCTACTGAAGGCCCGCGGTCAGGGCACATGTGAGAAAGCAATCAGTGAACAACTAAGGTGTCGCAATGGCAACGGAAAACTAATGATTGATGCTTCTCACCTCTCTCCGTTCCTGTCTGTCTGTCCCTGTCTGTCTCTCTCTCTGACTCTCTCTCTGTCTCTGAAATAAAATTAAATTAAAAAAAAAAAGACTGGAATTGAGGAGGGATGGGGTGAGGACCCATGCTGCGAGCTGGGACAGGACTAGGTACTGCTCCTTTTCAGTGGGCAGAGAGCGTCAAGGCAGATGGCTTCCTTCCACCTCCTACCCTGCCTCCCCTCCCTGTTCTGCAGGGTGTTATAACATTTAGTAAAGCACACTGCTCAGAGGGCCTCTTCAAGGCAGCTGTTTACTGAGATGAAGTAGATTAATATTTCCCAAAGAGGCTGAAGCTAGAATTGGTGGAAAATTCCTCTCCTATAAAAACATCAGGGTGGGAATACTCACTGGAGAAGGAAATCCCTCTGCAGAACCCTGAGGTGCTGTACGAGGTGGACAGCAGCGTATGACTAGAGATATCTGAGACCTGACTTGGTAGGCAGAAGCCCATACGATGGTCCTGGGCCTTGCAGATGGAGCACAGGGGCCTGGTTTGTTGTTTTTATTACAATTGGCAAGCCATTTAATCTCTCTAATGCCCACTCTTCTGTAGAGTAAGAAGAGAAGCTATTATTTCCATACGACATGCCCTGCACTTAAAGACTCAGAAAGCATTTATCATAGCTTAGTTTTCTAGGCAAGCACCTGTGTACCTTGGTTTTTAAAAAGCTCATCATGAATTTTTTAAAGCGAACACAATTTTACACAATTGGCTACACCTGAGCCTCATTTACAATGCCTTTGATGAATACTTTTTTTTATATATTCATGCAGCAACTGTGCACACCACATTGTAGGTAATGTTGACTCGATTAACCCTCAGCACTCTGAAGGGAGCCATTGCTGTATGATTTGTCTCTCTGCCCCTTCAGTGTCATGGAAAGTCTTCCGGGGGCTTTCTGCCAGCAGTGACTCAGCCCTCCTACTCACATCTTCACCTGTTCTCACACTGTTCTTCCTGCCAAGGTGAACAGGAGTCTAGGAGGAACTGAATAAATATAGCTTTATTGTTAATGAACCAAATACACCGTTGACTTTCAGGATGCTGGATATTTGAATATTATTAAAGTATCTGTTGTTATTTCTCAGTGAATGGGGTTCTCAGGAGGTTGCTCTTTGCAGAAAAATCTCAGGTAAAATCAAATCTGGTCACAAAGGCAAAAGACATCAATAAGAGATACAGCTATCTGAAACATGTGTCTTTTTTCTATAACCATATAAATATTTGTCATTTATAAGGATGATTTCCCTGTTTTCATTTCATGAATAGAAATCTGTCTCAAAAAATAAATTATTGCCAAAGCTCATTAAATATTATTATAGTAGTTAATGTTTATCAAGAGGCACCTATTATTTGAGTTAATACATTGTGATGATCAAATGTTCTTGTTGCCCAGCAAACATGTCATTTGACAGACATCTGAGGAATCCTTCCTGGCTCCATCGGTGGCTCTGCCCCGGGGGCTAAGACATTGTTTCGTAGTGTCACTGACAGATGCATCATGATCATTCCAGTGTTTCTTTAACCTCCTACTAATCCTGAGGTGCTGTGTCCCCATTTCACAGACAAGGAATTAGTCTCAAAGAAATTAACATGATTTGGTCAACAACACAGGATTCAAATACAGTTCACATTTGTCTGAGCCTCATGTTATTCTTAACCATGATACAATACTGATGAATTCACACCTGACCAGGTAGTGGCGCAGTGGATAGAGCGATGGACTGGAATGCAGAGGACCCAGGTTCAATTCCCCGAGGTTGCCAGCTTGAGTGCAGGCTCATCTGGCTTGAGCAAAAAGCTCGTCAGCTTGGACCCAAGGTCGCTGCCTTGAGCAAGGTGTCACTCGGTCTGCTGAAGGCCCGCGGTCAAGGCACATATGAGAAAGCAATCAATGAACAACTAAAGTGCCACAATGAAAAACTAATGATTGATGTTTCTCATCTCTCTCCATTCCTATCTGTCTGTCCCTATCCCTCTCTCTGACTCTCTGTCTCTGTAAAAAAAAAAAAAAAAAAAAAAAAAAATTACTGATAAATTTACTTAATACATCGATGAAAGATATACAGAGCACTGATAGGCAGCGTGCTGGGCTGTGAGGATATGATGACCAGGAACTCTCACCTTGGCTCTAAGGATGTGGACAGAGATGTTGGGCTCTAGGATTTAACGGAGTGTGTCCAGAAGCAGTGATTTTACTGCCCCACTCACTCCCCCCAGCCCGCGTCTGGGTGTGTGACCCAGACAACTGACCCCCATTCCCATTGTCCTGGCCCTGTTTTTCAGTTCCACGCGCTCTCCTCGCCTCAGTCTCCTTTCCCTACCACCCCCACTTCAAGGCGGGCCTTGCACAGGACGCTGTCGGACGAGAGTATATACAGCGGCCAGAGGGAGCACTTCTTCACCTCCAGGGCTTCACTCCTGGACCAGGCCCTGCCCAACGACGTCCTCTTCAGTAGCACGTACCCTTCGCTCCCCAAGTCTCTCCCACTGCGGAGGCCTTCCTACACCTTGGGCATGAAGTCTTTGCATGGTAAGTCTGGTTTTAGCTACGTCTGCATAGCCCTGCTCATGATTGCCAGTGTCCCCAGAAACAGCTGTCACTCAGTTTGCTCAGAGAAAAACCGGGGAAAGGTCTACAGCACCCTCAGGGTCTCTCCAGTCACCAACACCTCCCTCCTTTCACCTTCACCAGTAACCCAGACCACAGGGCACAGCATTCAGCCTCTCCAGACTGGAAGAGCTACTTGGGATGATTGTTTTTGTTTTTAATTAAGGTATAGGTGACATATAACATTATTAATTTCAGGTGTTCAACATAATGGTTCTATATTTGTTTACACTGTATTGCAAATTGATCACCACAGTGAATCTAGTTACCACCTGTCACCACGTATAGTTACAAAGTTTTTAATTTTTTGTGATGAGAACTTTGAAAATTTCTTTCTTTTTACAGGGACAGAGAGAGAATCAGAGAGAGGGATAAATAGGGACAGACAGACAGGAACAGAGAGAGATAAGAAACATCAATCATCAGTTTTTTGTTGCGACATCTTAGTTGTTCATTGATTGCTTTTGACTGCGGGCCTTCAGCAGGCCTAGTAACCCCTTGCTTGAGCCAGGGGCCTTGGGTCCAAGCCGGTGACCTTTTTGCTCAAGCAAGATGAGCCGGCGCTCAAGCTGGCGAGCTTGGGGTCTCGAACCTGGGTCCCCCACATCCCAGTCCGATGCTCTATCCACTGCGCCACTGCCTGGTCAGGCTCTCCTAGCAACATTTTAACTATGCTATACAGTACAGGGTGAGGCAAACGTTGGCTTACAGTTGTTTATTTGGAAAATAACACAGTACCGTATTTTCCCATGTATAAGACTCACTTTTACCCAAAAAGTTTGGGGTCTAAAAACTGGGTGCGTCTTATACTGTGGTTGTATATCTTTTTACTTGTATTTCCCGCTTTTTTGGTGCTTATTTTTGCCCTCATGGTTGAAGATCGTGATTTGTTTCATCAGAGACAGATTAGGACAAGGTAATGGATGGGAGTTTTGATACTGATGAGGAATTGTATGAATTTTATGATGAATAAAACTTGAGTTCAATAACTTTATGTTATACATTTCTTTTTCAAATTTTGGACCCCAAAATTAAGGTGCGTCTTATACATGGGGGCATGTTATACATGGGGAAATACGGTAATTACTAAATAATAATACAAGAACAAACCCTGTATTTCAGGTACTCACACTGTTAACCTACTTTTGACCCATCCTGTATTATTTTTTTTAAGATTTTATTTATTGATTTTAGAGAGTGAGGGTGGGGCACTGAGAAGCATCGACTCATAGTCGATTGTTCCTCGTATATGCCTTGACTGGGCAAGCCCAGTTTCAAACTGGCCATCTTAGTGTTTTATGTTGACGCTGTGTCCACTGTGCCCACACAGGTCAGGCCTCTCACCCTGTATTAACTGTTATCACCATGCTGTATTATCACCTCATGACTTGTCTTTCTCTGTCAGACTTTGTTCAGTTAGCACAATGCCTCAAGATCCAGCACGTTTTTGCTAATAGCAAGATTTCTTCTTTCTTTTATGACTAAATAATATTCGTGTGTATGTGTGTGTGTGCATACCACATTTTCTTTATCCATTCATTCATCAATGGAAACTTAGTTTGTTTCCATGTCTTGGCTGTTTCAAATAATGCTGCAGTGAACATGGGGATGCTTCTATCTTTTCAAATTAGTGTTTTCATTTTCTTTGGATAAATACCCAGAAGTGGCAGTGTTAGATCATATGGTAGTTTTATTTTGAGGAACCTCTGTACTGTTTTCCATACAGGCTGGACCAATTTACATTCTTGCCAACAGTGCACAAGGACTTCCCTTTCTCCATAGACTTGCCAGCACATATACTTGGCTTTTTGATAACAGCCATTCTAACGGGTATGAGGTGATAGCTCATTGTGGTTTTGATTTGCCTTTTCCTAATGATTAGTGATACTGTGCACCTTTTTATGTACCTCTTGGCCATCTGAGTGTCTGGGGAAAGTCTGTTTGGATCCCCTGCTTGTTCTGTCATCAGATTGTTTTTTGCTATTGAGTTGTGAGTTCTATATATATTTTGGATATTAACCCCTTATTGGACATATTACTTGAAAATATTTTCTCTTTCTGATAGTTTGTTATTAGTTTATAGAAACACAACAAATTCTGTGTATTGATTTTGTATCTTCCACTTCACTGAATTCATTTATTACAGTTTTTTTTGCTGGAGTCTTGAGGGTTTTCTGATAGAATATGTTATTTGCAAATAGTGAGTTTTAGTTCTTTCTTTTCCTATTTGAATGATGCCTTTTATTTCCTTCCCTTTTCTAAGTGTTGTGGTTGTGATTTCCAAAACTGTGTTGAGCAAAAGTAGTGAAAATGGGCATCCTTGTTTCGTTTCTAACCTTAGAGGAAAAGCTTTCATCTTTTCACCACTCAGTATGATATTAGCTCTGGGCTTGTATGTGGCCTTTATTATATTGAGGTACATCCCCTCTATATCCACTATGTCAAGAGTTTTTATCATAAATGAATGATGAATTCTGTCAAATGCTTTTTCTGCATCTATTGTTATGATCTTATTTTGTACTTCATTAACGTAGTTTTATTACACTGATTTGTAGATGTTGAACCATCCTTCATCCCTGTAATAAATTCCACTTTATCATGGTGTATGATCCTTTTAATGTCTTGTTGAATTAAGCCTGCTAATATTATGTTGGGGAATTTTGTATCTATATTCATCAAGGATATTGGCCTGTAATTTTCTTTCCATGTGGCATCCATGTCTAGTTTTAGGTCAGAACCTCATAAAATGAGTTTGGAACTGTTCCTTTCACTTCTATTTCTTTTGAAAGAGTATGTGAAATTTTTAATTTTTTCTTTCAATGTTTGGTAGATTTCACCTGTAAAGCCCCTCTGGTCCTGGACTTTTGTTTATTGAGAGGTTTGTGATTACTGATTCAATCTCCTTACTAGTAATATGTCTGTTCAGAGTTTTTATTTATGATTCAGTCTTGGTAGGTTATATGTTTCTAGATATTTATCCATTTCCTCAAGATTGTCCAGTTTGTTGGTGTATAAACATTCATAATAGTCTCGAGTCTGTTTCTGTGGTATAAGTTGTATTGTCTGCTCTCTTTTTTTTCTTGGTGAGCCTAGCTCGGTGTTTTTCAACTGGTGGTCCACACAGCGGTCCACCAGAAATTTTGTGGCTATCCACAAGAGTTAACCACCCTCATGTTGTATGAAGATTATAGACCCAGTGACCTTAGTCAGATTCACTTATACTCAGGGTGATTTCTGCCTTAGCAGTCCCCAAAATAATAATCCTATTTTCACTGATCCCCAAGTGTAAAAAGGTTGAAAACCACTGGTCTAGCTAATGGTTTGTTTCTTTTTTCTTATATTTTCAATCAGTTCTTAGTTTTATTGATTTTTTTTAAGTCTCCATTTTATTTATTTTCTTCCTTCTAATTTAGGGCTTCATTTGTCCTTTCTCTAAATACTTAGGGTATAAAATTAGGTTGTTTCAGATTGTTCTTATATCGTGATATAGGCAATTATTACTTTGAATTTCCCTCTTAGCACTGCTTTGGCTGCATTCCATTAGTTTCGGTATGTTGTATTTACATTTTCATTTGTCTCATGGCATTTTTTATTTCCCTTTTGATTCTTCTTTGACCTGTTGGTTATTCAGTAGCATGTTGTTTAAAGTCTACATATTTATGAATTTTCATTTTCTTCTTATAATTTCAAGTTTTATAACATATGGTGGGGAAAGATACTTGATATGATTTCAGTCTTTTTAAGTTCATTAAGACTTGTTTTGTAGCCTAATATAATCTATCTTGGATAACGCTCTATGTGCACTTGAGGAGATTGTGTATTCTGTCACTTTTGCATGAAATATTTTTAATATATTTGTTAATCCATCTGGTCTAAATGTGGCATTTAAGGACAGTGTTTCCATATTGATATTCTGCCTGGCTGACATTAATGTAAGTGGGGTATTAAAGTCCCCTACTGTTATTGTATTGCTATTTCTCCTTTTAAGCCTCTTAATATTTGCTTTATATACATATTAGATCATCCTTTGTTACTGTGTAACAAATGTATTTACAATTGTTATAACTTCTTGTTGGGTTGACCCCTTTATCATTCTGTAATGCCCTCCTTTTTCATTTCATCTGTTATCAGTATAGCTACTCCAGCTTTCTTTTGGTTTCTATTTACCTGGGATATCTTTTTCCATCACTTCACTTTTAGTCTATGTATGCCTTTATATCTGAGATGAGTCTCTTACAAAAGCAGCAGATAGATGGATCTGTTTTTTCACTCATTCAGCTATTCTGTGTCTTTTGATTGGAGCATTCAGTGTATTTACATTTAAAATAATTATTAAGAGTTATATACTTATTTGCCATTTTGTTGTTTTCTGTCTTTTTGTAATTCCTGTGTTTCTTCTTTCTTCTTCTCTTCCTCTGTGGTTTGATACTTTATGTAGTGGTATGGTTAGGTTCCTTTCTCTGTATCTTTTCTGTATCTCCTATAGGTTTTCTTGCATTGTGGTTGGTATGAAACGTACACAAAACAACTTATTTTTATAAGTGTGTGTTTAGCTGATAACTTAAGTTTACATGCATTCTAAAGCTCTATACTTTTACTCTCTCCCCTGATATTTTGTTTTTGGTGTCAGAATTTATATCTTTTCTTCTTATGTGTCTCTTACCTAATTCTTATTGTTATTTTTACTACTTTTGTCTTTTAACCTTCATCTTAATTTTATAAGTGATTGATCTACTACCTTTTTATGTTTTATTCTTATTAATCAGCACCCATTCTTTTCAGTATAAAGATATCTCTTAGATTTTTTTTTTTTTTTTTTTTTTTTATACAGAGACAGAGTCAGTGAGAGGGATAGATAGGGACAGACAGACAGGAACGGAGAGAGATGAGAAGCATCAATCGTCAGTTTTTCGTTGCGACACCTTAGTTGTTCATTGATTGCTTTCTCATATGTGCCTTGACGGGGGGGGGGGCGCTACTGCCAACCGAGTAGCCCCTTGCTCAAGCCAGCAACCTTGGGTCCAAGCTGGTGAGCTTTGCTCAAACCGGATGGGCCCGCGCTCAAGCTGGCGACCCTGGGGTCTCGAACCTGGGTCTTACCACATCCCAGTCCTACGCTCCATCCACTGCGCCACCGCCTGGTCAGGCTCTTAGATAGTTCTTGTAAGGCCAGTCTAGTTGTGTTGAACTCCTTTAGCTTTTGCTTGTCTGGAAAACTTTTTCTCTCCAATTCTGAGTAACAATTTAAGTCGTGTAGTCTTGGTTGGAATTTTCTTCATTAAGGAGTTTAAATATATTGTGCCACTGCTTTCTGGCCAGCAGAGTTTCTGCTGGAAAATAAGCTCATTGTCTTATGTGCAGCCCTCTGTACCTAACAAATTGTTTTTCTCTTGCTGATTTTAAAATTCTTAAACTTTTGTTATTTTAATTATAATGTGGTGTGGGTCCATTTGGGTTTATTTGGAACTCTCTTGACATTTTGGAACTGTGTATCTGTTTCTTCCTCAGGTTAGGGAAGTTTCTAGCCATTCTTTCTTTTTTCTTTTTTCTTTTCTTTAAATGAGAGGTAGGGTGGCCGAGAGACACACTCTCACATATGCCCTGATTGGAATCCACTCAGCAAGCCCTCTACAGGGCAGTGTTCTGCCCATCTGGGGCCACTGCTTCGTTGCTTGGCAACCAAGCTATTTTTAGCACCTGAGGGGAGGCCATGGAGCTATCCTCAGTGCTCTGGGCCAACTTGCTCCAACTGAGCCATGGCTGTGGGAAGAGGAGAGAAAGGGGTAAGGGAGAAGTGGTGGAGAAGCACTCCTGTGTGCCCTGATCAGGAATCGAACCCGGGACTTCCACATGCCAGGTCGATACTCTACCACTAAGCCAACTGACCAGGGCCGTCATTATTTCTTCAAATAAGTTTTTTCCCTCTTTTTCTTTTCTCCTTTCAAGGCTCTTATCATGTCAGTGTTGGTCCACTTGATGTTGTATTGTAAATCCCTTAAGCGATCTTCACATTTTTTTAAATTCCTTTTTCTTTCTGCTGCTCTGGTTGAGTTCTGTTGCCCTGTCTTTGGGTTCACTAGTCCTCTTCATCTAGTCTGCTGTTGAACCCCCTCTGTTGTGTTTTCAATTTGGTTATTTTATTCTTTGACTCTGTGACTTCTGTTTGGTACTTCTGTTTTCTATCTCTTATTCATCCATTCTTCCAAGTTTAGTGAGCGTTATGACCATTACATCTAACTCTTTGTCAGCTCATATCTTATCTCCATTTTGTTAGTCTGTTTTGAGGTTTCATTTTATGTTTTTGTTTGGAACTTATTTTTCTGTTTATCTTCCTTGATGCTCTGTGTTGGTTTCTGCACACTAGATGAAACAGCCACTTCTCTCTTTTTTTAATTTTATTGGGGTGATGCTGGTTAACATAATTATACAGGTTTCAGGTGCCCAATTCTACAGCACATCTCTGTACACCATTTTGTGTATTCAGCCACCCAAATCAAGTCTTCATTCATCGCCTTTTATCCTTCTTCTCCAAGTCTTAAAGGAGTGACCTCATGTGAGGATGAACCTTATTGCTCCTCCCTGCCCTGGCTCTTTTCTCTTATACCTTAGTCATGTCTAAGCAGCCAGCCTGATCTTTAGGGACTCCCTGTGATTGAGGGTGTGCCGAGACCTGTCAGTGTTCCAGAGGGGAGGATCCCAGTCAGTACTTACACTCAGACTGATAGGGAGCCAGATCCTCTGGCAGGAGCTTTTAAAGTATGCAAATACTATAGTCCTGTAGGACTGCAAGCATAAGTCCTGGTGGCCACCAGGAGCAGGCAGTCTAGTGGTGTCACCTGGACAACAGTTACAAAATAGAGGTAGGTGCCAGGTGAGTGTTTAACTTCTTTGGGAAGATACTGGGTGAGCTGGAGTGAGGAAAAGAAGCAAGCTGGCCTCTGTCAGCGTCTGTTGCCTGAGAACCCTTCCTAGGCCAGCCCCTGGTCATGTGCCAAAGTTCCAGAAGAAGCAGATACGCCTCTTTCACAGAAAGCCTGGAGCTTGTTTCAGTCCGCTGTCTGTGCAGTGCCCTGGTGGTGATGCACTGCCAAGAACTCTCTCTCTGGTTCTTACAGTCCCAGGGGACTCCGGAATACAGGCCCCCGTGGCCACCAGAGCCTGGCAATCAAGGGACCCCCCTGGGTGACAGGCACAAAACCTGGGCGCCAGATGCATATAAAGGCTGCCTGATCAGATCTTTATTAAAAATACCGGTTTCCAGACCTTCCTCAAGACCTGCTTAATTTTAATTTAAATATAAAGGTCTATTCTGAGAATTAATATTTTTAGCAAACATCCCAGCTTCAGTGATGATTGGGTAAATTTGGCTAACGGTAGTTTATTTCTTAGACACTGTATCTGCTGCCTCCCTCTAGCCACCAGAGTCTGGGCTTGCCTTCATCCCGTCTTCCCTAGGCTGTGGTGCCAACCCCTGGGTCTTCACTCTCCATTCACTCTGTGAGCAGGCATGTTAGGAGAAGGCATATTGCTGACGGGCTGCCTCCATGTTCTTGTCTTTGCTTCATAATTGTGTGCTCTGTGACCTAACTAGATCCCAGTTTTACGAAGGGCCCTATTCTGAGACAGTGAATTTAAATTTGTTCCTTTTCTTTCTCTTCTCTGTGTCCAGCTCCATTCCGTGGTTCTGTACGTACCCTCCCTGCTCTGACCTGGCACAGCAGATATCTGTAACAGAACCTGTGTTGCTGCTTGTTCATTGTCCATAGAGCTCTAACCTCACCTCCCTGCTACCTTTGTCCCTACCTCACCCCCCAGAATTATGTGTCCATTTGTACTCACAGTTCTTATTGCTGCTTCTTGGAGCAGTGTTTTCCTTAAATCTGCTGCTTTCCTGGTCTGCTTTCTCCTGCTTCTCTCGTGAGCTCTCGCCCACACTCACAACTGATCCTTCGTCATCTCCATCCTGCTCACTGTCCCCTCCCCTCTTCTCACCTGGCTGGCATCCCTCAGGTCCTGCCGGTTCCCCCTCTCCCTCCCCCACCTAGCTGCAGGTTGGGGCTCCTTTCTCTTTGCCCCAGGAGGTCAATCCCAAAGAATCAAAATGTCACATGAAATGGCCACTTTTTACCATCCAGATTCTAGAACAAACCTGGTTGTGCCCTAATATGCCAGAAACCTTTTCTCCCATTTTGTCCCCACCTGCGGCCACTCTCCCCCGACTTCCATTGCTCCTACAACTCTCTGCCTACCCTGAGCACTTCTCTAACTTCCCTGCACTTTCTCAAAACATTTGGGAAGGCTTCTCTGCCTCTGTCTGCCACATCTTCTAGAAGCTTGCCTTCTAGGACGCAGCCCAGACAACCCGCACACAGTGGCCGTGCGGCCCATGAAACCTGGGGTAAAGGCCCGGCCTTGGAAGGGAGAGAATAAGGCCCCCTCTCCACACCTGCCCTCACCTCGTCCTACTCTCCTGAAAGTCAGGTGGCAGCACCAGATCTCTGTCCTACCGAGAGCCATCCCAGTCGGGCTGAACCCTTAGCCCTGTCCTCGTTTGGTGTACTACCACCACTGAAATGTGTTTGGGCATTGCAGAGGGGTGACCCCCTCCCCGCCCATATGGAAATTTGAGCCCTGGATATAAAAGGGCAGAGTTATGAGTGACACGCAAAATGATCTGTTCCACCTACTTCCCCTTGGTGGAGCAAGTTTAAATAGAACTGAGCATTTAATATCTGGCAGTATTGTTGATTTCCATTTACTCATAATTTTGCTAATTTTAAGCACATTAATAACTAGCAGCTGCACTTCAGAGCAGTTCTTTATGTAATTTGAAAGGGAAAACAAGCACTAAATATACTCTGGTTTATCAGGCTCTCATAATTGATGGAAGTTTTTAACTCCTTGTGAACAGGTATTGCTGGAGCTGCTCAAACACGTTCCAGCTGAGAGCGTCACCTTTGCTTCTGTGTTCGTGTGGGTTTTCATGTCACAGTCATATTCTGGGGGCGGCCCTTCTCAAGGAAGTGCCCACTCTGCCCTGTTTTCTCCCGGCCTTCTGCCCTGTTGAGAGCATTTCCAGTTCCGAGCACTGCCAGCCCTCCCTCTCCATTCTCTGCACACGGGAACTCTAGCCGTAACAAGCTGCCCAGCGTGGCTCATTCGCCACTCCGCCTACCCCCCGCTAAGCAGAGGTTATTACGATGGCTTCATGTTTGTGTTTTTAAAATTGTCACCTTAGAAGGGGCTCTGGATGTTGGACTGCTATAACCCCAAACTGACCCCAATAGCAGCGTACTGCGTCCTGGGAAGGAGAGCAGTGTCTCTTCCTCTGGCCTGAGTCCCTTGACTCTGTGAAGAAAAGTGAGGTGCTAGCGCTGCCAGGACCCCGCTGTGGGCAGGCTACTCCGCCAGCAGCAGACACGCTGCTCAGGGGACAGCCAACTTGTCCATGAGTCACACCACTAGAAACGAGATAGTAGGAGGTTATTTAAAAAATTGCCGTTATTTAAAATGGAGGGAGCCAGCGTATAGCTGAACTCGGCTTTGGAATGGCCACCAGTGGCCCTCTAGACCAGAAGCTAACCCAGGCACCGAATGACTTCACAATCCTGTGGTGGCAGGAAAGGCGTGAGCTCCTCAGTGCCTCTCCTGTGAGCACGAGAAGTCTCTGAGCCCCTGTCTCTTCCTTCAGGAGAGTTCTCGGCTTCGGACAGCTCCCTCACCGACGTGCAGGAGACTCGGAGGCCACTTCCCGATCCCGGCCTGATGCCCCTGCCTGACGCTGCTGCGGATTTGGATTGGTCCAACTTGGTGGATGCCGCCAAGGCCTATGAGGGTGAGTCCACTGAAGGGCCGGGCAGTCCAGCTCAGGACCTGGGCAGGGCCACACCGCCGTGTGAGTGCTCTTGTCCGGTCTCTGTTCGCTCTGCCACTTTGGATGCAGTGACGGCACATCACTGGCACAGCCAGAAACCAGCTGAGCTGGCAGTGACTGAGCCCTGCAGGGGCACACGCCATCTTATTCCATCGTATGGAACCTGGTTCTTCCTCTCCTTAGGAATTCATAATATGGGTGCCTTCCCTCCCTGTGCATGGGGCGGGGCAGGTAGTAGGGGACTCCCAGCTGTCACTGGACTGAAAAGAACATGGCCCTTCACATTGTAAAGGCATTGTTGCTAAAGGCACAGTTGGATCCATTAGAATGTTTGCCCTGCTGGGCCCTGCCCCCACCCCGACAATGCAGGCGCTCCCTTTGCTCTTCTCACTCAGCCCGAGAATGATAGCACATTATGCCTCTGTCTGCGCTGTTCCTGCGCCGGCCCACTGTCTGAGTGCCTGCTTCAGGCTGCTGCTTCTTTATGCAGGGCCTTAGGCTGGTGCTGACGCATGTGCCCCGACAGTCGCGCTGTCCTCTTGCACGCTGACAGACGTCGTTGGGTCCCTTCTTTGGAGTAGACTGACTTTATTCTAAGGTTATCATCCCAAACTTTTTGCTGTTAAGTAGGTGCTTCCTACAATAAGGATGATAACAGATGATTTCTTTGTTTATTTTCTTGTTGTTCAGTTTTGTTTTGTTTTTATTGCTCTTCCTTGAAGAACTGAAAGTAGCTATTCAAACAAGCTTCAGCTTCCAGGAGGAACTGATGAGGCACAGGATTCAGAAGGTAGCCACGAAGCAGTCAGTATTCACTGACCACAATCTCAGTACTAACTTGATTTTAAATTTCAATTTGTTGCTCACTCTCATGGTAGAAGGTTTGTGTTTCTAACAGGTTTTTTAAAATTTGATTTTGTTTTCTTGGCACAAGTGTTAAGTTGGTACAGCATGACGCATACAAGGTGTTGACTTACTTAGGTCACAGCCCACCACAGTGGCCAGGTGCCTTGTGTAAAACATACTTTGAGAAGTCTCAGGAAGCTTAATTCTAGCTCTTTAATGTATCAGATATCATCACTGAATAGAAAGCCTTGGTCTGGAAATTTGGCACAAGGCCTGTTTCCAGGGAAACATTGAACAGAATGCTACTTTGATAAGTAAGAGAAAGGGAGGACTAAAATTGATGCACACCTGTTTTTTAAAGGAATATCACAATGCCACTACCCTATTATGGCTGAAAACAGTTGTTTTCCCTTTGAGGGCCAGGAGCGTGGGTTTGCAGTGCTCCCCTTTATGCTGATTAGGTGTCCGGTGGCAGTTGGCTGACTTTGGAGGGGGCCAGGATGTGCTTGCAAATGACTGAGTGGTTTCTTACCTCCTTTCCAGTCCAGAGAGCCTCCTTCTTTGCTGCTAGTGATGAGAACCCTCGCCCCTTGAGTGCTGCGTCCCACAGCGACCAGCTTGAGGACCAAGCTCTGGCGCAGATGAAGTCCTACAGCAGGTTGGTCACCCAGTGGTGAGGTCACCACTCTGCACCACACGCCACCCACGCTGCCAGCAGCTGTGGGGAAGAGGAGATGGAGGCCACACGGATTAGCTGACTGAAGCTGGGCACCGCAGTGCCAGGCACTTAACATTTCACTTAGAGCACCGTGTAACTAAATACTGTAACTCCATTAAACTGTCCTTGATGGCTTAAAGTGGTAATTATGGATATTCTTTTTTTATTATTGAATCTACTGGGATGACATTGGTTAATAAAATTACACAGGCTTCAGGTGGACAATTCTATAACACATCATCTGTATATTGTATTGTGTAGTTCACCTTCCTAAGTCAAGTGTCCTTCCATCTACCCTCCTCTATCTACCTTCCCAACCCCCTTACCCTCCTGCGATACCCACACTGTTGTCTCTGTCTGTGAATTTGTTTTCTTTGCTTAATCCCTTCACCTTTTCACCCAGTCCCCAACCCCCATCCCCTCTGACAGCTGTCAGTCTATTCTTCATTTGCATGAGTCTGTTTCTATTTTGTTAGTTTATTTGTTCATTAGATTCCTTATATAAGTGAAATTATATGATATCTGTCTTTCTGTAACTGGCCTATTTCACTTAGCATAATATTCTCCAGGTCCATCCGTGCTGTCACAAAAGGTAAGATTTCCTTTTTTTTTTGGCAGCCAAGTAGTATTCCACTGTGTAAATATGTACCACAGCTTTTCTATCCACTCATCCACTGATGGGCACTTGGGCTGCTTCTAATTCTTGGCTATTATAAATAATACTGCAGTGAACATAGGGGTGCACACAGACTTCTGAATTAGTATTTCAGGTTTCTTTGTATATATTTTCAGAAGTGAAATTGCTGAATCAAAGGCAGTTCCGTTTTTAATTCTTTGAAGTCTCCCCATACTGCTTCCCACAGCGAGTACACCAGTCTGCATCCCCACCAATGGTGCAGGAGGGCTTCCTTTTCTCCACACCCTCATTAGTGCTTGTTGCTTCTTGATTTATTGATGAGTGCCATTTTGACAGGAGTGAGGTGGTATCTCATTATGGTTTCAGTTTGCATTTCTCTGATGATTAGTGATGTTGAGCATCTTTTCATATGTCTATTGGCCATCTGTATGTCCTCTTTGAGGAAGTGTCTTTTTAGATCCTTTGCCCATTTTTTAATTGCTTGTGTTTTTGAGTTTTATAAGTTCTTTATAAAGTTTGGATTTTAACCTCTTATCAGCTGTATCGGCAGGTATCTTCTCTTACTCAGTGGGTGTTTTTTTCATTTTGTTGTGCTGTCCTTTGCTGTGCTTTTATTTAGTTAGTTGTTTATTTATTTATTTTAGTTTCAGAGGTCTTCTTTTTATTTTATTTTAATTTATTGGGTGTACATAGATTCTGGTGACCCCCCACACATCCCCCCACCCCCTCAGAGGTCTTTATTCAGTTTGCAATTTAACAAATTAAAAGTAACCATTTACAGATATGGTTTAATTGCTTAATTGGCTTAGTTTTGGGGGGTTTTGTTTGTTTGTTTTGCTCATTTTTTAATTGAATTTATTAGGATGATACTGGTTTGCAAAACCATACAGGTTTCAAATGCACAACTCAGTAAGCCGCCATCTGTCTGCCACATTATGTGCCCTCTGCTCCCAGCAACAGCTCTTTCTGTCCCCATTTCCCCACCTCTGCCCGCCCCCACCCTCCTTTCCCTCTGGCCGTCACCACACTGTTGACTATGTCTGTGTTTATGTATGTATGTTTTCTGGCTAATTCCTTCACCTTCTTTTAGCCAGTCTCTCCAACACCCTCTGCTCTGGCAGCTGTCAGTCTGTTCCGTGTGTCCGTGCCTCAGTTATGTTTGTGTTCATTAGATTCCACACCAGTGAGATCATATGGTATTTGTCTTTCTCTGTCTGGCATATTTCACTTAGCATAATCCTCTCCAGGTCTGTGTGCTGTTGCAAAGGGTAAGAGTTCCTTCTTTTTTATAGCCACATAGTATTCCATTGTGTAAATAAACCACCGATTTTTTTATCCACTCATCTGCTGATGGACACTTAGGCTAGTTCCAGATCTTGGCTATTATTGTAAGTTAATACTGCAGTGACCACAGGTGTGCAGTGAACATGGGTATGCATATATGCTTTCAATTAGTGGGATTCTTAGGATATATTCCCAGGTGTGGAATCGCTGGGTCAAAAGGCAGTTCCATTTTTAACTTTTCGAGGCACCTCTATACTGCTTTCTACAGTGGCTGCACCAGCCTGCATCCCCACCAGCAGTGCAGGAGGGTTCCCTTTTCTCCCCATGCTCCACATCCTAGCAAACACATGGTATTTGTTGATTTATTGACGATAGTTGTTCTGGCAAATGTGAGGTGATCTCATTGTGATTTTAATTTGCATCTCTTTGATGATTAGTGACATTTAGCATTTTTTCATATGTCTATTGGCCATCTATATGTTCTCTTTAGAGAGGTGTCTATTCAGGTCTTTTGCCTTTTTTTTTTTCTTTTTAAGATTTTATTTATTGATCTTACAGAAAAAGTAGCAGGGGTGGGGGAATGAAGACACTTTAGTTGTTCACTGATTGCTTGTCATATGTGCCTTGACCGGGCAAGCCCAGGTTTCAAACCAATGACTTCAGCATTCCAGGTCAGTGCTCTATCCTCTGTGCCACCACAGGTCAGGTGCTTTGCCCATTTTTAAATTGAATTGTTTGTCTTCCTGGTATCGAGTTGTATGAGTTTTTGTGAATTTTGGGTACGTATTAACTGCTTGTCAGATGTATCATTGGTGAATATGTTCGCCCGTTCAGTGGTTGCCTTTCCATTTTATTGGGGTTTTTTTCTTTGTTATTTAATACCATAATACATTTATACCTTTGGGGCTTATTAGATAAGGTAAGAAAAATCATTTGCACTAAAATATCCCTAGATTTCTCTGCAGTTAATCCTTGAGTCTCGTCCACAGCGGCCTGTTGGCCACGTTTATAAATGTGTCTGCGTCTTAGTCACTCCAACATGCTGCTTCCAATCTGTGTTAGACCTAGGTCATGGGATGGTTCAGACTGTATGTAAAATAAGTTATAACTGAGACCTAGAGTGTTTTCTTATGAGTTAAGAACATGGACTTTGACTTCTGTTTCACTGTGCAAAGGCTGACATTTTCCTCCTGAGTTTCAAGTGGCAAGGATAATGGACCTGTGTGTGATATTCTTCTACACAAGATCCTTAAATAACATCGTTTTGTTATATTGTTGATGAGATGCTGTAGGAATTTAACTCTTGGTTGTGTCAATTAGCCTGCAGTAAAATTGGTTGTTGCCGATGCAGAATCTTTGCATGGCATTATGTGAGGGCTTACTATACATTAAAGCGTCTCAGCAGTGAGCCATGGAACACGTAGGAAGCACTCCTTGATGCAGAATAATTTCATCAATTTGAAACCTCATCCCTTAAAACCTTTAGAGGATGGTTAAGAATCCAGGTATTATAAAACTTGATCAGAAACTGACAGTGACAGGCAAAGCGAGGCAGGCTAGGCAGACTGTGGCTTGGGCCTGCAGACCTCCCAGAGCAAGTCTGCGAGGAAGTGCTGTTTGCACAGAAGGCCTGCGAGTCACGGGCCACTTGTCAGGCGCGTAATGGACAGATGCTGCATCCACTGTCACCGTGGGACAGCTGGGGAAGGAGGAGGCACTTAGTTGGGCTGTTAACAGCTTTAAAACTGCAGATGAGGGCCGGGGAAGTCCAGAACATACCTTCATAGGAGAGGGTCTCCAACAGAGAAGTATGAGGGAGCTAAGTCCATTTTCCCAAGAAAGGACTGTTGACCAGTTCTTAAACCTCTACAGAATCACAAGATGAAGCTGATGATTGGCCCTTTTCTTTGTTCAGTGTGGATGAACACAGGCAGTTGGAGTCAAATTGTTTTTAAAAATTGTAAGTGCAAACCCAGACACAAGATCCATTCTGAAAACCTCTAGAAGTCAAGATAGGCTACCGAGAATTGCTTCAGTCCTGACAGCCTACAGTGGCCATGTCAGCCCTGCCGGCAGCTGGGGGTGGACTGGTGTGAAGGGCACCCCTCCTGTCCCTTCCTCAACCCTTCCTCATCCACATCTGGCCTGCAACCCATCCAGACTTGACCGGCTTATTGTATCGTATTGTGTGGTTGTGATCACAGCTGAACACTTACCTTTGAAAATCCATTTGTTGTCAGCTTTTAATTGGTTGTCCTTTCTTAGAAGTTTGCAGATCATTATCCTCCCATTTATTTGCAGCCTGTAACACTCCATGTCTCTGTGAATTGCTTACATTTTGGGCTTGGTACAGCCTAGAAGTAGCAGAAGATAGCGGCACAGCTCATTTTAGGTCAGGAATTCAGACGTGAACTTTGCTGTTTAAAGTAAAGAATACCTTGTAGTCCACGATTTTGAAAGATTAACTACCCTTCCCCTTTGACCTCTGGAGGAGGCAGCTGTACATTGTCTCAGGGGTGGCTGCAGATTCTCAGACGTGTAGGTCTGAGGTTGTGCCTGGCTGGACCGCACCTGATGACTTGGCACAGCTTGAATTCACATCGAGGAGCGTGAGGGAAGAACAATTGACAAGGGTCTTCAGCCCTTGCCCAGCACGTCACTTATCGAGCCAATTGTATGGCCTTCTCATCCTCTAGCCTGGCGTTATGAGCACTTAAATAAAATAGGCAAAAATAAGAAAATTGTGTGTCCACCTTGCTGATCGTAATAGCAAAGAATGTAAGCTACTATGGCTGCACTGACAAGCTTTTGAAACGTAGTCTTTAAAAAAAAAAGTATTCAAGATATTTAGAAAAGTTTTTAAGACATGAGCACAGGAACTTACCTGCAGCTAGCTGAGTAGTGGTCACAGACTATTTCCTGGGGATCCAGAGAGCTGCCCTATCCTGGGGGTCCCAAGGTGGAACTTACATGAACCCTTTCCCCACCCTCTCCTCTTCCTGAAGCCACTAAGCCGATAGGATTCATTTCACTGTTTGAGGCTTGTGCCTGCCAGAAAGGACCCCATCCGCCACCGAGGAGACCGTGCTCACTTATTGTCCTCTATTCTTTTGTTACAAAAATGCAGCATACTGAACAAACGAAGTTCTTGATTGGCTGTGGTTTTTACACTTTTATGACCTTTTGTCAAGATTACCGTTTTCCTTTTTAAAGTGAAAATGCACGTTGGGTTGCCATCCTGAATATGCTGACATTGAAAACCGTTTTGCAGATACAGCCGTGGCCTCATGTTAAAAAAAATGGCAAACAAACCCGGCCAGGGAGGCCCCTGCCGACGTGGTCTTTTGTTTCTTGTTCCCAGCAGTAAGGATTCCTCGCCCACTCTGGCTTCTAAAGTGGACCAGCTAGAAGGGATGCTGAAGATGCTTCGGGAAGATCTGAAGAAGGTAACCATGTCCTCAGAGCAGGTGGCCCAGCTGTGCATACGGCCCTTTTCAAGTAGCAGTAGCGCAGTGAGGGGCGGGGGTTTGGGGGCTGTGTGGAGCCCAGTTCCACTGACACAGTGTGCAAGGCCTGCCGTGGTTCCCTTTCTGTGGAAGCCCTTGGACTCGGCTAGGCCCTCGGTGCCCCCGCCCTGCCCTCCCACCCTTGTCTAATGGGTCAGCCTAGACCCACCTGTTGTCTTTGTGATCCGCATGGCCCTGCCAGGAGACCCACATCTGTCTTGTCTCTTGAGCGACTTTGACTAGGTTAAGACAGCAACCGCCAAAACTCAGGTCTGAAATGTAAGACAGTCCTTTGAACGAGACATGAAAGTACACATTATTTTCATTCCAAAATAAAACTAGAGCGAATCCCTGGAAGTCCATTTCCCTGGGTTAGACTACGTCAGCCCCCAGGACCAGGGCTCGCATACAGATGCTCACAGGCGTGGGGTATGGACGCGGGCAGAGGGTCTGCGCAGAGCCTCAGCCGCTCTTCCCCCATGCCCGGCGAGGTTGGCCTACCCTCTGAGTCTCTTTCTGCTCTGCCTTCAGGAGAAGGAAGACAAAGCCCACCTCCAGGCAGAAGTGCGGCACTTGCGGGAGGACAACCTGAGGCTGCAGGAGGAGTCCCAGAGCGCCTCCGACAAGCTGAAGAAGTTCACGGAGTGGGTGTTCAACACCATAGACCTGAGCTAGGGCAACTGGCAGCCTCACCGAGCCTGGAGCCCTGTCCCGGCCCTGACCGCGTTCTCAGACCCCCCTCAGCTCCCTCCCTGCCCTCTGTCAGGAGGAACACAATACAGTCGCAGATCAACAATCATTGTCTGCCTTTTTTAGAAAAGAAAAACAAAGTAAAAATTTTAAAAAAAAGTAAAATAAAGTTTAACTGCTAAAATGTGAATGTCTTTATTTTTTTGCACAATATCTTTATCTGTTATGTATTTAAAAAGAACCTGGGCCTAGGACAAGATTCCCCTGGCCCGTCTGCCTCTGTTCCCATCAACTCTTCAACTATTTCAGGTAACCCAAGCTTTCCCGCCTTATCCTTAACAAATGTCATTGTTCCTAGGAAAATAAAAGTTTTTAAGAATTAATTTGGGGAGGGGCATTTCCTTCCCTTCATTCCTGAAATGCCTGGGAGGGAGGGGCCGACCTCTCTTGAAAGCCTTGTGCATGAGCTAATGCTGTCTGTACCTGTCCTACAGAGAGAGCAGGCTGGGTTATTTATCCATAGCAAATGGCTGAACCAGAGCAAGGCAGAGGTCGTGCATGCAGGTGGGCCACGTCAGCCCACGCTGTGTGTGACATGCAGGCCCCCTGCCCTCCTCCAGGGAGATGGTCTCCTGTGTCGTGTGCTCCTCAGAGTTGAAGCCCTTTTGGTTTGGTGTAAGTGATTCTCACCAAATTGGCATCATCCTCTCTAAGCTTCCTGGCTCTCAACATTAATAGGTTTCAGAATTCCTTCAACCTAAAATATTATTTGTATTCATTTTGGCCAAAAGTATAATGTCTGAGTTTTGGGGTTTCTTTTACAATGAAAACGCAGCAAAATTTTATTTTTAGTTCACTCAAAATGACCCTTTTAAAAACTTAACAAATCTTTGCCTCCAAAGCAAGATTTCACCAGTATTTGTCACTAGAAAAAGTGAATGTTCAATTGTGAATTTTAGTATTTGCTTGTTAGGAGCAGTGACCATGGAGGCAAAACGGGCCTGTGACACCCGCATGTCCCAGTGTGCACGTTAAGCACGGCCTCTTCCGCACCCTTTTCAGGCCAGCAGGGGGTGCTGCTGAAGAAATGGCTGGTGTGCAGTTTTTCTGGTCTCGTGGTGCAGCTGCTTTGGGCACCCGGCTGTAGTTCCGAGGCCCTGAGTCCTGCAGAGCACAGAGACACTGAGCCCACCAGTGTGAAGGGACCCCAGGGGAGCCCCTGGTGGCCCTGCTCCTAGCCTTCATAACTGTCATTAAACTGACACCTGTGCCCTTCAGAGGGAACATGCAGCAATCTAGTGTCATCTGCTTGGACGTCCCCTGCCCCAAGTCCTCCCACACCATTCCTCTCTCCATCCCTGCAAGAGACGGGCGGCCTTTCCTCTCTCCTCTCCCCACCCCACCACCAGACTTTTATGCTATGGTTTCAGTCATGATTGTGATTTTTCCATGGGGTTTTCTTTTTTTCTGGTGACATTTCTATCACGAACTAGAAAGAGTTCAGAGTACTTTGTAAAGATCTCAAGTGTCTCTTTCCCTCTTTGACTTGTATGAAGGAGGTTGTACATTGCCTGATTGCTCTTTATCAATGAGAAATATCACTAACATTTAACCATTCTGAAGGCTTGCTTATCCTTCCAGGTTTAGTTTTTATTTTGTTTTACATTTTGTTCGGGGACTTGGGGCAAGCTATTTATTAGAGTTCTTGTTTGAAGCTTTTAAAGACTACTTGTAAAATTCAAACAATAAAATCCATTTTAAACGCTCTTTTAAAACGCATCAGTGTTATTGCTCAAGGTTTTCTTGTTTGCAAGACCACCCAGTAACTCACCCTCCTTGCGGTCTAATCTTTCATCAGGCTCCGTGTTAACTAAAGAGGATTCCAGAGAGTTTCTGCCCCTTTTAGAATTTTAATAAGCTTTTTCACTCTCTGTTCACATGTCCACAGAGAATCCCTAATTTGTCTGCTCCGCATATGATTTAATATTTCTGGAGCACTTTATAATTAGTTCTCTCCCCATTCTCCGTGTGTGGGTTTTCCATAACAACACAGTCACTCCCTGAGACCAGTACATTTCTGGACTGTCTCTTCTGTGTCCCCCGGATCTCAATGTTAGATGTTGCATGCTCAGGGAATTCTAATGCCAGTTAATATTAGGCAGTGCAAAATATAATTTAAAAAGTTAATCTACTGAAAAAATAATGCAGTCCAAAGCCAAATGGAACAAAATTCTAAAATCTACCACGACACAGTTCCCCTCCAGCGGTGCAGCTAATTGGAAGCTAACGGGAGAGCCTCTTCCTTTTATTTGGTTCAGCAACTGTACAAATTCTAGAATTAACACACGGTAATGCTGGATGCCATAAGGTACTCTGATTAACAAGGTAAAAAAGTCTATTTAGAACCTGATTCTCACCTGGTTTGGAGGATTTATACATTAGTTTTGAAGGACCTGGGCATCGATTGGCTGGGTGTTCCTGGGAGAAGGTGCCATTGGCCTACATTGATGGAGACATCTCTTTCAGGAGCTGACTGGAGGGGCCAGCAGGGTGCACTCCAAATTTGCCGCAGGTTATAAACAGATTGGATTGGGTTGGATTAATAACTTGTCATCTGGGGATAAAAATGATAGTCCAAGGGCAAAGGAGACAGGCCCAGCAAGCCTAAGTCATTAGCCTCTAGTTAAATGCAGAGTGATGTCCTGGACAGATTTCAGTCTCACAGTAGGTCTATTCCAGCAGCGAGCTGGCACTGCTTCCCTGAGTCCAACAAAAATTAATCTTGCACCTTTTTGGTCAGAAACACACATAACCAGTAAAACCTTGCACATGGTTAATTAAACATGAACTGTGTTTTTTAGAAAGAATGATACCACAATTATGTTGGATACCTTTCCCCCATATGAATGATGCCACCAATGATTTGTCCATACGGAATTATCCCACTCTGATTTTTTTTTTTTAAGACACTTAGACTGGGACTCAAATCTCAGCCTTTATGTACTCTGTGTCTTTAGGTAAATTAGCTAATATTTTTTGAGCTTGGTTTTCTCATCTGCAGAAATAGCAACAGCCTTATAGACATAGTGTTTTCAGTACTAAATGAGATCATGTGTGTAAAGCCTGAAACTGGAAACTGAAGACAAACATGTCTTCCCTTGCCCTCCCTCTCCAAGCTGGAAAGACTCTTACATTGTTTTCCTAGGAGAGTCCCCACTACCGATGGCGGAGTTTGGATGGAAGAGCCACAGTGAGCTCGTCCACTCTGTTTACTGTGGCTCAGGTGCTCTGACCACTTTTTTTTTTTATTAATTTTAATGGGGTGACACCAATAAATCAGGGTACATATGTACAATGAAAACATCTCCAGGTTATCTTATCATTCAATTGTGTTGCATACCCGTCACCCAAAGTCAAATTGTCCTCTGTCACCTTCTATCTGGTTTTCCGTGTGTCCCTCCCCTCCTCCTTATCCCACCCTTCCCTCCCTCCCCCTACCCCATAACCACCACTCTCTTGTCCATGTCTCATAGTCTCACTTTTATGTCCCACCTATGTATGAAATCATGCTGTTCTCAGTTTTTCTTTTTTTCTGATTTATTTCACTCTGTATAATGTTATCAAGGTCCATCCATTTTGTTATAAATGATCTGATGTCATCATTTCTTATGGCTGAGTAGTATTCCATAGTATATATGTACCAAAGGTGCTCTGACCACTTTGCTGTGTATCTTGGGACGGGGACTCTCAAACTTGAGCTTGTGTCAGCATCACGTGGAGGGTTTGTTAAACCACAGATTTACTCAGCCGCATCCCCAAGGTGTGTGTGTAATTTAGCAAGTCTGGAGTGGGAACTTAGAATTTATAGTTTTTACAATTTTCCAGGTGATTATTTAGAAGCAGGGCTTTTGGAGAATAGACTTAACAGAAGGACAACCATACCCATTAATCACTACAATGAATAAGTACCCCAGTGTAGTGCTTTTAACTATGTTCAGATACGTGAGTATTATTTTGACAGATTAGCTGACCACAGAGCACCTTGCAGGGGAAACAATTTAGTTAGTTAAAATTTTTTTTTTCATTTTTATTAAGTAATTTAGGCCCCTCTGCATGGAAGTTTCTATCATTTAACTATTTTAATTCATGTTACCTGGACAGGACTGGGGTGTCCTCACCATCCACCATTAACGGTGTGAGACTAGTTACCAGGTTGGCAAGGAAAGACCTTGGTGACTTTGGGGATTGCCAGTTTGGATGACTGTGCTGCTGAGGACAGCAGAATCTGGATGGCACTGTCAGCCAGGCCCACAGTGGGTGACCGTGCAGAGGTTAAAAGACTGAGTGTTGGATTCTAATCACTGGCTTCCAAATCCAGCTCCGTCAGCTAACCCCAATCTGCAAGAGCCTATCTAACCTCAAACTTACTAGACAACCAGAATTTGCCGACTGCCCTCACCCCTGCCCCCAACTGTTAAGAAATCCTTACTTAAAGGAGGGTTCAAGATAGCAGGGTAGAACTTGAACTCACCTCCTCCTCCCATAAACATACCAAATGTACACGTACATATAGAGCATTTCCTCCTAAAGAACAACTGAGAGCCAACTAAACACCTTCTGCACAAATGAGAAAGAGAGAAAAAGAGAGACGCCACATAGAAAAGGGTAGGAGAGACAGAGACTGTGAGGACACTACCCCAGTGGGGCAACCTACCATAAGGAGGGGTATCACTGAGGGGCCCCTGTGCAGACTCCTCTACCCTGGGGCAGAGCAATCAAACGGCTCTTCCCTGTGCTGCTGCTCCCCCTCCAGCCAGCTGGTCCACCAGCACGTCCCAGAGCCATGGGCCTCAGGGAACAGCCAGAACCAGCCCCAGCTCTCGTTAGTTGGCCTACCATAGAACCCCTGGCACCAGGAGTGACCTCTTCAATTCCAGTCAGTCTGCCAAAGCCACCTGCCACACCTTCAAGACAGAAGAGGTAGCAGTCTCACCTAATTAACAAATGCAGAAAGTCAAACAAAATGTTCCAAAATGAAAGAACAAGAAAAAAAAACAACAGAAAAAATGCCCTGAAATTGAGATAATTTTCCTGATAGAAAATTCAAAGTAATAGTCATAATGATGCCAATGGAATTTGGGAAAATAGAGGAAACAGTTAGAACTTTAACAAAGGGAAAATATATATATATAAAAGAACCAATCAGAGTGAAGAAAACAATAACTGACAGAAAAGTCCACTAGAGGAAATCAACAGCAGTTAGATAATAGAGAAGAACAAATTAGTGACCCGGGAGACAGAATAATGGAAAACACCCAATCAGAACAGCAAAAAGAAAAAAAAACACTTATTTTTAATGAGGATAGTTTAAGAGACCTCTGGGAAAACATCCAGTGTACTAATATTTACTTCATAGGGGTACCAGAAGGAAAGGGGGGGCAGAAAATCTTTTTGAAGAAATAATGGCTTAAAACTTGCCTAACCTGGGAAAGGAAACACATCCAGGTGCAGGAAGCACAGAGAGTCCCAAACAAGATGAACCCAGGTGACCCACACCAAGACATTATCATTAAAATGGCAAAAGTTAAAAATAGAGAACCTTGAAGGCAGCATGATTTTCATTTTCAACTAAAAAGGAACCCCTGAAAGCCCATCAGCTGATTTCTCAGCAGAATCATTGCGGGCCAGAAGGGGGAGGCAGGATATATTTAAAGTGCTGAAGGAAAGAATTTATAATCTAGAGTATCTCTACCAGGCAAGGTTATCAATCAGAATTGAAGAAGAGAGAGTTTCTAAGATAAGCAGAACGAAAAGGAGTTCATCACCACTAACTCAATATTACCAGAAGTGGTAAAGGTCTTCTTTGGCGGGGAGGGGAAATAACCAGAAGTAAAATATGTGAAAGAAAATATCTCGTTGGTAGAAAACAAATACATAGTAAAAGCAGTGGATCAGCCACTTAAAAAGTTAGCACAAAGTTTAAAAGAAAAAATTATTGGCCTTGGCTGGTTGGCTAGGTGGTAGAATGTTGACCCCACGTGTGAATGTCCTGGGTTTGATTCCTGGTCAGGGCACGCAGAAGAAGCGATCATCTGCTTCTGCACCCCTACCCGTACCCTTCTCTCTCTCTCTTTCTCTCTTCTCTCTCCTCCTGCAGCCATGGCTCAATTGGCTCGAATGCATAGGCCCTGGGCGCTGAGGATGGCTCCATGTAGCCTCCATCTCAGATGCTAAAGTAGCTCAGTTGTGAACATGGCCCCAGATGAGCAGAGCCTCAGCCCCAGAAGGGCATTGCTGGGTGTATCCCAGTTGGGGCTCATGTGAGAGTCTGTGTCACTATCTCTCCTCCTCTCGCTTGGAAAAAGAGTATCAACTAGAAGTACAATAAGTATAGGGAATACATAAGACATAAAGATCTGGGAGATAATGTTGAAAAAAAGAGAGGACAGTAGAGTAAAAATGTAATGATTTTACAATGTGTTTGAACTTAAATGCCTATCAGCTTAAAGTACACTGCTTAAGACATAGGGTGATATATGTGAACTTCATGGTGACCACAAACCAAGAACCTACAAAAGACGCACAAAAAATGAAAAGAAAGTAACCCAAATATAACACTGAAGAAAACCAGCAAACCACAAGGAAAGAGATCAAGAGAAGGAAAGAACAGAGAAGAATTACAAAACAACCAAAAAGGAAAATAGAAAAACCCAATTAACAAATTAGCAATAAGTTCATACCTAACAATAATTTAAATGTAAATAGACTAAATGCTCCAATCAAAAGACACGGGCTGAATGGATAAAAGTAGACAAACCCCATCTATCTGGTGTCTACAAGACAGTTCAGATCAACAGACACAGACCGAAAGCGAAAGGGTGGGAAAGATATTTCATGCAGATAGAGCTGAAGAGAAAGGTGGGTGGCAATACTCATATCAGACAAAACTGACTTTAAAACAAAGACTTTTAGAATAGAAAAAAAGGGACAAAGAAGGACACTACATAATGATAAAGGGGTCAGCCCAACAAGAAGATATCATGATTGTAAATAGCTACACACCCAACACAGGAGCACCCAAGTATATAAAACAAATATTAGTGGACAAAAAGGCAGAAATTAATAGTTAATTCAGTAATAGAGACTTTAATACCCCTTTACTTCAATGATAGATCATCCAAACAGAACTCTAATAAGGAAATAATGGCCTTGTATGCTACATTAGATCAGATTAACTTAATAGACATTTATAGAACATTTCATCCCTGAACTGAAGAATACACATTTTTCTCAAGTGCACATAGAACATTTTCTAGGACAGACCATATATTAGGCCACAAAACAAGCCTCTACAAATTCAAGAAGATTAATATTATATCAAGCACATTTTTTTCCACCCACAGAGGCATAAAACTTTAAGTCAGCTAACTGTAGGAAGAACATGGAAAAACAGAAATATTCGGAGATTAAACATCACACTACTAGACAAATAACTGATCAAACAGGAAATTAAAAAACTACTTTGAGACAAATGAAAATGAAAATCTTTCCAAAATGTATGGGATGAAGCAAAAACAGTTCTAAGAAGGAAGTTCATAGCTGTACAAGCCTACTTCAAGAAGCAGGAAAAATCTCAAATAATCTAACTTTATACCTGAAGAAAGTAGAAAAAGAACAAACAAAACCCAAAGTAAGTAGAAGGAAGGAAATAATAAAGGTCAGAATGGAAATAAATGAAGTAGAAACTAAAATAAACCAGAAAAGGTCAATGAAACTAATAGCTGGTTCTTTAAAAAGATAAATATAATTGACAATCCTCTAGCTATATTCATCAAGAAAAAAAGCCCAAATAAGTAAAATCAGAAATCAAAGGAAAGTTACAACCAACACCAAAAAGATCCAAAGGATCATAAAAGAATGTATGAACAACCTGACCAATGGTGGCGCTGTGGATGCTGAGGTCCCTGGTTTGAAACCCTGAGGTTGCTGGCTTGAGCACGGGGTCACTGGCTCAGCTGGAGCTCTCTGGTCAAGGCATGTATGAGAAGCAATCAATGAACAACTAAAGTGCCGCAACTATGAGTTGATGTTTCTCATCTCCCTTTCTTTCTCTATCTCTCTCTCAAAAAAAAAAAGAATACTATGAACAGTTATATGCCAACTCAGTGGACAACCTAGAAGGAATGAATACATTTTTAGAAACATACAATCTTCCAAGACTGAACCAGAAAGAAACAGGAAATCTGAACAGGCCAATTATTAGTAACAAAATTGAAGCAGTAATCAAAGAACTCTCAATAAGTAAAAGTCCAGGATCAGACAGCTTCACAGGTGAGTTCTACCCAACATTTAAAGAATTAATAGCTAACCTTCTCAAACTATCTCAAAGCATTGGAAAGGAATAAATGCTTTGAAATTCATCTATGGCAAAGCATTATCCTGATAGTGCGATTAGACAAAGGTGCTACAAAAAGAGAAAAATTACAGGCCACTCTCCCTGATGAACATAGATGCAAAACTCTCAACAAAATGTTAGCAAACCAAACTCAACCATACATTAAAAGGATCATGATCAAACGAATTTTATTCCAGGGATGGAAGGATAGTTCAATACCTGCAAATCAATGTTATATACTACATTAACATAACCACGGATAAAAATCATATGATCACCTCAGTAGATGCAGAAAAAGCATTTGACAGAATTCAGCACCTATTTATGATAAACACTCTCAACAGAGTTGTTACAGAGGGAACAAACCTCAACCTAATAAAGGCCACATAGAAAGGCTAAGAAGCCCATGGCTGACGTAATACCCAACAGTGAAAAGCAAAAAGGGAACAAGACAAGGACCCCTACTTTCATTACTTTTTTCAACATAGTGTAAACACACACACGCACACACACAATGCAATATTACTCCACAATAAAAAAAGAACAAAATTTCACCTGACCAGGCGGTGGCGCAGTGGATAGAGCATCAAACTGGGACACAGAGGACCCAGCTTCGAAACTCCGAGGTCACCGGCTTGAGTGCAGGCTCATCTGGTTTGAGCAAGGCTCACCAGCTTGAGCAAGGGGTCACTCGCTCTGCTGTAGCCCCCAGACAAGGCACATATGAGAAAGCAATCAATGAACAACTAAGGTGTCGCAATGAAGAATTGATGCTTCTCATCTCTCTCCCTTCCTGTCTGTCCCTATCTGTCTCTCTATCTCTGTCACACACACACACACACACACACACACACACACACACACACCAAAATCTTGCCAATTGCAATATGGGTAGACCTACAGGACATTGCTAAGTGAAATAAGTCAGACAGAGAAAGACAAATATGATCTGATTTCACTTATATGTAGAATCTAATAAAAAAATAAACATACAAAAAAAACCCTGATTTATAAATACAGAGAACTAATTGGTGGTTGCCAGAGGGGAGAGGGCTGGAGGGGATGGATGAAAAGGTAAATAGGAAGAAGAGTGAAAAACTTCCAGTTATAAAATAAATACGTCACAGGATATAATACGCAATATAAAGTATAATAATATCATAACTATATGGTGCCAGTTGGTTACTAGACTTGTGTTGATCAAATTGTAAGATATATAACTATCGAAGAACTATATTGGACCCCCCAAATTACTGTCATATTGTATGTCAACTATTATAAAGAATGTCCATAAAAATTAAACAAGCAGTACATAAGAAATCTTTACCTAAATCCTTCTGCTACAAAGCAAAGCACTTTCTTTTCTTCTTTGTGACAGAGAGACAGAGAGAGGGACAGATAGGGACAGACAGACAAGAAGGGAGAGAGATGAGAAGCATCAATTCATTGTTGTGGCACCTTAGTTGTTCATTGACTCCTTTCTCATATATACCTTGATGGGTTAGGGGGGGCTACAGCAGAGTGAGTGACCCCTTGCTCAAGCTAACGACCTTGGGCTCAGGCCAGCAACCTTCCTTGGGCTTAAAGCCACCAGCCTTTGGGCTCAAGCCAGCAACCATTAGGTCATATCTGTAATCCCACACTCAAGCCAGCAACCCCACGCTCAAGCTGGTGACCCTGTGCTCAAGCTGGTGAACCCACGCTCAAGCCAGGTGAGCCTATGCTCAAGCCGGTGACCTCAGGGTTTCAAATCCAGGTCCTCTGCATCCCAGTCCGATGCTCTATCCACTGCACCACTGCCTGGTCAGGCCAAAGTAACCTACTTTCTCTGTTACTATATGGACAGAAAGAGGGGTTGCTTATCCTCTACCTCAGTGGTTTTCAACTGCCAATGTGCTGGTCTGCAAAAGAGTTAACCACCCTGATGTACGAAGATTATAGAGTCTATAATCACTGGGTCTATAATCTTCGTACAACATTAGGGTGGTGGACTCCCAAATTTCTGGCGTTGGTGGTTGAAAACCACTGCTCTATATCCTTTAGATAAGCTGCAACTCAGACCCTTGGAGACACTGGCTGCTTTTTCTGAGATCATTTTATACTCTTTATACACTTGGATCTATTTTGTAGTGCTTTGGCCCGTTAGTGCCTTTCCAGTCCTCCATCTTTGCAAATCCAACATCTCTTCCTGTCTTACCTTCGTTCATTTCACTCATCACACCTGAGACCCAGGAGAGCTTTCACCTTCTCATTACACCTCCACCCTTTCAGCCGCACTGCCTTCGGTCCGTGAGCACGCACCTCTCGCCTCCTTCCTTTGCTCTAAGTGGGCACATCACACCGCCCATCGGTTTCTGCGCAGGCGCAGCCCGGCCTTTAAACGTAGGCAGCTCACTGTGTCGTTCAGTTTGTACCTCATGGTCCATTTTCAAACGAACTGCTCTCCCAGGCAAAACAAACAAACAAACAAACAAACAAAAACCCCTTTGGGTGCCTTACCCTGTATCTTTAGATAAACACATTCTGTAAGGGATCTTATCATATGTTCAGGAAGATGCATCTATCATGTCTTTTCCTTAACTCAAGTGCTGTATTCTTTTAAATGGGCTGATCACTCTACACGTTTTTGTTTGTTTTGTTTTTTAAAGATCTTGTTAGTATTTTCCTGAATCTCTTATTGAAACACCCAGACACACCTCTCTCTGCCTCTCTGTAAGTCAGCATGTAAGAAAAACATCACAAAATGGCTATCCACCAACAAAATCCAGCTCCCTTTGCAAAAGGAGAAATGGCTTGGGACCCTATGTGTTCTCCACCTCAGTATTAACACCTCCCCTCCCTACTGCCCCACATGCTGACAGCTCACAGCAGTATGTAACCGGCTGGCCAGCTAGACATTTGGGCTGGTACCCTCTGGATCCCACTGCCAAGACCAACTTACCCATTTACTTTCCCCACCCCAGGCCCCATCATTCACACACACACACACACACACACACATATGCGTGCAAGTGTACACACATTCACACACCACACATCTCCACTCTCACCTACGCTGTGATTTGGGGAGTGGAAGTTCTTAGAAAATACATTTAAGAAAGGAGTTTTATTCAGATTCAAATAGCAAACTAGAAGTGGCTAATAGTTGCCTGGAGGTGGTCCCTAGGATGGATTTGTACCTGACCTAGTACTTTTTCTCAAGAGCTTAAGTTATTTAAACACAGTTTCTTCTCTTAAACAAACTTAAATTCTGCTCTGCAATTTTAACACAATGAATATGTTTAGCAAACACTTTTGCTTTAGTTGGTACAAAGACAAACCAGGAAGCAGTGACTTATGATATAGGCACATTCCAAATCAATGAGGCCATGCCTATTGAAATATGCACTGTAAATGCAGTCTCACTTAATACTAAAGAGTCCAGCTACAGTAGGACTGGGACTTCATTTATAAGCAAGCAATTTTCCCCCCAAAGAGAAGAGACATGCTGGGGGGTAAGTAGGGCAGGGGGGTATGGAGATACTGACCATCAACTTTAAGTCTTTGACACCCCAACATCAATGGTGATTTCCTAGGCCTGGAGCCAAGAAGGGTAAGACCAGGAACTACTGTTTTGAAAATGCCATCCTTCCATCTTTGGAATTATGAGTCACAGACTCAAGATGGAAAGGGACCCACATGTGAAGTTACACAGTTTTCCCTCCCAGCCCAGCTATATGTTCAACCACCTGGATTTGAATACATCCACTGATGGGGAACTCACTACTCCCTCATGCAGCATGGTTTAGCTTTCTACTTCTCTTTTAAGACCTTCCTTTTATTCATGGAACATCTATTTTTCTTTAAATTGTGTGTGTGTGTGTGTCTGTGTGTGTGACAGAGACAGAGAGAGGGACAGATAGGGACAGACAGACAGGAAGGGAGAGAGATGAGAAGCATCAATTCTTTGTTGCAGTACCTTAGTTGTTCATTGATTGCTTTCTCATATGTGCCTTGACCATGGGGCTACAGCAGACCAAGTGACCCCTTGCTCAAGCCAGCAACCTTGGGCTAAAGCCCAAAGTTTGAGCCTTGCTCAAACCAGATGAGCCTGCACTCAATCCGGCGACCTTGGGGTTTTGAACCTGGGCTCTCCATGTCCAGTCCAATGCTCTATTCACTGTGTACCGCCTGATCAGGCTATTATTTTTTTAATTTTTATAACTACTTCTTCTTTTCTACTTCAAATTATGTGAACAAAATAACTTTTTCCCCCAAGTAATAACCATCAATATATTGGAAAATATTTGAAAAAATATCAAGTTTTCTCAATGTTGTTTTTTCGTTGGGACAAAAATTTCCTATTCTTTCAACTTTTTCTCATGTGTCACAGATTCTGGCCCCTTCACCGCAATGATATAATCATAGATTGTATTAAAATCATGGTTGCTTTACATGCATTAGCCCCTTGAGTCCTCACAATGGTCCTATGAGGTAAGCGCTATTATTTTCCTCATTTTACAAAACCAGAAACTGAAGCCTCAAGAGGTCAAATGACTTGTTGGTAGTAAAACAGCTGGTGACTTATAGACTGGGATTCAAACCAGGCCTGTGATTCCAGAGCCAATATTTAATCCATACTTTCTCGATTGTATTGGCCCCAACCTATGGGTCCCCTGCATGGCCTGGATCCTTGATGAGGGGACATGAACAGTGAGTATCATGGACACTGGGTCATAAACAGGGTGGGCTGGGGGCCAGGGAAATCAACTAATAGTGACCTTAAGGCCAGAGGATGAGGAGGAAACCACATCGTTGGAGGACTCTTAGTGGACGGGCAGACTTTGAAGTACTTCAACATTCTCATACAATATAGGTATTTCCCCAATGAATTTCAGTTAAAGAAAACATCTTCTCTGTCCAACCCTCTGCCAAATCTGGAGGTATTAAAGGCTTCAAAAAGCCCAAACTATTAAGGGAATGCCCCTTGTTGGTTCCTAGACCTGGAGAAGTGCTTTAAATTTCTATTCTTCAGCCCTAGACTCAGAGGTTTGGCATTAATAGGTGTGGGGTGGACCACAGGCTCTTTATTTTAATAAGCACTTCAAGAGTTTATGGAATGGGTGGTTTCTGAACCAGTTTCTTTGAGAAACTCCACCCTAAGCTGTAAAAAGGCCCTGGACAGCTCTTCTGACCAGGTAGCGGTGAGTTAAGGCAAGGTGTTAAGGAGCAGGTGTCTGGCTTGAGGTAGCTAGATACTTAGCTGCTCCCTAATAGGTGGAGGTTGGCCGGCTGACCTAGCGTGGGGGCGGGCATATCTATGAGAGAAGGGTAGCGTCGTCATGCGGGGAGCCATTAATTCAGGGGCTAAATTCTTAGCCCGTGCTACACCCAGGTTTTCTTCTTCTCCCTCCTCCTCTCCCTCTTCCTCCTCCTCTCCCTCTTCCTCCTCCTCTCCCTCTTCCTCCTCCTCCCCCTCCTCCCCCTCCTCCTCCCCCTCCCTCTCTTCCTTCACCGAGAAGCATTTGCTTCATGGAAGTCAATTAAATTCTTTGTTTCAAAACCAACTTCTAAATATTGTCTGTAACACGCTTCCCTCCTGGGGATAAACTGCAATGGTGTTAATTTTACACTCCGTCTCATCGGATCTCATCGCTAATCTTGCTGTCATATCCTGCTGCCGGTGCCGTTTCCTGTCAGTGATCAGAGAGGCGCCATGGATTTCAAAGTTGGTCACTGTTTTCAGCAACCGAAAGACAAAGAAGCGTGTTCCAGTTTGTACTTCTAAGCCCATCTGTTAGAAAACGGTGAACAGGGTCCTTGCAGTCTGCTTGCTAAAGCAACGGACTGAGAGGAACACAGCAGGTCCGGCTCCCAAGTGTAAACCCTGACAGAAACCCAGAGGCCTCCTGACTGCCTCTCGAGGCCCCAGGAGCGCTCCTGTTCCGGTCATCTTCCTTTAGCCAGAGCACTGGTTATCAATGGCCACTTCAACTATAGACGCAGCTCAGAGAGATTGCGGGGTCCACGCCGCAGCAGTCAAGTGAGTCATAAATCTTTCTGATGGTGGAGGGTTTTAAGCCTTCCGTTTGTAAGAAAATGCGATATCCGTGGAATGCAACAAAGTCAAGTGCAGTAAAATGAGGTATGCCTGTATTGCATATTCAGTTGCTCCAAACAACCACAGTGTTATTTATACAATTTCACTGTGCAGGAATTTGGGCAGGGCACAGCTGGGTGATTCTTCTGCTTACTGTGACAGTGACTGGGATGGCTCAGTGGTTTTCTGCTGGGCTGGTTTAGAGAGTCCAGGATGGCTTCATTCATTCCTGGTCCCTCAACAGGGCCAGCAGAAAGCTGGGCTTGGCAGGGCCCCACAGTCTCAGAACTTCTCATGTGGCTTTTCCAGTAGGGTGGTTAGGCTTCTAACATGCTGCTCAAGCCTCCAAGGGACCAAGGTGGAAGCTGCCAGTTAACTTAAAGGCTAGGTCCAGAAACGGCATAATGTCACTGCCCCATGTTTTGCCAAGCCCAGAGTCAAAGGGAGGAGAAACAGACCCCACCTATCCAGGAAAAGCTTGTCAAAGAATGTGCACTGCCCCTGCTCCAGCCAGCCTCTTCTCTGGTTCCCATGTGAAGATCATTCCACCCTCACAGACTGCTACACCCTTAGCCCACACTAGAATACCACGTTCTAGTTCAAGATGATGATCCAGGAAGATCCTGAACTCACTTCCTCCCGTGAACACAACAAATGTACCACTGCATACAGAGCAATTTCTTCTGCAGAAAACAAGACAACTTTCCTACCCCCAAAACCAGCTGAGCAACTCCTACACATTGGGTAAGTGAGAAGAACTCACATCCAAATGGCAAGGAGAGGCCTGAGACATGACTAGCCATAAATCCCACCCCCAGCCAGGCACCCCACCATTGGGGGGTAACCCACATCTAAGCTTCTCCCTGAGGAGTGAAGGGTCTGAGCCCCACATCTGGCATCCTAGCTTCTCAGACTTGCACCTAAGAGTCAAGCCCCCAGAACACCTGGGTTTGAAAGCGAAGGGGGCTTGTGTCCATTGGACCCATAAGGCTGCAGAAAGTTAAGCAATAGTTCCTAAAGGGCTCTCATATGGGAACTCCCCACCCCAGGCGCAAGGCAGAGAGGCAGTGGTTTGGAAAGTACCCAGTCTTTCTGATCTTATTTGCTGATCTTAAAGTGTCGACCTGCGGAGCAGGCATCTAATTTGACACATGGAGAGGCCTACTGTGTCTTTCCAAAGATGGAGGCCAGCAGGCACCATCTCTACGCCAACCCTATTTCTCACTCCAGCTCTTTGGTAGCTTCCAGAAAGGGGCTGTACCCTTATCTGGCACCCCAATTTTTGCAGTTTTTGCCCCCAAGAGATACCTCTAGATCGCCTGGCTCTAGTGGCCAGTGGTGTTATGCCCATGGGCCCCACAGGAGGTAATACATGGAGGAATTCTCAACCCACTACTGCTCCCAGGGCATAGCAGAGAGACACCCACTCTTTCTGTGAAAAAGGACTATTAGGTTATTTCATAGCTGTGGCCTGAGGGGCAGGCTTCTAATTAAACACACATAGGCTTCTAATTAAATGCACATCTAAGGGCCAACTGTAATCCTCTCCAAAGACGTTGGAGGGTAGGAGCTATATTCGCACGGTGCCTCTGCCAAACTTCCAGGGCTGGCTTTTCCTGGGAAGCCACCTACATTTGGTGCCCTGACTTTTATGGCTGCCACCCAGGGGGTGCCCCTTGATCACCTGGCTCTGATGGCTGGCAGGACTTGTGTTCATGTGTTCAATGGGTTGGTAGCAAAGAAAGAAACAGTTCTTAACTGGCTATCACCCCAGGACTCAACACAATGGGCAGTGGGAGAAAGGTTCATCTCCCAGGCCTCCCATGAGACCGGTATATCTGCACACTAAAAGCAGCTGCCAGGCCCTGGCTGGGTGGCTCAGCATGGATAGAGTGCCATCCTGGTGCTTGGAGGTTGTGGGTTTGATCCCCGATCAGGGCACAGACAATAAGCAACCAATGAGTGCACAACTAAATAGAACAACTAAGTAGAACAATGAGTTGATGCTTCTCTGTCTCTCAAATCAATGGAAAAATTAAAAAAAAAAAAATCTGCTGCCTGAAGGTGTGGCTTACAATCATGGAAGCTGGGCGCTGACAGACCCGCCCACTGATGGGCAGACCCTCCCCTACTGGGAGCCACCTACAACAAAGCAAGCTTTTTAGACATCACAGAGGTGTGAGAACAATCAGGAGCAGGGCGGGGTTTAACAGTAAGCTTCCTCTGCCAGGAGGGGATCAAAGGATACAAACATCCAGTTTATAAAATAAGTCACGGGCATGTAATGTATAGCCTGGTGATGACAATAGCACTGGATTGATTAGTTGCAAGTTTCTAAGAGACTAGATATTAAAAGTTCTCATCACATAAAAATTTAAATACTGCGTGTGTGGTGATGGATGTTGACTAACTTACTGTCATGGTCACTTCAAAATGTACACACATATCGGATCATATTGTTGATCACCTGAAACTAGTGTAGTGCTACATGTCACTATAGCTCAGTAAAAAGCCTAAGACATGGGATGTTTCATCAGGAGCCATAAGGGACATGAATACTCATGACACCCATGAGGACGGTCTCCCCACGCCTCACGCAGTCGTGGGGGCGTGGCACAGCGTGAAGCCCCGCCCTTTCTCACTCCTTTTTCTGCTCCTCCCCCAGCCACGTGTCTGCGGTTTCCAGAAGACAAACAGCCCTTCCATTTTTATCACCAGCTGGTCTGAGTGCCATGGTGAGCCATCAGAAGGGACTGGCAGAGGAAGAGGACATCCACCTTCACCCCAGCCCCTCTTCCTACAAGAATCTCCATCCCAAACCCTGACAACTGTCAACAGCTGTTTTGGGTCCTGAGGGGGCTACCAACCTAACAGACCAAGCGAGAGCAGGCTCCTGAAGTTCTCAGCGCATCCTGTGAACGCGGGTTTGCTCTGTGCTCTGGGCGCCCCTTGCGACCAACTAAAGACCAGCTAGGGCCACCGGGAAAGAGTGAGCAGGCGTCAGGGGGTCCTGGGGGGGAGCAGGGCCGGAAGCCCCAGCCCGGGGCCGCGGTTCAGACCGGAGGCAGAGCCCGCGGCCAGCGCTCGCTCGAAGGAGAGCCCTCTGGCTGCCTCGGCAGCACCAATGACAGGGCAGCGATGCACCAGGTCCCGTTTGTGGGGCCGCGACACCCTCTGCCTGTCATCTAGAGGAATGGGAGGCAGCTTGACCGCCCTGCCGTCTGTGCCTCCAGCCAGGGTGAGCTCCGTGTGGGACATCTGTCAGGGTAATCACCTGGCCATCCCCCTCCCGTGAGCCTGTGCTCAGCCACAGCCCCGCAGCTGGGCCCAAGTCCTTAACAGAGACCTGGCACGGAAAGTGGAATCGAGGAAAACCCTCAGCGGGGGCAGGGGGTGGGGGTGGGGTCCGCAGTGATCATCTCCTGGTGTTACTGTGACATTAAGAAACGGACAGCTCCCACACCTTCCCCTGAGACGTTCATGCCTATCACCTTCCCAGCCAAGGCCAGCCTGTCTCTGACTTCATGCTTCTCTGCCTCTCTTACTCAGGGTGATGGGCACCACTGCCCGGCTTAGGGACAGCTTCCAGGGTCCAGCTGTGGGGGCTTCACCCCTCCCGTTTGATTGACTATTCCGCAGGGGGGAGGCAGGGGATGGTCGGCGGGGGGGGGGGGGGGGGGGGGGGTTCAGATAGGGGCCAAGTCAGTTCTCCTGTTCTCAAAGCTGGGAGCCCTACCAAAGGGGTTCCTTTAGGCGGAGGGAAATGCTTGCAGTCAGTCTAGCCACGGCGCCAAGGGCACAAAGCAGTCTGTCTTCAGTACTGTAATCACTGGAGAGTCCCGAACCTGCCCTAGAGATGCTCCATGGAAGGCAAGTTCCGATGCCAGAAGATTCTTTTGTACTCAAAGCAAACATCACCTCCCTCTAGCTGTTACCTAGCAGTAACCAGAGGTGTGTGTGGTCAGGCACCTACAGTGTCTCTGGCCCTCTGCTAATATGGACTTCCCAGCTGTTCACTGTGGTCTTATCCAGTGATAGGCAGGTCTGGGGGCTCTGCTACCAGCCTCTCCGCTTCACAGCAGAGAAACCCGAGGCTTGGGCAGCTGTGGAGACCACTGAGTCACTTAGCTTGGTTTGACCACAGGTTTGTGGGATCCCAATGCTTTGGACCATGGTGCCTCCCAGCCTGTCAGGCCTGGATCTAGCCTCCAAATCCCCAAATCCCTCTTTCCTGGGGCCTCTTCACACACCATTCTTTCCTCCGGGACCAAGCATCCTTGGGCTTCTCATTGCCACGTCTGTCCGTTCACCATCCTGGTGACTTACTTGCCTTGGGTGCCCTTCGAAAGGCGAGAGGCAGAAGTGGACACAATGTCCCAGCCCAGGAAAACACCTCTCCCCCTCCAGATCCTGGGTCCCTCGTGGTGCAGTAGAAGATCCCTGTCTGTGGGTCTCCCCGCTCCATCCCACGTCAGCTCACAGGCAACTCTGAAACCTGTGACTTATGCACAAGCAGCATTTTAGGGTATTCCTTCTGGACTCAAAACTTCATTCACATTTACCTCAATTAAATTTCATCTTGTAAGATGTGACTGATAGTTTCGGCCTGCTGAATCCCTTTAACAATGCTGACTCTGGTATTTAGCATGAGTTATCCCTCAAAGTGTGTCACATGCTGATGTGACTCCCATGCCTCATGGAGGACACTGATGAACATGCAGAGGCTGGAGCAGCGCCTGCAGCCACCACACACCGCCATCCGGACTGGGATCCACCATTGTAAGCTGGGCTCCTTGGGAAGCATCCTTCAGCCAGTTCAGAATCCCCCACTTAACCCAACGTCCATCCTCACCTTTCCCCTTCCTGAGCCCCTCCTGGTCCCCAGCGCCATCTCCCCACCCTTCAGTCCAGGCTCCCTGTTGTGTCTGAGCAAGATAGCAACACCTGCCCGGGTCACTAGCTATCAGTGTTTCTTTGGGGCATCTCCTCACAGGAGTTGAAAGGTGTGGGGCTGGCACCTCTGTGATGCCACAGAGAGGACCTCGAAAACACCCAGCTTCCTGCAGTGCTGGCGCGGAAGAGGAAGGGCAGGAGCTCTCTCGGAGTGTGGACCTTCTGGATGTCTGTCCCGAGCCGACCTCGTGCTGCTGATCTCGGGAACTCGCAGCACCTGCGCCACGAAACCTGTGGACCCCGCGCAGGAGCTGCCAAGAATTCAGACTCATCTGCAGAAAAAGCGAGCAAGAAACCCGTCCTGGCGGCGCCCACCGCCTTCGGGTGGCGCTGGGGAGGGAGTGGGGTCTGCCTCTGCTCTTCTTTCCTTACGTTTTGCTCAAGAGACGTTTCACCTCAGCCCTGCTGGGATGGGGTTCACCCCTCTTTGGCAGTGATTACGACCATAGCACAATGTGCAGGGGGCCTCACTTTAAGAACTCCTTTTTAAAAATCAGATCGTTAGCTAAGGAGTTGATTAGCCTCATTACTGAGAGGTGCTTCTTGTAGACAATTTAGTGCCCTCAGAACCAGAGCGATCCTCTTCGGTGGGGTCACGTTACTACGGACTAACCAACCAGTCAGCGTGGGCCCCAAGGAAGAGGGAAACGTTTAAGTTCCCAGGTGGCGAAGGTTTCTTTACTACAAAAGAACCGTAAATGAAGGTAAATTTCCTCTCTGTAAGTCTCCGAGAAAAAAACAACAAGATTTAATAGACAAAAGCTGTTTCGACCTGCTATTAGGAGCACAGCCACCGTGAGAAGATGGGTGGACAGGTGAGAGCAACCTAGGTGTGGGTCTTGGAAGGAAACCAGAGTGGGCCCTCGGGAGGCATTTGCTTAAGTAACTGTGTTTTCTGTATACCCCAACTACCGCGGGGAAGAGTCAGCAAACTTGGGGAAGTTCCACTTCCGAATCCCAGTGTGAGTGCCAACAGCAAGCTGCGGGCGCCCTCTGCTGTCCGCTTCTGGGCGTTGCCTTTACGCTAAGGAGAGCTGTTCTGAACACCTGAAGGCAAAAAGATGGGCCCAGAAACTGGGGTTCTCGCGGGACCAGGAGCTCCCCGCCCCTCATTCTGTATTTGAGCAGGACCTGTAGCTCTGTCAACATCTGAGCTAACGGCTGGGGCTGGGAGTGACCCATTTATCTTTCAAAGACTTCAGGTGCCTGGGGCGGCGGGAGAAGAGGGAGTCTTAGAAAGCAAAGAGGTCTTGAGAGCGCCGAGCGAATGATTAAGACTTTGCCTCAACCTGGCAGGCGTTCAGAGGGAAGAGAGGACTTCTGTGAGTCGTTCTGCCCAGAATCTCCATTTGCCTCTCCTGGGAAGGATGGCAAAACTTTCCCACCACTTATAAGCCCTGCACGCCCAAAGCTGAAAAACCCCAGGGAGCTTGCATGCAGGGAAGACAGAGCAGGGATGGAGAGAGGTGCATACCCTCTGCGGGGCCTCAGGGACCCTGGTTCTCTGACCAGGAATTCTTCCACAGAGCGATCGGCAAGGGATGGTACCCAGATGCAGAAACAAATCTTGTCCTGTAAGGTAAGTTCCAGATGCATCAAGGTTGTCCAGTGCGTGAGGCCCTGATGTCCACCCTTCCCCAGACCAAGAGCTCCTCCACCAAGATTGTTGTGGGGAGAGAAAAAGAAAAGAACGTCAGGCCTCGCCAAACGTATCTGCATCGTGCGTTATGATTTCATTCAACAAGATGGTGTGGGAGAAAGCTCACTTCTTCCCTTATGGCTCCAGATCAAGTCGAATCTGGCTAGGTTGAAAACGAATTCCATTTTGGTAATTATTGATGGTCTTTCCTTTCCTACCAGGTTCATATAAAGGTCCTGGGGTCCCAAGAAAGGGCGGGTTCCAGGTGTTCTGCTCTCCCTGTCCCTGTGTGGTGTCTCCTGCTGGGGCAGGGCTTGAAGGCCACTGGCCAGGCTGGACCCCAGCCGTGTTCAGGCAGACCCTCTGAGAGGTCCTGCCACATCCCGGGGACACTGTGCTGGGAACCTGGGAACACCTGTCCCAGGCTTCCCGGGCTGGAGGAAGGCTCGCCACTTCTCATGCCAGTCCCCCAGCGTCTCCCTGGCCAGCACAGCCTGAGGAAAACGGTCCCCTCACTATGTCACACTTAAACCTGGGCAACAGGGGTGCCATCCTGAGTAGGGCCCTCAGATCATGCATGTACAGACCACACACAGAGTGTGGAAGAGCACATCTAGGTCACTCAGGATGTGACCCAGTGCTGGCTGTCACAGTGTCACTTGGAACCCTAACCGCTCTCCTCACAAACATCATCAGGCCTCGCAGAAACGCCTTTCCTTAGTTTTTGCTCTGTGCCTTCAGAACTACAGGTGACTGTGACAGGACAGCCCGGAGATCTATGGGTTGTCCAGCAGCAGGTGTTGGGGTTGGACACCGGCATGGATACCCCTCTAAAATATGGGAAGGACTTCAGCATTGGGAGTGCCAGGGTGATGAAAAGACAAATTATAGGAAGTCCCCGGGTTACAGACAAAATAGGTTCTATAGGTTTGTTCTTAAATTGAATTTGTATGTGAGTTGGAATAGGTACATTTACCTAGTAAACACAACTTAGATGGTTTGTCTTAACATAATATTTATTTTTACCCTTCTGAGCATATAAACACTTAAAACATTTTCAGATACAACCTTAAACAATCTTGGATGATAAAGAAGATGGACTTGTTAGACAGGATGGGACTGGTGTTAGAATCAGGGTTTGATTATGGTGCTGGAGTCAGTTTCTTGAAGTAGGCATCAGGGAGGTTTGTGGGGAGCTTTTCTTCCTGTCATCTGAAGTGACCCTGTAGCGTCTCAGGCCATCGGTAACTGTGTAGGAAGCTTTGGTGAACCGCTCTGTACCAGGATCTTCCTTACTCCTCTAACGTTGCGATTTCTGCTGCAATGAGACGAAAACCAATAGCTCTCTCTTTTGTAGACAACTTTTCCGGTTCTGGAGTTCCTAGGTCCCTGTTTTCTTCCCTGAATACTGTCATCTGCTGTTCTAGTTCCATAAGGTTTTCACTGGTTAGTTCTGTGCCATTGGATCTGAGTAACTCTATAACGTCATTTTCACTGATGTCCAACTGCAGTCGATTACCAATAACCCTTATGGCGCTCTGTTCGTAAGTACGAGTCATACTTAAGTCAGATGTTTGTGACCTGGGGACTTACTGTAATTAACTTGCCAAGTACTTCCTCTCAGACAGCATCCAAGGCCTAGTTTTGTGCTGCTTCTCAGCAGTGAGACAAGGCCACGTCCTAGCTCTTTTTCTGGGTTCCACCTCATGGTTCCAGCTCTGCAACATTGGCAGCAGGTGCACTTGGCAGCTGGGGAACATTCTGTAATGTGAGACAGGACATAGTTATCGTGTGTGTATGTGTGTGTGTGTGTCTAGTGGTAACACGCTTAAAGTGAGATACTGATTCCTTTTTATTGTTACGTGTATGGTAATTTGCACTTTTGAGAAATACGTATTAAAATTGCGTGCACTTGAGATACAACTATATTTCATTGTTTTAGATCCTTGTAGCAATGAGAACAACCCAAGATGATGATAAAAATGGAAAATATGAGAGAGACGCTCAGAGAAGAAAAAAGGCTGAGAAGAGAAAAGAAAATCTTCAAAGAAATGGACTTTGTAAATTTTTACAACCTGGAAGCACTGAAAATGAGCAAGTGTGATGAAAACGCACTCGTGCCATTACTGGAACTGACGAGAGAGCTGGACGAAGCCAAAAGTCAGGGATTCGACACAGACAAGGACGCAGATGCGAAGGCCTGAATTAGTATCACGTGTTCAGTATTGAGGCAGATGTAACGATGCCGTCAGTGGCGTTTACACTGCAATATTTACAGATAACAATGGATGTTTTTTAAGTTCCAAGAAAAAGTATTTTCAAAATTGATGCTAGAGCAGCCAAAACATGTAATTTGAATAAGAATGAAAGAAATAACCTTTCTTTCGGGTGAAGGATAAAATGAGATTATTAATTTATGAGTCATAAAGTGAGAAATCATACATCTGTCCTATTTAGCAAATTTTACTAGGGACAAAAGTTGTGGTGAATAACTAACATGTATCACACGCACCATTGAACTCTAAGAAGAAAACAAAGAGGTTGAAGTTAATGAATGTTTCTTATTGGTTTTGCAAATATTGTGTGTGTGTGTGTGTGTATATATATATATATATATTTTTTTTTTTTTTTTCTAAGTGAAGAACTAACACTGTTTCAATTTTAGGCATTGAGCCTGACCGGACGGTGGCGCAGTGGATAGAACCTGGGATGCTAAGGACCTGAGTTTGAAACCCCAAGGTCGCCGGCTTGAGCGCAGGCTCATCCGGCTTGAGCGTGGGCTCAGTTGCTTGAGTGTGGAGTCACTGGCTTGAGCGTGGGATTATAAACATGACCCAGTGGTTCCTGGTTTGAGCCCAAATGTCGGTGGCTTGAGCCCAAGGTCACTGTCTTGAGCAAGGGGTCAATAGCTCTGCTGTAGCCCCCAGGTCAACGTACACATGAGAAACAATCAATGAACAACTAAGGTGCCGCAATGAAGAATTGATGCTTCTCATCTCTCTCGCTTCCTTCTGTCCCTGTGTCCCTCCGCCCCCAAATATTGTTTTAGGCATTGATTTAAAGCAGAGTTCTGCAAACTTTTGGTGGAAAGGGGCAGAAAGTAAATATTTCAGTCTCTATGTTTATATTATATTATATTATATTATATTATATTATATTATATTATATTATATTATATTATATTTTAGTTTTTGCAAGCTGGACTGTGCCTCCAATCATTCTAGCTCCCTCAGGTAAGAAGGAGCGGTCCCGCATTCATAGCAGAGCCAGCCTGTTCTAGATGGCCATCTTCAGGAAATGCTGACCGAGATCATAGGCTCCCCAGCCCAGGACGCCTGGCAGGCTCCTGTTTACAAACATGCGAGACTAGGAAGCTCCTGCAGACTTTGGGACCCCAGTCTCGACTTGTCAACATCCTGTTCCCCTCCTGCCCCGGGAAGCACAGAATTAGCCGTGTCCGTGGCCCATTTTATTTCATAACCTCTTATCGGTGCTGCACATTTTCTTTGTGAATATTTTTAGGACCTGGGTCATTCAGCTGGGTTCCTATATCTCAGGGGATTTGACCACCGAGTCTTGACATGGCTAAAGCTGTGTGGAAGAATTGCCTAGCTCTTTTATTTTTTAATTTTTAAGTTTTTCTCTGACCCAACTCATCCCTGTCATATTTCTAGTAGAAGGAACATGAAAAGAAAAAAGCCTTTACAATTTCACGGGAGGTTTTATTCCAGCACATCATGTCTTCATTCTAAAGAAAGCAGGCGGCCGAGTTACAAGTCAGACTTAAAAAGCTGACACTGTCTGTTCACAGTTGTGTTAGTTCTCTAATAACACGTGCAAAGTCGCCTCTAAAGTTATGGAATGGAGAGTGTGTGTGTTTTCCATTTTTATTTTTCTAAATGTACCAGTCGGCTGGCCAGGGCTAGGGTTGCTTACAGACTTCAGAGAGAAGAAGTGGAAATTGCTTGTCTCTTGAAGTTTGCCCACTGGTCTAACAACTGGCTTCTTGTCTGAGGTCCCCTTTGAGCTGTCTGGGGACACAGAACACGAAGAGGCACATGTCCGCTTTCCCACCGGATAATGACATTGTCTGTAATTAATACAAATACTCCAAGTAAGCAGCAGTAAAGGGGAGTGTGGGGGGGTCGAGAAGGATTTGCTCAGGTGCTGTGTCTGCTGTTAGAGAGGAGAAGCAGGGGTGTGTGTGACAGTGATGGCAGGTGAGGAGTGAGGCACCTGGCGTGGGAACTGGAGAAGACACTCTCTCTTAAGGTCATGCAAGTGCTGACTCCTCTGGACCCCAGGCCGGGGCGGAGGACCCCTGTCTGCCTCAGGACAGAGTTACTGCTGAGCTTGTGAGCCCAGTTACCGGATGGCTTGGTTTTCAAGAAACAATAGGAATCTGGAGAGGGTGGGGTATCGTAAGGGGCAGGGGAGGTTGTGACTGAAATCTCCCAATCTAAAAATATTTCACTCAAACATTTTTTATTCATTTGAGGGCCAGAATTTGAACCATGACCTGGTGACTACAACTTGCCTAGGGCTACCCACCAAGATGGATTAGTCATTTGAAAAAAGAGCCATTTCATCTTCCCAAATGTCTCCCTCAACACTGAGGAGCAAACACAATTTCTTCTCCAGTAATCCTTGGGACATTTCTGTGGCACAAATCCTAAAATTGCCTAAATCTGGCCAACTCTTGCTTCATGCCGGTTAATTCTGGTTGGTGAGACATGTCAGGTAATGAGACTCATAAGGAGCAGGGAGGCGATGGGCAGAAACAATCGTTAGAGAGATTCTGTCCCAGAATGATGAAACACGCCATTTCACAGACTCAGAAAGCTCTGTGAAGTCTAAGTAAGACAAAGACAGACTTGTAGAGCCCTTTGGGTCTGTTTGTAGATGCTGGACAGAGTACAGTAAGAAATAACGGCTTAGACGTGGAGGAATAGAAATGTTTAGTCAGGGGTGCGCAGAAAGCTAGGCTGTAGTCTAGGAAACTCTCAGTCATTACTCCCTGTTTCCCAAGGCACGAGGTATACTGGGACCTCCGGCTTAGCTTTTCCTTTTCCCTCTGCTTGGAATGCTCCCTCCCATCCACCTGTCAGATCTCTGCTTATCCTGCAAGACCTGCTGGCCAGTGATGGGACGGAAGGCTCTCCTGTGTCCATGGGAGAGAGGAGGGCTGCTGAAACTCTCTGGTCCGCTCGCTTCCTCTCCTTATGAAAGGAGGCACGATGTCTTGTCTGTCTTTCTCTCTCTCTCTCTCTCTCTCTCTGTCTTCTTCCTTCCTTCCTCCCTCCCGCCCGCCCGCCTTTCTTTCCTTTACTCTTTCTCTCTTTCTTTTTTTTTTTGTGACAGAGAGAGACAGAGATAGGGGCAGATAGACAGGAAGGGAGAGAGATGAGAAGCATCAATTCTTTGTTGCGGCACCTTAGTTGTTCACTGATTGCTTTCTCATATGTGCCTTGATGGGGGGGGGGGTACAGCAGAGCGAGTGACCCCTTGCTCAAGCCAGTGACCTTGGGCTCAAACCAGATGAGCCCGCACTCAAGCTGGCAACCTCTGGGTTTCGAACCTAGGTCCTCCGTGTTCCAGTCTGATGCTCTATCCACTGCGCCACCTCCTGGTCAGGATCACTCTTTCTTTCTTTCTTTCTTTCTTTCTTTCTTTCTTTCTTTCTTTCTTTCTTTCTTTCTTCCTTCCTTCCTTCCTTCCTTCCTTCCTTCCTTCCTTCCTTCCTTCCTTCCTTCCTTTCTTTCTTTCTCTTTCTCTCTCTCTCTTCCCCTCCCTCCCTCCCTCTTTATCCCTCCCTCCCTCCCTTCCTTCTTCCCTCCTTCCCTCCCTCCCTTCCTCCCTCCCTCTCTTCCTTCCTTCCTTCTTTTTTGGAAGGATTTTAATATCCTTTTTCTAATTGAATGTATTGGAGTGACTCTGTATTATAGAACTGGACATGATTTCCTTGGCTGGAGAGTCAGAGAAACCTGACAGCTGCCCTCACATTCCTATTCTCTATTTAGTGAAAATACCTTCCACGTTCTCTCCTGTGCATGGAGTGCCATTCCTGAGACCTAGACTCGGAGAGAGATGTGAGGAGAAAATATATTTTTTTCCACAGGCCAAGCCTCATTCTCTCATCCGGTCTTACTCACAATATTTTACTCCCTGTTCTATCTAAATTGGTTCACACCCCAAGGGGGATAAGAGTAAGGTTTGTCATCACCCCTACATCCCAATAAGGCACATTTCAGGAGTTCCATCCCCTCCAAAGCCTTTCTCGTCCCTTCTTAGCAGGTAGAACGGCCCCCTTCCTGGCGCTGAAGTGCTCTGTTGTGGGACCGTGGCGTGTGGCAATTATGTCCCAGGCCGGAAGTCCTCCTCACAGGGCCCTGGCTCGCCCAGGCATGTGCTATGTCGGACTTGTTTTTATTGTCTTACCTCCCCTTGCGTGACACCTGTGCATCCTGAGTATTCATCTGTGTTTAGGAAAGAGACTTTGGCATGTCACCAAACATCACTGTTGTTAGTAACTAATGTTCTGCTCTGTAGCTGTGTTCAAGATCTGGCTTACTTTTATTAAAGTCCAAGTAACCAGGAATGGGCTGTGTGAAAAGGGTAATGCTTCCATAGCACCATTTTCTTCTCTGAGTGCCCATAATTTTAAAAACTAATTCTACCCTTCTGATGGAAACTTTTTAGTACATAGATAGATATATACCTTTATTATATGGATTTCTGTACTCTTTGAAATAGAATATCTTGAACATGGTGTAATCTTTTGAAATCTCAGGACCACGGCCCTTATCCCCCAAGAGGCCGTTGAGGGACAAGTTTCTTGGCACCAGCATCCATTGACTGCTGCAATGTTCAAGTTCAGGATTTTCAACCTTCTCTTTTTCTATTCTCTGCCCCTCACTGTCTCAGACAGGCGCCCATCTGCAATAACCAGGTAGCTACTTCTAGCCTTGTGATGGCTAGGAATGCAGCTAACTAGAACTGCCCTAACTATATGTTAAAAGAGTAAAGAGATTCTAAGAGAGAAGGTCTTCGAAAGAGTCAAGAGCTGGGCTTAGTGCATAGACATGACAGCCGCAGTGACCAGCTACCCAGCTGGGTGATTTCTGTGTCTGTCACCCCTGTGTTTGCAACAAGAGCTGGGGGGAGGGGTATTGGGGGAGAGATAGTAATGAGCACAAGTGAAGCGAAAATCCTTCCTCTGGAAGTAGGTTTGATTTCTTACAGATAACAAGCATAGGAGAGGGGGAGAGGAGAGGGTGGAAAGACAGCAGCCAAAACCACTTACAGGAGAAAACCCGGATTTGTTGTGCTTCATTTATCGGTGAGCTCACACTTAGCAGTGACTGGATTAATTTACTTCCAGCATCTTAAGTACAGCACAACAGTATAGTTTAGCACCATGAGCTGAGCAATCAGCCTTCCCAGACTGAGCTGCCTTAGCAATTGGAATAGAGCCTTCCAGGGAATTTAACACGGAAGGAATTTGGTTTATTTTATGAAGCAATACAACTTTTAAAAAAATATTTATTTAATTGATTTTAGAGAGAGGAAGGGAGAGAGTGGGAGAGACAGGAACATGTATTCCTGTATGTACTCTGACCAGGGATCAAACTGACAACCTCTGTGCTTCAAGATAATGTTCCAACCAACTGAGCTGTACAGCCAAGGCTAAAGCAACAATTTTTTAAAAAGTTTTTATTTATTCATTTTAGAGAGGGAAGGGAGGACAGGAGCAGGAAGCATCAACTCCCATATGTGCCTTGACCAGGCAAACCTGGGGTTTTGAACCGATGACCTCAGTGTTCCAGGTTGACACTTCATCCACTGCGCCACCACAGGTCAGGTCCAAAGCAACACAATTTTTAATGCTATATCTTACTAATTACAAAGGAAATTAAGCATCAGCTTCAGAATCAGGTAGTTTTTGACCAACATCAAATATATATAAATCAGTGGTTCTTAACCTTTTTTGAGGTACCGAACCCACCAGTTTCATATGTGCATTCAACAAACCCTTCTTTAGTGATAAATAGAATATGATTTTTTTTTCCAAATTCAAGACACAGGTATATGTTTTTTTACTGGTGCACAAAATGAGCCGTGCATGAACATCACCTTGCTCAAAGAACAAAACCAACAAAGTGCATGAACTCACAACAAATTACGGTATTACTTTATTCTGGCCTCCGCGGCAGAGGCTTCTCCGAACCCCTGAGACCGACTCATCGAACCCCTAGAGTTTAATAGAACCCAGATTAAGAACCACTGCTTTATAAACTTTTATAAGAAAATTCTTTATCTGGCTATCAGGACAGTACAAATCAAAGCCACAATGAGATAGCCGAACAATAACAAGTATAGAGGGGCCACGGAGAGATTGAAACACTAACGCATCAGTAGTGGGAATGAATGTATAATGATACAGCCATTTTGGAAAACAGTTTGACAATTTCTTAAAAAGTTAAACATTAGCTTTCCACATGGCCCATCAATTTCATTTCTTAGTATTTACTCAAGAGAAATAAAAGTATTCTGTCCACACACAGACTTGTGAGGCAGATCTGCAGAGACAGGAAGCAGCTTAATGTTTGTCTGGGCCTGGAGGTGGGAACACTCACTATGGCAGAATGAGTGAGCATTTGTGGTGTGGGAGTTGTTTGAAAATTAGATTTTTGTGATGATTACACAGATCTATAAATTTACTTAAAGGCATTGACTTATACACTCATTGTGGGTATATTTTATGGTATTGAAATTAGACCCCAATAAACTATTAAAGAAAAATAACCAACAAGAAATAAGAGGTATGATGGAGTGGATAAATCAAGTTTGAAGCTGTGATTGGTAACGGTGGCTTATTTATTCAACTGGCAAGAACTAGTCATCTGGCCAGTTCTCAGTTTGGGCGCTGGGGACATAGTGGCCTCCCAGGATCAACCCTGTATTATGGAAGGGGAATATGTCACTCTATTTTTTTACAGTGACTGGCAGGAAGCTTATTATCATGCCTATTTAGACAGCTCTCTGAGCCACAGGGAGGTGAAGTAACTTTCCCAAATTCACAGTTAGTAATGGGCAGCGTTGGGAATCAAATGGTTCATATCACAGCAACAAATCCCAGGCTTTTTTCTCTATAGCAGGTGAAGTTGTAGCACTGGGAGGTAATTCAGAGATAACCTAGTTGCATACTATCCTGTAAGATGCACGTGGGCTTCTCCCAGACCAAGCCCAGGTCTCCACTCAATCAGATGGTTGCCTGCCTGAACAATACACAGGCTGATTATTGCCTGGATGAGCAAACTGAGGCCCCAGGCCTTTGAATGGCATGCCTGGGGTCCTCTGCTACTTAATGGCAAAACTGGGATGAGGCCCCATGTCATTTTACCCTCCTCTCTTCCAGGCCACACTGCCACAATTCCCTTCTCTCCTCCACAGGAACTCATTCCGGTCTATCCAACCCCTGCTGTCAGAGGGCAAGTCCTTCATTTTGCATCGGGAGAGTGAACTATGGCTCTCTGGTGGGCACTTGGCTGTTTTCCACGTGGTGGCCACTTCACAGGGAAGTCTGGCTCCTCATTGCACGTCCTTCACTCCCTTCAGAAGCTTGACCAGCTACACTTCCTTCTTGATGGCCGCAGTTTGGCCCAAGAATGTTTTTTTTCTGGCTTTCCTCCCTCCTGGAATTCAGTTTGGAAATTGACCCCACCACCACCACCATGCTCCTCACCCCTGGAACTGGTTTTTCTCTCAGCTGCTTCTCTCCAAATCCAGACTCTCTTAAACTGCCATTCCTTTGCACCCTAATCCAAGGCTAGATCCATCTTTGGATTAATAGCAAACACCTTCTGCCTAATAATGCACTCCCGCTGTCTGTGGCAGTCATGGAGAAGAACCTGGCATTGGTCCCACTCTGTCCCCAGGTGTCTGCTGTGGGTCGCATCTGCTCCAGCCCAAAGGGGTCCCACCTGGACTTCCCTGTACTGTTTAGTCTCCTGTTAGCAAACTTCTTACTCATTGCTGGTTTGTAGAACACACACGTCCACTGTACAGACATTCAGCCCCAGAGTCCCTATTTAGATCTCTTCTTACCCACAACTGAAGCCTGGTACATTTGTTACATTCTCAGAACTAGAGGGTCATTCATTGCAGTGAACAGGATCCCTAAATCTTCCCTGGGACCCAAATTCACTTTTGCCTCTTGGGATGGTTCTCCTGGGTGACAGGGAAGAAAGAGATAGATGCCAAACATTTAGATGCAAGAACCAACCCAACGCAACCCAACCCATAACCTGAGGCACTGGAGAACTTGGAAACACCTTTAAAGAGAATTTTGAGAAGCAGTGATTGTCTTTCTAAGAAACTCTTATTTAGGGTATCCTGCCCAGTAGGAAAGATGTTGTCTAAATAGCCTGACATCCTTTAAATTTCATGTGGATGAAAAAAATGTCATCACATAATCAGTGAATTAAAACATTGTTCCTTTAACTCATATTTATTTGACACTGAAATTAATAGTTTTAATTACAAGTAATATTATGTGATGTCTTGAGTCTGGAGTTGGACATTTGGTTACATGGTTATCAGTGTTCATTTATCTTTGTGTTTTCAAATCTTATTTTACAGAAAAAGAATGGAAATCTAAATAATTGCAACATAATTAGACCATATAGGATTCCTTATAAACTAGCAAGCATTAAAACTCTCTACTCTCCAGGGTCACGTCTTTAGGCCAGGTCCTGAGGACAAATGACAGGGCTGCAGGAAAACACTCCTGTAAAAAACTTGAGCTCTCTTTCCACCAGAGGAAAACCTGGGGGCTGTCTAGAGGCCTCCGAGACGGGTCACACATGTTTGATCTCTTTCCTGTTCAAACCCTCAGCCTCCTGATTACTTCTTTCTTATCATGGGAAGTAAAGCCAGGGGTTCCCCTTAGAAGGAGCTGGAGTGTGATATTTACCCAAAGTGAGCTGTCAGGGAGGCGGTTCTGTGGTAAGTAGAGAAGACAGGGGAGGGGAAATCAGAGGTGTTCACCGGTGTGACTGGGACAAGGTGGCAGTGCCCACAATCTGATCTGTCTGTCCTCTGTCTGGACCAGCCTCGGGGCCGTCACTCAGGGTATAAAGGCCCGAGGAGAGAGCAGAGGCACATAACACGGGAGGGGTCGTGTGTGACCGTGGAACAGCAGCTGAGCAGGGACAGAGCCTGAGTGTGGGGCCACGTGAGCGCAGCAGCCAGGACCCCATGAGAGAGTGCAGCAGCCAGGACCCCATGAGAGAGCGCAGCAGCCAGGACCTCTGAGAGCACAGGAAGGACACTCTCTACTGGGTGCTTAGGAGCAGAGGCAGGAATGGGGACAGTGGGTACTGGCAGCAGGAAGAGACATTCCACTTACAGTAAACAGTGGGTGGGAAGGCCTTTTATAAAAGGGCAGCCTAGTTGTATTCTTGGATTCCCAGAGGCTCCTTGCCCGGCAAGTGCAGTGGGTAGTGTTTTCTCATTTTCCTAACTCCCTGTTAACCCCATGCTCCCACCACTAAAGGCTTCGTTCCCGGGAGAGTTGTCAGAGTGAAGGGCAAAAGGCAATGTAAAAAGCTAGACTTTTACATTGCCAGTTGTGAGGAAATCTAACTTTTGCGAACCAACACCAAAGTTGTGCCGTACACAACAGGCCTGGGAAGGAAGCCCGGCACTATAACGGCCGGTTGTCCTGCCCTGCGCTTGACCAAGGCTCTGCCAGCGCGGAGTCGGGAAGAAGCACAGAGCCCAGGCACTGGCATGGGGCCCTCCGTGCTCTCGCCTGTCCCTCCTTGCTGAGGGCTGAGTCTGGGGACAGACCTTTGACCTTGAGGAATCTAGGAAGAGAGAGGATGTTAGCCTCACTATCGTTCTGGTGCCTGGAGAGCCTCACAGATGTGTGGATGGAGGCAGGGCAGGTGAGCTGGTGGCAGGGCAGGTGTCAGTGGCCAGCCCTGACAGCGTTTCTGCCCACAGAGGGAGAGCAGGCAGGTCAGAAGGGACTTTTCCTGTGTGGGAGAGAAAGCAGCGAACTCAGCTCATGACAGAAATGGGAATGGGAAGATGTCTAAGGCCATTCATCCGCGCAGGAGTCCGGGTGTGGGGGACAAAAGATGAAAGCTGTTGTGGGAGCCATGACTTTCAGCCCAGCCCTCCTCCTGGGATCAGGAATTCCACAAGTTTATCTGTTCATTTGTTTGTGAGTTTGCCTCGTGATTATTTCCATTATTCACTTGATTTCCTTGTTTCCAGCACCGACACTCTTTTTAGAATTTAAATCTTGTGTTAGCTACTGAACCAGCCATTTCCAGCTCTAAGGAATTTCCTTGTCCCATCCTGGGAACCAGCGATGAGACCTGGGTCGCCCCGCACTAACTTGTCATTGTGATGGGTCTTCTGAGCACGCCCACTTTCCACCGGAAAGGTAAAGGTTTTAGAAATTTTAAACCGTGGATAAAGAATCTGGCTATGAACATTTTGCAGAGATGGGAAGCGTATTCTCTCTCTTTAGGGTTTTCTACTCCTGCAGTTATTCCACTTCTAATGAGATGAAGGCGCACCCCATTTTCAGAAGCCAAAGACGTTTAAACTACCTTTCAGGTGAACATTTCACTTCCTTCTGCATGTCGAGGTCACTGGGCTCAGAGAAAAGTTCCTTTTTAACTCCAGGCCCCTGGACTTCCTATTCTTCTTCTCGGTCCTGAGCCATTTGAGCAAATGAAGTGGTGGCTATGTATGTTTCAGGCATTTCTGAGGAATAAAGACTCCATAAAATTTGGAAACTCTGTTAAGTGAGCCATAGGAATCTAAGTGGTCTAGGACAGAAGTGTAACTGTTCCCAGTGACTCTCAAGAGCTGCTTTCCTCCAGCTCCTTTTATTCTTTGGTCTCTCCCGGGGATGGATGGGTGGTAAATGGATTTATGAACCAGACCTTGGGTGGATAAATCAACCTTGACATTTGCATTAGAATCCATTAACGTAGCAGTTGACACTGCAGACACTGTGCTTCCTGTGTGTAGAATACGATACAAGATTACACTCTACACACGCATATAGGAGTATGCATTTTTCAATACCGAATTTCAGAGAAGTGCTCTGCCTGTGAAAGTACGTGGATGTCCAGGCTGGTTGCTGGAACAACTGGGTCGAGTCACAAAACCAAGGGTTTAGTCCAGGGCTCAGGAACCTTTTTGGCTGAGAGAGCCATGAACATCACATATTTTAAAATGTAATTCCGTGAGAGCCACACAATATGTTTAACACTGAATACAAGTAAATGTGTGCATTTTATGTAAGACTAATACTTTTAAAGTACAATAAGTCTCTGAATTCTTTTTAATGACATTGTTATGCTATTGCTAACCAATGATGAATAAAGTACTTCTTACTATTAATGCAACTTCTGGTGCTGCATGGTTTTGCTGATGGCTTTGTAGTCTGGTTGATACGTGGTGAGGTTAAGCTTCATGCAGGCGTTGAGACTTCCATCCATTAAGCATGATTGTAGGTTGGTCATAACGTTCTTTAGATGTGAGAAAGACTGCTCACGTGCATATGTAGAGCCAAACATTCTTAGTACAGCAATACTCACATGCTGCAGTATGTGGTATATGACAGGAAGCGCGTTCCAAGTTTTGACAATCAGCTGGTTCGCGGGTTGAAGTTTTTTCATTTCTCCCCACTTGTGTTTGCTCGCCAACTCTGCTTGCTGTCGTGCAAGTCTTTCCAAATCTTCATTCAGTGACTTGAACTTATTCACCCACATGTTTGAGGCCTTCAGGTCAGCAGCTTGTAGCTCAAAATCTCTGACGGAGACACTGGGGATGTAACTCAGGTTGGCGCTGTTCACTACACACTCACTCGTGTGGATGGGTGATGAACTTAAAAAGACAAGGGCACTCACAAAATTCTCCAAAGGGCACTTTGAATGACTGCAGGAGATTAGATGTGAAGCCCGCTAGCTGCTGGAGATCAAGATGTTGAGCAGGGTCACTTGCTGTGCATGCATCTTTAAACTCTCCCAGTTTTTCAAAGTGTAGTAAACAACCTGTTTCAATGTTGATGATGAAGAGTTCCAGCTTGTTTTCAAATGCAAACACTGCTGTTGAAGGGATAAGACTGTATTTCTAACACCTTTCATTTTCACATTGAGCTGGTTCAGATGTTCAGTCTTGTCCACGAGATAGTAGAACTTCAGGAGCCACTCAGTGTTAGCTAACTCAGGACGCTCGACATTTTTCATTTCAAGAAAAGTTCAGATTTTGCTCAGACAAGCCTCGAAATGGCTGAGCACCTTCCCTCTTGACAACTAATGCACATTGCTGTGCAGAAGCAGACCAGGATAATTATTCCCAACTTCATCCAGCACTGTTTTAAACTGGCTATCATTTAAAGCTTGGGCAACAATAAAGTTGACCACCCAAATGACCAGCGGCATCACCTCACCAAACTGTTCGCCACACATCTGAGCACAAAGCACCTCCTGATGTAGAATGCAGTGAAAACTTAGAATGGGTCTTTTTTCATGTTCACGAAGAAGCACTACGAATTCTCTGTTTTTCCCCACTGTGCATGGAGCACCATCATGTACACAACAAAATAAGTTTATTCATTGGTAGATTGTTTTCTTTAGCAAACTCAGTGAAAGACTTGAATAAATCCTCCCCTCTTGTTGTCTCTCTCATAGGCAAAACAGCAAGACTTTCCTCATGTAGTGTGTCACTGACAGCATACCTTGCAATCACGCTGAACTGGGATAAATGGCTTATGTCTGTTGACTCATCCAAAGTGAGAGAAAAGAATGGTGCTGCATTTATGTCCTTCACTTGTGTTGCCTCAATTTGATTTGCCATCATGATGTTGAGATCGTGAACAGTTCTTGCTGACAGAGGTATGTCTTTTATTCATTTGATTATCTTGTCTTTATCCGAAAAGTCGTCAAAAAGTTCACTGGCAACATCAAGCATGAATGTTTTGGCATACTCCCCATCTGTGAATGGCTTTCTGTTTCTCACAATTGCTAAAGCACCAGCAAAGCTAGCTGAATTTCAGTCACCTTGTTGGGTCCAAACACGGAGTTGCTGCTGACTAGCTTGCACTCTGCACAGTAGCTCTTGACATGCTTTCTTCCTGCTGTCCCCCACTGGATATTTCAATGCAAATGTAGAATGGTGTGTGTTGAAGTGCTGCTTTATATTTGACAGTTTTATCGATGCAATTTTTTCATTGCATATTAGACACACTGCAGAACCTGCTCTCTCCACAAAGGCAAATTCCTCTGTCCATTCCTGCTGAAAAGTACGACACTCCTCATCTTTTTTCTTTTAGCCATCTTCTTCATCAAAAGGGTTTCTGCAATTAATTAGCTGACTACTTGATTAAAAGGAGGGAAGTTTACTTCTTGATCTCACAACGACCCGTGTACGTTAGGCATTATCCAGTAAAAATTTGGTGTTGTCCTGGAGGACATCTGTGATTGGCTCCAGCCACCTGCAACCATGAACATAAGCAGTAGGACATGAATGGATTGTAATACATGAGAATGTTTTATATTTTGACGTTATTATATTTTTTATTAAAGATTTGTCCGCGAGCCAGATGCAGCCATCAAAAGAGCCACATTTGGTTCGCGAGCCATAGGTTCCCAACCTCTGGTTTAGTCCATACTCAGCCCTGTTAGCTTCAAAGGGACCAATTATTAAATTATCTGCTTGCTTTGACTCTCAGTGCCTAGCATTGGCTCAGGGAATGTCCATCACCTCCAGTAAAAAAGCAATGACAGTTCATTCTAGGCAGGAACAAATGGTTTTCTTTCTAGTTGTGTTGAAAGCCAAAGGTTTTTATATTATAAAAGGATGCTGTTTAAATTATTATTCGCTTTTGCTCTGATGTGAGGAGAGAAAGAAAAAGTGTGGATTGCAAAGACCCTTTTCCTACTGAGATCAAACAGAAGGATGGGCCGCAAGCTGAGAGGGCATCTGTGGTCTCCCCTTGGCCATGGATCCTGGGGCAGCAGAAGGGCATTTTCTTTTCATTAGGGGGTTGACACAGACTTGGAGAGGAAGTGCAGAAGCCGCCCACACCATGCGCCTCTCTGAGAGGAAAGAAGCACTAATGAAGGAAGCCGCAAAGAGGTGGCGAGAAAACCAGCAAGGAATGAGTCTGTCAATAGCAATTTTCCACCAGCGTTTGTCGTGCTTAAGATAATTTGGTGACATCTAAGGCTGCCTCCTCAAGGACAGCCATAAACAAGCAGAGCTTTCCTGGCTTGTGCAGAAGGTTCACAGATCAGTGGAGCTGTGTCTCATTTGCAACTCAGCTGGTGACCGACACCCCTGCCTTTCAGTCACTGTTTGCAGTTTGTTCCCTGGGCTTTGAGAAATTCTTGAAGATAATTAGTAAGTTGAAGAATGATGTTCAGCAATACTTGGTGTCAGCTGAGGCAGAACCTCTCTGGAGAAGCTGAGCCTCACACTGAGCAGGTCCACACATTTGATTTTCTTTGAGTGTTTAGAGCTATTGTCTAAGAGATTGACTCACACTAACTAAACCTGGAAGAGGCAGATGCAAAAGTCGGAGTGACAATTCATTAATTTGCATCAAGAAACATGTTAGCTGGCCTGACCAGTGGTGGTACAGTGGGTAGAATATCGACTTGGGACACTGGGGTCCCAGTTTTGAAACCCGGAAGTTGCTGGTTTGAGTGCGGACTCATCCAGCTTGAGTACAGGGTCGTCGGCTTGAGCATGGGGTCATTAACATGATCCCATGGTTGCTGGCTTGGCCCCAAAGATTGCTGGCTGGAAGCCCAAGGTCACTGGTTTGGCTGGAGTCCCAGCCCTCAGTCAAGGCATGTATGAGAAGCAATCAATGAACAACTAAAGTGCTGCAACTACAGGTTGATGCTTCTCATCTTTCTCCCTTCCTGTCTGCCTGTCTCTGTCTCTCTCTTTCTCTCTCTCTCAAATATATATATATATATATATATATATATATATATATATATATATATATATATATATATATATATATATATATATATATATATATATATATATATATAAAGGAAAGAAACATGACAGCCGGTTGGCATGTTGAGTCCCTGCAGGGATGGAAACCTCCAAGGATGATGAGGCCAGGCAGGTAAAGAAATGAACTGACACAGTGAGGTGAAAGGGAGTAAGCCATAGGGATTGATGGTTGGGAAACCTATTGCCCTTCTAAATCGTGCAACCAATGTGATCTCCACTTGATTGTTGCTGTTAGGGGTTGGTGAGTCAAGAGATTCCAGTGGCTGACCAGGTGGTAGTGCAGTGGATAGAGCATCAGACTGGAGCACAGAGGACCCAGGTTTGTAAACCCTGAGGTTGCCAGCTTGAGTACAGGCTCATCCGGCTTGAGCAAGGCTCACCAGCTTGCGCACAGGGTCGCTGGCTTGAGCGTGGGATCATCAACATAACACATGGTCGCTGGCTTGAGTCCATGGTCACTGGCATCTCTCTCCCTTCCTGCCTGTCTGTCCCTATCTGTCCCTCTCTCTGACTCTCTTTCTGTCTCTGTCAAAAAAATAAAATAAAAATAGAAAAGAGAGATTCTGATTATTCAGAAGCTAGAGATTCAGATTTATATGAGAAATTTTTTTGTTTATAAATATTAACAGTTAATTTTTAAAAAGTTTCCAAAATCATTGTGTAAGGCAAGTATGCCCACACGCCTCTCATTTGCAAGCCCTAATGAAATTATAGCCAGTAGGCTGTGTTGAGAGCCAAGTTCAGGACAAGGGAGTTAGTTGGTGGACCTCCATGGTTAGTGTTATCAAACTGTATAAGTTTGATGCACGTTTTCATTCTGCAGGGACGCACCTGCCAAGAAGGGTTGATGTCTCTTCTGGTCCAGGTACACAGTCCTATCTGCCTCAGCTCCACAGGTTTCATTGGAACCACCCTCCCTGGCAACAGGTTATTGACATTGTGGCATTTGCTGGTTAAGGCTCCACCTTTCTGTACATCTGCTGAACTGCGTTCTCACTCCCCAGTTAGTCTTTACCGATCCCCTGCTGTGACCTAAGGATTCAGAAACATTTTGTCCAAGCTGATGCAATCTTATCCATTTAGGAATTGATTTCTCTTTCCAAAGGTGACAATGGCAACATGAATCATATTCATTCCATCGGCAAGGGTTTATTGAGCTGCTGGCATGAACCCAGTCCCGAGCGGGGCATCGGGGTGCACCGGGAAACAAGACAGAGCTCAAAGAGCTTGCATTCTAATCACGGCCAATGTCCATCAAGCTCTTCCAATGTGGCCAGTTCTGTGGAAGACATTCGATGTAAATATTTCACTTAATCTTTAGGCCAATGCTGCAGAGCCAATATAATAATTATTTCTGTTTTATTTGGTTAAGAAAACTATGACTAATGAAGATCAGATGACCCCACCTCTACTCTCTGGAGGCACCATGGGTCCTTCTTTGTCACCTTCAGTGTCTGACTAGGTATATAGATGGCTAAGCCCCATCCCACGCAGGGCTGTCTGAGGAGGAGGTTTGGTAGATGGTAAGCGAGCTGTTTTTTCTGATGGGAATTACACATATGTGTTGAAGGTCTTTCCAATTCAATTGTTATTCATAGTAATTATTAAAAGAGATGCTATTTTCTGTGTGCTTTGTGCTGGGCTCCATGCTATGCATTCTGTATACATTTTCTAAGGAAATCCTCAAAGCTGTCATACGGAGTGGGTGTTATTTATTGCCCCCTTTTTATAGACAAAGAAACTGAAGCTCAGAGAACTCAATGACTTGTCCAAGGTTACACAGAGGGTTACTGTGCATCTCTGATGGGCAGTGACATTGCAGACCATGCAGTTAGGTGGTGCCTGATCCAGTCAATTGTTCAGAATTAATAGGAGGTGACGCTGAGAACTGACCCAGAGCAAAATCAGGGAGGTTGGAACACAGGTGAAGGGACAAGAGGATGCCAAGGGGGGATTTGCGAGAAAGCCCCAAAGGAAGTGGGAGATACCACCCACGCTGGGAACAACCCCTCCAGCACCATAGTTTTGCTGGTGGTCAATCCTAGCCATCGGATCAGTTGGCTCTGATAATAGCTGACCCAAAGGACAAGCAATTGGTTGTTTTACCTGTAAGATAGTCTGGTTGAACCCATTGACTAGATCGGACTGACTTGAGAATGAAATAGACTTCCTTGCACAGGAATTCTGACCTTGTGTGGGCAAGGTGAACTAAACAATGAACTCCAGATCCAAAGAGTCCGGGTCAAGATACGGATCTGTGTTGAACATGTGGGGGTTAAGAAAAGTCAGAATGTTTTGTAGATCAGGAGGCTTTCCCTGTTTATGGTTTGTCCTATTGTCCTAGCTGTGATTGAGGAAGAGAACATTTTCCTTGTGCTTAAAAATAAGTCAGTAGGATGCTATCAAAAACCATGAATGAAAAGAGTCCCCGGGGAGCAGCCAGCGGGGATTGTTATCAAGGTGTGGCCACCTTCCCTAGAGCCAGCGACCAGCAGAGTCAGCAGCCTGTCAAAACAAATTGCAAATGGAGCAAGCAGTCATGGAATTCTAGAATGTTAGATCTGGAAGGGGCTTTCGGCTATCACCCTTATTTTATAAATGAAGGAAACCTTAAGGACCAGAGAGCTAGAGTGACTTAGCCAAGGTCACGTGGCAAATAATGGAGGGACATTAGGGTAAAGGCTTCCCAAGTTCCTGTGCTATGCTGGAGCTCTGTTTCCACTGTCCTTGAAGTCTCTTGGGGAGGATTTAAAATAAATAGTTGATTTATCAATGTTACAAATTAAAAAACCTGGTTTTTCTCTTAACTTTTCCATTCAAGTTTGGTCCAATAATTTTACTTGTGAAACAGCCCTGCTTAACACAGTTAATAAAGCTCTTTTAAGTTTTTTAGGCATTAGTTATAAAGATGGTATATTCCACCTTTAGTTTTAAAGGTTTTACATGTCTGAACTAAAAATAATTTCCAAGTACTTAACATGAACAGGTCTAATAGACACACCAGACTTACCAGTGTCTATTAACCTTTAGTGCTCCAGGAAAGTTGTAAAATTCTCTTAACAATCTTTAAAAAAAAATCACAGTCTAAGATTAACTACTCAATCTTACTTTTTAAACTGGAATTACAAGGTAATGTTTTATTATCTAATATACCAAATTCTCTCAAATATTTCAGACACCTTTGTTATTATTAGTTATTATTAAGTGAGAGGCAGGGAGTCAGAGAGACAGACTCCTGCATGTGCCTGGACCAAGATCCACCTGGCAAGCCCAGTAGGGGGCGATATTCTGCCCACCTGGGGCTGTTGCTCTGTTGCTCAGCAACTGATCTATTTAGCACTTGAGGTGAGGCCATGGTGCCATCCTCAGCACCCAGGTCCAACTTGCTCAAATGAGCCATGGCTGCTGGAGTGGGGGTGGGGTGAAGAGAGAAGGGTGAGGGGTGGAGAAGCAGATGATCCCTTCTCCTGTGTGTCCTGACCAGGAATTGAACCAGGGACTTCCACATGGCAGGCCGATACTTTACCACGAAGCCAACCAGCCAGGGCTCCATTTCAGACACTAAGCATCAAATATACACAGATCCCACCAATGTTCACAAAACCTATTGTTGAACTTAAATATCTGTAAGAGTTGGGGCTTGGGCAACAGGAACAAGAGGGAGGTTTCAGAATACAATAAGGCAGTAAATCCAATCAATTTGCAAAGCATAATTAGCAGAGTGGGAAGGGAATGAAAATGTCAGTCAAAAGAAAGAATGTATCATTGAAGCCATAGAAATTAGGCTACAAGACTCAGTAGCCTATTGGAGCAATAGTTTTGAAAGTGTTCAAGATGGAGTGTGCATCCCAGAAGGATTCCCCTGCGGGCCTGCTGCTTTAGACTGCCCATCATGGCCAAGTCCTTCACTGCCCTCGTTAGCAACCTCAGATCACTGAGATGATAACCTCACCCTGGGGATGGAGTAACAGCCTGGGGAAGATTGTGACTGACTGACAGAGATAATGAAGTACCTCAATCCAATGGAACAAACACTTTTCTATTAAATGACATCTGTTTGGATTCTGTATGGTTTGGAGCAGTGGTTCTTAACCTTTTATGAGGTACCAAACTCACCAGTTTCATATGTGCATTCACCGAACCCTTCTTTAGTGATAAATAAAATATGATCTTTTTTCCAAATTCAAGACATAGGTATATGTTTCTTTACTGGTGCACAAAATGAGCTGTGCATGAACATCACCTTGCTCAAAGAACAAAACCAACAAAGTGCATGAACTCACAACAAATTACGGTATTACTTTATTCTGGCCTCCACGCAGAGGCTTCTCCGAACCCCTGAGACTGACTCATTGAACCCCTAGGGTTCACTAGAACCCAGGTTAAGAACCACTGGTTTAGAGCTTTGTTGGTTTTCATGGTCACTTAACCTGATGACACCCCAGAGTTCTTTCCATCACACAGCCTTTTTTTCCCCTTTGACCTGGTGGGCAGCCTCTGGGCAACATCTGGGAGTGGCTGGTGTCTGTAGCACTTTCCTCCCTCTCTTTCAAGAGAATATGCCCCCTCCCCCCAATGCTGATTGTCTTATAGACCTCCAAGGCAGGACCCAGTCCTCCCCATGGAACTAGTTCTCAGGTTGCATACAGCCAGCCTTGCTGAGGCAATGTTCTTACATGGAAGAGATGTCAATAAAAAGGTTTCTTAAGATGATGAAATTTCTGGTGTTAAGAAATATAACACACACACACACACACACACACACACACACACACGAACCAAAATTTAGAAGTAGGAAGGTAGCCCATAAATATCTGTTTTTCTTGATAATAGGAATACCTGGCTACACAACCAGGGTTTCAAAATAGTGACAACGCTGTCCCCACTAGATGGGGCTTGTACTCTCCAATCCTCACATTGTTGCCCTATTTCTACCCTGGCACTGAGTGTCAGCTGCTGCTCTCACTCTGTTATTCTTTTTACAGTAGCATTAAGAAGTTCATGATTTGATCAACAATGGAAAAATAAAAGACCAAAAGAATTGTTTGTTTCAAGAAATTAAAGAGAGCGCATATTTTTATGTGGAAATAAAATCTGTCCCTGTTTTTTTTCTTTTTTAATTTTTCCATTGATTTGAGAGGGAGAGAAAGAGAGAGAGAGAGAGAGAGAGAGAGAGAGAGAGAGAGAAGCATCAGTATCAACTCGTGTCACTTAGTTGTTTTATTTAGTTGTGCTTATTTTGATTGCTTCTTGTGCATGCCTCAACCAGGGGTCTAACCCGTGACCTCTGGCGCCCTGGGTCGACACTGTATCTACTGAGTTACCCCACCAGGTTCTCTGTTCCTATGTTTTTTTAACATGCAGAGTTGTCTTAGATACAGACAGCACTGACTTGGTGTTCGGGGGTCCTGTAGGCATGGAATATGCGACCCCTGAGTAGACTGTTTAGGTTGAGATCCCTGCTTTGGTTGCGTGACAGTTATGAGTGTCATCCACAGGCTGTAACTCCTGGCATGACTCCACTTCACAAAAACATAATTGTCTTCACTGGTACCTTTTCCTTTTCCAATCTCCCTTGGAATAATTGGGTTATTGCTCTAGAAGTGTTCCTGGCAATAAGACACTTAAAAGCTAATAGAGATATGGAACACAGAAGTCTCAGCTTTCCCTTAGGAAATTATTGTGGAATACAATTGAAGGGGGAAAGATATTAAAACCAAAATAATGTTGAATGAGAGTGAAAAGAAAATACTGTAATTGGAGAAGGGGGAAAGAAAATCATTGGAGGCATTTCTTGATTTTAAAATTTATTCTATTGAAAGGTCAGGAGAGGTCTTATTTTACAGGACTGGCTCAGGGCTAGGATTAGGACATGACATTTTATGAGTGCCTTATACATTTTGGATACCAATTCCTTATCTGATATGATATCTGCAAATATTTTCTTATTGCATAGGTTGCCTTTTCATTTTGGTGATTGTGTCTTTAGCTGTTCCAAAGCTTTTCAGTGTGGTGCAGTCTCACTTGTTGACCTACAGACTGGAAGGTGGTGGTCAGCTAAGAGCTGCATAAGTTCTTTATTTCTTTTTCTTTCTTTAAGTAATAAAAATTTATTGAGAATTCCTAGGATGGCGGTTCTTTATTTCTTTTTTTAAAGTAACAGCTTTATTAAGATATATTGACATGCAATATACTTCGCCCCGTTAAAGTTTACAATTCAATGAGTTTTAGCATTTTCAGAGTTTTGTGACCATCATCACAATCAATTATAGAACATTTTTATCAGCACCAAAAATATGTCCCATACTTAATAGCAATCACTCCCTATTTCCCCCCATTAATACCTCCAGCCCTAGATAAGCACTAATTTACTTTCTGTCTCTGTGGAGTTCCCTATTCTAGACACTTCATAGAAATAGAGTCATATGATATGAGGTCTTTAGTGATTGGCTTCTTATTCTCAGCACAATGTTTTCAGATTTATCTATTTTATAGCACAGATCAGTACTTCCCTCTTTTTTTATTTTTTTATTTTTATTTTTTGCTGAGAGAGAGAGAGAGAGAGAGAGAGAGAGAGAGAGAGAGGGATAGAAACAAGGAGCATCAACTCATAGTTGTGGCACTTTAGATGTTCATTGATTGCTTTCTCATATGTGCCTTGACCAGAGGGGCTCCAGCTGAACCAGTGACCCCTTACTCAAGCCAGTGATTTTGGGTTCAAGCCAGTGACCTCACGCTCAAGTGTTCAGTCCACACTCAAGCCAGTGACCTTGGGGTTTCGAATCTGGCTCAGTGTCCTGGGTTGATGCTCTATACACTGCACCACCACCAGTCAGGCAATACTTCCCTCCTCTTTATTGCCAAAAAATGTTCTATTGCATGAGAAGTATCTATTCATATTTTTTGCCTTAAATATTGGGTTATCTATCCATTTATAATTGCATTGTAAGAGTTCTTTCTATATTCTGAATAATAGTTCTTTATCAGATGTATTCATTTTCTTCATGATGTCTTTTGATACACAAGTTTTTAATTTTGATGTCCAATTTATCTAAATATATTTTGTTGTTGCTTGTGTTTTTGGTGTTGTATCTAAGAAGACTTTGCCTAACCCAAAGTCACTTAGGATTTACTCCTATGTTTTCTTTTATAGTTTTACCTTTCCCATTGAAATCTTTGTTGCATTTGGAGTTAATTTTTGTATATGGTATGAGGCATGGGTCCAAATTTTTAATATTTTTTGCCCTGAATGTCAGTTGTCCTAGTACTATTTATTGAAAACATTACTCTTTACACATTGAATTGCCTTGGCATTCTTGTTTAAAAATCAATTGACTGTAAATGTAATGGTTTATTTCTCAATTCTTTTCTGTTGACTTATTGTCTAATTTATGCCAGTAAACCCCCTGTCTTGATTACTGTAGCTTCATAATAAAATTTCAAATCAAAACTGTCTAACTTTGTTTTTTTTTTTTCAAGACTGTTTGGCTATTCCAGGTCCATTGAATTTCCAGACACATTTTAGAATCAGCTTGTCAATATCTGCAAAGGAGCTGGCTGAGATTTTGATAGGGATTGTATTGAATCTGTAAATCAGTTTAGGAACTATTGCCATCTGAGCATTATTAAAGCTTCTGACTTATGAACATGAGATATTTTTCTATTTATTTAAGTCTTCTGTTAATTTCTTTCACAATGTTTTATAGTTTTCAAAGTATAAATGTTGTACTTCCTTTTTGAAATTTATTCCTAAGTATTTTTGGATGATATTGTAAATGGAATTGTATTTCTAATTTTATTTTTGGATTTTTCAAAGTAAGTGTATGGAAATATAATTAATTTTTATATATTGATCTTCTACCCTGTAACTCATTTGTTAAGTTGAAAAGTTTTTTTTATTTGATTCTTTATAGTTTTCTATATACAAGATCATGTTATCTGTAAATAGAAATAGTTGTACTTTTTCTTTCCAATCTGGATGCATTTTGCCTTTGTTTTTTTTTTGCCTAATTGTTCTGGCTAGAACCTCTGGCACAATGTTGAATATAAGTGACGAAACAGGACATTCTTGTTTTATTCCTCATTTTAGGGAACAAACATTCAATATTGCACCTTTAAGTAAGAAGTAAGATGCTAGTGATTGATTGTTCATAGATGTCATTTTCTTTTTCAGGTAAGAGTAGGTGAGATAGTGAGGCAGACTCCCTCATGTGCCTGACCAGGATCCACCTGGCAAACCCATCTGGGGCCAATGCTAGAATCAACTAAGCTATTTTTAGTGCCTGAGGCTGACACACTTGGACCAACCATACTGTCCTCAGTGCCCGGGGCCACATGCAAACCAGTAGAGCCATTGGCTATGGCAGAGGGAGAGGGAAGGGAAGAGAAGAGAAGCGAATGGTTACTTCTTAAGTGTTCCACTGAACACATAAGGGGATTGAACCTGGGATGTCCAAATGCTGGGCCAATGCTCTGTCTACTGAACTACCAGCCAGGGCCAATAGATGTCTTTTTTTAGGTTAGAAAGTTCCCTTCTAGTTCTAGTTTGTTGAGTGTGTTATCATGAAAGGTCTTTTAATTTATTCAAATTTTATTCTGCATCTTCTGATATGATCATGTGGTTTCTATCCTTATTCTATCAATATGCTATATTATATTAATTGATTTGGGGATAGTAAATCAACCTCGCAATTCTAGAATAAAATCTTAGCTGGCTGTGATGTATGATTCCTTTTATATGTTACTGGATTGGTTTGCTACTGTTTTCTTGAGGGTTTTTGTGTCCATATTTATGAGAGATACTAGTTTGTGGTTTTCTTGTGATATGTTTTGTTTGGTTGGATATTGAGTAATACTGGCCTCATAGCATGGGTTGGGCAAGTAGTTTCTCCTCCTTTATACTTCGAAAAAGTTTGAGAAAGATTGGTTATTAATTCTTTCTTAATGTTTCATAGATAGAATTCCGCCATGAAGCCATTTGTTCTTGGGCTTTTCTTGTGGATATGTTTTTAAAAACCAATAATTTAATTTCTTGTTATAGGTTTATTCAGATTTTAAATTTATTCTTGAGTGAGTTTTGGTAGTTGTGTCTTTCCAGAAATTTTCCATTTTATCTAGATTATCTAATTATTTGGTTTACAGTTGTTAATATTTTCTTATAATCCTTTTTACTTTTGTGAGGTTTGTAGTAATGTTTCCTCTTTGTTCCTCATTTTATATTGTTTTCCCTTTTGTCTATGCCAATCTAGTGAAAGGTTTGCAACTTTATTGACCTTTGGATTTGTTTGTTTTCTGTATTCTCTATTTTCTTTATTTTTGCTCTAATCTTTATTATATCCTTTCTTTTGCTTACTTTGCATTTATTTTGCTCTTATTTTTCCACTGTGATAAAATCCTCTTTAAGTACTACGTAGCTGCATTCCGTAACTGCAAAACTGGCTTTGAACTAGGTTAGAGTGACTGTCTGCTAGCTGTATCTTGAGGCTGAGCAAAAACTTGGTCTAAAGGAAATTTTAACATCCTGGTTATACTTACAGCATGGTTCCTTTGTACGTTACCAACACACTCCTCTTCTATGAGGTCCAAGGTAGATTTGCATTTATTTCATGTTTCTACGATATTATGCAAAGTCTCAGGGCAAGAAGCATCATGTGACTGGGGGTTGCCAGGGCAGGAAGTTAGATTTCTAATGTTCACAGGGGCTACTTTTAGCTTGGCTCAGGCATGCCCTGGGGCCAGCTGTACAGCTGCAATTATAAATTAAACAGAGTAAACAGACAAATCGCTTCTAGATTATCTGGTTAACGTAGACAAGCATGTGTGTTTACACGTGGAGGAAGTGTGGAGAGAGGAGATGGGATGCGGAGAGACGGAGACAGTAAATATTTGCAACAGTAGAGGCTTAGCTCATAATCCAGACAGGAGCCCAGCAACAACCAAAGGCCCAAACCCTCAGGAAGTCACAGTGACTTTAGGAGTATGACAACTTGAAAATTCTTATTGGCACGAAACCAGAAAAATGGCTTATTTGAAATAGGGTGTATCCTGTCCCACTTCCTTATTTCTTGGTTCTGAAATAAACTGAAGTTGGCCTTTGGCTTTTGGAAGAAAGACTGTGCAGGACTGACTCCTGGGGAAGCTGGTATCCATTGGGGGAAGATAGCGCCTTTGTGGCTTCCAGGGGCTCTGATACCAGCTCTGGCTGCTCTGTAACTCTCTTTGCGACCGTGGGCAAGCCCCTTCGTCCCTCGAGCCTCAGCTCCCTTATCTGGGAAGTGAGCCTGGAGTGGTCTAAGTAAGTCATCTCTAGGGTTCCTTCTAGGTCTGATCTTTATGTTAAATTTCCTGGCTGGTTTTAGCTCATCTTCTATTATAGAGTGACCCTCTAAGAAACATAGAGTATGAATCAGTCTGGTATTTTCCTCTTCTTCTTGTTTCCCGCCTCTCGCCCTTGCCCATGCTCTTCTCCCCTGTATTTATCCAAGTGCCGAAATACCCTCTTGAACTTGAAATGGGGATGGAAATGAAAAAGACACAATGCTTCCCCTGAATGTTTAGCAAGCTAGAATGACAGCTTCAATTAACAAAGGAAGACCTTAGCCATTGCAGTCCAAGGATGAACCGGAGGGCACGCCCGACTGTGTTTTCATTGAGGGTACTCTAAATTAACAAAGCAGCACTCACAATGAAATAGAAGCAACGCAAATCCATTTGTACCCATTTGCATTCTCCTCTTAGGGCTCTGCCTAATTCTGAGAGTGATGATAAAAAATTATAACAAAGACTGTTGTGATTCAGTTGGTAAACAGCACAGTCCAGTTCTGTTCAATATGCAGAAGGTTGGGGAAGGGGTCACATAGAGTTAGATCGCAAGAGCTTTGTTTGGCAAAAGCTCAGTGAAGTTTTCATCCATGATGTTCCTGGGCCCCGAAACCCACTGAAATATTTTTCTTCTGCTAAAAAGCATTTCACAAAATGTTTTGGGGGGCACAGCCGATGGGGGGATGTAAAGAGAGAAGTCATGAGGGATAGGTCCAGCAGTCCAGACCAGAGAAGGCCTAGAGTTAGACGTTTCTCAAGGACGACAGGCAGGCAGTGTAACCGGAAGTGCTGGGTTTGGAGTCAAAGACCTGGATTCCCAACCTGACCCTACAGTTAGAACCTGGACCTCCTCAACCATAGCCCAGGCCTACCACTAAGCCTTGCCTCCTGCCATGATTGTGAAGCCCTAAGTGAGATCTGTTGAAGGTTTTTGAAAACAGCCCCAGCTCATGCTGGCCATTGTTGCATTGGAAACGGAAATGCATTTAAAACAGAACAGGAATGCATTTAAAACATAACAGGGGTGTATGTGGGGATAGTGAAGGCTTTGGGGATTTGGGGATTTGCACCCCCAAATAGGCTCCCCACAGGTATCTTCCTTTAGAGACAGACTTGTTGGCAGTGAGGCAGGTACCCCCGGGATGTCAGGGGAACCAGCCTTGGGAACTTGGGCTGGGGGCTTTGTGGTGCTCGAGGGAAAGGCTAACACCCCACGTTGTCTTGGGGAATGGCTGCAGCCTGCCTGCTGAGGACTATCACCCCCCCCTTCCTAGACAGACCACAGGTTAAACTTAGATGGATAATTACACCTTCCGTCTCTGAAGGGTTCAAATAAACATCCCAAAGAACTCTAGTCAGAGGTCTAGGAGTTGTTACTGCTTTCAGTTTACTCATTTCCTTCTACTGTTCGCAGGCTTCCGGAATGCATAGCTCCTTACAGCTCAATGCCCTGTCTCCCTCCTGATTCAGGTCCATCCTGTGGCTTCCGGTGTACCCTGCCCTCCACCACAGCCATCCCCCAACCCTCCCTCTCGCAGTCTTCCACCACCCCTCCAGATCTTTATTCCCTCCTATAAAATAAACAAGTCCTGACCCTGTGTTCTTGCAAACTCGAGCCACTTGGGTTTTGATAGGAGCTAACAAGGTGTTTCTTTGCTGACTTTGAATCAGGGATCCCCAAAATTTTTACACAGGGGACCAGTTCACTGTCCCTCAGAGCGTTGGAGGGCTGCCACATACAGTACTCCATACACTGACCACCAATAAAAGAGGTGCCCCTGCCGGAAGTGCAGCGTGGGCCGGATAAATGGCCTCAGGTGGCCGCAATTTGGCCCGCAGACCGTAGTTTGGGGACCTCTGCTTTGAATGGTGTGTGTCCAGATGGGAGCAGCAGAGGGCAAACTGGTTGTGGAAGGATAGTATAGTTATGGCATATGGCATGGCTTTCTAATCCAGTTCAGGTTAGGTGTTCCACCAGCCAAAGTTGGGTTAAATTTCCTCCTAAATTAGCCTATAAGGTATGTTTTTGGACAAGACAAAGTATGAAAAATTCTGTGTGTGAGTGTGTAAAGAGATCTTAAGGTCATTCTAGTTTAAAAAAATATATTTATTTATTTTAGAGAGAGAGAGAGAGAGAGAGAAACATCAATGTGTTATTCCACCTACCTATGCACTCACTGGTTGACTCCTGTATGTGCCCTGACCAGGGATCAAACCCATAACCTTGGCATATGGGGACAATACAACGCTCTAGCCATCTGAGCTACCTGGCCAAGGCAATGTCATTCTATTTTTAAGTAGGATAATTTTAAAATTTAATTTTAAAAATGTCAGTTGGGAGCATGGATAGATGATTAAAAACCATGGAAAGTGTGCCCTGGCTGGATAGTTCAGCTGGCTAGATAGATTGTCATCCCAATGCACAGAGGTTACTGGTTCAATCCCCGGTCAGGGCATAGACAGAAACAGATTTCATGTTTCTGTCTGTTTCTCTCTCTCTAAAATCAATCAATAAAAAGAATTTTAAACATGGAAAGTGTAAGCGTTAATGTCCACGTGACAATGGGGAACATTTAGAACAAACTACAGTAAATGATAACTACAGCAGACATGGAGTGGTCTTGGCCTCCATAGTGAGCAGCGAAGACAGCACTACCAAATCCATAACCAGCAGCTCACATATCTGATTAAAAATTTGTTTAGCTTTATCAAGAAAAGTTCACAAATCAACACATTTTTGCCCCCACGTCATTTGAAATGGAACAAACCAAGCACATGATAATGTCAGATTCATTAAAGGCTTTAGTCCAATCAGAAGTAAAAATGGGGTTGACTTTGGTTTCTTAGTCAGGGTTTAGGTTTGTCTTTTGAACATGTAAAAATGCGTCATTTCAGCTTGGCTGTCTCTTCATGAGCCTAAACACGTTCACGTGGTCCATGACATAGGCCTCTACCGGTCTTTCTCCTACTAAGTAATTCTGAAATAAACTTTGAAAGAAGCTTCCACCAGTTTTTATCTGCTTTCCATTTCTGGCCCAGACATCATCTTCTTTGTTAACCACAAGAGTTCCTGAGACTCATTCAAAATTTGCGTAATTGATTTTTAAATGTCACTGCAATAAATGGTTCTTCCTTGATCAGTTTTGGCACACCAGACACATAACATTTTGGGCTTATTTGCATCTTCACAATTATAAAACTCAGATTTAAAATAGGCATTTAAGAGCATCCTACATTTTTTAAATTCCCTAAGCTTACAGGTTATGTTTTTGAAAGTACCATCTTCTTTTTTATAGGATTCTATGTAAGGGGCACATTCAACTAACATAAGCACGTGCTCGCGGACACTCATGAGCATCATTCAGGAAAAGCTGTCCAGACCGAAGCTGTCGCCATAGCCACACACCAACAGTCACACCACAATTATTTAGATCACCTACTTCAAAGGGTCTGTATTAGTCAGATTCTCCAGAGAAACAGAACCAATAGGACATGGAAAGAAAAATATTATCAGGAACTGGCTCAGGCAATCACAGGGGCTAAGAAGTCCTATGATTTATTCGCAAGCCGAAGGCCCAGGAGAGACGGCCTTGTAGTTTCAGCTCAAACTCGCAGGCTTGAAGACCAGGGGAGCAGATAGTCCAAGACCCCATTTGAGTCTGAAGGTCTGAGCACCAGTACTGCTGATATCTGAGGGCAGAACATGATGTCCCCGAGCAAGCAAAGAGCAAATTCACCTTTTCTTCACTTTCTATTCTGTTCGGGGCCAGTGACGTGGAGGATGCTGACCTTTGTTGTTGAGGGTTATCTTTATTCAATTCACCAATGCAAATGCCAATCTCTCCTGTGAACACTCTCACAGATACACCCAGAAATAATGGGTTAGCCACCACCTTGGTATCCCTTAGCCCAGTATGTTGACACACAAAATGAACCATCATAGGGTCTGTCTTAACCTTCTCATTGGGCACCAGTGTTCTCAGTTTGCTCACTGGCCAAATAACATATAAGCTGGGCAAAAGCCTGGGATTGGCATGCTGGCCTTTCTAGAGAAAGTAGAAAGCCTTCTACCAGCCCTCTGTGTGCTCTCTCTGCTCAGAAAAGGTGCTCGCTCAAATTTTCAGGCGAAGAACTAAACCCTTGTTTGTCTTTGTGAAGAAGACGTAATACCTTGTGGCCAAGGTAAATGCATGCACTTGTTGCTGATTTTATTGATGAACTTGATGGTAAGTGACTCACAGCGTTGCCTTCGGCAGCAAATATTCTTCTCAACACTGAACGCTCTCATTCAACATGAAGACCAAAATCAATATATTAATTACACTTGATAAATCTCAAATAAAAAGGAAGTTTGAGAGTTGGATAAAGGCACTTGATTGTGAGGACTCTGAGTAACTGAAGACTATCTGTATCTAAATTACAGCATTAATGGTAAAATAAAGAATATGGGCAGACACCCGTTATCATGGGGAAAACCACTTAATATTCTCTGGCATAGTTCACGAAGCTGACAGAGGTTCCGAACATCATGTGACATGAGCAACTTGACCTCTGTTCTGCCCAGGCAGCCCTTGGTTTTCGCTGTTCAGCTCCGTTTCTCTGCTGCTTTCTCTCTCTTTTTCAAATCTGGGTCACACAATGATCACATCCTCTTTGTGATGTAGTGAAAGGACTCCTTATTGACCCAGGAGTCCTTTGCAGAGTGCTCTTTGAAGTCTCTTGGTCCCAGGTGGCAGCTGCTAAGGGAGGCACTTGGCTACAGGTCCGCCGCTGCCTGTCGCTGCTGCTCTGTGGGCCTTCCCACTCGGTGCTCGGCTCTCCCTCCTGGTCTGAGTGTCCTTTCTTGTGGCTCTGTGGGCATTCCCACTCGGTGCTCGGCTCTCCCTCCTGGTCTGAGTGTCCTTTCCTGTGTGGCCCTCGCTTTGACTTTGCTGGTTTTGAGCGCCTGGCATTTTTGGTCTTTGGCACAAGCTTTTTCTTGGGTTTCCAACAGTGGCCTTTTAAATAGTCTCTAGGCTTCCTGTGGGTTTGTTTGCTTTTTTAAAAATCTTGTTTTGTAACTCTTTTACATTTTTCCCCTAACTAGTGTCCATATAGTATCAAATTTCCCTTTTCTAACACTAGAATATCTGCGCAATGAGTATCCTTGGTTTTCTGTCTCCCTGTGGGTAGTGGGAGAGGTGGGAAAGAAAAGAACGAATGTGTTGGACTTGACTTGAAGTTTTAATTAATGCTCACAAATGCACAGAGCCAAGATTAGGTATAATAGCCAGTATTTATTGAGCACTTACCATCTTACTAGAGACCCAGTTTTTGCTAAAGTGATTTTTGTGTGCCATCTCATTTGGTTCTCATGACACTTCTGTGGGATAGATTCTATTATTCCCACCACTTCCAACAGAAGGAAGCTGGGGTTCAGAGAGGCCAAGTGATCCCACAGCTAGTAAGTGGCTGGAGTGGGCATCACCCTCAGCCCAAAGCTTCCGCAGCCATGCACACGAGCAGCCTGCTGACAGGAGCTGCCGCCGGGGTCCACTGCCGGGGTCCACCGCCAGGTCCAGCTGCCTGCGACCACCATGTTCCTTCTGCCATAGCACCCCTGCTGCCCTTGCCGGCACATTATTAAATCCCACTGTAAAGCGTATAATTTAATAGTCTCGTGATTACTGGCCCATGGTGAAAAGGTAATATCCCTACATTGCCTCTCAAGATGTTTAAAGCCATGATATGGCTGAACAACCGCAGGCATAAATGGGTATTAAAAATATAACCCGCTGACCCGGTTTTATACTGATTTTGAATAATTTGCAACAGGTTTGATGATATTGAGAAGTTATTTCTATACAGGATGCAAAAAATTCGCCAGTGCTGTTTTTAGCCTGACCACATTCCCACTGACCCGCATTTGTGAAACAGAAACTGAGCTTGGAAAGGACTCTAAGTCATTCATTCATGTATCCACTCACTCCTTTGGTCATTAACTCATCCACTTAACAAATATTACATCTCTAACACTGTTCTAGGTAATGGGGTTATAAAGTAAACAAGACAGAGGAAGCCCTGTCCTCTGGAATTATATTCTGAGGCTGAGGACAGCTGTTGGAAGGCTCTGGCGGGACTCACGCGTTGTTCTAATGTTGATTGAAAAGGACCGCTCTGGCTGCCACAGAGCAAGACTGAGAGGGAGGTGGACAGGGGGTCTGGGCAGGAGGTCATGGCTGCATCTTCGGCTTTGGCTTCGGTGGTCAAGGGCAAGCAGGAGACCGAGGGCAGGAGGCATGTTGAAGGCACAGCTCACAGAATTTTGCCAGTAGATGAGTTGCGGAGAGTGAAACAGAGTTGAAGATGGTTTCTAGGTTGGGGGCTGTGCCATTGGATGCACGAAACTGCCATTTACTGGGCAGGGAAACGCTGTAGGAGCTGCAGGTTTGGGGAGGAGATCTGGGTTGATTCCTGTCAGTTTGGCATGTCCGTCAGGGGAATTTCTGGGGGCTGTGTCGGGGAGGTGGACAATGTGTGGGTCTGGAGCTCAGGGAAAAGTCAGGCACCCCCCCCCCCCCCCGCAGGCGTCTCCCCACTCACCCCAGGTCATTTGGAGGTACATAAACTGGGACCAGAGAAGGTTTCCTGCTTCTTCCATTTGACAGTGCCTGGCCCTCCGTCATAGGGACCTGGGGAAAACACATGCCTCTCCCAGCCTCCCTCCTAAGGGGCACCGGCCTCTTCACATTTCCACCAAATTATCCACAGAAGACTTGGTTCCCAGACTCTGGAAGGGGGCCCAATGGCCAGCCAGCAGAGATTTCAATCAACTGAAAATGTGCAGTTCTACATAAGTTCTCTAGCTCGCCCTCTCCTCCCTGTCTTAGTCTGTGGTATAATATCACCAATAATAGTAAATACTTTATGATGGTCACAGGACCTGGGTCCTGTTCGAAGCACTTTAATAGGTCATCTCATTAATCCTCACCCCCCACCCCATGTGGAAGTTGCTCTTATTGCCCCCATTTTACAGGCAGCACACTGAGGCACAGAGAAGGGTATGGGGCATGCCGCCGCTGGGCTGGCCTGGCCTGCCCTCTGCTTTGCTGACCAGGTGAGTGAGGTTCCCTTCCTCAGACCTGCTGCTCACCCAGCCCCACTCACCTTCCTTGCTGAGCCTGGCCGAGGGTGATGAGCTTTCTGCCCAGTGCTCAGGCCTGACTAATGGTCTCCATTCACCTCTGAGCTGATGGAGCACCAGCCCAGCTCCCCTGTGGGGTCTTCTGTCACATCTTGGTCCAGGTAATGAGAGGCTCTTTTCTCCGCTTGATGTCTGCAGCTCTGGACCACAGGGCGAGAAATCTCACCACTTCTTGTGCTGCTCAGAGCACATCACCATGGTGGATCAGTGCGAAATCTCCCCAACCAGCCCTCTCATTTCTGCGGGATCACGTCTCCTTTGGGGTTTTGTAGCAGTAGTGGGATTCAGTTGGTTCACACCAGTTCGACAGAACCGATATCTAATTTTTTGTCAAGTTTGGCAAACCAGCTGTTAAAATGGCACTTGTGATCAGGTTTCTCTCTAAGGTGGGCGCCTGGGCAGCCACTCAATGTGGAAATCACAAATTTACATTCCTGACTCTTTTTTAATGTTCATCTGTGCAACAGCATATTCTGTACCTCTTTTATTGTTTTTATGTAAGTATTAAATGAATAAAATAATAAACTGCCTTTTGGTATATCTTTTCTTTATACTTAAAATGGTCATTACGGCAGAGAACTAGGTGTTAAATTATTTGAGTCCCACCACTGTCTTGTAGGAACATTTAAATGTTTTTATCATATGTCCTTGTATACCTTTTGTGAAGCTTATTGCTAGGTATTGTATCTTTATTGTTGTCGTAACTTATAAAATAGAAAAAAATTTCCAATATATCTACTAACCAGCTGCTGCTTACATGTACGTATAGGTGGAAACTACTGATTTTGCATATTTATTTTACATCCCTGTAGGGTACTGAACTCTTACTGTTAGCAGTGGGTTTTCTTTGTTTTAACAGATATAGAGTTATATCTCCAAATAATGATAATTTTAGCTTCTCCTTTTTAATTTTTTATACTTTAATTTCTTTCTTTTTTCTGACTGTGTTGGCTAGTACCTCCAGGATAATATTGACTAATGATGGTGATAGCATATTTGCTTCTTCCTAATGTTAGTGGGACTGCTTTATAGCAAAAACAGTCCCCACTACCTCTACTTCAGTCATGAAATAGATAAATCACGTTAAGAAGTACTCATACTTGATTGTGTTTTTATCAAGATTAGTTTATTGATTTTGTCAAATGCCATTTCAGCATTGTGACCATAATTACGTAATTTTCTCTTTAGAGTTATTCATCTGATAAAGTATTTTAATAGTTTTCATAATAATGAATCATCTGGGTAGTCCAGTAATAACCTCTACTGGCTCATGATGTATTAGTTTTAAATGAGTTGTTAATTTAGAATTGCTATCCATACATGAGTTGATCTATATTTGGTTTGTTTTGTACAAGCTTTGACAGACTTACCATTTTCTGCTGGTTTTATTTTAAAAAAGCAAATATTTCCCTCATTTTTCCATGCTCTGCAACAATTTGCATCAGAATTATTCGTTCTTTGAGGGTTTGGTAGAATTCCTCTGTTGAACTCCCTGATACCATCTTGGGGTCAACTCTGACGACCTTCTCTCCTTTTCCCATACAGTAGGCCTGTTTTGATTTTCTCTTTCTTCTGGGTGAGCTGTATTAAGTTACATCTTCCTAGAGAACATTCCCTTCCAATCCTATTAAGATGCTGTCATTCTCTTAATTTCTTCTGCCTCTGTGGTACTGTCCTCTTACCCTTGACTATTCTGGGCCTGTGTGCTTGAGCCTTCTCTTGGCTAGCACTGTGCCACGAGTCAGGTTCGCGGGGAGTGGACCATCAGGTGGTGTCGAGTGCACAAGATGCTTATTAGAGAACCTTGCTGGAACCAACCACTGTGGGGGTTGGGAGGGGGAGCAGGAGCGGGCGGAGGAATTAGTTGCCCTGTTATGCTGATGAAACAACCCCTGATGACTTCTTGGGCAGCTCTAGAACTAGAATAACCCTTCAATGTTGTCCCCCACTGGATTGGATGGTCAAGCCATCCTTCCTGTTTCCAGCAGTTAGTGGATATGGTCCACTCCAGAAGGGCGGTCGGTGGCTGTGAGTCGGGTGGCTCTCTGCAGCTGAGGCAATCCCAAACTTGCTGACAGCTGAAGGCATTCGGCCTGCAGGGCCTCTGGCACCTGGGGCAAGTCCTTCCCAGTGTCCTCCACGTGGTTTATCCCACGCAGTTAATCAACTTTTTATTTCATGAAAGTTCTATCTTTTTACTTGTTTATTGCTCCTGCTGTTTTTTCTAACATATTGATTTCTGCTTTTGTCTATATTAATTTCTTCTGCTTTCTTTCAGTTTCCCCCGCCCCAACTTTTTGAATCAGATGTCTAATTCAAATATTTCTTTTGTGTTTATTTTTGTAAGTATTTTTATGGTTAAATATTTTCCTCTGAGTATGACTTTAGCTATATTCTGTAAGTTCTGATACATATTTTCCCCCCCTCTCTAGGAAGTCCACACTTTCTCTTAGTATTTACTTTTAGATGCTAAAGTTGTTTAAGAGATTTTAAAATTTACAAATGGAAGGAACCTTTTATCTTTATTTGTATTCATTTTTCATTTTATTGCCTTTGACCAGCCTGTACTATTTCTACTATTTGGAATTTATTGAGGTTTTTCTTAGTGAATTTAATATACAGTCAATTTTTGTGAAAGTTGTATAAGCGCTTGAGAATAAGATATATTTTTTATTTTTATGATATACATTTTGATGTACATCAATTCATGTATACTTTATTAATTATTTAAGTTTCTTTATTTTATTTAGTCTTAGTTCCTCTTACTGTGCTTTGGCCTTGATTCTAGCTGACCTGATATTTAAGGGTGTGACCTCTGTTGTTTGTTCATTGGCATTTGCCTAGTACATCTTTGCACAAACTTCCTCTTCCGTCCTGGCTGTAGAACTTTTATTTAGGTGTGTATCTTGTAGGCTGCATAGATGTAGTTCTTGCTTTGTGATCCAATCTGAAAATCTTTTTATTTTAATAGATAAATTAAGCAATTTTTATTAATTGATGTGATTGGTTTCAGTTCTATTACTTTAATTTTTATTAGATTTTCTGTATTTAGAAATCCTTTTTTAGCATATGCTCATTTTTTAAAAATTATTATTATCAAGTAAGAAAAGGGAAGAGCAGAGAGACAGACTCCTGCATGTGACCCCACCAGGATCCACCCAGCAAGTACCCTACAGGAGATGCTCTGGCCATATGGGGCTGGTTGCTCCATTGCTGGGCAACAAAGCTATTTTTAGCACCTAAGGCAAGGCCATGGAGCCATCCTCAGCACTGTGGCCAACTTGCTTGAATTAATTGAGCCATGGCTGCAGGAGGAGAAGAGAGAGAGAGGGAGAGAGAAGGAGGAGGAGGAGGGGTGGCGAAGGAGATGGTCACTTCTCCTGTTTGCCTGACTGGGAATCAAATCTGGGACATCCACATGCCAGGTCGATGCTCTACCAACTAAGCCAACAAATGAGGGCCTATTTTTTTTTTTCATTGGTTCTCTGGGCAGTACCTCTAATATTTAGAAAAATACCTATTTTGGTTTGTTAATACCTAATAATGTATAATATAATTTTATTTAATGCCCTTAGTCTTTTGCTTCTTTTGAAATAACTATTAATTCCTTAACAAGAGAAGGATAAAGTCACCATGCTTCTTTTTACTTTCTCTCCTCTTTCTTTTTTCCATCACCCAATTTTTTTGTCAAGGTTATCTTTCTTAGCATTTCGTTTGAACCATTATATCTCTCTATATATTTGAATTATTTGTTAATTTAAGTTTTAAATACTATCTTTCACTTTTATCTTTACAGATGAGACCATCTGTGAACTTATTTTACCTCCTATCATCTTTCCCCCTTTCTCTCTCATTATTTTATTGTATAGTTTTTATGTTGCCAAGAATATCATTTCCTCTGACATACAGTGTGCTATTTCAGTATGCAAATTTAAGATCAAGGAAAGCTCTCTGGAACTTTATGTCTAAGTGCTCTTTTCTTTCATTGTCTTGGTTTTCTTCTTCCCTTTAATTAAAGATATATTGCATTACGTTTCTTTGATCTGTTCTCTATGTTGATCACTGCTTTCTTTAAACATTTTCAGTTATTCCTTTGTTGACATTTCATTTTAGCCTTTGTTTTTATTTCTATCCTCTGCGTCCCTTATTATGTTTTCCTGAGATACCTATGTTCCCTATGCGCCTTCCCAATTTTGCTTTTCTCCCTCCTTTGATAATTTCCTGAGTTTTACTAGCTCAATGTTAGCTTCTCCTGAAGTTGGCCATCTCTTCTTTGATATCTTCAATTTGTGCTTTGTAAAATTTCCTTTGTAGAAGAAATGACTTCATAAATGATTTGAATTCTTAGCAAAGTACTAGTTCACAATTTTTATCCATTTCATTTAATAATTTTCAGAGAGCAATTTTACATGTTGGCAAGTTTTACTGCTCTTTTGCATCTTTTCTCCCCCTTTATGGTATCTTTGTACCAAGATTGTGTCAGTTCCTTTAAGATGACTCACCTTTGAGTGTGATGTATTTTTGCAGACACTCTTTGTAAGCAATTCCTTTGGGGTATGGCAGCAAGTAACTTTAAAGGCTTCATAATTCAAAGGGTACCTACTCTCTGCTGCCTCAGAGGTTGCATGCTGCAAACATGGCTCAGTGGGCAATCCCTTGTGTAGTCTGTCCCCACTGCCTCTCGGAAGCAAGCCAGACCCTGGAAGCCACCTGTCACCAGCCTTCTTCATCTCAATTTCCATACCTGTGTTGTAAATAAAAGATGGAGTTTTGTGTTTTCGGTGAGCCTGTCATTTTCAGGAAGAGTATTTCATTGCAATTCTTTTTATTTATTTTTTTTACAGGGACAAAGAGAGAGTTAGAGAGAGGTACAGACAGACAGGAACACAGAGAGATGAGAAGCATCAGTCATTAGTTTTTCGTTGCCATTGCGACACCATAGTTGTTCATTGATTGCTTTCTCACATGTGCCTTGACCGTGGGCCTTCAGCAGACCAAGCAACCCCTTGCTGGAGCCAGCGACCCTGGGTCCAAGCTGACGAGCTTTTGCTAAAGCCAGATGGGCCCGTGCTCAAGCTGGCGAGCTCAGGGCCTCGAACCTGGGTCTTCCGCACCCCAGTCTAACGCTCTATCCACTGCGCCACCACCTGGTCAGCGCCCCCCCCCCCCCGCCCCCCACCTTGCAATTCTAATTCTAGTCTTTACTTTGAAGGCTGTGATTTATATTTGTCTCCCTGTACAGCTGTAATTGAATTTGTGGATTTTAGTTTTCTTTATTGCTTCTTTGTAATTTTCAGGAGAAGGAAAACGATACTGATTTGCATAACTTTAGTTATATCAGAAGTTCTGAAGAATGACCTTCTTAAAATAAAAACTGGTCATTCTCAGCATAAAATTTCTTTTTATTTTTGTATTTTTCTAAAGTGAGAAGTAGGGAGGCAGACAGACTACCGCATGCACCAGACCAGGATCTACGTGCCATGCCCACCAGGGGGCGATGCTCTACCCATCTGGGACATTGCTCTGTTGCAACTGGAACCATTCTAGTGCCTGAGGTGGATGCCATGGAGCCATCCTCAGTGCCCCGGCCAACTTTGCTCCAATGGAGCCTTGGCTGCAGGAGGGGAAGAGAGAGAGAGAAGGGAAAGGGGGAAGGGTGGAGAAGCAGATGGGCTCCTCTCCTGTGTGCCCTAGCTGGTAAATGAACCCGGGACTTCCACACGCTGGGCCAATGCTCTACCGCTGAGCCAACCGGCCAGAGCCAACATAAAATTCTTTGGTGGCTTTATACTTCAGACAGAATAAAACCCAAATCCCTTTACACTGGTAAGCCTGTGTGGTTGTCTGGTCTCTGTTTAGCTCTCCAACCTCACTTTAAGGTCTCTCATGCACACCATGCTCCAGCCACTTGGATTTTGGGACACTCTAGGACATGCCAAGTTCTTGCTCACCTAAGGGTCTTTGTCTATAAAACATTCCCTTTGCCCTTTCTCCTCTGGCCTCAGCATTCTTTACATTGTTAGTTCCTTCTCATTTTATAGGTTTGAGCTTAAATAATACATTTTCAGAGATGCCTTTCCTGACCACTCCATTCCAGCCCCTTGTTTGTGGAAGGGAGCAGAACATGCCACACAAAAATATGCCATTTCGGCCTATTGATTGTTTTGAGCAACAGGCACTTAGAAAATCAGCAAATGCAGCGAGACTTTCTGTAAACTCTCCTCATCTGCCTAAGGACAGAACCTTCAAAAGGACCTCACTTGTCATCCATCCCCTTGACGGGACTTTTATCAACCTGGGAAGATTGACGTATCACAGGAGAGGAGACTAGAAGTTGGCACCACACCCAGACACCTTATCACAAACCATCACACCTCCCATCTATTTTTTTAAGGGCCCATCCATCTTTCCTAAAAACCATTTACTCTCCCCCAAGGGATCTGCATCCCTCCTATCCTTTCCCCATAAAATGGCATTTAATCCTGAATTCTAAGCCTCCTCTGGGAGTTACTCATTTTTCCTGGGTATCTCCCGTGTATACAGGAAATATTCATGTTAATAATCTTCTGTTTGTTTTTCTCTTTTTAATCTCTTTGTTATTACCAGGGTCTCCACGAAGCACTCAGAAAGATAAAGGGAAAATGATTGCTCCTCCTCTACATTTGTTTCTCTCATGATGCTTCATACAGTTTGTCATTTCCTATATCATTCCCTTTTTCCCTTTTACTTGCCTTCCTTCTTCCTTCTTTTCTTCTTTTATTATTTCTTTTTATTTATTCATTTTAGAGGGGAGACACAGAGTGAGAGAGAGAGAGAGAGAGAAAGGGGGGAGGAGCTGGAAGCATCAACTCCCATATGTGCCTTGACCAGACCAGTGCAGGGTTTTGAACTGGCAACCTCAGTGTTCCTAGGTCAATGCTTTATCCACTGCGCCACCACAGGTCAGGCCTCTTTTCTTCTTTTACTTATTTCTTCTTCCTTCCATTCCTCCCATTCTCTCTCTTTCTTTTTTCTTTTGTTCTATGAGCTTTAGTAGTACTGTAATTATCGTGTTTTTTATCTTCAACACCTAAAGCGTGCCTGCCATTAATGTGTGCTCAGTAGGCATTTGTTAAGAGAATGGGTCCACTAGTAAGTGAAGACTGCTCTCACCAGGGTTGTCATATTGCTATAGGGAAATCAGTGAGGGTCTCTTGTTTGCACCGAGAACAAACAGGTTGGAAGGAGATCTGGAGACTGGTTCTTGGAAGGCTTGGTATTAGGAATAAGGCATATTTCATTTTGGAAAAAAGAAAAGTTTAGATATAGATAGTAATAGCTTTCAAATAGAGGAAGTTTAATCTTATAGAAAAGTGTCTTTCGGTATAAGAATCACCTAACAAGCTCCATAAACATATGGATTCTCCGGCTTTTCCCTGACCTTTGATATGCTGGGTATGGAGTAAGACTAGAGAATCTGTTTTATTGTTGTGGTTTATTTGTTGTTGTTTTAAACACCCCCCCCCCCAAGTAGTTCTTTATATCAGAAAACGCCGTTGATGAGGCAATGTTGTTCCTATGGTGAAAACTGGGACTCATGGGTGGAAGCTATGGGAGGCAGACCTGGAAAGGACATAAGGGAATCGTTTCACACTAGAAGGCTGCCAGGGGAATCTTCTGCAGGGGCCAGCCATACAGGGGGCCTTGCAGGGGGTGAATGAGGTTTACACTCAAGTTGCTAAAACAGTGGTTCTTAACCTGGGTTCTATCGAAGCCTAGGGGTTTGATGAGTTGGTCTCAGGGGTTTGGAGAAGCCTCTGCCGCGGAGGCCAGAATAAAGTAATACCGTAATTTGTTGTGAGTTCATGCACTTTGTTGGTTTTGTTCTTTGAACAAGGTGATGTTCATGCACGGCTCATTTTGTGCACCAGTAAAAAAACATATACCTATGTCTTGAATTTGGAAAAAAAATCATATTTTATTTATCACTAAAGAAGAGTTTGGTGAATGCGCATATGAAACTGGTGGGTTTGGTACCTCGAAAAAGGTTAAGAACCACTGTTTTAGAGGACATGAATAGGGTGTAAAAATGTAAGGACATCATAATAAAAGGAAGGCAGGGAACGAGCCATGGCATATTTGTTGGGGGGTATGTAAACTAGTGCAGTCTCTTTGGAGGACAGCGTGGTCTTACTTGTGACGGTTTTAAATGCACGTTCCCTTTGGTCTAGAAATTTCACTCTAGGACCTGCAGGTACCTAGCACCGAGGAAGGGGAACTTCCCTCTCTGATCAAATGGGTTGTGGTGCCAAAAGTGTTGGGAAAACCACCCTTTTGTTCTGTCTTTCTGTCTTTCCACCATGTAGTCTCTGTTATATGTGCAATTGTAGGAAATCCACAGCAGAATAATATTAAAAAGCCCAAGTTTTCTGGCCAGAGGACCATAGAGAGGAGGTTCCAGAAATACACAGAGTTGGGGGAGCTTGGGAAATAAACCCTATAAAGCTCCTAGGTTCGCCTTCAAGTTGTGTATACATGGGCATGACCATACAGCTTACCATAGACAGGAGAAGTGAATTACTGAATAGGACCACCTAAGTCCAGACTGGCCACGGAATGGCACACAGACAGATGTGACCAGCACAGAAAAGCTTTAGAAATGGAAATGAAATTGGAATTACATTCCATAGGAGGATGGTCAGAGATTGATGCCTGAACCCAACCAGGTCTATATCCTGGCAAAATAAAAACATCAATGTTATTTATAAGATTTAAACAAGACGTCAAGTCTCATACCATAACATTTAAAATGTCCAGGATAGGCCTGACCTCTGGTGGTGCAGTGGATAAAGCATTGACCTGAAATGCTGAGGTTGCTGGTTCGAAATCAGCTTGCCTGGTCAAGGCACGTATGGGAGTTGATGCTTCCTGCTCCTCCCCCCTTTTCTCTCTCTCTGTCCTCTCATGAATAAATAAAAATCTTAAAAAAAAACAAAATAAAATGTTCAGGATAGAATAAAAAATTACTTGGCATATTAACAACCAGAAAAATTTTAATTTGTGTAGAAAAAGACAATCAACAGATCCCAAAACTAGAATGTTGGTAATTATGAGAAATATACCAATTTCTCCTTAATTATTTTGAGATTGCATTGTTGAACACATACAAATTATATATATATTGAGATTATCTGACAAGGGCTTAAAAGCAGCTGATAGAAATTGCTTCAAGAAGCATGAACATTCTTTTAATGAATCAAAAGATAGAAAGGCTAAGCAAAGAAACAGATGATTTACAGGGGGGAAATGAAAATTATAGAGCACAAAAATACAATAAGTGAAATAAATACTCCCTGGATGGATACAATAGCAGAATGGAGATGACAGAGGAAAGAATTATCTTTTACTGTATTTTCCTTGTCAGATTTTGGTTTCAAGATGACATTAGTCTTATAAATAGGAGAGTGTTCTGTCTTTTCCTATACTTGGTGGCAGCTTGCACAGAATTGTTATTTTATTTGTATTTAAATTTGGTAAAACTACCTAGGAAGCCACCTGTGGTTCGGTTTTTTTCTTGCTGAATTTTACAGTTGATTAAATTTCCTTAATGGTTTTAGAACATTCAGATTTTCTATTTCTTCTTGAGTCAGTTTTGCTAAGTTATATTTTTCCAAGTATTCACTCATCTCAATTTCTAAATGTACCAGCACTAAGTTGTTTATAATATTTCATTATGTTTTTAATGACTGCATTATTTAGAGTGTTTCCCTTTTTTCCCTAGTTTTGTTTGTTTTGTCTTTTCTTTTTTTCCTTAGGAGTCTTTCAGAGATTTTTATCAGTTTGATGAGTTGTCAACAAATCAACTTTGGGTTTTTGATTATTTCTATTTGCTATTTCATCAATTTCTATGTTTATCTTTATTATCTTCCATTGCTTTGAGATTATTTTGCTAAATTTTTTTCCAAATCTTTACTTCATTTTCTAACTATAACTCAATAATCCCAGCCTTTCATCTTTTCATATATATAATACTATATATATCCTTGTAAGTTCAGTTTTAGTTTATCTTTTAAGTTTTTCTATGTAGTGCTATTTTATGACTATTTAGCTTTAAATAATTCTAATTTCCTTTATGATGAGAAAAAGTACAACATTTTGATTACAAGTGTGGAATCCAGGGCTGGCCCTGTCAGCTGTGTGAGGTTGGGCAAATCACTAAAACTCCTTAGGGATATTGATTCCTTTGTTTGTAGAAATGGTAGAAATAATAATAATGTCTACCTCAGGTGGATTTTTATGCAGATAAAAAAGAGCCTGGATAGAGTAAGACCAATGTCACTGTAAGCTATTATGAGTTAGCTATTATTTTTCTTCGATTCATTTATTACCATCTTTTAATTTCAAACAGGTTTTAATTCTAGTGATAGTTTACAATTTATTTCTAGGTTTACTGCATTATGATCAGATAACCTTAACCTTTTCTGATTTATTTCAATTACTATATGACCCAGTAAATCATCAGTGACCCAGTGAAACCCAGCATTAAGTGCAAAGTTATACTTTTTTATTTTTTACAGGGAGAGAGAGAGAGTCAGAGAAGAGTCAGAGAGAGGGACAGGTAGGGACAGACAGACAGGAACAGAGAGAAATAAGAAGCATCAATCATTAGTTTTTCGTTGCCGTTGTGACACCATAGTTGTTCATTGATTGCTTTCTCACATGTGCCTTGACCGCGGGCCTTCAGCAGACCAAGCAACCCCTTGCTGGAGCCAGCAACCTTGGATTCAAGCTGGCGAGCTTTTGCTCAAGCCAGATGGGCCCACGCTCAAGCTGGCGAGCTTGGGGTCTCGAACCTGGGTCTTCCGCATCCCAGTACGAGCTCTATCCACTGCGCCACTGCCTGGTCAGGCGCAATGTTATACTTTATTGTTGTAGCTGTCAGGAGTTTCTCAGGGAAAAGGAAACCATTTGAGGCATTTCAAGCAGAGAGAATTTAATACAGGAGATTGGTTACAAATGTGTTAAAGGGCTAAAATACAAAAATTAGAAAGGGAAGTCTTAGTAATTGTAGTAAGCAATTAGCACCTCCCTTCCCCCAGGAGAGAAAGTGAAAAAGACTTTGTCCCAAGAGCCCTGAGTGCCTGGACCTCTGAGGGTCCTATAGCACACACTACTGCCATTAGAACGATGGCTGTTGTTCTGCGCAAACTAGGAGCCTGCACAGTGACAGATGATGTAGGAGCCCAGCGACCTGAAGTCACATGGATTATTGATGCTGTTGCCGGAGTTGCCATCAGAAACAGAAAAGAAAAAGGGCTTCTCTTTTCCTTCTGCCTTATAATCTGTGTCCAGTACCTCCCCTGGTTATGATATAAACTGAAGCCAAATGACAAAGAAAATTTCAAATGTACTTTGTAGGGGTCAAGCTGATTGAGAAACAAAGCAGTGCTCAGAATGCCTGGAATGGAGCAAGAACAGAAGTTAAGTGACCGACCAACTTAAATGTGCTGGTCGAATCTTCTATAGATTTATTGATTTATTTTGTTTTGCTTGTTTTATTAATTATTGAAATAGTGGATTGGTATATTTCTTCTTATAGTTCTGTCAATTTTTTCCTTACTTATTTGAGGCTGTATTACTGGATGCATACAAATTTAATATTTTCCTGGTAACGGAATCCTTTTTAAAAATTATGAAGTGACCCTCTTTATTGCAAGCAAGATTTTTGTCTTAAAGTCCATAAATGTGACATTAGAGTTTGTCTTAGGTTTGGTTCCCTAAGAGCAGAGACAGGAGTTCTGATGCAAACTGTACCATTTTTAAGTGTACAGTTCAATTATGTTGTATAACCAACATTGCTTTGTACATACTCTGTAAGACAGAAAACTTCCATTTTTTCTGGTTTGCTGAGAATTGTTATCATAAATGCATGTTAAATTTTGTCAAATGTTGTTTTTCCTGCACCCATGATATTATTATACATTTTCTCTTTTACTCTGTTAATTTAATAAATCATATTGATTTGTTTTAGAAAATTCCATCAAACTATTTTGGGTTAAAACCCACTTGTTCCTGATGGATTGCCATGTTACTATATTGATGGATTTATTTTATATATTGTTAAGGATATTTGAGTTTATGTTCATGAGCAGTATTGCTCTGTAATTTACCTTTATTTTAATATCTTTGTAAGTTTTGCTATAGCAATGCTGGCCTCATGTGCTGGCCTGGAGTTTTCTTTGTGAAAAAGTTCTTAATTACAAATTCATTTTCCTAAAACAGATTTTCTTTCTCTTCTTTTATGTTTGGTAACTTATATTGTTGACATAAAGTTGTTTTTCTAGTGTTCATGTATCCTTTTAATGTGTGTAACATTTGTAGTTACATTCCAATACAGGGATTTAAAGTTTTCTTTCTTTCTCTCTCTTTTTCCTTTCCAATCTTGCTAGTTTTCATCAGTTTTATTAATTTTCAAAAAACCAACTGTGACTTTTAACATTTTCATTGCTGTTCAACTTTTCATTTTTAAACTTCAATTCTTACTTTTATCATTTCCTTCTTTGTTTTGTGTTTAATTTGCTCTTTTTCTGTCTAGCTCTTAATCTTAGGTCATAATTTTAAACCTTCCATTTTTTTAATGACTGGTATTTATAATTATAAATTCCCCTGTAAACCGTGCTACCTTACAAATTTGTTGTATTTTCAATATTATTCAATTTAAAATATTTTCTAGTTTTTTTTTATGATTTCTTCTTGACTCATGGGTCATTAAGAAGTGTGTTGTAAAATATTTCTGACTGTGGAGCTTTTATAGACATCTTATTGTTAGTGATTTCTAATTGAACTTTAATATGGTCAGAACATACCTCTATGATTTTAATATTCTAAATATGTATAGAGATTATTACATGGCCCAGCCAGTGGTTTTTTGTTTTTGTTTTTGTTTTTTTTAGAGGGACAGAGAGAGTCAGAGAGAGGGATAGGCAGGGACAGACAGACAGGAACAGAGAGAGGTGAGAAGCATCAATCATTAGTTTTTCGTTGTCGTCACAACACCTTAGTTGTTCATTGATTGCTTTCTCACATGTGCCTTGACTGCGGGCCTTCAGCAAACCGAGCAACCCCTTGCTCAAGCCAGATGAACTCATGCTCAAGCCGGCAACCTCAGGGTTTCGAACAGGGGTCCTTAGCATCCCAAGCTGACACTCTATCCACTGCACCATCACCTGGTCAGGTTCTCATGGATTTTTAAAATATCTACTTGGTCTAGCTGTCATTGAAAGAGAAGTGTTAAAATTTCCAACTATGATTGCAAATCTATTTCTCCTTTTAGTTCTGTTAAATATGCTTCCTGCATTTGAAACTCTATTACAAGGAACATAAAAACTTATAATTATTTCTTCCTGATGAACTAATCTTTTTACCTTTATAAAATGTTCCTCTTTAACTCTGGTCATGGTCCTTGTGATTTTTCTCTCCTCTACTTAATCCCAATGTTCAAGACCGTTCATTTTCCTTAAGGTCTCCTGATTGTGTGGGCAGAATGGCTCAGGCTTATACTAATGATGCAGTTATTTGGGGCTCTGTATCTATAAATGGTAGTTTCTGACCTTGCCTGATAGTTCAGTTGGTTACAACATAATCCCATAGCCCAGAGGTGGCTGGTTTGATTCCAGGTCAGGGTATATACAGGAATACATGTTCCTGTCTTTCTCTCTCTCTGTAAAATCAGTCAATCAATCAAAATTTTAAAAAATGGCCATTTCTAGTTGGTATGGATATGTTATATTTGAGATTCCTACAAGTCATACAAATGTAAGCAGAGATAACTTCTGAGCCTTGTTTCTATGACAAGTGTGATCCCAAATGCTTACTTGTACTTGTAGATTTAATATTTGTAAGAGCCATACGAGGAAGATAACTTAATGATTCTCTTTGATAGATGGGAAGCTGCAGCTCTGAGACATTCAACTGTTGTCATAGCTAATAGAGTAGAGCGACAGCAATGGGGAGCCCCGGCACCAATGCTCAGGAGCCCGGTGCTGCACCGCTCTGGACATTTGGTTATGTTGTGCTCGCAAGTGAACTGTTAGATTCTGAATCTGTTATACATATCTGATCATGACCCTAGACTACTCAAATCTTTTCAATGGCTTGTTATGGTTTTTAGGTTTAAAACCAACATTTTTTTTTTACATGTTCCTGTAAGATTTAACTCCTGCTCACTTCCCCAGCCTCATTTAGAGTTACTTTCTCCCTTGTTCCACCTCATTCATAAGAGTTGCTCATCTCCAAGGCTGTCAAATATAATATAGTTTCTCCTTCTCCAAGAACATTACACACACTGGACCCTAGGTCTGGGACTCTCTAAACTCTCTTCCTCTCTAGCTTTGCCTCATCATGTTTTTTGTTTAGGGTTTTTTATTTTTATTTTTTTGTATGTGTGTGAAAGAGAGAAAGGGAGAGAGATGAGAAGTATCAACATGTAGTTGTGTCACTTTAGTTGTTCATTGATTGCTTCTCATATGTGCCTTGACCAGGGGGCTCAAGCTGAGCCAGCGACCCCTTGTGCAAGCCAGTGACCTTGGGTTCAAGCCAGTGACCTTGGGTTTCAAGCCAGCAATCATGGGATCATGTCGATGATCCCTTGCTTAAGCCGACGACCCCACACTCAAGCTGGTGAGCCTGTGCTCAAGCCGGTGACCTTGGGTTTTTGAACCTGGAACCTTAGCATCCCAGGTCGATATTCTATCCACTGCACCACCATCAGTCAAGCATTATTTTTCTTTAATTTTTAAAAGGTTTTGTTTATTAACTTTTAGAGTGAGAGAGAAAGGCGGAGAAGTGAGGGAAACATCAATTCATAGTAGTTGGTTTTTGTAGGTGCCTTGACCCGGCAAGCCTAGGGTTTCGAACTGGTGACCTCAGCATTCCAGGTCAATACCTTATCCACTGCACCACCATAGGTCAGGCTCATCATGTTTTAAATCTGAAAAGTTACCTCCTCTGATAAGCCTTCTCTGATGCTCCTTGGTTAGCTCACAGCAATCTCTAACACTTATCATTCTTGGAACCTCTTGTTGAGGGCATGTCTTCTCTCCTAGACTGTAAATTCAATAAGGCCAGGAATGGTGGCTGTCCTAGTCAAACCTTGGTCCCTATTACTCAATGAAGGGTTTAACATAGAACATCCCAAATAAATATTTTAAAACTATTTACCTAAGTCCTAGAAGTAAAATAGGCATCTTTGAGACAGTCCTCTCTCCTCTCTCTAGGCCCATGACTTCTGAGAATTTGGGCTGTCATCTAAACACTTAGGACAGTTGATAGGGCTCATATGCAAGACTTAACTCAGTATCTTAAAATTAGGTCAGCCTTCTCCTGGGACCAACCCTCAGGGAATGAGATTTCTGGCATATTTTGCTTGATAAAAGTCAGAGAAGCATTTCTTCTGGTATTTTGACCTCATGGAGTCCAGTCCCATCTGGAACATACAAATGCAAATTCATGTATATTGATGAGGAAAAAAATGGCCGAACTTATGAAATAATCCTTTATTCAGATTCCAAATAATTTGTTTAAACCAATGAGAAGATGGTATAGGGGATACTATATATATGCAGGGACTGATTTAAAGTATAAAGTGGATGACAGCAAATCCCCACACCCCACAGTATTTCCTGGATGCTGCCTCAAGTTTCACTTGTAGCATAGGTATATTTGGGGTGAAAGCAATATCTTCTTTTGAAATGCAAAAGGGAATAAGGGGGCAGAGCTAAAGAAGATAAGGAAATGAGTCCTTTTATTTTCATTTGTATTTTTTCACACTTTTGTATGGATCTGCAAATCATCTTATTCCCAAACTACAGATGAATTGAGAATAGTTTCCAAGAGGAAAAAAAGAGAGAGAAGACAGGAGAAGGAGTCACTGCCAGGTGACCCTTCCTGGGAAAGGGATGGTAAGCTCTGAGGACCAGGTAAGCAGGAAATGCTGTCCAACGCCAGGAAAGGAGGACATCCTGTGTAGGCAGTTGTCCCAGTAGAGTCTGAGTTCTATGTCCATCAGGCATTCCCGATTCAACTTCCCCATGTAGTGGGACACTCCTGCTTAACAGCAGGGCTGGTGGCCTCTTCAAGACTACTCTTGAAGTGGCTGTTAGGATTCTATTATTGGTACTGAGAACAATCACCACCAGAGGAAAGACATGACCGACACACAAGTTAGTTGCAAAAATCACACAGGCAGTTTGTTACTCACATCCTATGGCGTGCCTGGGTACAACTTAATGCGGCCCTGTCGAAGTGCTCTTTTTGGCTTTTCTTGGTCAGAGTGGCATGGAGCCTATCCACATTCAATGTTGGAGTCTGGACAACTGACTGCAGCTGCCACCCCCACCTCGGTTTAAGTATCCTTTCTGGCATAGGACTTCTAATAGGTGTTAATCTATGGGATTATCACATCAAGCCACTTTTGGGGAGTTCCTCGCCATGAGCAATTTTTATCTACATATCATTTCCCACACACACTGACTGGGCCCTGCACAGAGGGCATAGTCTGCCTATCATCTCTCTCACACACTAGACTAGCTCTTGAGGGCAAAGCCTTATTTACTTGCCTTAATGGCTTTTAATATTACATCCTAACTTATTTCTATATATTTTCTATATTTCTATATATTTATTTACTCTAACATTATATTACTGTAACAGCAGGAAGGAAAGCTTCCTAAAGAAACCAATTCCCCTGGGAGGGAATGAGGTGGTCTTTAGTTCAGGAAAACACAAAAAGAAGAAAAGAAAAGGAAAAGGAACTGCATCTTGTTCACAATGTCCCCAGGGACAAGTTTCTCTTTTTCATTCAGCTTTGCTTCATGACCTACCTGCACATACCTCTAACTTACCTCTATTTATCTGAAATCAGGGATTTTTAAAAGACAGCATTATTGAAATAAAATTGGCATACAGTCAACTCTACATATTTGAAGTGTACAATTAAATACATTTTGATATATGAATAGTCCTATGAAATTATCACCACAATGAAGATAATAAATATATCCACCGACCCAAAAGTTTCTTCCTGCCTCTTTGTAAAGCCTTCCCCCTGCCTCTTACCACCCCCTCTCTCTAGGCAAATACCGACCTGCTGCTTTCTATCACTGTGCACTCATTTGCATTTTTTTGACTTTTACATAAATCGAATAATACTGTGTGTATTCCTTTCACTTGGCATAATCATTTTAAGATTAAACCAGATTGCATGCATTAATAGCCCATGACTTTTTTTATTTCATTGTACGGTTATGCCACAATTTGTTTATTTGGTTACCTGATGATAGACATTTAGATTGTTTCCAGTTTGGAGCTATTGCAAATAAAGCTTCAATGATCACTCATGTGTAAGTCTGTATAAGTCTCTGTGTGGACATATGCTCTTAGTTCTTTTGGGTAAATACCAAGAACTGGGATGGCTAGATCACATGGTAGGTGTATTTTAATTTTTTTAAAAACTGGCAAACTATTTTCCAAAGTGATATACCATTTTACATTTCCACCAGCAGTGTATGAGAGTTCTAGTTTTTCTGCATCCTTGCCAACATCTGGCATGGTCACACTTTTTAGTTTTAGCCATTCTATAAGTGTGTAATGATATTTCCTTGTGGTTTTAATTTGCATTTCCCTAATCACTGATGATGTTGAGCATCTTTTCATGTGCTTATTTGCCATCTGTATACCTTCTTTAGTGATATATCTATTTAAATTCTTTGTCCATTAAAAAATGGGTTGTCTTCTTATTTTTGAGTTTGAGAATATTTTATAACCTGGAGTTAAGCCATTTATCAAATATATGCTTTGAAAATATTTTTTTCTCAATCTTTCAGTAGTCTTTTTGTTCTCTTAACATTGTCTCTCAGGGAGCAGAAAATTTTAACTTTGAAGAAGAGCAATTTACTAAATTCTTGCTTTTATGGGCTGTGTTTTTGATATCATGTTTAAGGAATCTTTGTCTAATTCAAGCTCACAAAGATTTTCTCCTGTGTTCTCTTCTAGAAATTTTATAGTTTTAATTTTTGTATTTGGGTCTGTGATCCATTTTAAGTTAATCTTTGTATATGCCAGAGGAGGATTAGATAGAAACTCTATATTTTGACTTATGAATATCCACTTGTTCTAATACCATTGGTTGAAAAGACTACCATTCTTCACTGCATTTTCTTTGTGAATTTGTCAAAACACAGTTATGCATGTATGTGTGGACCTATTCATAAATTCTATTCTGTGCCATTTGTTTATTTTAAAATCTTATTTCAATACCATATTGCCTTGATTATTGTAGTTTTATACTAAATCTTGAAATTAGGTAGTGTTAGCCCTCCAAAATTTCAAAGTCCTTCATTTTCTGATGTACAGTGTCTTAAATATCATTTTAAAAAGATTTTTCCCCCCACTTTTTTGGTTGTTTCAAGATGAAGGGTTATTCAAGTTTCTCTCTCTCTATCTGCTCTGGGAATTGAAAGTCTAGGGTCTTTTGTTTTTGTTTTACCTATAGATTTAAGGCATTATACTTAATCTTCTCACAGAGTCCCTAGAGAACAGACTGGTCACAGTCAAATTTAATCCTGAGGAAGTCATACCTAGGATTACCTCAGGACCTCAACTCCTTCACTGTCAATCCTGGATTACTGATTGAGATTAACATTTAGAGCCCAAAATAGATTTCTCCACAAGGGCAGGGAAATACTTCATTTGACAGTAATTTTTGAGACTAGATGTCAGGGTTATTCTGTAGATTAAGAATAATGAGTAATAAGTTTCTTTTCTCTAATTGGAATCTCTTCAATGATGATAATCAATATGACTCAAGAGTTTCTTAAATGTATACTCCTGTTTCTTTTTTCTTTCTGTAAAATCTAAAAGCTCTTAACAAATATAGCAATCAATATGCAAACTAAGATTTTTTTCTCTCCAGTTCTTCCCACTGCATCTGGGCCTGCTCAGTCTCTCTGGCAGGATGTTATCTGCCTTATACATGTTTTCTCCTTTCCCCTCACTCTCTGTGTTTATCTATCTCTTTCTTTTTCTGTCTCTGAGCTTTTCTTTCTCACTGCATTGTAACACATGAGGTGCGTTTTATTTCTTAATTAGTACTATAGCCATGAAAATCTAGCTAAGCCACATCAACACCCATTGACTTTTTTTGTGTGTGTGTGTGACAGAGACAGAGATAGAGAGAAGGACAAATAAGGACAGATGGGAAGGGAGAGAGATAAGAAGCATCAGTTCTTCGTTGTGGCTCCTTGGTCTCCTTAGTTGTTCACTGATTGCTTACTCATATGTGCCTTGACTGGGGGGCTACCGCAGAGCGAGTGACCCCTTGCTCAAGCCAGTGACCTTGGGCTCAAGCTAGCAACCTTGGGCTTTAAGCCAGCGACCATGGGATCATGTCTATGAGCCCATGCTCAAGCCAGTGACCACTTGCTCAAGCTGGTGAGCCTGCGCTCTAGCCAGATGAGCCGGTCGGTGCTCAATCCAGTGACATTGGGGTTTCAAACCTGGGTCCTCAGCATCCTAGCCCAATGCTCTATTCACTGTGCCACCACCTGGTCAGCAACACCCATTGACTTTTAACAAAAGAATAATAAAGGTTAAATTAGTTGCTACTTCTCTATCTGATGGGAATCTGGTACTAGGTGATGGGGCATGAAAGTAAAGTTTTTCTCAAAGTTAACAAGTTTCATCTGTTGAATCCTGCCACATAAGACTACCTCTTATTAAGTGCCCACAGGGGTTTAAGGCTGTGTAAAGTGCTATACTGGGAGAAGTTTCGGGGTAGATGGGCCAGGAAAGAACTGCCAAGGGAAGAAAGGAGCTTCAGATAGTTTACAATCTTATAATGGGTAATGCAGGAGGTCCAGACCTGGGAAATCTATCTGGTGTTGTTGTAAAATCCCAGACACCACAGTGAGGACCACATGGAGCCCACATAGCTTTTATTATTTACATACAGGGGGAACACCAATGGTGGCAGGTCAGCAAAAGCTCTGCACCTGATTGGGGGCTGTGGTCTTTTTATTATTATTATTTACAGGGACAGAGAGAGAGAGTCAGTGAGAGAGTCAGCGAGAGGGATAGATTGGGACAGACAGACAGGAACGATGAGAGGTGAGAAACATCAATCATTAGTTTTTTGTTGCCTTTGCGACACCATAGTTGTTCATTGATTGCTTTCTCACATGTGCCTTGACCGCGGGCCTTCAGCAGAACGAGCCACCCCTTGCTGGAGCCAGCGACCTTGAGTCCAAGCTGGCGAGCCTTTGCTCAAGCCAGATGGGCCCGCGCTCAAGCTGGCAAGCTCGGGATCTCGAACCTGGGTCTTCCTCAAGCTGGCAAGCTCGGGGTCTCGAACCTGGGTCTTCCTCAAGCTGGCAAGCTCGGGGTCTCGAACCTGGGTCTTCCTCAAGCTGGCAAGCTTGGGGTCTCGAACCTGGGTCTTCCTCAAGCTGGCAAGCTCGGGGTCTCGAACCTGGGTCTTCCTCAAGCTGGCGAGCTCAGGGTCTTGAGCCTGGGTCTTCCGCATCCCAGTCAGACGCTCTATCCACTGCGCCACCGCCTGGTCAGGTGAGGGGCTGTGGTTTTATAGCTAAGCCCTGGGCAGTTGCTCCAGTGAATCTCTGTCTACAGGCATGCCAGCAGGTGAGAAGGCAAGCAGGGATAGGGGGAGTGTACACATCATTTTTAGCTCTTTATTCTTGATAATATTTGGTGACTCAGTTCCTTTGTCCTTAGTAAAACCTCAGCTGCAGTTTTATTACCTTCTCTTCCATAGCTTATGGCCAGGATCCATGACTGTGGCACTAGGGGTTGGGGAGAGGGAAGGGCTGTGTCCAGCATCAACCCTACATAATGCTATTCTCTTACATGAAAATCCTGCTTTGGCCTCTTAGAAGAGTTACTGCGGCTCATTACAATTGGGCAGTATTTACTACAAAAGGGTTGCTTCTGTGTGCCTGTGTGTATGTTCTGTCTTATGTATGACCTAGCATATTTGGGTTTAAACTTGAAGAATGTTTTGAATTTTCAGCCTGGTCCTATTGGTAGCCATTTTCACAGAGACAGTGACTCAGGCTGCTCCAAATGATCCCAGTATAAACAGCTTTCGCTGGGCTTTCCATAGGAATCGTTTTCAATTTTTTTCAAGTGCAATGGAGTCAGATTACATGGGTTTATTAGGACAGAAACCTCAAAGCCTCTGTTTCTTCATCTGAAACATGAAAATGCCCTACCTCCTACATAGAATTGGTGTATGAATTAAAGGAGATGCTGCATATAGCACATTGAGTATAATGTCTGGCATGTGGTAAGCTCCTGATTGTCAACTACAATCATTATTCATCATTTAATAACCATTTATTGAGTACCTTCTATGTGTACAAAGCCCTGGGCTGGGTTCTGAGGTATTCTAGAATATAGAGCTATCATCTCTGCTTTGTAGTTGAGAGCAAGGTCAGCAAACATTTGTCTTGAGGGTCCAGAGAGTAAATATTTTAGGCTTCGTGGGACATAGTCTCTTTCACTACTCAGTGCTGCTGTTCTAGTTCAAAATCAGTCATATACAAGACATAAACGAACGGATATGGCTGTGCTCCGAAAGCTGCAGCCGTTTGCTGACCCCTGCTCTAGAGGTGAGACATATTCAAAAAGGCTATCACAATACAGTATGATAAGTGCCTATGATAGAGGACATGGGGAATAACTAGTCCCCCGCTACTCAAAGCATGGTCCTTAGGCCAGCAGCATTGACATAACCAGGGAGCTTGTCAGAAATGCAGACTCTCATACCTTGCCCCAGATCTGTGGCACCAGAGCCTACATTTAATATGAGAAGCTCTGAAGGTGGAAACTTCATAAAAAGAAGAACATTTGATCTAAAAGCTGAAGAGTGTGGAGGAGAGTTTGAGGTGATGTGTGGGCCCAGGGATGTCTTTCAAGAAGAACAGCAAGTGCAAAGGCTTGGAGATGAGAGAGAGTAAGTTTGAGGGCTAAAGTTGAGGACTTGTTAGCATTGCTCTAGATCAGTGGTTCTTAACCTTTTTTGAGATACCGAACCCACCAGTTTCATATGCGCATTCACCGAACCCTTCTTTAGTGATAAATACAATATAATTTTTTTTTCCAAATTCAAGACATAGGTATATGTTTTCTTACTGGTGCACAAAATGAGCCGTGTATGAACATCACCTTGCTCAAAGAGCAAAACCAACAAAGTGCATGAACTCACAACAAATTACGGTATTACTTTATTCTGGCCTCCGCAACAGAGGCTTCTCCGAACCCCTGAGACCGACTCATCGATAGGGATCGATAGAACCCAGGTTAAGAACCACTGCTCTAGAACAAGTCTCTAGAAGAGTTTAAAGCAACATAACAGTTAAATGCAGTGACTTAATTTTGTTTCTATCTGGTTTTGAAGGAATCAATTATAAAAAGACACTTTCAAGGTCCTGGCCAGTTGGCTCAGTGGTAGAGCATAGGCCCGGCGTGTGGATGTCCTGGGTTTGATTCCCAGTCAGGGCACACAGGAGAAGCAACCATCTGCTTCTCTGCCCTGCCCCTTTCTCTCTCTCTTTCTTTCTCTCTCTTCTCCTCCCGCAGTCATGGCTTGATTGGTTTGAGCAAATTGGCCTCAGGTGCTAAGGATGGCTCTGTGGCCTCTGTCTCGGGCACTAAAAAATGTCTCTGATGCTGAGCAATAAAGCAATCACCTCAGATGGGTAGAGTATCACTCTATAGTGGGCTTGCTGGGTGGATCCCGGTTGGGGTACATGCAGGAGTCTGTCTCTGTGTCTCCTCTCCTCTCACTAAATAAAAAATAAATAAAATAAAAATACACTTTTGAGACAATTAAAAATTTGAATATAGTTAGGTATTAATATTACTGTTCATAAAAATGATTTTTTGTTTATATAAGAAAATTCTTGAATTTATTAAGGATACATATAAAAAGATTTAGGGAAGAAATGACCTGATGACTGGAATTTACTTGAAAAATATTTGCAAAAGAGAAAGACGGATAAAAAGGAATTCATGAGGCAAGTGGAACAAAAAGTGAATAACAGTTGAATTGAGGATGGGTACGTGGAACTCATTATATTATCCTCTCTTCTTTTGTGTACTTTTGAAAACTTTCATTAAAAAAAGTTAAAAAAGAATTTTGGACTTCATCACATCTTTTATCTTTGCTTTTATGTGAATTTCAGCTCATGATTAAACTATCCCAAGAGCTGTGTGCAAAGCAATATTTTCCTTCTTTGAAGACAATTCAGAAGCCCTGACACAAGGTCACTTTGAGCCCAGTGGATTTAATACATTTCTTTTATTGGCTTCTTGGAAATTTTACTCCATTTCTTTAAGCAGATGCACTTGAGCCCAGGGATGGGGCGCCTCTGCCTGGAGGCAGCACATGTGATCACCCAGAGCGCCCCCTGTGGGGCAGGAAGAACCAGGTTACAGCTTGGTGGGCAGCACTCAGCACCTCTGTGCTCCTGGGTTCAAAATCATGTACAGTGTGTCTGTAAAGTCATGGTGCACTTTTGACTGGTCACAGGAAAGCAACAAAAGATGATAGAAATGTGAAATCTGCACCAAATAAAAGGAAAACCCTCCCAGTTTCTGTAGGATGATGTGGCAGCATGTGTGCATGCGCAGATGATACATTAACACATGTATACAGCAGAGCAGCCCATGGTCATGCCAGTCGAGATGTGGACGGTACAGAGGAAAGTTCAGTGTGTTCTGTGGTTCGCTAAATTCGAATCCGTGACCAAAGTCTAACGTGAATATCGGCACGTTTATAATGAAGCGCCACCACATAGGAATAACATTACTCGGTGGGATAAGCAGTTGAAGGAAACCGGCAGTTTAGTGGAGAAACCCAGTTCTGGTAGGCCATCAGTCAGTGACGAGTCTGTAGAGGCTATACAGGATAGCTACCTAAGGAACCCTAAAAAATCTGTGCATGCGTGTGCTCGACAATTACACCTAATCAAGACTACTGTTCATAAGGTGTTAAAGAAACGTCTCTGTTTTACGGGGTACAAATTGCAGCTGTTGCACGCTATCAAACCAGCGGATAGACCCACACGATGCGCGTTTGCTACAGATATGCTTCATGAGATCGACAGTGATGCAAGATTTTTGCAGAAGATTGTGTTTAGCAATGAGGCGACCTTCCATATCTGTGGTCATGTTCGTCGCTGTAACGTCCGAATATGGGCTGATGAACATCCTCATGCCTACGTTGAGTAAGAACGTAACACCCCTAAAGTAAACGTGTGGTGTGGACCTGATGCATGATAAGGTGATAGGCCCACTTTTTTTTTCATGGAGCAGTCTGTGACAGCAGACACCTATCTTGACATGTTGGAATTGTATGCAGTGCCACAATTTCCAGAAGGTGTCATCTTTCAACAGGATGGCGCTCCTCCACACTACGCCACCATTGTTTGTGAGTTTCTGGATAGAACATTCCCCCGCTGTTGGATAGGCAGGGGTTCTGTCAAGCCATGGCCACCACGATCCCCGGATCTGAAGCCCTTGTACTTTTACTTTTGGGGTTATGTGAAGCAACATGTGTACATTGAACATATCAATGACATTAATCACTTAAAACAGAGAATCACAGATGTTATTCATTCTGTTACACCAGACGTCCTTACCCGTGTGTGGCAAGAACTTCACTATCATTTGGATGTGTGTAGGGCAACAAATGGAGCCCACATCGAACTGCACTGAATAGGTATGAAACTGGGAGTGTTTTTTTTTTTTATTTGGTGCAGATTTCACATTTCTATCATCTTTTGTTGCTTTCCTGTCACCGGTCAAAAGTGCGCCATGACTTTACGGACACACTGTGTATACAACGGTCTTCAATATAAGGATTATAGATTTTTCAATGCGGGACCATCTCTCTGACAGGATCAGTAATAAGGAGATAAGAGAATACAAAGGGATAGCTTTGGAGATCCATTTATCAGCCGTGTAGCCTTGAGAGAGCTATTGGTCTCTTGAGGTTGCATTTTTATCATCTGTAAAATTATTTTTCCTACTCATTTGGGTTGCTGTGAAGCTTCAATAAGATAATTTGTATAACGGCTTGGTCTCATTGAGAGCTGTGAGAAGTGATCAATAAATGTTAGTTGCTTTTTTTTTCTTCGCTAAACTTCGTAGTATTCTTCACTATGTCTCAGGTGGTTTGTAAAGTTCATTTTTGACCTTCAAATTTTACTGGTCCCTCTGGAACCCTGTCTTCATCTCAAATGTAACAAATGACCCATTCGTATGTATTTTTAAAATTGGATCTTCTTTCCACCTGGAATGTTGATGTGATTCCTAGAGGTATAACAGCCATCTTGCCATCCTGAAGATTACCCTACAGCAGTGGTTCTCAAACTTTTTGAAGTCAGGGCACATTTAAAATCCTACAAATAATTGTAGGTGCACTATATACAAATTTCTGAGAAATATGTTATAATAATTAAGTCAAATATTAAAGAAAAAATATAAAGTCCAAAAGATCTTTTATGGTAATTAAACAAAATAAATATGACAAAATTAAATTTATTCTGACATTAAAAAATATTTTTATGTTACATTTTTTGTTATGCTTTTTAGAATTTGTAAAAAAGAAGGGTTAAAAAATGACATAAAATTTTCTTTTTATATACATAGATACATTCTTAGTAAGATTTAGTAAATTTGGCAGGTCCCAGCATGAATGTTAAGTTTTTTTATTCTTGTGTTTATGAGAAACATGAGCCTGATGTGTCCTAGCGATTTCTTCAATATATTTGAAAGGCAAATTCTCATTTTCTCATCAATACATTGAAGAATTTCTCTCTTTTTATTCTTAATTGTGTTGAGTGTAGAAAATCCTAATTCACATAAATAGGATGTTGAAAATTGTAGTAAAATGTTCAAAGCTTTTTTAGATATTGCCACATATTCTTCTTTTATAGAAATCCAAAGGCTTCAAGAGACAATTCCTTATGTTTAATCATCAATCCAAAATCCTCACCATACATATCATTTTAATTTTATACCAAACAAAGGATAGAAGAAACTTGCCTCTAGTTTTTCTAGGGAACATGGGGTGGGGGGTAGTATAAACAATCCAGCACCACAGCTTAACAGCCTTTTCCTAATCAGGCAAATGAGGTGGGGGGTTGGTCAGACTGTCAGCTTACAGCTAATTCCCCACACCTCTGTCCCCCCAAAAATATGAACTCCAAAAATCCTGTTGGTTTTTTGGTCCCCAATAGGCACATAATTCTCTGGAATACCATAGGGCACACCTGGAAATCTTCTAGGGTGCACCAGTGCGCCCTGGCACACACTTTGAGAACCACTGCCCTACAGCCTAAGGATGACAGGGCAGGAAGACAGAGTCACCGGAGTCCTTGATGGTAATGTGGAGCTATGTCAGAGCTGGACTACCCAGAGTCTCATCTTTTAGAGAACACTCAGTCTATAACTGAAAACTCCAATTGTCTCTAAACTAAGAAAGAAAATAGGTATAGGTAAGGAACTATGGCAGAATACTGATATATGATGAATCTGGAGAACGCATGCATGGGTTTACTATATACCTTTTTCTCTATTTCTGTGTGTGTGTGTGTGTGTGTGTGTGTGTGTGTGCGCGCGCATGCACATGTGCAAAAATTTACTAATAAAAACTTTTTAAAAAATTTGAACTTAAAAAAATTTCCATTTTGACTATGGGAAACCCTAGCTTATACCTGAGCTCTTCCCAGAGCAGAGCACAATAGTTTTCCCATGGGCAGAGTTTTCATTGGCCTTGTCTTTTACCCCAGGCCTGCCTCAATATTGCTGCCACGCTGCTGCCCTCTGCTGGCTGCTGCCAAGTTGTGTGACAGAAGTTAAAACATTCCACCATGTCAGAGGGTCCCGGTTTTGAACTCCCTCCACTGAAGGTTTTAAGAGAGAGAGAGAGATCTGCCTCTTGATTTCAGATGATGTTTAATAAGTTCATGTCCCTTCTATTCCAGAATTTTTAATGCCAGCTTTTTTTACAAAGCACCAAGGGCCCACTGAAATGGCATGTGGGGAGGTACAAGACATAAAACTCTGCTTTGCAGGTCATGTTTTGGGGATGAGGATTCATAAATTTCCCCACTGGGGCTAACTCTCTCCTTTTTGGTCTCATTGCTCTGATTTCTTCAGTTCTCTACTCATGGACATGTTCTGAGATATAACTCTGAAATCCCATCCTTTCTGTTTTTATTTCATCTCAGCTTTCATGATGATGCTGGTAAAATATTTGTAAACTGAATGCCTATTCAAGAAGGACCAGGGAGAGATAAAGAGCTGGGTGCAGGTTGCTAAAGGGTGCGAGCCTCTGTTTGCAGGGTGTGTGGAGATCTGCTAGCCCCCGGGAAGTAGTGGATGGCCCACATTTCACTGGTTTTCTGGCTTCCAGAAAAGCCAGCATCAGTCTAACTGGGCAGAGCACCCACACTACCACCCAGCAGAATCCTAGAGTATTGGCACTCCACCAAGGAGCTGATGGAATTACTTCTCTGATTCCAGATTAGAACAGACATCGTACCACGAAGGCTGGCTGACAAGAGACTAAAGAACTTGCAGTATCTTTTCAAGTTCAGAAAAAAAATGAACAGATTCACATCCTCCTGTCTAAGTGCCACAAAGGTGGTGGTAAGTGCTTTGTAAGAAGTAACTTTTTTGTATGCAATTCCTCAAACCTCATGGCTGCTGGTTCAGTAAAGATGGAGCTTTGCAAGCAGGTTGCATTTTCTATGTTCATTCATTCAGAAGCAGATAAACTTTTGTGATTGATGGCAGGTAGATAAGCAGGAAGTGGACTAATTTCTGTTTATTCATAGAAGTGCATTTTAAGGACAGAGGGGGACTTTTAGAGATTATCTAACAGATATGGAAACTCAGGGCCATGAGAGATAAGATGATATACAAGATGTCGCATTGCTAAGTCACTGGAGCTCAGATATAGGTTCAAGTGCACTTGGAAGCACTTGACTACAAAGATAGGCCATATTCCAGGTCATAAAACAAAAGTTAACAAATTTAAAAGAATTGAAATAATACAGGTATGTTCTCTAATTATAATAAAATTAAACTAGAAATAGATAACACAAAGATAAAAGGAAGCTCCTTAAAGATGTGACAAATTAAAGAAAAAACTGCTATGTATCAAAGAATAAGTCTCAAAAAATTGGAAAATATTTTGAACTGAATAAAAACGAAAAGGTAACATATTAAGGTTCATAGAATACCACTAAAACAATATGTAGAGGGGCATTTTCAGCATTAAATATTTATATTAGAAAATAAAGGTTTCAAATTAATAATCTCAAATTCCACCTTAAGGAATGAGAAAAATAAGAGTGAAATAAACTCCAAACAGCTATAAGGAAGGAAATAAAACTAAAAGTAGAAATTAATGGAATTGAAAACCCTAAACATCAGAAACTGGGACTAAATGGCCCTGACAAGGTTAAGTGACCCCTCCCCCAAGATTCTTCTAGTTCTATGTCCCTGATTTTTATTAAGCAGTTCCTTTGGAAAACACTAAGGAGAGCTGTATCTATATTTAATTTAATTGCTTACAATACTATAATGTGTCAAAACTCAATCTCAAATAGTGGAAAGATTATAGAATAGAGACAAGAGAGGTGGGTGTTTTATTTATCATGGAAGCAGTCATTTATTTAATGTGTGAGCCAAGAAGATAGGTTTAGAAAGAGTAATGAGTCGCTCTAACCTTATTAAAATATATTTGCATTTCAGTCAGGAACTCTTTTGACCATAGTGATTTAAACATAACAGAGACCCAACCTTTTACAATTTGTTAGTATTTTAGAATGAAAAGTGTCTTCTGTTCCTGGGAGATTTTAGGAAGAACTATATGTTATAGTTACATACTGAATAGGTCCTGCTTGAGTTGAGACCAATGTAGCCTTCGGCCTAGCAGAAGAGGTAGGACTGTCAGATGGTTGGGGCTCGAGTCCGGGCTGTTTGTTATTCAGGGTTCCCGCACACTGCGGCGAGCATAGGATTCCATCAGCTCTTCCTCTGACCCATTTCTATCTCATTTCCTCTCCACTGGGAAGATCTGGCTGGTCTTAGCGTGGGATATGTGCAAGTTTTTCTTCAAAGTTCCCATTCTCCCAAAGCACCGTCCTTTGTTCCTTTTAAGAACATACTTCTCTGATAATCTCTTCATGCTACATAGTTCCTGGGGGAAATGTTTCTCACTGTCTTCCTCTTTTCTCACCCAACTATGTGTCTTCCTTCCAGCTGTGTCTTTAATTCTGATCTTTCCCCTCCTACACTATTGCTGTGATGACCCATATGTGGTTATAAGTAAAATATGAAAATAGATCTGTGTATCAGTCAGGGTACTTCAGGGAAACAGAACCAATAGGATATATATATTGAAAAATGGGTATTTCCTCACGTGATTGCAAAGGCCAAGAGGTCCCATGATCTGCCATCTGAAAGCTGGAGAACCAGGAAAATTGGTGGTGTGATTCAGTTCAAATCTGAGGGCCTGGGAGCCAGGGGAGCCGGTGTCTGAGGGCAGGACGAGATGGACATCCTGGCTCAGGCAGACAGCATTCGCTCCTCCTCCACCTCATTATTCTATCAGGCTCCCCATGGCTTCGATGATGCCCGCTTGCACTGCTGAGAATAATCTTCTTCATGTGGGCGACCAATTCAAATCCCAATCTCTTCCACAAACAGCATCACAGACACGCCCAGAAATAGTTTACTAACTATCTGGCACCCCTAAACCCAATCAAGTTGACACCTGAAATGAACCATAACGACTTGCATTTATTGGGCTTTTGAGTGCAGCGGTGGGAGACACTGAGAAGCCAGAGAGCTCTGAGCGAATCTGGAGGGCTCTAACGTGATAAAATATAGTAGTAACAACAACAATAAAACATGCTGACTTTCAGCCATCTACAGACACGATTACCTCGCTTCTGTTGCCTTACGGGCCCTAGCCACTCTCTCACCTCAGAGTATACGCTCCAGACTCCTTTATTTTTATTTTTTTTAATTTCTTTTTTTATTTATTCATTTTAGAGAGGAGACACAGAGAGAGAGAGAGAGAGTGTGTGTGTGTGTGTGTGTGTGAGAGAGAGAGAGAGAGAGAGAGAGAGTAAGGGGTGAGGAGCTGAAAGAGAGAGAGAGAGAGAGAGAGAGAGAGAAAGGGGTGAGGAGCTGGAAGCATCAACTCCCATATGTGCCTTGACCAGGCCAGTGCAGGGTTTTGAACTGGCGACCTCAGTGTTCCCAGGTCGACGCTTTATCCACTGCGCCACCACAGGTCAGGCTCCAGACTCCTTGAGGGCAGCGACTGCATTCGGCGGCGACTGCATTCTTCCGCCTGAGGACCTGCTCTTGCTACTGAAACCCACTCTGCTGCTCACGTGGCAGGCCAGAAGTGTCAAGGAATTAGTGCTCCCCAGGAGCAGCCCTCAAACAATGGTTCATGGGAATCGGTGTATGAGTAACCCCTTGGGTAGGGTAACGCTGAGGCAGGCACTTTACACTGGCTGCCAGTCCCCCCAGCGGGAATAAGCTCCAGGCATCAGCAGTGGGAGCCTGTTCCCCACTGAGACTGCTATGAGAAGTAGCCCATCCAAGCAGGCAACAGACATCGCTAATTTCACACATTTATTTTTAGGAGGGCTCCTGAGTCTCCCACTAATGATTTAGCTCATATTGCTTTGTATCGATTCTAACAAACTGGCATATCTGTTTTATAAACCCAGAACAGATTAGAAGTTACAAATTAGAAGGGAGTAGTTTCATGCTACAGGAAGGCATAAAAAGAATTAAAAACCATGAATGCATGGAAGGGCAAACGCATGATTAAAAAATAAGTCGTTATGATTATTGGTATCCACAGCAGGGGCGGGCATTCAGTTTTGGCTAACAGCTCTACTCACTTCAGGTGGTCCCAATGGATCAGTGTTTACAGAATCATAAATGAGCCCTGGCCAGACAGCTCAGTTGGATTAGAGCATTGCCCTGAAGCACAGAGGTTGCTGTTCCATCCCCCGTCAAGACACATACAGAATCAGATCAGTGTTCTTGTCTCTGTCTCGCTCTCTCTTTCCCTTCCTCTCTCTCTCTCTCTAAAAAAAAAAAAAAAAAAAAAAAAAAAAAATCAATAAAATAAACAGTAAAAGACATGTGGATTATAGATGAAACTGTTCAAATTTCTAAGTCCTTGTTCTCACCTGATTTGATCACCAGTTTCCCACTACTGTTCTCAGAGGCAGGCTCTTCTTGCCCCTTGCTTGTATCACTGGAGCAGCCACGCTCCTGGGCTCTTTGGCTTCAGTCTCCCCTCTCCTTAACTCATCCCCATTGTCGTGGCCAGAGAGTTCATTTTAATATGCAAACCGGACCATGCTTAAAATCCCTCAGTAGCAGTATACCCAACCAGGGAATGTCCCACAGGCCCTATACCCTTAAGGTTTTTTAAAATTTCCTATTTTAGTGTCTATCTTTTGGAATTTGAAATATGAATTTTAGAATGACTTAAATTCTACCTGCTAAAGCCAAAGCATGCACTCTCCTCCGAGTGGGCATGCGCCGTGGGTCAGGAGCTGGGGGCGGGGAGGGCTCTCCTGATGCATGCGCTCTGCTGGGATACCGGGCACACGGGTTTGCACTGTGGGGGTTTTAGCTGTTAAAGTTTTTTAAATGTATATTTTTTTACACTTTTGGTCAAGTATTTTAAAATTTTACCTATAATAGATTAATGGCTGAAGATGGGACACAGTGAGGTATGCATGTTGAAATGCAAAGACTAATGACATATGTAAGAACATTCTTTAAATCTCTTCAAGACGATCTCCTCAGATCTAGAAGTTTCAGTTATATAATAAAACTTCTATAGTATACCAAATTGTCTCCGACAGTGGCGGCTGTTGTATGCAACTGTGAGTCCAGGCTATTGGGTATAAGGACCCTTAATACCCATCACGTGTTCTTTGCTAGGAAGAGCGGGGAAAGAGCCATCGGAAGCCCTTTCCAATTTCATCGTTTAGAAACAAACATGAACTTTCAAAAATAAACCAGTTGGTTTTTCCCCCCTTTTTTTCATAGAGGAGGCAAGCATTCCAACATGAGGTCATGAAAGCAGTTTTAATCTATTTTTGATCCTGTAAAATGTAGTCAGAGCCCAGGCTATATTAGGTGTGTTCAGTCTCAAAAGACACCCACAATACAAGAGGTCAACATTAAATGTATGGGTCGAGAAACCACACTTACATAATTAATAAGGTAAATTAAGGAGCATGTGTTGTTTATTGATAGAAAAAAGGAAGAATCTGTTTTCAAGATTGTATTAAAAAGCAAAACTTGTGATATGACCTGTAATATACTAATAGAAAAATATTTTAAACTTAAAAATATTTCTTTATCATGTACCACATATAAATGACATTATTATATCCTCAGAGGGTACCTCAGGCTTATCTATTATCTCTCTGAGAAATGAATTCGAGAGTCATATCCAGACCCTTCGGCATAACACACTAGCTAGCCCCTCTGAGAGCAGGCCTGCCGCTCGCCAATGCTCACTTCCGCTGCCTTTCCCAAACTGCTGGGAGTTCCCCCCAAGACATGCCCTCCAAGTCTGGGGTTTTGCACATGCTTTTTCTACCTGGAATATTCTTCCCTTATCCTCATCATTTTTGAACCAGAGCATTTCTTACTTACTCTTGACATCTATTTCTCTCTCAACATCTCCCTGACCATCAGGGAGAGTTAGATATTACTTTCTGTTGTTAGAAAACCACCCTTTCCACAATCCATTTAAGTATCAGGAAGTTTTGCAACTAGTTGTTGATTCGTTCTGTCTCTCTCAGCACTCTGAATTCTTTTGCCGCAGGGTTTCTGTCTAAATGATGCCTGTATTGCCTGGGCAGAGTGCTTGGGACAGAAATGGCTCCCAAGATATGTTTTAACATGATGCTCCATCAGGGGACTCCCCCTTATGGAGAAAAGGCTTGATCATGTTCTATACAAGGGGTAGGTGTTGGGATTGCAGGGGCAATAAGAATTTATGTTTAAGGCATAGGCCATAAATGAGCAGAATGACCCTGAGAAGAAACAGGAGTTAGATACAATTCAGGAGTTAGATACAATTAACTGCACCCACAGCCTGCTATGTCGGGCTAAGATAAGCAAAACCGTTACAGAAGGTTCAAGCAGTAATTGCATGAACTGTTTGTCTGTTTTAAAATTTTTCCACTGTCCACCTTGTTACCAAGCCATGTGACTGTGTGTAATCTTCTGCCCACCTATAGCTAACTGCCAAGTTTGCTTCTGTATCTGACGCTTGCTTGCTCAGCTATATAAGCCATAGTCTGTAAGTGCTCAGTGTGACTCCATTGACAGCCTTTTTGAGTGCTGTAGGAGCTCACCCCTGCGCAGGTTTGCATTTTGGCCATAAATATTCTTTGAACTCCTGAAAGTCTCTGATGTTTGTTTCTGCACCCGGCGAATGAAACAGTAGGCAAAAGCAGGTTTACAGCTGTACAAGTAAATAATGCAATACTTAATAAATAATAATCCAAGAATAAACTGTTTCACGTGTACTCACAACTGTAAACCTCCTTTTGCCCACCCCTGTATAGTCTGTTTAAAAAACCCAAAAGTGTACAATGTATGTTGACAAAGATGACCATCTCAAATGACTAAAGCAGAACCAAAGCTGCTCATGCCTACGTAGCAGGGAGCCCTCTCAGGTCTCTGCAGCACTAAGCTTTCTGTAGAACCCGGTGGCCAAGGGGTGCTGGATAGCCGTGCTGTGCCTGGCCCCCAAGTGCCTAGTTGACGATTGTGACCCAGGTTGGTCCTTTTATCCCCAACACAGACTTCTGGTTACCTTTGGTGAGGGCCCTGTTACTGGAGTTAACAAGGACAAAGGGGCCAGACTATTGTTGCCATACAATGCTATTTTCATGCCCCTTGGAGAAATGAATCCGGTAGGCGAGTGGGAGAGACTCTATTTAATTTGCTCTGGAGATATCCTGAGATGGGTGGAAGCAGGGCTCTTTTCTCCTGCTGGCACACAACTCAAAAGGAGTGAAGGCTGTTGGCCTCCTTGTCTCTAATAGACCTGGGCTGCTGGGTGTCCCTTCTTTAGGTCTGTGGCATGTCAGAAAATCTCTAATTAAATATTCTGAGGAAGCACCCTACGGGTTGTGGAATCTTGTTTGAGCAAAACCCAAGGGATAAGGAAATGAAAAGACGGGTCTTAAAAGTCTGCCTTCTCTTTCACAGTGGAAAGCGCACCGGCGTGTTCTACCAACCTCACCGAAGCGTGTCCTTGCAGAGAAGGAGGCTGGTTTAAGTGGGTCACCCTACATGCCTTCCAAGCGGGTTTAATTATTGAACTTCGCTTCAGGAGATTTGGCGGAAAGCAATTTGAGCAAAAGCAATATGGTTGAACATAAGTTGGCAATAAGATAATTTTGGTCAAAAAGGAACACTTCTTGGTCATTGATTTTTCATGTATCAATTATTTCAGCAGACTGTGAGGGAGGTTTTTTACTCTTAATGCATTTGGGGGAGCTTTTTGTCCCCCCTTCCTTTTTTTTAAAGAGCAGTAAGTTTTCATTCTTATTCTTTTGATATTTAAATGTGGGATTAATTTTTAGACAATTATTCCAGCCCTGTGCTGTGTATGGTAATGAAAATTGGAAACATTCTAAATGCTTACCAAAAGAAAATTAGTGGAAATAACCTCCATGTCCAACTAGGCGAATTGCTTAAATAAAACAGTGTGTTTCAAAGAAGTGAGAAAATCCTCAGCGATGCCCCAAATTAGCTGTTTATCAAGGGTCAGACCTAAGGATTATGGATGTGTAATCAGCCCATTCTTGTAGCACAGATATAGAGACACACAGGAAAAACCTGATATCACCTTGGTGATTGCTTCTGAGGGGTAGGTAGACTTGTACGGGGAATCTTTTTAGTTGCCTTTGGGTTGTCTATTTACTTCCTTTTAGAAACATCCAGGGCTTTTACAATAAGAAAAATACTATGAGAAACTTCCTTAATAAAATAAATGATGAAAGAGAATGACCTGGAATGGTCATGCTTTGGGGGTGTGGTGAAACTTTCAGTGACTTGTCGACATCATCATCACGATGTTTGAGCAGCAGTGCACTTAGCCAGAGACTGCTTTTCCCAGCCTCCCCAGTAGCCGAATGAGCCCTGAGACTAGATTCTGACCTTAGCAGAGAGGCAAGTGATCCCTCGAGAACATCTCCTTAAAAGTGGTGGAGTGTGCCTTCCCGTCTTCTGTTCTGCTGCCTGGAACTTGGATATGATGGCTGACACCCCAACAGTTAAGGCCAGGGAGAACGGACTGAAAATGAACTAAAGAATGAAGGAAAAAGCAGCAAACCTCCCTTGCCAAAACCGTAAACTAGTTAGAAAAACAAAAATTTGTGGAGGCTGAAAAATCACACCAAAAGTCACCAGAATTATATACTTGAAGCCTATATGGTTTTATTAACCAATGTCACCCCAATAAATTTAATTAGAAAAGAAATGTCAGTGACTGGAGATACTTACATAACAGGATGCAGCTAGGTGCCAAGTGGGAGTTTTTCTTGTATTGGTTGGACTACTTTAATAGCCAAAAACAAGACCTGGAGTTTCCCCACATGTGCAGAGAATGGCCAGCTATGGGGGATGGCAACATTCCAAAACGACCTCTTGAAAGGCAATGCTTTCAACAGGTCCCATACCGCCACCAACCAAACCTCCCGCTGTTCCTCCAATCCCATTCTGGACCCCCATACCATCTTCCAGTATAGGACTTGATGTGAGAGAAATGGTCTTTTAATCAGGAAAATATGAAGAGCAGCTATGTTATCTCACTTTTTCTCACCCCACATGGCTATGGGGAGTAAGCTCCAGGACAAGCAGAAGGAGCAGGACCTGGAGACAGTCATTTGTACAACTGGAGAGTGTCTCCCAAGGGCAGGTTGGTAGCTCATCTGCTGGTCAGGACTGGAGAAAGAGCCCTGGGAGAGATGATGATGAGAGATGAGCAGGTGAGGCAGGAAACCAGGACCATCCCTTTCAGTTTTCCATACCTAGAGGTACAGAAATTAGATTGAGTTCTTGAATTGATGAGGTAGGGATAGGCTGACTGGGGACCATCCCAGTGAGGAGCAAAGAACCTCCCACAAGTACAGCTTAGACTTCCACTTGAGGGTCCTCCTGGATATGAAATTACTCCTCTTCAGATACTCCAGACACCTTGGGGAACTGTCTTACATCAATGACACCTGTTGCGACCATCACCCATCAATGTACAGACCATAGAAAACTAACTATAGCAAACCATGGGAAGGGTCACACATCCATTAGCCTTTATGGAAACAATGACATTTTCTTGCTGTCTCCTCCCACCCCAAGACCGAGGCAAGAGCACTGGAAAGGAGGAGTGTGTCAGGGAGCACGGACCATGTTGCCATCATACTCCAATCTAGCTTGGGCTTTGTGTGTGGGGGGGGGGACAGGCAGCTTTGAATTGAACTTGAAATGGAAAGTTTGAAATAAACAGGACTGAATTTTAGGGACTAAAATGAGATGATTTTGATAACTGAATGTAGCTGAAGAGCTCTGGACTTGAGCTGAAATACCCTGAAGGCAGCTCACTGCCCCAGCGGGAAGTATATTCCAGCGAGCCTGGTGGGAAGCAGGCGCTAGGAAAGCAGCCCCACTTTGTCTTTCTACTCCAGTGTGGGGTCCCCCTTGTGCACCAATTATATTCCTTTAAAAAAAATCACCCAGTTGATGATTCAAATCAAATGATAGGCCATCCTGAAGGCTTGAAGGGACCTTGTAATGAGGTGGTCACAAAACGCAGGTAAGAAGAAAGTTTTAGAAAGACACTTTGTGGTATGTTGTGTTAGATACATTTCATGAATCATTTCCAACCTTCTGGTGTCACCAGTCTTCAGGACTTTTGGCCTCTTGACTGCTCCAGCAGATATTTTCTCGAGGACTCCAGGTGCCTTCAGGAGGGCACAAGTCCATAGCCCCTTGACCTTGGCTTTCCTGCAGTCCTAACTCCTGCCCAGGGCATCTCTTTTGGTAGCGAGCCATGACTCTGCTGTGAGATCTGCTGAGGAGTGCAGGCATGACCCAAAAGTGTGAGGTTCACACCCCATGGGATGAACTTCTGACCAGAGAGAGATTGTACCTGCAGATACATCCTCCTTTCCTCCAAGGACAGAGTGGCTTGGCTTCCAGTTTGCGATGTCCCTCAGAAATCTAGCATTTGAGATTGAGACATCAGTGGCCCTGACAGCATGCTCCCACCACTCCTGCCTCAGCCCTCTTCCTCCACACTCCTACTTCCCTGGGGTTGTACTCTTTAACAAGAAGTAGCACATGAGCCTTTGCCTCAGGCTCGCTTCTGGGGAACTTGGGCTGGGACAGGTGTGCAAACCGCCCTAGATTTTCAAAGTATTGCATCTTCAGTTTCTGTACTCAATTTGCCTTGAAAATCAGCTTGAGGCCTGACCTGTGGTGGCACAGTGGATAAAGCGTTGACCTGGAATGCTGAGGTCTCTGGTTCCGAAACTCTGGGCTTGCCTGGTCAAGACACATAAGGGAATTGATGCTTCCTGCTTGCCCCGCTTCTCTCTCCTCTCTCTCTAAAAATGAATAAATAAAATCTAAAAAACAAAAACAAACAAACAAAAACAAAAGCAAAGGAAAATCAGCTTGAATGTTGTATTAGTGCTGAAGGTGTCGCCGATGAGACTCAAGCAAGCAGGTGTCTCCTCTGCATTATACCAAGTGCCCACTTGTCTTCCAGGAGAAAGCAGAATTGGAAATGCTCTCAGACCCCAACCCCAGTGCCACTGCCAGGACTGGACTATGATTCCATAGGTCAGGGGTGCTCAATACCTCGATCGCGATCTACTGGTCGATTGCGAAGGAAGTGTGGGTAGATCGCGTGACATTAAAAAGACATTTGTCTTTTGATTGGCATACAGGGTAGCCAACCTGACGTCTGAACTTTTGACACCCTACGCATGTGCGTTAAACCACGCTAACTTGTTCATTTACATTGCTGCGTAGTTAGCCTTCAATTTATTTATACTAAATACAACAAAGAGTGTAAAAATGAGTGCCGTAACTGGTCCGAGTAAGAAGCCTAAAACCTACCACTTTCATACAGAATGGGAGGGGATTTTTTTCACTATGTCATATTCTAAGTGCGTTTGCCTCATCTGTCTGTGTGCCATTGCTATTCCAAAGAAGGAAAATGTGGAGCAGCTTTTTCGGACTGTTCATAAAAACTATGACATTGACTTTCCTCCGAAAAGAGAGCTGAGAAGGAGAAAGAAGAATACACAATATTAAATAGTAATAATAGTAACTTAAATAATGATAATATAGAAGAAATAAATTTATGTTTTGCATTTTTATTGTAGGTAGATCATTTTGACTTGGTCATCTTATAAGTAGCTCGCAAGCTGAAAAAGTGTGGGCAGGGCACCTCTGCTAGACATTGTGGCTATAGTCACTGCTGAGACTAAAACTAAACACAACAAGCTTTCCCAACAAAGGAAAATGGGTTAACAGTAAATGTACTAAATTAAAAGTAAAATATCCATTTTGAAAGAGAGGAAATGGGCCAATCTTCAGTGTTGGTAAAGCAAACTGGCATTGCCTCCCGGAGAGATGCCCAAGGCTGCTCGGGGCTGGGGAGTGGAGTGCAGGGTGATGTTTGCAGATGGGCCCCTGGGTACTGCCCAGGTAACCAAAGCAGTAGTTTAAGGCATTTATGTTAAAGACATCTGGGGAGTCTGAGAATTCACCAGGGAGGGGCCTCAGGGTGGGCAGATACCTGCCTCAGCGGGCGAGAGGTGAGGCACCTCCATGTTTGAGGCTGGCTTGGTATACAGGAAGCACACCAAGGCTGCCAAGAGTCCCCAGAAGAAAGACTACAGCCCCCTGGAGGCCCTGGCACAGGACATCTGCAGGGAAGCCATTTGCAGGTGGCACTAATAACCACTGGCTGGGGGTCCTGCCCTCTCCAGTGTGTGCCTAGGGTGCCAGCACTGTTTACTAGGGTCAGCCAGCTCAGGGCTGCACTTGGGGTGGGGCCTCAGGCCTCTCATCCTGGGTCACTCTGTAAGGCATAGTTTTATGCTTGAGCCTCTGTGGGGATGACAGGGGTCATACCCAAGTCCTCCTGGGAGGTGGGATCACTAAAGTCAAACCAGCGGCTTACCAGCCCTGCTGAGGACTTCCTCGCCCTGGGACCAGCTAACTTCTGGGTCAGAAGGAGACAGCACGGACATAGCTTCCTCTCTGGAGACCCCGTGCCTGCAGCCCCCCTGTACTCGAGGACCTTTGTACATGGAGAGCATGTCTCCGCAGGGGTGAGTTCAGAGTAGTCAGAGGGTGAAACCAAACCCCAGGTTTTGAAACGTTTTCTCTAGAATCTTCCATTCACAAAAATGGAGGCACGCGATGATAGAAGCCAAACTACTTCCCAAAGGCATCCACATCCCAGAACAACTTCCCCTCTCTTTCTCCTGTCTGGTACTTGGCGACCCCGCCCTCCTTCCTGTGCATTCCCAGGGTTTAGTCTTCGCTCCGATGTTTTTCTCTTTGAGAACTAATTCTGAAGAAGCCACTCCCCAGAGGCCGCCTCCGCAGACTCCTCTAAATCTGCCTCTACTCCTGCCTTCCTGCCACTCGTCCACAGAGACGCTCGGGTGACCCAGCTGTCACCAACAAACTCAGAACCCTGGTGTCCTCCTTGAACACTGTCCCCCCGCCCCCCACCACATTCCAGTGGCCACCGAGTTCAGGTGCTTTCCTTTTTCCCCTTCCTTTGTCACTGTTCCCATGCCTATCACCCTGATCCAGGCCTTCATCATTTGGCTCCTGAATCACGGGGTCAGGGGGCCTGGCCAACGGCATCCTTTCCCGCCACAGCTCAGTCTTCACCTGCCTGATGGACGAATCTGCCCTGAACACCTTTCACGGTCCTGTCACCCACGCAGAGCCAGACATCCAACTACTTTTTGAGCTTGACAGTCATGGGGGCTGGAGGGGCACAGACAGGAGGGGAGGTGCGGAGAGCCCCAAGGCAGCCTTCCGCTTTTTGACAGCTTTGCTGGGAGCAGCCGGTGGGCAGCCGCCCAGCAGGGGCTGGTTCTGGTTTAGATTGAGTTTTATTTGGTTCTAATTACAAGTGAACACAACGCCACCCCCACTCCTTAGCCACTAACTCATGTTACTCTCGCTCAGAGGAGCTGAAAAATGAGCAGTTTTCCACACTGCCGCCCACAAAGTCGGATAAAAGAAGAATGGATTCGGTGACTCAGGGCTTCCTCCTCCCACGGACAATCCCACCCCACTGCCGGCCCTGCACAGAATCTCCCAGGATTAGGTTCGTGATCCCCGAGGCGCGCCTGGGCTCGGCTAGGCTCTCTGACCAGGAAGAAGAGGGAATGACTCCTTTTCACTCCTGCTCAATACAATGCTTTCTCCCCCCCCCCCCCCCCCCCCCCCCGGGGCCTGACCTGTCTTAAGGGGAGCTTGCAGGCTGCTGTGGGTGCTCAGGTCTCTAGCCAACGCTTTTGTGAGGGAGCCCTAGGGCAAAGCCCTGGTCTTCAAGGGAGTTTTTAATCTAATGCTACAATATGGTAGAACCTAGCAAAATGAAAATGATAGGGTGTGTAAATGTAGAAAATTTATTCCAAAACCCAATAGAAGAGGTTTTGTTTGTTTGTTTTTTAGATTCAGCAGCTTGTTTTATCCTCGCCTTGATTCAGAATTCTGTTTCTTTGAGTCCCATCAAGCCTTTGCTTCTGTGTCTGGTTCTGTGCCACGGAATCAGGCACATTTGGCACATTTGATTGCTTTTCTGGATGTCCTCCGCTTCATGGTCCATTCTCTCTTCCCTACACAGATCCGTCATCTGGGTTCTCACCCCTGCCATAGGCTGAGCCTGAGGCTTATGAAAAAGGAGCAAGAACTCACCGGGACTAGAGCCTGTAAGCTGTCAGGCTTTACTGCAGATCTATGGGAGAGAGCTATTTTCATATCCGCTTCTCTGAAAACACAAAATAGTTTGGAGATATCACAGGTCATTCTGAAATTTGCTTTATTCAGAAGTTAAAGATTTGATTGGCTAGAAGAAGAGGCACTATGAGGTTAAAACCACAGATTTTGAATGGAAACAGACTGGCTCTGCTGTGTGATTTACGGGAATTGATTTAACCTCTCTGAATCTCTGTATTCTCCATGTATCAGATAAATGAGATAAAATCTCTATAGTGTAGTAAAAGTTAAATGCCAGCATTTAGCACAGAGCCTGATACATAGTAGCAGACAAAATCACAAACCCCACAAACTAAAGGGAGGAAGGGGGGTCCAGTTGTTTGACAGTACTTCCCCCCTCTCCCTTTCTTTCTTTCTTTCTTTCTTTCTTTCTTTCTTTCTTTCTTTCTTTCTTTCTTTCTTTCTTTCTTCTTCTTCTTCCTTCCTTCCTTCCTTCCTTCCTTCCTTCCTTCCTTCCTTCCTTCCTTCCTTCTTTCCTTCTTTCTTTCTTTCTTTCTTTCTTTCTTTCTTTCTTTCTTTCTTTCTTTCTTTCTTTCTTTCTTTCTTCTTTTTCCTTCCTTCCTTCCTTCCTTCCTTCCTTCCTTCCTTCCTTCCTTCTTTCTTTCTTTCTCCCTTTCCTTCCCTTTTCCTTCTTTTCTTTTTATTCTTGTAAAATATGCGTAGCACAAAATTTACCATTTTATCCATTTTCAAGCATACAATTCAGTGGCATTAGGTACGGTCACATTGTTGTGCAACCACATCACTTTCCGCCTCCAGAATGTTTTCATCCTCTCAGACAAACTCTGCACTCATCAAACATCCCCCCATTCTTTCCTCCCCCAGCCTCTGGTAGTCACTATTTCACTTTCTGTGCCTATAAATTTGACTGTTCTGGCTACCTCGTATAAGTGAACTCGAGCACAAATCATGCAGTCCTCTTGTGCCTAGCTTATTTCAGTTCTCACGGCTTCAAGTTTCATCCGTGTTGTAGCATGTGTCAGTATTTCCTTCTTTGTCATGGCTAATATTCCATTGGATAGCTAGACCACAATTTGTTTATCCACTCATCTATTGATGGACACTTGGGTTTCCCCCTTCTGGCTGTTGTGAATATGCTGCTGTGAACATTGGTGTACAAACTGCCTGTTTAAACTCCTGTTTTCCGAAGGGCACCTTAAAAAAAATTTTTTTTTTGTTATATGGACATTAAAAAAAGATTTTATTATTTAATTTCATTTGACATGCAATATTATTTTATAATAGTTTCAAGTGTACAGCATAGTGGTTAGACATTCATATAACTTTTTACGTGATCCCCCCAATAAGTCTAATACCCACTGGCAACATACATAGTTACACAATACAAGGGTGGGAAAAAGTAGGCTCCAGTTGTGAGTGCGTAAAACACAGTTCATTCTTGTATTATTACTTATTAATTATTATATTATTTTCCATATGAACTACTGTAAACCTACTTTTGCCCACCCCTGTGTTATTGACTATATCTCCTATGCTGCATTTGACATTCCCGTGACTACTTCGTAACTGCCAGTGTGTACTTCTCAGTCCCCTCACCTTTCTACCCAGCCCTCATACTCCCCTCCCATCTGGAAATCATCAAAATATTCTCTGTATCTATGAGGCCATTTCTATGTTGTTTGACATTTATATTGATCTTTAGATTCCACATATTAGTGAAATCTTCTGGCATTTGTCTCTTTTTGCCTGACTTATTTCATTTGGCGTAATGCCCTTCTAAATCCATCCATGTTGTTGCAAATGGTAAGCTTTCATTTTTTATGATCAAGTAATGTTCCATTGTATATATGTACCACATCTCTTTACCCACCTGTCTATTGATGGGCACTTACGTTGCTTCTGTATCTAGGCTATTGTAAGTAATGTAGTGAACAGTGTCTTTTTGTGTTTTAGATTTCTTTGGATAAATACACAGAAGTGAAATTGCTCGGTCATAAGGTAGTTCTATTTTCTTTATAGTTCTTATTTTATTAATCTTCTCATGAAAAATCTGCTCAATCACCACAGATAAAGTCACTAAAGAATCTTTACCCCTTGTGTTGTCTAATCTCCAGCTTGTTCTTTGCCAGCACCAACACTGGCCTTCACTGTCTCCCTGACTTCCTTCTGTTCTTGCGTCCCTTTCACTGGTTTTATATTGTTTGTGTGTTGTTTTGTTTTGTCTTGTTTTGAGATCGTATTCTTCTCATCTGGGCCATGTCTTGCAGGTCTATGTTTGGGTTCATTTTTCTTTGAATAATCCAAAGACTCTTACATAAATCATGCTAAAGCCAATTGTCTTGCCACCACCAAAATGGGTTCTGAATCCAAATCAAAAAAATAACTTCTGCTGTGGTCCTGTACATTTTGGCTAATTTTTCCCAAATTTCTATCATAGGTACTATTGTCTTCCTTGGGTGAAGGACATCTATAACCATTTGTTACCACTGCAGTAGTCTTTTGGTTATGAACTTCCATGTCTGGATAGTTACACTGTCATCTATGATGGTGGCCAATCTTCAAGCAGTCAGGGAGAAAAAGGTAGTTTTATTTTTAATTTTTTGAGGAACTTCTATACTCTTTTCCATAGTGGCTGCACCCATTTGCAGTCCCACCCACAGTACATGAAGGTTCCCTTTTCTCCACATCTTTGCCAACATTTGTTTATGGATTTACTGGTGACAGTCATTCTGGCAGGTGTGAGGTGATATCCCATTGTGGTTTTAATTTGCATTTCCCTGATGATTAGTGATATTGAGTGTCTTTTCATATGTCTCTTGGCCATCTGTATGTCATCTTTGGAGAAATATTTATTCAGGTCCTCTGCCCATTTTTTAATTAGATTGTTTGATTTTTTGGTGTTGAGTTGTTTCAGTTATTTATAAATTTTGGATACTAACCCCTTATCATATATATCATTGGCAAATATCTTCTTCCATTCACTAGGTTGTCTTTTCATTTTATTAATGGTTTCCTTAGCCGGGCCAAGACTTTTTATTTTGATATAATCCCATTTGTTTATTTTTTCTTGTTTCCCTTGCCCAAGGAGATTTATCAGAAGAAATATTACTAAGGGCAATGTCAGAGAGTTTACTGCCTATGTTTTCTTCTGGGACTTTATAGTTCTAGGTCCTATATTTAAGTCTTTAATCCTCCTTGAGTTTATTCTTGCATATGATGTAAGAAGGTGGTCTAATTTTATTTTTTGGTATGTTTGTATCTGTCCAAATTTTTCTAACAGCATTCATTTATTGAATAGACTGTCTTTACGTCATTGTGTGTTCTTGCCTTCTTTGTCAAATATTAATTTATATAGGGATAAGTTTATTTCTGGGTTCTCTATTATGTTTTGAAAGATGTGGTTTGTTATAAAAAAAATTATTGAAAACTTGGAGTTAGGCAAAGGGATGACCAGACGTCCTTTCAGGCAGTGCTGGGTGCTGTTTGACAGGTTCCTTCTGCATCAGGATGATCTGATTTTTTTCAAGATGTTTATCCTTTTTTGATTTTCTATTTATGGTTGATTCGGTGATTTTACAACTCTGAAGGGTAGATGTCAGTGTGTGGAAAACCAGTTGTTTCTCGTCCAATGGTAATGAAAGTGAGTTCTGCCCAGGAGGAAAGAAGGTTAACCCAAAGGTTTCAGTTAATGTCTGGTAGGGTATTTTAGCAAGTTAAACAAAAGCAGTGAAGAATAGAAAGAGATTCTGTATCATTTTAGTGTGGACAATGTTTGCTTCTTGGCCTGTCTTGCTCAGTTTTCCAGTCCACAACAGTATTTGCTTGGTGGACCCGCTTTTACTCCATCAGTCAGATGTTTCCCTTAAATTGCCTTTCTTTAGGTCAGGGTTGATCCTGGGCAAAATAGCAAAGAAATCTTTGTTTGTGTGCTGATGACATCGTCACAGCTTTTTCTTGTGCCAGGCTCTTAGCTGAGACCCTTACTTCCTAGAATAGCGCGGTTTGAGGCAGTGTTCCCTCTTTCAGGAGCGTTTGCCTGTTAAGCTTCCTAACTGTGACTGAGTAAGCACAGATAAATTTCAGGTTTTGTAAATCAATACAATAATTCAGCAAATATTTACTAAGCACCTGTAAATAGATTTTATTTTATTTTTTAAATGCTGTCTTCCCTCAATATTGAGGCTGGTAAGTTCCCCTTTCTGAGGAACAGATTAAGTCCACCTGCCGGCCACTTCCTGTGTGTGGCTCAGACTCCAGGGCCCTGTACACAGGCCCTATTAATTCCACAGCCAGGTACCAGACAAGTAAGGACAGTCCTTCTGCCCTGAAGCCTTAACCCACCACAGGGAGCCAGAGGAACCTGGCTGAGCTGCCCTCTATGGCTCCCCCTTGCTGTCACCCTGTCCCCTGTGCTCAGGAGCAAACCCCTGTGTGGATAGCCTGCAACAAAGAGTTCTGCCTTTTAAAAATGTTTTTATTTATTGATGTGTTTTTTGAGAGAGAATTTGTTGTTCCATTTATTTATGCAGTTATTGGTTGATTCTTTTATGTGCCCTGACCGGGGATTGAACACACAACCTTGGCATATTGGGACAATACTCTAACCAACTGAGCTACCCAACCATGGGTAAGAATTCTGCCTTTTATCTATTCCAGTGTCATCGTGTGGTGTCCCATTATTATAAAGAACCTTTCAATCTTATAAAACAGCACCTACTATGTGTCAAGGACTCTGCTGGGTTATAATGAAATGTGGGCAAAGGCAAGGTGATTTCTACACTTGAAGAGCTTAAAATCTGTCAGGAGAAATACACATCCTTATACTAAGAGGTAAAGAAGAAAGCACAGTGTCTTAAAGCTCAAAAACTTGTGGGTGAAATTTCAAGGAGGGTGTAAGCACCCTACCTCAGGGAGGTGACTTAGAGGTCAAAGGTCTTTCCAGCCTCCCATGGTGCTTTCTGTTTGGGTCAAGAACCCTTATCCTTGATTGGAATCTTTACTTCTTATGAAAAATCCTGCTCTCTCATTGAACAGTTCAGACATACTTTCCTGCCCTATTTCATTTTATGACTTATGTTTGCATATTTTTTAGTTTGGTAATGGGCAGGGTGTGGGAGGGAGAGAAGAGCATGAACGAACAGGGTAGGGGTCAAAATGACAGATTGGGCTTTTATAACCAGCTGTCTTGTCTCAGGAAAGTGGCTCTATCTCTTCTAAGCCAAGAATACTTGGTCTTCTCAGCCAGAAAATGAGGTCTATTTTTTTTTTAAAGTAGTAAATATGTTAACTTCTCACAAATCCAATTTTTCACCTTTATATGCCCATCTGTCAAGACATAAGAGTATCTGTGCTTGGATCCACTTACGTTCTTGTAGCCCTAACAGAACTCAACCCCCAAAGCCAGAACTAGGAACGAGATGCAGGGAATGGGTGCTGGGGTGCAATGAGTAAGGAGGCCTCATGCTCCGTGTGGTACCAGTGCAGGGTCAGCACCTGCGAGTGAGGGCCTCCTTATGTTTTGTACCCTAGATGCTCAATTGCCTTAGCCTAGTCCTGGCTCTGCTTATCCCATCCTATGGAAGCTGACAGCACTGATTTTATGGAAGCTTCATGTCCAATTGAAGTTTCCTCCCTTGATACAATTCTCAGCTGGTCTCAGATAGTTTTCATTCATCCTTCCTTTACTCCCCATAACCTCCATTATTATTATTATTATTATTATTATTTTGTATTTTTCTGAATTTAGAAGCGGGGAAGCAGTCAGACAGACTCCCACATGCAACTGACTGGGATCCACCCAGCATGCCCACCAGAGGGCGATGCTCTGCCCATCTGGGGCGTTGCTTCATTGTGGCCTGAGCCATTCTAGTGCTTGAGGCTATGGAGCCTTCCTCAGTGCCTGGGCCAACTTTGCTCCAATGGAACCTTGGCTGCAGGAGGGGAAGAGAGAGTTATAGAGGAAGGAGAGGGGAGAAGAGTGAAGAAGCAGATGAGTGCTTCTCCTGTGTGCTCTGACCAGGAATCAAATCCAGGACTTCCACACTTTGGGCCGACACTCTACTGCTGAGCCAACTGGCAGGGCCTAACCTCCATTCTTTAAGGCACCTACTGAAAGAGACAACTGTATTTAAATTGTAAACAAATTATTGCTTAACCAACAATCAAGTAAGCAAACAAACATTTCTACTCCACAAACACCCAGTTAGAAATTTACCGCCCTTCATACAGTTGCCAAACTAATTCAGGGTATAAAGACATGTGACATTAACTTCTAGAATGCCGTGTAAAGTGATGTTGCAGCAGTCTCCGGATTCTAGAAATTAAAAGTTTTCTTTACTTCAATTCTTACAAGAGCAAATTTTAAAGAAATCAGCTTGTTTTGTTTTGAGAGCTTGAGTGGTGGAAAGAGGGCAGAACACGTGGGAAAGTCTGGGTGGTTCTCCAAGGATTTCATGAGGGCTCACTTGGGGGTCAGTAATTACATGAGAGAACCAGAGGGCATTTGAGAGGTAACAGTGGTTAAGGCTGTTAAAGAGTTTGAAAAACACACAAGGTCTGTGAAATTAATAATACAATCCGCTTTTCTAAACATAGGAGAGTTCAAAGGCTCTCCTCATGGGATATTAGCAATTCTTTCCAGTGCTGTCTACCTACAGGGAAGACCCTGGCCTTTGGCCTTGTTTTTCATCCATGCAACCTCTCTCTTTGGCCATGGAAGAAGTCTGTTTAGTAGTGGGATAAAATTGCTTCCTTCCTTCCTTCCTTTCTTTGTTCCTCCCTTTCTTTTCTTTCTTCTCTACCTCCCACCTTTTATTTTCTTCAGAAATGCATTTGATCCTAAATTAAAAGAAGAGAAATTGACCACCACATTTTTTGCTAGTCATTAGAAAACAGTTCTTAGGAAATGGACTGTTTAGATTGAAGTGACTGAGCTTTAAGCTCAGTTACATGTTGGTATGATGACAGTGAATTTTGCTTAAATACAACCTTCCCTGAATGCTCCAAGTAAAGTAGCTTCATTGCCTAACATACGTATCAATGTTTGAAAGTCTCATCATTCTGTCCAGGAGTTGACTATCCTTCCCCAAACCCACAGAAGAAAGAGTAAAAGAAAAAGAGGAGTGAAGCAAGGAAGACGGGACGTTATATGAACAATGTATTCCCACCCTAGCCACCATATCCCAATGAGCTACACAGGAGTGAAGCACACAGCAGGCTGTGTGGTGAGTGTGTATTCAGCATGCAGGACTTCTCCCAGGATATCTGCAGGGAGAAACTAGAGTGGCTCACAGGTGAAAAAGAGGAGGGAGAATTTATCTGACTTGCTTCTTCCCATTTCCTGTTTCTCATTGGTCAAGTTTCACCCCCCAAGGAAACTAACTCTCCCTCCCTTCCAGGTGTATCAGCCGCCCCCCACACTGCTACTCAGGCTGGCCAAATCTCATGCTCTGCAGTAAGATATTTTAAAGTCCATAACTGGAGGGGTGACTTAGGACAGGCAGGAAACCACACAAGAGAGAAGACGAAGATAGTTGAGGCCATTTGAGAAAGTGCATGGGTTTCTGCCATAATTACAAGAACATAGAGGACCATAAGAGTTCAAGAAGACCTACTTTGGTCTAAAGGGTCAGTTGAGCTGCCTCAATATATCTTTTTTATTTGGCTGCTGAGGAGCTAAAACTATATATATTCTTACACTTATTTCTAAGAGTTACTGCATTGTTGAAAGCAACAAAAAAAATGCATTACCTCTGTGGAAAAAGTACCAAGTCAGGAGTTCTTGATGTAGAATGTCCTCTGGACTACAGCATTATCGTTTTCTACTACAGATGGGGGTGTAGAGCATGGTACAGCAGAGACACCAGAGATGCGTAATATTGCCACTACCCACACTGAGAAGGAAAATATAAACAAATGAATAGCATTATAACACAGCCCGGCCTAAGGGCCAAATGACTGATACAGAATTCAGAGCAGGACACAACCACTCGGGTTTGGGGGCAGAGAAGAACGCGTTGTGGGAATCTGATTTGATCTGAGCCTTAAAAGACAGGTGGACTTGGATATATCTGGAGTGGGTGGAGGGCATTCTGGGTTAGGGGCAAGGCACAGACAAAGTCATGGTTGTGGGAAAGTACATGGTTACCAAAAACAACAGAAGAAGAAGAAACAGTGAACATCTGCCTTTGTCTGGAGCGAGAAAGAGTGAGAAACATAGTTATAAAGGCAGATTGGAGCTTAAATTCTGGGTATTCTTAAATATGAAGGTATGGAGTTTGGATTTTTTCCCTAAGGCATTGGAGACTAAGCAGACGGACTTCTAGCAGGCAGGGAATGAAAACCTGGAGGGACAACTTTTGATGGGTGGAGGAAGGGAGTTGGAAACATCCCACTATGGAAACTGTCCTTTAAAAAAGACCCTTCATCCACAAGTGACCCTTATGTGGTCGGCAAGGGGACAGTTCAGAAGGTGGGTTCTGGAGCAGTGCACTCAGGGGGTGTAGAGTGGAGACGGGAAAAGAAGGAGGTCAATGAAAATCATTTTTCTCTGTTATAGTTTTGCCAAGTTTCTGCTCTGAGGAGACCAAAGATTTGGTCAGCCTGATTTATGTTGAGTTCTTTTAATGCTTTCTGGGGGTAAATCAGAGCAGGAGAGGTTCACCATGAAAAACTTCAGTAAGTAAGTAATATTAGTCTGATTTTATAGCTCTGAGATATTTCTCTCTCTCTCTCTCTCTTTGTATGTGTGTGAATGAGAGAGACAGACAGATAGACAGAGATCTTGTCTAGATGCTGAACAAGAGTTGACCTGGATTTCAGGTTTCCTTCCAATCTCTCCCAAGTCTCTGGCACCTGTCCATCTGTTCAGCCAATTGTCAGATGTTCTTTTTATGAGTATAAGACCTTTGTCCTAACCTACTCAAGGAAATACTGTTTTCTGGTGCGCACCATTAATCCTCAGTGCAGTTCATGGTAGGGCTGTCTGCGGACTGTGCCGTGGATGTTTTATAACTGCTGCGATGTATTTTTCAAAATTATCTGGGGTGTCTTCCTTGTAGTAACTTACCCTTCAGAAATTCTTTAGCTGCGACCCACACACACCACATGAGTCACAACAGAACCTGATTCAGAGTTAGTGAAACTTTTAAGATTAAAAGTGTTATTGGAGAAAGAGGTTAAGTTCAGGAGCAACTAAGGAGGATTCAATTCAGCTTGGGCTTAACAATACAATATTTTTAAAATAAAAATGTTGCCTTTACATCCCAACTCTATATGTTTTGAGAAAATGATGTAGTGGTCAGTCGTAATTCTGGTAAAATAAAATGAGAACGCTGATTCCAGAGGCACGGGTGACCCACTTTAGTTTTATCTGATGGTTGGAGGACAGCCACCTTTTCTAGCTCTGGAAAGAAAAGAAGGCTTCACAGTGACGAGGACAGTTTGCAAGAACCAGACAACAGTTCAATTATTTGTTTTACTGAAGTTTGACTAATGCAATTCACAGAATTTCATGTTCTAGCTTATAAAATTTGCACCCAGATCTCCTGTAAGTCACTGAGTTGGTCCCTGTTCTGGTTACCATTGCTATAAGAGAGACGATCCCAGGAGCAGAAGGGCTCAGCTGGGTGGTTCTCATTCGGTGTTTCTCATATCGTTACGGTCAGATATCTACTAGGGCTGCAATTGTCCAAAGGTTTGACTGGGCTGGATATCCAGGGTGGCTCATCATGTGTCTAGCCACTAAGGCTGCCTATTAGCAGACAAGAGTGTCTACACATGACCTCCCACACGGCTTAAGCAGGGAAGTCTCAAGAGAAGTGTTTAGACTTCTTACATGGCAGTGGGCTTCCTTCTCCCAGAGTAGACATCCCAACAAAACCAGATGGAAGCTATATGGCCATTTCCAACCCAGCCTCAGAATCACATGGTGACTGTATTGGTGGAAGCAGTCACAGTCCCACTCACACTCAGGGAAAGAAGCAGAGACCCCACTCTTGATGGGAGCAGTGTTAGGAAAATTGCAGTCACTAAAAAACAAAACAAAACAAAAACAAAAAACCCCCCAGCAAACCGCTGCAGTTCTATTCAGCCAGACTTAAGATCTCCCTGAGCACCTTTCTAGGGGTTCTTATCATGTTCATGTCCAGCTCCGTTAGCATTGTGATGTCCACTTAGTAGTCTGCTCCAGCTTCTTCCCAGCACCCCCCTGTCATATTTTTCTCCTCTTCTTCCTATCTATTCAGACAGATCATTTTAGGTATCTCTTCTTCCCTTTTAAGCACTTTCTAGTGATTTCTTTCCATCTTTCATTTTCTCTCTCCCTTCCTCCCTCCCTCCTTCCCTTCTTCCCTTCCTCCCTCCCTCCTTCCCTTCCTCCCTTCCTTCCTTCCTATCTTCCTTCCTTCCTTCCTTCCTTCCTTCCTTCCTTCCTTCCTTCCTTCCTTCCTTCCTTCTTTCCTTCCTTTTTGGTGAAAGAATAGGAAATAGACAGATTCTCGCATGTGCCCCAACAGGTATCCACCCGGCAACCCCATCTGGGGTCAATGCTCAGTACTGAGCTATGTTTAGTGCCTGAGGCTGTCACACTCTGTCTGTGCTATCTTCAGGGCCATGCTCAAACCAATTGAGCCACTGGATACAGGAGGGGAAGAGAGAGAAAAGAGGGAGAGGGAATGGGAGAGAAGCAGAGGGTCACTTCTCCTATGTGCCCTGACTGGGGATCAAACCCAGGATGTCCATACGCCAGGCTGACACTCTATATCCACTCAGCCACTGGCCAGAGCCACTGATTTCTTTCTAATCAGTTAATGGATTTCTAACTTGCAGGTAGAATGTCTGTCATAAAATGTTATTTTTACATTTATTATAAGGCAGAGATTTTAATAGCTCATTCTTTCAACTATCTTTCACATGACTACATTACACACGAGCCTTATAATACACATCCTTTTAGTAAACCGTCTGTGCTTTTCATCTTAACAGCATTTAATTGCCCTTTTATTTTAAACAAAGCAATGAAATTCCTTCACCATAAAGTACTATGGACAGTCCGTGGGCAACTATTGTGATGGGCTGGGCCCATGTTACAAAAGGAAAGCAACAGGAGCTGGTTGAATGTTTGAGGTATTGTGTTCTAACATCTTCAAGCAATTAGCCACCAATAAGCCTCCTAAAAATAGATTCTTCCCAGCTCTAAAAAGCTGGGTAATTGCCAATATTCTTCAGCCAGATGGTGACAGCCTTCCTGCAGTCACCTTAAATTTTCCTTTTCTGTCTTCCCAGGTCAGCCTGAGAGTTATGCTTGAATTAGCTGCTTAATAATGAATGAACTGAGATTGATAGGCTGGATCCCACCCACTCTACCCTGAGTGAATTAGGATGCCAGAGTGATTTCTCCTCCACAGGCGGAAGTTCTGAAGCCAGACGGTGCCAGTGAGGGGAAGTGTCACCGTGAAACCTGAGCGTTCCACACTGAGAGGGTGTGGGCTTTGATTTGCAAACTATTTAATAAATTATTGGGGGCAAAAGAAATTGGTAAATTTAGAAGGAATAGCAAGCCACTGAGGTGGCAATAGGGTTATTTAATAAACTCTGAACGCTTTCTTAGAAAATGTAGTTTATGTAAGACAGTGGATTATTAGGAATTTACAACTATAATATGGTTTCTATACCACAGTGGCGTTTTATGGCTTTTCATGGTGATTTTGTATGGGCATTTTGTATGCAGTTTTGTCTTATAGATGCAGTGTGACAAGATGATTGTTTTGTACTGATGAGTAAGTAACCAGAGCCAGCCCCAAGGATGACAGAGTTCTGCCCAATACTATTTATTTGTTTTATTGTTTGTAATTCACTTTAAAAACACTTTCGTGTAGACATTGTGAAATCTGTATTAGTTGGCTTTTATCTACACTTTAGAGGCAGTTAGTTAGTATTTGAAGTCCTCCAATAAAAAATTACACACCAAAGGGATGGTTAGTTAGCATTTGAACATTCTCAGCAAAGTCCATGCTACAGAGACAGCTGTACTTCTGATTTATACTAGAGGCTTTGCTCAACATACTGGCTGATAAATAGAATTTGGTCACTGATGAGATGAGTGGTCTTCAAATGTGTGGACTTGCTAGATATGTTGCTTGGGTACTTCCCCCTTCATATAAACAAAGTACAAGGATCTAGCAGGCCAACAACTTCTCTCTGGGATTTTGATTCCGGACTTGCCTTGTGCTCAGGTGCTGATTGGAGAAATTTTGTGACCCTGTTTTGATTTGGCAGCTAAATCTGCTGCTAGAATGTTACCACATGGGCTTTGAGTGAACTTTTCAGGAAAGATGCTATTCTATTACCCAAAAGGACGGAGAGCTGAGGCTTCATAGAGTTTGTGGAAGAGGACGTATGACTCTTTTAGTGTTTATACTGTTAAAGTAACTTCTCAGGTACATTAATGGCAAACATATATTAAAGGTATTTTTCGAACTTGCTGCTTGAACACACTAGCAAATACTTCGTACTTGATACATATTTTATAGGAAAAAATGTTTAGGTAATCACTATTAGACTATACTTTTTTTAAAAAAGGAATTTTATTTTTAAATGAATATTTAGTTAAAGATCACTAGACACCCTGGGAGACAGGTCATAGGTTGCTAGACAACTCCCAAGGTTGAGTGCACTGGTGGATGTGTTAGTTAACGTGAAAGAAAGAAATGACTCACTCAAAAGGGTAGCGTGGAAACAGTGGAATTGAGACTGTAGAAATGGGTGTGGGGTTTGGGAATATTAATAAGGGGTAGTGGGGGTGTAGTGCGGTCCTCAGGACTAGCAGCATGGGAGCTGTTACTCCTCCTCGGACTGAACGGGCAAGGAAAGGAAACTGCTACTAGACTAGAAGAAGGGAGCTACATGGAAGGTGCTCTCAGTGGAGGCCCTCCATGGAGGGGCAGAGCTGAACCACAGCATCTCAGCAGAGAGAGAATCGAGGTGTGTTTATATCCAAGCTCACTCTCTGCTGCCCTTTGCCCTCCAGTCTCCTGCTGGTGCTTCTCACTGGCCCAAACCCACCCCAAGCTGGATGTCTAGGGAACCCAGGACTGCAGTCCATGAAGGCCAGCTTCCAGGTCAGGAGGATGGGGGAAGGTGTGGAGTGGAGCTCAGGGACAAACGGAAGATCTAGCACAGTAAAATTTTCAGAAAGAACTCTTTCTTTTTTTTTTGTATTTTTCTGAAGTGAGAAGCGGAGAGGCAGACAGATAGACTCTCGCATGTGCTCAACTGGGATCCACCCAGCATTCCCACTAGGGGGTGATGCTCTGCCCATCTGCGGTGCTGCTCCGTTGCAACCGGAGTCATTCTAGTGCCTGAAGTGGAGGCCATGGAGCCATCCTTAACCCCCCCGGGCCAACTTTGCTCCAATGGAACGTTGGCTGCGGGAGGGGAAGAGAGAGATAGAGAGAAAGGAGGTAGGAAGGGTGGAGGAGCAGATGGGTGCTTCTCCTGTGTGCCCTGGCCAGGAATCGAACCCGGCACATCCACACGCTGGGATGACACTCTACCACTGAGCCAACCGGCCAGGGCCAGAAAGAACTCTTGAGTTCATTGGACTGTATCAGAAAGTAGCTTATTTAATTGATTAGGAATGGTAATTACCTCTCCAAAGGGACCGCTAATCACGTCAGACCATAAAGTTCAGTTCATAGACAGTTTTCTTTCTCAAGATGTATAGCAGAAATGGTTTTTATTGTAAATCAGCACCTGGTAGGAGGCTTACTGCTCTTAGGAAAAGATTATCTTCTTGGTATCTTGTACCTATGCAGGGTTAGACTTGATCAGGTAAGCTCCCTACATCTCTGTACACCACACCCTGTTCTTTCCCCTTGCTGCGCTTATTGCCACTTGTAATAATTATTACATATATATATTATATTATATGATACATATATATTATAATATATGTATTTGTCTCCTGATTTGTCTATTGCCTCTGTCATCCCACTCAGTTACCCTCACCCATGAGGGCCAAGGGATGTGTCCCTCTACACTGCCCACCATGGTGCCAGGCACATAGTAGATGCTCAACATTAGGTGAATGAATGAGTGAATGAACTAACACTCTCATTATCTGCCAGTAAGGTGGCGTTAGTGAGGCAGAGACAGTATGGGTTCTGGAATGAGGAACAATTAGGTTTGAATCTCGGGAGTCAAGAGACCTTAGCAAAGTGTTTAATCTCTCAAAGCTGCAATTTCTTCCTCTATAACTTGATGATTATAAACTTTATTCACTTCATTGTTAAGGTCTGAATTAGAATATTAAGCGCTTAGCAGGACTGGGAAATAGTGTGACACCTGCTGCTGGTCTCATCCATCTATTGTTAGGTTTTGTAAAAGAATGTTGATAGCAAGGGAGGACTCCTTTCACGTGAGTAATGCTCATTTAAAAAATAATTTTCTTGAAGGAACAAACAGGGGCTTAGCATATAATATAAAGCCTCCATCTTTTTGAAGGCTATTGAAAGCTCTCTTCTAAATGATCGGTGGTCACTGGTGGTGAGTACAGTCTGGTGGAGATACATTCAGTCAAGTGCAAATAAAGCCTTTAGCTTTTATGACAACGTGTCCTGTGGAATTTGCATGGGATATATGCAATAGAAATGTTACTAAAACATGTAGGCACATTTTTATTAATTGCAACATATATTAAATGTAGTAGCAACATTCATCCTGTGATGAATTCTCTTCTAAAGCTAAGAATGACTCCAGTATTATTTTTAAAAAAATCCAATTTCCTTCCAGTAATGTTGATGTGAGAAAACCCATATGCTGGTGATATCTTCTGGGCTGGCTTTCCAAGTACTTCTCAATAAAGCGCCCACTCTCCCCTTAGAAGTGACCTTTAAAATCATTTAGAAACCATTCAGATTGACTATAGAAAAAATAGAAATTGCAGATGAGCAAAATATAATTTTTAAAAATGTAAAACTCACCCAGAATTCAACTTTTTAAGAGCTAATTTGTACTGGCCCCTTCCTTTAGAGCAGTGGTTCTTAACCTTTTCTGAGGTACCGAACCCACCAGTTTCATATGCGCATTCACCGAACCCTTCTTTAGTGATAAATAAAATGTGATTTTTTTTTCCAAATTCAAGACATAGGTATATGTTTTTTTACTGGTGCACAAAATGAGCCGTGCATGAACATCACCTTGCTCAAAGAACAAAACCAACAAAGTGCATGAACTCACAACAAATTACGGTATTACTTTATTCTGGCCTCCGCGGCAGAGGCTTCTCCGAACCCCTGAGACCGAGTCATCGAACCCCTAGGGTTCGATAGAACCCAGGTTAAGAACCACTGCTTTATAAACTTTTATAAGAAAATTCTTCATCTGAGCTACTTTCTCTTCCTTAGAGTATCAGCAGGATTTCACCAGTTTCGGAGAGTACTTTTGTAAAATGGGTTCCTTTGGCAAATTTCCCCCACTTTCTCACCCCAAGCAAACACGGATAAGGACCTGTGATTGAGGCTACTCACACCTTATACAGGAATAAATTAAAAATGTATTAAAGGCTTAAATGTGAAACCCAAAACCATAAAAATCATATGAAAAAAACCTAGGTAGTAAAATTTCTGGCATTTCTCTTAGCAGTATTATTTTCTGATATAGCTTCTCTGGCAAGGGAAACAAAAGAAAAAATAAACAAATGGGACTACATCAAACTAAAAAGTTTTTTCACAGCAAAGGAAACCATCAAATAAATGAGACAACCTTTTAAATGGGACAGCATTTTTTTTTTTTTTGCAAATGAAATAGCTGATGAGAGGTTGACATCTAAAATTTATAAGGAACTTATAAAACTCAACATCAAAAATAACAAACAATCCAATTAAAAAGTAGGCAAAGGACCTGAAGAGACACTTCTTCAAAGAGGACATACATAAGGCCAATAAACTTATGAAAAGATGCTCAATGTTGCTAATTGTCAGAGATATATACAAACTGAAACCACAATGAGATATTACCTCACACCTGTCGGAATGGATATCATCAATCAATTCACAAATGGAAAATGCTAGTAAGGATATGGAGCAAAGGGAACCCTCGTGCACGATTAGTGTAAATGCATATTAGTGCAGCCACTATGGAAAAACAGTGTGGAGTTTTCTCAAATAATTAAAAATGGTTCTGCCTTATGACCCAGTGATTTCACTTCTGGGGATTTATCCAAAGAAACCCCAAACATTAATTTGAAATAATATATGCAGCCCTGTGCTCATTGCTGTGTTACTTACAATAGCCAACCTATGGAAGCAACTCAAGTTCCCATTAATAGCTGCATGGATTAAAAAGCTGTGGTATATTTACACAATGGAATATTACTCAGCCATTAAAAAAACAATAAAATATTGTCATTTGCAGCAGCATGGATGGACCTAGAGGGTATTATGCTCACTTAAATAAGTCAGTAAGAGAAAGAAAAATACCATACAATTTCACAGAGATGTGGGATCTAAAGATCAATCTAAACTGACAAAATAGAAACAGACTCATAGATACACAGAGAGAACTAACTGGTGGTCGCCTGAGGAGGGCAGAGGGGGCCATGGGTGAAGGAGGTAGAGGGACTAAGGAGTACAAATTGGCAGTTACAAAATAGTCATGGGAAACTAACTAAAACATAGGCTATATAGTCAGTAATACTGTGATAACTATGGAGGGCTGTACTGAAAATACTGAGGGGAACACTAAGCGAGTGTATGGATATATTACCACTAAGTATACACCCAAAACAATACGTAATAAAAAAGCTAAAAATAACCTGTGGCTGTTTCTCCAACATTGATTTTTTTTTTTTTTTTTTTTACCTCTTCTACAGTAGGTAACAACTATGTTGTTTAGGTGGGATTGATCCAACCCCTCGATTTTAGGGATGGGCCAATCCAGGTAATCCCTATTTCTCCTCACTGAAGCGATTGGTTCAACAAACCTAAGCCTGAAGCAATTAGAGCGTGCTATTCTTTTAACCACAGGGACTGACGCACAGGTGATCCAATAAGCTGTTAAACTGAGCCTTTTGCTGGGACTTCTGGTATACAAAGTTTTCTCTTGCATGTGGAATATAAACTCAAAACCTGGAACTTCTATAGCAAGTTAACCTCCATTAAGAAAGCCAGCCCTCAATTGTATTTTTTATTCTTTAATAAAAATGGATCACCTTACAGTTGTGTTCATTCTGCTATTCGGTACTTCTACTGAGGTTTTTATAAAGTGATCGGCTGTATTGATGTCCAAGGTATATAATTAGTCTCTTTCTTTTTCCTGTTTACAAGCATCTGTTTTAAGGATACAATCTACTCTCTCATATCTTAGAGGACATTTGTTAAACTTAGTTTAAGTTTCTTTTCTGATCGTTCTGTTAACTCTATTTCTTCAACTATGTTTTCTGTTGTGGGGTTTATTACCCTTCTCCTGAGGTGCTGGAATTCTCCAACCATTGTTGACTCTTTATTGTAAGTACATTTTTACAGCTGATATTCCCGGTTAGACTGCCTGCTACTTCTGCTTACACATTTCTCCCGGAAAAAGGAGAGAAGCAGCTTTGGGGTTTGAACACTGCTTCTAGGAGAGTGAGAATGGACCAGGTGTACTATTTAGTGGGGCATCTCAATGACTGGTCATTCGAGATTCAATGTTCCCTAGCCCTTTGTGTACCTCCAGGTACTCAAATTTCTGTCTTAGTTCACTCTGGGCTCCTGGACTGTACCACTTCTAAATGTGAAGAACACTTGGCATTACTTTTTTGTTTTTTGTTTGTTTGTTTGTTTGTTTGTTTGTTTTTACAGGGACAGAGAGAGAGTCAGAGAGAGGGATAGATAGGGACAGACAGACAGGAACGAAGAGAGATGAGAAGCATCAATTATCAGTTTTTTCGTTGCAACACCTTAGTTGTTCATTGATTGCTTTCTCATATGTGCCTTGACCGTGGGCCTTCAGCAGACCGAGCAACCCCTTGCTGGAGCCAGCAACCGTGGGTCCAAGCTAGCGAGCTTTTGCTCAAGCCAGATGGGCCCGCGCTCAAGCTGGCGACCTCAGGGTCTCGAACCTGGGTCCTCTGCATCCTAGTCCGATGCTCTATCCACTGCGCCACCGCCTGGTCAGGCTGGCATTATTTTTTTTATTAGTCACAGTTGGTACTGCATGTCCTGGTCTGTCATTTCCCTGCTCTATTTGATCTGTTGGCTTTTGGTCTCAGATAGTTCTTACAGCTTCAGGTCTATGAACATCATCATTTTAGTTTTGTATATACCATGTATTAAATTAAAAATATTCTTCTAGCCTGACCAGGCAGTGGCGCAATGGATAGAGCATTGAACTGGGATGCAGGGGGTCCAGGCTCGAAACCTGAGGACACCAGCTTGAGCGTGGGCTCACCCAGCTTGAGCATGGGCTCAGCAGCTTGAACATGGGGTCACTGGCTTGAGCACAGAATCATAGACATGATCCCATGATTGCTGGCTTGAGCCAAAAGGTTGCTGGCTTGAAACCCAAGGTTGCTGTCTTGAGCTCAAGGTTGCTGGCTTGAGCAGGTGGTCATTCACTCTGCTGGAGCCCCCTGGTCAAGGCATATATTAGAAAGCAATCAATGAACAACTAAGGTGCTGCTACAAAGAATTGATGCTTCTCATCTCTCTTTTTCTTGTCTGTCCCTATCTGTCCCTCTATCTCTCTGTCTCTCCTGCTAAAAAATAATCTTCTATAATTTTACTATTTTAAGAGCAGAGAATGACTGTCATGTATACTCATTAGGATATCTTGAAACTAGAATTATGATTGTTCTTGGTGTGTTTGTCTATTTTCTCCTTCAGTGATTGCAAGGTAAATGAGAGCAAGGACTATGTTATATTCGTATTTGGTTCCTCTACTTGCACCTTTCATGGATGGCACAGACAGCAGTGCCTATTGGATGCACAATCCATATTTCTCAGAGTGAGCAGAACTGATAAAGTTGAGGTAACTAGTCCCATGCTCCATACATTTCCAAATTCATGGCTTCCCCCAATCAATTCAAGGATTAGCTACCTATATAAAGAGTATGAAGTCAGACTGTCTGGATTTCAAGTCCTTACTCTGCCCCAAAGTATTTCTGCAAATATTGGCAATTACTTGGTTTCTCTTGACCTCAGTTTTCATGTTTGTAATGTATAAAAATTATGCAAAATATTTTATACAATGCCAGAACATAGTGAGCATGTGATGTCTAACACAATTATTAATGTTTCCAATCTGATTTATACTTAATATGATTGAGAAATCTTTGCCCACATACAAACAGAAATGGTTTACCCATTGGTCTTTCTTTTTCCTAATTAATATATGTGTGTTTTAACAAAGATCTTTTAGAGACAATATACTCAATTCAGGTCCAAAGAAATAACTCCAGTGGTTGAAAACCAGACCGCCATAAAGTGAGAGTTGTATGAGTCTCTCAAAGCTTCTTGGGTCAATGCTTGTTCCTACCACCACTTCCTTGTTTTTTTCTGAGTTTTGGTCACAGAAGCTGTTGATTGCCCACAAAATAACCATTCTCGTTGTTAACAGAAATCTAATATTTTGCAGTTATTGGTTATGTGGGTGCTTTGTTTTTAAGATGATTTTATTTTTATACTTTAAATAATTTTAAAAATTTATTATTTATTGACAGAGAGAGAGAGAGAGAGAGAGAGAGAGAGAAATGTCCATTGTTGTTCTACTTATCCATGCATTCATTGGTTGATTCTTGTTTGTGCCCTGACTGGGGATTGAACCTGCAATGTTGGTGTATTGGGACAGCACTCCAATCAACTGAACTACCAGCCAGGGCTAGATATCTTTTATTTTTCAATTACAGTTGACATGCAATATTATATTAGTTTCAGGTATACAACCCATTGACTAGAAATCATATAACTTACTAAATTTTCACCTTGATAAACCTAGTACCCATCTGATATCATACAGAGTTATTACAGTATTATTAGCCATATTCCTTTTGCTATACTTCAAATATCTGTGATTATTTTGTAACTATCAATTTGTACTTCTTAGTCCCGTCACCTTGTTCACCCATCTTCCATTTCCCCTCCCATCTTAAAGAAGACCTTTAACATTTCTTATAGTACTGGTTTGGTGGTGATGAACTTCTTCAGCTTTTACTTGTCTGGGAAGTTCTTTATCCCTTCTTTGATTCTAAATGATAGCTTTGCTGGGTAAAGTAATCTTGGTTATAGGTCCTTGCTTTTCATCACTTTGAATATGGCCTGCAAACTTTCTGTTGAGAAACCAACTGACAGTCTTATGGGACCTCCTTTGTAGATGACTGCTTTTCTCTTCCTGACTTTAAGATACTATTTTTGTCTTTAACCTTTGGTATTTTAATTATGATGTGTTTTGCTGTGGGCCACTTTGGATTTATCTTGTTTAGGATGACTCTACACTTCCTGGCCTAGTACAGTGGTACCCCGAGATACGAATTTAATTCGTTTTGTAACTAAACTCATAAGTCAGTCAACTCGTATATCAAACTGCCAATACTGGACCATGTGCCAACACACCAACTAGTGGCAGCTTCCCGAATCACGATGCTGCTTGTTTGAGAGATTTTAAGAAAGTCTGAAGCATGAGCCAAGATGGGGTGTTAGTACGGAAAAGCCAATGGAAACAGCTTGGGTGAGCCTGTAAGTTGGGTGGGGTTGGGTCTCAGGGAACAACCAAGGCAAAGCCAACAGTGTGAGCCAGGTTGATGGAGACTCAGATCTGTCACCAGCCTCCTGTCTTTCTGTGAGGAGAGCCCAGAAAAGAAACAATGACCTTGGCCAACTCTTCTCTCTGGCAGAAAGCTGCCCCTCTAGCTCTTGCTCTGATGCCCAACAATCCAGTTTCTCCCCATATGTCCCTGGTAACTTTTGAGCTGCTGCCCTAGTGCTGGAGTTCAGAGTAAATGCATCTGAACAAGTCTGTGTATGGATCCTTTAAGAGGAATGCAACCCTCTGTCTCACTTGGCCACAATCCATGCTGGGTTTTTTCAGCAAGAAGTTATAGAGACTTCTGTTCCTGGCACTGGAACCCTGGGATGGGGACCTGATGTGTGGTTGGAACCCCTTGCTCCTCACGGGGTCATCTGCTGCCAAGGAATCCCTCCCAATTTTTATCCATCACATATGGGTGTGGGACTAGCCTATTCTGTCTCCCCCCTCCTACCAGTCTCGATGTGGCTTCTTCTTTATATCCTTAGTTGTAGGACTTCTGTTCAGCTAGATTTCAGGCAGTTCTAAATGATGCTTAATCTATAGTTTAGTTGTAATTTTAATGTGGTTGTGGGAGGATGCGAGTACCACCTTTACCTATACTGCCATCTTGACCAGAACTTCCAGGGATTCAATCTTAACAATACTGATGTTCCTACCAGTGATTGGTTTATAAATGGGTGCATAATATTATCAGTTCTAGCCAATGAATGTGAAGAAGGCTTTTTTTGTGTGTGTGTGTGAGGCTTCTGAAAAGAAAACTTTCTTTTAAAAGGCAAAGAGAGATGGAACATTCTGTCTTCCAGCCTTTGGGTGTTGACCTATGAAGAAGTGATGTTTGAGGTTGCTGCAGCCATCTTTCCATCATGATGTGTCAAGCTTGAGATGAGACTCAACAGTCTGAGAAGAAAACACCCTGATTTTTGGTGACATTGTTAAACAGCCGAAAACCAACCTGCTTCAGGACTTCTTGCTGTATGGTAGATTAAATCTCTTTATTGCTTAAGCCATTTAGAGTTGAATTTCCTGTTACTTACACACACACACACACACAAAATCTTAGTTTACTATGGGACATGAATAACCTATTTTATCCTTTTAGATAGTGTTCTTTTTATTCAGAGAGGAGCAGGTTGTGGAAAAACTTGAATCGCTCTACTCAATTTAGAAACAAAAAGTTGTCCAAGGTTCTTTATGGCAACTTACTATTTTCATAGTCACTGGAATGACATCAAATATTGTTAAAGTTAAGGAAAAATTCAAACCGTTTGTTTCTTCTAGGTGTGCAGCCTTGTGTACGTCAAAGAAAACTTTAGGTATCTCTTGGGACATTTTACTTCATCAGTATTGTTTGTAAAAAGTCTGAATACTCACAAACAGTTGCTGCCCCCTTCAGATGTGTTCCTCAAAGAGGTGTTAAATTGGAGATATGAGATTCATATAGAGAAAAATTCTTTTCTTAGGGACAGAGAGGAAAACTGTTGGAACTGCAACTTCGGCAAAGTCAGTATGGTTAGAGGAAATAGAATTGATGTGTCTTTGGACCATATTATAACAAATAAAATAAATTAAATACAGAAACTTATTTGGATTTAAAATTATTTTTTACTTTTTGAGTTTAGAAAGAGAGGAAGGTAGAGAGAGAGAGAGAGAGAGAGAGAGAGATCGATCTGTTACTGTATGTGTCCTGACCGGGGATAGAACTGGCAACGTCGGCACTTCAAGGTGATGCTCTAACCAACTGAACTATCTGGTCAGGGCATGACTTTTGATAGGAAAATATTGTTTGATATTTATTTGAAGGAAGATCAATCCTTCACCCAGATTAAATGGGAAGACATTAATTGAAATCCTAAACAGACATAGAACTGGGCATTGGTGAGATTGACTGCAACCATTATAAACTGACAAATAATGCAGCCAGTCAGCTTACCTTATTGAAATGGGCCCTGGGGAGGTGATACATCTGATGCCTAATGTGGGAACTAAATCTTTATTTCTTAGTTTTTAATGACGGGCTGATTTCCTCACTCACTGGATAAACTACTCCGTTTCCCCAAAAAAAAGACATCCCCCGAAAATAAGACCTAGTGCAATTTTTTCAAGCTTAGAAATATAAGGCCTACCCTGAAAATAAAACCTAGCACATCTTTAGGAGAAAAAATTAATATAAGACACTGTCTTATTTGGGGGGAAATAGGGTAGATTGTTGTACATGGAAATAGTCACAAGAAATTCTTGATGGAATTCAGAGTTTGGCTGGTTATGCTGATGTTTGTGATGACATGACTACAATATATTAATAAATGTTGATAAGGTGAAATCTTGTTCATAGAAAAATAAGACATCCCCTGAAAATAAGATCTAGCACGTCTTTAGGAGCAAAAGATAATATAAGACACTGTCTTATTTTCAGGGAAACACGGTACGTACATTTCCAGCCTTCTTTGGTTCCAACTATGGAGAAAATAATAACATTGGTCTAGGCCTGGCAGGGTTAAGTCCAACACTATGTTGAAAAAAACTGCAGGAACCTGGAATGTAAGAAGAACTGGCCCTGTTAACAGCAGTGCTCCTTTTAAAACTGCGGAAGGGGAATGATACCCTTTGAAGAAAGCAGATGTTGCCACCATCTGCTCTCTCTACATGTCAGTCATCTTTATAGTTACATGACTTCTTTTAACTGGTTGAGCTCCTTGAGGGCAAGGCCCTTCCCTTGTGAGTCTCTGTTGCAGGCATGGTGCTCTGGATATAGTAGTAGGTATTTGCTAGTAGTTCTAGTTGGCTGACAATGGGGTCAGCCTGTTCTCCAATCTACATTTTGAAAGGTTGAGTTCATCATTAGTGAGGCTCTAGATAAAGATCACTGGGGATTAACAGACTGTAGTACCAGTGTCTGACATCCAGTTTACTGGTGTCTGAAAGAAGGTGGAAGTCCCACATGGACGAGGGCAGTTCTTGAGAGAGAGGTGCTGGGATCCGTCAGACAAGTCACAGCATTAGGTAGTGAGTCTGCATGGTGCTGAGTAGGAAGAAGAGACAGAGTGCAGGGTGGAAAGCTAGAAGCTGGAGGAGCGAATTAGCAAGTGGAGTCCACACTCTTCTCTTGGGATCCCTTATTTCCATTAAGATGGGGATCTGACTGCTGAACGTAGTGAGGCTGTCATTGCCAATCCATAGATTCCTATCTAAATGTTACTAATACTTCCTTTTGTCTTAACACATATCAGGCAAGAAATATACATAGAAAATCTACTATCGTCTTCATGCAACACACTTTTTTTTTGGACATCCTGCTTTGAAGACTGCTTGTCTCCATATGGAAAAGCAAGCTAAGCACAGTCTCTGACCTCATAGATGTTATAATCCACTGGGAGGAATATTAATAACAAAGTAGGCCATTACAATAAAACAACACCCATATTTAAATATAGAAGTCTATACTTAAGATAAGTGAATGCTAACTGACAGTAACAGTTTTGTATAATTTAACAGATGAAACTATTTCTCAGCCATTGTAGTGAACTACTATAGTGTCTGCCGCCCAGCATTTATCTCCTCTCTTCTGGGAAGGGCATTCTGAGTTTTTTCTTAAGATACTATCGCCCCTTTCCCAATGATAGAGGGGTTTGGTGATCCCTCTATCATTCCCCTCTCTAGATCTAGGGGTGGGAAAATGATCCAGATCTAAACAATATTGTTTTTTAATCTCTGACCAGAGGGATTGTTTCAAAAGTAGTCATGTGACCCAAGCTAAACTAGTGAAAGGTAATCCTGGGTTTCTTTCTTTCTTTTTATTTTCTGGAATAACCTAAAAAGATGAGTTCTCTTTTCTACAGACTTGGAATCAAGTATGTAAGAGGCAAAGACAGAGAAACTGAGTTTCAATGATGTTTGAGTCCCTGAATTTCTTGCAGACCAACCCTACCACCATACCATCCATTTTTAAGGGCCAATAGATTTTTATTTTTCCATTTAAGTCACTTTGGTTTTCTCTTACTTAACAACCAAACTTTGGTACCTAACTTACTATTGATAATTTGCAGTTACATTCTAGCTAAGCTGACCATAGTTTTGCTTGATATTTGAATTGAACTTAACTTTCTAATATCCTGTATTTTTTTTATATTTTACCTAATTTTTGCCTTTTATCCCTAAACTTTTAACAACATAATATATTCTGGATACAGCCTCCCCCCCCCAACCCCTCCATTGTATCTTAGCTATTCTAGCAGTTTTTCTTCAAACGGCTTTGGAACCATATGAGAGGCCCACTGTAATTGCAGATGCCTGATCCACATGCCATGAAAGTCTGGCAATCTGTATTTTTAAGACACCTCCAGGTGGCTCTGTTATGAACTAAAGTTTGAAAACCAGAGTCCTAGCACTAACTTCTCATCTATGATGCTTTCTGCTCTTCCCCCAAACCCTGAGGTCACTCTGTCCTTGATCGGTTACTTTTCCTCCCATCCGTGGATAGAAGATGAATGGGAAACAGTAGAGCCACATAGATTTCCCATTGGCTAGTGTGGCCCTGAGCCTTCCCTGTCATTCACTTAGCTGGGAAATTGTCCCAGATAAACCATCTCAAAACCCACCTCTTTGCTCTTTGGAAATCTGAACTTATATTTTTGAATAAAGTACATTGATGTGTATTCTTTTGTATATTTTGCAGCTATAGATTTGGAAAAGACTCAGAATTCCTGAAACTCAGCCCAGACCAGAAATTGAAAAATATATACTTAAACAGGACATAAGAAGAGTTTTAAATGTTTTCCTTTTTCTTTCTCCTTCTAGGAGAGATCTGAGGCTGCTTGGCCCTTCTGTAAGGTGAGCCTGTTCATCTTCTGGGTTTCTACGACAGCACCACATCAGGGTCTTTCGACAAAGACATCCAAGGACTTCCATAAATTTGATGGGACTGTTGATGATTGTGATACATGAGGTTGCAGAAAAAGTTATGGGATCGGCACAGACGCCAGCTTCGAACTGTAAGCCTTTCCCATGACCTGTGCCCCCAGAATAGCAGCTCCCTGCCAGCAACCGTCTGCAGCCTTGATCTGACCCTGCCCCAAACATTTGGCATGTGGAAGCTGGCCCAACTGTCAGAGCAAGCAGATAAATTTCCCAGTGCTTACAGACTTCTGTTGGACTTCTGCATATCCTTGCAATAATCGTTGTATGGAAACACCAGATAAAATTCAAGAATATGCCCATAACCACCCCTTTATCACAGGCTGGGCTGAATCTCCAAAGCATCAGATGTTGAATGCAGCTCCTCACGGAAAGGTGGTAAGCAGGGTAGTAGTGAGGGGCAGGTCAGGGGTACTGATCCCACCCTGGCCCCAGGCCTACCTCACTCTAAACCACAAGACTAGTCCACTGCAGGTTAGGGAGTTCCAGGTGTGGGCAGAGTGGGTGAGAAAGTTAATCTCACTTTTGACATCAGCTTTTTTTAACCTTTCATTGTCTTGAAGGTCCTGTCCTTGTCTTACCATCCCTGTCCCTCCTGGCTTCTCCTCGAGCTTCCTTAAAGCTCCATGTAGAAACCTTTGATCCATACCTGTATGTGCTCTGACCAGGAATTGAAACAGCAACCTCTGTGCTTTGGGATGATGCTCTAACCAACTGAGCTATCCGGCCAGAGCATCAGAAACCTCTGAGTCACTTCCTTTGGTGCCATTAATTCTCCCTCTGCCCTGTTTCCTTAAGTCTCCTTCACAAACAAGTGAGCATCTAAGACTTAGTCTGCATTGAGAGATGTTAAAAAATATGTATTTTTAGCTTAGTGAAGAAAATGATATATGAGCTTTTGCATTTCAAAAGAGACATGGAGAGTGGTAATGTGGTTTATTTATGGACCTTCCCTATAGAAGACCCAGGCAGAAGTCAGACCAGTTTATGCTGGAAAGCATAATACTAATGTATTCTCAGCACTTTAGGGAAATTCATGGAAAAAAACCCCTTCATGTAGTATATACCGAAAGTTTCCCGGAGAAAGGACTGATGTGAGGACGAGAAGGGACAGGAAACCAGGGAAGTCACTGGCCAGGTGAGGTTGAGGAGGTGCTGTAGTTAGATGCAGTAACAATTTTAGTCCTCTTAGTAGGGACCTCTAAGGAAGGGAGGCTTGGGGTGTCTAGGGAATTAACATTTGTATCCTTTAACAAATATGGAATGTCCTGTATGTGCCATGCATGGAATTAGAGGCGGAGGATACAAGGACGAGCGAACAGACGGGGTTCCTGCCTTCGTGGAGCTGCTGTTGGGAGGGTTAATGCTAGTAATTAATCATTAAATAATTGTGCAATGGAGCAGTGCGAAGTGGTCCTATGAGAGGCAACTTGGGAAAAGATTTGACCTAGTCTGAGGGGTCTGGCAAAGTTCCCCTGAAAAGCTAATGACTGGGTTCAGATTCGAATGATCTCAATCTGAATGAGGAATTAGGTAGATAGAAAAGGAAAGACAGGGCATAAGTGGAGGTCGGGGGGGCTGGTGGGCAGAAGGCCCTGGAGTAAGACAGTGGATTGGAGCAGGGAGAGTAGAGGGGAGAGCAGGAGAGGCTGGAGGGATCCCAGGGCACAGATCAGGGAGGACCTTGCCTGTGGATCATTTCAAGGATTCTGGTCTTTATCATACAAGCAAATGGGAAGCCACTGAACCGTTTGAGCTGAGGGTGGTGGTTGCTGTCACGGTGTGGGATATGTTCAGATTTGTGTTGGGAAAGATTGTTCTGGCTACACTGTGATTAGAATTTGGAGGACAAGGGAAGCTTCAAGGTGAAAGAGCAGGCAGGACGGTCTTTAGTAGCCTGGGCAAGAAACAATGGTCACTCGGGTCGAGGAGATGGACGTGATGGGAAGAGAGATTTCAACAGGGCTCGGGGTGTGTGCCTCCCTTTTCACCTTCAAGCTTCTCCAAGTGTGAGTCTGACAGGAGCCTGAAGGCAGCATGCCCACTGGTGTCCAAGAGAGCGGATCAGAGCTAAATGACATTTCTCTGAGCAAGCAGCCCTGGTGCTGGGTGGGTCACAGAGCATCTCCAGCCTCCCGCATCCCCGCAGCGCCAGGAAAGGAAGCAGGCCCCCAGGCTATTTTTAGCAAGTTGTAAGAAATAGCCAACATTCTCATTTGAATCCTTCTCACTAAAACCCAGAGCCTAACCCCACACAGTTTCTGTTTCTAATGTCAGCAAAGTTCTCTTTTTCCAGGTAATTGGCAATAGGCCTCCATGCAAGTCTTCTCAGCATCACTGCAAAAATTTAGGCAGCATTAGGGTTCACACCATCATCACATTTGCCAAGACAGCAAAAATCCCAGCCGGCAAAACTTCGAGGGTGACAGAGCGGAACAGTGAGGACAGCTCGGAATCACTGATCATTTCAGGGTGTCCTTCGCAGGAGTTTCCAATGCAGGACTTTCCCGCTGTCTTTGAAGCAGGAACAGTAGGGACTGGCTACTTGGGATAGCCGTGGTGATGTAGATAGGTTTTCCTCTTCTTTTCTACCTTTATTCTCTGCCCCCAAGTGTTTTCTGGAGGGAAAATTATTTTTAAAATATTTTTATGTAACAGCAACAAAAATGGTTTTTTAAATTAATTCATTGAGTCGAAATGGCATAGACTAGTCAGTGTCTGAATTTATTACTGAGCTGATCATCGTGTTGGCATGCCAGGTCCTCCACGTGCCTGGCCTGGGGCACATTATGGAGCTTCTCTGGGTCTCAATTCCCTTGCCTGAGACAGGAAGAGGTGTTGTATTAGCTCAGCATTTCCCCAGCCTCAGTCGTTTAGGTACCGCCTTCATAATATTGGCTGTGTTGACTTTTCACTTCTATATTTACTTCCTTAACATTTTTCCTCTACACTGACTCATTTGTTTAAGTCCTTTATTTATTTATTTAATTTTATTTATTTATTTATTTTCTTTTCCAAGTGACAGGAAGGGAGATACAGAGACAGACTCCCACATGGGCTTGGACTGGGATCCACCCAGCAGCAACCCCTGTCTGGGGCTGATGCTCTGCCCATCTGGGGCCATGCTTGCAACTGAGCTATTTTTAGTGCCTGAGGTGGAGGCTCCATGGAGCCATCCTCAGCACCTAGGGCCAGTGCACTCACTCGAACCAATCAAGTCATGGCTGTGGGAAGGGACAAGAGAGTGAGAGAATGGGGAGAGGGGGTTGGAGAAGCAGATGGTCACTTCTCTTGTGTGCCCTGACCAAGAATTGAACCTTGGACAGCCACAAGCTGGGCTGATGCTCTACCACTGAGCCAACCAGCCAGGGTCAAGTCCTTTATTTTTTCTAAAAAACGTCTTATCTATAATATGTAAGAAATCATGGGGCAGATGTGCTAATTACTTTTTCTAATATACATAAATAAGTGCATAATTAAAATTAAAAAGGTTTCTGTATATAAGTGAATTCAAACTACACTCTACCATGATGATATATAGATCCCATTCTGGGAAACTTTGGCCAAACTGATTTCTAAGCTCTGGAAGTGCTAATGTATTATTGGTCACATCTGGACTTACCTACCCAGGCTTACTTCTCAAGGCTTCCTAAAATGAAACCTCAAGTTTAGCCAAGTCAGTGTCCTTGTTGCTCCTTGTAGACAGTATATGCATGCTGTTCCTTTCATCTAGAATCAATAATTTACCACGGAAAGAAAAACCCTGACTTAAGTAAGAAAGAACAAATTGAGAAAGCACGTAATTTGGTGGACAAGCTACCCTTGACTGCCAGGTCAAAAAAAATTTTTAGGGGGTTGGTGGCTATTGGGTAAAGGTCAAATATAAAGAGTTGAGGTATTGGTCAATCATGGGCTATTATTTTTTCCTCAAAAAAGAGGGTTACCCATTTACTTGGGAAAATTTGCTTAACACATCTCTGAGTGTCTCCTGGGTTTCTTTAACCTCATCTAACAAAGAAGAGATCTGGTTTGAAAATTACTGGTGACTAATCACCAATACATTTGGGTGAAGAAAGAGGAAGGAAGGGAAAATAATCTACATAGTCTGTGGTAGCCCACAGACCATCACATTAGTTACTCTAGAAATTAATTAATTTATTTATAATTATATAAATTATATTCCTTTATAATATTTAGTCCATGCTAGACACTGGATATACAAAGAGAATTAAGACAGTTCTCTACTCTATAGGAGCTCATGTTTTGCAGGAAATGTCAAATAAGTAAGTGAGCGTCATAAGGCACAACATGTCCCAAAGCAAAAGTATGTCCAGGACACAATGTGACTGTAGGAGAGGAAATGTCAGTTCAACTGGAAAATCAGGCAAAGCTTCCTAGGGGATGGAACCTACAAGCTGGGTCTTGATGTGTAAATAGTACTGGTTAGTGTAGGAGGGAATGCCCTTCCAAGGAGAATAAACAGGCAAAATTATCTGGCATATTCAGGAAAGTGAATGCAATTTATTAAGAGTGGAACATCTAGGGGGTGATAAGTTCAGAACTGTATACTAAAAGCTCACTCAGGCAGCTGGGTGGTGGATAACTGGATTGAGAGGATTCTCAAACTATAGGCAAAGAGACCAGTTCAAACACTATTACAAGGGTCCTGGTGAGAGGTGATGAGGATAGCCATAGGAGGTACAGAGAGAAGGGACAGATTTGTGAGTTAAAAGGGATATGATAATGAGAGAGTGGGAAATATCTAGGAAAATGCCACGGTTTTCAGTTTAGGTGCTGGGTAGTGGTGCCATCCTCAGCGTGGGAACACAAGAGGAAGGATGTGATTTGGGCAAACAAGAATTTCTTTTAAAACTGTACTCCTTGGGGCCTGCATGGCAAAGTGACTGGGTGTGGAGGGTATGGAGCAGTGACACCTGAGTTTTTTCCCCAGCTCTGCTGCTATGACCTTGATTGACTTCCCAATATCCCTGAGTCTCATCTTGTCTATATGATAGCTCACCAGCCCTAGCTTTATTTGAGGTCTCAAAACAAATAGATATGTAAAAGTGTCTTGTAAATGTCTTCACAAAAGTAAATATTTATGCCTCCAGGAAAGTACAAGATGTAAAAAGCAGAGTCATAAGCACATTTAGCTTATAAATAGGCAGAGTGTATGGCTGCTTTGCACTGTGATGGAGAATCCAGTAGAGATTTCTCTGAAATTGCTAACATCACTACCTGTCCTCTGACCACGATGGCTTCATTTCTGAGATTAGACGGTATTACTTTGCTCTGCAACACTCAAATTCAAGAAACATCACACGTTCTTTATTTTTTCTAAATCTTATTAAATTATTTCTTCATTTCTACTTGCCAAGGTGGGCAGAACATTCATCTTCAGCCAAAATTGCGATTCCCACAGGATCGCATAACAATCCTGTTTTTCACTGGTGTCATGAGTGGGGTTCAAAATATGTAGGCTAGAAATATTACACAGGCAGCCAGCCCATCCTTGATTTGACAGGGTATTCTAACGCTCTAGGTTTAAGCAAACGTGTAACACCTGTTCATTCAGACACAGGCCTTTGAGACTCGTTGCCCTCAGAGCTGAGGGGAAGGAGTCTATGCTACTGGTTCACATACCCAAGACAACTCAGTATCATAATCAGCCAGGACAAAAAAATTAGGATTTACTTTTGGTTGCCTCTGTATTCAGAGTTTGCTGAAGAATAATCATGTCCTCTATATATGAGGGTAGTTGTAATGTCAGCCGTGTGAGGAGGGTCAGGATGGATGGAAGACCCCCAAACTGAACAACTGAGGGTGGGGGGCCAGTAAGGAGCCTGAGGGGTGAGTGTCCATGATGGAGCTGAGATCTGCTGATGAGTTAGACATCAGAATAAAGATCAACCTGAAAAAGAGCCTAGCATAGAGAACAACAGGAATAAGAAGGCATTTTGAGTTAATTAAAATGAACCAAAAGACCATTACTTTATAATCCTGTTTTGCAATTGAGAAAAGATTGACTTGGAGCAACCACCCTTAGAATAAACATCTCTGGTCAGAGTATTTTAAATGCTAATTCACCTCCTGGGAGGAGAGAGGACCCACATCGGAGAGCAGTGTTTTAAAGAAAAAAATATTTATTTTAAAAAATCCAGATAATAGAGTAGAAAGGTAGTGTTAGAATGACTAAAATCTGGAAAACATCAGTTGTGCTACCTTAGGGTGGAGCAGTGGGAGGGAAGAAGGAATGACCTACCTGCGTAGTGATGGCTACAGACAGATGATTTCCCAATCAGGTTATTTGACCGCATGGGCTTTTTTCTCATGAAGATTATTCTCTAAAAATACAAATAAGCTGCAAAAAGGGTCATAGCTTAACATGTGAGAAGCACATTTCTTAATGATCTGCTTACACTCTGACCGGGGTGTGTGTGACGGAGAAAGGATATTTCTAGTCTATAGGGGAAGGAGGGGAACGGGTGAGGTCACCTCAAGTCTTGAGTAGAGAGAGCCCTTGGGTGGTAGCACTCACCCACAGCAGTGGCTGACAAGTGGATGGAATTCAAATGACCTGAAGGTTTTCATGTGCCAGTGTGCATAGGGTAGACTGGAGGCAAGGCACTGTGGCATTTTTGTATGCTGACCCTGCAGTCCCTAGAACAGTGCCCTGCACATTCATCAGGTACTCAATAAATAGTTGTTAAATAAAAGAATAAATTGCTATGAAATTGTACAATACTTTACATGTATATTTACAAATGAGTAAAAAGAGCCGAAGTTTAAAATGATGAAAAACTGAATTCACACCCCATTTCTGCTGCCATCCTCATGGGCTATATTTGGGCTGGAGTGGATTTGGAGCAACCTACTCTAAAGAACCAGGAGTCAATTACCTTATTGTTCCTATTCTCAGAGATCTTTCATGGACCCTGGTGAGCTTGTTTTCTCCTTAGACTGTCTGGGAGCCCTAATGAATCTCATTTTGTATTCCCTTCTAGCTTGGCTTTGAGTCTTAACTCATTCTGGCTCTAGCTGACAAAATGTTTCTTTCGTTATATTAGCTGGTTTCTCTTAAAAGAATCAATCCTTTTTGTCTCTGGGTTCTTAATCCCCCCACAAAGTTATAAAACAGGTGCTTTTTTTTGACAGAGACAGAGAAAGAGTCAGAGAGAGGGACAGACAGAAAGGAAGTGAGAAGCATCAATTCTTCACTGTAGCACCTTAATTGTTCATTGATTGCTTTCTCATATGTGCCTTGATGGGAGGGGGGACTACAGTAGAGCAAGTGACCCCTTCCTCAAGCCAGCAACCTTGGGCTTAAGCCAGAGACCATGGGGTCATGTCTATGATCCCACACTCAAGCCAGTGACCCTGTGCTCAAGCTGGTGAGCCTGCACTTAAGCCGGATGAGCTCTCATTCATCCGGCTTACCGGTTAAGTCGGTAACCTTGGGGTTTCAAACCTGCGTCCTCTGCATCCCAATCCAGTGCTCTATGCACTGAGCCACCACCTTATAAAGCTAAAACAGGTGTTTTTTGTTTTTTTTTTAAAGTACCGGGATACCAGTTTCTTCATGAAAAAAGAAATGTAGATATATATACACACTACTGTTTTCATGGTTAAAAATGCTTTACTTCTATTTGTTCTTCTTGAGCATATTTGTATGCTCACAGAGAAAATAGGTATCAACCACACCTTTTTTATTAAGTGAGAGGTGGGGAGGCAGGGAGGCAGAGACAGACTCCTGCATGTACCACAACCAGGGTCCACCTGGCAAGCCCTCTACAGGGTGATGCTCTGCCCATCTGGAGCTGCTGCTCCATTGTTTGGCAACCAAGCTATTTCAGCACCTGAGGCAAGGCCATGGAGCCATCCTCAGAATCTGGGGCCAGCTTGCTCGAACCATTCAAGCCATGGCTGTAGGAAGGAAAAAGAGAGGGGGGTGGGAGGGTGGAGAAGCAGATGGTTGCTTCTCTTGTGTGCCCTGACTGGAAATTGAACCCAGGACTTCCATATGTCAAGCTGATGCTCTACCACTGAGTCAATTTGCCAGGGCCAGTACCAAACCTTTAAGAGTAGATATCTGTCAGTTCTTTTTAAATGGATACAAAGTTACTTAGGGAATAAGAGCAATTAAATGTGAAGAGGCTTTTATCCAGGGAAAACCTCAAGGTTCAAACTGGAGGAGCAAGGAGAGGAGGGCAACTTGTGTATTAGTAAATCCTTTCCTAATTTGATGGAAGCCCTTCCCTTCCCATTACCTGTCATGTCTCCATCACCTGTATTCATGTGTGGCCGATTAACCACCAAAGACTAAGTTTGTACCTGGTTTGTGCTGCTTGTAGTCAGAGAGATGCCGTAGGTGAACTTGGAGCTGGAAGTAGCTGTTTCAGCCATTGTTGTAACACTCCCCCAACCTAAGGGGACCTAGTGTCCATCCTATTCCATATAGCCTTTGTTTTGGGAAGACTTTGATGCCACCACCCCAGCTTCGGGGTGGGATTAAGGCGGTCAGTAGGTCTGTAATCATTGATCCAGAGGCAGGCATGTGGCAGAAATGTTCTAATCAGGATGACTCTAAGGACTCTTGCTCAGGATGCTAGGCAGGCCCACTCTCTCGCCTGTGGAATGTAGATGTGCGGTTGGTGCTGCTTAGACGATGGGAGGCCAGCTACAGAGACTGAAAACAAAACAAAAAAGCAGATGGGAAGAAACTGAATGAAGCCAGGCCTGAAGCCTGACTGGCCTCTGGACTCTTCATCGTTGATTGAGTTTTCCATTAGCAGTAACCTAGGCCCCAAGACAGAATGGCTTATCCCTTTGTGTTTATGGGCTGAGGAAGAAGCTGCCCCCAAGAAATTTTTGTAAATAGGCCTCTGTGTTTTATAAGTCCAGGTTACTCAAAGTAAATAAGTGTTATTGGCCAGGAAAGGGAAGGAAATGAATCCTTTGTGTTTGGAAGGTTGGAAAGAAAATTAGCCTGGTTTCAAGCACAGAGCTGCAGGCCTGGGAGGCAACAGTGTTTTAGGATTTCTCTGGAGGCTGAGCCTACACCATTCAGATGCATAGGGCCTCTGAGGGGGCTGCCTAGCAGGAGCTTGAAAGGAGAGGGCAATTAGGGCATAGAAGGCTGGGGATGGGGTGGAGCTGGGCAGAGAGCCATGGAGGTCCCTTGCTAGCCCTGTCATGAGGCTTGTCTCTATCTCAGGTCAGCAATGCAGCGCAAAGGGTGGAAGGGGGACCAGTGATCCACAATCAAGGTCTTTGTTAAAATGCAGAGTCCCAGGACACGCCAAAGTCACTGAATCAGAAGGTGCCTGGCATCCCAGCTAGTTTTCAGATGAGTGCCATTTGAGGCCACATGCCTTAGAGTGTGCCGAGGGTTAAACTGAAAAAACTGAGTTTAGTTGTCCCCAGCCAGGCAGTAGGATGGCTGCTGAAACAGGTGGCAAGGAAGCACAGGGTCAGGGTTCTAGCAGATCCAGAAATAGAATGCTAACATAGGGTAGATTTTCTGTGCTTTAGATATTAATTAATTTATTTTTATTGAGTTTAGAGAGAGTGGAAGGAGGAGGTGAAAGAAAAGCAGAAACATTGATCCATTCCTGTATGTTTCCAGACCAGGGATGGAACCCTCAACCTTTGCATATGGAGACGAGGCTCTGCAGGGCCATCTGGCCAGGGTCATTAGCCATCACTTTCAACAGTACACTCATGGGTCAGAGTGGCTTAAAATCCTAGGACAGAAAAGATCTTTACTAGTTAAGAGCAGCAATTTTCAACCTTCTCCACATAAACTAATTACTAAAATTCTTTAGCACACCAAAAAATATATTTGTTGCTGATCTGACAAAAAAGAGGTATAATTTTGATTCAATCAAACCAGATGGCTATTGTTGTGTTGGCTATTGTTATTCTTTTATTTGATAATCTAAGGGAAAAGAGGTCAGTGCTCCTGACTAAACAGTCAGGTGTTGCATGTTTTAATAACTATTGGGACACATCAGTTGAGAGTCACTGGTTTAGAGTTCACTGTCAATGCATTTGAGATTAGGGCCATCTTTAGTGTCTCCAATGACCTTAGACATTGAGATGTGGGATGACAGGCCCTGATTCTGTCAGAGCTTTCCTGGCCTTTGTCTGGTCACAGTTCATGTGACAGAACTCATCACAGAGAGGGCACTGGGTTAGTGTCACATCCTCTCTTCTGCTGCTGCTTTTAAAAGTATATGCATAGCGCCTGACCAGGCGGTGGCGTAGTGGGTAGAGTGTTGAACTGGGATGCGGAACACCCAGGTTTGAGACCCCAAGCTCGCCAGCTTGAGCGCGGGCCCATCTGGCTTGAGCAAAAAGCTCGCCGGCTTGGATCCAAGGTTGCTGGCTCCAGCAAGGGGTGGCTCGGTCTGCTGAAGGCCCGTGGTCAAGGCACGTGTGAGAAAGCAATCAATGAACAACTATGGTGTCACAACGGCAACAAACAACTAATGATTGATGCTTCTCACCTCTCTCCGTTCCTGTCTGTCTGTCCCTATCTATCCCTCTCTCTGACTCTCTCTCTGTCCCTGTAAAAATAAATAAATAAATAAATAAAACATTAAAAAAAGAAAGTATATGCATAGCAGTTTGGCAGGGGAAAGATTTTTACCACTGTTGACAAATGCAGACAGAAGCACTGAATTCTTCAACTATTCCACAGTCAAGAAACAGGGAGTTGGGAGACATGGGAACCACCGTGGTTTCTACCTGTGACCCTCAAGGTTAATAGAAGGCATGACCTGAACTGCAAATTCCCACGTGGCCCGGCTACTCCTGCTCCTGTCATCCTTTCAGTCCTGGGTGTTCTTTAGCTAAAAAAAAAAACAGCACAAATCCAACAGTAGCAAAAAAACTTTGAAAAGTGGCATTAGGAAGCATGCCGGGCTGGAACTAGGAGAACTGAGCCCATTCCAGCTGCGATCCTACGGCATTCCAGGTTCTGTCTGGGCCTAATTTTTCATGGCCAAAACCACGAGCAGAAATGCAACTGCAAATGTCCCCTAGGACTTCTAAAGTCAGTGCCTGTGTTTTCTTGTCAATCTAAGCCTCTCCAAAACAAGGCCGACCTGGAAGAATGCTTTTATTGTATGCTGTATACTGGTGGTTCTTAGATCTTTCAGTTTGAGTTTATCTCCTTTGGAAAACACTTCTGATATTTACCAACACAGGGAAATAGAAGGGTTAGGAGGCTGCACGCATCACCTGCAGGCTGGCTTCCTCTCGCTCATTAAATCAGTGGCTAAACCCTGACCCCATGAAAGCGTTAGCTAATAGATGCCTTGTCTTAATTTTGCCTAGTTTTAAAGGCTTCCCAAGAGAATGAAAATGCATAATTTCTTGGGATTGGGATTTGACTACTGAAATTCTTCATTAATTGAGAGGAAGGAGATATAAATAGATCTAGTTTACTCCAAAATAATGTGTTCCCACTTGAGTTGATACAGAAGTTTTTTGTTTTTAAAGTCTCCTCCTTAAAATACTCTGTCTGTATAAATATTTGTGAGTATATCTTCTTAAACCTCGATCTTTTTCCATTACATGAGCTGGTTTTCGTTCTTAGTATGCAATTCTGGTAATCAACCGATTGGCCTCAAAACTAAGCACACTCATGATTTCCTTGGAGGATTGGTTTTTAATCTTCATTTTACTCAATTGTTCTAGGGATAATGTGATTTCACTGCCTACTAAGACATAGATCTGGATGAAAAGCAAACACAATATATGGTAAGTAGCATGAGAGTTGAGTTACTATGATGCAGGTATCTGAGATACAGAACAGGTACCTTCATCATAGTAACTCAACTGTGGTTTCTAGGCAGTTGTGTTTAAAGTACTCAAACCCTTTCTTGGTTAGAGAATAACTTTTCTTTTCCCAGAAAGGATGGTTCCCAACCGAATTACATGTGGTTGGTCCCACTGCTGCAGGAAATAGGAAAGTGACACAGGCCTGTTTCCCCTGTGACCATGTACCTAGAGAGGCTTGGGAAACTGCAGAAAAGGGCTGGGTTCTGTCACTCTGTCCAGCTGAGTTCTTCCCTAAGTCTCCATGGTGCCTGGTACAGGCTCAGCCTCTGAAGGGCAGAGGAACGTGATTGGCACATCCCTTGCCTTGTGCACAGTTTTCCAGAGGAAGGGCAGGTGGGGGCCAGGGCAGTGCTCCCACTCCTCTTCCTCCCTATGGTGGGAGTCCTCTGACTCTAGGGTGTATCAGAATGACCAGAATTACCCAAGGAACTTATTATATTGCTGGTTTTCAGCTTCCAATGCCAGAGTTTCTGATTCAATAGACCTTTGGGGATGAGTTACCTGTATTTTTACCTGCATCTCAACAAGATGTATATGGGTTAGTTAAGATTAACAGATAGAGAAACAAACAGGTGATATTTGAAATGCCCTAGTCCCGTGATGGCGAACCTATGACACGCGTGTCAGCACTGACACACGTAGCCATTTTTTATGACATGTGGCCTCATGCGGCAGCATACCAGAGAAGTATGGGGCCGCAGGCCAAGAAGGACTTTTCATCCTCGGCTATTGCATGGCCAGGTGCAGTAGCCGAGGATAAAACATTTGCTGTAGTTTAGACACTCTGTGCTGGAGGTCTGTAGGCCAAAACAATAGAACTCTGGCACAGAGCATCTAGTTCTGGGACTTCTGGTTAGGCCGTTTTTCTCGAAGTAACACACCACCTGAGTTATGCTCGGTTTTTTGGCAAATTTTGACACACAAAGCTCAAAAGATTGCCCATCACTGCCCTAGTCAGAAAGCCTATTCCAGGAATAACAGATACTCTCATCAAGAGTCCGTGCGTGTGTGTGTGGAGTGGAAGAAGCAGCTTCATTTATTTTTATCTCCCATCAACACCAGAAGATTTGTTAATTAGCATAATGCTCTTAGAAATATCTTTTTCATTGGTGAAATGAGTGTGGTTCAAGATATGAAGGTAAGCTATAATTATCACACTGTCATCACACCCTTGCATGAACAAGGTATACTCATTGTCATAGGTTTGGGCAAACCCATGATACCAGTTCATTCAGACCCAGGTCTTTGAGGTCAGTTGCCTAAGGCTAAGGGGACGGTGTCTGTGCTAGTGGTTCACATACCCAAGACAGCTCAGGAGCATTATCATCGAGGCCAAAAAATTTAGGGTCTACTTTTGGTTGCTGTTTAGTTTGCTGTAGAATAATCATGTTCCTTATAAATGAGGAGAATTGTAATGTCAACTGTGTGGGGAAGTCAAGTAGAATGAAACCCCAAACCTGAACAACCGAGGGTGGGGACTGGTGGGGAGGGTTGGTGTCAGTCACAAATTCATCATGGAGCTGAGACCTACTAAAAAGAAAGAGCTAGGAAATAAAGACTTCTTCAGAGAGGAAGGCCAAATGAAGAGAAATAGGGAAAAGAAAGCATTTTAAGTTAATTAAAAGAAAATTTAAAGGACCTTTTTCATAATTGTTTCCTGCAAATTGTGAAAAGATCAACTTGGGGCAACCACCCTTAGAATAGCATTCCTGATTAGGGTATCTTAAATGCTAATTGTCTGCTCATGTGTATATTAAACCTAACGGACATAGTTATGTGTTGCTGAAATGCAGGTTAAAGAAAATGCATTAGTTCCTGATGCCCCCAGCTGGATGCTTCATAGGGGGGACTAGAACAGCAATTTTCAGTGGCAGGGGAGGGCCCATTGCTTATATCAGGGTATGTGTGTGTGTATGAGAGAGAGAGAGAGAGAGAAGCACTGTGTGTAATCAGCACAGACTGTATGCTTGGAGGATTCTCCCAAGCATTTTGACCTGTTTTGCTTTCTGTAGACACTGTGACTGCCACAGGAAAATCTCTAAGTTCCATGGCTTTAAATACTACCTATTTTATATTTCTAATTCTGATCTCTTCCCCAGAGTACTGAAATGAACATTCAACTTCCCACTGGACATGTCAGACCAACATGGCCAAGACTGGGTGCTGGTCTCCAGCATGCCTGCTCCATCCCTCTTCTTCACCTTGGTGAATGGACTATCATGTTTCCAAGTATTTAACGTTGGAATTATCTTTGACTCCTCTCTCTCACAATCCCCATCCAATCTCTCAACAAGGTTTCTCAGTTAAATTATATCCTGAACTCAACTATTTTCCATGACTCTCTCATTCTAATCTAAGACAAATACCGTCGCCTTTGCCATGCTCGGTAGCTGTGACTGTAACAATCCTGTACCCTGTCCCCCCACCCCATAGCTTATTCTAAACACAGCAGCTGGAGTTTAAATAATAAATATGATTGTGTTATTTTCCTACACAAAGTTTTTTACCCCCAACACCTTTCCCTCACACTTAACATCTAGCCTTTACCATGGCCTACAAGACATTGAATGACCAGAGCCCTAAGCACTTCTCTGAACTACCTCCCATTTTGTAGAACAGTATTTTGTTTTAGAAAAAGCTCTTTTGTATTCCTGTCTATTTTGTACATGGCATATCCCTAGCACTTAAACAGTGCCTGTTGTATAGTGAGATATATAAGAATAAATTCATAAACTCTCAAAACCACCCTAAACAGTTGAGTTACTCTCTTTAGGTAATTAATCAAAAGAGCCTTATAACTTTCAAAATATTCTATGATTTTAAAACTTAAAAAAAAGCTTTTGGTAATAATTTTAGACATACAATAATTGCAACATAGTTCAGAGTTCCCACATGTACCCTTCACCCAGCTTTCCCCAATGTCAACATGTTACATAATCATGGTACATTTGTCAAAACTAAGAAATCAACACAGGAGCGACACTGTTAACTGAGCTACACACTTCGTTTGGATAGTTTTCCTTTAGGTGTTCCAGGTCCAATGCAGGTTATGACGTAGTTACCACGTCTCCTTAGTCTCCTCCTATCTGTGTCTGTTTCCCAGCCTCTCTGTTTATCATGACTTCTACGGTTTTGAACAGCAGTGGTCAAAATTTTGTAGAATGTCTCATGCTCTTTTCATTAGTTTGCCACAGAGGTCAGTGTGATAGGAAGCCAACAAAGTGGAACCTGACAGCACATTGAAAATTTTGCTCGAGCTTGCCTGCTATAGACTTCTATGAAAATGAGTTCCAGATCTCACATCAGGAGACTGGGGGGATTAAGGAGGTTGGGACAGCAGAGAAATTAAGAGCTAAGAAGCTCTCTTCTAGAACCCGTAAGAGATTTCCTATCAAGTCTCATTGGTCATAACTCTACAACATGGCCACAGAAAAAGGAACTACCCTGGTCAGCTTAGTCTAATGAAGATCTGCTCGTGTGGAAGTGGGAATAGTTCCTCTTTCCTGAGTTGTGGCTGACAGGAGGGAGTCAGGGGGTGGTGGTGTGATCAGGGATGAGGACGAGGTAGTGAATGGGTTTGGTAGACAGAAACAGTGTCTGTTATGGAGTCTATATATTTATTATGTATATCAGTAAAGTTCAAATAGGTCATGGTTTCCTAGACGAATAGCATATCAAAAGCATGCTGTGTATCAAAACATGGCTGGTATGGTTTAATAGATAGTGGCATATCACACAATGAAGCACTAAAAATCAGTGGACTGCCAATACAGTATATGCAACAGCGTAGATGAATGTCAAGGCGTTATGCCACGTAAAAGAAGCCTGGCAGATGACTGTGTACTGTATTGTTTCATTTATGTAACATTTTAGAGAAGGCAAAACCATAGGGACAACAAACAGATCAGGGGTGGCCGGGAGCTGAGGGTAGATGAAGGTGACTGGATACAAAGGGGAATGAGGGAACTTTTGGGGATGATGATGTTCTACAGATTAAAGAGAAAACCACTATTGGGTTTTGGGTGATGGTGTGAAAAAGGAGAAAAGGAAGTTGCAGGAAAGTTTCTTTTGAGCATAGTGTACAATTCTGTTGTCTTGAGAAATAGGGTTAATTGCTCAGGATTTGGTTGGGGCAAATGGCATAAATTTCATTTCTATGTTTTTTTAGAATATCAGTGAGGAGTTGGCGAACACCAGATTCTGAAGAGGGCTGAGAACACCCTTTGAACTGAGCGCTGGTTCTTAAATACCTGTAAAAGGCTTTACATTAATTTAAACATGGCTCTCCTTAAGAAGAAAGCTTTGCTGTGCTTTACAAAGATTGTTATGTGTTCAGTTTCCATGTTCCTTTTATTGGGGAGCTACCTGTGGTCTTATAAGTCTGGGACTTTTGATAGAGTTTGTAACCAATAGATTGTGTTTGCCTCAGTAAAGGGTCCCTCTTGTTGAAGCCCACCCTAACTATGTACTTACCATGGTCTTAACCAAATGTGCCTGCAGTTGATACTAACACATTGTGCGGAGTCCAGCATCTAGCAGGAGGGGGAGGGTCAGGGGTGAGGAACAGATATTTTTGGTTGAGGGGACCTGTCCAACACTTCAAGTCATATCACACAAGCAGCTTCCAATTCTGTTGACAATTTTGACCACAAGATCCTGGAGGGTGGTGCCTGAAATAGTGCCCAGGAGGTGACTTGATGAAGCTTGGTCCAAACAATTGGTGTGGGGAGAATAAATAGTAGGTTATTTTGGGGGTTGGTATAGGTTTTTAAAAATTTGCCATTGTTGATGTAAATTTTCTTCCATATGCATTGATTATACACATATGTTTCCCTGCATAAGCACTGGGACTTTGTAAACATGCATTCCACTGTGACATTACATTACTTCTGATTTTCAAAACATTACCATTCCAGCATGCTGATATAAATACAACCATTCCCAGACACAGGATTTTCAAAGCCACAGATCAAGTGCTAAACTGTCATCACACTGGAAAGAGAAAAATCCACTTCATGTTGTAATCAGCTTGCCTGCCATAGACCCCTCCTGAGAAGGAGATTATGCAATTAATAGTAACAGAAATGCTGGCATTCTATGAAGTAAGCACCCCACATGTTGTGGGTTGGTCACAAATTTTTGGAGGAGGTCATCAAGAGGACATGACTGCTGGTTGAACACCCCCCCTCCCAAGGGACCCAGGCAATCAGAGGCTCCTCCCCTCCCCTGTCCTTGGTACATACTTCTGCCCACTGTCGCCACAGTGTTCCCAGGACACAGCCCTAAGAGAATACAGTATTGTTGAGACCATCTGTATGGCATGTATATGTGATTGAACACTGTTAAGGACTTCATACATACTTTTAAGATTCTGGTGGATGGGTATGGAGATCTACTTGTCTTGCATTCACCCAAAACAGCTTTGTATGTAAGTTCCCTTGCTTATTAAACGTGCCACCTGCCAATCTGCAGTGGTCTGCCTCTTTCTGTGGCCTCTCTTTACCATGTATGGGACCAGTTTGCGAACTAACATAAATTTTTGTTCAAAAGCGGATTTCTGAGTCACCAGAAAGTTTAATTCAACAGGTTTGAGATGGGGTTCAAGAATCTTTAATGAGTACACCAGATAATGTAGATACTGTGGCCTTCAAGCCAGCCTTTGAGAAAGATCCTTTTCTAAAATATCTAACTAGAAAATTCATTTTTTCCCAGGATTTAATGGGCGACAACATTAACCTATTGCTTTTAGGCTTTCTTAATGGACAGACTTAGGATATATATTAACATGTATACACGTACACATGTACCTATATTCTTATTTATTTATCTATCTATATTAGAAATAATCTCACACCATCACCTCTCATTTCAAGTCACATCACTGGGTTTATTCTAATCTTCTCTTTCCTATATCTGTAATTTCCTTCTCCAACTATGTGAAACCTGCCTCCCAATATCTTTAATATATTCACTTGTTTGCTCAGTTTCCTGGTATATAAACCAATTTTTTGGCAATAGCAGAAAAAAGTATGGCCTGTCTTTATTAAGTTATATTTATCATTTTACATATACATAAATTATATGAAAATTATATTTATAAAAATTATATATATCAAAATATATGTACATATGTGTGTTTATATAATACATTTGTATATATATGTAATCAAATATTTCATATAAAATCAAATGTTAAATATTTTCCATATGTATATAAGAAATGATGGGCCCTGGCCAGTTGGCTCAGTGGTACAGCATCAGCCCACATGTGGAAGTCCTGGGTTCGATTTCTGGTCAGGACATGTAGGAGAAGCGACCATGTATTCACCCCCTTTCTGTCTCTCTTCTCCTCCTGCAGCAATGGCTTGAATGGTTTGAGCAAGTTGGCCCCGGGTGCTGAGGATGGCTCCATGGCCTCACCTCAGGTGCTGAAATAATAGCTCAGTGCAGAGCAATGGAGCAGTGGCCCCAGATGGGCAGAGCATCACCCTGTAGGGAGTTTGCCAGGTGGATCCTGGTCAGGGTGCATGCCGGAGTCTGTCTCTCTTCTTCCCTGCCTCCCTGCCTCTGACTCGGTAAAGAAAAAAGAAAAACTTATGTAGAATATATTAAAAATAGTACTATATAATACATGAAATATAGCAGTATAAGTAAATACATATATCTGATTTCATTTATATGTTTTACCCCAGCTTTAAGATATTTTTGACATATAACATGAAGTTTAAGGTAAACTATGTGATGATTTGATAGGCATATATAATGGAAAATGATTACTATAATAATGTTAGGTAACACTTAACCCCCTCACATATTGCAATTTGTGTGTGTGTATAATATTTAATATCTACTCTGTATCCATTTCTAGTGTTTAGCAGAGGGTCTAACACAGGGCAGGTACTAATTATTGTCTATTGGGTGAAAGAACTAATACAACTATTAATCAATATAGAATGGTGGGAAGAGAGATGTAGGTAGAAAAGGAGACCTTAAATTTCAACCCTCAGACCCACATGGATAAAGACAGTTCAAGTCATCCATCCTTAGAAACTTCTGGGTATTTATTTTATTTCAAGTACTCCCCTCCAATACAATTCAAGAATAAATCTTTAATTTATTGTTGATATCGATAACATTGATACTGCACACCAATCTTACGGTTACCAGTTAGCACCCACAATCTTACTTTACATCTACATGCAACTTCCTGGATCTTTAAACATCAAATTTCAAAGCTCCCATACTAAAGAATGTCATCAATTCAAGTTAGCCCTTCTCATTTTCTGTCTTCAACTTTTTTCTTCTTTCCCCAAGAATATCTGCAGAGCTAATGTTTTCTCGAAAGTTCTTTTGTGGTGTTTCAGATAAAAATAACCACGAATGCTCTAAATACAGCATGCAGTGTGAATGTTGGATTGGATCAATAAAAATGACGGGGTTAGTAGCAATATCACTAAGATTGCGGTGGCCCTTTTTAATTTAGAGGGCGCCAGCTACCTGCGTCAAAGAAAGGTTCAAAGGCTGCCCCGTAAACCACTCCGGACCAGGAATCCCTAAGACAAATCTGACGCCAATCAAGTTCCCAGTCGCGCTCAGCTCTCAGAATTGACGGGAGGAAGCTCGCTTCGCTGAGCCACTCGGCCAGTTTTCTCTGCAGCAGCTCAAGTGCCTGGGATTTCTAGGTTTTCTCTTCCTCGGGCACATCGCTATCTGCACCACCTTCCCGGGTTCTGGGACCAGGTGAGCGCGGGGCGAACGCTCCCAGGAGTCTCGGCCCCGCCCCGGCCGCCGCCCCGCCTCGCCCCGCCCTCCAGGAGCCGCTCGGTCCCCGCGCAGGTGCCAGCGCCCAGGTGCGCGCGGCGCGGGCTGCAGCTCCACTGCACACCCGACAGCGGGCGCCGCTGCCGCAGCTCGGAGCGGCCGAGCTGAGACGCTCCGCGAGTTGGGGCAGCTCCTGCGCTCTGCCTTGCTCGGCGGCGAGAGCTCCGCCCGGTGCCGGCTTTCCACAGCGGCGGGAGCGCGCGGGCGCTGAGGGTGCAGAACGACCTCCGCGGACCCCGCCGGCCTGGGTGGGGAGAGCGGGCAAGCAGCGAGCAACGAGTGCGGGGAGCGCGGGGAGCCGAGCCGGCCCCGAGCGCGCCGGGGACAGCCGAGCGTCCCGCGCCCTGGCACCATGCGACCCGTCGCGCCTCCTCGCCAGCCCCCGGCTTCGCTCTCCGCTCGCTGAGCCCCTGCGCTCGCCACCCCGGAAACTCGCAAAGACGGGGCGAGACGTTGGAGAGCATCGCGGAGACTGACCCAGACGTCCCCTCGGCCCCCGAGAGGCTGCGGATCCCCGTTTCCTGGGCTTCTCTAGCTTTGCCATGAACCTGGCGCAAGCTTTGCTTTAGGACAAATTCGGAAACCGAAGGGGGAATCAAGGCAATTCTTTGGTTGCTAAGGTAATTGTAGTTGTGACAAAAATGGGAAAGAAACAAGTGGGGGAAAAATGTTTTAAAACAGCATGCCCCCCCCCAATTCCTATGTGTTGATGTCATTTCATCGCCTCGGTGTGAGATGTTGGTCCGTTTCAGATGCATGACAGGTGTCAGGGCGTGTGTGTGTGTGTGTGCGTGTGTGTGCGTGTGCACGCAGTTTGGGACTGTAGAGGCACGAGCTTACATAAGTGGAAGGCAAGCTGGCGTGGGGACTTGTGAAGCTGGCGTGGGGACTTGTGTGGGATGGGCGCAGGTCTGCATAGAAATCATGTTCCCGGGCTTCGGGGTGTGAAGCGCTCACCCACTGGGACCAGCGTGCAGACGGTACGTGCTTTCAGGGACTTCCATCCAGTCTTCCGACCAGTTGGGGATCGCAGGTAGGGCAGACTTCAAAAGCAGACTGTCATTAACTTTTCCTCTGAATAAGCTCGCCCATTTGTGGTATGGAGGAAAGGAAAGCGAGTGGTAGGGGTGGGTGGCCAGGTCTGGCTTTTGAGAACTGCGGCAGGGAAGGGAACTGAGATGTGCGCTCTGGAGGACAACTGAGCTGGTTATCCTGAGGGGCGGTATTTACAGTTACTATCAGGCTGTGTTGAAAGTGGCCCAGAGAGACAGGGAAGTGACCCAGAAAATTTAATTTTGTTCAGAATGAAAGCTGCTGTATTTTATTGTCTTTTAAAATGTGATGGAGTAAGGAAGAATATCATTTCTTTCTCTCTTGTTGAGAGGAGTGGCATATCCATGCTACAAATTGAAGATATTTTGGATCTTATTGTTGGCTTGGAATTGTTCCCTATCATTTGTCAGTGCTTAGGAGCTGGATCTGCAGGTAGTTTCTAATCAATACCTTTTAACAGCCCCAGAGTGAAACTGCCAAAATAAGCAGTGTTAGGTAAAACCTAACATTGATCCCATTTCTCACCAGAGGGGACTGACAGGTGGAAGCATAAGAACTGAGCTTGCAAGTGTCCGAATGAAGCTGGAGACTGAACTACAAGTGTGTGTGTTTTGTCAAGAAGTGGTAGAAAGGAAACAGTAAGGTTTAGTTTAATATGTTAAACAAGCCATTTATACATCGATTTTTCATAGGCAGATGGGTAATTACATGGAGTGGGCACTGGGGAGTCAGCGTGGAACTTTCTGTAAGTTGTATTTTCTTTATGCTTTTGATTCCTTTATTCTTCTTATTAATTTGTTAATTTTTCAGTGGGTGGCACTAGCCCTGGGAGCAAAGTAAGTTGAGGATTGAAGGGAATTTGACATTCTTTGGAGATTCACCTTTAGAAGCAAAAGCTTGCATGCTGAACAAGAAAACCAAGATGATAGAATCTTTTTGAGTTGTCTGATACTGTTGTCAAGCTGAATTGTGTGTAAATACAATCGGGTATACCATATATATTCTTACTACTAACTTGTCCTTTCCTAAAAGTGTCTGTAAATTCTAGAAATGCCAGCTGTTGTGAGGTATTTTGATGACGTAGGTAGCCACTGATGCTTTCTTATTCATATTAATTTTACATTGGTCCTTAACTTCTCTGTGTCCTTTAAGAAACTTAAATTAATATACATTGATATATTGCTGAGAGTTTCAGTAAAACAATGCTAGTTTTTCTTCAAGAGACAATTTTTTTCTCATCAAGTGAAACATTTCAACAGTGCTTTAAATGAGATATTTATTTATGAACGATTTGTGGAATAAGATAACCAACATAGATGTTTTTTTCAATGAGCTGATATTTCTTGTGAAAGGAAAAAAATAAATTGAAGTACAATTGACATACAATTTATATTGGTTTCAGGTGTCCACCATCATGATTCAACATTTGTATGCACTATGCTATGATCAATAAGTCTAGTTACCCTCTAAAAGGACATTGAGGACAATATAATTTGCCAGTAATTTTGTATGTCTGATTGTCCACAGGAACAGAATTTTATGTAAAAGTGGGATCATTCTGTTTCTTATTTCTCTGATAGTTTCCCTTGCATTTTATTTCCTGAACTCCTTCGACTTTGCCAGGAATTGCTGAACATTCTGTTTTGTGCCAGGGGTTAAATGTCAGGGAGATATGAGTAAGGAGCTCTGTGTCACATCAACATTTTTCAAAAGGGATGTTCTCAGTGCTAGGATTAATTTTCCTTTTGCCTTACAGTTGGCTTGTCTTACTTCATGATGCTTTGAAACTTGGAAAGCATTTAACCCCTTCATTTTGACCTGTGACTGGTCAAAAGTGCACCATGACTTTACGGACACACTGTATTTACCAAACTTCATCTTCATTATAACATGTGGCTTGATATAAATAATTGCTACACACACGCTATCCTGCGGCATGGAGAGACATAGACTTACAAAACAAACCTTCATGTTGAGTGATATGGATGCCCCCTTTAAAAAACCAGTTTTAATTTGTTTTTAATTACAAAAATAATATATAACTATTGTGAAAAGGTAGGAAACTACAAAGAAAGCAAGATCCTTTGAAATTGTCCCACAAAAGGTAAACCACTGTTGACATTTTTGCGTACTATATATTTTTCTAGACTTTATTCTGATTACATTATTCATTGGATCCCCACCACCACCACACACACACATGCATTTCAGATCTTGTAAGTGGAACTCAGATACGTGTTAAAGGCTTGTAAAATTAATGCTAGTTTTCCGGATGCTTTTGATAGATTGGGTTTTAATATTTGTTAGTGGTCCTAACTTTCAAAGACTAGTTTTTCTGTTTTCTTTGAAAAGCAATATGTGTACTTTGGGTCAGTGATACTTGGGACTCCCCATAAGCTTTAGGGATTAAAGCATCAGAAAAGAAATGGACTTTGGCCATGGTGGGCGGGACACCTTAGTGTTGGTCCCCTGCACCCGCCTCATGTGCTCTTTGGCCTCTGGGTCTCTGTTTCCTCAAAAGACAAATGACACTTTCAGGTTTATCTCAATAAGCTAACAGCGTATTTATGGTTTTGACAATTGATGAGGATAATGTTTGTTTGAAGTGGGGTTTTTAAAAACACAGATGGCTGGGCTCACCCCCAGTGCTTCTGACTCAGTTGGTCTGGAGTGGGGCCTGAACATGTACATTTCTAAGCAGTGTTCGTATGACATTGACTCTGCTGCTCTGGGACCATACAGGGAACTTGGGGGCAGAAGCACTGTTTCCCCATCCTTTGCATCCATCTGCTCCATGCCCAGCAGTGTTCTTGCCAGTAGGTGCTCAGTATGTGCTGGTTGAACCAATATCAGTTTCTCCCGGGCCGGGGGGTGGGGTGGGGAGAGGGTCTTTGTGAAGTAGTCAAGAGAAAAGAGATAATCCAGAATTTGGCACTGTTAAGTCTGTAATGAGAGCAATAGTCAGTCATGAAACGAAGTTCTTCAAACTGCAAGAAAAGCAAAAATGCCCACAAGTAAGCAGTTAAAATGAACATTAAACCCAATGAGTTACATTAAATAACAACTCAGAGTACCTGTTTGAGATGTTACAAACCACAAAGCTTAGCAAATGCTTCACTGTTGCCTCCCTGAGGCAATTCATTTTCTACCACATCTACATTCCCATAAGGAGGGGGGGGGGGAGGGGAGGGGGAGGGGGAGGAGGAGGGAGGAAATTCACTATTAATTACCCTAACTACCAGAGCAGCAGCTAAAGAAAGCAATAGTCCAGACACCACCCCCTACACACCCCTACACATGCATGCATGTATGAATGTGTATGCACACACACAGTCAAACTCAAAAGGCAGAAAAAGCTCATTAGAACCCGCACTATCCTATGAGATAGGACACTAAGAGAGGGTGTTGAGAGGGTGCATTTGAGAGCTAGGAGATTCCAGCAGGCTGAAATACCCATCTTTTGGTCATTCTTATGTGGCTACCTACTTTGTGTCTAGAAAATGAATCCTTCCTTTCTACTTAGGTGTTAGATACATAGGGTACAGCCATTTTTATGTATGACAACTTTAAAAAATGTGTAAATATTTGAATATGAGCAAAGTAGCTACTACAAATGAGTTGTGTTGGAGACCAGCTGTCTTGGCTTTTCTTAGGTAGAACCATCAAAGGAAAAGCCATCTTTAAGTTTTTCCATGAGAGAGTTCTCTTATTCACTAGGTTATTTTCTTGCAGGAGAAAATGCACATTAAACAAAGCCTTCTGAGATGAGTGTCCTGAATGAATGTGAACTAGTGGTAATACCCCTCGGCAGTTCCCAAGACATCTGTATAGCACTGAGACCCAGCCAGCCCCAAACCCTGACAGAGAACTGTGATCAGTGACTCTTCAAATAGCATAATAGGCATATTATCTTACTTTATTTTATTGAAAGAGAGAGAGAGAAAAGGAGTGAGTGAGAAAGAGGGAGGAGAGAGAGTGAGAAGCATCAACTCATAGTTGCTTTCACTCTAGTTGTGTATTGATTGCTTCTCATATACGCCTTGACCCAGGATTAGACATCAGACTCAAGCTGACCCAGTCACCCCTTGCTCAAGCCAGAGATCTTTGGGCTCAAACCAGTGACTTGGCTTTTCATGCCAGTGATCTTTGGGTTCAAGCTGGCAACCATGTTCCAGCCTATAGCCTGCATCTAGTTGGCCACCTTGGGGTTTCGAACTAGCAACCTTGTTCTTGGTTGATGCTCTGTCCACTGTGCCACCACTGGTCAGGAATACAACAGGCATTTTAAACCCTGTTAATTGTGTTTCTGAACCTCAATTTCTTCATCTGTAAAATGGGAATAAAAATTATATCCCTTGAGCATGTGTGGCTGTGAGGAGAACGTGTACTGAGCAGAGGAAGCATGGTAACTCGTGAAGATGGACCCTGTCACACCACACTATTTGCTAATAATATTGATAATCAGTTGTTGGTTCACAACCTCAGGAGTTTCCTGGGTGAAATCTGAAACTGGCTCCCATACACGGAGGGCAAAGAAAGACCAAAGAAAAGGGCGGGACACTCCAGATTGGTAGCTGGCAGGTTTAATAAGCGATGAGGCTTGGACAACCGTAGAGTAGATTTCCAGAACCACCCCCTAGAATCTGAAAAGTTTATATACAGGCCTTAACAGGGTTCAGTCACATGTACTGACCAGATGGTCTCAACAACACCTCATTGTCTCAAGGCTGTGTTCTTGAAAATGGCTCCCACTGTGGAAACAGTGGGCAAACTGATCCTTCCAGGGACTGGGGAGGGGGTGAGGGACTTCCAGTTGCTGGGATTCAGCTCTTGGATTAACTGGTAGTCACATCCTCTCGATAACCTTCTCCAACAGGAGTCTGTTGGGAAATAAGTATTTTGGGGTAATGGTTCTCTGGACTATTCCTGAGTACTTGCTATATTAACCTAGCATTTGAGGGACCCCTGAGTGCCTGGGAGAATCCCACTCCATAGTTGTAACATTGGATCTGAGGAGCCTTACAGAAAGCAAGTATCCCAGACACTGAGTAGAGAGGGTGGAATGGGAAAGATCTTCCTTTGTGGTAGCCAATGATGGCTGTTTCCTGGGGCCTAACGGCCGATAGTCACCGGCAGGAAGAGATGCAGAACTTAGGGACTGCTGCTGCATTGATATCTCTTGTGCCAGACTGTGACCCACACCCAGAACAAGGCCATGTGTTATTTTTTTCCTATGCCCTTAGTACCTTGTATAGTTCTTGGCAGCTGGTAGGAGAGGGTGAATGTTTGCTGAGTTGTTGACTTTCAGGTGACAGCTATGGGTGGGTGAAAATGGGAAGAAGGATGGTGCAGATGCACGAACTACTTCAGGTGTGGGTGTATGCATGGACTGGTCTGGGTGCAGGTATGGACAGGTGCAGTATGGATGCCTGTGTGTCTGAGTCTGGGCGCATGGGCCAGACGAGTGTGAACGCAAGGTGCAAATGGTTATAGCCCTCATTCTTATTGTTTACTTGATTTTGCCTAGCTAGACCCTCCTCAAATCCTATGTTGTAATTATATATTAAGGTTGTCTTTCTCAATGAGCTGTGGTCTGTTCTTTTTAAACCGTATGTCATCCTGCCCTAGCACAAAGCCACGCACATAGTAAATGCTTGAGAAAACACTGGTTTTCTAAACAAAAAAGTTGCCCAGCCTGCAAAGCTCTGGATCTGTCATATGGCAGTGAACACTGATTTTATGAAATAATAGTCAGGACTTGTAAAGCTCTTTTGCCAATCAAAGCCTTTTAAGAATAATTGGGTGGTATTAATCCCATTTTACAGATGAAGAAAGCAAAACTGAAACACATATTCACCCACTTGCCTGAGGTTAGTTATTGAGTAGAGAAACCGAGATTTAAACTCAACTCTTCTCTGACCCTAAAGCCCTGTGTCTCTCTGATGCATCACAATGTGGTGGATAGACAGAAACCCTGCCCTTGAGGTCATCACTTCAGTTGTCTTGGGGATGATAGAAATAAGCAAAAAAATTTTAAAAAAGGATATTAAGTGAAGATATGTGGAATTTTACAAGTCAGATTCGATGGCAAGTAGATAACAGATAGTAACTATAGTGCAATGCAGAGCGAGAGCATTGTGTATTCAGATCTGGAAGAGACAGGCTTTGGGAAACAGGTGGACGTTTCACAGGTGAAGAGAGGAGTAAGCTTTTCAGGTGAGAGGCATGGATAATTAACCGGTCATTAAACCAATTATTGTTTGCTTTCAGAGTAAGAACCCATTTTTCGTGAAACATGGACCCTCGGACTCATTTTTGATAGGGACACTTTTGTCTTTTTTTTTTCCTAAAAGCAAAACAGATACCCATGTGTGATGGAGAATGGCACCTGGCACTGGTCCCGGGGTTGGGAAGCATCAGGGATGGGTGTGAGCTGTGTTAAAGCAAAGAGTACGTGCTGCTCAGAAAGCCCTGTTGTTGCCATGCATTTGCAGTCATTAACAACCAATTCCAATTGGAAAAATGTTGTGGCTCTACACTGCCAGATCCAAACCAAACACTTGCTTGAGGTGACTGTTTTCTTCTGTTTGTGACCTTTCTAAAAGAAGACAACTCTTTAAAATGCCCAGTGTCTTTTTCTCTTAAGCTGCTACGTAAGTGCTACTGTGTTCAGATTCCAAACCAAACAGGAAGATGCCATTATATTATTTTGCTGACCATACATCCTAAAACAAAGACTGATTCAGCAGCGGGTCAAAATAGAAAGTATGCATTCACAAAGAATAAATTTATTGATTATATTTTAGATTTTTTTTTTTGTGTGTGTGTGGGGAAGACACTTTAACTTTTAGAATGGCAGGTAGTTTAGGGGCTTGGCTGCTATTTCTGCCCATACCCAGGGGTATGTGACATTAGACAAAGTAGTTTAGCCTTAGTGATCTGCATCACCCTAGGTGCCAAAGAGGGCTGAGAAACTGATTTGTTGGAGGACATTACTGAAGGAAAGAGTGTTCCTGGAAATCTCTGGTCTAGTCAGCTCTTACTCTGGGGTAGGGAGGATAGGAGGGGAGAGATATTCCTGTTCCAGGTTACCTAACTGGTCTAAGGTCTTCACTGTTCTTCCCTGCTCCTCAGCCTGCTTGTCCACATTGGTAATAAGTCCTACCACCAAAAGACTACTCTGGATGATAATGATCAGAGATGGCTATTTCCAACGAGTTTAAAATTACGTGGGGGAAAAAGAGAGAAACAGAATGACAGACACATATAAATGGAATAAGGGTGGGTCGCTTCCCACTGAGAGATTTCATTGAAGAAGGTGAGTGGAGGAGTTGGATCAATGGGTTTGGTGGCGAGAGTGTGTGTAAGGCATTTCAATGTGAGTAGAAGGACAGAGTTACAAAGAATTTTTAGTACCCCCAATCCCCAAGAGTCAGGTCCTTAAAAATCTTTCAGGCAGGAGAAGTCTGCTGGTGAACTTAAAACTAAAGGGGAAACAGGGATATTCAAAATGTATGTTGCAAGCAAAACTGTTTAATAAATATTTATGTTTACCAAAAGAAAAATGAGAAAACAAAGCTGACTGCAAGTGACATACACCTCACTTTACATTGGTAATTACAGGTGGGCCACAATTAAGTTCTAGTTACTTCTTACTCTTTTCAGGAGATCACTCCATTGTAGTGGAATACTTATAAGTGGTTTTGCTTTGTTACTGTCAACACACCATTCCCATGCAAATGGGCATTTCCTCCCTGTGTGCCCAGCTCTCTGTCCAAATGTTCAATGCCTTTTAGAATTTCAGACCAAGAGGTTGACAACTGACGCCTGGATCTTTCTGTGGCTCAAGGGTAAAGTGGATAAATCCTGGGACAAACTTTATATAACTTGGTTGGCAGGACTGGTTAGGAAGTTCTCAGGTATCTCTCCCAATGCAAAGAGGATTTAGCTTCATGCCAGAGCATACTATCAGTTCCAGGTTTACATTTCTTTGGCTCCCTTTGGCTTTCAAAAGCATCTCTGCAAAAACTACTTCTCTTGCTTGTTCTCTGCCTTACAACCCCTCCCCCACTTTAAAAAACCTGTTTAATCTCCAGTTTCTTATATTTTCTAATTGTCCTTAACAGGAGTAACCAGTTGGGTCTCTCAAAAGTGTATTTGAAAGTAGACTGGTTTAAGTTGAATTTTGTTTATTGGGAATTTTGGGTGGGGGAAAGTTTCCTGTGGTTAAGATGGGTCCTGTTGTTAATTATATAAATATAATCAGTGATTGACAAGACTAGAAATGTACACTAGGGCCAGTCTATTGAGGGACTTAAATGCCACATAGATGATGATGATGATGACGATGATGATGATGATGGTGGTGATGATGGTGGTTGTGGTGATTCTTTAGGGCTCTCTTGGATGCGGACAAAAACAAAACAAAACAAAAAACCCCACAACTGAATTAAAGCAAAATTCATACCAATTGAAGCAAAAAGGAATTTATCTGACTCATATATCTTGTAATTCAGGCATGGCTGGATCCAGGGACTTAAATGATATTTCAGCACTCTTACTTGATACGTTATCATCTTGACATTCTCCTTCTGTAACACTAGAGAAAACATATATATTCATTAATATCTCTACTCTTACATCCTTTCAACACAGGGAAGGGATGTTTTTTCTTACAGTGTCTTTATCTTAGTCTCAGAGAGGAACCCTGATTAGTCCTGCCTAGAGTCATATGTCTACCTCGATCCTGTCAATGTATCCAGTGATACAATATGTCCTGGCCTGGACGGTTCACAGGCCCATTCTTCCCTGTCAGAGGAAGCAAATTTGATAGGAAAACAAAAACAAAAACAAAAACAAAACAACAACAACAACATACGGGGCAACCAGAAACAGTACCTATGTCTAAACTGGCTGAAGGACTTAGGGTGTTTTATTTGCTTTTGGATAATGTGAGGCATTCCTTCCAGCGTATGTTTCTAATCTCGTTTCACTTCTACACCAGCTCTCTCATTCAATCATTATGGCTTCTGGTCTATGCCTACTGCACAGACAGCAGGGTGAGTGTATGCAGTGGTAACAGACACAACCTCTGGCTTCTCCCCCATCCCTGCAAACATATGCCTGCAATTATATCATTTTTTGCATTGCTCTTTCTGAGATGGCTCAAGTGCCACCTTGCGGACCAGAGATGCTGGATCCTTCCAGAATCTTTGCACTATTCTTTTTTTAAAACATAGAATGCCACTGTATAACATGTTTACAGAAAAGCACACAAATCGAATACTAATCTACGTTATTTCCCCCAGATCAGGTGATGAATATTGCCATTCCCTCAGAAGCTACCTCACACACTCTCCCAGTAACTACACTCTACCTTTTCCACAGTGGTAACCACTAACCTATTTTCTATCACCGTCTGTTCTCGTTTTTGAAATGTATCAAATATATGTGGCATTAAATATATGTCTTTACTCTTTTGTGACTTTGTAGGCACAGCATTGTTTGAGAGATTCATCCATGTTGTGATATATAGCAGTAGTTTATTCATTTTATTGCTGTATAGCAATTTACTCTGTAATATTACACAAACTGCTTGTTCATCTACTGTTGATAGGCAGTTGGGAAATTTCCAGTTTCGGGCTACTATGAAAAATGTTGCTATAAACTTTTGCGTGTGTGTTTTTTAGTGCACATAAAAATACATTTTTGTTTTGTATACACCTAAGACTGGATTGCTGGGACATGGAGTACATATGTTCAAATTTAGTAGATTCTTACCAAGAGTTTTCCTAAGTGGTGTTTCAATTTAGACTCCTATCATCAGTTTATGAGTGTTTCAATTTCTCTACGTACTTGTCAACACTTGGGATTGTCAAACTTTTGAATTTTAGCCATTATGGTGGGTATGTAGTGCTTGCTGTCTCACTGTAGTTTCAATTTGCCCTAGTAATTAAAGACGTCATGCTTTTTTGATACTTTTTTTGTAATTTTTATTTAATCTTTTGTAGCCCTCATTTAGTTCATTACTTATTTTTTAATTGGATTGTTTATCCTTTTCTTATTGATCTGTAAGGAGTTTTCTTTTTTAATATACATATTTTTAGCAGTCGTGTGTATTTAAAATATCTTTTTCTATCCTGTGGCTTGACATTTGACTCTCTTTTGATGAATAGGAGATCTTACTTTTAATGTAATCTCATTTTTCAGCCACTTCCTTTGTGGTTATTTTTTTCTGTGCCTGCTTAAGAAATGTTTGCCTACCCAAAGGTCATGAAAGCTGTTCTCCCAGTTTTAGAAACCTTCTTGTTTTGCCTTTTATCTTTAGGTAAGGAAAAAATATCCACCTGACGTTGATTTTTGTCTGTGGTGTAAAAAGGAGAGCCATATCTATTAGGTTTTCCACATATATATCCAGTTAACCCAGCACTACTTATTGGAAAATCTCTTCTTATCCACTGCTTTGAAATGTCACCTTTGTTATAAATCAGGTGATCACTTATATGTGGGTTTCCCTCTGCTTTCTAGCCCCTTTCATTGTTTTGTTCGTTATTCCTTTTTTAAAAAGTTTCCATTGATTTGGTGTGTGTGTGGGGGGGACAGTGGGAAGAAAAAGAGACAGAAAGAGAGAGAGAGAGAGAGAGAGAGAGAGAGAGAGAGAGAAGCATCAACTCTTTGTTTCACTTAGTTGTATACTCATTGATTGCTTCTAGTATGTGCCCTGACCTGTGGTCGAACCTGAAACCTTTGGTGTGCTGGGCCAATGCTTTAGTCACTGGGCCACCTGGCCAGGCCCCAGTTTGTCTGTTCTTATACTGATACCATACTGTCTTAATTAATATTGCTTAATAATAAGTCTTGATATCCAGTAGTATATGTCTTCTAGCTATGTTCTTATTTAAGAAGAGCTTGGTTATTCTTAGCCATTTGCATTACTGTATAAATTGTAAAATCATTCTTTGATGAGACTTTGATTGGGACTACATTAACTCTCTAACCCAGATATAAAATGTGGATTATTTCAATTCATTACTATGCTATATCTCTTCATTTAGTTAGATCTTCTATTTCTGTTAGTGTTTTCTTTGTATTTCTCTATGTTCTAAAAGTGTTGTACATCTTGAGATATATTCCTAGTATTTGAAGTTATTTTGTACTATTATAAGTGATATCTTTTAAAAACATCATTTTCCAGTTGTTTGTTGTGGGTATATACAATCAATTTTTATCTATTGACCTTGTATCCAGTGATTTTGCTCAATACACTTATTAATTCTAATAGCTCCAAGTAGATTATTATGGATTTTCTATGTATGTGATCAAATTACTAGCAAAGCAGTGTTTACTTTTTCCTTGACAACCATTATGCCTTCCCTTTAGTTGCCTTGCCTGTTGTGCTGGCTACGACCTCTAATATAATGAAAAGAAGTGATCATAGTGGGCATTCTTGTCTCATTCCCAATCTCCATGGGAAAATTTTCAAATGGTGACTATTAAATATTATGGGTGCTGTGTTTTATACATATTCTTTATCAGATTAAGCAGCTCTCTTAACATTCAAAATTGCCTGAGTGTATTTTCATGAAGACATGTTGAATTTGACCAAATGGTTAAAGCAGTCATTGCATGTAATGTCCGGCTTGCCTCCTTTTCTCCCCTTTCCTTTTGGATGTTGGTCCCCTAAGTACTCACTGCCTTGGGTATTCCGTTTTAAAATTTTTATCAAGCTTTTCTAGTTCGTGAGGGTTGTTCTGTTGTTAGACCCTCATTGTAGGAAGTGGTACATTCTAATTGTGCTATGTTTGTCTTCCATCTACATAGTGTGAGTAACACTATAACAAAAACCCCCCTCAGAAACCTATTCAATTGTTATTTCTTTGACGTGCATTGCTTCTGCCTGATGAGCTTTATGAACATATTTTTCCTTTGTCAAGTCTGCTATCTTCTGCGGAGGAAAAGCTTACTATTGCTGCTCCAAGCTCATGCATTATGGATCACAGGAGAGATGCACCAATATTTAAATATTTAGGTTTAGGGTTAAAAAGACACTGATTTTTACCTGTTCTTTTAAAAGAAAATGAAGAAGGAAAACAACAAAATTCCAAGGAATAAAACTGGCATTCTTTGTTTTTTTGAAGAAGCCAAGAGGAGCGCCTTTCTTCTCAGGTCTCCTGGGACCGCGTCATCCTCTTCATCTCTGACTCATCCCCATCTTGTGTATCAAAACTGGCAAAGCGTCTCTGTCACTCCTACATCTTCTCGAGCAGTCACACAATCTTTCATGAAGTGCGAGAGAATAATAAAAATGCTACTTCTGCCATCCGTGGCGTCAGTAGTATTAGGAGCATTAGTATAATTGAAGAACCCATACTTACAAAATGTAAGTACTCTCATGCGATCGGAGAGGTATTTAGGATTTCAAGACCCAAAGTCTAAGGCTGGCTCTATTACTAACTAGCAAGATAATATTAGAATATAACTTGATCTCTCCAGCTCTTAATTTCATCCTCTGAAAAAATTAAATGATTGGGCTTGTTCAGGAAATGAAAAAAAATTTTTTTTTTGATTATGTTTTCATTTTCACAAAGTCTTTTATGTAAAGGACCATAGAGTAAATATTTTGAGCCTTGTCGGCCATATGGTCTGTGTAGCAGCTCCCAACTCTGCTGTTAGAGCATTGGTTCTTAACCTTTTTTGAGGTACTGAACCCACCAGTTTCATATGCGCATTCACCGAACCCCTCTTTAGTGATAAATAAAATATGATTTATTTTCCAAATTCAAGACATAGGTATATGTTTTTTTACTGGTGCACAAAATGAGCCATGCATGAACATCACCTTGCTCAAAGAACAAAACCATCAAAGTGCATGAACTCACAACAAATTACGGTATTACTTTATTCTGGCCTCCGCGGCAGAGGCTTCTCCAAACCCGAGATTGACTCATCGAACCCCGAGGGTTCGATAGAACCCAGGTTAAGAACCACTGGCATAAAAGCAGTCATAGGCTATAATTAAACAAATGGGCATTTATTTATAAAACTCTGTGGACACAGAAATTGAATTTTTATATATTTTTCATGTGTTATAAAATACTATTCCTCCAACTTTTTTCAGCAATTTAAAAATGTAAAGACCATTCTTAGTTCAGAGATCATACAAAACAGGCAGCAGGCTAGATTTTGCCACAGGCCCTAGATTGCCAGCCTTAGACTAGGGCTATGCTAGAACTCTGTTAGACATTGATACAGTAGTCTTTTAAAAAATATTATTTTTTCCCTATGAACATTACTCCTTTCTCCTAGATTAATTAAGAATTAGAAAAGAAAAGCTTTTATTTTTTCATTATTTGTTTCTTCCTTGGTGCTTATTCTTTCTTTCTGTAGATCCAAGTCTCTGACCTATATAATGTTCCTGCTAAAACAATGTCTTTTAGCATTTCTTTGCAGGGTGATTTGCTAGTGAACTTGCTCAGATTTTGTCTGAGAAAGTCATTCTTTTTCCTTCACTTTTGAAGGATAGTTTCACCAGATGTAGAATTCTAGGCTTGTGGTTTTTTTGTTATTTTTTAATATTTTAAGTGTTTCTTTCCACTCTCTTGCCTGCGTCATTTCTTATGAGAAGCTCTCTGTAATTGTTACCCTTGTTATTTTATAGGTAAGGTTATTTTTCCTCTGGTGGCTTTCAAGATTTTTTCTTTGTCTTTGATTTTCGGCAGTTTGAAAATAATATGCCTAGGAATACTGGGTTTTTTTTTGTTGTTGTTTCTTTGTTTTGTTTTGTTTTGCTTTAGAGAGAGTCAGGGGGAGAGAGAGACAGGAAAACTGAGCTGTACCTCTATGTGCCCTGCCTGGGGAATCAAACTGGCAACCTCCATTCTCCAGGACGACATTCTAACCAATCAAGCTATCAGGCCAGGGCTTTTAAGTGGTTTTTATTTTTGTTTTTGTTGGGAATCCCAATTGGTGTTTTCTGATCTTCCTGGATCTGTGATTTGGTGTATTTTATGAACTTTGTAAAGCTGTCAGTCATTATTCCTTCCAATATTTCTCTTACTCCTCTTTCTTCTTCTCCTGGTGTTCCAATTACATTTATGTTACATATTTTGATGTTGTACCATAGTTTTTGGATGTTCTATTTCATTTTTTCTCTTGACCTTCATTCAAGTTCACTGATTCTTTTCTTGGCCATTTTGAGTCTACCAATGAGCATTCTTAATTTGTTACAGTATTTTTGACTTTTAGCATTTCCCCTTTTAAGGATTTTTTTAAAAAAGAGTTTCTGTCTCTCTGTTTTAATTACCACCCACTTTTTCCATTATAACCCTTACCGTACTCAATCATAGTTATTTTGAATTTTCTTTCTGATAATTTCAACTTCTGTGTCATATCTGAGTCTGGTTCTGATGGCTGCTTGAAAGCCAGACATGATGCGTCAGGTATCAGGAGCTGAGCTAGCTAGACCTTCAGTGTGGGCTTTTAACTCATTCATATAGGAGTTGAGCTGCATTTAATGTTCGATGTAGCTGTAGGTGCCACAAGCCTCAAATTCCCGTTTTCGTCTTCTCTCTTGACTTCAGTTTCCTAAGTGTCCCACAGAGAGTTTGTGTTTTGGAAGTCTTTGCTGTAACTCACTGTTATTATACTAGATCCCCATTAGTGTGATATTAGAGTGAGAAGAGGCGAAATGGTCTATGACCTTCAACTTCAGAGCAAAAGTAGAGCAACTTTTCCTTTTCTTTCTTAGCTTTTATTTTAAAATTTTTAACTGAATGCATTGGGGTGACACATTAATGAAATTATATGGTTTGAGGCAAACAGTTCTGTAGTACAACATCTGTATGTTGCACTGTGAGTGTCACCACTTCAAGTTAAGACTTCCTCTGTCACCATCTGGCCCCCTCTACCTCCTCCCCCTTCAACCATCCCCTTTTCTTCTTGCAATCTCCACAATATTGTCTGTGTCTATAAATTTCTTTTTCTTTGTTAATCCCTTCACTTTTTTCACCCAGACTCCCAACCCCATTCCCTCTACAACTGTGAGTCTGTTCTCTGTATCTGTGAGTCTGTTTCTATTTTATTAGTTTATTTTGTCCATTGAATTCCACATATAAGTGAAATCATATAGTAGTTGTCTTTCTCTGCCTGGCTTATTTAAAAAAGAGTTTCTGTCTCTCTGTTTTAATTACCACCCACTTTTCCCATTATAACCCTTAGTTTACTCAGCATAATAATCTCCAGGTCCATCCATGCTTTTTCAAAAGGTAAGATTTGTTTTTTTCTTTTATGGCTAAGTAGTATTCCATTGTGTAAATGTATGTCAGCTTTTCTATCTACTCGTCTACTGATGGACACTTGGACTGCTTACAAATCTTGGCTATTGTAAATAACGCTGTAGTGAACATAGGGGTACATATATGTTTTTGAATTTGTGCTTCAGATTTCTTTGGATATAGTCCCAGAAGTGGAATCACTGGATCATAAGGCAGTTCCATTTTTAATTTTTTGCGGTAACTCCATACTGCTTTCTATCGCAGCCACACCGATCTGCATTCCCACCAAGAGTGCACGAGGGTTTCCTTTTCTCCACATCCTGCCAACACTTGTTTGTTGATTTATTGATGATCGTCATTCTGACATATGTAAGGTGATATCTTATTGTGATTTTAATTTGCATTTTTCTGATGATTCACATTAAGCATCTGTTCATATGTCTATTGGTTATCTGTATGTCTTTTTTGGAGAAGTGTCTGTTCAGGTCCTTTGCCCGTTTCTGAATTGGATTGTTTGTTTTTTTGGTATTGAGTTTTACAAGTTCCTTGTAAATTTTGGATATTAAATCCTTATCAGATGTATCAGTAAATATGTTCTCCCATTCAATGGACTCTCCTTTCATTTTGTTGTTTCCTTTGCTGTGCAAAAACTTTTTAGTTTGATATAGTCCCATTTGTTTATTTATTCTATTTTTTTTTTTTTTGCCCATGGTCAAATGTCAGAATAAAACTATTGCTTCAAGACATGTCTGAGATTTTGCTGCCTATGTTTTGTTCTAGAATTTTTATAATTTTGAGTCTAACATTTGAGACTTCAATCCATAGAGCAACTTTTCTTTAGGAAATGCAGCAGCAACAGGAGGGCAGGCCAAGAGCAGAGTGGTTTGGGGGAGGGTAGCCCAAGATGAGAGACTTGTCCTCTGTTGGCTTCCATTTCTTCCATGAAAGTTAAAGTGACCCCATCAACTGATACTGTGTGTAAAGTTTGAACAAGCAGAACATATGGAATAACCAATTCAGCAAAGGAGATCCAACATAGGAGGAAAATGTGTCAAATATGGAAGGCAGTATTAACTAACTCATTTAAAGTTTGTGCTCATTAATTTCAAATACCACTAGTCAACCTGGGAGTGTGATTTCTTCCTCACCCCTACCCCAGAGTGTTCAACTGCATGGATGTGAACTTGGATATTCAGACATTGTGTGGATGTGATATAGTGGATAGTCAGGCTCTGTCAATGTTGAAGATTTCCCAGGAAATATGACACAGAAAGGGGGAGGTGAGGGAGTTCAGGGTATTTGCAAGGGAGTGTTGAGTGATTATAATGATGGAACAAGTGAGAGAAGGAAGAAACTAAAAGAAGTTATAGGTTGGATGTCTGAATAAGTTTGCAGTGAATGAAGAGGGCACAGTAAGGTGGGAAAGTAGGCAGAGGGGGTGGCCCGCAGTGGCATAGGCACTAGTGATGACAAGGTCAGCATGTGGCCATGTGGGGCCGAGGCTGGGGAGGAGGAACGGAGGAAGGGGTTCAGGTGAGGAAATGGAAAGGATGGAGAAACCAGCTTTTCAATTAGGTCTTGGGTTCTTCTAATGTTAACAGTCACTGAGGTTGACTAAGGAGTGGAGTAAATCTCTGAGAACTGGAACCCAGCGTCTACAGGAAATGAAAGGAGGGAGGTAGGACACATCAGTGAGGATGGGCCAGAAGTGGCATAGCCTGATGATCTGAGTGTCACATGAGCAGAAATTTGGGTAGGAATATGGAAGGAGAGTCATTTAAAACAGTAATTGACAACCAGGAAGATGCTTTCTGTCCTTCCTGGCCTTGAGACATATGGGGTGAGGTCAAGGGATTACTGGGCAGATGTGATTGAAGGAAACCAAGTTTCCATTAAGGTCACAGAAGGTTAAAGTTGAGAGAGGAGGTGGAAGGACATAATGGGCATGCTGTATACAAAAAAAGAGTTCAAAAATCAAGAAAAATCGGAGGGTGTTGGTAGAGTCTGAGGGTGTCCAGAGCAATGTGGAGTCCGAAGCCCTGAAGTTCAGGACTGGCTGGACCTGAACTTCAAGCAGCAATTGTATTAACAGGACAATGGGTCCCATCATTTGGCCAAGCACATTCTATTATGTGAAGAACTTTCTACTTCTCCATCCCAGCTTAATTTTTAGGATTACAGTTTAATATAGGGAATGCAAAAAAATTTTTTTTATAAGTAGCTTTAGTAAATTAGTTTGTTTAGGCTATCAGGCAGCTGTGGGAACCCAGAGATAATTGTATTTGTTTCTATGTCTTAAGATAGAATTGGTATGAGGAAACCAGCTTCGCTGATACACTAGGAAGTAGGAGGAAGGAACCACCAAGTAGTTGAGGAACTACTGTGTACCAGTTGCAGTATGTACCAGGAGTACCTACTACTGAGTACTTTACATCTAGTATGTAGGGACTAAGTATTCTTTTTTATTTTATTCTATTTTTTTATTTTATTCATTTTAGAGAGGAGACACAGAGAGAGAGAGTGAGAGTGAGAGAGAGAAAGGGGGGAGGAGCTGGAAGCATCAACTCCCATATGTGCCTTGACCAGACCAGTGCAGGGTTTTGAACTGGCGACCTCAGTGTTCCCAGGTCGACACTTTATCCACTGCGCCACCACAGGTCAGGCAAAGTAAGTATTCTTTTTTAAAGCAACAATCAGACCTTTAGTCCTGGTTTTAAGCACAAACATTTGGAACACACTTATTTATCTTATTTAAGAGGATAAGTTTGTGAAAGATAGCTAAACTTTAGTTATAACCTCATCATTCTGTGCTCTCTGATGTGAGACAGATTCTACCAGGTGACTAGAACAAGACTTTCTGTTTTAGTAATGGTTAATACTGTGAGTATACTGCTACCTTTCTGGTGCCAATGTGGCTTTGGTAATTAAGGTCTGAAGAAAAACACTCTATAATATGAACACAAGTACAGTGCACTTTATTTTTGTGTGCTGATAGTCAAAACATAAAAAAGGTACAAAAGAATTTCAATTAACCAATTGCCTGCTGTAGAAAGGTAGAGTTACTGAATATATATTGAGCTCCCCTGGTCTATGACAGGCTTTTATGTATTCATGAATGTGGAAACAAATTAAAAAGTTGATTTATTAAGCTATGATTTTTCCACAAGATAATGTTTCTTTTAATATTTTGAGTGATACAGGATAGCAACTAGTTAAGGATATGAGCATTCAACATAAATTTTTTTTTTCAATATTTAAAAATAATAAATACCCTGGCTGAGTAGCTCAATTGGTTAGAACATTGTTCCAACATGCCAAGGTTGCGGGTTCAATCCCCAGTCAGGGCACATTCAAGAATCAACCAATAAATGCATAAATAAGTGAAACAAAAAATCAGTGTTCCTCTCTCTCCTTTCCTCTCTCTCTCTCTATCTAAAAATCAATCAATATTTTTTTTTTTAAAAAAAGAAACACTGGTTTAGTAAGGAGGAAGAGGTAAATTGATAAAGGGCTTTAAGGCTCAGTTTACAGAATGTGCAGGGTTTTTTTAAAGACTTGATTTATTCATTTTAGAGAGGAAAAAGAGAGAGAGAGAATCAGCAGGAAGCATCAACTCTCATATGTGCCTTGACCAGACAAAAGCCCAGGGTTTCAAACTGGCGATCTTAGTGTTCTAGGATGACACTTTATCCACTGGGGGCTAAGTATTTTATATTTAGGTACATAATTAAATTTTGTATATTTACACAATTTTGTTTTAAGTACTTTATATAGATGATTTCCCTGGAGTCCAAGAATGACACATTGCAAAGTCTATGGGCATTGGAGTCAGTGATAATTTGAATTTCAATTTCCTGGCTGACAAGCTGTGTTACTTTAGGCAAGTTACCTATGTTCTGAGCATCAGTGTTGTCATCTGTAGAGTAGGAAAAATAATATTTGCTTGCTACCACTGCCGTGAGGCACAGCCCAAGGGACTGATGAGCAGGAAGGCTGAGAACCATCAATACAGGGGGATTAGTGTTTCATTTTCTAGACGAGGAAACCAAGTCTCAGAATGGCTAAATAAATGTAGTGACAAGTTGCTCCTGGTTAGTCACACAGCACTTAAGTGGCATGGCCAGGATGAGAGCCAGTCCTCTGATTCCATGACCCTTGCTTTAACCATTATGAAGTGTTTGCCTAAACACAAAGGGGAGTTAAAGGAGCCCACCTCAGCGTGGTGCAGCATGGGGGGCGGGGCGGAGGGATCAGGTGAGGAGAAGGCAGGCTCCATGAATCCAGGTCACTGGTTCTTAACCTGGCCCATGCTTCCGAATCACCAGGGGAACATTTAAATCTTAAGCCTCTAGGGACCACCCTAGGCCGACTGGCTCAGAGTTACTGGAGCATGGAAACCAGGAACATCCATCTTTATAATCTCCCCCAGCGGATTTTGAGGTTGCTTGTCTGGTTCAGGTCCTTGAACCAGCATTTGGGAACCGCTGAATTCCAATTGAAGTCCCAAAACGATCCAGCATTTTTATCCCAGCAAAATACCGGGTACAGGGCATTACCATCAAAATTGGCCCCTGGAGGTTGAGCTCTGTCTCCTTGCTTTAAGATCTTTGGTGCATTACCTGAAACAGATACTCGATCTGTCACTGAACATCTGAACTTTGAGTATAGTATAAGAAATGTCAAGTTGGCAGACTGCTGTAACAGGAAGAGTTATTTGTTCTTTACAGCTGTTTTCTTCCCTCTACCCCCTTGAGACTCCTGCCCACTTAGTCAGATTAGAACCATACAACCAAGCTTGTACTACGGAGCTAGCACACATCTTGTAAACTTTTTTTCCCCTAAGTGCTGAACATTTTCAATGTCACAAAAAAATAATCACAGAGCTTTTACGAGCTGAGGCAAACAATATGAATTTGATACAATATGGAGGAGAGAAAATAACAGCAACAGAATTCTTATTTGTCAGCATAAATATTCACACTGTATTGCAGTCTCAGTATTTGATTACTTCTTCTACAAGATATTTCCCTGAATAGAGTTTTGAGAGATGGGCACTAAAAGCAGTGGGAGTGACGTCTTAAGGCTCTTAGCTGCATGGGACAATGATTTTCGTGGCATTGTAGTATAATCGTAGTGGTCCACTTCTTAGTTCGGCTTCAGGATTGCCTGAGGAGCTTGATGAACTGCTCCTGGCTTCCTCTCATATGCACTGGTCAGAACACCTGCGGGTGGGAAACGGCTTCTCCTATGATTCTGGTGCAGGTGGCCTGGGAATTGCACTTGGTCAAACACTCCTCGAGAACAAGACTGCTGGAGAGATACTACATTCATTTTGTGCTTGGGAATGTATGTGACTTATTCTCTCTTCAAAGGCAACCTTGCAAAGTAGAGGGTTCTCCTCTTCCAGCCAAAGAGCTGAAAGTTTAGGATGGGGGGTGGTGTCAATTGCCAAAGGCCCACGGCAGCCTTGGTGGGGCCAGAGCTGAGATGCAACTCCTGGTCCAACTTCAAAGTCCCTTCCCAGATCATTGGGTCTTTCCTACCTGCTCCACTCAGCATTGTTACCTGCTGGGTCCTAGGCTTTACTTGCTCCAGAGAAGCTGTCATTACAAAGGAAAACAGCTGGCATTGGTCATAACTGAGCTACTAATGCAATGTAAGTTTGGAGTAAATTGCAATCCCGACTTTCAAGAGATTGACTAATCAGAGTTTGAGTCAGAGATGCTTAATTGTTGTTATTCAAAGGATCTCCCCTCACTATACTCTTCACCCTCCCACATACTCCTCCTTTCCTAAATGGCTCATGGATTTCAAAAGTGGATTCCCCTGTTCAGAGCTGATCCATATCAATAAACCCTGGGGGGAATCTTCACGAGTGATTCCATACATAGGTCTTTGTTGATAGCGAGTCCTCTTTGATGGGCTGTTTTAATGGCTTGTTCTTCCTGTGAGCATTCCAGATAGAGTATACTGCATCTTTGTAGACTCTTACCAGTTTCATCATTCATTCAAAAATATTTGAGAACCAACTATGTGCCAGGCCCTGTCCTAGGTGCCAGGGGTAGAGGGTGAGCCCCCCTGACAAAGACTCCACACAGGCAGAACTGGCTTTCTGGTAGAGGAGACCCCTGATCAACCAGTCAGTGAGGTCATGAATCCAGATTGGTGGGAATCCCTGCTATTTCACTCCCCATAGTTGACCATTCTCCCACTTAATCTCGAGAGTAGATCATCTTCATGTGTTTTTTCCCTTGAGTGTCCATGTTGGGGTTTTTAGCTGCTCATGCCTATGTTGTCACCTGGACTTGAGTGTCCTCTTCTGCCTACCAAAGACTCCTGCTCATTCTTCTACTCTGATCTCAGTTGTCACCTCCTCCTGCTCTGTGTCATCATTTACGGAGCACCAATGCCTGTCGCTCCTTCTGGACTGTGAACACTTGAATGAGAGCATCTGTGTCTGATTTATCCTTGTGTCTCCAGAGCCTAGCATGGAGCCTTGTGAGTGGATGCGCAGTGTTTGCTCGGAGAATAAACGTTGAGTCCTATGGCACCTAGTGATGGGTAGTGGTATTACAGGTATTGCTTCAGGGGGAGGAATGCTAATCTGTCTGAGAAGGAAAGCTTAACTCCAGTTCTCTGACTTTTTGAGAAGTTCAGCACGAACACTGTTATGAATAGAGGGGTTGAGCTAGGATCTAGGCAGTAATGACAGAACAGAAATGGTGTGGAACATTCTGATGAGTCTTTGAAGGAAATTTAGAAATGTGAAATTTTGATTTCTTGGTCAGAACTGGAAGGAATGCTAAGGATGCTGGGTGTGACAGCTAACGTCTAGTGGAGGTACAGAGAAGCTGCACTGCACTCCCGTCTCTTCTTGGATATTATGAAATGCATTGTCTTAACACACTTTCAGTTTTTCTCTTTCATTAGCTTTAAGCCACTATAGGAAAAACATATTAACACATTTTCTTTCTATTAAAATGTAGTTGTGTGTTTTCAGAAAAACACTCGCATTCTTCAAATATTAAAATCAAAGTACCTGAATTATGGACTATGCATGTATACATGTAGATGTATAAATAACATAAAGAAAAAAATTTTTTTCTCTACCACTGACTTTAAAATATTCCTATTTCTATTGCACTTCATTGAAAATAAATATTTCATACTATATTGTAATGAATGAAAATTAATTTCTTTAATTTCATGAGCACTGGCTTTATGGTCAACTAATTTAATCAAAAATCCTTACCTAGGTCAACTTTGCATCCAGTTCTCTTTAACAACTGTTTATAAGGACAAAGAAGTATTTTGGAAATGATTCTTTCTAGACTCAGAAAAAATAAATGACTTGATTGAGTTACAAACTGAATTGATGGAGGAATCAAAACTAGAACTGTTTCTACTATATACTAGACTCACTAAAATTCCTAACTGCATTTACTTAGCAGTCTAAAGTCCAGATCCTGGGACATCGGCCTGTTAAACACACAGGAATGTTTCTGTTGGGGGTAGGGAGGAGAGTCAGGGGAACGCAAATGGAGGACTGACATAATTGTTTCTAGGTCATTTCCCACCTTACTGTTATAACACAATTTTCTAGGTGGAAGATAATATGCTCATTAAAGTGAAAGTGTTCTCTTTAAAATAAAGCACAAGGAACCCAAAATGGCTCTGTTATGTAGACAAATGGGCATTATAAATGGACTCAATTTTTGTTTTTCATGCTCAGTCATATCCTATATTAAAGGAAAGGAGTAGGCAAATAAGTAGTTATTTATCAATAAAGCAGTGTGTTGTTCATTTAACTTTACAAGCTACTGATTAGAATAATCAGTGTTTCCATGTAGTACTATAATCATAGAAATACTAATATTGCAGTGGGTAATGATGATAGAATGATGTTCTTTATCTCTTTGTGTAATCTAGCTTTTAAAATGTACTCTCATTCATAAACGATGAAGAAAGCAAACAGCATTATTCAAATGGAATATTTTGCATAATTAAATTCTTAGCATAAATTACAAATTCCTGTCTCTTCCCCATTTGTTGCCCAAATTTATTTTTATGGAATGGCCTTTGGTACCAACTTGTTTTATAATAAAATGCTTCCTGAGTTTTAAAAAAAATTGTAATGGCCTTTTCTGTTGATATGGTATTCATAAAAGTTTCTTTGATGAAAAGCCTATGAATTTTGTGCAAATAACCCAGGCAGGCTGTTAGGTTAGTGATAACATTTGTATAGGACTTCTGTGGCTTTATACAATACTTTTACACTCAGTTTATTTGACCCTTACTTGTGGGTAGTTGGTAGAATTCACCTTTTATTAATGAAAGCAGGGTAGAGAAAGGTGCATTGGCATGGTTCTGGGTACATAGCATGTGTTCAACATGTACACTTAAAAAGAATTAACCAAGAAAACCCAACACCCAACAGGTTATTTAATTTGCTTGAGGTCACCCAGCAAATATAGTGTTGTACTGAGAATTGAGCTTGCTTCTTTGTACAAATATTCCATAGGTTGTCATTGTCTCACTGCTAACTTTCCTGGCATTTAAAAGGTCAAATTAAAAATATTCAGTTTTCTTAATTGAGGTGAAATTTACAAATATATGAGGATTTATTTTAAATTGTAATAGCCTCTCTTCTGCATCACTGCCTTCATCATAGCCCCTCTCCTGTATTTGTAACAGTACTCATGAAATTAACCGTTTTAAAGCAGACATTTCATACCATCACAGTATTCTGCAGCCATCACCCCTATGTAGTTGAAAAAATGTTTTGATCATCACCAAAGAAAACCTCATATTCATTAAGCAGTCACCCCAATCCCTCCTCTTGCTAACTGCTGGTAACTACCAATGTGCTTTCTGTCTCTAGATTTCCCTATTCTAGATATTTCATGTCAGTGGAATCCTACAATATGTCACTATCCTAGTCCAAGCAGGCTGCTATAATAGAATACCATAGACTGGATAGTTTATAAACAACAGAAATTTATTTCTCACAATTCTAGAGACTGGGAAGTCCAAGACCAAGACTTGGGTGGATTGGTGTCTTGTTAGGTCCTGCTTTCTGGTTCATAAATGGCTTCCTGGTTCAGCAAAGGGCTCTCTGGGATCTCTTTTATAAGAGTACTAATCACTTCCCCCAAGGCTCTACCTCCTAATGCCATTAATTAGGAGTTAGGATTTCAACATATGGATTTTGAGGGGATTTGAACATTCAGACAATTGCACTGACGTTTTGTGTCTCACTCCTTTTATTTAGCATGGTGCTTTTAAGATTAATCTATGCTGTATCAGCGCTTTATTCCTTTTTATGGCTGAATTATATTCCACTGTAGAGATAGTGTGTTTATCCGTTCATCAATTGACGGACATATAGTTATTTCCATATTTTGGCCATTGTGAATAGTTCTGCTATGAGCATTCATGTTCAAGTATTTGCTGGAATACCTGTTTTCAGTTCTAAGGAGTAGACTTGCCATGTTAAATAGTAATTCCGTGTTTCACCTTGTGAGGAACCACCCAACTGTTTCCCATTTCCTCCCAATAATGTACAAGGGTACCGATGTACCCACACATCCTTTTCAATGCTTGTTATTTGAGGTTTTGTTGTTGTTATAACCTTCCTCAGGGGTATGAAGTGGTAAGTCCTTGTGGTTTTGATTTGCATTCCCCTGATGAAATATCCATATTTTAATGCATATAATTAATCATAAAATGAGCTTTGGTAAAACAAACAAAATCAACATCAAAATGAGTGATTTCATTTGTCATCAGGAGATTACTTAAAACTGACATATTATTACCCCTGGGGTGCACAATCTGGGCTGAATAATAAAGGACACATTGCTTTGGGATTAAAAGGATGTATGTGGACAATAAGACCACAGTTACCCCCTAACTTTTAAAAATAATACTGTTGAAACTAGTGAGGCAAATAAGAAATCATATTGTTTTGTTTCCAAGCCACCTGCCAAAAGATACTTAGTTCTTTGTGTTACAAAGCTCTCTGTATATAATTCTTGCATGTCTTAATGGCTTCTTCATTTAATTTTGCAGCATAAGTGAAGGCATCCAGGATGGCTCAGGGATCCGGGGATCAGAGAGCAGTGGGGACTGCTGACCCAGAGGACAGTTCTCCAAATATGATCGTCTACCGCAAAGTAAGGCGTCTGATTCAATGCTGCGATGCTGCCTGTGTGTGTTTTTGTTCTGGGCGGGGCAGACCCAGGGTTGTTGATAGCTCGACAAATGTTTTCTGTCTAAACTGCCTTGACTGATAAATGAACATCGTTTTCTTCTCCTATCCTCCGATTCTCTAAGTCTAAAATGCAAGGAAATTAGGTTTTGTCATACTTGGTATTGAATAGTTGGAAAAATATTATGTGATTTAAAAAAATAACAAACTCCAAGATGTCCTAAGCAAAACAGAGGGAGACATATTCTTTTTTGGTAGAAAGTCCTTACCATAATATTTATTAATTGAATGTTCTTTAAACCCATAATGTGTACAAAAACTGGTCTAGATACATATGGTGTATGTACAGTGTGCCCATAAAGTCATGGTGCATGTCAGTCCTGTGACTGGTCAAAAGTGCACCATGACTTTATGGACACACTGTATTTGTGGGAGGCATGTATGAATTGGATGTTTACAGTTGGTGAGAGATATGACTGTAATTGAGTCTAAGTCCTCATTTCCAAAAATGAAGTGTGGGTAGATTGTTATATAATCTCAGGAGACTAGCTGGTTGGAGATGGGCTTGTGGAGGAGTGGCCTTTGAGCTCAGTTTTAAAAAATATTGCTTACATGGGTACTATTGCTTATGTGGCAAGAAGAACATTCTAAGTGGTAAGACTTGTACTGCACAGTAACCAACTGGAAAAAGTGAACAGCAACCAGAACTGGTTGGCTTGAGCTTAGGATGAATTACTAGAAGTAAGATTTTGGGAAGACAGGTTAGATGGGCCAAATGTTAGAATGTGGGATCACAGGCAATTTAATAATCATGGGAAACTTTGGTGCTGGGAGTTGTAAAATCGACATCTCTTTAGGATCATGAGTCTTGCCTCTTGTGTGGCAAATGCATTGTTATCAGCATAGATTGGAGGCTCCAGGAGGGATATTTTTGTGTCTGTGAGAGAGGTAAGGGGGACACTAATCTAGCAGGGCACATGCCCTTCAGAACTGAGCACAACTGAGCAGAGGGATTAAAGAGTCTGAATTAAAAATGACTTGGAAACTGAATGAATAAGAAATTAGGAGGTGAATAGAGAATGAAAGATGACTGGGTTTTTTGACCTTGGGATAGAAAGACATTGATGTTATTAATTCACCTGGGGACATTTGGAAGAATACATTTTAAAGGAAGGAAATATGGCACATAACTTTTATTTGTGCATTTATTGAATTTAAGGAAATAACTGCTTCTTATATACCTTTTTAATGTTTGTCTGTAAAAATTGAACCTAACTGTATTACATATTATAGAAAATGAAATAATGTTCAATCATTTCACTAAATATTTGAGTTGTCTGCTGTGTTCTGTGTATTCTGTAAGACTCCGTTTGATCTCTGTCAATCATATGAGTAGTGTTGAACTAGGTATTTCTGGATGATCAGTATGCTGAGTTTTTTTTTTTTTCCTGCCTAAAAACAGAACTCTCAAACTATTCCTGCTTTGAGCATCAAATTCCTTAATGCTTTGCAAGAGAATGCTTCAATGACCTGTTTCTAAGAGAGATGACTATTAAATTGTGATAAAGGAAAAATAGTTGAATGGGGCTAGCCAGTTAGTTAGTCATACAGGATGATAGAAAGAACTTCATTCATTATTACATTTTAACTCACCCCAAACGGGGGAACCCTATACCAGGCATGTAGGAACTTGGGGTTTGAAGTCAGACCTGGGTTAAATTTGCAACTCTGTGGCTTTCTAGATGTGTGACTTTGAGTCACTTATGTAACTACTGTGAGCCTTAGTTTCTTCATTGATAAAAGGAAGAAAAATAACTTGGAGGGAAGGATAGTACCTTATGGGGTTATTGTGAAGATTCATTTGGATAAAGTAAATATGGCATCTTACATCCTGCTTGGCCTGGAAGTGGTCCATAATGAATGCTTCTTTTTCCTTTTATCTGTAGGCCTTACAGAGACAGTAACACTGGAGAGGAAATGAATCATAAAATGTATAAATGTTGATGCTGTTAATAAGTTGACTAAAGTACATTCATGCAGTGAGTTGCATTTTTTTTTAAGACACAGGAAAACATTACAAACATATTTAGCTTATTTAGGAGATTGCGAGTCAATGAACTATTAAGGGTTAATAAGAAATGTAAAGGTCATGCATCAAACACCTTTCTTCTGAAATGGTGCTGTTATGTTGAAGGGGAGAATATCTACAAGTTTATAGGAACTTGATTTTTGCCTTTTAGGCAGTAGCAAGAGACTCTTTTTAAAATTTAATTTAGAAACAAAGTTGTCAATCGCTGTGGTTCTTTAAAGAAATGACCACTAATCATTTGTTTTCTATATTGGAAATATATTTTGATTCCTTATGACTAATTTGTGGGTGAGTTCATGTTATTTGATATATTGGTTAATTGCTATAAAAGAGATATTGGATATGTTCAATCTATTAGAAAGGAAGAAATCACACTTATTGCCCAGTATGGGTCCAGGACTTGGAATCATTTAAACCTAGTTAACTTGACTAACATAAGCCATGGTTGTGTTGGAAACATGGGATATTCACCTAGTTCTGTTCTGTATGTTCAGTGACATAGACTAGCTGTTGGCTGGGGCCACAACTTACCTACTATAAGACACTATCCTCAGGGATAGCTAAAGATTGGTCCTTGAAACCAAAGTCAATTCAAAACATTTGCTATGGATGTCCTCTGCGTAACAATTTATTCAAGGTCGTAGCTATAAAACCAGACCTTGACTTAGCAGTCTACAACAGAAATTTGCATTTAAAAAAACTGTGCTAACAGTGCTTTCATTTTCATTTTCTCTCTTGTTTGTTGTTTCTTTCTCTAGTCAGATATTTTCAGTGTGAAATTTTTGCTTGGACTATGTTGTGTTGATTCAGATGCTGACATTTAAAAAAGCCAAATCTAGAGAAATGGAGCTTTTGGGTAAACTTCCAAGTAATAAGCAGGATGATTATGTCCATGATGTTGTTGTGACTTTTAAATGCCATTTAGGGGGTCACCCTCTACAATATGAGTAATGGTGGGTATGTTTCTTAAGATCCCACATTTCAGAATACTCTTTATTCTCTTTTTATTTCTATATCATTACTGTAAGAAGTTGTACTTTCCCAAAGCATGATTTATTTATTGACTGGAACAGACTTTCTAATTTCATTTTTCATTCTCCATATTCATATTTTGGATTAGAGGTGTGTATGAAAAATGTATTGGTCCCATTAAAAATCTATTTAAAAGAAAAGCTTAATTATTCATTAAGTTGCCTGGACCTGTTAACCTTTTTATATTCCTGGATCCAGAAGATCCTGGGTCATTTCCTTGCCCAATGTAGTGATGCTGATTGAACCTGGACGCATATCAGATCGTTTATAAACATTGTAAAAATGTTGTTCCCTAAAGGACCCCCCCAAAAGATATTTTTGTTTAATAGGTTTGAGTTGGGTCCTAGGAATCTGAGTTTTAAAATGTTGGAGTTATCACAAAGGATTAAAACTAGAACTGCTTTATGATCCAGTGATTCCACTTCTGGGAATATATCCAAAGAAACCTGAAACACTAATTTGGAAGAATATATACACCCCCATGTTCACTGCAGCATTATTTACAATAACCAAGATTTGGAAGCAGCCCAAGTGTCCTTCAGTAATTGAGTGGATAAAAATGTTTTGGTTCATTTACACAATGGAATACTTACTCAGCTGTAGAAAGGAAGGAAATCTTACCCTTTGCCACAGCATGGATGGACCTGGAGAGCATTATGCTAAGTGAAATAAGCCAGTCAGAGAAAGACCAGTGCCATAGATTTCACTTATATGTGGAATCTAATGAACACAAACTAACAAACAAAATAGAAACAGACTCATAACAGACTGACAGCTGTCAGAGGGAAGGGAGGTTGCAGGGCTTGGTAAAAAAAGGTAAAGGGAATAAGCAAAAAACAAACAAACAAATAAAAAACACCTCATAGATAGATAGATGATAGATAGATAGATAAATGTTTCCAGGATAATCTTATGCCCAACTAAGCTTGAAATGCAGTTATTTGGTATCTTTTACAACATCCAGGTAAAGTACACATTGCAAAGAAATGGGGAAGTTGGAGTTTTGAAGTGGGTTTTTGATTTTATAATTATTTGTAGATTTCTCAAGATGTAGAAGAACCAGGCTCTTGTCATAGAGTTAAAATTGGGGATTATAGTAGCTTTATCTTAAAGATTTTCTAAGTCAACACTCTCATTTTATAGGTGAGAAAGTAGGGAGAGGATGAGTAACTTGCTTTAAGTTGTTCAGCCATTTCCCCTTGAAGTTTCCCATGATCATGTCCAGGTAACCTGCCTGCCCTGGTTGAAGTTCTTTCTACACCACCTTTTCATATTATTGTGGCTCAACAGACACTGATGAAAGTAGATAAATGAAAATACTACATGGCAGATCTTTGGTTTTTGTGGTTATTCTTCAAGAATTGATTTGATTTTACTCTAAACATTTGTGATGCTGAAACTTTGTTCTTCTTGCTGACATTCTTGTGTCCTGAGGATAGGCTTTCTGAAATGTGTTCTTTCTGATTTGGTCCCCTAATGTCTCTTGACAAACTTCCAACTAGACTGGTAATTTGATTTGGTAGAACACTGGGCTATTCGATGGTAGGTAGACAGAAAAAATTGTAGCTTAGCATGACCCAGGCTAGGGTCAGGAGGCTGGACAGTGTGATGGAAGATGCCAGGCAGGGAGACGAGGGTTATGATATCTGGTCCCAGCTCCTACACTCTCTGGTTCTCTGGATGGGGAATTTTATCTTTTTGGTTCTGTTTCTTATTTTGCCTTCTTCTTTTCCTCTTTCGTTCTCTCCTTCCTTCCCAATTATGAACTACTCCTTACACAAAAAATAATCTATTCAGTCTTCACATAGGTGGAAAGAAGCGTCATAAAATGAACCCTGTGCACTTATCATGAACTTAAAAAATAAAATATTACCTTGGTTTCATTTTCTCTTCTGGAAACAATGTGCAAATACCTTTCTGCAGTAATTTTGAAGTCTCATTCTATAAATTTATTATATTTCATAAGTTGATAGACTTCCCTGATGTCAGAACAATGTTGTGCGACTATATGCGTGTGTGTTTTGAACTTTTCTGGAAATGTTTTAGACATTTCTAGGCAACCTAAATTGGATTAATATTATACCCACTGTAGTCTGGCATCAGAAGAAAAGAAATTTAGTTGTAATAATTTCACATTCAACAGTTAAAGTACCTTCTTGGTAGTGACTTGTTATTTAAGATTATAATTAAGGACATTTTGCAGTACCAACTGTACGTTGGAGAGCAGCAGCAATGTTTAAATAACAGCACTGGTATTGTCAGTAATATGTAGTGTCATCTATGAATTAAAAGTTTTAGAGGAAGAATAAAAAGTCATTGTTCTTGTATATCAAAGAGGTTGTTAAATAGCATGCCATTGTTACCTTCCTAAGGAGGTTATTAACTCCTTTTCTGCTAGAATTTGGGTCTCACCTTTGTGTTGTTCTGATACCCCAAGGTCAAGTTCCATAATGATCTAGAACCCTTAAAGTCCTGGATAGATATTGGGTTAGGCACACTTGCAGAATGTAAATGTAGCACTATTTTAGTTACATAGGCAGTGGTATGCACCAAGCAGGGGGAAATCTAGCCTGGAAGTGGCGAGGGTAAGGAGAAATCTGGGAATAGGGCATCATTCTGGAATTCATAAAAGGCAGTTGTAGAGGCCAGCCAGCACAGTTGAATCAGGGAGCCCACAGACCCTGGTGACCAAAGCATGATGAAAATTAGAAACTAACCCACAAATATGTATTAAGTATAATTTGTGTGCAAGACGCTGTTAGATGCTAGGAATGTAAGTTGAGGGCTATTCCCTGAATGAACCTAAAGGCCATTGAAGCAGAGATGGGTAATTAACAATTGAAATACTTTTAGAGGCCAGCTGAAGGGTCTGGGAAGAGATAGCAAGGTCATGAAGTCCATATCAGGAGAGAGAATGATCAGTAATCCTAGAGCAGATTACGTGGGTCCTCTGGTTCAGGGTCTCTTACAAGGCCACAATGAAGATGTGGGCTGAAGCTTCATTTGAAGCTTCAGTTGAGAAGGCTCACCCATGTGGGTTGTTGGCTGGATTCAGTTCCTTGAGTGCTGTTGGAAGAACGGCTTCACTTCCTCATGGGCTGTTGGACAAAGCCTATTGTCAGTTCCTTGCCACACATGCCTCCCACTCAGATGGCTCACAACATGGCTGCTTGTTTCATCAGAATGAGCCAGGGAGAGGAGGCAGGGGGTTAGGGGTTGGTAGTGAGAGTCTCACTATTTTATAATCCAATGTTGGACATAGCATCTCATCCCTTTGTTAGGAGCAGGTCACTGGGTCCATAACTAGGGGAGGTTGTTTATGCAAGGGCTTGAGTGCGGGAGGTAGAGATCTCTGTGAGTCACGTTAGCAGCCACGCACCACACAATTCTATTTCCCCCTGTTGTACTTGATCCTTACTGAAATAAATTTCCTCGAATCGTCCTATATTATGTGTGCCAGCTGTTTACTGATGAGGCTCTGACTCATGCAGGTATTGTCCCAAAGGCAAAGGAAAAGCATTGGGACCCTGTTTTTCTTCATAAGGAAATTCTCCAGGAAAGGATTTGAAACAGGAAAGTCTTATTATGTTCAAGGTGGAGAATGAGCTTATGGAAGGACGGTGTGAGAGAAATGGAAGGATAGTTGAGCGATTTTACAGAAATTCAGGTGAGGAGCAAATGAAGCCCAGACCAGTAGCAGTGGTCATGGGGAAGGGATGTGTTTGAGAGATGGTCAGAGGCAGCATCAGCAGGGTTTATTTACTGTTAAGATATAGGGAGGATCTGCAGGTAACAACAAGGATTGAGGAAGGTATAACCTGGGAGCTGTTAAAGGTCTCTCCGGACCAATGACATTTTGAACCAAATGCTCACTGTAGAACTGGATTGCCTGCACCTCTCCTCCTCGTCTGTAGATAAATCAGGAGTGTCAAGGAAAAAGTGCACTGAACCAGGGTATCTGGGTGTTTATTGTTGCTTTACCTCTAGTTCAATTCCAGGCCCGCACAAGTTGTTTCTGCGTTTCTGTGCTGGGGCCAGTTCTGTCACATACAACGTGAGAGGGGAGCTAGGCTGGGTGATCTCAAGAGAACTTCTAGTTCTAACGTTCTAGGTTTTTCATTACCTAAAATAAAGGGACCTTTTATCACTTGTTTATTCTTTCATAACCTTTTTTGCTTGTTTGCGTTCTTTATAATTTTTTTAAAACCCAAGCAAAACTTTAAAAACAGGTAACTATGTTTAAAATAAGTGCATTTTGGTCTTGAACATTCAGGGTTTGCTTCCATTCTTTCCTCTTTTTTTATTTAACATTAAATAAAATATTCAAGGACAAACTTCAAAGAATGTTCTGGGTAACTAATTTAATTGTTCAATGTGCATTTTAAGATTCCTTTCATTAACTATTTTGAAGGGTTTTTTTTTTATTATTGCCTTAAGAAGAGACTGTTCTGTTTTCCTTTTGCCTGAGGATTAGGTTTGCCAGGGGAAAAGCTTCCCATTGTATTATCTTGGTTAGCAGGAGACAGGAGAACTGACCAGTCCTAGACCAGTGGTATCAGTGTCCACAGATGGAAGATGCTATTTGTAGTGTGGGCGGTAGCTTGGTGCGGTTTTATGATGCATTTCCATCAGCATAACTTTCTAATTTGAAAAGCCTCTGGTGTGTTTAAGGCTTCATTTCATTTAAAAAAAAATATTTTATTTCATTTCAGACTCTTAAGAGTTTACATTTTGGCAGCTTCTTACTCCAGCTGTGGACACTCCTGGATCCTTACACTGTGGAAGACATGCATGGCCACAGAGTAAATTCCCCATCCTCAGTAGTTTGAACGAGAAAAACTAAAGGCTAGCAGATATTGCTGACTAGACACTGAATCTATTCAAATCATTAGGGGATGGGAGTATTATATTTTTAAAAATCTGTTAATTTGCCAATACAAATAAAAAATGGAAACGGATAAATTTTTTGGTCAGCATATCCACTTCTAAAATGTTATTACAATAAGGGAATCAAAAACATACAAAGATAGAAATATAGATATAAACATTTATCTACTTCAAAATAATATTTATGCCTCTGTGGTGAATAATATCCAGAGATAGAAATAAATGGAATTATTTATTGAAAGGGAATTGTTAAATTATTATAGGGGGACAGGATTCTTATTTGGGATGATCTCAAAATTAGGTTACTGGATTTCTGTTTTGGGGAATATAATTGTCTTAAAAAGAAGATGGCATCCTGATATATAGTCAGATTAATTATGCTTTATTTTAAAAACCCTCTAAGACTCTACCACTTTTGTTTTATAAAATGTTATTTTATTTGCTAAATACGAGGGTTAGGTATATTTACCAACACTATTGTTTCATTGCTTTTTATTATTTTCTTTAGAATTTTTTTTTAATTTTAGTGAGAGAAGGGGAGGCAGAGAGACAGACTCCAGCATGTACCCTGATCAGAATCCACAGGACAAACCCACTAAGGGTTGATGCTCTGCCCATCTGGGGCCATTGCTCAAATCAACCGAGCTATCCTCAGCACCTGGGGCAATGCTTGAACCAATCCAGCCACAAGCTGCGAGAGGGGCGGAGGGAGAGAAAGGGAAGTGGGGGGAGAGAAGCAGATGGTCACTCTTATGTACCTGACTGGGGATTGAATCCAAGATGTCCGCACACATTGGGCCAACACTCTCTCCACTGAGCCAACTGGCCAGGGCTCATCTTAATTTTTGGACGGGTGTTTTTTCTACATATAAAATTCTTGATTGTTACTTATTTTCTTTCCATACTTTGGTGATAATGTTCATTGGCTCTTGGCTTCTATTATTTTTATTGGAAAATTAGCTCTCAGTTTTATTGTCATTTCTTTGAATGTAATCTCTTTTTGCATATGACTGCTTTTAAAGACTTTTTTCACTTTAGATTTAGCAATTGCACTATGAGGTATTCTTTTCTTATTTATTTTCCTTAGAGTTAATAGCAATTTTTAAAATTTGATTAATGCTTGCAAAATTCTCAGTCATTTACTTCTCACAATTATCAAAATTAGGTATTGTTGATACCTAATTTTCTATTTTTACTTTTTTGGGGGTTCTTTTCAAAGGTTATGACTTTCTCTACATTTCCTATGTTTCTTAAGCTCTTTTCAGTGTTTTTTATTCTTTTGTGTTTCAATATGGATATTTTTTATTGACTTATCCTCCAGTTCATTAGTTCTTTCCTTAACAGTATCTAATCTATGGCTAAACACATCCCATTGAATTATAACTTTAGTTATTGCTTTTTTCAAATTCTGAAATTTATATTTAATTCCTTTTCATAGTTTGTAGTTTCCTGCTAAAATTCTCTATTTTGTCACCCAATTGTTTAAACAAATTATTAATCACAGTTATTTTAAAATCTTTACTTGATGCTTCAAAATATTTATCACTTCTTATAACTAATTTTTAAATTAAGCCCTGGACATTGTTTATGCAACTAACATTAGAGATATAATTTAATTTTATCTTACTCCAGAGTGGAAATATTATCTTACTCCAGAGTGGATTTGATTTTGTTCCTTTTTTTCCTTTCTGTCAGTCAGTTAGGCTAGGAGCAGATTACATTAATCTAATCAGCCACAGAGAGTATATGTACCTGGATTTTAGTTCTTGTTAGGGCTAGTATATCTAGTATATTTATAGATCACCTTTCCTCTTGGGTGTGAGCTCGTCTGGTCTCAACTAAAACCCTGTATATTCACTCCATCTCCTAGTTTTTATCCCTTAAGCTCCATGTGGATGCAAAAATAACTGGTCAACTTCTAAGCCATGCCTTTTGCTTAAGATTTTGCCAATGCTTTTAAGAGGAACAACACTCTGACTGCTAGCCTTACCATCTTAGCTGTCTTTTTCTTTCAGATCTTGGCCTCAAAATTCTTATCCCCTTGATAGCTCTCCAGTGCCTTTAACCATGTTTAACAAAACACACTTCAGCCTTTGTAGTTACTCTCAACAAGAGGGTTATTCTGAAACATTTAGTTTGCCATTGCTACAAGTAGAAAATCAGAAAACTGACTCTGAAAGAAGATAGATCTGTCTCTCTAATCTTATTTTGCCCTTCAATTATTTTAGAAAAGACACTGCCTAAATGGTTTATTGGTCTGTGGTAGTGGTAGTGGTAGAGGTAGAGAAAAGTGAGAGGAACTTACAGTCTATTTAGGAAGTGAAATCTACATGGAGGGTAATAGAGAAGGATTTAGGTTGGTGACCAGAATTTGGCCCTGGGTAACTGGGGGCCTGGTGGCACGAGTCCCTGGAGTAAGTAGTAGGAGGAGGATGACGCTCAAGTGTAATGTCACCACAGTATGAGAATGACATTTATTCATATCAACCTCATTCTTCAGAATCCTAGGAAGGGAGAATAGATCAGGCAAGTAATTCTAATGTAAAATGGGTCTGAAAAGAATGGGGGAACTCTCACCTGGTGCTAGAGACTGTTTTGGTCTGAAAACAGTCAGGAAGTAGCATATTGCTGTTTAGTCTGACTCTGCTGAACATTCTGTATTAGTTTCCTGTGGCTGCTGTAACAAATTACCACAAACTGTGTGGCTTCAAATAATAGACATTTATTCTATTATAGTTCAAGAAGCTAAAAGTATGAAATCACAGTATTAGCAGGGCCATACTTCCTCCCAGTGCTCTAAAGAAGAATCCTACCTTGCTCCTTCCCAGCTTGTTGTGGCTGCCACTTGACCCTGGTGTTCCTTGGCCAAGGCTGCCTCACTCCAGTCTTTGCTTCCATCCTCACATGGCCTTCTACTTCTGTCTTCACGTGACCTTCATTTTATTTTAAAGAAATAATTTATTGAAGGTTTTCTATATGCATTTTATCTTAATTGGCTCTCCCCCAAACTTTGAGGATAATCATGAAACTGGAAAGATGCAAAGCAATTGCAGGACACAGTTGCTGGTGAGAAGGAAAGAGGTTTATTCAAGTGCTGGGCACCTGAGAAGATGGGGGGACTCCTATCCTCAAAACCCTATCTTTACCTTCAGGTGAAGGCAGGGGTTTTTATAAGGAGGGAGTAGGAGGGTGAATAAGCAAACCTAGAACAAAAGAATCAAAAGGAGGGGGTTGGCCCTGGCTGGTTGGTTCAGTGGTAGAGTGTTGGCCTGGTGTGTGGATGTCCTGGGGTTGAATCCCGGTCAGGTCACACAGGAGAAATGACCATCTGCTTCTCCACCCCTCCCCCTCTTCCTTCTCTCTCGCTATTACTCTCTTCCTCTCCCACAGCCATGACTTGGTTGGAGCAGGTTGGCCCCGGGCACTAAGGATGGCTCCATGGCCTCACCTCAGTTGCTAAAATAGCTTAGTTTCTGAGCAAAGGAGCAAAGGCCCCAGATGGACAAAGCATCCCTTCATAGGGGCTTGCTGGGTGGATTCTGGTCAGCGTGCGTGTAGAAGTCTGTCTCTCTGCCCCCCGCCCACTTCTCACTTAAGGAAAAAATAAAAAAGGATGGGGTTGAGAGTTCTTTGCTGAGGGGACTCAGCACAAGTTGTTCAGGAAAGTGATTGAAGGCCAGTGCATCTCCCGGAGCTGGCACATCTGAAGGCCAGAGTTTGTTTCCTTGGTTGTATAGGAACTGAAGCTAGCAAGTAACTTCTAAATTAGGGTTTTTGTTCTATGTAACAGGTTTCCACATATTTCCATAGTCAGGTAGTCATCTTGGCCTTATTGGCAGCATGGTGGAAGAGAGAGAGGAGGGGCCTAAGGGTTTATTCTTCTCATTCTGATGTTAACCCTTGATGTGCATCAGCCAGAGGGGAACAGGCCTTTTAACTGTAACAAGAACTTGGCCAGAGATGAAAACACAGGACTGATTATATACTTTTGATTTGTTACAGAATACATAACTGTGATCACTAAAGTAGTAGTACTGAATAATGGTTAGAAGAGCAACAAACTGGATTTAACCTTATACAGGAGTCCTTTTGTAAGCTTACTTTGTTAGTACATTCCTTACTTAGCTCTATTTTATGGCTAGTCAGGCTAATATCAGTAAATCAGTAATATATCGTATTTATTCCCAGTTACAATATTATTCCACATATCCATTAGAATATTTTGCACTGTAAGTTTTAGAACAATCTCCAAATAGCTCAAGCAATAAAGACATGACTCCCTTCACAACTAGAAATCAAAAGCTTAGGGTGGTTGACCCAGTTGCTCAACTGTCTCATCAACGACCCAAGATGCTTCTGGTTCTCAGCTCAAGGCCTTCTTATAGGGACGTCAGTCATTGGATTTAAGACCCACCCTAATCCAGTCTAATTCAGATCTCAGTGTCATGTACCTCATTACATCTGCAATGATCGCATTTCCAAATAAGCTCACCTACACAGATAGAAGAATTAGGACTTTAGCATATCTTTTGGGAATACAATTTAACCCAGAAGTTTCTAATTTGTCTCTGCCTGAGTTTTAATGCTCCTTGCAAAAACCAAATCAATAAGCAGTGTATTTATCGAAGCTTGGCTTTGCCGTAGGGCACTGTACTTTATTCCCAACACACCGTTTTATGGGGAATAAAAAAATAGGATATCACATGGTCCCTGTCCTAGGCAGCTTTACAGTCTGGTTGGGGAGATCAAGAGTTGTGTCAGATTGAGACAGAAAATAAATATTTTGGCTCCCAGCTGTGCACCAGATACTGTGCTGGGTGCTGTGCATATACTGAATCAATTACTCATCAGCGTAGTTGGTTAGGTAGATGGCAGGTGCTCTCTGTTATAGATCAGGAACCTGAGGATCAGACATTGTAGGTAAATGGTATTGGGATCTGATCAGGGTTTGCTTTATGCTAAAGCTGTGTGTGTGTGTGTGTGTGTGTGTGTGTGTGTTTAATTGAATTATTTAAAAAGAGACTAAGGCAGTGGTTCTCAAACTTTTTGAAGTCAGGGCGCACTATATACAAATTTCTGAGAAATATGTTATAATAATTAAGTCAAATATTAAAGAAAAAATATAAAGTCCAAGCGTGCTTTTATGGTAATTAAACAAAATAAATACAACAAAATTAAATTTATTCTGACATTAAAAAACATTTTTATGTTACAGTTTTTGAGTTATACTTTCTAGAATTTGTAAAAAAGAGGAGTTAAAAAAAATGACAAAATAGTTATCTTTTTATATATATATAGATACATTATTAGTTAGATTTAGTAAATTCAGCAGGTCCCGGCATGAATGTGTTAAGTTTTTTCATTCCTGTGTTTATGAGAAACATGAACCTGATGTATCGTAGTGATTTCTTCAGTGTTTGGGCATATATTTGAAAAGCAAACTCTCATTTTCTTGTCAATAATTGAAGAATTCCTCTCTTTTTATTCTTAATTGTGTTGAGTGCAGAAACCCCCCACCATACATATAATCTTAACTTTACACCAAACAAAGGATAGAAGAAACTTGCCTCCAGTCTTTTCGGGGATTTTGGGGGGTTAGTGTAAACAATCCAGCACCACAGCTTAACAGCTTTTTAGAACCTAATCAGGCAAGTGATGTGGGGGGTTGGGTAGACTGTCATTTTACAGCCAATTCCCCACACCTCTGTCCCCCAAAAATCTAAACTCCAAAAACCCTGTTGGTTTGTTGGTCCCCAACAGGTACATATTTCTCTGGAATACCATAGGGCACACCTGGAAATCTTCTAGGGCGCACCAGTGCACCCTGGCACACACTTTGAGAACAACTGGACTAAGGAGATCTCAAGGCTGTTTATAATTAATGATAGGAGAATTGGTGTGGACAGGGTGGGCTTACCAAAGAGGAAGAAGTTTGAAGGAAATGACTTGAACTGTGTCTTTAAGAAAGGGTAAGATTTGTCTCAGCTGTAAAGAGCTTAGAAATGATTTCAGGTTATGGAAGTTGTATGACCAAAGGTGTGCTGATGGAAAGCATAGGGCATATAGAAAACAGTATATTTTATTAGTAAATCTAGGAGTTGTACCTGATGTAGCAATCACCTCATTCTTCATAGGGAAACCCTGAAGGAACAAAACATTTTTAGATATGAAACTCACATGGTCAGATATTGGAAAAGCTGAGCTTCCTGCCAACTGATTTTCCATCTTCCTTTTCTTTTTAAAAATAATTGTTTTCCATTTTAAAAGTAATAATTCTAAAGAATCAAAGAAGAAACTATAGAAAAAGTGTCACATATTCTTACCACACAAATATGACTAGAGTTAACATGTTGGTCTGTTTCCTCCTAGAGTTTTCATTCTTATCAGTAATGCATATATAAAAATCTATAATATATAATTAATATATAACATGTTAACCTAGTGGTTAATCATAGTGCATGTACTATTTTATGTTTCCCTATCATATCCTAAGTATTAAATCTGTGCCACAATATGTCCTCATAATTGTATTTTTAACAGTTACACAATATTCTAAGTGGCTAATGTATCGTAATTTAATTATTCACTCTCTTATTTGTTATTAATAGCAGAAGTTAGAATCTGTAGGTAAGAAGGCACTAACTGTTTCACAGCTCCTGATAAATTTTGTTTTCTAGAAGACCAGTGTTTGTTTTCTGCATAGGTAGGCTGGGCTTCCCTGGGCGGCTGTCAGAATTCAGTGCCATTGAATTACAGGGTGAGAGTAAAGGGCCTCCTAATAATTAGAGCCTGTGTGCTCTTCACTCCCTGCATCTAAACCAGGTCCCCGTCCCAGTGTCTGAGCAGCTTTACAGCGTCCCCCTTCTCTGAGAGCCCCAAGGCTGGGGTGTTCAGAAGTTTTCAACTTGGACTCTGTCCAAGCCACTGGCTTTGTTGTTCTCTCCTTGTTTTTCTTAAGCAACTAACTAAAGCGCAAATAACATTTCAACCTCTTTCCACTCCCCACGGCCCTTTTCCTGCCCGCGCCACTGCTGTCTGCAGTATAGCCATGGCGTTGTTTCTTACATTTTAAGGCGAAGTACAAAAGCACAGTTCTGAGAAGCAGCCAAGATCTTTCTGTAGCCAAGTTTGAGGAATAAAACTTTAAACCAGCTCTTCTGTCACACACTTGAGATGGGAGGCAGGCTTTGCTATAAATAAGTCACATTCCATTCCTATCTCATCCTTTGCAGCCCTCCTGGGCGACGCAGTCTGTATATGACTGTAGCATTCTCTTAACTGCCTCTCGCTCCTTGCAATCTCCCAGTTTATATCCCATTGTATTTCATTGTTCAGGACTTCTGGAGTTTAGGGACCCTGCAAAAGAGAGGAAGTAGAACTTTCCTTTCATTCCACAGAGGTAGGTGTCAGGAGCTAGAGTGGCTGATGGGTTAGAAACTACACCTGCCCTGTAACATTTTTAGTAGCTGCCTGTATGTTTTCTGTGGCGGCTGTAACAAATTGCCACAAAATTAGCGGCTTAAAACAAACAGACAAAAAATGATTCTCTTACAGTTCTGGAGGTCAGAAATCTAAAATGATTTGGTAAGACTGCCTTCCTTCTGGAGGCTCTTGGGGAGAAAGAATCCATTTCCTACTTCAGAGGCTTTTATTCAACTTCTAGAGGCTTCCCACACCCCTCAGGACATGAGCCTGCGTCACTCTGACCTCTGTCTCAGTCCTCACAGCTCCTTCTGTGACTCTGACCCTCCTGCTTCCCTCTTACAGAAACTGTGGGTACATGGGACTCACCCGGATAACCCAGGATGCCTTTACCACCACAAAATCCTCAATTTATTCACTCTTGCAAATCCCTTTTGCCACAGAAGGCAGCATATTCACAGGTTGTGGGGATTAGGATATGGACATCTTTTGGGGGGGACAGTTGTCCTCTCTACCACAATGTCTACCTTAGAAAAGGGGAAGATGATAATTTTGGAATTTTATTTTATTTCTTTCATAGCTAGGAAGGGAATGCACTGAAGCATTGATTTTCCTTTCAGTGTCCGGGATGTAGGTGCACAGCAACCTCAATTAAGTCTGGGACATCGGTTAGTATTAGCTGAAGTCCATTTGAGGGCAAGAGAGAGGAGCCGTTCAGTGGCCAGGAAGTGAGGAGTGGGGGGACATCTTAGTTAAAGACCTTCCTTCCTGGCCCTGGCCAGTGGCTCAGTAGATAGTGTCCGCCCGGCGTATGAATGTCCCAGGTTCGATTGCCAGTCAGGTCAAACAGGACACACAGGAGACCATCTGCTCTCCCCCTTCCCCCTTCTTTCTCTCTTCCCCTCCTGCAGCCAGTGCTTCGATTGGTTCGAATATCTGGAGCACTGAGGATAGCTCCGTTGGAGCACATCAGCCTTAGGCACTAAAAATAGTTGGCTATTTGAGCATCAGCCCTAGATGGGGTTGCCAGGTTGATCCTGACCAGGGAGCATATAGGAGTCTGCCTCATTATCTCCCCTCCTCTCACCTAAAAAATAAATTAATTAACTAAAAATTAAAAAAAGACCTTGCTTTCCTCCTTACTGGGTACTCATATTAAACCCTGCTTGGGGCACAAACAGGGAAATGACCTTGAGGGGAAATGACCAAGCAAGTACATTCAAGATAAATGAAGGAAAGTCTCCTTTATCATAGCCCCATGTAGTGTGGCTTCCTTACAGAATTGTCCTGTCCCCAGTTATGTCATGTTTTAGAATATATAACAATTATAGTACCAAGTAATATCATTAATAAACATGTTCCTCGTGGCTGGCCAACTAGTACAGTAAAATACCATACTTTTCTTTTTTTAGAGCAATTAAGAGATAGTGCTGGCAAAATGCACCCCCTTAGCCTGATGGGAATGTGAGTCAGCTTGCTGACTCTCCTGAGGCCTCTCATTCCACCAGTTTTTATAGGAGGAGGGGCGACACCTAACGGCCAAGGAAAGGTGCCCAAGTGATAGTGTTAGCAGAAAAACTGCCAAGGAATAGCATGGGCCTAGGTGCTAAAATGATGCAAGGCAGATGAACGCCTCCAAGGAGCTAGTCAAGGAAACAGATGTAAAAGGCTACCTGTCAGTTGGGGAGTGGAGTGCAGCAAGCTTTTTCTTCACGAAAGGAATTATTAATATTACCTTCACTGCCTTCCTAGGAAGGAGAGGTCAGTAGTTTAAAAAGCGATCCACTGTGGCTGATATCCACACCTTTAGGACTGTGGTCGGTAAACTACTCACCCTTGGGCCTAACCTTTCCCTGTGCCACGTTTTGTAGTGCACCCAAGCTAAGGATAGGTTTTACATTTTAAAGTGGTTGGGGGAAGAGAAAAAAGAGAACCAATATTTTACAACATGTGAAATGTACGTGAAATTCAAGTTTTAGTGTCCATAAATCCAGTTTTATGGAAACACTGCCCAGCCATTTGTTTACCAGTTGTCTATGGCTACCACGGAGGGGTTGAGAGGCTGTCTTATACACTGACCATATGATCAGAAAAGCCTAAAATATTGAAAAATAAAAACGAACAAACTGGCCCTTTATAGAGACGTTTGCAGGCTCTACTTTGGGGAATTTGGAAGAGACTAAAAAAGCATCTGCGAACATACTTGTTGGGAAAATATTTCCATAGGAACCAAGACCCGGTGATTCTGCCTAGTGTTGACTCATTTCCAGGGACCCACAGAGGGTCTGAGTGGAGAATGGGCCTACGAGCTGACTCAGAAACTGGGGCGTGTTCACGTGCTCTGGATAATACACAAACCCTGCCATTTACCCTTTGAACAGTGTGATTCGCTTACTGCGAGGTCACAGAGTTTATCCCAGTACACCATTGAAGATATTTTTGGTTTTGGTTTGTTTTTTAAATAAAAAAGGAGCATATTGAGCTGCTGGAAGTGTTGAACCATGTTCTAAAATATCCCGTTAGGATAAGCGCCAGCTACCTCCATTTCAGACACAATGTCCAAATGGCTCTCGTTTCTCCGGGACCCACTTCGTTCAGGTACCAGGCCAGTGCTCTGGCATGTGATTGCTCATGCTGACAGCACCCCTGCAAGTTCACTGGTGTCATCCCCCTCTGCCTAAAAGGAGGGAGGTTTACAGCGGGTCATCCTGGGGCACCACTGTACATGCGTGGCCTCTTCTTCCCAGTCCGTGCCCTTTTTACATGACCTGGAAGGCCCAGGCCAACCACCCAGGGGCTGCTTCTTTCTGGTCTTTTCTCTAGGTTAGAATGGCTCTCACAACCTTAAAAGCAAAAAGCTTCGATCGCTGAGGTATAGTATTCAGTGATAATATCAACGACCGTTGTTTCTATATCTTAACTGTTGTGAATAATGTTGTAACAAACATGGGAGTGCAGATTGCTCTTTGGGGTGCTGATTCCCCACCCCCACCTTCAGATATATACCCAGAAGGAGGATTGCCGGGTCATATGGTAGTTCTAACTTTTTTTTGAGAAATTTCCATTACATTTTCCATACTTCCTATTCCAATGTGTACATTCCCACCAACCGTATACTGGGTTCTCTTTGCTCCAAACTCTCACCAACACTTATTTCTTGTCTTTGTGGTAATAGCCATTCTAACAGGTGTGCAGTGATATTGATATTTTATTGTGGTCTTGATTTTCCATTCATAATAGCCAAGATGTGTAAACAATCTGTGTTTGTCTGTGGATGAATGAAATAAAGAAAATCAGTGTGTATATACAATGCAATATTATTCACCTATAAAAAGGGAACTCCTGCCACTTATGACAACATGGATGAACCTTGAGGATGTGACGCTAAATGAAGTAAGCCGAACAGAGAAAGACCAATACTGTCTGGTTTCACTTACATGTGGATTCTAAAGAAGAAATACACTTGAACTCAGAACCAGAGAGTGGAGTAATGGTTGCCAGAGGCTGTGGAGGGGGAAATGGGAGTTATTGGTCAAAGAGTAGAAACTTCTAGTTATAAGTTGAATAAGCTCTAATGATCTAATGTACAACACCGTGACCAGTGTTAATAATACTGTATCGTGTACTTGAAAGTTGCTGAGAGAGTAGATCTTAAGCATTATTAATACACACACACACACACACACACACACACACACGTAACTACATGAGGTGATGCATATGTTAGTTAACTTTATTGTGGCAATATTTCACAATGTATGTATATATACCAAATCATCATGTTGTATTCCTTAAATGCATACAATTTTATTTGTTAATTTTACTTTAATAAAATCAGAAAAAAATATTAACTTCCATTTTATAGTTCCTTCTAGCACTCCATACCTTCGATATTAGGTTCATGAAAGCCCTGAGATATTATTTATATTTATCTTTACTTTGTAAATAAGAAAACTGAGGCTCAGAAAGGGCAAGAGACGTGTCTGGGTCCAACCGGCCTTTAGTGGCTGGGCCAGACCTCCAGCCTGGGGCCTGGCATCCTGTACACTGTTTCCCATCACTCTCTGAGGCAGGGCCGGGCCTTCAGCCTTGGAGCATGTCACTTACATGTCTCAGTGAAGGACTGTGCTACAGTGTAGGCGTCTGGTATTCAGGTTCATTTTAATGGTGGCCATGAGCTGACCTCCAAAGACCCATTTCACATCCTAAGTGTGTTTCTGGCATCACTTGAAAGTTGTGTCTGTGTTGAGTACAGGGTACGGTTGGATCTCTCTTCCTTCCTCCCCACCACATCTGTTGCTTGCGTTTCAGCCCCAAACATAACAAAACATAACCAAAAATGAGTTCCCATTCATGTTCCTCTTACCATATGGCTCCAAATGAGGAAGGGCAGACTGCATGGGTTCCACTGAGAAAAGGGTGGAAAATTTGTAGGAAAAGGTGTTTTCAAAGAAGGTTTGTGTTCTTTGGGATATGGGAAGATGTCATTCATCACAACTGCTGCTTACAGCTGCACAAGTTCTAAAAACAACTTATTTTAGGCAAGTTTTCAATGCTGGAGATCATTCTTGAGCACATGTAACAAGCACTCTGTACTGGTTTCGCCCTGATTTCTACACTTTCCTTCTCAGTCTTCATCCCTAGAGTAGCCTCCCCTCCCCCATGAATCCCTCACTCCCTCTTTCTCTGCGTGCTGTCCAGAGCAAACTTCTGCTCTCTGTGCACTGTTCTGGGGATTTCCCAAAATGCTGCCCCCTCCCCAAACTCTGAAAGCCTACATCCAGCTGCCCAAGGGACATCTCTGAATCCACCTCATTTACTGCAGACTCACCAGATAGAACATAACTCCATGTTGGCCCTCCTGAAACTGTTCTCTATTTGGGATGCAGCGGTTGGTATAACATAATTCACCCCGTTAGCATCTGAGTAAAAACCCAGTTTGATTCTCCTTGACAAGCATCATTGCTCACCCACGCCTCTGTGGCATGTCAGCGTTTTTATTTTCGTGTGTGTTACATTTTGTGTGTTTCCCTGTGCCGCTGGAAATGCTTGGCATCAAGTGAGCGATAAATAAACATTTGGTTGACAGACCTGTTGATTAAGCCTTCCTGAAACATATCCCGTTATCTTTCCCAGGTGAGACCTGGTGCCGCCTGGCCTCTGACACTGGGCAGGTTGTGTAACTCCGTCTTCGGTGCACAGATTGGTGGTGTTGCTCTGAGTGTTGCAAACGCATTTGTCTTAAGATTTATTGAGCTTGGCTACTGTCCAAATCGTGTAACAATTCTGCTATCACATTTCTCTCCCTGTGTCTTTCTCCCCCCTCCCCACTTTTCACATTCCTATTTGGGAAAGAGAATGAGGAGAAACTAAGACAAGAATACAAACCCATATTTCTGTCACCAATTAAAAATATCTGCCCATTTGTTTTACGGTGAAATGAGTTACTTATACTCTTTCAGTGTCACAATTAAAACAGTTTCTTTTCTTCTTAGTTTCTTTCTGTAAATGTTTTCTTATTGCAGGAATGATTCATGTTTTCTATAAAAAATGTCAGAAATTACAGATAAACACAAAGAAGGAAATAAATGTGTAACATCTTCCTCACCCCACTCAGAGAGCTAAAGTTATCTAGTAAAGTACCTACTTCCATTTTTTTTCTCCTATATGCACATTTTAACACAAGTGGAGATTTAAATATTCTTACCATTGTGAAACTTCTTTTCACCTAATAGACTGAGAACATTTTCCCATGATGGTAAATATTCCTTTAGATCATGGATTGGCAAACTTTCTGTAAAGGGCCAGGTAGTAAATAATGTAGGCTTTATGGGACATGCTGTTTCTGTTTGAACTATCTAACTCTGTAATTGCAGTGAAAAAGCAGCCCCAGACAGTATGCAAATGAATGAGCATGACTATGTTCCAATAAAACTTTATTTGCATAAGACAGGTCGTGGGCCAAATTTGGCTCATGGGGTAGACTGTAGTTTCTACAATTGCTCTAGAATACCATTTTTTAAAAAAAGTTTACTTTATTGATTTTAGAGAGAGAGAAAGGGAGAGAGACAGCAACATCATCTGTTCCTGTGTGTGCTCTGACCAGGAATCAAACTAGCAACCTTTGTGGTTTGGGATGATTCTCTAACCAACTGAGCTGTCTGGCCAGGGCTAGAATACCCCTTTTAATAGCTAAACAGTATTCTGCTTTGTCAACACATCGTGATTTGCCTAACCAATCAGATAATAGCTGACACTGTTGAGGCCTTAGGCCGAGCTTGGCACATTACTGGGGTTTCTTCTCTTTGTTTTTCCTGCCCACATGCCCACAGCTCTGTGAAGCGTAGGTGCCATTTTTTCTATTTAATAGATCAAGAAGCTTGAGAAGAAGCAGGTAATTTGCCTTAGGTTAGATAGCTCGTAAGTAGAAAAGACAAAATTTAAATGTTTGATTTTTTTAGAGCCCAAGATCTTACCTACTCATTCTATTTCTGTGCACAGTGGTGTTTATTTTCTTAGGATAAACTCCTGAAATTAGAATTGAAGTGCACGTAAAGCCTTTGATCTGTGTTGCCAGGCTGATAGGTATGGATGTCGTATTTCTTTGGTTGTATATAACAGGACTGTGTTCCTACCATCCTCACATTTATCAGGAACTCTTTTAAACCTTTGTGATAATACCTCATGGTTTTAAATTATATTATAAATTATAAATGCAGCCTGACCAGGTGGTGGCGCAGTGGATAGAGTGTTGGACTGGGATGCGGAAGGACCCAGGTTCGAGACCCCGAGGTTGCCAGCTTGAGTGCAGGCTCATCTGGTTTGAGCTAAAGCTCACCAGCTTGGACCCAAGGTTGCTGGCTCAAGCAAGGGGTTACTCAGTGTGCTGAAGGCCCGTGGTCAAGGCACATGTGAGAAAGCAATCAGTGAACAATAAGGTGTCACAACACACAACGAAAAACTGATGATTGATGCTTCTCATCTCTCTCCGTTCCTGTCTGTCTGTTCCTGTCTATCCCTCTCTCTGACTCTCTGTCTCTGTAAAAAAAAAATAATAAAAATAAATTATAAATGCAGATGGACACTTACCTTATGTTTATTTCTCATCTATGTTTCTTCTTAGGTGAATTTTCCATTCATGTCCTTTCTCTGTTGTTCTATAAGAGCATTTGTCTTTTCTATCAATTAGTTGGAGCCTTTTAAAAAAAGATTTTATTTATTGATTTAACGGAGAGAAAAGGTAGAGGAACAAGAAATAGCAACTCATAGTTGCTTCAGTTTAGTTTAATTGCTTGCTTGTTGCTTGACGTATGTGCCTTGATCTGACAGGCTCAGGGTTTTGAACGGGGGACCTCAGTGTTCTAGGTTGATACTCTATCCATTGTACCACAACAGGCAAGGCAGTTGGAGCCTTTCATATAAGGGCCTCCTTTGTAATTTAAGTTGAAGTTAGATTGGTTGTTATGAAAATGGCCAATTCACTTTAGAGAGATATTGTCTTTACAATTGGAGAGAATGAAATAGAAAACTATTCAGTTTTAACATAAAAGCACTAGTCAAACTTCTCTAATCAAACAACAAGCAAACAAACAAACAAACTGCCTTGTAAGGTAAGAGAGAACTTATTTCTGTTGGGGAACTTGTCTTTTTAGTTTTCATAAGTCACTAGAATCTGTGTTCTTTAATCAGAACTACTGCTTTGCTGTGGTCATGGCAACACATTTTAGCTGCCATAAACAGCACACACCTTGACATAATATTTTTTTAGTGAGTGGCTTTTAGATGGAATTTATCATCCAGCCTATTCTTGGAGAGTCTCTAGATTAATTAATGGGTGTCAGACCCATAATTATATAATAATAACAGTGATAAAAATGGTGAAATGAACAGTTATGATCTATTAATCACTTACTGTATTCCAGTCACAATGTTACTTTCTACTGTTTCATTTGATCTTTGCAGTAATCCTAGGTCATAGATATTCTTATTATCCTTATTTTATATGAGAAGAAACTGAGACACCAAAAAGCTAAGTGGCTTTTCCTGGGCCGTACAGATGGTGAGTAGTGGAGCTTGATGCTGACCCTGATGTTTAATCTAGCCTTTGTTTCTTATAGGCTTATTGCAGAAGAAATTTGGGGTACATGCTTACTTCAACAGTAATAACACGTGTGGCAAATATCTTGATTGTCAAAGCAATACTAGACAGAACAAGGATTAATGGGCTATAGTGAACCTGACCCAGGATTTTTTTTTTTATTTTATTTTTATTTTTTTTATATATATATTTTATTATTATTAATTCTAATGGGGTGACATCAATAAATCAGGGTACATATGTACAATGAAAACATCTCCAGGTTATCTTATCATTCAATTGTGTTGCATACCCATCACCAAAAGTCAAATTGTCCTCTGTCACCTTCAATCTGGTTTTCCCTGCGTCCCTCCCCTCCTCCTTATCCCACTCTTCCCTCCCTCCCCCCATCCCATAACCACCACTCTCTTGTCCATGTCTCATACCCTCACTTTCATGTCCCACCTATATATGTAATCGTGCTGTTCTCAGATTTTCTTTTTTTCTGATTTACTTATTTCACTCCGTATAATGTTATCAAGGTACATCCATTTTGTTATAAATGATCCGATGTCATCGTTTCTTATGGCTGAGTAGTATTCCATAGTATATATGTACCATAGCTTTTTAATCCACTCGTCTTCTGATGGACACTTGGGCTGTTTCCAGATCTTCCCTATTGTGAACAATGCTGCCATGAACATGGGGGCGCATTTCTTCTTTTCGAACAGTGCTATGGTGTTCTTAGGGTATATTCCTAAAAGTGGGATAGCTGGGTCAAAAGGCAGTTTGATTTTTAATTTTCTGAGGAATCTCCAAACTGTTTTCCACAGTGGCTGCACCAGTCTGCATTCCCACCAGCAGTGCAGAAGGGTTCCCTTTTCTCCACATCCTCGCCAGCACTTATTCTGTGTTGTTTTGCTGATAAGTGCCATTCTGACTGGTGTGAGGTGATATCTCATTGTGGTTTTAATTTGCATTTCTCTAATGATTAGTGATGTTGAGCATTTTTTCATATGCCTATTGGCCATCTGTATGTCCTCTTTGGAAAAATTTCCATTCACTTCTTTTGCCCACTTTTTGATTGGGTTGTTTGTCTTCCTGGTGTTGAGTTTTATAAGTTCTTTATAAATTTTAGTTATTAACCCCTTATCAGATGTGCTGTCGAATATGTTCTCCCATTGTGTGGTTTGTCTTTTTATTCTGTTCCTATTGTCTTTAGCTGTGCAAAAACTTTTTAGTTTGATATAGTCCCATTTGTTTATCTTGCCTTTTATTTCAGTTGCCCATGAAGATAAATCGGCAAATATACCGCTGCTACAGATGTCGGAGAGCTTGCTGCCTATGTTTTCTTCTAAGATGCTTATGGTTTCACGGCTTACATTTAAGTCTTTTATCCATTTTGAGTTTGCTTTTGTGAATGGTGTAAGTTGATGGTCTAGTTTCATTTTTTTGCAGGTAGATGTCCAATTTTCCCAACACCATTTGTTAAAGAGGCTGTCTTTACTCCATTGTATGTTCTTTCCTCCTTTGTCAAATATCAGTTGTCCATAAAGCTGTGGGTTTATTTCTGGGTCCTCTGTTCTGTTCCATTGATCTATGTGCCTGTTCTTATGCCAGTACCAGGCTGTCTTGAGTATAATGGCCTTGTAGTAAACCTTGATATCAGGAAGAGTGATACCTCCTGCTTTATTTTTTCTTTTTAAGATTGCTGAGGCTATTCGTGTTCTTTTTTGGTTCCATATAAATTTTTGGAATATGTGTTCTATATCTTTGAAGTATGTCATTGGTATTTTAATTGGTATTGCATTGAATTTATAAATTGCTTTGGGTAATATAGACATTTTAATGATGTTTATTCTTCCTAGCCATGAGCACGGTATGTGCTTCCACTTGTTTGTATCTTCCTTGATTTCTTTTATCAATGTTCTATAATTTTCTGAGTACAAGTCCTTAACCTCCTTGGTTAAATTTACTCCTAGGTACTTTATTTTTTTGGCTGCAATAGTGAAGGGGATTGTTTCCTTAATTTCTTTTGCTGATATTTCATTGTTGGTGTATAGAAATGCCTCTGATTTCTGAGTATTAATTTTATATCCTGCCACCTTGCTGAAATCATTTATTAGGTCCAGTAGTTTTTTGACTGAGACTTTAGGGTTTTCAATATACAATATCATATCATCTGCAAATAATGACAGTTTTACTTCTTCTTTTCCAATTTGGATGCCTTTTATTTCTTCTTTTTGTCTGATTGCTGTAGTTAGGACTTCCAGAACTATGTTGAATAAGAGTGGTGAAAGTGGGCAACCCTGCCTGGTTCCTGATCTTAAGGGGATTGCTTTTAATCTTTGTCCATTTAGTATGATATTTGCTGTCGGTTTATCGTAGATTGCCTTTATCATGTTAAGGATTGATCCCTGTATTCCCACTTTACTGAGAGTTTTGAGCATGAATGGGTGCTGGATTTTATCAAATGCCTTTTCTGCATCTATTGAAATTATCATGTGATTTTTGTCCTTCCTTTTGTTTATGTGGTGAATCACATTGATTGATTTGCGAATATTGAACCAGCCTTGCCTCTCCAGAATAAATCCCACTTGATCGTGGTGTATGATTTTTTTCATATATTGCTGGATCCGGTTGGCTAATATTTTGTTGAGAATTTTAGCATCTAAATTCATCAGGGATATAGGCCTATAATTTTCTTTCTTTGTGTTGTCTTTGCCCGGTTTTGGGATCAGAATTATGCTCGCCTCATAAAAGGAGTTTGGAATTCTTCCTTCCTCTTGAATTTTTTGAAATAGCTTGAGGAGAATAGGAGTTAGTTCTTTGAATTTTTGATAGAATTCACTTGTGAAGCCATCAGGCCCAGGACTTTTCTTTTTTGGGAGTTTTTTGATAACTGTTTCGATCTCATTTGCTGTAATTGGTCTGTTTAGGTGTTCTGATTCCTCCAGATTGATTTTTGGAAGGTTATATGATTCAAGAAATTTGTCCATTTCACCAAGATTGTCTAATTTTTTGGCATATAGTTCTTCATAGTATTTTCTTACAATGCTTTGTATTTCTGTTGTGTCAGTTGTTATTTCTCCACTGTCCTTTCTAATTTTATTTATTTGAGTCCTCTCTCTTTTTTTCTTGGTGAGTCTAGTTAAAGGTTCATCAATCTTGTTTACCTTTTCAAAGAACCAGCTTCTGGTTTCATTGATCCTCTGTATTGTTTCCTTAGCCTCTATGTCATTTATTTCTGCTCTGACCTTTATTATTTCCTTCCTTCTACTTGTCTTGGGTTTTATTTGTTGTTGTTTTTCTAGTTCTTTTAGATGCAGGGTCAGGTTGCTTATTTGAGCTTTTTCTAGCTTCTTATGATATGCCTGTAGTGCAATAAACTTCCCTCTCAGGACTGCTTTTGCTGTGTCCCATAAATTTTGAGTTGATGTATGCTCATTATCATTTGTTTCTAGAAACTTTTTTATTTCTTCCTTGATCTCATTGTTAACCCATTCATTATTTAATAACATGCTATTTAGTTTCCAAGTGTTTGAGTATTTTTCAGTTTTTCTTTTGTGGTTAATTTCTAGTTTCATGGCATTGTGATCAGAGAAAATGCTTGATATGATTTCAATCTTCTTAAATTTATTGAGACCATTTTTGTGTCCTAACATGTGGTCTATCCTAGAAAACGTACCATGAGCGCTTGAGAAGAATGTATATTCTACTGCTTTAGGGTGAAAAGTTCTGAAGATATCTATTAAATCAAGTTGATCTAGTGTCTCCTTTAAGTCTGCTGTTTCTTTATTAATTTTCTTTCTTGAGGATCTATCCAGTGTTGTTAGAGTGGTATTGAAATCCCCTACTATGATAGTATTGCTGTTAATCTCGCCCTTTATATCCATCAAAGTCTGCTTTATGTATGTCGGGGCTCCTATATTTGGTGCATAGATATTTACAATAGTTATATCTTCCTGTTGAATTGTTCCCTTTATCATTATGTAGTGTCCTCCTTTATCTCTTACTACAGCCTTTGTTTTAAAGTCCATTTTGTCTGATATAAGTATTGCTACCCCTGCTTTTTTTTCATTTCCATTTGCATGAAATATTTTTTTCCATCCTTTTACCTTCAGTCTATGAGCATCTTTTGTTTTAAGGTGTGTCTCTTGTAGACAGCATATGTATGGGTCCTGTTTCTTTATCCATGCAGCTACCCTATGTCTTTTGATTGGATCATTTAATCCATTTACATTTAAGGTTATTATTGATATGTAGTTGTTTATTGCCATTTTATTCTTTAAAGCTGTATTCTTCTTTTGCTCTATTCATTCCTCCCTTTAAACTGTTCACAAGAGGCCCCTTAGTATCTCTTGCAGAATTGGTTTGGTTTTTATGAATTCCTTCAGGCTTTCTTTTTCTGGGAAGCTCTTTATTTCTCCTTCAATTTTAAATGTTAGCCTTGCTGGATAAAGTAGTCTTGGTTGTAGGTTCTTGTTCTGCATTACTTTGATTATTTCTTGCCATTCCCTTCTGGCCTCAAGTGTTTCTGTTGAGAAGTCCGATGTCATCCTTATGGGGGCTCCTTTGTAGGTGATAGTCTTTTTTTCTCTAGCAGCTTTTAAAATTTTTTCTTTATCCATTAGCTTTGGTATTTTAACTATGATGTGTCTTGGTGTAGATTTTTTTGGGTTTCTCCTTAATGGAGTTCTGTGTGCTTCTTGAATGTGTGGAGTGTTTCCCAGCCTTAATTTAGGAAAGTTTTCTGCTATGATTTGATTGAACAAAGTTTCCATTTCCTGTCCTCTCTCCTCTTCTTCAGGCACCCCTATGATGCGAATGTTGTTTCTCTTCATGTTGTCACAAAGCTCCCTTAGAGTTTCCTCACATTTTTTAAGTCTCTTTTCCTTTTTCTTCTCTGCTTCTGTGCCTTTGTTTATTGTGTCCTCTAACTCGCTTATTCGATCCTCAGCATCATCCATCCTGCTTTTAATTCCTTCCATTGTGGTCTTCAGTTCTGATACTGTATTTGTCATTTCTGTCTGATTCTTTTTTATTATTTCAATTTCATTTTTTATACTTGTTATCTCTTTATTTAGGTGTTCATAATGACTATCCAATGTTGCTCTAATTTCTTTGAACATCCTAACTATCATTATTCTAAATTCTGCTTCTGGTAATTTGGTTATATCTGGTTCATTCAGGTCCTTCTCTGGGGATTTCTCTTGATTCATTTGGTTTGCATTCCTCTGCCTGCCCATTTTTTCTGTGTATAAGCAAGTTGTGGCCACTGGAGTCCAGTAGGTGTTGCCTTTGTGTTCTCTAGGTGTGGTCTATCTGCAGGCCCCCCACCCCCTCTGCCGGTGCCTAGGGTGGTTGGGTATGAGCGTTGCCAGCGCCGGCCCACTGTGGCTTTTGCTATGATTTCTGCCTCTCCTCCGTGGGAGGGGCTGTGACTGAAGCCACAAGATTAGCACCAAGGGTAGAGGTGAGCACCTTTCCTCAGCTGCGGACCCAGCCTATTTCCGGACTTCCGCCCAGAACCAGCAGTCGGAGCCTGCTCGCTACAGTTCCACGGGTTAGGCGGGGCTTTTGACGTGCTCTCAGCTGTAAGCTTTTGCCCGTCGGGAGCTTTAGCCCCGCCCTCGAGGCCAGGGCCCTGCTGCGCAGGGTCGGAAACCAAGGTTTATTGGGGCGGGCGTGTTTGCTGGCTTCCGCTGAGCTGCGTACTTCCACTCGTCCCGGACTCTACCCCGCCCCCGCGTTCGGAGCCCGCTCGTGCACGTATGAATGCTATCCGGGGTTTCTCTGGCCGGGCGGGGATAGCAGCGTGGGCTCAGCTGCGAGCCTCCACTTGTCTCGGGGTCCACCCCGTTCCCGCGCTCGGAGCCCGCTCGCGCACGTATACTGGCCAACCGCGGTTTCTCCGGCCCGGGGGTGGGGGACTGGTAGCGTCAGCTCAGCCACAGCCCCTGCCCGTCCCTGGTTCTAGCCCGGTCCCCGCGGTCAGGGCCAGCTTGTGCAGGGCCTGCCCGTTCCTGGCCTCCCGCTTTGTCCCCGTAAGTGGGATTAAAGGCGGGCCCGCAGCTTCCGGACCGCTTTCCCGGTCCCCTCTGACCCTCTGGGCTAGATCGATCTCCCACTGGCTTGGCCTCTGCCCACGCCGACAGAACCGCCTTTCAGCATCCTGCCGCCCCAAAACCCCAAGCAGCCCTCAGCAGAGTAGGAAGGGACCTAATACTCCACACTGTAGGCCTGGGAGCTCCCTCACTTGTTTCACAGCTCAATACTGTCCAAACGCCTCTTCTAGGCTCTAGGACTGGAGGCTGGGGCTTGGTTCCTGGGACCCAGGTCCCTCCCTCTCCACCAAACTCTCCTCCCGCCCCGCGGGTCTCTCCGGGCTGCCGTTTGCTCCGGGGAGCTGGGCAGCCCTCTTCGCGTTTTCGCTATTCCTACCAGTCTCAATGTGGCTTCTTCTGTGTTCCTTGGTTGAAGAGTCCACTTAGTTTTGTTCAAAGTTGGTTTATCCAGGTGGTGGTTCTTAAAATTGAGTTGTAATCCACTTTGGTTCTGGGAGTTGGAAGTTGGTACTTCCGCCTACTCCGTCGCCATCTTGCTCCCCCTCGACCCAGGATTTTATAGCTTATGCTTTTATAAAGATCAGCGTTATTATACTTTATTGGATATAAAGAGCTCAAAGGGAAGCTACCCCGCTATATTCTCTCGGACTTCTTAGAGCCACTGAATTGGAAGAGGGTGTCTGATGAGAAAAAGAGTGGTAAGGCTTCTTAGTCAGTAGGGCAGAAGAATCACCTTTTTTTCTTCCAACATTATTGAGGTATAACTGACAAATAAAATTATATATTTTTAATATTTAATATACTACATTCAATATTATATATAGTATAAAGCATGGTCACTTGTATATGTATGCATTGTGAAAAAATTACTACAATCAAGTTAATTGAAATTCATTATCTCACATAGTTACTGATACCTAGATACTTAGGATCTACTTACTCTTTTAGTAAATTTCAAATATACAATACAGTATTATTAACTAGAATCACTATACTGTACATTAGGTTCTCAGAATATATTCATCTTATAATTGAAAGTTTGTACCCCTTGACCAAAACTTCCCTAAATGCCCCACCCCTCAGGCCCTGGTAACCACAATTGTGGTTCTGAGTTCAACTTTTTTTTTTAAGAGTCCTCATATGAGCAAGATTATATAGTATTTGTTTTCCCTGTCTGGATTATTTTACTTAGAATAATATCTTTCAGATTTTCTCTTTCTTTCTTTCTTTCTTTCTTTCTTTCTTTCTTTCTTTCTTTCTTTCTTTCTTTCTTTCCCTTATTGTTCTGGTTAGGGCTTCTAGTACTAATGTGAATCAAAGTGATGAGAGTGGGCACTCTTGTCTTCTTACTGATTTTAAAGAAATTCTTTCAATTTTTCTCTGTTGAATATGATGTTAGTTGTGAGCTTGTCATATATAACCTTATAATGTTCAATATATTCCTACTTTTTTTTTTGAGAGTTTTTCTCATGAAAGGATGTTGATTTTTTTTTTTTTTTTTGACAGAGAGTCAGAGAGAGGGACAAATAAAAACAGACAGACAGGAAGAGAGAGAGATGAGAAACATCAATATTGTTGTGGCACCATTAGTTAGTTGTTCACTGATTGCTTTCTCATATGTGACTTGACTGGGGGGCTACAGCCAAGCAAGTGGCCCCTTGCTCAAGCCAACAACCTTGGGCTCGAACCAGCGACCACAGGGTCATGTCTTTGATCCCAAGCTCAAGCCAATGACCCCATGCTCAAGCTGGTGAGCCGATGCTCAAGCCAGATGAGCCCAAGCTCAAGCCGGCGACCTCAGGGTTTCAAACCTGGGTCCTTGTGTCCCAGTCCGACACTATCCACTGTGTCACCACCTGGTCAGACAGAATGTTGAATTTTATCTGATGCTTTTTATGCATCTGTTGAAATGAGCATATGATTTTTATTCTTCATTCTGTTCATGTGATTCATTGCATTTGTTGATGTTGAACCATCCTTGCATCCCAGGAATAAATCACACTTGATTGTGGTGTATGAGCCTTTAATGGGCTATTGAATTTGGTTGGCTAGTATTTAGTTGAAGATTTCTGCATCTATCTTCATCATGGATATTGACCTACAATTTTCTTTTCTTGCGGTGTCCTTATCTGGCTTTGATATCATGGTATCTTTGGCCTCATAAAATGAGTTTGGGAATGTTTCAATTTTGGGGGAAAGAGTGAGAAGGATTGTTATTATTTCTGTAAATGTTTAGTAGATTTGACCAGTTAAACCATGTGGTCATGTGCTTTTCTTTGTTGGGGTTATTTTGATTATTGAACCAATCTCCTGACCCGTTATTGGTCTATTCAGACTTTGTATTTCTCCATGATCCAGTCTTGATAGGTTGTATGTTTGTAGGACCTTATATCTATTTTTTCTAGTTTATCCAACTTGGTGTATAATTGTTCATAGTATTCTTTTATGATCCTTTCATTTCTGCACTATCAGTTGTAGTATGTCCTCTTTCAATTCTGATTTTACTTGTTTGAGTTTTCTCTCTTTTTCAGTCTAGCTAAAACTTTGTCAATTTTGTTTTTCTTTTCTATTAATTTTCTAGACTATATTTCATTTGTTTCCACTCTGATCTTTGTTATTTACTTCTGCTAACTTTAGGCTTAGTTCTTTTTCTAGTTCCTCGAAGTGTAATGTTAGGTTTATTGGAAATCTTTCTTGTTTCCTAGTGTAGGCATTTATTGCTATATACTTCTCTTGTAGAACTGCTTTTGCATATCCCATAGGTCTGTGTATGCTTTGTTTTCATTTCTGGATTTGTAAGGATTTTTAAAATTTCTCTTTTGATTTCTTTTTTGACACATTGGCTATTCAGTAGCGTGTTATTTAATTTTCACATATTTGTGAATTTTTCAGTTTTCCTTTTGTTATTAATTTCTAGTTTCATACCATTGTGATTGGAATAGATAATATGAATTTAATCTTAAATTTGTTAAGACTTGTGTGAGGCCTAATGGATGAGCTATTCTAAAGAATATTTTGTGTGCTCTTAAGAAAACTATGTATTCTGCTGCTGTTGGATGGAATTTTCTGTATATGTCTGTGAGATCCATTTGATTTAACATGTGGTTTAAGTCCAGACAGAAAATCAATAAAGTAACATTGGACATCCAAACTTTTTTCCTACCAAATTTCCTTCTAAAATTACATGACGTACCCAGTTCTCTGGAAAAACAGACCTAATCCAACAAGCTTTTGCTTTTCTTTCTCTCTCCTTTGTGCAACCTGTTCCATCTTCTTGGAGTATTGTCAGTTTTTCTGTCCCAACCCCAGGTCTCCATCTATCAGAATTCGGGACCTCCTTCAATACTAGGATCAAATACAGTTGACCCATGAACTACTCGAGGGGTAAGGGTGTTAACCTCCCACACAGTCAAAAAATCCACGTATAACTACAACTAGCCTGTGGCATATGTGGATCCCCAACCCCAGACTTGACTCTTGGATGACATGGGTTTGAATTGCGTGGGTCAATTGAACTATAGTCAATTCAACTATGCAGGTCAATTGAAAAAAAATTTGCATGTAAGTGAATCTGTGCAGTTCAAAGCCATGTTGTTCTAGGGTCAACTGTACTACCTCAGGATCAATTCTGATTTTTACATTCAAAAGTGACTTTTCTCCCTGTTTAATTCTTTATGGTTCTGTTATTGCTTTTAAGTTAATTATAACCTACTTATTCATAGAATAGTTTTTGTACATGTCTTCTCTCTCCAGTTTCATTGACAGACCATTAGGAATTAAGATCTAACTCATTTTTGTATTCCCTATAGGACTAGTATGGTACCTTGAACGTAGTAATTTTCCAAAGATAAATGATGATATGCCTTAATACTGTACTTAGGGATCCTGACTCTGCAAGAAAGGAAACCTCCATTTAGAGCTTTGTTATACTGTATTCCCCATGTATAAGAGACACCCTTTTATGAAAAATTTGGGGTCTAAAAACTGGGTACATCTTATACAGTGGTTGTAGATTTTTTTTACTTGCTTTTCGTGCTTTTATTGTGCTTGTCTTTGCGCTCATTGTTTAGTGACGAATAAAACTTGAGTTCAATAACTCTATGTACCCTAATACATATTTTTTCAAATTTCAGGCCCCCAAATTAAGGTGCATCTTATACATAGGGAAATATGGTAGACTGAATTATGCACCCTCCTCCCCCATCCTCCAATGCCATATGTTGAAGTCCTAACCCCCTTTACCTGACAATATTTGGAAGTAGAGTCATTACAGATATAATTAGTTAAACAGGTCATACTGGAGTAACATGGACGCCTAATCCAATGTGACTAGTGTCCTTATGAAAAGGGAAATGTGAGCACAGGCACACACAGGGAGAATGCCATGTGAAGAGTGGAGTTGTGTAGCCATAAGTCAAGGAGCTACCAGAAGCTAGGAGAATTGCCTGAGCTGATTTCTGCCTGAGAGCCTTCAGAGGCAGCAGGGCAGTGCTGGTACCTTGATCTCAGGTTTCTGGTCTCCAGAACTGCGAGATAATACATTTCTGTTGCTTAATCCACCAATCTGTGGCACTTTGTGATGACAGCCCCAGAAAAGTAATACTAACCTGGGTTTCTCAGCATCCTCACAACAAAAAAGAGGGAGTGTTTTTGATCAGTTTTTCAACCTTTTTACACTTGGGGACCGGTGACAATAGGAGAATTATGTTGGGGACCACTAAGGCAGAAATCACCCTGAGCATAAGCGAACTTGACTAAGGTCATGGGGTCTATCATCTTCATACGTCAGTCAGGGTGGTGAACTCTTTCACGGACCGATGTGAAAGTTCTGGTGGACTGGTCCACAGACCAGTGGTTGAAAAACACTATTTTAGATCATCTTTTTGTAGGTAAAACTGAGGTTGAAGTGGGATGGCCTGATACCAGAGTCACCAGAGCCGTCCCTGCCACCCGCAAACCCCTGTCAGCAGCTCCAGCCTTCCTCCAGCGTTCTTACAGCCTCCCGGACACCTTTGGCAACACAGACTCTGTGCACCCTCCTTTATCTCCAAACCTTTCCCTCCTTCAGAAGTCCACCTTCATTGTTATTATATTCCTCTCAGTTCCTTCGGCTAAAACTTCATGACCCTTCCCTCTCCTCATTCCCAATTAAGAAAAAAAAATCTGGACATCTGCTGTTTCTTGAAAAATAGGAAGATCTGGCAACATCAGACCCTCATTACTGCATGCCAGTAACTGACTAGACCAAGGATTCTCAGCCGATGTGCTGCAAGAATTTTTAAAACATGCAGTGTCTGACTATTTAGTCAGGATGGCACCGACTTCTTTTCTCTTCGATGGCCAAATGAAAAAAATGACAACGGCCAACACAAGAATAGCCATCCAGTGTGAATGAATCAGAATTATACCTTTTTTTTTTATTGGATTGGCAAAATATATATTTATTGGTGTGCCTCAGAATTTCAGCAGTGAGTTTAAATGTGCCATGAGATGACAAAGGTTGAAAATCACTGGACTAGACTGAGGAGCTGCCCCTTAACACAGAGAACATGTTCTCATCCATGTGTGCTGGCACAGGCCTGGATCCCATTGGCATCGGAGACAGGCACACTGGCAGGATGGCAGTGAGACCACTGCCCCTCACCCCAGGGATGGAAATGCAGAACTCCCGGTCCTGGGCTCTGAGTCACGCTGCAGGTTTGCATTCTGCTGCATCATTAGCTGGCAAACGGCCATGGGAGCCTCCTTCCTCTCACTGGGCCTCAGTTTACTATCCTGTAAATGAGATGATAATGGTGCTCATCTCATAGGGGTCTGGAGGGAATTAAATGGTTAGAACTTCGTACATAGTAGGTGTTCCATAAATATTCGCTTCTATTGTTGTGTATGCAAAAAAATCCCATCAGCATTTATCCATACTGCCTTACTATTTTTCACAAAGCATGTATTTACTCCTCAGTTTTTCTTTGCTTCTGCCAATCCCCCACTAGTTTCACACACATCCATAAATGTGGTGATAGTTTACACACACACTCTCTCTCTCTTTCTCTCTCTCTCTCATGGCTGGCCTAGCAGGGAATTCAGAGCAAAGCTCCTGGGAATCTAGCTCAGTTGAGCTCCTGGGTCTCTCCTGGCTGCCAAGTCCCCTGTGCTTATCTGCTTTCTGTGTTGTTTAGGTTCCAGTGACCAAGGGCACAGCTTGGTGACTGGCCTCCAGAGGCCTCCAGAGTTGCCAGGGGGTGCCTCTAATTAGGGACACTGTTGAGTGCACAAGTATTTATCCTGGAGGCAAGAAAGGCTGCTGGGAATAGCTGCTTGACATGAAATGCAGGCAGCAAGTCCAGTGTTAGTTAGAAGCATGTTACCTATGATTTGAGACACTGACAAAGCCCAGACAGGAAGCAGTGAGGACTCCCCCACCCCTGTTGTCTCCACCGTCTTCCCCTAATAGGGCCACTTCTAAGCAGAGCTGACTCACTGACTGGTTATATGCTCACTGAACTTTCCTAATCAATAGGGATTCATTAAGCATTTCCTAAGTGATACATACTGTATCATGTATCAACAATAAATGAAATGATGTGTAAAACATAGTCCTCTCTGTAAGAAGTTTATAGTCTGGTCATTGGGAGGGATGGATGGGCCAGTAGTGGTGGTGGGGTCGGGGATCACAGATGTGGGTTATGGAATCCCAGAGTGGGGGACTCTGACTCAGCCTGAGGTTACTGGTGGCATCTGAGAGATCATCATACTTGTGGTTATTCATCTAATGCCCCTATAACATTGAGTTTTGCCAGGACAAGGATTGTGACTGTCTTTTTATTGCTCTGTCTCTAGTGCTAGCCCAGTAGTTGGCACATAATAGAGACTCAATAAACATTTAATGAATAAGGGAATTAAGTGACATCTAAGCTGAGAACTGAAGGATAATGGGTGAGTCAGGAGGAAGTGTGTGCATGTGTGCGTGTGTGCGTGTGTGTATGTTTGGGGAGGTAAAAATGAGTAGCAGGAGGAAATTAAATAGGGAGGGAGTAGCATATGCTCCTTGGGGTTGACAAAGACGGTAGTTCTGGGAACTGAAAGTTCATATGGTGAAGGTATAATAGAACCATTTTGGAGAGGCATGGGGAAGGCTGATGGTGGGAAGTTATTGAAGGTTTTAAGCAAAGCAAAGACATTAAATTTGATATGCAAGTTTTAAGGTCCAGTAAATGGATTGGAGAGGACAGAGTGGAAGCAGAGAGGCTAATTTGATAGCTTCTGCAGCAATCTTGATTAGAGATGGGGTGGCCGGACAAATGACTGTAACTGAGCCAGGGATGTGGATAGATTCCAGAGTGACTAGCTATGGAGAAGGAAGGAAGGATATCTGAACGATGCTCACGCCTTTGGATTGTGCTGGAATAATTTACTTGCATGATAAATAACAGAGGAAGAATATCAATGGGGAGATAAAATCATATGTGGGAAGTCCAGGGAGTAAACATCAGTCTTAACCTCGTGAGAATGAACTGCTTTGAGATAGAGCTTTAGACATTCATTAACATTTAAGATTAAGCTTTTATAGCCTAGAGGTCCATGCATAAAATTCAGAAACCCCATGAATCTTAGAAATTATATAGAAACTTTACTGCATGTGCATTTGTCTTGGAGAGTTAGCCTTGTATCAACGTTTCCAAATGTCCACGTCCCCACATAAGTTACCTCTTGATCTATGTGGTTATTGCAGCTGGAAGGAGAGATGAGATTTCTGAAGCAGAGTGAGAAGGAAGAGGTTGGGAGGCGATGTGATCAATCAAGGGGGGGGGAATGTCAGAGCATGGAGGACAAGATGAAGATTTACGGGAAACCTTAGCTTTACTATTTATAAGGCACTTTCACAGACATTGTCATTTCATGTCTCAGTAATTCAACTAGATATTTATCATTTTGCTCTGTGTCAGTTAGTGTTCTGTACAAGACACAGAAACTTGGCTATAAATTTTAAACAAGAAGAGATTTAATGCAGAGAATTAGGTGCTTGCAAAACCACTGGAAGGGTAAGCCTCAGAAAGAGATTTCCAGAACAGTAGAGAACCAAGGTCAGAGCCCACCCCAGACACTGGGTTTGGAAAGCCACCATGGCTCTACCACCTCCGCACCGCTTTGTGCCCCTTGCAAAGCTGGAGAAGGACCCTGGGACACAGCTGTAGTTCTAAAGTCTTAGATTTTCATGACCTTTCTTGACAGCACTCAACAAGGAGCTGGAAGAGGGTCCCCATCTTACTTCCACCTTCTAGAACTCTTTGCATGAGTGCATGTAATTAGTGGAACCCAATTAATTCCGGCACGCCTACATTCAGGGAAGTTTGGAAAATACTTTGAATTGTACAGCCTCTCCACTTATATAAGGAGAGTGACATGGAGATAAAGAAGGGGCCAGATAGTAAATATTTTAGTCTTAGTGGGCCCTGTGGTCTCTATTGTAGCAATTCAGCTTTACCATTATAGTGCAAAAGCAGATAGACAGTACCGACATGAATGAACATGGTGGTATTCCAAAAAAAACTTTATTTATAAAAATGTGTAATGGGCACATTTGGCCTGTGGGTCATAGTTTGTCCACCCCTGAGGTAAGCAAGTCAATGCACAATGATTCTCATAGCTTCTTTTTATAGGTGAGTAAACTTAAAATCAGTGAGGTTCAGGGTCATTTAGCTAAGTGCAAGCGAAAACACATCCTGGTTATTTTGGTTTCGAAGTTCATGCTCTTTTTGGCACACCATGATGGTGAACCCTGCTCCCTTGGAGGGACTTGTGGCATAACAGAGGAAATTAAATGGTGCTTTCTTGTTACAGACCATGGTATGGTAAGACCCCAGGAATGGGTCAAAATGCTTTTGTGTACCAGGCATTTTGACAGGAAAGATCAGGACAAGTTTCCTTATAGAAGAGTTTTTAGCTGGGTGTTGAAGAAAGGTATAACTTTAACTGGTGGGGAGTTGGGGGGGGGCAGTGGGCGGTGGGACTCCAAATAGCATTTCAGATAAAGCTGGAGACTTTAAGGCACGTTCAGGAAAACAGGTCGGAACCCAAACTCATCTGAACACTGTGACCTTCTCGGGTGGCAGCAGAGATAAGGCTGGATTATGGAGAAAGTGAGATGTTAGCATGAGGAATCTAGACTTGAACAGCAGCAGCACTGGTGTTTTTGAACAGGGCTAGGAGACAGAGAAATTATCTGTTATTGTGGTACAGAATGTTTTGAGAGTTAGAAGATACTGCTAACAAGAATTCACACCGGAAGCTACTGTAATATCTTTGCAAGACCATGCCAAAGGAGCCGTGGATATGAGGGACATCTTGAGCCATTCGTGGAACTTGGAAACTCATACATATATGTAGGTGAAGTAGAAGGATGGCTAGGATAGAGAAAAATGGGAAGGATAACGAAACTTGGAAAGCTAGGAGCAGGAGCTTGTTTCTGTAGGAACGGTGAAGGGTTCTGTGTCAGATATAAGGTGCTGAGGGGAGAAATATGGGTCCAGCAATTGGAAATGTGGGTGTCATCTTTAAGAGAGAGGTGGGTGTTGTCACGTACAGCTGGACAGAGAGCCACAGAAGACCTCAGATCTCCCAGGGAGTGTGGGTATTGGAGGATGCTCAAAGCAGAAGCCGGGACGTAGGTAATCAAGAACCAGGAGCAGGGCCGGGGCAAGGGCAGGAAATGGATTGGGTGGGGTAGGCCCAGTGCCAGGGTAGCTGTTGTACCAGAGGAGTCGGGGAGAAGCTGTTTCCAGAAAAAGGAATGGCCACAGGGAGGTCAAAAAGTAGTCATGAAAGGCCCCTGAATTTGGTGATCACGTGATCCTGATGGGTGACCCCCTCAGAGAACTGTATACTAGGTTGTTAGTAAATGGAGGCAGAGGCCGTAGACTGTTCTGAGGAATTTGAGGCTGAAAAGAAGGACGAGAGAAGATGATTTTCAGAGAGATTTTTGTTTTATTTTAAAGTGAATGAAGACGTCAGTGCCTGAATACCACAAATGACTTCACTCATCAGAATATACCCTGCGTTCTCCCCCACCATCCCTTCCTACAGAAAAAGTGGTTGAAAGAGGAACATCATCTGGAGCTCTCTGGAGTTCAGGATTCTTTTTTTGGTCTGTTGTTTGTGTCTGGCTTGCCTCTGCTTTGTGGCTCCGCTGGTGGCCTCTCTTGGCAACCTGCGAGGTAATGGACAAATGGGAGCAGTTGTTAAACTGTCACGTGGCTCTACTAAATTTGGAACACGTATGCGTCCCAATCTAATCACTTACTGAAGGGAGGATAAGTCCCCGACTTTGAAATTTCAGAGGCTATGCATTTGTGGAATATAAAAATCAGCGTGTTGATGATGACTTTTGTCTTGCCTCCCAGTATTCCTTTTAAAGCCACTAGAGAATTTCCGTGCAGTGCTGTGAAAATTTAATTCTCTCCAAGGTCTTCTCTAGAAAAAAAAAAAAAAAAAAAAGAAGAAGTAGGTATGCCCAAGCCCCAAAAGGAACTATTTTATATATCAGTGCTTTCTATGATAATAAGCAAAATAGCATATGGCAACAGAAAGAGCAAACCAAACAAACTCTACAGTTTCAGATGAAAATGATTAGTCTCAATTAAAGATGTATTCTAGCTCTTAGTTCCTTTCACACCCTAATCTGTGACTTTCACAACATAATCAATTTAATCTCAAATGGGTTATGAAATCGATGCAAGAAGAGATTACTTGGCTGAATATTATTTCCCCAGTGGAATTCATTTCCACACTCACATGTGTAAACAGCTATGTTATACCTAAGTGACTCTAAACTACATTTCTCTGGAGCTCTTTAGGGATTAGAAGTGTATAGTAGTCTTTTACATTTGTAGAGAACTTTATTTTTTGAAGTGTTTGGACATCCATTAATCTCCTTGGACCTCACAATAATCTAGTAGGTAGACAGCACAAATATCATCATGCAGCCCATCTTGCAGATAAAAGAACTGAGATTCAGAGTGGTTAAGCAACTGGTCCAGGATCACATAGGTGGCGAGCGGCAGATTTAAGGCAGAAGCTCAAGTTTTCCAGTTCCAAATTCACTATATTTTCCACGATGCTTTGGTGGCATGTTTGATGTTAGTGTTCTCTTTTAACGTATAAGCTTCATATAACATCTAGTTGGTTTCTGGTCGTACATTGATTGTGGAGGTCCAAGAGCTGAAACCACAAACTTTAAATGACAGTTACTCTTATTGGAGGTTTGGCCTTTATTGATCAGAGGTGTTTTGTTAAAGAAAGGTATAGTGATAAAAGAGTCCCGTCAATCTTTCAAAAAATGGAAAAATGAAAACTTCCGGGCTCCTTGGGGATGAGTGGTTAATGGTGATTACAGAAGAGTTTGCAAATGTGAAGTACTTCAGAAAGCCTGGAGGAGAGGCAGAGGACTGTGTGTTTCCTGGGGAGATGGACTTTTGCATCTGTCATTCTCTGGACACTGCTGTCTTTGGCACATTGTTGTTATAAATAAGTCTGCTGTGATTCTCTTTTAGAAGTGGTCTGTTAGCTAGCGTCATGGCGGTCTTCTCTGTGCGCGAGCCTGTTCTTCAGCTAAATTGAACACCTGTACTACTGCAGAACTGAAGTTAGTGATGTTGCCAATATCTCAGCCCTCTTTAAATATTCTTAACCCTGGGATATTCTAAGCCCAAGAAATTGCTTCTTGTTTTCCCTGTACCATTCAGCACATAAATCCTGACTTACTGCTGATCAAAGATATGTAAAGTACAAATCAATAAGCATTTTGTTTCTGTATTTTAGGGAATGAGACATGAGTGACAGAAAATCCCCCGATAAGGGCTTAAAAATATTGTTATTATCGTATGGATTAATAGGTCAGAGGCCTATTATCCATGTGCATTTGTTGACTGCCATGTCTTCACACGGCATTGAGAGGATTTTTAAGCAGCTTTATTGAGATATAATTCATATATCAGCAATTCACCCAAAGTATACAATTCAATGGTTTTCAGTTTATTACATTATTAATTTTTGAAAATCGTGGTACAATATATACAACATAGAATTTGTGATTTTCACCATTTTTAATGTATAATTCAGTGGTATTAGTTACATTCACAACTTTGTGTACCCATCACCTCTAGTTCCAAAACTTTTCAGCACTCCAAACAAAAACTCTGTGCTCGTTAAACAATAATACCACCATAAAAGACTGTTGAAATATGCTTTGATAACTACCTTCAGCTGTAGTCAGGCCTTTGAGGAAGATTCTGTTTATTGTTTTTAGAGAAAGTTCCATGTAAGATATGACACAGGTTGGTTTCCCTCCGGGAACAGGCTCTGAGGTTAATAAGCAGAACATTTTTAGGAAATCTCTCAAGGCCAACCCTTGTGGTGCAAGAAGGGCGGCAGGGTTGAGCAGGAGAAGATGGGCTGCCTTGCAGTCATAGAACCTCATCCTACCCAGTGGCCACCCTGGAAGGAGGATAGCTTGGTATCCTCCGGTCACAGGATGCAGCAGGCTAGGAAGGGACATGAGCAAGGGCAGTGCAGGGAAGGGTGACAGCTGAGGGCTCTGAACCCACAGCAGTCCCGGGAGCTGGGGGGTGAAATCTCCAGCCAGTGGGTCTCAACTGTTACTGCCCATTAGAATCACCTAGGCATCCTCACAAACGCTGTGCCCCTGGTTGAATTGCTAAGGGGGTGGGAAGTGGGCGGCAGGAGTTTCAAACGCTCCCCTGGTGATTCTAATGAGCACCGGTTTTGGAGCGCCTGCCTTCAGTCCTGAAGAGGCGTCAGCCTAGCATGTGTATCCCTGGGGATGTCAGGAAACCTTGAACGTGGGTCAGTCATGTTTGGAAGTTAGTTCTTTCAACTAACTCTGTGGATTCTTATTTATGTTCTGCTGATAAGACGTTGCTACCGGGCTTTTGAAAGTATGAATAGATGTGCGTTTGGGTGGGAGGGCACTTACAAATCAGTGCAGACACAGTGAACACTTCCATGAAAATTTGACCAAAAAAAACCCCCAACAAACCAAGAATGCATGATTAATAAAGAAAAAGTTCAAATAGTCTTTAAACATTTGAAAATGCATTGTCTTAATATATTGTCTTCATTGTCTTTCATGTCTGAAGAAATGAAAACTAAGACTATTTGCTTCGAGTATTCAGTAAGGAAGGTGGCAGCTGGGCCACTTTTTCTATTCTTGTTAGTGTATGTTGTTATAACATGTATGGTGGAACATGCAGGAATGTGCATAAAATTCTTTCTTTTTAAAGGGAGAGGGGAGGAGATAGACTCCCACGTGTGCCCTGACTGGTATCTACCGGGCAACCCTCTTCTGGGGCCAATGCTTAAATCAGCTGAGCTATCCTCAGATCCTGAGGCCGATGCTCAAACTAGTCAATGATGGCTGCAGGAGGGAAAGAGTGAAGAAAAAAGGGGAAAGGGTGAGGGAGAGAAGCAGATGGTTGCTTCTCATGTGTGCCCTGACCGGGGATCAAGCCTGGGACTTTTGCACACCAGGCTGATGCTCTATCCACTGAGCAAACTGGCCAGGGCCACATATAATTCTTATAAGGTGAATGTCTTTTAGCCAGACCAGGTAGTGGTGCAGTGGATAGAGCGCTGGACTGGAATGCAGATGATCCAGGTTCAAAACTCTGAGGTTGCCTGCTGGCTTGAGTGCAGGCTCACCAGCTTGAGTGTGGGGTTGCTGGCTTGAAGCCCAAGGTCACTGGCTTGAACTTAAGGTCATTGGCTTGAGCAAGGGGTCACTCACTCTGCTGTAGCCCCCTGGTCAAGGCACATACGAGAAAGCAATCAATGAACAGCTAAGGTGCCGCAACAAAGACTTGATGCTTCTCATTTCTCTTCTTCCTGTCTCTCTTTCCCTATCTGTCCCTCTCCCTGTATCTCTCTTTCTGTCTCTGTCTCTCTCTCTCTCTCACACACACACACACAAAAGTGAATATCTTTTGACATAACAAATCTGATTCTAGAAGTTTATCCTGAGGAAATAACAGATAAGCATATAAAGATGTTTACATCTGCCCTGGCCAGATAGTTCGGTTGGTTAGAGCATCGTCCCAAAGCACAGGGGTTGCCGGTCAATCCTTGGTCAGGGCACATACAGGAACAGATCTATGGTCTTCTCTCTTTCTCTTTCTCTCTCTCCTTCTCTTTCTCCTCATCTCCCTCTCCCTCTCCTTCTTCTCTTTCTCTGTTCCTCTCTCTCTAAAATCAATCAATAAAATAAAAAGGTGTTTGCATAGAAGTGTAAATGCTAAGTTTGTTGGAAACTGTGGAAAATTGGGAGTGGCATGAACACTCAGTAGTGGGGCATTGGTTAAATAAGGTATGATACGTACCTATTCTGGAATATGTAGTCATTAAAAATAATAATGTAGCTGTGCTTGTATCAACAGAGGAAGAGAGCCACACTATGACGTGTTCAAGAAGAGAAGCAGTTAACAAAACATCTGAGCCTATTTCTGCATTAAAATCAAATCTGCATTGAAATATGTCTGTAAGAAAAATACCAAACATTAACAGTAAACTGCTTTTTCCTCAGAGTAAAAGAATTACAAGTGAATTTCTTTCTACCTCATATCTCTTCTTAATATTTAGACTCTAAAAACATTACCCATATATGAATTTAACTTTTATGTGTTAATTTTATATTCATGAAAAACATAAAGCCGTTTCCAAAAATTACATATTTCCAAAATGATGTGTGTGTGTGTGTGTGTGTGTGTGTGTGTGTGTGTCTCCACCAATCTATCTAGCAGATAAAAGGGACAGTATATGTAATCCAATTAGTGGTTATTCCTAGAATTTGGGGCCATAGGTGATTTTTATTTATTCTTCTTATGTTCATTACAGGTACTTATGATGAAATTGTATCACTCTTATAATGAGAAAAAAAAAAGTAGCTTTTAATATTTCAGCGTGCTTGTCTAACCTAGTTTTCCATCCACTCCTGCATCTGTTTCATGTGAAGGTTCTTTGGTTCCTGTTTCTTTCCCCTGTCTTTCTTCTTGTCTTCTCATTGGAATAATCACTCTTCCGTGTTGAACTGTTCGGCACTTAATCAGATTATGGACGTTTATTCCAACTCTCACGTTAGTTATCGAGCTGTGCGTTTTCACTTTATTCATAATTCCGCCCATGACCCCCAAGGAACGTGTGACCTTTAGAGAAGTGTTTCCAGGCATAGCATCTGTCACCTACCATCATGCCTTTGATGCATCTTAATGGTAATGTGTCCTTGAAAAACACTGATATTAAATTAAGTCATTCCATGTTTGGTTGTAGGAAGAGTCTGAGGTTGTCAGACTTACCAGCAGGGAGGATACGCCACAGAGAAATGCATGGAAGCTTTCAGCCATGGGGGACCCCTCCCTGTGTCTGATAAACCTCGTTCACCCCGTTCAGCCCTGAACCAACCATTGTCTCCTCTGTCACGTCATCTCAACTCCTCTAGGATACGCTGCTCCTGACTTGCCCTATGTTTCTTTATGGCCTTTACTACATTTAGTTGTAAGTAGTTGTTGATGTCTCTTATTTCATTAGACTTTCAAATAGAAAATGCGGTAGCCATTCCCCAAGAGGGTCCCCCAATGGTCACTCCCTCCTGGCATCCATGCCCTTGGCCAATAAATTATAACAGACATGATGATAAGTCATCTCCAAGATCAGGTTACAAAAGACTGAGATCTTTCTCTCGAATCACTCACTCTGTGGGAAGCCAGCTGCCATGTTTTGAAGACAGTCAGGCAACACGGGGACAGAGGCTCATATGGCAACTGCTAGAGCACAGTGGAGGCTGGCCAGCAACCAGGTGAGCCAGCTTCGAGGCAGATCCTCCCCTTGAGCCTTTAGATGTTACAGTCAAGCCCTCAGCTTGACTGCAGTCTCATGGGACACCTTGAGCGAAAACCACCCATTGAAATGCTGCCCAATTTCTGACCCTCAGAAACCAGGTAAGATGAGAAATGCTGGCTGTTTTAAGTGCTGCGTTCTGGGGTCACTTATTGTGCATCACTAGAGAACTAAAAAGACTTTAGTTCTTAGAAGTGGGGTGCGTGCCGATGTCACAGAAAACCGAAAGGTGGTCGAGGCTTTGAATGTAGGCAGCGTGCAGTGGTACAGCTGGATGGATTTTGAGGGCCATGTTACTGAAAGCTCGAAGGGCCTTAATAACATTGCCCATGGAAGTTTGCATGTTGAGGAGGCTGCCTGTGAGGACTTAAAGGAACTGAGGAAAATCATGTTGGAAACTGGACAAGGGACGGTCTTTATTATATAGCAGCAAAAATCTAGCAATGCTGTTGCCTGTAGTAATGTGGAAAGTAGGAAATGTAGTGAATGAACTGTGTGATATAGTTAAGGAGATTTCTAACCAGAGTGTTGAAAATGCCTTCTATTTTTTTTTTTCCTGTGGTTTATAGTAGAATTTTAAGACAAGAGAGGCTGAAGGCAGAAGTGGACAAAAAGGAGCCAGGACTTGCTGTTTTTTATTTCCATCCTTTCCACATGGCTCATGATGCTAAGATTAAGAAATGGCTTCTGACCCTGGCTGGTTGGCTCAGTGGTAGAGCGTCGGCCTGGAGTGTGGAAGTCCCGGGTTCAATTCCCAGTCAGGGCACACAGGAGAAGCGCCCATCTGCTTCTCCACCCTTCTCCCTCTCCTTCCTCTCTGTCTCTCTCTTCCCCTCCCACAGCCAAGGCCTGGGCTGAAAGTTGGCCCAGGTGCTGAGGATGGTTCCATGGACTCCGCCTCAGGCACTAGAATTACTCTGGCCGCAATGGAACAATGCCCCAGAAGGGCCAAGTATCGCCCCCTGGTGGGCATGCCGGCTGGATCCTGGTCGGGCACATGCGGGAGTCTATCTCTCTGCCTCCCCATTTCTAACATCAGAAAAATACAAAAAAAAAAAAAAAAGAAATGGCTTCTGAGCAAAGATCAAATTAGGGCACTTTTATGAAAATTAGTTCTATTTTATTTTTAATTGAATTTATTGGGTGACATTGGTTGATAAAATTTTATAGGTTTCAGGTGTACTATGCTATAATACATCTACTGTGTACTGTGTTGTAGTTCACCACCCCAAGTCAAGTCTCCTTCTATCACCATTTATTCCTCCTGTACCTTCTACTACCTCACCCCATTCCTTCCCCTCTAAATCTTAAGATCGTCAAAATCAAAGATGATATCTCAGAGTACCATGGAGTCAGCCAAAAGGCTTTCTTAAGAGATTAAGGGTTGCCTTATACATTCTCTTATCAATCAAACAACAAGTCTTCTTAAAAGCTCAAGGACATTGTCTCTCAGCAAAAACGCAAAGTGAGGAAACACCATCATAAAGAGATTTACGCGTGTGGCTTTTGTCTAATGGAGTGAACCCTAAAAGGATTCACAGAAGACACTCAAAGTTTTTAAGAGAGTTATACTGGAAGAGACACCGTCAGCTTGAAATGAAAGGGGTGTGGAGAGGACAAAATGAAAAGAGGCATTTGGACCCCCAAGTATCAACAAGTAGGAAACAAGCTGAGAAAATTAGTCAGCTGCAAGCAATTATTACCTTTAATGAAAATGGAAGGATGACCAAGATGCCAAAACCAGAGGGGGAGATTAAGGTTCATAGAGAATTCTTCTCAGACCTCAACTTGACACCGAAGCAAGGAACTTGAAACACGTGCTTGGTGCAATTTCAGAATTGCTACCATCTGCAATCTTCCCATTCCCCCTCTGAGAGCAGGAGTGTGTATAGCAGTTGTCCTCTGCTCATCCCACCATTGTATGTTGAGTGTGTGGGGACAGATAACTTGTTGCTTTAGTTGTGCATGATTAAAGATTGAGAGAAGTCGTATTCAAGGATCCATAGTTTAGGGACTACACTCAAGGAGCCTCATCTGTACCTAGACTTGATTTATATGTTGAGGGTCTAGATTTGGAGCTGACGCCATGGTGAGATGAGACTTTTAGGGACCAAGGGAGAGGTTGATGTATATTGCATGTTAAAGGTGTGAATCGTTGGGAACCAGAGGTGGGGCTGTGGTAGGCAGCCAGCCCCTAGTGATTCCTAACTGTTGGCATACAGAGTTGTTAATCCCTCCCCTTCCCACATGGTAGTAGGGTTGGTCTTTGTGACCAACAGCAGAAGTAATGGTATGTCATCCTGAGATAACTTATTCAAGACTGCAGCTTCCATTTGGGCATGCTCCCACATGGTAAAGACCTTCCAGCCTCTAGTCATGTGAGCAAACTCTCTTGTAAGTGTACCGTCCAGCGCTGGTCAAGGTTCTAGATGGTGGAGCCCCAGCTGACAGCCTGGCTGCAGCCTCATGAGCCACCGGTCAGGAAAGAATGAACATAGCAGGGACCTTAGAAGGTCCCACTTATGAGATGGGCTCTTGGCTCGCACATGGGAACTTGGATTTAGGGAGGGTTCCCTTCATTCTCTAACTGATGACAAGTGGTTCATTGTGCCCAAACTGTGCAAACAGTATCATTTATGGTGAATACCTGCTTCTAACTTGGAGTCTGGAACTTCGGTATGTGGAAGGCAGAGGGGTGTGTGCATGAGCAGCCCCCAGCCAAAACCCTGGGCACTGAGTCTCTAATGAGCTTCCCTTGTAAATGACAATTCACCAAGCATTGCCACAATCTGATGCTGGAGGAATTAAGCCTGTCTTGTTGTGCCTCTATGGGGAGGGGACTCTTGGAAACTTGTGCCTGGTTTCCTGTAGATTTTACTCCGTGCGCCTTGTCCCTTTGCTAATTTGGCCTTATATCCTTTTGCTGTAATAAATCATAGCCATGAGTAATAGTATCTGTGAGTCCTGTGAATCTTCCTTGTGATCCCTGAACCAGGGAAGTTTCTTAGGGACCCCCATCACAGAGACCCTGAGCCAGAGCCACCAACTCATAAACTGTGAGATAACAATTGTTTGTTATTTTAAGCCACAGAGTTTTGAAGTAGTGCCCCCCCCCCCCCGCAGCAATAGGTAACAATAGAAAAAGCTAGTCTTTTTTCCCTTCTCTCCCCAGCTTTGAGCTTAGTGTCTGGAACATAGGTGTTAAAGAAATATTTGTTGAGTGAATTGATATTTTTGCCTTTGAAGAACTTTTTAGTCCATCTGGTTGCTTTGCAGGAGACATCTAAATCCTGGCATGGTGCCATGAAGCAGGCTTTGCCTCCTTTTGTCTGGAAGAACCGGTCCTGGTGGCAGCAGCCCACCTTGTGTTTGTCCGGTTCCACCATCTCCCTTTGGATAAGCTCCATGTGTATAGGAGTCCGTGTGTGACCATGCTTCTCCGATTCTCTCATTTTCTTGGTTTCCTTGACCCCCCAAACCCATGCCTTGGTGATGATAGCTATTCTTACCATTGGAATAAAACCTTCTTCCTGCTGAAATATTAACTACCATGTGTTCCAGGGCCTTATAAGATATTAATATTTACTGACTCTTGCCTCTTTGTCATATAATTGCCTTGTTAAGCATTCAGAAAAATGAATTTTATTTTGTTTTACGTTGCCCCTCCTCTGTACACTATCTTGAAATAGACTTATGTACAAAGATAGCAGCCATTCACGCTAAGAGGACTCTAATGTGGGAGGAAAACCTAAAATGCATACTAGATGTAGACTTCCTTGCATCATTTACAGTTTCTTGGGTTTTAGTCTTATGTGTATTTTGACTACCTTCTGGACTTTCTCATCTGTTCCACTGCTTTGACTGGATATCCTTACACTGTAGACATGGCCAAGATATACTTGCTTTATAGTGTATTGTTTTGTCTTTTGTTTGTGAATGTGTCTTGTATTTTATTTTTAGTTGAATTTATGGAGGTGACATTGGTTAATAAAATTATACAGGTTTCTGGTATATATTCTATAATCATCATCTGAATATTGTGTTCTGTGTTCGCCACCCCAAGTCAAGACTCCTTCCATCATCATTTATTCCCCCCCCTCCGTACCCTCTTCCACCTCTGACCATTCTCTTCCCCACTGAACAGTTTCTTCAAAAGCATTTTTATCAAAGTAATATATGTGTGCTTGTGTGCATGTGCGTGCACACACTCCGTATTGATTTCTGTGACTCATCTTTTGGTAGTTGTTAGAACCTTTTCCCTCCCTTCAAGTCTCCTTGAGTTGTTTCTCTTTAAATTTCAATTTTAATTTTTCAATTACAGTTGACGTTCAATATTATATTAGTTTCAGGTATACAGCACAGTGGTTAGACATTCATACAAACTTATGAAATGATCCCCTGATAAGTCTGGTACCCACATGGCACCATACATAGTTATTACAATATTGTCTTATGATTCATTTATTCATTTTATTTTTCGATTACAGTTTTTATTCAATATTATTCTTTATTAGTTTCAGGTATACAACATAGTGGTTAGACAATCGTATACTTTACAGAGTGGTCCCCTGATATTTCAAGTACCCACCTGGAACCATGCATAGTCATTACAATATTATTGACTATATTCCCTATGCTGTACTTTACATCCTGAGACCTTGATTCTTATTTTCCTGATAGTTTCAAGGAACTCTAACAGGAGCTTTTTCATTTGATTTCCTTTCCATTTAATTTTTAAGAAAAAAAATTTCCTCTTGTATCAAAAACTTGCCCATTCTGTCAAAGGATTTCCCTCTCTGCCCTTTCCCCCCTCTCCCTGAACTTTGCTCATCTACTATTTTGCTGTTTGCTCTTGCATTTTCTTTCTTCCTCTTGTAACCAATTTGTGTCAGGATGCTTGGGTTTCTCTAACACTAAGTAGAACACCACCCTTTTTTAGCCTCGCTTTCTCTTGGAGCTATAATTCTATGTATTTTCTTTATTTTGTTGCCAAGCTTCTCAAAATTAGTCCCTTCTGCTGACTGCCTCAACTTCCTCATCCCCCATTGATGACTTCACACTGAGAACTACATGTTACCCTTCCTACTCTGCAAGCCCCCTCCAAAGAGTTTTAATGACCCAGTGTCTTAACCCCCACCCCCACCTTACACACAGATCATTAACCTTACTGAAGCATTTATTATTGTTGTTGCTGCCTTCCTTAAAACTTCTTTTTCTTCTTTAGTTGATTTCTGGCACTTCTTCCTTGGTTCTCCTATCTTTCATAACTACATATCTAATTATTGACTAATGGCCAATCAACTCAGACTTGTCCAAACTGACTGACTGAAGTTGGTTTTGGGTATAAATGGTCTATTTCCAAATATCTGTCCCCTCCCCAGAATTTTTCACTCCTCAGAGTATGAGAACATGACACCTGAACGTTCTCTCTGGGTGCTGCATAGGTAAAGTTGATTGATAGTCGTGTTTACTCTATTTGGATATGACTTAAAAATTCTACATTTCAAGCCCCATATTTCAACCAAAAGGTGAATATTTCTTGAGCTCATCAAATTCTATGTAACCAGAACCAAAGTTTTTATTTTCCTTCCCCCAAACAGTTCCCTTTTGGGACCTATTTTTACTAGAATCAGGATCCACTTTTGTCCTCTTCTCCCTGAAGTCCTAAACCAGAAGTACAGATACACTACATTCCGCTGTTCGCTACCTTTCTCTTCCCAAGTACCACTGCGGAGCTCTCCTATTTACCGTCTCCAATGCTGCTTTCAATCCTATATACTTAGGTTCTTTCAAAAGTGAAATTCTCAGCCCATTATATAATCATTCAAAAACTGTCACGGATTGTTTCCCAACAAAGGGTGAGTCTCTCTCCCACTCCTCCCCTGTGTACAGGGCCCTCTTACCTGCCCAGCTTCCTGCTTCCCTGGCGCCCAGGACACTCCTTCAAATTAGCTAACATGAGGAGAGTCCAGCTTGGAAGGCAATTCTAGGGAGGAAACAGAAAACCAGGAGTTTGGAGGAAATGTTTACTGAGAAACACGTACGTGCCTATCATTTTTGCCTATTAACGTCATCCTCACCTTAGAGTTTGTGGATTTTTTTTCCTGTGAAGGTTTTCATGCTCTTCCAGTGGTGACAGTCACTTTCTTCTGTATAATGTTGTGATCAGTGCCTAGGACTCTGAGGACACAGTGTGTTTATGCTCTATTGGTACTCAGGATTCATGTATGATAATGCATTAGGACATGAGGATAAGACATTAGGATTATTCATTTTTTAAAATTTCTATGCTTATGAAATTTTAAAATGTATCTAAGGTCAGAGTATAAGTAATTTCAAAATAACAAAATATTCATGTATTGGAAGCACATACCCAGGTTTTTAAGTGATTGGGGAAAACCAGCAATAAGATTTAGAGGCCAAAAAAATTTATGTAGCACAAGGCATTTTATAAGCAGTTTTTAAGATTAATTTTGCAGACAAGTGATTTCACTGACACCTGTCATTTAATTGATTATTTTAAAAGTTTCTGCTTTGTAGAGAAAGAATTTAAAAATTAGACAACCAAAAGTTAAGAAGTTGAAAATCACCTGTAATTTGACAACTCACAGATAACTGTTGTTAAATTTTTACTGTATAGCCTGACCAGGCGGTGGTGCAGTGGATAGAGCATCAGACTGGGATGCGGAAGACCTAAGTTCGAGACCCTGAGGTCGCCAGCTTGAGCGCGGGCCCATCTGGCTTGAGCAAAAGCTCGCCGGCTTGGACCCAAGGTCGCTGGCTCCAGCAAGGGGTGGCTTGGTCTGCTGAAGGCCCGCGGTCAAGGAACTTGTGAGAAAGCAATCAATGAACAACTAAGGTGTCACAATAGCAACGAAAAACTAATGATTGATGCTTCTCACCTCTTCATTCCTGTCTGTCTGTCCCTATCTATCCCTCTCTATGACTCTCTCTCTGTCCCTGTAAAAATAAATAAATAAATAAAATAAAAAATAAAAAAAAATTACTGCATATTTTAGTTTTCTATACCTATGGATATTATTTATTAATTTAAAAATTTTTTTTTTTTTTTTTTTTTACAGGAGCAGAGAGAGAGAGTCAGAGAGAGGGATAGATAGGGACAGACAGACAGGAACGGAGAGAGATGACAAGCATCAATCATCAATTTTTCGTTGCCGTTGTGACACCTTAGTAAAGTTGTTCATTGATTGCTTTCTCACATGTGCCTTGACCGTGGGCCTTCAGCAGACTGAGCAACCCCTTGCTGGAGCCAGCAACCTTGGGTCCAAGCTGGAGAACTTTTGCTCAAGCCAGATGGGCCCGCACTCAAGCTGGCGACCTCGGGATCTCGAACCTGGGTCCTTCCACATCCCAGTCCAACGCTCTATCCACTGCGCCACTGCCTGGTCAGGCTGGATATTATTTTTTTTTAATGATGTTATTTATAATTTTTTAAAATTTTGTACATTGCTCTTTGAACTTTAAAGAATGTTATGACCATTTCGTTTGACAACAAATATTCTTTTAAACATATTTTAATGGCATTAATTTATGAAGATAAAAAAATAATTTAGTTAGTTAATTAATTTCTGTACTATTGGATTTTTGGGCTCCTTCAGTTTTTTCTTCTTTTTCTTTTTGCTACTTAAACAATTCTGTAAAACATGCTGTTAACCATGTTTATATATCTGGGATGTTTCCTTAGGAGAAACTCTTAAAACTTGCAATTTGCTTTAGGAGTTAAGGTTTTACATCCATCTTTTCTTTGGGGGGTGTCTGTTTCTGAGGCTGTTTTGTGTGGTGGTACAGAGCTTGGGCCAGAATTTGAATTGTACTTCAACCACGTATTAATTGTGACTTCGGGCAAGTTGTGAAGCCCTGTGTGCCTCTTTTTCCCTCATCTGTAAATTGGGGGTAAAAATAATACCCACATGGTTGGGTTGCAGTGAGGATTAAATGAGTTAAGTGGAAAGTACTTACTAGTGCTTGGCATAACATCAGCAACAATAAATTGTAGCAATTATTTCTAGTGTCTGTCACTTGTCAAGTAAGCTAAGCTAATCACCAAGAAACTCTGTAAAATAAAGCTTGGTTATATTCTTCAGTATGAATTACACATTAATGGTTCCATTTTTACCAGTTCTAATATCCAGGAGCCATTGACACAGAGATCTCAATGTGTGGTGGTTTATAGGAATGGTGTGTCATCTGGCAGATTTCAAAGGTGAGTAAGAGCCCTTTTATAGGCAGATTCAGATAGTGCCAAAGGAGGGGGACATTAAAGTCATGTTAGAAGAAATTTATCGTTTGTTTTGTGAACAATATAGTTTCATTTGCCACTAGAGGAGGGCAAGTGTGTGGTTGTTTCCGTTCACCATTTGTCTACCAGTCCAGTGTTTAGCCATAGAGGCACTCAGTACATATTCATGAAATAAGTCTATACTCATGAACAAAGAGGTCTGTGCTTTGTTGAATATCTTGCAATGCACGTTGTAAACATAGTGAAGGCTTTGTATGATCAACTGACAGTTAACAATGGAATTCTTGTCTGCAGAGTAGGAGGGAGCCTTTTGAGCTTTTCTCCTGATTGTTATTGCATCTGAAGGTGAACAGACTCAGAAATAACACAGGCAGCTGCTAGTGATGCTTCACTCTATGCTGGTCAGGTCCTCTGACTCCTCCGCCGTTCCCTCTAGTGTGCCCTGGACTTGCTGCAGCTGTTGGGGCTGATCTTGCTGGGAAAATAGTGTTTCCTTTCTGCGGACCCATGGGGTTCAGTGTTTGATTAACACATTGCCATTTTCCGAGCAAAATACCCAGGCAAAATACCACCTTGGTTGATGTGAAAATCTGCAATAATTTGCAACCACAATGGGAGCCTTGTGTTGAATGACATGCTCTTTGTAAGGATGTGGTGTCATCTATAATGCGGGAACAATGTCCACTCCTCGCACATTCTCAGTGTGGTGTGTTGACTTCCATATTGGATAATGTTGACAGTCAGGAAAGGAATGATGTTAGTTGCTGCTGCTGAATTTAAAAAAAAATCAGACTTTCAGTATAAACGGATTTTACTCTGTTTGAAGGTAGTGACCCTGGGATAGATGAAGTCCTTTGATACTTCCATTGATGTTGCTATTGCCTCAAATGTTTCTGGAATCCTTTTTAAGTTGCCTTCAGAGCCTATGGCACATTCTCTTGAATATTTTCAAGTCTGACAAATATGCATACTTTGTAGGAGGCTGTGATTTTGGAAAAAGGAAAAGTCATTGGCATTGGCATCGAGTCTAGCAGCTGAGGTGGGGGAGGAGACCAGGGAGAGATGGTTCCACCCAAGACGATGTAGGGTTTTGGACATCTTGTAATTATGTAATGAGACATGCATGTGTGTTCTGATCATGATTTCTTTTTAAAATAAAGTTTCATATTATAAAATATGTCAAGCCCATAGAATACTACAGAACAGTAGATGACAGACGTGTTCCCAGCACAGATGCAAATAGACGTTAACATTTTACTGTGTTTGTTGGCATGTGTTCTTTCATCTTCCTCTCCTCCTCATTCTTTAAAAAACAACAACAAAAAAAAAAACGGTTTATACTGTACCCTGCCACCTGCTCCTCTCCTCTCCCCTCCTCTCTCCTTCCCTCCCCCAGCCTATAGTCAGGCTAAAACTGCTATGCTGATTCCCAGGTGTTTTCAAATTTACACTAATTGTATTATCCTGTGTATATCCTTATGATGTTTCTGAGATTTATCCGTGTTGACTGGTTTTAATTGCCCTCTAGAATTCCAGTGTTTGAATACATCAGTTGATTTATCCAGTCACCTAAGAGAAGATTAAGCTGGTTTCACCTTTTTGCTTTTACAAATAGTGTTGCAGGAAACGCTGTCTAAAGCAAACACCTAGAGGAGATGTTGCTAGCTTCTAGAATACGCACGTCTTCAATTTAGTGGGTATTTGCAAGCTGTTCTCCAAAGCAGTTGTCATAATGCTCCCGTTAGCAGTCACTGTTTCACCACATCCTCTTGGCTTATCATATTTTTAATTTTTGCCAATATGATTGGCAGGAAGTTGCGTGCCGTCATTTCAGTTTGCATTTCTCTGCTCATGAGTGCGACCCAGCCTCTCTCTGTTCACTGGCCATCTGAGTTTCCTCTTTTGTGAATCACCCATTCATATCCTTTGCCAATTTTTCTACTGCCATTGGCCTTTTTATTAATGATTTATAAGAATCATTTATATTCTAGATAGTAATTCTTTGTCAGCTGCAAATATCTCCTCCTGCTCTGTGGCTTATGTTTTCATTTTCTTATGATGCCATTTATTCAACAGCAGTATCAAGTTTTAATACAGTCATATCAATTTCTCTTTTCTGGTGTGTGATTTTCTTTTGTGTCTTGTTTATAAAGTCCTGCTCTCCATCCCATTGTCATAGCAATAGTTTCCATACATTCCTTTGAAGTTTTGAAATAGTGTGTCTGTAAAGTCATGGTGCACTTTTGACCGTGTGACTGGTCAAAAGTGTACCTTGACTTTACAGACACACTGTATGTAATGTTTTACAGTGACCCAGAATTGATTTCTGTGTACAGTATGACTCTAGAGTCTACTTTTATCTTGTTCCATAGGATGTCCAGAATTCCATATACTGAATTCTCACCACCATCAAACACTATGTTGCCTTTTTTATGTGGATGTGTTCTGTGGCTTTGTGTTCTTTGTCAATGTGTGTTTGTCTTCTGTGTTCCTGCTCCTCTATTTTAAGTACTTTAGGCTTATAGGTCTGGGTTAGGTTTCACCTTTACAGTGTTTTGGCTGCACTAGGCTCTTGACACTTTCAAATATGTTTCAGGAATGTGGAAGCCTCATTTCGCTTTTGTGGGAATTATTCAGCCAGTTTTTAGATGGATTGTGAGAATTTGCCCTCTTATGATACTGAGTCTTATCTGTAGGCACGAGATAGCTCTGTATATTTAGCTTTCCTTACTGTCTTTCACTAGACTTTTATATGCCGTACTTTTTACTTACATATCTGTGTTGTATATTTCTAAGTCTCCCAAAGTTTTTATTACTATGTTAATAGCATCATTTTTAGAAAAATCTTTTCCAGGTGTTGCTGGTGAATAGGAACATATTTGTTTTTATATATCTTGCTGAAGACTCATTAATTTTCATGATTTATCTGCAGATACACTTGCGTTTCCTATGCCAACTGATATATAGTCTTGATTATGATAAATCTTTTTCTATCCTCCAAGTTATGATAGAAGGAAAACTGTTTCCCTACTCAAAACACTTCTGACACCAAACGTATAGGATTTCCTCACCTTTCAACCAGTTCTCTATGGATACAAACTGGGTGTCCTATGGTTTAGGTCAATTCTGGCATTAACCATCATTAACCATCTGGGATTAGCGCAGACCCCACAGAAAAAGGGTTCAGTTCCACAAGACTGCTCCCTCTTTAGCTGCCAGTGACAAGTTCCAGTTTCTCATATTTCTGACCAGATGGGCTCTAATTGCGGGTAGCCATGTGCCCTTCCTCAGGTTTGATAATTTGTTCAAATGACTCACAGAACTCAGGAAAGGGCTTTACTGACTATTACTGGTTTATGATAAAGTATACAACTCAGGAAATGCCAGATGGCAGTGATGCCCAGGGCAGGGGTAAATGAAGCTCTGTGCCCCCTTGGTACATACCAGCCTCCTGGTGCCTCCATGTGTCCACCCCACCATTTTGGGTTTAATGGAAGTCCCATTACATAGGAATGATTGATTACTGTATGTTTTGCTCCATAAGAGCCACCTGACCATAAGACACACCTAGGGTTTGGTTTTGTTTTTTTAGATTTTTATTTATTCATTTTTAGAAAGAGAGGAGAGAGAGCAAGAGAGAGAAACAGAGAGGTTGGGGGAGCAGGAAGCATCAACTCCTATATGTGCCTTGACCAGGCAAGCCCAGGGTTTTGAACCAGCGACCTCAGTGTTCCAGGTTGACGCTTTATCCACTGCGCCACCACAGGTCAGGCACACCTCTCTTTCCTCTTTAAAATAGAGTTTTAAGGAGGAAAATAAGAAAAAGAAATATTCTGGACCAAACAGTGTGTTAAAATACTTAATAAAATACTATATATTTTGCTCCATAAGATACACAGGTATTTTCCCTTCCACTTTTGGGGGGAAAAAGTGCGTCTTATGGAGGGAAAAATACGGTAAGTCATTGGCCATTGGCAGTGGTGGGATTCAGCTGATTTGCCCCAGTTTGGCAGAACTGATACCTAAATTTTGTTGACTTTGGCGAACTGGTTGTTAAAATGGCACTTGTAACCAGGGGCTCTCTAATGTGGGCACCTGGGCAGCCGCCCAATGTGGAAATCATGAATTTACATTCCTTACTCTTTCAATGTTCATCTGCGCAACAGCGTATTCAAAGTGCCCATAGTAATGTCCATTCCATCCATCAGTGAAAGAAATTGCAACTGAGGATGCCAATCAAGAAGCAATATGGAAATATGTTAAATAACAGTTTTATTGTTTTTTGTCAGGTATTATTTAATAGTTTTCATTAATATTTTAAAACTTTCTCTTTTTTTTCTTTTTTACAGGGACAGAGAGAGGGATAGATAGGGATAGACACACAGGAATGGAGAGAGATGAGAAGCATCAATCATCATTTTTTCATTGCAACACCTTAGTTGTTCATTGATTGCTTTCTCACATGTGCCTTCACCGCGGGCCTTCAGCAGACTGAGCCACCCCTTGCTGGAGCCAGCACCCTTGGGTCCAAGCTGGCGAGCTTTTGCTCAAGCCAGATGGACCCGCGCTCAAGCTGGCGAGCTCAGGGTCTCGAAACTGGGTCTTCTGCATCCCAGTCCGACGCTCTATCCACTGCGTCACCGCCTGGTCAGCCTTAAATCTTATAATATAATCTAGTTTTTTGTACCTCTTTTATTTTTTATTTAAGTATTAAATGCATGAAATAATAAACTTACCTTTTGGTATATTGGTTTTTTTTAATACTTAAAACTGTCATTTGGCCAGAGAACCAGTTGTTAAATTATTTGAATCCCACCACTCATTAGTGATTGACAATCTCCAGCCCCCCCTCCCCCCCTTCCCCGCACACACCCTTTGATAACCAGCACCATCCTTCAAGAGTCACCTCATTAGCATACATTCAAAATTGGTTGTGAGGGGCTTATTATGAATAACAAAAGCTGCTCCTCTCACCTCTAGCACTCAGGAAATCCAAGGGTTTTAGGAGGTCTGTGCCTGTCACTAGGGACAAAGTCCTACATATAAATTATATCACAATATCACCTTGATTTGTACTTATTTTTCTTGCATTAATGTGCTGGCTTGGACTTTCACTGTGCCACCAGTTTTTATAAATAAAGTTTTATTGAAATGCAGCCACATCCATATTGTCTGTGGCTCATTTTGCATTACAGTGGCAGACTTGACTAGTTTGGACAATGACTTTCTAGTTTGCAGAGGCTAAAGTATTTGCTCTTAGGCCCTTTACAGAAAGTTGCCCAATCCCCTCAACATGGTATTGAACAAAGGCAATTATAGTAACCTTCTTGTCTCATTTCTGACTTGAACAAGGAGAGCTATAACGCTGTGCCTGTAGGTTGGTTGGCATGTACCTTAGAATGTCCTTCTATTCTTATATTTGTAAGAAGTGTTTGCTTCTCTGTTTTGTTTTGTCATTTTAAAAAGTGATGAATGAATGTTGAATTTTATCAAATGTTTTTTTGGCATTTGAGAGGATTCATTTTTCTTTCCTTTTAAACAAAATTATATTCTCTTTTAGATTATTCAATTATTTCCAGTTCTTGAGGCTAGAATCCTTCTAATGTGTTTTCATAGCTAGTGAGCTCAGTGGGCCTGCTTTTTCTGTGGGAATTGTCTGCGGTATGGGTTGTGGAAGTTTAGCTCTAGCTTTTCCCATGCCATCATTGGCCCAGGACAAACTTTATGTTAATTTACCAGGTTGGGCATTTTTGGGTCATGCAAGTAGCCTAAATTTGTACCCCAAGTGATCCAGAGGCAAAGGTCTAGCATTTGAATTTTACAAGGAACATTTTGCTCCCCTCTCTTGAAGACAGAGATAGACTGATCAAGAGCTGATGGGAGAATGGTTTTTAAGCCCATTTCCCCTGTGGTTGTATTAATGGCAAATGACACCAGATGTTAGATCTCAGTCCGTGAATTCGACTACAGAAATAATTCAGAGTCAAGGAACTAAAATACAGGCAAAAGTTTATATAAAACAGGGGTAGTCAACGTTTTTATACCTACCACTTACTTTTGTATCTCTATTAGTAGTAAAATTTTCTAACAGCCCACCGGTTCCACAGTAATGGTGATTTATAAAGTAGGGAAGTAACTTTACTTCAAAAAATTTATAAAGCAGAGTTACAGCAAGTTAAAGCATATAATAATAATTACTTACCAAGTAGTTTATGTCGGATTTTCGCTAAGTTTGGCAGAATAAATCTTTATAAAACAACTTACTATAGTTAAATCTATCTTTTTATTTATACTTTGGTTGCTCCACTACCGCCCACCATGAAAGCTGGAACGCCCACTAGTGGGAGGTAGGGACCAGGTTGACTACCACTGATATAGAAAATCACAGAGGTGGAATAAGTGAGCCAGCTAAACTGTGAGGATTTAGGAAGCAAGTTATGATGCAAAAGAGGAGCCCTTGGAGATTAGGAGAAAGAAAGGCAAAACAAACAAACCAACCTATGCCTAGAGGAAGGAGAGGAGGAAAGGCACTGGGTGTCTTCAAGAGAAGAAGAGTAAGAGAGGGAGAGGGAAGGGGTGGGGAGGAGGGAAGGGAAGAACACCCTGGGTCCTTGTCTTAAGGGCTTTTATCTGGAGGTCTCAGCGTAGGATCCCTATAAAATATTTGTTAGCTTTCCAGGTGTGCCCTTTCAGGGTTGCAGTCCCTACAGGTTGGTCAGCTCCAGGACAGGGGTCATCAGTCATCACAGCTGGTCCTGAGGTCAGCCGTGGCACCGCCGGGCCTTACTGCTTTTCTGGGCCTAGGACTGAAATGCACCTGAGGCTTAGATGTTATCTCTAGTTTAACCAAAACTCTGTCTCTGTGATCAACCAACCCAAGGCTTTGGTCCTCAGGTTATTTGATGCAGGTCAGAACCTCACTGTCGTGGGGGCTTAATGCTTAAGGAAGTGGTCGTGCAGCGGTTTGTACGGGAGTCATGTGAGGCTTTTCTCTGACCCCCTTGCTCCTCCTCCAAGGGGTCTACCACATGACTAGCAACATGCCAGGGGAGGAAAGGTTAGGGGAGGGTGTGAACCCCATGACCAGTGACATGAAAAGTGAGGGGGTCTAAACCACATGGCCAGTGACATGCTAGGGGAGGAAAGGTCACCCTGGGGGCGAGGTCCCAGCCCAGTGTTGCCCATTGCTAGGCACCCAGGGCTTTCCACCCTGGTGACCTTCCGTACCTGGCCTGTCGATCCTGCTCTGCTCGTCTGTCTAACAAGGGGACTCACGTTGGGCGGCCAACCCCATGGGCTTTGCCTCTTGCCCCTGTGTGCTAGTTGACCTCCAAACCCTTATCTCCCCTGGATCAATACTTGTCCTACTCCTTCTTCCTCCTTGTCCCCCCTCACCCCTGGAGGGGCATAGCCACCCAGTTGATTCCTCCACTTCCTTCTGCTTTTCAGTTGCTGCCTTGTTTCTGGCACTTGGAAACTCCCCCTCTTTATTGCAGGTTTAACTATGCATTTAAAAAATATATCTTATCTGACATTTCCAGATGCTTGTATTAGGAGTGGATGAATGTGTCATCTTAGTTCATTATCTTGCTGGAATGAGAAACTGCTCTGTAAATGCAATTTCAGAATTCAACAAACAAACAAAAAAATAAAACAAAAAGCAAAACCCCCAAATTGGACTCCTCAGTGAATCAGGCAGCGTGCAAATTAGCTCATGTAATTCTTTCAAAGCCCCTGTAACTCTATGGACACAGACAAGGTAATGGGCCCAGCAGTTTGTCAGAGTCAGAGCCAGAGCCGAGCGAGGACTCAGCCTACCCATACCCCTCTTAAGCGGCAGGAGCAGCGGTAACACCGGGTATGAAGTGTGCTCCTTCTCAAGGTGACTCCTGTAAAGGTCAGCTTTATTCTTCATCTAACATTCCTACTGTAAGCACACATTTCAGTCACCTGGTAATTCGGGAGTCTAAGCATGATTGTGCTGGTCTGTGAGAATTTGCCGTTTGGGGTGCATTTAAGTTAGGAGTTTTTAGCACCTGAAAAAGGATCATGGATACATCACTAGGACTTCCATCTGAGCATATGGGGCTCTAGGAACCCATTAATAGGGCACTACTGTTTTTCATGTTTGCTGAGATTTTATTTTATTTTATTTATAGTATTTTATTTTTTCAGGTTGTCAAGATTTTAGATAACTGTACCTTACTCCCAGGTCTACTCCCAAGACATATTTAGGGACATATTGGCATGTGGTTTCCAGAAGGCCTCAGAGAGGTGGGTTTTTATATCCCCTCTTGGTTTATTAACTCATACTCTGAAATCAAGACCCCCATATAGATGGAATCAGTGGTCATGCCATTTTATGATGGTTGCAGGTGGCTGACACTTTCATCTCAGGAGTGGCTGAGGGTGGATAGACACCAGGGTGACTTTGCCACAGCTCATCCTTGTTCCCAGTCTGATTTACAGCATCTTGGTCTGAGTGGAAAGACCGCCTTGGGGGTTTTTGCTCGGTGCTTGTAAGAGCATGCTGGAACACTGCTGTTTCCTGACACTCCCTGGGAGGTGGACTCGGCAGTCCCAGCTGCTCTGAGCCCTGGCCTGTGACCTGGGAGAGGCTGAGAAGTGGGAGGACTTCTATCCGACCAGCAGCATAGGACTGTATCCCTAGCCTAGGAGGTTGTGGTAACGACACTGCCAAGAGTTTTCTCAAGGCGCAGTAGGCATATTTGCCAGACGAGCTGATCTTGCAATCCCTGTATATCTGGAGCAGTCAATTATGAATCTGCTAATTAGCTTGATATTTGGTCTCCCAGCTAAATGAGCTCTTGTGAACTCTGCCAGAATCTGTATTTTCAAATGATTTGATAAGAGGAAAGGGGAAGATTGGGCCAAAGGGGTCATTACAGGTCAATTTTTTAGAGTCAGAAATTTGCTCAGTCCAAGCGTCTTCCTCTTCTGTTTCCAGAAAATACTCATTCTCCACCTTTCAGAGCTACTGACCTGTCTCAGGAAGAACTATATAGTTTTGCCGCCCTTTTCTGCTTTCAGGATTCACTCTTGGAAAAACCTCTGGCTGCATGGTTTGAGGTGTGGCCTCCCCAAGAGGCAGAGCTCACCTCTCTTCCCTGCCTTAAGGGAGACCCAGATTTTCTAACTGTGGTAACTCCAGGTGTTCTATTAATTCTTCTTCCGCTTCCGGGTAAGTGTGACTTCTCTAAGCTTCAGCACGTCCCATCTGCCTTTCTCTTTTTGCAGGCTTTATTATCTCTTTTTGAGATAACCACCTATAAATGCTAATGTTTATTGAATGTTTAATGCACCAGGCACTTTTGAAAACCCTTAAATAACAACAACTCATATTTATTGAGCGTCTACTGTGTGCCAGACACTGCTTTGACCACTGGGAATGTGGAGCAAACAAAACAAAGGCTGTTCCTCTTGAAGCATATGTTTTATCGGGCCTGCAGCCAGACAGGAAAACCCATCAGTAAACAAACATGTACTGTGTCAGGTGGGCTACATGTGCTCCAAGAAGAAGTGGGGCGTCGGGTGACAGCATGTGGAGAGGCTGGCCAGGGAAGGCCGCTCTGATGCCGTGGTATTTGAGAAGAACAGAGTCTCCATGGAAATGGAGGCACAAGCCCACTTTCCTTTCCTCTCCTCCTGCTTCTCGCAGGCTCAGACAGAGCCTGTTGGATGTGGAGCCCCGTCCCCGACCCATCTGTGCCAATGGCACCACTTCCGCCCAGAGCCAGGCTTCACGCCTGCACTCTGACCCTTCCCTTACCCAATCGTCAAACCTCTCCAAATGTCCTTTGAATCCCTTGTGGCAGTAAAACCGTCCTTCCCATCACCTTATGGAAAAGAAGCCACTGCCTGCTGAGTGCTTTGTGGTTCCATTTCAGATCTAATCGCACAGCCGCCTAAGCCATCTTTCTTGGTTTCTAGTCTCTGTCTTCTCACCAACCTGTTCCCACCCAAATGCTGGGACATGTCAGCCATCATTTAAGTGCTTACTCTGTGACAGACACGGGATCCTCACAAGATCCTTATGATGCTATTATTATTATTATTCCCATTTTACAGATGAGGAAGCAGACTCTCTTAGGGGCACTCACTGACTCAGGAAATGGTTAAGCCAAGGTTTTTACTCAGGTCAGACTGAGTCCAAAGGCCTCTCCTGGCCACCCACCTGAGGCTGCCTCTACCCGGCGGCTCCATCTGATGAAAACCCTGCTTTGACTGCTTCCTCCTTTGCTCAGAATGTTTTTGTGCTTCCCATCATCTACGGAAAAAAGTTTAAGTGTTTCAGAATAGTATTCAAAGGCTTTCCTCACTCAGCCACATTTCGCCCGACTTCCGGTTTTACAGCTGACAGTGGAAGGGGAACAGAATAGGCCACCCCAAAATGCTTTGCTTTGGTATGAGCATCAATCATTTTGAACTGAACGCAATCAAGACCCAGCGAACTCAGAAAAAATCCTTTTACCTTTCCCTTAACTATCTATCTAAAAAGGAGTTAGTTAGGGAGCCTGGCTCAAAATGAGAATTATTACCAGAGGGAACTTTTTATCTGAATGACCTATCTACCTGGAGCGGCAAATTTCTAATTACCAAACACCTGTTCTCTTATTATCTTGTGAATTACCCAGCACCATCCCATTCCTTAGCTCAGGATAGCGTATGAGCCTCAACTCCCTGACTTGCCCTTGACTCAGATCTTTGGGGCTCCCTTATGTATAAAATTGAATTTCTCTCCCGTTAATCTGTCTTATATCAATTTAATTATTAGAATGGCCAAAGAACCTAGAAGGGAAAAAGGGGAAAGTTTTGCTGCCTATAAAACCTGTGCTTGCTAGGCATATATACAGATGTTTCCTGTAGATAAACACAACTATACCTGTTTTCAAAATGTCAGCGCTTTTTCATTCTTTGTACGTACACTTACTGTCTCTTCATGTTCCAGCTCAGACTCTGCCTCCTTTCTTGCCTTGATCTGTGTCTACCATTACCTTCAGCATGCCTCCGCTCATCTGGAAGGGCATCCTGCCTGCTTTTGACCAGTCCTGCCTCCCGAGGATACACAGGGCCGCCTCTGAGCACCTGTAGCTCTCCTAGTCCTGATCACCAACTTGCCATTCCCACTGATTTCCTTACTCACTTTTCACGTGCGATCATCAACTACTGAGAAAACTTGTACACCTAAAGTGAGTTGAACTTTTCTAAGCAAAGGTCTTGGGATGTACCGTATTTCCCCATGTATAAGACACACCCTTTTCCGAAAATTTTGGAGTCTAAAAACTGGGTGTGCCTTGTACAGTGGTTATAGACTTTTTACCTGCATTTCCATGGTTTTTTTTGCACTTGTTTTTGCGCTCATTGTTGAAAACAGTGATTCGTCCTCAGACACAGATGAAGACAAGCTAATGGATGGGAGTTTTGACAGGGATGAGGAGTTGTGTGAATTTTATAATGAATAAAACTTGAGTTCAATAAGTTTATGTAATACATTTTTTTTTTCAAAAGTCAGCCCCCAGAATTAGGGTGCGTCTTATACATGGGGAAATGCGGTCTACTTTTCACTCAAGCTCCTCAGAGCTCCGCTCGCATTTGGAGGAGCTCCCTCTGCACAGCTGCCTTCCAGCGACCCAGGACAGCCAGTGTCCTTCTTTACTAGCTGCAGCTCATTTTAGGGCTCTTGGTGACGTGAACCCCATTCAGCCACCCCTGTGAGTCATCAGTAGGGACTCCATTTAAAATTTGACTGTTTCCCTAAATTCAGTCCATCCTCAAGGGACACTCACCAGAACGTGCCACAGGAAGTTCTGAGATGAGAGTTCTGAAAATGTTTGTTTAGAATGTCAGGGGATGAAACTGGGAGAAAAGCAGGATTGAAATGTTACTCTGATTTCTTAATCCATTGTCCCTCACTTTTCTGCTGCTTAGTGGAAGCAGAAGGAGAAATGAGAAGCATGGGAGTGAAGGGGGAAGCACTCAGAGGCCGTCTTGTCATGGGAAGCGATTAAAAGTTACAAAAAAAAAAAAAGATGAACAATACTCCCTCCTAAACCCAAGCCTTCCTCGGGAGGATTGAGCAGGAAATTTCATTTGGAAAATGGAATGAGACCTGGCCCTGGTCTGGTGTGGTTGAAAAGATGGATGAGAGGCAGGAGGATAAGGTAGAAAGACCTAGATACAGTCACATAGCAGAATGACCTTTATTTGCAAATAATTCTCCAGAGATAAGGGAGAGAATGTCACAGAGAGGGAGATTGAGATGTAGAGGGCTTGGTCCAAGTTAGGTCAGAATCTTGGTCTTGTTTACTCTTAGCTACCGTACATGCCGCTCCATCACTCAACAGATGTCTCGACAGTGAGCTCATTGAGAGCTACCTCTAACTTTTACTCTATCTTGTGCATTCAGCCCATTGCACTTGTCTGGCATCTGTGTAGTGAATAAATAAAAAATAATTGGTTGCTGGAAGAGGTTGAGACTTATTCTGCACTGTCATTTCTGGTAGCAGCCACCAGGTGGTGCCTTCATAAGAGCAGGAGCAAATGAAATCTTGGCTCCTGGTGAAGCTTTAGGTCTCACCCAGAACCGGCCAGGGAAGAGCACGCCCAGAAGCGGTTCATCACACTTCCTTGTCACTGATGTTGAACTTGCATGCAGAATTCAGGTAAGTGGCTAGCACCTAGTGCCTTCCCTTGGATCACTTTCACAGGAGGCTGGCAAGAATCCTTCAGAAGATTTTCCTTTACAGATACACTTTGGGATGTGAAACCAATTCGACCTCAGGCCTGACCAGTGTCAAGTGGGTTCCAGTTGCTTCTGATTATTTCTTGTTCTCTGAGAGAAGTTATTTTCTTAATTATTCAGTGTTTCCTCTGAAATAGTTTCCTGAAGTCACTTTTTAAAATTAGTATTCTGAAATTCTTCCCCAAAGTCATTTATACATGGTCTGGAAGCCTGGGGACCCCTGCATATTTGAAGCTGCTACCTGATGGGGACCACTCTGTGCCTGTGACTTACATGTTGGAAGTCTCGGGATGGTTCCACAAGATGGGCATTGCTGAGGCTAGCAGCTCAGCAGGCGTAGGCAGCCTTCCCAGACTGACACAGCTAATGAATGGGAGAGAGAGGATTCAAATCCAGGGCCATCTGCCCACAGCCCTTGCTAGGATTTTTATTACATTTTACATAGAGAGCAGTTTAATTTGAATGTATTAATGAGATGCAGGTACAATAACGATATAACAAAATTCAGGTAATGTGTGGCAATGTCTTCTAGAGGGAGTATAGCTCACTGTCAGTGTGAAGAGACACACTCAGCCTTGTCAGTTTTTAGAATCCAAAGGAATAAAGACTCAGCTTGAGACTCCTTGGTGTCCATAAACCTAGTTAAAGGTACCAGGGATTCTGATAGGCAAGAGCTAGGATGAAGAAGCTGAGTGTTACTGCATGTTTTTCTCTCTCTGTGTGTGTGTGTGTGTGTGTGTGTGTGTGTGTGTATGAGTGAGAGAGAGAGAGAGAGAGAGAGAGAGAGAAGGAGGAGGAGGAGGAGGAGAAGGAGGAGAGGGGAGAAGAAGGGAGAGGAAAGTATGATTCTTACATCCCTCTTTCCCAGCAGGGCCAATTTAGGGTCTGAGTGCCCCATTCAAGACTTATCTGTCCTGTGTCTCACTGTCTCAAGTTTCTGGTATATGATAAGTAGCAGTGAATTGGACAAGGTAAATTAAATAAATATATCAGCATAATGCACTTGCTAAATAGTGTTTCTTTTAGGAGAAAATGATTTAACTCAGTTCATGTGTTTCCAGGCATGAGAGATGTTAATGCAGGGTATGTTAGGAGTGATTGTCCCGTGAGGGAGGAGAAGAGAGGTGAAAGCCCAGGTGCAATGGGTGCTGTGTGTAAGACAGGATGACAGGAATGGGATGGGAGGATTGGGATCAGGAGTACCCCCTTGTAGTCTTTTCTCTCAGACCTTACTCTATGCCTTTCCATAGTGCTAAGCCTAATTATCCCGGTTTTTATGGTCTGAAATGTCTTCTTTGAGCCTTTTAGAAATTTCCCATGTAGTAAAATACACAATTCATGTTTTTAAACACTCAGTGTGCTAGAAACTGGGCGGTAGTTTCATAATCCTCAGTGGAGCCCTGGGAGGTAGGTACTGTCATTCTCACTTCCTACCCTTCTACATAATGATGTGGAGCTTCAGTGAGGCCAGAAGCTGGTTAAGGGCAGAGCAAAAATTCAGAGTGGGGCCATGTGATTTTAAAGCTATGGTCTTAACCACTATAATTACGCTGTGAGAACAGTGGCAAACCTTAAAACAAAAGCACTCATTTTCAGTAATCTGAAAAAAAAGTTTGTTTATTTACTTGATACTGGTAAATGTGCCAGGTCCATAGGAGGTATTAGCAATATAAGATAAATAAAACAAGCTGGATCGCCATTGAATTTACCTTCAGAGAATTCTAGAGTGAAAAATATCCAAAAACTTACAAAAAGACTGATCTGTAGCCATGGGGACAAGTAGCCATCAGAACCAATTTTAAATGTGTTCATTTGGTCAACAATAACTTGTCTTAGTGAAAGCTGGTTTTCAAACCAGCTAGAGTCAGCCCCTCACTTTTGAAACTCAGCCAATCAGGGATGGACACTCTCCAGAAAACCTGCCCCTAAGTTCCAGCCAGTTCACAACAGCCCTACCTGAGCATTTACCTTTGCCTCTGAATATCCACCAATCACAGAACTCTATGCTTTCTAATGTCCTCTCAGAGGTCAGCCATCTCTTTTGCTCAGGATGATCCTTCTGCCAGCATGGGCTTGTCCTTATTATGAGTGAGCAATAAATTCAACCATAAGGTTTGATTTCAGATACTGAGTGGTGGTCTCATTGTCCTTTGACAAAACTAACAAGTACAGACATGCCAGGTGGTGCCTGGCTACCAGGAAGATAGCACAGGTAAGAGGTTGGAGCAGGACAGGCAGGAGCTATTTTAGATGGGAAGCTCAGGTCAGCCTCTTTGGTGGCAGAATGTTTGCAGAGGGACCAGAGTGATTTGAGAAGGGTCCAGACACATACAGAGGGAAGAGACCTCGAAGTCGGAGAGGATGTCTGTGTCTATGGGGAAGGACGCGGAGGGGAGGCTGGAAAGGAAATGGGTAGAGCCTGGGGATTTGGATTGTGCTCCAAATGTAATGAAATGACACGAAATATCCAGGAATGGACCATGTCCTCTGCTCTAACAATGATGTCTGTTTACTTGCATGAACTTGCATGTCCGTTTACATACACAGATTTTGAAGTCAAGTTCAAAGATCCTTTAGATCTATTACAGTGTTTATGCCATTGAACACATGAGTTTGTACACCCTCCAGTGCATGCTATTTAGCCTGGGAGCCCCTTCCATTGGGAGTCCTATAAATGAGGTGATTTTAACACTATCGATGGAGTCTGGTGACGAGGTCTGAAAGCTTGTTCACTTAATGATAAAACTGCTGTATTGTCTCAGGTTCAGAGTCTGGGGAGGCTGGGGTCAGTGTAGGGCCCCAAACTATTGTGAAGCTACCCAAGTCAGAGGAGGGGTCAATCTACTCTTAAATATATTAGCCAATTGTTTTTCTCAGTCATTGCATACAACACTCAATGCCTGTGTTTCTCAATCATGAGTTTAGCCTGATCTTACAGATGGGGGTACATGCCAATCAAAAGACTAAAATATGGTCCATTGTATTCCTTTTGCACAGTTGTTTCCTCAGCCAGAGCACCCAATTATCTTCTATTGGGAGAATTTTTGTTAATTCTTGAAACACCATTAAAATGACTTTAGGCTATAAATGCCATATATGCTGATTGTTCTGCTGCATGGGGTGACGGCATGTTTGTGCTGCCGGCTCTTGCTGACACCGACATTGGATTTACTTTGTGCAATAAGACCAGCCTCTCCGTTTTGTGCGAGTGGGCAGGCTACTCTTTAATTCCTGGCTGCTTTGCTCTTCCCAAAGCATCCCTTCAATTTAAACTGAAAATCATCTTTTTTTTCATCATTCCCCACTATTGAATCCAGTCCTTCAGTCACAGCCTGAGACTGCCTTGGACTCTTGGGGGTGGGTTTTGCCTATTCACATTGCCTATTGCCTGGTTTGTAGGTAAGCCCTCCCTAGATTTAGGCAGTTGTTTGCAGCATTCCCCAGTACCAGTTACTTGGAGTGGCGGGAAACAAAAAGAGAAGGAACCAGGAGAGCTAAGAGGGCAGTGCGTTACCATTCTTCCTTGTTAGTACATCATATAGTTATTTCTGAAAGGAGAATTTACTTGAATGCACAAAACACTGTGGATAGTGACTTTTTTTTTTTGTCATGATAATAGCACTGCTAATGTGACAGTTCAAAGTGCAGTGACTAAACCTTTAGAGAAATATTCTCATAATATGGTTTCAAAGGACATGCATCCTGGAACATGGTGCTAATGTACATAGTTGTTACTTAAAATAAATAAATAAATAAGGAGCACAGAGAGACCCTGTGCCTCTGCTCCGCTAATGGGTGTGGAAGTCAGATGTGATTCAGTGTGGGCAACTGCGGTAGCTGGAGACTGAGGGCTTGTTTGACTTTGTGGCTTTGGTGAAATTCTCAGAAGATGTAATTGAAAAATCAACATGTGCTGACTTTCCCCTTTGTTGCTTTTGGTTGTCTAGTGAATCAAAAAAAAAAAAAAAAAAAAAACCAATATAGTCTCTTTGAAGTCTTTCTGACAGTTCCTCACAGCTCAAGTTGTAATTGAAATAGGACGTAAACTTTTGGGAGTCATGAAACTGGCTATGATGCATTAGCCAGTTTTGATCATAATACTGACTTTTATTGTTTGAGTTCTATGGGTAAATCAGGTAGGATTATATTCTGTGAGGAATAGTCAGCAGTGGATGGATATCATGTATCGAATATAGACATTGCTTGTAAGTCACAGAGCATTTGTTAATACTATTAAGTGTCACCTAAATACTATTAAGTATCATCATTTTTAGCAGGAACTAGTTTTTTCATGATCTCTCTTGCAGTTACTACTAGCTGGGTCTCTGCCTGGAAGTCTTCAGTATAGTTTCAAGTACAGGGGCAACCGTGTAATCAATCCTTGCCACCCACAGACTTTGGGTCATATTTTATTTTATTTCTCTTTATTTAGTGAGAGGAATAGAGGCAGACAGATAGACTCCTGCATGCACCCCAACTGGGAACCACCGGGCAATCCCACTAGGGGGCGATGCTCTACCCATCTGAGGCCCTTGCTCTGTTGCAACTGGAGCCATTTTTTAACACCTGAGTAGGAGGCCATGGAGCCATCCTCAGTGCCGGGGGCCAACTCACTCTAATCAAGCCATGGCTGCAGGAGGGAAGGATAAGAGAGAGAGAGAGAGAGGCAATAGGGGGAGGTGTGGAGAAGCAGATAGGTGCTTCTCCTGTGTGCCCTGGCTGGGAATTGAAGCCAGGACATCCACACACCAGGCTGATGCTCCAGCCGCTGAGCCAACTGGCCAGGGCCAGAGACTTCAGGTCTTCCCCAAAATTGTATAATAGTGGCCTTGCTGATTAATGACCTTCATTCACCTTGTCACTTGGATAAATAAGAAAATTGTAACCATAACAATGCCCTCTGAATGTGATTCAACTCTTGAGTTTCTTGGTGATGGAGGTATCAAGACCAACCACCTGATGCTCAGCGATATGACCTGCTATGAAAGTTCCCAAAGCTTATTCTGCTGGGTTTCTAAGGGTACATGCTTACAGAGAGGATCTTCTTTTCACACAGTCCGCATCCAGCACTCACCAGTGCTCTTCTTTACTACAACAGCAGAAATGGAGTTGAACTGCAGACATGGTGAGAAATGTGTTTCCTGGTTCCTGCTAACTAGAGGTATGATGTGATAAGTAAACCCCAGTGCAATGCCTGTGGAAGTGTTTTCCACATTTATGTGATAAAAAGCATTTCTTTCCGATTAAGGGAGAGGATTTGGAAGGAGAAGGAAAATGATACTGTTGGACTTCAAGATGGGAAAAGATCAGGTTTTTTATTCTTTCATAATGAGAACTGAAAGTGAATGCTGAGTATCATATTTAACTAGGGGCTGTGTCAAAGGATTAAGTAATGATGGAACTTGTGTTTTTCACCCTGTGGAGGCCTGAAGTCTGCTCTCATAGGTAGAATAGGAAGCTGAGCTTAAGCCTTTTCTTTTTCTTCAATTCTTCATTATCTATTGCTCCCCCATCATTCTAGAAGGGGTTAAAAGATAAGGTGTTCTAAGGTCTTTGCATTGTCTGGGAAGGAGTAGAAATATCAGTCCATGTCACTCCTTGATAAGTTAATAACAGATGTTTTAGTTGTTAAAATAACCCCCAACAGGTAGTAATTTTCCACATTAACATGCTAAAAATAATTACAAATAAGTCAATGGCAATGGAAAAAGAGGAGAATTTCAACATTGGAACTAAAGTACTGCATACAATGGTAGATAAAATAAATCCAAATATTTCAGCAATTGCATTACATGTAAATGGACTAAATGCTATAATTAAAAGACAAAGACTGCCATATAGGTTTTTAAAAAATGTCGGGAGATAGTTAAAAGATAAAGAAGTAAAAGTTTGAAAAATAAAAGGTGGAAAAATATATTACGCAAATAGTAGTCAAAGGAAAGCAGATATAAGCTTGATTGATATCAATGTTGATTGTATCATGGACAGTTGATTACAGTATGGATTTATGCTTTATATAGTATGTTTTTATAATCAGAGTGTCTTATAGTTAGAAAAACATAAAATGATCAAATTTTATGATTACTGGAAAACATTTCATAATTGTAGCTGATTTTCTTTTTGATAAAGATGTAGGCTTATTTTACTGCATCTGAAGAGTCTTTTCAATCATAATGTAAATGATGCACTATTATGTAAGATAAGTAGAACATAAATGCTTTATTTAAGCCATTGTAATTTAATTGGGAACAGCTTGTGTTAACACTGTTATTATTTAATGGTTAAAGGAGTGGTGAGCATGCAGTGGAAATCAAGTTCTCTGGGGAATAGGCTATATAGCCAAAAGTAGAGTCATTTTTTCCTGACCAGTGACTTAGCTCATTTCCTTGTAAAACAGGTCAGTGATGTTCTCTAACTAAAGCAAGATTAAATTGGATTCATTTGTACCTGATAAGGATTCTGGGGACTGAACTGCACTCAGGTATTGAACTGGGAATCTAGAAAGGAGAATAAATAAGACCTATGGCAAAAAAATAATTTTCTACGGTTAGAGATTAATTGTAGTACCATTTTTCAGTGGAGCATAATTATGCAAAGGAATAATTTCCTCTTTCTGGAAAATTCTAGTTTGTAAATATTAAGTAATAAAATTTCCCTCTGAACTTTTTTATTGTGACTTTTGTGTTGTTGAGAAATATTATTTTACCCATTAGAGATAATCTACGAAGGCATGCTATTTATAAAAGAGGTAGAAAAACTTCCCCACACACCCATCAAAAGATAATCATTATTAACATTTGGGTGGGTGTATACTACCCAGTTTTCCTTATTATTGCTATCTTACATTAGTATGGTACATTTGTCCCAATTAATGAACCAATATTGATGCAGTATTATTAACTAAATCCCACTCTTTATTCAAATTTCCTTAGTTTTTACCTATTGACCTTTTTTAGTTCTAAGATATCATCTCACAGTTAGTAAGTCATGTCTTCTTAGGCTCTCCTTGGCTATGACAATTTCTCAGACTTTTTTTTTTTTTTTTTTTTTGATGATTTTGACAGTTTTGAGAAGTACTGCTCAGATATTTTGTGCAATGTCCCTCACTTGGACTCTTTTGTGAGTATATTGGAGTTATGTTTTTCTTTGGAGGGAAGACGACAGAGGTAAAGTGCCATTCTTATCACATCAAATCACAAGTGCATACTAGTAACGTGAATTATCCCTATGGCTGTCGACCTTGATCCTCTGGCAGAGGGAGTGCTTGCCATGTCTCCCTGCTATCAAGTTACTCCTTTATTCCTTCTCTTTGGAAGCAAGTCCCATGTGCAGTTCACACTTAAGGTTTGCACAGTTGTGTGTCTTCTAAATGGCAGAGCATGCGCCTAAATTAATTGGTCATCTTTATAAAAGATTTTTCCTGCTCCCCATTTATTTATTGAATCATTTATGTATATGAGTATGAATTCATGAATATTTATTTTATACTTTGGGTTATAATCCAATACCACTTTTTGTTGTTGTTGTTGTTGTTCCAATTCTTCCAGCTTTGGCCGTTGGAAGCTCTTTCAGCGGGCTTCTATGTGCCTTTGGCAAACCCCTCTCATTTTGTATGTGTGTGCATGTTTGTACTTGTTGAACACTTCCTACATTTCTTTGTTAAAAGTTACTTACTACAGGGTTACTGATCAATGTGACTCCAACATGTCAAATTCTTTCCTTTGCCTTTGTCATTCCTTCTGCTGGGAATTTTCTAACTAAGATTAAAAGGAAGTTGCTACAGGCTCATCTTGTATATTTTCTGCCCGACTGTAGAATCTACAATTTTGTTGGAGAGTGGTATTAGAAGCTAAAGTCTGGGTGCTGGGTATTCTATTACCTTTTCAAATCCAAATTTAATACAGATTTGAATTTTTGGAGAAATTTTATTTACAGAATGAGTATTGCAAATTCTATATATTTATCCAACTTCTCAAGAGGCATAAAAGTCTAACAGTTGTGTATCTATCCTCTGCAGCCATTATGCTATCCATTGGGGAGGAAGCAGGAAGTGAGACATTTTAGTGGGTTTCTGGGAGCATGTATTCTAGGTTGTGTATGGTTGGGGTTGTTGGTGGGAGAAATACACCAATAAATGTTTTTTTTTGTATTTTTCTGAAGTGAGAAGCAAGGAGACAGAGAGACAAACTCCCATATGCACCCAGCTGAGATCCACCCAGCATACCTACCAGGGGGTGATTCTCTACCCATCTGGGCATTGCTCTATTGTAACTGGAGCCATTCTAGCCCCTGAAGCAGAGGCCATGGAGCCATCCTCAGAGCCCAGGCCAACTTTGCTCCAATGGAGCCTTGGCTGCTAGAGGGGAAGAGAGAGATAGAGAGAAAGGAGAGGGGGAAGGATGGAGAAGCAGATGGGCACTTCTTCTGTGTGTCCTGACCGGAAATCGAACCCGGTACTTCCACATGAGGGGCCGACGCTTTACCACTGAGATAACTGGCCAGGGCTGCCAATGAATGATTTTGATGAAAGATAAGCAAAGGATAAAGAAAAGGGTAATGCAGAGAATGACTTGGTATTGTCACTCCTTCAACAGTAGTCACTGGGAAAGGTTTCCCATAGCGGCTGCTCCGAATCACTTGGGTAATGCAGAGGAGGCAACTCTCAAGATCAAGAGGAAGACTGTTTCCCACAGAAGGAATGACAAAGGCAAAGGAAAGAATTTGACATGTTGGAGTGACAGAAAGAGGAGCACTGGAGGAGCAGCTAGGGAATAGTGATTGAATGGGAAGATGGAGGGAGAAGAAGTCAGAGATATAGGTGGGGCAGGGTGCTGGTAGTGGTGGTCCGTGAGGTAGAAGCTAGGTAGAGTGCTGTATAATGGGATTCCACACCTGAGGTCTGGACCACTTTAGCTTTCCCTCCAGTCTTTGTCCCTCTCCCTCAAGCCTGGATAGTCTTTACCCCCTGGTTCCTGGGAGGCATTTTGGCCTTTGTCTGCTATCTCAGTCCTGGACCAGAAGGCTTGCTTTGGGAAGTGGCTCAAGGTTGAAGAAAGATCATGTCTTTGGATTTGGAAAAGTTCTGGATTTGAATATTGTGTGATCTTTTACTAACTTCTCAGAACTCCATCTTTTTTAGGACCTTGCAGGAATGTTATGTGGATTAGAAGTGATATACATAAAGTGCTTTGGCGGTACACGATGTATTTGGCTTATTATTTGTAGTCAAAATTTAACTCCACTGAGAAGTTTCTGTTACAAACTGTATGCATTTGAATCATAACCCGTTAAGAGTAACTCCTGGTTACATACTCACAATCTGTTAAGCAGCTACAGTGACTTAGTTTAAATTTAGGAATATCTTTAAAGGAGCTGCTGGGCAGTGCTGACTTGCCATTGACACCCTCTCCCCCCCGCCCCCAGCTTCCACTGCTACTTTCTAGGCTTCTACTCAGTCTCTGGACCTGCTTTGGGGTGGGGTTGTCTGGGTCTCACCTGCCTGCCTTCTATAACCTGCTGTCCACCTGCCCATGCTAAGTCTCAGCCAAGGTCTGCCTGACAGTGTGGCTCTTATAACCATGTGTGCCGTTTGCGATTCTCCGGTGCCCACCAAACATTTCATGGGTTCAGAGACTTCTGAACACTGGGGGCAAAACCACAGAGAGGACCATATTCCCTACTGCTGGGCCTCCCACCTTTCCCCTTGTCTGTCTTTTTCCCACTGTGCCTCCGGAGCAGACCAGCTCCTCTCCATCATTCTGAGTCAGCCCTGTGGAGGTCCCATCTGCTACTCCCAACTGGCTTACCAAAACATTTCTTCCAGACAAATAGATTAAATCTCCCTAAGAAGAAATTCTATAACATTTTTCTCCATATTTTTTCCTGCTGACCTTGGCTTCCATCTTGCTTGAATGACTGTTCAAATTTCATTTCCTGAGAGAGGCCTTTTCTGACCATCCTATCCAAAAGCTTCCTTCTTCACCACTGACAGCGCTTTTCATCATGGTGTTTATCACTGCCAGATGCTATTTTATAGGTGTGGTTTTTGCCCCACGAGCAAGAACGTTGTCTGAGTCACACTGCCTTGCCTGAGGCTAGAACAGTGCCAGAACACCATAGGTCTCATTAAATAGATTGTCAACTACCTATAATTTGACAGTCCATTTTCCTGGGCCCCTGAAACATATAGGTGAATTAGACCATCAGCAAGTTCAAGATTTAGGGTAGAAAAAGAGAGAGACATGTGCACAGTAGATGCCTTGGTTGGAGAATGGCCCACAGGGACCCAGAGAGTGGTGTGGTTGGTTTGTTATGTGTAAGGAGATAAGGAGAAAGCTTATGGACTGAATTGATGGAAATCTAGGACCTCAGTGGAGGAAATGCATTCTGGACGGAGAGTGCTGCCTGCCCAGAGGCGCAGGAGTGGGGCACTGCTTGCAAACTGGGGGACTTTCAGGTGGAGAGAGCAGGACAGTGTGCAGTACAGCCAGAGATACAGTTTTTCAGGATGGCACTTGGTGCACATGCCAAGATGGTATGTCCCCAGCTCCGACTCCAGATAATGTGGTCTCCTCACCAAGTCTTATCTGCCTAGACTTCTGTATCTTAGCCCTAGATTTTCTCTGAAAACACACTGAGATTCCGTTCTTTCACTCTAACAGATTCCAATCAAGGCTGCCACGTCGCACAACTCCAACAGTATTACTCAACTGATGGGCTCTAATTCACTTCTCTCCCTCACTTCTCTCAAATACAGACCCCGCACGCCTCAGATCCTCTTCTTCTCTTAGTTATGTTTTAGGTTGTGTTTATATGTGGGGTCTTTGCCTTCCCCTTCCACTATTTCATGGCTTCTTTGGCTGTCACTCTATTCTCTCTGGTTGCCTTTTGCACTGTCAAAGGGCTGAAGACTTTTGTATGTCTCTCACGTCTTCACAAAATCCACTTTTATATTTTAGCAAGGTCACATTAGCTGGAGTCATGAGATATCAGACGAGTAGAAACCCAGACAGAAGCAAGTTGGCAGAGGAGGTGCCCACTGGGGTTGAACAGTACCTGATGCCTTTCCAGAACTTCTGCTGCTTGAAGGAACTGATGCACATGCTACCGTCCTAACTTGTGGTGACCACGGTTCTAGGGCAGGTCCTAAAATGTGGTCTGTGTGCCCGTGTGAGTGTGAGTGTGTGTGTGTATATGCGTGTGTTGAGAGGGTACTGGGATATTCAAACTCTTCCCAAAGACTTTGGTAGTGTTGGAGTTTCTGGGAGGTCTCGGGTCTCCCTTTGTGCTCCAGGGTCACTGATATCGTCCATTCTTGGTGATGGAGGGCAAACTGTAAACGTCAGTATTTTCCCCAGGAGTAGGGTTTTTTGGTTTTTGGTTTTTTTTTTCAATTGCCAGGCAAGTGTTCAAGACAAATTTTCCCCTTGAATTTTGTTTTTCTTACCTGATTGTGGCTGTATGTTGAATTTTCAGTTTTGGACTTTTCGGCACAGCACATATACACGCCTCTCATTTTGTTGTATTTTAATTGGTTTTTACATTTCCGTGTCCAGTGTCTATTTTTAATCTTATGTTTGGCAACCTGAAACATTTTAAAAAATATATTACTTATTCATTTTAGAGAGGCGCGGAGAGAGAGAGGTTGAGAGAGAATGAGAGAAAGTGTGTGTGTGTGTGTGTGAGAGAGAGAGAGAGAGAGGGGGGGGGGGGAGGAGCAGGAAGCATCAACTCCCATATGTGCCTTGACCAAGCAAGCCCAGGGATTTGAACCGGTGACCTCAGCACAACCTAAAACATTTTATTTCTAAAATTAATTCTCTAATGATGTAGAATTTACATGGCTTGTGATGAAGACATCAACTGGGGAGAGTTTAGGGCCCAATGCTTAGTGCTGTGTTTTGTTTTTTAAGATGAGTAACTAATTTTGGTTGATGCAAGAAGAGGAAGTTGAATGGCTCCAGGGTGTGGTGTAGTGTGTGCACGTGCATGGGAGTGAACAGCTGGCCCGCCTCCCCCCTTTTTCTTTCTCCTCTTCCCACGGCCCCTTCTCCTTGTCTCTCCCCCACCTCACTCAAGGCAGTCATGCTATCATTAGAAATCTCTTTTAATGACTATACATTTCAGATATTATTATAATTTCAGAGTTTGCTAACTGATTACAGGGGATTCTAGGACAAATGTCACAGAACATAAGGATCTTTGTGTCCAGACATAGCAAGAAATTCATCTCCCTCTATTGAAGTCACAGTCATTTTCATCTATTCTGAGCAACTCATGACCTTCCAATATTAAAAAATGGACTGTATGTAAATAACACATTTATTTCCCTAGTCTTAAGGCTGGCCCTCCGATATTGTTAGATCTGATGGCTGAAGAATGCTCAGAGTAAATCCTCATTTTCATTATAGTAGAGGCTTCCTGCAAACTACCAGCTTTTGTCGTAATTTGAGTAGGGAGCTGTTCCCATGACATTATAATATAATGTACACCAAGAACTGCAGCTGCCCCAGGGACTATTCTACTTTGGCAAACACTGATATCTGGAATTTCTTCCTAGCCACTTTGGATTATGAAGCCATGGAAGTCCATGATTAAAGTGTGTTGTTTCTGGAAAGAACAACGAAGTCCTCAACAATGGCCTTTATGTAGTGCCCACTTACTGTGTGCCAGGCCCAGAGCTGAGGGAACGTATGTGCCTATTTTGTTTAGTCCTCAACACACGGTGGAGGCACTTTCCCCCTTTTGCACATGAAGACACTGAGGGTCAAACAACTAATAAGTGGAGCTGCAAATAAGTCCTTCTCTAGCCACCAACATGTGTTAACTCATCATATAGACACACTTTATCAGATTAGTCAGTCAAGTGACTGCTGTGGTAATGGGAAACAGGTGGGTAAGTAATATGTGAGGACACAGAGTGAAGAAAGTCTCATTTTCCATTTTTTTTTTTTTGACAGAGACAGAGGGACAGATAGGGACAGACAGACAGGAAGGGAGAGAGATGAGAAGCATCAATTCTTCGTAGCAGCACCTTAGTTCATTGATTGCTGTCTCATATGTGCCTTGACCGGGGGGCTATAGCAGCCAGTGACCTTGGGCTCAAGCCAGCGACCTTTGAACTCAAGCCAGCAACCATGGGGTCATGTCTATGATCCCACACTCAAGCCAACAACCCTGCGCTGAAGCTAGTGAGACCGTGCTCAAGCTGGATGAGCCCACGCTCAAGCCAGCAACCTCTGGGTTTCAAACCTGGGTCCTCTGTGTCCCAGTCTGATGCTCTATCCACTACGCCACCACCTGGTCAGGCAAAGAAAGTCTCATTTCTTATAGGAGGGTGAGTCTGGCATTGAGATAATGTCTCACAGATGTGGTAGCAACAATGATTAATAGGCTTATTCCAAATGTGATCTATGACCTTTGTCTTTCCTCATAGTTTGAATTTGCAAACTTTAGATGGGGACATCACTTTATGTGTATAAAACCCACCATTGAATTAAGTTGACAGTAGCTACCCCCCACTCACACAGGCACACAGAGCACATTCTAGGATATATCCTAGAACTGTAGTCGCCATAGATTAAGATGGTAGCACTTACTTTAGTTCCTTAGAGCTTGGGTGAGAGTTCAAGTTCTGCTGAACTGGGAGTTCTCCAGGCAGAATGGACTGAACTGAAAAGAGAATGTTGATTCAGACTTTTCTGTGTAGCCGTACTTCTGAACAGTACGATGCATGCCCTGGAATAAATGATCGCTTACTCACCACCCGTCTTTAAATGCTTTCGTGTTTACATGGTTACCAAATGGCACTTTGACTTTGATTTTCCATCAAAGAATTTCAGAACCACAAATTATTTCTTAGTCTGTTCTAGGTTCATTTGAATTAGTGAGCGGTTTATCCCACTTCTCCAGGTATTTTACCTCCCGTAGTCCTTTTTATTCCCAAGTTGAGTCTATACCACCTTCTTTTCATATCCTTTTAGTGGAAAGTACTTATTTTTCTTTTCATTTTTCTGGATACCCTACTGCTTTCTGCCTTTCCTTGCATGTAAGAGAGAGAGAGAGAGAGAGATCATGTCGCAGTATGAAATGGGGAAGTTTCTGGGCTGATTTTCCTTTTGAATCAGAATGGAGCTTTAGGGTCATGTTGCGTTCCATCAAGTATTCACAAGTTTTTAGGCAATCAGCACTCTTTTATCAGCGTTTCTCACAGGTGACACTAGGTAAGCCTGCTCTCAGTGTAGACTGTCCTTTGTTACAGGCCCACTTTTCCTTTAGGCAGACTTTTATTTTATTTTATTCCTTTAGGCAGTCTTGCTATCTAGATCTAAACAGATGAAATAATGATATAAAATTGTTTCCTCAATCTCTGTAATGACAGATCTAACTGGTATCACTACTATTTTGTTAACATTTTTAAAATTTCACCAAAATTACAAGGCAATTGTGGAATTTCTTTTAAAAATAGAGAGGAGCTGAAGATAAATAAATAAATGCCTCTAGAATTTCACCACCCAGAGGTAACATCTGACCCCATTCATCTCACAAGTTCTGTGTAACTATTGTGTTCTCTGTTGCCTACGCATTAAATATATATTAAGAGACTAATAAGAATTTTATTATCAGTGTTTTTAAAATAATTGTCCAGAAGTGATTCACAGAAATTGGAAATTATGGCCGTGATCGAAAGTCAGGATTTGATGTTTTCAATTGGAAAATAGAGCATAAAAGGTGTAGCTCTGGGAACATTTTCCCAAGTGTGTTGGGTGGTTCTAATTTCAAGACAGAGAAAAGCTTGTAACTCCTTCCTTCTTGATTTATTCTTAGTAATAAGGAGAACTGTTTTTCCAACAGAACCTTAAAAAAAGCCCAAGCAGAGAGGTACGGTGAGAGCAAGAGCAATATGGGAGTGGGAAGTGGCAAGTTGAAAGATTTTAATTTGGAAACTGCCATCTTTGGGGATACAGAAGAGCTGGCCATGACATTGACCCTGGGCTTTCCTTGTTGTTAATAAGGGCATTAGGTTCAAAATGAGGGAGGGGCTTCAAGCCACAGGTCAGGATATAGGGAAAGTTCAACAAAATGATGTTGAATCTATTATGATGTGTTAGGATGATAAGCTTAAAGCTACCAGTAAAGTGAAAAACAGATGTAATCTTTTGCAAATGCCCTAAGATTCCAGTAGTAGAAAGTGAAAGAGTGAGAGCCAGGAGCAGTCAGCCAGAAGCAAACAAATGTGTCACCCCAAGAGCCCACACAGAGTGGCTGGCTACAACATTTGCCCCTAGAGTGGCCTTGGTGATCACAGCTAAATGTTGTTGGCACTTTGTCTCTGCACTTTGCCCTCTTGCAGTCATCTGCCTCATTTGCTGTTGGCTTTGTGTTCTTGAAACTCAGGAAGGGAAATGTCTTTTGACCTATCCTTACTTTTCAGGCAGGAAACAACTAGCAATTTTACCTACCATCCATAGTCTCTAAAAATTTGTTCTGAACAATTTCTATATTACAAAAACAATTTAAGAAAGTGGAAAATGTAACAACCTAAATAAACAAGTGACACTAGAAAAAAGGACAGCTAAATAGTGGAGCTGTCCCAAACCGACCAGCTTGATGATCTTGATGATGGAGTAAAAACTAAATTTATTCTGTCAATGAGAAAAAAAGAAGGGCAATTAGAAATTCTTAGAAAAACAAAAAGGCACAAAGGAAATCCCAATTAGAGGATAAATCAAACTAAAAATGTGAAAGAATTCTGAGTAACTAAAGAAGTGTAAGAAAAAAGAACACCTTTGACTTGATGCTTGGAACTGGTATTGTGACAAGGGATTCTGTCTCCTTGAACTGATCAAGTCTTGCTATCTAGATCTGTACAGAATAAAAATATTTACCTAATTATAATATTAAAACATTATATTCGTTTTCAATTGTCAGTATTAACTCATCTGCAAAGCATAAAAGATAAATTTTATTTATTGAACAAAATTGAAGGGCTGTAAGCTTGACATTGTGAAATAATGATAAATGTAATAAAATGTAAGAAATCCAAAGGGTTGGGGTGATACATAAGGGCATAGATTTTTCTCCTATCTCATAATGGATATCAATGAAGACGACACAAAGGAAGGAGATACTAGATCCTAAAATCTCTGTCTCTCCTACTAGGCAATTAATATGATCATTCAAAGTGTATTGAGGTACATATGGAAGCAAGGCAAGCTTGTACCTTTCACTCTGTGTCCTTGTTTAATTTTTTTAAAGAGTCATGTGTATCTTTTGAAATAAAAACCCAAAGGTAAATGCATGACCTATTAGAAACTGTGATAAGCAATTACATGTCAAACATTTCCCTATTAGAAGAAATAAGAGTTTCATATGCAGTTAACAAGCACATTCTGCCTCTGTGGTTTACAAGAGAAGTACTTGAACAAAATGGCACCAGGTTTGACGGTAAATAGGTGCAGAATCCAGGCAAGTGCAAGCAAAACAGAAGCAGGGCTGGCAGTGCCAGCCTGGGACAATTTCAAGGCAAAACGCAGTAAGTGGGTCAGAAGAGATATTGTATAATAGTAAAATTTACAGTCCATCAAAAACATCACTATCATCGCGGGCCTTTACACATGAAAAAACAGCACGGCAGTTGGTAGAGCGCAAACTGTTAGGAGATAAAAGCATTAAAGACTGAGGTGAGAGAATGTTAGGACATAGATAATTGGAACTCCATTTACTATGCAGAAGTAAAGAATATACTTGAACAATAGCCTGCATCTATAAAGGCATCTTGAATGGCAGGGCACTTGGGAGTGAGGGTATGGAGGGTGGGGCTACAGGCCGTTTATTCTAATCAAAGGTGCCAGTCACTTTCTAGTAGAAGGAAGGAAACGTTTTATTTCTGTGACACTTTTTTTCATGGTAAAATTCCATAAAATTGAGAACTTTGAGATAAGGATCTTATCAGGAACTACTGTCGTGATTTTTAGTGTGTGAGCTTTAAATTCTGTTCTTATCAAGTCACGGAGAAGTAAGGCTGCTGATTTTCCCAATTCCGTAAAACAGAGTGACTCAACCAAAACACAATTCTTCCTATTGACCTTCGTTCTTCTTCGTCCAACTCCAGTGCCCTTCCTGCTTCTGCGGAGTCCAGTCGATATAAAAATGTTAGCAGCATGGCTTGCTTCCTCTGACGGAAGCTAAATTTGCAAGCAAAAGGAGGTCTGCAAAATACCTGTGCAAATGTCAGGTGGAGGGGTGGGGAGGAGACAGGCAGGGGGTGAAGGAAGCTGTGCTTTGAGCATCAGGAAAAGCTTTTCTGGCTCGCTCTAGAGACTTGGAAGAAAAATCTACTGCTAAGCCAGAAGAGTGCATCTTATTAAAAAAGAAAGAAAGAAGGAAAGCTTCCTGGCATATGCCTTTTAATCAAATAGCATTGTGATCTTACTACGATCTTAGGACAATAGATATTTTCAGTACATTGGCTATTTAGCATAGAACATGCTAATAATGTGTTGTTTTATCAGAAACCTTTATAGGAATTTATTAATGTACAGCCAGAATGAGCATACATGGTAGCAGTTCCTTGCTTTCAAACCCTCCTCTCTGCGAGCTTTTCCTCATGTACTGATTTGAAACATTTGAGAAATGAATACAAATGAACTTCTTGAGCGACTGTCCCCAGGGTCTGGCAGCAGCAATGAGAAGGTTTGTTCCGGGGGGGGGGGGGGGGGGGTTCGGGGGGGGGGGATTGATATCAGATGGTGTGCAAGGCTCACTCTAACACATGGAAACAGGACACAGTGATCTGAATTGTGCCTGTTTAGATGTCTTAATCCAGTAAGATCTCAAGGAATTATGTTTTCCTGTGTGAAGAATTTTCTTACTGGATTTTTTTAATGCCAGTGTTTGGCAATAATTTATTTGAATTCAAACATCAGGGAACTTACTTTTCCTCAAACTAAGGAAAGTAGCGTTTTCAAGTGACTAAAACTGGCCCAACGCTGTATTGTTGCTTTGTTTAGTTTCTTAAAAGTTATATTTTAGGTAAGAAAGCTGAGACCATTTTGCAAGTGTATTAACTCTTAAAGGCCACAAGAGTATCTTAAGCTAAACCTTATTGGTGGAGTTGAGTGGATACAATTTCAGACCCCGAGAGGTTCTTTCAGTGTGTCAAAGGTCCCGGACAGAACACATGTTTGTTCAGGTTTTCATTGCAAGCTCTACGGCAGCATTTTCTACAAAGTGTGGTTGAGGGGTTCCTCATGTAGAATGGCCCAGGAGGCGTGTCAAGAATGCAGTTTCCTGGTTCTGTCCTCTAAGTTCTGGTCAGTATGTCTGGAGTGACACTTAAGAATCTGTATTTTCACATGGTTTGCAGGAAGTTTGTAGGCATCCCAGAGGCTGAGAACCACTGCTAAGGGCCATTATGTTTCTGCAGGCAAACCTGTTTATCTGTTTTCATTTTATGTCATACAGAGTTGGAGTTTAAGGATTTATTTTTGGTGAAACTGCAACAGTGCCTTTCAATTAACAAAAGCCATGTCGTGTAAGGGAAATAGTCTCTTCAAAATTCCTCTATGAAATTGATCTTTAAAAGACCTGCTGACTCAACTGCTAAACAAATCTGTCATCTCTCCAACGGCTACGTCATACTTGCTGACCTTATGCTTATGTCTTCAGGTGCTTCCTGAACGTCAAAACGTATTTTCCAAAGTATCTGATGGAAGAGGACTGACCCTGTCCCCTGGTTTTAAAAGGAAGAAATTGAGATAAAACAGATTGTTTCAGATACATATTACATCACACAAACATAGAAAGAAGAGAAAAAATATTTTCATAACTGCTATCAACTATCTTTTGTGGGAGGGTTTGTGAAATAAACACCTCCTCCCTCCCCAAACAACAGTAAATACTAGATAGAATCATTATGCTCAATGATGCCTGCTCTGTCATTAATTTCTTATAGAAATATGGAGAATGCAACCCTTCAAGAACCGAGAATGGTGACATTAAATTATTGAATTTGGGGGGGGGGCGTTATTTTGGAGGGTTTTTTTCCTCTTTCCTTCTTAACAATTCTCAATTAGTCACACCAGAGCCACCTTTGGCTGGCAAAGTGCAGGAGCCACTGTGCTCCAAGGTGACAGTTCTGTACTTTGGCCTGTCAACTGAGATTCTTGCTTCTAAAATAAGATGAACCCCAGAAGATGGAATGAGTCTAGCTTATTAGTATTTGACTTAGACTCATTGAAAGTCCCCTGGGAGCATGTGACATCTTGCTTCCAGGAATGTCATCAATTTGGCTCAAATAAACTTATATAAATTTTTTTTTTAAATTCCCCTGAATATCCTTCTCACCAGTATTGGTTTCTATTGCCTTTTCTGATAGAATTTTCTTTTCCTTTTACTCTTTGGAACTCCAGTGCACAGAATTAGAATAATCATCATGCTTGGTTCATGACATACCACCAACTGTCCATTCATGGTCTATTTCAATTTTGTTATTTTTTTAAACGAAGACATGTGAACACAATATCTAATCCAAGAACCAGCACGTTATTTGTGTTTTCCTTTTATCTCCTTGTCTTTTTCCTTTGCCTCCCCACACTCTGCCACCAGAGGAACCACTATTCTGATCACTATTTGTCATTCTCTTGCTCTATACCCTCTTTATCTGCAGCTATGCTTAAGTGATACGTTGTTTTATTTTGCCTGGCTTTGAACTTTATGAAGATATATCATCCCTGCTTTATCCAGTCTCCTGCAACTTGCTTGTTCATGCAACGTTGCATTACTGAGATTCATCCACAGACCTGTCCCTGCTGTGTAATATTTTGTTCTGCAAGTATATTGCAATTCATCCATAAATTACCATATGATTTATGCTATGATTCATTCCTATTTCCGTCACTGGGCATCTTGGGTGTTTCCAGCTTTTGCTTCTGTGACTGGGGCTGCTATCTGGTATGCCAAGGTTTCCCTGGTGAGTGTGTCTACAGGTAGACTAGCAACCACTGCCGTGTTGCAGGATGTGGGATTGTCCAACTGCACAAGACAATGTGCAAGTGCTTTCTAAAGTGGTGCATCGGTTTACACTCCCATCAACTGTGCAGAAAAGATTCTGTTAGTCCACATCTTCTCCAAGCCTCGTACTTTCAGATTTATTTAATATTGCCAGATTTGTGGGTATAAATATACCGATAGACTTTTAAAGAAAAACGTAGGGGATGAGAATCGGTTCTGTTCCTGTTTAATCATGCCTGGTTCATTTGATAGTGCCCAAACTTTCCTCCCCATTATCTCTGTGTGTAGTTGACATTCTTTTCTCATACTTACTAAAAATATTTAAACTTTTCCTGTACAATGGAATCACTTGAGAAAGTTTAAAAAGTACCAATGCTTTGGCTTCACATCCAGAGACTCTGATTTATTTGTCTAGGGTACAGCTTTGAACATGGTGGGGTGGGGAGAGAAATGTTAAAACCTTCCCTGGTGAGTCTTTTGTTCAGTCAAAGTTGAGAATCTCTGCTTAAAATTATAGAAATCTTGATATACAAGTTTAAGCTCAGGGTAGACTAATGCTTTACATTTTCTCCCTCTGAGATCTCTGAGCCACAAGGGCAGGCGAGAAAATATTCTTAGCCCTGGAGATAAATTATGGGTTGTTTAGAAGCACTCTCTGGAACTTGAAAGTCTCTCAAGTTCAGCAGCCCTGGAGATTTGTGTTTGTGTGTTTGCTGTTAGTAGAAGTAAATAGTAGATGCTCAATCAAAGCTATTATGGGTTAGCAACTGTGCTTGGCACTTATATTTGCAACTGTGGGTCTCAAAGTTTAGTGTACATAAAAATTACCTGGGAAGTTTTTATTTACAACGTTGAATGAAATAGCAAGTTGACTAAAAAGTTCTGTGTTTTAGCGCAGGAATCTGTATTCTACCAAGCATGTCACGCGATTCTGATGCTGGGGTTCTAGGAGCACCCTTGGAGAAACACTGTCTCGTGATAATCCTTCCGTGTAGGTGCTATTCCCATGTTCAGGCGAGAGAACTGGAGCTCGGAGGAGGTAAGAAACGTGTACCAGGTCACAAGTTACCTCCTGATCAACCAGCTTTTCCCCTGCTTGTTCTTAGTCCTGTTTACACATGCTGCTGACAAGGCCTCCAGGGTGGCAGGGAGTCTGCCAGGGTTTGGAACATGGGTTATTGTCACCACATTTATGTTCTGTCCTAATCTAGGGATGGTTCTCTCTCCACCAAACACATGACCTTTAATGTCCTATGACAATCCACTTCATTCCTGTGAACCTTCAGGTGGGCTGCATTCTGGGTACATAGTTCTTGACTGTCCTGTGTGACTCATTTCATAGGTTTGTAACCAAGAGTAAATGTTTTCTTTTAGACTTGAAAGGAAAAGTTTCATTCACTTCTGGGTTTTGATTATTTGGGACACTTGGGTTGCCAGAGAGTGAATACTAAGCCAATCCAAACAAAAACAAACTTTCTGGTTTTTGTAACAAAGAGCAGACAGAGCAGGGGCACTGCTGAGGTTTGGGGACATCTCAGCACTCAGACATCATGCCTCTGTCCTTCTCTGCATCCTTCTATGACTGGCTTCTCCTACTGAGTGGCAGGTGTGGCTTTCAGTAAGAGTACTGCCTTGTCCTCCCAGCTGCACTGCGGGGAGTGCATCACCTGTCCCCAGTCCAGAGTATCACCCTGGCAAGGCCCTGCCTTGGTGTTGCTTGCACACCTGACTTGGGATCAGTTACCTGTGTGTGGAAAGCGGGGCATTACAACTGTCAACCTCATGGTGGGAATGGAGAAAGGTGCCATCTTCCTGTAAGAGGGGGTAATGTTTCCTGAATAAGGGGGCTGTTGGGTTGTCAAAGCAACTGATGTCTAAGTTGGTGTGTCTGAGGCTAATTTTGGAAGGGCGTAGTGACTTTATGTATTTGGCTTTTTGTACAGTGAAATGTTGAGATTTCTATGTGTGCCCATCTCCACAGATAACCAAAGACAGGGCTAAGAATATTTTCTCGCCTGCCCTTGTGGCTCAGAGATCTCGATTTTGATTTAGAGGTGGATTCATTTTTCTGAGAACACTATATATGGAAAATGTTTAATTAAAAACTAAAGTCGCAAAAAAATGAAATGTGCTATATTTTTGCTTATAGTTGGTCCTAAAACCATGGTTTCAGTTGACAATGACTCCCATGCAGCCTTAAGAATTCTTTCTAAACGTATGTACATTGAATAGAGGTATTTTTGTGCATGTTTTGAAAATTTATATTTAGTTCATGTTCTTCCCCAGATTAGGATTTCATCCTGAAATCTGGGGCTCAGCCCGTGCATTACACACTGTGTCCGTAATTGTGCTACAGCTGCAGCCATGTGTAGTGGAGCTGCGTGTCTACATGGAGCACAGTTATGTTTCTCATGATGATGCTTGTGTCCCTATTTTGCCAGGAAAACCTCGTCATAATCACTCTCAGTGATTACACATCCTTCTCACGCTACCCGTGATAAATGCAGTGCCATCATCTGTGTTGGCGCTGGGACATATACCCTTTGTATGCAAAGACTGTCCTCTTAGGAATGTCTGCTGGAGGCACATTTCTGTCTGGACCGTGTGACATGTCAAGGGTGTATTCCGGTTTGTATCTGCAGCTGCTTTGAGAAGGGTGGCATGGGGTCCATGTTTACACTCTTGCTTAATTCCCATGCAGTTATTTCCCAGGTCATTGGCTTCGTAAGAGCCACTGTGTTTGTTGACTACATGCAAAGTCTATGGGTCTGTCGACGCAGTTTTCCATTACACTACTTACCCCTGAGCTATTTCATAGGTACTTTGGCTTCACAATCACCTTTCCCCCTTTAATCAGTCTTATTTTAACTGGTTACCAAACTGGCATTCTTCAACTGCAGTGAATTCTTGAATGCCTTCCAAAGGTTTCATGTCAAGGACCTTTTGAGGGTCATTTTATGCTTTGAATTGATGCTTCACAGATGGTACAAAGTCAGCTTCTCATAAAACAGCTCTGTCACCCATGATTTCTCTAAGTTATCATTATGTTCAGAAAGTTAAGAGTTTCATTCTTTGCAGAATTTCCATCTGGCTTGGCAATTAGCTCCACACACGTTCACTGAATTCCTTGAAGGCTATGCTGACCTCTTTATTGGGCTCTACTTCAGGATCAGACCATCTCTGGGTACCACGGGGCAAGAATGACATATGAGTGACTTCCACTAAATCTGCCATCATGAGAACGCATGCTGGTCTGTGATGCTGCTTATCATATTGTCAGTCCATGATATGTTTTTGCTTGTCATCTTCCATGGGAGTATTTCCAGAGCATAGGCATTGACTTGCAGCAGGCGTGGCTGTAATCAATCCAGTCTTCCTAGATATGCTGAGGCTTCAACACGGGTCTTAAAAGCTTGTGAGACACACATCTTCAGAAAATTTTCTTTGAAGTTGATGGAATGAAACAGCTGCTGGCTGAGCACACATTGTGAGGGGTTTTCTTCTACTGGGAGTGTGTGCTCATCTCCACTTTCCAGGGTTCCTGTGCTAAATATTTTCAGAAAGCTAGTTAGAGTCGAGAGTTTCTTTTTTGGTCACAAAATGACGATAGCAAAACTCTAACATTACATGGTTCTTCACCATCAGAAGCATTTTTACATCCAGTAATTTATTTATTTTTAGATCAGCCTCTGTAAGGTAGGTATAAAAAATGTTTTTGTATTTGTTTTTAGTCAAGTATTTAAAATTAATCATAAAATGTGAGAAAGGAAAACCCAATTAGTTATCATCCGCTCTAATTCCTTCACTTTACAGAGGAAGAAACTGAATTCCAGAGAAATTAAGACACTCGTTTCTGGTTTCATAGATAGTTTTGGTCCAACAACATCTTCCTCAGTCCAAAGACAGTCTTGTGGATAAAATCACAATGTTTGAGACCTGATTTTCATGTTTTTGACTGTGTAATATCATTCCAATTATTTAACATTCCTGGGCCTTGGTTTCTTTTTCTGTAAGGTGGGTTATTGTGAATATTACATTAGACTGTATCTGAAAAAGCAGTTAACCCAGTGCCTTGCATTAAGTAAGCAGTTAATCTATGTGAACAGTTCACAGCTGGATTTCTTTCCTTTTTTTAATTAATTTATTGTGTTTACATAGATTATAATGTCCCCCCGAATACCTCCTCCCCTCCCTCATGTTCCCCATGGATTTCTTTTCAATACTGTTTTCTCAAGGATCTTGGGCAATAGCAGGATGGTAATTTTTTAGCTTTCACTGTGCCTTTGTTTGGAAGGTCTGTATCTATGTGTCTGTTCCATCATTTGAAATCCTTCTAAGGTAGTTTAGAAGGGTCTACCCTGGAAAAGGAGCAGAGGCATTGCTGGGCAAGTATGATGAGAGAGAACTTGTCATGTGTTGGTTCACTCAAAAGCTGGATGAGGTCATTATTCTTATTGTGTACTTTCATTGAACTGTAAAGTTCCATAGTGCTTACAACAAGGCACCGTATTATCTTACACCTGCCACTGTGTTTTGAACCCATGCTGCAGAGAAGAACCCATGTTTTATTATCACAGTCATGGCATAAGTTACCTCTCGGTATGGACTAAATGTTTGTGTCCTCCTGCCGACTTATGTGCTGAAACTCTAACCTCCAAAGCGATAGTGTTTGGATATGGGGTCTTTGGGAGTTGATTGGGGTTAAATTAGTTGATGAGGATGGAACCCTATTGATTGGACTAGTGGCCTTATGAGGGAGAGAGAGAGAGAGAGAGAGAGAGAGAAAGAGAATGGGTGTGTCTGAGCACAAAGAAAAGGCCATTTGAAGACTCCACAAGAAGGTAGACATCTACAAGCCAGGAACTAAACCCTGCTAAACCTTGATCTGGAATTTCTAGCCTCCGGAACTTGAGGAAATAAATTTCTATTGTTTAAGCACCTAGTCTGTGAGATTTTGTTGCGGAAGTCTAAGCAGATTAAGAGGCCTCTGTTGGAGTATGTGTTGTTCAGCTGTCTACTTCCTTGTTGGCCGAAATAACACACTTTGAATAAGACTCCATGATGGAAGAAGCATGACTGTTTAGATGCATCAAGAATTTTCTCTTTTCTGTCTACCAGTATCCTGTGCTGTTAGGAGATACCGGGCCAGGTACTGAAAGGAGCATCAGTCATCAAACCTCTTTTCATCAGGTTTTTGATAATTTGAAATCTCCTCTTATATGAATGAAGGAATTGGGAAAGTGTAGATGTTCACAAGTCTGCATAGAACATTTTAAAATAAAATTATTTTATATAGTATATAAATAATTTCTCTGTAAGTATTCATTCATTTACTCTTTATTTTCATAATTTTTAATATTTTTTCTTTATATTTAGCATTCCTGTCCCCCCCCCTTTTTACTATGGTCTATACGCTTTTATGTAACCTGAACTATAAAAATATGAAAGGCTGAAATATTGCAGATATTCCTCCACTTTCATTTTATCTGTCACGTCTGTCCATTTTCTTATGAAGAGTACTTAGTCTGTCATACACAGATCTCTGCTGAGACTGATACACTTTAGGTAGTCATTAATCTTATCTTGCTCCTTGGCTTCTGGGTCATCTTCAGCTGCATTTGCAATCACTAGGTCGTTTTTATCAATATAGGTGGGCACAGCTAAGATTACAAGCCAAGAGAGATCTTCCATCAAGTGCCTACAAAGACTAGAAGCATCACCAAGGAAGCATGAGCAGAATTTTGTTTACAGGTGTTTTATTATAAAATAAATTTTATGTGGAAGTGATAGAATCTTTTAGTTGCTATTATGAGACTCCTAAGAATGTAGCACTGTTTATAGTTTTGCTTTCTATTTTTGAAACATGAATTTTCTTTCCTTCCTTCCTTCCTTCTTCCCTCCCTCCCTCCTTCCTTCCTTCTCTCCTGACTGACTTTCCATACTTATAACTCATATTCGTTAAATTGGTAATTTGATCAACTAACATTTTTGGGGTATAAACCAGGCCTAACTCTAGATGCTGGGGGCACAGGGAGGAATGAGACAGAGTCCCCAAAGTCATGAGTCTTACATTTTAGTGAGAGAGTTGGGTAATAAACAAGTAAACATGTAAAAATACAGCATAATATTAGTGAACAAATGCTATGGAGACAAACAAAGCAGGGGTCAGAATAGAGAATGGCAAGGTCTATAATTTTAGGTATGGTGGGTGGTCAAGAAAACCCTCTTGAGAAGGTGATATCTGAGTAAGAAATTAAAGGAAGTGAAGGGGGAAAAGCCATGTCAATACCCTGGGGAAGACTATGCGATTGTGAAGGCAAGGGACATTGTAGGGTGTTTGGAAAATAGCAAGCAAGCCACTGTGGCTGGAGAGAGGAGAGCTAGGGAGAATCTGGGAGGAGATAAAGCCACAGAGGTAGGTGGTCAGTAGCCAGATAACCAGGGTCTTCTGGATCTTTTTTACATCTTATGGGAAGCCATCAGGGTTTTAAATGTGAAAGAGCCATGATATTTCTGTTTTAAGTGGATGATCCTCAAGCCGTGATGGCAAAGTTATGACACATGTGTTATCACTGATACGTGTAGCCATTTTCAATGACATGAGGCCGCATGCGGCCACATACCAGAGAAGTATGGAGCCGTATGCTGAGAAGGACGTTTCATCCTCAGCTCCTGCATGGCCAGGTGCAGTAGCCAAGGATAAAACATTTGCTGTAGTGTAGACACTCTGTGCCCGAGGTCTGTAGGCCAAAACAACAGAACTCCAGCACAGAGCGTCTAGTTCTGAGACTTCCGGTTAGGCCGTTTTTCTCCAAGTGACACACCACCTGAGTTATGCTCGTTTTTTTGGCGAATTTTGACACAGCAAGCTCAAAAGATTGCCCATCACTGTCCTAGAGTAATCCATAAAGGTCAAGGGAAAAACATGAAGGCAGGTTAAGAGGCTTGTATATGAGTCCAGGTGGGGCTTGGGTGCACTTGGTAAGTGTTGGTTGTAAGAGGTGGTTGGGTTCAGGTTATGTTTTGAAAGTATTGCTGTTAGAATTTTCTGGTTGGATGTGGACTTTGGCCTGAACATCTGGCTGAATAATGATGCCATTTTCATAGGTGAGGAAAATGTCTGAGATGCTGTGACTTGTTCCGGGGAAGGTGGCCATTGCATATATGTGCCTGGAGTTCAGAAGAGAGGTTAGGGCTGAAGAAATATGTTTGGGTGTTTGGGGGTGCTCCCAATATTTAGGTGCTGAGGAAATAAGATGAACCAGTAGAGAAGACTGAGAAGGAACAACCATTGAGGACAGGGGGACAATCAGGCAAGTGAAATGAAGTGTCTCAAAGCTGCAAGAAGAGAGGGCCAAGAACAAGGGAGGAGTGAAGAACTGTGGGAATGCTACTGAGAGGCTGAAGACCTTGACACGTGAATGTTGGGTGTAGCAGCCTGAGATCATGGTGATGTTGACAATATCAGTGTGAGTAGTTGGGTTAGGGCAAAACCTGATTGAAATTGGTTCAGGCAAGAATGAGAGATGAGAAACTGGAGATAGGATGTATAGTTCTTGAGAGATTTTTTTGCTATGGGGAAGCATGGGGGTGAATAGCTATATAGGATATGAGGTCAGAAATATTTAGCATGATTTTTAAGATGAGAGCCATTATAACACGTTTGAACACTGATGGGAATGATTCAGCAGAAATAAAAGAATAGAAGGATCTCCTTCAGTGTGCAAGAGGGGATGTGAATCTTGTGAATCAAGTCATAATTTGGGCATTTTAGCTGAAGCTAAGCACTGCATGTTCTAGATTTGTACAGAGGCATACAGGTGAGTATGCATAGCTGTGGGAAGGTGCTGTGTTATCTTTTGCTTGCTCCCATTTTCTAAGAAAAATAAACACCGAGAAGAGTAGATGAGTGTGAAGAAAAGGTAGATAAATATATAAAATAGTTTTCTAACAGTAGGAGTGTCAGTTGGCCAAAGAAGTTGGTATGATTGTTGAGCAGAGCTGAAAGCCCTTTGAGATTAGTGTCCTATCTTTAAATAAGACCTGCTGGTATAGTTGATTATTTTCTCTAGATTGGGTCAGTTTCTCTGGTATAGGAAAATAATCAAGGATAATTGTATTTAATCAGGGTTGTAGTTTTGCCAGCTGAATAATATGGAAGCAGAGAGGCAGAGATGGTTTGGGGACACAGGCAAGAGAGTGATCATTGTGTAGCTGCTGGATCAGGTGCATAACAAGGAAGGTGAAGCCAGGGGGCAGGTAAATGACTGTGAAGAGGTGGTCAAGTCAATGGATTCAAAGGCCACTGATGTCAAATAGGTTGAAGTTGGGGCACTGTAGGGAATGACCTGGAAATGCTTTTGAAAGAAAATGTTGGCATTTTTCCTCAAGCTTTATCTTAAAAAGAGACCTTTAAAAAATTACTTATTCTTGCTGCGTGGCTGAGAAAAATGTGTTTTTCAAATATGAGTTCAACTCATTTTGTACCAGGAGAGTCACGCTGATGTTCTTGGGCAGGTCATGAAAATTAGGCAACTATTTCTTTGTCTTCACCCATAAAAGGAGATGAGTAAGAAAGCAGAACCAAATGCTCGGTGATTGTTAGACTCCATTGAATCACGCTGCCTTGCTGCAGTTTGACAGGCTAGAATTGTGGAAATGTCATTTCATTGGGCCACCAAGCCTCACCTAAGGAGATAAAATTGGAAGATAAGGTCTTGGCTGACACAACAAAAGAAGCTTTGGTGTGTCACAAATGAGAGATCATTAGATAGATGTCATCTCTTTGGTTGTTAAATAATAGCACACAAAGAAATCTCTCTTCTGTAGATTTGTCACATGTATTTATCTTGCGAAGCATTAGTGAATGATAAAAAAAAACAAAACTTGCTTGAAAATATAAAAACATCCTCATCAAAAATATGGCAATTGAGAAGTATGTTGTATATGTGAATATATTTGCTGTCACAGAGGAATCTTATTTTTACAGTATCTAGGGCATTACTGGCTAGAACTATTACAATAGATTTATTTCCACTTATTGAAAAATCTGTAAACATTCTTACATATATTGTGGTTTTAGCAGAAACTTTACCAAAGATTAACATATGTTGTCTAGAAGGAGAGTCTCTGAATTGACACTAAAATATGATAACTACCACTTTTATTACATAGCCAGCTGGCACACTTTGAAAACGTTATCTCAGCATCTAGCATTGGTTTCATTTTGGCTTCCAACTTGCCTATTTATTTTATTCTATTTTGTATGTGTGTGTGTGGGGGGGAGTATTTTTTCTCTCCATTACTGGTTTTTATAAAATAGAACATAAGTCAATATTTTATGGATCTGTCAGGGGCTTTATCCCATTGGTAAAACCTTTATCCCTATGAGGAACAACTACATATTTCTTGAAGTAATTTTAGACTGATTCCTACAGAAATATAGATTTAGGGGTGGACTGATAGTGTACACTATCTTAAGTCTTAATACAAGTGTTGTTTAAGGTGATAGAGTGAGGAGGAGATTCACTCATTGTTTAATCCAGAGGTCCCCAAACTATGGCCCGCAGGCCAAATAGCGGCCACCTGAGGCCATTTATCCAGCCCCCGCTGCACTTCTGGAAGGGGCACCTCTTTCATTGGTGGTCAGTGTATGGAGTACTGTATGTGGCGGCCCTCTAACGCTCTGAGGGACAGTGAACTGGCTCCCTGTGTAAAAAGTTTGGGGACCCCTGGTTTTGTCCATCCATACTTCCCAGTAAAATCTCTCCCTTTAAAAATTATCTTTTTTTCTTTGTAAAAAGACAATGGTATCAATAAATAAACCATTAATCAGAAAAAAAAATTATCTTTCTAGCCCACATGTGTGTGAAATCAGATGGTTGTTGTCCTTTTTCAGCTGACTTATTTCATGTAGCATAGTGCTCTGAAGATCCATCCATATTGTTGCAAATGGCAATATTTCATTATTTTTTATGGCTGAGTAGTAGTATGTTGTATATCTGTTACACCTGTTCTTTAGCCAATCATTCATCAAAGGATGCAGATTACAACAAACAAGCAACACACACACACACAACAGTGTGGTGGTTACCCCAGGGGACGGTCAGGGATGGGGAGGATGAAGAAGGTAAAGGGGGTCAAATACATGATGGTGGAATAAGACTATTAGACTCTGGGCCATGAGCACACAATGCAATGTACAGATGTTGTATATAAAGTTTTACACCTGATACTATTAACCAATGTCACACTAATAAATTTAATTAAATAATTCAATAAAAATGATTTTAGCCTGACCTGTGGTGGCGCAGTGGATAAAGCGTCGACCTGGGAACACTGAGGTCACCAGTTCAAAACCCTGCACTGGTCTGGTCAAGGCACATATGGGAGTTGATGCTTCCAGCTCCTCCCCCCTTTCTCTCTTTCTTTCTCTCTCTCTCTCTCCCACTCTGTGTCTTCTCTCTAAAATGAATAAAATAAAAATAAAATTTAAAAACAAATGATTTTAAAGTGATCTTTCTATTGCCATTCTCTTCTTGTTCTTGAAACAACAAAAACCCTCAAAAATCACTGGGATCATCAGAATGTTTATTTTCAAACCTTTGACAGAGCCTCCTTTTGACGCTAAGGGTTTTCAAATTGACCATTTTAAAAGGAGAAGGGAGTGGAAGGCACTGTGCATCACATGACTTTTGAAAGTGGCCCTCATTATTAAATCATGTCTCTGATGATTGATATGCTTGCTGTCGCTCACTATGTGGACTGGGTTCAGAGTGTCTACCGTAAATGTTTGAAAGTATGTCTTCTTTCTGTACAGGGGAGATTTTTTAATTCTCCATAATATGTGCAGGGATCTCAAAAGGAACAAATGTAGCAACTCCTGGTGTGACCACTTTATTGCTGCCTTTGAAGGACTTTTAATCTCTGATGTATGTGGTTTGACTGTGGGGAGGGGACAGGTCACGAGAGATTTTACCTACTGTCTCTCTTGGTTTCATACTTTGTGAATCAAAGATAGATAACAGTTTGGAAAAACCCTGTATGGGACCAAATATTTTTCTAAAGGTTTTCATGTCTATATATAACTCTATATGTTACTACTTCAAACTCAGCAACTGGCTATTTTGATGTCATTGAGATTGTGTTTTCTTTAAATATACAATATAATAAAAAAAAACTGTCATATGACTTACATTTTGCATTTAAAATAAAATATTTTATTTAATTGTATCAAAAGTTTTTTAAGCTAATATGGAATCTCTCTCTTTTCAAACAATAGCGTATCTAAGGAGAGAGTTCTCCATTGAAGATACTCACTGGCTATCCACTTAAAATCTGAAATTAGGTCAGTGTTATTTTGTCTTCAGGTAACAAAAATAAAACCCCAAGTGAGTAATGACTTGGAATTTTATTTAAGCACTTAATTTCCTGAGAAAACAGATTTTGAGACTGAATAATTAATATACTAATGAATAATTATATATTTTTTCCTGACCCCAGTGTTCTTGTACGTTAGAGGCAAGTGTTTTTTAAAAGACCACAAAAGCTTTGATTAATCAAAGAATGACATAAATGCATTGCGGGTCCCCTGTCCTTTATTCAAACCTCTAGGGCACAGATGTGTTTTGGAATTCAAGACATTGGGGTTCTTTTTTCAGCAGGGCAGCACTTTTTAATGAAGAAACTAGGATCTCCACAGTGAAACACATGAATATCTACACTAAGATGTAAGATGTAGTGTAGATATTCATGTACTGAGATGGTGACTATGACAGAGGTAAGTTTTGCTTCCTATGGAGTCTTGCTGGCAATGCACTCTCAGACCCGGCCCCAGAACTGCTGAGTCAGAATCTACATTTGAATAAATCCCCAGGCGATTTTTGTGTGTGTTCAAGATCAAGTGCTTCATTGGACTTAATTTAGAGTTCAAGTCTGGCAAGGCAAAAAGGTTCACATGGGACTATTTTAGCTTTTTAAACCCTGGCAGAATTAAATTTCCTGTTTCGCCCCTCCTCTCCCATGGTCCTATCTTATCTCCTGATGACCCTAACATAACTGAGTCATATCCAGTATTTCTTTTTCTTTTCTTTTTTTTTTTCACTTTCAGGTATTTTTCTTTTCTTCTTATTATTATTAATTTAAACGGGGTGACATTGATAAATCAGGGTACATATGTTCAGAGAAAACATCTCCAAGTTATTATGACATTTGATTATGTTGCATTCTTTTTTCTTTTTTTTAGAAAAATTAGTCTGACAACACTTGACTTTTAACTGGATCATCTATTCCATTTATTCTTTATGAATTTGGTTTATTTCTTTGTGTACTTTCTACGTGTTCTGCTTTTCTTTTCTTTCTTATATTTTTCTTTTTGTATTGGTACTATTTTTCTCAGCATATTCCTTCCTGTGCTAGTATGTTGCCTGTTTTATTCCTATATCTTAGCCACAATCCTGGAAGTTTTAGCATGTATAGTCTACTTATAAAAGTCTGAATTTAGCCAGTCCTTTCTCCCTCTCCCAAATAATACCTTAGAACAGGGGTGCCCACATTTTTTCAGCTTGCAAGCTACTTATAAGATGACCAAGTCAAAATGATCTACCTACAATAAAAATGCAAAACATAAATTTATTTCTTCTATATTATCATTATTTAAGTTACTATTATTACTATTTAATATTGTGTATTCTTCTTTCACCTTTCTCCTTCTCAGCTCTCTTTTCGGAGGAAAGTCAATGTCGTAGTTTGTATGAACAGTCCAAAAAAGCCGCTCCACATTTCCCTTCTTTGGAATAGCAATGGCACACAGACAGATGAGGCAAACGCACTTAGAATATGACATAGTGAAAAAAATCCCCTCCCATTCTGTATGAAAGTGGTAGGTTTTAGGCTTCTTACTCGGACCAGCTATGGCACTCATTTTTATACCCTTTGTTGTATTTAGTTTAAATAAATTGAAGGCTAACTACACAGCAATGTAACTGGACAAGTTAGCGCGGTTTAACGCGCATGCGTAGGGTGTCAATGCTTCTGCTTTATACCTTAGGTATTACCAACTGTGACCCTTAACATTAAATTTTCTGCTGTAGGGTGTTGGGGACCCCTTTTTTGTATAAATTTGTACTGTAAACTGGCATGACTTTAGGTTTGTTCTGATGAAGTCTTAGGGTTATTTTTTGTTTTCTTCTTTTTCCATCCTTGGCCAGGATTGGAGACAGGCACGTTCCTTGTACTCTTCAGGAGCACAGGCTGAGGAGTTGCTCTTGGTGGTGGTGTGAGTGGTGTGGGAGGGTCTCCTGTTCACCACCTTGTCTCCGGCAGGCCCTGGGCTTTCTTTGAGAACCCCGAATTGTCTGAGTAGTGCTTCTGCTAGCCTAAGTGGCTCCTTTGTGAGAAGTGAGGCTCTATTCTTGAGAGGTGTGGACACATGTGGACATGTACCTTGTTATAGGGAACATAGGCTAGATTTAAGCAACTTCCCCTTTTGCTGTGGTCCTGCCTGCGGAACCTTAAACCAAAGCTCAGGGACACTAGAGTTGGACAAGTGGCCTCAAGGCAAAAGCCAGTTTCAACACTTAGCTGTCTTCATAGGAATCACACTCTGGGGTGTGTGTGTGTGTGTATGTACAGTAAGTACTCACTTAACATGTTAATAGGTTCTTAGAAACTGTGGCTTTAAGTGAAACGACATTTAACAAAACCAATTTTACCATAGGCTAATTGATATAAACAATAATTAAGTTTCTACTGGCATATTTCTGGTCATAAGAACATCACCAAACTTCTAAATAAAAATCCAAAGTACTTCTAATATTAAACATTGAAATATGAGCTATACCTACATTTAAGAAAGGTGAATAACAAAATATTGAATGTGAACTGTAATTGAAAAATAAAAATTTCAAAATAAAATGAGTAAATGAAAAAATAAGAAAGATGAACAAAAACAAGTAAGATAATTCTCTTCTAACCCACTTATTCCAGTTTGGGGTCTTATGTGGCTGGGTCGTCTCCCCCAGCTCAGGGCTGCTGACAGAAAGCAGCCCTGAACAGAATGTTCTAGCATCACAGGGCATGCTCACAGGCACACGCATACTCAGGCAGACAATGTAGACATGCCACTTGACCTCATGTACACAGCTTTGGGGTGTGGGAGGAAACCAGAATACCCAGAGAAAACCCATGCAGACAAAAGGACAACGTGCAAACTCCCAGACAGTGGCCCTGACTGGGAATTGATTTTTTTTTCCTTATCAATGTTATAACGCAACAACATTGAACAAAAGGACCTTGTTGGAGGACCTGCTGTGTATATAAATGTGTATGTGTACATAGGTATATATCATACTGTATGTGTATATATCTACGTAAATATATAGGCATATATATAGAAAGAGTAGGTAGATGTAAGAAACATTTTATTTATTTATTTTTATTTTATTCATTTTAGAGAGGAGATACAGAGTGAGAGACAGAGAGAGAGGGAGAAAGAGAGAAAGGGGAGAGGAGCTGGAAGCATCAACTCCCATATGTGCCTTGACCAGACCAGTGCAGGGTTTTGAACTGGCGACCTCAGTGTTCCCAGGTCGACGCTTTATCCACTGCGCCACCACAGGTCAGTGTAAGAAACATTTTAAAGAGAGAATAGTGACAGGGTGATTGGTCAATATAATTAGCTCCTTTTAATGCTGTTGTACCCTGTGATCCCATATTCACATAACTACTGCTCTAATCTACCCACCCCCATTTGGGGGGGGGGGATGATGTAAATCTAGGTCTGGGAAGCTTGATGTATTTTAAATTAGGAGGCAAAAGCTGTGTTCTGGGAAGTCAGTGGTTTACAGCCCTTTCAGGTAATCACCAGTCTTCCATTCAATTAGCAACTTAATGTATGTTTTATAAATTAAGTTAGTTTCAAATTGATGTTAATTTTCATGTCAACATATATTAAGTGGATCACTTTAGAGTTGAGGTTGGCCTTATAATTCTTGTAATCACTATAGCAACATTGCATCATGCTCTGGTTCTCAAATGTGGCTGTACATTAGACCTACCTGGGGAGCTTTATAAAGACTGCTGCTTGGGAATCACTGCCGGAAACCACGATGTATGTAGTGTGAGGGTGGCCTGGATCAATAGTTTTAAAAGTTCCCCAAGGGCTTCTAATGTGTGGACAAAGTTGAGAATTACTTGAAAATAGGTAATTATTTAGGTGCCATATTCAGACTCATGGGATTCACATCCTGGCTCTGCCACTCATTAGACGTGTAACCTTAGGCAAGATGCGGTTCAGTTTCTTCATCTATAAAGTGAGGATGATGATGATAATAACATCTATATCTCAAAGCATTGTTGTGAGGATAAAATGGGTAAAAATAGATATAAAATGCTTACAGTAATGACTGGCACAAAATAAACATTTATTATTACTATTTTAAATATTCAACTGATAAAAATTTATCACTATTATTCTAAGTCTTTCCTTTTTGGGAGGAAAATGTACTCCCAAACTCCTACATAGACTTTCTCTCCAAGTGGTTCTAGCTAGAGCACTGTGAATTTACCTCTGTCTTTCAGGCATTTATATTTTGCTTCTTTTTTCTTTTAATGCCATTGCTAAGGGGCATGGAGGCTACCACCAGAGCAAACTGGAGGTGACAGTTCAAGTGCACCCTTCAAAGGCACTTTAACCCTGCGTGGCTAAGTCCCCGTTCTATCGAAAGAGGATAAAATATTGTGTAGCCATTCCTTTTTCTGTTCATGTCTTGTCCTCACACTAACTTTATTACTGATCTTACTAGTTTTATGTTTTCCATATATTAATCTAAGTTCTTTTCATTTATCCTACTCAGTGTAGTTCTAATCTGAATTTCTCCTCTGATCATTCAACAGCAGTGGGTCATGTTATACCCATGCTTTCATTTGTTTATTTGTTTATTTTTTAATGGACACTTCTCTGTGTCATTGTAACTATATTAAAATAGTTTTTAATAGTTACATAACATTCCATCGTATGGATGTCCCATTAATTATATCATCAACTACTGGCATAACATTTAAGTTATTTCAGTTTTTCCATATTCTAACTAACACTGCAATGGATATCCTTTTCCCTTATTTCTGCGTGGAAGACTGCTGGAATAAAAGAGTCATTTGTATAACGTATATATGTGTTTGTGATATAGAACATATCTCCAAATTATCCCACAGAAGAATTGTGCCAGTTTATATGCTTGCAAACAGGGCATTACAATTTTCTTTTCCCAGAGCTGTGCCAACACTCATTACTTACAATCCTTTATGCTTTGGAATTAAATAAAAATATATCCTTACGCCGATTTATAGTTGTTTACTGGTGACATGAAGAATCTTACCATATCTTTCTAAGACTTTGTATATTAACTCCCTCTTTGTATTTTTCCTCACTTTTCCAATGAATTGTTTTCCTTATTGAGTTTTAATGTCTTTGTACACAGTAAAAACATTAATTTTACCTATTTTGCATAGTGCAAATATTCTCCCCAGTATTCCGTTAGTCTTCTAATCTTTGTTTAGTTGTTTCTTCCTTCCAAGTTCTAAAATTTACATAATCATCTCTTTCAGTCTTTTTTTTTTATTGTTTCTGGCTTTGATGCTGTACATAGGAAGCCCCTTCCCGCCCCAAAGTTATAAAACTATTGGAAAATAGTATTAAAATGCCATTTAAAAAAAATTTAAGTGAGAGGAGGGGAGATAGAGAGACAGACTCCTGCATGTGCCCCGGCTGGGATCCACCTAGTGACCTCCATCTGGGGCTAGTGCTCTCTACTGAGCCAGTTTTAGCACCTGAGGCAGAGGCTTCACAGAGCTATCCTCAGTGCCCTGAGCCAACTTCCTTGAATCAATTGAGACATGGCTGCAGGAAGGGAAGAGAGAGAGGGAGAGAAGGGGGAGAGGAGGAGAAGCAGAAGGTCGCTTTCTCTGTGTGCCTTGACCAGGAATTGAACCCGAGACTTCCACACAGTGAGTCAACACAACCACTGAGCAAACCTGCCAGGGCCAAAATGCCACTTTTAATATTTATTAAATGCTCTTGCTTAATTTGGTCTATGTTGAAGCACTCTAATTCTTCCTTTAATCTGTCTGTCTTTCCCTATGTCTGTTCCCTGCTATTGTTGTGACTACAGCAGGATATTTATTTGTATATATGTATAAAGGCCCACGGGTATATTTGTATCTATGTATAAAGGCACACGGGTATAGCAAACATACCTGTTACTATGTTACTATTATTGATATTTTTTTTTTTTTACTCTATCCTTGTTTCTTTTAAATGAATGTTAATCTTTTTGTGTGTGTGTGACAGAGACAGAGAGGGATAGAGAGGGATAAATAGGGACAGACAGACAGGAAGAGAGAAATGAGAAGCATCAATTCTTTGTTGCAGCACCTTAGTTGTTCATTGATTGCTTTCTCATATGTGCCTTGACTGGGGGCTACAGCACAGTGAGTGACCTCTTGCTCAAGCCAGCAACCTTGGGCTGAAGATGGTGAGCTATGCTCAAGCCGGTGACCTCAGGGTTTCAAACCTGGGTCATCTGCGTCCCAGTCCGACGTTCTATCCACTGCTCCACAGCCTGATCAGGTTAATCTTTTTTAAGTTTCAAGGACCATCTCATTGGTATCTGAATTTAGATATTATCAAAATTTTAGCCAATAATGGAAAATTGGCATCATCACAATATGAAGCTAGCATGTAGGCACTGTCAGTCTTTATCCCCCTAAGTGTTTTCTGGTTCTCAGGGATGGTGTTAAAATTCTCAAATCCCCTCCACCAGGGCTCCATAGTGTCCCAGCCTGTGGTTACACTTAGACTTCCCTTCACTGCTGTTCTGGGCTCATATGTCCAAATTCATCTGCCCATTGTGGTTGTAGCTTATATCTTCGATGTTATTTCTTCCAGAACAGTTATTATTTCAGTATTTTGTTTTCTATTTACTTTTATACTTTTACTGGATTTATTATCAGAATTTATAAATCTCCTCTCCCCCTAGTAATTTGTTAATTCAATTAAATATATCTGTTTTGTGAATTTTCATCTTCCTGTTTTTAACAGCATATATATATCAAGCTATATTTCTCCACGGATATGCCAAAATTTTAAATAATCTTAGGTATCCTCTCCCAACTAAAGTGTTTATTACCATGCTCCAAACCCAATCCCAGAATTGAGGTAGGGCATTTTGAAGGCTTTTATGTCCTTATTCTCCCAAACCCCCATTTCTGTCTTGAAAACTCTGGGGCTAACTGAATTAATGTAGAATTTTGGTTTCAAGATACTGCAAATGTTTTACTATTTTTGTGGCATGCTTCCATTGTTTGGCAAATCAAAGCTTTTTAAACGTGTCACTGGTTACGTTTATATTACCTAAATAGATTCAACTACATTATCATATACTTAACCTATTTTCATATAAAGCACTGCTCAGCACTAATTTTACACTCTTTATCTTCCCCTTGAGGTTTTGCTTTTGTTTAATTTTTGATTGGGATGCTTTTTTTAGAGCCCAATGTTGCTACACCTTCTTGAGTTTGTTTCCAAAAATATCTTTTTCCCTCCTCAAATGCCAATTTCAGCTCTGTGGTCGTAAATTTTAGGTCTCCTTCGCATGTGTGTAAATCCTGTTTGGTTGTTGTCTGTTATGCAGTGTTATAAGAGAAAGGTCTGAAGTTAGATGAATTATATTTTCCTTTTTAAGTTACTTGCTCTGTCTTTATGGAAGATTGCAGAATTTCCCCCCTTGTTCTTGAATAAATCTCTCCAGAGTATATCCTGATGACTTTTTTTTATTAAGCCTTATAGGATTTCTGAGCTTCTTTGTTCTGAAAATACAAGTCTGTCTTCAACTCAATAAATCTTTTCAGTCTGAAAACTGAAGTTTTAAAATAGTGACACTTTCTCTACTTTAAAAAGTTACTACCACACCTACTTTTTCTTCTTATAATTGTTTACCTTAAAAATAAAAAAAGCAAAGGAAATAATTCAGTAAGTTCTCATTTAGCCTAAGCAAGAGTTAACTCATACCCTTTGGTTGTGTTTGTTTCAAATATTTCTTAAAAGTGTAGCATATTTTAAAATATCATCCTGAAGACTGGAGTTATAATTAGCCACTTAATCATCTCTTAATAGTACTCAGTTTTGAATTAGAGGGTAATGAAATATGAGGGCTGACAGAAGCAGCGGAAGGAAGTCTTGATGGGAAATAAGCATACTTTAAAGTGTCATGGCTCTTGAATCCTGGATGTGAATATTGTTTTCTAAGTGTTTGCAATATGCACTGCAGTAGGAATATTGTATCGGGATGCTTTGACTGCAAGCTACAGAACACCCCGACTCAAATTAGCTTAAAGTCTAAAGAAATGGTTCCCCTATAATAACAAGGATTACTCAGCTATGCTTCATGCCAGGCCCCCTCATATGGTCACATTGTGGGTACAGCAATTCCAGGTGTACACACACCTAGGCACAGACCTCCAGACATAAGTGTCTTCAAGAATGAAAAGTGCCATTTGCCTTTCATGTTTCTCATTTAAGAGTGAGAAGACCTTTTCCCAGAAACCCCCTCGAAAGCTTGTCTGGGGGGGGGCGGTCTCAATAGCCATGATTTATTCATATGCTTAGATCAATTAGTGGTAAGAAAGAACAGAATTTCCACAACTGCCATGGACCAGTGGTTCCCAACCAGAGATTACTTTATCTCCAGGGAACACTTGGCCAAGTCTGGAAACAATGTTGATTGTCACATTTGGGGTACCATATTGGCAACTAGGGGATGCCGTTAAACATCCCCCTGGCCTCTCCCCCACAACAAAGAGTTGGCCAACCCCAAATGTTCATGTCCTGAGGTTGAGAAACCCTGACAGACAGAATTTTGCCCCTCAGAGTGGGAGAGAGGGCTGTTTTGCATGGAAGCATGGAGCTGAAGAGGCTGCGTGGGTGATGCAGAGACCACTGAGAGCACCCTCGTCAGCTGTGCTCCCCTGATGAAGCCGTCTCTGGAGCTGTGGGTTTGAGCTGAAGACTAAAAATTAACTGACCACATTGACTTACATGCTATTTTCTAATTCATTTCCAGTCTTCTTGTTTGCATAACTTTCTGCTCAAGATCTTTTTAATGAGTTAAAGAGGTACTCATTAAAATCATCTGAGCGCCTGTGTGTTGTTTGACAAGACTGCCCTTCAGCCTTGTACTTGGGGACTGGCGCAGTCTGGAAGCTAGATAGGGAAGTCATTCAAACTTCTAAACAGACATTTCCTAGTATGTGTACCTCTAAGCATCAGGGTTGAGAATTGCGAGAAATTCTCATCGTCAGAAATGGTCGTAATCACGTAATGAAGTTCCTTTGAATTTTTTGCTCCTGAAAACACAGTGGTTTTAGAATTAGGAACGTACTAGAGCATTTTGAATTAAGCCGTTCAGGGCCTTCTGCAAATCCCAGCTTGACCATTCCACTCCACTTTGAGAAGTTGACTGTTTTCAGCTTTGGGTACCCCATCTATAAAATACAGAAATTGAATTATAAAATAGCACAGGACCTGTAATTCCCCTCACTTCAGATAAAACATAGATCCCTTCCTCCACTCACGAGAATGTGGGGTTATTGATGGTAGCTGCAGTGAACATACGCTCATGCTTTTATTGTTTTTAGCAATCAATGGGAAGTGCATCAGGTGAAATCTCTCAAGCAGGCATATATCTGATCAAAGCTCACTTATTGATTTTTTTTCTGTCTGAAACTTACAGATATATAAAAAAAGAAATGAAGAGACCAAAGTTAATTTTCATCAGCTCAGAGTATAGGATTGTGAATAGTATAGTATTGTCTCCCTGAAACCTCAGTTCTCAGATAATAAAGTAAGCTGGAAAATCTTTAAAATTTTGGCCAGGTGGAAAGCCTTTCTGGAAGGATCATAGTTTGTATATATGATGTTTAATCTCAAATCCCCTGGTCATACCCCTGATTTGTTTCAAGGGGAAGTCTACCACCTTGGGCAATGAACGTCATCTTTACTGTCAGCATAGATATATGCTAATTACCTTTAACGTGCCTTATTTGGAATAACTTTCTTCCTTACAGAATATGGGAGACTCTGCATATGCAGAATGACTGAGAGTAATTATCTTTGCAACTGTAAGGCAAAAGGGCAGGAAATCAAGAATGCAAAAGGAAAAGGAATTAACATTATTGGGTGCCTTCTGCAGGACAGTCCCCGAGAAATTTTATGTTAATTATATAAGGTCATTATTATCACCTTCATTGATATGTGAGGGAAATACTTGCCCAGGGAGGTGAAGTATCTTGCCTGCTGTCTCTTGGTATTAATCAACAAAACAGATTCCAGCCCAGAGCTCTCTAGCTCCATCGGTTTGGTCTCAGTCTAAAAGCACCTGAGACCACCACATATGAGATGGGGTCCCTGTCTGGAGGTTCTCCTGGACCATCATTTCTTCCAGCAAGCACAGGTTATTTCCAAAAGTCAAGAGATTGGAACTGTGCTTAAAAGGATGAGAACCAGCATCAGGAGGGTTAAAAAGACCCTCATGAGGAAAAAATTTCCTGACCTTTAAAAAAAAATTTAAAGCATGTCTTTGCTTTACCTCACAGTCAATGAGAAAAGTTTGCCTTCTTTGGGCTTGTTCATATTTGTCTGATTTCCCTCCTCTTCTTGCTTACAATGCCAAGGCTGTGATATTCATTTCTCCCTTTTTCCTTAGAGACATACTAAGGTCACTTTAAAAAATCTAAGAAATGAAGCACACAGAATGATGACTGTCCTAGAAAAGGCCCAGATGAGGATGTGTGTGCGTCCAGAAGAGCGGCCAGCTAACCCGATTCACCTCCACCTCCCTCCCAGTGCTCTGGCTCCTGGAAGCATTTGCCGGCGGATTCCTGGGCCCTCCCTGGGTCTAAAGGCACCAGAGTTTTCCTCCCACCATGTTTGGCTTTGTTACTTTCAATATATGACAGCCTGATTGTTGAGGGTTCTTCTCTCTGCATTCACATCTGACCCCTGACTTGCAAAAGCGGGAGTACAGATATTTTGCTTGAAGGCTGGGCGTTTTTACTCTGTAACAATGACCCTGTTCTCAGCAGTCTTTTGCTTTCGATAAAGGCTTTCTTCTTTTCTCCTACAGTTTCTGTTTCCACCTAACTACCCTCTATCAGACCTCGCTTACTTCTTCTCCCCCTCAAAGATCAGCCCCTCAAACGCTGACCTTGAGATGTAGAGGGTTTGTGTAAGGCTGCCTCGACACTGCTGAGGTTGACCAGTTCCTTTGCAATTCAGTGAGAGAAAAATATCTTGTGAACTGGTTCTTGAAAGCATGGGATAATAAATATAAGATTTCTAACTGGAAGTTAAAAGTAGAAGTTTCCTCTTGATTTAGTTTCTAATCAGCTAGATAGTATCTGAATGTTTATAGAGAATGAGTAAGCCCCGAAACAGTTAATTGTCCTAACCACTAAATACCTAACCCCCATTTTCCCTGAGGTATGTATTCCTGTGTGTTCTTAGGACCATAATTGTACAATACCGAATTAGGAAGACTTAAAATATTTTGCTCTGAATACTTTAGTCTCCTTCATCAGATAAGATGGAACACATTTTTTATAAAAAATAGGGAACATAGTGAACTATTATGAAGTATTAAAACATATAGAAAGTGTAAATATACTTAACATGGACAAATCTTAGTAACAATGACTAAAAAAGGAAGTTCCAGAAAAACCCAGTGCATATGATACATTTTAAATAAAATTCAGAAACATGCCAACTTCAACCATACCCTTCCTCCCCCTCTTTTTAAGAAGGTAAACAAACATAAAATTCAGGGTGATAGGGCAGGGGTTGGGACAAGCACCTAAGTAAATATGGTCATGTTCTAGTTTGGGGTTAAGTCATAGGTTCATGGCTCTTCATTATATTACTAAAACTGATTTTCTTTTTAAAGGCCCACTTTTGAACCAATAATCATAGTATCTCCTGATTCTGATCATCCAAGATCATTTGACATAAGTCACATGGATGAGCTCAGCCATTCCAAATTTGGGTTTTGGGGCTTTTTTTTTTTTTTTTTTTTTTTGCCTGAAGAACTTGTGAAATTTATTAAATCCATAGAAGTAAAAACCGTATTGTGAGGGGCTGAGGATGGGGCTACTGAGGAATGAGAGCCAGGCCACCAGAGGGGAAGGGCAGGGCGGTGACAGGACAGATCCAGGCAGAGCTGGCTCGCGTGGCAGGGGGGCACCCAGCTTCAAAGGCCATCACTGGGGCTACTGGAGAGCTCCTGGGTACTCAGGCTGGCACCAGGCAGGCTGCTGTTCCCTATTCTTTGTGTCTATAACCATGATCCTCAGGGAACTATTAAAGAAAAAATTATTCAGACCCTTGTTAAGGAAAAAGGGTAAAGAGGACTTTACAGCAAGGACAAGTAGGGATGTATATATAGCCAGGGGTCAGAATGAGGGTCAGTGAACGGAAAATTATTAAGGGGGATTAAGGTAGACAATTCTGGCAATTCAACAGAATCCTTGCTGAAGGCAGGCCCGGGTGCTAAGACATCGAAGGTGGGAGATGAGTAATCTAATTTGATCAGATATCGAGGCTGGTCAGATACCAAGGATGAAGGACCTTTGCTAAACCTTCATAGCAGGATTCTTACTAAAACTGGAATAAGCAGGCCCAGGGGAAGGCCTGATCACAGTGAAGACTCAGAGGAGCCTGACTCCGGTTTGCTCAAGAAGAGAGTTTTTGTCAGAGCAAACAGGCCTCTGGCTACCAATAGCAGAAATAAAGGTCTGAGAAATCTTGGTACCACGGGGCAAGCCCGGTGGGACTGGACGACCCAATATGTATGCACCCAGAAAGAGGATTGCGTGTTTTGGGCTGAACAAAGAGAAGACTGGAGTCTTTTTGAACCATCTCTCTCTCTCTCTGCATTTAAGATGAAACTTAATTTTTAAAAATATAAGCCTGACCTGTGGTGGCACAGTGGATCAAGTATTGATCTGGAATGCTGAGGTTGCCGTTAGAAACCCTGTGCTTGCCTGGTCAAGGCACATATGGGAGTTGATGCTTCCTACTCCTTCCTCCCTTCTCTCTCTAAAAATGAGTAAATACAATCTAATGTGTGTGTGTGTGTGTGTGTGTGTGTGTGTGTGTGGTTGCCCCATTCCCCTGCGTTGCCAGCAGTCTGAAAGGCCTTTGGTGTTGACAAAATGGTATGCTTTGTTCATCAGTGACCTTTGGGGCACGTTGGGTTCATCAGAAATAAACATGGGTGCCATACATTTGGACCAAGAGTAAGCTGCCGGCTATGATGCCTCTCCGTTCCCATTTTCACATAAGTGCTCTGTTGAGTGTCCGGCTCCCTGACTCCACAGGCTGCTCCGTCTCCGGCTGAGCGGTTATCTCGGCTCAGCATTCACCAGGCATCCCTACATTTCTATTAAGGCTCCCGCTCCCTTTGGCAGAACAGAAGTGGAACTTCACTTAAAATGATTCATTGAAATGCTCCAAAGAGGAAGGAAACTATCTCACTCACAGTTACTGACATTAAGACTCCATCATCTCTTGTTTGGACAACTGTGAGGTTTCTCTGCTCTTCTCCTGCCCCCACCCCATGCTGTCCCAGCCCAGTTCTGTCTCCTTCACTAGGGTGATCTTTTGAAGACTTAAATTAGACCAAGATCATTCTTTCACTTAAAAGCTGTCCAGTAGTTTCCCATTGCCCATAGAATACCATCCGCATGTTCATCATGACTGGGGGACTCGCTCGTGCCCTGTGATTATTGGGCCTCTGCCTGTGTTCCCCACCTCATCGATGCCCCTTTCTCCTGTTCATTATGTTCTCGTCACCCTGGGTTCATTCCCCCCTCCAGGCCTTTGCACGCACCGTTCCTCCATCTAGAACAGTGGTTCTTAACCTTTTTTGAAGTACTGAACCCACCACTTTCATATGCGTATTCACCGAACCCTTCTTTAGTGATAAATAAAATATGATTTTTTTCCCCAAATTCAAGACATAGGTATATGTTTTTTTACTGGTGCACAAAATGAGCCGTGCATGAACATCACCTTGCTCAAAGAACAAAACCAACAAAGTGCATGAACTCACAACAAATTACGGTATTACTTTATTCTGGCCTCCATGGCAGAGGCTTCTCCAAACCCCTGAGACCGACTCATCGAACCCCTAGAATTCGATAGAACCCAGGTTAAGAACCACTGATCTAGAATGTCCCTTTTGTCCCTTTTCCAGATCTTTGCAAAACTGTCATGTTCTCCTTGTCCCCAGAAGGGTCTTCCCTGGCCATCGTGTCTAATGTATCCCCAGCCCCACCTTGAGAGAGACTATCCCATTGCACCCTAATGTCATCTGCACTGCATTTACCTCTTGTTTGAAATTATTCTGGTCACATGCGTGTTCACAGCTGCCCTGTTGAGATTAATTTCCAGAAGGAGACTAGGAATCTTAATTGGTTCACCGTCGAATGCCTGGTGCCTAGAACAGTACCTGGCAAACTGGAAATGTTCAGGAGGTAAAAGCAGGACTGGGGACTGAAACTCAGTCACTCAGGGAGCCGGACAGCATATTTATGTGAAAATGGGAACAGGGAGGCATCCCAGCCGGCAGTCTCATTCTCAATTCAAATGACTGACACACACATTTATTTCTTATAAGCCAAATATACACAATCAAACTAGATCATTTCCACTGAGCATGGGGGAAACCTTCCCATTTTTCTGCAATAATAGGCAAAGGATGAAAATAAGTGTGCTCAGCCGGACCGATACTATTAATGTCGTGACCCACTAGTGCACATTTTGATAAATATTGCCAAAAGAATTAGGCCAACAGAAGATGATCTGAGTTTATATTCCTACACCTTGTGTATTTGTTTCCTGATGATCAAAACTGGGTTAATTAGTCTATGTTATGTCTTTCCTATTAGGGAAATGAAGATTATCTGCTCTATCCAATTTTTTTTTTTCCTTAGCGGAGAAATCACTGATGAATTTTAAAAGAAACCTACCTGTCCCTGTTTCCTGATCTTTTGATGGAAATGGTGTGGTGGGAATAAATATTTGCCGAAACCAGATAATTATATTGTTTTATGTGTTTTTCATATGCTAATGCTTTTCCCTTCAACAGAAGGATAATTCTGTGGCATAAAGCAGGATGAGCAGGACGATTCTCATCCCATGTCCCAGCCTCCTTCCCTGGCCAGGGCTGGGGCTTCCTTTCTGTCACTGGCCAACAGTTCAGCTTGGGTGGGAGCTCTCTGGATTTCCAAGAGACGGTCCTTCCTCTCCCCACTTTACCATTCCACACAGGAGGACATCAATTCCCTAGTGGGCTGAGTGGAAGGGAGGTTGAAAATAGCCTATAGTTAACTGGTGCTCTTATGGGGCATGTTGTAAGCTTTTGAGCAGATACAACACATCAAATTTTATTAGCAATAACAATTCTTTAAGGGACTTAATTTCTACAAAGTAATGCTCTTGGATTCTCATTAAACCGAAGTTTACCCCGACTTGAAAATGAGTGAATGAGTAAATGACCCTAGTAGCCATCTAGTTGACCCACCAGGAGTCAGATGAGTTCCAGGTGGAGAGGAGAGGAAAAGGATTTGTGTGTGCTGAGCGTTTGTACATCTCAACTTGACACAAGGATGTGTCTGTCTAAGGCAGATATTACATGTTTCACTTTACAACTGTACAAACAGAGACTCAGTACTTTGATGCAACTTGCTCCTAGGTGACAGTGGTAGAATGGGCCCTGAATTGTTTGCAGGCAAGATTCATCCCATCCTTGGTCCATTATATTGTGCATTCTTTCACTCCATCACTTAAACTTTTTGCACGTCAGTTTCTTCATGCTTAGAAGGGGGCTAGGAATGCTGCATTACCTACCTCTCAGGGTATTTTAAGAATTCAAATGCAATGTGAAACCACTTTGGAAACTCTGCAGAGCTCTGCAAACATATGAATTAACAGAATAAACAGCTAGGATTTATTAGCAGTAAAAGTCAGAACCCATATCCCACCACAGTGCCTTCTCCTTTTCCTCTCTTACATGTTCTTCTAACCTTCTCTGATTCATGACTTTCCTCCCCAGCAAAAATTCTTCTTTCTGCCAGGGCAAAGTTGCCTAGTAGGAGGCCTGAGCTCAGACCCTGGAACGTACCTTCTGACTTTCCTCTTACTTAGGCTTTTCCTCACTGTAATAGGGTTTTTCCCCCTCCACTCCACTGAAACCTTCCGTTTCTTCACAAGCGTATTGGGTACCATTGTCCCAATTAGGAACAATGCATCCCTTCCTCAGAGGGTCTGATTTCTTTTCTTTTCTTTTTTTTTAAGTGAGAGGAGGTGAGATAGAGAGGTAGACTCCCACATACACCCCAACCAGGATCCATCCAGCAACCCCGGTCTGGGGCCAATGCTCAGTCCATTTGGGCCCATGCTCGCAACAGAGCTATTTTTAATGCCTGAGGCAGAGGTTCCATGGAGCCATCTTTAGCGAGGAGGGCCAATGTGCTCAAACCAGTCGAGCCATGGCTGCAGGAGGAGAAGGGCGAGAGAGAGAGTGAGAAAGGGGATGGGGAGAGGTGGAGAAAAAGATGGTTGCTTCTCCTGTGTTCCCTGACTGGGAATCAAACCTGGGACATCCATACACCTGGTCGACGCTCTACCACTGAGCCAACCAGCCAGGGCCAGATGATTGTATGAGCACAGTGCATGCCAGTGTTCATGTTCATCAACCACCTGCATAGCGTATTTGGCCAATGAACACTGCTACACATACAGAGACTCACTCAGCCCTTGCCGTACAATGCCTTTTAAATATATTGGCATCTGTGTGGTATATTCGCATCTTTTGTGGAGTCTTTTTCACTTTATTTTACTTTTAAGAGGATAGAAATCATGTGGCCACAATTACAATTGGCCCAAGCAAGCAGGGCAGAGACACGCAAGGAGAGAAGATGGGAGGTGGGAAGAAGCTGCTTCAGTCATTCAGCGGCTTGTCGGCCCACATTCTCAGATGTCCTCACTTTGTGGGAACAAGATCACTTTGGACAGCTAACCAGTCCTTACAAAAGACAAACATGAGCCGTCTGATATTTGAGGGAAATACTATATCAAACCACTGTTTTCTAAATTCTTTTCTGTATGATTCGAACCTGGTTTGCCATGGTGGTGCAGTGGATAAAGCATTGACCTGGAATGCTGAGGTCGCCTGTTGGGTCCTGGACAAAGCACATATGGGAAGCAATTACTATGAGTTGATGCTCCCCCCACTATCTCTCTAAAATGAATAAATAGAATCTTTAAAAATAACACAATCAGACCATATTATCTTAACTTACTATACAAAGACCTTTGCTAATCTTAGTAGTACATTGCGGCTTATGCCTTTTAGGGATTGCAGTAAGAAAGACCCACTTGAAGAATGGTTTTGTGTTGTTTACTTTTACTTTTTAAAACAGACCTATTAGAATGGTTTTGGATTTATAGAAAAATTGTGAAGAAGAATTCCCATATACCCTGCACCCAGTTTCTCTTATTATTAACATCTTATGTAAAAGAATACATTTGTTACAATTATTGCACCAATGCTGATACACTATTATCAACTGAAGTCCATATTTTCCCCCTAGTTCCTCATTTTTTAGGTAATGTCCTTTTTCTATTCCAGTATCCCACCCAGACAACCATATTGCATATACGTAGTCATCATATCCCCATGTCTCCTTAGGTTCCTGTAGTCTGTGACATTTTCTCAGACTTTCCTTTTCATTATAAAGTACTCCAGGCAGACAAAAGCGTGTGTGTGTGACCAGTATAACCACTGTTCTGTCTCAGAAGCAGGACATTGCAGGTAAATTTGTGTACCTTTCTTGAGCCCATTCTCCTTCCATCTCCAATAAGACACCCAGCAACTTAAATGTGATAGTTTTGCCCCATACATACTTTGAAACAACTATAGATAGTGTTGTTCTGCATATTTTAAGATGATATGAATGTTATCCTATAAGCCTTATTCGATAATTTGCTTTCTTTTCAGATAACATTTTTGATCTGCCCTGCTCCAATTTATTTAACTTGTCCATCAGATTCCACTTGGTGAATCCATTGTCTTATCAATGGACATTTTGGCATTATTCTCTTTCATTGTTGCTGAGGTCACTGCAGACGGTGCTGAGCAGTTAGTTATGCCTAACACACCACCTTATGCACATACACAAGCATTCTACCTTGGGGTTTGCGGTGGGGGATTTCTGGGTTTCAAATTTTATCTTTAATAAAACAGTTTATTCATTCATCTGTTAAATATCAAGCACCTAAAATGGGTCAGAAACTGAGCCAGGCTCTGGAGGTAAACAAAACAGAGACAGTCCCTCCCTTATCCTGGGACTTACTATGTGGGAAGACAAACATTAGAGAAAGTAATCAAAGATACATATGTACTATACATACGCATTATTAAAAACTGAACAATAAATGTATTGTGTGCCAGGAGAAAAAACGATGGTGGTTATTGAGAGACAAGGGGCCTTAATATTTCTTGAATCATAAATTACCAAAAGGATCTCTACCAGGAAAAAAACTGCCCTCCTCTTGAATGCATGTGCTTCCTGCCTTGCATCCAGCAACAGAAGCAATGGGAAGGGTTTCTCTTTTCACCTCAGCTACTGGGAATCTCACATCTACATGGACCACCCAGCTGCAGGGCTTCGCACATCCCAGGTACCTCTAATGTATTTATATTTAGGCTTTTTAAATATAGGGTTTTCTTTTCTTTGTATAGGTCTTGTTTTGCATGCCCTATCATTCTGATAGCTACTAAGGTAAAAATAAATCTTGGACGTAAGACAAGATATCGAAAAGCTGTGGGTCAGCCTCACTTTATCCTTTCAGGGACAATCAGCCTTCCTTTTCTCGGGGTCCGGGATATCTGTGTAGGGGGTCTTTCTGTGTTGGCATGTTTGCTTGATTTCAGTATGCATTCTCCAAATTAATTTACTATCCACCTATCAAAGCAACTTATTCCCTTAATGTTTCATTTAGATGATGATTTTTTTAATTACCACCAACACACACACACACACACACTCACACACACACACACACACACACACTCACACACACACCTCCTTAGCAGTTCCTCTTGGCTCTACTGCTATCTTTAGGAACATTCTGTCTTGCCTTAACTACTCTCCTTTAAAAGATAAGTAGTTTTCCGTGACACTGTTTACTTTCATTATGCCTTAATTAGGAGATTCTGATAACCATGGAGGAGTAGAGAGACAATAAATGGGGTTTAGTGGGTGATTAAATGCAAAAGCAAAGCTGAGATGTTTGATAACCACAGCAGTTGTTTCTGCAAGTGTACTCCAAAAGCAGGGATATTGTACTCGTACAGAACAGGCAAGGGGGAAAAACCTCCCACAGATCACTCCGTTTCTCTTAACCACTGTGTTTTTAAAAGTCTAATGCTCTTTAATGTGGCATGGTTTTGTTTTGTTTTGATTTGATTGTCTGTCTGAATAGTTGGCTTTCTGTGGCAAAATGCTATTTAAAGGAGAAGTTCTCAGTATGACTGTATCAGTTATCTAAAGGAGTGGTTGAAGTGAACAAAACATACCTCATCATCAACCAAGTGGACCTTAGTATATATTTCTTTTTCTGAAGAAAAGTTATATTTGAGCAGGCAGCTATGATTGAACTCACTCTTACAAAAGGCTTATTTGGATTTAATGAAAAATTTAGCACTGTCAAGCAAGAATGCATTTGGCTGCAGGTAATAGAAAACTGAATCAATAGTGGTTGTTACAGGTAGGGTTTATTTTTCTCACATGACAAAGCTTAGAGATAGGCAGTTGCTGGGCTTCATCCAGCTGCATGGTAATGCCATCAGAGACCCAATTCTTTTGGCCTTCTGCACTGCTCTTCCTAATGTGTTAGCTTTTATCTTTATGCTTATTGTCTCATGATTGCAAAATGGCTGCTGTTGTGACCGCAGGCATCATGTCCATATTCCAGGAGCGAGATGTGAAGTGGTGGTGCGAACCATAGCTCTCTCTCCCCCTTTATCAGGATAGCAAAAGTCTCTTCAGAAATTTCCAGGAGACTTGCTCTTAATTCTAAATGGCTGGGACAGTGTCACAATGCTATGCCGGTTTCAGTGAATGCTCAGAAAGTTGGGTATTTAGCTGACACTTTAAAGTTTCAGATACAGTGGAGGACATTCATAAGGAACACATAGGAGATGGATGCAGGTGGGGCAACAAACCGCCAATCGTAGCCCATCATATATTGCACATGAGGGTTTTGCTATTAAATATCAAATATTAAAATGAATGCGATTACCATGAAAATGAAAAATTATTCCATTTCTAATGTCATGTCAGTTCCACTGCTAAAATTAAAAGAAAGGAGAAGCTGGTTCACTGCCCATATCAATGTATTTGATTATTGACTATGCTGTATAAAGGATATTGATGGAGACAAGCTAATTTTGGTTTGTTTCAAAAGATTTTGCTTTTGTTTTTTTCAGCTAAAAATTGAGTCTTGAAGATAATTAAGAAAAATAGACATATGAAATGGAGCTTGTTAATTCTGTGTCTCTCTCAGAAAATGAATACTTTTATGCCTTGATTATTGTTAGGTGATCACCAGAAAAGGGCCAGTGGTAATTCATAAATACACTCAATTTAAAAAAATGGATACAAAATACCTCAATTAAACCACAAATTTCTATCGATTTTATGATGTTGCCACAGGTGGAAAAGGCTGTTTCTTAATTTTAGGTTTTTCTTTTCTTGGTATTTGTCTTCTCATTGTGTGTTGCTCTGTAATAAGCTACAGTTCCTTGGGCAGACTGGACTCTGCTGAAAGGTTCTTGCTGGGGTCCTTCTGTTTTTTGCCCTCAAATGCAATTGAAAAGTTGGCTTAGCTAGACATCCAAGATGCCTCATGTGGCTGGTAGTTGATCTCAGGTTGGCCCCCACATGGGGCACTGGCTCCTGGAAGCAGGGCTCTGAAGCTGAGCAGTCCAAGAGAGCCAGGTGGATGCCGCAAGGCTCCTTTTGATCTAGCCTTGGAAGTCATGCAGCATCCTCCTCCCATTGGTTACGCAGGGCAGACTAGACAAAGGGCCGCAAGAGATGTGGTCCATTGGGAACCATCTTTGGAGACAAGCTACCACAGTCTCCTTTTTTTGGTTCCCTTGGAGATTCAAAGTCCATCTGAAGCCAGTCATGAAGAGAAGAGAAACATGAGCATATTGCTGCATATAGCAGGTAATGGATGCAGGATCCATTAGGGTGCCTAAGGGCTGCCACCCTATACCCTAGAGCAGTGGTTCTTAACCTTTTTTGAGGTACCAAACCCACCAGTTTCATATGCACATTCACTGAACCCTTCTTTAGTGATAAATAAGATATGATTAACTTTTCCAAATTCAAGACATAGGTATATGTTTGTTTACTGGTGCACAAAATGAGCCATGCATGAACATCACCTTGCTCAAAGAACAAAACCAACAAAGTGCACGAACTCACAACAAATGACAGTATTACTTTATTCTGGCCTTCGCGGCAGAGGCTTCTCCGAACCCCTGAGACCGACTCATCGAACCCCTAGGGTTTGATAGAACCCAGGTTAAGAACCACTGCTCTAGAGTACCATTTTCATGCAATTTTGAAACATGACAATGGTAGTTGTGAGTAGAGTTGAAATCTTTAGCTTTAGACCTTTAATTTTTTCCTTTCAGAACAAAAAGAGTAAACATTAAATTCTTTAAAATGTTTATTTTAATAGTTGCAAACAAAACTACAAAGTGTATGACAACTCTAAGTTCAAATCAAAACTAACTCTGAGCTTTAATGTGCAATTTCTATTCTTTATATATGACTATCTCCTCTTGTGTTGGAAGCCAAGCAAAGAACACACTATTCCAAAATAAATGAGATCAAAATTGATATTATTAAAAGCATTGCCTTTCCTTGTGCCAAGACTGTAGGGACCAGTCATATATATATCTGAATATAACATAGGTTCTTTACATTAGTTTTTCAACTTTGTTGCCATTTCATGTGAGTGGATGATAACCAAAGAGCAAGTTTTAAGATACTTTAGGGTTCTTCAGAGATTCCCATCTTGCTGAGATGCAGGAAAGTGGTTAATTAGCAAACTGACCCAGATTGAAGAGGCAGAAAGGAGGGTGGGCTTTTTGCTGCTACAATGTACTAGCTTTCACCATTCTAAAGCTTTGGCCTGTGTTGCTGCTGCTACCTGCAACACCCTGCCTCCCCCTTCTCTGCCTGTCAGACTCCCTCTCACCCCCAGATGCAGCCCAGCTGGTGGCTGGGTGGACAGATTGCTCCACAGGGTGATGCCTGTGTCTGTCACCTTGTATCTGTGTTGTTGACTCCCTCATTGAATTGTGGCTTATTATGAGCTCCTCTTAGTCTGGTGCCATTAGCCAAGAAATGAGAGTATACTGAGGCTCAGGGAAAGTTTGAAAGAATTCACGGTCAACTTCACCAACATTTGGGTCATTTTTATGATTGGTGGCAATTTAGTTAGGTAGCTTATACCTTGTCTTGACCCAAATGAAAAAAACAAACACCAAAAACAACAAACTGGACCATACAATTTTTTCCATTGTCAAGGATGGAAGAGATGTTATAATAACCCGAGACAGCCATGCTGTTGCTCCTTCACCTCTGTTACTTAAAGCATACCCCTGCATATTCTCCAGGGGCTCCTCCATCCTTGTGGTCCAGCTCAGGACCCCCGTTCTCCTTGAGGTCCTCTTGGAGTCTCTCTTCCCCCAAATCCTGGTAGTGTGCCCAGTGGGCACCACACAATTGAGCAGGCATGGATAACTTAACATTTGTTGTCATTTCACTTGCTTCTTTGCTCATATGTAAGTGCCTGTCCTTACTTTTTTGCTGTCCCCCAAAGGGCTAAGTGATGTGCAGATGTGACAGGCACTCCTGGGCCTGCCCTTGACTCACTGGAGCCTGTGCAGTGTGTGGACATTTGCTACGCACCGACATTCTCTATACTTTCCCGTGGTGGGAATTGGTTCTTTGGAAGGTGCGGGATGTGGGAGACATTGGCTTAGGGACATTGTTTTTCATCAAACTTAAAGAGTACACACTGACAGAGTTCAACTAAATTTGTCTCACAGACATATTTTGTTCGACCTACGCAGGCTCTTTTGAGAAACAATTGAAAGAGTTGTCAACATTTAATGATCAGGAAACTGTACGTAAAAATCCAGAGCTCCAGCGTCCCTTGAAAACTTAGATATTCAGCAAAATTGGACCTTGATTCCCAATTAGCCGTAATTGATTCTAACCAAGTAGTAACTGTTCCCTTTCGACAGAATGAGCCCCCCTGAAAACTTACAGATTCAGCAAAATTGGACTTTGATTCCCAATTAGCTGTAATTGATTTTAACCAAGTGGTAACTGTTCCCTTTTGACAGAATGAGCCCCCTTTCCTTATTCCCTATAAACTTGTACCCTATACCCTCATCTTTCATTTGTGATACCTTTCTAGTTGTGAGATCAATTATTCCAGAAAATGTCTGTTAAATATGCTGTTATACTGCTGAATGCATAGAGCCCCGGTACACATGGGGCTGCCCAAGGAAACCTGGTAGGCGAACAGCTTAAGTGTGGACTTCTTTTTATTGTACACATTGTAAGAGCTTTGGGGACTTCTCTGCATCCCTTAGAATTTGCATGTGTTCTTTCTTTATTAGTTGGTTTATTTAACAATAACCATATTACCTTCCTTTTTATTGAGAACTTACTATGTACTCCTTACTGCTTGAAGCATATTTTAACTCATTAATCTCACAACAGCCCTGTGAGATAGAAGCTTTCATTATCCTCACTCTGCAGATGAGACACTGAGAGCTTAAGTACCAGGTCCCATGGCCAGGAAGAGACCCCGCTGAGTTTGTACTCCGGCCCAGGTGGAGGGAGCTACATGTCTTTGAGGTTTATTTCTAGGACAGTATAACTTTCTTTAAGTGGCTGCTTTGTGGGCTATTTACTTATTTATTTATTTATCTATCTATCTATCTATCTATCTATTTATTTATTTAGCAAGAGAGATAGAGAAAGAGAGGGGCAGACAGACAGGAAGGTAGAGAAATGAGAAACATCAATTCTTTGTGTGGCACCTTAGTTGTTTATTGATTGCTTTCTCTTATGTGCCTTTACGGGGGGGGAGGGGGTTGGCTACAGCAGAGCGAGTGACCCCTTGCTCAAGCCAGTGAGGTTGGACTCAAGCCAGTGATCTCGGGCTTCAAGCCAGCAACCTTTGGGCTCAAACCGGTTCTTTGTGGGTTTTTAAGTGAGCTTTCAGAGACAGACATCTAGATCTTGGGAGTTTCATTCCTGTGGCTTGTCCACAGTGCTAACTCGTGACATGAATAGAACACACCAATGACCGCGCTGAAGTCATATCTATCTTGTTGGTAGGTAGTCTGCTCTGAAGAAAGTTAAACTTGGTGGAGGTGGGGGCAGGGGGGTCCTAATGTTTAAAGTATAGAATTAATCCCCCCTCAGAAGCCATAACCTTATTTGCATGACTATAAAAGAGGAATTAGTAGTGACAGTGGTTTAGTTATGTCTTACATCCTAATCCTGTCTTTGAATCTTTTCTCTGAAGCCACCTACTTGTATGCGAAGTTCCTGAATGATGGGTTGATTGTTTTCCCTTCCCTCTCCTCCAGCTTCCCTAGTTCCTTTGCTTGTCTTTCTCTTCTCCTCTGCCCTTTGTCTTCTCCTCCCTCCCTTTTCATCTCTGCCAAACCTTTGTTGAGAGCCAGTGCTACAGGGGAAAATATGATTGTTTTTACTCTCGAAAGATTTAGTTACTAGAGACAGGTAGACATATAAAAGAATTGCTTTTAAAAAATAGCACATGGTAAGTGTATCATTTTTCATCTGTTATATGCTCAAGAATATAAACAGAAAAAATGATTCCTAACACTGGCAAAACTATAATGATGTGGGTCCTCTTATATATTAATGGTATTACAAAATATTTTATAATTAAAAAGTGTATAATTTTCATATAATCCAAAATACAAATCAAACTATCATGAACTTCAAAATATATTTTCAAAGAAAACACATTAGTCCATTGAGGTGTATCCCATCCATAAGAAAGTTCCCTGGAGAGAAAGGGAGACCCCAAGGTACACCTAGGGGCAAATTTGCAGGGAATCCTGGACCAAGGTATGATCTCTTGGGTGTCTATAAACAATTTGTGTTGGTACAGAATGGGTTCTTTAGAGGCAATACCATAGACAGCAGTAGGTGGATAGAGTGAGTGAAGAGCTACTTTGCTAGAATGACTTGCTTGGAAAATGACTGAGATAAAAATGAATATTTATAACAAGAAACATCTACATTCTTGTCAAAAATGGTCTGACAAACCTGACCAGGCAGTGGCACAGTGGATAGAGCACTGGACTGGGATGCTGAGGACCCAGGTTTGAGACCCCGAGGTCACCAGCTTAAGCGTGGGGTCATCTGGCTTGAGCAGAAAGCTCGCCAGCTTGGACCCAAGGTTGCTGGCTCGAGCAAGGGGTTACTCGGTCTGCTGAAGGCCCGCGGTCAAGGCACATATGAGAAAGCAATCAATGAATAATTAAGGTGTTGCAATGGAAAAACTGATGCTTGATGCTTCTCATCTCTCTCCGTTCCTGTCTGTCTGTCCCTATCTATCCCTCTCTCTGACTCTCTGTCCCTGTAAAAAAAAAAAAAAAAGGTCTGACAATATATATCCAAAGCCATCACAATGCCCATCCCCTTTGATCCAGTAAAGCAACTTCTGGAAATAGAATTTTAGGAAATATTCAAAGTATGGAAAAATCCATATGCACAGGAATTATTCATTTTAGTTCTTTTCATAATAGCCCCAAATAGGGAATGCTCAGCATGTCCCTCAGGGGGAATATGCTTAAGTAAATTAAAAACATTTCTTTGCCTTACCAGGCAGTGATGCAGTGGTGCAAGTGGATAGAATGTTTGACTGGGACGCAGAGGACACAGGTTCAAATACCCAAGGTCACTGGCTTGAGCGAGGGTTCATCCGGCTTGAGCATGGGATCATAGACATGACTCCATGGTTGCTGGCTTGAAGCCCAAGGTCGCTGGCTTGAGCCCAAGGTCACTGGCTTGAGCAAGGGGTTACTCACCCTGCTGTAGTACACCGGTCAAGGCACATATGAGAAAGCAGTCAATGAACAACTAAGGAGACACAACGAAGAATTGATGCTTCTCATCTCTCTCCTTTCCTTTCTGTCTGTCCCTATCTGTCCGTCTCTTTGTCTCTCTCTCTTTCTGTCTCTGTCACAAAACAAACAAACAGACAAAATAATTTCTTTGGTGGAATGTTATGTGGCAATGAAATGATGATCTTGAAGACAGTAAAGTAATTTGAAAAATGCCCCATTAATTGAAAAGTATGAAAACAATTGTACACTCTGACCAAAACTATATAAGAATGCATAGAAAAAAAATAAAGATCAACAGGAAATATAGCTAAATGTTTACAATTATTATGTTAGGTGTACGATTATGGATGTAAAATGATTATTTAATTATTATGTTGAGCCTAGTTGTATGATGAATTTGTGATTGCATTAATTAAATATTTAACAATAGCACCATGGCAAGGGTATGATAGAGGCAGACACAGAGCCTTCGTGTGATAAGTAAGCAGAGTCAAAGGATGCTTTACCTGGGACATAATGCTACAGTGGAGTTAGACGAACGGTATGACTTGAATCAGGGTCCAGGAGGTGGGCACAAAAAATGCTAGAGAGGCGGGCAAGGTCCTGACGATGGTGGTCCTACTGATTTGAGAATGAGATTTGACATAGTGTCTGCAGCCCACACATCCAGATCTGTCCCCATCACAACTGGTTTCCCAAAGGAAAGACCGCTTTTTCTCTTCCTTCTTTGGAGACCCTTTTGTCCACTTGATTGGTTTAGTAGGTCTGGGGTTGCTCTCATTGGGAGCTGCTGCTGATCTAGAAAAAATGTTGAGCCAGATGTGTATTAAAATGCCTCTGCCATTGGTCTCGTGAGGAACTGGCCTCCTCTTCTCCCTGTGGGTGTGGCTTGGGTTGTTTGTTTCAGGCTCATTCCCTTCTATGAAAGTGATAATAGCAGTCATCACTGTAGTAATCATGGCCAGCTTTGTTGAGCACTTATAGTGTATGATGTTAGAGTGAGCACTCTCAAACTGAAGGAGTCGATATTTATTATTTTTCTATTTTATAGGTAAATGCATAGAGGTTTAGATAGGTTAAGTAATTGACTCAAGATTATACAATGAATCAGTGACAGAAATGCAATCACTTTAAAAAAACTTGGTTTTTATTTAAAAAATATTTTTATTGGCTTTAAAAGTTGGCAATCTAGTGGGATGTTTTTCTCCTAAAAGTCTACTTCAAGGGTCCCCAAACTATGGCCTGAGGGCCACATGCGACTCCCTGAGACCATTTATCCAGCCCCCGCCGCACTTCCACTTCCGGAAGGGGCACCTCTTTCATTGGTGGTCAGTGAGAGGAGCACAGGATGCATCCGCATCCATAGTTCCCATTAAAATACTGGTCAGTTTGTTGATTTAAATTTACTTGTTCTTTATTTTAAATATTGTATTCGTTCCCATTTTGTTTCTTTACTTTAAAATAAGATATGTGCAGTGTGCATAGAGATTTGTTCATAGTTTTTTTATAGTCTGGCCCTCCAACGGTCTGAGGGACAGTGAACTGGCCCCCTGTGTAAAAAGTTGGGGGACCCCTGGTCTACTTGTTGATGAAATTACAAGGCCTGGGAAACCCTGGATTATTTTCTGAACCTAAAAGTTGGGGTTCATGACTAAGGGCCTATGATATGACAGTAGAATGGAATATTTAAAATTGAAAATGTTCCAAGCCTTACTGGTGGAGGCACAGTGGACAGAGTGTTGGCCCAGAATGCTGAAGTCCCTAGTTTGAAACCCCAAGGTCACCGGCTTGAGTATAGGGTTGCCAGCTTGAGTGTAGGGTCACTGATTTGAGTATAGGTAATTGGCATGATCCCAAGGTCACTGGCTTGAGCAAGGGGTCACTGGCTCAGCTTGAGGTCCCCTTACCTCCCCATCAAGGCATGTATGAGAAGCAATCAATGAACAACTAAAGTGAAGCAAACACAAGTGGATGTTTCTCATCTCGTTCCTCCTCTCTCTCTCCCTTTCTGTCTCTATCTCTCTAAAAATAAGAAAATTAAAATAAAATGTAAAAACTAAAATAGAAAATATTTCAGAAAATCCAGACTACAAGATTGCCACAGTTTCAGAAGAAGAACCAAAGCAAAGATTTGGCTGGCTTCTCAGAGTTGAACACTGGTACAAAATATCTTAGGAAGAATCTGTAAACTCAATTATTTAAAAGGAGGAAATAGCCCTTCCTTGGCTCTTGCACAATCTCACCTGTCTCTTAGCCAACAAGGCCCTTTCGCCGCTGCATTACAGCCATTCCAGGGCCATCCTTTCCCACAGGAATCCAAGCTCGAATCACCTTTTAAAATATCGCCAACCTGCAACATGTGGATGTCTGAGTGTCAGTTGTGGCATATGTGATATTTAGTGAGTACTTAGGAACAGTAAAAAAAAACCTCAGTACTTCGGAATGATTTTTAGATGAGTATTTTGGTGGGAAATTTCTATCTTATCTATGTAGCTAAATACCTTTTGTGCAATTTTAACCAAGTTCTTTAAAGCACAAGAAAGGAAAAACAATTAACTTTTCATTGTGTCTCCTTTCCTCCCAACAGCAGCAGTTGGCCACCTAACATCTATCCCTTCCTGTTCTCTTTATCTTTTCTGAATAGTCTCATATATTTTGCACATACAAAAACTTAGGGGAAAACACAAGAGTAGAAGAAAGCTTTTCCCCTAAATAAAAAGAATTACAGAAAACCATAATTATATTGTACCCACTGAGTCAAGAAAATCAAATTGTGGAAGTTTTTTGTTTTTTCAGATTTGAGTTGAATATGCTTGGGCTTGTTCCCAGGGCACAGATAGTATTCTGGGAATTATGCTAGAAGCATGGGAGGCCACTTGAAACCAAGACTCAGAAATGGCATACCAACACTTCCTCCATATTCCATTGTTAAAAGCAAGCCATGAGGACCAAGCACATTCAGATAATGGAGAGACAGACTCCACCTGTGAGTGAAGCAATGTGGCCATTTTTACAGTCTACCAAAGGAGTGACTTTGCCCTATGTTACTAATAGATTTAAATGATCTCCGGCTTGAATGCGGGCTCACCAGCTTGAACGCAGGATCATGAACTCATGGTCGCTGGCTTGAGCTCAAAGGTTGCTGGTTTGAAGCCCAAGGTCACTGGCTTGAGCCCAAGGTCGCTGGCTTGAGCAAGGGGTCACTGGCTCTGCTGTAGCCCCGCCTCCCTCATCAAAGCACATATGAGAAAGTAATCAACGAACAACTAAGGTGCTGCTACGAAGAATTGATGCTTGTCATCCTCTCCCTTTCTGTCTGTCTGTCCCTGTCTGTCTCTCTGTCTCTCTCACTAAAAATAAATAAGTAAACAAATAAATAAAGTTAAAAGAGCTAATGTAAGTGAAGTGCTTAGAAGAATGCCTGGCACCTTGTATTTGCTATTATTATTAATTATTATCTCTAGGCATTTTCTTATGGCTTGTTGAGTAGCCTTTAATCTTAATTTTGTTGTGTGTTATAAAATGATGTGGGAGGGACAAGTGACTTTTAATGCCCTGACAATGTTATTTATGTGCTGACGTTCTCTGCCACCCCAAAGGTATAAAGTAGGGGAGGCGTTTCTTTCTTGTCCACAGACCCATTCCCTATTTTGCTTTCTCCGCCTTTAGGTGGTGCTGTCGGGGATTCCCAGCTATCCTGTATTTTCGTACTTTTTCCTTTCTTCTCTGTCAAAATGAATTCCCTTCCTTTATTTTTACCATTGTAACGTCCACCATATATTTCCCTTTTAAAGGAAAGCAGTCTTGCAAATATAGGCATGGATTTCTGTTTTTATTCTAATGTTACTTAAATGTATACAAACACAAAGCTACATATGAACTAATTATGCTTGCTTATAGCTTTTATGCATCTATAAAATTTTTAAAAACTGAAAATAAAATTTTAGCAGAACACATTTAAAATTGAAAAGGCAAGGAAAACTTCAAACTCTTAATATAACAGCACTAACCTAACATGAAAACATGATGTTATTTTGCTAAAATGACACCCGGACTCAAAACGACCTTGGCCTGTGGTGCCAGAGGTGTGCCACAGTTTTCTCTGTTAAGATGACTGTCAACCAGTGGGGGGGTTCAGCCAGTTTGCACTGGCTCAGGAGAACTGATACCTAAATTATTGTTAAACTCAGCAAACCGGTTGTTAAAATGATCCTGTGAGGACAGACAAGACAGTGCCCAACCTTATCAATTACTCATTACAA